>JBAJHW010000001.1:266269666-269134666 GCA_037013535.1 Intellagama lesueurii | reverse complement strand
TAAAATATTCAGTACTGTTATTCAGTACAAAATACGGCAGCATTCAGCACTCTCATGGCAATTTCTTCCACAGGCTCCCCAAGTGCTTGTGATTTTTTTTTAAACTTTCTGTTCTTGAAAAACTTCTCTGTTACTGCAAAAAGATGCACACTTGCACAGAAACAGAAGTATATCAGCAAGGAGGTTGTCTCCTGAGAATGTCCTTAAGAGTCCCTGATTGTCACTGCTTTCCAGCTATAACTCTTTTCCCTCAAAAGATTCTGCAAGGATGAGTATGGATGATGACCGAAGGGATGCACTTGGCTCTAATTTACCCCATTTTGTTCATATACAGAGAAAACCAAGCGAATGGCAAATGTCTTAGCCTGTCGTCTTTATACTTTCACTAGGTTACGCGGCATCTTACTAAGAGGGGGCTGAAGAGGATGTCCGGTTTTCGCACACCAGCCAGCAGGATGGTTGTCAGGACTGTCTGCATCGACCCAATAATCATAAATACTGTCCCAGCCATCAAAGTGGACCTAAACACCAAGGAATGGTATGATCAGATTATAGTGAAGCCCTGCATCCCTGTTATGTCCTGGCTGCCCTGCTGTCCAAGTACAAAACTGTCAAAAAACCATACTTATTTAAATTACAGGCATTATGCAAGATAAAGTAAAAATACCAAATGATGTAAAATTAGCCACTAACTCCTATTCATGGTAATTACAGCAGTTTTTATGTCAGCTTCACAGAGACAAGAACTATCCAATTATACTAATAGCAACTAATTCATGAAGGTCTTGGTACATGAGTTTAAAAGGACTCCTTGATTATATAAATGATTCTGAATATACAAGTCATCACCAGACCAGCAAAAATTGTGACTCACCATGGGATTTGGAAAGTTATACTCTATAAAAGTAACTTTACAAAACTCTGACTGCATTTGGCTCCATGGATCACAAACTGTGCAGGCTTATCTATACAGTTGAATCACTCCTGAGCAACCAAAATGTAATATGGAGTAATATGTTTTTTTAAAAAACATACATGAGATGCTCATGCTGAGTGAATTCATATTAAATGAACAGTCTTCAGAAACAATCGTGAGAACCACCACCACCTCCCAGAAATATGAAGCTCCAAGACTGGAGGTCAAATTATCTCAAAATACAGCATCAAATACCTAGACCCTGGGAGCTCTTGATTTTTAACACTCTGCACTCTTATTTTGAATGCTGTATTATACTGCAACTATGTGCCAAGAAAATATTTTACAAAGTAAATCAGTTTATGACTAATACAGGAAGAAATCTGAGTTAAATCTGTGCCATTTATTTGAGATGTCTATATCTGGTTTTCTGAAAGTTTCTAGTCCTCAAGGTCTTAAGCCACATGGGCAGAGGCAGGGAGAAGATCAGGGGAAGAATTTCAATTACCTTTATTCTGTGATCATCAGTATCTACAACCGTGGCTACCCTGATAAGTACAGGATTCCTCTTGTCAACTACTTCAAGTTTCATATTCTTCTGAAATCCATGAAATGGCTTCTAAAATGATAAAGTTCATTACAGTTTCATTTATAACATGCATTTCCGTTAAAACCCATCAGCAAAGTGGCTGGTAATAAAAAAAGAATATATTCTAAACAATAATCATATAACTTATAATTACTTAAGTTGAGTGGCTGATAGACACATGATGCAACAGAGATACATCTGATTTTTTTTGTAATTTAAAATTTTAAAATGTAAATACTACATTTCTTAAATAAGAACTACAACAATAATCATGAATCTGCATGAAAGCATGTTGACTCTACAAGTAATCTGTAAGCAGAATTAACAGAACGCCTTGCTATAAGAAAACCATAATGTAAATAATACTCTAGTAGTTAAGCTAACACAATTAATCAGTGTTTTAAGATCATATTTTTTCATGATTTAAATCAATGAACCTTGACATGATGTTTCCTATACATCTGTTTTGCTAACACCTCTAGTTCTAAACTCATTTACCATCCATTGTTACTATGACAGCTAATTTTCACCTAAAGTTCAAGATAAACAAACATCAAGTGAAACAAGGCTTGCCGGGGGAGCATGTCAGAAGTTTTTGAAACAATGGGGAAAATCCTGCTGCATAAAGTTACACAGACATCTGGGGCTGGAAATAACGAAATTGAAAGCTTTGCTTCTGCCAAGATTGGGACTAGCAGTGGTGATTTGGCAGCTATTTTTGACTATTAAAGGCTTCCTTCCCCATCCTGAATTTCCCAAAGGCTTCCCAAAAAGAAGCCCTAGGGAGCCTTAGAACCTGAAAGGAGAGCGGATAGGAAGCTTTCAATTAATTTAAATTAATTGTTTCTAGCACTGGATCCAGTTTAAGCAAGAGGATTTTGCCAGTGAATGATGCTACAGTAACTAGCCACCTGTGTGTGATTTTTAGATCGATTGTTATGCATTACTGCTTCAACTGGATTTTCAGTACTACTTGTGTTTTCCATTTTTGTGTTTTTCATTTCTCAGAGTAGCACTTTTTAAATATTTGTATACTTATTGTTCTTGATGTAAGATGCCTCTTTATACTCATTGTTCTTAGCTTTAAATATTGTCTTTTAATGATGTTAACCACTGTTGCATACTCATTGTTTTCAACTTTAAATATTGTCTTTCAATGTTATAAGCTGCCTTGGGTCCTTTTCAAGGAGAAAGGATGGGTAAAAAATATTTTAAATAAATAAACATGTTTTTGCTGAACCTTCCTCCACAGAAACTGGTTCTTCATGACCACGTGTGTTATCCTCCTCGGAATCCATTATTATCTGTCTACTATTTTAAGTCAAACATCCAAAATTCGATACATCACACCAGATTTTTTAAGCTTACAAACATTTAGAAATTTTTAAGCTTATACATTTCTAGAAGGCTAATTGAGAACTACTAACCATGACAACGGGGTGGAACCTGATTCAGAGGCAGTAACATTTATATAGTAGTTGGTGGAAACAAGAGGCACGGGGAATATTTCGGAGGTAATAAGCCTGGTTCCTCCTTTGGGCTCATTATCCATGAGCCAGATGAGGTCAGGAGACAGAGCTATGCCCTCAGACATCATAAGTCCCTTCCCAAAGTCCTGCCTAGAGTTTCTCCAGGGGGAAAGTGAAGAAGGAGCAAAGCAAACTTAGCTGAAACTTCAGAAGTTCAGCACCCCCATGTGCTGGATGAGAGCACAGAGGTCAAGGATGAACAACACAAATGAAACACAACCTCAAGGCTGTGTGGCTCTTTACCCCCAGGGAAAGAGCTACTCCCCTGGCTCTTTTCCTGGGGGGGCAGGGTATGGCTTCCCCATGGGGGAGGGACAGAAGACTGAAGCCTCATGGGCTGGGAGAATCAGCTTGGTGGGTCAAAGTTGATTTATGGAGCAAGAGCTTCTCATCCCTGCCTTTAGGGATTTGCTTTTGAGCTTCTCAGAAATATTTGGTTGGCTACTGCTAGAAACAGAATGCTAGATTAAAATAATCACCGGCTTGTATTAACAAAGCATTTCTCAATGTTGTAGTAGACTACTACTTTATGTACTCACAGTTCTCTTTAACTGTCTGCATAGAAGCCTGCCCCCTAGCTCTTGCTCAATCACTGATGTTTATGTCTTGGTCAGTAATGAAAAACAAGATGGCTATAACTAGTGGTCCAGATTTGGCTGAAAGGCCAACAGCTGCTGACCTCTAAGAAACATACCCTACAATTTGTATCTGATGGCATCTATCAATGGCAAAATTACATGAGCACATAAATACTAATCATAGAGGCAGCAACAATGGAAGCTAATAAGCAAGATGAATATGAATGCACTGGGGAGATTTCTTACCACTTTAAAAGCCCGGGCAGGTGCCGGTAAAGAACTGGTTTCTTCCAAATATTTCTCCCAAGAAAAATGTTTGGCATGTGGATAGTCTAGTAAATAAATAATAGTACAGATGTTATGTTGCACAACAGATGTATTTAGGGTACTTTCCAGACCTAATTATTCAGTTCAAAGAATATAGCGATTCACACTCCCCTCATCCCAGCCTGCATTAATATAATGCAACCTGCATATTTCCCTGTGGAAGGAACTGCAAGTTCCAGAAGGGTTGATGCACATCTCCTATTTTTCACCTTCTTTCATTACTTCTTTGACAAGATCACAGAGAGGCTAATACATATTTTGTTTTTGTTCAATGTATTTTGTACAATGTTTATAACCCATAGTGGCCAAAATCCTGTTGTTTAGTGTAGTAAATCTATTGATTCAAATGGGCCTACTGTAACTGTGACTTCTTTTAGCATTTGGGTAGGGCATCTAAATCCCCATTAATTCAACAAGGCTACTCTTGTGTGATTTACCTTGCCAAGCAATAGGATTTTGACCAATATATCTAAATAATAACATTTTAATCATAAAAAGCTATTAAATGGTTTCACTGTTTTTTGGGCTTGTAAGCAAAAGATCTGGAGGCACATGCACCTCATCTCCAAATGTGTTAGAACCACATATTACTTTGAACCTATAGGAGTCATGTATGTTTTAAATATAGACACCCACCTGCTCACCTGGCAATTTTAGTGAAGTTGCTCTAAACCTAAACCCTACCCATTCAATGCACACAAAGCACATGTCAACTGAACACATGGAAAAATATTTTTACTGTGGGAAAGCTAATTTGACTTTTCTTCGTTTATAAATACCTATTGTTAACAAGGTAACAGCTTCAACGCATTGCTTTTTCCAGTTACTCATAAAATGGAAGTGAATTATATTATTGGTCTGTGTGGGTTATTTTACAGAATTTGCTATGAAGAAGCAACAATTAACTCAAACGACAGGTTAAATATTTATAGCATATGTAAAGGTTGCTCTATAAGTAGATTTGCGTTCTCTAATTTCATAGCTGCAAGATATTGTTCATGATTTCCGTAATTTATTGGTTCCCATTTGCTACATGTTAATTTTCCATAATGGGATGTTTCTTTTGCATAGTAACCTTTTCACCTTACTCATAGATATTTTTTCGTCTGGTCTTCTTACTCAATATCATATAGCACACATTGAAATGCTCTAAGTGCCTTCTATGGAACAACCGTGACAAATTCTAGGATGAATGAGAACGGAGTCTTTCCAGTATATGGTTGTTTATTTATTTAACATCACACTTTTTGTCTGTTCAGGGACCCATAAAGCCTTATTCACTCCCTTCTCTTCTTATTACCTTTGCAAACTCACTCTTAAATTAACAGATAAAAATATCTCGTTATACTTTTTAGTTTCATGAAATAACATTTATTTATTTATTTATTTATTTATTTATTTATTTAACTTATATGCCGCCCACACTACCCAAAGGTCTCTGTACAGATATGTGGTTTCATACAGACCTGGAGGGGTTACTAGTGTCTTTCTGTGTTCTTTACACCATCCAACTGGGTGAATGTGCGGACTAGCTGCTTCACACCTGCAGGGAAATATTTTTATCTAAGTATGTTTCAATCCTACAAATACCTTAATCATTACTTAGATTTCATTTAAAGCAGCTTACAGCGAATGGGGCACAGACAAACATTAGGACTCCCTGTAAAATGAAGACACAAACATGCTCCTCAGAATTATGTAACAATTTTCTCAGAGAGAGTTCATTTGAAGATATTTATCCCAGCTTCTGGAAAGGTTAAAGGACTACAAAATAACTTTGTTCAGTTAGACATTGGTCTAAAGTGTTAGATTAGCTCTTCAAACAAGTCTGTACATACAGTAAACGTTACGGATGTTATGTTAAATATGCGTAGGCAAGCAATTCATGCCCTCAACAGGACAAATTCTAATAATGGTTCCTGGCCTGATCACCCATCACAAGTACAAATCTAAGTGTATGTTTACAAGTTTGATTTCAAACTTCTTTCTGGCTCTTTTATTACTATTTTTACTCTATTTTTAAAGCTATTTTTACATGACATGAGCTGACTCAAGTCTACAGAGAAAGGGAAAATAATTTATTTATTTTGCCATGTGCAAACTGTTCAATAACATCATAAATCATTTTTATGAGAAAACAACAGTCTTTGTTACATGAACCGGACCACTCAATATACTGTTTGCAAGATTACTGCACAAAGTACACAGAATTATTAATATGTCTTCTTTTCTGAATTAATCAACAGCTTTCTCACCAGCACTGAACATATATTATCAAGACCTGAGGCACACTCCTCCTAAATGACTACATTTAAAGACACACAGCCAGTCTAAATATAAGTCCTACAACGTGGAAAAGGTAACCTAGCTGGTACCTGACCTAGTCTGTGGTGGCACAAGAAAAACCCTAAGTTTTATAACACCTTTAAGACTGACTGGTTTTTATTTTTTCATAAGCTTTTATGTGTCCAAGCCATTCCATTCATCTGAAGAAGTGTACCTAGGCACACAAAAGCTTATGAAAAATAAAAATTAGTTAATCTTAAAGGTGCCACAAGATTTCTGGCTTCTTTCAGTCTTCTAATAGCTTCCTTTTAAAATAAAAGTCATAACTGTGCCTAAGCTCACAAAGCAGAAGACAGAAAATTCTTTCCGCACAACTTTTGCATTCTGATTTAATCCTGTTTAGTAAAGTCAGTTAGTAATCTAATACACAAGTCATCTTACATCCCCATCTAGTGTTCAACGTAAAACTTGCAACAAACATACATTCTGTGTTAATTGGAGCAAAATAGTCTTTGAATATTATTAGCACGAAACATTTCTGGGTGCCCAGTTTTTAATGATAAAACAAACTCCTCTTATGATTAAAAATGGTCCTGCAAAAACATTTTGAAGCTTAACAAGTGCAGTAGGTTAGCAATAGAGGAAAAGAATTTATTCTCCTTAATCTTATGCCAGCAAGTTTGGAAAACTCAGCAGTGGCCAGAGGATTGGAAAAGATCAGTCTACATCCCAATCCCAAAGAAGGGCAGTGCCAAAGAATGCTCCGACTACCGTACAATTGCACTCATTTCACACGCTAGCAAGGTTATGCTCAAAATCCTACAAGATAGGCTTCAGCAGTATGTGGACCGAGAACTCCCAGAAGTACAAGCTGGATTTCGAAGGGGCAGAGGAACTAGAGACCAAATTGCTAACATGCGCTGGATCATGGAGAAAGCCAGAGAGTTCCAGAAAAACATCTACTTCTGCTTCATTGACTACGCAAAAGCCTTTGACTGTGTGGACCACAGCAAACTATGGCAAGTTCTTAAAGAAATGGGAGTGCCTGACCACCTTATCTGTCTCCTGAGAAATCTATATGTGGGACAGGAAGCAACAGTTAGAACTGGACATGGAACAACTGATTGGTTCAAAATTGGGAAAGGAGTACGACAAGGCTGTATATTATCTCCCTGCTTATTTAACTTAAATGCAGAATACACCATGCGAAAGGGCAGACTGGATGAATCCCAAGCCGGAATTAAGATTGCCGGAAGAAATATCAACAACCTCAGATATGCAGACGATACCACTCTGATGGCAGAAAGTGAGGAGGAATTAAAGAACCTCTTAATGAGGGTGAAAGAGGAGAGTGCAAAAAATGGTCTGAAGCTCAACATCAAAAAAGCTAAGATCATAGCCACTAGTCCCATCACCTCCTGGCAAATAGAAGGGGAAGATATGGAGGCAGTGACAGATTTTACTTTCTTGGGCTCCATGATCACTGCAGATGGTGACAGCAGCCACGAAATTAAAAGACGCCTGCTTCTTGGGAGGAAAGAGATGACAAACCTAGACAACATCTTAAAAAGCAGAGACATCACCTTGCCGACAAAGGTCCGCATAGTCAAAGCTATGGTTTTTCCTGTAGTGATGTATGGAAGTGAGAGCTGGACCATAAAGAAGGCTGACTGCCGAAGAATTGATGCTTTTGAATTGTGGTGCTGGAGGAGACTCTTGAGAGTCCCCTGGACTGCAAGGAGAAGAAACCTATCCATTCTGAAGGAAATCAACCCTGAGTGCTCACTGGAAGGACAGATCCTGAAGCTGAGGCTCCAATACTTTGGCCATCTCATGAGAAGAGAAGACTCCCTGGAAAAGACCCTGATGTTGGGAAAGTGTGAGGGCAAGAGGAGAAGGGGATGACAGAGGACGAGATGGTTGGACAGTGTCATTGAAGCTACCAACATGAATTTGACCCAACTCCGGGAGGCAGTGGAAGACAGGAGGGCCTGGCGTGCTCTGGTCCATGGGGTCAGGAAGAGTCGGACATGACTTAACGACTAAACAACAACAACTCCTTAACCTATTGACTAGACATGGGAGCTTTGTATTTGTCTCCACCCAGGAAACGAACATGAAGCCCACCAGGACAGGTGTCCCAGTGGTCCTTCTCTGCCCCCCCCCCCCCAAACCAGCCTGGTCCATTTACTGGGCTCCTCAGCATGTATGCCTGGCTGTGGCGACATCAGACCAATTGCGGGTGTAGTACCATTGGCACCTCCCTGCCTCTCCCCTCAGCTGACTGCTCAGCAACTGAGCAGGGAGACTCGTCTTCCCACCTCCTCGCTGGAGTGATCGGTTGCAGGGAGAGGCAGGACTACGTCTGCAATTGGCATGATGTTGCCGCTGCTGCGTGTGCATGTGCCGAGGAGACTGGTAAGTGGATCAGGCTGGTTCTGGGGGGCAGACAAGGACTGCTGGGACACCTGTGCTGGCGGATTTCGTATTCATCTCCCCAAGGAGACGAATACGAAGCTCCCATGTCTACTGTTCACTATTCATGGAGAAAGGGGCTTCATTTCCTTCAAAGTTGACAAAGAAATCAAATGAGCTAGCAAAGACATGACAGCTTCCTCCACCCACCCTTGCCTGTTCACTTACACATCAGGAGAGAAGGCAATGCCCTCATTTACAAGAAATTCTTGTTTGCTAATGGTAAGCAGGTACATAAAAAGTATGAAATAGGCTACACTCTATCAACATGCAGTTCTTTTCTTCACAACTTTCTCTCCTGATTTGCTCCCCAAGAAATAAAAGATGTATCATTCAACTACAGAAAGAGTGTCAAAGGGGTAGAGAGTAGAGATGGGCATGAACCAGAAAACTGGTGGTTTGTGGCTAGCCATGAATCATGAACCACCATGCACCCCGGGGAAAAACAAACCGGTTCATGGTTTGTTTTCCCAGTTCGTTCCTTGAGGGGGGAACTTACCAACTCCTGCCCTCCACCTTCTCTGCCGCTGTCCACCCTCTTCCCACTGCCCTCGTTGCCTCCCTACCTGGTCCCGCTACCACCATTGTCTCCTCTTCCTCCTCCGACACCACCATCTTCAGAGACAGCAGGCCTGGCTTCCCTTCCTGCCTCTACACATGCACCCACTGCCAGCTGATAGACCGGTGCATGCACAGAGGCAGCAGCCAGCTCCTGGAAGGGAATCTGGGCCTGCTGTCTCTGAGGATGGTGGAGTTGGAGGAGGAAGAGGGAAGGGAAGCAGTTCTGTTTGTGCCTATCTCTAGTAGGCAGGAGATCATGAGTGGGCAAATGGCTAATGAATTAAACAGCTCCTTTCTAATGCCACAGCACAGCAGCCAGTTTCCTGTGGGTGCCTTCCATAGCACAGCTGCAGCTTTTGAATGCACCAGTTTGTTAGGACTGCTTTGCACCTGTACAACTGTGTCTAGGCACTGAATTTGGAATCTGATGCCTAGCTCATGGGCCAGCTGTCAAGATCCCTCATAAGGATTGGCACCACTGGAAGGAAGTGTCTTTGAAAGTCAGACAGGAGCAACATCTGCACATGGGAGTTCTGTCTGCAAATGTTGCCTCTGCCCAATTTGGCATGGGGAGGGTCCACAGTTTCCTTCTGACCCCTCCATGCCATATCTTACTTACTTCTGAAGGGTCCTTCAACCCACAGGGGAGGCCTTCTGGGGAGTGAGGAGCAGTTAGCAAGTCACAACTAAATCACAAGGAAGGCAGTGGAGTTGAACATAGTTCTTACTAGCTCGTCTCACTGAAAAGCTCTATTTCCTCCTTTGCCTTCCAAGCCACAGCCAACTCATGTAGAAAAGAGCTCTTGATTCTTAAAGGATCCTTCTCCAATAGGCAGAAAGGCTTCCAGGAGGAAGTCAGCTTTCACCAGCCCTGTAACATGCATGGCTCTCTCTATCCAACCCACTGGATTGAAAACTTTTGATGCCGAGGGCCCCAAGCAGTAGCTTTAAACAAGCTTTCTGTACTTTGGAATCATTTGTTTTTCCTGTGTTATCGTTCACATGCTCGCTTTTCTGCATTTTTCCTTGTTTCCCTCCTCACTGACCTCCTTTACTGCCAGCTCTCCTAGCAACCATCCTCACCTGCTTTAAGGAAATCTGTCTCACATTTAAAACAAAAATTACTAGTTGCAAGGTGGAAACAGTGATAAAGCGTGACAGTGATTTGCTTAATCCTGTTGCTTGACTTGGGGATGGAATATGTTCACACAAGAGGATGGAATATGTTCACACTGCCTATATACAAATAATATGAAGCTACTGAACCATTTACTGTAAATTCCTCTCAGAATTCCACCTTAAAAGGTCTTCTATTGGTGTATTTTAAAGGCAACTGTTTATATGTGCTCTTTTTGTGACAGAATAAATCTAAAACAAACAATGAAAAAACAGGTATTTGCCCAACATTTAATCTAGTCTGGGTACGAGTTTTTATGAACCTGAAAACTTGCTCACTGTTTGCAGCTTTTTAATTCATCCCGTAAATATAAAATTACATGACACACTATATTATAGGTTTTTTTAAAAAAGCATAGGAAGCCCTGTTGGTCAATCAGGAAAAATGAAAATATACTACAACCCAGCAGTATATCTGGTACTGCCTGAGTATCTTGATATTTATTGTCAAGATTCTTCTCTGTGGATGGAGGGTGTCTTTGACTAATGCTTTTCCCACTTACTCAAAGGCAGGACCTGTCAATCATATTCTAACCTCCATTCCAAGTAGGAGAGTGAACGCTCCTGCAGTTGAAGGTAGTGTGACTGGTAACACCAATGGCACTCTAGGTTTCAGTTTGTAGTTCACAGGAGTTATCTGAGGTGCTGAACCTATCTTGGGCACATGGTTCAGCACCTTGGAGAGCTCCTGTAAAGTGCAGACGAAAGCCTAGCGTGGCTTTAAAGCCCTGTCTCAAACTGGAGTCACTAGCTGCCACTGGCTGAAAGTATAACAAGTTCCAGAAGAAATACCAGTTCCAGTAACTTCCATGAAAATAGCAGTAGGTGGATGGAGAAGTCCACCCCTCATGAACAAACCTCCCCTAAGGGGAGTAAGATGTCATCTCTATACAGCAGAAAATGAACTTTCTCAGTCAATACCGATATTCTGTTTCCCTGCAGGGGGAAGATATCCTCAACTGGGACCTACCCAAATGTCAGCAAAGAGTGGGAACAAGCTCCTTACTACTCTAGGAACATACTGTTGTTGTTCTTGTTGTTACTGTTATATATCATCAAGTTGTAACTGACTTATAGCTACCCTAACAGGGCTTTCAAGGTAAGTGAGATATTTAAGGAGTAGTTTTAACAGTTTTACTCCTCCAGTGAGTTTCCACAGCTGAGCAAGAATTCAGCTCCAGGCCTCCTGAGACCTAGTCCGTCACTCTGTTCACTACACCACATTGGGTACTACTGCCTATATAACTCTGAAGAGCTGCTTCAGGAACAACAAATTTACCAGCTTTCTGATGACAAACCAAAGGAATATGGAGGTCCATGCGGCAGGTTGACAAATGTCAGAGATAGAAGTGGAACTGCTAAATACAGCCAAAAGCAGCTGAACTCCTAGTTGAATATGCCATAATATGCCCTGGGACAACAATAGACCCTGGACTGTAATAGGGATCAATATATGATTTGCTCCACCTGGACAATGTAGTGGAGGATACCTGTCTTTCTACTGTTGCTGGATAAAAGGAAACAAACAAGCAAGCAGATCAAAGACAAGACTTGGGACGTGACAAATAAACCTTTAAGGCATACTGCTCGTCCAATTTATGCCATTGCTTTTCCTTCTGTGCTTTACCATCTGGGCAAAAAGTAGACTGAACTAGCTCCTGAGCATGATGAAAAGCAGACTTAACCTTTGGAATAAAGGATGGATCCAAATACAAAACCACTGAGTCCTTATGAAAGATACAGAGCTCATTTTGCACAAGAAGAACACCTAGCCTGGATGCTCCCCATGCTGAACTAACTGACCATAAAATAAAACCTTCCGAGACAAAAATGTTAGTTGTGTCCTTCCTAAAAGTTTCAAACGGTGGTTTTTTTATTGTTCAGAACAGTATGTAAATCCCAGACAGGAAACAGTGTAAGTAGGGAAATCATCCCTTTAAAAATTCCTTACATGCAGCTATTAGGCCAGTGAACAATCCCCGTTTCCACCAATAATAGAACTCAAGGCTGACACCTGATGCTTTCAACCTCTTTTCCAAACCAGTCTGTTAAAAAGCCAACACTATTATAAGAAATGCCCAAATAGGGAACCAATTGTTGCATTGACACGACCAGCCAAATGCTTGCCATGTGAATTAATACGATCTTTTATGATTTTAAGATTTTTTACTCTTTCTCCTTGCAAGCTGGGGAAAAAAAACAGTAGGAATCACCTGTGGAAAATATCCAAAGAATTCCATGCCTGTACCATTGCACAGCTTCCAGGTGTGGAACTATAACCACCTCCATCGGTATGAGGATATAGAGAGGTTACTTACCGTAACTCTGGTTCTTCGAGTGGTCATCTGTGAATTCACACTAATGGGTTTTATCTGCACCTGCGCAGAGGTTTCCGGAATCTTCTAGAGCTTAACACTGTTAGTTAGGACTGCCCCCCTAGTACACGTGGTCCGCCCATCCTGGCAAGTGCCTCAGTTCCCACAAAGTCCGCCGCTGTATAAAAATGTTGACGTGACGGACAGAGGCGAGGATGGGCAGGAAGTGTGAATTCACAGATGACCACTCGAAGAACCAGAGTTACGGTAAGTAACCTCTCTTTATTCTCCGTGGTCTCTGTGAATGCACACTAATGGGTGATTAGCAAGCTTACCTGTCCGGAGGAGGGACATCATGGAAGAACAGCTGACAAAACCGCTCATCCAAAAGTCGCGTCTGACTTTGCCCATAGATCCAAACGGTAATGTGAGGCAAAGGTGGACGGTGTGGACCACGTGGCAGCTCTGCAGATATCAGGGACAGAAACACCCCTGAGGAAAGCTGTAGAAGTGGCTACTGCCCTTGTAGAATGAGCCTTAATTCCAGCAGGAAGAGGCTTGTTCGCCAATTGATACGCAAGGCGTATAGTTGCCACTATCCATTTAGAGATAGTTTGGGTGGAAACAAGAGATCCTCTATGCGGTAAGTGTGTAGAAACAAACAGTCTCTTGGATTTGCGAAAAGACGCAGATCTTGAGACGTAAAAAGCCAGTGCTCTCCTAACATCCAGAAGGTGGAGAGAGCGTTCCAGATCAGAGGTAGGCAACGGAAAAAAAGTAGGTAAGACAATGGGTTGACGAAGGTGGAAATCAGAGACAACTTTAGGGAGGAAAGACACATCAGGGTAAAGGGTGACTTTATCCAGGTGAAATTGAAGGGAGGGAGGATCAACGCGAAGAGCAGCGATCTCTGAAGCTCTGCGAGCAGAGGTGATGGCGACAAGGAAGAGGGTCTTAAGCGTAAGAAGGCGGTCAGAGGTCGTAGCCATAGGCTCAAATGGTGGTAGCGTAAGGCGTCGGAGGATGGTATGCAAGGACCACTGCGGAGGGAGGTGGGGTCTAGTGGGTTGCATGTTGGAGACTCCCCTAAGAAATTGCTTTACAGTGGGGTGGCAAAAGAGTGTAGCAGCATCTGAGTCTCGTGGTTGGTGGGCTACTATGGCAGATAAATAGACCTTGAGAGTAGAAAGAGAAAGCTTTCTGTTAAAGAGATGAGTCAGAAATTGTAGGACGGCAGGAAGAGTCGTAGGCGTAGTAGGAAGATGACGTTGAGTCGTGAACTTAAGAAAGGCGGACCACTTATATAAATATAATTGAGTGGTCGCAGGTTTTCTGGCACTTGCTAGGATAGAAGCTACAGTGGGCGAATCCTCCATGCTGTAAGATGGAGAGTGTAAAGGTTGGGGTGAAAGGTTCGACCTTGGTTCTGGGTGAGTAGATGAGGTATGAGAGGGAGATGGATGAAGTCTGTTGAGATTGAGCGGAGCAGGGTGAACCATGGTTGTCTGGGCCACCATGGGGCGATGAGGATCGCGTTGGCCTGTTCCTGACGTAACTTGACAATAGTCCTGAGGAGAAGGGGGATAGGAGGGAAGAGATAAATTAGGCCTGGTGTCCATGATGTCATGGGAGCATCGCCTAGGGAGCTGTGACCGATTCCTGCTCTGGAATAATATAGAGGGCATTTTGCATTTTCTGTCGATGTGAAGATGTCTATCTGAGGGTGACCCCAGAGATTGGAAAGTTGATGGAAGATGGTGTCGTCGAGGGACCACTCGTGCATCTGGGTGATGCGTCTGCTCAAGGCATCTGCCAGTTGGTTTTGGCTTGTAGAGATATGGATTGCTATTGGGAATATATGGTGTTCGAGACACCATTCCCAGATTTGCACTGTGAGGTAGAGTAGAGGTAGAGAATGAGTGTCACCCTGTTTGTTGAGATAGAAAAGAGCTGTGGTATTGTCTGTTGTTATTTGAACGGCAGTACCAGTGACGAGTGGTTCGAAGGCACGAAGAGCCTTGAAAATGGCTAGCAGTTCTAGGTTGTTTATATGCAGGTGTTTTTCTGAGGAAGACCAGAGGGCGTGACTGTGGAGACCGTTGCAATGAGCTCCCCAACCGGTTGGGCTTGCGTCTGTGGTTATTTGCATGGTGAGTTGAAGTGGTGTGAAAGGTCTGCCTATGAATAGATTGTGTGGTGTGTTCCACCATTCTAGCTGGGCTGCTAGGTTGGGTGTGACTCTCAGTAACATTGTGGGAGAGTCTGATATTGGGTTGGAGAGATACCACGCCTGCAAAGAGTGCATTTTGAGGTGTGCATGTTGAATCACTGATGTTGTCGATGCCATGAGTCCGAGTAGTCGTTGGGCATGGTGTGCGGTGACCAAAGCGTGGGGACGGAATTGTTGAATCGCATTGTACAGTTTCATAGCCCATTCTTGGGGAAGAAAGGCTCTCGCTGATCGAGAATCTAGAATTGCCCCGATGTAGTTCACCCGTTGTGAAGGAATGAGTGTAGATTTGGTTTGGTTGACCTTTAAGCCCAGACTCTCTAGGAGGGAAAGAGTAAAGTCTATGTCGTGCAGAGCTTGAAGACGGGATGGGGCTATGAGTAACCAGTCATCTATGTAAGGGAAGATGGAAATCCCTCGTGTGCGGAGATAGGCTGCCACAGGGGCCATGCACTTTGTGAAAACGCGAGGAGAGGTAGAAAGTCCGAATGGGAGGGCTTTGAATTCATAGACGGTGTTTCCTAGTGAGAATCTGAGAAATTTTCTGTGATCGTGACGAATATTGATGTGAAAATAGGCGTCTGTTAGGTCTATTACCGCGAACCAGTCGCCTTGCTGAAGGAGTGGTAGGATGCGTTCTAGGGTTACCATGCGGAAGCGGTGCTGGAAAATGTGATAATTGAGATCTCGCAGGTCGAGGATAGGGTGAAGGCCTCCGTCTTTCTTGGGTACTGTGAAGCACCTTGAGAAAAAACCTGGGTCATCGTCTGATGGAAAAACTAGTGATATAGCATCTCTTGAGAGGAGAGATTGGACGTCGAGATTCAGGATGTGAGATGGTGCAGTAAGAACAGTTCTTGATGGCGGGAGGGTGGCGAATTCTATAGCATAACCTGTGGCGATGATGGTGAGTACCCATTTGTCTGTGGTGATGGTTGCCTACGATGTGAAATGAGGAGCCAGGCGAGTCAAGTAAGTATGAGGGGAGTGAAGAGTAGAGAACTGGGCTGGATAAGAGTCAAAAAATTTTCTTTGGTTTCTTGTCGGGTCTACGAAAGGACTGACGTGGACGTTGGTGCTGATTGTTCTGGCGAGGCTGGAAGGATGAGGCAGACTGTGGTAAGTATCTCTGTTTGTCAACAAATGGTTTGTATTGTTGGTAGGGATATGGTCGACGCCATTGATAGCGTTGTGGTTTGTACTAGGATTGTGTATTATAAGATCTTGCAGTTTTTCTCATTTTCTGTAGGTTGTCAAGAATTTAATCCGTCTTGGTATCGAAGAGGCCGACTCTGTCAAAGGGTAAGTCCTCAATACGCATGCGGGAATCATCAGAAATATGTGCAGTGCGTAACCAGGCATGCCTAAGGGCAACAGCGGTGGCCATGTGTTTTGAGGCAGCCTCTACGATATGTCTAGCCATAATGCGCTCTTGGCGAGCTAAAGCCATTGATTCCTGATGAAAAGCCAGGCCACTTGGTTTATATTCACCTTGTGCTGATTGGAGTGAAGGGAGCGCCTTGTTCCATAAGAACCTGTGGTACGCTCCCATGGCTGCAAGAGTGAAAGAAGCCAGAAAGTATACCCTGCGTCCAATAATATCAAGTTTTCTGCCTTCTTTATTGTTTGGTGTTGCATTAGAGCAGTGGTCAGGGAACAGGGGTAAATTACCCCAAATGGAGTAAAAATGAAAATCCTGGGGGTAATGAGGACACGACCCTAACCCCTTTCCCTCCTCCTCCTCCTCCTCTTCCTCTTCTGCCCAGAGGGGGGGGTCCCCGGCTGCCCTATCGCCCCCTTCCCACCCCCTTCTCCGGCCCGGCTGCAACCGAGCCATGGCAGATGGTGGCCGGCGATGGGCCCCGGCCGGCGGCGTATGGCAGCCGAGGCAGCGGCGGGGCCGGCCATGGCAGAGGGCGAGGCCGGGGCAAGCGGCCAGAGTGCCCCAGCCAGGAGGAGCCTCTCCTTCCAGTGCCTGGAGAGGTGGATCACGGCAGAGGGGGGAGGGCGCGGCCATGACGGCGGCCCGTGCTAGGCTCAGCCTCCTGGTGCCGGGCCGCCCCACGCCCCATCCCCATTCCCGGAGGAGCCTGTCAGGTGGCAGCGGCGCTCGCCCGGCTGCGTGGCTTCCTTCGGCGGCGACTGCGCTGGCCAGCCAGGCCTGGCGGAGCCTCTTGCCCTCCGTGCGGCAGCTGTTGCGGTGCTTCGACGGCGAGGCCCGCAGGAGCCCTAACACCGGGCCCCAATGCGGCCGCCCCGGCGAGCAGCCACCGGAGCCGGTGCCGGAGCGGGCGTCAGGCGCCCCTGGTGGGCGAGCCACCTGCTGCCCTTCGACGGCCACCCAGGAGCCGCCCGCCAGCGGAGAAAGGGAGCCGCCCCCGCAGGGCCAAGGACTGAGTGCGGCCCCACCAGCTGGCGGCGGCAGAGGAGGAGGAGGCGGCCCAGGCGCATGTGGCAAGGCTTCGGCGGCGGCGCTCGACTGGCCGCGTGTGACCGAGATCCTTCCTTCCAAATCAAGAGGGTAATGTCGGTGTATATACATTTTTAGGGGGTAAAAGGTAAAAAAGTTCCCTGACCTCTGGCGTAAGAGAATCATGCGATGCGAGAAGTCCTGTCGATCCCTGAGGGTGAGGGGCATCCGACATCAAAGTGACCAGTCTCCGGTGTATGATGTGTCTTCCTGGACTGCTTGCGCGGTGGTTGCGGATCAGGCAAAGTAGACGCTGAATCCGACTGACACACGGAGACGGAGCAACCCGAAGGGCTTGATTGGTCATATTTTGGAAGCACAGTAATGTCAGCTGAAGTATTGGCCCAAGACAGGGACTGTGCCAACAGAGGTGATGCCGGTTGTCCCGATGGTAGAGGTAGATAATCATCGTCGTCCACCAAAACGGAATCAAGGCAGATAGTCTGCTGTTCATGAAGTGGTACCGAAGAGACTGGTCTGTCTTTCTGATGTTTAATAAACCGTGCAGCAGAAGATGACTTTTTGGATTCCTTCGGTTTCGGCTGCTGTTCCGGAACCTAGGGAGATTTCGGTACCGGTGTAGATTTGGGTGTCGAACCACCAGACTTAGTCTTCGCAGGCAGTTTCGCCTTGGATTTGGACTTTACTGAGGAGGCCACAGAAGCATCTAGAGACGGTAATGGAGATGGTGGTGGCTGTACGGATTCCATATTCGGTGAAGGGCGAAGAGAACATTCCCACAAGTAAGAACGGAGACGCTGCTGTCTTAATTTAAGAGCCTGCTTAGTAAACTTCTTGCAAATAGGACCAGAAGCTGGCTGGTGGGCCTCGCCGAGGCAGAAGAGACAAGAGTCGTGACCATCAGTCAGAGGAATTTTACTGGGGCACGAAGTGCACCTTTTGAAAGGCCCAGAAGAGGCCATAAACTATCAAAAATGGATAAGAAGAGTGAAAACAGGGGGAAGGGGGTGCGGTGGAGAGGAGAAAAAGCACAAAGTCTCTCACAAATTCCTTTTGAATGCAATAGCGAACGGAGCTCATCGAAGAGAAGAAACCTCAGCGGCAGCAAAAAGGAACTGAGGCACTTGCCAGGATGGGCGGACCACGTGTACTAGGGGGGCGGTTCTAGCGAACAGTGTTAAGCTCTAGAAGATTTCGGAAACCTCTGCGCAGGTGCAGATAAAACCCATGAGTGTGCATTCACAGAGACCACGAAGAAGAACGTTTAGATTTGAGGTGCAGCTGAACCAGAAGAAGCCAACTCTCTCAGTTCTCCAGACTCGCCAGATTTGAAAACCATATCCTAGGGCCACAAGATCATTTCCTTCCATTGGAACTGTATCTTGCACAACTCTATCATCAATATATCAACTGGTATAGCACAGGATGTTTGGCCATTCTACCACCAGACCAAGTCCCCATGCTCCTCTGTTATGAACTTGGAAACAAAATTCTCCACTTTGTAATTCAGTGGGGAAGCAAAGAGGTCCTCTTGAGATTTTCCAAGCCTGTGTACGATCTGAGAGACAACTGAACTCGACTCCTCTGATCGAAATACTCCCACCTCAACCAGTCCATAGTGTTGTTGGGTTGGCCCCAAAGGTACCCAACCATCGAACTCCAAATGCAGTATGCTGGCTTTGTAGATTACAGATGGAGGGGCAGGTGGCCACTACAGTGTTTTGTATAAGCTGAGAAGATGCCACAGTATTGCTAATTCTTTTCTCCACAATGTGGAGTGTCATACCACAGTACCCAGCTGTGAGCCCCAATAGATGAAGGCACAGTTGCTGGATCATTTCCATCCAGTTGGGTAGTTCTGTCCCCCTCTTCCAAGGTCGAGCCAGTATGAAGATGCCACCCAAGCCTTCTAAGACATCCTTGGAGGTAGCAACTGTGCTATTCTTTGCCTCCCTGTTACTCTAAACCACCCCCAATGAATCAGCCAGTCTCATCTGAAATGGAGGGGGCTGTTTTGTGATCTACGAATCAAGTTCCAAGCACTGGAATGAAGCAAAAGCCCTGTTTGTCCTGCTTTTGGTCTGGTTAAGTCTCCATTAGTGCAGCTGAGGCTGGACACGTGTAAGCAAAGGGTCTGAGCCCCGTGCCAAGTCAGAATTGTGCCAGGAGCATGCTATCAAGAGAAAGCTGGGGTTGGGAGTCAGTAAATCAGTGTGTGCAGTTTGAAGGGCTCAGGCAATCAGCAAGGCCAAAAACAGTACAATATATAGGATTTAAAAAATCAGGCAGGAAGACAAAGTTATAAAAATCCACGCAGCAAGTCCAGAGCTAGAAATGTCTTTGCATCTAGAAAGGCCTCCGTATGGTTGAGAGCTTTTTTGAACAAAAGGCTTCTGGCTCCACCAAGCTCCAGCCAAGGCCAGTCAGGCACCCTCTGCAGAGCTCAATACCGTTCTTACTCTCAGAGAGCTTTGACTGCTCGTGAGCACTGCACCTCAGAGGGAAGGCCCGAGTCTGTCATTACAGCTGGTTTCTTTTGCTGGGACTAGTGATGACACAGTATGGAACTGAAGAAGGGTTTGCTCTCCCACTTGGGATGGAGATTAAAAACTGAGTGACAGATCCTGCCTTCTGAATCAGTGCAGGAGTTATATCCTGTCAAGGATATGCTCTTCTACTACAGGAAAGCTAGAATTTTCCTCCCTCATTTAATGGACAGACATGACTTCTATATTTTTTGCACTGTCGCCTCGTGACACAGTGGTTAAATTGCAGTACTGCAGCCAAGACTCTGCTCATGGCCTGAGTTCAATCCCGGGCTCAGATAACTGGCTCAGAGTTGGCTTAACCTTCCATCCTTCTGAGAGACAAGTATTTCCAAGACTCTAACAATTAACATTCAAACAAATCTTTAAAAAGTCATACCAATAGTCATAGCTCTCATCCCAGTTGTCAAAATGAACTAGGAAACGACTGTCCACGATGTCAGTTACCGTAGCAACACATATGAATGCAGGGTTCTTTCTGTCTACTGCTTCAAGCTTCATCCCTACTCGAAATCCTGATGGAATCACCGTCTAAATAAAAACAGATTTCAAAGTGATGGGCTGGTTTTATTTAACTGCATAAAGCAACCCAACATAAAATAGGTGAAAATGCCGATTAATTAGGAGAAAATATACAACAGCCTGCTAACTATTAACAACAAATAATCTTGTAATTAAAAAGAAAGGAACTGAAAGTGCTATACTTGTGTTAATCTTTAACAAACTTTGTAAAATATCATATCTTGCCCAATATGTACAGCATGTGTCATGTAACATCAAGCCACTTCCAGTTGGTGGCAATCCAAACAGTGTCTTCAGGGTATATGAAATATTTAAGGAATGGTTTTACTACTGCCAATCCTGAGTGAATTTCCATAAACAAGCAGAGATCCAAACCCACACCTCCTGCATAGAATTGGGGATGAACTGAACCGTGAACCAGAAAAACCGACAAACCGGGCTGGTTCATGGCTTGGTTTGTGACCCTGTTTGGGGATCCTGTTTTGCCAAAGCAAAACGCTGTACTTTTTCCCCCTTGGCACTTCATTCTGTTTGGCAGAAGGAGATGCCCACCTGACACCTCCCCTTTCCCACTGCCCTGCCAGCTCCCGACCTGCTCCTGCTGCCGCCACCATCCTTAGGCACAGCAGGCACAGCTTCCCTGCCAGAAGCTGGCCACTACCTCTGAGGATGCGCCTCCCTACCCGCTGGGCTGCTGCAGCATGCACGGAGGCAGCAGCTAGCTGTTGGCAGGGAGCGCCGGGCCCACTGCCTCTGAGGATGGCTGTGGAGGTAGCCGTGGCAACAGAAGCAAGAGCAGGGAGGTAGGTAATGGGTCTCCCCCCCCCCCCCCCGCCCTGCAGGCACAAACTGGAAAAATGAATCACGTACTGGTCCATTTTTCCGGGGGTTTGAGGTAGTTTGTGGTTAGCTACGAATCTTCACGAACCACCAGTTTTCCAGGAGATGTGGGTTTTCCCATTTGTACCCATATCTAACCCTGAGTCCTAGAGTCTAACACTCCATCCATTAAAACAGATAGACTCTCCATTGGCTAGTTTAGCATGACGTAAAAATGGAGATCTGCTTTATGTCTGAGACATATCCTAAAAGGGGTTGGTTAGAGGCAATTATTTCTCCACCTGATATGGAGAAAAGACATCTTGATAGAACAAAAACAGAAGGTGAATTCAAACACCCATTTACCATGACGTATATATATGTAACCACCATGCAAGCTAAACACTGTCAGAATGTCTTACGTGCAATGCACAGACTGTGTAGTTTAGGATCAGTCCATGTCAGATTAGATGGTCTTGAAAATAAGGCAAGCTCTCTCTCAAAAACTTAGCCTACCCCTCCCCACTTATCCATCCCACCCCTTCCTTTCCTTAAGCATGGCAGCAGCCTAGAGTGGTCTAGTGTAAGGAGAAGAAAGTTAAATAAGCCAGCCCATAGAGCCCTCAGCATGTCCTGAGATGTGCAATTTCCCCCAAGGATTACTTACACTGCATCAGGACCTGGGAAATCTATACTTCCTGAGGGACAGAGGTGGTCTAGACAGGTACTGCCACCGCACCAGCAAAAACTATGGCAGCAGCTCAGTAAAGCGGTGCTTAATGAAGAGGGAAGAAATTTGGAGTATTAGGAGGTAAGTGGCATAACAGAGGGTTAGAGAGTTCTTGTACAGATTGGGTGAAAATTATAGTCAGAAGAATCTGGAGATTCTAGTGGTCATTTTTTCTCTCCAGTGAAATAAGATTTAAAAGGCTATCTAAATACACACTTTCAGGCTTGGAACTACATGTTCTGATGCTCAGTATGATATAATTAAAGAAAATACATTTGATGTGGGACCACTCTTTAATTTAATCTGTTCCATGCTTTCAATTTAAGGAGCTGAAATGTTTTATACTGATATAAAAAACCCCACACACTGTATTTTCAGCAAAAACCATCAGCAAATGAGAGAAAGTTACTGTGCATAGAAATGCCAATGTAGTCAGAGAACACTTACTGTGTTTTGGTTTTCAAACAAGGATTTAGGAGCAGCTTGAGCCTTACATTTCTTCAGATATGCAGGCCAATTAAATTCATCTTCTTTATATCCTGAAGAAGCCCGTGAAAGAATGAGGAAGAAAAGATAAAATATTCATTAAATCTGAGGAGCAGTTATACCAATTGCACCCACCTCTGTTAATACTGCAACTCATTTTCATTATCTGCCCAATCATCCATTCCCAGAATAAGCTGAAAAGACATGACTTAAAAAAAAACCCAACATATTATTTTGGAGTATTACTGGAGGCTCCATTTGGTGTGCTAGAAGAGATATTATTTATGTTTCTCCTGAAAGCAATGCCAAGGCAGAGAAACTAAAAGAAAACCATCTGTTTGTCTTCAAGAGCACCAATTACCCTTCTTCTAGAAAGAGAAGAGCATCTGCAGATAACACGTATTCACAAATTCTGTTCAGCCCTTGCAGCCAACAAGATATAAAGACTGGGATTAATCATCTGTGCAGTGAGTATAAATAAACTGGATCTCCTAGACAATTTGCCAAGGTCTGTTTGTACTCCTCGCACAAAGCGACTACACAGACTAGCAACCACACAAACAATCATTTTTATGGTTTCACAAGAAATGCAAATTGTGGTTTCCATGAGAGTGCAAATCACAGATTAAAACAGAGTGTGCATAAGAGCAGGGTTGATAAATGTACTGCCACAGAGTATGCTTTTGGAAAATGAATAGCAACTGCCATTCATGAAAGACAGAAAAGATGGGGAAAGTATGTTCAAGGTGACAGTTGCCTATGATGTCACATCAGGTCAAACCCCCCCCCCCTTGGGTACACCTGTTGCTTCCAACTGATCTCTTGAACACTACTTGGATATTGCAATAATTCAGATGTTGCCCCAATGTGCCCCATTTTTATTGGCTTCTACTCCTGATTACTTCCTTTATCATTTCATCATATTAAGCTTTACCAAGCCTATACATATAGGAAGGTAAGGATTGTATCTGAGAGCTGTGCACGTGAAAGACAGCGTTTGCATCACTTCTACTTTCCCTTCATTGTCTCTCTTCCCCACCCCTGAACTTTCTTTTAGCCTCTCTCCCCCATCCTTGTACCCTCCAAATACCCTTCCTAGAGGATCGGGGACCTCCCACAAAAAAACAGAGCAGAGCTTTACGGGTGTGCAGTGTGAGAAAGCTCTTGGCTAACCATTTATTTAATTATTTCATACTCTCTTCTATGAAAACTACCAAGGTATTCTACACTGAATTTAAATAAATGAAAACAAGGACCTAAACACTCAAAAGCAGCAATAGAGCAATTACTAAAACATTTGAGCCAGCCATTACAAAGCACTAAAAACTTAAACACACTTTCATTAAATGTAGAGGAAATGGAAACCAAAGTAAGCAGGAGGGCAGTACAATCCAAAATATGAAAGCAGCCAAAGAGAAAGCCCTCTTATGCTGGCCTGCTAAGAAAGTGTCTTTGAGTCACAGTGTCCTTCAAATGGGCTTCTCTCACACATTTCAATAACCTGGGAGGCTAACAGCAGAAGAGATGCCCCCCTCCCCAGATAGACAAATAGAAAGGTCCTCATCTGTTTAGAATTTTCAAAGTTAAAATTATTACCTGGAATTAATTAGTGTGATTAATTAGTGTGGCTCTTTCAATAGTGGAGCAATAGTTTCTAGTACCTGTGTACATGGTTAGCAACCTTATTGGTTTTATTTGGCAAAAACTGTAGATTTCAGACCTTTTTCAAGGGTGACACATTGATTTGGACTAAATGTAATGAGACCAAGGCATGAACAGCTGTTTCCAAATGGAAACGCTGCAGGCAGTGCACTACATATAATTGTGCAAACACACTCAATAATTCATAAGGTACCCCTCCTCTGCAGTTCTGAGATGGTGATGATGATTTCTTGCCATCAGAAGTGTATTTACCTTTAGGTGGATGAAGCTTGTGTCCTGTTTTCTCACTCCAACCAACTGGGTGAATATCAGAAGAGTCAGCATTCACCCAGAAATCATAACAATCTGGGAATTCATCAAAGTGGAGTCTAATTCTATAGCCACAAACCTAAAACCATAGTGTAAAAAAGGATACGAGTAAATATATACTTACATAAAAGCACTCCCCCCCTGCCACCACCCCCCAAAAAAACTTAGAAAGTTTACTAGAGAAATCCATACAGCGCAATGGTATCAATGGCTTCTAGTCGTACGGTGAAACTGTGCCTTCAGGTTTCCACTGAATGCCAGTAACTAGAGAACAACAATGGGAGAGCTACTCCTTGCATGTCCTGATTGCAAGTCTTCTAGAGGCCTTTGCTTGCCCACTGTGGGAAATTCTATGTCCAGTAGGGCTTTTCATATGTTCTTATCAATAAACTGCCCTCCCACCATCCCCCATTACCACCATCATGCTCTCCACAGCTTTTTGGCTTCTTTTCGTACTGACTATAGTTGGGATTCACCTTTGCTTAGATTGAAGATTCTTCTCTTGTACTTCGAGCACTCACCTCAGCCACTGTAAGCACACAATACATAGACTGGTGCTCAGGGTCCACTCCTTCTAGTTTCATTCCAACTCTGAACCCATTTTTGTTGTATGGGAAGGACTGATACTAGAAAGCAAATGTTACATGTTACTTCAGTATAAGCATTTAAACACACACAGAGGGGCAAACTATTTGAAGACAATAGTTCATGTCTTTCCTGTTTCACAGTTATTTTTTTACTTAAAGCCAGCTATGAATATATGCATCTGGAGAATGGAAAGCGGAATACATTATCAATGTAATTTTTTCAGGAATAATCTTATAAGCAAGTTTCTGGATTCCTGTTGGGTTCCACATATTTACAAGCAAGAATTCATTAAATATAACATCTCTATACGCAAGAAGCCTCACTCTTCACTGTAATTTTTAAAAGGCTGTGATAATGGAAGCCATCTTGGTTGATACTGAGATAGAGTTCTATCAACATACAGCTTTTCTGCTGGAGCAAACTACACATGGCATGTGTTTATTTTCATTTTCACAATTTATGTGAAGTATTTTGTTATCTAGAGTGTCATGTCTTATGTACATGTAATTATTGCCTGAACTGACACACACACACAAAAACTGCAGCACTAGATTGCATTTTTACTGCTCATTGGTATTGAGGTCCTTCAATAGATCTATCACCAAAGAATCAACCATCCACAAAAGCTAATTATACTGTGTGATGCTTAAACACACCACTGTACTCCTACTGGAATAGCACTAAGAATAGATATGTACAAAAGAAAAAAAAGAACAGCTGCATATAAAGATAATCATGGAAAGTCCAGACTGCTTGATTATTATTTTTTTGCAATATGTGCTTTATATTCTATTGTTTCCAAGACAGAAACCCGACTGACTTGAGTTAAAAAAAATATGCTAGACACCTGTAACACTAAAACCATCAAAGGGAGACATTTCAACTATTATTATCAGACTATTGCAGCTACATACTACTCAGGAGCAAAAACTTGTCCTGTTCTGTTCTCGGCTGAGCTGTTTCAACTGTTTGCTCCCATATCTTCTCTAGCGGTTTTCCCACAAACAGTGATGGATTGCTTCTTCCGCAAGTTACCAATTTAGTGGCTACATTATATAGCATACAAAAACAAATATAAATACCCAGCCCAACTTTAAAAAGTCACTTCAAAGCAGCAATCCCAGTATCACATATAATAAAAAAAGCTTAACTGAGACAGCAGCATGCCAAATCAGCAGTCAAATTAAACATTAAAACTTTGTTGAACTGAACCTGCTTTCAGCTTTTCTTAAAAGACCTTACAGAGCTGGCCAAACGGGCAGTCCAGGCCTGTGCTACCAGCACTGAAAAGGTGGCTGTTTCTGATGTAAAAATGTCTACACAAGGCCATCTCATAAGACATAACCTGAGCAACCCACAAGACCAGTTCAACACATGCTAATCCAACAAACCCTTCCACCACTTGGGCCTGATAAAATGTGATTCCATATCTATTTTTTTCAGCTCACTTGTCTGAGCTGAAAAGTACCAATAGTACTTAACATACTACATTTCTTTTCTATGAGGTAGAAAGACTTCCTTAGCCTGAGCTGTCCCTTTTGTGATCTGATAAGCAAGTCATCCAAATATGGAGAGAATCATGTATCCTTAATTGTATCACTAGTGCTACCATGATTTTTCTGAACACCTTCAATGAGGAGGTGACTCCAAACCGGAGGGCTTTGTACTGGAAATGTCTTTCTTGGTAGCCAAAGCAGAGATACTGCCTGTGGAGAGGTAAATCGGTACAAGGAAGTATGTCCCAGTAAGATCAAGAGAGGTCAGGTAATCTCCTGCAAAGCTGACCTTTAGGGTTGTCCTGGGGGGGGGGGGTCGCCATGCAATATTGTCAACATTTTATGTACCGGCTAACCCTCTTCAGATTCCTCTAGTCTCTTGTGCATTTGGGCACCGCAAAGAACAGGCGGTAGCACCCAGAGTACTTTTGTGAAAACAGCACCTCTTCTATTTGTACCTGTTATTGTAGAAGGTAGTCAATCATTTGCAGTTAACAATGTTTCCTTGGTTCTCAGGACAGTTAAGAGTGAACAACAACAAAAAATCACATAACCCTCTCTTATGGCTTCCAAGATCCACTTGCCTATTGTAGATTCCCCCTATCCCTGGATGTAGTACTGTTGATGACCAGTGGAGGCCTGGAATAATGTTGTTTGCTTAGGCTTTGGTTTGGGAGGGTTGGCACTGGTAGTTTTTTGTTGGGGGGGGGGGGTTGTTTGGTAAGTTGGTTCTCTCACTGGAATCTCTAGGCCAGTATTTCCTCTCCTGTCAGTGGTATTTGGACACTCTGTTGTTCCCAGGTTTGTAGGAGGACTTTGTGTAGGAAAGGAATTAGAATCTTATTTACGAGTTCCCTTCTGGTCCCTATGGGACACAGTGGGCAGAGCCCTCTTCTTGTCCTTAGTTTCTATCTATACTGGTCTATACTGATCCCCCAAGCATCTTACTGCTTCCAAATGACGCACAAGTGAAATTACTCTTTGTTCTGTTGTCTGCCAACCAGTGTTACCACTATTTCTGGCATATAGGAAGTATAGTGACTGCCTGAGCTCAGGCATTAAACAAAATGACAGTGAAGCTGGTATCCACTGAAAAGAGGCACTGAAAAGGGGTGTCCTTCAGTACCTTATTTGAATTCCTGTGCCAGCTTCAGACTGCCCTTTGGTGGCAGGATGAAAATTTCTTTGGCTCAAAGGTACACTGATCTGTCCATCATGGATGCCCTTGATGGTGGTCTCAGTGCTAAGGCCAAAACCTCATGTACTTTTTAAAGAGGCAATTCTGCCATTCTATCTTCTTGATTTTTAAACGTGTCCTTCCCATCTTTGACATGCATAGAAGAGGAAACCCAACGTCTATCTGTTATAATAGCAGGTAAGGTACTTTAAAAAATAATAATTGGTGGTTGAATCTAGCTGTTCATGGCTTTCCCTACTTTTCCCTGATCATGGCCATAAAAATGATGGGTGGGGGGTGATTTCCAAAGGCTTCACCCAAAATTTCTGGCAATTCCAGGTTTCCTGCCTGTAGTGGAATTTCTGGACATTTGAGACGCAGTTTTCTCAGTCTTTTTGGGGGCGGGGCGGGGGGGGAGGTATGGCAAAATCTTCCATCGGAAAAAAGGGGACAAGGCCTGTGCCTTCTCTTTTCCCTCCTCTTCAAAAAATTTATTTCTACCCTGTCTGATAGTAGTGGGGATCCAGATCCCTCCCCCTCTCCAGAGGAATCGATTAGTGACATAACACCATCTTCCTCAAAGGACTCTGGTTCAAAATAATGAACCTTTGTTTATTTTAGATGTTAGATATTTCAGAGGGCAGGGGGGGCACATGATCCCACATGGGATAGATACCCTCTCCATGCTTCAAAATAACACTTGTCTTTTTACCAGGCCCTGCATGCATGCATGTATGTCACAATCAAGATAGCAGCTGGTAGAAGGACACTCTTGAGACCTTCCCCTAGCTCAGTGTGGTGGAATAGCGGGACACCTTCTCCCTTCACATGTATTTTTCACACCCCTTTTCCCTCCAGTTTCTGGGCACTGTGAGGATGAGGCTGCCACCATTTCTTTCTTTAAAATTATTCTAATACCACTGCTGAATTCTGGGTAGAGGGACTGCCCAACTACAATGGGTTGGAGCAGTGATGGTGGGAGTCCGTCTCACTCTGTAATTAACCTCCTTACATCATCCTTGATGGCAAGTAAGGGCTCTGCCTGATGCAAGCCTGTTTTTCAATCCCCCTCCTGTCTATGGGAACGGATCATCCCTTCCCTAGTTAACATGACCTCTGCAATGCCTGTGGCCAAGCTGTGTCTCCTGAGTATCAGAGCTTCTGCTGAAAGCCTTGAGCTGTCCTTGTGTCCAGACACTATTGGGTAGTTTGAAGGGATAAGAAGGAGGAACAGAAGGAAGGCTTTTTATTTTAAATTGGGAAACAGCAAATGAGGAAAAATGTGTGGGCAACATATTGTGATGGAGGGCAGGAAACAGACAGGAGCTTCACATTCTTGCTCTCCACTAGCAGGTGCACGGAGTCCAAAAGAATGGCTGAAAAATGACCTGCCTATCCAAGGTGCACAGGAGGAACAAAACGGTTGTGTCAATTTCCCCCCATATTATCTTTTATTTAGAGAAACACATGATCCAGACTACTTCTAAGAAGCAATCTGTTAGCAAGAAAAAGGCATACCTCTTTAAAAATCTTTGAAGGTGCTGCTATAGCCTTCTCTTCGTCCAAATATGAAGACCAACTCCATGCTTTCTTTCCTTTGGACATTAAAGCTGGAATCAGACATGAAAGAATTTAAAGCAATTAAAGAGTACAACTGAATTACAACTTTGCAGATACATTAGCTATTATGTTATAGAACAATGTGTGGTAGTAGCTGCACTAACTAGACTCACACTATCATTCTGTACTCTTTGGATTTATCACTGATCTCAGTTTTACTGTAGTAAAGAGGAAAGCTACATCCTGCTCTCTATTAGATTAACAGTTAGGAGAGATGAATGGTTGTTCCCACAGCAAAAATTACAGTTCATACTGCAGAGAACAGTGCAGTTAACAAATACATCCTTATCCTGTTGTTTTCTTAAAATATATAATCCACTTTGCTAGCAATCTTACTCTGTGGTGATGGTTTTCTACTATGTTAGGTGTCTCCTTAGAACTTTTTATGACTGGTTTCTATAAATCTTTCTTAACTTTTGGTATGTGGTTTAGAGTTGATGTTACTCCCTAGGGAACATTAAGCAGAAGTATAAACCTGCTTTTAAAATGCATACTCTAAAAAAAATATTTGAAGAATCTCATATATGCAAAACAGACATCCATTTAAACTATACAATTATCTTAATCTGTTTTATATGTCTTTTTTAAACCTCCCTTGTGGTATAACAGCCCGAGTATAAAGGAAGTTATTCAGACAAGAAATAAAATGAAAATAGTTATTAGGATGATGCTCCCCAGTCCTTTCCTTTACAAAATACAGAATCGTAACTGCAGGCAGCATCACAAATATACTAGTATTTATAATACTGACTGAAAATAAGGCAATAACCCTGTATGATACAGACAAGAAATAAAGGACAGATCATTCCTATTACTAAAGCGAAGCACCAACCTTTTTGTAATGTAAACTTTACAAACACATGTTATTATACACATCCATTTGTCAGGGAACAGGTACCAGTATGGTTCCCTTTTGAATACACACTGCAGCAGTGAATCCATTTACATTTAGAAAGGAAAAGCTAAAATCCAACAGCCAGGTTAAAAAATGGCCATGACTTTGATACTGATTACCTTGCCTATCATTGTTTTTGTGTAGGGGGAAGAACCTTGCATGCTGTTTTCCAATTATTTGGTTTTCCCATAAGGCTAAACCCCTTCTCTGTTAACATCTTCTGTGGGGGTGCAGTTCTTGGAAAAACTCCGGAGTCTAGGACTTTTGCTGTCATGACACAGGCAAAAGTTCTCTTCGAGAAAGTCATGAAACTTTATGAGAGGCAGTCACATACAAACTTACTCTGTTTTAAAATTGTCATGTCTCTTTTCCTTTTCCGCGTGGCTCTTTGAGAGACTCTTAGTATTCTTCTATCAGCATTCTCCTCCTAAATTGCAAAATTAAAGTAAAATCAATTTCAGTAACTTTGCAATGGACAGATTTTCCAAATTTTCTTTTTACATTAGTAACCGTTTTAGCACATATTCTGTACATTTCCAGTGTAATACTACCCTGTTTCCCCGAAAATAAGACCTAACCTGAAAATAAGCCCTAGTATGATTTTTCAGGATGCTGGTAAAATAGGACCTACCCCAAAAATAAGCCCCAGTTAAGTGGAACTCTCTGGCTTTCTCCATAATCCAGCGCATGTTAGCAATTTGGTCTCTAGTTCCTCTGCCCCTTCGAAATCCAGCTTGTACTTCTGGGAGTTCTCGGTCCACATACTGCTGAAACCTACCTTGTAGGATTTTGAGCATAACCTTGCTAGCGTGTGAAATGAGTGCAATTGTACGATTGTTGGAGCATTTTTTGGCACTGCCCTTCTTTGGGATTGGGATGTAGACTGATCTTTTCCAATCCTCTGGCCACTGCTGAGTTTTCCAAACTTGCTGGCATATTGAGTGTAGCACCTTAACAGCGTCATCTTTTAAGATTTTAAATAGTTCAACTGGAATGCCATCACCTCCACTGGCCTTGTTGTTAGCCATGCTTTCTAAGGCCCACTTGACGTCACTCTCCAGAATGTCTGGCTCAAGGTCAGCAACCACACTATCTGGGTTGTCCGGGGCGTCCAAATCTTTCTGGTATAATTCCTCCGTGTATTCTTGCCACCTCTTCTTGATGTCTTCTGCTTCTGTGAGGTCCCTACCATTTTTGTCCTTTATCATGTCCATCTTTGCATAAAAGGTTCCTTTAATAGCTCCAATTTTCTTGAACAGATCTCTGGTTTTCCCCTTTCTATTATTTTCCTCTATTTCTTTGCACTGTTCATTTAAGAAGGCCCTCTTGTCTCTCCTTGCTATTCTTTGGAAGTCTGCATTCAATTTTCTGTAACTTTCCCTATCTCCCTTGGATTTTGTTTCCCTTCTCTTCTCTGCTATTTGTAAGGCTTCATTTGACAGCCACTTTGCTTTCTTGCATTTCCTTTTCTTTGGAATGGTTTTTGTTGCTGCCTCCTGTACAATGTTACGAGCCTCCATCCATAGTTCTTCAGGCCCTCTGTCCACCAAATCTAGTTCCTTAAATCTGTTCTTCACTTCCACTGTGTATTCATAAGGGATTTGGTTTAGATTATACCTGACTAGCCCAGTGGTTTTTCCTACTTTCTTCAGTTTAAGCTTGAATTTTGCTATAAGAAGCTGATGATCAGAGCCACAATCAGCTCCAGGTCTTGTTTTTGCTGACTGTATAGAGCTTCTTCATCTTTGGCTGCAGAGAACATAATCAATCTGATTTCGGTATTGCCCATCTGGTGATGTCCATGTGTAGAGTCGCCTCTTGTGTTGTTGGAAAAGAGTGTTTGTGATGACCAGCTTGTTCTCTTGACAAAACTCTATTAGCCTTTGCCCTGCTTCGTTTTGAACTCCAAGGCCAAACTTACCCGTTGTTCCTTTTATCTCTTGACTCCCTACTTTAGCATTCCAGTCCCCTATAACGAGAAGAACATCTTTCTTTGGTGTCAGTTTTGGAAGGTGTTGTAAGCCTTCATACAATTGGTCAAGTTCAGCCTCTTCAGCATCGGTGGTTGGCGCATCAACTTGGATTACTGTGATGTTGAAAGGTCTGCCTTGGATTCGTATTGAAACCATTCTATCATTTTTGAGACTGTATCCCAATACAGCTTTCCCCACTCTTTTGTTGACTATGAGGGCTACTCCATTTCTTCTATGGGATTCTTGCCCACAATAGTAGATATGATAATCGTCTGAATTGAATTCGCCCATTTCCGTCCATTTTAGTTCACTGACGCACAGGATGTCAATGTTTATTCTTGCCATCTCCTGTTTGACCACATCCAGCTTACCAAGGTTCATAGATCTTACATTCCAGGTTCCTATGCAGTATTTTTCTTTGCAGCATCGGACTTTCCTTTCACTTCCAGGTGCGTCCGCAGCTGAGCGTCCTTTCGGCTTTGGCCCATCCACTTCATTAGCTCTGGAGCTACTTGTTTACTTGTCCTCCGCTCTTCCTCAGTAGCATGTTGGACGCCTTCCGACCTGAGGGGCTCATCTTCCAGCGTCATATCTTTTAGCCTTTTGTTTCTGTCCATGGAGTTTTCTTGGCAAAGATACTGGAGTGGCTTGCCAGTTCCTGCTCCAGGTGGATCGTGTTTAGTCAGAACTCTCCACTATGACCTGTCCGTCTTGGGTGGCCCTGCACGGCATAGCCCATAGCTTCTCTGAATTACTCAAGCCCCTTCGCCACGACAAGGTAGCAATCCGTGAAGGGGTATGTTCCAGTAGGTGTTTATAATTACAGCCTTGAAGGTCCATGCACTTAAAATAAAGCTGGGCTAAGTAAACACAGCAATAATGCTATGGCTCCTGAAAGGTTTGATGAGCAGCCACTCACACCTTTTTATTTTATTTCCAATCAATTTGCCAAATGACGGTTTCCCTCTCTAGATGACAATCTGGTCTTCAAAGTCATTTGTTTACACATCTAGCCAAAGCCAAAACCTAACTGCAAAAATTGAAGTCCAATGGAGTTTTGTGAAGAATGCTAGCAAAGTGACCCCTATTCACAGAATACTCTTTTACTCAATATATTCAGAAGGTAAGAGACAATTCTTTGTGCTACACAATATCTATCACCTCTTCATTTTAAGATAGATTTTCTGACTCGTAGAATGCCATTATACACTGTGATTAACATCTCTTAATTTTTTGCCATTTCATAATTAAGAAATACAAATTGGTGTCTGAAGGAAGTTTCAAAACGTTATCTTTAGCATGTGATTTATCACAGACTGTTGGCATCTATCAGCCACAGTTAAACAAAAACAAAAATCAGTGTAGTTGACAGAATTCAGTTCAAATGTTATTTATTCTAAAATTTATTTATTTATTTATTGGATTTCTATCCCACCCATCTAGACCAAAGGTTCTCTTATGATTCCAAGCAACAGTACATAAATATATAAAATGTAGGAACGGTCTGAAGGCAAGAAAGATTTACATCTACAGATGAGGTTAATTTATAAGCCCCTCAACTGGGCCATACTAACTGTTTCGTCCTTTTTGTCTCCGTTTTCCATACATTCCCCTTTGGAAGGTACTCTAGCTTTTCTTTTTTGATTTCCCTTGGAATGGTCTTCATCGGTGAATTCTGATACTTCTTTGTCTTCCTTTTGCTCTCTTGAACTATAATAAAAACAACAAAATAACAAATTTTGAAAACTAAATTTAAATAAGAGCCAAAACTGGTCACTACAAATGCTAAAACGAGAGAGATATATACTGTAGAACAAGGATGGGCAGAAGTTAAGTTAAGATCTAATGGTGGATCTCTGGGTGATCCCACAAGTCTTAACTCTGTCCATCTCTCCTACAGAAGCTACAAATGGAAACGCTGGCAGCATCTGCTGAACAGGCACTTGCTTGTAATCAAAAGCAGTTTTGAACTATTTCAAGACTTTAGAGTGTCTTTTAAAAAAGGAAATAATGAACAAACACAAATGCAGATGATTGCAACTGAAATAATAAACTGAAACACTGCAAACTGGTGAAATGGTGAATGGAAAACTATTAACTGAGAATGAGGAAGAACCAAACAAAATAAATTGCTGCAATTTACACAGACCAGAATGAATGCAGCCCTGCAATAATTATTCATTGAAGGTGAGCTGAACTACATTTGTTATTGAAAGAGAAGCACTGACTAAAATCACCAATTAAAACAAAGTTTTTTATTTTGAAACCAACATATGTCCTGAACAAATATGCATAGTAATTAGTTGCAACACCAATAATCTCATATAGAGCAGAATTTTGTCTGCTAAGTGAGAGATTTGTCTGGCTTCTTCGATATAAAAACAAAGATATTAACCAAGACAGATTTCAAACTTGAATCTTAAGGCAACAATCCTACACACACTTACCTTTGAGTAAGTCCCACTCACAGTGGGAAATGGGGCTTACTTCTAAAAAGAAATGCACAGTAAGTTTACAGAATAGCATAAAAGCAGGAGCTAGCAATAACTTGAAAAAATTACTGTTTCAGAAGTGAGATAGAAAATAAATGCCCTCATTGCATGAAGCATCTGGCAGAGCGTCAATGATTTAAATAATTCTAGGTAGCATCCACCATGTTTTATTTAACAGAATCTTCAGTGTCCTCATTACAATTACAAAAGAACACTGTTTCCATTTCTCTTCTCTCTCCAGGCAGTTAGGCTACAATAGCAATAAATAGGCTAAAAAATAGAAGACGTATTTTACTTCGAAGGTCATCTGATTTACCATGTAGCTTAATTTCTCTCCTGCTCGTTCAGTGTTCACTTATACTGTAGCAGCATGCACACAAGGTATCACATTATTCTGGAGATCAAATTATTTTGCATGCATTAGGCCCACCCTTACCTGTTTTTCATCTGAGGGACACACCTCGGGCTGCAAGCTCCAGCTACAAATTCCCCTGTGGTTCCAGAATGAAGGCAATTTGCACAGAAAGGAAGCCCATCCACACTGGCAGTTTCCTTCAGTTTTGAAGGTCCATCTGTCTTCTCTGAGAACACTACACAGTGCAAAGAGCAGTGAGTGTTTGGGACTGTATAGGGGTAAAAAAATATCAGACATATGTGTAGATCATGCCAAGCCAAAAAAAAAAAAGCCGTTGTAGAATACAGATTGTAGAGGTCTTGCAGGAATTGATTACATCCATTTTTGCAGCTTTGAGTAAGAGCTTCAAACTTCCCAAGAGGTTTAGGAAATTTGAAGCTCATCTTGGTAGAACATCTCTACCAATTTTTTTTAAAGCACTTCAACTAATACTCTTCACACAATAACTATTTGATTCATAACATTAAACCCAGTTATTTGCAAGCTTTAGTGCTTAAAAATTAACTAACTATATTAACTACCTTTCCATCTTTTAGAAAAGTTGTTCCCAAACTTGGGTAACTCAGGTGTTCATGGACTGCAACTCCCAGAAACCCTGGCCAGCACAGTTGGTGGTGAAGGTTTCTGGGAGCTGCAGTTCAAGAACACCTGTATTACCAAAGTTTGGGAACCACTACTCTAGAATTATTATGTAAGATACTGGGCTGGATCCAGACTTGTGGTGAAGGAAACCTCCCTCATCAAGAATTACCACTGGAGGAAGAAAAACAGAGTTTCACCAACTTAGTTTTTCCCCTGTAGCATCCTGTCTCTCTCGTCTACTCGTGCTGCTCCAGAGAACTGGCAGACGCTCCAGACCACTGTGGGAAATGGTGCAAAGGACTGCTGGTGGAAAGGAGGCATCAACAAAAATGGCCTCCAGAGCAGAGTGTCTACTAGAACTTAGTGATCAGAAGGGCACATCTGGATTCAGTCCAATATCATCTAATGCAATCATATAGAAACTTAATGAGTACTATTGTCTAGTTCTCAAGACAGAAATTTTCCCATGGGCTCATGAACACATGATTATGACTTGGCTTTACTATGTGACAGTTATACTGGAGAGATGGTACTTTGATCAGTTTGTGAAATGGTGAATGTGTGAAATTACCTTCTAAGAGCAATTTGCTTAGTGTCACCTTTATTTGATTCTTCGTACCAAAATAAGCCTTTCTTAGCTGCCAGGCCTTTACATGTGCTACCCTTTTAGCTCTTAGTTCTGCCATTTCTTATACACTGGATTTTCATTGCTTGACATAATTTGTTTCTGGGGACTTGGGAAAATCTTTTTCCCTCCCAAAGTTTACAGCCCATTTTAGTAAGTAACCTTTACTCCCCCAAATGGGGGGAAAAATGAACTGAGGAGTGCTCTGGAGGCAGGGAGCACATGTGGTATGTGTGGAGCACAGGGAGCACATTTGGAGGGTGTGTCCAAAGGTTTTTTTCTATTAGGCTCTAGAAGGTTCTGAAATGGCTGTGCAGGCACAGAATATAACCCAATGTCTGATTTTCACAGAGATCTCAATGAAGAAGCAATGTATGGCAATACTCTCCTCCCTTGGGAATGCAGCTTCCACTCAGGCTGTCTTGTTGGCAAATCTGAAAAAAACAGCCTCCACCTTGGTGAAGTTGCTCACCCCCCGATGTAAACTTTTTTCACACAAATTGTTTAATCAAAATTCAGTGCTGTCGTCTTGTGAATGAACGGCTTGCAACAAACAGCACCTGTACGGTTCATGCAAACAGTAATCCTTAATAGCACTCTCCAACTTTTAATATAACTCCTGCTAACATGGAGATAAACTCACACTGAAGTTGTTACTGCATTTCATCTGACTGCTTTCTTCAAGTCAGAACTGCAGGTAGTAGGGTCTTGATCAAAACTCAGACCACAGATGACAGGAAAAGGATTTTTGCTCTTTCCTTCCCTCCTGATGAAAATCACCCCCCTCCCAAGACCTATTTGCACTGGAAAGAGAGCTCAGAATGACCCAAAGGATTATCTCACAGTATAAATAGCATTATTTGGAGGGAAGGGGGGGGGGAAGGAGAGAGACAGAGAGAGAGAGAGAACAGCTTTTCTCATGGCTGTAACACCATCATTCCCATTTGCTACAGGCCAATCCCCTCCCCAGTTTTAACTCATAAAACCCTCTATGATTTGGGACCTCATTACCTAGTGGAGTGCCTTTCCCTGAGAACATCCACCCACACCACCAGCTCCTCACAGGCCATGGTCCTACAGACTGCCACACTGAGAGAGGTCAGAAAGATTTCCACCAGAAATCGGGCCTTCTCAGTTGTGGCACCAGCCCTTTGGAATGGGCTTCCGGTTGAGCTGCACCTGACCCCCTTCTTTCCAAACTTTACGAGATTATTGAAGACTATGCTTTGTACTGAAGCTTTTCATGGCATTGTCTCATGAACGATTGCCAATTTGTGTCCGCCCACCCATCTTCTGTTTTGATGTTGTTCACTGGCTTTATGCTGTCTTTGATTTAATTTACTTTATTGCATAGTTTTGTTTTATTTTGCTGTATTATATTACCTGCATAGATCTGACTGGCAACTACCCTGAGTAGTGCCCCACACTAATTGGGTGGTATAAAAAAATCAATAAATCAATTTGGTGGGTTTTAAAAAAACAAACAGGGTGTCATAACATGCAGCTTGGGCCTCAGGACCTATGCAAATTCAATTTACTGTATTTAGAACAGGGACTGTGCAGGAAGTGTGTAATAGGTTGCACTGTAGATTTATAAAACTAGGTATTTTTTCCTCTCACCTATGCAATTTGATAACTTCATTTTTTGTGTGTGGATGCACAATAGGTAATAAACCAACATTCACAGGCATTCCCTGAAACAGAAACCAAGAAGGAAAAACCTCTGAATGCCAGTAGTTGTGTATTTTTAATTTGAGCAGTCCTATACATTTTAGGGCCTTCCTCAGGGAAACCCACCAAAATACAAGATCTGTATTTTGACTAGCTTCCTGAGGAAGGCCTATAAAGTAGTAGCAAAATGCACCAGGCTCCCCGAAAATATATATAATCACTGGCATTCAACACTTTTTTCCCCTTGGTTTCTACACATGTGACAATGTAGAAACATAATTGGCACCAGTCTTCTGACCTTCTTGAGCTGTTGGCACCATCCAAGTTGTGGTAGCTGTGGCCTTCTTGACACTTTCCATTTCACTTTCATCAGTGATGACTTCCAGGGCACCAAACTCATTCACACGAAACTGAAATTTTTAAGGGGGGAAATGAGAAAAGCAAAGCTTTTATCCTTGTTTTCCATGTTGCTGAGCAATTTCTTGCATACGTTAAATACATAAAGAAGTAAGGTATAGCACAGCATAATACCTGACTTCCTAATTATCTTTCCTTAACATATTTTCCTTCAAGAAAGTCCTACGATTTTCGACTAATCTTTCTCACAAGTTGGATTGCTTAGAACTGAGAAACAGCTGCTGGGCCATCAACATTTCTTTTATCTGGTACAGCTTCTCTCCTCCATGCAATAACCTTTTCCCTTTTCTTAGCTGCTCACCCCTCTTTGCAAGGATGACAAAATTGGCGGGGGGGGGGGGGCTGATTTGGTTTGGCGTTTTTCCCTGCTTTTTGGGGGGGGAGGTGAAATTGCTGCAGCTGTCCACACTAAATACGATCAATTATTGTGCTGCAGGAGTCCACAGAGGCAGAAAGCTGTAACAATTATGAAAAGAACCATCAAGATCAGCAATTTTGATTGTGATCCCTTCATCCTCTTTTTTAATTTTCCAAAGTGATACAGCACTTATCTAACACAGTGCTACCTCTGGCAAGCATAATGTTGTAAAAACTGTCTGGAGAGGAGACAACAAGCACTCAGCTGAATGGAACTGATGTAATAGCATACCTACTGACACTCCCTAGACCAGGGGTCCCCAACCTTTTTAACCCCGCGGACCGGCTGGGGAAGGCGGGGCACCCCCTCGCGCTTGCACGCATGTGCGAAGGAGCGAGAGGATGCTCGTGCAGGTGCATGTGCAAACGGCGGCACGGCGCTTGTGCGCATGCGCAAACAGCGGAGCAGCACTCGTGCGCATGCGCAAAAGAGTGGGGGAGCAGTTGTGTGGGCGCTGGTGCACGCATGCGCAAAGTGGCTGTGCGGGGGGAGTGCATGCCAGGGGGGTGGGAGGTCTGTCTCCGTGGCCCGGTCCAGCTCAGGCCACGGACCGGAACCGGGCCACGGACCAGGGGTTGGGGACCTCTGCCCTAGACCATCTCTAAACTATTCCCTACTGGTTAAACAAAGAGATGATTCCCCAGTGAAAAATATAAAGCTTCCCTGTGCTTAGCTTTACATTGTGTAGTCACTGGTTTTTATTTTAATATTATCCATACAAAATTCAACACAAATGAGGTAAATAGTCAATGTAGTTGCACTCTGTGTATGTCGCAATTCATATGGGGAAAGGAGCAGCTAAGAGTCAGCATGAACTGGGTTTGAAGAGAAAAAGCTTTTACAGAGCTCAGCTAAGCACCCGGTTTCTTTAGTTTCCAAATTCTCCTTTACCTGAATGAAATCAGAAAGTGTTATAGGATAGAAAAAGAAAACAAGATTATTTAATTAAACAACAGTAAAATCAGTGAAGGAAAAAATGTACAAGGTAAAAATGCAGCACACCAGTACCATCTAGTGGTCATTACAACAACACATTGTATCATTCCCTCAAAATACATATGAGATTAGAGTGATCTATCGAACTAGTCCTTGCTCCTTCTTCTATGCGAGAAAAGAAGGGCTTCCCACAATATTTTTGTGACAGTCACCCACAATGTTTCAAAGGCGCATGTTCCTGCATGTACCTTCCTTATGTCCCTTGAGTTGAATTTTAGATTGTGAACTCCTGAGAACAGAGACCTATAATAGAAGCAACAGTGTGCTTGTGTATGTATCTATTTGTAGAATAGGTGATCTACTTTGGAGAGGATTTTGGAAAACAAATATCTTCAGAAGACAGATTTTCCCCAGGATTTCAGAAGGGGAGGAAAGGGTTGATACTGCTACCTTTTCATCAAGCAATTTTTACTTATTGTATGTTTTTGCTTGTAGTATACATGTGTAAAATGCTTGGGTGGGGGATTCTGAGTGACAACCCCCCCCCCCGATTTTAGGGCATTTTCCTGTCTTTTAGATGGATTTTCCCCACTATTTTTCTTTAACTGCTTCTTATATTATATATTAGTTTTCTGTTATTTAAATAAACTCATTTTCAAATTTTAGGGCATTTAAAAAAAACTTTTTACTTTTTAAATACCATACTTCTTCACTTACTTGTTCTGTTACATATTAGCAAAAGTAATGGAAATAATAGAAAGTAATGAAAAAGTATAGCTCGGTGAATTAGGTATTTGGCTGTGAAGCCAGAGGTTAGGAGTTCAATTCCCCACTGTGCCTCCCAGAACAACCAGTCTACGTGGCCTTGGCCACCTGCATTGTCCCAGGATGCCCCCAGAAGAAGGAAAGGGTAAACCACTTCTGAATATTCTCTACCTAGAAAACCCTGAACAGGGTCAGTACAATTCAGAATTGACGTGATGGCACACATTATCCTTCTTCTTCAAAAACTCCAGGCACAGTCAAAATTATAAAAACATTGACTAGTATTAACCAAAAACCTAAGTATCTGTTAAATATCGACGCAGTATGTATGCTGTTCCTAATATTGCCGGTTTTTGTAGCTCTGATGGTGTGATTTCTGAGACCTGCAACTGCTTATAATACTGTGCAAAATTTCTTGATATTGTTCCCAAAGCCCCAATGACTACGGGGACCACTGAAGTGTGTTTCTTCCAGAGGCGAGATGTTTCGATTGCCAGGTCTCTGTACTTTGTTAGTTTTTCCAATTCTTTATTTTCAGCTCTGTCATCCCCTGGAATTGCAATGTCAATGATCCAGACATTTCTTCGTTCTATTACTACAATGTCTGGTGTGTTATGTTCAAGGTGTCTATCAGTTTGGATCTAGAAATCCCACAGGATCTTGACTTCCTCATTTTCTGACACCTTCTCTACCTGATGTTCCCACGAGTTTTTTTGAGGCTGGCAAGTTATATTTTTTGCATAATGACCAGTGCATTAACTTTGCCACTCTATCATGTCCAACTTTGTAATCTGTTTGTGCAATCTTTGGACATTTGCAGATGAGGTGTGACACAGTTTCATCTTTTTCTTGGCAGAGTCAACATTTGCTGTTAGCACTAATTCCTTGGATTTTAGCTTTAATCACGTTGGTTTAGAGTGCTTGTTCTTGTGCAGCAAAGATCAAGTCTTCGGTTTCTTTCTTAAGGATCCCCAGTTAGCCATGCCCATGTTGAATTATGATCATGCTTTCCATCAGTATTTTTCAGGTGTTGTCCATGTAGTGGTTTATTTTTCCAGCTAATTTATTTTCAAAATGTTATTTCTCATATTGAGCTTTTGTTTCTGTTTTCAAAATATTCTCCATTTTCAGTGCCTTGAGTAATTTTTCTCTGCTTGTACTGATATAATCATTTAGGTTTCTTTATTCCTCCTCTACTACCTGCTATATTTGCAGTAATCCACAGCCTCTGATTTTTTGAGGTAAATATAATCTGTCCACATCACTTTTTGGATGTAGTGCGTGCTGCATGTTCATTAGTTTCCGTGTTTTCCGATCCAATCCTTCAAATACATTTTGAGTCCAATCTATTATTCCAGCTGGGTATCTAATTACTGGAATGGGCCATTTGTTTATGGCTTTGGTTGTATTTCAACCATTTAACTTTGATTTTAAGATTTTCCGCAGTCTTTTGATATTCCCTTTCTGTCAGTTCTTTAACTTTTGTGTGCACAATGTTATCTGCTTCTATTATTCCAAGGTATTTATAATTTTCATCACTTGATAGTGATGTTATAATATTGCCTTTTTATCTCTATTTCATCTAGTTTTTGGATCTTGCTACGATGTACAGACAGAGCTGCACATTTGTTAATTCAAATTTCATTTTGATATCTTCATTAAATATTTGCACTGTGTTTAGCAGTGATTTAACTTCTACGTTGGCTTGGGCATGTTGTGAGAATGGCTGACGGTCGCATTCCAAAAGATCTTCTGTACGGAGAATTAGTGCAGGGAAAGCGCCCTAGAGGGAGACCACAGCTGTGATACAAGGATATCTGCAAGCGGGATCTGAAGGCCTTAGGAATGGACCTCAACAGATGGGAAACCTTGACATCTGAGCGTTCAGCCTGGAGGCAGGCGGTGCAGCATGGCCTCTCCCAATTTGAAGAGACACTTGTCCAGCAGGCCGAGGCAAAGAGGCAGTCCCGAAACCAGCAAAATCAGGGAGCTGGACAGAGGACAGATTGTATTTGTCTTCAGTGTGGAAGGGATTGTCACTCTCGAATTGGCCTTCTCAGCCACACTAGACGCTGCTCCAATTTATTTATTTATGTATTAGATTTTTATCCCGCCCATCTAGACCGAGGGTCTACTCTGGGTGGTTTACAAATTTAAAAACAATAAAACCAAAACCAAAAAGTCCAAGATGGCGAAGTTTAAATAATTAAGATATGGCGGTTAAGATATGGCAGGAGGGAAAGCCTGCCCAAATAGCCAGGTTTTAAGTTTATTCCTGAAGACACCCAGAGAGGGAGCCAGGCGAATCTCCACTGGCAAGTTGTTCCAAAGGCGAGTGGCCACTGCCAAGAAGGCCCTACTCCTTGTTCTTTCCTTCTGGACCTCCCTCAGCGTTAGGCCCCTCAGCCACCCGGCCTGGCTGGAACGAGTGACTCTGGCAGAACTGGGTGGGAGAAGGCCCTCTGCCAGATATTGGGGTCCTAAACCGTTTTCCAAGACCTCTATTCAGAGCACGTTATCATAGTCTCTCGAGACTAAAGGATGCCTACACAGCAGTGATTCTATCTCCGTGGAACTTTTTGCATATAGTTTTAGGTCATCCATGTATAAGACATTATTGATTTTTCATTATTATTATTAGTAGTAGTAGTAGCAGCAGCAGCGGTATATTTGTTAATTGAATCTCATTTACAAGCTGCCTTTCTCCCCATAAGAGGACTCAAGCTGGCTCATAAAGTTAAAGCAAATAAAATTAAAACACAGTAAATAACATGTTAGAAACAAATCAAACTGCTATAATAATTAAATATATCAAGTAATTAAAAGCATTAACTTTAAAAATAAACTATCAATCTGAAAAAGCTAAAACCAGCACCCAGGGACTCACTTTAAAAGTTACATGTTAAAGTTAAAAGCCTGTCTGAAAAGGTGGGTCTTCAGCTGTAGGCAAATGATAAAGGGGAGGGGGCCTGCCTGATCTCCCAAGGGAGAGCATTCCATAACCTGTGGGCTGCCACAGAGAAGGCCTTCTCTTGTGTCCCCATCAACCCTGCCTGTGCTGGCAATGGGACCAAGGAGGGCCTCCTCAGATGATCTTGTCCCAAGAAAGCTCATATAGGAAGATGCGGTCCTTCAGATACCCTGGACCCAAGCTATACAGGGCTTTATAGATAATGACCAGCACTTTGAATTGGGCTCAGAAATGGAATGGTAGCCAGGGCAGTTGTAGCAGGGGCATTACATGCTCCCTATAAGTGGCCCCATTCAGAACTTTGACTGCTGCATTTTGAACCAGCTGAAGTTTCCAAACCATCTTCAAAAGCAGCCCCACATAAGAGTGTGTTACAGTAATCCAAGCAGGATGTAACTAAGACATATGTCACTGCAGCCAAATCAGATAACTTAAGGAACGGGAGCAGCTGGCACACCAGTTTTAACTGTGCAAAGGCACTTCTGGCCACTGCTGAAACCTGGGCATCCAGGCTGAGGGATGAATCCAGGAGTACACTCAAGCTGTGAACCTGAGTTTTCAGGGAGAGTGTAATCCCATCCAGTACAGACTGCATCCCTATGCCCTCATCTTCAAAAGCATTTCACATAATAAGCAGATGAAGTTGGGGCAACAGAACTGGACTGTTGGCAACATTAACAGGGATGAGTTATTTTTGCTGGACTTGCCAAATAGCAGAATAACGTATCACTTTTGAAAAAGTCACTTTTTAAGCTCTGTTTAAGTAGCAGGAGACTCTGGAGAAGAGAATGGCTTAATTAGAGCCTTTGTCTGAACTAATGGACCTTAGGCATCCCCAAACCAAATACATGGACATTGTCTAAAAAAGTGGGGAGACTTTGTAAATCAAAGCAATGGGACCTGTTCTATTTAACATCATAGGTGAGATCATGATCATAGGAGAGATCATTGCTGTGACTAACTGATGAGATTCAATGAAGATTGGCTCCAGCACCTCATCCATTAGCCATGGCAAGTTATGCAAACCTTATGCAAATATCAGTAGGATTCTGACAATTATTCTGTCATTTATTCCACCTCTATAATTTCTCAGTTGTTTTTGTAAACATGGTTTCCCTCTAGTTTTTGTGACACTATTTTTCCTTCTTGTTCTGGAAAAAAACTATGGAACCTGGGGGGAAGCAGAGGAAACATCTCTCTCTCACACAGACAGAGAGTCTTTGAACAAGAAACTAGGAGGAGATAGGATAAAGTGATTGAATGGTTCACAGGTAGTGAACCGCAGGGTTCAATCATCTCCCCAATGCTATTTAATATCTACATGAGGCCGCTGGGGGAAGTCATCAGGAGTTTTGGAGCTTCATGTCACCAATATGCAGATGACACCCAGCTCTATCTCTCCTTCCATCCTTCTGCAGTGAATGCTGTCCCGTCCCTTGAGCGCTGCCTGGACACGTGTTGGGATGGATGAAGGACAACAGACTGAGGCTGAACCCGGACAAGACGGAAATCCTGCGGGTGGGGCCCCCTAGTGTCTGCGGCCTGGGAGCCTCCCTTTCTTTTGGGGGGTTCTCTTGCTGCGAAGGATGGGGTGTGCAACTTGGGTGTACTTATGGACCCAGCGCTATCAATGGAACCTCAGATAGTGTCTGTGGTCTGCACCACCTATTTCCATCTAAGGCAGATCACTCAGCGGCATCCCTACCCTGACACCGGATCCCTCACCACGCTGGTCCATACACTGGTAGTCTCGAGATTAGACTGCTATAATGGTCTCTACGTGGGGCTGCCCTTGGTGCTGTCATGCAGGTCCAGAACTCGGCTGCCAGACTACTAAGTGGGGTGAAAAGGCAACAACATATTTCCCCCACTGTGAAGGAAGACAGGAGGCAAGTGAGCCATCCTCACTGATAGACCCATCAAAAGAGGAAAAAGGAGTCAGTAAGGGTGATAGAGAAGAGACGAAAAGAACCTTAGTAGAGGAGAAAAGGAGTGTAGAAGTTTGCTTGGTGGAGGAGGGAGGAGGAAGAAAGGGGGAGGAGCTGAAACTCTCTATGTGGGAGGAAGATATAAAAGAAGGGGGAGAAAGAAGGTTCAGGGGTAGTAGATTGGAGAAGGAAGGAGAGGAGAGTAAAGCCGAGGCGAAAAAAGAAAAGAGCAGTTTAGAATATGAGGAAGCGCGGGATCTTCTTAAGGATTTTCCAAATCTAAGAGTCGGAGGCTTGCTACCTGGCCCGGAGACAAAAGGAGAGGGAGAGACTACCTTCGAAATGCAGGAATGGACAGTGATTGTCTTTCCCCTGGGGCAAGGACGCAAGAGGAAAGTGATACGTCCAGATCCAACCTACAATACCCCACCGAAGGAGGGCGATTGGGCACGTCACCCATGCTGTGGAACGGTGTGCGCGATGCGGAGTGCTCCCCTACGCAAGATTACGGATCGCGAGCGGTTTGGTCCAGCCCCGCAGTGCATCATTCCCGCTTACAGGAACAATCAACGTTGTCAAGTTATGGACAGTTGCCAGATCTGTCATCTTTTGACCCTGTCAGTGTTACGGTTGAAACACCACAAGTTAATAAAGTTGAAATTGAGAATGATTTTAAAAGGTCTCCGTCCCCTTTTCCCGCCAAAACAGAGGAACTGCCACAAATTTCAAAAGAACCCAATCACACCCACCCTGGCCGACCTGCACTGGTTACCTGTTTGTTTCCATGCCAACTTCAAGGTAATGGTGTTAACATACAAAGCCCTAAACAGTTTGGGACTTCATTATCTGGCAGAATGCCTCCTTCCAATCAGATCTGCCCATCCTGCAAAAACTTGACAGGCTGGACAGTTTTGACCCCGAGAGAGGCCTGGAAAACAGTAACCAGAAACCGGGCCTTCTCGGTGGTAGCCCCACAATTGTGGAATGCTCTCCCACCCGATATTCACCTAGTGCCTTCATTGGGAACCTTTAAGTGATTATTAAAAACATTTGTATTTAGATAGGCCTTCCCATATAATAGCGCTAAAATAACCAGAATTCGCTAATATTCATCCTCCGCCATTCTTTATTTTATTTTAATGTTATATTGATATTGTTTTCATGTGTCGATACTGTGTTGATTATTTTATTTTATTGTCCGCTTTTGCATTGTCCGCTTTTGTATTGTTTGTCTTTATACTTTGTTTTATGGTATTATGTAAACCGCACAGAGTGGCCTGGGTTGCCAGATGGGAGGGAGGGAGGGATAGATAGATATACAGACAGACAGACAAGACACCCTGTTTCCCCGAAAATAAGACCTAACCTGAAAATAAGCCCTAATATGATTTTTCAGGATGCTTGTAATATAAGCCCTACCCCAAAAATAAAACAGAAAACAGGCCAAAATCTATTAGGAAATAACTGACCACCAAGTAGATCAACAAGTAGTTGGCCAGGAATGTTTGTTTAATAATATCAACAACAAACAATACTACTGAAATTAAGACAGCCTAAAATAGCTTGGAGTGATTTTTGTGTGTGCAGAACCATTACAACCTCAGCTTAGTTCTGGTACTCAAAACAAATTCATGGGTAAAGCATTTTTTAATTCTAGGTGTGTTGCCTTCTGCACCTGGCTCTGGTGGAGGGCAGCCTTGCGACTCTAGTAAAAATACACTAACCTGAACATTAAGCAATCCTAGTGGGTGCTCACTTGCAAAGAGATTGGCAGCAATAATACTCTCAAAAGACAAAAATGGAATAGCTTAAGATACTTTAAGCAGCCATAAAGTGGTTCTGACTGTAGACTTGGCTCTGGCTATCCCTGTAAATCCATTAGTTTCCCCACATGCTCTCCGAGAACAAACATCCAGGCAATATCTATTTTTAGGACAATTTTTCTAAAATTAATACATTGCCCTGCTTGAAAAGTGATGACAACATCCTAAACATGCTTGTAATTTCACTTTGGAAATTTGTGGTTCTTAAGAAGCACAAAGCCTACAATACTCCACATGCTACCATTCTTCCAGAAGCCATTTTAAATTATTGTGGCTTGTCCAGTATGATGGAAACACTTGAATCTAGCGATGTTGGTAACTATGGGCACTCATAAGAATGATTCAACAAAACAGTGTATTTCACATTTACAGATGCTCTTCAGCTTAGAAGAAATCAACTCTTCTAGTCCTCTTTACATAGCACAGAGTAACTGTAAAGTACTGAAGTGCTTCTGATTTGAACACTCTGCTTAGTCTGCCAAACATAAAAGTTCCAAGCTTCAAAATTCTGCGTTAGACAACAACTACATCCATGCTAAAAGCCAGTTTTGCCACCTGCATTTATTTTGCCTTCATTTGTACATTTTACTAATACTTTATTTTTTGAAACAAATAAGAGCAGAATATTGAAAACAAATCTGGGTGATGAATGAGTTGTCTTTGAAGACAAGCTTCAAAACCTAGATCACAGCCTTACTGAATATCACAAGTGAATAATCTACCTTTCGAAGTGGGCATCGATCCATGAATGCTCATACCAAATAAAAAGTTAGCTTTTAAGGTGAAAACTCTTTGTTGTTCTCGCTTTTAAAATGTGCCTTTGTGAGCAAAATCATGGATCCCACTGCATTCCTTCCAACACAGGAAAACAGAGACTGGGGTGCTTCCAGACAGAAGGCTCTTAATGCTACCAACCCAAAGGCCATGCACAGTTATTGTGTACTTCTCTCCTTCATGGATATTTTCGAGGTGAAAAAATAGAAAAAGCAGTGAGAAATGCTGTAACACATAAGCCCATCAGAAGCAGGGATAAGCACAGACATAGCATTCCAATGAAATCAGCAGCAATATGTATCATGCTATTCACATAGAAAAGACCTAAAGCCTCTTAATAATTCAATAATAAATATTCACATCATTTATGCAATTAATACCAATGTTTACCATGTCGTCTTGGGATCTTCCCTGTATTACACTTTGTTTCACAGTACTGGACTGACCTATAGTAAGTGTACAGCTACAATACATGGTTTACTATGGGGCCCAGGACAAGTGTATTTGAAGGGGCACCTCCTCTCACATGCTCATTCATTAAATTTTGAACCAAAGACATGGTTCTAAGTGTGGCTGCTATCCCTAGAATTCCTTACCATAGTAACAGGGCACTGGGTGCACCACAGAAAGCCAACATACAATATACACCGGAATAGTGAGGAAGTCATATGCCTGAGATGGAAAGGTCACACAGAATCAAGAACCTACGACACAAACTATTGGCAAATGCTTTCAGAGAAAATCAGAATCTTTTAAAGCTAAGACAGAGGGGCTTCCCTCTTCAGATTAGCAAATCAATTTTAAGAGAGCAAAAGAAAAATAATACGGAATTAAAGACAGGAAGAAGGAATTCTAGGAAACAATTTAGTTTTTTTTAAAAATTCAAATACCATCTAACCGAATAGGAAAAACCCGGCATAAAAGCAGATGCCCAGGTGAGGGCAAAAGGCAAACAATGTGGGAAATGTTATTGGTTTGGTTTGGGCTGATTTGCATTTTTTTTTTTTTTTGGCATATGATGTAAAAGGAAATACAAATCATCCTGGAGACACTCATCCACCCACCCATTTGTAGTTTGTTCCCTCTGCTGCTGAGGCTTCTCCTTTAAAAAAAAAAGAATTCATTTGCTTTGGTTCAAATGGTATGATCACGTGAACAGATGCAGGAAAGAATGGCAATTGTTGGGGGGAATGACAGAGATCAGATGCCACAGGACATAATGCATCACACATAGGAGATGTTCTGCCTTTTTGCACAAAGTCACACAGCCAAGGCTGCCCTGGCAATGGTGGGGAGCAGTGGCAACCCAACCTCCATATAAACCTATTTAGGGAGGATCCAGATTATAGGCAGATCTTCAAAGTCCTTTGAAATACTGTAAAATTCTTAAAAATAATTGTGAGTATCCTTGAGAGGAAGCTGGATTTTTGGAAGGGAAATGTCTTTGCTTTGGTTTGCTTTTTCCCCCCCAGTCTTTGTTGACATGTAAAGAGAGGAAGAAAATTCCACTCTCCCTTTGTTCACAGCTTATTAAATAGTTCTTCTGTAGCTGCACCTCCTGATGGGCTAGATAAGAGCAACATTAACAAACTGCAAACAAGGCTGTTTAGCCGATTTCTTCTTCTGCCTTTGAAGCTGATTAAACTGAAGAGACCCAGGGAAACCTAAATTCCTCAGTGTGACGTCACAGTGAGTGAATTCACATTTCTTTCACTGTATAGCTGTACCCTGAGAAACAAAGACTGAAATTTACTTGCGTAAATTTATACCATGTAAACCAGATGATGTCATCATTTGGGGATGGGAATATTTAACTGAAAACTTCCTACTCCCCCCCCTCTGCTTGAGGCTCCAAGGCTCCCTAAGGTTTCCTTTTGTTCCGGTGAAGCCTTTGGGAGCCTCAGTATGGCGTGGGGAGGTTTCATGGCCAAAAATCACCACTGGATTACTATCACCAGGATCGAGATTGCTATCTGGCAGCAATTTTCATGCATCAAAGGTTCTGTAGCCCTGGAAATATGATAATAAAATGGAGATTTGAACAGCAGTGTACCAAATGTCAGTTAGAGGTTATTTCAGGGCAAGAAGCTAACTTAACTAGTTGGCAAAACATATGTAAAACGTTACTGGCATGGCATGGCACAAACGATGATGGCCCCGCATGCCACGCCACAAGTGGTAAGTGGACAGACCAGTTCTGGGGGGAGGGTCCAATCGGCCAGGCCACCTGTGGTGGCAATATTCATATCTGTGTCCCTCGGGAGACGAATACAAATATCCCATCTCTAACTGCAATCCAATAGAATTTGTAACCCTGGTAGAACCCATATAAAATCCATGTGTTTCTCTACTAGCGCGAAACCCATAAAAGAATACTGTACCACCACTTAAATGGTAAAACTAGTCTTTGAAATAACCTTATGTATATTTTCTGCTGTACTGGTCAGTTCTATTGGAATTTCCTTTTTATCCGCACCAATAGCTGCCAGCTGAGTGTGTGGCTATCAACTTGCTTACCTTAATGAGCCAAAACATTGAGAAAAGTATAAATATACACAGTGAAACTGTTAGCAAAGAAGCAAGAATTGGGCACGAGGTAACACCGCAGCAGCTTTAAGGAGTTTTCTTTTCCACATTAATTTCCACAAAATTGCCTTTTCAGTTACCTTCCACTACAAATCAGCCTCACTGAAGCAAACAATTACCTTTAATTATACAGCATATAGTTTTAGTTCTCTATATGTATGTCTCTGCTTCCATGATTACATCACTCTTACATATTTGAGATTATAGAATATTACCTTCAGATCACTTCCAGGCAAGGTACCAATTCCATCCTTCCAGTCCATTACACTAAATACGTCAAAGTCTTGCCCACTTCCACTAGAAGCTGGCTCGGTCATGGTGTATATACTGTACAATAAACAAGACAAGGAATAAGAAAATGTTAACTCACCTCCATATATTGACATGTCTTCCAATGCACAATACACCACATAATTTTCAATAGTAATTTTACACACCATGTAATATTTATAATAATCTGTTGCAAATAATAGTACAGACAAAATGTCACAAAATTGTGAGATGGTTTTGAGTTCTTTAGAACCCTTAATGATGCTGCATACTAAACATGGCAGAAGTGGAGGAAAAGTCTGGCTCCATGCCAAAGCCTTGTAGTGAGAGTCTTAAGACACCGTATAGGAGGCATTATTAGACTAATAGTGGAATCAGATTACATTACACAGCCCCAACTGAGTTCAGTAGAACTTACTTCTCATCAGTGTGTAGCAGCATTCTCCAGCCTGGTATTCTCTACATATTCTGGACTACAGTTCCCATCAACCCTGGGCAGTATGGTCAATGGTCAAAATATTATGGTAGTTGCAGGTGAAATCATCTGCGGAATACCATGTGGGGGAAGAATGCTTTGTAATAGACTGAAACAGGATCATGCTCTGCAGGTTTTAGCCTGCAGCTATGGTTGGTGAGACAAGATTTATTAGTAATGGCTGATCCATCGTGTTTGAAATATAAAAAACAACAATTATTAAATCTATCTTAGTCTGGAACACATCTAGTACAATGCCACCAATTAAGTTCCAGATTCACTAATATGAAACTTAACCTTTTCCAGAGAAGCCACCAAACTCCAAGTATTGAAAAAGAGCCTAAAACATGGTGTTTTCACAAAGGTTTGTAGCATGTAGTCCATTTTAATAACTTAAAACCCAGCCATTTTTATAATTCTAAGATGCTGTTGCTCTGGAATGCTGACAAGTGTCAACAACGGAGTAAAACTTATGGGGATTGTCGACTGTATCCATTATTCAATTCAAAATATTAATTAAACACCTATCTTTTTTTTCCCCACATGAACAGCTTGTCGAACTATTACATGACTGATTCCCTTACAATTAAGAAAGCTCAGAGCAAGGCAGATGCACACAGTTTTAACTTGGGTTATGGAATCAGGACAGGGATATACCGTATTTTTCCATGTATAAGACACTCCCCCACTTTTCTAACCCAAAATTTCTTTCTTCGCAAGAAAGTGGAGGGGGAAGGCAGGGATCAAAGTGCTTTGATTTCTGCTTTCCCCCTCCACTTTATGTGAAGAAAGTGGAGGGGGAAAGCATTTTCCTCGCAAGAAAGTGGAGGGGGAAAGCAGGAATCATCAAAACGCTTTGATCCCTCCCCCCTCCTTACTTCCATATATACGATGAACCTCAATTTTTAATCTAAACATTTTAGAAAAAAGTATCATCTTACACAACGGAATGTCTTATACACGGAAAAATACGGTAACAAATAAAATTTACTATAGAAACAAATTTTACTAAACATTGCCACACTTCATTACTTAAATATTAATTTTAAAATGGAACAAAACTTGATAAAATCTACTGACAAGGCTTCTAAAAATGTCTTTTAAAAGTAATTGTCAAAATTAGAACTCTTTATTCCTTGTCCTACAAATCTGCATATTCACAACCAAAGGAAGGGACCAGAACAAACTATTCTGCCCCATACACACACTCTTCAAAACTAATCTTTAAGATTAAAGGCTACTAAACCAGAACAGATTTGCTCTATTGAAACCAAGGCTGAAATAACAAGCACATTTACCAGAGGAGCAATCTCACACAAACATTGCAGAACTTGTTTCTAAATAAATGAATAAATATGCTAAGACACAAGTGTTATTTGAGAAAAATATAAACAACCCAATAGCATTAATTCCCAGAGGCATATACCCAGAAAGAAAACACTAACTGAAGTGCCTTCTGTTATTGACATCCAGACCTAACGCTATAGACATCATTTCAACATAATGCCTTCCAATCAGGGTGGATTTGATTTAAATCAATCAACAATTTAAGTTTTTTTTAAATGGATGTTTTGTTGATTTAAATTTAAAAAATCTATTTTTAATTGAAATCATGATTGAAATCAATTTTATTTTTTAAAAAAATCATTCATTTTTATCCACTCTGCTGCCAATGGAAAGACATGATGAAGAAGATTATTGTCAGAAAGAATACCAATCCATTTTATGCTACACTGGAAGAGAGTCAGCCAAGCCATTTTGTTGCTTACTGTGTGATCCAGTAAACATAGCATCAACTGCGAGATAGCCCCAGTATGTTTTCTCTTCTTGTCTTTTCTAGAACTACATTTAGGTTTGTTCTCAAAGGCTTATTTCTTCTTTCTCTCCATGAGATCACTTCCTGTTTTCTTCTTTCTTTTCTATCTTATACAAAAGGTAACTGTAGAAGATTCTATAGAAGTGTATTTTCTTCCTATACTATCCCCAAATAAGTAGCCTAGATAATTAATAGTATATTTCCTTTTGTGTGTTATTAGCTGTGATTATGTTTCCTCATTAGTCAAAAATGCTGTGCTCTGACAACATAAAATCCCTAATAATCCTAATGATTATTACAATTTAAAAAACAGTTGATTTTGGACACACTCCCCCATCACCATTTGGGCTGTACAACAGAAGTAAATATAATTTTTTGTACTTACCAATAACCTGGATCTTAGTAATATTAATGGAAAATGTGGCTCAAGTATGAAGTAAACTCCAGCATTCCACAATTAAAGCTTCCAAATAATCAAAGAGTGTGTGACTCTTCTATAGGTCTCATTGTTTGAAATTCTCTTACCTAGTTGTGCTGGCGTAGCATGAATGCCATAACTTTTGGAGGCAAATTGCCAAGTTAAGAAATCTGCTGCTAGATACCTCACTAGTTTAGATATCTGGCTGCAGAGCCAGAGGTTGGGAGTTCGAATGCTCACTGTGCCTCCAATCCATAGTGTCCGTTCCAGCTCTGCAGTTTTGAAATTATGATTATGAAATCACTGCAAACATTAGCAGCTGAATTATGAGTTGTATGGTGCAAGAAGATTTTGGCAACCGCATCAATCCTATCTACGAACCTACCTCTGCAGCATTGTTCCAAAGGCACCTCATGAAAGAATGGTAAAAATATGAAGAGGTTTAGAAAAATGATGCATAAGTACATGTCTTTAGAGCCTGCTTACCATCAATAGTGGATTGCTGCCCTCAACCTCTGGCTTTGGAGCCACAAACTCCTACCCATTGAGCTATACCAGCTTGAAGAATGTAAGAAGGGAGAAATATAGAACAGATGATATTGCCAGAACACATGTAAAGCTGATCTTTAAAAACAATTTGCACATTGTCAGCAAAATGATGGTCTTCACTAGCTTTTAGCTTGACAGCTCAGTGACTTTTGTACTTGGCTGCAGAGTCAGAGGCTGGGAGTTTGATTCCCTACTGCACCTCCTGAGAGAAGAGCCAGGCCATGTAGTCTTGGGCAAGCGGCATAAATCCAAAGCACCTCCAGAAGAAGGGAATGGAAAACTACTGAGTACTCTCTACCTAGAAAGCCCAAGAAAGGGTCACCATAAGTTTGAATCAATTTGGAAGTGCATAATTACTATTATTACTAGCCTTCACATTTATCTTCTTTTCAAGCTCATTGTATGTGACAAAGGAAAAAAAGTCCTTTTTTCTGTGGCTTTGAATGAAGGGAAAATGAAAGAATTTACAGACAGATCTAAGCATTCCTCTATATAGTAGAAAGAAAAACTAACTAATGAAAGAAGTAACTATAAATAGCAAATATCAGAAAAGTATCTTAAAAGGGTGAAGGAACTACTGAGATATAACCACATACTGTGGGTGCGATTGTACAGTCAGATGTGTGTGATGGTATAATCAATGGATCATGAAAGACTGCAGCCTACACATACTGCATAAAATAATGAAATCATTTAGTCAGCCAAAGAATTTTGTTCTTTAAGTTTTTAACACACTGCTTTCCTAGGGTTATACAGTGTTGTTTTATGAGCAACCATAGAAGTATCTTATGCTAGGCAAAGCATCAAGCTTCGAAGTCTTCTTCAGTTGCAACTCCAATCAGAGTGTTTTCTAAGAGTCAAGCTGGAATTTACACAAGCATCCATTGGAAATACATGATCCTTTCACTCTAAGAAAGAGCACAGGGGATGGAGATGATGAACGGCACTCCTAGCAACCATAACAACCTATTTATCAAGAAGCAATCCTTGGTCAGAAACAACTTCCAACTCAAACATGCCCCAACAAGGATATTTTAACACCATCCACTGAAATAAAACCTATCCCCCCCCAAGAAAAGAAGAAATTCAAAAAGCATCACCTCTGACATCTATGATTTCAATTTTCAATCCATTAATTGTCTTATTTCCATATGCTGATTTAAAGCACAAACAATAGGAAGTTCAGTTCTTGTAAATTTAATAATACAAATAAAAAGCCACATGCTGATGGACAGGGCTTGAAAAATGCACTCGTCCACTGTGACGAGTGAAAAATGCTGCTTGACGAGTCACAGCTCCCTGCCTGCCTGCCTCCTTCCCCTCCAATTGTCTCTCTCTCTCTAATCCTGAAGTCCTCCCCTCCCCCTCCCATTGCAAAAGGAAAACTGCCCTCTTCTCGCAAGAAGAGAGTTCGAGCGGCACATAGAGATATAGCTCTGCAGGAGAATGTAGAGTAGTCCCATGCTGGAGAATATGGAGATTCCCTGCTCCCAATTTCAACCAAATGAGGACACATCCTGGGGTGGGAGGGAACCGTGGCTCCTTAAGAGGCCGGCCGCTTTTGCTTTCAGTTTTATTTTTGCTGGAGACATTCAAAAGAAAGGCATTCAAAATACAAGCTTCATGACCCCACAGGCACACAGGTAATAAAGCAACCCAAGTCTGAGGATATAAATCAGTGATTCCCAATCCCAATAAATTGCAAGGCTATAGTCTGGTCATGCTGACTGGTGAAAATTTTGACTGACTGGTGAGACATTCTAAAAAATTTCAAGCCCTGCTGATGGAGGTAGATTTAGTCTTGAAATCTCTCAGGGTTAAAGTTTTGCAGAAATCTTGATTTCCTTACAAGGTGACCTTATCAGCTTTGGCCAGCATTGTATGAAAGCCATGACATACACAGTACAGTCAAAAACACTGCCTGTATCTGTGTTTTTATAGTTTAGTTTCCCCAATATTAGAAATTTGATTATAATTAGCACTGTTATTGTTAGCTCTGAAAAAGACCTAGCCAACCTTCAATATTCTTCGCAACCCAATGACAGCGGAATCCTATTTATATGTATGCAAAAGTAAGTCCTAATGAATTCAGTGGGCTTATGTCAAGATAACTTAGTTTAGGACTGGAGCCTAACAGTGTAAATTAACACAAGAATCTGCTAGCCCAGCTATAGGGATCTGTAGGGTACAAATCTCTTCCACCATATGAAATCCTCTCCTGCCTTTGATCTCAGATCTGCCAAAGTGTCAGACTGCTGGCAGAAATGCTCTGTTTTGTTGTTGTTGTTTAGTCATTAAGTCATGTCCGACTCTTCGTGACCCCATGGACCAGGGCACGGCAGGCCCTCCTGTCTTCCACTGCCTCCCGGAGTTGGGTCAAATTCATGCTGGTAGCTTTGATGACACTGTCCAACCATCTCGTCCTCTGTCGTCCCCTTCTCCTCTTGCCTTCACACTTTCCCAACATCAGGGTCTTTTCCAGGGAGTCTTCTCTTCTCATGAGATGGCCTAAGTATTGGAGCCTCTGCTTCAGGATCTGTCCTTCCAGTGAGCACTCAGGGTTGATTTCCTTCAGAATGGATAGGTTTGTTCTCCTTGCAGTCCAGGGGACTCTCAAGAGTCTCCTCCAGCACCACAATTCAAAAGCATCAATTCTTCGGCAGTCAGCCTTCTTTATGGTCCAGCTCTGTTAGCTGCCAGCAAATAGAGAGAGGCACAGATGGGGGTTGGGCCTGGGGAAGCCAAATTATGCCATATCCAAACTTCCTCCAACACAATGCCCAGGCCTCTTGGCATAATTTACACGGTGCAAGCCAGATGATATCATTACCCAACAACAAGAACATTCAATTTAACTTAACTGAAAGCTTCCTATCCCCCTCCTTTCATGTTCTGAGACCCCCTGTGACTCCCTTTTACCTTGGAGAAGCCTTTGGGAGCCTTGGGAGGGGGGAAGCCTTTAATGCCCCAACATTTCTGCCAGATTGCTGCTAGTGGTCTTAATCCCAGAGGCAGCAATGCAGTGGTGATTCTTGGTGATTCAAGGCCACTCTCCAACCGAAGGCTCCCAAAGGCTTCTTCAGGGTAAATGAAAGACCTAGGCAGCCTTGGAACCTGAAAAGGGGCGGTGGGAACAGTTCAATTAATTTAAATTAAATATTCTTGTTGCCAAATGATGCTGCCATCCGGTTTGGGCAGCACAAAGTTGCACAAGAGGAATTTAGATCTAATGTAACTTCAACTGGCCTGCTGGTTTATCAGGTGGCCAATGGTCACAATGGCCAGTAAGGATTTTGCGTAAAGGCCAAAATCTTATACCCTCTTATTTAGGAGTTAAAAACCACTGAACTGCATAATATATCTTAAGGGGTTGCAAGTTAGCCTGAATGGCTGATAGAAAAGCTGTAATTCATAGATATGAACTATTTCAATTTACAACACGTCAACACCAAATGTTACCCATTCTGCCTCTCATTGCCTACAGCACATTCATATTCATATGCTCTCCCAACTATAGATGTAATTCATTTTTCCTTCTTCTTTTTTTTCACAGCATCCATTTGGGCAAGCAAAATGCTTTCCTGGGAAGTACAAACAGAATTACTGGCCAGCTTCTCACACTGACCCTCTTGCTTTTTTATATCTCTTGGTAAAGGCAAAAGACTTCTGCAACAAGAAAAAGAAAGAAAAAAGAAAAAGAAAACAGATTCACTCAGTGCACAAGAGGGCTACAATGACTGGATCAATTTTTCTAAGGTCACTGTTCCAGCACTAAACTGTAACAGGAAATCTGCCCTATTCAGAGGGAAAAGGCTAACACTGGTCTTTATGTAGTGCTTACAAGATTCAAACAAAATTCCAGTGAAGGCCATCTAACATACCCTCAAATGTTAACTTTCAACTGGAACATAGTAAACTACACAGTCTTCAAGCAATGGAGCTTTCTAAAGGCTCTTGTCCAAATCACCAGATACTGCAGTTTTATAAACAGTTTCTACCAAGTTTTATTAATAATGATACCACCTATCTGGAACAAAAAAAAATGAAAAAGAAACCATCAGTGAAAGTGTCAAACATAATTAACCTGATAATAACTTGCGCCATGTTATTTACCCACTTCTGCTACACTGGTTTGACATTCAGTTAAAATAGATAAACATCAGTTTTAAAATAAAAATGAATGGTGAATGGATGATATAAGGATCAAGGTTTTTTTTAAAATTGAAATGCTTTTCTTACATTTTTAATATTAATTTGGTTTTGCTTTATAAAAAAAGGCCCTGCGTGATCATAGTTTTAATTTTAAATATATTATAGCTCAACAATCTCATAATAGAATAGGAATTACAAATTCTAATTCTGTATTAGGAAACAATGTGCTAATATCATTAGGGCCTCAATTTGACAGAGTTCCACAGGCTTCTGCACAGATTATAACTTCCTACCTCTCCTAGTACTTTGTCTAGCAGATATCTGAAAATTATCCTTCTCAAACTGGGTTTATACTTCCAAAATACGTATTTCTTAAGAGCACCTTATGGAAATGTGAAATAACTGATCTAACTAGCCCTCTTTTAAATCCGTCTTAAGTTACTCCTCAAGCTTTTTTCTCTTTCTTTTGATGTGATATAATGTTGGAAATTCTTGGGAACCCTGTTAAAACCTCCAGGATTGCTCTCAAAAGATTTGCTTAGATGAACTCTCTGCAACTTTGTTTATACAAAGTGAAATCTGTACCCCTCCCTGAGTGATCACTTTGGCAGGGAACAGAGAACATTATATTCCCTCTTCCCAAAATGAACCTGTGCTTACTATAACCTTTTCCACAATCTCCTTGCTCAGTGCACGCTTTCAGAGGCTGAACTGTCAATGAATAGAGGATTAGTGTAGGTGAAGTCAATCTGGGCAAGTAGATTGTGAAAAATATATATTAGGGTTACAGCAAGCAAGAGTATACTTGGAGGAGAGGGGGCAGATTGATGATTAAATTGAGACTTTCTGAAATTAGGATTTAAAACAGATCAAGCCTGCATTCAAACATGATCATTCTTTATACCTGTTCTAAGCACCATTTTCTTAGAAATGTCCCAATGAAACAAATTTCCAAATAACCATCTAAAAGATAATTTTACATGAGCATTATAGTTTTGAAACATTAAATTTCCTGAATTATTGCACTGCTCACAGATTTGCTCTTCAGCTGATTAGCTTGTTCTTGGAGTATTAAATAAGATAGCATAGTGCTTATCCTTTCCTTGTCTTCATTAATCACCATTTTCCACACTGCCACTACTCAAACTACCTGTTCTTATAATATAAAACAGGTAATGTGTTAATGGAAATAAATTCTTACTATCAATCAAAGAACTGTTTTGTCAACAGGCATTAAGTGAAGCCATCCAATTAAATTCAACAACAGCTTAAGTACCAAGTTGTTACATACAACACAAAAAACACCACTTGACATGTGAACAATTCTTCCTCTCCAAAATGATCATAATGTTAATTGTACTGTTCAGAATCAAAGAGATTAAACACAGGTGACTGTAAAATGATACCTCTGCTCTAAAAACAACTGAACATAGTTCTAAGCCTCCCAAAATATATCACAAACAGGCAAAAAAAGGAGAGTGTTCTTTGTTTGTTTGATTGATTAATTTAACAGTATACTGTAGAAGACAGCAGAAGATACAGCACCTATCAGGGATTGTCAAAACTCCCAGCAGTGTCAACAGCTAAGACAAACCAGGATGTGTACTATAAAACACAAAATATTTCTCTACACGATATCCTTCAACTTTGAGACACAAGAAGGATGATCAATGGAAGGACTAAAAGTTCCAGATTTTTACAGACATTTAGTGAGTTTGGACGACAGGCTCAGAGAGGTTCTCTGTTTCCCTACAATGCCCAGTACGGTTTATAAGTAAGCATACTGTAATGTGTTTCTAACTTATTTACTTATAAAACTACTTTTGAGACATCTTTTTCCTCTTAAGAGCCCTGAAGATGACATACATTTTTCAGAGTTTAAAACAATACCATATAAAACAGTAAAAGAAGGACATTTTTAAAAACTTTTTAAAAACACATAGAAGTATGAGGAAATATATTTATCAGCATACAGGAGACAGAAATTAATCACATTATAAATCTCCAAATGTTGAACAGAGCAAAGAAGTATTATCAACCTGCACAAAGTTAAACAAAGACAGGGCCAATCTAGCATCGCCAAGAGTGATGTTCTACAGTCAGGATGCTACTACTGGTACTGCAAATTCCCACCGATCTATACACTTTACATGACATGGCAAAAACAGGCCCCAAACTATGTAAGATTTTACAGGTAAGCATCAGCACCCTGAAATGTGCTTGGGGGCGGGGAAGGAAGTTAAGAGTATTTATTTCGTGTAGGTCTGATCTATTACGGTGCATAAAGTACACAGCCAAAAGTATTGTAATGTAGTTGCTGCACTATGCACTACTTGCAGTTTTCAATTACTCTTCATGGGTAGCCCCATGTAAAGCATGTTGCAGTGATTTAGCCAGGTGATGCACTCCTGGCAACATCACTCAACTCATCCTCCAGAATCCAAGTCTAGAAGCACACTCTCCCTAAGCAATAAGCCTAAATTTTCAGAGGGAATGTCACCCCATCTAAAACACAACTCTCAGATTAGTCTGTCTGTTGGTTGACAGTACTACTGTCTTTTCTGTTCTGAGCTTCAACTTGTGAGCCAATATCCAAACCACCAGTATACAAAAAATGACAGAAACTTCAGCAGCCACCTTAACATCAGTTGAAAAATAATATTGCTGGACATCATTGTGATAATAAGACAACACATCTAAAATTCCAGATGGCCTTCCCGGAGGCCTCATGTAGACATTAAGAAGTATAGGGAAAGAGCTCTAGGGAACTTAGAAATCAATGGTCAAGGAGTCTGAAGAGTCCTCCTGCATCAGCTTCTGAGAGGGTTTGGCTATATAGGATTACTCTTCCTTATACCGACAGACTTCTTTAAAGTATGCTACTGAGCATGTCTAAGTGTAAAAGAATATCTTCATGCTCAGTGCACAGAACAAAGTCTGATTTTCTTTTTCTGCTCATACTTTGCATCATTTTTCATTATTCTATTCAAAGGATGGACAAGATAAATCTAATTTCAGTAAAAGATAATATTTTGTCCCATATATTATTCAGCACCCAAACACATCTGAGGTTCAAACACAAGACTACAGCTGTATTTATTAAGCGAAATCTACAGCACTGAGAAAGACTGTAAAGTAAAAGAAAAGCACGTGCTCAGTCTCCCCCTTTATACTTAGTACACAAGCCGCTATCAGAAATCTTTATCCCAAGATAACCACAAGAGTTAGATGATAAATATTATTGATCCTTCCTGAAGTGAAGGAATCTTCTTTCCTTTCACTTTCTGAGCCATCAAAGAACATTTCCCCATAAGAAATTTTTAGATAAATACTCAGCCTAATGAATTCTGACCTACATCACCAATGGAAATTTGGTAGCCTGATCACTAGAAATGGTTAGCTCAATACTGAAATACAGAAACAGTTATGTTATTCACAGTGGAGGGATCTAATTATGTTTTTTCCAATTATGTTCCCACAAGTTTCTTTTTAAAGAAGTGGGGCACAGACATTTCTTAAAGAAACAGTTATAACCACCATTGCTCAACAGACCAATCATCAAAGCAAGTTGCAGAGAACACTCAATATTCTTCAGATCTGAGGTACAGAAATCCCTTTGCTAATCAACACACAGTGCTGAGGCAGTGGTAGCAGAGAACAGTTTCATCACTGAAATGGAGTGGGCCTTAAAGTGGATTCTAGACCATATTTATTTTAGATCCCGCCTTCCTCCCAATTCAAGAATCCAAAACAACTCACAAAATGGCAGAGGGAAGACAAAAGATACATAACTATTTGAAAATTATTAAACTTTAAACAAGTTTAGAAACAACAAGAACAGCAATGAAACATATATAAAGAAAAGAGTTTTAAAGAAGAAATGTGCAGCTTCCTCTGTTAAAAACTCCTTTCTCTGCTGGGCAATGCATGGCCAAAAGCTTGCCTGAAAAGTAAGGTATTTGCCTGTCATCAGAAAGATAGTAGAGAAGAGGCCAACTGAGCCTCCCATGGAAAACAATATGGAAGAAGTCACTGAAAAGATCCTCTCCTAAGTTGTCTTCTGTATCCTGTCTGATCAGATTCAGTCTCCCTCTCGATGTTTCAGTTACCTAAGTGCTTCATGTTCCTAATCTCTTCAATATACCAATCTGACTATATGTGTGCTCAGAACATACTTCAAGTATTTCCGTCTTCAAAATATTGAAGTTCCCAAGAGAAATCCACATCTGAAGTCCGCACACATAATTCACACAGTTGGAAGTGACCAGTGTAATTCAGGTTAAACTGAAGATTTAAACTGAAGAAGGTAGAGAAGATCTTCTCAAATTTCCCAGATTGTCCTTTACCTGCTCTGAGCTGTGCTGACCTTCCTTCAACCTCCAATAGCTATTCACATGTTTTCTGAAGCCACCTTCCTTCTCACACCTTCTTCTTGTTCCCCTAAGGAGGAGGTATTTTTCCTTTGTTCCCTGAGATAAAGGGGGCAGCAATGGCTTATTTAGCTGGAACTAGGGCTTTTATCATCTTTCCTATTACCAATGTACTTCCCTAATAAATGTAAGTTTCTTATTTTCTTAGAAAGAAGTGTGGACATTATTTATTTACACAGACAAGTGTGCTTAGGTAACTATACCAAGTTTCAAAGAGATAAATCTGTAAAGTCACATTACTCCTTTAAGGCTGTGTGCTTACTCTTCAACACATGCCTCATAGAAAAGATATGAAGATATCTTTTATGTGTGCTAAATAGGCCCTAGGGTTTTCCATGATTTCACTTGTGATTTCTATAGCAAACAAGTTCCAACTACCGTGCAAATATCTGGTGGATCCCCATCCAAGTTAAAGCTACTATTAGAGATGAAACAAAGACATATTTGGTAAGTGTTAAGAGGAAGAGCATTTCTGCAAAAACAAAAAGGAGTGACAGCCATGTCGGGACAAAATTAAATCCAAATACTACATTGAGGGAATACCTTCATCCAGCCAAGCAAAAATGTTCAAAGCAAACAGCATGGCTGGGAAAAGGAACTGGAAATTGGAGGAAGGGGGTTACTGATCTTCTCATTTGTCTATTGTGCCAAGGTGTGATGGAGGAGCAACATGGTAGACAAACCAATGGACCTCATGAAGTGATGCAACGTTGTTACACTTCACCAGGGTAGGTCACAGAGTCACTGAGAACTGGAAAGTTAAAAACTTTGGGTTCTCGATCTTAAATAACTTAAGTCTCCCATAGCAAACTCAAAACTTCATCCATCCAGTTTTAGTACACAGGTCCCCTGGTTGATGGAAAACAAAGTTTTTTCTAAAGACAAGCACAATGTATCTTATCAGAATGAAGAGCTTCTCAGTGTTTAGACAAGTATTCTTGACTCTCATCTATCTATCGTGATTATTTATGGAGGGACAAATTGACAGAATCCATAACAATGGTTCAAAAATATGGGTCCCCAAATGTTATTGACAAGATTTCCTGGTCACTGAACTAGGATTTCTGGAAGTCCAGCAACATCTGGAAATGCATTTTTCAGAACTGCTGATCTAGACAGACATCTGAAAGCCGGGCTGTTCTTCACCAGACGTGTTTAGTCTAACAAAAAGGCAACGTATGAAGATATAATCTTGTTTAAACCCATGAACTTATTCTCAGGTTACTTCAGTTTGAAGTATGAATTTGCAATTTTTACCTCAAAACTCTTGAGGAAGGCTTCCCAACTTCCTGCACTGGCACAATTAATAATGAGACACAGCAATCTGTATATCTTAAATCTCCTAAATGAATCTACTGAATTTAATCTGTGCAGGCCCTGCTATCACCTTACAAAAATGTTCATGGTAATATGACTAGCTCCTAGCAACCAACAAATTTTCTGTCAAAAGAAAAAACCTTAATAAGACATAGCTGATGCTTGGGGAAAATCTTTCAGTTATAACAAAATTCTGCAGAGGAAAAAAACCACACAATTTTGTTTCAGCACCGCTAAATGCTATTTCAGATTGTCTTGCAGTATCAACAGAAACTCGCCAAAAAGAAAAGTGAAACTGACCAGTTTACTGATGGATTTAAAGAACCAAAGTAGGAAAAGAGATACAGTATAGAATAAATTCACAATGACAACTGTTAAGTTAGAATGTGAGATTTGTTTACCATGTTAAGTATTCAACAGGAAATAATTTGATCTCTCTTAGCATCCTTAAGAAATGCTCATTGATTTTTCTATCCTTGATATACCAGAAAACACTGTAACAACAACAAAACAAAACAAAACCAGCAGGGTGGAGAGGGAGAAATAAAGGTATGGTGTAAAGTAACATTTGTTGTTGTTGTTTAGTCGTTAAGTAACATACAGTACTTCTTTCCAATTCATAACGTTAAAGTACAATCACTGCAAAACTTTTGAAGGCCAGAATTTGAACTTTCCTCCCTAGGGTGGATACCTTCTTTCCACCAGTAGGGGTCCCTCCTTGGCCAGTTTTGGAGTGTACGTATTTCTGCTACACTTGAAACTTTTCTGGAGAAATACCATGATAACTCAGCATACCTCCCCTTCCTCCCCCGTGCAAAAATTAAGAGGGAGAAGGGTTTAAGTCTTTTACGTGCAACTTCCTCAAACCCCGATTGCCCCACACTAAACCTACCAAATCTAAGCCGTGTTGCAGGCTACAACCCTCCCCCCCCCCCCACACACTCCTCTCAGTTTGTCTCTTCCTTCCATGTCAAAAGGTCAAAGTATCACGATTCGGTTTTTCGGGGCGCAACTGCAGGGAGCCCTGGGGCTGCCTCCGCTTTCTCCGGAGGGCCAGGCACCCCCGGGAAGGCGGCGCGGCCGTTGCGCGGCGGACAAAAGGTGGCTGCGGATGGAGGAGAAAGAGAGAAATCAGGCGTTCGACTAAGGAAGTTGCATAATGAAAGAAAGGCTCGTTTCTAGTAGTCGGGTCCCATTTTTTCTTACGGAGCCTCCGACAGAAAGGAGGCTGCCTAAAACAAGTTCAAGACTTTTTTTTTTTCCTTCCTTGCCCTTTCTCCCTTCGCACCGCGCCGTCTCCACCTTGGGAAAATAGAGGGAGGCTGGTCTTCTCTGCCAAGGAAAGAAACGGTTCTGGGTTTTCTCTCACCCCACCACCGCCACCATTAATCCTCACCGGTGCCGCTCCCTTCCGAGCTCCACAAGCCTTCTCTCTCTCTCTCTCTCGGCTTCAAAGCCCCTTCCTTCTCCACGGAAGACTTCGCCCTCCGTTTCGGGTCTCCTCGGGCTAACCCCGCGCCCGCCGGCCGGCCGGCCCGCCCTGAGCACACCCCTCGGAGGGGGCGCCGTGAGGGGCTGGCGCAGCCCTTTCCAACTTTTCCCGTCCTAGACTTCCTCCTCTTTCAAGGCGAGCGTGAATCGCGAGGAGGGGGCGTCAGGGGAGCCTCCCCACCACCACCACCACCACCCGGGCACGAACATATTCCCGTCATTTCCCACTCCTACATCCCACGCGGCAGGCCTGCGTTCACACATGCTCATTCATAGGGAGCCGAGCGGCGCGCCTTCCGAGCCCTCGCCTACGAAGCGCGTAGAACAAGTGTGTCAACACACAGCCCTCACTCGCGCGGGCTCCGGGAAGGCGCAGCGGCGGCTCCAGGCGAAGGGGCTGCAAAAGTTGCGGTTATTAAGGACGCCTCTGCGCGGTTCGCCAGCAGCACTCGCACGAGCCGTCGCTCCCTTGGATCTATGAGCACCCGTTCACACACGCACGCACGCACGCGAAAATCCTCTCTTTCCCTCCCCCCTCTCACACACCCCGTTTCTCAGGAAGGAAGGGGGGGAATCGTGCCAGCGTTTCTTAACTGTACTCTCTTCCCCTGAAAGATAATCCCCTCCGGATCCTCACCCCGCACATGTTTACACTTAGTGAGAAGACACAACACGGGAGTCAAGACAGAGCTCTTCCGCCGCGCGCGCCGGCGCCCCCCCCCTCCACGGCAGACAGACGCGCCCGCGCGCGCGCTCGCTCTCCCTCTCCCACTACAAACTGCTAGGAGCGTCTCTCTGCGCGTGTGGTGTGTGCGTGCGTGTGCAAAGTTTGCCCAAAATGGCGGAATTGGGGAGCTCCGTATTATATTTCTATACATCGACACATACTCATACACAGAGCGAGAGAGAGAAAGAGAGAGAGAGAGAGACGCCGCCACGCGCGCCCGCACGCCACAAAGTCCAGAAGCCAAATCAGAAGGGAGGAGGAAAGGGGAAATAATAAATAAATAAACAGACCCCTGAGAAGCTCGCTGCGGCGCGTTTGATCTGAACAGGCCTTTTCCCCCCCCCCTTCCCCCCAGAAAGGGAGACGCAAGCAGACGCCGCACATTCAACCGGTCTATCCCGCCGCAACCAAATCTGGGTGGGAAAAGTCCTTTCTCCCCTTCCCTTCCCGGCGCGCCTCCAGCCTTTATTCCTCCCTCTCCTGAGGAAACCCGTAAACAAAACCGTGAGCGGTGGCGGTCCTTCCACAACCCGCTCTCCCTCGCCCGGCACCCCAAACCTTTGCTGCGGCACCCCGGGTATCTCCCCTCTCCCTTCCTTCCCCCCCCCCCCAGTGCTCCGTTTTTAAAAAAGTGACAAGGATTCCGTGGCCAGATCCCCAGCGGTGGGGCAGGACGCCGCAAAATCGCCCCCTGCTCGTCATTATGTGGGTGCCGCTGAAATGCCCTCTTTTTCTCCCCCCCCTCACTGCCACTTCTGCCTCCTTCTCCCTCGACCCCCCCCCCCCAATATCCCTCATGTGTTAGGGAAGAAAAGACCGAGGGTAGGGGGGGGGGGAAGAAATGGAAAAGCACCCTTTTCCCTCTCGCTCGCTCTCTTTTGTTCCTCTTTCACTCTCACGCACTTCGGATTTTTAGGAAAAGATCCCCAATGACCCACCCACTCCTCGGCCACTTCGGAGTCCTCTGGACACTTTCCCCCTATTAAGTCCCACCACCATCACGAGGGGTGAGAAGGAACTCCCCCCTCCCCGCTTTTCCTGTTTAACCCCCCCCGCCGCCGCCTCCCCTTTCCGAAGAACGCTAGGAGAGAGGTGCGCCTGCTTCCCTTTATCTTTCTCTTTCTAACTTTCATCCTCAGCGAAGGGAAAACCCTTCCAAGGCATCCTCAGCATTGTGCATTGCCGTTAATTGATTAGCGATCGGAACCATCCGCTTCCTTACCCCCCTAAATCCTCTCTCTCTTTATATTTTTTTTCTCCGTCTCTCGAGTAGTCCTGACAAATATGGTCCAGGGCTGCGGGCACAAGTGAGCATGCGCCCGTAGAGTCAGGGCTGGGGAAAGGGGAAACTGCTGCTGCTGCTGCTGCTGCTTGTGCTGCCGCCGCCGCCGCCGCCGCCGCCGCGGCTCTTCTTCCTTTCGCTGCTGTGCTTCAGCCTGTGGGAACGGCCGCAACAGAAGTAGCAGCAGTCATCGCGGGTATCTTTCTCCCTCTCACCCCCAACCCCAACCGCCGGGGGGGGGGGAGGAGGCGGGAGGGTGCGTGTCTGATCCTCCAAGAGCAGCATCTTGAAGGTGCATCAATATCACCGCTAACATTCAGGCAACGTTGGAAGAATAATAAAAGGAAACAAGAACCGGTCTAGAAGTCTTTCCCTATCTTTAGTTTCTCCCCCCACCCCCTTCTTGTGTTGTTATTATTACGGGTATTAGCTTTCTCCTTATGGTTGTTTGCAGAAGCGTTCCAATCAGAATCAGGACGATCCTTTTCACGAAGTCAAGGAACAGAGCCTAGTCTGTCAGTTACAGGCATGTAAACAGATGGGGGGGGGGGATGTGTTTGAGGGCAGGAATCCTCTGGGAAGGACTACCTTGAAAGATTGTTGGGGAGCTCCAAAGGGTGCAGAATGCCCCTGCCCAAGGGCTTTTGGCAATCAGGTCATGTGGTATCAGTTGCACTACTTGCCCCAGCTTTTCTGTGGTGACTTTAAAATGCTGGTAAAACTATAAATCAGGGGTGGGGAACTTGTGAATCTCCAGAAATTGAGGGCCAGTGCCATTAGCCCTAGACAGCTTCCCCAGGGCTGAGGAATAAAGAGAGATTGAGTTTCTGCACAACAACATCTGGGGGACACACACACACATATTCTGAAGTCATCAGCTGGAAGCTTCCTTTTGAGCTCACCTTTGAGACTGATGGGCACAAGGGGCATGGTTTTTGGGGTGGTGGCACCATCTGTGTGGAATTCACTACTAGCAGAGACATGCTAGGCCTCTTTTGCAGTCCTTCAGCAAAGCTCAAAATACGCATTTCCTGTCAGCAGCCTTTTCCTACAGGTAACATGGATCCACTTACAGGACATTGTTTCATGTGTGATTTATTTTAATACTTAGTTTTATTCTTAAAAACATAAGTCATTAATTAGTTTGTAATATTGAATTACTGAGGTTTTAAGTATATATAACAAAAATCAAGTAAATAATCGCTATGGAAGTATTGTGCCACCTTAAGGATGAACAGATTTATTTCAGTGTGAGCTTTTCCAGATCAAAATTCAGTTCTGGCACACCTTCTTTGGCTTCCTGTTAGTTTCCATGCTCAATCCAAGGTGCTGGTTCTTACCTATAAAGCCCTTATACTTGTCGAAACATCTTTCCTACAAAACAGCTACCCATTCCACCTGCTCTTCACAGTCCGTGAAATTAAGAATCGCGACACCAAAGGAGGCTAAAAGAGTAAGCACTAGAAATTGTGCTTTCTCAGTGGTGGCCCCATCTCTTTGGAATAAACCTCCAACAAAGGTTCAACGGGCTCCTTCTCTCTGAATCTAAAAAGTGGCTGGAAACAGAACTTTTAATGCTTTTACTAATATTGCCCTCGGACTTTAAGTTGTTTTAAATGTTTATTTTTTTTTAGAGTTGGGTCTGCTTGTGGCACGGGACAAATTATTTGTTGATTTCAAGTGTATGGTTATTTTGTTTTGGGTTTTATTTGATTGAATTTACTGTTGTAAACTGCCCAGTGAGTGCTATGCATTATGGGGCAGTATACAAGTTAAATTAAATTAAATTAAAATCTACTTCCTGAGAAACATGAAGTAAAATATTGAGCCACAGGTTAAATGTAGTACACATTGTGGGGAGGGGAGCAATGAAAATAGATATAGATACGGAAAATGATATTTTAAATTCACAGTAGTATTATTAACATGATTGATGAACTCTGAAAGTGTTGAGTACATTGATATCTTGACCATTACCAAGATGATTGCTCATGTATCAGGAACTATGGGCTAGTCTTTGGATTTGATGAACTGGAAGCACCTTATGTTCTCCCCACCCCACCCTGGACCTATTTCTAAGGGACAAATCAGTAACTGTGACTATTTATTTATTTATTTATTTATTTATATAAAATACACACACACCACCACCACCACCACTACTACCCAATAGTACACAGCACTCTTCTGGGTCATGTACATATAAAAACACTATAGCACAAACCAACACAAAAGCCCAACAACAAGCAGAAAACTGGCATTAAGCCCAGATGGCACAGCATACCATAGCCACTAGAATTCAAGAGAGGCTGCCATCGAAGGCCTATTGAAAGAGATGCACTTCAATGCTTCTTGAGGAGACTGGCGACCCCTGAGTGACCCCACAATTGAGGACCCAAGGGGCCAACAACTCATCCCCAAGTTGCACTCTCACCTTGCCCATGAAAGGTATATTGGCTAAGGTTGTCTGTCACCAAATTCAGTCACTTCAGAATGGGCTAGATAATGGTTTCCTTCAAACTCTCCCTCAGTGAGGCATTAACGATGTTAACTGTTAACGGCCCACTCGGCAGTGACATCCTTGGCAGCTTTTATTAACCAAGAGTGGCAAGTGGCAAGTAGGGAGGCAGCCGATCTACAGTGAACCAGTGCTCTGGACAAGTCCTCCAAAGTTACCAGCCCAAACCAAACCAACTGGGCAGAGGGATTACACATATTATGTGTGGGGATGGATAAAGTGGATAGAGGGAAGCTCTTTTGCCTCTCACGCAATACCAGAACCAGGGGACATCCACTCCAATTGAGTGTTGGGAGAGTGAGAACAAACGAAAGAAAATATTTCTTTACCCAGCGTGTTGTTAGTCTGCGAAACTCCTTGCCACAGGATGTGGTGATGGCATCTGGCCTAGATGCCTTTAAAAGGGGATTGGACAGATTCCTGGAGGAAAAGTCCATTGCAGGTTACAAGCCATGATGGGGACGTATAATCTCCAGGCTTCAAAGGAAGGTACTTCAAAATGCCAGATGGAGGGGAGGGGGATCAGGAGACAGGTCTCTAGTTGTCTTGTGTGCTCCCAGAGGCATCTGGTGGGGCCACTGTGAGATACAGGAAGCTGGACTAGATGGGCCCTTGGCCTGATCCAGCAGGGCTCTTCGTATGTTCTTAGATATAGACTCAGGGTCTTTGGTCTATATTTAAGCCTCTCAAGAATTTGTGCATTTAGCTTACCTCAGTTGTCTTTCTTTCTAATCTTGCTTTGTAATTTATTTTTTCTACATTACATTTAGATTAGTAGCAGAGTGTTTTAGGGGGCTGAAGTGTTTTGAAACTGGCTTTTGTGCATTATCATTTCTAAGATTAGATTTATGTCCATTTATCCTCTTGTGTAGTGAATGCCACATTTGTCTTATGTAGAATTTAGAGGTGACGTGCTGGCAAATGAAGGGAAAGATCGCATCAGGTAAAATCCCAATGTTGTAAGTGACATTGTTCGAGCCCATTATGAGATTTCCAGAGGAAAGGTGAGGACATAGTTGGCATCTAGGTTTGTATCAGGGTCTCAGTATTCTTGTTGTGGGCCCTCTTATGTGTCAATAGTTGTTTACAGTGGGTTGGGGTGCTTTTTGTATCAGCAGAGAGGTCTGCTGTCCAAAGCCAGAGAGAGGGAAGTATTAATGTTAAGAATAAGTTGTAGGTCATTTCTGATACAATATTCCAAATGGGAGCTACAAAAGGAGTTACTACAAATGGAGTTACTACAAATGGAGTTCTGTCAAGTATGCTGTTTCTGGGTGATCACCTTGCTCTGTAAATTTGTCTTTTCATCCCATTGGGTGGTACTGTTTTTTTGTTTTTTTTTAAGCATGCTGTTAATCCATGAGTTTTTGGTCTCTGTCTTATGAGTCTGAGCACATGAAGTAATTTTGGAGGGCTTGACTGTAGACCACTGGTTGCCAACCTTGGGTAACCAGATGTTCTTAGACTGCAATTCCCAGGAACCCCAGGCAGCACCGCTGGTGGTGAAGGCTTCTGGGAATTGCAGTCCAGGAACACCTCGGTTACCCAAGGTTGGGAACCGCTGCTGTAGACAATAGTATTTGTAGTGTGTCCCAAGTGGAAGTTGGAGGCATGTAACTATGTACAAACAGCAGTGGAATTTTGCTATAATGTGGTGCTTAGGTGTTCACATGTGGTTGCACAATGGTGTCCAGAAGTATCCCTATCATATAAACAAGTCTTTCCCCCGGGTCAATATAGGGTGAAAGTTACTGACGTTCTGGTGGAATTTCTCAATTGATGGTTTTATGAGCCACCTAGAGAGGGCACTCTTGTCCTACAGGCAGCTGATGAGAACTTTTACATACTTCATAAATAAAAGAGCATTTTAATATCATACCTAAAACATTTATTCTTCATCATCTGTTATGTAAAAATCAAACTCAGTTGGCTAGAAGGTACATTCCTTTTCAGAACATCTCTTGCCTGCATTTTAACTCTTATTAACAAAATTCACAAAAGGATTAAGTGGCATTCTTAGCATCCCTTGTAAAAACTCCCTAAAAACAACCTGCTTTAAAGCTATCACCAAGATTCCAGTTCTTCTATGTCTGATAAAACAAAACTTGTTCTCCAAGGGCTTACTTGCTCGGCCAAAATTTGCTGTGTAATTATGCACAAATAATTTCATGCAATAAGTTGTTTGTTGTTTGCATGTGCACCAACACACACACACACTAATTGAAGTCACTAGAAGGTGACCTTTCAAGTGGATGCAATTTCACAAAACGGATGTGTTACAATTACAAATGCTCACTAACCCCATAGCTCTCAGCCTCCAACCTTCCAGATGTTTTGGGTTTCCAGAATCCCCAGACAACATGGCCAATGGTCAGAGATTCTGGAAAATCAAGTTCAGAACATCTGTCAGGCTACACTAACAGAAACTCTTATTATGAAATCTGTTTTTTAAAAAAGTTTACCAGACAATATATTATACTCCAGTTTAAGGTGGACAACTGTGGCCCTCCAGAGGATTTGGCCTATAAGCCCTCATATATCCTTATTAGCATAGCCAATTATGACAGATTATGAGAGTTGAAGTTCCAAAACATCTGGAGGGCCACAACCTCTCACCCTTGGTTCGGATATACATTGAATCATTCCCATGTGAAGTGAAACAAAAGAAAAGCTACTGAACATAGTTTCTTAATATCTTTCAGCTCAGAAAAAGTACTGACATAAATCAGCACATAATAGCAGAAGTAATTGTTTTAAGGTATTGCATCACACTGTAACTCCTATAGCATGCCTGAAGACTGCAATTCCCACAATCCTTTGCCCTTGTTGATGCTAATTAGGACTTCTGGGAGTTGAAGTCCAAAAGTCACAAGGGAGGGACAATGGTTAAAAACCATTGTCTTCACAAACATGTGCGAGATATGCCTGTTTAACCGAAATTAGATCCACTGAAAAAGGTCACCTGTGTTTTCTTCTCGTAAACACGCAGTGAACAAATTCTGTTATTTCTATTTTAAAGGTGCAGGAGTGAAACTAAGAAAATAGGACACACAGTTCAGTCCTCTATTATATAGTCATAGACCTAAATAATAATCACAAAATGGCAACTTGGGCTGGGTTGAAGAAACTTGATTTCATCTTAGACACCCGATCACACTGTCAATGCCTTTTGATGAGAATGATTCCCACTAGCTGTGTTACCAGACTTATATGCACATTTGTGTGGCTTTGTGTTTTTATTGCGTGAACTTCCCACCACTGCTGTAGTGGTTATTGCTACTATTAATCAATGCTCTGGAGTTAATGGTCATGTGAAGTCATCTCAGATAAATGAGATGATGGTGTTGCTAACAAAATTACTGGGATGCAGCCTGTTGGCAAGATTAAAAAACTTGGGAGACAGAAGCAGGTATGATTACATAATGCAGGGGTGGGTGATCTCAGCCAGGCCAAGGGCTAAATTCCACCCATAACCACAAAAGAAGTGGAAATAGAGCTCCTCCAAAAACCAGCAAAGAACCCGACAACTGATATCCTGCTGGAAAATGGCAGTGGAGCTCTGAGCTGCTTTTCTGGTTTATGTATTGCTTTTTAATACTCAGCCCACCAAGTTTACAATAGCTTAGTGGTTTAATTTTTTTCAGCAGCAATATCCATGTAGAATTTAAGGGTTAAAAAAAACCACCCTTAATTGTCCTGATTGATTTAGGAGTCCTTCTGAGTTCATTTGTGGTTGGAAACCAAGACATACTCCATCTGATTGAAGATTTCCTGAATCAATCAGGGCAGTTAATGTAAAAAAGCAACAACAAAAAACCCTCTTCAGTTTTACATAAAAATTACTGCTGATAACGATAGATAAATGTTAAATAACTGTAAAAACGGTGGATTAAGTCTAAATTTACTGCAGATAAGCTACTTTCAGGAATAAATCAGGAGTGGTTCCTTTTCTTTGCCTTTCTTTTCTTTTGCTGTGTTTATTTTAAAGTAATTTTTAGCGGAAGCTTAAGGGGATGGTAAAAATTGGCTGGAAGAGCCACATATAGCCCATAGGCAGCATGATACCAACACCTGACAGAAAGCATTTGAGTCTGAGCAATGAATCAGGAGGTTCCTCACTCTGATCTTCTGTAACTTCAGTTGCCACTATCCCTCTTGTCATCCCAAATGCTAACTGAAGAATAGTTTATTCTTAATTCCACTCTGATTCCCTGCTTAACAGCATAATTGGAGATAACAGCAAGATCCTTTTCTGTCCCTGCTTTACAAGGTTGCTGTAAACCAGGGCACGGGAACATCCAACACCCTACTGCGCCTATTCTTGTGTGTGGAAGTTCTTTATCTGGCCAGCAGAAGGTCCTAGAAAAGGCCCTTTCTTAAAGTTCCACCCTTTGGAACAGGGAGATTTCCCCCATGACTTGCCAATCAAGACAGGTGGGGTCCCTCTCTCTGTGCACCCCTCACCTTCCTAATTGTGAAGCGATCATGAGAATTCCATGGATGCATGTCTCGTGAAAGGAGTGAGCCAGTGCTTGGAAAAAGTCTTCCAAGAGCCACCTGAGCCATTTTCCTTTCTCTAAGCCTCTATGAATCTCCTCATGGTAAAACTTGAAATGAACATTCGGGAAGGGAGAAGGGCCTGATTATATCCATAAAGGGGGCAGATCAAAGAGCCATGGCATTTTCCAAGCCACTGAATTTTTACCAGGAAAGGGCACATTGTCCTGAGACCAAAATACTTTACCTCAGCTACAAGATTTACCATAAACAAGCAAACAAACAAACAAATAACTGAAGGCACTTTTAAATCACTGAAGTATGATACATATGCCAGATATTACCATTATTAGTATTCGTATTTGTATTACTGTTCCAAGCAATTAAAGATATGTTGTGAAGAAGTATGCCATCACTGTGAGGCGGCCATCTTTGCATTCTGACTGTAGTTCTTAAGACCCAATTCATTTGTCAGCTTATTTGACTGGTAGGCACCAAATGATGCATGAAACCCTGATGACATGGAATGATGTTAGTCATGTTATTCCACCCAAACTATTATTTTCCCGATTACTGAAGCAAAAGCCTGTCTTTATTCATTTTTCACATTTAGTTGTTGTTGTTTTTCTCTCAATTGATTGGGGACCTTTCATAGGATTGTCCCATTTATCCTTGTAACAGCTCTGTGAATGACATCAGAGTGAGAAGTTGTTAGCAGCTCACAATGCAATTAAAAATACAGCTGAAACATAAATGATCAACTATTAAAAGAAAATTAGAGTAAAAGCACAGTTTCAAAACAGGCGCAGCATTAAAAACATATCATTAACTGGCAACAAGCTTTGTCCTCAGCAGCCAGTGAATTGCTCATAGTATGCTTGAATAAAAAGTCTTTATCTGCTGGCGGAAAAAGAAGAGCTGGGAAAGTTTACTTCTCGGGACTACCAGGATCTACCACACCACACACACAAACCCTGAATTGTGTGAGAGTAAAATTAAGGCCTCCATTACTGGTTCCACACACACACACCCCAGCACTGCATCCCAGTCAACTTCCATCTTAATAACCAGAAGTGAGGAGCCTATCTTAAAAAAAAAATAGGTCCCAAGAGCCATGTGGAACCCCAACTGCAGTGAGTTCTAAATCACATAGTAAGTCTATGTGCATAGAGTTCCTTCTTTCAAGACTTCCCTTTTTAAGAATAAATGTTCCTCGTTTATAAGAAAAAACAACATACTTTAAAAGAATTTTGAACCTAACATGAAATTGGCGGAGGAGGAGAACATGCTGGAACTTGCCAAACTTGTTCACTTCAGGGCACTAAAATTAACTTTCAGGATGGTCAAGATGTTTTTCAAACTGTTGACACCACTGTAAAAACTTTACTAGCTGACCCAGCAGTGTCTTCTATGCTAATGCAAGGGCTGTGTATTGCTGGAAGAACCAGTGGGCAGGAGACAAGTGCTACATTCATTCATTCATCCTACCCTCTGATTCTCCTGGACAGATTTTTAAAAGTTAGGTTTTCCACCTAGCCAGCCTACTAAATCGTAAGGTGAGGTTAGTGGGCAAAATAGTACTAAGGAAAATCTGTGGGTGACAGCCTGAACTGTAAGCATTTCCCCGGCCTTTTCCCAACAATTCTTCCTTATTGATACCCTATGAAATGCCATCCATTACACCTGGCGTGGGCAAAGTGTGCCAGGTAACACCTAGGCTCTTTCTAGCCCTCCTCCCAACCCTGTTTTCCCCACACAAATTGTACTGTGACATATGACAGACTTTTAAAATAAGTCAGAGGCCCTCCCATACACTGTTTAATACCTGAGAAAAAGTACAAAGCTCCACTTCTGGATTATATGTTTGTTTTTTCTTTCCTCTTTTGGGGAGCCATTTCTGGTGATCTGTTCTGCCCCCAGAAAGTTCTGGGGCAGCAAATCGGTCCTGGATCTGCCAAAGTCACCTATCCCTGCACCAAATCAAAAATGCGGCTTTGTGGAAAGACCTTTACAAAGATAACTTGCAGGTCCACCTTTAGAGTGAAGATAGACATTTTAAGCATGGAAAGACATGGGGAAGGGGTTAAAAGAACTGTACTGGAAGAGAGCAGTAATAGTATGCTATCAGAGAAGCACGTCCACCACTACAGATCTGCTCATCAGTAAGTTCATGAGGAACTCCAATTACAAAACTGCTGGGCTAAAATACTTCCACACATTCCCCAGTCAATGTCAGTTACTACTAGCTGCTTTAGTCTGTGACAGCCAGGCTGAAATCCGCCAAAGCCATCCCCATCCACCCACAGAAAGTGATCATCTCTGGCTTGGGTGGTAGAAAAAGTGGGGAGATAGGTTTGCTTTCGTTTTTCTCACTTACCATGATTTCCTGTGAGTTTAAGGGCACCCTCTTCTAATCCCAACCAACCTACACAAACTGCTTAAATAAAGATTATGCTTAAGAGTTTTTAAATATCATAACTCAGATTTTTTAAAAAATCAGTTACATCAATGAGACACAGACTCTGCTTTTGGTATAATGAATGACTAATATTTGATAATGTGGGAGTCATGAAGGCTGGCAAAAAAGACAAGAAACTGGAAACAGAACAAAAGGATGTTAATGTGCAGTTTCAAGTGCATTGTGAAATTTAAAAGAAACACCTTACATTACAAATCCTTAATGAATAGATCTTTCAGAAGGAAACAACGGCATTGTGGTAATTAAAATTTATTCTTACCCTTTGGGACATGTTTCATCTCTTAGTTTTTCCCTGACTGCAAACATTTCATCAACTGCAAACTAATAAAATTATAGGAAAACATGGATAATTAGGTAAATCACTGACAAAGAGTCAAAGTAAATTACATATAATTTTACTGTGCTCTTTAATTTTTTTTAACATTATGTGTAAAAACATAATGCCAATAATGTTGAGAATGCTTCTTATATACATCTATGCTTAACACTATTTTGATGTTTTTATTTAATTTGTGCCATTAAATGCTTAATAAGTATAAGAGCATTCTATGCACATCATCTTTTGTCATTATAGCAGTATAAAGAAAGAGGCTCAGTGTACACCTACAGAATGTCTTTTCCCAATTGCGCTAGACATAAAATTGGCAACTTTTAAGATTTGAGTAGTAGATCCTGTAAAAATAGATGAAAGGGTAGTTTTGACAGCAGACTGTGGGTGTCAGGAATGGAGACAATTGGAGTTTTAACAAGCATCTAGCCCTTGGTTTTGAAGGATAACCAGCCTAAGGAATCTGGCAATCCAGTGACAGAAAGACTGGTGGAGAGGATCAGGTCTGCTGTTAGGTGGAATGGGGCAGCTGCCTGAGGCAACAGATGTTGTGGGGCAGGAGAATAGCAGCAAGGTATTGGAGGACAAAACTGTGTATGTCACACATCCTGTCCTGCATACTTGGACACATCATCAACTTTGCCTCCAGGTGTGGTGGAGAATGCTTCCTTTCAATACATACCAAAAGATCTGAAAAACAGCCCAGTCCTACCAACTGCAATGCCAGAAAAAAAGTGTTTAGGATACAAGAATCCTAAATATACCAGGACAGTAACGGGGGGGGGAGGGGGGGAATGCAATTTGTGATGTTCCTCACAGCACCTGAGTTACTGCTTGTCCTCAGCTATCTTGAAGTGGAATTAGAATGGAGGTGTCACATACACAACCTTTCCGCTGCCATTTTCTTATCTGGAAATACCATTCACCACAACTAAGATCCTTTTCCCATGATACTCACAAATAAGTTCACTTCAGTAAAGAGCCTTCCTCATGTCAACTGAAAGCCTCCCCTTTGCAACTATACACCCATTTGATCTCTTTCTGTTGATCAGAGCCAGGGAATTAGCGACCAATAGCCTCTGAATTGCTCTTTGGATAGCATGCCTAAAGTGCCCCATATCAGTTTTAATTCCCCTTTGAGAGGATTAATTACTGATTTCCTCTCATTTTTCTTCCCCCTCCCCTTCTTTCCCCCATTTTTACTGGCAGAATGAAACACCACTATTTTGCCCTTTAAATATAAGGGCAGTAGAAAGCAATCAGTAGTTAAGGCTGCCATTACTTCCAGTGGCACTGAGGCAATGTCAGAAGACTATTCAAAGGACAAATCAGAAGCTATTCACCAGTAACCCTCCAGCCTGGGATCAGCAGGAAACAAGAAAATGGGCTGTGGACTGGCAAAGAGGAAATATTCGCTTAAAAGTCACTGCAGCCTTAATACGGAGGATGGGTCGCTATGGTCCTCCAGCTGTTTGGTGCCTATCACTCCTGTCCATTCCAGACAGCATAGCCAATAGATAGGGATTATGGGATATGCAGTCCAAAAAATCTGAAGTGCCCACCCACCCCTTCCATCAGGTGTTCACTCCACATACTGTAGTCTGGTGCTGCTGCAACGGAGTTTAATTACAGAACATGAATGACTCATCAAGTCTTTAAAGGTGTGGCTGGAGTGAAGGGGAGAAAGAATTACTCAGAAAAGACAATGGGCCAGCACTTATACCCCATGGACTATCTAAAAACAAAAACCAAAACCAAAGGATAGTTGTTGCAGGAAAATGTAGGGTAAAGGTAAAGGTAAAGGTTCCCCTTGATATTTAGTCCAGTCGTGTCCGACTCTAGGGGGCGGTGCTCATCCCCGTTTCCAAGCCGTAGAGCCAGCGTTTGTCCGTAGACAGTTTCCGTGGTCACGTGGCCAGCGCGACTAGACACGGAACGCCGTTACCTTCCCACCGAGGTGGTACCTATTTATCTACTTGCATTTGCATGCTTTCGAACTGCTAGGTTGGCAGGAGCTGGGACAAGCAACGGAAGCTCACTCCGTCGCGTGGATTCGATCTTACGACTGCTGGTCTTCTGACCCTGCAGCACAGAGGCTTCTGCAGTTTAACCCACAGCGCCACCACGTAGAAGCTGCTTAATACAAAAGAATACTAGGAGTTGTTCTTGCTACATCAACAACATCTGTTATTACTAGGCAGACTGAGACAAAGTTATGCAAGGAAGGCAGGATGGTGTAGCACCAGGAGTCACCATAAGTCAAAAATTAACTTGATAGTACATAACAAATGTTTAATATATTTGCAACTAACCATATTTCTTAGCTCTTATCTATATTCAAACAAAACTAGATTTCTGAACACACAAAGTGCCATTAAAATGCCTCAAAAGGATTTTATTTAGGTGGTTTTCAAGACAACTTTACTGGCTTGCAGTTTGTGTCCAGGCTCAATTCATGGTGCTGCTTTTGAACATTAAACCCCTAAATATTTTGAGGTCAGGCTATCTGGCAAATCTCTTCCATTTTTAAAAATAAATCTCACCATAATTTACAGCCATCATTAGAGGCCCTACTTTGTGTTCCACCACTTACAGAAGCTGCTGCCTGGATGCCAAAAGGGCAGGAAATGGTAAACAACCACTGAGTACATTACAACTAGAAAACCATGGGAAGGGTCATCATAAATTGGAATCAGCAGGTTAAAAAAATATGTTACACTGGCTAGATGGCAAACGCTTGAGACAGGACCTATTTGGTTGCAGCACTCCAACTGTATGTTCTGCTGCATTGTTTTAAATTCTATATAATATTTTGTTGCCTTGCCTTACATTTTAAATGCCTTCCTCAAATTTTATTGTACAGATTCTGTGTGTTATGTGTTTACCTCTGAGTTCCTTATGTTTCCCCTTTTTTCAGATGTTTTGATTATATTGTTATTGTATATACCTCCAGGCAGCTGGCAGCAGAAGCAATTTACAGAAATGTGTACATTCAATAAATAAAAAAAGTATGTGTGAAACTGTTCAGACTCCTTGGAAAAGTATCCATACTTAACTGCTGATTCTGCAGTTTCCCACAATTTCAGAGACAGTTTATTAATATGTACATCATGCTTTAAATGTACGTAACAGTAAAGCCTCTTTTGTTCAGTGTTAATAATTTATCATGAACATGAATTCATTTCAATAGTTAGTGATAATGTAACTGGTTCCATACCAAGGAGTTTGGATTAGTTGAAAGATCCAGGCACAGTTAAGAACTGTGTATTTAAATTACTATTTTATTCCTCTCTTCTTTTCTTCATTTATTTTCATAATAGCCCTTGTGGGTAGGTTGCACTGTGTGAGGGTGGCTGCCCAAAGTTAACCCAGCAAGCTCTGTGGCTGAACGGAGGTTTGAACCCAGATCTCACCTGCAACATTTGTAGATCTAATTTGGTCTGCTGAGGCACCTAATCCAGTCCATGAAGGTTTACTCTCTCTTCCTCAAGTCCTTCTCCTAGAGGCTAGAGGTAAAAAGAATTTACTCTATTGTTTCCAGTCACTGATCAGAGATAGCTACAGGGATTCCTTTTAGCATGCCATTCTCTTTCCTAAATGGTCAATGAAGCAAGCAGTGCACTAAAAGCTCAGTCTATCCTATGATCTCTTGTATATAGACTTTGTTAGCCAGGAAAAGACTTTCATAGCCAGGAAAAGCCTGCATGCCCCCAGGCCAAAGGTGGAAGTCATGACCTTCCCCAGTCCCACAATATCGCCTACCGTAGAATCCCTCCAATATAAGGTTTTGTACCACCTTTCTAGCCAACACACCATTTGCTTTCAAGTGTCAATATCTTCTGCCATGTTGTCAAAGGGAAGAGGACAGGCATAATATGAAGTTGAACCACCCCCACCCCACATATGAAGGGCTCCCTGCAAGGTTTGGGGAAGTGAATCACTAGTAGTTAGACTCCACCTTTTTTGAACCTTCAGTACAAATGAACTTACATCAATAAATGACTTCAAGGGGGGGGGGGGAGCTCAATATATGAGGTTGACCGCTGTTGGCAAGAGGATGGCATAATGGCGTACTAGTTGGACTTTTGCTGTGATCCAGTCTGGGACTTCTTACTTGTTTTCAAAGAGCATTAGCCGCAGGCTGGAAATAACTTCCGGGGAGAAACCACAGAGCAAATATGCCTTAACATCTCTCTTTTCACATTCACCCAAGACCCTTGATATTACACTTGGCAATGTCTATAATTTCATGTTGTTCAAATAAAGGGGGGGGGGAAGTAAAATTTAAAATAATAAATCTCGATTTCATGCCTAAGCAAATGTAATAAATTAAATTAATTGGCTGAAATTTTGTTGCTCCATTATACAAAAGGTGTAACATCCAGTCTGTTCAATTAACATGTCACCACTGGGATTTTCGCTGGCTTGCTGCATGCTCAAGAATCCCAACAGGGACTCTTTAAATGCTAGCTAAGTACAGAATGAATGTTATGCCTTTTGCATAACAAAGCAGCAGGATTTCAGCCAATGTCTAGAATTCGTGATAATGAATCCATTGAAGTTGCAAGTCCTATACCACTTACTTGGAAGTAAGTTCCATTTTGATCAATGGGGCTTGCTTTTTAGTAGAGATGTATTAGATTGCACTTCAAAAATGCATGTAACAAAGCAATACAGTGTCCATAATTAGAGTACACTTGCAAATGATAAGAATATGTTAGTCATTCCTTCACATAGCTATAAAAACAGATCTGGGTTATGCTGGCGCCGACAAGATTTTGCCCACTGGATTGGTGTAAGAAGGAAATGTGAAGAACGTAAATTTCCTGAGTTCTTTAGTGGACCGTTGGAATGAAAAAGCGGTAAATATAATTAGAACTGGGGAAACAATAGTTGTAATGTTCGTATGGTTATTTATGTTTTTGAGAGGGTTTTGTTGGACTGAAGCCATATTAGAATGTGATTTTCATGTTCAAGTACATCAGTCTGCATGACAAAAGCAGAAGCTATAGACAGCCCAAACCTGCTTTCCCCGTACTAGGACTATGAAAACATGTAGCTTGGTTTGTTCTCTCCTGGGGTCCGGTAACTTTCCAGTCAAACGCCTCATACCTGCATAATAGCTTATACAAGTTTAAGTCACTTTGAGATGCCAACCAAAGTGGTTTGTTTCTTTTCCACTCTGAAGAAAACTAAAACAAAGAGATGGCAAACCCATCTAAATATCTAAAGAAGTAGCATCATTACATGCTACTTTACAAGTCAGAGATGGGCAGCTCTGGGATGCCTAGCCCCACCTCACCCCCACCTTGTAAGGACATTTCTGTCCCTCCACCAAAAAGTATTTTTCTTCAGTTTTTCTTTCTCACTGAAAAAGCCCCCTCCCGCCCTCTGGTGGCCACAGGGAGGAACTTTTGCTCTTTCGGGGGCTGCTGCTCAGATGTGGCCTGAGAGAGGCCTTTCTCAAAACAGGAAGTGACTACCAATGTTGAAAAGAACACATAAAATAGCTTAGGGAGGGGAACATGGGTAAATTGCCCTTGTGCCTCTTTCGGGGTGTGAAGAAATTCTTAAGAGATTTTTTTTTTAATTAGCGGGTAGTCCTGGGGCGGGGGAATCACACCTGTGGCCTGAGAGGCTGTCTGCGCTTTGCCTTCCTACCCACTGCTGTAAGAGGTGTAGGGAAACCCACCTCCTGTCCTGGTGTTGCTCCAGAGAGTCTTTCTTTTTCTCCGTGGAAAGGAAACATGAGAGATGACCGTTCCTGAAGCTTTGGATTGCATCTGTGTTTGAGATGCTTGCCTTTAAGGTGGGGAATCAGAGCTGCAACAAGCAACACCGGTGTATGGGATGAATGGATCCACCATGAAAAATGAAAAAAGGAGGAGGAGAATGTGGTGCCTTGTCTCCCACCCACCACCCACCCACAAAGGAACTGAAATATAGTTCAGAAATAAAAGGAAAGGGACTGGGAAGTGTTGCCATTTATTTAACATTCATTAACAATTCACCTCTAGGTTTGGGTGCCCTCCAAATTTTGACGCTTGGGGCAAAGCCTCGGTTGCTGAACCCTGATGACAGCCCCCATAGGGAACATTTGGCCTTCCACATGTTTTGGCCTAGAAATCCCACCAGCTTCACCCAGCACAGCGAATGGTAAAGGGCGGTGGGAGTGGTAGTCCAAAATATGTGGTGTATCAAATGTTCACCACCCATGCCCTAGCAGGTCTCCTCACATGGCCTTAATCCCTCAAAGGGTTCTTCATAGTCTGATATGGGGCAAACTATATGCCATAGTCTTTGTTACTAATTACCAGGCAGGCACTATATTAACGATGCACTTTGGAAATAGATAGGGAGAAAAACTGATCTGGAATTTTGCTGATTACAATTTTAAACATTTTTCTCATGTAGCTACAGCAGCATTTATAAATACCTCTACATACTGTATCTAAATAATTTGCTTTCAATGAGTCCTCACTGGAATCCAAACTGTGCTTAAATGAGAATAATAAGCATTCTGAACAGCTCCCCCCCCCCCCCCAATATGTTCAGGCTGCAGTAGTTTCCTGGGAGTAAGTCCCATGGAACACACAACAGTTATTTATTTCTGATGATAGGATTAAACTCTCAGTAAATGTCCATTATTCATACAAACACTACAAAGTCTGGCTTGTTCTAGTGGATTCCTGGAGGGCTTTTGGCAGTTGAAAAACAATACTCCTGTGATTCATGCCACATAAGGAGTCATAAAGATCCTTAAGGTATTTTCAAGGCTAACAAATATATTGTGGCATAAGCTTTCCTGGGCCAGAGACAACTTCAAGTGATGTATATGATGAAGTTATCATTTAATCCATAAAAGTCAAGTTAGTGCCACAATGCATTTGTTAGTTTTTAAGATGCCACTCTGCGCACCCCTCCTTGCAGGGTGGGATTAGCTTCTATATCTAGTGATTTTCTCTAGAGTGCAAAGGCATTTTTATTCAGACATGTCTTCAGATGTTGAGCAAACTTGTAAATATATTAAAGATGCTTTTATTGTTATTTATTTTTATTTTATTGTTATTGATCTTCAGTGTGAGCCAGTTTGATATAGTGGATAAAGTGTTGGACTACGACTCAAGAGGGCAGGATTCAACTCTACACCCCTGGTCACAGAAACTAACTGCAGGATACTCTTTTAATATTTCACATCTCTTGAAAACTCTCTTAGGGTCACTATAAGATGGAAGGAACTTGATGACATGTTATAACACATTGCTGATTTATCTGCCTTGGGGCAGGACTGATTGATAGACTCCTGCTGATGGAACTGCAGATTCCAGTAGAACCCAGAGAGGGCAATCTCCCTTCCCATGATAGTCCCTCATACACCTTCTTTGGCAATTTTACACTGTAAATATATTTTGTGTACAGACTTGTCTGTATGCATGGTGAGTGATTAGGGTTTGATTGACAGTTGTAGGATGGATGTGTGCCAGGTGTGACATTTAAAATAGTTGAGAGGTGTGGAAGAATATTTGTGAATGGAACTGTGAGCTGATTAGTTGATATGATTTCTGGAGAGATTTTATTTGTATGTAAGGAGTGTGTATATATGTGACAGAGTCAGAATTTTGAATTGAATACAATAAGACCTGTGAATACAAGACTAGACTAGATTTCATGTTCTTAGATAAACTTGAATGAGGACTGTTTTGTGAAGACGTTATAAATAACAGTGTTGGAACTTGTATCACAGTAAGTATCTTTCTCTATATATATTTAAAGAACTGAAATTGTTGAATTATAAAGTAGTAAATGTTTATAGCTATATGATAAGGAACCTGACAGATTGAACATTGATCTTACAGTTTACTTTCATTTGTCACCTGTACATTTTTATTGTATGTGTGTGTGTGTTTTTAAAAAAACTTCTTTGTTTACAAATCTTGATTAACATTTTTAAGTAGCAGTTACAAGACATTATGCCCATGCATACTGGTTAGTGCAGTGACATATGGTTTATATAGTGTCATCAAAGTAACTAAGATTATGTTGCACCAGAAGCATTTTTCCTCTTTTTAACAGGATAATGTAAAGTCAGCCATTAGTTTGGGCAGTTGTTGTACCACAGTAAAATAGGGAATGCTGGCTGTTTTCCTAGATTGGTGACAGGGAAAATCCAGGAGAAAGAGTATCTATTCACAAGCTAAACGACAATCCCAGACTTAGTACGGGCGTTTGGGGGTGATTGTTATTTGGTTGGTTCAGTACACATAGGTGGAAAAGTTATGTGGAGCAGCTCTCCTCCACACATACGCTCAAAATCTCTCTTGACAGCTGGAAGACCCTTCAGAGCTGGCTTTCTGATGGCATGGAGGGCAGTAATAGGGAGAAGACCGGAAGAAGGTTCTAAAAGTTCCACCAGCAACAAAACTAGGTTTAGTCATTGGTTTCATGTCTTTATTTTGTATATTTTTATCACTGAATTATTGTATTTTATTATTGTATTGTTTTTGGAAAGCGATTAAGTGCATATATAAGTGTGTGCATGCGTATAAATATATATAGAAAGAGACTAAAAAAACTCATCTTATATTGCAAGTTGCAACATACCGTGTTTCCCCGAAAATAAGACAGGGTCTTATATTATTTTTTGCTCCAAAAAACGCATTAGGGCTTATTTTCAGGGAATGTTTTTTTTTTTTCATGTACAACAATCTACATTTATTCAAATACAGTCATGTCATCTTCTTCTGGTAGCTGCACAATGGTGGAGGGCGGGGTTTCACTTAACTGGGGCTTATTTTGGGGGTAGGGCTTATATTACGAGCATCCTGAAAAATCATACTAGGGCTTATTTTCAGGTTAGGTCTTATTTTCTAGGAAACAGCGTGTTTATTTCCACCCTGTTAGGAGTGTGTGTGTGTGTGTTTTGTTTGTTTGTTTGTTTGTTTGTTGGATACAGAGGCTATGTTCAACAAGCATTAGGATACAATAAAGTTTAGATTTCTGAAATGTGTTCTGTGTGGGACTGCCTCTGAAGAAGACATGCCTAATACAGCAACAGAAACACCAGGCTGCAAAATAAACATTACAGTATCCAATAAAGTCCTAGCTTATTTATGGACCAACCTAAACATATATGCCTTTGAGTGGCCTGCTCAAAAGGCTATACTATAGTGATGAGGATGGGGGACATTGGTTAGATCAAAAGTCCAAAAACACGAGGACTACTATTTGAAATGTCTTGTACATAGTTGCACTTAGCCACTGAATTGCACTATACATGTATGCTCAACCTGTTTTGTCCTATCAGTAGTGGAGGGTGGGTTAGATATCTGACTGTGGAGCTAGAGGTTGGGAGTTCAATTCCCCATGGTGCCTCCTATGAGTAGATCCAGCCTGTGTAGCCTTGGGCAAGCTGCACAGTCCCAGGATGACTCCAGAAGAAGGGAAGGGTAAACCACTTCTGAATATTCTCTACATGGAAAACCTTGGAAAGAGTCACTATAAATCAGAATCGACTTAATGACACATGATTTATAGCTGCTGTAGGTGGGCAAAGGGAAGATCTACCTTACCTGAGGGGCTATTTGAACAGCAGTCTTTTAAATAGTGTGAAAGCATTTTTCTGCTATAAAAAGTATGGGCATGTGCCTTTGTGTTCTCGGACAACCCCCAGAATCCCCCACAGGCAGAATTCTCAGAGTTCCAGCTCACAAACACACACCTACATTTTGGTCTCCTACAGAAAGGCCTATCTACAGAAGGGCCTATCTATAAGACCGCATTAGGCTTTTTCCTGCTGTTGAAGAAAGAAAGAAAGCAAGCAAGAAAGAAAGCAAGCAAGCAAGAAAGAAAGAAAGAAAGAAAGAAAGAAAGAAAGAAAGCTGCCACAGTGCTTCCTGTGAGTCACAGTTCTTTGGGAGTTCTCTCTATAAAGTCTAATGATCAACAAGACTATAACTCCCAAGCACACTTGACACCCAGGAGGTCAGCTACTCCCATCGTTGGGTGACTGAGCAAAGGCCTGAGAAGCCAATGCAGCCTGTGATTTTTATTTTTGTAATTGATTTAATATATGTGTGTTTTTTCCCCATTTTTGGAAGCTGCCTTGAGTCTTTCTACATATTGACAATGAAGCAATAAAAATACAGAGGTAGAAATTAAACAAACAAAGAAACAAACTAGCATATGCGATTCTATGCAAATCGATTTCTCTTTTTCCCCACTTGTTGATGATACATACTCTCCTTTTTGGTGATGTAGGCTACTCTACTTTTCTAGCCCCAAGTAACCCTAAAACTACAAAAAAAGAGGGGTACCTTTTACTACTACAACATGCCCCCACTACTATTTTCTGAAAACAGATTCAATAAACTAACATCACAAGCCTGTTTAGAAGGATCATTGTGAAAGTGTAAAGAAATAAAATAAAATAAGTCCCCAAAAAGTAGTGTTTCCCAATTCTGTACCAAACTGCTAATTCAGTAGGACACATACCATAATTACCAAAGCCCTGTGAGTGATCTGCATATGTAGAAGAAAAATCCTAGCAGCAGGAGCAGCCACCAAATGAGAAAATGTTCAAGTAACAGGCTATTTCAAGTACTCACACATTGACTTAGCTACCTCACACTGACCTTTTTTTGGCCTCAATACGCAACCTGTATAGATATAATTGCCAGAATCCTGCTGGCAAATATGGAGTAGAGATGGGCACGAACTAAAAATGAACCGGGGAAATTTGTTAATAATCACTGGTTCGTTGGTTCAGATTGGTTTGGGTTGGTCAAAACTGATGAACCTGAACCATAAACTTTTTTTATGATTTAACAAACGTCCTGGTTTCACACATGGTTCATAAGCAAAAGGATTGTAGTGATTAAATGCTATGTCCATGGAACAGTCAAGTCATAAAACTGAATGGAGAAAAGGGGATATTGGAGTTCATTAAAGTGGTGTTGAGGATCTGGTATGCAGTAGCAGAAAGGCTAGTAGGAGAGAAGGGACACTGTGACCCCCACAAGCTCAGGTTACCCCCTACTAGCCCACTAATGCTTGCCTTTTTATCAGAGAAAGAGGACCAGGGCCCTACCTGTGTTCCCCTCCTGCTAGAATTCCAGGTACATACTCTGCGCATATGTGCCTAGATATACGTGTGTTTGTGTCTATGTGTCTGTGTGTGTGTGTGTGAGAGAGAGAGAGAGAGAGAGAAAGGGAAGTAAGCAGAAGAAGGAAGCAGCATCAGATGGGAATATTTCTGATAAATGTGGTATGTATGTATGTATGTATGTATGTATGTATGTATGTATGTATGTATGTATGTATGCATGCATGCATGCAAGGCGGGACGTGGTGGCGCTGTGGGTTAAACCGCAGAAACCTCTGTGCTGCAGGGTCAGAAGACCAGCAGTCGTAAGATCGAATCCAAGCGACGGAGTGAGCTCCCGTTGCTTGTCCCAGCTCCTGCCAACCTAGCAGTTCGAAAGCATGTAAAAAATGCGAGTAGATAAATAGGTACCACCTCGGTGGGAAGGAAACGGCGTTCCGTGTCTAGTCGCGCTGGCCACGTGACCACGGAAACTGTCTTCGGACAAAACGCTGGCTCTATGGCTTGGAAACGGGGATGAGCACCGCCCCCTAGAGTCAGACACGACTGGACTAAATGTCAAGGGGAACCTTTACCTTTATGTATGCAAGAGGACAAGGGGACGACAGAGGACGAGATGGCTGGACAGTGTCATTGAAGCTACCAACATGAATGTGACCAAACTCCGGGAGGCAGTGGAAGACAGGAGGGCCTGGCGTGCTCTGGTCCATGGGGTCACGAAGAGTCGGACACGACTTAACGACTAAACAACAACATGTATGTATGTATGTATGTATGTATGTATGTATGTATGTATGCATGCATGCATGCATGCATGCATACATGCATGCATGCATGTATCTCTCTCTCTCTCTCTCCCTTAACTGAATCCCAGCACTAATGAAAGGGGCAAGGCAGTGTCTGATTGATAACTGCCTCTGCAAGTGTACATGTGAATGCGTGTGGGGCAGTGGCGAGAGAATGTTGTCAGTTCCAACAGTGCTACTCAATATCCTGGAGAGTAGTTATAAAAGAAGCATGGAAATGGATCCTCCTTACATCTGTACTTCAGTGCAAAGCTTTTATATATCCCTACAAATACTGCAATAATAAGAATCACATTTTCCACACTGGCTAGCTATAGCTTCACTACAAAGACATTTTGCATCAATTTTTAAGCAAGGTAAGAATTAAAATTATTCTGTTTATTTATTTCTTAAAAGTATGCATTAATCAACTTTCCTGATCACCAGGGCTTTCAAAGCAACACACTATAAAATATATTATAAGATTCTTAAAAGTGAGATTAAAAAACATTTTAAAGACTCTTACAGCATTAAATAGCCTAGGCTGCTATTGTGACATCTAGCATTGTGGAAATGTGAGGAGTGCTTGTAACAGTAAATGTTATGTTTGCTTAAAACCAATTTAATATGTTCATGTGAATGCAACCCAAGTCACCAGAACAAAGAGGCCAACATGATATGAAATAAAAACAACAGCTTTTCATACACAATGTGCTGAAAACTAAAATATATTTTTCAGTGGGCCAAATTCTGTCCTGGATTGACATTTTTGGAAATATACTGAAGAAGATAGTTTACGTAGGGTCCTACTACACAGTAAAATACAGCAGTTTTTGTTCTGCTTATAAAATGGATAAATGGGAAGGGTTTATTTTACTGGCCATATGACACAAAGGCTGATTCAAATCAGTTCAGCCCTTTTTGCTCTGAAAGTGGCTTCCCCCCCCCCCCCCCGCCGCTGAAGTTGGCTTCTACTTTTTCAAGCCGGAATGATTTGAATGTGCTTTTTCCCATGGGGTTAGTTGTGATAAGTTCTTTTAAAGACATGGGGCAATGATGTAGATGGTATTTTGGTGACATAGGCAGTTGGGGCATGACTTTCAGGCCTGGGGTAACATGCCCCCATATTCTTTCCTCTTCTCCAACCACCTGCTATTTTTTAAAAAAATTTCTTACATATGTGAGATTAGCACTAGATCGCCCTAGCAACTTATTGCTGGGTTGTCATCATTATTATTTAACGCATTTACACCCCATAACAAAGTTGGTAGAGGTAGCACCAGAGGAAGGAAGGAAAGAAATGGTGGGGGTAGCTGTAGGCTGGAATGTGAATTGCATTGAATTCACTATGAGTGGTGAACTCCCTTATCAATCTGCAGCCTCCATAGGAGCACTGACTGTGATTTCAAACGTAATGCAGGTTGCAAATCAAATCACAGCAAAGCCAAATCACTCCAATTCAGTGTTCTGGTGTAATCACACCCTTTGTCAGGCTATGCTGAGGAGTCCTCTGCAGCTGTTTGACTGCATTAAGCCTTCTCCACTGAGCTTGCCCTCTGGTGGCAACTCTTTGGAATTCAAGTGACAATTGTTTAAGGCTAGCCTATTATCATTGTATAAAATCATTCTGGGAACCGGTTTCATTTGGATTCTTTCTTTGTATTCCATATGACAGCATACCAACAGGATTAACCTCACACATCTAACTAGATTTCTCAAGTACTACTTTCATTTTATGATATGATTTCTTCCTGAGCAAACATATTTGCTCCTGAATCTTTCATGGTTGGACTTCCTAAATACTTTCCTTGCTGCCTCACAGTGTTCAAAATGTCCCCAGAGTCTGAGTTTGCAAAGAAACATGTGAAGAGTATACCTCCTTCACTATGGCCATTTAGTGTTCTACGGAAAGTACAGAAGTAAATATAATGGACACAGCTTTTGTGCCCAGCAAGACACACGCAAGACAATTTGATCTCTGTATCAGAGCAGCAACTGTTGCCCACTCCAGCATAACCAAGATGCATATACAGCAGACCTCGGCAAAGTGCGGCCCGAGGGTCACATATGGCCCGCGAGCCGCTCCTGTATGGCCCGCTGGACATCAAAACCATTTATAGCTTTTTGTCTAAAGTTGATCAGTTGCTTATCTTTAACATACCGCAAAAAACCTCTTTAGTATTTGTGAAAATTAACAAGTTTAAAATAAAAACAATCCTAACATCACTGTTTCATTTTATTTTTAAGTAAAGTTGGTTCGGCTCCCGAACACAGTTCAGATTTTTCATGTGGCCCCCTATAGAAATTAATTGCCCACCCCTGATATACAGGATAAAGGCCCCCCACCCCACTCACCTCATAAATGAGGCAGCAAATCCCATAAACATCTTCCCCCTCCCCAGCTCTGGCAGCACTGATATAAGAACAAACAAAATGGCCATTTCTTACTTTTTCATGACATCTAACATTCACCACTCATTAATGTCACTAAGAAGTTGGTGGGGCTTCCAGATGGACATAGTAAGTTAAAAATAATACTTCAAGCTTTGTTCTGTCAATAGAACAGAACCATCTGTATGCTGCTCCTCAGGATCAATCCAGATTCCTTGCTTAAACGTTTCAGCATTCTTGATGTCTTAATGTTCTCCTCAGTCATCTTCTAGTTTTTGAGACTGTTTATTTTCAGGAAATTATTTTATTTTATTTATTTACTTATTTGACTTCTATGCCGCCCATCTGGCTGCCAAGGCCACTTTGTGTGGTTTACATATTAAACAAACATGTTTAACATGTTGATTCAAAATAATAAACATAATAATTATAAAATCAAAATAAACACAAATACAGTAACAAAATGTAACTAATAATAATTAAAATGGTATAAAAGTGAGATGGCAGGATTGATAATATAAATGTTAAGACCAGCACTGTATTAGGGTGTTATGAGGTCTGGGAAGGCCTGTTGAAAAAAACATGCTTTTAGCAATCGCTTGAAAATTCCCAGTGAAGGAGCCAGGCGGATTTCAGGTGGGAGGTTGTTCCAGAGTTGGGGAGCGACTGCTGAGAAGGCCCGGTTTCTAGTTCTTTCTTTCCGGGCCTCTCTTGGGGTCAATACTCTCAACCGTCTGGCCTGGGAAGATTGTATAGGACAGGCAGATGTCGTCGGGAGGAGACGACGGGTTTCAGCTGCTGTCAATGCATCCATTCCTCCTCAATTCACACAGTGCTTTCCAGTCTAATGTCTCAGGCTAACCTAGCCCATGATCCTGATACCATGAGAAGTAGCTCTGAGCTTGCTCTGACAGCTCTCCAAATAGAGTGGGTACCAGGAACATGTCTAATGCAATTGGTTTTATGGGGTAGGAAACTGGAATAGTTTATCACTAAATTATACTGGACTGACCTAGTTTGTATACAGACAGCAAATTAGAGCAAAACAAAATTTCTTACATTTCCTCACACTATTTTCCTCTCCTTCTTTCAGATCCAGTGTCTCCCCCGGTGATCCAAAATGTTTTGGCGAAATGGAAGCCCTGCAGACACAGCCTATCTACAAGATAAATTGATTCTTTATATTGTAACTACCTTCATGCCCTCCAGGGATGGATCAAATACAAGTAGGTTTCAGCATTTCAGGAACAGGTTCCTCTTAACAGGAACACCCATGCACATTTCACTCACCTGCAGCTACAGCTTAACCATCTCATTAGTCACAATAAGAACAACCTATGGGAATACTTCATATAATTGTAATATAGAAAACCAAGTCGTTCTTTGCCTAGTAGACTTTACAAATCCCAAAGCATTTAAAAATGACTTAAAAGCTGTCAAAAAGCCACCATAATACTACTACTGTCTCTTTTATTCCAATCCACTAAAAGAAATAATATAATTCTGTGTCACTTATTCTTTAAGTCATTCTATCAAAATCACGAGTGTTCCTTCAAAATACTTTACTTTTGGATTACAGCAGAAAACAGCTACCTGTCTTATCATTCCTGTGAGTTTGTTCCATAATCATTAATAGTAAAGACTTGAAAGACAATTGATTTCAGTCAATATGGGAAGCGTTCAGAATTGCAGGCAGCAGCTAACATCTGTGAACAAAGCCTGACTAAGGTTGAAAGGAAAAAAAAGAAGAAAAAAATGCTTGCACACTTGAAGGTCAGGAGCATGAACAAATAAACTAGGTGATACAGTATAATGATTCATATGTCATCACATATTACATCCCAGAAAAGACTTAGGGTGATGAGAAGTTTATGAGGTCTCTTTTAGGCAGAGCAAAAAGGAGAAGGAAGATAACCCCCTATAAGATAAGTACAGGTACATTTGTTCAGAAAACAGTTCCTGAAAACTGAAAAATTAAATAATTTCTTGTAGTTTTTTATTCAAAAATTATCTTCTATTGAATATTATTCTCAGAATGGCAACAAGTAAATATATGACCATAAGACAGTAACATCAGCTTAATAGCAATAGCAGGCTTTCATTTCCCCCCCAGTAAATATTTACAAATATTTATTTAAAGCCTGGGAAGTTAAGACCAAAAACTAAATGACAGACAACGTTTAGACACAGAACATTTGGCAGCAAGAAATAAAAATCATGTTGACCGTGCTACCTATAAATGGAGAGGAAGAGTGAACATAAAATGGGAAGTTGCTTTTAAAGAAACCCCCAACATCACCTTATATAACAGGCACAATTACACCCCAGTGCTTCCACTTTGTCAGTGGCACAGCCAGCAACAACTTCACTACTGCAAGTTTCCAGGCATCCCCACAACTGGTGTTTCGGAGCACAATTTTAAAAGGACAAGAAGGGGACCCATACCATTCCAAATGTTTGGACCTCCCAGACAAATTCACAACCTATTTCCTTAAGAAAAAGTCTTTTCTGCCAGGCAGCCAAAGGGAGGGGCTAGAATTGTCACAGAAGTTGCCATAGACACACATCAACAGGAACAACCTCCAGTGGCGAATGCCATGATCCGTGGCATTGGGCATGGAAAGCAAGCAACTGGGGTTTTGGCCACTCTAGAAGAAATGTGCCCCCACTCACCTTTTCCATGCCAAAAGGAATCAAAACAGTCAGTCACAGGCAAAAGAGAATGAGCTTCTAGAGCTTGAAACCACACCTGTCATTAGACCATGGAGTTAACAGCAACCAGACAAATTATGGGACATTTACCATCCACCATATCCAAGAGCTAGTTATAGACATCCAGAATCATCTGAGTTCCAAATGGGCCAAAACCTGGTATCACAAAGCAGGATTTTATAATATCATAGAGGATATGCCTTAGTGTTGTCATGTGGGGCACATGCTTCAGCAACAATTGCAAAATGCATGTGTGCAGCCAGCAAACTCTGGAAACATAATGGCAAATTATGTCAAGCAGCCAGTCATGTACGTAGTGATACCAAGAGTCTTCCTCCTATAATATGTTGGGACAGATTCTCACACTAAAAGCTGCCACACACAGTGAGAAGTTAGTGCCTTATTCAAAGGAATATTTTCAGGGCTGCTTTTTCTACACCACCCTCTTAATTATTTTAACACTTTATACATACAAAATTTCACATCTTGACACCCTTAAATCTTGGGTCTATCTGCATTATATCAGGATGAAGCCAAAAGCAGATTACCAGATCAGCAGAATCCCATTCCCTGAAATTTCAGGCTAGCATCTGAGATCCAGAGAATTAATCCCATCACCTGAGTCACCAGGGTCAAAGTCTGGGACTTGGCAACCCTAAACACACCATCATCTCTCTCTGGAGAGTCTCAGATGATGGATTTGAGGAACAGACAGAGAGAAGCAATAATCTCCTTTCACTCATGGATTCACATGCTAGATTGGAGCAGTGGGTTATGTGTAAAAAAGTAACACATTTCTCATTTCTTCTGCAAGTACCAAATCATGATATTGTCCAGCAGTAATTTAATATGAAAACTTGTTCAAAATCAAAATAGAAATAAAATATAAAATAAATACGTCTATGGATTGTATTGGTCCATTTATTTCTATAAAATCCAAATCCATAAAAGAACCACTGAGAAGCAAAAGGATCCTGGAATGTGGGACATGCCCATATATTGCCCAACAAATGGCTAGCAGTTCTGCAAATGATCCATCAAGCAATTATATAACCATTTCTCCCAAAGAGAAAAACTGCAATCGGGGGGGGGGGGGGGGGGGAGAAGCTTCAGACAACAGTATCTCTATTTCTTCATAAACATTTAAGCAATTTCTGATCTATGTATGATTTTGGTCTGATAATAATAATAATAATAATAATAATAATAATAATAATAATAATAATGTGCTGTCAGGGTCAATTCTGACTTATGGCAACCCTTTTCAGGGTTTTTCAGGTAGAGAATACTTGCTAGTGGTTTACCATCCCCTTCTTCTGGGGGTACTCTGCGACTACGCAGGTTGGCCAAGGCTACATAGGCTGGGTATTCTCCCCTGAGCCACAGTGGGGAATCAAACTCCCAACCTCTGGCTCCACAGCCAGGTACCTAACCCACTGAGCTATTTTACACAACAAATAATAATAGTGGTGTATTCCCAGTCATGACTTCAGGGAGGGGCCACTGCTTGGAAGGTAGAGGATATATGATGCTTTGTGAAGCCCCCACCTCTAGTCATTGCTGTGTATTTCCTGTTTAAAAAGGAGCTTCTATGCTATGTCTGTTAAAGGCATTTACTTGATACTTTGCAGACCCATTCCCAGTTAGCATCACAGACACTGCAACAACGGATTGACAAGCTGACTGCTTCAGAGTAAGCAGATACACATATTTTTACATGGATTTTATGATTTGCAAAATTAATCAGAATTTCAATACTAGCACAGCCTCTTTGAACCAGAGAGCAGTTTTAACGAGGGGGAAAAATGGAAAATACCAGTTACATGCAATCTCTCAACAGCCAAGCGAACAAGATATGTTTTAGCTGAGCAGTTTGGACATTTAATGAGCTGCACAGGATTGTCCGGCTGGACTTCAGCAGCTTAGAGTTCGCTCACAGATGGCTTTTGCCCCAGTTCGCTTTAATCCAATAATGCTATTCTGCTCTGTCTCGCACTACACACTCTGTAGTGCTTTCTGAGTGAAAAATAAGGGCTTCTTCCAGCTGCTATTGATAAAAGAAATGTAACTGCATCACAGCTCTTTTGCTCATCATGTGTACATGGCTCTCAAGATCAAAATTGCTGAGACTAAGGTAAAGAAAATCAAGTCAACCCTGAACTCAAGGTCATTGTATAGCATTACCGTATGCGACATACAGCAGGTATTTGGAAGAACAATCTCCTTGACTTTGTTTCTTTTTTTTTTCCATTTAGTTCTTGAAAAATGCAAAGTAAAATATGAGTGATGCTATTGGGAAAGCATTGAAAGAGCAGAGAATAAGGGCTAGGGCAAATGTCAGCCACAAAGAGGATTTGTGTAAATATACCAGATTGTAGCTCAGAATGTTTTCTAACAGCCTATTTACATGAGCTCTTAAAGCACCATTAGTTGCTGGTTTATTCTGTCCAGAAGAGGGATAAATGCCCCCAAACTTCATGAACTGACATAGCCCTAATTATTTCAGTATAACAGCTCTGGAGGAACTAGTTTGAGAGTGGTGACCTACAGACCACGGCATCTCTGTGATGGAGCCTTTTAGAAAGAGTGTTTGAGAGAGACAGAGCATTGAATTTCTAAAGGAAGCTCTTTTGAAAGGCTCCACATTCTTGAAACATACACATTTAGATTTTTGTTGGAAGGGGGGAGGGGGAAATGACACACATGGGCTTACCAATCATCCTGTACTTAAGTGCTGTCTTGGATCAGGACCAGAGCATTTGGCACCCAGCAGAAATAGCCCAAACAGCTGAAATAGCCTTTTGGCATCCAGTTAGAGACTCTGCTCTTTTAATGTTTTCCATATTTTTCCTATTCTTTAAATGATTCTCTTCAAGTAACTGTAGCCTTCCTAGTATTAAGTCAACTAGAGCTTTACACAGTTGTCTAGAAGTATGTCAAAATAACATGAGGCAGAAAGCAAAGCAGTGTCGTATGTTACTGGACATGGGGCCTGGTATCTCTCCCAATCAGCCAATGAGTCATTCAGTTAGTTTGTTCAGATAAATTTTCTTTTACTGTACTTTACCAGGTGCAAATTTACTCCAGAGTACCCGGGACTGCTTGATAAGCCACTCATACACGACTGCTTTCTTCATTCTATTTTTAACAATCCAGGAAAGCAGGAAAATAATAACATCCTTATAATCATCTGGAAAATCTTAGTAGATGATGCACTTAAAAAGTAGCGGTATGTGCCCTAGAGTAGTTTACTGCATAGCCAGGATGTTTAGTGAAACATTATTGTTCAGCCACAGTGTCCTTATGCAGAACAGCAGCCGTGGTGATCCATTCCACAGTGCTTTCCTGTGAAGACAAAAATCAGGGTTGGAAGGCATTAAAGGTCCATCGAGTCTGACACGCACTTAGAGGCCATCAGATTTGTCACTAGCCATTGGGGTGTTCAGGGCAGGGCAATCGGCACACGACTGCTGCAAACTGTTGGGGGTGGGTGGGAGAGAGCACAAGAGTTTTCTGACACCTTGAAAATGAATAGGTTTCATTTGGCATAAGGTTCTGTGAGCTTCTGTAAATAGGTTAGTCTTTGACAGGGCAGTACAAGCTCCCCTGCTCCTTTAGGTGAGGAACGAAGGCCTGTGAGCACTCACCCAGAAGAAGAAGAGGAGGCAGGTGTTGAGGGCATGCCAAAAATGGCCCGTCCCACATGGGCTTAACCCCGAGAACCTCTTAGACCTGGGAATTTTTGAAACAGCTGGCTAAAAACCAGGCAATGTGCTCGAGAGGCATCGTGGAGCAGCAAGGGCCTTCCTGGGGCAACAGCTGCTGCAGCACACTTAGGGTACCATCACCACCGTTGCCTTTTTTTTAATTTGACTAGTAGTAATCATTACCGTAAATGAATGCCCCCCTTTTTATTTTATTTTTTATACTTTACAGTGTGATTTGAATGTGACAACATTAATGTGATTCTTACACACGGCAGCTAAGTAAAAGTACAAACTGGAAATGCGTAGGTATAGGGTGTAGCCCAGTCCTTCTCTTTGTTGGTTGTTGTAGGTTTTTCGGGCTGTCTGGCCGTGTTCTTGAGGTTTTTCTTCCTAACGTTTTGCCAGTCTCTGTGGCCGGCATCTTCAGAGGACAGGAGTCAGAACTCTGTCTGTGCTCTGAAGATGCCGGCCACAGAGACTGGCGAAACGTTAGGAAGAAAAACCTCAAGAACACGGTCAGACAGCCCAAAAAAACCTACAACAACCATCGGATCCTGGCCGTGAAAGCCTTCGAGAATACCTTCTCTTTGTCTTTCTGTTTCTCCAAGGTTATTCCGAGCTGTCATTCCTCTATTCCTGATGTCTAAATGACCTCCAGAGGACTCCAAAAGTACAAAGGCTTCAAAAGTACAAATCACGCCCATTTGTACTTTGGTAGTGTGTAAGAATCACTATTTCTGTCACATTCAGTAATCACATTATAAAATATTAAAAGCATTAAAAGAGACTTCATTCACAGTAATTACAACTACTGGACAGCCATTCCTGTGAATCTCTCATTCCTAGCCATTTTTCTTATTTGAGGCTGCCATCACCCATCTCTTCTTCCTGTTTCCTCCTCTATGCTAAAAAGCAACACTCCAGCTTTGGCAGTGAGCAGCTCTGACTATTTCACATGGATTTTACTGTTGTACCCCACTGCTATACCCCATCCTGTGCACAATTTCGGAGGAAAAATTCCTTCCTTCTAGACAAGGCATCTCCTTCAACCCTCCCCCCCTTACTGGAGGGAGCAGGTAGAGGGGCATGAAAGAGGGTGACAGTACCAGATCTGGAGAATTCCTCCTCAGGCAGAATTGGAGGAGGGTCCTTCCAGAACCATGTCCTTAAAAATCATTATTTCAAATGTTTGCACGCTCTAAATATTGGTGTCCTAGATCAGTGGTCCCCAACCTTGGGCCTCCAGATGTTCTTGGGCTACAACTCCCATAAATCCTGGCCAGCAGAGGTGGTGGTGAAGGCTTCTGGCAGTTGTAGTCCAAGAACATCTGGAGGCCCAAGGTTGGGGACCACTGCCCTAGATCAGAGATCTGCTCACCTTACTCTGGTCACAAATCCATAGTTTCCCTCCTCTGCCACTGGGGCTACTCCTTTTTACAAAACCAATCAATTTACTTTGGTTCAGATATGTGATCACTTGAACTGATGTAGAAAAGCTAGAATACACTCTTCTTTTTTTAACAGTCAAAGTGGGGAGGGAAGGAGAAGATGAAGAAGCCCCCTGCTGTCTCCACTTCAGAGGAGGGTATATTAGCCATTAGGGAAACTGGGAAAGCTGAAGGAGGAAAAGTTCCAGCTGTTGGGGAGAGGGCCTGGATCTTTCCAAATAATAAATTTTTTCTCTTTTATAACAGCTTGGTGCCAGTGCTGATATGCTACGGCACCTAGACAAGAAAAAGAAAAAAAGAGAGAGAGAAAATGAGAAAATGAAACAATGAGAAAATTGGCATTTTCTCCTTGTTTACAACTTATTATATCTTATTAAGTAGCTCTTCTGAAGCTGTGCCACCTGCTGGATACAAGAGATTTACATTAACAAGTTGCAACCAAGGCTTTCCTCTGTCTCCCCATGTGGCCGGTTAATTTGGACTAACCCAGGGAAACCCAAGCTCCCCAATGCAACTATACAGTGATTGAATGCAAGTGAATTCACATTTCCCTCATTGTGTAATTGCACCCTTACTTAAACATTGTGAGCTCATCCTGTTTTTAAAGTTTGTGTTACTTTCTGCCCTTGCCCCAATGAACACCAAATTTCTGTTTCATGACAGAGCACACAATCCTATAAGGTCTGTGGACTGAGAACTAATTCAGCAATAGAAGTAGGGAACAGAACAAGATTTTAGCCAACTCTTGAGCTGAAGAGACTCCAACAGAGATTTATGTAAGATCAATAACAATAGAAGTTTAACATTTGAAAGATGTAACATGAAAGAAAAACTGCAGGAGGAGAGAAGATGAAAACAAGTAGATTCAGGCAGCATTTCTTAATGTGACAAAGTTGTTGTAAGGACCATCTTAAATGGAACCAGGGCAGGGAAAGAGAAGCAATATCAAACTGGTCTCTGAGGATCAAACTGTGTGTCACAGAGAGCACGTTGTTTGAAGCTGAAAGCACATTCGTGTTCCAGAGACAGAGTTTCCAGCAGAACGCCTGAGCAATAATACTAGAAAGTCTATGGTTCTTTCCCCCGAGCAATCATACAACAAAGAAAAATATTTTGCAGTCTACAGGCATTGTAAAAAGCTTGGACTGTGACAGCAAATGTCTTTTAGTAGTTAGAAGATTCCCAGTTCTAAATATGTGTTATCTGAATTTTATAATTTGCCTCTAGAGATGGATTGGCCTATATCAGTTCATGTTGCAACCATATGTAATGGCTGCTGCTGGAGGAGTCACATGGACTGGTGGCAGAAGCAGCATTACACAAAGATGTCTTCAGCCAACAGATATTTCTTAGAATCTTCTGGAACACAGAGCAACATTTAATTTTAAAGACACATAGAACCAAAGGGTTTCTATGATGCCAATGTAGGCCAAAGATTGGCTGGCTTTTGAAGTGATAGTGATCCCAACGGTTCCAAAACTGAAAGGTTGCATGGCCTATTTACATTTCTGGCCTTGCCTATTGGCAGTACAACACATAGTCCTTTTTTCACATCTCTCCCTCTGAAAATCAATTACAAATATGCAAGCAGGTTATATTTAGCAGCAAGCAGAATATCCGCTATGGCTGGTAACTGATCTGCAACAGATCTAACATCAGAACTTCCATCTAAAGAGGAGAAGTCTAAATCCTATGATGCTTTTAGTCTTTAGCTCAATGTGTGCTGTCTTACACTGACAGGCTTTCTCTCTGTTTTCAAATTCTGTTTTGTTCATATATAGAGATATATTCATTAGACTCCTCCCTTTGTTGTGGGGTGTGTATTAGTGCAATCATGTGGACATTCATTCCCAAGTAGCCTCTCTCATTCAAAACACTCTAGAGATCGTTCTGACTATTTCCTAGCCCAGTGGCTCTCAAGACTTTGGCCCTTCAGATGCCTTGGATTTGACTTCAGATCCCAGGTATGGTAAACCACTTTGAGTATGCTGGTGGTCTAGCCGTCAGTGCACAATTGTGGAATTAATTTGGTTTATAGAGGTGTATCTTACCTCAGTGATTTAGGTATTTGGCTGTGGAGCCAGAGGTTCAGAGTTTGATTCTCCCCTGTGCATCCTTGACAAGAGTTGGACACAATGATCCATAGGGTACCTTCCATCTCTGTAGTTCCAAGATGATGATGATGATCAAGATATCAGGACAGTGTCGTAACATTGGTAGATTAACATGGTTTATTTTTTGTCCAGTATTAAGCAGGTATTGTTCACAGCCATGCTCCTTTATTCCTTATATCAACACACTTTAAGAACCATTACAGTCATTATTACAAAAAAGTCATTTTTCTGTGTCTCTCACCTCATTTTCTTTTCCTTCCTTCCTTCTTTCTTTCTTTTTTTTTTGCAAGGAATTCATGAATTCCTTGCAAAAACAAAAACATTTCTGTTTTTGTTTTTCCATTCAATATCAGTTCAGATGTTCACTTTATGTGAACTACGGTTGGTTAATTTGCATTCTCACATTTGATCTTGTCATGACTAGTTCATATTCTGGTGATGTCATTTCCTAGACAGCAGTCTGCAACAGGTGTAGTGCAGCTCCCATGCATGTAAATTGGTACATATTCCTCAGCAAGTAACAATCCCAAATACCATAGTCTCTGTCCTATAGCCAGTTCCACCTGTAATTTGTTCTGCCCCATATTCTCTTTCCTGGTATAATTACTTAATAGGCTTCTTTACAGCATTATTAAATAATATATTTTGGAAGAACCATCACTAGTTGTAGACTCAACCAAACTCTGTAACTATTTAAAGTATTGTTTGTTATTTCTAGAGTTTAGAAAGGTGGATTTCTTATTTATTTATTTATTTTGGACTACAACTCTGCAAGAAAAATTAAAACCTGAGTTTGAGAATGGACAGATTGTATAGTGCTACATATTCTGAATTCTAGTGTATGGAATGGAATTGTGGACTTTAACACAAGGAACTATGAAAAAGCCAGAAGCTTTTGAAAGGCGAGTTTATTGCAGGATACTCAGAATTTCATAGATTAAGAAGGTGACCAATGAGGAAAATGAATAAAGATCAAGAAATCATTAAATACATAAAAGAGAGAAAGCACAAATATTGTGGTGCCATAATGAGAAACGAATGCTACCAATTGTTACCCTTGATCATTCTGGGTGAAATAAATGGCAAAATAAGTGCAGGAAAGAAAAGACGGCTTTGCCTGAGAGAACTGTGCAATCCTGCAATTAAACAAAACACAAGAGTTAGTTTGAAAAAACTATGTTTTCTTCTATAAGGTGCAACCTGAAATCTTGAGGGGAAGAAAGGTCTGAAGGATATGATGCCCAGTCCAGTCCTGTATCTCTCCTGCTAAGAAACAAGAGAATGCAGTTGATTTGGCATTCCTCCCTTTGGGGGCAACCATTGGTACCTCACAGGAGCAAATACATTCAGGTGGCATGGATGGCACGTCGCTTAGGAACGCTCTTCACTCAAACTCAACAAGAAGGGGTCTTTTTAAAAGTCATGCTGTGTCTTTATTCTTCAGGGTGATAAAGAATCTGGTGGCTAAGAAAGGAATCTTAATTAATTATTTTTCTTTTATAGGTTGTTTTATTCAATCTACTAGCATGTGTGGTCATATTCTACTCTGTCTATTATGTAGTCCTGTGTTGTTGTTTCACAGCATTCAGGTAAGAATTTGTTCACAATCATTATGCATGAATGGACAGATTAATGAATAACAGATATCATGAAAGAATGCATGAGTGAATACAAATAATGGTAGATGGTGCTTCAGAATTACAATCTTGTAGAATTTTAGTGGAATTTTTAGGGGGTAACATAGTTGCAACTATATACAAACGTATTGAATTTTTGAATTCTGTGTGAAGAAAAGTGGGGGTGGGTGGGTTTAAATGTTTATTGTGATGTGTAAAATACATTAACTTAGGAAGCCTTTTAAAGCATGTGGGAAATAAACACACTGGCTAATTAATTTGCATTGCCATATAATGAACAGTTTATGTTCAGATAGGTTACACATCACCAGTGACATGTCAAATGTCTTCAGCAGACTGCAGATGTTGGATGGACTGGCACCTTTTGATTTTAAGACAGCCCCTTCATGGATTAACCCATATTATTTAGGTAAAGTATCTTGTCAGATTTTTTCCCCTTGAAACTGCTACCCAGTTTTTCTCCAGTGAAATGCTTGAATACTGTATATAATTTATAGAAGGCAAAATAATGGTCTTAATTCTTGCACCTTAAGTTTAGCAATTCCACATTCATTGTACACCATCAGTCGCCATAAAGTCAAGGATAGTCAATAAGCTCCTTTGTATGTTTAGGAGAGATACATAAGGTGAGGGAAGATAATGGGGCCCACCTACCTCCATTCTGAAAACATAATGGAGGTAGGTGGACCCAGCATCTTGTTGTTTTCTTCAAGCTTCAAAATGTCTGGGTCTGCTCCTACAAGTACACTTCTCTCTTTTGTAGTCACTTCAAAGTGAGATGGAAGAAACAAATGCTTCCCTTTCCTAGACATTCTGTATCCTTCAACAAGTAGACTCATTCCTCCTGCCAAATATGTCTGCTCCTTCTCCTTCTCTGAGAGACAGATGTGTGTAATTGGTTCCTACCAGTATCCTGTATCTCCCATTTTCTCTGGTCTTAGTCTTCAGCTTCTGATTTTTATCTCCAAAACCCTAATCTGAATACAGGCAAAACTTGGAAAAAGTTATTTTTTTGGGCTACAATTCCAGAATCCCCCAGCCAAGCATGACAAGTTGGATTCTGGGGGTTGTCACTCAACAATGTAACTTTCCCAAGTTCAGAATATTGGTTCTACAGCATTACCAAGAAGGAACCAGCTGCAGTTTAATGAAGTACTAAAGGACATTGCAAATGGATGATAGAACAATTCCCAAGATGGGGTGGGATGGGGGGTCTCCCTTGCTGGATGAAGAGCTTCATACAAAAACTGGCTAATCATTTGCTGGAGATGTCCTGGCTATCAATTCTCTTCATCAAGTGAGAAGGTGGATATAAGGCCCTAAAACTGTTTTGTCAGTCTGTGAGCCCCATCAGACCTGTCCACTTCAGCAGGATGTCCCTCTTCCATTCTTTGGTCCATAAAGGCATGACATGAATTATCAAACTCAATGGGATTTATTGTAACTTGGATGGGGGGAGGGGGAATCGAATGGATAAATCATTTGACCAGAGTCTTAGGGATTCTAGTTCCTCTTCTGGAGAGTCCTCTGCCCAGAATGTCTTGGACCACTCCTCCTGGGAGCTCCTCCAAGCTCATTCACTGAGGTCTTCCTTTCCTTCCCCAGTGGACTCTGGTTCCCTTTCCCTCCACTGTGCCCTTTGCTACTTCCCCAGGTCCCTCTGGTTGCTGCTCCTTTGTTTTCTTCATTTGACAGCCGTCCTCTTTCCTAGTCGGTTTCTGCAAGGGCTCTGCCTCCACTGGCAGCAAGGTGGCCTTTGTAGCGACCATCTGCCAGGGGTAGACCAGTTCCCTCCTTTCCCCTAGAAGAGGACAGGAATGAGGATGCCCCTGTTGTTGAGCCATCATACTCCAACATGAACACAAATGCCTCGGTCTGCTGCCTTTTCCCTGCACAGAATGGTGGGACCCCTCAGGAGACATTGTTGTGGATGGGGCAGGAGACTCGGTCCCTGAGTCAAAGCATAATGGCTCACCAACAGAGGCATCCACGTTCCTGTCTTCTTCATACTGTCTTAGCCTTACTCGGTCATTTGCCCAGGCGTGAGGGGCAATGGGGCCCAAAATAATGTGCACTCCTCCCTCATGCCAAGACTTGTGGAAGGCTCACTTCCAGTCCACTCCTGCACCCTGTGCTACTACTGCTAGGGGTTCTGTCACCAAAAAAACTCACAAGTTGCAACACAGCTGCCTCACTCCTTGCCTTGCTCTAAATGTTGAAGTGAACCAACGTACAAACACCCACCAGCTCCCTTCCCAGTCTTTTGGTCCTCTGACTCTACAGACACACAACACACACACACAAACATGTCACATAACAAACAAACAAACAAACAATCAGACTTTCTCTTACTGTAGCACTGTTCCTCTTCTTACATGGGGACCCAGGGAAGCGTAGTCATTCCTTAAGACTTTAGATGTTGTCTTGAAACATAGGCTTATCAGAAAGCTAGACCTGGCTGTGGATCCCTGTTGTATAATATGGGAAACATCCTGGTTCTGATTCTTTGCGAAGCTAGAATGGTTTCCCTCCTGTTCCACAAGAGGGAGATTTACATTAAGTAAATATGTTTTAGTCCGTTTCTAGTGTTTCTCCCAAGGGAAGCTCAAATGCTACGAATGTAAACCCTTTAAAGTGTAACTTGTTTTGACAAACATCTTAAACAGAGAAAGAAACAGAGGGGTGGGGGTGGGGGTGGGGGAAGAGCTGTAACTGATACGCTTTTAGATGCCAATAACATTTCAGTGCGGTTTGTGTGTGGTGGACCAAGGAGACTCTGTGCAATATGCCTCCAGGTCACATGGAGAGAGAAAATACAAAGAGTGTTTGTAGCAGAGTAGCCCCAGCCAGAAACACCAGACTGTGTAATAGTGAAGTTGTGTGGAGGCAAATGAAGGTAAAATGATGGGAAATGGGTTTTGTTGTAGCTCCTTTTGAACATTGCCAGTGTGGTATAGTGGACAGAATGATGGACTAGGACTCTGGAGAACAGGGTTCAAATCCCCACTTGGCCATGGAAACACACCAGGGAAGTGGAATTGGTAAAACCACTCCTTAAATACTTCGCTTACCTTGAAAGCCCTATTAGGATCGCTATAAGTCAGTTCCAACTTGACAGCACAGAACACACACACACACATTTTGAACAAGGAAATCACCTGGTATTTGATAAGCAATAAAATGCTGAAATGGAGGTTGGTTCATTGAAAGAAGGATCCAATTGTTAAAGTGGCTGCAGAACATCAGTGTGGGTACATCCAGTACAGTGGACTGGTCTACTGCCCCAGTGCTAATTTGAACAGGCACATTGAAGGACATGATGGAATAGTTGCTAGTTTCAGGGGGAGATGAAAGGAATGGAAGGGAAATCAATAGAAGAGAAAGGACAACAGCAGAGAACAGCACCATCTGCTGGTGAGTGGCAGAAGGAGGGAAATGACAGAAGGTCATGAACTGGGTGCCATCAACTTCTTGGTGGCAACTGGTGGCAAATGTGCCCTAGTCACCCATGTACATGCAAAATCTAGCACTCTTCTGTGGATGTCATCTGGGGAACTGATGGAGGTGTAAACATGGGAAATAATAACAACAATGACCCAGCAATAAGATGATAGGGTGATCTAGTGTTAATCTCCTATATAAGCCCCGTGGTGCAGTAGTTGAACTGCAGCACTGCAATCAAGCTTCTGCTCATAACCTGAATTTGATCCCAATGGGTTCAGGTAACCAGTTCAAGGTTGACTCAGCCTTTCATCTTTCTGAGGTGAGGGGCAAAGTGTTCCTTGCATGATTATGTTTTAAACCACCCAGAGACCATTCTAGCACTATGGGATGGTATATAAGTCAAAACAATAAATATATAAATATATAAATAAGAAACAAAATTTTTAAAATGAAAAAAAAAAAACATTCAGAGGACAATCATGAAAGAGGAAAGAATGTGAGGGCATGTTTTCCCCAGGCCAGAACATCATGCCTCAATTGCCAAAATACCACCTTCAGACACGGTCCCATCTTTACAAGAATGCATCACAACTGACCACATGGGGAAAAGCATGTTTGAATTGTTCTGACTTGGAAAAGTAGAAGTCCCCCAGTGGCAGAGAAAAAAAGCCACATTGGGAGCAAAAAAGACTGGACCAACTTGAATCAGCTTTTATTCCATGCAGGCAGCTTAAAAACTACTTAGAATTCACCTGGTTATAGGTAGAGCAGATCTTGCGGTGTTTGACCACGTAGTCACACTCTAAAACAATTTAGGTTTAACATTTTTTTTTCTAGATCAGTAACAAATATTTCATGATGAATTTACTTTCTTACTTTTCTGTATTTATTAACTACATTTATATTCCACCTTTTAATCATCAAATGGCATCAGCAGTAAACAGTAATAAAGACATGGTTAAAATAAAAAGAGTGAAGTAAACACAGTTTAAAACATAACAATAAAAAGAAACAACAGAAGCAACCAGAGACCCCTTTCAACAACCACTGGGCTTAGATGTCAGAATAAAAACATGTTGGCCTGTTGGCAGGAGGATAAGAAAGAGGTGGGCAGCCTAGCCTTTTTTGATGGGGAGTCTAGGGAGTGGAAGCAGCCACCAAGAAAACCTTCTTTCAGGTTCCCATCAAAGGCACTTAACAGGGTGGCATCACCAAAAAAACAGGACAAAGGAAGATACTGATTTGCGTCAACTTGCACCACCTAATGTGTATGGATGGAGACAAAAGCAAAAGTAATTTTAAAAATTTAAACAGGATTAGAATACATCTTCTTTGAATGAAAGAAAATTGTGACCAGGTGACCCATGTGCCTGCTGAGTCTGTAGCCCCATGTCCACCATGAAAGAACAACTTTAAGGATCTTGATTTCCTCCCTTAAGGTTCTTTATCTTTAACTCAGACTTGGGTTGGGTAGCTGTTCAGGTAGACAGTGCTTTCCAGCCTTGGGTCCCCAGATGTTCTTGGATTACAACTCCCAGAAATCCTGGCCAGCACAGCTAGTGGTGAAGGCTTCTCAGAGTTTTAGTCTAGGAACATCTGGGGACCCAAGGTTGGGAACCGTTGAATAGAGGTTACCTTTAAAAAGAGGACTTTCCACCGTCAGCCCATCAAATAAGAACATAAGAAGAGCCCTGCTGGATCAGGCCAAGGGCCCATCTAGTCCAGCTTCCTGTATCTCACAGTGGGCCCACCAGATGCCTCTGGGAGCATTTTATCAAGTGTGCATGGGACAGAGATCAGCAAGTTCTGAAAGTTTGACTACCTGATGCTTTTCCATATGGCCCTCACCACCATTTCAGAAGTTGGAGATCTTGCAAATACATCCTATGTTATCCTCAAACATTCTTTGGATATTTTGACCTGTGTGACCCATCTCATCAGTGCCTGATTCTGAAAAATGAAGGACATGCATCAACCTTTGCCATTTTTAAAAAGACAGGCCTTAATAAGTATTTGCTGTTGAAGGGCAGGGCACCTCAAAGATCGTGAGAGGCCCAGGCCACTTTCATTTTCTGCGGTTCCTCGTATATTAAAAAAAATTGAAGAAATGCCAAAACAGAGTAACAAGAATCATACTGTATTTTAAAGGTGAGGCCTTCTGTGAATGCGAGTGATGGCCAAAAGGCTCTCCTGCCCCCTTCTCATTATAGGCCCTGTTGAAGGGTGTACTAGATACATCCATGTCATCTTTTTCATGCTGTCTTTAACTGAGATTTGGTTTCTAAACTATATTTTATTATTGTCATATGCCACGAGTGCCTTTTTGGACATAAAGGTGGATTAGTAAATGAATGAACGAACGAATAGCTATGCTATAGTGTTGTGTAACAGGACTGCAGAATGAAAAAAATAAAGCCAACAATTTACGGAGTGTCTACATGTTGTGCTTTAATCAGTGGTGTTGTGGTAGACTTGGAAACACTGGTTCTCATCATGGTCATCCCCATAATCACCCCCTCCAAGGAAGGCGGAAAAATGCTGTACTGTTCCATATTCAGAAATGAGAAATGCGATGTGTGTCTTTGGTTTGAGTTTTTGTTTGTTTGTTTTGTAAGCTAATGGCTCTTAAATGCCCATTCAAGACCTAACCACGCACAAATATTGTGCATTAAAGCAGAGGCGGCTTGCAGCGATGTATTGCTACTGAAAAAATCCATTTCTTTCCTGGCTACTGCAGCAATTGCAACTACCTATTGAGGGAGCAGGGAAGCCAGATGGGGTGGGGGATGATATTATAGTTCAGTATATTGAGTACTTTGCTGAGTACTTTGCTGACTACTTTAATACTTAGTCATTTGTTCTGGCAGATTACAGCATGGGAACTCTAACATGCTGAAGTTGTTACAGGATTTTCACATTACTGCTAATCGGTCTGCAGGCTCCCCCAAAGTGCTTTCTGACAAAATTAACTAGTACAATATTAACTAGTACAGCTCTGCTCCCTAGGATCTCTTCTTAGATGTCAGGTTTACTACCAGCATTCATGTAAAATTCACCATTGTGCCATCATCAGAAAGATTATGACTGTTCAGTTGCTCATTTGCACTTCAAGTCACTTAATTGTGCTTCAAATCACATACTCCACCCAGACAGCCACTGCATCAGTTTTGGCTTTTGGTTGCTTATCTGTATTTGCTGGATTATTACCATATATCATTCCAGTATAGGGTCCGCTCTCCAGCCTACAGCTCTTTTGTGATCTGCAGCTATGTCACACTTCACAGCTGTGACCAATAGTCTGATTTCTAGCATTTCTATCTAATGGCAAAGTTTCTGCTATGATTTCTTGCAGCATAAATAGGCAAACATGCAAGTGAACATCCCTGAGCTGCCCTACTTCCAGTGCACTCCTCTGCTTCCTTGGGCCACTCCTATGCTTGTTCACACAATAAATTGGTGACCAAAGAGGAAATAAAATCTTGCATGATTCCACGTCAACTTTTGATTTTCCCTATAGGAGTTTGGGAGGCAGTGGAAGACAGGAGGGCCTGGCGTGCTCTGGTCCATGGGGTCACGAAGAGTCGGACACGACTTAACGACTAAACAACAACATAGGAGTTTGGCTTCAGAGTTTTAAATGAGCATAGTTATGATTTTGTGGATTTATAAATATAGGAGTCAAGCAGCTTAGGCTTTCCTAATGTCATCATAATGCACATTTGGTTGACAGTCAGGAAAGTTATTACTATTGATGGTTAATGATAATTTCAGTTTTTATGGAGCTTTTAAAAAAACCAGTTTAGGGCTGGTGATTCCATGATGAAATGGTTTAATTGAATTGGTGTTATTTTTGTCTCAGGACTGAAGTAGGCATTGTGAGTGACACATACTGTACCTACCATTCAAAGAAGAGGAGCACTGCTTCTTCTCCATGCCTCTCCAGTAGTATCTAGTAAAAACATAGATATGTAATTTGTTAGACTTGGAGTCCCATCTACCACCCCAAAACAGCAGCCAATGAAAGGGAGCAGGAGTGATGAGATTTTGTGTGTGATGATATAATGTCTTTGTTTACAAGTTGTTATCAATGAAATGCCAGGATATTGCACTTGGAGTGGCCATTAATTCCTAGTAATGTCTACTTCATCCCTGAATCAATATGTACAACTTCATGAATACAGGGTCTGTTCTATGGTAGACATTTCCCATTCTGTGTCTTTCCCATTCACAGAAACTGGACCGATGTAAATTTGCTTTTCATGCCTTGCACAAATTGGCCACACATGTAAGCCAGGGGTATTTGTTCTGAGGATCCGTGAGATTTAGGAGTGGATGGGTTAGGAGGTTTTCCTTGTTGATTTCCTTGACATCAACAAGCCAGTGGTTGGAGAGGGGAGAAGAGAGATGGCTAGTATTCTATTCCTTCTTTTAGCCTCATGTGCTGTGAGTAAGGAGAACCAATACATCCAAGGTTATATGTGAGACAGAGAGGTAGATTAATTACAGTAATGACCAGAGCAGCTGTTGAACATTTGATGAATAAATTAGAAATACCATTCTTGCTTAAGACCTTGGACAAATGAAAGTAACACTCTTTTTCTTTCCATAGGTCTTGTTGCTTATAGCAGGCAGTCAGGAATGAGGGCCATGGGACTGATAACCAAAAGACTAAGCATACTATTTTATTACCAGAACAATTGCATTTACTATGTTAAAGTAGTGGATGTTTACTACTAATTTTGGCTAACGAGGCATCAGCTCTTTGAAGGATAAAGTGGATTATTTACTGGTCTCAATAGAGAGCCAACTGCTCAGGGCAACATTTAACTGTGTAAACTTTTAAGTTAATTTCCTTCCTGAGGTTACTGCTGGTCTAAGCAACAATAAGTACCCATACACTACTTTAATTTAATGTATAATGGGATTTTGTTCATGGCAGGCAGGAGACTACAGTAAATACTTCTGCGCAGGAAAGCAGGGTGAAAATTATTAAAGTCTAACTTATTTGTAAAAGTAAATACTTAAAGACCAGATAGTGGTATTTTAAAGCTTGTGATGCAACCAACACCTGAGAATATGTTCATTTGCAAACTGTCATGTCTTTTAAATTGTAGTGAAGTTGTGTGTAGTGTGTGTCTTATTGCTTGCATTGAGGATTGCATTATCCAGATACAGGTCATAATTACAAAGCTGGTTTTCTTCCGTATTAGACCTTTCTGCTTGGAAAGTAGAAAAAAGCCTCTCCCAGATATTTGGCTTGAAAATATAACTGGCCATGCTGACTGCATTTGCTATTATCCTGGATTGTGGAGTTTGGAGAGGGAGCACAGATAAGCAGAAATGACAGTCTTATGAACATGTGGCATAGCGCAAGGTTCTAAGAGGATCACTGGAGGTCATCCAAAATCCCTAAAACTTAGTGAGACCATGGATTTCCACCTCTAAATAAGAAAAATTGTGAGAAGTACAGAAGAACATGTTCAATGCAGAGTTTGGGAAAGCTTTTTTGACTGGGGATTATAATTCCCAAAATCCCAACACGGCCATGGACCATGCCAGCTGGGGAATGCTCGGAGTTGTAGTTGCTTCATATGCTTGCTATACCTAGGGTGGCTATAATGTATTTTCTGTGATTCTAGTTCTTCTGGTGTCAGTGGAGATAACTTATTTCGTCTCTGGACTGCTCTTTGTCTTGGTTGTAGAAGAATGGGTTTGGGATTATGCTATAACTGTTACGATCATCCACATCATGATAACTTCAGTTGGTACGTATGCTGATTAATAATGCCCCTGAAAAAAGGAGTAGTGCTATTTAAAAACAAGATAAAAACTGTTTTTAGAAACAGTATTGTTGGCTTTATTGGGACTATTTAGATAGTAGGCTTTCTATTCCCCGAACAGTGGTCTGTTCGGGGAATAGAACAGTGGTCTGGCGTACAGGTAATACAAGTAATAAGCATGACTTTACATACATATATTACATGCATGCATTATAGGCTGCTGCTAAAACTGGTGTATCATGTGCTCATACACAAGCAACCCAAAATAATGTGGTGGGGAGTATGTGCCTTAGTGATACTTCACTAAAAAACAGTTCCTAGCACATAGTATGACTTTCCAAGCCTTCCCACTTTGAAGTACTCCAGTGTAATCAAGAAATAACTGAAGGCAGGGCTTGGAATACCTAGTGTGATGGTTAAGAGTGTCAGATTAGGATCTGGGAGATCCAATTTTAAGTGGTATGAAACTCCTAAGGCTGATCGTGAGTTAGTCATTGGCCCCAGTATAATCTACCATATAAGCATGATGTAAGGATAATATGAGGGTGGAGAAATGCCATATATGGCTTTGAGCTCCTTGGAAGAAGGATGGGATGTACAGTAATCAATAAATATGGGAATATTCTCTGGCATGACTTGGTTTTCCATGGTCTCGTTGAACTCTATAAAACAAAGCAAATGTATTTTCATAGAAAAAATGTCGAGAAGATGAAGAGTGTACACTGATGGTATTGCATCCACTGATATCGGGGCAATAACATACAGTGATAATCTGCAAATCCTTCTGGATCATCTGGAATATACAGGTTTTTTTCCTCCACAAGTATTCCATAATGCAAGGCACATGGCTAGTGTTTATATATTTATCCACTCAAACCTTAATCTGTCAATGTGCATGAGTAAAAGCTGTGCACAGAAACCATTTTTTTTAAAAAAAAGTTACATAAAATCCTTATGATCACCTTTCTGGTAGGAAATGAAAAGCAGACAGATGGAATAATGTATTCTCAAACTGTAATCTATAATCTATAATCATTTTAGAACTGCAGAGCTGGAAGGGACCCTATGGATCATAAAGTCCAACCCTTGTCAAGGACACAAGTAGGGAATCGAACTCTCAGCCTCTGTGTGGCAGACTGCTCCCATATATGTTGTGCTTCTAGCTAAAGTGGGCCATAAATGCCTTCCAGAATCAAAAAGGACCATAACCCCAACTTCGTCCACCCAGTTTATATTTTTTTCACATCACCTGTGTACATTACAACATTACTCTTTTGTTATAATAAATATTGTGTGGAGTACACTGTCTTCACATTTTTGTTTGAGTACTTGATCAGTCTATTTTAAAAAGGCTTCATTTTTATTGCATTGTTTGATGTAATCTTCCATGTTGGCATTAATTCTAAAAATGTAACATTTCATTGCAGTTATGTCTGAATTTCCATGGATGTTGCACTGGTGGGCAGCTTTAGGTATGATTTAAATCACCTACTATTTTAATACCAATAGTTATTCAGTGACATTGAATTTCAAATGCATTTCAAAAATAAAAATAATTAAGAAAAATGGCAAAATGTGCATCAGTGACTCCATTTTTTATTCCATTTTTCAATTCACACTGAAACCCATGGGTGTAACTACTCATGTTGACTCAGGAATTATTAATTACATCTTCTTAGAGCCAATCTAGATGGAGATACCTCCGCAATTGGCAAATTAGTGAAAGGATTTCCAGTAAATGGGAGCATGGTGTAAGGGCTCCTCTGATTGGAATCTTGGTGTTAAAGAAAATGGATCTTCCATCTTTTGCCCTTCCTATGTGTCCAGACTGGATCAAGCCTACCTTCTATTTTCAAAGGAAAGAAAGCTTTCATTTATGTCAGTGGCTCAAGACTGCAATGTAGTAGTTGAAACCATTTCTTCAAATGCATATCTTTGTACTGATACAAGACTGAAAAGGCCTCTTGTCATTATTTCATTTCTGGAATCTGGAAAAAAAATGAAAGGAAAGAAGTATGAAAATCAATAAGCAAAAAAATTACAGTTGAATGCATTTCACAGTACAATAGTGGTTGATTCCCAACATGAAAAGGTACTTTCTTTATATTCTTCCTAGTCACTGCTACTGCTATTATAGAAAGTTCTGTTTTATGTCTTTACAGGTTCTGGCCTAGTTTCAATGGTTTGTGGCGGACAATGTTTGGCATACTACCTCTTCAAAGACAACTTTATTTACCCAATTCTGGATGATTTCTGAAATAACTACTCACAGTCTGTACTGCTTCTTTCTACTTTGCTCTCTCAGTAATGACATTTGTGGGCTAATGTCACCATGTAGTTTTTATTAGGTCATACTTTCAGACATTATCAAAACCCAGGTTTGTTTCCTTGTTTGTCTCTTAGGTGCTGAGTCATTCCCTTTGCAAGCACACTCACTATGCTTTGAGGAAAAGGCTGAGCCCCCTGGCCCCACCAACTTTTTCTGCAAGTGTCTTCGTAGCCAATACATTTTTCTCTTACATATAAGTTCTCCCAGTGAGCATGAACCCAATTTTTTCCAGTTTTCTGCTACATGCAAGATTAATTTCCACATATAGAAAGAGAGAAGGGAGACCTAGGTGTTCTCCTCAAAGTGTAATGAATATATCTGTAGAGGGAACAACTGAATATTACCTACCTACCTACCTGAACACCATTTTAAATGTAATAAAATGTTGGTGCAACAAAACAGGCTATTTATTAGTTGAATAAGATTGAGTAGAACATGAATACAACTGGAAATAAAAGTCACAGGTGGAGTATTGTTCCAGACCATAATTCCAGATTAAACTTCACAAAATTACTACAGTTTTGATTATCATGTCTTTTACAAGAGCCGGCACGGGGTGAAATTAATATAGACAAACCCAAGACGAAACATGTTAAAAACTATAGCGGCCTAAGGCTGTATTTTTAGTATGGTCTAATTCTTAAATCACAAGGCTCTTATAGCAGTGCTACAGAATTTTACAAGCATGAAATGATGATATTAAAAAAAAAACCCTAATAAGTAACTAGAATTTTTCTTCCATCATCATTGCATCTTTACAATGTGCACATAAAAGCAACAACGTCTAGCAGTGCATTCTGTGCTATCTTCTGTTGGATCAAGGGTGACTAGATGTAAAAGAAAACAGGGTTCTTGAGTCTTGAATAATAATGCAACTAACTTGTGTAGAAAGGAAAATTTCAGCAGATATAACTGACATGGAAAGGTACATCTGTTGAAATTCCCTTTTCTGCACAGTTAGTAAAGACTGTAAGACTTGCCCTCTTTTGTAACTGACCATCTTAGCTAGATCATATTCATACTTAGAGAAAACATGTTTAAATTAATGTTTATTAGAGCTATGTTAAGTACCAAAGATGACAAGACGTCTACCTCTGGCAGAACAAATTTAATGAAATGCCATAATTTGGGGGCACAACAGTAAATTTAATATATAAACAACAATCATATTGTTTACCACTGAAAATAAAAGTGGAGTGGAGTTTCTGGTTTAATTAATGTGGATCCACATAAAATACAGAAGAAATATCCAGTTGTAGCTCTATGCAGTAGAATTCACAGATTATGGTATTTGTTATAATAATTTGTTATTACGGTATTTTTTTTATTGTGCAGCACAGCAAATAATCATTCTACAAGGCAATTCTAAAAATGGAGTCAGCCCAAACAAAAAAAATCTTTGAAACCGGACTTTGGATCAGCACTAAATTTGGCACAGATCTATCATGGTCTGTTCTTGCTTCATGCCAAACTTGGGACAGTTTGGGGAAAGGATTTATGAGTTATGATTTTTTAAAAGTAAAACTGTTTTGCTCCTCTGTGCAGAAACAAGTGACCTTAAACATCCCAAGATTTAAAACAGATCAAATAAATTGAAAATGCCAATCATGCTTATCTTGAAAGAGAATGATTGACCCAAACCATGCTTTTAACTTGGAAAGAATCCAGGCTGCAGGGGCTGAAACACTGATCCTAAAAAAAGTCCTTTCAAAAGAGGAAAAGAACTACTGTTATAAACAGAGCTTAGGTGTAACAGGCTGACCAACAAGAGTATTGCAAAGTAGATATATTTGTTGCAGCTTTATGGGCTGGGAAGAGAGAAGTTTGGAGAGCAATGAAAAATTACAAAAAGTCTCAAAACAGATTTTTTTTGAAGAGTAAAAAGAAAACAGGCTTACTTTAAGTAAAGTTTAAAAAGGGGCAGTCCTCCAGAAATAAGGACTTTTTGCCATGTATCTCCAGGGAATTAGCATACAATTTTGTAAGGGATATTCAAAGTATTTCTGCATTACCAATCACAGAGCAGTTGTGTTTATCCCAGCCCTGAATGCTTTCAGTCTTCAAAGGGAAAATCAACTCCGCATCTGGGGCAATCTGAACTTTTTACCCAATTAGTTGGCTCTCAGGAAGAAAATGTCTCAGTTGCTTCCTGGCCAAACAGGCATTGGTGCTGGGAAAGGGATTCTGTGCCTGGTTGTAAAAATATTTTAAAATATATTTTTAAAAGAAGAGAGAACAAATATTCAGAAGCTTGCTTGTTTAAACTATGAAACTACTGTTTCTTGCTTTGTGGCTGGGGATGGTCTTACTTGATGTTAGCAAAGCTTTGGTGCCTATATCCTATCCTTGTTCCAACCATCCCCCCCTCTTATCACTATACAATTGTTTAGTAATTAAGAAAAACACTCCAAAGATGCTATCTACCGTCAAGTCACTTCTGATGTGTCGTGACTATATGAGTTACTGACTCTCAAAATGTCCTATCATTAACAACTCTGTTCAGATCTTGCAAACCAACATCTCATGTTAGGTTGTTCTCTTTTCCTGCTATACCCCTTCCTAGCAATATTGTCTTTTCCAGTAAGTTCTGTTTAGGTCTTGGAAACTAACACTTGTGGTTCCTTTCTTGAGTCTTTTCCTACGGCTCCACCCTACTTTTCCCAGCAATATAGTCTATTTTGGTCACTTCTGTACTATTATATGTGCATGGTAGTATGGGCTCAACCTATTCATTTTTTTGCTTTAGTGACAGTTCAGACTTGACTTTGATAGAACATCCACTTTTCTGCTTTTTTGGCTGGCTTTCATATCTGCCCGGCTCTCCTCCAACACAACATTTTAAAGAGTTGAGTTTTGTTCCTGTCTTTCTTCATGGTCTTTCTTTCACATACTATGTTTGCTAACTCCAACCTCTACCTTTTTTAAAAATTCAAAGGGACATCTTTTGGAAAACATGCACACAGTATATTTGTAGAGCTCTTGGTCTGGTAAAGCTTTTCTTCCTCAGCTAGCCAAACCCAAGGAAAGGGTCTGGAAATTGGAACATAGCTTTTTAATCTGAATTCTGTAGAGTGGGCATTGCAATATTAGTTTACCTGAGAGATTAAAGGGTGTATATGTTTCTCCATTGTATGTATTATACTCACTCACACCATTTCATTAAGTCCAAAACAGCCTTTCAAAATGTTTCGGCACAGAGGGACTACAACCACATCCCATCTGTTTCTTGCTTACTGGGATCCTCTAGCAATGGGCAATTCTACATGTGGGAAGTTTCTGTTGGAATCTGTATGTAGTATATGTATGCTTAAACTTTCAGTTTAAAAAGCCAGGGAATTTAATGCTTTAAAAAGAACCTCCAGTTTCTTAATGTGGGATATTGTGCTTCTGTATCATGACTCAAAATGCCAGGAGATGTCATGATATTGCTGCACGATATCATGCCCATGTGGCCAGCAAAAGGATGCCAAACTTTACATAATAAAGGGCAACCTGAATACCAACAACACTAATGGCAGTAATCAAGATGGTCTACAGAATATGTTCTTGTGTTCACTACCATTCACACTTGTTGAAAAACAGCCCTAGCAATTGCTTTGTGTTTGGGTGAGAAGTGCTTAACTGATGAAAAAAGAAGTCAGATTGTGGGATTTTCCCCTGCATGGTGTCACTTTGTGAATGGTAGAGGACATGAAATTGCACAGCGATATTGGGCCGTTTCCTGGCATTTTGAATTGTGGATACAGAAGTACTACATTCCATATTTATAAACAGGAGTTGTTTTTTTTTTGAAGAATCAAATTTTTCTACAGCAAACACTGTGGGATTAATGAATTTATGATGTGTTACACTAATTTGTTGATTATTAATCAGCCTGGGATCATTGATACGCTCAAAGAATTGTACGCAGAAATGTGCACAGGAATACTTTTTCAAAAGCATTTTATTCTACTTGTCAGCCAATAAATCTCCCTCTGTGTGTGTGTGTGTGTGTGTGTGTGTGTGTGTGTGTAATATGACAATGTATGTCACAACAGTTGGCAATTTTTAAAGGGGCTGTGATGATAACAGTTCATTGCTCTCTTTGGCTCACAGTGCAAGAGTAGTTGCAACACAATAAGTATGGCAACAATATTTGAAGAATCTAGATGGCAACAAGAGACAGAGTGGAAGCCAGCTGGGACTGGGCCTCCTTGTCTCTCTGGAGCTTTTTGTAAGTGACCACTTGTAGACTGTGCTCTTAGGTCATTTCCTCCCAGATTACTTCCTCCTTCTCACGGGAAACAATTTAGTTGCTTTCTTTTCCTTTCATCTGCAATGGATGGCCAGTGTAGAGATGGGGGTATTCGTATACGAATACGAATACCCCCGCATAGGTGGCGATAACGAGGGTCCAACCCCCTGGGGCCAGACCATCCACTCACAATTCTGCTGCAGCCACCAGCTCCGCGATCCTTCCTATCACTCCGGATTGGTTTGCCACTCCTGGCAGGAGGCGGGACGACAAGCCTCCTTGCCAGGTCAAAGAGTGGCTTGCCGATTGTGAGCTCCGAAGTGATAGGAAGGATTGTGGAGCCAGCGGCAGCAGCAGAATTGTGAATGGACGGTCTGGCCCCAGGGGGTTGGACCCTCGTTATCGCCACCTGTGCGGGGGTATTCGTATTCGTATACGAATATCCCCATCTCTAATGGCCAGCCATAAAGATGCTTCCATGTTGGCCTTCAGCATACTACTGGGCTGGCGTCCCCTAACCTTGTATAATAGTACCTACATATTTCTGAGTCTGTTTGTTTGCCTTACCCTTTTGAGAGCACCTGGAGAGCATGTGTGCAGTGCTCTGTTATGGGGAGGAGGGGGAAGGTTCGATGCTCGATGATATCCATAAAGCTGTTCCCTGACTCTTTTCAAGTTTAAAGAAATATGCCTTATATTTTAGCTTTTTAAAAAAGTGTAGGTAAGGAAACCAAAATATAAAGTAGAAAGCAAGTGGCTCATCTGCCATTTTATAATATGTGCCACTGGAAAACTGAGAGGAAGGAAACTATAATGGACTGTGTTTTGTGAATAAGAAACACTTCCTTCGGGAGATAGTTTCTAAATGACCCTTCTCCCCACTCTAGAATTGTATTATGAAAACCTATAGCTTGTTGTTTTGAATCACCATTGCATTTATGATATACACAGCCATTAACTTTTACACCAATCCTCCCCTCATTTCATACCTAAATGCCAGATACTATTATGCTTAATGGGTCAGGAAACCAACTGTGCCATGTGTACAACTGAGCAACACCTAGAAAAGCTTAGTTGCTTAATTACACTTTGTCACTAGATATTTGCTATATCATTAGCCAATAATAATACGAATGCATAGCAACACACATAGTCTTATGCATGCACAAATCCAGATAAGCATGACTTCGGGAATGTCAATATTGGATTGCTGATAATGGATGGGTGGATACTACCTTTTGTTTAAAAAAAAGGAGCTGTTTGATGCAGAATTAAGATTTCCAGAATTGTCAGCAAGTCCTTCTGAATTCTTGTATGGGATTACAATACTCATGTTGTGCATAGACTAGAAGGGAAAATGTGGGATGATACAGTGCATTACTCTGTTTTCTTTAAACCATTTGTGACACATTTTGAACATGTATTTTGTAGTACAGGGTTTTATGGTATATAAGGCATTACTGGATTATGACTCAAGTTAATCCTTGAGTGAATCAGGAATCTATTCTTAACATAATGCCTTTTATTTTAAGCATCAGCTTCAGCGCTGTTGCTCTACTAGGTCAGATTGTTTAATCTTTGTTTTCATCCTAACAACTCCCATATTTTAAAACGGCAAATGGTCTGATCTTGCAACTTAGTTAATGTGCAACCAGGTATGGACAATCAACAAGCCACTAGCTAGGGAAATGCAAGGATTCAAATACGAGACTATAAAGGATTAGAGCTTTTATATTGTGTTAATAATGTTTTTGATTACTAGGTTTCCAACACTGAGGCACACCCATTTCTTTCAGAACAACCCATAGTTTGCCATGATCTACACAGTCAAGGGTTTAGCTGTACTCTATAAAGCGTAGATGGATTTTCTTCTGAAATTTTTTGGTGTTCTCCAGTAGCCAGCAGATATCTGCAACATGATCTCAAGTTCCTCTTCCTTTTCAAAATCCAGTTGAATTTCAGGCATTTCTTATTCCATATAAATTAAAAACCTTTGTTGCAACACTTTGCACATCACTGTGCTTGCACAAGAAATTAAAACAATGGTCCTCCTTTCTTAGGGATTGGAATGTATATCGAGCATTTCCAGTCTGTGGACCATTGTTTTGTTTTCCGTATTTTTTTAACATATTCTGTTAGGATTATAACAGATTCAGTCTCTGTGGCTTGAAACAGTTTTATTGGTTTTCCATCTACGCCTTGTGATTTGTTTCTTCCTAGAGCTTTCAGAGTAGCTCTCAATTTGTCTTCCAGAACTTCAGGTGCTTCATAATAGACTTCCTCTTCAAAGGAGTCTGTTATTCTTATTTGCCTTCTGTATAAGTCTTCCTATACAGTATGCCACAGTTTCTCCTGGTCAGATAGTGTGTTTCCCTGTTGGTCACTCAGCATTCCTAATCTAGGCTTTAATGTCCCTTTGATTTCTTCAATTTTCTGGAAGAGATCTCTTGTTCCCCCCCCCCCCCTTTTGTTGCCCTCTTCTATTTCTTTGTACTGGTTGTTTTAGTAGTTCTCTTTGTGTCTACGTGACAGTCACAAAGCTGCATTCAGGGTTTTGCCCTTACTTCTGTCACCTATTACTTTTGCCTCTCATCTGTCCTTAGCAATTTTAAGTGTTTCTTCTGTCATTCATCTAGTTTCTTCTTCTTCTTCTTTACTACAGCAATTGCCTTTTTGCTTTCCCCCCTATATCTCTGGTTTTGCTTCACAGTTCTTCTGGTTCATGGTCAATTGAGTTTAGGAGTGCAAATCAGTTCTTTATGTAGACTTTAAATTCTTCAGAAATATTATTTAGATTATATTTTGGCACTATGATTCCTTTAGTTTTTTCAGCTTTACTGCATATATGAAAAAAGGAGGAGATGACATGTAGGAATTATTGTGTTCACAGACTATATGTGAGAATTCTCGCCTACAATTCTTCCTTGTGCTGGGATGAATTAGAATATGTGCATCATTTCTTCTTACATGGGAATAATGAGAAAGAGAATGGGTTGAACATTTACTGAATGCCTTCTCCAAATTTCAAACCCCTTCTGACAGAACTTCTTGCTGCTTCCTGGAGCTTAGGTTCTCAAATTTTCTCTGATGGTGGCCTGCTAGTGGCTTTCTCCATTGCTCACTCAGGAATGATTCCACCTACTCCTGTGCTTTCCCTTGTGGTAAATATCACAGAAAATTGTGTTTTAGTGCACATTTGCCTGGACAGCTCAGATGGCATTCAATCGACGGCTTGAATTCTTTCCGCAGCCCATCTGGAATCAGTTCTGTGATATGAATAAGCTACTTGCTCTGCCACAGAATCACTCCTTGAAGCCTTCCTTGTTCCTTCTCTCTTTGGAACAAACCTTGTAACCGCGCTACTTGGTTTGGGCAGTCCTGAGCCCACCTGAGCCCTCTTTATTGCTGCCCAAACATAAAGATTTTATCTGAATGTGAATGATTTAGATGTCCTTAAAGTTGGATTGCAAACCTAGCTGATATGCAGACCTGTCCTCCCCTTCCAGACCTCCAGGTATACATTTTACAAGCAGCTGAAGTTTTATGAATGGGACAAAAATAAAACATTTAGCTGTCTAATGAACTGAAGTACCTTAATGCTTTACATAGTGGCGTCCACCTCATATTATCATTAATTCTGTTTCACACCCTATTGTGCAATAGCCATAGGCTAGCCATAGTCACTGCTTCTCAGTCTGCAGCTGGAATTATGTCTACCCATGCTTTGAGTGCATACATAATACACTTTCATTTAGAGAATGAATTTGACAGAAAACTGGCTCCCATCTAAATTGATAAGGTGAGACTTAATAAAAAATAAGCATTTTTTGCATTATCAAATATTAAAGGAGTGTTAACAGCTATAACATAAATTATGCAGCAGTCTGTTGAAATAATCAGTGTGTGCATGTATATATATTTGCCTACACATACTCTCTCTGTGTGTAAATGACATAAAATTCTTTAAATACAGAAGTGAGTTACGAGACAACCATGAGCCAATCCACTGGCATACCATCCACAGTGTTTCAGTTTGTTCACCTATATCTCTAAACATATCTTCAGAACTTCCAAGACTTCTCCAGAATCAAAGTGTAAGGACAGCTCTCATACTGATGACACCAAATCTCACAATGACTTCCATAAACATTTAAAAAAATGGGAGAGAAGATTAGTGTTTACAGTAGTCTTGATTTCAAAGGCAATAGGTGTAACAGCATCAGCCAATGAACACATTCTGCTTTCCAAGAAAGACTGGAACCACTGCAAAACATCAATAAGGTATACTTTCTTGTCCAGCTCTAAGCACCGGCTCTAGGAAAACCAGGGCAATTTCTCACTCAAATTGGACTTGAGACCAAGAAAAGAATATATGACTGTCAAGCATTTCTGCAGCCAGACATAAAATTCTGAGTACCACATTATTACTATTGGGCTCAGACTCAGTAATGCAAAGGTTCAAACCTTTTATACCAGTATTTCTGCAAAATACCAACACTGGGTGAATGCCTGTTTTTCAGAATTTCCCATTCTAAATAGATAATTTTTGTTTGGGTAACTGAAGTTTTAATGTCAAATTATATATACTATCAGCTATAATCTAATCTACCCAAAATTGCACCATAAAATTAAATCTTTATTAATGAGTAGCAATATTTAAAGATTAAACTTTTTATATAACTTTCAAATGTGATTTAATTACATTTACTTTTCAGATTAAGGGCCTATATAATTATCCATCTGCTCAGGTAATGACTAAGGCTTTAATCTCCCCTCTTCCCCTGTTAGCTTATCACAGCTGCAGACCATGTGAATGGTCTACATCATATCTTTTCATTGCAAATTGAAGTATAAAACCCCTAATAATAGCTGTACAAGGGTGATAGTTGATGACGTAAAACTTTTATTATTGCCTTGACATCTTGTGAATTGCAGGATTTTCCTTTGAGCTGGCTAGCAGTCAGATTGTCATATGGTATTTAGCTTCCACTTCACCCAGTAGTCACACCTTTGTAAGAGTGGAGGAGAGCTCTGTGAATGTTAATTCATACATGCAATAGCACTGCCAATTTCTTTTTCTTGGCTCATGAATACCTGCAACTGAGTGAAAACAGTGCCATGTGGCATTGTCCATGCCAAGAAAAGTGTGCCATGTATATTTTTGCCTGTCAAACAGTAACAAGCACAGAAACTGCACCTGAAAAAATTGGCAATCCTGTGGGGACATTTTGAGGTGCAATGAATGCATGTCAACATTATTAAAAAATTAGTACCAGTATGTACTTTCCAAAGGTTGTACTTTTCCTATGCTTGAAAGCACTTCCGTGTTTTTAAAAATTATACATTTGATGAGCTTTTTAACGTATGCTTTGTTGTATGTGCTTAGATGTATATATCATAAAACAATTTAGATCACATATGATGACATATGATTTTATTCTTTTTTCTCCACAGATTTTTTTTAAAACCATAAGAGCAGTCCTGAGAGTAATTCCCCTAAGGGTACTTTGGCGACTTTTGTCTGTTTATACAACTCTTTTGCTCACTTAAGATCATTCCCTTTTGTAATGCTTTGCAGATTTGTGAAACATTGGTAATCTGTCTGACCTGTTATAACTAGAAGTCAAAATTTTGTATTCCACTTCTTTATTGACATTAAGGTATGTGGCTGCATGCAATATTCAGTTTTGGTACAGGATCACATGGCCTTACCCTTGTCAGAAATAATATACACATGATACAAAATAGCTGCCATGGATAATGAAGACTTTTTCCACAATCACCGTGGTGACCCTCATTTGTTCATTATGCTGAATATTGTGTTGCCTGTAAAACAGCGTTTCTGTATCTACTTGTACTTTCAGAGCAGGAAGCAAGCAAACATACACATGCAAACACATACATGTCAACACATCTAATATCTCAGTCCCATCAAATTCCAAAATTTGCATTAGGATAATACCTCTATTAGGCAAATAAGCACAAAATGCATGCAAGTTTTTGAGATCTTTACATCAGGTAAGATGGCATTACCCTAAAACAGATTTCAGGATTTGCCTTATAGCCAGCATTGCTAATCCTGCTTTTTGTAGAACTGATCAAGTTATTTTGGCACATGAGGTGGAAGAGCTCACACAAACGTCTCTCCCCGCTGTGTGTCAATAAAAACAAAAACGACAACAAATTCAGTAACACTTTGCTGGCGACGCTGGAGAAGCTGCCTTATTCTGCTTAATAGCAGGGCTTCCAACCCCAACTTTCCTTTGCATGACAGACAAAATTCATCAGCTCAGCATCAATGGGGGAGGGAGGGAGCTGGTCTTGTTGAATTTATGCCTGTCAGGCAGTTATTAAAAAGCACGGGCGCTCCACCAGACGTCTGGATAGCAGTCCTGCTGGCGAAGAGCTTTGCAGCAGAGGTCACTGGTCGTGCCTCCTCAGGGGTGATTAAGAGACAGCTGGCGGTCTGCAACCCTCCCTACCGCCGCTCTGTGCGCGCCTAAGCTACGGCGTGTGCGGAGCGCGCTCGGGGGGGGGGGGAGCGCCCTCCGTTGTAGCAGCAGGAGGCGCAGCTCGCCCGCCAAGGAGCCCGGCACTAGATGGACGGTCCCGCCTGGTGCCCGCACAGATGTGAGGGACTCCTGCCGGCGTCTCCTGCTGCTCTTCGCGCCTCTCCCCCGCCCCCCCCTTAACACCAGTAGCCGGAGCAGCAGCCACAAGGCAATAGGAGCAAGAGGTCCATCATGCTAAGCAGGTGAAGGGACCCAAGCCGCTTTTGCGCTTTTGCGGCTCCCTCCAGTCGGAGGCAAGAAAGAGAAAGACTGGGTGAGGTCGACGTCTTCTCCTGGAAAGCCCAGCCATCCCCAAACTCGCTTTGGACTTTCTCCGGAACCCTCAGCCGAAGAAGGTGGATCCCGCCAATATGGTTACCATGGTGACCAAGCTCGTGCACTACTTCCACCTCAGGTAAGGCGGCCAATGATACTCGCCGGACGCTGCTGTCAGGGCCCCCGCGCGCTCTTGGCTGACGCCTCTGCTCCCCAGGCGAAGATGCGGGAGGCGCTTTCTAGCCCATGGCCGCGGCGGACTCAGCCCGGTCTCGCTTTCTCCCACACAGGGACGCTCTGTCCATTTCTCAGAAAGACGAGGCAGGCTTTCCGTCCCGTCTCCTACCGCCCCAACCCTTCACACACATAATCTGGATATTACTGCCTCAGTCTCCCATCCATGTGCGGCACACTCGTTTCCTGCTCTGTACGCACGTGCTTACAAATCACGCAGCACTCTTGCAATACCTAGGCATTTCCTTTTCTAATCCATGTCTATCAAGCAAGTATCGCAGCCAGAGTTTGGAAAGTTGCTTCCTGGAATACAAAACTCCCCAGTCAGTATGGCCGGTTGTCTTACTGTGAAAGTAGTAGTTTAAAAAAAGTAGTATTAGAAGAGGTAGTTAGTCTTTGCTAGCATATCAGGCAAAAACAAAAGTAAAATAAAGAAGACAACGTTGTGGCACCTTGAAGACTAACTACTATATTTTAATATGAGCATTCCTGGACAATCCCACTTCCTTGTGGACTTGTCCACAAAAGCTCACATTAAAATATAGCAATTAGTCTTCAAGGTGCCAAAACGTTTTTTGTCTTACATAAGAACACAAGAAGAGCCCTGCTGGATCCGGCCAAGGGCCCATCTAGTCCAGCTTCCTATATCTCACAGTGGCCCCACCAGATGCCTCTGGGAGCACACGAGACAACTAGATCCGTGTCTCCTGATACCACTCCCCTGCATCTAGCATGTCTTCCTTCTTTCTTTCCTTCCTTTTGCCTGTTGTTCAAAAAAGTAACGTTTCCAGCTCTGATCTCCACCAGCTGCCCCACAAGAGGGGGGAAAACTGCATGTATTATGTAAAAACAAGGATGAGGAATAGCATTATTTGGCCACTAAAATATCAAGAACAGGAATGTATTACAAAGAGAGAAATACCTAGAAACTTTAGATTTGCTGAATAATTCCAAATTTTTGTCAGCACAGAGGCACATATATGTGTGTATGTGCATACATAAAAGGAAAAGAGTGCACTGAGGGAAAGGTTTGAAGAAGTATGCGTTATATAGATAATAAATATCATTCCATCCTGGAGGATAATCAATAGGTGTTCAAATGTGCTTTCACTTGGTAAATGTGTTCTTGGGACACTGCTGCTCTCAAATGAGAATCTGCTAGTTGAGTTGCTTCCCTTTGTAACGAATACTTATAAAGAGAGTCCACGAGAAGAACTTCATTAAGCGTGAATTACACTATGTCTGTACAACAGAATTAAGACTTTAATACAAAAGTAAATGGAGAATCATTGAATGAAGGAAGATTCTATTTGAATCTACTGTTTTGGCATTTTTTTGTTTGTTTCTTGAACTCAACAGAATTTAACTTATTTGCACCTAATAGATCCCACATTTCAACATATCTTCCTTAGCTGGGACTATGTTTGGATTTAGCCCAATATCTTGCTGTTTTCAAGATTGCTTTTGAAAATGATATGCTCAGCATGTTTGCTGGAAAATGCATGCTTTAAATTTAAAGCAAGTCCTGCCTGATAATCTGCTAAATACATTGTTTCACAAAAGGCAGCATTTCAATTTACATTTGTCCAAATGATCCCTGCATAAATTTTGAAATACTGTGTGTGATAGTGATATGTTTATATTTGGCATCACATTATGTTAGAAGTCATTTTGCAATGAGGTAATAAGCATGCAGAAATTTAGCCTGGAGCTAAATTTCTCTTGGCTCTTGTAGTTACTAAATGAAGGAAGAACTTCCCAGAGACAGCTTTGCTTGTGTTTATTTGTATAATATGAAGGAAGTGTAAAATTACTGTTTCATAAATGCCTGCCACAGCAACTACTGAATGACACTTCCCTGTCTGTTAATAAGTTCGAAACGCACTTTCATATTGAATAGTTCAGATTTTTCAATTCTTAAATTGCAAATCGAAATGAATAGAACTGCTATTGATAACAGCATTTAGAATCTTAGTTCCAATGCATCTGTTATTTTTACAGTGTGGAGGCTGCTCTAAACAGTTTTCCTCCCACACTGCTACAGTCACACATAAACGCTCAGAACTGATTCTGTGAAGATCCCCAGTCTCATGGGCAGATCCAAAACTTACACCTCCCTTCCTAAAGTGTTACTGGTAGTGGCATATGAAGTACCAACATTATCCAGGCCATCCATATGCTTCATGCCTATATTCTTTCTCATGGCTTGGAAATATTTTATTCCCTCACACTTCCATACACTTCAAAAAAATTGTTCAACTTTCTAAAAGCTTGGACAAAATTTAGTCCCATCACTAAAATTTCCTTGTGTGCCAACGGTTGTCACTTGGCAAACTTCAAGATCACATGTAAATAAGGATTGCATGGACAGTGCAGTCCATCAACCTATTTGCTCATTGTCAAATTCTCCTGTATGTACTATTTATTTTATTTCTGGAACTTCTACAGTTCCTTAGATATTTGTTTCTTTTCTGACATTGCACATCATTTTTTTCTGCATCATTTCTGCCTCACACTCAGCCCAAAGAATTTTTATCCATACTTAAAGGTTCCTTCTCTCTCTGCCTCACTATGATCTTAAATCCACAATTTCCCTGATACCCACTTAGCAGCAATACACTTCTGCTTCCCAGTCTCTCATGATGAAGCTGTAAGAGCATATGGATCCAAATGGGTACTCTTCCCTATATTCACACTGAGTGGAAGATATGTACCTCACTTTCCAGAGCCATGGAAAAAAACAAGCAAACAAACAAAAAATGCGAGGAGCTGACATATGGAGAAACCAAAACAAAAAAGCAGACAAAATTAGCTTGAGTCAGCTGAGAAAAACGAAGGCACATTTGTATGAGATATTTAATTTATTAACATTATGCTGAATGCAATTGCCATTGTTCACTTCAAAAAATTATAATAAGTTGATTAAACTGTGAACTGGTGATTAAACAGAAAACTGGCGATGACTTCATCTTCTGTTCTTTTTTTGTTATCCCATTCCATATGTAGGGAAGCCTCTGGTTGCATGACAAAATACAATTGACAATGGGAAAAATCCTGAACTATTTTCATTATTTCATTTCATTACTGATTCCTCAGGACATCTAAATGGATTTGCTTCTAATGTATGCTTGCATCTATCATTAAAAGTGAAATTAGTAACATCAACATAATTCTAGGATTAATTAACCAATCACAATGCCATAGAACAGTCCTAGATGTGAAAAGGTAGTTAAAAATACCCAGTCATAGATGGGAAAAGAAGAGGCACGAGCTAGATAGTAGATATTTGAAAAACAAAAAATGGGCTTCCTTTTCAATTTAATCAATTTGCATTGCCACAGACAAGCATTTGGCAGCTCATGTAATGAACTTATGTATGTTATCATTAGGCTTATTTCTTATCTTAGTGGCTATGCATTATGTAGCACTTGAAAGTATATATATATATGTGTGCTGGGGCAAGAAATATATAAATGTGAAAATATGCATAGATTCTCATGCCTATATGTTGACTAGTCTGGCTTAGTACTTTCTGACTTCATTGCCCAGACCTAATGCATTGTTACGTTTGTCAGCTATTGGGTTAGCTGAAGTGCTCCTTATTTTGACCTGCTATTATTCAAGTCATTTATTTATTTTTGAAATGAAATATGTGGAACCATGTGTGACAGAATTTTCCATTTCATAATACAAAACTGCTAAAATGCTGATATGCCTAAATAGGGTAGACAGCTCTGATCTAACATAATTTCACATTATGGTGGAGGTGGGCCTTTGCAGTTGTATTGTGCTACTAGGCAGCTGCCGTAAATTTTTCTCTGTGTCATACTATCTGTTGCCCAAATTTTGTACAATGCAGATCACTGTGATGTATCTGCACCTGTTGATCTTAAGTATATAGCCTCTTTTGCTATTTACTATAGTATGAAATACAGCTAAACAATAAACCACTATAATAGTGTTTGCTTACGTGTGAAAATATGAGCTGACTTTGTATACAGAATACTGTATGTGTACTGATGAGGCAGATATAATAAGAGAGAGCTGTATTTTTAAATCTTATTTGATAGGATTAGGAAGACAGATAAAACTATAATTTATGGTCTACTGAGAATGTAAAAGATTGAGTCAAGAAAGTACACATTTAACTCACTCTAAGATATTGAGGCAAGGATAGAACAGTTAAATACAAAGGCAAGTTTATGATTCATTAGAAAGACAGATGTGTATAATAACAATATGTATGAGTACGGACAATTCTGTAGTTTCTGATTATAGGACTTTCCTATTAAAACACAAGTATAGAACATCACAATAATGTTATTGTTTGCAAAAAGAAGCCCAGGTATTTGAAGAAAGGACATGATCTTCAGATGAGTACAGACTGACTGGCAGTGGCACCCTACGTTATCAAGCACAGAGCTCATCAAATCTGCTGACTAAATGAGGACTGAGAACTACTTTGTGTAAAGCAAGAATTAATTCGTCCAGCTGAATGAGATTTAACAAGTCAGTGGCCCTAAGTACATTAACTTAGGTAAGCTCTTCTTTGAAAAGGACACTTAGTGAGTGGAACATGTTTAGTATCTGAATAGGAACAGAAATATTATACACTTCCACCTTATATTATGCTCACCTCTTCAGAAATGTAAGGTACATGAAGAAACGCCAATGTTTTTCTTGTTCCTTTCCCACTGAATGATGCATGTCATCATGGGTGTTTTGACTTTAAAAGTGGCAGCTCTAAACAGTGATAATATATATATTGTCTCCCAAAATATCTTAGTTCATTAGATTAGCTGGTTAGTTGAAAGCTATTATTATTTTAAAACAACAAAGAGGCATGTGGCATCTAAAAGAATGCTTGATGTATCATGCACTGAAGAAGGAAGCTGCAGACCGAGAACTCCCCAAAAGTTTATGTCAACCAGAACTTGTTACTCTTTAAGGTGCCACACGACCCTTCTTGCTGCAAAAGTCTGACAGGGCTCCATCTGTGGTTACTTTAGTTAATTTACCTTGCTCGCAGCTGTGGCTTTCTTTATTGAATCAATTGATCTTGAATTAGTTTTCCTGTACCTACTGTCTTCCACTTCTCTTAGCACTATTTTATTTTCAAGTGAGTCATCCTTTCATTACATGTTCAAATCATGATACTATCAGTATACTCATCTTAGCTTCTAGAGTAAGCTCAGGCTTCACTTTTCTTATTTGTGTTTCTGGTCATCCAAGGCAGAGCTCTCTTGCAGTGTTACATTCCGATGAACATTGTTCTCTGCTTTCTTCATTACCTAGTTTGCACACATAGGACATAGTAAATGGGAACACCATAGTAGGAATGATCTTGACCTTGATCTCCATGGACACATCCGTACAGTTAAGAATCTTTTCTAGTTCCTTTGTAGCTGCCCTTCACAGTTTCAGCCTTCTTTGATTTCCTTGCTGCAGTTTCCATTTGGACTGATGACTGAACCAAGGTATAAACATTCCTTAACAACTTCAATCTCTTCATTGTGAACATCATATGTGTAATGGACCACAAAAATATATGTGTAATTAAAATTATGAACATATTTGGCATGAGTGGGAGCATATGGCTGTCCATATGTTGTTTGATTGCAACTTCTGTCATCCTTCACCATTTGCCATGTTTGTTAGGGCTCATGGGGGGGGGGGGTTTACAGTCCTACAACATCTGGAGGACACATCTTGCCCTTCCCTGATGTATGAAGATATAAAGTGTGTTGCATGTAGTGAAGTGAATTATATGTAACATATTTTATATCTTCATATATCATAGTCAATGTACTATAATACATTTGCTAGCCTTTTTTAAGGTGCTATGCAGTATTATTTTTACTGCAATAGACTAACATTGCTACCCATTGGAAACTTAAAATATGTTTATGTATAATAAAAGAAAATCCAGAACAAATGTGAAAGAATGCTTGAGAACAACTAACAAAGGAGACAGAAATGGGTGGAACAGATACAAATGACTAATGCAAGAAACATTGAACAAACAGGATGAGACAAAGAAGGGACAGACAAAAAGACAACACAGTATTCAGAAGCAAAGTGGCCACCAATGTTACAAAAGAGAATTGTATAGTACATCAGACTGTCAACAACAGCACTGCAATGCTTTTTCTAGTAATCCTATATGTCGTTATCCTTCAGTCAATCCTACTAATGTTAATGGAAAAACTACTAAGTAGACATTCATAGCAGATCATTGTTATTCTACAATATACACACCCACCTGGAAATAAATGGCACTACAATCAGTAAAACATATTTTGAGTATATATATGTATTAAATGAGTGGCACGTTTACTTCTACAATTATGCTGTACTGATCGATAAAACAGTTGAAGATCATACTTGAACACGAAATTATGCATGTTTTCTTAAAAATTGTAACCAAAATTTTTAATACTGCTTAAATATTTTAAGAAACTTTTTTATGGAGAGGTTGTCCATCAAACCAAAATTCAGGCTTTCTCTTTTGTTTCCAGGAACAGATCCTTCATACTCTTAGACTAAAAGCCCTGGAATGGAAATCTCATAGGGGACAGATTACTACTGATATGCTGTGTGTGTGCGTGCACACACACACACACACACACGTGTGTGTGTGTGTGTGTGTGTGTGTGTGTATGCATATTAGTTTTAATTCTGACCTTAGATCGACTGTAGGTGGGTGTAATACTTCTACTAAGCAGTCTGAGTCATTAACAATGATCCATAGCTGTGCCTATACTTTAGCTATGATGGCAGTGAAGAAACAACATTTCTCCGTGTCTACTTTTTCTGTGCAGTGCTAAGCAGAGCAACTTTCCTGGGTGATTTATACCAGTGACCCATATGACTTTTTTCCTAAGTACCCCAAGGATAAAATCACCTTCATCTGAGGATCTAACCAACCAATATGCTTCACATGTTTTTTAGAAAACGTGCTCTGTAAAGTGATGAAAGATGTTTTTCAGATGCCATCTGATGCTAAGTCTAGATGCTACCAGTTCCAGAATTCAAAGAATTATTGGGCTAAATCCAATGGTTAGTTCTATTAGTCAGACTAGATCCAGTGAGATTTTTGATAAGTTAACACTTAACGTAAGTCCCATTTGTTAAGTGCACCAACTCTTGATGGGATTTACTCCATGTTTTGGATTAATGTAGTTGTTGCAGCCTAAGGATGAGGGCCAGGTATTTGGTGAGATATGGATAGTGTGCTTGATGGGTGTGGCTTTTTAATCACTCCTTGTATAACATCTAGAAAAAGGGGATAATCATCAGTGTCCAGGTGGTTGTTATTGGTGGAATACTGAGAAAGGAGAAGAATCACAAGGGTACTTTATTTTGTCTTGTTGTGGTATCTTTCTGGCCCATCTCTCTGGGACGGGACTTGAAGGCACTATTTTAAAGTGGCTCCAGTTATTTCTGGAAGAGAGAACTCAGAAGATGGTGCTGGGGGATACCTGTTTGATATCTTGACCGCTGGCCTGCGGCATCCCTCAGGGTTCTGTTTTGTCTCCTATGCCAGCGTTCCCCAACCTTTTTAGTAGTGCGGACCGGCGGAGCCTCTGAGGGAGGTGGGGCGGCCCTTCACGCTTGCGCTCTCAGACGCACGCGCGAAGTGGTTGGGGAGCGCGTGCGCCTATGGCGTGCGTGCGTTCCCTCACCGCTTCGCGCATGCACAGGAGCTCCTGCCCACCCGCGCACCCACCCCACCCCTGCACGCGGGCGCATGCTTGAAGGGGTGAGGGAGTGCGTGCCAGGGGCGGCGACGGAAGCCTGGGAGTCTTTTTTAAAATTTTATTTTACTAAACATTTTTTATTTTACTCCTCGCCGCCCTCCGTGGGAAATTCAAATGCAGCCACTGGTGTCGGTTCCGGAGCTGGAGGCACCAGCGGCGGCATCGGCCTGCTGAAGGCAGCGAGGAGCGCCTACCCCAGCCTCCTTGGAGCCCGCCGGGAGGAGAGCAGCCGGAGCACCCGGCTCTTGCCCACCCCACCCCCCGCCGCCGCCGGGCCGCAAAGGCAGACCTCCTGCCCCTTCCACTGGAGCCAAATAATTGCTTGGTCCTTTGTTGTTTGGTGTCTACAGCCCCGGGGCCTTCATTTGTGGGAACTTGCTGTGGCTAGTGCCTCCCTCTTTAATTACCTTTTCTCCTTCTGCTCAAACACCCGCTCCCTTGGCTTACTCACTCCCGGCAGCAGCCGGGTGTAACTCCCAAAAACTCTCGTCCTTGAAACTGGGTCTCCCCTCCCATTCCCTCCATGCTCCGGCCCCGCGCCCCACAACAACAGCCACAAGGGCTTTGAGCACCTACCCCAGCCTCCTTGGAGCCCGCCAGGAGGAGGGCAGCCGGAGCACCCGGCTCTTCCCTTCCTCCCGGCTCTTGTCCACTCCCCCCCCGCCGCCGCCGGGCCGCAAAGGCAGACCTCCCGCCCCCCCCCACACTCCCCTCCCCACAGCTGCTTTGCGCGCATGGGCGCTTGCGTGAAGGGGTGAGGGAGCGCTCACGCCGGCGCTGGCATGTGCGCGTGCAAAGCAGCTGTGGGTAGGGGAGTGCGGGGCGGCGGCGGGAGGTCTGTCTTCGCGGCCCGGTCGGGCTCAAGCCACGGACCGGCAATGGCCCGCGGACCGGGGGTTGACGACCTCTGTCCTATGCTACTGTATTTAACATGTACCACTGGGAGAGGTTGTCCAGAGTTTTAGGGATCAGTGTCACCAGTATGCAGATGACACCCAACTCTATTTCTCCTTTCCACCTAAATCCAAGGAAGCTGTTTCAGCCCTAGATCAGTGCCTGTTATTAGTAATGGACTGGATGAGGGTGAATAAACTGAAACTTAATCCAAATAATACAGAGATGCTCCTGGACAGTTGAAAGGCAGATCAAGGAATAGGCATGCAACCTGTGCTGGATGGGGTTACACTCCTTCTGAAAACACTGGTACATAACTTGGGGCTGCTCCTGGACTCGTCTCTGAGCCAGGATGCCCAGATTTCAGTGGTGGCCAGGAGTACTTTTTCACAATTAAAAGTAGTGATCCAGCTGCACCCATTCCCGGAGAGGTCTGATCTGGCCATAATGACACATGCTTTAGGTACATCCTGGCTGGATTACTGTGATGTGCTATGCATAAGGCTGCCTATGGAAAGTGTCAGTAAACGTCAGTTGGTCCAAAAAACAGCAGCCAGACTGCTGATTGGGGCTGGTTACAGGGATCACATAAGCCCCCTCTTACATCTCTACTGGTTGACAATCTGTTTCTGGGCATAATTTAAAAGTGCTGGTTCTAAACTATAAAGACCCAAATAGGTTGGGTCCAAGCTGACTCAAAGATTGTATCTCCCATTATGAGCCTGCTTGGGTATTAAAATCATAGGGAGAGGCCTTTCTCTCAGTCGAACCACCTTCACAGGTGTGTTTGGTGGGGACATGTGAGAGAGCCTTCTCTGTTGCTGCTCCCATACTTTGGAACTCTGTCCACATAAAGCCAGGCTGGCTCCAACTTTGCTGTCCTTCTGCAAGCAGGCAAATACCTTTCTTTCTCTTCAGGCAGACTTTCCCTCAGCCTGAGCGGGGTTTTTAAATGGATTGTTGTGCCTTACTGCTCTGACTGTGTTTTTACTATTTCTTTTGTTTACCATTTCTCAGAGTGGTATCTGTTTGTTCTTTTTTAAGATTTGTATACACATTTTTTTTTTAGCTTTAAACATTGTCTTTTAATGATGAAAGCTGCCTTGGGTCCTGTTTAAGGAGGAAGGTGGGGTAAAATATTAGATAGATAGATAGATAGATAGATAGATAGATAGATAGATAGATAGATAGATAGATAGATAGATAGATAGATAGATAGATAGATAGATAGATAGATAGATAGATAGATAGATAGATAGATAGATAGATAGATAGATAGATAGATAATGCTTGTGGGTTTGGTATCTAGCTGCAGAGCCAGAGATGGGTGTTTTATTTCCCACTTTGCCTCATTGACAGAAATTAGACTCAGTGATCCATAGCTTCCCTTCCAGCTCTGCTGTTCTAAGATGATGATGATTGTTGTTGTTGTTGTTGCCTTTTTAATGGGGAGCTGTTGTGGGAAGATGGGAATTAATAAGTGAAGAAAAAGAGCGGGGGGGAGGGGGCAGCAAAAAGAAAGAGGGTGAGAGTAGGACTGGACAAGAGCAGGTGAATAACAAGACAGCCAATGTAAGTGGATATAAGAGACTCAACACAAGATAAAGCAAGACCCTGAAAGAACAAGGACAGGTGTGTGTGAGAGTGAGCAAGTGCAGAAGGGAGTATGAGAGAGTGGGCAAACACAGAGACATGCATAAGAGATTGACAGAGTGGGTGGGCATACATGTCCACAAGACAGAGAGAGAGAGAGAGAGGGGTGGGTGGGTGTATGTGTGAGAGACAGACCAAGTGAGGGCAGGCAGGCAGGCAGGTCCTCATTTGTGCCTAAGAGAGCTACAGTGGACAGATATACACATGCTTATGAGTGGGGTGGGGTGGGGGAAAGGATTTCTATGACATGTAATATTTTTTCCTGCAACCTGTGTTTGAACTTATGGGTTGCTGTGAACATGTTTATGAGCAATCTGGTGAGAAAGGTCAGATTACCCATAAACATGTTTGAACTTGCTTATGGGATAAAATGTAGGTTGCAGAGAAAATGTGAAGTGTCATAGAAATCCTCCCCCTACACCTGAGAGACTGAGAGAGAGAGAGAGAGAGAGAGAGAGAGAGAGAGAGAGAGAGCAGATGCCAGTGGGACAGCACAAGTCAGTTTTAAGATCTATGGCTTAAACAGGCACCACATTGGACTGTTGATGCATGTGTAGATGATGTATGTTCAGGCCAACTTTGTTTTGTCACATACAAGGCCAAGGTGGTTGGTGGAGTTAAATTTCAGAAGCTATCTTCAAGACACATGGAATCAGCAAAACACTGATTCCACACCAGTCTCTAGAGTTTATGGCTAACCATCCATGGCTTAGTTGTATATTTGGAATATCCATAAGCAAGACCTTCCCACACTGCTTATTTAAGTATCTAATATTCAGAGATACATGTGGACGTCCTAAATGAAGCCTTTCAATGTGGAGGCTTCATTTAGGATGTCCGCATGTAGTTCTTCCAGCCAACTTGCCCCCCCCCCCAACTATTGATGTAATTTAAAATTCCTGGAGCTCCTTCTATTGGATATAATCAGGAAAGTACCAGGTGGATGGCGATTGATGGAGATCATTTTGTTATTACCGTTCAGAGTGTTCACTAAATTAATATGTGAAAGAATGCCTTCTACAAAATTCCAGCCAACCTAGCATTTTCTCAGCATACGGGACTACATAGCTGTTCCTATCTCCAACTGTTGGGGATGGTTGTAATTCAAGGCATCTGAGAAGAGAGTGCCAGAACACTATTTTCAATCTGCAGTGAGCAGAATTAGCCACTTGAGGGAACTGGTGAGCATTTTCATGTGTTTTGCAAAAGATGTACCAGAAAGGGCAACATTCAAATAAAAGAATAGCGATGAGAAACAGAATGAGTTACTTTTTCAGATGTGGATGACAGTAAAGGTAATGAGTTGTGTTCATTCAAAGCTGAAAGTAGCAGGACAAATTCCTTTTTTAAAAAGAGGAATGTACCAACTTGATTGATAGAGTGATTTCAATACGAATCCAAGGCAGACCTTTCAACATCACAGTAATCCAAGTTTATGCACCAACCACCAATGCTGAAGAGGCTGAAATTGACCAATTCTATGAAGACTTACAACACCTTCTAGAACTGACACCAAAGAAAGATGTTCTTCTCATTATAGGGGACTGGAATGCTAAAGTAGGGAGTCAAGAGATAAAAGGAACAACAGGTAAGTTTGGCCTTGGAGTTCAAAACGAAGCAGGGCAAAGGCTAATAGAGTTTTGTCAAGAGAACAAGCTGGTCATCACAAACACTCTTTTCCAACAACACAAAAGAGGCGACTCTACACATGGACATCACCAGATGGGCAATACCAAAATCAGATTGATTATGTTCTCTGCAGCCAAAGATGGAGAAGCTCTATACAGTCAGCAAAAACAAGACCTGGAGCTGATTGTGGCTCTGATCATCAGCTTCTTATAGCAAAACTCAAGCTTAAACTGAAGAAAGTAGGAAAAACCACTGGGCTAGTCAGGTATAATCTAAACCAAATCCCTTATGAATACACAGTGGAAGTGAAGAACAGATTTAAGGAACTAGATTTGGTGGGCAGAGTGCCTGAAGAACTATGGATGGAGGCTCGTAACATTGTACAGGAGGCAGCAACAAAAACCATCCCAAAGAAAAGGAAATGCAAGAAAGCAAAGTGGCTGTCCAACGAGGCCTTAGAAATAGCAGAGAAGAGAAGGGAAACAAAATGCAAGAGAGATAGGGAAAGTTACAGAAAATTGAATGCATACTTCCAAAGAATAGCAAGGAGAGACAAGAGGGCCGTACAATTGCACTCATTTCACACGCTAGCAAGGTTATGCTCAAAATCCTACAAGGTAGGCTTCAGCAGTATGTGGACCGAGAACTCCCAGAAGTACAAGCTGGATTTCGAAGGGGCAGAGGAACTAGAGACCAAATTGCTAACATGCGCTGGATTATGGAGAAAGCCAGAGAGTTCCAGAAAAACATCTACTTCTGCTTCATTGACTACGTAAAGCCTTTGACTGTGTGGACCATAGCATACTTTGGCAAGTTCTTAAAGAAATGGGAGTGCCTGACCACCTTATCCATCTCCTGAGAAATCTATATGTGGGACAGGAAGCAACAGTTAGAACTGGATATGGAACAACTGATTGGTTCAAAATTGGGAAAGGAGTACGACAAGGCTGTATATTGTCTCCCTGCTTATTTAACTTATATGCAGAATACATCATGTGAAAAGCTGGACTGGATGAATCCCAAACTGGAATTAAGATTGCCGGAAGAAATATCAACAACCTCAGATATGATACCACTCTGATGGCAGAAAGTGAGGAGGAATTAAGGAACCTCTTAATGAGGTTCACTTAATGAGGAGAGCGCAAAAAATGGTCTGAAGCTCAACATCAAAAAAACTAAGATCATGGCCACTGGTCCTATCACTTCCTGGCAAATAGAAGGGGAAGATATGGAGGCAGTGACAGATTTTACTTTCTTGGGCTCCATGATCACTGCAGATGGTGACAGCAGCCACGAAATTAAAAGACGCCTGCTTCTTGGGAGGAAAGCGATGACAAACCTAGACAGCATCTTAAAAAGCAGAGACATCACCTTGCCGACAAAGGTCCGCATAGTCAAAGCTATGGTTTTTCCAGTAGTGATGTATGGAAGTGAGAGCTGGACCATAAAGAAGGCTGACCGCCGAAGAATTGATGCTTTTGAATTGTGGTGCTGGAGGAGACTCTTGAGAGTCCCCTGGACTGCAAGGAGAAGAAACCTATCCATTCTGAAGGAAATCAACCCTGAGTGCTCACTGGAAGGACAGATCCTGAAGCTGAGGCTCCAATACTTTGGCCATCTCATGAGAAGAGAAGACTCCCTGGAAAAGACCCTGATGTTGGGAAAGTGTGAGGGCAAAAGGAGAAGGGGACGACAGAGGACGAGATGGTTGGACAGTGTCATCGAATCTACCAACATGAATTTGACCAAACTCCAGGAGGCAGTGGAAGACAGGAGTGCCTAGCGTTCTCTGGTCCATGGGGTCACGAAGAGTTGGACACGACTTAATGACTAAACAACAACAACCAACTTCTGTCCCAGATAAATTAGTTGTTCACATGAACAGAAAAGTGATACTGAACCTGTTTTAGATAAGGATGAATTTCACTTAGAGGGTCAGGCTTTTAGTCTGGATGTGCTGACTGAACCAGATTTGTGCTTAATGATCCATAGGATCCCTTCCGGCTCTGCAGTTCTAAGATTGTTATTATTATAAATCCCTGCATTTTATGACATGCATGATCATATATTTTTAACAACTGTCCAGCTAAATGTATCTATGTAACTTGGACTGAGCTGCTACAGCAAGCAAGATGAATAAATGTAAAACAATGGATCCCTGCATAGCAACCAAAGCAACCTCTTTTTCTTCTTTCCTTTTTTTTTTTTGCTATTTATTTATTGTTTGACCAATGAAGGAAACCACTATCCCCTGCTTATTAAATCTGCCCTATCTTTGTCATGGGGTCACGAAGAGTTGGACATGACTTAACGACTAAACAACAACAAAAATCTTTGTCAAACAAGCAAAACTGTTTCAATCATAGGATATCTTCATTGACATTTCTTTCATTTGCACACAAATTCAAGATTATTTATGATAGTAATAGCAAGTTCATTGAAATTTAGATAACCCATCAGAATCAAGAGGGGAAAAAAAATCATTTTCTAATGTTTAAAAGGCCTGTGGACTTCAGATAAGTGTTCTGACAATGTTAAACCATGATGAGAAATATGCTGTGTGGGGAGAGAAAGCTAGTGAAAGATATAAATGTAAGAACTATCTCTTCAAACCAGATCAGGTGGCTCAGTACAGAAAAAGATGACTTCTAAACACAGTGGATTAAATATTTGCACAAGACATAGATTATAAAAAAAAAAATAAACGGTGCACTGTACATTCATTTTTTTAAAAATAATGTGCAGTTACATTTTAAATTAAGATATTTAACAATGTCAATTGTATCCATAATGAATGGACAATTTTTAAATTTTCCCATAGTGAAAAAATTACCAGATTAGTTTCTCATAAACTGGCACAATCTGTTGTGTACTTTGAATAGGCGGAATACTGTGGGCCCCTCAAGAGACTCCACTGCAATGCTTAATAAGGGTGAAAAAGCACCATGGCACCTCCCAGAAAAAACTGTTTGTTTATTGTGATGTAAGATTCCATGAGGATGGCCACATTTCATCAGAGCGAAACGCACTCCCCCAGAAGACTACAAATCCACTGACAATTTGCTAAAGCACGTTGGAGGAAGAACCGTGTTAACCAGTGAGACTTAAGGATTAAACTAATTATAACATTAATTGCACAGATGCAATTAATGGGTAGATTTTCTGGAACGTTTTTGCTCTGGGAGTCAATAAAGTCTAATGTATGAAGCTGACATTTTTCTCCAAGTAGCCTTTTACCGTGAGTGAAGGCTGAAATAATAACTTTTGTACAGGAGTCCATGGCCACAGTGTCATAAAAGAAACAGGAAGGTAGCAATGACGTATATGAACATAGCTTGATTGGGGGACCAGGAAAGCTTTGCTTATGTTTATATTCACATCCTGCTTCATGGCTGATGACCCTCAGGAGTATGGTTACACAATTATAACAAATAAAAACCCCACACAGTTAAAAAAATCAGCATTTATTAAAGCTATAAATAACACAACAGCAGCAGCAATATAATTATCCTGCCTGGCCAAAACAACTATCACTGATGTTCTGTGAATTGTGATGGGAATACTTCTCCTTGTTCTTGATAGTTAAGGGGCCAATTACCTGTATGCAAGATTTTTCTTTCGGAAGCGACCAGCATAAGGAACCTCATTTCAGTTAAGACCCTAATAGGGGAGATATATGCCTTTATTGTTCTGTCCACAGCTTTGATTGTAATCCAGAACAGGCTCCCCACAAGTTAAGTTTGTGCTGAGGAAAAAAGGGGACTTGAAAGTAACATTGTTATCTATGACACATTACTTTTGAGGATTACAAGGGCATTACACTGCTTCTCTTGCATACAATATAAGAACTTGTAACTTTGTTATCTTTTTTCTCAAGTAACATATAAGTCTAATTTTGTTACATTTGAGTGGCTAAAATTCTTTGAAGAGAGCGTTTAAATTAAAACAAATTATTTTTCATTTATTTATTTTTTTCATTTTAGGCTACTTCATTACTTTTTCATATTTTTCTTTCCACCAAAACATAAACTACAAAGTGGTGAAAGAGTAAAAGAGTTACGTAGCAAGTGACATCACAAATTACTGGAAAGAAAAACATCTAAAAACTTTGATGGTGATGATCTATTGTTTGGAGAAGGCCTTTAATAATTACATAATGAATTTCTTTTGAAAATGACCTTTCCAAATTGGGGAGGGGGACCTGAGACTTTACTAGGTAGCAAAGAACCAAGGTGAAGTTGAGCACTTTCAGGTCAGTCTTCCTGTGCTGCCCATTTTTGGGGAAGACAATCCTGCTGCAATTAAGAGTATACTGGCTGAAATCCTGTTGGTGTAAATATGCCTGCAGAAGGATGATGATGCCATCAATAGGGGGAGATTTTTGGTAAATAAAGACTCCCCTCTTCCATAGTTTATTTGACTTGCAAAAAGTCAATTTCTAATAATGTGGAATCTGTGGGGCAGAAGAAGGAGGTCTTTCATTACTGAAAATCAGCAGCAGAGGATGATGTCACTAGTGAGGAAATATTTTCAGTAATTAAATACTTCCCCCTCCATCCCATGGCTCCCATGGTTGCCACACAATGAAACTGATTGTTTGCAAACCAGACAAGCTGAGGAAAAGAAGAGGGAAGTCTTTAATACCCCAAATCTTTCTCTGCTGGTGAACTCATCACCTTTCCATAAATGTAGTTATGCCAGTAGGGTTTTAAACACTTTGTAGTCAGTTTCACATATATTTTAACCCATAGAAGACTGATAGTCCCTCAACAACAACAATAACAACAACTCACAGAGAGGGAGAGTTCTAAAGAGAGAGCACTACTGCCAAAAAGCTCTTACTTCCTTCTACTCTGAAATGATACCACTTCAGAAAGCTTGTGGATATGTAAAATAAAGCAGGTGACGTACAAGCCTCCTGCAAGTATTATGATGCTGATGATGTACTAGCTGAAACTATTGCCTGCTTTTAACAAACTCCTGGAAATGCTTTTGTATGGAAGCAGCATTGTATTTCCGCCAGCAGATGGCAAACAACCAGTTTAATGCAGCAGCAAAACGACATCCATCTGGAAAAATTTGAAAAGTGTTTACAGACAAGTTACAGGCATTTATTCCTCATTACGTTTATGCCTACATTAGAGGCAATTTTCAACAGCTACTTGTGTATCTAGAAATTTAGAGCTCTTTATGAATAAATTGAATGATGCAATCCATATATGCAAAAGTTATGACTGTATTTGTGAATTTATCAAATAGTAACTTCAAGAAAACAAGTGTGTATTTTCTCCTTTTCAGCCACAAAATTCAGCAGGAGCAACAAATAATTTCAAAAGCTCAACTGAAATTTTAGCAGCTGCTAGTATTCAGTTGTTAATGCTGCAACTTTAGATATACTGTATCTACAAACAAAATGAATAAATAAAATTCAGAATGCACATCTATTTTTCTTTCTCAATAGCCAGTTTAAAGCCTAAGCATCCCTGCTAGGAAAAAATTCCAATGAACTTAGTAGGACTTCCAAGTAAATCAATTGCAGTGTGTTATTTGTTTCTCCAAGGGCAATGACAGCTTTGACGCCTCTACTTCCTGAGTACTATCCTGGTGCTGTTTTGATAGAGTCTTTCAAATCTAGGAGAGTTGAGCATTAGGTACTTATTTGGAAAGTGCTAAATGTTCAAGTCCTTCTGCACTATATGGTCCAGACCCATAATCTACCATTATATTTTGTGTGATTTTCATGACTATTGAGAAGGGGGTAAAAAGCCTTAAATTGGTACCTTATCCCATGAAGTTTCTTGTCAAACAGTATCACTTGTTTAATGATACCTCTATGATGGTCATACTTCTTTTTTAAATGGAGGAAATCCCTTCTTCAACCCTTCAGAAAACCCTTGAACATTCCTCTTCTAACTAGAACAATGTGCTTATCCTTTGAATTTGTGCAGGTTTCTTAACTTGGCCTTATATATCATTGAAATAACAATTACAGAGCTATAATAATAAACTACAGGGCTAAGCATTTCCTCTTTTGGGAACCCTCAAAATGTAAAGCTGCACTTGCACAAAAATCCTGTATGCCTTCTTCTGAAATTTAGAAGGTTTAGATGGAGCAAGTTATCATTGCAATTTTCATTCAATTCTGGTAAGAAATTGTTTCTATTTATAAAACCAGTCCTTTGCACAAACAATCTTTTAACTTTTCCACCCTGAAAACTAGTACACATAATATTGTGTGATGTCACTGCACCTGCAAATTTCAGTCAATTTTGACAAACTAAAAATCACAGAAACATCTTATTGTCATTTGTTCATTTCCAGTGAGCAACAATCTTGCGATTTGTACATGCTTCAATTCTGAAAACCCTGGCAAATATTTGTTTTGAAAAACTATCAAATGCCCATTCAATTTCATTTGCTGATGCTTGATGGGGAAACCAATTTATGTGAGACAAATTTCTGAACTGTAGTGTACAAAATAGGGGCTACGTTTTTGGATGTAGTTCAACAGGTCCTAATTAAACCTATGTAGGAGAAAAGAAAGGGGAACAAAAGTCTGTAAAGATATACACATATTTTTAAAGAAGTGTGGTAGTTTATTTACTAAAAAATGAATAGGGTACTCATGAAGAGGGATGTGGATATTAGCCAGCACATAGCACAGATCGCAACATAAACGAGAGAACTCACAACCCCATATGTGGCACTGAGAAAAGGAAGCATAAAAGTGTCCTGATATGGCCAACAGTCTTGGAAAAATGGCACCACTACTTTTCCAGATACAGTAGAGCTGAAGAGTACCACACATGCTGGATGTACCATAAGAAAAAGAAACACTCTGGGGTACTGTGGAATATTTATGATAAAGTGTTGCTATGTTTTTTTAAAATACAACTATTTGGTTGCAGGAGTCTGGGATGTAAAGCTATCTTTGTGGGTTAGCCGTAGGCCTCCTTTATGGCAAGCAGCCCCTCAGCCATTGGGTGGTGTTGCAGTGTTCTTTTTTTCTTTTTCTTTTAGAAATATATGCTCTTTGGTCTTCAAATGAAGTTAGTTTGGAAGGCCTCATGATATTCATTTGTTAGACAAATAATGCTTTCATATTTTTATCTATCAAAATTAGGTTTCAGAGGCCCAAGTACTGCAACTCATTCTGTATGATTAAGGGGGCTGTAGACTCAGATTACTAGCCCACCCTATTTATTTGGAAAAAGCTCCACTGAAGCTTGCATAGGATTGTCTGATGACATACTTAGCTAGGAGACAGACCCATATGACTGTTATATAGGATGAAGCTCCACTGAACATTTTACACATCTTATATAATGGCAGGGGCAATGCAAACTAATTCAAATGTTGAAAGATACCTACACATAGCAACATGCAAAGTTTTCTGCTTAAACTATCTCAGTACCATACCAGAATAGAAATAAAATTCAGTTGTTTTTCATACAAGTAAGATAGTGCTGTTGTTTATGGCGCATGGAAGTGACTGTTAGTATTCAAGAGTAATATCTTCCAAGTTTTTGTTATGAATTTGCCCTCATCTTATCTACTTAATAAGAATAGTTACAAAGGCAGCCACCAGAGTGCACCACCACACCCTTTTTAGAGCAGTTTGTAAGACAAAGGGGGAAAGATCAAAAGCTAATATTTTGTTTACAGGAATGTATTGATTTAATACAATTATTACAATTAATTAGACAGAAATCCTGTTCATGTATAACCAAATTCAATGAGACTTACTTTTGAGTAAATACATATATGTTACAGTACAAACTATGTATGTTAACTTCTATTGAGTTCAATTGCATTTACTGCTAGGTTAGTATGTGCTGAACTGCAAAGTTAGAAATGTATGCCGCACTGTAATATTGTATTAACTTTGTTATAGAGTCATGTAACAAGTATAGTACATTGATGCACTTCACTACATATCAAAAGCTAGACCAGGAAGAAATATATTCTGCATAGGAAAGATTCACTGCAGTTGTATAAAAGCAGGACAGTGAGGCCTCCAGCAATTGGCAGCCTTAAATGTTTGTCAGTCTTTTGAATATATTGTCATATGAACACATAACATGGAATAAGTGACAAGTAATAAAATACTTGACTTTAAAAATAAATCTTTCTACATTAAAAAAAATCACATTTCCAGCTGTCTAACTACAATAACTAATGAATTATTATTATCATTACATAATTATATCATTCAACTTATATTTTATTCAACACATAATAGTACAATTATAACAATATAGTTATAATTATAATGTGTTGAATAATTTGCCTGTACTTTCTCACTGCTCATTCCTGCCTGCATCGCATCATTCTGCCCCTCCTTTGCCACTATGCATCTGCTTCAGAGGCAGAAAGTATGAGATTTAGATTTTTTAATGCACTGGAATAAAATGGTTTCTGCAGTAAATATTGCAGTCACAATTTAGTAGGAGACATCACTTCGTCCCAACATGCATGTGCAAACAAGCTGAAGATAAGTGTGGATACCACTATTTTCACCAGATTTTTTTAATCTCCAGGAAAACACTGTGCATAACAGAAGACTGATGAAACAGGTACCATGCTTTCCTCCTGGCAACATTAAAGAAAACAAGGCAGCAGTGAATAGTAGCATAGTACGAAACATGGTAGTGTCAAACCCAGCAGTATTTACAAGGTTGAATGGCTTAGTTTGCACTGATATTCTGTACCTCTGTACCGACTGTAGATTAACTGGCCAGTTTTATGATTTCTGTTTACTTCAAGATATTTAAAAGAGAAACTTTGCCCTTGACAACCCTTTTTATAATGGTTTGTCTTCACATAAACCCTTACACTTGTTCTTCTTGTTCATGCAAAGACTTTTTAAAATCCATAGTCGGAGGGAAACTGTTGCAAATGCTTGGTGGTGAACATTAAGTTGGATCCAAAAATCTCCATGCAGAAGTGCATGGGTGGCAGAGAAAAAGTTATCAGCTTCCAGGCTCCCACTGCCCCTGACTTAGGTTGCAGAGCCTTGCACAATATCATATTTTACTCCACAAGGCTCCCAATGATTTTAAAGGAATGTTGCCTTCTATTGTAGCACGTAAACATTTCCTGTGCACCAGAGGAAATGTCTTTTCCTTGCACATAGGAATATTTAAACTAACCAATAATAACATTGGACATCTAATGCAGGTAGGTGCTTGGAAAATGGGACATTCAAGACCAATTGGTACGTGGACTTCTGTGAGCCATTCAACTTTTTAAAAAAATCTTACAAGTTTTACCACTGATGACAGGAAGCAAGACTGAGAGCACACAGGCACAACAATCCATTAAAAAGCCCCGCTCAGGCAGCCAGTCGCTGAGTGAAAGCTTGCCTGAAGAGAAAGGTCTTCACCTGCTTGCAGAAGGACAGCAAAGATGGAGCCAGTCTGGTTTCCTGTGGGAGGGAGTTCCAAAGTCTGGGAGCAGCAGCAGAGAAGGCCCTCTCCTGGGTCCCCCAGCAAATGCATCTGTGAAGGTGGTAGGACTAAGAGAAAGGCCTCTCGTGATGATCTTAACACCCAAGCAGGCTCATAATGGAAGATACAGTCTTTGAGACAGCTTGGACCCAAGCTGTTTAGGGCTTTATAGGTTAGAACCAGTGACAAATGTCAGCTATTCTGTTGTGGTGTCATTTTATTATTATTATTATTTGTGGTATGCAACAAACATGTTTAGCACTGCCCATTTCAGTCAACCTTAGATATAACCTATCTGGACTGTATGTCTTTTGAATTTTACATTTTACAGTAAAAACATAGGCCTTTTTGAACCCAAGATATGGAGCATGATAGGTTTTCTTGAGTCATTTTTTCACATTTATGTCTAGAATGCACAGCCATTACCCTTTATCACTTTATAGAACTGCACTGATTTCCCCCCTCAAATGATATGGTATGACAAAAGTTTGTATTGTTTGTACATTATATTTGCATTGTAAATTGGATATATTTGATTCTGTGTTCTCATGCCCTATTATTTGTTTTACTTCTCTGCCAAATGCTTGGTAAGTGAGGATAACCAGTAACATGTAGTTAAAACATGAAGATTTGTTATTATGAGATTCTGACATTTCTATAATATTTAACAGAACTATACAAAAGCGTGCTGCTTCACTCCATGAAAATCTATTATATGGCATTGCACTATACGTCAGTCATAATTTCCTTTCTTTGGGTTTGGCTTTTGCACGGATACATCCTCAATAAACTCTGCTGACATGAACAATAATGTGAACAATGCAAATTCAATGGACCATACTGAATCACACATCCATGTCTTTTTAGCACAGAATACTGCATTTCAGCAATCTACACCATCAGTAATATTAGCTAAAATTCTCTTCTAGCCTCTTCAACCTGTCATCTTCCTTTGTTAATATCACCTACTTTTTCACTGCTCTTTATCCTCCAATTTCTACCTTGTTCCTGCCTACCCACTGTGTGTCCTAGTTCATAAGTGAATATAAACTACAAGTTTTGGAGACATAGATTTACACAAATTGTTTGTTGTAAATGTATTTCTTGCTTCCCTAGCATATAGCTGTTGATTCAATGTCCTTTAAAAAACTAAAGAAAACAACCAATATAGTGAAGTGGTTTAGCACTATATCAATATAGTGCAAAACATGAACCAGAACATAATTTCACTAAGAACCACAGATTTTTAAGACATGGACTTACCAAAAATTTTTGTTGTCCATGCATTGCATGCTTCCATTACATATGGTTCTTGATTCAATGTCCTTTAAAAAACATTAACAACCAAAATAGTACTGAAATCAGTATATCAGTATAGAAGAAAACATTTTTCAGCTGCCAAATGATGTGCCATTAGAGTTTTCATAGATTTAAAAAACTGTAAAGGAAAATCATTACATTTTTAGGTTGACTTTGATACATGTAGCAAGGTTCTAGTTCTATAGCTCAAGACTTGCCTTTGGATCAGGATGTCCAAAACAACTGTGCCAGACATAAATTTTGCTGTGGTCTTTTTGAGCTTGTGTTTCATGTGCTTGATCAGCTGAATGATTCACTTTATAAACAAAACTACATTCATTGGCTTGGAAATGTAATTCATTCCTTATTTTTTGCACTTTCTGTTCTGAAAATATATTGCAAAATCTTTGTTGTCTAAAACTGAGATACTTATATTGCAATATACACCTGGTCCATATAGAACATATTTTACTGTGGTGACACTGATTTCATGAAGTAATTTGCATTTTAAAATGCTATTTCTGGTCCTTTATATATCTATGAAATCACGTTTAGCTATCTGGATTTTTCCACCAACATTTCCCTCCATGTTAACAAAGAATGCCCTAGAATAAGTACTGTGACTGGTGCACCCACAATCAACCATCCAATCACTAAACTTCTGCTTATAATCATTAGCCATGCAAAGTTTGATCTGGAATATTACTGGCAGGGTGAATAAAAATCAATGATTTTTTTAAAAAAATCAACCTGATTTAAATCATGATTTAAATTTTAAATCATTTTTAATTTCAAATAATGATTTGAATCAAGTTGATTTTTTAAAAAATCATTGATTTTTATTCACCTTGCCAGTAAATTTAAAAAATCATTTTAATTTAAATCATAAAAATTCTGATTTGTAAATTTAAATTGTAATTTAAATCATGATCAATCTGATTTAAATCAAACTTAGCCTGATTACTGGTGGGTTGTAGTTCCCAGAATCCAAAAATCCCATGCCTATTAGTCACTGCAAGGGTGGTTTGTGAGCTAGCTGCCTCAAATGATTCATACAACTTTCAAGGAGTTTGTACATGAAAGAAATTAGCATCTTTCAAGGATAAACTCAATTAATCATAAGATATTCTGGTCCATAAGCATTATTTTGGTGGCTGTTCTTTAATTTTGCTCCATTGTTGACTGCCAACACTTAGTTTTTGCAAATACGTAGCCCTGTAGAATGACATAGAACTTTTCTCCCAGACTCAACACACCTGACCCAAACGTAGGTGCTTTGTTATCAGAATATTCTTCTGATGATATGCTCCCCTCTTGGGAATATGAACAGACAAAACTTGATGCTTCTCTGCTAGAGAACTATCACAACATGAGTCCAGTGTGCCTCAGCATCTTGGCAAGAACACACCCTTGGAAGACAGAGATAATTTAATACTCCCTGAGTACGTACTTGACTCCTCCTCCTCAAGAGCTATCTGACTTCCAGTGGCACACAGTCTCAAATACAAATGATCAAACACACTCGTCTGCTTTTAAACAGATGTGTTTTGATGAGAAAGAGAATATTGGGGGGAACCAGGGAGCAACTATTGGAGTTGTTCAGGGCAGGGGGATATATGGTGGGGGACAGCCCTCACAGCACCATGTTAGAGAGAAGGGGAAAAGGATATTGGTTGTCCCTAAGCTGTCCCCAAACTTAGATAGCTTGGATAGCCATGGTGACAGGCCCCCTGGGTTGAAACTGCTGATGCTGAATGCCAGATCAGTAAATGGAGAAACAACAGCCATCTGGGACTTCATCCTGGATGAGCAGGCAGATTTGGCCTGCATTACAGAGACCTGGTTGGATGAGGCTGGGGGTTTCAGTCTCACTCAGCTTTGTCCACCAGGATTTTCTGTGCAGCAGAAAGCAAGACTTGGGGGGGGGGGAGAGGTGGTCTATTGTGATTCTATCCCCCTCACTAGGTGCCACATCCCCCAGTTTGCTAGGTTTGAATGTGTGTATTTGGAAGTGTAAGCCTGGGAGAGAATAAGGATTCTGTTGGTGTACCGCCCACCCTGTTGCTCAACAGTCTCCCTGCCTGAGATCACTGAGCTGGTCTCCGGGGGGGGGGGGGAGGCGTGTGGAGTCTCCTCAGCTTGTTGTGCTGGGGGACTTCAACATCCATGTAGAGGCAGGAGTCACCATGTTCTCCATCACAACCATGGTATCTGCCCCCACTCATGTTGCAGGGCACATTTCAGAGCTGTTTTTCTGTACTGAGGTAGATGTTGGTGATCTGGGGGTGGAGGAACTCTGTTGTTCCATTGTCTGGTGGGTTAAACTCACTGGAACTCAGAGCCTCTGCAGAGGTGGGGGACCCATTAAGATGATCCAACCCAGAAGGCTGATGGATCCAAATGGTTTTCTGACAGCTCTTGGGGAGTTTCCTGTTGCCTCAGCAGGCGATTCTGTTGAAGCCCTGGTTGACTTCTGGAATGGGGAAATGGCCAGGGTGGTTGACACAATCACTCCTCAGCATCCCCTCCCATGAGGTGGAGCCAAACTAGCCCCCTGGTTTACTGGGGAGCTGGTGGTGATAAAATGAATGGGATGGAGACTAGAGTGACGATGGCAGAAAACACTGAGTTAATCTGACTGAACATGGGCTACAGCCCACTGGAAGGCCTATTCTGTGGCAGTGGTGGCAGCAAAGAAGTCATTCTTCACTGCCACCATTGTGTCTGCACAGAGTCGCCCAGTGGAGCTCGTCCGAATGGTCAAGGGCCTCTTACATCATGGCCCACAGGAAGTTAGTGTTGACAACTCAGTAGCTAATTGTGAAAAATTTGTGCAGCAGTTTGCGGGCAAAATTGCTTGGATCTGCTCTGACTTGGATGCTGTAGCTAATGCAGGCCCTGTAGAATCATATAGTCATAGAATAATTACATTGGAAGGGGGTTATAAGGCCATCAAGTCCAACTCCCTGCTCATTGCAGGAATACAAATCAAAAGGATGTCTGCCAGGTGGCTGTCTAAATTTGTCTTGAATGCCTCCAGTGTTGGAGCACTCACCACCTTTTGAGGTTCCACTGTTGTACTGCTCTAACAGTTAGGAAGTTTTTCCTGATACTCAACTGAAATCTGGCTTCCTGTAACTTCAGCCCATTGTTGCGCGTTCTGCACTCTGGGTTGATTGAGAACGGATTCTGCCCCTCCTCTGAATTACAGCTTTTCAAGTATTTGAAAAGTGCTATCATGTCTCCCTTCAGTCTTCTTTTCTCAAGGCTAAACATGCCGAGTTCTTTCAGTCTTTCCTCACAGGGCTTGGTTTCCAGCCCCCTGATCATCCTTGTGGCCCTCCTCTGAACTTGTTCCAATTTGTCAGCATCCTTCTTGAAGTGTGGTGTCCAGAATTGGACACAATACTCAAGGTAAGGCTTAACCAGTGCTGAATAGAGCATCCTTGCTAGTCAGTTTGATTTGGTTGTGTTCTAGTACATGAGCTTGCAAGGAGATGCACGTTCACTTTCTTCTACCAGATAAAGTTAACAGTATGCTTTTTCTGGACATGGCTGAAGATAAATGGTTCTATCATGAGATGATGAGATTTGTCAACATCCTTCTTGAAGTGTGTGGTGTAGAAGTAAGTATGGCTCCTGCTTGTCCAGTGCTGATGGATAAGTTTTGGTTTTTACAGCCTGATGATGTGGGCAGGACCCTTGGAAAGGTGAAGGCTACCACTTGTCTCCTGGACCCTTGCCCTTCCTGACTTATAAAAGCTGCCAGAGAGGGACTGGCCAAGTGGGTCCAAGAGGTAATGAATGCCTCCTTGCAGCATGGTAGCATCCCAGCATGCTTAAAGGAGGCAGTAATAAGACCATTATTGATAAAGCCCTCCTTGGACCTCACAGTATTAGATAATTACTGGACAGTCTCTTAATATCTCATTCTTGGGCAGAGTGCTGGAGCGGGTTGTGGCTTCTCAGCTCCAGGGGGTCCTGGATGAGATGGATTATCTAGATCCATTTCAATCTGGCTTCAGGCCTGGTTATGGGACAGAGACTGCTTTGGTCACCTTGATGGATGACCTACACCGGAAACTGGACAGGAGGAATGTGTCCCTGTTGGTTCTGCTGGGCATCTCAACTGTTTTTGATACCATCGACCATGGTATCCTTCTGCCCCATCTCTCTGCGATGGGACTTGGAGGCATTGTTTTACAGTGGCTCTGGTCCATCCTGGAGGGGAGAACGCAGAGGGTGGTGCTGGGGGACTCCTGTTCTGGCCATTGGCCTGTGGTGTCCCTCAGGGATCTGTTTTGTCCCCTATGCTATTTAACATCTACATGAAAACGCCGGGAAAGATTGTCTGGAGTTTTGGGGTTCGGTGTCACCCGTATGCTGATGATACCGACTTCTATCTCTCCTTTACATCCAAATCCAAGGAAACTGTCTTAGTTCTAAATCAGTGTTTGGTATGAGTAATGGACTGGATGAGGGTGAATAAACTGAACCTTAACCCAGACAAGACAAAGGTGCTCCTGGTCAGTTGAAAAGCAGATCAGCCTGTGCTGGTTACACTCCCTCTGAAAAGACAGGTGCACAGCTTGGGGGTGCTCCTGGATTAATCCCTGAACCTGGATGTCCAGGTTTCGGCGGTGGCCAGGAGTGCCTTTGCACAGTTAAAACTAGTATGCCAGCTGCACCTGTTTCTTGAGAGAACTGATCTGGCCATGGTGAAACATGCCCTAGTTACATTTCGACTGGATTACTATAATGCGCTCTACGTGGGGCTGCCTTTGGAAAGTGTTTGGAAACTCCAAAGGGTCCAAAATGCAGCAGCCAGATTGCTGACTGGGACTGGTTACAGATATCATGCTCCACTGGCTGCCGATCCATTTCCAGCCACACTTCAAAGTGCTGGTCTTAATCTATAAAGCCCTAAACGGTTTGGGTCCAAGCGATCTAAAAGACTGTATCTCCCTCTATGAGCTTGCCCAGGCTTCAGGATCATCAGTGGAGGCCTTTCTCTTGGTACCACCACCCTCACAGGTGCACTTGGTGGGGACATGGGAGAGGCCCTTCTCTGTCACTGCTCCCAGGCTGCAGAACTCCCTCCCATGGGAAGCTAGGCTGGCCTCATCTTTACTGTCCTTCTGCAGGCAGGCAAAGACCTTTGTCTTCAGACAGGCTTTCCCTTAATAAGTCTGAGAAGGGTTTTTAAATGGATTGTTGTGCTCTGTTGTTTTAAATGTGTTTTAGTATTCATTGTATTACCGTTTTTAATAGAATATTTGTTTAACTCTTTTTAACGTTTGTATATTTACTGTTTATAGCTTTTAAATACTGTCTTTTTAATGATGTAAGCCGCCTTGGATTCTTTGTACGGAGAAAAGTGGGATAAAATATTTTAAATAAAATAATAAATAAATAAATAGTTCTGAAACCATTTTTAACACCAGATTCATATTTCATATTAATGGTAATGCTTTTCCCTCACGGCCAACTAGCTACCCCCAACAAGCTGAGCTCCACTACAGATGACACCCTTTTCAGGCCAGTATGATTAGTTCCCTACCCATTCTTGAGGGTACTTTTATTTGTTTGTTTTTAGGCTGATTTGAACAACATGAATTTTAGCAATCGTTCTCCTTTTTTAAATTTTAAAATGTGTTTTTAAAGTACTGTTTTGCATGTTTTGTAGTTTTGTATTCTACTTTCTGAAGCTATTTATATTACCAATAGTGGTTTATAAGATTCTTAAACAAACAAACTTTTAAATTCACAGTGACACTCTGTTTGTTACTTCCTTAACTGTATGCTCCCCATGGATGCATGAGGGTTTCCTTCACAGGATGTAACTGCACAGCACTGATGGACTAGATGTCCAATACAAATACAGGAGCTGATGAATATGTATACAGTATGCAAAGAACAATAATGCTAGGAGGCATTATTGAATTTGAAGGCAACAGAAAAAGTGGAAAACGATTGGCTCCTTAACGAAAGCCACAGGCTATTGAGGACAGGACATTTTGAAGATTGCTCATTCATAGGGTTGCTGTAAGTCTGAGGTGACTTGATGCCACATAACAACAGGGCAGAGATGGGAAAATTTAACTTTTTGGACAACAGCTCTCAAAATACCTCAGCCAGCATGGCCAGTGTCCATGCTGTCTGGGATATCCTGGGACCAGCAGTTAAAATATATATTTTTTTCATCCCTGCACAGTATGGCTTAGCCAGTTCCTGGCAAGATAAACAGTCAAGAAGAACCTTCATCCATTTCAATAGGAAAGTATGGCTTTTCATATGTTGTTGGACTGCAACTCCCACCTAGGCAAATGGCATCAGATGACGGGAGCAATATCAAGACCCCTGGTCTTCACCAATGTGAAACTTTAACATTTCACCTAGGATTTTGACATTTTTGCAGGGCAACCTGAACAAATAATAATAACCTGCTCTCAAGCTAATTCCAACTTATGGTGACCCTTTTCAGGGGTTTCTAGGCACAAAGTACTCCAATATAGTTTACCCTTCCCTTCTTCTGGAGGTGTTCTAAGGCCGTGCAGCTTGCCCAAATCCACAGACAAGCTCTTCTCTAGGGAGCACAGGGTGGAATTTAAACTCCTGATCTCTGGATCTACAGGCAGGTGCTATCCTACCTGCCATAAACCAAGACAGCCCAGTTCCCAAGCTTCTCTCTCAAAACAAGAAAGGACAAAAAAAAAAAAGAACTATGTATTACCTTGTGGGCACAATGATGACCTGGAAGGAAATAAATAAAACAACTGCCCTGCCCACTAGTGATTCTGACCCATAATGCAGCAGGTAGAGGGGATTCTTCTCCCTAAAAATACAAATGGGGTGGGGGAAAAAACACACAATGCATCCTAGGAATGAAAGGCACAAGGCATGCTTTTTTCAGCAGTCTGGTTAATGAGCGTTGGGGGGTAAAAAATCTGACACGGCTCCATCCGCTTTGTGGTTCGTCTGTCATTTGCAAGTTTCTGTCGAATGTATGCAAAGGACATCGCTGTGTATAGTTTCGGGCTACAGCTTGCTGGCTGGCACACCAGCTGCGTCCGAGAAAAAGCCAGCATGCCCATGTTGAAGAGGCAAGGGAACAGTCATGAGCATATGATTCCCAAGTCATACCCCGAGGGGGAGATTCCTTCTTCCCCACTCTCTGCGGGCTGCTTTTCCTGTTTTTCTATTGCATTGGGATCGTTTCCGATGGAAAGTCCGCTCATAACATATAACCAAAGGGTTAATTAAGGCGGCTTTAACTTCTGCTGCGTTTGGCAGCCGGAACAATCTGCTGGGAGCAAGAAAAGGACGAGCAGGGAGGAGGAAACACGCCCAGCAGCTGGGAGAGAGAGAGAGAAATCAGATCCCTTGTTTGCAAAGTGGTCAGCGTGAGTAATCAGGGGGATTAGGCATGTCGTTGCTGGCGGGGGAGGCCAGGCGCGCACCGACCCAGTCGCAAGCTTAAATCCTTCTGTTGCAGTGATGAGTAAAAAGCTGGGAAAAGCACGAGCTCCCGGCGCGACCGAAGCCACCCGGCGTCTCATTGGGAGAGGGCGGGGGCGGAGGAGGAGGGCGCTCCACTCCTCCCGCCCACCGCGCAAGGCGGAGGCTCGGCGAGAGGCTGAGGAGCGAAGCTGCCGGGCGAGGCAGGAACGTCGCCTCCGCGGCGCTGGGTTAAGGTGAGCCCCGCAGCCGGCGCGCCGCAGCTGCTATGCCCTCGCTCCCACCATGAGCCGCAGGCCGACTTCCCAGGGAGTTGTGCTGACCGCCTACCACCCCAGCGGCAGCCCCACCGCTCTCCGCGCCGGCGCGGACGGGGCGGCAGAAAACAGCGCCCAGGAGAATGCGGACGCTTCCCCCTTGAGGTAAGGACGAGCGCGCTCGGCGCCGCGAGGCTTTCCCGCTCGCCGGCCTCGGGACGGGGAGGGAGGAACGGGCTGCGCTCCCGTCTGCGCCTTACCTGTTGACGTCAGCACGGTGGCTGGAGCCAGGTGTGAAGGGCAGGTGGTGGTGATGGGCTCCTGGCGATCATATGACCGGCGTTCAAATGTCAGATGAATGCCGCGAGAGGGCCGGGCGCGGAGAGGGAGGTGCGGTGGGGGTGAGGGTGGGGGTGGGGTGCGCCTGGCCGGGCGCTGCAGGAGCAGGTGCAGCAGGTGCCTCGACTAGCGCGCAGGTCGAGGAAACAGTCGCCCGAAGCAAAACGCAGAAGTGAAGCGTGAAAACACGCGCCTCCCGGGTCCCCTCGGCAAGGAGGAAAGCCGCGGTGCCGTAGAAAGTTCCTCCCTCTCTCCGCTGGTCTTGGTGGGACAAAGCGCGTGGGGGTAGGGAGGGCGGGACATCTTCTAGTCCCACATGGTAGGCTTCTTTGAAAAATGGTGATTTACCATGTATTTTATACTCACACCTCAAGTATGCTTTCTCTGGCCTTTCCTGCGGAGAACTTGCAAGGAAGCAACGATCCATGAAAGCTCGCATAGTGTGTGATTTTTTTTCAGCGCTCTATAATGGTATTGCCTACTTTTTCGTCTGTGTTGACCACATGCTGTGCATTTATTCCAATGTTTAGCAACTTCAAGTAAGCAAGGACATTTCGTTTCCCAGTATAAGCCAGCTGTAAGGTGTGTAACAGGAGAAAGGGGCTCTTCTTCAAGCAGGCCAAGGATCCAGTAGTGCAGGGAATGTTTGTGAGCTGTTTGTCAGTTAGCACATACATGTGCCAGTCCTCTGGTCATTTCCTTCTAGGTTTCTCCGGACAAAAGAAGCAATCAGTTGGTCTGCTTTAAAAATATGTTTTCTTTGGGGGAGGGGGGAATCTCTTGGAAGAAGAGGTTTTTATCCAAACCTGACTGATATAGCAAAAGCCAGAAGGTTGTCATTTATACATTCTTTACAAAGATCCTCTTTTCCCATAGATTGCAGACGCACGAGCACAATTTCCCAGTATGTGTACTTTGATCCACCCAAGCATTGTTTTCCCGTAATGACCTCTCTGCCTCTCTTTTATTGCCTCTGAGACATACCTGTAAAGGCTGATTGCATACAGCTAGGGACCAGAGGTGAAAATCTGCATTCAAAGCGAAAAGAAACAAATCTTGTTTCTGACGGTACCTTTATTTGGATTGTTAGATGAAGAACAATAACTGTGATGCCAATGCTGTTGAATTGGCTTCAACAGCATTCATGCACATCTGTCATTTCATTGCAGAGATGTCCTTCTTAATGCATTATTTCTTCACCATATGGGTTGTCTTTTTTAATGATATTTTTAAAATATCTGCTTGCATGAAGAAATAATGAGGTACAGCACTAAGGTACTGATGCAAAATCTTGCCGTGCATTGCAAGATAAATCTCTGAGCTGTTGTATCATACCCGTGCCACAATTACCTGAATGTTTCTAAGAATTAAACAATGGAGGTTACTCAACAATAACAGTAGAAGAACCAAAACTTTAATGGCCTTCTTGTAATGTAAGTGTGAATTGGTGAGTATTAAGCAGTTAAAACCAGTGGCCTCCGTCCACATACAAAAACACAACTTCTTGCACACATCAGTCTTCATATGTGACTCGGAGATAAATTTCATTTAAATTGGTAAGACTTTCTTCAAAGTAAATAGGTTTAAGAGGTTGTGGGTATAAACTGCATATTCCAGATTGCAAAGGTCCCTCACTGGAGAGAAGGGGAAGCCTTATGCCAGAGGTTCTGCAAAGTAGATAAGTGACCTCTGTGTCTCAGTCAAGCAAAAGCATGTATGTTATAATAGTGTTTTTCAAGTTTTACTACACCATTTTTTCCCTGAAAAACACATGCAGGTGTCAGGTAGCCCTGTAAGCTTATGGGACTTCTTTGCATATAGTTGTCCATTCTTGAATTGAGCTGGTACAGGCCAGTGGGTTGAAGTGCCTGGCTGTGCATCTGGTGCCTGCAAGTTCATGTCCCACTGTGTTGCCTGTGAGAGGAGCAAGCTGAGATCATCCAGGGCATGTGTGGCTGGTGGAGTTATGTGCTCCTCCACCTCTATGACCTTGGGCAACCTGCACAGTCACAGAGCGCCACTAGAAGGAAGGACTGGTAAACTACTTCTAAGTGTTTTGTGCCTAGAAAACTCTGTGAAGGTCACCATATGTCAGAGTAGCCTTGACTGTACCTAATATAATCATTTGCAGTATGGGGGGGGGGGGGGGAAGAACCAAGTTTCTCTGAGATGACATTTTAATCAGGCACAGGTACTCATTTCATGCTCTTGGAGAAATACCAAGACAGTGGTAGCAGGGACAATGATAGATTATCTGGCTTTTCTGGTAATTTCTGATATAAAATTATTAAAGGTCACCTGATAGATCTGCTATTCAGTGGACTTTATTCTTTGCTATATAGCCAGAATCCATTGTAATAAATCAGTAGGAGATTTCCTCAAGAAAAAAATCTTTGCTTTTGCCAGCCGTAAGCTGAGCAGTATAGGGAATGTAACCCAATATCCCAGTTCCTGTCTCTTCTTGCATCTGAATCTTTGTTATTTAGCACAAATTAAACAATAGAACATATGAGTTTATAACTAGAAAAATCTAGTATAAAAAGACAGAACATAATGGCTGAAACCCTGTTGCTTGGTATAAGAAAGTTTGTAACTTTTAGTTTGTAAGTGTCAAAGCGTCCCCACTGCAATTCTCAGGGCACGTACTCAGGCCTGCTTGGTGCGTGTGTACACCCCTCCCTTGAGTGTTGTGACGGGGACTTTTTATTTGCCAGTTAGGAACAGACTGAATATTACAAATGTTCTTATGCTAAGCAAAAAGATTTCAGACAATATGTGAAAAATACAGCAAAGCTTCTGTTCTTTTCTCAGTTAATCTGTAAAACCAAATGTCCTGACAGGTTTTCAAATCTGAAACCTGTGAAGTATATCCTTATCCCTCCTGATTTATATTCATTTTCCATTTCTCACACATCACCTGATACTCTCGTATTTGGATAGGTCCTTATAATTACAGCTATATAATATTCATTAAATGCTACCTAGAACACTTTTCCTGACTTGTAAAGCAAGGCCCACATACTCATCATCTGAATGTCTTGGCCACCTTTCAGCCTTCAGTTATGCTTTTCCTTTGGGTAATATTTTTGATGGTGGAAGACCAGCCTACACTGTCATAATATGCACGTTAAACAAACTGAATTGATATATGTGTCATTGGCTTCAATGGCTTTTTTTTCTGTGTACAAGGTAGCTGCAGGTGATAAGATCAAATAGACCCCATTCACTATTCATTACCTCAATGTTGCTGACCTTTCTTCCAATTAGAGATGGTTAGCACAATCATAACTTTAGCATTCCTCCTAAAACAAATTCCACGAAGCTGGGATCTACTTCAGGGAAAATAGTACTTTGAGTGACTAAGATTGGTGATAGTATCAGAGGAATTCAGTATAAACAATATATTGCTATGGAGCCAACGTTCTTGTTGGAATTCAAACAGCCCTCCTTTTTCATTTTAAAATAAATGTTTACTAAGTGTGCATATAGGTAGAATATATAATTGCAAAATACTCTGCTGTTGTGTTTTGCTATCCTTGTTCATTAGGTATTCTTGTTTAAATCTGAATCTTTGGTTCTCTGCATTCTACTGACATAGTGATGACTGACTGTGTTGTATGTCTGCATATTTTAAAATAATGCTACAGTTTAATTCTATGGTGCTTTTTGCCTACCAGTCTCACAAAGTTAAATGGAACTTGCTTCCTAGGAAATGTGCAGCATTTGCAAGATTGCAGGGTACACGATTGATTTAGATGTTTAAATTAAAGGGTTCCTGGGGCAGTTTGGTTTCTAGCATTGGGAGTTCCCCACTGCTTCCCAAGGAGATAACATCCTAAAGGAATGTAGGTTTGAGTCTATTTGTGTAGATGATTCAGCTTGCTGTGTGCCTGCTGGTATGATTTGCATCGTTGCAGGGAATGGCAAACTATAACAGGAAAATCAGCAAAGATTTACAGTATTTTCAGCTACAGTGCATTTTATGCTTTAAATTTAATGTTGCACAGAAAGAGTTTGGACTTGATTCTGAAGCATGATTTTTTTTCACAGCATCAGGAGATTTTCTGGGAGAATAACTGTATGGTGGTTTCCGCTTGTCAGTTCTCTGGTTTGAAGCAAGGATCCTTCTGTAGAGGAAGTGACCAGAAATTATCTTGATGAGGTCAGCATTTATGCTGAGAAGTTGAAGTTTAGATTTGACCATCCTAACTCTATGAGCCTGCCAGCATGGTAATAATGTCACTTCTGTAGGACAGGAAGGAAGTGGAAGGATGTTGGCATGCTTTTCATTTTTCTATATGCCAGCCCCAAACAAGGCATGTCGAGTTTGGCTTTCCTCCAAGGATACATTCAAGCTTTTGGTTCCACATTCTATTTGCTGGAATTATTATTCTTATTTTTTAAAAAGAACAAGATATGGTTTTGATGTGAAAAAACTAACAATTGTTTGAGTAACATTTATTTTATGGTAATATGTGTGTAGGATTTATTCTGTGAAACAGTATTTCTTCAAGTTTCTGACCCCATATATAGTAATTGAGCTACGGATAATGAAATTAAAACTTTGAAGGGAGGAAAATCTTGAATGAAAGGGTTGCAAATTATAGAGTTAAATGTAACCAGTGAGAATTCCAACAGGAAATGGTGTGGCTGTTTTATGTCCTGCGGAGTAATAAAGTTCTGCAGCTAATAGGCATCCTTCAGTCTCAAGAGACTATGGTAACGTGCTCTGAATAGAGGTCTTGGAACAGCGTCTAGTGTGGCTGAGAAGGCCAATTCGAGAGTGACAGTCCCTTCCACACTGAAGACAAATACAATCTGTCCCCTGTCCAGCTCCCTGATTTTGCTGGTTTCGGGTCTGCCTCTTTGCCTCGGCCTGCTAGACAAGGGTCTCTTCAAAATGGGAGAGGCCATGATGCACCGCCTGCCTCCAGGCTGAACGCTCAGATGTCAAGGTTTCCCATCTGTTGAGGTCCATTCCTAAGGCCTTCAGATCCCGCTTGCAGATATCCTTGTATCGCAGTTGTGGTCTCCCTCTGGGGCACTTTCCCTGCACTAATTCTCCATACAGGAGATCTTTTTGAATCCGACCGTCAGCCATTCTCAGTTCTGCAGCTATTTGACACAGAATGTAGTTTGTCTCTAGGCACATGTAAGTGTTGTGTGTTTGGGCCTTTATGGCAAAGGGCATTTTTAAGGTAGACTTGGATTTCCTATTCCTTACATACAGTATTTCGTTACTGAGTATCTTCTTCATCCCATATGTTTGTCTCTTCTTAAAAAAAGAAAGGAAGGAAAACCCAATCACAGGTTTCCTTCTGTCATATCTTTTCGGTACAGCTGTTTCCCACTGTTGCAATGAAGTTGTGCCAACTCCTTGATCTTAAAGACAATGGTAGAGAATACAAAGGTGAGATGCTTGATAGGATAAAAGGCTGCTTTTCATCTGTTTTGTCAAAGATTAACTGTGATAGTTTGTCTCTCAGTAAGCTGATAGGATATAACAGTCATGGCAAGTGTCATGTTGTAAAGATAGTAATTTGATACATATAATATTTACATTCTTATCTTTAAAGAAGTGCTTCTAGTTGCTTCACTGTTTTGTGTCCTTCTATAGAAAGCTGTTCTACTGTAGTTCAAGAGTGTGCAAAGTGAATCCTTCCAGAAGCTGTTGATCTGCAGCTTTCAACAGTCCACACCATTGGCTACGCTGTTAAGGGCTGATGGGAATTGCAGTCTGACAACAGTGGAAGGGTTGCACTTTGCATACCTTTGCTGTTGCCTCTCAACATGTGATTGCATAGTAACTTTACATGTGTATGGCAACAAAAAACTCACTGTGACAGTTTGGAGACCACCTTCTACTCTATGTAGCTACATGGACCTTAAGATTTGCCTCAGAAGCCCAAAGCCAAATGTCTCACCCATTAATATGAGTGGTTGAATGCACCCAGGGAGAGTGGAATTTCTGAATGGTTTCTTGAGATAAAAGTGCAGTTCTCTATATAAAATGCAACATTTAAAATATCCTGTAATGGTGCCCCGGTGCCCCTACTGGGGTGTTGAGCTCCACCTGTGGCTGAACTTGCCACAGCAAACTTCATTCTTCCAGGTAGATACTATCACCACTTGCTCTTGTCCACTCATTTTGGCCCAGGAGTAGAGATGGCAATATTCGTATACGAATAAGAATATCCCCCCACAGGTGAAGATAATGAGGGTCTGGCCCTCTGGGGCCAGACCAACCACTCATGATTCCACTGCTGCTGCGAGCTCCGCGGAGTCTTCCTATCGCTCTGTTGCTCACGATAGATTAGCCAGTCCTGGCAGAAGGCGGGATGACGAGCCTCTCTGCCAAGTTGCAAAGTGGCTAATCCATTGTGAGCAACAGAGAGATAGGAAGGCTTTGTGGAGCTTGCAGGAGCAGCAGAATCGTGAGTGGTCGGTCTGGCCTCAGGGGGCTGGACCCTCGTTATCTGCACCTGTGGGGGGATATTCGTATTCAAATATGAATACCCCCATCTCTACCCAGGAGTTAGTAAAATGTTACCAGATGTGCCTGAGGCATTAAAAAAACAAGGATCCAAATCTTAGCTCTTCTGATCCTTCAGAATAACAGGAAAACCCACAATTTAGTAGCAAGGAGCCAAGTGGGAGATGCTAGATTTAGTACCAGGCAATCCCTGCACATATAGATACACAACCGGTGATGAATATTTTTCCAGTTTAAGGAAAAAGTAGGTAGAGAATAGCCGAATTATGTAAATACATTAGAGAACTAATTTTGGATAACTAACACAGGTCTCTTCCCTCCACCCCCACCAAATGCTCAGTTTCCTAAACTCTGTTAACTTTAACATGATCCTCATAGCATTGTATAGCAAGGATACAGGAACTGATCGTACACAGACTGGAATGTTGAGGTAAGGAAAAAAATGAGAACAAATGTAAGGACAACAATAAAAAATTTTATACTCATGACCCTTGGCAACTCAGACTACAGACTTTAAAGGGATGGCACTCTTGAATGTGTGCTGGCTCTCCCAGGATTACTATCTGAAACAAATCCTTAGTTAATAGGCCTTATTGGTTAACTTTGGCTAATTCAAAATAATGGCAGATGCACTAGCTGAGAACTGATTCCTAAACTGTCGTGGTGGAGATTTTGCTCAGAGGACAGACTAATGGCAAAAAGCAGAAGCTTAATTCTCCACAAATCCTGCACCTACTACAGAAGTTGCATTAGAAGCGCTGATCTGTGCTTAAGAGTTTAAGGCAACAATCCTGTGCATCTACCTGGAGGCAAGTCCCGTTGAACTAAGTAAGGTCTAGTTTTAGGGAGACATGTATACAAGCAGATAGATTAGCTAGGCAGGAGGATCTGGAACTTCTGTTTTGAATTCTCATTATTGGATGTTGGAGTCGCTTTGCTTCAGCACTAGACCACCCACAGTTTTTGCACACTTTTACAGTCAAGTTCTGTGTCCTTTGTGGGAAGATGACGGTTTGTGCCTTTCCATGAGTTTTTTCTGACTTAGCAGAAGGGAGTTGTGAGAGAAAAGCAGTATCTAAGCACTTTTATTTGTGCAAGCCCTTGCTCATCAGCATTTTCTCACACTGTTACTATTCTCTGCCTCAATGGATGCTGCATTCTTAGATTCTGATGTAAAACAAGCAAACACAAGGAAGTTGACAGAAGAATAGTATTCTGCCTTATTCCCCCTTCCACTGCCAGTGTTCCATTTCTCCAAATTATTTCTGACCAATGATTGGGCATCCTAAACAGTGTGGGATAGATTGCAGAAAGGAGGAATTATTGAAAATTGGGTAGAAATTTGCCCAATTTTGGAAAATTCTGCCCTTCCAAATAGCCTCATAATCCCATTCCTCCTTGTTACATGCTTGATCTGGCAGGACTTTTCATCTTTCCTTCTGCTACCTGTTAAGCTCATCCATTTCTATAGTTCATTGCTGGAGCAAATGGCCAGTTGAGGAGCTGGATTATGGGAAACTAAAATTAATGGAAAAAATTTAATTTCTTGATATAACGAAAAACATTCATCATGGAGCATCAACAAGCCTTTAGTTCTGAAATCATTTATTTAATGGGGCAGTTGCCAGAGGAAGTGGGTTATGGGTTGCAACCAAAGAATTCCCAGTACTTAGCTAGTAATGTGAGGCATTTGTTGACATCAGAATAAATTGGAAATGTTTTTATTCCCATTAGAATCAGCAAAAGCTCTGGGAATACTTGCTCTGCAATTCTACATTTTTTGCAAAGAAATTGTCTAAATGTTTAGTTTTAGTATCTTAGAATTGAAAATAGGGACACTGCTATCTAGGGGGTGGGGGAAAGCATAATGAAATGGAACATGATGTTTTTGGCTTACATTTCATATATCTTTCCTCATAGCGATAGATATCAGAAAGTGTTGCCTTCCAATTCCCTTTATTTTCAAAAATGAGTATATTGCTTCTACTCCAAATAAACTGTTGGAGAGCACAAATCCACATTTTCTAAACTTGTCTAATGGTAACATTTAAATTGCTAGTGGTGTCCAATTTTGAATTAATACTTTTCTCCATCTTTTAGCACTGAGACATAAAGCTGGATAGTTAGGTGATAAACATTTATTGGAAAATAAGTTTTTATACAGCATTATTTGTGCACGATGTCAAAGGACATGGAAGCTTGATTACCTAAAAAGTTGCTATTTCCATCTCTGGAAATCTTAAAATAGCTATCACGCAGAGGTGCTTGATTATATCCTGCAAGAGCATTGTCTAGAGCAAGTATTCCTGTTTCCTGTAGACTGTGATGGCTTTCTCATCCTCAGGAAGTAAGGTACATATGTTTGTAAGCATCTGTGCCATAAATCTACAAACAAATCCAAAGGTGTGCATAAACTGAAGGATGCAGGTGGGACTATAACCATGTGAACAAATAAAACACATTCAGTGGCTTTACTTTGTCTTATGGAAGAAGAAATGTGTAAAAACTGTAGTATCTGTGCTCAAGTTATAAAAAATGCATATAAGTGAACATTTACAGCAGGAAGATCCAAAAACTGGTCGACTTACCACACTGCTGATGTGTGTGATGTCTAAATATGATTTATGTGCATGTGTTTCTGCATCTCATGGCTTAAAGTATATGTTACAATTAGAAGTAATAGTTCATTTTTGTTACCAAGAACTGTAGAAATGCATGTTATTTTTGCATTTAGGCAGTGTAGTATGCATGTGGGAGTGGAGGTCTGGGTTTGAATCATCGCTCATCCATGGAAACTCACTAAAGGAATGGAACTGGTAAAGCCACTCCTTAAATATCTTATTTACCTTGAAAACCCTGTTAGGGTTGTTGTACGTTGGTTCCAACTTGACGGCACATAACAATATAAAATATGCATACACTACAGTTTTGACTGTCTCCTTCTCTGGCCATGTTGTATTTACAGACAATTTTGTGAATATGTTTACAGTTTCTTGATGAAAAACACAATGGAAAGAGAATTCCCCAGGCTACCTCCTATCATTAGGGAGAGTGTGGCAGCTATGTGAGACATCTGTATGATGCATCAAATGCTTAAATACAGCAGTAGCAGCCCCCAGCCATTCATCTTCCTAGAAGGACATAGTAGCATGTGCCACATAATTCCTGTGCCTTCTAAACTAGCCCACTGACCTCACGAGGGCTAGTTTATATGGATGTTGGAGGTCTGCATCTTGTTGGTGGTGTTAAAATAAGATTCCATGGCTGGTCTGGCTTCTATCTTGTCATTTGCCTCCAACAAAAAAATTCCTGGACTGTGTGAAGAAACTGGGAAATTGGGGCAATATGGGTTGTAGACCTCTCTGGAAAATCCAGGGTTTTTGTCAGTACCTGGGAATGGCTGGCTGAAGGAAAGGTGGGGGTAGTTTCCTCTGCCAGTAACAGAACAGGAGTACCACCTGCAGTTCATCTTTTGAATGAAGAATCGAGGCTGAATTGACTTGTTCCGTAGTACTATGCTAATTGGGAAATGACTTCAGCTGTGAGGAGAGGGGGCTGTTTTCTTCATAAACATTCGAGGGAATTTGAAACTTGATGGGAAAACCATCTTGAAAGGTCCAGAATGGGGTGTTGAAGGTATACAGAGGGATTCAGAAGTTACTTTAGTTGGCTTAGTTATCTCTTAGGAGATCCTATGCTCAGTTACTGTCCTGTTATGCTGTGCTGGGATGGATGCACTCTGTGCATGCTGCAAGACTATCTTGATGCTATGCTAGTGTGTTATTACTAGGTAGTTTGGATAGCTTTTCTACTTTTTGGTGTGTTTCCCTGTATTGCTTCAGCCTTGAACTCTAATTGAGTGTTTGCTCCAAGTACTTTTGATGCCTTTTTGAAACCATTTGAAACTTTGTGTTTGTTTTTTCAACGTCTTTAATAAGATATAAAATTTTCTCTACCCAATCGTCTGGATTTTTGGTTAAGAGGTTTTGTGGTGCTTAAAACCAAGTCTTGTCTTGACCAGCTACCAGAAGTTTGTATTTTGTTGGCCATGATGGCAGTTCTACCTCGCAGGGTTGGTTTTGGCACTTTGCTTTGTGGATTTTTTTTAACTCCCTGAAAGGACTGCTTAGTCAAGTCAGACTACAGTGTTGGGAGGTATCAGGGCCAGGCAGGTTCCCTAGCCATCACTATATTTAACTTTCCTGGACTCAGCTAGGAACAGAGTAGTGTTTCTCAGTGGTTAGAGTGGAACTCCCTAAACCTGGTGGTCTGTCACAAACTGCTCCTGGGGTTCTGTGACTCATATGAGTTGGGGAGGGGTGGCTTGGTCAAATGCTTGATCTGTCTGACACAAGAAAAACTTTAGTGGGCCCTAAAGTAGGAGCCCATACTTCCACTGCTCTTGTAGTCATTTGGATGTTATGATTCAGTGTGGAATTTTAATTATTTAATCACAGCAACTTACCCAGCTGTAAGTTCAGGATCTTCAGGTTGTTTCTATGAGCTGAATTCTTTCTATGCTAATATTTACAGAAATGTACACATTGAGGTGACCTTCTTTCTACTTGTTTGCTTTGGCATGTATTAAAGCTATATCTGAGTGATAAATTGTCTTGCCATGGCCCCTGAAGGACTATCTGTAGGCAAGACAAATAAAAAATTTGGAGAGTAATAGTAATGGAGGAGTTCTTGGAGGAAAACTATCCTCTTCATGTTTATTTAACCTATGATACCTGACGTTGCAGTGGAACTCTTTGTAAAGGCAAACCTGAAACTGACGAACAAGATTAAGCTTCATTTACAACACCCTTGTATGACTGAAAGGGATCGTTGCTTGCTTTAATGAAGCAATTTTTCACGGAATAAGCAGATCTCCAGGTAGATTATTACTTTCATGCTATTTGCTTTTGCTGATAAGAAGAGCAAGGAGATATGGATGCATACTTCAAGCCTTCTATTTATATGGCAAGCTGTTGAGGAGAGTTTCTGTGTCAGGAAAAAGATTAGGTTCTTGCTCAACTTGTATTTCAGTCTGTGTACAGTACATACGAAAGGACTGTTGGCTTGAGATGCTAGGATTTCAGTTAAATGCTTGGAGGCTATGTATTTGATTGCTGCATATTTCAGTGCTGGCTGCTAGTATGTATGCATTTCATTGTTTTATATATTAATCACAGGCATAAATTCACATACTTTCACACAGACATTCATATGGTCTTTTCTGTAGGGCCTATATAACTATGAACAAATTCAGAAGCTACAATTCTGTGATCTCGAATGCATTAAATCCCTCAGTGCTGTGGCAAAAACAGCCCCCACTCATAGAAAAGGTAGGCTTTGGCTGTCATCCCCACCCCCCCAAATTGCTGAAAACACTGGCCCATGCACTTCAGAGCAACCATAACCTCTGTTGCCTCAGATGACACTGGACATTAATCAGATCTCAGTTTCTGTACCTACTCATTGGCTTGGGCATATATTGCTGCTAGTTTGCTGCTGGGTGAATTATTACTGTTCCACAGTGAGAGTCAACCATCATGTTGTGATGTGTAATATCAAATTCAGTAATCACTCCAACAATCTTTAATTGTGAGGGTCAACTTCCTTTTGTATTTCTCTTTGGTTTGGAGATTGTTTCTTGCACTCTTTGTCAGGGAAAGAAGATAGGGATCAGGCTTACAGAGACCCTAACCTTTGCAAGAGTTAGGGGACCATAACCTGTTGCTGTCTGGAAGCAAGGATTTTGCAGCAAGCTTGTGAAACTAGTGTTGCTTTCATTGCGATGTGCACGGTTTCGATTCTGGCAGTTTCATTGTGAGTTGCATGCCATTTTAATGCTCTATGTTGATGTATTTGAAATTGATTGTAATTTATTACAATATTTAGCTGTTTCAAAAAGGAAATTGTGAAGTTATAGATATAATTGGGGAAAACAGCATCTGATAATTCAGTTTAAACCTTATGACTAATTTGTAACTAGGACTAATGCCTAAAATTTGTTTATTTTGTTTTCTCCTGCCTTCTTCCCAATCCATTTTTCTTATGTATTGTGCTGCATTGTAGTAGGATCAGGAATGGAAGCATGTGGCCCTCTAGATTTTGTTGTTGGACTCTTACGTTCCATCAGTCTCCCTACTGGTCATTGCTGGTAAGGTCTGCTGGAAGTTGCAGTCCCGCAACATCTTGAGAGCCATACATTCTGGTAGGCTTAGACGGTGAGACTGAGGATAGGGAGTATCTTATTACTGATCTTTATAAGTCATTCTTGGGGAGCTTTGTCAGTTGAAGAGTGGAGTTAAAAATGCTTCAGATAGATTAAAAAAAAATTCTACTGTGTTTTTGGAAGCAAAATACATGTTTCCCAAACAGCCTGTGACAGCAGTGCTTTTAGTGCCTCCTCCTGTTGCTTTAATAATCAGACTGAAAATTTTCACAGCCATATTCTTTTGTTTGTACTGTCATTCAGGAGAACAAGAATAGCTGAAGAAGCCACATGTAAAGGAATATTGTTCATTATTACAACATGGTATCTGTTGGTCACATTTTTTAGACTTAGGGGCATGGTGCAGTACATGTTATGTTTGTGCATTCAACTGGCATACCTGATTTGCAACAAGAAATGCAATTAGACAAACACGTTCTAGTAGGAGATGCAAAATAATACCCAGTGCTTTCTGCATATTGCTCGTCTAGAGCATTTGTTCAATGTGGCCAAACCAGTGGTTGAATTTAGGAGACAGAGAACGGTCAGATTCAGGTGTGTATCATTTTCCTACAATCATGCTTGAGTTAGCAAATTTGTTTAACTGTAAAGCCATCATCTTAGATAATGATGGTTTTGTGCTCTTTAAATAGAACCTGTTCATGATCTCCTGGAAATTCCTCACCACTGGCCATGGAGGTAAGGGTTGTTGGAGATTGTGATCCAGCAGCATCAGAAGGGCCAAAAATATTAGAAATATGGTGTTAATAGGTAAAAAGAGAAAATAAAATGCAAGGAAATATTTTCCCTCCTGAAAGTCTATCAGTCTCCTGTAGGGGCTTAAAGAAAATCATCATAAAAATAATTATTGTTAATCTCACCTCATGCAAGTAAACCAAATTCACAAAATGATGGGGTTTTGGTAAAAACAAGATAGGTGTCTTAAATGGTGTGTGATCCTAAATCCAGGGGCATAAGAAAAGGATGGTACAGAAAGACAATCTAATGAGTAGACAAATTTTGTAATGATCCATAGGGTCCCTTCCAGCTCTGCAGTTCTAAGGTTTAAGTAAGAAAACAACATGGACACAACCCTGGAATGGAGTAAACAATTTATCTTTAAATGACTCATTTCAGCCCCACACTCTGTAGAGGAATGGCTGTAAAGTGCGGAACATTGCTAAAATGACAAAAGAATGTCTGGGAAAAGAATGCAGAAATGTGGCCGTCAGCACTGGACTATGCATCCACTCTCTTCTCCCCTCCCCTGCATTCCGTATGGCAAAAGATACCTGTTTCTTGACTTCTTGATATTCTGTAATGGGCATAAAACAGAATGTTGTGACAGCAGGAAAAAGAGCAATGTCGGCCAGATATCATAAAGGAGCACTAGTTGTGGGCAGCTACCTCTGTGGCATCTTGATGTTTGTTATCTTACCAAGTCCTGGAAGGCCCTGAGAGTCTGGTAATCTATGAGTTCAGGTACTCTCACGACTGGTAGGGATTACTTGTTTAAAAGTGCACTAGTTTACTGATCTCTCTGCATGCGGAGAAAAAGTATCCAGCCTGGCATTTTCTGTGATGGCTTAGTTGTGCATCTGCAGCATTATTTCTCACATTTGCACTGAATAATTGGATAGGCTGCAGAGTAATTTCAAAGCCAATGAGATTTTCCACTGGGAAAAAAAAACTGGATAAGATGACATATCTGACCTCTGATGCTATCTGGTTCCAGTTACAAGTATTTAGCTGCCAGGAATTACTGCATGCCTGGACATTTCTCTTGCTGCACAAGCTATTCCTTCAGTGGGGTTCATGTGGCATCTCTCTAAAACTTTAGTTGGAGAGGGCACATTAACTGTCTTTAAAGAGAGGTAGATCTCCTATAGTGGATGAAATTTGTTCTCTTTTGTCTGGAGTTGAGCAGTTTATGAAAGACAATAATTGGATAAACAGCTCAGGTGAGAAGCATGACTAAGGAGGTAAACAGGAGCCTTGAGGGAGGAGGGCCAGTAGTGCAGAGAAGGGGTAATAGTTATTAATTTAATTTAATTTTGTTTCATTTCGTTTCATTTGTTTATTTGCACCTTTATTTTAAAGTACTAAATAGGTAAGTCTCACTGGGTATGCATCAAGGGATTTGTGTAGAGCAGATTTGTGTCATGGCCTGTTTTGTAGATGGATAGATGGATATAGAGGTATTTAAGTTGACTTTAACTTTGTTGTTTAATTTGTATTGTATGTTTATAGTTATTTTCTTGCTGTGCACCACCCAAAGTGACCATTGGTCAGATGGGCGGTCTAGAACTTTAAAAAATAAAATAAATTAGCGTACTTAGAAATAGTGATGGTATGGCAAGGTGGTGCTTCTATGATATTGAACTTTGGACTCCAAAACAGGAAGTGAAGAAATCTGAGTTCTTATCATGATTGTAGCAAACACCTAGGAGTCTGTGAAAGGTTATGTTTATCTTGCAATTACACAAGAGAGGTTAATGGCCAAATGCCAAAGGAGAGCCCCCAGAGAATGTTGATGTGCCTTCCTCATTTGTGGCAGAACTAGTCTCTGGGTATGAATAGTTTTTATGGCAACCTTTTCTGAAATGGATGCTTCTGGGTGGTTTTGTCAGTCAAACAGGTGGCTGGATGCTTTGTGGCTCATGTTCTGTCTGCTAGCATGTCTTCCACAGAGTGCATAGATAGTTTTTGAGTAGTATAGTGGAGAAACAAATATACTCTTCGTGATGTTCACTCCACCTTTTGACAGCAATATGGATCTTTATTTACCTCACACATGAGAATAAGAATCATCAAAGTTTTTCTCCACACCTGTGGGATGGCAAGAGTTTTCTCTCTTGATAAGAGTTTTTTTTGCATCTGCAAAAATATTTGCAAAGCTGCAGTAGCTTGTTACAGTGTGAGGGTACAAGTATGGGAGGTGCAGTGACTAAAAAATTGAACGATGATACTCTGTTTAAATAAATCCAACTTAAAAATATTTAACAGGCTTTTCATTCAGTTTGATTGCTGATTTCCATCAGAATTCAACCAGTTTCACTGACAGTAGGTAAAATGTAAATAAGTAATAGTTAATTAAATGGGTTTCAGAGTATTTCTTCTTTATACCACCATGGTAAAACAGTTTGTAGACCAGTTTTCAATTAATTGAATTTTGGTTAAACAAAATATTTCTTCTACCTACACTGTAATATAAATGATAGCTGCAGCAGTATTGTCTTCTGCAGACCAAGCATGTTCACAATGAATTTGTCACTGAAAAAAAAAACACTTGCAATTGTTATTTAAGTTCAGTATGCTTCCCTTCTGGTTCTATCAGAATCAGGTTAGAACAGGTATGCTTAGTACCAGTTTCTCCTTTAGACCTTGTTTAATGTGCAAATGCCTGTACCTGCAATAAATTCTGCTGCTATTTTCCCTCTGACTCAAATTTAATTACAGTACAGGAACTATCCATGGTAGTAATGTAGTTAGTTTCAGTTTAGCCTGCATATATGTATGTTCAATATTGTTTGTGATTAATAACTGGGAAGTCCAGACTGCACTCTTTATCATGTTGCATTTTGTTGTAGGTCTTTTCATTATCATTGCATGTTGTGTTGACTGTAAGGTTCCAAATGGATCTCCCCTCTCTTCTACTCTTTGAGCTTTGGGGGACAACATAAGACCATCCAACCATGCTAGGAAACATTCCTGACTCTGCTGAGGATGCCACACTTATAGCAAGAGTAGGATGATGTTCTCATGAGGTCCTATGGACAGATTTTTCGGGTTCCAAAATATCTCCCGTATGGAGAATTAGTGCAGGGAAAGCACCCCAGAGGGAGACCACAGCTGCGATACAAGGATATCTGCAAACGGGATCTGAAGGCCTTAGGAATGGACCTCAACAGATGGGAAACCTTGACATCTGAGTGTTCAGCCTGGAGGCAGGCGTGGCCTCTCCCAATTTGAAGAGGCATTTGTTCAGCAGGCCGAGGCAAAGAGGCAGTCCCGAAACCAGCAAAATCAGGGGAGCTGGACAGGGGACAGATTGTTTTTGTCTTCAGTATGGAAGGGATTGTCACTCTCGAATTGGCCTTCTCAGCCACACTAGATGCTGTTCCAAGACCTCTATTCAGAGCACGTTACCATAGTCTCTTGAGACTGAAGGATGCCTACTGAGGTCCCAGCACTTCTGGTTTATGTTCTATGCTCATTTCATGTCTGCATGAACATTAGACAGAATTGTTGCTGTGACTACTTCCAGATTTCCTACAGTGCACTGGTCCTTACATCTCTGTAACATCAATGTTCCCATAACCCCCAATGTGCTGCCATGTCATCATGGTGGCATGGTGAGATTAAATTGGGAAAGTTTCCAGCTTGGTTGGTGGGCTTCCTGTGGATCATCAGGAGAACATATCACCATGATGACAGCAATAACCAAACTCTCCAAGAGAGGGATTTTAAGCCTGTGCTGAATCTGGACACTGGCATGGTTGCCCAGAGTTGGAACACAGTTAGGGAGGAGTAAGAGGCCAGAAATTGGCAATACACATCAATGTATTAGCTTCAGGACATAACCTTGGGCAGAGAAAATATTTCAGTGCTATGTAAATTCCAAGCAGGATTGGAAATTAGGAGAGTAGAAAATTGAAAGTAGATGAAAAAGGACCTTGGGGAAAAAGAGGCTCAAGTATTCTGGAAGATCAGTCAACAGTCAAGAAGAGAAACAGAAATGACAACACAGGAGGAAAGATAGGATCACCTTTGAATGGAAGCACCCAGCGAAGACATGTCACTCTGCGAAACAGAACAGAACATATCATGAACTAAAAGGGAAGATGTACCATCCTGTGTTAGTTATGGCAGCTCCTTGCCAGTTTTATTGTAATATCGGAAACCTGCCCCTGATCTTAGTCTGTTGGGGATGTTGTGTGCATCATATGGATCAGGGAACCTCAAATAACATCTACCGTGCTAATATGGTTTTCTTTTTTCATTGTCTGTAAAGCAACAGTGAAGTGCTACACCATTGTCTTTATTCTAAAGGAAATTAGTAATCCGGCAGCAAGTACTATACTGCTATGCATGGATGGTGGAAAATTCTATTAGCATAAATATTTTGAGATTGGGTTTCATACAGCCTGTACCTGCAAGTATTGATTGGTTTCATACTCCAGGGGAATCAACAATTGCCAGTTGTAAACATTTTGCCTATTAAGGATGGGGCTTTTAATAGGCAAAATTGTGCTAACTAAATGGTGCTTGTCGATGAGGTTGCACCTGACCAAAACCCTACCATGTCATTATTGGTTCACTGAAATGAACTCAGAATACTCATGCAAACCCTGTATGAGTGGGATTCTTGTGGGTAAAAGTCTTTTTTTAAGCTGCATTTTTGAATGTTTTATTTATTGTTTGCTGTATAAAGTTGCCTGGCAACATTTTGGGTGACTCACAGCAGAAGATGGTAAATGATACAATTAAGAAAAAAAAGTATCAGATGACAACAATTTGGAACATTTGTTGTTTAGTCGTTTAGTCGTGTCCGACTCTTCGTGACCCCATGGACCAGAGCACGCCAGGCCCTCCTGTCTTCCACTGCCTCCCGGAGTTTGGTCAGATTCATGTTGGTAGCTTCGATGACACTGTCCAACCATCTCGTCCTCTGTCGGCCCCTTCTCCTCTTGCCCTCACACATTAAATTTGGAACATTAATTTGGAATATTAAAATTGTACAAATATGTAATAAAGATTAAAAACAAAAAGATGGCACTGTGAACACTAACATTATTAGATTTATTTGAGTTTCAGTTTTTGTGGATCACAATCTACTTCCTCAGATGCATCTGAGGAACTGAGGGTGTGTCTGAGGAAGAAGATTTTAACTCACAAAAGCTCACATTGAAATAAATTTGTTAGTCTTAAAGGTATCACAGTTCTTGTTTTTATTTTTATTGTACAGTCATGGCCAAAAATATTGGCACCCTTGCAATTCTGTCAGAAAATGCAACCCTTCTCTCAGAAAATTGTTGCAGTTGCAAATTTATTTATTATTTTTATTCTATTAGATTTCTACCCCACCCATCTAGACCAAATGTTTTGGTACTCACATGTTCATTTCTTTGGTTTGCGTTGGAACAACACACACAAAAAAACAGAGAATAAAAGTTAAATCTGATACAATCCCACACAGAACCCCAAAAATGCACTGGCCAAAATTATTGGCACCCTTAACTTAATATTTGGTGGCACCCCCTTTGGAAAAAATAACTGAAATCAATTGCTTCCTGTATGAGTTGAATGAGTTTCTTACACCTCTCTACTGGAATTTTGGACCACTCTTCTTTTGCAAACTGCTCCAGGGCCTTCAGATTTGAAGGATGCCTTCTCCCAACTGCTGTTTTGAGATATCTTCACAGGTGTTCTATGGGATTCAGATCTGGACTCATTGCTGGCCATTTCAGAACTCTCCAGCGCTTTGTTTGTAACCATTTCTGAATGCTTTTTGAAGTGCTGGTCATTTCCTGCTGGTCATTGTCGTGCTGGAAGACCTATGACCTCTGGTGGAGACGCAGCTTTCTGACACTGGCCACTACGTTGCACCCCAAAATTCTTTGGTAATCATCAGATTTCATGATACCGTTCACACAGTCAAGGCATCCAGTGCCAGAAGCAGCAAAGCAACCCCAAAACATCTTTTGAACCTCCACCATGTTTGACTATAAGGACTGTGTTCTTTTCTTTGAATGCCTTATTTCTTTTTCTGTAAACAGTGCCATGAAGTCCTTGACCAAAAAGCTCTCCTTTTGTCTCATCTATCCACAGTACGTTCTCCCAGAAGGATTGTGGTTTTATCACATAAGTTTTGGCATACTCCAGTCTTGCTTTTTTATGCCTTTGTGTCAGCAGTGGTGTCCTCCTGGGTCTCCTACCATTGCGTCCCTTTTCATTCAGATGGCAACGGATAGTGCAAGCTGACACTGTTGTACCCTGTGCCTGCAGATCAGCTTGAATTTCTTTGGAAGTTAATCTGGGTTCTGTATCCACCATTCGAACAACCCTTCGTTGTAATTTTTCAGTACTTTTGCTCTTCCATCCACATCCAGGGAGGTTAGCTACAGCGCCACGGGCTGTAAACCTCTTGATGATATTGAGCACAGTGGACACAGGAACATTAAGGTCTCTGGAGATGGACTTGCAGCCTTGAGATTGTCGATGTTTTTCTACATTTTTTTCTCTCAAATCCACAGACAACTCTTTACACTTCATTCTTTTCTCCATGCTGAGTGTCACACACAACACAAAGGTTGAGTCAACTTTTCTCCATCTTAACTGGTTGCAAGTGTGATTACTACATTGCCCACACCTCTTACTTGCGACAGGTGTGTCTAAATACAAATTAAAGGAGCATCACATCTAAAGGAGCATCTAAATTGTAAGAAATAATTGCAATTATTTCTTACAATTTAGACAGGTTGCCAATAATTTTGGCCATTGCATTTTTGGGTTTCTGTGTGGGATTGTATCAGATTTGACTTTTCTTCTCTGGTTTTTTTGTGTGTGTGTGTTGTTCCAACGCAAACCAAAGAAATGAACATGTGAGTACCAAAACATTTGCAACTGCAACAATTTTCTGAGAGAAGGGTTGCATTTTCTGACAGAATTGCAAGGGTGCCAATATTTTTGGCCATGACTGTATATGCTGAAACAGACTACCCTGTAAAAACTGTAACAACTATAAAGTGGTGCAGGTCTGGTTAACAAGCCAACTACTCTTGTCCATCAGTTTCATGTTTTATATACAATATTATATTTCTATACAATGTTCAAAAGCAGTTATGGGCATACTATATTGCAGTAGCCTATTAAACAGCTTACCAGAGCAACATGTCTGCATAGTTTCACTTTACAAGTTTTCATCCAATTCCTTTCCTAACCCAAGCACTGAACTGGATTACCCACAGTATCCCCTGAAAAGGAGCAAAAACACCTAAAGCTGCATGTCATTTGCTGACTGGTGACACCTTCCACCATTTGTCCAAATAACCTCCCTGTGGTTTCATGTAGATGTCAGAGCAGCAGGGGCTCCCCAGCACCATCTTCTTGTATTGTCTAGTCAAATAGGTGTTGTTGTCATTACTTCCATTTTTTTAACAGGCAGGTTGTTTGGAAAGATAGAATGGTTAATCGTATTGAAAAGCTCTGATAGGTCTGAAATAATCAGCAGATTCTCAGCCTCCCATCTCCCTCTTGATGGAAGTCATCAGAATAACCAGGAAAGTTGCATTCGCAGCATCTAGCATATATCCAGCTTGAAAAGGGTGAAGAAAATCAGGTCCACCCATCAGTAACTAGAATTTACTAGCTGCCAGCTTGCCACTTCTTGAGCACCTCAACCAACCAATTAGCGTGTATCTTATTTTCCTTTATGCTCTGCCGTATGATTCTGATAATTTTTTTAAAAAATGAACTGTTCTTTCTTAAAATGCAGTGATGTACCATGATCCTGTTTTTGTAAAGCTTATCTATGCCATTGCATGTGCTACTGTCCAGACAATAGCTTAAATTTAGTATTTTACTGATGTTTACAAAAGACCTTATCTGCTCCTCCTTGTCGTTCTCCTCCTCCTCCTCCTCCTCCTGCCCCATGGCACCACCCAACTGGCTCCCATAGGTTCCCTACCTTCCAGATATGGTTTTGGGGTTGCATGGGAGTTAGAGAGGAGACTTTGCACTTCTCACTCCCCCACCCATTCTGCCACCGTGCCAGCAGAATACTTTCACTGTTGCCATTACTGGTGTGCTTTAGAACAAAACAATTTTTAAACATTAATCCAGTTTCTTATCTATGGGTGGCTCCCATGGTGTTGGGATAATATTTAAATGATTCATGTACTTGGATAGGGTCCAATAATATGGGACTTCACTCAGGAAAGATTCATGTAATTACGTCATTTCAGTTGTTACTCTACCTCTGTGGCACCAGTAAATGGCAGCTCAGTCAATTCAGATGGAGAGAATCACATGTATGTCTAAAGAACATGAAATTGTTGGATGCAATTTAAAAACAAAACAAAACTAGTCATCATTTTTGCCTATTATGTATAGTGCTGTTCAGTATTATCTGAACAACTCCATATATTTTGTCTGTTGTGATGCATAAGCTAAAAGTGCAGAGTGCAGATGCAAATTCATTCAGTGTGCTATCTAACTTGATATAAACATTCTAAATTGAAGCCCTTAACTGTGGCTGGATTGTGGCCCCTTTTGTTCTATCCATGTGAGAAATGTAAAAGTATTCCTGGTGTATGGCAACACAGGTATCTACATTGAATCATTCTGCATGCCTACAAATGCTAGGTATAATTACACAAATTATATCCTAATAACAAAGTAGGAAGAGCCAGTGTGATACAGTGGATAGAGTGATGGACTGGAGTCAAGGAGACCTGGGTTCCTGTTTAGCCATGGAAAATTACTATGCGGTGATACTGGTATAACCAATCCTTAAATATCTCACATACCTTAAAAACCCTGTTAGGAACCCTCAAAGTTGAATGACACTTGATAGTGCATAACAACACAACCAAGTAGAACAGAAGTGGTTGTGAAGATGCACAGACTGTAAATAGCAGATTGATACTTTTGAAATTGTTAGTCTGAACTCAGCATAACAGAAGTGATACCTGTTTCTTCAATATGTAACGTATTGTCTTAAGTACAATATCTTGTTCAAATTGTAGGTATATTTGATAGAGCAGGAAATTAAGAAGAAATTAAAACAAATATTTTATAAATGTGGAAAGAGATCCTACATATGAATTTAGCAATGGAATAATTAAGCTTTTAAATCCTTGGCTTTGACAGTGCTGTTAGTAGCAATAATAAGGTTCCTATAGAAAGCTACATTCTTTAGTGGAAACAGCTTGAGATAAAATCCTCTCTCAACTGTAAACACAAGGATGAACTTATGCTCAACTTGTTTTCTGTGTTTTAGCACAAATCGTCCCAGGAGAGTTTATCCATATTTAAAGTGTTTTTCTCTTAATATACTCACAAAGTGCTGGATGATTCAGCTAGCTGTTGCCTTGCTCTGACCAGAATGATCTCTTTACAAACACTGATGGAGCCCTAAACTGTTGTTTAAACCAGTGGGAATATTTTTTGAAAGTAAATTCAGACTTCTGAGAAATTGGAATTTCTCTCCTTTCACTATATGTTGTAATTTTGTAAACACATTCAGTGCTTCTCAAAACTTTGAAGCTTTTGTTAAGTACTGCTCAAAATTCATTTTTAGAAAAAAGGTTTAGAAGATAAGTTACTGCTTTTAAATGTCGGTTTTATGACATGGCATAAAGCCTTATGAAATGGCTGGGAGTTGTAATGAAATTTGTAAGTAGGGTGAATCAGTGCTGTTTCTTTAATGGTTTTGATTGTGGTGGAAAATTATTAAGGCTCTGTTTTTGGTTGTATGCATTTTCTAGCCGGAGATCTGGCCAGTACACAATGAACCATGACAACTCTAAGAAGCCCTCAGGAAAACCCCCGTATAATCGCTCAGGTTCTCAGGATTCACTGGATGAATTATCCATGGATGACTACTGGAAAGAACTTGAAAACATCAATGAAACAAGAGGCAATAATCACGAAGAACAAGAAGTGGTTGTGGTGAAAGAGCCTGATGGTAATCAGTTAAACTAAGTAACACCATTTCTCTTCTTTAAATTTAGAAGACTCAGATTCAGACCCTTCAGTCTTTGTGTCTGGTTCCACACCCTTGGTACTAATTAGGGCTCTTCTCTTCTATTTTTTTTTTTTGTACTCCAACCCTCAGAATTCTCCAATAATTCCCCAGGCAGATTTCTGGGAATTTCAGCCTACCTCTGAGACTTCATGGCCTCCTCTTGTCTGTGTTTCGTATTGTAAATGTTCTTTTTTTTAAAAGGAGGCTGTTGCAGTGCTTCCTGGGAGTTGTAATCCTTTAGGAGGCACTCTCTAGAAAACCTAATGGGCAGTGAGACTACAGCTCCCAGGAAGCATCATGACAGTTTCCTTTTTAAAAAATGAATCAGAAGTTCAGGCTGCAGGAGGCCATGTGGTTTTGGAGGTAGGTTCTTCTCCTGGAGAGTGAAATGTAAGTGTCTGTAGCTGTGTGTTTGTGGGCGTAGATATTTTGACCACAAACTGTTTTGAGATCTGGTGTACTTCGTTTGTTTTATAGGTTGCCTTTCTCCTGATAAGGGGACCCAAGGCAGGTCATAATATTAAAAGAACAGAATAAAAAACATAGTAAGTTAAACATTAAAAGTTGGTTAAACTATAATTAATTTAAATTCAATTTGATAATTAAAAGCAAGTAAACATTAAAAGCTATCTTAACTTTAAAATGATGTTCAGGGACTCAGTCATGATTGTTTAAAGCCTGCCTGAAAGGATGGGTCTTCAGCTGATGGCAGAAGGACAAAAGGGAGGGTCCAGCCTCATCTCCTGAGGGAGAGCATTCCATAACCTGTGAGCTGCCTCTAGTATCCCCATCAACCATGCCTGCACTGGCAATGAGACCAAGAGAAGGGTTTCCTCTGACAATCTCCTTTGATTTGCATTGGACTGGGAAAGGAACTGCAAAAAGGAGTGAGATTCCTTACACGCTAAGGATGTCCATTGCCTTTGCACTAGAAGGAGAGGTTGATTCTTCTCTGCTGAAATGGTTAAATGAGCTTACTGGCATCCATTGTACAACATCCTTTGACTCCATTTAATCTATTGGTTTTATTCTTAGAAATAGTCTGGTTTTTAATGTTTGATTATTTCTAGCAAATCAAAGACAATTTCATTTTGAAATACTTTTTATACTCTGGAAAAATCATTTTCTTATCTTAAATTTAGATATAAGACCTCTATTAACTGTTAAGCAAGGAAGGAAACTGTATTAATCATACATGACAATAAGACAGACATTTCTTTTAAAGTGTGATTTCAGTGCTAATCTAATAAATGTTCATAAAAGATACGCCTCTGACTGTTGTGTGATGTATAGACTGTTCTTTATTAAGAACCAGCTTTCACTTAGGAAAAAATAGTGTAATACTTGAATAAAACTTTTTTTAAAAAAGTACTGTGTCTTTAACTCTTAATCTAGTTTTCTATTAGCAATCCTAATTTTTTCAGGATAATAGATAACATCTTTTGCAGTAAAAGTGCAAAAGAATGGCACAAGTAGTACTAACAATATAGCGACTGGAATCCTGTTGCTTGCATAGTAAGTTGCACTAGAGTAGGTCCATTGAATCAAGGTGGATTCTGTGTAAGTTCCATTGATTTAAATGGGCATGCTCTGATTGTGACTGAGGATATGATCACATGGGGAAATAGAATGCATTTTGGACTACTTGTGGAGTAGTCTGGTGCGATCTATTTCCTGGCAGTCACACGGCATACAAGGAATTATGCTGCAGCACAACCCAATCAGTGCCCAAGGTTTTTTTGGACCAGCTGTACAACTACTAGTTTTTGGGGCAGGGCTAGAACAGTTCCCTGGTAGATGGAAGGAGTCCCTTAAAGCAGAGGTCGTCAACCCCCGGTCCGCGGCCCATTGCCGGTCCATGGCTTGAGCCCGACCGGGCCGCGAAGACAGACCCCCCCCCAAAAAAGGCGGGAGGCAGGGCAAGAGCCGGGTGCTCCAGCTGCTCTCCTCCCGGCGGCGGCGGCGGCGGTGACGGAGGTGGGGGGGTGGAGAAGAGCCGGGAGGCCAGCAGCTGAAGCACCCTCTGGGTGCTTCTGCTCCTGGCCTCCCGGTGGCGGCGGCAACGGGGTTGGTGGTGGCCTAGAGCCGGAAGGTGGCCAAGGGGTGGGCAGGCGCTCCTGTGCATGCACGAAGTGGTGGGGGATGCGCGTGCGCGCCTATGGCACGCGCACCCCCACCGCTTCGCGCGTGCCGCGGAGAGCGCGAGCGCGGGGGGCCACCCCACCTTCCTCAGAGGCTCCACCGGGCCACACTAAGGAAAAGGTTGGGGAACGCTGCCTTAAAGGGCGATAGCACACTGCAGAGGGATCTTTTCTGGTGTGATCAGGTGCATGCCTTTCCAGCTGTCTGATTGCACCCTTACTATGTACAGTACGTCACAACTACAGTGGGCTGATTTGAATCAATGGAACTTATAGGGGAGTTGACTTACTGAATCACCATTGATTCAGTGGACCTGCACGAGTGCAACTTACTTTGCTAAGCAACAGGATTTTAGCCAATACCTGTAATTAACTTCTTACAGAACTTCAATTATTAATTGAAAAGGCCTAAATCTGTGGAGATATAGCCCCCCCCCCAATATGCCAGAAATAAATCAGATGGAGAACAACAGGGAATTTGCAGTGAAGGAGGGGCACTGGTCTCTTTACCATTTATACATAAAGCATCTCTTCTAGAGCTTCTTGTACATCGTGTACACCCTTGTCCTTCCCCACAGAAGTCAGTGGCTACATTCAAATGAATAGTAAACCATGTCTTGCAGTCAGATACATGTGCAGCCAGTTCTACACTCCTGTATAATTTTTTCTTCTTTCTTTGGTGTGTTACAGGAGAAAGTTATAAGCTTCCAACAGGGGTCGCTAATAAAATCATTGTTTATTGCATTGATGTGGAGGAAGTAGAAGGCGAGAAGAGAGTAGATGAGTGGTCCTTAGGTTCACAGGTCTTCATGCATTTAACTTCATATTATGGTTGCCATTATTTATGAATGTGGCCAGTCTTGGTTTGCTGTGGGAGGGGGTCCATGGGAATTCAATAAAGAATTTTTTTAAAAAGTAGAAATATCTTCCACTGGCATCACCAGCATTTAGAGCTGTAGATGCTGTATTTTTCCCATTCAAGTCAATGTACCCCACTAGATTGCTCCACATGAGAAAATTAATTAAACAGCAGTTGGGATAAATGAGGAGAACTAAAAACCTCTTCCTTCAGACTCACCAGAAAGTCTGATGAAGATTTTGGTCTTACTTCAGTTGCAGCCCCATTGCTTACTTATGGACCAGTGTTTCTCAACCTGGGGGGTCGTGATCCCAAGAGGGTCACAAAGTGTTTTCTGGGAAGTTGTGGGTCATTTAATTAGCCCTTGCTAAATAATTTCTTCCTTGACCTTTTGGAGCCAGATATTACCGTTATCACATATGTGTATGTATGAGAAACAGGCCCTTTTGGGGGAGAAAGAAGTCTCTGCTTTCTGAAAAAGGATGGCCTTACCCCATTAAAAATGCCTTTTCATGCAAACATGACATCTCCGTGTGTTGCAGGTTACTTGACTATTATAAAAGGGGGTCATGACTCGAAAAAGTTTGGGACCCATTGTTGTAGACAAAGTGGTGTATCAGAGGGTATACCCGAAAATATATTACTTAATATTTTAAATTGTCTGTATCTTCCTTTAAAAATATGTGTAGTGGGCACATTGAGCATAATGTCTTGTATCGTAAACATATGACCTTCTGACCTCTCTCACCTCTCACTTTCCCTTTTCTCTTATCTGGCTTAGAGGGGGAACTGGAAGAAGAATGGTTGAAAGAAGCCGGGTTGTCAAACCTCTTTGGCGAGGCTTCAGGAGACTCTCAAGAAAGTGTGGTGGTTTTGGCTACCCTGACTCGTACTCAGGCAGCAGCCGTGCAGAAGCGAGTGGAGACTGTGACACAGACAATGAGGAAGAAAAACAAACAGTACCAAGTTCCTGATGTGAGAGAGATCTTCAAGCAACAAAATGAGTCAAAGGAAAAAGTAAGTTCCTGGTTTGTGGTTTGGCTTGGCCTTTCTTAAAAATGCTGTATATCAAAATAAGCTATTAAGGATAAATGGAAAGTAAGATACAGTCTTGTACCCTGGAGCAAGAATCACAACAAAGGGCCTTTCCTAGAAGCAGCTTTTAAACATTACATGCTGCTTATACAATATGTGAAGCAATTTTGTTTATTCTAGTTACATTTTGCCTTCCCTTTGTCCTCATAGCAACTTAGGCCAGACTAAGGGAGTATGATTGGCTCGAGGTCACCTGGTGAGTTTCATGACCAAAGGGAGAGTTGCCTGCCTGCCATTCGTGCCAACCTATGCCACATGCTGTGTGGGTTGGCACAGTCCCGGTACTAGCTGTTTGCATTCAGTCAATTTGCCTTTCCATTGACAATCTGGAGTAGAAGAAGGTACTGTTTTTAATGTTGTGGCATTACCTTTCCAGCTCTCTTTAGTTGTGCTTTAACATGTGTAACATTGAGAGGATTAGACCTGCCACCTCTGTTGTCTTTTAATAGTAGAAGTGCAACTGTCTGAAGAGGGTATAGCTGTTGCATCCAGATAACCTCCCCATATGTGGCAGTTCAGGATCAGTTCAGTCTCCCCCAATTCAGACAATTAAAGGGATGATGTGGAAGGCTAGTACATTCCCCACAGTGTACGTCAACTCTACATACTTTAAATCACAACTGAATAGAACTATTGTGCTTCCCACTGAATCAGGATGAGAAATGTGTGTGTATTCCTTTTAAACTGGTGGAATTGCAGCTTTTGATGGACTAAGCAGGATGTTAAGTTCATTTAAATTTTTATCACTGAGTCACTTACTATTAATCTTTTTATTCAGTCTCTCTCTGTGTATATCTTATTTTAAATATCATATATGTATGTATGTATGTTTACATTTCTATCCCACCCAACTAGTAGCTAGGCTACTACTCTATATGTTTCTGTATAGATCGTTTTATCGTGGAATATAACTATCAAATATAAAGTACACAGGAAGTTTATTATCATGATTACGATCTTAGCATTTCCAGTGTCACTTGCAATATAAAATATCCATTATATATTTTAGTATACAAAATTCATAACATAAAAATAACTTTCAAACAAAACATTGAAAATAAGGCAACTATAGCAGAATGAAATCTAAAACAAGCTATATCTAAAGATACAAGAAACCAATGTTTTGAAGTAAAAACCAAACAGAAGCTTTTAAAACCAAATATGCTTCTAGATCACTCTGCCAATGGCATCCCAGCAGTGTTTCATGTTTAAATCCAGACTTCTGTGAGTAGTACATTGCTCAAAGGAAGCCAGGATTCTATACACAACAGTTGCATTCATTGGTATCCTTCCTTTACTGTGTTCATATGTCAACTTCCCCATTTAGAGGTTGAAAGTCTGTGACTCAACAGAGGAGGATAGCAATGTACTGAAATAAGAATGATCTCACTATCATTGTTTCTGTGGGTTGAGTGCAGTGTCCAGGGCAAAGAGTAGCTGCATCTGCGGATGTGAACCTGTCCTTGGAGTAATGTGTGGATTGCATTTGTCCTGGAGAAAACAGTTCCAGTATACAAACTGCAGAAAAAGGGCAAGGTCTCTCCCATTTTTCTCAGGAATGATCTGATTTCTGTCTGCCAAATTGGAAGGAACTTGAGTCATGTCCCAGTACTTTTAAAAAAAGGACTCAAGGACAGGCACACATGTACTTTATACTAAGCCATGTCCAAACTGTGGATAGAAGACTCATTTCAAACTGCTCCTTTGTTAGAGGGCTGATTTGCAGAGATGACCCTGGGAAACGGCAGCTTGGCATAGAGAGAAAGTCCACTTTTTCTTGGGGCAGGATGGTCTCCATTTGGCTAGGCTTTTGCTTCCAGGCCTCATTTTCTTGGTGAGTTCTCCAAGGACTAGTCTTCTAAAACCCAAGGTTTCACTCGCCGGTGGAGAAGAATTCAGAACTTCTAATGCACAGTCCTCCTTTCACACTCAGCACTTTAAAGCCCCCAAAGCTCATTTCTGTACCTGACCACACCAGATGTCCCTTTAGCATGCTCTCCACACGGGGATTCTCTTAATGTTCCAAAACTCTTCTGTGACTATGCTCTCCTCTTTTCCATGAAGGTCTAGTTTTTCTATTTTGGCTGAGCTTCTGTAAATATTAGAGCTTGTTAGATTAATATTTGTGTTAGACCACTTTCTAATTAAATATTAGAACACTTAATAATATCTGTGAAAGAGTAAGGTCATTTCATGCAATGTCAGAGAATGTCAGACCCAGAGAAGTTTATAAGTTTAAAAATGGTGTTGTGGCAACCATTTCTTTGTATATTCTCCTCATATCCAACAACAATCAAGCACTCTGGAAGTATTGTTTAGTTGTTTCCTGACAGTTTAATGGTAGCTGGGCCCCAGCTGTGCATTTGGGCATCCTATCTTTTCAGCCTGCTAACGGAAGTATTGAGATGCATGCATTGCTGAATGTTTTCATGTCCAGCTAGCTTCATAGTGGGGAGAATAAATCCATGTGTCAAGCTGCCCAGTACTGTTGTTAACTGAAGTAGCCCAAGAACCAAGCCTGATCCTGGCACTCTGACCATCTTCCAGGCAGAATGTTGGAGTCCACTGAGAAGTCCATTGTGTAACTTCCGTGGGGATTCCCATTAGTCATGGAGCTTCTTCACATGTACCCTGCTGTAATTTTCTTGCACCGATGTTATGATCTGGGATCAGGATTGAGTATCAGTATCAACAATGTAATGCTACTAATAAGATCAGATGGGAGTAATGCCATTTGCCTATGATTTATAAAAGTTTTATAATTTGTTTGTTTGTTTATTTACTAATTTACTTACTTACTTATTTGCATTTTAGGAAAGCAGCACCGAACACCAGTTTGTAAGAACAAGAGAAAGTAAGGATGAAGCACAAGAGGAAGGAAAAGAGGGTAAATCTGAACAAGATTTTTATATTGCTTTATTCTTTACAGTGCTCTTTTAAATTATATTCTGTGCTGTAGAGCAAATGCAGATTTTGAAAATTTCTTATTGGAAGAAATTCTGGTATGTATCCAATAAAGGGAGCTCTTTTTGGCACACCCCAAGCCTCTTTTTGAAACATATCCAAGAAAATCAAGTTCCCTACCAGAACTGTGGATTTAGTTACTGGTTGGAATCTTCTTGATGCCTGCATAGATCTGTATAACTTGCTGCAGCTAATTGTATTTAATTAATGAAGTGCCATGTGCATCACCATTGTGCAGTCAGGTGCAGCACATAACCAAGACAAACCATAGCACCTTGTCATTTAACTGCAGTTAGCCATGGCAAGTTATGCAAACAGCAATAGGATTCTGGTCATTGAGTTCCGTTCTGAAGATAAATCAGTACATGCCTTTTTCATTCTTCAAATATGCATCCCTAAAATATCTCAGCATTTTACTGAATGTTTAGCAGTAAAATTTCCTGTAATATACAAAATATTTTCCATTAAATTTTTAAAATTCCAGCTAATGTAGAATTGATGTAGGTAAGTTCAGCGCTCAAAATAAGGGTATCATCCTAGCCCACTCAAGGCATTTGATGTGCATCATGACTATCTGTTGACTTGTCATCACAGACATGGCAGCTCCTCACCAGAAACAGAGCAGCCTTTCCTTACTTTGTAACCGCCAGATGTGTTGGACAACAGTTCTATCAACCCCATTAGAATGGGTGGAAATCAGGGAAGGCTAGCACAGGGTAACAAGAGCCACTAACTTTTCTGTTGCTTTACAGTTGCATTAGTTGCAGTAACATTACTGGTTGTTGAATAGCAACTCGGCCACCTGGTCTCTTTAACATGAACAGACTATGTGCGCATGAACTATATAGCTGCATCTCATTCCCTATGTTGTGTTTTATATATTCCTGCCCTTTCAGCATATGTGAAACTCCTGAGAGAGTTTTAAAGGATTATTTATGGTAAACTACACCTGACATCTAGATTTCAGCTGAATCATATTTTTTTTAATCCTTCAAATAAACCAGCCTTAGGTAGATTTTAAATACCAACTGTTTTTATAAATAAACATGAAGTAAAATCTGACAGTATCAAAATGGTTGATTAAAATCATACATAAGAGTCAGCAGAAAATGACCAACATCTTCCTCATCAGTGGAAGTAGGAGGCAGGTAATTGACCCTTCCTTCTGCAGATCCCATACCCAAAAAAGGGGAATCAAGGGGTGGGGTGCTTTGAAACTCTTTGGAGCAGGTCAGGTGCTGTGCAGGGCCTCAAGAGGTAGAAAGGTTCATTGGCCTCCAGCTTTCTGGTTGAAAATCCCAGTGCTACTTGTGAACATCACAATCAGTTCAAGCCTTGAAGACATCTGGACTCTCGTACCTAATTTAATCCTAAACTAACTAGAAGCCCAGAGGTCTTTTGTACCTATATATCATAGGACTCATTCCATAAAGGGTCTGTTCTTTTCTTCCATTGAAGTAAATGAATCATACAGTAAGCATGATTAACTTCTTTTCTAGACTGGAGTGAGCATAGAATACAAACAGAATGAGATGGCTTCTGTGTGACATTGCTATGGTTTGATTGTAGTTTTCACAAAGCAGCTAGTGAATGAATTAGAGCATGCAAAAGAAGGAAGGAACATGTGAGGCTGAGGATTATTCATGTAACAGCCATACCATGTCTTGACAAATGTATGGGTTGCTGCAAACCAGGAAGCAAGTGGATGAACTGGTGCATGCAAAGAGAAGGAACATGGAAGGCTGAGTCATGTGTCCCCAAATCATATTTTGGCATGACCTGTAAGCCACCAGCTTTAACCAGTTCTAGTAGCTGTAATGGAAGAGATAAAACTGAATTAATTGGGGGTGGGGAATCTGCCCATTGAACTAGTATATCTAGCTGTTGAGAATTTACAACCTTGGGTACCTAATAGTATCTGTCCATCAGTAGAACAGACATGGCTGGCAGAGATTACTCCTCTGATTGCAGACTCTTGCATGCCACCCTAACTGGGGGGTGGGGGGTGGAGTTAAGTAGTGCAGGGTAGGAGAGGAAGAAGAAGTCCCATTAATAGTTTCCTTGCATGGCAGTGCATAGAGCTTAATGATTTTAAAGCAGGCTGGATTTGGCTTTGCCTTAATGGAGAAAATAGAATTCCTCCATCTATGGATGTGTTTCCAAGGCATGAAAATAATAAGTTGGCAGACTCCTTATCTTTTGAAGTATAGACAGAGAAATACAGGTGAGGATCACGTGTGCAGTCCAAGTCTGAGACAAAGAAAACTTAAAAGAAAATAAGGAAATATAGTAAGAAGGGAAATGACAGACTTGGAAAAACAAGCATTAAGGTATGGTAGTGAAAAACACCAGTGTATATTTGCCTTTTTGTAAAAAAAGTAGATGTACTTCCAAAGTAGGAAAAAAACAAAAAGAACACTACTTTATGGGCACTGAATAAGATTGCAACAACTGGACTCTTTTACACCCACACCCACACACACAGAGAGAAATAAATATACTAATTAATGAATATGTTGCAAACATTTAAGCTTGAATTTGGTAAGCACAACAAAATCAGTAATTCAGATGTGTATGGAGGGTAAAAACATTATCAGTTAAGTGAGGTGCCCTCCCAGGAGCAATGACAAGCTTTTCATCCCTTCGGTTCAGCCACTCGGCAGCCATTCACTAGTAAGAACAGTTTCAAAGATGGGAATGTTGCCAAACTGCTGGGTCAGCAGAAGGCAGAGAGGAGAATTGAAAAACACAGGCTTAATGCCAATAGACTGTACTGCAGAGTCCTGGTCTGGAAAATTACCAAGCATTTATTTAAGAATTTCATAAACATCTGGTTCTTCTTTTCTAACACGTCTTTATGAGCCCTTTAGAAAAGAGGAAGTTCTGGAAGCTGGTTTCCATATGCTAATGCTCTGCAGCACTTAATGAAAAGGGCACAGCTAAGGCAGCCTGTGTCCTTCTGATATGCTACAACTGTTGGCAACTTCTCAGTAATGTGGGACTTTGCTTCCAGGATGAGAAAAAGGCGGAAATTCATTCTCTTTGCAGAGTTGTCCAGGCTTATCTGAGTACAAATGGCAGCACCTGTTTCTGGGCTGTGCCAGAGACTCTTCAAGAATAATCAACGTAGTTTTAACAGAGCATGGTAGATTTTTGTTCTATTCTGTTTCCTCGCGGCAGGAGGCTTTGCCCATCCTTTCACAAACATCAGTGTCCTTGAAGTCAAATACAAAACTGAAAACATTTTGGTAAATGTTGAAAATGTGTTAAGCACTTAGGGCTGTGAGCCAAGAGAGAAAGAAATCCTTTTCTCCCTGACAATGTGCTATTAGTGTTCAGACAGAAGTTTAAAGTGAAAACCCAAGGTCAAGAAAGTCCTGAGCAGGTTTTTGAGTTCTTTAGAACTCTTAATTAGGCTTGGTGGTTCCTTTAAAGGAGAAAGACAGGGTAAAAATATTTTAAATAAATAATAAAATATAAAAATAAAAATAAATATTGATGCTAAGCAAAGCTCCCCTACCCGCCCCACTTGATTGCCATTTTAAAGAATCTATTACTTGCCTGCCTCCTCATCTTTAAGGACACGTCTCTTCACAGGAATAAAAAAGGATGTAAATAGAAATGCCTGACTGTAAAGTTTGAATCCTCCTGCCCCTTATGGACCCATGTCCTTAAGGGGCAGTGTGTGCACGTTTCTATTTATTTTAAAGTTAAATCTGGTCTTAATAGTTAGATTTACCTCACATTTGTCTTAATAATCAAAAATTACCTCATTCATCTTATCTTATAAAGAATGATGACAGCTTCCTCATAATGCAATGGTCAGAATAATGCCCATGTCCATTAGTTACAATATTGTTTTGTTAAGCTAAGGATAATGGTGGATTATTATCAAGGAAATTCACATGAATGTTCAAAAATGAAGTATACAGTTGTTTTCAAGGTGAAACAAGAAAGGATTGTGGACCCAGGTGGGATGCCCATGGGCATGTTGACTGAGCCCCTTAAATAAAGATGCCAGTCACTTGATAGGAAGGAAAAGGTGTATAATAATAATAATAAATGGCCATGGCTTTATTGTTTATAGCAGACAATAGCTTTGGGGCAATGTAAGGTACCAGATCCAAGCACTGGGTGACCCATCTGCTGTCTGATGCATCCTACCAGCCCTCCTGTCGGGTACCTGCAAAATGACAGTGAATCGGGCTCCCTCCTCAGACATAATACCACTAAGTAGGACTTACCCTCAACTGTGAATGATGGAACTTAAAGCACCTTCCTAAGTTAGGTGTACTCTTGTGTTTACCCACAAGATCCCTTTAGTTCTCTCTGACCTGAGATAGCAGCCAACTTGCCCCCATTCTCCAAAACTGAATCTAGACCTCAGTGCACAATTGCCCACCCTCATCTGATTCCCCCAGTGCTATGACAAAGTAATGAGTTATTAAAATTATTCATGTCCACAAACTCCATTGAGTCCCTCTGTATGCAACATCCCAGAGTGAATGTCCTTCCTGCTAACCAAGTTCCAATAAATATACACAAGGTGCACCAGAGTGGAAAATTCTCCTCTCAGGTCTACCTGCCAAGAGCCCTGCCTCTCAGCCAGCCATTTATAGGTCAGAAACTTCTGGATGGTCACAGCCCTGGCCCTGGACCAAGACAGAGGGGCTGTAGAATGGGTTAAGGCCATGTTACCTATCTACATTTAGTTTGAACATGTGGCATACCATGTGTAGCACTGTTATGAATAACATGTTAAGTATACATCTTTTATATTGGGTATACACATTCCAAAGTTAAATATGTTGGTCTGGGAACTCACGGTTGTATTGGAGTCTTTGTTCAATATTTAAAATATGCGTGTCTATTTTAATCTATAACACTGAGACCTTCATATGTAGCAGAATGAGTGACAGAACAACAGTTTCCCATTACTGAGTAGAGGTGGTGTATAACATATTTGAATGGTTTGTGTGTGTGTGTGTGTGTGTGTGTGTGTGTATACACATGTGCATGCATTAATTTTAAACTCACTGGAAGTTGTAAACTACCACAGGTGGAAAGTTAAATACCTACTCTGTTCTAGCACCTGTTTTGTTACACATGAATAGTCTAGTCCCTCCATAGGTAGAAGGGTGATTTTTTTTTAAGGCCAGGGACCATGATGGACAACTTTGAAACAATATTGACTTTTTTTTTAAAGGACAAAAAAAATTGAAATTGTAAATCAGTGTAGTCAGAGGAAAGTTGGAACAAAATTAAGACTCATTATTACTAATTCTATTCATTCGATTGGCTCCCACACAGCCCTTCTGTGTATGTGAAAGGGCTGTGTCGTTGTGGAATCTCACTAAGTATGGTGGCAGAGAGACCATTTTTACTGATCTCTCTTCTTTTTCCTGCAGCCTCTTCAGTGCTTCCTAGGCTGTTCCAGGATGTCAATCCTCCAGCATAGAATTTTAGGAGACATAAAGTGTGCAAAAAAAAGAGAAATCCAGCAAATGTTGTATCCTCTTACATGAGATGTAACTGAAACATTTCTTGAACAGGCCCCTGTGAACCTATGGATTCAGTCCTTTAATAAGCACTATTAAAAAAACCCTGTGGGGATATGCTGGTCAGTCTTCTGCTCCCCCCCCCCCCCGAATTGAAAGTGTAAAGCAGCTATATTTAAAATTAATGACTATTCTTTTCATTCCCCTTCTTCATTACATTTAGCTCATAGTGAACATGTTGATGATAACCACCCAAGCGAGGATGTGCCAATGACTGAAACGGACATCAATTTGGAAATATCATTTTCTGAACAGGCAGCTAATCTCAAAGACAACCCAGTAAACAAAATGTCAAAGAGCAAAGAAGATGATACGCTCCTTCCTGTACGTTGTTTTGTTTTCTTGCTGTAGTTACCTTCACTTTTGCTATTTTTGTATATCTGTCTTTTACATCTGCAAAATTGCATATGAACACTTTTTGAGTTAGAAGAACCTATGCATTTTACATTTTGCTCATTGTTAGCTCAAGGCTGTCCCATTGTCATACATGCTGTCCGCATATTACCATGGATGTCTGAAGCAGGGTGGTTGGTGCTCATAAATGTTTCTAGATCATGGAACCCTGATCATGTGAGATTTCACGATGTCTGTGGACAAAAATCTATGCTCATGTAGACAGTGGAAGTGATGCCTGGGCGCATTATTTATTGATTGATTTGGAGTTCTATAGATATTTTATTCAGTGAAGGCCTGCTTCATATGAGTTCAGCTGAGGGAAACATATGCAAGTAGCAAATTAGACAATACAGTTTAAGAAGTGTTTTAGACAGCAGGGTATTCGGCCAATCATAGAAAACTGTATGTAAAGCTGAAGACTTAAAAGAGTGTCAAACTAAGACGTTAAAGGAGAAGTGTATTCCCTGTGATTAGCATTTTTTGTCTCAGAGTTGTGTTTCCTAGCCTTGCAAATTAAGTCGATTCTTAGAATCAAGATACATGTGTAAGGAAAAATATGAGCTATTTTAAAGGAAGCAGACATCTTTCATCACTTGAGGGAGCACTGCTTCTGTATCCATACTAGGTGTATTGTCTAGTTGTACCCAGAGTTTATCTTTCTTCCTGGTATGCTAGTTTTCTAAGGTCAATATTTGGATAGAATGGATGTTCAGATATTTCACCTCTGCTGTTACATCTGGATTCTCTAGAGCAGTGGTTCCCAACCTTGGGTAACCCAGATGTTCTTGGACTGCAACTCCCAGAAGCCTTCACCACTAGCTGTGCTGGCCACGGTCTCTGGGAGTTGCAGTCCAATAACACCTTGGATAACTCAGTTAAGAAACTGATATGGGCATTCACTGCTGCATACCAGTTGCATGTGTTAGCACACAATAGTAAATACCTGTGCTGATTTCTTTACTTGTGGCATTCTATGACTGAAATCTATGCCAATGGGTTTATGCCACCACAAGGTTTGAACAGGATTCCAGATAAAATGTTTTTAATTGATATCAGATGGCAATCTATTTTGTCCATTTTTCTTTTTTTGGCCTACGATCATTCTCATGAAGAAAGATACATAAAGCCATGAAGCACATATATTTTAATACAGGCACTCCATTTCTATATAGGCTAGGCAAATCTTTAAATGCTCTAAAAAGCAAGTTTAGTTCTCCGATTGCAAGTTTCTGATGTGGCTTAGGAAGTCCTAGATGAATATACTTATTGGTTTGCTACTTGACTGCCTATCACCCTTCCTCCAGCTCTCTTCTGTAGAGCGTCACTCTCCATGTGTAGAAGATGAGAAGAGTGAGAAAAGGGAGCACAGCTAGAATGCCTGTCCCCAGTCCCTTCCTCATTCATGGAGTTTACCTGTGAGGAACATACTTCAACAGGGGTGTTATTTTTTCTCCTAATATCGTGCCTGTTCCACTGACTAGTAGGTAGGCCAGCTGAATTGTAGGAACTGCACACTAGGGTCAGATTTACTTTTTTTTTAAAAAAAAAAACACGTTGTAATCAGGATCTTATGCTTCCATCTTGAATTCTTTGATTAGAATTTCAGACTGCCAAAAGACAAGACAGGTACAACCAAGATTGGAGCCCTTGCACCACAAGACATGAAGAAAATCCATGTCTTGGCACTGATAGAACTGACTGCTCTCTTTGATATACTTGGAACAGAACTTAAGCCACAAAAAGCAATAAAAATTAAAATGAAAGGTGAGTTGCTTTTATTTTCAATGACAGTGGGTATGTTTTATGAGTAATCTTAACGTCACAAGATTTTATTTAGAACTGTAAATGTGGGAAAACAATGAGGCAGGGCAGTTTGAACTTGCCTGTGAATAAGATGGGGAGAAGAATAAATATTCTGTATTACGTTTTCTTCTACCATATCAAGAAATGGACCCTGGTGTCCTCAGTGATTATCCATAGAGCATGTAAACCAAAATCTGTGTGGCTCGTTATAAAAGGTATGGAGTATTTCTATGCCAGTAATTACTGTGTAGGCAGGTTTATAGGATGGGAAGTGCTTGTTGTTAAGTGCAGAGTCTTTAGTTAGTTATGTGCTGTCAAGTTGGACCCTAATAGGGCTTTCAAGGTAAGTGAGATATTTAACTAGTTCCACTCCCTCGGTGAATGTTCATAGCCAGGCGGGGATTGAAACTCTGGTTTCTGGAGTCCTAGTCCATGACTATGTCCACCACACTGAATACCTCCACAGTCTTAAGTGTGCTTAAATCTCTTTCATTAAATTAAGAGTAATGTGTATTAACCTAGGTCTGCTTAGATCATGCCATATAACAGATAAGACAGCACTATGCAAGGAGAAGGGGGAATGTGTTATAGAGAAACTTCACCAGGGGTGGGGGGGGGCAATATATTTCCTTAAATATTTCTCTGGACAAAAGATTTCTGCTTGCTGTTTGCCTCTAGGCAAATGATGGCACTTATTTATATTATTATGTGCTGTAACGTTGATTCTGATTTATATATGACTCCCAGGGTTTCTTAGGTTTTCTTGCACACACACACACACATACACACCCACATCCCAAACTCTGTAAGCATCCAGATTTCCCAAGGCAGCACTGGGGCAGGGCATGTAACTTCATCAGCCACAGAAGCTTTGGGTGATATTTGGTGGCTCATCTTCTCTCAGTGGGAATTTGAATTTCTGTAACCTGGCTCCACGGAACTTTACCTCCTCTAATGTATCTGCTTATGATCTGATACTCCCATATTCCCAAATAATATGATACTACCTGCTTATAATCTGATTCATTCATGTATTTGCAGTTTATCTATTTAGTTAGTTTGTCTTTTACATTTGTATCCCCTCCATCCTTCAAAAAAAAAAATATCTTGACACTGCTGTTTTTTGTATTTATGCTTTCTTTAAAACAATTTTTTGTCTTGAAAAGCTTAGAGCTCTGAGTTTTTCTTGACCATAGCTGATTTTACTTTGTGGAAAAGCCCTCTATAGTGGTTGTGATCCTTAGGTAGGGATGAAATTACTGTTTAAAGAAGACTGATTGGTGAAGTCTCTCAACTTATTTATGTTGTGTAACAGAGTAAATGCCGTGTCATTGCATTCTAGGCTTCTATTTTTTTTTAAAGACTGTAAGTTTATGAAGTTCAGTTTTTATTTTGGTATGACATTTTGTTCCAGTTCTGAGACAGTGGGTGAACATTTTATTTTGTTTTGTGGGATGGCACCACTATTTCTAGTATAGTTTATTTTCAAAGCATATAATTTAGTCCAAATGCATTTACTGCTGGACATTTTAGTGCACTTTTCCATTTGTGCATGTTTCAATGGACCAAAAAGATATCATGTTTAAAAACACACTCTCTTATGCATGTTTTCTACCTTTGTTTTGATTGGAATGTTGGTATTCCACTTTCAATTAAGTTATTGCTTCTACTCTATGAGACTCATTACAAGACCTTTTACACATTGATGTGAAGTGTTCTTCCCATGTGCAAGAGGTGAGAGCACACTGCTTGGTGGGAGTAGCAGTAACTCAGCAGTAGAGGAAATGCTTTGTATGCAGAAGGTCGCATATTTGATATCTGGAACCTGCAGGTACATCTAGAAAAGAATTGTGCCTGGAGAGTTGCTGTTAGGTAAGATCAATAGAATTGGCCAAATACACCAAAACTCTGGCTTGGTATGAGGCATTTTCCTGTGAACTCTGACATCCATGTATTAAAGGTGCACAGACTTCCCTTATGCAGACATCCACACTTCATGTGTTAGGGGCCAAGCTAGAGATGCTCTTTATATGAGGAGGTCAGTGGAAGAATTTCTTGTGTATATGACTGTAATCATGTAATTCCTGGGGAAATGATCTGAGGGCCATGTCTGAGAGATGACAAAACTCACTGCATTGCTCTTCGGCAGTTGGTGTGAGTTTCCAGAGTTCACAGGAAAATGTCCATGGTGGGTTCCTTCCCAGTGTTGGACCTCTTAATATTGAAAAAAGGGGTAAAGGAGAAATATTGGGGATAATACAGAGAGGTATGATGGAGGGACTGCAAGAACTACAAGTCTCCTGACTCCTGAACGTCCTTCCAAACTGGATTGCTATCTGTTCCCAGCCATGGAGCTGGGATAGACAAATTCCCTCCAGTTGTTACTGGAACAATTTTGGCCAATAAAAGAAGAAGAAGAAGAATGGCCCTAGGGAAGGAAAGAAGACAGAAACTTCCTTTCTCCCTTCCTCACTTCTGTCCGGCAAACTTTGGATTGTCAGAATCTGTGATGCCCGGAGCCCCAAGGAAAAACCACAGAATTATGCTTCCCAAAGTAGCACTGCTTTTATTGGAGCAGGTTGACTTTACTGATTTAAGATAGCAAGACCAATACATTTTTGTCTCTTAGATTGCTTATTTTATTAATGTTTCTCATTAATTTTATATATTTTATTTCTTTTCATGTATGACTGTTATGTTTTATTAAAGTAGTTGGGTGGGTGGGACAGTCCTCCATTTGAAGAGATCTTTGGTGCTGCCTGTCCTCCTTCTTTGGTTATATGTAAGTGACCACCCTATTCCCCCAATGAATTTCTCTGCCTGAGCGGGGCAAGTAGAGGTTTTGATTGGTAAATATATCTAAGCAGCCCTCTCTCATTTTTAAGTAACATGGTTCTGGGAGAGGGGTAATTTTGTAAGAAAAGGTGCAAATAACACACATTGATGAATAGCAGGATATAGTAGGACATGTCAATTCTGTGTGAAGTTCAGATGTGAGATTGGTCCCAGCAGTGAACGTTCTGAAAGCCTTATTTATACAATTCCTCTGAACTATCTGATTGTTTCCTAGCTTCATATTTCAACAGAATTACAGTGATCTCTGTTTATTCCCTCCCCCTCCCCATATATATTCATTTTGCATAAGCTGCAGAAAATACTGTATCTAGAAATGGTCACAATCTTGTGTAATATGGGCGTGGAGGCAGTAAAGAATTTCCACTTATGGTGATATTTGCATATACAGTATTACATATATTACTTTAAATTAGCATGTACAAGTTTCATGCAAAATGTCATTTTTTAAAAAGATTTTTTCCCTTTTTTGCTGTCATCTATCGTTCTTTTTGGTGATGGAGCATTGCCCACCCTTCGGAAATCCTCTTGCACAGTTACACAGATAGTTTAACTTTTAGATATTAATGACCATAACTTAAGAACTCTCCATAAACATTAACTGTTTCACACTGAGTTGTGCGACTCAGTATGCAACAGATAACATCTACAGAGACTTCTTTACCGATGTCAGTTTGTGTCTGAAAGTTACGCTGTTTGTAACTGCACAGCAGGATTTCAGCCATTGAGTTTTTGTATAGTATTAGATCACCCTGTAAGAGCAGTCCTTGTTAAATGTGCTAGACTAAGAACATTTTATTTGCTTGTTTATTTTTGAAGTAGGTTTTTTGTCCCCAGCTTATATTAATTTGAAGTTCCTGCTGGCTTTGAACAATTAAAACAGCAATGTAGGCCACAAGTAAAATCAGTTTTAAAAATACAGTGCTAAATTTAACATTAAATAGAATTTAGAAATGAACATCACTGTACAGAAAACGTTGAAATTTTGTTAGCCATCTGTATTTCTGATCTCTTCTAATGACTTGAAATATGTTACCAGTTAATCAAATATCTTCTTGGGCCAAAACTTGCAGTTAGGGTTCAGCAGAGATGACAATATAGGAGCTGAATAATTGAAAGCAACAGTGAATGATGAGAGAGATATTGCAGGGCACAGTTGAGTTCTCTGAAAGCAATTTTTATTCCACAGCCAGAAAATAACTTGTTCCACTGCAGAACCAGCTGTATAAGGTTTCTGGAACCTTCCCTCCTGCAGCACCTTCCATTTTCATATGTTTAAAAATGCCTGTACAGTTAAATCAGTGTACTCAAGTTATTCTGTATGGCTTTTTGAATTGGAGATACTACTTCCAGATAGCTCTGTTTCCTTTTATCTCTCAAAGGAGCTACTCCTCGGTGGATAATCTAGAGAAAATGTATTTACTGTGGTTTAGATCCAGACAGGCACGAAATTACTTTCAACACACACACACACAAGCTTCTTTTTTTAATCCAGTGTCTGTCTGGATCACTGCAACGGTGCAGCACTTTGCAGTAATCCAGTAATGTGTGTGTCTCTGTGTGTGTTTTGTGAGAGGAGCTGTTGAGGTCATTATGTCCCTTTCTGTTGGTGGCAGAAGAGATGGGTGGCAGGAGAAATGATTTCTCCAATTTGCAGGCCTCACATGCCAGCCCATTTTGAAGGCAGCCATGGTGGGAATGAAGGTGGCCACAGTTGTATACAACTTACATATAAAGCCCTTCATGATTTGGGACCCGAGTACTTGTCAGAGTGTCTGGCTCAATAACATTGATCCATGCCACCAGATCCCCCCAGGCAATGCTCCTCCGAGTTGCCACACTGAGAGAGTCCAGGAAAACCTCTACTAGAATCCATGCCTTCTCAGTTGTGGCACCAGGCTTTGGAAGTGGCTTCTGACCAAACTGCACCTGGCCTCCCTCCCTGTCCACATTCATAACCTTGCTCAAGAAGTTGCTTTTTGCAGAGGTTTTTGAGAGCAACCTTACATGGTTCTGCCTTGCCTTGCCGTCCCATTTTAGGTTATTGCTGTGGCGCCCTTGTCTTGTCTTCTTTTAGCTGATTTGACTTGTTTTATTTATTTGTTATAGTTGTCTTACTGTTCATTGATTGTTAACCATCCAGAGTAATGCTTTGCTCTAATGGGGCAGTATAAAAAAAATGTGAGAAATAAATAAATAAATACAACTCATGGTGAATAATAAGAACACATAGGCCAAATTCCAGTTGGGAAAACTGCGTACAGAAGTGATTCTCCCTGTTCAGCTTGGTGTCTGTTCCACAAAGAATCAGGCATGGGCAGCTGGTAAAACAACCAATTTTGCAACCAGTGGATCCCATTATGGACATCCATCCACTACCACAAAAGGAGAATCACTTGCTCAATTAGCCTTCCACATGTGGTTTCTCGCAGTAGGATTTGAAAGGAGTGACTACATGGTGAGGAAAATGCAGTTCAATCCACTGTATATTTGCATTTTATTAAATGCAAATAGGTTTCCATGGGTGAAGTTGCTGTAGCTGTCAAGATGACAGTTTGCAGGCGTTAGCAGGGCATTTGCTTGGAGCTGCAACAGCAGAAGCTGCCTTGAGATGTAAATTGGCAGTTTCCCTGTCTCTCTCTCTTTTTAATTGTTCTCATAAGTGCCCTAAGCAATAGTGTGTTTCAGCACTAAGTCAAATAATAATAAGAATAATATTTTTAAAGAAATGCTTTGGAAACAAGGGGGTCCGTTCAGGGCTTACCTTTGCATTGGATCAGGTGAGGCATTCCCAAAGTGTGCACCGCAGCACCTGCGGCACCAGGGGCACCACCAAACCCAGCCAAGGGTGTTGTGGAATCCTCTTCTCTGTTTCTTTGCCGAGCTGGCGGTGCTGGTGCTGCTTCTCTGGCTTTGGCTCCTTCATGTTCCTTCATCTCCATGTCTGCCCCTCACTGCTCCTACTGCTGCACCATTGCTGCCACCGCTCAAGGGAAGCCACAAGTCGAAAAAGTTTGGGAAGCACTGGATCAGGTGATCACAAAAAATGATAATTCTCCATTCAAAGGAAAGGATTTCCTCATTGAGCTTTGTGTTGTGTAGTCTCCGGGCTTTAATTTGATTTCATCTGTGCCCAGTCGGATGCAAATTGGCCAGTGTCATTGCTGACTTAGCCAGAAAATTTATGTCAGTCATTTTACATATTCAAGTGCAATTTCTGCAATAGTCCAGTTAAAAAAAAAAGCCAAGTCATATTATAACCAAGAGCCAAAGTAGAAATAATAGTATCTTAGCCTCATGAGTTTTATAGCTGAGATTTCCCTCTTGAGCCGCAGTGCATACTTTACTATTTAAGAGCAATACTGTTTTACATGTTTAGGGTGCCTGAAAACAATAATAGCCAAGGAAAGCCAGGCAAATTACAGAAATATAAAAGAAATGCTTAAATCCTATTCCTTAATGGGATGAATCATGCCTTATTAATACTAAGTGGGAGAAAAGCAAAAAGAAATGATGCCTGTTGTTGTTAATATAGGTAATATACATTTACAGCTGTTGAGCATCTTAAACTTTAATAGAATGTCACTGGATTCTATTGTAGCTTTCCAGAAGCAGTGCTGCAACATTTAAAAAATACAGATATTGCCATGTTGCTTTTTGTACTATAGTGAAAATGTATGACTGTGGGTGGAGAAAGAAGCTCTGCTTTTAGCTAGTTTTCATCTTTTGCTTATGCTGATTACAGAGCAATCTTAGCCACAGTTAGGTAGAAATAAGTCTCAACTGCATACAGTGGGCTTTTGTCCAAGGTAATTGACCATAAGATTACAATGGATAAACTCCTGGTCTGTCTGAATTTATTAAGTAAGAGCTGTGAAGATGTTTATGTGTTGGCAAAGACTGGCCAAAACCCAGTGGAAGAAATACAACATGTGTAAGGGCAATTGAGTATTCTACTAGCTCCTCTTTATGTGATGGAACATGCCTGATTTTGTAGTGAGGGTGAGGTGAGGTACATAAAGGTGAAACTAGGGGAGAAGGGGAGATGCTTACCCAGTCACCCTTACACAATCATGATTATGGGAATTGTCTCTGAAGATGTTTTTGTGTCACCATCATAAGAGAATACTATCTTCCTTTGCTTTTTACAGAAACTGGTCTCTTTGGAGTTCCATTGTCAGTTTTGCTAGAACAAGATCAGAAGAGGGTGACAGGTATCAGGGTACCCCTTCTCTTCAAAAAAGTGAGTATTCTGACCGGTCTGCTTCTTGTACATCTCTTGGGCTTCAACATATTTCAATGTAAGCATGTCTTTTTCTGTTTCAAGCATGTAGTGGGCTTAAAGTGTAGCATTTAAATTTAGTTCAAGAGTGGGGAGTAGACATACATCTGTGTATTTAAAATATGTTTATTCCACCTTTCTGTTTAAAATGTAGGTGTGAACTTCTAACCAATGTATAACTTAATATGGTATTCATGTTGTTTGTTGCATAACGGACATTATGAAATGATAGCTCAAGATACATACCTACAGTAAAAATGCAGCCTGCTCCTTTTTTCTTCCTGGTAATACTGGATTAGAACCAATCTTGCCCTGGTACCTCAGTGCAGCAGCATTTCCCCCTTTCCCTTCTTCCCTGCAGCCCTTTCCCTATATGAATACCTGCACTGGAGAGTTGCTCAACCTTCTGGAGCAGATTTTAGGATCACACAGGTGGGGGAAGGTGGGCCCCACACTTCCCAGTTCCACTACCAGAAGCGATTCCATCGGCAAAGCAACCATCTTGGGTCCTTTTGAGGAGAAAAAGGAGGGATAGAAATATTTTAAACAAATAAACAAACTCATTGGGGTCCTGGTGTTTGTTGACAATGCTTTTTGTCCTTTGTAAGAAGGTGGCCCATGAACACTCACAAAGGCAAGAGATACATGATTATTACCCCACTCCCTGCTCTGTTACGTACTCTCTTACCCATTCTAAACGTAGAACTCCCAGACCTTTAGATCAAATGAGCAATGCCCCAGTTGCATCGGCTACCCTGAAAAGACAATTAAATTAGCACCCGTTACTTTGCTTCAGTAGTAGAGCACAGTACAAGGTGCAACTACATAGCAAGGGAAATGCAAATTCAATCACATTATCTCACTGTGAAGTTGCTCCAGGGAAGTCTGGTCTGTGCGATATAAATGGCCACATAGAAAACAGCAGAAACCCTCCTCACCCCTGTTTTCTTGCAGGTGTTACAAAAAACTGCCTTAAAAGCAGTAAAAGTTTCCAACCTCAATTTCCTCATCCAGTTATCTTTTTTTAAAAAAACTGTCACCTACAGAGACAAGCTCCATTTCTAATTTGTAAAAGAAAAAGAAAATCCAGGACTCTTGCCCATGGAAGAGAGCTGCCAAAAAGAAAAAAAGAAAAAAAAGGAAGTGTCTTAGGAAAGAGCCTTTACTTTCTCTGTATGTGTGCTATATCCATATTTTGAAAAGTGGAAGTCTCTTTGGTGGAGGGGAAAAACTATGAATTTGGACGGGATTGGACTCCAGGTTGATTCATATTTCCTGTTGTGTTGCGTAATCAACAGGAAGAAAATGTGAATTGACTCGCCTGAAACCCAAGTATTTCCCATATTTTTTTGCTAATGTGATCATCCCCTAAGTCTCCTGTAGACTTAGGGGAACATGAACCAGCTTTGAATTATAGTTAGCATAATAAATGAAAGTGAATTATTATGCATACATAAGTAACTCTGATGGGAAATATTATTGGTGGAAACATGCAATGACTTGAAATGACTTCTGATGAAGGAAAAAAGGTGTAATAGCAGGATTGTACTTGGATATTAAGAAGATAAAAATAATGACTAGAGAAAAATGATACAATTTTAATTTTGACATAAAGAAATCAAAGATTTTCTGTACCTTGGTTCAGTCATTGATCCAAAGGGAGGTTGAAGTAAGAAGACTGAGATTTGGAAGTGCAGGTCTTGGAAAAAAGTCCTTAAGCTTAAGGATTTGTTGCTGGAGACCATTGCCAAGATCATCTAAGCTATTCCAGTTGCTATGTATAGATGGGAAATTGGGACAGTGAAGAAAACTGATAGGGAAAAAAATTATTTGCTATGTGGTTTTTGGAGAGCTTTACGGGTATTGTGGACCAGCAGGAAGACAAATACTGGATCCTAGTCAAATCAAGCTTGAATTCTTACTAGAAGCTAAAATGAGCAAAGTGATGCTATACGCTAGACTTACTGTGGGAGGACAAGACTCATTGGAAAAGACATTAATGCCAGGAAAAGTGGAAGACCTAACAAAGTGAATTGTTTCAGTAAAAGAAACCACAGCCTTTAATTTGCAAGATCTCGGCAGAGATGTTAATGATAGCATGTTACAGAGGCCATTATTTCACAAGGTTGCCCGTAAGTGACAAGCAACTTGGCAGCACATAAAAACAACAAAGCACAAAAATACCATCCATCTGTGGTTTATACAAAACGGGCTTACCTGCCCTCTTTACATAAAACATTTTATGTGAACCGTGAGTGGAGCGCATTTGTGCAGAAAGTTCCTTCTCATGTTTTATCTTGTGTAGCTATGATGCTTCATTTTAAGGCCTTGCCATCTCCCCCCACTTCCCTTTATGTATGGTTTACAACCATGACCGGCAGCTTAATCTTAAAGGCCTCTGTAATTGTGGCAGTCTCCAGTCTGAGCAGGGAACCTCTGACAGATGTAACTGAATTAAAATTCCTTAGGATGGCTAAAGATGATGGAGAATGGAGCCCTCTGATATCTGGAGAGCCACAGGTTTCCCAGACCCCAGCATTCAGGAAGGCTTAGATACAGCAGCTTTCTGTATAAAGTAAGAGAAGCGTGTTGTGTTTTTCAGTGGTTATTGAAGAACCAAATTGTCCCCCTTCCAGCTATAGCAGCATTTTATTTGCCACCTGTGAATCTGAGCTACTTTCCATTTTAATTTGCAGCTCATTTCCCAGATAGAAGAGGGAAAACTAGAAACAGAAGGGCTTCTTCGAATACCAGGTGTTGCTGCACGAGTGAAGGTAAAATAAAGTCTCAGCTCTGGGAAGATAATGCAGAGTCTATTATAATCCTTTTTTAAAAATAAAAATGAATGGTATTCATTGGAAAGTTGAACACTAACATTTTAAAGATAAAGATTTCTAAGATAATTCACCTAAACTCATTTTAAATCATGCCTTGGATGACTGAACACTCTGCTTAAGTTGAGAGATAGAATGTGACAGAATGGGGGTTTACAGTATAGATTCTCATTTGTAAAAACTTGCTGTGTGTTCAGAATGGATTTGTTCACAACTGTATACTTATATGTGGCAGAGTAGATAGTATTTCTTTGTGAATTGGAGAACAGATGACAGACAGTCCCTCTATTCTTCCTGTGTCTTGACTGTTTGTTACTGTGATGTTGTTCTCTGGATTGTGGTTTCTCACCTGAGGAAACAAACTTTTGCTGTTATTCTCTCCAGGGGCATTTACATGGCTGCTCCTTTCCTGAGAACTCATCATGCTCTTTTGTACTTCAGATCCAATGGGACCAATGTCCCTTTCTAATATGTCTGATAGAAGTGTGTATTCTAAGGAACATATTGTGTTTGGGACAGACATGCACAGAGGCTATCTCTACGAGGTTATATGTAAGGCTAGAGAAGCTATGCCATTTACATTTCTGAATGCTGATCTGCAGTCTTTTTTGGTCAAAATGTAGTCACCATCTTTTAATTATTTGAAGCTCCATGGAATGGATTTGTCAGTAAATACGCGTATCTGCAATTTTTGGTTTTAACTGGCAGAGGCTCTCATAAAATGTTTTCCAGCAAATGAAAGATGTTTTTATTCACAAGGCTAAATGCATCTTGCATACTGCATATTGTTAATGAAAGAGAGGGGCATAAAAGAACTATTGTAAAATATGCAATATTGGCTGAATATGCAGGTTGGCTGTATATTTTGTATGAATATACGCAGGAAATGCAAAATGTTATCTTCAACACCATCTGTGAAAATGCCCTGACACATATAGTAGCAGGCACTTTATGTAATTAAAGCTAGCACAATTTGTTAAGCTTCATGTGCTGTTTTTATCTTGAAAGCTTTGGATAACGATGGCTTTTTTAAAAAAAATTCTTTTCAAGAAACATGAAATATGATGGGTTTGTCTGCCTACAGTGACTGTTTTTCTGCTCTTGCATCTTTCAGAATCTTTGCCAAGAGCTGGAAGCAAAGTTTTACGAAGGGACTTTCAACTGGGAAAATGTAAAACAGCATGATGCAGCCAGTCTTCTGAAGCTCTTTATTCGAGAACTGCCTCAGCCACTACTTACTGTCGAATATCTCAAAGCTTTCCAGGATGTACAGAGTAGGTATAAAGTCTGTTAACATTTAGACCACTGTAGGGTCTCATGCTCTGCATTCAGGATGGGCACATCTGAACAGTTCTGGAAGATACTTCCACTTTGATCTGTGATGTAGGATAATCAAGCTACTGATCTTTTCTGGGTGTTGTTTAATCTTCAGTGGCATGCGGATCCATGTCTTGTACCCACATGGTCTCAATCCACAGAAAACACTTTGATCCAGCAGGAGCTTCTCTAAGCAGAACAGTGAGCAAGGAAATTTCCAGCAATTTCCTGTGCACTACCCCCAAGAGGAGGCATTCTCAACCTTTTTTTTGGCCATGGTCATAAACACAATATGAAAGAAATATGAACTGAATCAGGATTGCATAAATTGCATAACGAACCTTATTAGGTGGTATGTGAAGAGCTGTTTACAGTCTGGGAGTCATATGAAAATAGGGGGTCATATGAGAATGGCTGTTTCAGAGGGTTTTAGATGCCTCCCCTTCCGCTGACTCTCTCGAGTGTGATTTGGGGAGGGTTGTGGAGGGAGGGAGGAGAATTGTCCATAATCTGTTTTCCTCATTCTGCTAACAGAAAGTACTGCAGATCCATTTTTTTGGTTTATTTCTCTAATATAGAGGCAACATTTATTTATTTATTTCATTTAAAGTATTTTTACCCAGCCTTTCTCCTTAAAAAGGACCTAAAGCAGCTTACATCATTAAAAGATAATATTTAAAGCTAACAACAGTAATTTGCAAATACTAAAAAGGATCAACAGTAATTTGCAAATACTAAAAAGGATCAAACAAATATTACACTAAAAATGATTTTAAAAAAGCAACACCAAAAACATATTAAAACAGTAAGGCACAAAAATCCATTTAAAAATCTCACTTGGGCAGCCATCACTGAGGGAAAGCTTGCCTGAACAGAAAGGTCTTTGCTTGCTTGCAGAAGGATAGCAAAGATGGGGCCAGCTTGGCCTGTGGGCCAGAGTTTCAAAGTCTGGGAGCAGTGACGGAGAAAGCCCTCTCCTGTGTAACCACCAAGTATACCTGTGAAGGAGGTTGAAACTGAGAGAAAGGCCTCCCGTAATGTTCTTAACATCTGAGCAGGCTCATAATGGGAGACATAGTTCTTGAGATACCTTGAGCCCAAGTCGTTTAGGGCTTTATAGGTTAGAACTAGTACTTTGAATTGTGCCCGGAAATGGATTGGCAGCCAGTGGAGCTGCTGTAACAAGGGGCTTATGTGATCCCTGTCACCAGCCCCAGTTAGTAATCTGGCTGCTGTGTTTTGGACCCACTGTAGCTTCCAGAGGCAGCCCCAGATAGAGCACATTACAGTAATCCAATCGGGATGTAATTAAGGCATGTGTCACTATGGCCAGATCACACCTGTCCAGGAATGGTTGCAGATGGCACACTAGTTTTAATTGTACAAATGTACTCCTGGCCAGCTCTGAAACCAGGGCATCCAGGCTCAGAGACAAATCCAGGAACACCCCCAAGCTGTCCACCTGTGTTTTTAGAGGTCCAACAGAGGCTGAATCCCTGTTCCTTGCTCTGCCTTTCAGCTGACCCAGGATCACCTCTGTCTTAGCTAGATTAAGTTTCAGTTTATTCACCCTTCTCCAGCCTGTTACTGACACCGAACACTGATTTAGAGCTGACACAGCTTCCTTGGATTTAGACAGAAAGGAGAGATAGAGTTGGGTGTCATCTGCATGCTGGTGATGCTGAACCCAAAACACCAGGCAATCTCTCCCAGCAGTTTCATGTAGATGTTAAATAACATAGAAGACAAAACAAAACCTTGAGGGGACTCCAGAAGACAACAGTCAGGGTATTAGACAGGAGTCCTCTCGTAGTACCACCTTCTGAGTTCTGTCTTCCAGGAAGGATCAGAGCCACTGTAAAACAGTGTCTGCAATCCCGTCCCCAGAGAGAGGGCCCAGAAAGGTACCATAGTCAATGGAAAGCCACTGAGAGATCCAGCAGAACTAACAGGAGCACACTGCCCCTGTTCAGTTCCCAGCGTAGGTCATCCACGAAGATGACCAAAGATACGAACCTGTGAAGTTATCTACAGATAGGTCTTTAACTCCCAAACATCTGAAAACAAATGCACTGAATTGCTTTTTATAATACTTATCCTTCAGTAGTCAAATAAATTCTTAATATGGACAGGTGGGCCTCAAACTACCATCAGTTGAGAATGCTCTGTAATTGATTGCCATAAAAATCCATTTAAACTTCAGATGTAAACAAACAAATGACATGAACTTGAGGATGACACTTACGAAAAATACCTTACGTTTTATAAATACTCATTCAGCATTTATTTTTTAAGTTCCCCCAGTTAGTCCAGGAAAGACAAAGACTGATTGATTTATACAAACAGTTGCTCAGACAATTTCAACTAGAAGGTTTGGATTGCTCTGGGGCACTTATAAATGTTCACAAACTAGACTGGGTTCCTGTGAAAATGAGAAAGAACACTTTAAAGTGTAGTACTCCTGAGGCTAGTCCATATATTCCTTTTCTGATCTGCCTTATTCATGAGTGTTGTGTATTTGCATGAGCAGTATGATATAGAAATGAGTTCATGGATCTTGGTGAGATCTGTTATGTGTGAAGTTTTCCCATTAACTGGTACAAGTACACTCTGATTGTGTCTGTAGCCTTTGGTATTTCAAGTATGCATACTTTCTGCTATGATGACTAGGTTATAAATAAAAACATTAAAGAGAATATCTGCTGAGAGGATTCCAAGCTGCTGAATGTGGCTGATAACAGTATTGCTGTTGGTTCAAAATGATAGGAATCCTGCACAGATTTGGGGACTTTTGGATGCAGCAAACAAATTATTTGGTGTGCACCAATATTAAAGGTTTACTCAACAAAGAATGTCGCAGTTCAGTGACTGTCATAAACTTCTTTCCTGTTCGTATTCGTAAATAATACTGGACTCACCAGGGAAGAGTTATCTCTAATTTATGAAATGTTGTTACATTAAGAAACAAGAGTTGTATGAAAAACAAAACAAAAGGAAGCCACTGTTATTATTGAAAACCTTATGAATCTCAGGTGACAAAATATCTCAAGTCAAAGTGGAACATCTGCCAGTCCTTTGTCATGCTTTTGAATCTTGCATGACCAATTAATGCTATTGGTTATATTAAACTGAATGCACTAATGGCAACAAGCAAAATTATACAAAAGCTCACTCTTGCATTTTTCATTGACAGAACTTCCAACAAAGAAGCATCAGCTGCAGGCACTGAATCTTTTGATCCTCCTTCTCCCAGAGGGAAACAGAGATACTTTGAAGGTTGTATTGTTATGTCATTTTAAATAACTGCTGTTACAAAGTGCCATCCCACCCAGTTCTCTTCTGTAAGTCTTCCCCACACTCTACCACCCATCATCACCAATTTGCCTTTGAAAAGGGACCACTTAGGCTTCCCATAAATGTGATGTGATGGTTGCTGAACACATGGTTCTCGCAAGACCCAGAGAACAAATAAATAAAATTTTGCACAGTCTAAAAGGGAAAAATGATTTGTTTGAAGCAGTGCCAGAGGAGAACTTTGTGGATACCCTGGACTGCCAGAAAGACAAACAAGTGAGTCCTAGATCAAATCAAGCCTGAACAATCTCTGAAGGCAAAAATGATGAAACTGAGGCTGTCCTTCTTCAAGCACATCATGAGAAGGCAGGATTCCCTGGAAAAGACAGTAATGCTGGGAAAGGTGGAAGGCAGCAGGAAGAGATGGACTGATTCAACTAAAGGAAGCCACAGGCATGAATTTACAAGAACTGAGCAGGGCAGTTGAGGACAAGACATACTGGAGATTACTCCTTAGGGTCACCATAGGTCAGAGATGACTTGATGGCACATAACAACAACAGTCTAAAAATGTGGAAGATGCCTGAGCTAGTCAAATGCGGACCAGTATGGTGTAGTACTTAGAGTAAGGTTAGACTGTGTAGCCTTTCAGATGTTTTTGCACTGAAACTCCCAACATTTCTCACCATTTAGCTATGCTGTCTTGAGCTAATGGGATTAGTAATCAAACAACACCTGGAAAGCCACATATTGAGTTATCCTGTTGGTCAAAGATCCAAATTCTAGTCTCTGCTGAGCCATGAATAGATAGATAGCCTTGGGCCAGTCAGCCTGAGGTATTACAGGGTTGTTGTGTGGATAATGGGAGGAGAGGCATATGTACCCTCTCCCTGAGCTCATTGGTGGGGAGATATAAATGTTAACAAGTAAACAAAATCTGTATTTCCCATAGCAATCTTCCCCAGCCTTTATCCACAAAGCTGCTCTAGAAAACTACTCTAGAATAAAGGACCATCTTAGGTTACCCATTTGCCTTTTTCCTGGAAGTAAAAGGAAGTTGGCTTTGATTTTTTGGGGAGCAAAGTACTTGCCCAGTTTAACCACAGTACTTAAAAGTGGAACATAGTTTGTATATGTAGTTCAAGTATCTTTTTGAGTACTGTATTTGAATGTAGTGTTTTATCTCTTCTGTGATCCTGTGCACAACTACTTTTCAAATGCTGCTTTCATTTTTCAGGCACTGCTTGAGTTTCTTCAAAGGGTAATTGATCACCGAGATAAGAACAAAATGAACTTAAAGAATGTTGCCATGGTTATGGCTCCAAACCTCTTCATGTTTCGTGGTTTGGGCTCCAAGACCACAGAACAAAGCGAGTTCGTTATGGCAGCTGGGACAGCAAATGTCATGCGCCTTATGATTAAGTACCAAAATCTTCTTTGGACTGTAAGTGAGCTTATTTATTTGCTTCGCTATCTTTGAAAAATGGCCTCAAGCAAAGAGCCACAACTAGTTTTCTCCCATAAAAAGTGGATTTCACCCAGGTCTCTTCTAGGAGGCTGACTAAAATGGCATAGAGAAACAGGGGTTTGAGGGAAATCTCTTGCTCTCTCAAAACCAACGTGAATGCCTTTATAAAACAAAGTAGGTGGAGTAAATTCAGTACAAAAACTTAAAAGACTTTTCAAGTTACCACTTTACTGCTAAGTTTGCGGGACTGGGGGAATACATGGTTGTATAGTTGTTGGTCTATGGCTGAGCTGGGCCTGCATAAATCAACCCACAACCCACAGATTGGACCAAAAAGACCACAACTTTATTGGTTAGAGCACCAGCTTTCATGGCTTAAGACTGAGGATGGATCATCGGGAGACCCAAATACTGCCCGGTGTCAACCACCATCTCCTTCAGATGCCAACTGTAGGGCCCCAGGAATGGCAGCTCCATGGATCCCCACATGGGCGTACAGCACCACCCAAAGGGCATGACCGGGCTTCTGGCCCCTGAGCTAGGCCAGGCCGTGGCCCTGCCCACTGGCTCCCTCAAGGGGACTCTACTATAACCAGGGTGCACAGGTCTCCCACCTACCACTCTTCTACCACCTGGATCCATCCCAATACTCTAAGCCACCTGCCAACAAAGTCATGACAATATTACAGAGTCATCAAGAACCCTTCACCAAAGTATACTAAACACTATTCCTGCTTTTGCAACCTCTAATACAAAGGATCCCAAGAATCCTACACCATAATGATCCAGAATTGTCACATTCACCACAGCCCCATGTGTCTATAGCACAATAATGTTCCTCATAACATTATTGAAAGAAAAGAGAGGGCAGGAGGGAGGGGAAGGGAGCAATGCCTAACAGTTTTCAAATTGAGCTGCAGCTCAATTTATTTTACCAAATAAATTGGACATTTTCCATAGAAGTAAATAAATTGCACTTGTCAACCTTAAGTTCTGTTTCAGAAGAAACTTCAGCATATTTATTAGAATAAATAAATAAATAAACATGTCACATTCTGTAACTCTAGGTTCCTTTTTTCATATACATTAATGCTAATTCAAAAGCTCAGGTTTGTCTTTCTGGGGCCTAATTCGTGCATTCAGACAAGAAGGAAGTCATCAAGCTATTCATTAGGAATTTCTAACTACAAAGTCTGAAGTTTCAGCACATGATTACACACACACACACAGACACACACACACACCTTTTTTTCGGCAGTTGTGTGTCAGTCTGAACTGCACGGTTTTCAGCCTCCCCAGCACAGTTTGCTATGTAGATTATATTTTATGTGCAGTTATACATTTTCATCATAGTTTGGTCATTAGAGTTATTTAGATGTTTCTGGCAGTTCGTTCAAAAGCTGATATTCATGTTGCTGACAATATGTTATATGTTTGCTTAGATTCCTACATTTCTCGTGAACCAAGTAAGAAAGCAAAATGCTGAAAGTCAGAAAAAGGAGAGAAAAGACAAAGCGATGAGAAAGCTGTTAAAAAAAATGGCATATGACCGGGAAAAACACGAGAAGCAAGACAAGAGTATCAATGATGTAAAATGTGTCACTGAGGTATGCAAAGCAACGAATTATTCAGTAACTGAAGCATTTGTACATTTTACCATTAAACCACAAGCATGTGTGGTTAATTCTTTCAGACCTAGTTCGTCCCCTTTATTTTCAGAATTTAAGGTAAAGTTTCATGATCTAAATTTGGGTGTGAACTGTTTGCCTCTTAGAAGACAAGGAAATTGAAAGCTGCTCTGTAGAAAGTAAAAGCTCTTATTTCCACTTTTTTATTATTTGATATTTTTATACCTCCCTTTCATGGGAGTAATGAAAATATATATATAAAAAATAATGCCATGAGAAGACAGAAGTCTAAAATGCTAAATCATTTAAGCTTTACATGGAATTTAAATGGCTACATTGAAAAGATGAGTCTTAATCCTGTTTTGAAAAACTGGGAGAGCTCAGGCCAGTTCTAAGTCGGAGAAGAGACCATTCCATAGTTTAGAAGTAATCCAGGAGAAAGCCTTGTCACATATTCCTGACTTTATCTCTGCCACCAAAGTGATGTTGAAAGCTTTATACAAAATGTTAAATAGCAATACGATTGTAACAGTCAATCAGTCAGTATTAAAATATTAGCAGCAGTTTAAAACACAAGCCCTAGAAACACTCATAGAAGCAGCTATAAAAAGCAATAGCAGCAAAAACAAAAGCCAGTTTCCTTTAACTGTACAATATTCCCTGCTAATTCAGTGCTGCTCTTTTCATGTACTTGTTTTGCAGGGAGCAAATGCTGGTTTGTTTGTTCTCAATTGGTTAAATATAGCTAGAGAAAAGTTAATTATATCCAGCCTGTGTTAAGATCAGTACAACATAAATATGGCAGAACAGAATATAAATGTGACATGTAACAGAATACATCCCCAGTACTTGCAGTTTGTAGTGTTCTGAATACAGATTTTGTTTTCATTAGTATAGACTCATTGTCAGCTACAATCATGTTCACAATCTCAGTGAATTAGAGACATCTTGTGGAGGGAGGCAAAACTGCACTATTCTGAGGAATATTTTCTCTCTTTTTCTTTAGCCTATTGGCCTCGGGAGGTCAAAGAAAATACAGTGGTGCCTCGCTAGACGATTGCCTCGCAGGACGAGGAATTCGCTAGATGATGGCTTTTTGCGATCGCTACTGCGCTTCGCAAAACGATGGTGTCCTATGGGCGATTTTCGCTAGACGACGACTTTTCCCCATTGGAATGCATTGACTAGCGGTCAATAGCTGTCAGTGCATTCCAACGGGGACCCACGCTCGCTAGACGATGTTTCCCTATGGACGATTTTCGCAAGACGACGACTTTTCCGTTGGAACACATTGAAGAGATTTCAATGCATTCCAATGGGGAAACGTGCTTCGCTAGACGATGTTTTCGCAAGACAGCGATTTCCGCGGAACGGATTAACATCGTCTAGCGAGGCACCACTGTATAGTGGTGGCAGCCATGTTAATTGCTGTGCCCTGTTCATGTATGTGAAGGGGGTATGTGCCTAACTTCTGTACTAAAAAGAGTGCACAACTGAAGGGAGCATAATGCTTCTCCAACTTTTATCAGTTTGTCATTTATTTATTTATTTATTTATTTATTTATTTAACTTGTATGCCGCCCACACTACCCAAAGGTCTCTGGGCGGCTTACAACATTTAAAATACAATAAAAGGACAAAACAATTAAAATGCAATTAAAATATATACTCTAAAAATTGCCATCAGGACCCACAGCTGATATTATTTCAATTAAAAGCCTTCTGGAACAGGAAGGTTTTGACCTGGCGCCGAAATGTCATCAGCGTCGGCGCCAGACGAATCTCAGTCGGGAGGGCGTGCCATAGTCTGGGGGCAGCTGCCGAAAAGGCCCTTTGTCTACAAGCCATCCCTCTTACCTCCTTGAGGGACGGCTCTTTCAAAAGGGCCCCCTGGCTAGATCTTAACTGCCGGGTAGGTTCATATGGAAGGAGGCGGTCCTTCAGGTATCCAGGGCCCAAGCCGTTTAGGGCTTTATATGTCAAAACAAGCACTTTGAATTGGGCCCAGGCAGCAACTGGTAACCAATGTAATTTAAACAGAATCGGCTTGATATGTTCCCTAGCGGCCCCACCACTCACCAGCCGCGCAGCTCGATTCGGGACCAGTTGCAGTCGCTGGACCGTCTTCAAAGGCAGCCCCACATAGAGCGCATTGCAGTAATCTATGCGAGATGTTACCAGTGCGTGTGTAACTGTCATGAGACTCCGCTCGTCCAGGTAGGGCCGTAGCTGACACTTCCAGTAGCTAAGCAGACTCTGGGTAAGAGGAAGAGTTGAGGCAGGAGACTGTATGGATTAGAGACTGCTCCTGGACTGAGGCTGAACATCCTCTTCTCTCCACTACTCATGTCTTGCTTTTGAGTTGTTCCTTTGGCTTGTTGGGAAAACTATCCAGAGCACCAGTTTTTGCTAGGCTCACAGGCCAAGTTAAGCAAATCCTGGAAGCAATGAAGTGGGAGCAGTCACTCAGCATGTTGGTTTCTCCAGAAGCTAGATGCCTTTATCATTCTGGCTTATTATGACATCCAGTGCATGGGCTAAACAATTGCTATGTGACAGGCCCTTCTTACTTCTGTGATACATGAGGAGCCCTGTGGCAGAGTGGTTAAATTGGAGTACTGCAGTCAAGCCTCTGCTCATGACCTGAGTTTGATCCTGATGGACTCAGGTAGCCATCTCAAGGCTGGCTCAGCCTTCCATCCTTCTGAGGTTGGTAAAATGAGTACCCCACCTTGCTGGGGGTGAATTTTGCATAATTATGTTGTAAACCACCCAGAGACTGTTCTAGTAGGAGGTACAGAAATTGAAACAACAACAATATTATCAGGCTGTTGTTCAAGTCATGTTGATGTCTAGTCTGGTGACCAGAGGCAAACAGAGCTTTGGTACCATTACTATCACAGACCAGAATCTTATTACATGGTTATGGTAGCTTAACTCCTTCAGTGTAAATTTCAGTGGCAAATTGCCACAGCTTAAAAATTTAGTGTAAGCTGTTGTGTTTGGTGTGCAGTAACAATTTGCTGTTTTGATTGGTGTACAGTATCAAATGTTTACACTAATGTCTTAACTTGTTTCAGTTAGTCACTGAAATGTATGCTATGAAATTATACCAGTGAGTCTACCTAACAAGGTTCTGCCCACAGTATTTAATGTATTGGCATATACCCAGAAGGAGTTTGGTGGGTGTCTGTGCTCTTGCCCTGTGCCTTAGTTCAGTTTTGATGCAATGATGACAGGGGCAATTATGGACATTTTCGTTTACATGACATCCAAACTCTGACTTGTTCCTCTAGCATACTATATCATGAAATGTGAACCAGGCCTGTGTGAGTACCTAATTTGTTTATGGTTTGTTCTCCCTACCTCAGCTGTTTTGAAGTAGCCAAGCTACTTGTTTTTCTTGTCTCGGAATAGAATAATTAGGAAAATAATATCATAAAACCACCAACATGTATGCTTAGCACGTGCTCTTCTATTACTCTAATACTTTATTTCACATTAATAGATCTTACCATATCAGGCAAATAGGAGGCAAATAGGAGTTGTAAAGGTTATCTGTGGGTTAATATTTTCATCAAATATTTTATTGCAGATGCTGGATTTTTTTTAAAAAAAATAAGTATCCTATTCTTAAAGAAAAGCCCACTTATAGTTTAATAAGCCTCATTCAGAACTTTGAATCAAAAATGTTTTTCATGTGCTGCAATTAAGAGTTGTAAAAAATAATATTTTATATATATAAAAATGTTCTTACGATAGCATAAACACAAATATAAAAATGAGGTTTTTGTTTCTTTCTAGTATGGATTTTATTCATATGTAAATATGATAGTTGAAATGCCTGGTCCATGATGTCTTGGATGTGGTGGCAAACATTTACCCATTTACCCCACATCCGCCAGCACTGCCAAAAAGACTGGGGAATGTGTAAGCACTTTGGTAAAGCATATAAAAAAAGGACAAACCCATCCCCAACTAAACCCACTTCTGCTCTTTGTAGAACAATGTGCTTAACTTGAGTATTCACTATGTGATCTGTCCAAATTAATTATTCTGCACTGGGTTTTGAGAAACTCCTCAAAGCCAGCTGCAAGCTGCTATGTTCCAATTTCATTATTGCTTTGCAGGCTGATGTTCCTCAGGGAGTAATACGGGTTCAAGCGCCTCATCTTTCCAAAGTTTCCATGGCAATCCAGCTGACAGAAGAACTAAAAGCTGGTGATGTTGTTGCCAGATTCCTAAGCCAAAAAAGGTACAAGCTTGCCTGACTTTTTCTCCTAAACACTTCATTTTTTAAAAGTGGTGGATTTGAACTCTACACCAAGAAGAAAAACCTAACATTAAATATCTCACTCCCTTGGCTCCTCTTTTTCTTAAAGAAAAAAAGAGAGAAAGAGAAGAAAAAGCTAGCACATGAAACTTACTAACTGGTGTTTATGACAGTGATATCAGACTGTCTATAATGAGGCATCCATGAATATACCATAGTATCTTATGAAGGTTATGAATGAACTTGCTAGCTGGCTGAAGAATTTTACAAGGAGTATCCAGATGCATACAGATCCATTTGGTGTATGTGTGTGGTGCTAGTGCTGTTGATAAAAAGAAAAGATAGAACAGTGAAGTTGGAGATGTTTTTTTCCAGGAAAACTATTTCTGGTATAAACATACTGTGGCCAAATGTTCGGAGGCAAATTACCCCAAGTTGAGAAATCACTGTGGACATTACTAGTTCCATGCTGAACTACACAAAGTATGCAGCAGAAAATGTCTACAATAATTCTTTAATTTAAGGCAATTTGCCTGCAAAAAGTTATGCTGTTTGTGTTATGATTGTTTGTGTTATATCTAGGCAAGGGAATTTAGGTCAGTATGTTTCATATAGGCTGGGGATGACAACTGGATGCCCTATTGTTGTTTTGTACTGTGATTTCCCAGATCCTTGACCATTGAGTTTTGGTGCATAACACGTTGGCTACCAGGTTACTTAGCCCATATACAGATAATTGATTTTTTACAGAGAGCTCTGCATTTAAATTTTTTTTTAGCCCACTGTGTGAGAAGAAGCCATTTCTGCTCACATGGGACTAAGCGCATCATTGATTTTCACTTGTAGCATCTCAAGGCCGCTCCTGAGGGTATCTATCCTTCAGAAGCTCATTTTGAAGATGCAAGAGGAAGGCAGAGTTATTCTTCTTACCCTCTTTGCGAAGCAGGATGTCTAGATCAAAATGTTTGTTTTCACCTAAAAATAATCCTATTCAGTTGTTTTAAAAATATGTAGATTATTACTGGTAGCGCTCTAACCTTGCCTCCGCTGTTCTTGGTTGGTTGTCCTCTTACATGTGGAAAATTCCATTGTTGGACAGGGGACACTGTCCCTGGTAGTCAAGAACCTGATTTTTCACAGTCCTTAGTCCTGGGAGACTCCATCTCCCAAATAATGGTGGTTGTCTCTAGAGCAGAAGCATCACCCTTTATTTGTAGAAAGAAGGTAATGGAACTGATGGTGGAGGAGACTTGAGTCAAATAAAAACCCCTTCTTCATGTAAATACTCAAGATGTTTTTGTTTTTTAAAAATTGAATAGGACTAACATTTCTTCATTATGCAAGTTCAGATACATTACGAATATACAGCTTTGTATCAGGACTCCCACTCTTGAAGCATTGCAAGAATGCAGGTAGTCTTGGGTCCTTGAGAAATGACCACAACCTTGCCATTTCTTAGAACAGAGAGTTGCAGATGACACCACAACTTCAGGGAATACTTCTCCTTCCACATTAATGCCACAGTCTTTGAAACATAGTTACATGGACTTCTTAGTGGCCTGCTATCACTACAGTTGATATATGTTAGGACAAAAAATGGGATTTTCTCGAGCTATGCCTTCCATTTTTTTCTTTCAACTTTTCAATATAATTTTTCAAGGTAGGTAACCTGTAAGTCTTCTGAGGCCAAACATCTCCCTGATATCCCATTTTAATTTTTGCTTGTTCCAAAATAAAACAATAGGGACATTTGCTCTCCTCTGCAGAAATTGAATGCACACTCTGTGTCACTGTTTTTCTAAAATGGATGCAATTGATACAGCACATTCATTCCTTCAGAAGTAAGGTGGCCCTTCTTCATTATGCTTGTAGTGATATTACATGACTGGTGGCAGGATTAGAGGAAACATAGCTATACAGGTGAAGCCATTTGTATTGTTAAGGTATTTGTGAATTGTTTGCACAAATCGTAAGAACTGTTAGAATGTATTCAGCAATGCCAAAAGTGTGAGAGATGTCTGAACATTCATTATTTGCATCAGTGTAAGGAAAGGTGGAACCTCACAAATGGTGTGAGTTAAGTGACTCAATTTGAAAATGGACAGCAAGGTTACATCTTTGTGAGTATGTAAGTTCTTCCAAGTAATTTTTTTTGCCCTTGTAACTCATTCTAGTACAGTATATGGTTCTTCTTTCTGAGATTATTTCAATAAATTAACAGATGGTAGAAAATAATGTTGGTATGCTGGCAATTTTCTGAGCTGTACAGCATTTCCTAAGCATGTCTAGCAAATGTGTGTAGGTTATTTGATGTAGTAGCTAATCACTATGTTGTATATTTTTTAGTGGAAATGTCCATGCGCTGAAGAAAGAACAGGTGTTTTTATACGAAGTTGGAGGAAATATTGGTAAGGCTGTACATCTAGTGCCAGTTCAGACTCTGGTCATAGTGTGTGGTTATGGCCCCAGTTAACTCAGATATGCATGGTGGGGATTGCTTAAATGGATGACTTTATAGAAATCTTTATCTGGATATATAAGGTTTGACTATGCAGTGTAGGGCCATAACTATGCAGCATTGTTCTGGACCTCTACATAGGGGCATAGCATGCTGGTTCATGAGCTAGTAGAGGAAAGGAGCAAGCTGTAATGGTTGGCCATGGCCATACAGTAGGAGTGCAGAATGTTTGACCTTCTAGATATTTCAGACTGTAAAACACCTTGGATCCCAGTTTATGAGAGAAAGGCAAGTTATAAATCGAATAAATACATAAACCAGTAAGATAAACTCCCATAACCCCTCGCCTTTGCAAGTGCTGTCTGGGGCTTTTAGGAATTGAAACATCTGGAGGGTCCAGAGGTTCTCCACCTTGCCATGATGAACAGTGAGGAGTAAGTGTTGATTGGCTTTTCAGTCAGAACTGATGTGCAGCACAGTTTAGAGAAGGGTGTGAATCTCTCAGCCTCACAGAGGAGCCAAGAACAAACCACTATTTTCTTTTTCCACTGAAGTTTTCCTGCACAAGATCCCTCTGTCCCTCACCTGGGCGTATCTCAGGGGAAATATTGCGGGGTTTCTTGGAAGTTCTTTGCTCATTTTTTTTCCTGCAAGAATTGCCAAGCTACAGAACATTATTATTGTAATTGAATTTGACAGTTCCCTGTTGCAAAACAGTAGGTGAAAATGGTGAAAAACAGAGAAGGAAAAATAAGACAGGGCTCTCATTTTTGTGGGAAGCTTGGACATCTCATTGACACAGGGAAAGTCTTGGCAGGAAGTCTTGGCATAGCAGGACTCAGAAGAAGCACAAAAAACAAGTCATTTTAGTATTCTTTACAGATTTAGTCTAGAGGCAACCCCGCCACTTCAGGGCTGAGTATGATTTCTTCCATACACTCCCATGTTGTCTTTGATTCCCCACCACCACCACCACCTATTGTGCATGGTTCAGCAGGAGAGTGCTTTCTTTAGGGTGGGTGCAGATTTTTAGGTAAGCATTACATGATCACAGCTGCAGAGACAGTGCAGGTAAAGAGGGCCCAGGAAGGAGTTTTGAGTACCCAGAAGCACCATGCTTAAAGTGGACTTCCTTAAATTCCACAGATACTCAGGGGAATCAGGCATGGAAAAGGGACAGAAGTATGGCTGCGCCACAGTGGACTTGCCCACCCAGTGGCATATGGCTTGTGCGTGGTGATGCTGACATGGAATCCCTCGAGATGCCTCTGTCATGAGCCTAAGTGCCAGTTGTCTCAAACAGTGAGATTTTAGGAACAGCAAATCTTTCATTCCATCCTCAACTCCTGCAGGGCTTCTCCAGTACTACAAATCCCAGAAATCTGGGCCAGCACAGCTAGTGGTGAAGGCTTCTGGGAGTTGTAGTCCAAAAACATATGGGGACCCAAGGTTGGGAACCACTGGTCTAGGAGAACTTCCAGTGCTCTAGTGGGAATAGGAATGAATACTATATTGCAAAAGGCAGCATTTACTTTCTACCCCACATAGTAAGGGAGCTTGGGCCATCTCTGGATTGTGATGGTGAGACAGAGGTGTACCTTAAGTGTTTCCTTCTCATAGCTTGCCCAGGAAGAACGACTCCTTGAAAGTGGGATTGTTGTAGAGTTCAATCAGATGATAATCCTCCACCTTGTTTCTAACCCAGTTGAAGAGTTACAAAATGTTAAGCCCTTGTTTTGTATCAAAGCTGGGAACTTGCATCTCTAATTCTGCTGTATTCATGAACTGATGCACATTGACTGCAGACTAGGTTTCATGGTGATCAGTGGGTTTTACTGCATGATAAACTGTGTGTCGGATAACAACTTTAATTGGCTATAAAATTTGTGATTTTACATAGTGATTGCTTTCCCCTAACAGGTGAACGGCGCCTAGATGAGGAAACGTACATGAAGGATTTGCACCAACTAAACCCAAATGCTGAATGGGTTATAAAATGTAAAAACTGCTGAACTCATGAATCAAAGAAAATGCTACAGTAGACTGATTTTTGTAACACTATAATGTTCAGATGCACCAAAATAAAAGGGCAGTGTGTTCATCAGTTTAGCACTGCCGAGGGGTATTTTTAGTACTACAGGTGGCTTTGAAGAAGTCTGCTTGTATTTATCCCCATTCAATGTGAGCTACCGTAGCAAGACCAGTAGGCTTCCTTCCTTCCTTCCTTCCTTCCTTCCTTCCTTCCTTCCTTCCTTCCTTCCTTCCTTCCTTCCTTCCTTCCTTCCTTCCTTCCTTCCTTCCTTCCTTCCTTCCTCCCTTCCTTCCTCCCTTCCTCCCTCCCTCCCTCCCTCCCTCCCTCCCTCCATCCAGCCATGGGAATGGGGGACCGTTGTGCCTTTGGTATGGTCCCATCTAACAATTTTTACTTTCTGGTTGCTCATTTAATCTTAAAAAAAAAAAAAGGACCTTTTTTTTCTTAACAAAAACATTTATAAACAAGGCAGGGAAAAAAATTCTTCAGTGCTCAGCACCCTCAGAATATGGTGGTTGCATGACATCCAGAAAAGGGGCAGTGGGTGCAACATGTGTCATGCAAGCGCACTAGTAGATACCTCCTTATTTATTCAGGTCACACAACATGATGATCCTTCACTGCCTCCAGGAATACATTTCTGTGAAGAACATAATTTGAACACACTAAATTAGCTCTCTTTACCCGACAGCGATTCCCTTGATCAGGATGGCTGAAAAATGAGGTGTTGTCGAAGTGGTGGTATTTCTTCTGTTGTATTTAAAAGTAAAATCTACATTTTTACTGCTAGGAATGCACCTGTCTTAATTTTTTGAAAGCTCTAAATGGGAAAATTCTAAGGCAACGAAGGGATATATAGATAGAGTTTTATCATGTGTTTTCTTCGAACAAATAAAGTAATTTAGGAAGTGGGATGAATGTAGGGAAGAAAAAAAAATTATGTGTTGTTTGCATAGATTCTCTTGGGGGTGGAAACGCCACAAAAATTTTGTGTTTTTTATTTATATATAGATATATTGGAAAAGAAAAAATATTTTAAGTGTCCCACATAGGATATGAATGCTATGCTCGATTTAAATGAGCTTGTCAGTGAAGGTGGAGAAATCATTTATTATAAACCAGCCAGAATGCTTTACTACATGTTCAGTATGGACATATAGTAAATAAAAAAATAACTCATAATAGTTTGTTACCCGTAAACAATCACCCTGATGCTTGCAATGCATTATTCAACATCTTTTGTCATTGTTTCACATTACAAGCAGATTAACCTGGCTGAATATCACACCACTAAAATTACAGCCATTTTTATGTCCCCTGACAATGCTTATTCAAGTGTTCTCTCCATGACAAAGTTGCTACCAAAAATTATTCACTTCTTTAAGACATACATGGTTAACATTATTTTAAAATGAGTATTTTCCCCACAGTTCACTCACCAGGAAAAGTGCAGCTAAGCATTTTCAAACAGGTGTGTATTTACAGTAATTTGGACTTGCTGCAAATGAACCACAGTAATATATCCACAGTGATATATGAATGCCTGAACATATCTGTTTTTCATAAAACGAGATCAGCAGAATTGAACTTGATAGAAATGGAGTGAAAATAACAGTTTTCTCTGGAAGTGTGCAACACATAACAAATGGATGAGAGTTGAAGAAAGACTTATGTGCAAGATCTTTTTCATGCAAGAATGTTCTGAGTCCTGTCGCAGGCATCTCCAGGGCTGGAATATCTCCTGTCAATTAGTGTTCACAAAATTGAACTAGATGGACCAAGAGTCTGACTCAATATAAGGCAGTTTCCTGTGTTTTTAAATGTATTGCTGTTAGGATGCAGGTTTTAGGGATGTTTCCATTTTCTTCATATAAGTCTTCTTACCATCCACAACCCTCTAGATGTGTTGAGTTGCACTCCATCACCTTTAGACATCATGGTGATGCAATCTGGGAATGATGAGAGTTGCAATTCTACACATTTGACAGGTCCAGATTGGGGAAGGCTGTTAGATAGGAGCTGGTGCTTGTCTGACTTTGTGATGAAGGGACAGAGAAGTGCCGCCCCTGTTCCCAGGGCCCTCTAATTTCCTAGTGTAACTTAATTTTAGGGGTTGCCTCCAAGTAGTGAAAAGGGTTATATGAACACTCTGTGAATAATCAAAACAGAAGCGCTGTCACCACCACCGAGCTGATTCTTGGATGAGAATTACCAGTTGGCATTTCAGGTCTGTTAATTTCGGCGCAATTAGAACCCTGTTGTGACCTGTAACTAGCTAGCAGTTCCTTATATTTCTCTCTCTACTGCAGCATCTTATTAGCAGTAGAGTTGGGAAAAGTTACATTATTAGACTATAACTCCTAGTATTCCCAGCAGCACAACCAGTGGCTAAGGTGGCTGGACATTTTGGGACATCTAGTCCAATAAAATCTGATTTGTCCAAACTGTAGTTGCTTTCCTTGCCCCTCCACCCTCGAATAGTATACAGTGGCAGGTTTGACTTACATCTAGTAAGATTTGCCAGCAAAATGGGATCTACTAGCAGAATGAGTTCTCTTTTCAAGCACCCTATTTCCCAAAATCTATGCCTGAAAATTGAAGGATCATCTGAGGCTGATTGAGGAGGGGAAGGGGGAGGGAAAAATCCCAGTGTACAAAAGAAAATGTATTTGCTCATTCTGGATATTATAAACCCCTCCCCAGCAAAACAAGAGATTTAAAATTCATTTAAAAGTATTGTTATAGTTCTTAGCTGCTCCAACCAAGAATGAGTTATAAAGAGAAACCTAGGCATTTAAATTAGAGTTGCTGTTACTAAGAACAGCTGTAGTTCTTAGTAGCAGTAATTAAAAACTAAAACGAAAATAAATTGCAAATGGCCTGTAGATTTGAGGGTTTTTATATATATAACTTAATTGCTGAGTTAGTGCCATTATCTTTTTATTTCTGTTTGGAAAGCTTTTATACTTAAATGAATGAACTTTCTCAATGCTGTTTTAATTTGAATTATTAGATGTGTATATAATGTATACATAGAAGATTCACTGACTAGTTATTGAATCAGCTAATTTGTTTTGTTTCTGCCATTATGTAGATTTGTATATAAAATTACATGTTTCTGATGAAACAAGTTGATCTGTGTTTTTTTTTCTTGTATTTGTTACCTTGAGGACATCACTGGGGCTTTGAAACCAAAAAGTTATGCAAAGATTCTCCTTTGTTCTGAAACTAATGCTGCATGTGTGAGGTATCTAGCATAATGCTAATAGATTGCAGCTCTCTGATGGTGTGGTTTTAATAAGGTGTGTTTAGTGGGTTTAAACTATAATTTTAATTAGAGTGGTGTCTGTTTATTTTAAAAGCCGCCTGGAGAAAAAGGCAAAATTGAAATAAGTCTGCTGGATTGCGCTTTTATGCGACTAGTAACACAAACAGTCTTGTGGTACAATGGTTAAATTGCAGTATTATAGCCAAGCTTCTGCTCATGACCTGAATTAGATCCCAGTGGGCTCAGGTAGCCAGCCGGCTCAAGGTTGACTCGGTCTTCCATCCTTCTGAGTCAGTAATAATTAAATTGTAAACCATCTAGAGAGTGCTTTAAGCACTATGGGGTGGTATATGAGCAGCACACTTTGCTTTATACGCAGCCCTGCATGCATGCAAACCTGCATTGTACAACAGGTTGTACCATGGAAACTGCATTGGATACCAGTACTGTAAATGCACAATCACTTATGCAACAGACCTTGTGCTAGTGTCATGGCACTGTTAGATAAAGTCTACAATCTTTTTATGCACTTTTCTTTTATCCAGTGTTACTGTCACCTTGTAGGTATGTGCTCACAATCAATGACATGGGTTCAAACATTTCTATGCCCCCTCTAATATTTCTGGTTAGTGGTGTGTCTCACCAGCTTTTCATATTGGTCTAGATTCAGATTTAGATATTAAAACCAAGAACTACAGTTTGATATTTGGAACTAGGAGCAGTGTGATCTGGTGCGTAAATATTTTTTTTCTTGAACCTTCAACTTGAAGAAGAGTTCTGTGCAATTCAAAAGCTTTCATTTGTTTATAAACACTAGTTCTTTCACTGGGATGGAAACTGTCTTTGTGTGGGATCAACAGCATGGTAGAAATAAAATACCAATTTTTGTAGTAGAAGCCATCATATTTAACTAGTTATAGTTCATTTCCCCAGTTTAGATGCTGGCAAACATAAAAAATATCAGTTCATTCCTGTATGTCCTTTCCATGTCCACCCTTCCATTCATGTGGAATTATGAAACTACTATTTGAGTCTAACACTGGTGTGGCTTTTATAATTTCCTGCTCCATTTGAGAAGGTAGTTCCTGTGAGTAGTAAAAAGTTTGATGATATCGGTGGCTTTATTTTCATATATAACTCTTTTGAAGTTTCCATTAAAATCCCTATATGACTTCCCAGATTCTAAAATCTTAGTCTTGGTTTCTCATTTCCTCATTTTTTATATCTTTTGTTCCTAATATTCCTTTGCACTTTCTTTCTTTGTATATCTAGGCCTTCTCTGCACAGTCTCCATAGGTGGCAGCATCGCTCCACAGCTGAGCTCTACACTTAAAAAGAAAACATTCCGAAATATGCAATGGTTGAAGTGTTTGAAGAGAGAGTTTAGGAATCTTGGCATTTATTGCTAAAGTGGCTGTCCATCAATACTGCTTGCATGTGGGAGACAACATATTGAAGGCACAAGGACTTAAAAATGTGATTGCTAGATATCCCCGAAACATAAAATACAGGAGTTGTAGGTTGAAAAATTGTTATGACGTGCATGTGTGATGGAAGTTTTAATCTTGCTTTAGCAGGGCTGTCGTCTGCATCTGTGGGGAAAGTCCACTTTAACAACTGAAGGCTTCACTTTTTCTAATCTGTCACAGGCAGTGAAAAAAGCACCATTCATTTTGCTCAGCTTCATGTCTTAAATGAATAATTTGTGCCAATCCTTTAGCCATTAGTACAAATTATTTGGCAAGGGAAAACAGAACAAACAGTTTAAAGCAGCTTTGGAGAAGTAGTACTCAAGTAGTAACTTAATACCTATAGCCCAGTCACTGGGAAACATAATATTCTGAGTCCTAATGTGTTGAGTGATAACATGACACAAGAACATTGCACCTTGTATCCAAATACAGAGACCAGGAAAGGCTCATTCAAAGGAGCTCATTTGGGGGAAGACATTTAATTTAGCACCCACAACAAACATTCTAGAAACCTGACATTTTCAAGGATAAATTCTTTTAACTCAGTAGAAATCTAAGGTGGAAATGAATTATAATTGTTGTTACTTGTAGATCTTCCAGAGTTGATGATAAGGCCACGGTTGCCTGTGGCATAGGTATTCCAATCCTAATTGCATTTCTGCTTGGTGTTTAGCAGGTTTCTGGGACATGGTAGACTCACAACAATATGTGAACAATACGCTACACCAGGCTAACGCTGCTGGTTTCATGTGGCTTTTAAAGGTTTTCAGCGCTGTTTGTGTCTATCCTGGGAAGTGTGAATGCGAAGAACTAGTTGCATACACAGTTGCACATCTGAATACTCTTCAGGCTCCTAAACTAGCAACCACATTTCTGTACTTTGTAGGCTACATGTGTGCTAAATGGTGAGTGGGAAATGTGTATGTTTGACTACAATTGTCATCATCCCTGACATCCATACTGGCTTAAGGCTGGTGGGAGATGGAGTTAAATCATCTTTGGAACACCACAGGTTCAATCAAGACACAGAACGGGGATAGAGTAAGTTAGGCAAAGTAGGAATAAATACAGAAATTTAACAGTGTTAACAATCTTCATACTGAAAGCCTAGTGTCACTAAATAGAAGTCAATGACCTCAAAACTGACAGAGAAATATACACAAAAGCAGGAATGTATAAACCCAAATGGGTTACAGCTGATGTCTTCAGTGATACAAACATTAAAAAGCCATAACTAGGTAACAAAGCATAGCATAAAGATAATTGCCAAACCTGTTGGACCCATGAAAAAAGAATTGCAATTAAATAATGTGTGTTGATTTGTACTGCCAATGCAGAATACAGTACATGTAGGCAGGGAGGGACAGGGGCTTTGATGAAGACCACTGAAATGAACAGGGTGCAAACATCTGCTGCTGGAAGGATGCAAACCTTCCTCTTGATATTTGCTGCGCCCTAAACCTGTATATTGCTTCTAATAGCCTTTCCCTGAGCAGGAGACAAGACAGGTGGGCTCCATGCAGAGCCAACATGGCCATCACACACTGACCAAGATGTTTGTCCTCATTCCTCCACCCTTTGTCCCCATAGGTCCTCTCATGTGACCCACTCTTCATATAGCAGTAAAAGCCGGGATGTTAAAATTGCTAGTTCCACCTCTGCAAGCTGCGATTATGTTTCATTCATAACATCCTCAGTCTGCACTATTTGGATCAAGACTGCTAGCAAAGAATGATCAGGCTACTACTCCCTATAGTGTAGTGTTGCAGTATGGAGCCTAAACTGTTACTTCCATTGCCTAGCAGCTTGTGGGCCTGAGCAAAGCAAGATTTGGAAAGCAGGGCTTTCATAAGTTTGGCAAGCCGTCCTCTTCATTTCATACCCATCTGTTTGACCTTATTCTGGGCAATTTGTCTTGATGCTACTAATAACAAAGCACCTGTAAGTGTTAATTGTATAGCCCTGTACCAGAAACCATCCCTCTGCAGCTTGTATTGGCAGAGAGGGATCTGAAGCAATGGTTTCCTCAGGAAACCAATCAGGACCTCCCTGTCTTTGGACAAATTTGAACCCACTCAGGGATACTTGTGTGGTTCCAAAGCAACCACAGGGCAGGATAAAGAGCTCAGAGGCATGGATGGGATGGAGCAGCACTGTCATGGTTCCTTCTTGATAAATTCAGCATTCAGCCATTGTAATTTGAAGTTGGGACGGAGAAAAAGAAAAACGAAAGAATATGTTCCAGTGGTGGCAATGAAGAGGTAAGAATGCTATGTATGTTAGCATGAACCTTCTTTGTCTTTCCCTGCAGCAAAGTGATTTATTAGATCAGCCAAATCATCTCTAATTTCACATCCAGGGAAAAGGATGAATGGAGACGAGTATGAAGAAAGACAGAACCAGCATAGAGAACAGCAGGCTCCCCCCCCCCCCATTGTCTTTTCTAAAAAGGAATCAAAGAAGATCGCAACTATTTTCCTTCCAAAGTCCCCTCCCTTCCTTGTGGCTTACCACTAGCAATTTCTTTTGGCAGCTGGAAAAAAAGAAGGGAAAAAAATAAATGCAAGCACACCTAGCTCTGCAGACAACCACAAGCCCTTCTGTCCCACCTGCACCAGTCAGACTATGACCTGGTGTTCCTGTTCATATTTCACCTTCACAGGAACATGTTTTTTTCTGTGGAGAATCAGAAATGCATAAATACTGCCACAGAGTGTCATCAGAAAAGGACAGAGGTGTCACACTCAGTTTGTACGTTCCTATTTGTGGGAAGAGGGAAGGGCAGTGTACCTCTTCAGTTTCCCTAAATAATTGGTGCTTGGCACCTGTCTTTAAATGGAAATTTTTGTTTTACACTAACAGTTGAACCAAACTCTGTGGTATCCCTTGAGGAGCAGAGGAATGTTCTGCAGGTAATTACTAGCAACTCAAAACAAAACAAAAGGACAGCTATTTATCTCTAGCAAAGTATAAAGTTTAAGTGTAAAGATGGTTGTTGTAGGTTTTTCGGGCTGTTTGGCCATGTTCTGGAGGTTTTTCTTCCTAACGTTTCACCAGTCTCTGTGGCCGGCATCTTCAGAGGACAGGAGCTACGTAGAACTCTGTCTGTGTTCTGGTGTAGTGTGTGGGGTTGTTGAGTGTTTGTAGCTGTGGGATCAGGTTTTTGTTCTTTTCAGGAGCTTGGGTGATTCCTGTGATCAGGGTGTTCTTTTAATGGGTGTATTGTTGTGATAAGGGGGAGATGATCTGCCACTGTGATTGATGGGTGTTGTTAGCTAGTGTTTTGAGTGCAGTGATCAAAAGACTAGCTAACGGCACCCATCCTCCTTGCAGTCCTTAATGTTAAGAACTGTAACAGTTAAGGAGCACAAAAAAGCCAACATGAGGAACCAAGCTTTCTTAGTCGTGGTCTCTTTCCTCTGGAACAAGCTTCCTTCAGAGGTTCACCAGGGACCACCCTGTTCTGTTTTTAGGAAGCTAATTAAGTTTGAATTATACAAAGCTGCCTTCTACTAGAGTAAATGTGTCCTGAGATGTTCTCAGTTCTGACTCCCTCTGGAAAACTAAATTCTCTGTTTGTGTCTTCTACCCAAGTAGACAATGTAGAGTAGGGCTTTTGGGGTGAAAAATATGGATTTTGAAGCTCCCAGCTTGGATAGGATCAGATTTTGGTGGAACATGTGTGACCCTTGAATATTATCCAGGGGAAAACTTTGAGCAAAATGAAAGTACCAGCAAAGTTATGAGTAACACATTTTAACATGTGGGATCTGAATATGAATAGCCCATTTTTAAGCAGCACCATCATTTCACCTTTTCCACACTGCTACTTATGTGGTGCCGCTGTGGGTTAAACCACAGAAGCCTCTGTGCTGCAAGGTCAGAACACCAGCCGTCGTAAGATCGAATCCACGCGACGGAGTGAGCTCCCATCGCTTGTCCCAGCTCCTGCCAACCTAGCAGTTTGAAAGCATGTAAAAATGCGAGTAGATAAATAGGTACCACCACGGTGGGAAGGTAACGGTGTTCCGTGTCTAGTCGCGCTGGCCACGTGACCACGGAAAAATGTCTTCGGACAAACGCTGGCTCTATGGCTTGGAAACGGGGATGAGCACCGTGCCCTAGAGTCGGACACGACTGGACTAAATGTCAAGGGGAACCTTTACTTATGTGCTACGTAAGGTTTGGAGTGGCTAGTGGGATTGTGCTGTAATGTTTACTTGGGATGGAAGCAACAGTACAAGAAAAGGGCCTCAATTCTGAGGGAGGATGAGAAGCTTGTTCTGGGATCTGAATTTCCTTGCTCTGTGGAGTATAGCTTCCAAATCTGCTCTGCTTTAAAGTGAAGGTGAAACTTTTTGTTTTTAAAAGACAAAACTTCCTCTCTCGCTTTTAGGAACTGTAGTGGTGACCCTACTGCAGTGGGTGAAAGATCAGATGCTGATGTTAAACGTTCATGTAGAAGCTGTAGCTAATTAAAAGTTTCTGTTAGCAGCCAATTAGTTTGCTTTGCTGAAAAAAGCACTCTGGATGTAAAGTCACTTGAAGAGCATTAGCTGCTGGAGACTTGGATAATAGCTCTTCAGTTCCCACAGGATGTTACCTCATCTTCTACCCCACATTCAGAGCAGTCTTTTAAGGCTAATCAACATCCATTGCATCTTTTTATGAAGGCTGGGAGCCTCTTGCACCACTATAGTATTATGCATTAATGGGGGGGGGGCATCCCAATAGAACTGCAGAGAAAATGGTCTTCCTCCCATTCTAGCCATCCCTGCAGAGAGAAACAGGATGCTTATGTGGAATGGGAGGCCGACAGCCAGCTGTGGGAGCCTTACTCCAATCTTGGCTGCCTGTCTAATGTGTTTTGAAGGCAGAGAACTGAGTGGGGGGAGGGGCACACAGAAGCCGTGACAGGGGAATTGGGCCCAGTGTCAGCTACTGTACTCATGCTGCAAGCACTGTACCTGTCATGCAAATAGAGCCTACCTAAGGTAGTGAAAATTTAGAGCTCTAGGGAAGAGGAAACGTAAACTTGCAGATATGAGTGGACTACAACTTCCATCATCCCTCATCATCAAGTATGATGGCTAGATCTCATGAGAGATGTAGTCCAACAACTTTTTCATATGTTCCCTCCTTAATACTCCAGGCATATGGCATCTGTAAGTATATTTCTTTTGTAGTCTATTGAAAATAGTAGGAATGTAATAGCAAATATGCATGGGGGTTGTTTCAGGGCAGAGGCCAGAGGGCAAAAAGCCTTGAGCATAATAGACGTTGCCTAGCTCTCAGTTCAGTAGCTGACCTTTCCAAAGCTAGAACATCTGCCTTTTTTTTTTTTTTACTGCAGCAACATAATAACCAAACAGTTCTTTCAATCATTGTAATCTGGATAGTTCAAGTCTGCATGAGCAGGTTTGTGTGAACAGCAGTCTTATACATGTCTACTCTGAATTAAACCCAACTATTTTGAAGAGGGCTTTAGGGTTTATTGCCAGGTAGAGGTTTCCCTGGTCTGGGAAGAAGAGGGAAAAGGACCGGCTTTGCTGACGTGGAAATGCTGTATTATCTCTTTTTTAAAAAAAATTTGGTTTTTTCACCAAGTTCAGCAAGGCTTGCTCTTGGGTAGTTTATTTGGATTGCAGATGTATTGGGTTCCACTGCCAGACTCTCTCCCCCTTCTCTCCGGGATTTTTAGAATGGAGTTTTGCTTGTTGTTTCAAGACTTTTTGTTGTTGTTGTTTTTGTTTTGTGCTAGAGAACTGTCTGGGTGATTTACAACATAATTATTCAAACAACACTTTGTCCTCCAGCGACCTGGGTACTCATTTCATCGACCTTGGAAGGTTGAGTCAGCCTTGAGCTGGCTACCTGAGCCCATCAGGATCAAACTCAGATTGTGAGCAGAGGCTTGACTCTGGTACTACAGTTTAACCACTGCGCCACAGGGCTCCTTTGCACATGCAGTAGATGGAATCTTAATTTGTCTTACCTAGGGAACAAGTAGATCAGGAAGGTGCTGGTTTGGTCTGGTGCTTCTGCCTTTTGGGGGAAAAGGGGGGGGCAATACAAAACAGCTGGTGGTATACTGGCCTTTTTGAGCACCATTTTGAAGACAGCACTAGGATCCCAAGGATCCACAGTCAACAAGGGCCTGCACCGTCTCTCCCAATAAGTTCCCCTGATGTTACAGCACATATTTGCTTCCAGAAACAGTTGGCAAGTAGTTGTAGTTATAATTCAATTTATTAAGTCAGGCTTGTTTTTTTTCTTTGATGGAAGATGATTAATGAAAGAGCAAAAGCCAGCCTCCATTAATGGGAGATGAAAGGTATTCTATCCACAAGCATTTATAACCTCTCCCGTGCCTGCCACACTAGGTTCATCCTAGTGTAATGCAATATCTACCAACTTCCATGAGCTGTCGTGTTTTACAGTTAACAGAGTATGTCATGTGTATCTTTTTAATGCACAGCTAGCCATGCGCTGAATGCACAGCCATTCATTGCTTTGAGCACAGTACATTACGTTAATTGAAAAACATGATCAGGCATGAAATCCTATAACCTTGCTTGTGCTGTTCTATAAAACATAAGCAAATGTCTCTGATCTCATTTTGTCTCTCTCATAAAAACTTTTTAGGGCTAATGTGATATATCCAAGACTCTGGTTCTGATGAAGGATGACTGCTCATATCTTTGTGTTTAGCAAAGTATCAGCATACTTTTAAGTAGTGTACTGTTTGCAGGTGTCCTATCTGCACCCATACTAAACATATAGAGGGGAGCATCCAATCTTGTCTCCTCCCTACTCTAATGTCCACATGCCTTCTAGTCCCACCTCCCCTGCTATTTTTACATTGAATGGAATAATGGCAACAAAATAAAAAGGAACAATGTGTATAACACTGTGTGCATGTAGGGTCTATATACCAGCAGGGTTTCTGCACAAAGGAGGTTTCTGCTGACATTGAGAGATTATAACCCCCTGAGCCAATGGGGCCAGCCCTAGCATTAGGCAAAGTGAGAGGCCACCTCAGGCACCAAAGTTTGAGCCAGTTTGGTGTAGTGGTTAATGTGCTGGACTAGGACTTGGGAGATGTGGGTACAAATGATCATTCAGCCATACAACTCACTGGGTGACCTTGGGACAGTCATAATTTCCCATCCTAACTAACCCGACAGGATTGTTTTGAAGATCAAGCGGGGTGGAGGAGTTAGGTAATTGGAAGAAAGGTGAGATATGAATGTAAACAAATGAATAAAATTTTTGTAGTCTTAATGAGCACATTGTTAGCTAGTCAGGATGTTATTGTAATATTTTAACTACCATGGGAAGGAAAGAGGTACTTGTAGGAATTTCTATTTTACAGGCCAAAACTAACTGGCTGGCTTTCAGTGCTTTGCCCCTTGATTTGTCCATGTTTTATGTGCTGTCAAATCAGAACTGACTTATAGCAACCCTAACAGGATTTTCAAGGTAAGAGGCTGACTACACAGGATTTTAACTCTGCTGTTTGGCCCAGCTGGTCTGTTCCTAAAGACGGTGATCAGTCTACTTTTTTGTCAGAGTAGAGCAGTCGGCCCCCAGAGCAGTCCTATCTGTACCTTTCTGAGCGTCTACTTTTTGCCCCCCTTACCCCGGAATAATCCGGGTGTGGCCCCAGCGCATCTTTCCCCCCCAAGCATTGTAATCGCATGATCCGTAGCAGTGGGAGTTCATATGAGCTATACCTTACCTGAGATTGCTATGGGACTCACCAAAAAAGCTGTTTTTTTTCCGCACTACCCGCCTGTGTGACCAAAAATTCCACCTCAAAACATGCCAACGCACCTTTTCCAGTGTGGGATAGGCGAAAAATCCCCACATCCAATGGCCAATCAGGATATGGGTCATAATCAATGTTGCCAATCCTTTGGCAAAGGGGGGTCCTGCTGTAGTGCGGAATCAGGTTTAAACCCAGAGGTCTGAAGGGACCCTTTAACAAACAAATAGGCGAGTCCCTGGCCCAAGTTTTCGCAGCCGTGAAGACAGTGAGAAACCCGGCCGGCCCAAATTTGACCATCCCCGGACCTCAAGCCATACTCTCCTTGTTGACTGTTGGTTCGGGTGTGGCCCCAGTGCATTTTTCCCCCCAAGCACTGTAATCGCACGATCCGCAGCACTGGGAGTTCAGATGAGCTATACCTTACCTGAGATTGCTATGGGATTCACCAAAAAACCTGTTTTTTCCGCACTACCCGCCACAGCATTGGGACTAGCCATGCTAAGTCCCATGCCCGCCATCAAGCTCACCAAGCTCCAATAGCAGGCCCCCCTTGATGTCTTCAAAGAAGACATCCAAACCTCGTTCGGATAGATGTATGCCATCTGACTGGAAAAATCAGGCCTATCCATGCGGATCCTTTGGTGACCAATCACCGATCCAAGGCCGCTGCAATCAGCTCTGCAGACTACCCTGCTAACACTCTTTTGTGCAGTGTTAGCGGGCCAAAAAATGCCTCACACCCCTTCGTGCCAGCCGAGGGATGATCAACAGCCATACAATGCTCATGGCAGGGTACGGTGCCATCAACGATCGGAAAACTCAGGCCTAACTGTGGATCCTCTGGTGACCAATCACCGATCCAGGCCGCTGCAGACAGCTCTGCAGACTACCCTGCTAACACTCCTTCGTGCAGTTTTAGCGGGCCAAAAATGCCTCACATCCAGTGGTGGGATTCAGCCGGTTCGCACCCGTTCTACAGAACCGATACCTAATGTACTATCGGTTCTGCAGAACCGTTTGCTGGCCTGCTGAATTCCACCACTGCCGTAGACCATTCCCAAGCACCGATCCACTTTCCTCAGATCCACGCACCCGGGAGGTGGCGAGGGGGAAAACACAGCCGCAGGAATCGCGGCTGAGAAAAGGGCGAGCGAACCTGCCCCTTCAGCCTTCGATTATGTCGAGCTCTCACTACCCCTTCCCATCCCGGGCCTGGGACTCTCCCACTCAGGCTTTGCCAGTTCCCTCTGACACGGCGCTCATAAGCAGACTGCAACTTTCCTGGTCTCCCCCAGCAGACAAAAAGTTCACCTTATTAGTGGAGCCCCGAAAAGGACAAGGGACTTTAAAAAGCAAAAGAAAACACGAACATTACCTTCTCCGACATTGCCCAGACGAGGCGAGATGCCTTCTCTTCATCTCAGCAAAGGCAGCCGGAGTCCTCTCTGCACTGGAGAAGCAACCGCTCTCCCTGTTTGTTCCCATCGTCTGCTTGAACTGGGCAGCCAGGGACAGGCGAGCCGCCACCCGCTCCCCTCGCCCCCTCAACTGGCCAGGCAAAGCACCAGCACCAGCCACCACGCAACACACACAGATCTACGGCTTCAGCCTTGTGAGGGAAGCGAGCCTGCCGGCGGGCGGTGTGTGTGTGTGTGTGTGGTGGTGGGGAGGCGAGCGAAAGCAGGCTTCTCCCTGGCGATCTTCACATTGCGGCTTCTTTGCTGTCCCGCTCGCTTCCTCGTTCCCCGGAATAAAATGCTGCCCTAGCCTGAGGAAAGGTCTGGCAGTTCCGTTGCGAAGGGAACACTGCAGCGCTCGCTGCCCTTTTGCCCGCGCTCAGTCCCTCTCCCTCCAGCAGAAGATGCCGCCTGCCAGGCATCCTCTTTTGCCAGGATGGCTACATGTCGATGGTAACCCGCTCTTCGAAAGTTTGCCACCAGTGTTCATACAAGTGTCATGTTCTATAGCTCATTTTGCTGTGCCCCCTCCCTATAACCACACATATGACTTGTCTAGACACTTGTGGCTTCACTAGTAAATTTTTACTGTGCATGTGATAAAATGGATGATAATCCACAAAAGCTTATGCTAATTAAAACTTGTTAATCTTAAAGGCAATAGAGTAATATGGCTATCCCCTTGGAAACATCTCTTGGCCTGGCTGAAGAAAACAGTATAATCTTTGTGATTTATAAAGGCTTTGGCCTGCAATGATTTACAAACCTGATAAAACCTGGATGATTGAGAGACAGTGAATCCTCTTTTAAGATGAATAAGAACATTTTCTTAGGAATAAGAAGCAATCAGAAGCCAGATTTGTGCAGCACTTCTGCTCCAATGGTTCTCTAGTGGTTTCCAAACTCTCCAGTTTAAGCATCTTATACTGAGACACAAATAGTAGCAGGAGTAAACTGAAAACCTATTCACAAGGAGCATTTTTTCAACTTTCCTTACACCCATGATGCTAGTACAGCATCCCAGTGTCTATATCACAAAAAGCTGAAATTAGTGCCAGGTGGTGATGTATTTTTGTTCTGCCTTGCTCCAGTTTAGAATCTGCTTGTGTGGACCCCAGTACTGTGTTGATACATGCTGATAATAATTCAATTCTTCAAAAACCTCCAGTTTATGAATGTGGAACATTGTGCTTCTATACGCATCAATGTTCCCTGTCAGTTATGGAAAGTTTAAATAAAGTTGGGCTTACTAAGAACTACTTACAAAAAAATTTAATAGGATTTTGCTCTGATGGTGCAAGTGTTATGCTTGGGAGAAAATCTGGAGTGAGCACTAGGATAACAAAAGACTTTCCAAACATAATAATATGGCACTGTTTAAACCATCGCCTCCAACTTGTTTTAGATGACTCAATAAAGGAAATAAAGCAAGTAAATCATTTCAAAATATTCATTGATAAGATATATACTATTTTTCATCAATCCAATAAGAACCAGATTGAATTTACCAAAATATCCGAACAACTTGGAATTGAAATTATAAAGATTGGTAGAGTTTTGGGACCAAGATGGGCTGCCTGTAGTTTAAGGTCAACCCTAGCTGTGTGGCGCGCTTATCCTGCACTACATCACTATTTTTCTTCAAATGCAAAGTACTTGGGTATGGCTACCCGTCTTAAAAATATTTTTTTTCCCACTGATTTGGCATTGATGATTGATATTTTAAACGAAATTTCTCTGCTTTCCAATGCACTGCAAGCAAGAAATACAGACATAATAAAGGCTGAAAAACTTGTGATACGATCTATTAAAGCATTTGAAATGCTTGAAAAAGAAAAGGGTCCATACGAAAAAAAAGTTAATGAATTAATTACTTCAGAAAGCTACAAAAATATAGATTTTGTAGAAAATCATCGATTTGTTGGCCTTCCTCGGGAAACACTTTTAGAAGGCATTGTAACGAATTTGAAAAAAAGATTAATGGATTGTGGACATTTAAAAGCAAGTTGTAGCCAATTTGATGATAGTAATACATTACAATTTCTCACTTTTTTGGAGCCAGATTACTGGAATATTGAAGAAGTAATAGTTCCATGGAAAGCAGCTGAAGAGCAATTGCATGTATTTAATACATTTTTCAATTACCAAATTGATATTAATGAGTATCGAGATTTTGTGGAAAATGTTTTAAAAAACTACCAGAACTATTCAATTCCTGAAAGTGTTCAAAGAGCTAAAAATATTGTCAGAACAATTGCTGTAAGTTCAGCAGAAGCAGAAAGGGGTTTTTCAAAGATGAACATTATATGTTCTGAGAAGAGAAGTCGCCTAACTGTTTCCAATATATCAAACATACTGATTATCAGTCTAATCGGCCTACCACTAAAGGAATGGAATCCTACTCCTACAGTGCAAAGATGGTTAAGGGTAAATCACACAGCTGATGATGCTCGGATAAAAGCAAAGAAAATTGCAAGTGAGGACGCCAATCAAACAGCAATATGGAAATATCTTCAATAACTGTTTGTCAGGTATTTAATATTAAAAATCTTCCTTTAAACGTAATCTAGTTGTCTGTACCTCTTTTACTGTTCTTATTGCAGTATTTAATGCGTGAATTATTAAACTACCTTTCGGTATATCTTTTGGTATAGTTAAAATGGTCATTAGGACATAGAACCTGTTGTTAATTTATTTGAATCCCACCACTGCTCACATCCCTTCATGCCAGCCGAGGGATGATCATCGGCCATACAATGCTCATGGCAGGGTACAGTGCCGTCACTGATCAGAAAATGCAGGCCTATCCATGGATCCACTGGTGACCAATCACCGATCCAGGCCACTGCAGACAGCTCTGTAGAACACCCTGCTAACACTCTTTCATGCAGTGTTAGCGGGCCAAAATTGCCTCACATCCCTCCATGCCGGCCGAGGGATGATAATTGACCATACAATTACCATAGCAGGGTACGTAACCCTCAACCATGTGAGATCACAAATCGCATCAAGGATCAAGGCCTTTCCGCAGATCCTGGTCAGGTCGTTACTGCCCAAGTGTATTACCAACACATCTGGAGGATGTTGACCAAAGGCAGCCACACGGCAAAGTTGGCCTCACAGCATCCCATGGCGTCCTTTCCATTCGATATGACCTCTAGCTTCAAGGCCGAGACTGCACCCCATGGGGACGTGGCAGCGTACTGAGCTGCCCAAAAAAAACATAGCTGCGGCCAACAATCATGATGTGCTTCCTCCTCCTCATCGTTAAGGCATCTGCAAGATCAAACAAACCAGGCCCCTGCCTAGACATTAGGGGGTGCCTCGTTAATCGGCCTTGGATTGGTGGATGTGAATCTGCACCGTCCCGTTGACTACCCAAACATCCTGCCATTGTAAAGCTACTCTGGTTCTGTCTCCCTTTCCAGTAGCTACCACTTCACTAATCCTGAGGGCGCCGAAAAAAGTTATTAAGGACGCCACCCTGAATAAAACAACTTCATAATCATCTCTACAGATAACCTACCACTGCTTACAAGTACTTTCTAATAGTCCCGGTGATATAGGTACTCTCGAATCTTTAAATCTGCCTCTTTCTTTAGACCAACCTTCAATCATTTTCCTAAAGCGGTAGTCTGAAGAATAAATCTGATACCATGAACTTTAGTGTAGCAAGCCTGTGCCAATAACCTACCCTGGCCACATAGGTTCTAAATCAACTAAGTTCCTAAGCTCCTGAAACTCTATACTCACTGCCGAGTATACTTATCATGTCCTCGGTGCCAGGGCCAGTCTTATTGCCCTTTCCACAACATCACGCCAAATTGCCAAGCCCCCAGGGGAAGAGCCTCCGGGAACTCGTTGGCTCCTGGATCTAACTCCCTGAACCGCTCAATCTGTTGGCGTGATAATGCATCAGCTAAGCTATTATCTACACCTGGTACGTGTCTAGCCTGCACCAGTGTTGTGACACAATCTGAATGCCCGTGGGGTTATTAATTATATAGACCACCGTCAGATTGTCACACCAAAAACGTACGACAGTGTTAGCCCATTCGCCTGCCCAAAGCCACAAGGCACCTACTATTGGGAAAAAATTCCAAAATGTCAAATTTCTGGTGATCCCCGCGTGACGCCACTCCTCCGGCCATTTGCATGCACACCATCTGCCTCTAAAGTAAATTTTTGAACCCGAAGGAGCCTGCAGCGGCCGACTGGACCTGAATTTTGACTTTAAGCATCTTGTCTCCTCACCAAAAGGAAATGCTATTGCACTTGGCTAAGAACTGACCCCAAACCTTCAAGTCTTCTCTCATGCCATACGTAACTCTAGTCCTATGAAACGGGCGATGGAGCCCTTTCATTGCCTTGGAAAGCCACGCAAAAAGGTGCGACCAGGTGCCACGACTCTACAAGCAAAACTTAAATGTCCTACCATCTCCTGAAGCTCCTTCAGGGACACTTTTTCCTTTTGCAACATTGAGGCTATCCTGACATTAAGGTCAGCCAACTTGACGTCTGGCAGCCTAGACGTTAGCCATACCGTGTCCACTTCAACGCCCAAGAGCGTCGGGGACGTGGTTGGTCCCTCCATTTTTTCCTCAACCAGAGGTAAACCTAACTCTACTGCCATTGAACGAAAGGTATCTAGTATAAATGTACACGTTCCCGTGTTCCTTTCACCACAAAAAGATAAGCATCCCAATAATGGGCCGTATTGTTACATCCCCATTCTACACCTAAGCTTCCACTCAAGAAATGAACTGAAATGTTCGAATGCTGCACATGAAACAGGGCAGCCCATAGACAATGCTCTATCTATATAGCAAAAACCCTGGAAGTAAAATCCCAACAGATCAAAGTCCTGCGGGTGAACTGGCAAAATCCGGAATGCTGATTTTCAGTCACATTTTGCCAACTCCGCCCCTGACCACACCTATGGACCATGCAAATAGCCTCATCAAAGGAGGTGTAGTGCACAAAGTTCCTGAGGGATGGCATCGTTAACCGACTCCCCCTTGGGGTAAGACATATGATGGGTCAGTCTAAACTCACCTTGTGCCTTCTTTGGTACTATTCCCCAAGGTGAAACCCGCAAAGTCTCCAGAGGAGCTGTTGCAAACAGTCCCAACACTCTCCCCTCCTGTACTTCTTTGGCAATCTTTTCTTGAACTACAACCTCCATGCCATATACCAATTTAAGATTTTGGGCAAAGAATGCTGTGCGCTCCCCGACCGCTGGTATCCTAAGTCTTCCTAAAAACCTTCCAGTAAATAACTAACTTTGTCCCTACTAGGATAATCATGCAACCATGCTTCTAAAACTGGGACCTTAATTGGGCTGGGGCCCTTTACCAGGGTTACCCCTGCCCCATTGGGCTTCTTCCCACCTCCAGGGCCCTTATTCTGACTCGGGGCACTGTCCCGGAAGCATGCGGTACTGGGGTGCTGACCACCGCACACTGTACACTTGTGTCTGAAACGGCAAGGTTTCTTAGTGCACACACCCCTGGAGTTGTACTCCCAGCAGAGCAGGCGAGGTTGAACCACCTGCCCTGTGCTTGCACAGGGAGTCAAATTCAAAGCAGTCTTCCTGATCAGGTGCCCACTATCAGTTCTGTCGCCTAGAGTGGGCTTGGCAGGAGTCATTGACTGCAGCCAGAGACCCGGCAATGGCTCGTCCCAATGTAAATTTGGGGTACGGCCAAACGCCTACACCAGCAGCCGGAGTTACTGGAGCTGGACATGAAAGTTGTGGGCATGGCATGGCGCAGCCACCAAATTGGGTGCTCGTACAAGGCCCTGAAGAACTCGGAGCCCCAAAATTCTGAATATTATATGGTGGATAATATAGTGAAGTAAATTGCCCACTGCCTGGCCAAGGCCACGCAGGCAACGATGAGGAGGTGCCGGGTGTGGTGGCTTGTCCACTGCCTGGCCAAGGCCAGGCTGGAAACGGTGGAGCAGTGTCAGATGTAGTGGTTTGTCCACTGCCTGGCCAAGGCCAGGCAGGGAACTGTGGAGAGGTGCAGGCAACGATGAGGAGGTGCCGGGTGCGGTGGTTTGTCCACTACCTGGCCAAGGCCAGGCCAGAAACGGTGGTGTCAGATGTAGTGGTTTGTCCACTGCCTGGCCAAGGCCAGGCAGGGAACTGTGGAGGGGTGTCCTGTGCAACGGGTGACTCACCAGACAGAGGCGTCACAACAGGCTCCTCCCTGCTGTACGTGGCGTCCGGGCCAACCTCATCCAGTGCCTCCTGCCTGCCCAATGCTGACGCACTGGTCACTGCCATAATCGGAGTTGATCTCCCTTCGTCGGTGCCCTGCTGCGATGCTGCTACCGTCGCCCCATCTGCATCCTTTCTGGATGTCCTTTCCGCCTGTTGATCTGCTTCTGACAAAGGCAGCATTGCAATTGGTTCCTCACTGCCGTACAGGTAGTCTGGACTAGCCTCATCCATCGCCTTTTGCCTGCCCAGAGCCGCTGGCGCTGCACCAGTTGCTGCCAGAGTCAGGGTCACTTCTCCTTCTTCAGCGCACTGCCGCCGTGGTGTTACTGCTGCCCCATCTGTTACTGCTGCCCCATCTGCTTCCCGTCTGGACGTCCTCTCATCCTGTTGCTCTGCTTCTAGGATGGTAAACCTAGACATTAGATCATCGGCTATAGCCCTAAGTTTAGCCCTGCGATGACTCTTAGCCTCGCTAGCCGAGCGGCGCGGCTGTGCCTCACAAGGCCGTGGGGCCTGTCTCGCCTCTCTTTCAGATTTCAGCGCAGAAATTTTTTCCTGCAGCTGTTGCCATATGGGCCAAGATTCTTCGTCTGAGTAAGACTGAGGTGGCGACACATGAGGAACTGGCCATTTCTTAGGCGTTGTGTTCCCTTCCTAATACCTCGACCGTTCCATGAGGCTATTATAAGCCTATGCTCAATTCCCATCCAAACTAGTAGCAAGACTCAATATCTTCCGGCCTTGCTCCGACTGGGATCCTGTGTTTCCTTTTACCACAATGAGGGGCACCAACTGGTGAGTCCTAGATGTCACCCAGTTGTTCAGGGATGTAACACCTTCCATGCTGTAGCTATTTGTGCTATACCAATATTGCTAATTTAATTAAAATACTATATACATATCTTGTCGATAAGACTTAATTATATCAAACCGCTAGTATTAATTAATTATTATGCAAGTATTACTAATAACACTAATTACCCGTGTATGTGTTTGTAGTTAAAACTTATACGTTAGACCATTATCAGTAATTAATTAATTCACTTAATAAAGTTTTATTAATCAGTTAATTAATTAAAATATCTATTTATTTAATTACCATGAATTTAAAATATATCCACAATCCTCTTAATGAATTATAAGTATTAAATTATTTTTGAATTAATTACTATGAATTGATATATAACATTTCACTTGACTATAGGACTAATGAATTAAAATGCTGATTAATACACTTGAGGATATTTTATATGTATGTATGTGGTGTGTGTGTGTGTGTGTATAATTTTACTTTTATTTATTTATTTATTCCTTATATTGATGCCTCACCAATGAAGCGCTCTTATTCCAACCGCCCAGCACGTGGTGCGGTTCAAATCCGAGCTCGGCAAAAAGCTCAGACTCTCTCTCTCCGAAATAGGGAGGGGGGAGGGGGAAGCGGAGTGCCGGACAGCTGAGGAGCCAAGCAGCTGCGTCATGCTGCAACAGCCACCTGTCTACCCGGCCCCCAACAAGGTAAAGTGTTAGGCTGGCTCCTATTTGCCTGATCCTTTTTTCTTTCACCCCTTCTTATTATTGATATCTATCGGTAGTCAACACAAGAGATCCGATCGTGCGTAAGCGTGCCCACGCAACTCACGCGGCTGTGCCCCCCCTCTCACTGTTAACAGTCCCGAGGAGGTAATCCGGTTAAAAGTCATGCCCAATAATCTTAGTATTATAATTAAGTAAGGAAATGTCGAGTAAACCACGGGAGGGAGCCGATGCTACCCCCCTATTCCAAAGCGCTAAGCTGTGCAGGCTTCGCCTCAAACTACGCAGTTGAAAATAGCCAAGCAGATGGTCTCCATCCTTGTCTGTTGCCAGTGAAGGAAGAGGAGAGGGGGGAACAGCCTTTAAATAACCTAGCGTTCCCCCCTCTCCCACCTACCTGCTCACGCGAGACTGAAGAGGTCTCGCCACCTCCAAGGAAGAAGGCAAAGGTGAGCCGTGCTGCTGAAGTGTGGCTCAGCAGCAGTTCAATCATTTGGTGTGGGTAGGATCACTCTGATTTGGATTGGTCCTAAAAGCAAACCTTCCAGTTTGAATTTTCCTATATCATGAAGTGACTTAATAAGTGAACCACTTTAGGATACTGGCAAATTAATAACTTCTGGCAGTGGCTTTGACTGGCAGGCAGTTTCTCAACTGGCCATTTAAGAGAAGGCAAAGAAAAGATTTTTAATTTTTAAAATAATTGGTGCAGTTCATCAGTGATAATCCATGAACTGTCCACACACACAAAAATCACTTCCCCTGCTGAGGATGGATGTGATTAATTTGCCCTTAAGCCACTTCATGATATTGGCAGAAACAATTTCATGTGAACTGTCAGGCTTGATTAGATCGCTCTAATCAAGCCCAACCATTCCAAAGTGGCTCACACTAGCTTGCTCCCTGCTGCCACTGTAGCTGCACCCATAATCAGCTATTTAAAAAGTGGTTTTACTAGTTCCAACCCCATCTCTCCACTATTAATTTCTATGGACAAGCAAGGATTTGTACTGAGGTCTCCTGAGTCTTTGTCTGTCATTCTGATACATCACACTAGGTATCACACTTTGAGTTGAGAGGGAGTTATTTACTGCTCCACCTCAGATACTCAATCGGATGATTCTACACAGATGGAAAATTGATGTAAAAAGCCTTACTGTTGTAATTTTAAGGACCAGGCTATATGTATCAAATAGCTTATGATTAGAGAATGCTGAAAACATCTGAGAAACCAGAAAGGTCTTGTAATACCATTAAGACTACTTTTCATAAACTTTTTTTTGTGTTCAAACAGACTTTCATCTGAAGATGTATGCTTGAATACAACAACAATAACAATAATAGGAAGCAGTTGCAGATTTCGGAAATAACATCATCAGAGCTACAAAAAACAGCAATATTAGGAACAGCATATATACTAACTATGTTGATATTTAACAGACACTTAGGTTTTTGGTTAAAACTTGTATCTGCTATATAATACCAGTAATTGTGTGTTGTTGTTGTTTTTAATTTTGATTGACTATGCCTGGTATTTAACAACAACAACTCCATTTTCAGTGTGAGTCCAAGTTTTGCATTTATGTTGTTCCAGTAGCTTTGCAGCAATCTGTCCTGGTTCCTCAACAGGGTCTGCTGAGCCCTGTAGCCCATTTGTCATCAGATGTCCAGGGGCTATAGCATCTGACAAGGTCCTTGTTGACCCAGGCGACGACCGATCCAGTATAGATTTCTGTTTATTTCATCTCATCATAATTGATGGTTGGTGGACACAGTTGATCTGGCTTCTCAGCTGAAACTTGTCTAGCTTGGGAAACCCTTCAGGTAGCAGCACTACTGCCAGCATAGCTCTCACCCTCACTGAAGCACACAAACCCCTCCACCTCAACAAAACCTGTGTCTATGGAAGGGTACTGCCAAAACCCAGAAACAAACCAGGGACTTTTACTTACGTTTTTGGTTAACCTGAATAATCATTGTTGTAGTCATCGTCATCATCATAGTGTGCCATCAAGTCAATTCTGACTTATGGCAACCCTTTTCAGGTCTTTCGAGGTAGCGAGTACTCAGAAGTGGTTTACCATTCCCTTCTGAGGAGGGCATCCTGGCACAGTGCAGCTTGCCCAAGGCCACACAGGCTGGCTCTTCTGAGATGCACAATAAACTTCCAACTTCTGGCTCTAGAGCCAGATACCTAACTCACTGAGTTATCTAGTCAGCCTAGACACACAAAAGCTTATGAAAAACAAAAACTAGTTATTCTTAAACGTGCTACAAGACTTCTGGTTTTTCTTTTGCTACAACAAATTAACATGGTTACTAGCTAGACTGAAAACATCTAATTGTCATGGCAGGTGTTTTTGACACTGCAGTTTGAACATTAACTTGGTCACTGCGAAGTAAACACGGGTATGTTTGCAAGTATGATTGCTCCATTGCCAAGGTCTGCCTGAACCACTTTTCTGGAGTTCTAATGCATTTCAGTTTCTAATGATAGGCTACCTGTTTCATACAATTTGGACCTAAGTGAAAACTAATAGCTTGTTGCCCTGTGTCGTTTTTTATTTATTTTATTTATTTCATTAGACTTATATACCGCCCATCTCTGCTACCACCACAGACGTCACTGGCAATGGCACACTGCTGCTAATTAAAGAGTACCTTCTTCAGGTTTATGTTTGTGTGCAAGAACTCTTTAATTAGCAGCACTACTGTTGAGCCAGTGAAACTGCAAAACATGCAACTATCTGTTATTGTGGCTTGCACTGAACCCATTGAATAAGGCTGGTGACTTGAATCTAGGCTAGAAAACACACAAAGATCCCTGATCCAACTGTGAACAATTTCCTTAAATATTTTTAACAAACAGCACAATATTAAATAAAAAATGTTGAGCAGCTCTGAAACTGATTTTCTACAGAAAAGCAGGGTATGTATAGAGTAGAAGCTGGCTAGAAGCCTATAGAATGAAGTGGCAGATGTTTAGGGAGAGCAAAGGATTGCAGAGGAAACTGCATATTCAGTGGGTACTTGGGAGAGATACAACGTGTAATTGGATTTTGGAATTGAATAGGGTGAGATTTTCCAAAGGATTCTTGTAATTAGCATGCCTGTCACAAACACTGTTTTCCTTAGTAAAGTGTTATTGTAACAATATTTTGAGTAGCATGACAATTGTGTTTCTTTTTATATTGAATTTTAATACTTTTTGGAGCACAAAGTGAAATTAATTAAGAAATTAAGCTTGTTTTGCAATATTGCATGTTTCATTAAACTAATATTTTAGGTTTGAGGCTGCATGAGAGTATGCCTCAAATCCAACACTACGGTGCCACATGAAACAAAGGAGGGAGCTCCTGTACCTTAAATATCAGCAGGTGATAAGTACACCCCTGTCCTTTTTCCTGTGGCCTCCTTATTAGAACTCCAGCAGGTGACCAGAATGTATCAGACCTTCCCAACTGCTATCTATGTGTTACTGAGAATGACCCTTAAAAAGCACTGTGCACGGTTTGGGCAATCTTTAGACCACTCTTCTAACTTAAAAGTACAGCCCCAAGTAAAGCAATTGAAGAGGATGGAAACTGCCCAAATAGCAGCTTCCTACTGTTTGGGTGGCACAGCAGTAACCGAAAAGAGCTGGGAGTTAAAGGTGCAAAAAAAAGGGTTGTGCAACAATCATGTGCCAAAGGGTCACACCACGCAGCCTCCTGTGAAGCACATTCCTATGCTTGCTCTTCTACTGGTCTAATACAGGCTGGGCCACCAGGTGCCCTCCCACCTTGTGGCTCAGACGGGCGGGCCTCATGCAATGTATTTGGTGAGCCACCTGGTCCAAGTATGTCAGTTAAACTGAGGTGGATCAGCCTAGCCATTGTTGCAGTCCTTCTGAGGGTTGGTGATTAGGGTGGCCATTTGAAAAGCAGGACATGGTTCCTCTTTAGTCACTGTGTGAGAAAGTGGTCAGGCAAGCTATCTCTGCAGAACAGCTATGCAAATTACCTGTGTGTAGCAAATGCCAATTCCAATATAACTAGCAATATAAACAATAACCTACCTTGTTGTGGTAGGTGAGGATCTGGTGGATTACTTCAGAGAGAAAAAGGCAACAGTTATATGGAGAAAGGGCAGTTTCCCCTTTAAAGGTTGGTGGTATCTTTCCACACCTGCAACCATTTGAGGACGAGGAAATGCCTGGTTTCTTCCTTTCCTTAGACTGCTATGGAAGAGGGGTGAATATGAGAGCACCCGATTACAGATGGGTGGAAAGAAGCAGGGTAAGTCAAGTTAGCAATGGGTTCCTTTCTCAGATACAAGGTTTTTTTTAAAGAGTTTCCTTGTTCTTTCCTTTGTGAAAATTAGGTATTTTGTGCTCCCTTGAAGGCTAATCAGCAGGCGAAGACCTTTCTCTTCAGGCAGACTTTTCCTTAGTGACTGACTGAGGGGGGCGGGGTTGTATAGATTGTTGTGCTCTGTTGCTTTTTAATTTGTTTTTGGGATTGATTTTAGTTACTGTTGTAATATTATATATATATATAATATTTCTATACTTACTGGTTTTAGCTTTTAAATGTTGACTTTTTAGTGATGTAAGCCACCTTGGGTTCTTTGAATGAGAAAGATGGGGTATAAATGAATGAATGAATAAATAAATAAAGCAAGCATGCATGCGTTTTCATGATGCAGTCCACCTCATCAGATGCATGGGGTCTTGCCTGAGTTGTCAGGTAATTTTGCATGGTAAATTACACATATAATTTTTTGACAGGGTTGAAAAGCTATAATGGCTGGGGGTTCTGGGGGTTGTAATCTAGAAAAGCAACTTTCAGGGTCAGAGAAAATTGACATGCAGAAAGTGCAGCACAGCTTTAACAGTGGCTGTTTATGAACAGTAGTTGGATAGTAACACATACTCCTTGTACTGTTGAACTGAGTAACAAATTTAGATCAAACCCCCACTGGGATCTTACATAACAGCATAACACAGGTAATGTAATTTTGAGAAGTGAATTTCTTCAAGTTAAGGAACTACTGTAAACATCTGTAGCTCATGAGTTATGCAATTCAGTATGCAATGAATAATATCTACTGTAAATTCTGAACTTGAGTTAATATATCTCCAAAAGTTATGTCATTTGTCATACGCTTGCAGGCATAATTGGTAGGATTTTTGCTGTGGAGTATGATAAAGATATTTTTCTCTGCTGAAGCTGCAGGATACAGAGTTAAGTCTATTGATGAGTTCTTGTTTAGTTGCTGTGAGTTGGAATTTGAATTTGAAGGGCAGGGTGGTTCAAGACAGGCCACCATGAGGTTGGAGACAGATTGTCCTCAAAAGACTGATTGTTTATTATAAAGTATTGTTGATAAATAATGGCATAGATCACATTAGAACATGAGCAGTGTATAGATCCTGAAATTATGGATGACATCACTCGGCCCTGTAATACTATTCTCAGGCAAGATGTGGGGACAAAACTGGCATCTGGGTTTGCCACAAGTCCTCTTTTGTGAGGTCTGTTGTTGCTGATAACTATTTTAGGTTGGGCAGCTGGTGGCAAATTCATACAGGTTGTTTACCCAGGTCCAGTGGAGCAAAGGATTGAATGGGCTTTAGATAACAAATGATACATTTGAATGGTTTTATTTGGAATTGTAGGTTTAAAAAAAGTATCATTTTTGTTCTGCGAGTTTGCCCTGTAAATTGTTCCTAGACAATGTCCTGTTGATTTAGTTTTTCATATAAATGGTTGGGTACTAGAAAGTGAAAAATATGTGATTTAAGTCCTTAAACCGAGTCTCTATCTGATGGTTTTAAGCAGGCACAATTGTTTCACAAGACTTGGCTGTAGTCCATGGTGGGCATCTTCCAGAGATCTGGGGATTGCACTGGACATTCAAGGCTTAACCACATTTCCCTCCCAAAGCCCCTCTTTGCCCTTTGGTGGTGGTATGTTTTTGCTTGCTGTTCTTTACAAAATATGTGATTTTTCTCCTTCAGCTTAAAAGGGGCTGTGGGGGAACGTAGTAAAGTAGTTCCAATTCCTTCTAGAGGTTCAGAGGAGCATTAGAAATACTGTATGTGGAGACTGGCCTAACTGCACTGGGGGCTCTTCAAGGGCTCCATGTGGCTTGCACTTGGCCCATTCCTATGGGCTTTATAGCTGGTTTTGGGTGAAAGTGGAAGGTATGTTGTATGTTTAGAAGTCTGTAGGACTTTCACATGAAATTGGTATTTAAGGAATTTCCTCTTCTGGTGCTGGTTCTGTCTAACATTTAGTTGTAATGTACAGTGTGATTCCCCCCAGCTGCAGCCGGGCCCCTCTGAGATTTCAATCCTCTGGAATTTCAACATTTCCCTGGTTTCTCCTTCTATCAGGCAAGTTGCGTCCTCCCTTTCCTCCAACGTGCATTGCCCAAGTTCTCTCTCTCCTCTGCCCACTTATTTTCAACCTTATTTATTCTCTCCTCCCTCTTTTATGTCTTTCCCCTCTCCTTTACTCCCCCTCTTTCTCTAGGGGTTGTCCCTCTTTTGCCAGGCTCTCTGCCTCCCTGGGGAATCATAAGCTATCATTGTCACTCCCAGATCAACTGGGGAGCTAGAAGTTTGAAAGTTGTTTGGCCCTGGGAAGACATGTGACAACCTCCTGTCACGGGCCTTGTTGTCACTGTCACCTCATATACAGTTATGGCACCTACCCAGAATTGTGTGTATGACACATCATGTCCTCCTAACTAGTTGGCATGAATGCCCAAGATTCATATGGCTAGAGGATGATAAATTCTTTCTTTTGAACAGATAGAGAAAAAATGGGCTTTAACCTGCAAGAAATAAGTGTTAATATTTCAAATGCAATTTATTCCAGGTGAAGTGGAAAGTGCCCAACCTTCTTTCTCCTTTAACACTTCACTGCTCCTTTGAATTTTCAGCCCCCTTAATAAGGATTGTGACAATCATAACACACTGTATATAAAATAATTACTTTTCCCTGTCTTCTGGCATTACTTCAGACATGTCCTTAAAATAATACAGAAAGGCTGAATGGGTCCTTTGATAGGGAACTGCAAGGAAGCAATTTTGAGTTAAAATAATAAAATGGAGAGAAGTTGCTGAAACCCATTCACCATGAATTACCTTCAATATACTTGCCATTTCTCGGTTTCTAGAGTGTTTCCTTGGTAATTACCTAGTTGCCTTGAAGGGACAGTCGTTTTTCTCTCAGCTCTTTTAAAATTAAGTCTACAGATAATGTGACAAATTATCATATAGGAAAGTAAAGAATCCAGGCAAATAAGGAGGAAAATAAGAAAACAAAACAATACGACTACCAATGAAGTTGTATAATAAAGTCCCATTACCATCTCTATTTATGGTAGGAGAGACTCTTCTAGATGCCTTGAAGTAAAAGATTTTGTTGTTAGTACATGACTAAAATCCTGTTGCTTAGCATAGTAAGTCACAACTAGGGTAGGCCCAGTGGAACGTACAGAGAAGTTGATTCACTAAATTCCTGCTGATTCATTGCAGCTTACTGTGCTAAGCAGCAGGATTTCAGCCCATGAATATGAATGGAGTCTCCTTGAACATTTTAATCATCAGTGATTTCATTGATGTGAGAAGTATCTCCATTGATCCAAACTGCAGATAAGATGCATTGGCACAATGTTACTCTGTTTGTCTTTGTTTTGGCCAATTTACGTTGTGGCCAAATTTGGCTGACAATTGGATAGCAGACACATAGAAAATAAAGTTCCCTGGCATGCTTGAAAATTATCCATATGCAAGCATGTGTGGAGGGAAGGAAAACCAAATATACTGTTTCTCTCCAAAAGTGTGGGAGAGTCGTCCAGTCAAGTAGTTCAAATGGATTATACTCCTTCCAATGGCACATGGAACCAATGAACAATGAGGCCCCCTGCTGGAATAAAGTGGCAAGGCAGCAATTTTCACCAGTTCATCTCCTAATCCCTTTTACGCCCTCAGAATCCACACATACTGTTCTTAATGGTCACACAGACTCACACAGGAATTTCAGTCACATGGGGAGGATGGGAATATGTGGCCTACACACAGGGTCATTCAATTCCCAGACATCTGTGCTGCACAATCCTGGGTCTGATCCAAAATAATGTTCATATAAGTTAGAGATGCGTACTTCATATTCATATCCAAGGGATATGTCACCGTGGTCCATTCCAGTCCCCCAGAACCATCCGGGTCACTGCGGGGAGAGGCGTGGAAGCACCAGTGGGACTATTTCCACAATTGGTGTGAGGATGATATTGATGGATGCATGCGCTGCATGGAGCCCAATAAATGGACTGGGCTGTTTCTGAGGGGTGGGATTGGACCATGGTGGTAGCTGTGCTGCTGCACTTCGTATTCATATCCCTTGGATACGTATATGAAGTGCACATCTCTAATTATAATTAATTTCTTCTTATAAGTGGCAAATATATTGATATTTTCTGAAAAAGTCTTCATATTATCCAGGCCAAGCTAATGGATCCTTTGGAAGCCCATGTTTTCCCATCTTAACTGGATTTAACAGCATAATCGGGACATGGTGGCGCTGCGGGTTAAACCGCAGAAGCCTCTGTGCTGCAAGGTCAGAAGACCAGCAGTCGTAAGATCAAATCCACGCGACGGAGTGAGCTCCCGTCGCTTGTCCCAGCTCCTGCCAACCTAGCAGTTCGAAAGCATGTAAATGTGAGTAGATAAATAGGTACCACCACGGTGGGAAGGTAACGGCATTCCGTGTCTAGTCACGCTGGCCACGTGACCACGGAAACTGTCTACGGACAAATGCTGGCTCTACGGCTTGGAGATGGGGATGAGCACTGCGCCCTAGAGTCGGACACGACTGGATTAAATGTCAAGGGGAAACTTTACCTTTACCTAACAGCATAATCTCATACACATTTACTTCAAAATAAGATGAAGAAATCAAATTGGCACTTCTGTGGGAAGAAGTACACAAATGCAGCCTAGAAGTGCTTAATTTTGGATCCTATGGACTGTTCTGAAGATGTGTTTAGGAAACCAGGTTGACAAGAATGGCAAAACTTTCCAGTGATCTTAATTGCCTCATAGATAATGTTGCAGTACTTTCTGTGACATAGGGTCATATTCAAAGGTGTCCATCAGCTGATAGAGGGACCTGCTTGAAGAATGGGCTAGAGGTGAATTTAAAGGGTGCTTTCTCTTTACTTTAGCTTATGTGCCCCCCAGCTTCTTGAATTAAAGACACCCTCTTTCACTTTTTCTGAGTGTACATAACCATATAAAGTTGCATTTTCCCTCTATTGAAAGATGAAAAGCAAGGCCTCTGTTGTTCTTTTGCCAAGATCAAACTTTGGGAGAAGTGTTCTATAAATAAGACAGCCATTGTGAGGTAATGGTTAGATCACTGAACTCAGTTTTGGGAGAGGTGGGTTCAAATGTCCACAGGGCCATTAAGCTAAAAGAGTGACCTGACTCCTCACCGAGTTGATGTGCAGACAAAGTGGGAAAGGAAAGAGCTACATATATGACTTTGAATTCATTGGAAGGTAGAATTTGAGCATGACAAATAAATCGCTAATAATTAAGTAAGAATTTAGTCCAGATATTCAGTAACGAGTGGTCATTTTTATAATTCAGAATACATACATGCCAGCAGATTCTCTTCTATTGACTCTTGCTTCATACATTTAAAGTGGCTTCCTTTTAGTTTAGAAAGAGTGGGCTGTGACTATGGGACAAAAGATTCTTGAGAAAGCCAAGAATTAGGCTTAATTTCATTTTCTAGCAACTGCTCCCCTCCCCGTGACTTTCTCTGAATATCCCACCCCCTCCTCCACAATCCCTCCCCAGTACAGTAGTTAATAAAACAGGAAGGGCAAGGCAAGGCGAGGAGGGGAGCAGGTAACCATTGGATAGAAAGACCCCACAGGCTACACGTGACCTCAGACCAGAGGTTCTCCCCGCTACTCTAAAATATTAGTGCTCTGCTCATCACTAGCAATAATATCAAAAGCCAAATGTAGCCGAGGAAGATTTTGTAGGATAAGCCTACAGAAAAATTATGGAAAAGCTTAATGTGCATGTTTGTATTTAGCAGAGCGAATTAACTATTTTGGAAGAAATGCTTACAAGACAGAGCTATTTAGTAAAGACTAAGTATTAATTTTTGTCACGCGCCTGTAATCACCTCTAGTTGTTACACAAATTAGTTCCTTAGTAAGGCTTTAATAGTCTTCATGTATCTCTTCCATATCAGGTGTTGGACACAATTGTTACAACAGTTTTACATATTTTGTTTTATATGGAGAGCCTCTTCATGTGTGGAATTTAAATCATGGTTAAGTTTTGGTATCACCTGGCAGGACTGTCTGTTTTTGTCACATATGTTGACGTCCATGTTCATTCATTTTTCATTCAGAAGTTGAAGTAGAACATTGAGTTAATGGGAGTAAACTTTCTAACCAAAATAGATTTCATGTTCACTTCAAGAACCACTCCAGCAAAGGTGCACTTCAGGCTGCAGACATGAAAATGACTCCAGTATCTGAGTTCCTTCCTGTCGTATACACAGTGTAACAGAATGGGCAATTCTAGATTGTGTTGTTGTTGTTTTTTTACCACTGCATGAGAGGCAGCTAGCTTAGGTGAATTTCAGCTGTTCTTGGAATACTGAATGGAGCAATCCCATGGTGGGAATGGCACATGTCAGATTTCACTGGAAAGGGTCACTTGTGAAGAGTGATCTCCCTTAAAGCAACCCTTGTATCCATTGGGGAATCTAGCCTGCCCCCCCCAAAGTAGTCACTCTATCCATATCTAGTAAGTACAGCTTGGACACAGATCGGGTTTAGGCTGGAGTGCAATTCCTGTAAATCATGTGATCATCAGATGAGACTTGCTTTCAACGAACCAGGCAAAGAATTAGAGACCAAAGGCTTTTAATATTCTACCAATATGGGCCTCAGACTTTAAAAAAAAGAAAGAAAAAGCTTACAAATGCCACATGCTCTAATTGAGTTGAAGTATTAACTCTCTCCAAGATTATTTCTTTATGATGTTATCCTTTAAAAAAAATTCTTAAGTGAAACTATACAATCATACAATTAAGTCATTCAGACTAATAGCTCAGTTCGTATTTAAATCGATAGCAAATTGCTTACTCCCTTATGGTGCTCATATATTACAGCCAGACATTATGGTGATTGGTGATCAAACCCCATTTAATATTTTCTTGTCAGGTGAAGAGATATTTGTTTTAAGGCAACCGTTCCAGTGCGGCAAATCAATGACCCTCTGCAAGCCATAAGCCAGACAGTGAGCAGAGCTGTCATAAAGCATGTGCTCCTACAAGTGTTTCAGATCTTTTAATAGCCATAAGCAAGAAGTGACAGTGTGGCAGCAGTCTTTAAGACTGGCCATGGCTGAGTTATCTTAAGTACTAACAAGGATATTTAAATGTCTCGTTCTGCTCTAGTTCCATTCCATTAGAGGAGAAAATGAGATTGGGTTGCTCTGCTGGGCAAAGTGCCTTCATCTTGCTCTGCTACCCTCAAATGCACTCTAGCAAAGGCAAGGCTGAGCAGGCCAGCAACGGATTTCTGAGTTGGTACTAAAGAGAAGTACCTGGCGAGATGCATAGCCGAGTGCTGCCTTGCCCAGCGTCACTTAGACCCCACTGATCATGGTTCCGTGCGCAAATATAATTCATTTAATCCATTGGTTCAGTTAGTCACATTACTCAATCAGAACTTTATTTATTTGATTTCTCTATCGTCCATCTGGCTGCCAAGGCCACTCTGGGCGATTTACATATTAAACAAGACAACAGGAACAAGACAAGGAACTTTGCTAGTAGGGAACAAATTTGTATCAGTAGAGAGAAACAAATATTGATTGGAACCTGGCACGGCACATGAATGACAAAAAAGGTTCTGTGGAGGGATCAGAATTCATATGTGTTCCTGTTCTACTCTTTGTTGCACACATGATTTCTCAGACACAGAACATCCCTGGGCAGCCAGTGCAACCAGGGCCAATTCAAGGCTTTGGTGGGCCCTGGGCAAAAAATATAATAGTGCCCCCTCCCTCCTCCCTCCCTCCCTCTCCCTTACCTCCCACCTAAATAGGTCACACCACATGAACAATGTAAGGGGGGGGGGAAACAACACCCACAGTTCTGTCTCCAAGAATTAACCATTTAAGCCCCCTAACATCCTCTCTCTGCCATCTTCATCCCTAAAATAGCCTCTCAATGCTGTGCCTGCCACTGTCAGCTCCAGCCGGCCGGGGTCCTCAATGATGCAGGTGGTGGGAGAAAAGGTTGTGCCCATTGCCAGTGCTCAAATGGTGTGAGGTCATGCATCATGGTCCCGTTATATGTCCTCAGTGCACATAGGACTTCAGAGGCCCAGCAAGCAGCAAGCAGCACCATCATGGAGGGGAAAAAAAATCTCCCTCTTCATGTGGGCCCCTACAAATAATAGGCCCTGGGCAAATGCCCACTTCACCCTCTGAATAAAGCGGCCCTGGGTGCAACCTACATAATGTTCTTCTAAGAATAATGGGCTCAGCACCTCAAAAGCGGAGAATAGTGACCTTTTGGAGGTGGGGAGACACATTTATATCGGGGTTGTTTGTACATAAGATCACTAACGCAGCAGAATCAAAGTGAAGCATAAGGAAGCTTTTATGATTATCGCACCATTGCCACAAAACATGTAATGGAGATGAGCATAGAACAGGATTCCAGTGTAATTTCCAGCAAATATTTCTTTCGTTTTCAGCGGTTTTCTTGACACCATCTCCTCATTTTTGGTTTCCAAAACTTTCAGTGCACTCCCCTTGCAGAAAATGAAATTTCAGAAAGCAAGCAGCACCCTCAGAAATCTAAGGTTGGACAGAGTAAGACAGTGATTTCAGGCAGGAGATGCAGCGGAATGGAAGTGATGCAGTCGGGAACAGCAGATGTGGCGTGGTATCACTGTGGAAGTAAGACCTAACTGCTGGTCTAGTTCTGGATGGAGTAATTTACTACTAATCTGAGGAAAGGCAAAACAAGATGTGATGGCAGCCCCATTCTGAAGTTAAGTCCATTTGCTCAAACTATATGGGTGTGACATGGTTGGAAGGGAAGACGAGGGCAACTGAAAGCACACTATGATCTGGTGGGTAGGTGGATCTGCCTTTTGCTAGCACTCTTGCTTCTCCAAAACTGTATAGTAGCTACCTGCCTCCCCATGCTCTACTTGAAGTCATTTCAACTAAACTCCATTGGCTGTCGTAAGAAACAGCCAAGAACACACTGTCAGTCTTCCTAGATAGTTCTGGGTTTAACAGATTAATGATAAGAACATAAAAACATAAGAGGAGGATCAGGCCAAGGGCCCATCTAGTCCAGCTTCCTGTATCTCACAGGGGCCCCACCAGATGCCTCTGGGAGCACACGAGACAACTAGATACCTGTCTTCCGATCCCCCTCCCCTGCATCTGGCATTTTGAGGTATAATCTCCTTTGAAGCCTGGAGATTATACATCCCCATCATGGTTTGTAACCTGTGATGGACTTTTCCTCCAGGAATCTGTCCAATCCCCTTTTCAAGGCATCTAGGCCAGATGCCATCACCACATCCTGTGGCAAAGAGTTCCACAGACTAACAACATGCTTGGTAAAGAAATATTTTCTTTTGTCTGTTTTCACTCTCCCGACACTCAATTGGAGTGGATGTCCCCTGGTTCTGGTATTGCGTGAGAGGGAAAAGATCTGACTCTGGGTGCAGCTACATTGGAATTCTGAATTGGAATGATTAGGCTTTGCTGCAATTTGATTCACAGCCTGTATTACATTTGAAATCACAATCAGTGCTCGTACAGGGGCTGGAGATTGACTCGGGAGTTCATCGTCCATACTTGGTGTGACACAAGTCTCATTCCAGCCCACAGCAACCCCTTCTTTTCTTCCGTCTCTTGATCCCACCTCTGATTATCCTTTTATGTGGCATAAATGTGGGAAATAATAATGAGGACCCAGCAATAAGGTGACAGGGTGATCTAGCACTAATTTTATGTATGCAAGACATTTTAAAAACATTAAAAAATGGGAGATTGTTGGGGAAGGAAAAGAATGCAGGGGGATGTCTCCCTAGGTCTGGAAACACACCCCAACTGCCTACATTACCGAGACAAAACCTACAGACATGCCCCCCCCATTTTTACAAGAATGTATCACAACTAGCTGCATGAAAAAAAGCTCATTTCAATTGTTTCAGCTTGAAAAGGTAGAAGCCCCCCTCAGCGGCAGAGAGAAAAAAAAGTTGCTTTGGGAGCAAAAAATTTTTTGGTCCAATTCGAATCAGCCTTGGTATTGTGCAATCAGAAAGAAATACTTCGAATTCACTCATTTCATAAGCAGAGAAAATCCTGTGGTATTGGACTATGTAGTCGCACTCTGTCAGTTGGTTTCATTGTTCATAGGAATGTTTGTCGATTTCTCCTATTACTTTGAAGCCAGCAAGTTAAAGTTAAAGTAATGGGGCATAAGAAGGTTGTGTGTTTCCTAGCAACCACATATGCCATCTGGTCAAGCTTGTGCTCTTCTTGGCATAAGGAAACCATAGAACAGTTGGTGTAGTAACATGTTAGTCTTCTTTCTGAATAGTAAAGAAAACATCTATGCATGGATTAAATATTAACACCTTGGAGAGAATGTTTGCACGTACATTCTCTCTCCCTCGTGTGTGTGTGTGTGTGTGTGTGTAAGAGAGAGAGAGAGAAATTCAAACTGTCTTGCCATGAATTTTTTTTAAACTATCCCTATAATTGAGCTCTTTGGTCTTAGTCTGGCCAATATTTGGATGCCAAACCACCTGGAAACCTGACTATAAGACACTTGGAGAAATCTTTAAAAATGTTAACAAATTGTTTGCTTTATTGGTAGATATTGGCAAGCTTTATTAACAATTACTGGAATGCACATTTTTTGGGGGGCGGTGACACAAAGATCAAGTTCTTTGAATTTCTTTGAAATGTAACTCAGAACAAGATTTGGAAGACAAAGGACATGGTTGGCTTGGTTGGGCTTATTAGCAAGGACAGCCAGAAGCAAAGAAACCACTATGTATATTAAATTAAGAAGAAAAGAGAGACAGCATGCTATTCAGTGTAATTAATTTGCAACACTGAAAAAGTGGCACTGCTTGAGACTTGGTATTTGCTTTCATTATTATAGAGATGCTCTTAATTAAGATGAAACCATCTCAAATGATTAGTTTAATTTGTGTTCAGACTAACTTAATACCAGCAGAGTTGAAAAATAAAGAGAGGCAGTGGAGGTAGGAAGTAAAACACTAATATATAAAAAAGTATATTGTGAAATTCATTCCAGAGTACAATTTCCCAGGAATAATACTAACAATAAAGTAACAGTGTGGACCGTCCTTGTTGTTATGTGCTATCAATTCAGCTCCAACTTATGACAATGCTATGAATTAATAACCTCCAAAATGTCCTGTCCATAACAGCTCTGCTCAGTCCTTGTAAACTCAGGGGTGTGACTTCCTTTATGGAGTCAATCCATCTTATATTTTGAACTTCCTCTTTTCCTGATGCCTTCAACCTTTCCTATCGTCATTGTCTTTTCCAGCTAGCCATGCCTTCTCATAATGTGCCCAAAGTATGAGAGCCTCAGTTTTGTCATTTCAGTTCCAGAAAAAGTTCAGGCATGATTTGATCTAGGACCCACAGCCTAGGCCTGTCAGACTTCCTGCAAGTTCAAGGTATCTACAAAACTCTCAGACTTTCCTTACATTTCTGAATAATATTCCAGTCCATAGGTATATTATGGTTGGAGTCCTTGGGAGGAACACAGGTTCATAACTTACACTGAGTAAGACTGCTAGTCTGTCTAATCAGAGCTGGACTGCTATACAATGTGATCAATCCCCTACCTCAGATAGCAGCATGGAAAGAGCAGTAGTGGTGATTTTCCTGATTCTTCTTGGCTACAAGAAGATTCTCAGAATGAGCCAAGGGGTGGGTGGTAGCATTTATAGAATGATGGACACTGTCAATGGGAACAAAGCAGAGCTGACACCTTGGGGTTAATAGGGGGTGTATCCTTTGATGCCTCAGAGGAGAGAATCTAGTGCCACCACTGTATCTACTGTCCACTGAATGTCAACAGCTTTGCAGATTTTCAGTTGAGGGATAAAAGCTAAGAGCTACAGCTCACTGCTTTGCATGCAGATGGTTCCAGGTTCCGGACAGTGGCTCTTTGGGGTTTTAGATGGGTCATGGAGCTTCATGTGGAAACATTGGTCAGTATATAGACAATACTGAACTAAATGGACCAATAGACTAACTCGGTATGACACAGGTTCTTATGTTTTTAAAAGGTAAAGATTATACAAATCAGCTATTTGGTGGACATGCATGAGAAGGGAACTGATTGCAGGCCCCTCCGTCTCTTAAATAAAGTTATGGATTTCAGACCTCTGGACAGCTGTTCCTGCTGGATGAGAAAAAAGATCAGGAAAGAAGTGTAGTTTAGACTCAGGTTTCCTTTTTTAGCTGGGTTTATGCATGTAGGAATTGTTTCTGTGTTGCTAACAGGGCCCAGACCTGTACTAGTTTGGAAACATATGGGAGGTCCATAGAGAATTCCCTGCTAGATTTTTCTACTTCATATTTATTTGATAAAATTGCACCAGGTAAATGTAATCTTACTGGGCCCACAACCACCACCTGGATTTTATTGAACTTCCCAAACCAGGCAAATAGGACATGGTTGATCCAAGAAATTTTATGCACTTTTTTGAGAAACAGAGCACTCAGTTTAAAATGAGGAAATGTTAATTTTCAAAAGTTAATTTGATAATCAACTGATTTCAGATTCTCACAAAAAGATAACTCATCAGTACTGTTATAGATAGTTCCAAGTGGCATGTCTGTTGCTCTTTGTGTTCCTTAAAAAAATTAAGATCCTAAGGACTGCGGATCTGTACTAGTGGCCTTGTTATGCGTAGATCTGCATCATATGACTATAAGAATGTATCTCCTTTTTGTTACTAGAACTTATGAACATCATTCTTGTTAAAGAAACACATAACATTGAATTGCAATTCAAAGAATATATTAAGATTTCAGTCCAATATACGCTTTATAATAACATTATACAAACTGGTTATGCAGTGAACATTGCCATGCCGTCTTGACTCTTTCCTCACTCCACCCTCCCCAGCCATACCAAAAAAATCTTGAGTCCTTCGTATCACAGAAACAGCAAATTACACAGATTATTAAAAAAAAAACTTTAGCAGTATGCAGGGAGACCATTAAGACTGAAAAACTGGGAGAAAGTGAAACAATTATGTTTTCTTAAAAGGACCCAACAGTTTTAAGAATATCACTCCCACAGTGGTGGACAACATCTGCATGTTCATTTGGCTTTGAAATTCTGAATGGATCTTGGCGTATTGGGCTTCCATATGAGAAAAAAGTAATGGATGGGTATCTCCAGATCAAACCGAGTGCAGCTTCAGACATAATACTATAGTGGGAATTATAGATATACAAGTGTATCATCTATAGCCACTTTTCCCTGTTTTCCATCTCCTCTGAAGATGCCAGCCACAGAGACTGGCGAAACGTTAGGAAGAACAACCTTCAGAACACGGCCAAAGAGCCCGAAAAACCCACAACAACCATCAGATCCCAGCCGTGAAAGCCTTCGAGAATACATTGAAAACAAACTAATTTGCAAGAAAAACTTGTGCTAGATAAATCAGCTGTTGTTCAGCACTTAAGGAATTCCCAGTACTAACAATGCATCAACTAAATTGTACAGTTTGACCCCTTAGTGCCTCCTACCACAAGGTGAAATGGCATCTCCATGTAGATGGCACATCTCTTTGAATGACACAGTGGAAACCAAAGGAACCAGCAAAACAGTCATTCATTTTTACCACTTTACTATAACAGCACAAAACACATTACAATAAAAAAGAAAGTTGCTGTGGCTGAGGACTTGAAGGGGACAGCATAAACATCCCAGGAGAAATGGCACTAGCTCAATTGGTTCTTCCTACAGCCCATCAAGGCTAGAAGGTTGGAAGCATAGCACATACATACAGCTGCTGGTTTGGAGCTCAAGATACCCATCCAATGTGACTATAGTCAACTGTTTTAGATTTTGAAAACTATGATCTGTACTGATACAATGACATTACTCAACTCTGTACTAAACAATTTCACTTCAAACTGAGGTTAAAACACAAACATCACACAGGAGTAACTTGCTCCTTTATGCATGCCAAGGGAAAAACGTTCCTCATTTAATGTTTGTTTAAAAGCACACTCCTGACATAGCACCATTTTGAATACATCAGAGGCTGAAGTCAAGGCATTTGCAAAAAGAGTTTATTATTGTTATGAAAGCACTGTATATTTAGGATTATTTAACCATCTGAGGCACTCTTTTTTCATTTTTTCAGTGGTGAGGTCGATATCAGAGTCAAATGAGGTCTCGTTAATCTGCAGGACACGACAGAGGTTGAACTCCCTTTATCTCCAAGGCTTTGCTGAAGTTAATCTCTAGTGGCTTAGAGGTCCCTTTGGTGAGCTTCAAGGATCTAATACATCCTTTGAAACGTATGTTAGTGGTCAGGCCAAACTGATGCAGCCCATCTGTGAGACAAGGGGAGAGAAACAAAAGCAACTATTATTACTCTTCCTCTTCCAAAAGAAAACATTTTCTTCATATCCCATTTTCTGTTCATCAGTTGGGAATAGGAAGTATTGGAAACTATTACCAATTGTTCTGGCTCACACATCTATGCAAACTTGCCTAGGTTCTTGTATAAGTACAGGAGTCTGTGCAACAGCCTGCCACATGGGTGGGTGGTTTGGTCTGATGTGATAGGTTGAATCAGTTTTGGCTGTCTTATCGTTACAAGCAGGTTGTAACCAAAAATGAGGAGAAACCAAAAATGAGGAGATGGTGCCAATAGAAGTTTGTAGATGGAGCTGGCCACATCAAATAGATAGGTGAAACAGCTGCCATGAGGTGGCAGTGGCTGGGGTACAGTGAGGAATGGTGACAAGCTATCCTATGCCCCCTAAGATAGTCTATTGCCAATGCGGAAGGGGACACTGTCCTACTGCTAGTGCTGAAATAAAATTCAGTCTTCAGTCCAGTCACTTTCCATACATGAAAAGGAGAAGTCCCATTTTCTTCAGATGGCTCTGCTTGCATGCATTGGTATGGTTACAGCCCTCTCTCCAGTGCTACTTAACAATTGTGTGCTTTCTTTAAACAAGGACTTGTTCAAGACAAAACATATCTCTATGTTTCTTGATTCCACCGATTCTATTTTATGAAGCCATGACTAATAACCAGGTCACTTTCTCACAGGGTAACCGTATGCATGCAGAGCAGGTGGTGGTGTTACAGGAGAGTGGAGCTTTGTGCAGTGCAGTCACTGAATATGGAATGAATCAGCCAGGATTGTACATGAAACATTAGTTGGGTGGCTTCTCTAGGGTTGGAACTGCCTGCACAACAGCTTGCTAAGACTGTGAATTCCACCAACAGGATACTAGCCACAATATTTTGAAAAACATTTGCAGACCATTGAATGCCTAGATGGTATACTCACCAGGATATCCTCCAACAAAGACAGGGTCATTAGTCTCTGCTGAAGTGGAAGCTGCATTTGGACTGATGCCTTCCACATGATGGCCATCCACATTCAGCATTAAACGGTGCTTTATCTTGTGTGCCGTAACCTTGTGCCATTGTCCATCACACAGGCTGCCTGGTATTGCAGGTTCATAGATGGCAGAGAATCGACCTGCACCATTATCAACATGGAACATCACCTGGACAGCAAATGACAAAAACAATTAGGAAAACCAATCAGCTATAAAAACAAAACACAAATAAATGTGATGTGCTAACTGCAAGCCTTTTTGCTGTGCTGGCAGAGCCAATCTGCCTTAAAGCTATGCTTTGATGTACAATGTATGAAGCAGAGTCTATTATTTGGCATGTTTATAGCAGCATTCTTCTCCCATTAAAGGCAACAGTGGTTCAGTTGTCCTCTTCAGCGAAGCAGTGATTAAATGCTTAATCAACATAAATGTATGAAATTGTGCTGTACTCAAAGATGCACTTGAAATTAATTTGTAGCTGTAGAAACAATCTTGGCAGGAAAGCTTAACATTATGGGCATTCTGTTTGTCAGTTTAAGACTGCCAAGCGCTAAAATGGGTAATAGACTCGAAATAGTGTTTCGACAATGGGTTTGATGATTACAATGTTTATTTGTACAGATTTGACCAACTTGCAAAATGTTTTATCCACTAAATGTGCAGCAGTATAAGGGACAGAGTAGTCTCTGTGCAGAGTTTCCATTAGGAAATACTCTAGGAGAAACATGAGAAGATGCTGAAAAAACAAACCCAACTTTCATCACAAGGGAGCACATGCTTCTGGTTGGCAGCACAAGTCTACAATTCTGGGTTGTTTCGAAAATGACAGGTTATTAGTGAACAAGAGAGTTGCCTGGCTCTGGCCTATTAGTCAGGATAACCAATTATAGGTAACGATACCTTAAGATAGACTCCAGCTTTTATTGGCTTGAAACACCCGCAGAATGTCTGGGCAGTCAACTTCTGAGCTCCCCAAAGAGCAGGGTCATTATTACAGACAGCAAGGTAGGGTTCCTGGGGCTATGTCTGCATCTCATTTTAGTATCTCAGTAATGATCAGCTTCAATTTCAATTTTGTTAAATATTTCATGAAAAGATTTTTTGAGTAAAAAACTTATATTTTTGTATGAAAATTGTATTTTACTCAAAAACGTACTTAGCACACAATACACTTTTGTTAATGCCGCAGATGACATAAAATCTGTGTTGTTTTCCCCCCCATTATGCAAGGGCAAAAAATTCTGCAGTGGCTGACTTTTTTTATGTGGTGTCTTGATAAATTGAGATGCCCTTTTTAAATTGAAGATAAGAAAGTGTGAGAAGACCTGTTCCATCTTTAATGCCAATTGAATTCTTAAAGCTTCATACTCACATTTTCATCTACCAGCTCAATGCCAAGTCCATCCATTTTTTGGCTGCTGATCCCCAATAGAACACCATTTGTCCGAGTCGTGCGGAACTCAAATTCCACTAACAGTTCAATCCCAACTTTATATGCTCCAACTGGAAGCAAGGAGGCAAGCCAGCATAAATATAGAACCCTGGTAATACCATCAGTGACATTTTTGTTTGCATTAACACAGAAAAACATACAGCACGGTTCATAAGTGATAAAAAAAAAATTCACAGGGATCTAAAATACACTGTTGGGCTTTCTGAAAAAAGGACATGATTTCCTAAAAGACCTTTCCCTCAGCAAGTAATAAAAAGAGAGTCACCAGATTGATGTAAAAAAAATATAACTTATCACTCCAGAACCAAAAGCACTGTATCTTAATTTGCTTGGATAGGAAGGAAGAAACAGTCTGTCATACAAAAGAGGAGGCTGCAGGAAGAGCAACTTCTGTCTCTGTAGCACTGTGATAATTGAGATTCTTCACCACTTACATCTTTCTTCTGTGCAGCTCCTGAAAGCACATGGATCCTGATCTATACTGAAGCCATCAATCTTATAAGCACTTTAGGTTCTCCCATGCTCTTCTAGCTTCCCCTTGAAGCCCTAGTTAGACTTCTCTTGGCATTTGCACTCATAGTAGCCATGAAAAAAGAAGGTACCTTGTGCTAATTTCCAGCTGCTTAAGCCCATATTAAGTACATCCTGTACCTTTGCTTCATGCCACTGTATTGGCTTTTGGCCCTCTACTACTAGTTCTTTTAAATGTAAGCTATCATATTTTTCTGTGTATAAAATTATACTTTTTCCTAAAATAATTAGAGGAAAAATTGAGGGTCATTTTATACACGGTAGTAAGGAGGGGGGAGGGAGGGATCAAAGCACTTTGTTCCCTGCTTTCCCCCTCCACTTTTTGCAAAGAAAATGGAGGGGGAAAGCAGCTTTTTGCAAAGAAAGTGGAGGGAGAAAGCACTTTCCTCACAAGAAAGTGGAGGGGGACAGAAGGAATCACTTTTCCGCTCCACTTTCTTGCAGGGAAAGTGCTTTCCCCCTCTACTTTCTTTGCAAAAAGTGGAGGGGGAAAGCACTTTCTTCCCAAGAAAGTGGAGGGGAAAAGCAGGAATCAAAGTGCTTTGATCCCTGCCTTCCCCATCCACTTTCTTGCAAAGAAAGAAATTTTGGGTTAGAAAAGTGGGGGGCGTCTTATACATGGGGGCGTCTTATACACAGAAAAATATGGTAACCTTAATTCCAGAAGGAAGTGGGAATATGTAGGGTAATGTTTGGTGATACACATGGGAAGACATGGGTGAAAAGGAAGATATGAGGACAACCTCTGAAAAAAACAAAGATGGCATGACATGATTGTCAAATGCTGTGTGCCAGTGAGTGTGTGTCTGCACACATGTGTATGGCTGAATGACAAAGCTTGCCAGAGTTGCTTCAGTTTTGGATCACTGAAGCAAAGTGTGGCTGTGGGAATCATAGGCTCAGATGCTAAGTTGTTCTTCAGTTCCTAGAAATGGGTTTGTGATTTTTTACCTCCACTTGCAGCTCCGTTGAACTGTATCCCGCCACCCTTCTCAAGGACCCTTCAGAACGAGAAATTCAGGGTGCACAGGAACTGACAGGGGAAGCGGGTGTGTGTGTGTGTGGAGAGGTTGTTCAATGTATGTGAATTCAGTTCTGCATATTGAAAGACAGTGAGGTGGTGGTGGTTGTGTGCCGTAAAGTTGCTTCTGATTTATGGCAGTCCTATAAGTGCTTTCCAAAATGTCCTATTATTAATGGCCCTGCTCAGGTCCTGCAAACGAAAGGCCATGGCTTTTTCTTTATAGAGTTAATTCTTCTCATATTCAGTCTTCCTCTCTTCCTACTGCCTTCAGCTTTTCCTAGCATTGTTGTGTTTTCTAGTGAGTCTTGTCTTCTCATGATATGCCCAAAGTATGAAAGCCTCAGTTTAGCCATTTCCATTTCCATTTCTAGAGGCAACTCATGCTTGATCTGATCTTATCTGTCTTTCATTCAACATCACATTTGGAATTAATTCATCCCCCCCTCCCAATCAGCCTTCTTCACCATCCTGCTTTCATACTGTGACCCGTAACTGGGAATTCCATAGTATGCATGTTCTTGGTCTTTATTTACTAGTGGCACATCCTTACACTTAGATATCTTTTCCTTCATAGCTGTCCTTCTGAATCTCATTCACCTGATTTTTGTTGTTGTTGCAGTCTCCATTTCAATTGATGTTTAAATTGTAGTATAGTGGAAAGAGTGTTTTCTTTTCATGATATGGTATCATTTGCTTATCTTAAATTGTTCATGTTTCTTTAACCAGTTTTCAGTCCTCTTTCATCTGAATCTAATTGTTCATCTGAATCTAATTGAGCTTTCCATATATGTTCTGCACGTAGAACCGACGGGAGTTAATATACAACCTTATCTGACACCTTTGCTTATGGGAAACAAGCCTATTTTTTCCTATTCTGATCCTCCATATTCTGTTCTAACAATAAGTTATTCTTTAGAGTACAGGTTACACATCAAATCAAATGCTGAGGCGCACCCACTTCTTTTAGAATGATTCATAGCCTTTCATGACCCACATAGTCACAGGCTTTAGACTGTTTTTCTTCTGAAATTCTTTGGTACATTCCAGTAGTCAATGTTTATTTGCAATATAATCTCTATCACTTCTTCCTTTTCTGAATTCAGCTAGAATTGCTACCATTTCTAGCTCTGTACATAGTAAAGGGCTTTGTTGCAAAATCATGATACAGTAATTACTTTGCAAGGGAAATTAATGCAAAGGTCCTATAATTTGGCATATTCTTTCATTGGGCTTGGAATACATACTGAATATTTCCAGTCTGTGGGCCATTGTTGGCATATGCTTCTTAGACTTTTGATAAGAGCCTGTCTTTGTCATTCTGTTGGTGTTCCATCTAATCCTGATTTGTTTCTTAAAATTGGTTCTGAGAGCAGCTTTCACTTTGTTTTCTAATTTGCAGATTCTTCACCACAGGATTTTTTTTAAAAGGAATCTGTCATCCTTGTGTCTGTTCTGTATAGTTCTTCAGTGTATTGTTTTCATCTTCTCTTTTATGCTGATAACATATCCCCCTTTTGACCTTTCAGCATCCCTAATTTTGGTTTAAATCTCTGTTTGACTTTTTGGATTTTACAGAAGATTTTTGTTTTTCCTCTTTTCTTATTCTCTTTTAGTTCTTACAGTTTCGTTCCCTTTCTTTGGACTACAGGAATTGTTTTTTGCATTCTTCCCTGATATATCTGGTTTCAATCTGTAGTTTTTCCAGCTTGCAGTCAAGTGAGTTTAGGTAATGCAAATCTGTTCTTTATACAGACTTTAAATTAATCAAGATGTCATTTAAATTACATTTTGGCACAGTGCTTTTTAATATTCTTCAGCTTTATACTCATTTTTCATATTAACAAGTCAAAGTATGTATCACAGTCTGCTCCTGGTCTTCTTTTGGTTGAGAGAATACAGCTTCTCCATTTTTTGTTTGCATCCAGTTGTATAATCTGATTCCTATATTGGCTATCTGGTCGTGTCCACATATACAGCACTTTTTTGGTTTATTGCATATACTTGCCTGAAGCAAGTATATGCAATAAACAAATGGTTGGATTCATAGAATTCTGTCACTCTCTTGTGATAGAGTTCTATCACTCCTAGGCAAAATTTCCCCCAATGATTTGTTTGACTTTACTTCCAACTTCTGTGTTACAGTCATCTATGATTGTGGTGAGCACATCTTGGTTTTGTGTGTGATCAATTTCCTTTTGAACACTTGCATAACAATTTTGAATTTCTTCTTTTGTGTCTGTAGTTGGAGAACAGACTTGAAGAATGATTAAGTTGATAGGCTTTCCATAAATCTCATTAATATTATTCAGTCAGGTTTTACATTGTAGTCCCTTATTGCTTGTATTATGTCTCCCTTCACTATTAGAACTGTTTCTTCTGAGTTTTCCATTTTGAGAGTAAAATACTTTGCAACTGTCTGATTGAAAACTTCTTAGTCTAGCCCACTATAGTTCACACACATGTATTGCAATGTTTAAACCTTCCATTTCTTGTTTTACAGTTTATGTGTAATGCAGCATTGGACATGCCTTTTGCTTCTGTGCACAGCAGCAAACAGATGTCCTTATGGATTTTAGTCCAACTGCTTAGACAGCACTATTTGTACTTACCCTTTCCTTTTTCCAAGTAGCTGACTAAGTGCCTTCCAAATCTCAAGTATCTGTGTCCTTTGTCTCTCCCCTTTATTTCTTACCCTTTATTCTTTGATATGCTCATGTCCCATCCACCCCCTGCAACTGCCAGCCTTCAAGTACCCAACCATAATATCTAAGAACACATATAAAAATTGTGCTTCATTTAAGAAAAATACATTGTAGAACATTACCTGCTTTGGCAAACCCTGTTCCTGCAAAATAGGTTCCTTCTTGTGCATTGGCAAAGCACTTTCCAACATTATAGCTAGAAGTAGGGTTATTCAGATCAACAGGAGACTCGGTCATTATGAAATTTCGTATGCAGCCATCAATGCTATAGACAACCTGGCCAAAGAGGAATTTTAAAAAAGATACTAGTGTCAGCATGCATAGCTATCCACAATGCCTTCACCTTACAAGTAAAATGCTGAAATATGGCATCAGAGAGTGTTGGGGGTGGGTGGGGAGGCTTGACATTTCTATGAAATCTGCAATGTAAACGGGACAAATCTCTGTTTATTTTCTATACAATTAGGTTTCCTCAAAAGAAATTCTACAAAGTATCTGGCTCCATAGTTCAAAGTCTTACCAAAGTTGATATAAAAATCTGTTGTATGATAGGACATCAAATTATCTCAGAAATACAAAAATGCTACATCCTTTCAAGACTTCAGTTCAGTAGAATCTGTCCCACTGCCATTGAAGGCAACTTGTGCATTTACTTCTATTAGCATTTTGTAACACTCTTGGACCCTGAAGGATGGAAGAAAGGATGGAATTTCCATTGTACAATTAGGGAAAACGTGTGTCATAGAATAGTGAAGATGGAAGGGGCCTATGAGGCCATCAAGTCCAACCCCCTGCCTGATTCAGGAATACAAATCAAAGGATATCTGCCAGGTGGTTGTTTAAGTTTCTCTTGAATGCCTCCAGTGTTGGAGCACTCGCCACCTTTCGAGGTAATTGGTTCCACTGTCCTACTGCTCTAACAGTTAGGAAGTTTTTCCTGATATTGAACTGAAATCTGGCTTCCTGTAACTTGAGACCATTGTTGTGTGTCCTGCACTCTGGGATGATCGAGAACAGATCCTGCTCCTCCTCTGAATGACAGTCTTTCAAGTATTTGAAAAGTGTTATATCACCCATGTCTTCTTTTCTCAAGGCTAAACATGCCCAGTTCTTTCAGTTTTTTCTTGTCAGGCTTGGTTTCCAGCTCCCTAATCATCCTTGTTGTCCTCCTCTGAACTTGTTCCAATTTGTTAGCATCCTTCTTGAAGTGTGGTGTCCAGAACTGGACACAATACTCAAGGTGAGGCCTAACCAGTGCTGAATAGAGCCTCCTTGCTAGTCAGTTTGATTTGGTTGTGTTCTGGTATATGAGATTGCAAGGAGATGCACATTAACTTGTTTTCTTCTACCAGATAAAGTTAACAGTATACCTTTTCTGGACGTGGCTAAAGATAAACAGCTCTATCACGAGATGATTAGTTGTCCTGTTTTTCATGGCTCTTAAGAGATTCAAGGCTAGGTACTCTATATGACTGGCAAATATACAAACAGGTTTGGATCTAGGGCCTTATTTCTGCTGGTGGAAGGGCTTTGCACACAGAAGATGCTTTTACCCAGTTTTGCAGGGATCCCTCCTCCATGGCCCACTTAATTCAGCAAGGCCACACAACCCTCTATGTCCAATTTTCATGGAGTTGGAGAGGTTGCTGTAGGGATGAGAGAGGACATCCTCTTTCAACAGGGATCCAACCCACACACTACAAGAACTTCAAGTGCATTTAAAACACTTAATTGGGCAGATGGCACACCACACATTTGCTGTGGGTACATTTTGTACTTTGCAACTGATATTCCAGTACTGGAATACTAAATTATGTGTTATCTTATTTGAGTTGTCTTGACTTTGAGTGGACATGCAGGGTTCCCATCCTGCATCAGGACAGTTAAAAGGGACCAGTTTAGCCCTTGGAACCTGCTGTATTCCTCACTGGGATTTCTACCATGGCTCTGTGCTTACAAATTATGTTGCCATAGAAGTTCCATTACTTTAAACGGGGTTCTGTTTTTAAAAAAGCAATACAGTATAAGTAGCAGATGGGGGGCAAAGAGCTTAACTTTCCTACCTCCCATCATAAGCCCTGAGCCCAGAGGAGGGCACTGAACTGATAATTTGTGGTGATGGTGGCCTTCTGCATTCAAAACCTACACAGCTAAGGTGACTTGCAGATTGTCTCACACCCTCAAGGGGGTAAGGGGCTGTGCTGCACTTCACAAGATAATGCATGGTTGCTTCACTGTGACTACATACAACACAACACTAAATGCCTCTGCGAGTGGGCGATGTGGCCAGGACCGCCACATTATTTACAAAGCCACTGTGACATCAACATCTTGAATTGGCCGTGAAATAATCCTTTTCCCAGAAACTCTCTTGATTAATAACCCTACAAGTGTTTTTAATGCTTTGTAAGGGCTATAGACAATTTAAAAAGTACAATGAAACAGGAAAAGACACAGTATTCAAAACAACCCAACCCAACCAGTGTTCTGATTTTATATCAGTCAGATTACCTCTGCTTGTTTGACAGAAAACAGATTTATTTTCCTGCCTGGGGCTAATGGTTTGACAGAACAGAACCAATAAATTTAACTATGAACTTGGGGTTTAAATCAGAACTTGAACTTACTGAGCCAGTGTTGAGGATTCACCTGGGGTGTATTTGGTGCAAGGAGAAAGCCTATTGCACTATCAAACTGTTCATGACACATTGACTGTAGTTAATGCTGGCATATACAAATGGCATAACGTTTAGAGACAAAGTGCTTTAAGTTAAAAAAAATCATCACAATGTTATCTGTTACATACAGAGTTGTGTGACTCAGCATGTACTAACTGAAAAAGTCTACTGTGTTGTCTTAATATGAGGCAACCTGCCTCCAGACATTTTGCCATTTGCATAGCTATACAAGAGGATTGTGGCCACTGTCTTAAAATAAAGGATTTTTCTTTTTTTAAAGAAAGGTTGCAGCTGACAGCTTAGAAAGCTTTAAGAAATTACATCACAGATAAATTCAGAGCTCACTGAATCCCTGTTTCCCATGGTGGCTTTGACATATCACTGTTTAAAACACCAAAGCTGGGCTTGAAGGTGGGAGCCTTTCTACATTATATGTGTGTGCATCATATGGCGTCTAGTGGTACAGCAGTTCCATGTTATCACAGCTGAAACTAATGACCAAAATCTCCTGTGAATTTATCTAGTTCCATGTGGGATGATGATTATCACTATTTCATGTGGAAAGGAATTCCACAAAAAGATAAAACTAGGACCTGTGGTCCATGTAATCTTCCACAGCCCAAGCACCACAATTAATGCAGGAAGTCTTACCTTGCTAGGCCATGGCTGAGTCTTAATCTCTGTCTGCTGCACAGCCCTTCTTTCCACACTTCTCCTTGTCTCATACTATCATCCCTAAGACTTTAAACCAGGAATGGGCCACCTCCAGAAATCCTGGAACAACATGTGCCCATTCCTGGACACTGCACAGCTGCACTCAGTCCTTTGACATCCATCACAGTTTTTTTTCCCCTTATAAAAATGGGACTAGTTGTTTCTTACAAACTGAAAAAGCCCCCCATCCCTTTAGTGGCCAAAAATAAAGCAAGCTTCTTTCCTTACTGGACCAATTCTTTTAGTTGTATAGTTGATGGGCAATCCTCCCACATACAGCATTCCCACAACATCCAAAATATCAGCTTTTTTGGGGCTAGTGGTCCTGTTTGTAGCTCCATCAACAGATAGGACACCTTCTTGTTTGCTTCGGAAGATTTGGATCTGAAAGAAGAAAAATATTCAGCTTAGCATTTCTGCCCAACATCTTTATTACTACTAATTTTGCAATCCCATGCAGACTTGACCCAGGAGTACACCCCACAGAAGGTAGCATAACTTCTGAACTAAGCTCCACTGGCCCAAATCCTGTTACACAGGTCTGCCAATATCGGTGGGAATAATGTCACTGGCAGAGTGACATCAGTTAAAAAGTCTGTGCTTTGACTTGGGGTTGCTGCACATGAGTTGCATACAAGCCAAAACTGAAGCATGGACTGTTTAGTTAGCTGCAATAAGCCACAGACTGTGGCGCACTTACTGCCACACCAGCAACGCTATGATGAGACTATATTGGACCCTTCATATAATAAGATTTACTCCTTACTAAACATGCACTGCATTATTACACTGGACAGTCCTTGGGGGCAAGGACCTCTCTGCTTACAGAACATTAGAAAATGTATCCTCTGTATGCCAAGGATGCTCATAAGAAGAAGATTATGATGATGATGACAGGTGGAATATAAATAACTACAGGGTTGTTTCATTAGTTAATATCTAGCAAATCTTTTTTTTAAATAACTAGTGTGCATTGTATACATTCATTAGAAAGACAGCTTTCCAAATAGTACATGCTTTTAAAAGCACATCAATGCACTAGGAGACAGTAATCTAGTAGCAAATCAATAAATATAGCCTGTGGGACATTTCTTCTAGTCATAAATTAAGATATGCTGACATTGTATTAATGCAGCCAACACTTTTACCCCCCCCCCCCCGCAAAAAAAGCCTTATGTTCAGCAGCTTGCAGACGTGTTTCAGATTAACTATTAAACTACCTAAATTATAATTTAGGGTTATATGAATCTGAATGCTTCCTTTCTATAGAATTTGACTCTTAATGTTAGGCCTCCTTCGCAACCTCCTGCTGCGTGTCTCCCTCAAAACCAGCTACCTAACTCTAGCAGCTAATGAATCTTTTTTCATATATATGGTGGATGTTTACAGAGAGCTCATCAGAGTACTGCAACAGACAGGCCTACAGTGCTTGGCTCTGATTTTTTTCCACGGTATGCTTGCAGAATCTTGCAAGCCAAATCTTCACATCTTCCGAATCTTCACTGAGGCAGATAAAAGGAAACATCCCTTTGCTGGATTTTAGAAATCCCACCCTGTGCTTGATTAGACTATCATCAAGCCTGGACTGTATGCTTTCATTTTTTAAAACAGTAAGTTTCTAGCTCTTACAGAACTGGAGGTATAAGACAAAATGTGGAGTCAGTGCTGTGACCTACTGTTTTTGAGAAACAAGCCTTGCCTTGTGATCAGCCAACACATAAAGCTGGTTTCACAGATGAATGTTGCCATGTTAAAAACATGTGCTCTTCTTCAAACATCTGGAATCTATCTACAGAAATCTGTTTGCAGAGGTCAGTGTATTATTTCTGTGCAAATACCGTATACAACACAATTAACCTAGAGCAATGAATGCTAGCTGGGGAATTATGGGGAATTGCTGCAGTGAAACAAAGGAACTTTGGAAAGCTCTGACATTATGCATCTTACTGAATTTCCTTCTTTGGCAGGGAGTTGAACTCACTGACCCTTTGGAGAAGCTGCTTCACTGAATACTTCCTCTGAGTTCTCCTTTGGAGGGCAAAGCATTTATTTTTAATTGTTGCTTATGATATCGGCAATGCTGTAAAAGTAATTTTTAAAAAATCCACTGTCAGAGCATAGCCGATTTGCTGTGCCAGTTAGCAAACAGAAAAAGCAATGGGATGCTTCTCTCTCACTACTTTCCCAAAGGCTAGAAAAATTTAAAGGGAAAGCTTCCTATTTCTCAAAATCATTAAGCGGCTTTACAGAAAACTGCTTTACTCAGATACATGTACTACAAAATTAAATGAATCTTTCACTTCAGTAAACATAATGTGCATAAGAAATGGATGTATTTGAACAGAATTTCTTCCTTGAACTACAATTCCCAGAATCTTCCTTTACTATTCTGGTTGAGGGACTCTGGATTGTGTCTTTTTTTTTTTTTAAAAGCAACAACTGGAAATGTGTTCAAGCTCTGTGCTTAATTTTGTTCCCGATGTATCATAGCAGTGATGTAAGACTACAGCTATAGGGCTGGAGGTTTAGGAATCAGGTGGCATACTGGATTGGCACTTGCTTTTATGTGTGTAAAAAGTCAAATATGGCTAAGAAAGTTGACCTAGCATATTTCATAGTTATAAAATATTTAATTTGCATTTCTGAAATAAGCCTTGTCTTCCACCCCTTTTGGCATTTCTATGGCTTGCGCTCCCTTTCCCCCTGCATTTTCCCCTCCAGATCAGGTGACAGGGTGCCTCTTGTGGGGGATTCCTACGGTATTCTCATAGGAGGTTTTGCCAGTAAAACTGATAGCAAAAAGTAACCACTATCTCATGAGAATATTATCAAAGCCTTAGGTGTGTGTGGATTTCTGTGCACTAGCAATGTACATGCCTGGTTTAGGTGGTTCTCCTCTCCCCCATTTTATCCTGAGAATGGCCCTGTAAGATAAATTTGGTGAGAAGTACTGACCGACCCGAGAATAAAGTTTGTGCCTGAGAAGGGATCTGAACTTGTTCCAAGTCTATCGCTCTATTGCACTATATTGTCTTTCACAGAACAGTTGTCACTGGATGAATGATCCAGTAGTAGAAAAATAATGCAACAGGTCACCAATTTGCATAATATGAAAAAGAGGTTAATTAACATATACTGTAACTGTGTGTGGTATGCCAATTAGTCTAATGTGCTTACTATGCAAATTAGGCTGCTCAGATTTGGAGACCTGCAATATGGGTATGATTTGATTTCTACAATATAATTGTATCCACACAAAGATAGGAAGATGAGGGATGACTTTGAATTTTTTAGTTTCCTCTTCTCATAATACATTGATTCAGGGAAACAAATATGGCTTATCTAATAACTTTCATGAAGAAAGGCAAGCAACTGTAGAACACCTTGTGTGCTCTGCATGTCCCATTTCAACATCCCCACCCCCCTTTCCTCTTTTACAGGAGTGAAACAATTTATAAGTGCTTGGGTTTAACAGCTGCCTCCTCTTGCAATATTTTGTCAAACAAGCACCAAGTAGTAGAAGTATGAACCAAGGCTGAGCATGCTTTTCAGTTTTCTCAGACCTGGGGCCCACATGAATTTGGGCACCACTTCTTTTCACCTTCTGTTTGTATGGTAGTGTCAATATCTGTACTGCGAGCCAATAGTGATTCCCACACATCACATGAAGACCCATTATCTCAAGCACATGGAAGAACTTTATTGAATTCTTCCCAGAAAAAGGGAACATAATTTGCTGATTCAGGCCAAGGGCCCATTTTTCTTCAACAGTACCCTGCTGAAAATCTCACTTTGGAAACCTCACCAGAACGATTTATGATGGAAACCAGTACTTCAAATTCAGATAGTTTTACTATCTGAATAAAATTTACAAGCGTGCCTGTAGCTCTGTTATCTTGCTATGTTCAAAATCCATCACGGTTACTTTTTATTCTGCTTTATTTTGCCCATGAACTTATTCTCTAGCTGCTAGGCCGTCATTATTCCATACCTTGTGCCACTGCCCATCATTGATTTTGTTGGGAATCATAGTGCTTGTATTTCCATGTCCCAGGTCATAACTGAAGTACGGACAGCCATTCTTTATCTGGACAGTGGCAAAATCAGCATGATTGATCCGGGCCATATAGAAAACCAACCCATTTTCAGCTTTTGTTCTGATTTCAAATTCGATGGTGAGTCTATGTATTTGAGAGGGGAAAAGAAAAGAAAAAGAATAGAAAGTCAGAAGATATTAATCTGTTTTATCTTCTATTCTTTCTCACAAAGCTAGTATTGCCTAAGGCAAACTTATTTATAAGACAAATAAAATCAATATATCCCATTTCTGAACTTGCCAAGGTATATGGAGGAAATGTTTGTACATTTACTGCATGGACTTGATTTACAGCTCAAACCAGACATTGTACATTTGTAGAAAAATAAGGAATCGGAACTTGCCCCTCAGTCCACAGTAGGCCAACAGTAAATAAGAAATAACTGGGATTTCAACTTATTTAAATGATTAACTGTGAGTTTTGAACATGCTCATTTGAAGCCATCCAGGAAACTTCCATGGTGAGTGGATCAGTTAACAAGTCACTTGCTGCCAAACATAATCCACTGATAAGGAAAAACCTATGGAAAGTTCTTGAGCAGAAATACATCCCCAAAAGTATCTATGAAGGACCCAGGACTGAAAAGCAAAAAATTCAGGAGCCAGAAGTGGTGATAAGAGCTTGGGGATCTAGCATTCTAGCCATGGTCGAAAGAGATCTTGCAAGATTCAGTCCCCAAAAGCAAGTTTTCCAATTTCTGGGTTGAAGAGAAGTCCAGCTAGTAAGCACAAGTCAGTAAGGGCATTGTTCAGTCTGTGTAGAAAGCACAGGAGTCTGTAAGGAAGGGATCCTGTAGCAGACATTCTATCCATTCATTGATTTAAAAGACCTGAAGGCTGCCAAAGGCCATTAGAGAAGTCAGGAGGATTGAAACCAGCAATTGCGGCTAAAACCTTATTGGTTTTGTGAAGCGTAAACAATATAACTGGTGCACAAAATCATTCTGGCTGGCTGTTGCATGCTTGGGCATAACAAGGTAATGCACTGCTCGGGCAAAAAATTACAATTTTCCTTAGAAATGCAGTATTTCACAAGAGGATTCCATTCAGAGAAAAGCACAACTGGATCTAAACTAGTAGTTTTAGAAGCGATATCCGTGTTAGTCTGTGCTAGCGTAATGGGCAAAAACAAAAGGGGAAAAAAAATAAAGATGACAAAAATGTTGTGGCACCTTAAAGACTAACTGCTATATTTTAATGTGACCTTTCATAGACAAGTCTGAGGAAGTGGACTTGTCCACAAAAGTTCACATTAAAACATAGGAGTTAGTCTTTAAAGTGCCACAACATTTTTGTCTTTTTGTTGCTGTTGTTGCTTGGATGTAATCTGTTATATGTCTTTTAAAAAAACCAAAATAGAATAATCATGCAAGTTTATACATATCTATTCAAAAGTAAGTCCCATTGAGTTCTATGAGATTCACTCCCAGGTAGGTACAGAACTGTTTTCTAATTCAAATTACAGGTAGTATAAAAACCAATAAAACAAAATTTTACACAGAAGTAGATGTAAAGATAAAAGGTTATCATATATATATATGATAACCTTTTATCTTTACATCTACTTCTGTGTAAAATTTTGTTTTATTGGTTTGGATACTACCTGTAATTTGAATTAGATATTTCACATATTCCAGCAAGTTTTTCTATTCATATAAATATGATATAAGATTCATACTTCAAAATGTATTCTTTATAATCTCTCACACACGTACCCAGGAGTAAGTCTTTTTGAGTTTAATAGAACTTTTATCATGTAATTCTTTTAACACCTGCAGTTTGCAATATAAGTAATTTGAGGAAATTAAACAGCAATATACAAGTGATCTTATTTGTCTATCAATCTTGCGAAATACAGGTCAATTGATTATATCTCCTTGCTATTTTTGCTTTGTTTCTCTTTGCTTTGCCAAACTTTGAGTGGAATAAGACACATATTAAACAGCTATAATAAGTTTGGAAATGAGATTCAGGTTTAAAATGGAATTGTTTCTAGGCACAGAGTTTAACAGTTTAGCTGAATTCTAGAAGGAACAAGGAAACTGCATTTTAGTCAATGTGAAAAGAAAATGAAGCTGGAAGCCATCTTGATCAGAAACTTGAAATGTGGCTGCCTTGCTTGAAAACACGCCTACTATGCAACTAAAATAAATTTTGTTACCGCTTCGCCTCAGAATTGAACGTACTTATTCTTAACTTTGGTATCATCAAAAGCAGCTGCAATATGGCTGTTCCTTGAGAGGCCAAATTGCTTGCCCCCTTCCAAGGTAATTGGTTCCACGTCAGCAGCACATTGCTCCTGTAAAACAAATGCCACCATTATTTCTTCTTCATTACACATGAATAATTCAGACAAATTGTGCCTTTTTTCTACTCTCTAAATAGAGTTCCTCATATTTGCCTGAAGTATTCCAGCATCTTCTCTGTACATATACAGAATGTGTTCCACCCCTACACGTGAAACATATCCTACATTACATATTTTTTTTCCTTTCTCAAATATTTCTAATACTTCTTGTTTTGCTCCCAGAAAACCACAAGGAACCAGTGAGTGGTACTGTATGTATGTTACATATGCTGCAAGCTCACATCTACACTGCCACTTCAGTGCAACTAAAATAGCATTCTAGATCAGACAAGTGATGCAAACTGGTTTGTTTATACCTCATTTATATCTGAAAGCCCATTATGTCCCTGTCCCTGCACGAATATGTTTTTATGCAAAGGACTGTGAAGAGAGAGAGATGATCTATCAGCTTCACAGTTACAAAGTCTCTCACCCTTCCAAAGATACATTCAGAGCTGGGAAACTGCACTGGAGAAAATGCAGCTTATCATTTAAAGCAGCTCTGCTTCTGATTGGTCAAGCTGTCCTCTCCTCACTTTCTTCCCTTACACCTACAACAGAAGACGAGTGTTACAACTGCTGCACAGTTGTAAATGCAACCTGCACTGCACTCCCTCCCAAAAGCCTCTTGTGAGATTCAACGGAGCTTGGTGCAACACTAGTAGTGTGCCCTGTGTCTGCACTGGTGTCAGGTGTATATGTAAACAGTTGAGTCCGGGGCTTGGGCTGCCTCTTGCACAGCTATCAAAGCCGAAAGGAAATTGGTAGCTTTTTTCTTGTTTCATCTCAGCTGAGATTTCTAACAACAGTAATCCTGTGTGTGTAAAGATGTGTAAAATATAATTCTGTCATGCATGATGCAATATAGCCCAATGGAGCACAACTTCCTAGGATACCAGCTAATGGTTTTCTTGAAATCTTGATGATCTCAAATGTCATCTAAAATATAAATCCAGTAATTAATTGTAATGTATATTTGGATAGGTGCAAAAATTATAACTATACAATAGTGACAGGAATGTCTGTGGCCTTAACATAGATCTCTTGATAAAACAATTAGAATTTTTAAAGGCTGTGAAAGAGAATAAGAGGGGGAAGAGCTTCCTGACAGCTCTGTTCAGTTACTTAAATTTTACTCAAATCCAGTTAAAACAATTTTTAAATAGTTATCTTTGAAACGATAGTTTCAAGCCCAAATAACTGCCAGGTGACAAAGACAACTGTGAATGTGAATGATACATATCTTCCATCTGTAATAGGCATATTATGAAAAAAGAATGATCACAAAAATCTCAGAATAATATCTTTCTAGGGCAAAATATATATTGAGGTTCCAAATTATATATCTTTAAATCTTCCTTTTAAAAAAGAAAATAGAGGACACAAAACATTATAGCACTTCCAGACATAGTAAGGTAAAAAGGTAAAGGTTCCCCTTGACATTTAGTCCAGTCGTGTCCGACTCTAGGGCGCGGTGCTCATCCCCGTTTCCAAGCCATAGAGCCAGCGTTTGTCCGTAGACAGTTTCTGTGGTCACGTGGCCAGCACGACTAGACATGGAACGCTGTTACCTTCCCTCCGTGGTGGTACCTATTTATCTACTTGCATTTGCATGCTTTCGAACTGCTAGGTTGGCAGGAGCTGGGACAAGCGACGGGAGCTCACTGTGTCGCATGGATTCGATCTTACGACTGCTGGTCTTCCGACCTTGCAGCACAGAGGCTTCTGCGCTTTAACCCACAGCGGCACCACATCCCCACAGTGCCACCACGTCCAGACATAGTGCTTTATGGTAACATGCTCTGAGGCATGGGTCACCTAAGAGCCACACATTCAGATTACTCATCCAGATGATCCAGTAAGACATGTATGGACTGCCATCATTCTCTCAAGCAGGAGCACTCAGCCTAAGCTCCCATTATGTGAAGATTCTTCCCTGTTTCATGTCCTGGTTCAAAGCATGAAAATGTCTGGAAGTGCCCAGTCACAAATGTGTGAGAACAGTCCTCCAGCCACTCACCACTGACTAAGGAATAATATTTTCTTCCACTCTTGTTGTGTACATCTCTTTTGACATAGCCATATAATTTTCCTGTCAGTTACAAGATATATAGATAATAAACAACCCATCCAGCAACAGCTTTTATTTGATTTTAATGGGCGTGTTCTCAGGAAAAAGATAATACTTAATGAAACTGAAGTAATATTAAATATTACAATAGACAAGATCTCCATGAATCAAAAACATGCAAGCATCCATGCCTATTCAGAAATGCTAAAGAAATATTTGGCAATATAACTTTTTTAAAAGCATTAATCTTGATAGGATTCATGCTGCAGAACAGCTTGGGAATGGAATCTTTAAATTAATTCTTTTAGCTGAAATCTTCTTGATGTGACATTTCCTGTGTGACAGGAAATTGATGCCTTCAGTAGAGCTCTTTTGTGCAAATGGGAGGCCGGCTGTCAGACTGTCTCACACTTTTGTCTGCAGACAGAGTTGTACTATCAACTTGGGAGGGATGCTTAGTAACAAAGGAAGACAATAACAACACAGAATCAGCACGGCAGTTCATCTAGCTGTGTTAAATAAAACTGGGGTGGGGAGAATGGGGAAAGCACTAGGAGATACCATCACAGCGTCAAAGTCAGCTGAGATGCTGGCGCTCTTCACTTCAGCAGCAAGCAAATCCTGAGAAGCAGTAAACAACAGGAGGCAGAAGTGGCAGTCACTGACGTTGTCTCACTAAACATGTTACAGTATTTGTAGCAGGAAGTAATTCATGGTGAGACTCTTAACATCCAGCATACCCAAACCCATTCTTCAGCCTATTCTTTTAAAAATCACCCTTGTTTTTTTAAAATAAAGACCAGAACCTGGTCAAAGGTCAAATGGGGAACTGCTTACATGCCAGCAGCAAAGTAAATGGGACAAAGTAGTAGCAAATCAACCCACAAGGAGAGTCAGCTCCTATAACTGAAAGCACGTAGTATTAAAGTATGACAAAAGCATTTCTCAAGGATTAAACTGGAATTGCCGGGATTGTAAGAAGCATACTGAAAAGTTAGCAGAAGAAATATTTAAGATATGGCTTAGATCATACAACACTTCTGACGGTGATCTTTAGGCTGCTGAATACTAAATAGAATTAGGGTCCTTTCCAGCTCTGCAGTGCTAAAATTATAAGATAAGAATTACTCTGTCTAATATAAAGAGATGCAAATTTTCCCCCAAATGTTAAGTTCACCGAACAAACACTAGATTTTATACATTGATTTTTAAAAAGTTGCTGATATGTGCCATCAAGTTGCCTCTGACTCCTGGCGACCCTATGAATGAGTACTCTCCAAAATGTCCTGTCCTCAACTGCCCTGCTGAGCTCTTACAGCCTCAAGCCAGTGTTATTTGTATTTTATTGGTAAGGAAAGTAGCACATTGCTCATAACTTTAGCAATAACATGTTAGTTACCAATATGTTACCTTTTCACTATTTTTTCTTACAAAAATATACCAAATAAATTGCTAATCACAACTAAGACTAAACACACTGAATCAATTGCTGAATGCCATGTCAAGACTTATGTAAGTCCCATGGATGGCTGAAACATCCCTCTATATTTCAATGGTTTAGAAGTAATAAATAAACATTACTCGTTGCACTACAAATGTAACAAAAGCACATTAATTTGCCAAAATTATATTGTTATGCCCTTGTTCGTCTGAGTGCTGGAAAACATTTACATAGTAATAAACTTCAGAGGACAAAATGGTGTTAGTCGGCTGCAGTAAAGACAACAAAGTGTCTGTTGTACCCTAAGGTATTTATTACATCTTGAAAAAAATTGTGTTTTGTTACTCCAACAGTGACTTAAGGAGTGCATCGACACAGCTTTGAAGAGTGCCAGGCTCTCTGAGTTGAGGGGCACTGGAAATCTCACTGATTCTTTCAGGTCCTTCACTTTGACTTTCTGACATAAATTCTCCTTCCAAAATCTTTAATATATTTCTGTTTTTCAGTCTATCCTAAGCCATTGTGATTTTTATTATATTGAACAATTCAGAAGACATGAGGAAAATACCAATAGTGACTGAGCACATGACGCTGCCTTATACCAATCGGTACTATTCATTGCTTTATTGAACCGAATACTGTCTCTTCCAGAGCTGTGGTAACTTGGGTTCTCTAGATGGTTTGGATTACAACTCCTATCAGTTCACACAGCATAGCCTATAGTGATGGTTTGTGAGTGTTTCAGCCCCAAACATCTGGATGACCAAAGGCTGGTCTACTCAAAATGACAATAGGATGTGTAATGTATGTACTAAAAATCTTCCACATGTTAAGACAGAATTGTGCCAATAAACAGGGGACAGGAAAAGTGTAGCCCATGGGCCAAGCGTGACTCTTGTATGTCATCTCAGATGCTCCTCTAACCTCTTATCTCTAAAAAAAAAATTTTTTTCCCCCAAAGAAATGCCAAACAGTGCCTCCAGAAGCCTGGGATGAGGGCCAGGAAGTGATTTGCCATTTAAAAGCTATCTCAGAAGTACAAGCTAACTGAAAGACAAAATCTCAAGATGTGGAAAAATGACCCTTATTCAATACACACGCCTAAAGCATTTTGGTCAATTAATTAGTTGATGGCCTTCCTCAAAGGTGAAACTTAAAAGAAGTCTGTGAAGGAATCTTTGTAGGCACTGTTAACTTACTGCTCCTAGGGAAGCCCCCCAAATAATTAATTGCCTAAGCCAGAAGTGTATCAGGTCAGTTACATTTTTGTTTTTTATAAAAGGTGTATGTTTGGGGGAGACCTTCTCTAAGTCAAAACAGGCCTGTGTATGTGTGGAAATGTTATAAATGACAAATCACACATACACCGAGCCTGGGTGGGATTTACCATTGTCTCTGTGATTTTTTATTTTATAGAGTTCTAGGTGGTTGAGGAGGGTGGGACTCACCTAAACTGAGGGACCACAGGCTCTCAGAAACTGCCCCCCTCAATAAACTAATACATCTTAAATGATGCATTTTTTTTAAAAAAGGGGGGGTTAATGTTTTTTTGACACATTTTTCTAAGGGGCACCACAGATAGTGTTTAATTTTACTGGGGTAATATATTTATTATAAAATACACATTAGAGACCAATCATCTTATGACTTGCCAATGAGAAATATTTTGTTTGTTTTTGTTTTGTTTTTACTATGAACTATGAACTGAATATACCTCCTATTATTTACTTTTAAAAACTGACAAATGTATTCTGTCTACTGGCAATGATCTATTCAGACCATGGCTGCTAAGGAAGCTTAAAAAAAAGAAAAAGTTATTTTGAATCTTGTTTCAAAGCAGGAAATTGATATTCTGGCTTAAACCTCGGTATGATCTGGAAGCAGAGCTCCAGGGTTTGGTTGAAAATCTTCTAGCTCAACTTGTTTGCATCACCAGCACAATTTTACTGAAAATTACTGAAAGAATTAGAAATTGAAATAAGGCATTAGCTTCAACATGTTACCATTATGCCATCTTGTGGGATTTTTTAAAAGTGCTGATTAATATCATATATACTTACAGGAATCAATAGAAGTGTAAATCATTGCTCCCTTGTGTGAGAAAGAGAAGCCTGCAGTACATTTTCTGGAACTCTCAACAATGCTTCTTGCTCATGCAATAAAAACTATGCAAATTGTGTTAATTGCATGACTTGCAGAAATTGCACAAACTTATGTAGCTGTTGCTTTGTTGCATGGACTTTTAGAAGAATCATTAGATGGGTTGCTTATATATTTTTGAGTAACCAGGTAGTCCTCTGCTTTGTGTGCGTGTGCACGTGCGTATTTCACTTCAAAAAAGGGTTTCTGCAGAGACAGTTTGAGCAAATTGTGGAAACTTCAATGATTATAAACAATGTTCCATGCTTTCTTCTGGTGCTGAAGGCCAGAAATCTTCCGGGGGATGGGTTAATAAATCGAACTGTCTTGAGACAGCCTACCCAGATGGCAATGGAAAGCATGCCAGGTGCCACAGACAAGTGTAAAGTATGTAATGAGAATTTTTTTTATAGGCCTAAATAATATTCCTCTATCATCATAGGATCTTGGCTAGAAAATTGTCATTTTATATTTCATGATTCTTTAGGCAGGCCATTTCATGGTCCACAGCTCCCAATAGTTGCCTAGAAGGCTGTAGAATTAGTGATCCAAAGGTATGTTAAAGAGTTGTGTCTTCTAGAGGCAAAAAAAAAAAAAAATAATAATAATGCTCTGCTTCCAAGTGGGTACTTGATATTTGAAAATTCTCTCCTCCCATTACAGTCCTAGCTTGTCCTATTCTAGATGGTCTATGGACTCTCCAGAGATGCATTTCAGGGGTCCACTGTGTGGCAGGGAACTGGACGGGAAAGATTTGCCCTTCCAAAATCTAGTAGCCTCCTGCTTGTGCAAGCTTTGGATCCAATGCATTATACTTCATATGGTAATTGTAGTGGACATGAAGAGATATTGGCTTGATTTTCTACAATGACTTCTATAAGAGTAAATGATGAAAGCAGCAAACAGGTGTCAAGCTTTTGTCACTGATGACAGAGAGCAATGTTTGAAATGTTGACATCTTGACCTATAATCACTTTTATCTTTTGAAAGAGAAGAGATTGAGTAATGGAATTTCAACCTTGCTCCCCTTTAGATGACAGGTTCATACATAAGCCATCTCAGTGCAAACTGAAAAATCACTACACTTTGATAGGTGGCACAGATAAATATAAGCCCATAGACAACATCCATTCTTTATTACACTGCAGTTCATTTCACAGACATAACTTGCTGAAGTTTTTATCCTGATGGCAGCTTAACCAGTAAAGTCAAACAGATTACTTTAGTGGTGGGTGATTCCTAATATGGTTTCTATGGAAAAGGAATAAGATACATTATTGATGTATTTGTTTTTACTGTACAAATTTGGGAGGGGTATACATACATTTTTCAGAGAGGTAGACTTTGTCTGATTGGCACTTTTCAAACGAACACATTTCATTCATTGTGAGCTTTTGTGGAATGCAGTCCACCTTTCAGTAGTTGCAGTATCTGTAGAAGTGGACCAAAATCCCCAAAAGCTCATACTGAAAGAAATTTGTTTGTCTCAGCAGTACTGCAGTACTTGTGTTTTTGTTACTGCTGATATATGGATTTTTTTTTAAATTAAAGGTATAGAAAGCTTCATGGTTACTCCACTATATCCTTGTTTGCTTGTATATTTTATTTCAGTTTTTCAAATATGGCAAACAGGAAGAAGCAGAAACAAGATAAACATCCAGTAAATCCAGTGAATGGAACAGAATGGGATACTTACCTATTGCCTCAGAAATTGAGATGATTTTATTATTTAAAACATTGGGTCAATTAGTAATTCATACTGGTGAAGAGTTCATTTTGCCCAATTGAGTTACAAACATACATGTACCCAGTGCTCTTAATACCTATTCCAAAGTATGTATATAGGAAAGGTAGTCAAATTTGAAAGGGCAGGGGTTCATTTCCCCCCATCATCCTGGAGTACCCATGGCCCATATCAGTCCCTCCTGTCACTTTTGGGTATTTTTTAATTTCGTTCTTTTCAACAAATAGTTGTAGAATTCTTGTTTCAGAGAACAGCCAGAGCCTGGAATCTCTTGAAGTACACTTTTCGTGAATTATTTTTTTGGGGGGCGGGGGGGGAAGAGTACAGTGTGGTTAGCAAAAATATCCTTGGGAATTGTATGTGTCCTCCAAGCTGGGTGATCCCTCCCCTGTCATATGGGACCTATATATTCAGTATACAGCTAAGGGCAGGAATGCACCAGTTAGACTGGTTCTAGCTCCTGTGCACATGGGATAAATTCTCTCATGGTCAGGATACTGCAAGACAAACACACACATAAGATCCTTGACCCAAATCCAAAGAAAGCAAGACGATTTGGGATTCTGAATTTGGAACTTGGTGTTCTAACTGTAACAAACAATATGCTTTAAGAGACAGAGATCTTATGCTCCAGTAATATCGTACTGAAGAAGAATATTATCCAAATGCAAGACAAAAGCTCCATATGCTTATGCTCTTTGCAAAGTGTTACGTGAAAATTCCAAAGAAATGTTAATAGATTAACATACAACTTTACAGTTTCCAGTCCCATGTGAGAACACATGATTAAAAACACACAAATGTATGCTGCAGAAAAAAAGCACACTTACAGGTGAAGGAGGGAAGGGTGGTAATGGAGTGGAAGTTGCACTTGCTTTCTTCTCTTCCATGTCAGGTTCAGGACTGGAAACTTCATCCTCCTCTTCCTTTTCATGTGGTGCTGCTAAATCAGGACATTGGCCAATGTCTGCATTTTCAAAGGATACTGGCCGGGCAAAATCCATTGGACTAAAGTGGCAGATCAAAACCATTGGTGTCAATTAATGACAGCTCTTCAACTCACCTTTTTTAAATTCGATATATCTATGATTTATTTTAAAATGTGTAATTAACCTTTTATAGGTAATACCTGCGTGTATCACAGACTTATTGTACAGACTTACATATAGATTATCTAAAGAACATTTTAGATAGAATTGTGGTGGGATGTAGGCATCCTCTTGACCAGGATAACAAACTATGAGCTTATACCAGGCATATATCAGTAGCAGGTTTATATCATATGATGATATCACATGACACAAATATTCAAGCCCTATTAAGGAATTATGTTAACTACAATGAACCCATAAGAAAGAGAGTGTTAGCATTCCCTGTTATCACAGTCCTTACATAGAGAGTAATCATCTGAAGACATGAAGCTCAAAATATCAGTTCCAGTTGTGTGGAGAAACTCCAGGCATAGAGGATTCTAGCAGTCTTCTTCAGATCATACTCTGATGATCTGGAGATCTGTCTTTGTAACAGTGAAAGAGGTGGGACTAAGCTGGCCCCTTCCTCACATGTTTCCATTAACTTAAAACATAATACTCGAATAGGGCCTAAGATAAGGATGGAAGTGGGATAACATCATTTGATTTCTGGAAGCCAGGTTAGTATATACTTACACAGCATTGACAACAAGGTTCCATATGCAGCCATCAAAGGCAGGTATGTTTCTGATTGGGGCAGTGTGAAATTCAGGTGGCGTCCCTCCCACAAACAACTTCTTAACAGATATTGGCTGATCTGAGGGGAGTCTCTGAGACTGTCTTCTGTCCTCATCTACTTGTATGGCAAACATCCTGCAAAATTACCAAAAGCCAGTTGATACATGAATATCAGAGCAGTGCAGTGACCTCTGGGTAAACCAAACTCTTCTCCAGTGGAAGGAGAAGTAGATTCTCTCCTTCCTGCTCCCCCTTCAGCATCAAACAGCTGAGTGGCAGAGGCTTAACTTTATCCAAAGAGCTACACCTCTGCTGCTGTAGTTGTTCCATAGAGAGAGGGGGAGCCCCAAACTTTTTAATAAAAAAAATCTACAAACTTTATTGAGAACAGCATCTGCCACGAAGCTGACTAAACCCCCAAAATGCATTCTGCAGAATCACATTTCTCATTAGCAAGCTTTCCTGGAATGGCTGAGATTTCTTTGTCAGGGCTTCAAACAACAACAACTATAGGAATAACAACATAGAGAAGGATTTCAGTGATACTAATATCTGGATAAGCTAGAAAAAAAGCAGGATACAAACTGCCAACATTAATCTTAATAGACAGAATCAAGTCTGTTTTAAATATAATGTGCACCTGGTCCAATCAGGTAAAACAGCAGGGAGACTCATTGTGTTTGGCGTTTTATTTCTACCAGACTTTGTACTAGCTATTTTTTTTTTTTGCTGGGGGACAAACAAGCCTCCTGGGTATGGTGACTGTTGGAATTTGTTTACCAGAGGGGAGAGAGAGAGAAGGAAAAGGACAGAGAGGGAAGTGGGAAAAGGAGGGAGGATTCATACTGAATGTTTTCAAAGCTGAAATCATGTTAGTGTTCTAGCGAGGTGATTCAAGCAGTCTCTCATCTTTGAGAAACTGGATGTGAAAATGAAAGTTTAGCTCTCAAAGACCAGTCACAAAACAATGCAACTTAATTTGGGAGCCGAGGGAAACCTCTTGCTGTGACAATCCCACCCTATCAGCAGTTAAGAAATCTTATCTTCTAATGATGGCTTGTCTGTAACATACAGTTTTGGCCCTGAGGAAGCAGTTGTTTAAGCTAGCATTTCTTAGACTGTGATTTGGAACCTACGAGTGGGCCTCAGCCCCTTTTTATGTGGGCTTCTCTGATGCAGTCTGCATAGTCCTCCTTTGCTTCACTGTCTTGTGGCACGTGGTGGCACTGCGGGTTAAACCGCAGAAGCCTCTGTGCTGCAAGGTCAGAAGACCAGCAGTCGTAAGATCGAATCCACGTGACGGAGTGAGCTCCCGTCGCTTGTCCCAGCTCCTGCCAACCTAGCAGTTCGAAAGTATGTAAAAATGTGAGTAGATAAATAGGTACCACCACGGTGGGAAGGTAACAGCGTTCCGTGTCTAGTCGCGCTGGCCATGTGACCACATAAACTGTCTTTGGACAAACGCTGGCTCTATGGCTTGGAAACGGGGATGAGCACTGTGCCCTAGAGTCGGACACGACTGGACTAAATGTCAAGGGGAACCTTTACCTTTACCTTGTGGCACAGTAATGTCTCAGTTCACTGAAGGAAAGGTAAACTATGCAGTTCCCTACAAGGAACATATTATGATAAAGAAGAATTTCCAAGAAGCAAGATGGATTAGACATCATTATAAAATAGTACTGGTAATTACCAGCTTACTGTGTCAAACTGTACAGCCATCTGTTACTCTTTTGTGACTGGCTCTGTTACCATTTTATGAGTCTAAGTGACTCCTCTCTGTTACCATTTTATGAATGGTGGACCTAAGAAATGTCCAGCTCTTTTAAAAGGGTCATCATGTAGAAACATTCAGAACCTCTGGTTTAAGCTTTAGACAGAATATCCTACATTCAAAATATGAACCCATCCTATCCAGGTCAATTAAAATGTAAGTCCACTGAATTCAGTGGAATTTATTACCAGAAAACAGTGCATGGGCTTGTACCTTCTCAGGCCACATAGCTAGGATTTTCAGGATTTCCTACTAGAGAAAATAACAGCAATAACCTTCTATTTGATGTTCCAAATATGTGGGCACCAACTTTCCTGCAATATTGGGCATTTCTAAAATTGTTTGATTTTCCTGTATCTGATAAACATTGCTGGCTAAATCTCTCATAATTTACAAAGCCTTCTTTTATTGGCTAAGTTACCAGGAGAAATGTTTATATACTTTGGCACAGAAAGTGAAGGAGCTTTAGTCCGCGTTGCTATCTTATAATTATACTGGAATGGGAAGCAATTAGTTTATAATTATATGGGCAATTAGCTTTCCAAAGAGTTTTCAAAAATATCCTGTGCTTTTAATAAAATAAAGCCTACGTGATGATTAGCAGATGAAAAGATTTCTTTAATAAATAATTCTTTCCCTTTCTATTCTAGAATGGTTTATGGAAAAAAGGAAATCTGCTGTACATGTATTTTGAACAAAGAGGTATAAAAACTTGAAGGATGAACCTAGCATGAATTTCTGTCCACTAGAGGGTACCAGAAAAGCAATAATGTGCTGCTGATACAAGTTCTCTGCACAGGTTTACAGATGAACAACAGTTTGGTGTTATACAGCATTTTAAATCTTGTTTTATTATACCAAAAGCATTTCTTTCAGCATTCTCCATTAGATACTGTTCATATTAAATACATTAGATATCAGTTCTAGTCAGTTCATGTCACAGAAATATTTGTGTATGTTGTTTTTGGGTGGAGGAAGTATATTAAAACCTTTGGGAGTTTTTAACCAAATCAGTTATTAGTAGGTTTATTGGAGACCTCTTTTGGTGGAAAGGTGTAGTCTAAAATAAATAATCAATCAGGCTGGATGATGATCACTGCTTGAGAATTAGTTGTTAGGTCATGGGGTCAAAGAAGTATGGTAAGCATGCTGAAATGGAATCAGCAAGGGCAGATATGAAAAGGAATGCATTTTCAAAGAGGTTTATTGGAGATAGTGGGGTCTACAGTAAAAGTTATTTCTTGATACAACTAAACTAAAGACTCATAAAATGATTCCTTCTGGTGTCCTAACCAGTGCCTCTTCTGGTGGCTTCAGAAATAATTCAAAGTAACAACTCCCTGTCTCTCCTAGAGAATAACATTATGATTTTATCAGATGTTTACAGGTACAAATATTTGGCTTGATATTGGCTTTTTGGATGCAATGGAGAAACAAAACCTAACCTCAGTCAGCCTTTTTATATTTTTGTTGTTGTTGTTTTTCCAGGCCACTAGGAATGATACTCCTTTAGAACAACATAATGAGAAAGAATATATTTAGAAAAATATGATAGGTTGAAAATCCTGAAATCCTGTTGTACAATTTTATGCCACAGTAGGTTGATGACATCATCAGGCATGACATTTTTTTTCAGAAATTAAACATTTCTGATTCCCTCCAGAAGGTTCTGAGGCCCCCTTGGGATCCCTTTTGCTATGAGGAAGGCCACAGGATGGAGAAGTCTTTAATTTCAGAAGATTGCTACTGCTGGTAAAATTATCCCAACAGCAGCACCTTTCAGAAATTAAGGACATCCCCCCTCTATCCTGCAGTCCCCAATGACGAGAGGGATCCCAAAGGACCCTTGTGAACTTGGGGGGAGGGTAAGAAAATGTTAATTTCTGAAAACCACTGTGGTTGATGCTTTTATCAGCCTTACATGGCATAATGTTGCCCAATAGAATTTCAACCAGAGTCTTCTGGCACCTCAGTATTTTTATCTGGTATAAACTTTCACAGATTGTAGTCCATGTATTCAGATGCAACTGAAGAAGTGGGCAGCAGTGGATTTTAAATCCTTGCTTCTCTCATTCTTGCACTGGAGATGGAGGAACTACAACGTTATTGTTCTTTTCCAAAGAAAAGGCAAGGTATTTTGTGGCACACCTTGACAGAGAAAAAGGATGAGAATAATTGTAGGGTTTTTTTTTTTGCACAAATAAAGCAAAATTAAAAAAAAACTTTAATGGTGATAACTCTGTAGCATAAATGATATAAATTGCTCAAAATGGTAGTGGTAGCTTTGTTGAATTGAAGTTTAAAGTTTAGATGCTTTTGATAGGGTGTTCACCTCTTTTTCAACATTCAGCCGGTTGTTATACACTTGTGGTTGAATTTGTGTGCCTTGTTGCTCAAATGGAAAATACAGCAGTTCTACGCAGAGATAGATTGTCACAAATTATGGAGAACCTGATAAGAAAAAATGTTACTCATTGTCCTGCTCTTGCTTGTAAGTGAGAACATGAAAATTTGAATACAGGGCTCGAAATATTTTTATGGAGATGCCTCATCAAGTTGAGACAACTTAAATATATGGAAATGAATACTTTAATGAATATTTTTTATATCTCTAGCTACAAGCAACAAAAGCTTATGCCCAATAAAACTTGTTAGTCTTTAAGCTGCCACTCAGCTTGTCCCCAAAGCTTTGGTACTTAAATATCTATTTAAATGTGAAATTTTGTGCAAATTTTAAAAAGAATTGCCAATCAGTTTTGAAACAAGGTGATGAATAGGAAAGACAACAGATAGACAATAGATAGTGGGGATATAAAAACAAGCTGCTTTGTCCATTCCTATGAGTCAGTCATTTTTGTCAGCCTTACATGTGAAAATGAACAACATGTGCTAATTTATGTCAGCTACTATATACATAACTGCATGGCAAGCTAACAATACTACCTACCCTACCACGTCCTGTATACACAGCATTCAGTTGGCTCATCTGTCCCTAAACTGTTTTCTTCATTTATATACTTGGTACTCGGTTTTAATTTTTCTTCAATATATAACCCAACAAATAAATTATAATTTGATGAAGACATTGTGCGGCTGCATCATTGGACAAATGAAGCTGTACTGCTTCCCCTTGTGGGTGAGGAGAGCTCATAACTTTTGAAAAAATGATCAGGCCAGTTTCCTTGCCTTCCCATCATTCAATGAAACAAGCACCAAGCACTATGATAAGATGAAGAGAGTCTCCAGCTTGCACTGGCAAGACAGGCATATTTCTCCCTCTGATTCTTTTTTCAGAGCCACAAAAATGTGCATAAAAACAGAAAACACTGCACCATCCATTTGGGTTCAACTTTGGGAGTTGCGAGGAGAGTATCTGAAGGATTGTATCACCCCACATGAACCTTCTTGGCTTTTAAGATCTTATGGGGAGGCCCTTCTCTTCTTTCCACCACCTTCCTAAGCTGATTTGGTGAGGACATGAGAGAGGGCCTTCTTAAAATATAGTTTTGGTATAGTATTTTAATCCTTTAATCATAGTATAGTTTTAATTGTTGTAAGCTGCCTTGGGTCTCCTATGAGGGAGAAAGGCAGTATGTAAATAAAATGAAATGAAATAAATATTTCAGAATCTCAAAGCATGGGGAGAACATGTTTCCAAGGGCAAGATACATAGAATTTCATAGATAGTAACAACCCCTATTTTCAATGTTGTGATGCCAAAAGTAATCTTTTTTGTTTAATAGAACAAAACTCCCGCCTCCCCCGGGCCCGTTGTCCTCCCAGTCACATTTCTCAGCATATGACTGGCTTTATGGAGCTACTGTATCTCAAACAGAGAACTACATATAAGGTTCCTTCCTTCTAAGAAGAGTCACACATGCTTCCCACACTGTTGAGCACCAACTGAAGGGGGAAGAAGGGTAGCCAAGGGGAGTGAAAGGAAGCAAGCAAGCTAGTTCACACCATTCAAGCATTGTACAGAACATTTAGCAGTTGGGGCTGATATGAGTCAATGCCACTTTAGTGTGGCACAGAACCACTAGCATTCATGCCCAAACCTTTCCTGACTGCTTCTTGGTGGGTATAAGAGAAAGTACAACACATATTGATAGTTGCTGCAGAGCCTAACTCTTAAAGCTAGAGGTCCCATTTCTGACTTCAAAGTTGGCAATTCTAATTCCCTTCCCACAGTAGAGTTAGCTGAAAAACTTGTTAAAGATTGTTGTTTTTGCCTCTCCTTCAGAAGCTGTTCTTTAATATTAGTTCAAGATCCAATTTCTCATCTACACAAACCATATTAATAAAGTGTATTTGCAGAAAGTATCAAAGGTTAAACATTCCAATTTAGATTAATGAAAATCTTCAGCAGGAATGCCTACACTAAAGCATGACCTGTCCCATAATAAAATTGTCACCGTCAGAAGATGACTTTTAAATGAAAACTGCACAGGTTCCATTCTATACCACTCACAGGTACTAAATGGGAAATACCCCCAACAGTCTGTTTTATTACCCTTTGAGTCTCTCTATCCAAATAGAGTGCTCTCTGCCATCATGAAACTCTCCAGATTCAGGTTTGATGGTGATCCTACGAGGGTCTCGTACTCCATTAGAGATATGCACTTCTAGTCGACCTCCATTCAGGAACACAGCGTAATAGGCCTGCGGTGAGAACCAGCACTTTCAGCAAAACAACTCTATAGTTTTACTTTCATCCAACATAGCACACCCTCTCCTTTTTCATACAACAGAGAAAAAAACACAGAAAAAGCTACCATGTATTTTTTTACTGATAAACTGGGAGAAAATGGTATAATTTTAGCCATTGATTGTGGTTTAAACTTAGCATACATTTCAAATCTGCAGTACATACTGTGTTACCAACCGGAACCCCTTCTCTAGGAAAGTCCTCTTAGAAAACAGAATCTACAAGACCCACACAAGCTTCTGAAAGGAAGAAATATTGTGGCTAGAATCTTACTGATTAGTTGCTGTTTTGATTGCAGTAGTGTAAACTGCAGCAATGAGTTGCCTCTAATTAACAAGTTGCCACTTGTATCCCTCAGTGTCCAGCAACTTATGTGACTAATGCACGACAGGGGACACAAGTGGCCACCTGTTAACTAGTGACAATTTGCCACTGCAATTTATGTTGGTGTAACTAACCAACAGGATTCTGGCCTTTTTTTTTTTTACTTGATATGATACGGTTATCAGCAAAATAATACTACCTATAATACTATCTGTACTACTGGTAGGTCACAGTAAAAATTAGTTGGGCTCACAGTGTTTGAATTTTTTAACAACTAAAAGACAAAACAAAGAATTCAGGGTAAAGAAAAAACAGGTTTGTGTTATACTGGACCTTTTAAAAAAAGAATTAAACTATTGAGTGAGCAGGGCCAATTGAGTGCTATATAAAACAAAAAGTCTTTAATGGAAACCATCATGTGAACCAAAATGCAGGGCTGTAGATAATGTTCTTTTATGACAGAGAATATATAATCATCATCATCATCTTAGAACTGCAGAGCTGGAACGGACCTTACGGATCATCAAGTCCAGCCCCTGTCAAGGAGGCACAGTAGGAAATTGAACTCCCAGCTTCTGGCTCCACAGTCAGATACCTAAACCACTGAGCAGTTCATAATTTTATCAAACTAGATGAAAGACTTATCTCCTGTTGAATCGTTGATATGATGCTTTCCGCCAGTGGCAAAATGTTCTCAGAACTGTGTACCTGAATAATCAGATTTGCTAACTGAGCCTGTTTTTACATTTCCCCACCTCCAGTCACAAAAAATAAATAAAGCGATGGGTGAAAAAATTGTGCTTGGACAAAGAGGCTTCTTTTACTGCTTTTAAGTGGGAACTGACTGCCTAGTTAGTGACCCTCTGTCTTTATTCGCTTAAAAAAACCCTCAACCCCTGGAAAAAGTCAGCTTTCAAGAGGCAGGCAATGACTAGCAACATAGCATGTATTTCGTATACACTTTCTGCATCAACAGTAAAAAGAAAGACCTTGTGAATTACTTGGCTCAATAAACTATATTATAAGGGATTAATCTTTTTGGAATTGCTAAGGACATCTTACACAGGAACCTTTCGAATCTCCATTATATTTCTATATATATGGCTGATTTGGCATTATATGATTTGGACATATTTGTCTTCTCTCTATGAAATTATTGAAAAAGATAAACCGAACTATCATTCCATACCTGTCCAGTCTGCCTGCGTTTTCTCTTTAGGGGTACAGGCACCCCACTAGTACCAAAGAGTATGATGCCAGATTCATTTTTAGTGCTGAAGGACAAGTGGATTTCTGTTCCCACGTCGAGGGAGACTGGTGGCAGTTCCACAAAACCTGGTTTAGGGAAGCTGACTGTGTAGATATTCTGCAAGAAAAAAAGAACTGAATGAAGAGCTTCCTTGGACCAACAGTCTGAAATAAATGGTCAACTGTTTACATTTAAACGTGTTGTGCAAACATTTGTCCATCTGATAAACCATTCAGTACTACAAAATATTTGGAAATCTTACTGTACAGTCAGGGCTTGTTCCAGTTTTGTTGTTTTTTTCTCACTTGTCACTACTAAGGGTGACAGAAGGCTAAGGCAAGCAATCTGGGTCAGAACTACATTTAGGATTGTGCTGGCATAAAGTGGCTTCCTACCCTCTTTCCCCAACCCCCAGCAGACCTTCCTCCAATGTCCTCCTTGCTTAGAGGGCCCTGCAGAACTTTAGTAATGGTGGAGGGAGAGATGCTAGAAACAGAACACAGACAGAGTTCTAGCTCCTGTCCTCTGATGATGCCGGCCACAGAGACTGGCGAAACGTCAGGAAGAAAAACCTCCAGAACACGGCCAAACAGCCCGGAAAATCCACAACAACCATCAGATGCTAGAAAGTTGTACAGAGGCATCTTCTATTCATAGAAAGTAGGCCACGACCTCCCACGAGGTCAAGTGAGGTGATCTCATTAGCAGATATGAGCGTGGATGGGCAATAGCAGCATCCTTGTTTTGCACCCTGAATTCCTCAGTAGTTTCTCTTTGTTGAAGAACAGAGCTGTGCAAACCTCATAACCTCTTCTGGACCCCAGAAAGTAGCCTCCTGCCTCAAGTGTGGTAGAGGGCTAAATACGTTGATGCCTGATGGAATGGAGATGCTGGAAACTATTTTATAGTTTTGAATTATCCTGCCTCTTTCAAACTTCATCCTATCAGTTGCCCTCTTTTTCTCAGTGGCTGTTGTGGGCTACAGATATGTCACAAAGCAACTGGAGAAGAAATAAATAAATTCTTGATAGTGGGACACAGGCAGCCTGGTGTCCCCATGAGTGGTGGGGTGGAAGACACAGAACCCAGTGGTGGGCAGAGTCAGAGGTAACAGCTTACTGCTGGTTCATTCTTCTAATTTTGCACCCTCCCTTTACAGTGATTTTACCTCCATCACAACTTCTGCAGCTTTCCTGTTCCTGTTGCTTTCTGTTGTTGTGGTGCTTCCTGGGAATTAAAGTTCATCGGGAGGAACCCTCTATAGACTTGAATGGATAGCAAGACTATGATTTCCAGGAAGCACTTTAAAAAAACAAATCAACAACAGAAAGCAACAGGAATCAGGAAGGTCACAGAAACTGGTAGTCAAAGTATAATCACTGGAAAGCCTGGCAGGGGGAGCCACAGGTGATTTGGGTGATATGAGATTTTGGGCTGCAATTCCTAGAATTCTTAGAATTAATGGTCTAACTGCAAATTGTTTTTGGGAAATGATTGGACTTCACACTTAAGAAGGTTGAAAAGATTCCCGATAAAGCATAATACTCTCAGTATAATACTACATCTGTGAAGCAGGTGGCATTGGACAGCTCACCCCTAGGTCATAGTTGTTTGCATTTCCCCATTCATGGAAGGAAAGCCTGTTCCTATAGGACCAGGGCAAGAAGTAGGTCAGTTTGTCTCCCGATTGGTATGACCTTTATTCAGACACAGACCAGGTTGGAAGACTTCCAGACATGCCTACTCAAGACAAAACCACCCTCACAGGCTTTGTATTACATCAGGGATCACATGCCATATTCTGTTCCTGAGAAAGCCTGTTTCTGTCCCACAGACTGTAAGCTTAGCACCAGAAAACCAGGGTAGAGACGGAAGATAACACCACTGCCCCTGCTACTAAGGCTTCAACCTTACTAGATCTGGATTCATGAGACCACTGCTCACTCGCTGTCACACGTCTTCATCAAAAACACCTCTTTGATATTACTTTTCTCATCTGTACAATACTGCTATCTGGTATATTTTATGGATAGTCTAATGCTGAAAGTGAGCTTCAGCTGTGGTATTGATTTTGGAAATTATTTTATTTTAAAACCAACACTTTATGGTTTTTTTAAACCTGAGATTTCCCCACAACATGGCAGTTTGCTTACACTTCAAAAACCATCCACTTATACACAAGGCTCCATTATTTGTCATGGCTTTATTACATTGGGTTAGCACTTCAGCTTGTCCAACTCATAAATAAAGAATGATTTGCACAGCCCATGGCTCTACTCCTTTCCATACTGGGAGATATTAGAGTGCACTGAAGAGGTGCTATATGTCACTGAATAATAAGTCACCATTTTTATGTGAAATTGCTTAAGCACAGCCAATACGCACAACCATTTCAGCTGATGATTAGGAACCATTCTAAATCCAATCTGTCAAGAACTGTTTCTGTGTAACCCTCTGAAATGAAATGGTCTCATTTTAGAGCAATACTGAAACTCCATATTCTGGTTTCTCCCATAACACATTTATTTAGCTTTCCTCGTAGTAGCTATTAGTAGGGCCTGCCCTATTGTTAGACAGAATGAGGCAGCTGTCTCAAGCAGCAGATTTTGGTGTAATAGAAAGAAAGTAAATTGTTACAATTTATTATCATTGTATTTTTGCTGCAATGGTAGGTAAGTGGTATGTGCAGGCTTTGCTAACTTAGGTACCAGGATAACATTAGAAAAGGTAACTGTATTAGTCTATGCTAGCATATCAGCAAAAACAAAAGAAAAATTAAAAAATAAAGAAGACAAAAACATTGTGTAGCACCTTAAAGACTAACTGCTATATTTTAATGTGAGCTTTTGTGGATGAATTCACTTCCTCAGTCCTACTTTTATGTCTGAGGAAGTGGACTTGTCCATGAAAGCTCACATTAAAATATAGCAGTTAGTCTTTAAGGTGTCAGAATAACTTGGTTGACTTGGGTGCTATGCATCAGAACTTGGAGGGGAAAGCCATTTTTTTTGTGCTTTCAGAGATGTCTGGCAGCAAAATGTATTGAGATGTCCCTGTCTCTTAGTCTCTCCCTAACCTTATCATATCCTTAGGCAAGCCATGCTGTCATCATCTCTAGTTACACCACTCCTCTCAACCATATGATCAGTTTATTTGCTAGTCACTAGTGTTTCTGGAAGCATGTACTACTGGCATGGAAACTCAACATATGATTCAATAAAAAAAGTTATAATTATGTCATTATGATGAGGGCAGGGAAGCACCTTGCAACAGCCTGGCATTAAGGGAACGAGTTCCTATTATCTCACAAATTTGCTCACTACAAGTTGTGAACTGACTGTTCTTAGAACATGGAGAAGTCACTGCTAGGACATTCAAGGCACTAACCTCCAGTGTACACCCCTTGGTAATGCCAACATAGTCAGGGCTGCTCAGAAGATTATATGGTGTCCGAGAAATCTCAATATCTTTGAGACAGCCTGCATACTTCTTTGTGTTTACTTCAGGCCTGTGAATAGAAGATCAAATCTGATTTACTTTCCAGTTAAACCAATTCTTAGATTCTAGGAAGCATAGTGGTACATATATAGTCACGAAAGGGCTAAAATATGTTTCTGTATTACTTTTTAAACCATTCCAGAAAAGCTTTACTGCAGTTCTATAAATTTTCATCCAGGTATAAGCCCCATTATGTTCCATGATCAGAATTGTATTAGTATTTGCATAAGTTTTGCACAAATTGCTGGGCCTGATTGTGGCTAATTGAAGATGTGCCAGTGCACTTCTCAACAGTACAGTCATGCGTATGACTAGGCACTTTAATAAGACACATCCCAGCACCTCATCAATTAGCCACAATTAGAAATGGGGAGTTATGAAAACTTTAAGTGAGCACCAATAATGTGCTGGCCAGTGGGATATGCTCCCAGGTAAGTGAGTATACTATAGGGTTCTTGCAGCCTTATTCGTAGTTACATTCCAAGAAACTCACTTATCTCAGCAGGAGCAACAAAGGAAAGTACATAAAGGAAATTAACATATGGGCTAGCAGAATTATGGATCTTCCTGCTACTGAGTTATGTAAATACAAGGGCATATATTTACATTGATAGATGGCCCAGTCTTTGTGGCTCAGTTAGAGGACCACTTCACATTTTAATAATAATGGCTTCACACTGATGGAATTTGTTTTTTTGCTCGCCAAAGAGCTGTTTTACATTGCAAAGATTAATACGTTCTGCTTCTGCCAGTACTTGTGGAACCTCTTGCATAAATACTATTTGAAAGGGTGCTAGTGGATCTAACCCACTTACTAAATACCTCCCAAGAGAAGATGTGCAGTATTAAATATATATATATATATATATATATATATATATATATATATATATATATATATATATATATATATATATATATATATATATATGTATGTATAAAAACCATATATATAAACCATATACCATAAACCAAAACAGATGTCCACATCTGTATTTATGGGATTTTGTCATTTCCAATCAAAGCTATTATTTTTTCTAAGAAAAGGGCTCAAGATAGTAATAAAGAAGAACCAATGTTTTTATTTCAAGTCATCATAAATATTATTACACATTTTTGAAAATATATCTGTCCAATAACATCTGGGAACCCAAGGTAGGGACTTACGGATCTAGAATAAAATAAAATCTTCTTCTTCTGGGTATAAGGACTGAATACTTAAATAACTATAGCTTTAATTTCAGTTATCTGATAGAAAGGTAGAACATGAATGATCCAGACCCTTCCTTTTCTACGAAGCATAAAACCAGGCCCAATTCAGTTTGAACATTGATAATATTCAGTCTACAATACTCTGACTTTCCAGAAGATTGAAGTTAATTCTCCAGTTCATATTAAAGGTCGCCTGGCATAAAAACATGGGTGCAAATCCAGTTTTTACTCCCACCTAAAGCAGACCCTGTAATCACTGGGAACTTGCTAAATAAAAAATTATGTTACATGCCATTGATTCAGTGCATCTACTCTAGGCAAGAAGTACTTACCAAACAGAAAGTGCTTATGAAAATATCCTAAATCATGGGTATCAAATATGGAAAACAATATCTGAATTTATGTATCTGCACAACAAAATCTTAATTATACACTAACAGGATAATATAGCTTGACAACTTGAGTAGCCAACAATAGCTTTTAGGAGGGGGAGCTTGGAATTTTGTTTTGCCTTGTTGCAGGATAGCCATCTCAGCGAAGCATAGCATGTCAATTTCAAAAGCTGCAAGACCTGGAACCTTTTTTTTTTTTAAATAGACAGTGGGTGGGAATCTCTATTCAACTTTATTGCCAGGTTTAGACAGGCAACAATATTGTAGCTGGCATGATTCTGGTTCTAAAACCACTCTGTGGATGCCAAGAGAACTAGAGAACAGAGAACAGCATTCCTTTCTTTAAGCCTGAAACTTTCTGTGCTTCACCTCTTGCATTTCTTTCACACACTGACTTAGAACAGCGGAGCTTTTCTGTAGCATCAGCAACCAGTAATTCATTAGAGAAGCTCAAGCTTAGCTATACCAAGAGTACTTGCCAGAATTTCATGGGCTTTGAGGCTCAAATTATATGCTAAGCAAAATTCTGAGATTCTTTTTCCTGTATTCCCCCCCCCCCCCCCCCGTAAATCATTTTTAAAGAACCATGCTTATATGCTGAAGATCAATCACACTATACTGCCTATTTATAGAAAATTGTTATCACTCTAAATGTCATTACCACCTCAGGGAATCCTGAGATTTGTAGTTTGCTAAACTCCGTAGGCTTGCCAGCTGGACTACACCCCCAAGACTTTTGCAGGAACTCCCCCAGCCAGAATTCTGGTGGCTTTTTAAAAAAAACAGTCTCAGGTGTTTTGAAACATTCACAGCTGAGGAATAAAGAATCCATCAAACATAATGAATCTTCATGAAAGTGGGGGAAATGGCTGTGTGGGGCTAAACTCTATGGGATCTACATGGCATTTGGAGCCTCTTGGCGTGTCCTTATTTTAATAATGCATGTGTATAACTGAATACACACATACAACAGAGAAAAGAATCACAGAATTGCTTTGAGTATCCAAGACGGTCTTTCATTTTTCCATACAGTGGTCACATGAAAAAGGATGATAGGGCTTCACAAGGTATCTGTACTGAAATTTCCTCTTCCACATAGCTACTGAAGGTACGAGAGCCCTGTAGCCTTTTCACGTGGTCACCCTATTTTTCCAATCCTACTGAAATACTATTTCTCACAATAAGAACTGGGTGAGATTTTGCTTCATTATTCAGCCTTCAAGTATACAAGTTTCAGTGTTACTAAAATATTTCCATGAAGTTACAGGGTTTAGCTCTGCTTCTACAAAAGCCACTATATGAGTATTCTTTATTATTCAAAACATTTTACCACACCTTTCAGCTAAAAAAGACAGAAACCAGCTGAAAAAGATCAATAGTAAGTCAGCCCTTTCCATAAGCCATACAATCTTAATTTAGATTCTAGTTAAATCTTTGACTTAAACACTTGTTTTAATTTTGTATGAACCCCCATCTGCACAAAAGGAGCCTCAAGAAAGTACTGCAGTTTTGCTTGAAGCAATGGAAGAATTATTAAGGAGAGGAGCAATAATCTTTTCAAGTTTTAAAAATCCAATATGGATTGCTGGCTCAACAGAAACTAAAAAATACAGCTTGGACTGCTATGTGGAAATTTCCATTACAAAAGTTGTAAACAAAGCAAAAAAGTGCTGCTTATCTACCACCCCATAGCGCTTAAAGCTCTCTCTGGGCAGTTTGCAATTCAGTTACGCAGGCTACACATTGTCCACCACCACCACAGTGAGCTGGGTACTCAATTTACTAACCTTGGATGGATGGAAGGCTGAGTCAACCCTGAGTCAGATACTTGAGTACAGGATTGAACTCAGGTCATGAACAGAGTCTTGGCTACAGTATTGCAGTTAAACCACTCCACCACAAGACTCAACAGAGAAGGTGATCACTTTGCTCCAGAATTATTTTAATTATTTTAACCTGTAAACTTGCTAAATATGGTCGCTTAGCCATTAAATTGAGGGAAAATTGGAAAACTGATAAAGATTAATAGTAAATAAAACCAAAGGTTTGTACAAGTTGGTAGTTCTGTACATAAGAAGCCTAATTTTATTTAAATGTAAAATTTATTATATAAAAATGCTACTGTAGTGTATCTTTTAAATAATTTTAAATACTTTAAATCTCAAATGTTGAAAGTTAGCGTTCTGTAATCTTGTTGATTTGTCACAGCTCTCTTATGGAATATTTTGGCTAATAAACTTATCTATTTTAATAGCCATTCGGATTTTTTTTTTTTTTTTTTTTTGCTGACTTTGTGATTTAACGGACTTTAATCTGATTCAGTAACAATTCTTATATTCCTGACCTCACTTGCTGGACAGAGATGTTTTTTCTAATCTGCACTGAAAAAAAAAATTAGATTACAGGTTTTCCCAGTGATGTGCAGTCTTTCCCAATCATTGCTGTGAGTGATTTGGGTTACAATTCTGGGTTAGAAAGTATTTTTCAAATCTGCAGTTCAATATGTTTTTAAACATCTTTAGACCTGAATGTCAATCACAAAAGATGATTTATTTTTCTGAGAGTCATATGCTTTCTTTTTCCAATATACTTAGAAGAATAAACAGCAAGATGCAAATCATCTTTTAAGACTGATATTTAATTCTCAAAAGATTTGCTAATATGTTCAATCGCTAACTTGCTACATGCTGAGCTGCAGCATCAACTTATTTTTTTTAACTGACTGTATGAAGTTTTTTTCCTCCCTCTGCCCCATAGGATCCTGATATGATTAATTTAAGGAAAGAAAATACCAGCACAGCAAGATGTAAACAGCTGTGTGAAGATGCTTACTAAGTGTTTGTTGTGGCAAGTGTGTGCGCAGCGTGCAGCAAGACTGTGTTAAACACTTAGGAGTAGCTTGATTTTGCTGCAGCAGGATCTGTTGCCAAATGAACAGCCCCAGGGCAACAGCTGGAACAAGTATAGGCACAAATTGCTTTTTTTGCTTTGCCGCCTGTTGCAAGCTGCATGGACCCATGCAAAGCATGAAACATGCAAGTACTGATTTAAATTTGATGTTGTTTACCTTGATTTCATACTAGGACCACACACACACACACACATAAAAAAAAGGTGTGGGGGGGGGAGAGAAAGGGAAAGAAAGAGAGAAAACAACAACACACAATTTTATTTATAATTTTTTTCCCCAACAAACACAATTCCCCCAATAAAACTAATTTTTAAAACTTGCTCAAGTATGGACTACTTTGAGGAACACATGCATTTTGAAATCAGCATCCTCCAACATTAGGAAGGCAGGCCTGATGGAAGGGATTCTTGAAACTTTCCAAACATGGCAGAATGGACTCAAGCAACCACTCTCTGATACAATGATTACAAGTGGAAGAAACCTCCTATGGAGCAACCACAGGAAAAAGAGGACATAGTTCCTTAACCTTTAAGAGGAAATTTCAGCAAGTACCAATTTTAATGCAAGCTAGAGCTGTTGAAATTTCTTCTTCCACACAGTTATTAAAAATGCAGGAACTCTGTGGTCACTCTGTCTCTCTAAGACCCTGGAGCACTCCCAGGAAGAAAAGCTTGTTCATATCTGTAGTGGCCTTCCAGTTCAGCATACCAGCATGCCACATGCTAACAGACAGAAGGACTTGTTCACATCTGCTCTTCCTAAAGCATAGTTGAGGTTGCAGAGTTCTTCTGCTTCCCAGGTTCGAGATATCAAATAGCAATTTTGATCAAAGTTGGGCAAAGTTACACTTTTAAAATTACAGTTCTGCCATTTGCCCTGGAGTTGTAGTCCAAAAAGGTTACTTTTTCAAACTCTGGTTTTAATCACCACTGAGGGGGAGCATGGTCTCACGGGAGCAACCAATGTCCGAAACCACTGGGCCTTTCCCATACACTCTCCAGGAGAAGGTCTAATGTGGAACCCATGTTGGAAAACCATCTAACACATGTCTTGTAGCTGACTGGTACACTGCAAAGAGGACTTTAGCACTGCATGATAGATTATTTTTTTAATGTGTGAAAATAGATGAACTACTGGTAGATGTTTATTTATTGAAAAGATTTATATCTTACCTTACATCAAGTTCACAGCACAGCTTGCAAGAAATCAGAAATACAGCCAACAAGAGTAAAATGTAAATCTTTTAGTCATGTTGTTCTGTGGTCCAAATCCTATTAGCATGTAGGCTACATCCTCTTATTGGGCACATGGAGATTTATTTCCTTAAGGAAATACTTTTCCTATGAGGGAAAAGCTGAAAACTGGGTTGGAGCGTTCTGATTCAGACAGAAATATAACTGACAGTGGAATCCTAACTCAGTGGTATGGTGATGGTATGAAAGTTAGGATTAGGCGTAAACCTCGTCTGCTGCCCAGAATGGTCTTTTGCCAGCTGCCAATGCAGCAATACACCACTAGAGCTACTTTGCTGGTTCAAATCTGCCAACAAAGAGCCAAAAGTGGTTTATGTCTAATCCCAAGGACACAGCAATTTTTGTTGGATATATTGCAATCTGCATATGGTGCCTTTTAAGAGGTTTTGACTGGGAGGGACTTTTCTGGTCTGGGGTGGATGTCAGTCAATCCAGTAGCAGCCTATAGTTCTCTCTTTATTTCACATTCTTTTTTCCACCTTTTCTCCAGTCAAGGTTCTATCAGGGTTAGCAATTGAGTCAGAAGTGGACAGTTAGAGTGATGTGTTCTGTCAGCTATGTAACAAGTCAGTAAGTCAGTAATGAAGCTAATGAATCAGTTAAGCACAGTGATATAACAAGTTAGCATTTTTTTTATACACTGTGTCTGTAAATAGAAACATTTTATTCTTTCTCATTAGCAGAGTCTCTGAGTGAATGTATTGAGACAGTAAGTGCCAGTTGAGTTAAACTAACAAATAATGTCAGGCAAAACAAAACAAAACAAAGGCTAACATGGCTAGCTCTTCTAAAACTACAACAAATAATGGATCATCTACTGAGAAAGACTTGAAGCCCATTGGCTCTGTAGGTTCCTGACGGAATCATTTTATCTGCTGCATAATTAGAGGAAATTTATTTTATTATTATTATGTCACACTCAAATTTCCTCACACACACTGTGCCCCCAAGAGTACTGATTAATTTCCAACATCCCTAGCTAGGAGGGCATTCAGAGCTACTACTGGTCTAGAAATGACTCAGCAACTGGTCCTTTGCCATGTTGGTCAGTCAAGATTGATACTGGGAGCTTAAGAGAGATATTTAAAATTATGAACACTGTGAAAAGAATGGATGGCTAGATTTCCTCTATGCTTCTTTCACAACACAAGAACAGCCATAGAAGTTGACTGATACAGTATTTAGGACTGAGAAACATTCTTCACACTGTACATAACTCAGCTATACAGACCACTTGCATAATATGTGTTGGACATCCACTGGCTTAGACAGTCTTAGAAATGAACAGTCACATTTGTAAAAAAAGGGCCAACATTCTGTTGTCTAGTTATGCTCGCAGAAGGCGAATGAGACAATTGGCAATGGCTTCTCAATGGCAATAAATGAGTCCCTACTTGGGTTTCAGGCATGCCCCAAAGCAATGAGAAGCCACTGCAGGTTATGACGTTACTCTGTTTGCCTTATGCTGGTGTAACTCAGCCACAGGATTTTGGCCAATGCATTCTCAGAAGACCATCTGCTAATGCAGTTCCTTGCCTACTTTGAGTTTGTATCGGCATCTGCTTAGCAGAAGATGGAGATTATTTGGTTTCATCCAATGCTGGAACTCTTGTGAGGTTCTTTCTGCATGGCCATAACAGTTAAGACTTCTATGTTGGGCAATGATTTTAAACCAACATGTATGCATTTTGCCCACATGAGAGCTAATTTCAGATCGTTTAAAATAACCAGCCAAACTAAAGCAAATTAAAAACAACAGTAATGCAGTTTCTGGGGAAATTAAGGCTGAGTGGGTGCACTTTGCAGCAAAGATGGTCTGAGGAAGAGCCAATAATTTTTCCCCTCCCATAATCATCCCCCATCTACTGCTTTGCTGTCAGCCCCAGTTCCAGACCCATGCCATATTATTACTTAGCCAAATTTTGAACAATTAAACCAAAATGGTGGGGTGAGCTGTAAGGCTAGGTAGATATCCCTCGATAGAATAGGAAAGAAGGTTGGTGTTCAACAGTGGCATAAGCTCTCCCACTGTTGCTTCCTCATCATTACTGTGACACCTCCTTACATCCTTTCTCTCTATACCTCTTCTCTACCTCATTCCCCACAATGCCTTGCCTTTCTGCTAAGCATGCCACAGCTTTCTTCAAGTGGCAATTCTAGTGCTGCATACCACCTGTGTATCCGCCCTGTGTGTAAAGTAGTGTCAGTTACACAAAAGAGTTGGAACTGTTTTATCAAAAGCTAATCAGTCCCCAGGTGCAAAGCTGCACCAGCTACTTTGTGTGGCTGGTGTTGGTTTACATTTAAAATATTCAATCCTTCTGAAAACCTCCAGTTAAATGTGGGACAGTGATTCTATATTCAAAACACTGGGAAATGTTGTGCCCACATTGCTACCTGGAAGAAGTATGCCAAGCTTTATACAGTTAAGGCTAGTCTGAATGTTGACAATGCCATCAGTGTCAAGATGGTCTACAGGATCCCCTCTTATGCTCACTAGCCTTCAGAAAGTGACACACCAAGCAAAGGAAAATCTCAGAACCTAACTCCTTTTCTCGTCAGTTAACAACTTCTTACCCAAACACAAAGCAATTGGCATGGCTGTTTTTTGACTGTCAATTCTAAGACCCCTGTGCCACAACTGTCAAACTGGGGGATGCATTTATACCTTGCTTTCCTCCAGAGAGATCAAAATGGCTTGTATAACCCAACCCTCCCCTCTCCATTTCTTCTTCACAATAACACTATTAGATAGGTCAAGCTGAGGGAGGATGACTGGAAGAATGACTGTGCTTCTCCCCCTCCTCTTATCATGTTCCAGAAGGGTAACTGGGTGTCAATGCTGGCCTCGCTGACATTGTCAAGCATGTTCTCTGCCACAATGGTCAAACTAGGTGTCCAGCTTGCCTTTCAGAAGACTTCTTAAGCTCTTTTTCAAAATGTGCCTGGCTCAAAAATTGCTAAAGGCTGATCTACTTCACTGTCTTCAATCAGTTGGTGATGTACTAGCAGAGGTAAGGGCCAAGCAGCACTTGATACTCATTCTCTCCATGGTTCATCATTCTCTTTCCATTTCTATCTCTCTCTCTGGCACACACATACACACACACACACACACACACACTCTCTGGCTTCTCTCTTTCTCCCCCTTCTCTTTCTACCCTCTCTCCTTGGTACCTCTCTGTCTCTCTGTTGTTTCTCTTTCTTTGCCCTCTTCTCTCTCTTTCCATCATTCCTTCCTCACTCTTGCCCTCCCCAAATATGTTCCTGATTCAAAAACCCATTCAAAAGTCATAATGTTTTGTTTGGACTGCCCCCTCCAATCAGAAATGGCTTACATAACATTTATTTGAATAGTCATGCAATATCAGAGGTCGCCTTTTATGCACCTCTAATATAGAGGGATATTCAGGACTGTTTGGACCATTTAATAGAGTGAGGCCCTTCTTAAGCCACAAATGCAGATGAGGGAGGTGAGAGGGCAGCTGTTACAGCTATTCTTCTTAAGCTCTCTAGCCATTTTCTTCTCATGGAGGATAGAACAGTGTCTTCCATGCTGTGATCTATATGTCCCATATCCTGTGCCTCTTAAACTAATTTGTCACCCTCAAGTGCAACAGAAGATGCTTGCCCTATCATGTGTGCCTTTTTTTTTTTTTTTTTGGTCCTTCACGTCATGATCACCATCATAGCTCAGGCAAGAGAATGCCTTGGGCCAACCTAGCAGATTCCCATGTTCTTAGCAGACATAAATAGAGCAAAGTACAAGATTATTTCTGTATGAGCTATATTGCTTCTCTGAATTAATGTAAAAACCAAATAATAACAACATTTTTGTTACTGAAGCCGTACTGCTCTCTATGTGTTAAATACTATTACCTTAGATTTCCTTAGATATGCAATATAGAAAAGCATACACACATTTAAGATTTGAACAAATGGACTCTATGATAAAACAGGGTAGGTTTCAGAGCATCCCAATAGAAGACAGATTGTGTGTATGTGGAAACCCAGTTCTTGAGGACCTGGCTCATTATGTCCTCGAATGCCCTTTATACATGGATATAAGAGAAAAATATTTATTCTTTTTTTTTAAAAAAGGAAAAAAATAGGAGCAACTCAAAAAAATTAAGCTATTTATTACAAACAACTAAATTACATGTAATAAATAGTTTTAATATTTGCTGTCAAAGTCACCATATGTAGAGCTAAGTATTTGGATAATATTGGTGTAAATTGTCATAAAGATTCAGAGGTATAAATAGAATCCCAGAGATCATAAGTCCAATGTTATATGTTAAAATAATTTAAAGTTTCATTATTCTACTTATTTGAGGTACCCAGTTAAACTGTTTTAAATAATCAGAAAATTACCATATTTTACAGTTTAATTTTATGTATAAATATCAGTATTATTCAACTTCATATTTTATTTATTGATAAATAAATACTTATGGTATGACAGATTGCTGTATTAAGTTGATGTATTAATTTTATTTTAATATTGCAGTGATCTGTTGATTGCAAAATAAAGATTTTGTCTATTCTGTATGGAACTATATTGCTTCTCTGAATTAATGTGAAAACCAAATAATAGCAACGTTTTTGTTACTGAAGCCCTGCTGCTGTCTATTTGTTAAATACTATTACAAATAGTAATAGTATTTAACAGGGAGAGAAGACTCCCTGGAAAAGACCCTGATGTTGGGAAAGTGTGAAGGCAAGAGGAGAAGGGGACAACAGAGGACGAGATGGATGGACAGTGTCATCGAAGCTACCAACATGAATTTGACCCAACTCCGGGAGGCAGTGGAAGACAGGAGGGCCTGGCGTGCTCTGGTCCATGGGGTCACGAAGAGTCGGACACGACTTAACGACTAAACAACAATTACCTTAGATTTCCTCTCAGTGTGGGCAATCCACCAAAATAGATAGGCTCATCAGCTTTCAAGTTAAGGCCAAAGTGCTTCCCTGCAGAAGTTGTTGATATGCTCTCCTCCTGATTGGAGTCTATGTCTACAATTGATATATTAGCTGAGGAAGTATAAAGAAAATGTTTAATGTAGATTTAATCTGAGCAAGGTTTCAAATGTTTATAGTTATTTCTTCCACTTCTGAGCAAACATTCATGGTTCATATGCCTTAAGAAAATTTGAAAAGTTATTTTCAATACAATAAAGAAAAATAGCCCGAAGTATGTTCTGTCCGATGACATATTTTACTCATATAATGTCTCCGATTTAATACAAGCACATTGGTATAAATGCTTGCTGAGAGAAGTGCTGTTATTCAAACAGTGCAGTACATATTGCAGAACATATTGGAAAGTAATAAAGAACACACAGAAGAGGAGAAACAGAAGCACAAGAAGATACACCACAGCAAAAAAGTTTACACATAGATTAGCACAGACTGCTCACTGAAGATATTTTTTCCTCAGATAATGTTTGCTTGCTTGATCATACGGAACGATTCAGGTAGTATTTTCAGAAAGGTTTAAGTGGAATATCCCATACAAACTAACTAAAATAGAAACATCTAAGATCTATCAGATTCAGTTCCAATGGCTTTGTTTACACAGGCTGCAGTCCTATTCTCACTGGCATGCCTCCAAGTGTCAGTTCTAGCTGGAATAGAGCAATGAAGTAAATTGTGAAGGATGAGTCAAGAAGACTCACATAAATCTTAGGTATTCAGTGAGTCTGCTTCGTTGACTCGCAAATCCAATAGTCATTCACAACTAGATTAGGCCTGTTGAATCAATAGAACTTATAGACGAGTTGATTCATCAAATGCCCAATGGGACTACTCTAGTTTTGACTTACTACTGGATTTCAGCATTTGTAAGGAGGGAAAGCTTGAACCTGATAGCTATGGATACTAGCTATCTTACTTTACACTCTCTGTAGCATGTAAGGTTCCTTCTCACACCTCTGTCACCTCCTTTGGTCTCCCTCTTTCTCTATCTTTGTGTGTTTTAAATTTGGCAAGGAGTTTCACATGTGAACTCCTGGAGCTTTCACTAATTGTATTGACATTAGACATGGGCCCGAATCAGAAAAAAGGTGATTCATTTTGATTCATCAAGGTTAATGAATCAGAAATTTACAATTTTTTTCCTGATGTATCAACAAATCATTTCTCAATTTATTTTTGACTTTAAAACTCTATAAAATGTCCCCCCCCCCAAGCACCTAGAGTCACCAAATTTGCAGGAAAGCTTTCACTGACTCTCCTCTACAAGCCCTACAAGGTTGGTGAAGTTTGGGTTTTGAATGTCCAAGTTATACACCCACAAGGAGGGCCCCCCAGGTACATTCACCCCAGGCATCTAGAGACACCAAAATCACAGAGATCCTTCTACCATCTCTCCTCTACAATCTCTCCAGGTTTGGTGAAGATGAGGTTTCAGACTTCCAGGTTATACACTCACAAAGTGCCCCCCGAAAGTGCCCTTTAGCAGCTGGCTTGGGGAAACCCAATCTTCACCAAGCTTGGAGGGATTGTAGAGGAGAGCCATGGGAAGCTTCTCTACGGTCTTGGTATCTCTAGGCACCTGGGCGGGACTTTCCTGGGGGGCCTCTTTGTGGGTGTATAACTTGGACATCTGAAACCCAATCTGCACCAAACCTGGAGAGATTGTAGAGGAGCATCAGAGGAAACTTTCCTGCAACCTTGGTGTCTCTAGGTGCCTAGAGGGGCATTCTATAGCCAAACAAATCAACAAATAAAAAATCACTAAAAATTCATTGATACGTGATTAGAGATGGGGGTATTCGTATACGAATATTAATACCCCCGCACAGGTGGATGTAACAAGGACCATCCACTCACATGTCCATTGCCAGCGGCAGCTCTACTCTCCCTTCCAATCACTCCAGAGTTCATGGTCGGCTATCCACTCATCAGTCTGGCAGGGAGACTTGTCTTCCCTCCTTCTGCCAGGAGTGGATACTTGACTGTGAGCTCCGGAGCAATTGGGAGAGCGGAGCCAGTGACAGCAGCAGACGCATGAGTGGACGGTCTGGCCCCAGGGGGCTGGACCCTCATTACGTCCAGCTGTGCGGAGGTATTCGTATACGAATACCCCCATCTCTATTCGTGATTCATCAGGGGCATTGATTGATACAAATACAAATCAATGAATTAGTGATTTTTGAATGAATTTGGTGATTTATGTTTTAATTTGTGCTCATCTTTAATTGACATTCTTGTAGGTTTGCTTCAATGTCCTGTAGATCAGAATGAGCAAACTTCAGTCCTCCAAATGTTGCTGGGTTGCACTTCCCAGCATTCCTATTTTTCGGCTATGCTACCCACCAATGGCTTATGGGAGATGAAGTCCAACAACAGCTTTGCTACTGCAGATAGTATATGTTTCACCTGAGCAAGTCCCTCCACTAGATTTTATTTTAGGTAAAAAGCAACAGCAACTGTGTTAATCATACAGGTTTAAAATGCCTGATCTGCAGGAAGTCTTTTCTCCTTGCTGCACAATGGTTGTGGCAGTCGGCAAAAGAAAACCCATTGTGTATTGTAGATGGATGATTGCACCACCAGCATTTAACTCACTACGTTTTCAAAAGAACTTTGAGAGATCCAAGTTATGAAAGGCACCATAAAGTATAAAACCTATTTACATTCCAAGAGAAATAGTGCAGGTTTGTTTATGAACTCTGAACAACATCAGGGGACTGTATGAAGGAAAACACCCCCACATTTTTCCCATTCAGATGCATTTCAGAATGTAATGGAAGTAGCTGTAAGGCAGAATTATACCTGAAAAATTAAGCTACAGTTTTCAAAAGAAAATAATAAGAGACCTGTTTGACACCGCAATCAGTCATAGCTAACCTGAGCTATCTGTAATTCAAAGCAAAAGAAGTTGCTAAATCACTTTCTTCTACAACTTTCTAAACCCAGCAATTTTGTACATCATATTCTCCATGATTAGGCAGTTAGCTGTGCTGGATAAGATAATTAGGACATTTATGATGTTATCACTGCAGGAACTCACCTTGTTTTAGAATTCTTGACAAGGTGAATGATTTCCATTTCCCATCATTATGGTTCTGGTTGCCGACAACAGTAGCTGTTCCAGAACCTAGATCATAACTGACTTTAATATGCCCATCATTGAGTTCGATGCTCATGAAATCTTTCTGTAATGAGAAGCATCAGCAATTGTATTTAGCTTCTGAAAGGCAGGTTCCCTGCCATTTCCACTCCCACCATAGGTAATATGCAAGGTTCTTTCTTTCTTTCTTTCTTTCTTTCTTTCTTTCTTTCTTTCTTTCTTTCTTTCTTTCTTTCTAAGTTCATAGAAGGCATCATAATTGATGGCATTCAGTTTGAGGAACCCATTGCAAATGACAAGGTAGAGTCTAACAAAAATAACTTTTATTAATGACTAGATAACAAAACAAAAACATACGCTGAGAAACAAACATCCAGTCCACTGTCTCAAATTAATATTTTATTTATTTATTTATTTTATTAGATTTATACCCCGCCCATCTAGACAGATAGTCTACTAGTCTATTCTTAAAGACATAGTACATGCCTCTCTTCTGTTGTTTCCACCAAATCCTGGTAGGTATTTGCACACATACAAATATATATTCTTTATATTTCCAAAAAAGGAACTATATCAGGTGGAAGGATTTTTCCAATTTTTCTACTATACTATTGTCACCTTTTTATATTAATTTTGTATTAAGATTCTGGACTGATAAGAAGAAAATAAAGTGAAAAGCCAGAATACCAACATTTGTATTAGGTATTCATTAGGTAATTAAGATAGGCAGATTTTTTTGTATTGTGGATCTCATTTTAGGAATAAATCTTCTAATTCCATTCCGAATGGTCATATGATGATCTCTGATACCCACATGTGTTTCTAGACCTAGATGAACACTAGTAGCAGTCTCTGATACAGATAAAGAATCTGGAAGAATAGTGTGGTCTAAAATAAATAAATAATCTTAATAATCTTAAAACTGCAGAGCTGGAAGAGACACTGTGGATCATCGAGTCCAGCCCCTGTCAAGGAGGCACAGTGAGGAACTGAACTACCAATCTCTGCCTAAACCACTGAGCTATCCAGCAGTAGGAAAATACCAGAAAAGATACATGTGCTCATATATCTTTTCTGCTCACTTTGATTTGATCAACCATTTTTAATGCATGTGTTTCACATAATGTTCAACTTCTGGTAAACATCAGCATTCATTAGGGAATAATAACAGTTGCTTTTCTTAATATGCACATGGAGATATACCTTCCCATGTTTGGACATATACAAATGAATTTTGACAAATACGTTCTACGTGATAGTCCATGCTTGCTTGTGCCATTAGTGTTTCCTGACATTCATATATCTCTTAAGACATTTGTCAGTATTCATTTCATTACAGATAGCCTCTCTAACATATGTAGCACATCTTGTCATCTGTATAGCACATCTGATCTAGATGCTATTGTTGAAATTAAAAGAAAGAACTAAGATAATAAACTAGTGTCCTGTGAAAAATAGTATTTCGTTTGAAATAACACATTATTTACATATAATCACATTTTTTAACCTGCTCATGGATGGAGCTCTGATTGTTTATCACTCTAAAACATATTCTGAATTCTTGTGGGAACTGGGAGTTCAATGTACACTTCCCGTATTCCCCATCTATACACTTCCTCATTACTATTCAGTTTACCTGAGAACAAGAACTCAAGTAGCCTCTGCAGTGCAAAGGAAGAGGTGTGATTCGGCTAGTGATGTGTACAGAGTCCTCCCATTTTCAATAATGTTCCTATGTGCACTGTCTGTCTATGATTGACTGGATACACATGGGACAGAGGAATAGGGGAGAAACAGGACTTTGCTAAGCTCTGTGTACATCCACTCACATACAGCATCTGTACCATCATGCAGAGATGAATCATGGCTCAAATTGTCTTCATAGAAGTGTATGGCCAACTTTACAACCAAGGAATATCACAAATAATCACATACATTTCTTAATACAGAAAGTATTGCAATGAAATATTTTTCTAAATCACATTAAGCCTGACTATAAATGATCAAAGAAAGTAGCTGACAGCCATGCAGTCCAATATTAATGATTCTTCAGTATTACAACTCAAAAAGTGATATCCATTAGAAGTAGTTCACATAATAATTGAAATGATCTGCCTAGAATTCTGCTAACAGCATTATACAAGCTGTTGTGCTGTGTCATCATAAATCACCCCGTTTTAGCTATAAATGACTTCACACAAGCCTTCATTTAAGTGACATCCATCACGAGCCTCATAACATACATTTTAATCTCTGCTTACAAGGAACTGCATTCTCCATAATGTTAACAATAGAAGTCAGAAAAGGCTTTACCATTTTTTAAAGTCTTTGTTACAGAGCTTTAATATTCACTGCATTTTAATCATATAACTGAATTTAATTCAATTTTAATGTTTGCCATTTTATTGTGTTTCAATCTGTTATAGTTTTATATTTTCCTGTAAGCCACCTTGAGTCCCAATTCTGGGAAAAAGTTGGTGAACAAATGAAATGAAATAAGGCTTACCAAGTCAACTGTAGCAAGGTACATCAGAAGAGCAGTGGAAGAAAATGTCTTGAATTTGAACATGACCATAGAGATATTTGGATTCCATCTTATTGGGCGGCTCACCGTAGCATAGCCTTCCCCGTCAAACTGAACAGTGCCCTCACCATCTGCCACCTGAGGGCTGAGGAGAAAAGGAACAGTCAAAATCCAAATAAGATTTCCTTGAACTCCGGAACATATAACTGAAAAAAGCAGTCACTGAAGCTGGAAAATCTACATAGTACAGATCTTTTAGCATTACAGTAATATGGACATATTTTGAAACTGATCTGTTGGTCCCTCTCTATATTTTCAAATAATGGCATTTTTTGAGCAACAACATCAGTGAATTCAGTCCTTGTAGTATTGATCAATCTCCTATAATTTTCTTTTTTTGAGAGACTAGTCAGACATGATTTGTGAAAAGAAATGACTGATGAGCATGGTTCTCATGTTATGATAAGTTATGATAGTCTAAAAATGTCACCCTTACATAGAAAATGCTAGAAATGGCTAAATGAGAAACACAAAAATGTAAGTAACAATTCATATTGATTTTTTAAGCAAAATTATGATCTTACATAATTTGCACATTTGAAAGAATAGAAATGGAGAAGGTACAGAGGACATTTACCTGACAGCACACCCTTTACACTCTCCTTCAATGTCTCTGAAATTCCATAGTCCAATTGGTTTGCTGTCTAAATAAGTCTCTCCCATACAGCCAGTAAACGTTGTGACTCTGACAGCCTCAGATTTCTGGAAATACAAAATCAGTTCTGATGTCTTTGTTATGGGACACCACAGCTTGGAAAATAATCAGCTAGCATTCCAAGGGCCACTTGAAAGGTAGTAATTACCTTTTATGGTTACAATTTTGAAGTTACTATACTTTCCCACTCTTGAAAGTAGCTAAAATGTTTAATTTTTAGTTACCTAAAAACACATCTAACTGCTACAGGCCATTGATCTGAGGTACAAACTAGACCTTTCTCCCATCCATTCTGTCATTTCAAGAACCACTAATTAGCATGAGATTAAATCTGGGGCAGTATTTCAGTCACATGGTATTCTGTCTCTGTCATTTAATGAGACCATATATTTGTGACTATAAAAAATTACAGTTACTGTATAGAACCAGTTAAGTTACTCCTCATTGACTTACAGTAGAAATGTAATGAAGTTATAGGAATTGACAAAAAGAATACATGTAACTAGATATTTTAAGCTAGTCACTTCCATGCTCTGTGGACAGCTGTAAATATGGGGTCTGTTTGATTGTCCACTATGCTCTTGTCTCCTGTTTGTGCCCAGACAGTTTTGATCATCGACTGATATAGAAACTTTTTAGCCAGACACAACCTCTTTGTGCTGAGGGTAGGTGCACAAGATGAACTGGTGTGGCTTACTTGGTGATTAGGGACCGGGGCAAGCTGATGTGCCTCACTCACTATGATTCAAACTACATGTTAAGAGAAATGTATAGTCCTTGCAATTAACACATTCTCCCTCTAGTGACAGGATTTTCTGAGATGCCAGTGTGTGCAATTTGACTTGCAAAGTAAGTTCATATTTACTTTCCAGTGACCAAAAGAAAGCATAGCTAAGTGTAAGACAGAGAGCTGCGGAAAATAATGTGCTTTGACCGACACACATCTTCTACTGCTTGAGGGAACACTGCCTGTAAATACATGCTAATAGCAGTGTCTAGTTGCCAGGGATGTTGACAGGTCTTTGGGTCTGGGTCCAAGGTCTGAGTCCGAGTCTTTGGCATCAAATCCCAAAGTCTGAGTTCCTACTGAAAACAAGCTTTTTTCCTCAGAAAAAAAGAGAGGGGGTCGGTGAGTTCTGGTTGTGAGTTGAGTCTGAGTCACTGGGGGAAAAAAAACACCTGAATTGAGTCACCAGTGCAACTTAAGTCTGACAGTGAGTCCTGTGACTTGAGTCCTCATCCCTTCTAGTTGCACTCTGAGAGCAGTAATATGTTCACCTAGGGATGATGATGTGATGCAATTGCATACAGTCTTTTCCAAAAGCCACTGATAAATGAGTAACACTATGGAGGCTTATTATGAGTGTTGTCTTCCTTCTTTACGCTTTGCTTCCTTTCCTGTCATCATACAGTATAGTCACAGCTTAAGTTGAAAGTATTAAGAGATCAGTCCTGACAGCATATGAAATCCTGCTATTCACAGGCCAGAATCTTACTGGACCTGTACGTGTACACAAGAGGAATTGTGGAAGTTGCCATGGCAAATCGGCGAGATTTCATTTGCATGTCAGTCATGTGCTCAGTTCAGTCCCTGATTGCACATCTGACACATGCCCAGCACTTTGTCCACCAGCTGCAACAACCTCAGCAACTCATTTTGCACGCCCATAAATGTCCAGTAGGATTTTGGTCAAGGTGATGTTGAGTCACACAGATTTTTAATGCTGTCTAGGTTTTCAGTGAATGTGTTCCACAGAATGATCACACACTGTTTTAATTACAACCTCCAAAAGAATATTCATTATCTGAGCCAGTTATACAAGCAATTATGTATCTATGTATCTATTTATTTTTGAAATACAAGCCAGATAGAAGCTGGTGAAAAACATTAGCAATGTGGATCTCAAAATTTAATTGCATCTCTGCAAACCATCTTCAGTGCATTGTTTGAACTGGGCCTTAGTATAATGATAATATCAAAGAAGAGCTTTACAGGTACTGTGGACTGCCAGAAAGACAAATAAATGAGTATGAGATCAAATCCAGCCTGAATTCTCACTAGAAGCAAAGATAACTAGACAAAAGTTACTGGATTTGGACATATCATAGAAGGAGAAGGATCACTGGACAAGAATATTAGGAAAAGTGGAAGGCAGAAGGAAACAAAAACACAAAGACCTCATGTGAAATGGATTGGCTCAATAAAGGAAGCCACAGCCTTTAATTTGCAAGAGCTGAGAAGGGTTATTAAGAATAGGACTTTCAAATTTATTTAATTTATATTATTTATATGCCATCTTTCTCCTCACAATGGACTTTTTGGAGGTTATTCATTCATTCACAGGGTTTCCTTGTCAGAAGTGATTTGATAACATATGACAGTAAAGAACAATGTCACTACATTCTAGAAATGATAAATACCTTCTGAATATTTCAAAGTTATCCTATATATGTTCATGGAAACTATAGTATTGCCTTGATCATGTGAAAGAAACTATAAAAGCCATCAGAATGGCTTCTTGACAGAGTTAAATTATTTTGGAGTGTTTCTTTTCTTTTCTTTTTGCTCACAAGCCAGCAATATTAACATTCGAATTCCAAAATAAAAATAAAAATGTTTGGCTAAGATCATCCGGATTTTTTAAAGGACTTTTGTTCCAACAGGAACTTGTCCTTTAAAAAAATATCTAACTTTCTTTTATGTTTCACTTCAACGATACGAGCTTGTTTCAATTCCCGATATTCAGCAAATTAAGACCCACAAGCACCTGCTACTTTTCATGCAGCAATTATGAATATTAAAAATATTAATGTGCGAGCATATGGAGAACAGCAACTTGACTTTCAAAGAGAGGCATGACATGAAACTCAAACAACCTGGATGATCTATTCCAAGGTCACTGTCAATGTTCTAATTGACGAAGTACAATTTTAATGCCACTTTTGAGGACTTCATGATAAAAAGGCACTGCATCCTATTTGAGTCAAACTGGGAAAGTACGTTAAAATGAAAAATCCCACCAAATAAATGAAGAACTAAAAAGCAAGAAACTTGAGAGAGGAAGGTGAAATAATTTTTCAAATATTAAATCTTTCATCGATCATTTAAACTGTTTAGCCCAAGCTCCTCCCTTACCACTCCTACTTTGCTGCAGAACTTTACAAGGACTAGAAGTATGGTTTGGGAACCATTGCTTCAGGGAGGGACTAGTAACATCACTGGGGTGAGCTATTCCATCTGTGCACCCCAGCTAGTACTTGCCTTTTAAGGAGCTCTAGGGGTGTGCATGATTCCTGGGTCTCTTTTGACACAGAAGATGCCTTTTGCTTTGAGACATGTGGAAGGGTATATTCAATGTTAAATACAGATAATAAACACGTGCCGTCCCTAAGTCATTGAATTTAGCAAATCTCTCTGAAATCCCAACAAGTCTATGATGTTGCTCTAGCACTGTCCAAATCCAAGTGGTCAACACATAGACTAGTTAACAGAACAGTCATTACCTTTATTTTTCCAGTTAAACCTCCAACAAACAGCATGGCATTTGCATCCACATCCAAAATTGTGTAACCTGGTGGAGAAATTGCATGGAAAATGCTTGGCACAATGGTGGCTTTAGGACCCTCTAAAGCCTGTACTGAAACTGTGCCATTTCTCCCAGTCCTTCAAAAGAAAAATAAGAAGAAGAAAAATAAGAATTTTTATTTATTTATTTATTTATTTATTAGATTTATATACCGCCCATCTAGAATGTGTCTACTCTGGGCGGTTTACATATAATATAAAAAATAAACTAAGATAAAATCCAGATTAATCCAAGATGGGAAAGAAAAAGGGGAAAAAAAGAAGAGGAAGAAGAAGAAGGAGAGAAAAGAAAAAGAAGAAAAGGGGAGATAGGCTAGGTAATGGCTGTAGGGAAGGCCTGCCTGTATAGCCATGTCTTCAAGTTAGTCTTGAAGGCCCTCAGCGAGGGAGCCAGGTGGATCGCAGCAGGTAAGTTGTTCCAAAGGCGAGGGGCCACTGCCGAGAAGGCCCGATTTCTGTTTTTTTCCCTCTTGGTGTTAGACCCCTCAGCCGCCCAGCCTGACTGGAGCAGGTGATACGGGTAGAACTGGGCGGAAGAAGGTGCTCTGCCAGGCATTGAGGTCCTAAACCGTTAAGGGCTTTATATGTAATGGTTAACACCTTGAAATCAATGCGGAAGCGGATAGGTAGCCAGTGTAAGGCGGCCAGAGTGGGGGAAATATGGTGAAATCTTTTCACCTCTGTTAATAGCCTGGCCACCGTGTTCTGGACCATCTGAAGCTTCCGCATCAGTCTCAAAGGAAGCCCCACGTAGAGAGTGTTACAGTAGTCTATTCTTGAGATTACAAGCACATGGACCAGCGTGGTGAGTGCCCCTGTGTCTAGATAGGGACGCAGCTGGGCAATCCGCCGAAGATGTAAGTGGGCAGACTGAACCACGGACGCTACTTGGGTCTCCATGGTAAGCGCCGGGTCAAGATGGATCCCCAGACTGCGAACCGAATTCTTTGTGGTGAGAGTCACCCCCCAAAAGAGAGGGAGTTCCCCAAACCACTGATATCGGGGAGGCCCACCCGCACGAACTCCGTCTTGTCCGTGTTCAACCTTAGTCCATTCGACTGCATCCATTGCAGAATGGACTCCAGGCAGCACCCAAGGGACGGAACAGCATCCACTGCAGATGGAAAAAAGATGTAGAGCTGGGTGTCATCAGCATATTGGTGACACGAAGCTCCACATCCCTGGATGACCCCCCCCAACGGCCTCATATAGATGTTAAACAGCATTGGGGAGATGATCGAACCCTGCAGAACCCCACAACTGAGGGACCATGGGGCCGATATATTCTCCCCAATCTGCACTCTCTGAGGACGGCCCTCCAAGAAGGACCGGAGCCAAGCGAGAGCAAGGCCACCAATCCCCAACTCGGAGAGCCTCCCCAGGAGGATACCGTGGTCGACGGTATCAAAGGCGGCTGAGATATCAAGGAGGACGAGCAAGGACATTTTGCCCCTGTCGGCCCACCTAAGTAGGTCATCCAGGAGGCCGACCAATGACGTTTCCGTGCCGTGGCGCGGCCTGAAGTCCAACTGAAATGGATCCAGTGCATCGGTTTCATCCAAGAGAGCCTGAAGCTGGTCAGCCACCTCTCAACTACCTTGCTGAGAAAAGAAACATTGGCAACGGGCCTATAATTGCCAATGTTGTCCGCCGCCAAGCTCGGTTTCTTTCTAATGGGTCTAATGAGCGTTTCCTCAATAAGAGACCCATTTATTATTTCAGTGGCCTGTTCAGTTATCACCGGCCTGGCAGCTTTGATTAGCCAGGCCAGGCAAGGGTCAAGGGTCATGCCCGGCTAATGAAGGGAGGAGGTGGGAGGAGAAGGGGAATTCTATCATTAATGAACTAATTAATCAACTAATGAACTATTGTGGCTCAGTAAAAATGTTTGTACATCTTTTTCTCTCTGGGTGACATCTCAGTGGCAGAGATTTGCTACAATCATGGCACATCTCCACCTCTCATAGTTTGGATTAGCTGTTCTTCATTAAAGTCCAAATCTCTTCCCATTTACCCTCCACCTTCCTTTCAATAATATATTTCAGTATATAATATTTGTCGTAACAAATTATGTGCCCAAGATATGAGAACTTGCGTTTCTGAATAATCAACTCTATTTCTTTCTTTTTTCCCCCTCCCTCTCCAATGAAACACCTTTTCATTCTTTATTCTATCAGTTCATGGAATGTAAAAAATTATTGCATGTCCACATTTCAAAAGCATTTATTCTGTTCAACATCTCCTTCTCAGGAGTCCAAACCTGACATCCATAGAGGAGGGCTGACCACATGTAACACTTTAGCATACTCTGCCTCGCAGATATATTAAGCTGTTTCTTACACAACAGTTTCTTTAACTTCATAAAAGCTGTTCTCGCTGTCTCAATTCTTTTATTGCTATATTGCAGTCTTTGTGGTTGCTAATGAAGCATCTTAGTCATAATATTATCTCTACTCCTCACCATTGTGTGTACATGCAAGATAACAATGTGTAAATTTCTGTATGCTGCTCTATATAGTCAGAAGAAGATACAGTATAACTGGCTGCCTACTGATCTCATAAAAGAAGATTAGCCGGCTAACACAATTGTTTGTTGTCCAGGCTTCAGTACAGCTGCTTGACTGCAGGTGTTATTGTTGATGTCATTGTTTCATCCAACTTGCAATGACTGTAATACAATTTTTAAAGTCTTTGACATACTGTATTCAAGGATGGTTTTACCAGTGTTATTCCCCAGTGAGTTTTTATGAGCAATGGGGAGTTGAACACAGGTTTCCTGAGACCGGGTCTATCACTTGAACCACTATACCACACTAGACAATAATGTAATTATGGGGTGGAGGCTCCAAGTGTGCTGCCTTCATTTGAGAAGAGGTAAAAGAAAACTCTCAAAAGGCCACCCACAGGGTTGTGTGGACTACCTTCACATTCTTTCCCCTCACTTGTAGCTTCTTCGAATTTTCTGGATCATTCTATGCAAGAGGAAGAGACACTTCCCTAATGCACATTGTCCTTTCTATATACTGGCAAAACTTAAAAAGTTACTTTTAAAAATGAATGTAGTGACATGTTGAAGCTGTCCAAAGCAAGTTGTTACATTTATTCTTTGTAAAAGAAGTTTCTTGCTTCTGTTTACTGGGCTCTTTGATCCTCCAAATCCAAAATAAAACTCTGCTCTTTTAAAAAGAATGAAATACTTCATCTGTGTAAAGATATATCTATACTTTGTTTGATTGGAACAAATAAAACATTAAAGTTCAAATCTCTGTATATAAAATTAAAGCACAACATTGATTTTTTTTTTTAAATTTGCTAATGCATTTATTTGTTCCATGGAGATTGTCTGCTTCTTGAATCAATAATGTATTTTATTCCATGAAGCAGAAATGGTTATTCCCTCCCCTCTCTGGAAATGTCATGTCTTTAAATTCCAGTCTGTTTTGCTTCAACAAATTGATAATGTTAACAGGATACGCATGGGATTCCTTAGTGAACATTATCTACAAAATAACATAAATCGGACTGTCATGCAAATTACTGGCAAAAGCGTTTAACAATTCTAATGGTGCCTGCTGTATAATTAGACTGTAAAATGAAATGTATTATTAAGGCATAATTATGATGCTATGTAACATACTTATCAAAACAAGAATAAGCATTAGTCAACTGGTTAACTAGTATTTCATTTGTAATTTCTGTCACATAAAACTTCTAACAAGATTAAAGACGCTCCCATAATAACTTGTTTTCAACACTCCAGTTTCAGAATTAATATAATACAAAATAGTTGTAGAAAAAAAGACAGTGAGATTTTATACTGCAGTACACAAAGCATGAGGAGGAATGACAGAAATATATTTTTTTATGGAGGAAGGGTGAGATGTGCACACACACCCTAGAAACTAATTTTGATTAAGATGCATACAATTCCATGTGCTTTAAAGATAACTTGTTGTACAGTAGGACTCCTCATATCCTTGGGATCAGTATCTGCAGTCTGAAAATATTAAAAATATTAAATCTAAAAAACCAGAATGATCTGTTTACACAATGCAGTTACCAGAACTGGCCGCTAGAGGGAACCAAAGACTATACTATATAGGTAATCACCATTTCGCCTAGTCCCCCGCCATTTTGAGGTGATTCCCCCTACCTTACCGAGCGTAATTGTTGCCAGCCATCTTCGGCTATTATCCTTACAGGTACAAGAAGAGCCCCGAGTCCAACAAATTATAGGTATGTTGTATATAGTGTTCACTATTATCTGCAATTTTCTGTATCTCCGAGGGGCTTAGGAGTAATTCCCCGCAGATATGTGGGTCCTACTGTACTTCTTTTGTAACAGTCATCACAAGGTGCTCCTGAGAAATAATTGCATGTAACATGGAAGGGTAGGTGCCTCTGTGCACTCAATGAATGTGGATTCACTTGGGGCAAGACAGCTAAGTACATATTTCACCTCTAAACAGTACCTGTAGAGTACCCATCAACATGCATTAGTGGTAATTAACTTGATGTCATACTATCAAAGTAAAGATAAATTCTGGGTCTTCTTTATAGAAATTATGAGACAATGTTTTGAAAAGATGAAACTGCTAGGGAAATCTATGTAAAAATTGAAGAACAAAAATATTTATTTTATGTTTCAAAAACACATATACTTGAGTTTTCTTGTGTTTGTATTCTGACCTCCCATGCATTCTGGGTAACTCAAATAAATTCAAATATACAAAGCACAAAAATAAAGGAACTTCTAAAGGATTTCCCCTTTAATTTTGCCAAGAAAAAGAAAGCAGAGCACTAACATTATAAAAGCTAAGACAACATTCTTTGTTAAACCTAAACAATTTGGTTGTCTTAACCTACATTTTAGAACCCATCCAGAGCTTCCTGGGAAGAAGCTACAGGACTATAATACCACTACTGAAAATGCTCCTGCTCGATACCATAACAGAGTCCATCTTGAACATTAAATCCTGTCATAAAAGAATTGAGTACTTGCCTTGATGCTTCAATTCGGTACCAAAATCCATCATCAATTGTCAGATCTGGATACTCAACGCGACCCACTCCAGATCCTACATCCCATAAGAAATCTACTTTGCCTTTACGCATTTCTATGGCCAGAAAGTCAGTCTAGAACAAAGACATATTTTTTAATAAAATTAAGTGGAAAAATAGTTAAAAACTACTATTTATAAGCAAGGAATTTATTTATTTATTTGACTTCTATACTGCCCATGTGACTGCAACAGCAAATAATACTTTAAATAAATTCACAAAACATAATTGCAATACTAAAAATCAAACTAATGAGATCAATCCACTTGAACTAAAAAAAGAACAGCATAAAAAGCAATTAATACAGACAAGGTGGTGGAGCAGATAATTAAATGCCGAAAGAACCACTATTCTCTACCGATGTAATATCCGGTAAAGTCTGCCTAAACAGCCATGTTTTCAAAATCTTTAAAAAATTCCCAGTGAAGGAGCCAGATGAATTTCCGGTGGGCATTTATTCCAGAGGTGAGGAGCAACTGCTGAGAAGGCCCAGTTTCTGGTCTTTCCAGGCTTCTCTCAGGGTCAATAATCTCAACAGCCTGGCTTGGGAAGATGAAGTGGGTCGGGCAGATCTCACTGGAAGAAGGTGTTCTGCCAAGTATCAAGGTCCCAAACTATTTAGGGCCTTGTATGTCAGCATTATCACCTTGAAGCTGGCACAGAAACAGACAGGTAACCTGTGCAAGGCAGCCAAAGTTATCCGGCTGTCATATTCTGGACCTGCTGAAGTTTCCATAACAGCTTCATGGGCAGCCCCACGTAAAGAGGGTTGCAGTAGTCTAAACTTGAGACTACCACTGTGGGACCAGCGTGGTGAGGGACCTGATGTCAAGATAGGGACACAGATGGGCAATCCACCTCAGGTGGAAAAAGGTGGAATGGACCACTGACACTACCTGGGACTCCATTGATAGCACTGGTCCAAAAGTATGTCCAGACTGTGAACCTCATTCATAGCAGAGAGAGCAGGCTCCTGAAAAGAGAGGGAGGCCCCCAAACCACAGACATTAAGGGCACCCACCCACAGGACTTCCATCTTGTTTGAGTTTAGCCTCAGTCTATTGTCCCTCATCCATTCCAGCACAGCATCTAGTCAGTGCTCAAGGGACAGGATGGCATCTACTGCAGAAGGATGGAATGAAATGTAAAGCTGGGTGTCATCTGCATATTGGTGACATGAAGCTCCAAAATTCCTGACGACCTCCCCCAGCGGCCTCATATAGATATTAAACAGCACTGGGGAGATGATTGACCCCTGAGGGGCTGCACAATTAAGAGTTCAAGGGGTGGACATTATCTCCCCAAGCTGCACTCTTTGAGGATGATCCTCTAGGAAGGACCGGAGCTAGGGAAAAGCCACCGATCCCCACCCCACAGTGCCTCCCCAGGTATTGAAGGCACTGAGAGGTCAAGGAGGGCCAGCAGGGATATTTGGCCCCTGTCGGTCTCCCTCAAAAGGCCATCCTGCAAGGTGACCAATGCTGTCTCTGTGCCATGACATGGCCTGAACCCAGACTGGAATGGATCAAGGGCGTCAGTCTCCTCCAGAAGTGCCTGTAGCTGATCGGCCACCACCCTCTCCACTAGCTTGCTTAAAAAAAGGAACGTTGGTGACGGGTCTATTAATTATTAATATCATTCATCGCCAAACTTGGTTTTTTTATAAATGGGCCTAATCAGTGTCTCCTTAAGGGCTCAGGGGACCCTGCCCTCAATTAATGATGGCAGTGGCCCATTCCGTTGTTATTGGCCTGGCAGCTTTTATAAGCCAGGTTGGACAAGGATCTAGGAAGGTTGTGAGAGCCTTACAGCAGTCTAGCACCCTGTCAACTTCAGATGACATCACAGGCTGAAACTGGGTTAAAATAGCCAGACAAGGCAGCACAGTTGATGTCTCGGCTCGATCTACTGAAAGAAAATGGTGGTCAAGGTCAAGGTCTCAGCGGATGGTCTCTGCTTTATGTTTTAAAAATGCTGCAGATTGGTCACAGGAAATACTACTCCCACACATTGCACCTTGGAAACCAATTGGATCCAATAGCTTGCGGGGACAGACCATCTTAATGGGTCCCATCTCCTCATGGGGGGGGGGGAAGCACCACTGAAACAGTAACAAAAATGCACTGCAATGTGAAGGCATGCGAGTGAATTAGTAAATGAGTAAAAAAATAAAAGAAACATGAGCAGACAATAATGACACAATATTACATGAAAAAGAGAATTATCTTAATCTCTTAGTTTTCCATTGAGACAGCTACTTTTAATCATGATTTACATGACAGTTTTACTAATTCACATATTAGTAATTAGTGCCAGCCAATTATTACTCTAGCAGAACCATGCAATCCATCTCTTTATTGGCTTGTTCTAGATATTCTTGAGTAGAGTAAAAGTAACAGCCACAATTATCAATACATTATTATATTAAATTGCATTTAATAGACTTCTGTTTCCTCTATCTATGTGTATTATGGTGTAGTACATTAGCTCTCTATGGGGGCCAGACGTTCTTTATGTGCTTTCCATGTATAACTACTTCCTTCCTTTAGTGAGATTTAGTCAAGTCCTGCACTTGAATAATTTGCACAGAGTTAGGAAACTGACATGGGGGGGGGGGGGGAAATACATGGATTTGAGTACCATAATGTGAAGGACCACTTTTCTGCACATGAATCTGTTTGGCAGTTAACAGCTATATTATATGTCATCTGGGTTTCTATACCATCTAAGTTAAATGGGCAGCTATTGGAAAAAGGGCCTTCTTATTGACACTGCCCAAATAATGGAATGACATCCTAAATTGTATTTTAAATCATATATTGTTTAATTTATCTTTTAATATTTAACTTATTGTGTTTTTAAATTGTGTGAATTTTAATGTTGTGAGCCGCTTTGGGTCCCTTGTTGGGAGAAATGCGGCATATAAATAAAACTAATAATAATAATAATAACCTTCATCTTGAACTTTCATAAGTGCCACATGAAGTCCATCACATTTCAGACTGTTATGTTTGATCTGCTTTTTAGAATTTTTACACTCTGTTCTTGAGTCCTTTTTTTTTTAGCCCTGCTTCCACCCTTGGACAAATGGACAATGTCCACTGCTTGTAAAGAAGCATGGATCACAGACTTGACATGCTAGGACATCTTGAATAGCAAGGATTATTAAATCATTGCCCACCCACCTCAAATATTCCTGCTCCCTCTGAACTTAGTAGCAACAACTTTCACAATAGCTTCAGGAGTGGCTACTAACCCTTGTTAAGCTGTAGTATATAATTGTATCCTACCCCAGCTACACTGCAAAGTATTTTCAGGTGCTTTGGTTTTGAATGGGCAAGTCGGGGCCTCACTAGATAATATGAAGTTCTCCTATTTAGTGGCCATACAAGTAGGGAAAGGGTTTGATTGTAGAAACGTGTCAAAGAAGATGCATCAGTATTATCCATCCATCCCTTTTGAAGTGTAAAAAAGAATGTTCTTTTCAAGTCTTGTACCAGAGACAATAAAGTGGCTGGGAAGAAGATGTTATCAGAGCATGAAAGATGTATTTCCTTGAATGTTTTATTACTGTTTTTAATGTAATACTTGTTTAATTATTTTTAATATTTGTATACCTACTGTTTCTAGATTTAAATACTGTCTTTTTAATGTTGTAAGCCACTTTGGGTTCTTTTTAAGGAGAAAGACAGGATGCATGGATGGATGAATGAATGAATGAATGAATAAATAAATAAATGTGTGCTTTGTTGCTAAGACGCCTTGGCTTTATGAAAGATCTGTTCAAGGTGGGACTTATCTGCTGATGTTCAGTTATTTGCATTTTTAAGTGTTTCTGAGGTATGTGGCTATGAGGCCTATCATCATGACCCCATGCCCTTAAAAATCTATCACTATAACCCTGGTGATGCCTATTAATGCCAACAGAGATAAAGCTGATAAAGAAAACGTAACGGTTACATTGGTGAAAGTTTAATATGCTATATGCTGGTATTTGGTAGAAATCCTCAAAACATAACTGCTATTTTTAATTGTCATTTATATTGGCTTTAGCAAAACTGAATATCCTGTTGAAATATGTCAAAGAAGAGAAGGAGGAAGATGCTGATGATTGGGCTTGATTTCTCCATTCATTTTAGACTGCTAAATAATGTCTTAAGCAATATTGATGTGAGCAACATGTGAGCCCCATCCACTAACAGAAACACACCAAAGTTCTTAAAAGGCAGTTTAACTAAGACTCTGTGGATCAGTGCCTTTTATTACCATACAATAAAGTAGGAAGACAAAAGTCAAATCAAATATTAGAGAAGTTTGACTTGTTTGTTATAGTGGCAATTATGATGTTTTTTGTATAATGTGGAGTGGGTGAGTCACTCATAGTGTTACTATGAGCAGGCAGGAGGGAACTGTTGACCCCTTCTATGGCTTATGCTTCCCTCCCAATGAGATTCTCCTGGCTAACAGAAACAAGAGAAGGCCACTTTAATTCTTTGCTTCAGCTTTTACACCTGTATCAGATTCCCAGCAAATATGTAATGTATCTGCCAGTGGTGTGCTTTGTAAAATCCCTAATCATTATTGAACCCAAGTCTTTCAAATTTTGTTTTCTTTTATGATGACCAAGAATTATTATTTTGCAAGTTATTCTTAGTTCCCCCAGCCTTCTGTCTCTACACTTATCCTTCAAACATTTTTCTGCCACTAGATTAGATGATCCCTTCAGGCAGCCCTGGAATGTCTTCGTTCTACAGAAAAGTTCTTTTAAGTTTTAGTACTTTAAATATAAAACATTGCTAAGTATTGACAGGGCAGGTGTTTTGTCCTGCTCAGTCACGATGCCTCGCTCTAAGAAGGATTCCTTTTGCAAAGAGAGGAGTCAGCACTCTGCTGTCTAGAGCCCACCAAGGGGGGAAAAAACCCACCACTGGCTGCAAAAGCACCAGTAACAGGAGTACTTTGCTGTGGCTTGGTGAGCAGCAGCAGCAGCAGCTGTAACTACATGGACCACTGAAGAGAGCATGGATATAGCAGCGTAGCAATGCAGCAATGGCATGTGGCCTTGTATGGGCCTGGCACCCTTCCTGCTCTACCTAGCTCATCATGGCTCATGACTAGATTTTTAGCTTTTATTTTCCACAGGTATCAGGATACATATTTGATTGTAAAACATTTATAAAACAAATACAGACTTACAAATTTGTTACTTCCAAGATAAAAAAGCAGATTGTCAGCAGTTGTTGTCTTGACATTAAGGATGACAGTGTTGTAGCTTCCTTTCTTTATTTCTGGTTTGTATGTGCGAATGCAGTTGCCTCCAGAAGCCACAGATACTTTGATCTACAATGGAAAACAAAATAAAACAGGAGAGAAATTTCAGGTTATACTTCCATTACTGCTGATAAAAGTTGCAGGTGTTCCCAAACAAACACAACAGATTCATTAAAAAAAAGAAAAAGAAACCTTTCCATCACGTGGTTCCTTGAAATTAAGCACATGGAATGAATGGCACTTTACTTTCCAGAATGCTGGATCTGGACTGCAAGGTGTGGCAATCTTTTCTAGCATTCTTCATAGACATCCTTATTTTGCCTTAAAGATGACTAGAATACCTGACTGTGACAAGGGTCAGCTATGACAACACAGTTGTTGAATATATTCATAAGTAAGTGACTAATGAATTCATGAGGGAAACCAAGCACATGGCCTATGTGGAACTTTTAGTCCATATGCTACCTTATTTTGAATGTATTCATTGCTATTACGTTATTGTGAAAACCTTTCACGTATTTTAATTCTGCTATGAGTTGCTGCTAGTTTAATCTCAGAGGAACCCTTTTAACTCTTAAAACTAATTATATAATACTCATTAAGTGTTCGTTTGCTGCTTACTGTAATATTATTGCCATTATGTAAGAAGGCTTTGGCATGTATATGAGTATAATAAAAGTTTCTGTAAAGTTCTGGACCATTTGGTTTATTGAACTTAAAGAGTCCTGTTACGAAAACAAACAAAATGGTAAACAATTTCAGTTTTTTTCAAAGTTCAAACCTTAACATAAAAATACAGGTTGGTTATTATGCAAGTGAGTATCATATTAGCAGCTGGTAAAGTTTGCTATGTCCATATCTTTTATATTTTTTGTGGGTAATTATAGGATTGTAATAATAGAATCATAGAAATATTGAGTTGGATGGGGCCTGTAAGGCCATTGAGTCAAACCCCCTGCTCAAGGCGGGAATCAAAATCAAAGCAGTAGCTTTTTTCCTTGGATTTTTTTCTTCGGTTTGAACCTTGAGATGTGGTTTTTAATTGCATCGATAAATTAATTTTCCTTTTTCCATGCACAAACTAGCTATAGGATTTAATTTTGGCTACCAAGGGAGCAGCAAGAGTAATTGAATGTATCCAGTGTGGGACAAGATTTTTAGGAATATCTAGGAATCTTATTACACAATGGAAAACTAAAACATTTTAATGATTCAAAAGTAAGACATTAGTGAATGCTGGGTTTACAAATGTTGACACTTAAGCACCTGCTTTTAAAATGTATGAAAATTACAAACCTTAAAAGACACTGGGTCAGAGCATAGTAAAAGTACATTTTTAGAAGTAAATATAATGAAAGTAATTATGAAGACCCTGCCAAATAACTTGTTGCTGGAAAGAAGAGTAACTCATGCTACTGGTTACATTAGTTGCTTTTTTGTTACTTTTTAGTTTACATTTTACATTATTAAAAAATACAAATATGGCCTGCTTTGTTGTTTAGTTGTTAAGTCGTGTCCAACTCTTCATGACCCTAGTCACTTTTGGCCTACTAGTTTGGGTTAAAAACACACACATAAAAGCCCACATCTTTTAGCCTCCAAAAATGATGAGCAAAAGTAACAGGTAAATGTTACTGTACACACAAAAAAGAACAATGTTACCAGTCATTTCTGATAGTATAGCATTCTGCCCTTGTTACCTGCCCCTCCCAAAAAGCAATGTGTTATGGATTATGACATGACTTCTAGTGTGTTGTTTCCAAGCTGTGCACTGGTAGACACAACAATATGTACGTAAAAATATGATCTGACAAAACAACCCAGAAACAGGTCTTATGAAGTATACTGGTATAACTGTAATTGCCACAAAGGCTGCATTATTGAATTTCCATCTGGGGGCCTTTTCCATCCACAGTTGCTGGGTGGAGGGTGGGAAGACAGAAGCGTCTAGTCAGAGGCATCCTTCACATTAAGAAAACAGCTTTGAAACCTATGAATGAAACCTGTGTCAGAGGTGGAGGAAATAATTTGTTGCCTTGCCTCTGTTTATACAAAATGTTATTTGTAAACCAAACAGAATATTTTATCATTGCTATTATTCCTTCTTGTATTCCTTCAGCAAGCAGCATGATGCTTTGACTTGAATTAAACAGTAGCTTACTGAACATTCATCTCTAGGGATTTCCTTTACAGATTTTTGTGGGTCATATGGCAAATAAATTTAGCATTACCAGCTGATCCTTGAGTTTAAAATGTAATTACACTGGGAAGACAGATTTGGGACTCTGTAATGAGGCTAGAAAATGATGCTCTTAACCCAAGGACACAAGGTGAAGAAAATCAAGAAAGTGAGAAAGCAATTCCACTTAATATTCTTGGTGATTCTGAAAAGGTGTTGTCAGCTTCCTCATACCATGGCAGTGCTTGCTTATTACAAAACCACACCATTTTCAGATAGTTGGGCCATAATTGTGAGCATAATGTCAATTTTTGAACAACTAATACAGATTTCAAAAAATTATTATGTATCAATATATTTACATATTTATTTATTATATTTTAATGTGTGTCATTAAATACATGGTGAATGTCCAAGTCCTTACTTGCTGCCAGGTGCAAAGCACAGAACAAGAGAAGATTTAAAAGAGTGTATCATCAATACAGATGGAATATCCTTTGATACACTTGATGCATATCAAAGGATATTCGATCCACATGGTGACTATTATCCCAGCAATAGTCTACATCACAGACCATAATGAAGAAACTAATCAGGAATACCTCAAAGGGAGTGTTTTATACATATATGTATGTGTGTGTTTGTGTCTCTCTCTCTCTGTGTGATTTTTACCACTCTCAACCAACTTGAGTGCCATTTATTAGCAGAATAATAATAAAAAATAAATAAGCAAATGAATTAAAAAATAAACATGTGGATGGAGAAAGGGAAATCTGTGGTAAAATTTTAATGAAAATAACAGTAATTGAATATAATATTCAAGTCCTCAATCTCTCACCATGGTGTGAGAAAAGAGTTTTCTGGTCTTTCTTTCTATCTTTCTTTTGGCCTATGTGATATGAAGTGGTAAGGTAAGAATGGCATGACATACTGTTGAGGAAAAAAGGGACAATGAGCTGCAGTTTAATAACAGGCCATGTACAAACCAAAAGAAATGATGTAAACATGGATGGAGCCAGAAGATAAGGTTGTCTCATCAATTCTAGTCATTGTGTTATGAAATCTCATAAAAATCTATCAATGCAATCACACCACATACGAAAGTTTTGCTTTAGATATACTAAAGGTGAACCTTGTGAACACTAGCCTTTCCCCAGAAACAATCTTAATTTTTAACTGGTCATACAACATTAAACACATGCTGGCCTTACTGGATGACAGAAAATTGTATCTAAACCATTGTTCAGTTTTCCTTGCTGTAATATTGAAAGTGCCTTTCCCAGGACTACCACGACAGTAGTGCCATAATGGAAACACTGTTCATGCAAACATTGGTTCTGGTTCCTTCTTGCACAGAAGGGAGACACTTCCCATGGTGGTATTCATAGCTGTTACCCAACATTACCCAGTCCATCCAGCTTTCCTTGTCCCAGTTATCAACATAGTTTTCTTCAGCTCTGTGTATTCTTTCGACTGAATGGAATAAAACAGCTAAAGAAATAATGCAAGCTGTTAAAATAGAAGGACTTACTGAATTGGCTTGCTTCCTGGCTTGATTGATCAAGTCTTTAATATGAGAGATGTTCTTCCCTAGGTTATCTTGAAGTTGTTTGATTGGTTTAAGCTTATCCATCAGCCGATCTGCTTCTTTTTCCAAGTTTTTAACAGTGTCATCTGCATCAGCAACTTTGTATGAAAAAACAACATATGAGCTTAAGCAATAGATGAAAATACCATTAGTAAATAGTGAGGAGGACATTGCAAGCCAGGGTGACTCTTGTGCTCAAATACTCTCTTTTTGCCCCTCCTCTCCCCTCAGGACTTGGAGGATGGTTATTCTGAACAAGTTTCCCATCATAATCTGCAACAGGAGAGAGGTTTCATCTTGGACTTCTGGTTTTACACTGTAGTTTTGAGTCAGGTGTACCAGAGAGTTGTGACTTAAAAATAAATACACAATATATGCCAAAAGCACCCTTGGAGGGGCTTGGGAGAGGTGGGAAAAATACATGGGCTATATACTCCTTCCCAAATTAATACACCATAGTTTATTAAGACCAAATAGCTATATCCGAAATGGCATTCTGTTATCAGTTTATTTTTATAGAAAGCAAAATGACTTAAACAGTATATTTGAGCTTCACTCAAAGGCAAAATAGAAGCAAGGGAGCAAGAATAAAAAAAAGCACTCTGGGTCTGTGATTATAATGTTGTCTGGGAGTTAACTGTGATCCTGTAATATGCCTAGGCCAGCAGTCAGAGGTCAGAGTACGGAAAATGCAGATTGCAAGCATTGATCTTTTACTCTTGCCTTACTGAATACTGGATAAAAGTAGCGGTAGCTCATTATTAGTAAAGTAATTAGCATTGATTAGTTCAGTGATCCCAAATTAGAAAAAGGGAATGAGGACCTCAAGTTTAAAAACCACTCCAGAAATGAAGAATAATCATGAGGGCCCATCACAGACATTTCTCAGATGTTTTCTTTACTCCTAAAATGCATGTTTATGTTTACAATTTGAACTAACTGGCATGTCATAAAAGTCTTTATTTATTTATTTTTGGTCTCACACAGCCTCAGCGTTGTAACATTTAAAGTGTGGGTCTGCATGAACAGCATCAACTAATGTATACTTACCTCAGTGTAGTGCATGGTGGGCTCCATGTGTAAAAGGGGTATCAAGCTCATTCTATTTCACATCTCCCTAAACCAGAGCTTCGAAATAACTAGTTATAAATTGTTACAGATTGTTACAAACTTGATTTAAGAGATATTGGGCAAAATCCTGTTGTTCCACCAGCGTAAACCAGACTGGAGTGCTGGAAATCATTAATTTAAATCTTCCTATTCCCCGCTTCAACTCTCAAGACTCCTTAGGGCTCCCTTTTGCCCTGAAGAAGCCTTTGGGAACCTTGGCAAGGGAGGGGGACTCTTTTAATCGTAAAAAATCACCATCAGATTGCTGCCATCAGTCCTGATTCCAGCAGTCATGACCAGGCAGCAATTGTTTTACTATTTAAAGCTTCCCATCCCTCTTCCAAGGCATCAGAAGGCTTCCTCAGGGCAAAAGGGAGCCTCAGAAGCTGAAACAGGTAGATAAGAAGTTTCCAATTACTTTCAATTAATTATTTCAGGTGCTCTAATCTGTGCCAATAGGATTTTGTCCATTTGATTATTAATGGTTTTTTTGGGGGAAATGAAGGGATAACTAAGTGACATTGTGACAGTAACAGGTCAAGGGTAATTTAATACCTTTTGCAACTAACTGTAACTTATCAGTTACTTCTGTAATTACAGTGTTGTGTGAATTCATTTAGTGGTGAAGGAGTAAAAGCACATGGTTCTAGTGTTGGCTAGCACTCTGCCTTGTGCTCTGTTACGTTGATTATTAGGTAGATGGGAGGAGACAGTATTTTCAATAATCAGCCAGTGGCTCATTCCATGCTGATCATTTTAAAAATGGTATTTTAGTTACTTTAGAGATCTTGTAACTATAACTATTTCTTTTCAAAAGTAAGTGTCTAAGCTCTACGAACAACACAGGCTTCTGGACTACACAAACCCCAATTAACACACACAGCTCTGTGTGCACAGGCTTCCCTTCTCAGATGTCCCTCCTTAATCTGTGGAGATCAACAGCAGGAAGCCATGTGATTTTAGAGATGTGGCTACTGGAATGCCCTGCCCATGGAGCCCCATTTATGTTTGCACTGCAAGGTTTAGGATTACTGGCTTGCTGGGTAAAATTCAGTGTTTTGGGAAGCATGCAAAGAAGGCATACTAATAATAGCCATTTCCTGTTTTTTCACATCTAGCATCTTCAGAGGTACAAAGCGAAGTTGAATCCATCTGTCATGACACATCCTAAATGAATATGTCCAGTTCCTTTAAAAAGCCCAGCAAATAATTCTCATTAATATCTAGGATCATAACTAATCGTGCACTATATCATACAACACCCTCTGTTTCTCTTGAATCTGTTGCCAATCAATTTAATTGGAACTTTCTGAGTCCTAGTGGTACATGACATATGGGGAACGGAATAGAATATATTTATCCCATTCATAATTTCTCTCTTGCTGACATTTTAGATGATTATCCAGACTGAAAGTGTTAGCGATAACAGATCACTAGCTATTACCAATTGTGACTGCAATTTTGAAATCTCCCTTAGGTCTGTGGCTTTGCCGAGATTTCTCTATCATCAGAGATCTGCCTCAGGTCCACAAAATGGGAGCGAATGCAGGGAAAAACAAGTTTTTTGTTGGTTTTTTCTTATGTAAGATTTAGAACAGTTGTAATATTGTGTTACATTCATCTTCGGGATGCAATCAGAATGTATTATAATAAAATAAAAAATAACAGAAGCAGCAAGTCTTTATCACAATTGAGAATACAGATGTATATCTGACTTGCTGGAACACGCAGAGCTTCCAAAAGAAGAGCCATAGCTTTCAAGAATCTTACTTCCACCTGACCTTTCAATAAGACAACGATTTCTGTTTTTCTGCCATTTTTTAATTCAGTGTTTCACCTGGGGCTTTAATGCCTGAATAGTATGAACTGAGCGGATGTTTGTCCCTTCCAAATGGCACAGGCTGCTGGGGTGCATGGCAGTGTTAGCATCTTTGCTGGAATACTAGCGAGAGTAAAATAATTAGCTATTTTAATGCAGCAACTTGCATAGGTACCATGCAAGTATACTTGAGAAAATGAATGAAGCATATAAACATACAGAAAAGGTAAGAAAGCCAAACTATTGTAAAATTAAAACCTCATACGTACTGATTCCTGGAGGCAAGTTTGGGAGATTAAGACAAAAAAAGAAAGAAGAAGAAACGTGTAAGACAGGGAATTTGAAAGACAAACACTAACACACACAATGGATTACTAAACATAAAACTGGATAACTTCATTGCCTGGCACTGATTCAGCATGTGAATCTTTTCCCCTGGCATGCATATTTGATCACCAAGATATACTGCCATAGAGCAAGACAACTTAAGTCAAAAGTCTATATCTGGGTTCCTGGATGAACTCAGTGGAATTTACTTCTGAGTACACATGGGACAGCACTCTAAGTGCCTGTCTAATCAAAAGAGTAAGTGTATGTAAGCTTGGGCTACTGGAAATAGGAACGGGGAATCCCTTATAGCTTTTACTTATTGCTCTAATGGCCTATAGCTCAGTGTGTAGGAGTACTTGGCTAGGAAGTCTGAATCCCCACTGTGCTTCCAGGACAGGGGCCAGCCAAGATCTGGAGCAGGTGTGGCTGATAGAGGTACACATCTTGCCACCTCTGTGCCTTGAGCAATCTTCACTATCCCAGAGCAGCATGAGAAATAAGGAATGATAAACCACTTCGGAGTACTTTATAAGCCCAGCGAGGGCCCCCATAAGTCAGAATTGACTTTATGGCACATAATTAATCTGGCCCATTGCACATATAACTCATAACGAAAGTGATCCTTCTGCTTCATCTCTCAAGTTAGAAGTGTGCTGCTTATATACTGCCCCATAGTGCTCAGAGCACTCTCTGAGTGGTTTACAATTTAATTATGCAGGATAGGCATTATGCTCTTTTGTCCATCTTCCTCTCAGCTCCCCTGCCATTCATTTTAGCCTGTGTAATGTTAGCTTTATGTCTTTGTGCTGGGTTTACTGCTGTGTATCGTTAACTTGAACAAGAGTTCCTATGGTTTCAAACTCTGGTTTGGAACTAACTATGGTTGGCAAGCAACTCATGTAAATATAATGCTTATAGCAGCTACAGTGGTGCCTCGACTTACGAACGTCCCAACTTACGACCAATTCGAGTTATGACCAGCTCCGGCCGCAAAATTTTGCTTCAACTTGCGACCGGTGCTTCGAGTTACGAACGGAAAAAAAAAGGCGGGGAAGGTGGGGAATTTGAACTGCTTTCAGTTAACCATTGGTCAGCGAAGAGGCTGCTTCTCTGTAGCTCTTTCGACCCAGCGGTTAGAGAGTGTGGGTTCGGAGAGACTTCAGACTGCCTGGTACTGCCTGGTACTGTACTGTATTGTATTTTTTTTAAGCATTTTTGTTTTTTAAAATTTTTGCTTTTTGGATTTTTGCTTTTTGACTTTCTTTTTTTAAAACAGAGAGACTGCCTGTTCTGGGTGAGTACTTTATGTACAGGGTTTTTGCAGCATGGGTTTGGGCTGGGTGTGTGTGTTATGTTTCTGTGCTCTGATGGGTCTTGCAGTGTGTAGTTGTAGCATTTTTAGTCCCTGCTAGAATGTTTTTTTTTAATTCTGTGGCTCCTAGGGTTTGTGTACTGTGACCTTTCTTTTGTTTTAAAAGGTGTTTGTTTTAAAAGGTGTTGGTTTAAAATGTGTGGGTTTAAAATGTGTTTTAGACTCCAAAGTCTCTCCCCCCCCCCCCCATTGTCTTTTCTCTCTCTCTATCTTCTCTCTTTTTGTGCTTAAAGCACAAACCTTTGTCTGAGTGGTCTGTTTGCTGGAATGGTTGCTGAAATGTTGTTGTTGTGTTTTTTTTGTATTCTGTGGCTCCTAGGGTTTGTGTACTGTGACCTCTCTTTTGTTTTAAAAGGTGTTTGTTTTAAAAGGTGTTGGTTTAAAATGTGTTGGTGTAAAATGTGTGGGTTTAAAAGGTGTTGGTTTAACATGTGTTGGTTTAAAATGTGTGGGTTTAAAATGTGTTTTAGACTCCAAAGTCTCTCCCCCCATTGTCTTCTCTCTCTCTATCCTCTCTCTTTTTGTGCTTAAAAGCACAAACCTTTGTCTGAGGGGTCTGTGTGCCCCAGTGATGACCTTCTTTCTTTCCTCTTTTCCCCATTGTTCCCTCCCTCCCTCCTTTCTTGCCCTTTTTTTAACCTAAGTCATCTTAGGTTTTTTTAAAAAGTCTCCCCCTAGTGGTAGTGGACGGATTAACTGCTTTTCCATTAGTTCCTATGGGAACGAATGCTTCGACTTGCGGCCAGCGCCTTGAGATACGACCAAAAATGGCCAGAATGGATTAATCGCGTTTCAATGCATTCCTATGGGAAATGGTGCTTCGACTTACGACCATTTTGAGTTACGACCACCTTCGACTTACGAACGGATTAAGTTCGTAAGTCGAGGCACCACTGTATTGTAGAGAAGAAAACGAAAAATAAATGTGACTGGGGAAGAGGAATAGAGAAGGAATCAACCTGAGTGACATTCTTCATCTCTTTATCATAGTTAATTTACTTTAGGACTTTAGAATAGCTTTCTATATGTTAATATGTCCTACAGCAGGGATGGGCAGACTTCAGACTTACTTTTTTATGGGAAGACTGAGGATCCAACTAGATTATACATTTAGTGTATCAACAGAGGCAGAATTCCTTCAAGATAAAAGATGTCTACTTATGTCAGCAGAAGCTTTGAAATATTGAAAATTAGCTTGATTTTATGTGTGTGAGAGAGAGGTGACAAGGGGGTAAAATATGAACTTCATCTGCACATTTAATTGTTCAGGCATGCAGCTTGGAAGGAACATTGTAATTGGACAGAAAATGTTACATGAGCTTCTAACTGCTAATCCGGCATCTTGCTCACTTTGACCCTGAGATTTGTCATGCACTCAACAGTGGCTCAAGCAGTTTATCATACCCTAAAATCAAGGGACAGAATATGTCCAAATATATGCTTTACTGAAGTTCTTATGACCACTACAGAACCAGGTTCAACGGTCCTTTGACCCGAATGTCTCTTGTTTCTCCACACAAGCATTATTTTTCAGCAAACCTATTTAGGGGGACAAAGTTTATGAGGGACTGCAGTTGTCACAGACCCATGCCAATATATTAAAATCTCTCAGAGATTTAATAGTAGATCCTGCTCTGTCTTCTCGTTGCCCTTGCTGTGTGGTACCCTGGTAATGCAGTAGAACAGTAACCTTACTATGTTTTCAGTTTTTTTTCCAGTATGAACTCTAAATTGCATACAGCTGAAAAACTAGAAGTCCCAAATGACATTCATTGTTTTCCTTTCTCAAAATAAAGTACAGATTTGTAGTTAATATGGTGACACAACCTCTGTTACTACGATTCCGATCCATTCTTCTCTGGTCTGTACAGAGCTTATTTATGTAATTCCTCTGAAGGTCTAACACTTCTAAGCTTTCCTGCTGTGTATCAGTGACATCCAATGGAAATGGATATTCCTTTCTTATGTCACTGCAATGGCAAAGGTCATGTGGCTGTGCTGCAGTCATTCATGCTCAATTTTCCTTCAGTGAAACATAGTGCCACTCTATGAATATAACTAAGGGATCAGCATAAAATATGCTTTTAACGTAGTTGTATTACCCAAGAGGCTATAATACATCTTCTACAACCAAAAGACGGCTTTATTAAACTCTTCTCTCATGCGTCCCCCTTTAAAGGTTAGCTCATAGACCAAGATGATATGTTCATACTAGAAAAGCTGGCCATTATTTCCACTGTCCTGGGAATGATCTTTCAAGGACTTTATTAACATTTTGAGCTAAAAATTTTCATATTAATTGAAACGTTTTAAGAATCTAGAGGATGGCTTCTTGAAAAACGTACTGCTAACCATGCAGTATCTGAGAGATGCAGAACAACTCAGTAAGAAAATTAATAAGGAATACTGCTCAGAAGTTCTCATTTAAAGCACACAGAACAGCAATGTATACACGTGTCTGCATTCTGTCCTTCATCGCCTCAGTAAAGCATACTGTAGCACCTGCATTAAATTTTTTAAAATGTAGGAAGATACGAATTTATCAACTGAGAAAATGTTGGGAGTTCAGAAGAAAAAAAGCAGATTTGCAGAACAAACTCTTACTGTTTTTATTGGGATCTTTCACCACAGCATTTGTTTTGGCTGCATCCTCAGCAAGTTTTCTGTAGTTGTCTTTTAACCCTAAGAGATTCTTGTTGAGATCTCTGATTCTAGCCAGTACATCATTTGCAGTATCATTAGCTTGCCTGGCTTTGTCTTTGACGGCTTGTACCTTGGCAGCTGTATCTGTAAGCAGGAAGGGGGTGAAAAGAGGAAATCAGAATTAGAGAGAGAGATGTCATGCACAGAGATCTATCTTGGTTAGAATCTCTTGTGCTTATTTATATTTAAAAGGTACATTTTGGTGTTGTTAAAAAGTGAAAGTTATCAAAAAAAAATAAACATATTGGTCAGAATCCTATTAATGATTTATACTTGCATAAGGGAAATAGCATATTTGTGGCAGATTGCCACTCATTAACAAGGTGCTGGTTGCATTCTTGCCCTGTCACATGATCAGGGATGCAGCCAAGAACGCAACCAACACTTTGTTAATGAGTGGGAAGTCCCTTCTTCAACTGCACATTGCCAATAGGATTCTGGCTATTTATTATAACTTATTCTGAGAATAAACCACATATTAGCCAGGTCCTGTCATGAAACCTGTTAATCCTAAGTAGAGTCAAAACTGATCTGTGCACTCTCACAACTTTGCATTGAGATCTCATCAGCAAGTGTGGCCATCACATATTGCTTAAGATGAACCCAGTTAAATATTTCATGCATGAAAACTTGTCAGTTTTTGACATTATCGATTTTGTAAAGTCTGAAGATTACTAACATATACCTGCAAGAAACTGATTGATGAATAATTATGTATTATGTCTGAAACTCAAATATTCATACTCTAAAAATTTGGGTATACAATTTTCATGTGAGCCAGGTTGTACCACGGCTTCATGTTGTTCCCATCCTGGCAAACATCCCAAACCACCATGTGACACCTGTACTGGCAAAGGAAAGGCCACAGATGCTTGTGAGCTCATTTAATTAGATCCAACCTTTCTTAAATCAGAAATGTCTGTGAGCCAGCAAAACCTGGCATAGTGAGTCATATATAACTCAAGTCTGTCTCTTCAATCTAATGCCACAGAGAATCGTTCTTTTTACTTATGAAACATGGCACAATGCCTCTGATGTCATGCCAGTTTACTCCGCATGAGCAGAATACTAGCAGCAGATCCTGGCTTGCCTTTATATCCTTTGGATGAAAAGTATTTCTATCAATTTCACTCCTTTCCATGTACAGATTTTTGATATTTCTATGGAAGTGATCAATTTTGCCTAACATTTTTTTTTCTTCCTCTGAATATCTGCTATTGTTTTAGTACCAGATTGCTATAGTAACAGCAAGTAGAGGTAATTTGCAGAAATGAGTTAAAGATTAAAGATAGATTAGCTGATAGGATATTGTCTTTCATTCCCTTGAAAAAATTAACTTCTAACTGGCCTATTAAGGGTACTATGAAAGTGACAGCTCCTTCCAGGCCAAAGAAGGAAAAAATTAAGACTAAGCATTCATCCTTCTATGGCATCCAGCACAACAGCATCCTTGAATGGCTAAAACAGTCAAGAGACCTTTCAGGATGGAGTAATAAAATTATGCAGACACATATGTGCACGCACACACACACACACATAGAGTTCAAAAGTGAAAGATTAACCACCACCACCACGATAACAACCAGAAATATATTTGACTCAAGCCAGCAGTTTGGCACTTCTCAGTTGAATGTAACATTGGGACTCTCCCTTTTGATGATGTTTGAGGTGGACAAGAGTAACAAAGTGCTGTTGGGAAAGAGTACAGATCTATATTCACTATGCAGTGATCCTTGACTTTTGCTACGGTGCCTTGTGGATGAGCAATGAACCCACCACAGTGCAGCATACAAAGAAAGTTCCTTAGAGCAGGGATCCCCAACCCCCGGTCCATGACCCGGCAGTGGTCCACAGCCTAGGCAGGACTGGGCCGTGGACACAGATCTCCTGTCCCCCCGCGAGCGCCCTCCCACGTGAGCACGCCATGCACATGTGCACGACCGCATTCCACCCCGTGAGTGTGCCGTGCGCATGTGTGCGAGCACCCCCCTCGCGAGTGTGCCGACGCACGAGCGCGTTCCGCCCCTTGCAAATGGAAAATTATGAAAAAATCTAAATAATGGCCAAATCTGTATAACTGGGGTTCTTTTGGCAGATGTATTCAACCCCTTATTCTTTGCACACTAATTCCCAAATCAAACCCAGGGTATTAAATATGTATCTCTACATTAATTGAAATTTAAGTAGAAGGTTAGTTTAGCACTATCTATTTATTTACTTTTATACTTCATTCCATTTGCAAATTTCCAACTTAATCCATAACTTAATTGATTTTAATATAAGAGTTCCAATCATTGATGGGGGAGGGGGCAAAGTGTAATCCTCCAGATTTCAATTCTCAGCATCCCTCAGTGTTGGTTCTGCCACTAAGGAGCAATCTGCACCTGAAGTTCTGGTTGAAGATTGTTTGGCTTGGCTTTACTCACCATTAGGAATTGCGGACAATTTCCCCAGGGTATCATTCAAAGCTCTCAGGAGATCAGAGTTCTTTCCCTCTGCATCTTGCAACCTGTTCTGCATTCCTTTCAGGCTATCTTCATTTTCTGCAAAGAGTGCACAAAGCAAAAAGCTAACTTAAGCTTTCTGAAGCCTTTATGTTCATGTGACAATCAGTGAGTTCAAACATTCTCCACCTTTTTTGGGATTATAACTCCCAGAAATGTTTAAGTAGCATGGTCAATATTATCTGGAGGAGCCAAGGGGTTGGAGTCCAAAAAACATGAAAAAGAAAAACCCAAGCTCCGATTAGAACCAGGCTGTATCACAGTTCAAGTGCATTGTTCTGTTCATATATATTTATCTTCCATTTGTGTAACTTCTCATTCTTTGAAAGAACTCAGATATACATGGGGGCTTATCTCATTTTATTCTCCCAACAATTCTGTGAAGCTAAGAACCAATCATCAGCCTGAAGGCATCCACAGAGCTTTTTTGGTGGAGCAGGGATTTGTATTCAATTCTCTGTAGTCCAAAGTGAACACTCTGTTCACAACAGCACAGCATGAATAATTCATCTGAAATCAGTGGGTTAACTACTAAACTAAGCTTGAAGGAGTTTGGATTCCACATCATATAGGATGCCTACAAGCTACAGCTATTCCAAATCTCCAGATACCCTTCCATGATGATGCATCTGAACAGTAGCAAAGAAGAAATATCAACCACAACTTTTGAACTTTAAATCAAGGATTTTTATAACACCCAAAGACTTGGTTTTGTTATGCTTGTACTATATAATACCTGGTGTTTATAATTAAAAAAACCCAACACATTTAATATCATGTAAAAAATCCCTAAGGGCTGCATATAAAAAAAATCACATGAAGAGAAGATTTACTGAACAATACAGTGATAAGGGCTGAAGTGAACACAGGACCCAGGAGGGTTTCCTTAACATCATCTGATCTGGCTGATAGATGGCATTGCTGTGCAGTAACCTTAGAATGTTTCAATTCTTAAATCTGCACTTTATTCAGTATGTGTCAATAAAGAGGATCAGCGAGGTCAAAGCAGTGTCATAAAGAAAGTGTTTTATTTTACTGTGTTCCCATTGCCTTTATTTGCCACTGTGAAAGGCCATGAAATGATGGTAACTCTACTAGAGGCAACACTGACAATATTATTTCTCTCTTTTTCTCCCCCTTCCCTCCTCTCTTTTAACACACACACACACACTTTGTAGATTAAATAATAAACTAATATCCATTGAAAGTGAGAAAAATGATATGAATCTTAAGGACATTAATTGAATATTCAATAGGCTACTGATGGGAGTAATTCAGTATTCATTGAGAAGTATTTTGCATGACAATGGTGCTTTTGTATAATTATATTGTTCATAAAATTTATTTTTTAAGGCTTTCCAACTTAAAATGTGTGGATATATCGAAATACATATGTCAACAGGAAAGAATGTAGTTTGTCAAGAAAAATGCTGACTAAAGCATCATTTTAGAGGGGCCGCTCATTATTTATTCACTTCAGTAAGGAATGCCATGGTGCTGCAGAAGGAAAAGGAAGAAATTTGTAGCAAACTAATGTTTTCCTACTGGAAATAAAAGAGCTGAAGTGATGGCAAAATCTGGGAAAGAAGCCATGGATGATGCAAGGAAACAAATTATACAGCATTCAGACACTTGTGTACTCTACATACTGAGGAGCACCAAAATAAGACATAGAGTATATTGCCTTATTTGATGTCCCAAAGAGTTCTTATCTGGAGCGATAGTTTTGTCAAACCATGTACCAAGAAGGGTCTCACTCCAGAAATACCTATCCCACAAACATATTTAGGAGAAAACATGATTCTACTGTTCTGTGCATTTTCCAAAAGGGGTAAGACAAATCTTACAATAATTCCATATATTTATCAGGTAACCACATCGGGTCACAATGTGCTACTACTTCCATACCCAGTACAGCACTCCATGCCATTTCCCATACCATTTGTAGAAGTACTCCAGTCCTCAGCAGCAATACTTCAAAAGTTTAAGGGGCTACAGTGGATAAAGACTTGTATAAGTCAGATACCCCATCTTCCACAAGCAGTAGTGCTTTTTGTTAGTGTACCACTGAATAGAATCCACTACAATATTTCCAACCACTATAAAAGTAAATTATTGCAATGCAGGTAATAATTCTGAATGAATGTGGGCTTGGACATATTAAGGTTATCCTCAGACCAAGGAATATTAACAAGGTTAGTTTTTGCAAAAACAAATATTCCATCAGAACATTTTAAATCTGACATGGTATTCTAAGAAAACCACTTTTCCTAATGTTGCTTCAAACCCTGTTGGCACCTTTTCTGGGAGATGGGTGGGTGAGAATTTATAGCATAGATGTTCTTCTAAAAATAGTTTCCATATGATAGGTATAATGCAGCTTGTTAATTTCTGAGTTCTGCAACCCAACACCTCTGCTACTGACTGCTTCTTTCAGAAGTACTTTCCCAAATTATACTAATTATTTCATTTTTACATTATAGAATTGGTTCTAGCTTTGTATCCAGTGATACAGACTATTTTTATAGTTTTTAATAAGTTTAATCTCTGTGGATCTTCTTAATGCCAATATTCAAATTACATCTGTTTAATATTTTCCTTTTAATATTGTAAATGCATTTTAATTGCTTTACCAGTATTAGCAACAACAGAAATGAATTTCCTGAGGAGAGTCCTATCCATAATGGAGGGTAGAGTTCCAAAAAAACCACCATTAATATTTAAAGAAATTGATCTGGTTCTGCCAGTGATGAATGTGCTGAAAGGCTATATTTTGAAGTCACCTGTGGTGAAAGTAACACTCAGAGAACCTTAAGCACAATGGTATAGCTATAGCTGCAAGCAAGTTTGGAAAACTCAGCAGTGGCCAGAGGATTGGAAAAGATCAGTCTACATCCCAATCCCAAAGAAGGGCAGTGCCAAAGAATGCTCCAACTACCGTACAATTGCACTCATTTCACACGCTAGCAAGGTTATGCTCAAAATCCTCCAAGGCAGGCTTCAGCAGTATGTGGACCGAGAACTCCCAGAAGTACAAGCTGGATTTCGAAGGGGCAGAGGAACTAGAGACCAAATTGCTAACATGCGCTGGATTATGGAGAAAGCCAGAGAGTTCCAGAAAAACATCTACTTCTGCTTCATTGACTACACAAAACCTTTGACTGTGTCGACCACAACAAATTATGGCAAGTTCTTAAAGAAATGGGAGTGCCTGACCACCTTATCTATCTCCTGAGAAATCTGTATGTGGGACAGGAAGCAACAGTTAGAACTGGATATGGAACAACTGATTGGTTCAAAATTGGGAAAGGAGTACGACAAGGCTGTATATTGTCTCCCTGCTTATTCAACTTATATGCAGAATACATCATGCGAAAGGCAGGACTGGATGAATCCCAAGCCGGAATTAAGATTGCCGGAAGAAATATCAACAACCTCCGATATACAGATGATACCACTCTGATGGCAGAAAGTGAGGAGGAATTAAAGAACCTCTTAATGAGGGTGAAAGAGGAGAGCGCCAAAAATGGTCTGAAGCTCAACATCAAAAAAACTAAGATCATGGCCACTGGTCCCATCACCTCCTGGCAAATAGAAGGGGAAGATATGGAGGCAGTGACAGATTTTACTTTCTTGGGCTCCATGATCACTGCAGATGGTGACAGCAGCCACGAAATTAAAAGACGCCTGCTTCTTGGGAGGAAAGCGATGACAAACCTAGACAGCATCTTAAAAAGCAGAGACATCACCTTGCCGACAAAGGTCCGCATAGTCAAAGCTATGGTTTTTCCTGTAGCGATGTATGGAAGTGAGAGCTGGACCATAAAGAAGGCTGACCGCCGAAGAATTGATGCTTTTGAATTGTGGTGCTGGAGGAGACTCTTGAGAGTCCCCTGGACTGCAAAGAGAAGAAACCTATCCATTTTGAAGGAAATCAACCCTGAGTGCTCACTGGAAGGACAGATCCTGAAGCTGAGGCTCCAATACTTTGGCCATCTCATGAGAAGAGAAGACTCCCTGGAAAAGACCCTGATGTTGGGAAAGTGTGAAGGCAAGAGGAGAAGGGGACGATAGAGGACGAGATGGTTGGACAGTGTCAGTGGAAGACAGGAGGGCCTGGCGTGCTCTGGTCCATGAGGTCACGAAGAGTCGGACACGACTTAACGACTAAACAACAACATGGTTTGCAGATAGGGACAACCTATCCCACCATCTGGCTACTTCAGCCTTCAAAACCTGAAGATCTCTATACATGCAGTTTTGAGTTTTTCTAGAATAAAAGGTGAAAATATGATCACTCTTGCCCTAAGAGTATACTTAGGCAAAATGATTCCACAGTTATCTTATGAGGATGAAATCTAGGGAATTACAAAAACAAAATATTTGGAAACTGTGTAAAATAAATTTTGCAAAGCTTTGCTGGGTTTGCCTCCATCTACTCCAGCACCTAGTATCAGAGCTGAGATTGGGATTACTCCAATACAATTTCATACCTGTGTTGGTCGGTTCATGTGTAACTTTAAGCTTCTTAAGATGGAGGATTGCAGGCTAACAAAAAAAATGTTTCTTAGAAAAAATTAAATCTGACAGCCAAAACAACTGGATGGCTAACTGTGAACAACAAATGCCAGCCTTTGATTTAATTTTACAATACCTACAAACTTTGAAACAGACCCACTCATTTAGAAACGGAAAGTTGAGGGACATTTATACTCAGCAAGATTTCAATGCAATGAAGATTTCATGTGGAGCCCAAGTAGGAGAGGATGTACAACATTACTTCATTGCTGTTTATATTCTGACCTAGAGGAATGTTTATATGAAAAATTGTTAGAGAATAAACTAGAAAAAAGTAAACAAAATAAAATCATCGATCTGTTGTCTGATGTTAATAAAGCAATAACAGATAGAGCAGCAATATTTGAAGTAGCTGTCCAAAGGTTCAGGGAAAATTATTTAAAGATAAAGTTCATTGAAAGGCCTTAATTTTATTTTATTTTTTGAAATTGTGTGTGCATTTTAATTTGTTTGTAATTTGTTTTTAATCGAGTATTTTATGAGTGTATATATTTGTATTTGTACTTTTGAATTTGCTGGCATTATATTTTCAAGCTAACACTCCACAGGTGTACATACTTCTATTTGCATTTGTGTTTTAATTGTAATGGTAGTGGTGGTTCAATGACCAAAGTGGTTGAATCAACATTAAGGATTATCTTACCTTATATTATTGTGTTGGCCTTTTGGTTGCAGGGGGGGGGGGGGGAAAGTCTGAATTAAGCCCACTTGTTCTTAAAAGGCAGAGAAAGAGATTTTCTGATGTCTATAAAATAAAATAATTCACTGGATTTTGTGCTATAGCTATTTGTTGTTGTTGTTGTTTAGTCGTTAAGTCGTGTCCGACTCTTCGTGACCCCATGGACCAGAGCACGCCAGGCCCTCCTGTCTTCCACTGCCTCCCGGAGTTGGGTCAAATTCATGTTGGTTGCTTCAATGACACATCAGGGTCTTTTCCAGGGAGTCTTCTCTTCTCATGAGATGGCCAAAGTATTGGAGCCTCAGCTTCAGGATCTGTCCTTCCAGTGAGCACTCAGGGTTGATTTCTTTCAAAATGGATAGGTTTGTTCTCTTTGCAGTCCAGGGGACTCTCAAGAGTCTCCTGCAGCACCACAATTCAAAAGCATCAATTCTTCGGCGGTCAGCCTTCTTTATGGTCCAGCTCTCACTTCCATACATCGCTACAGGAAAAACCATAGCTTTGACTATGCGGACCTTTGTCGGCAAGGTGATGTCTCTGCTTTTTAAGATGCTATCTAGGTTTGTCATCGCTTTCCTCCCAAGAAGCAGGCGTCTTTTAATTTTGTGGCTGCTGTCACCATCTGCAGTGATCATGGAGCCCAGGAAAGTAAAATCTGTCACTGCCTCCATATCTTCCCCTTCTATTTGCCAGGAGGTGATGGGACCAGTGGCCATGATCTTAGTTTTTTTGATGTTGAGCTTCATTTTTGGCGCTCTCCTCTTTCACCCTCATTAAGAGGTTCTTTAATTCCTCCTCACTTTCTGCCATCAGAGTGGTATCATCTGCATATCTGAGGTTGTTGATATTTCTTCCGGCAATCTTAATTCCGGTTTGGGATTCATCCAGTCCTGCCTTTCGCATGATGTATTCTGCATATAAGTTAAATAAGCAGGGGGACAATATACAGCCTTGTCGTACTCCTTTCCCAATTTTGAACCAATCAGTTGTTCCATATCCAGTTCTAACTGTTGCTTCCTGTCCCACATATAGATTTCTCAGGAGGTAGATAAGGTGGTCAGGCACTCCCATTTCTTTAAGAACTTGCCATAGTTTGTTGTGGTCCACACAGTCAAAGGCTTTTGCGTAGTCAATGAAGCAGAAGTAGATGTTTTTCTGGAACTCTCTGGCTTTCTCCATAATCCAGCGCATGTTAGCAATTTGGTTTCTAGTGCCTCTGCCCCTTCGAAATCCAGCTTGTACTTCTGGGAGTTCTCGGTCCACATACTGCTGAAGCCTACCTTGTAGGATTTTGAGCATAACCTTGCTAGCGTGTGAAATGAGTGCAATTGTACGGTAGTTGGAGCATTCTTTGGCACTGCCCTTCTTTGGGATTGGGATGTAGGCTGATCTTTTCCAATCCTCTGGCCACTGCTGAGTTTTCCAAACTTGCTGGCATATTGAGTGTAGCACCTTAACAGCGTCATCTTTTAAGATTTTAAATAGTTCAACTGGAATGCCATCACCTCCACTGGCCTTGTTGTTAGCCATGCTTTCTAAGGCCCACTTGACTTCACTCTCCAGGATGTCTGGCTCAAGGTCAGCAACCACACTATCTGGGTTGTCTGGGACATTCAAATCTTTCTGGTAGAATTCCTCTGTGTATTCTTGCCACCTCTTCTTGATGTCTTCTGTTTCTGTGAGGTCCCTACCATTTTTGTCCTTTATCATGTCCATCTTTGCACAAAAGGTTCCTTTAATATCTCCAATTTTCTTGAACAGATCTCTGGTTTTTCCCTTTCTATTCTTTTCCTCTATTTCTTTGCACTGTTCATTTAAGAAGGCCCTCTTGTCTCTCCTTGCTATTCTTTGGAAGTCTGCATTCCATTTTCTGTAACTTTCCCTATCTCCCTTGCATTTTGTTTCCCTTCTCTTCTCTGCTATTTGTAAGGCCTCGTTGGACAGCCACTTTGCTTTCTTGCATTTCCTTTTCTTTGGGATGGTTTTTGTTGCTGCCTCCTGTACAATGTTACGAGCCTCCAGCCATAGTTCTTCAGGCCCTCTGTCCACCAAATCGAGTTCCTTAAATCTGTTCTTCACTTCCACTGTGTATTCATAAGGGATTTGGTTTAGATTATACCTGACTAGCCCAGTGGTTTTTCCTACTATAAGAAGCTGATGATCAGAACCACAATCGGCTCCAGGTCTTGTTTTTGCTGACTGTATAGAGCTTCTCCATCTTTGGCTGCAGAGAATATAATCAATCTGATTTCGGTATTGCCCATCTGGTGATGTCCATGTGTAGAGCCGCCTCTTGTGTTGTTGGCAAAGAGTGTTTGTGATGACCAGCTTGTACTCTTGACAAAAATCTATTAGCTTTTGCCCTGCTTCGTTTTGAACTCCAAGGCCAAACTTACCTGTTGTTCCTTGATGTCTTCTGCTTCTGTGAGGTCCCTACCATTTTTGTCCTTTATCATGTCCATCTTTGCACAAAATGTTCCTTTAATATCTCCAATTTTCTTGAACAGATATCTGGTTTTTCCCTTTCTATTATTTTCCTCTATTTCTTTGCACTGTTCATTTAAGAAGGCCCTCTTGTCTCTCCTTGCTATTCTTTGGAAGTCTGTATTCCATTTTCTGTAACTTTCCCTATCTCCCTTGCATTTTGTTTCCCTTCTCTTCTCTGCTATTTGTAAGGCCTCGTTGGACAGCCACTTTGCTTTCTTGCATTTCCTTTTCTTTGGGATGGTTTTTGTTGCTGCCTCCTGTACAAGGTTATGAGCCTCCATCCATAGTTCTTCAGGCACTCTGTCCACCAAATCTAGTTCCTTAAATCTGTTCTTCACTTCCACTGTGTATTCATAAGGGATTTGGTTTAGATTATAGCTGACTAGCCCAGTGGTTTTACCTACTTTCTTCAGTTTACGCTTGAATTTTGCTATAAGAAGCTGATGATCAGAGCCACAATCAGCTCCAGGTCTTGTTTTTGCTGACTGTATAGAGCTTCTCCATCTTTGGCTGCAGAGAACATAATCAATCTGATTTTGGTATTGCCCATCTGGTGATGTCCATGTGTAGATTCGCCTCTTGTGTTGCTGGAAAAGAGTGTTTGTGATGACCAGCTTGTTGTCTTGACAAAACTCCATTAGCCTTTGCCCTGCTTCGTTTTGAACTCCAAGGCCAAACATACCTGTTGTTCTTTTTATCTCTTGACTCCCTACTTTAGCATTCGAGTCCCCTATAATGAGAAGAACATCTTTCTTTGGTGTCAGTTCTAGAAGGTGTTGTAAGTCTTCATAGAATTGGTCAATTTCAGCCTCTTCAGCATTGGTGGTTGGTGCATAAACTTGGAGTACTGTGATGTTGAAAGGTCTGCCTTGGATTCGTATTGAAATCATTCTATCATTTTTGAGATTGTATCCCAGTACAACTTTCCCCACTCTTTTGTTGACTATGAGGGCGACTCCATTTCTTCTACGGGATTCTTGCCCACTATAGTAGATATGATAATTGTCTGAATTGAATTCGCCCATTCCCATCCATTTTAGTTCACTGACGCCCAGGATGTCAATGTTTATTCTTGCCATCTCCTGTTTGACCACATCCAGCTTACCAAGGTTCATAGATCTTACATTCCAGGTTCCTATGCAGTTTTTTCTTTGCAGCATCGGACTTTCCTTTCACTTTCAGGCGTGTCCACAGCTGAGCGTCCTTTCAGCTTTGGCCCAACCACTTCATTAGCTCTGGAGCTACTTGTACTTGTCCTCCGCTCTTCCTCAGTAGCATGTTGGACGCCTTCCGACCTGAGGGGCTCATCTTCTAGTGTCATATCTTTTAGCCTTTTGTTTCTGTTCATGGAGTTTTCTTGGCAAAGATACTGGAGTGGCTTGCCAGTTGCTGCTCCAGGTGGATCACGTTTAGTCAGAACTCTCCACTATGACCTGTCCGTCTTGGGTGTCCCTGCACGGCATAGCCCATAGCTTCTCTGAATTACTCCATAGATCCATAGATCAAGATAATTGAAATATTCTAGTTGTTCAATCACTTGGCCATCTAGAGACCACTTATGCTTTAAAGGGCACTTTCCAAACACCACAGCTTTCGTTTTATCATAATTTACCTGAAGATATTCTTTATGACAAATCGTGCCAAAAACTTTCAAGCATCTAATTGCCAAAATCTTTCAAGCATTTAATTGCCACTTGTGTGTGTGATACCAAAATCATATCATCTACATGATCTCGGTGGTGATGATCTCACCACCGAACTGTATGAAGTCTTTCGTCTTTGCTGGAGGGAGGGTGGAGTACCACAGGACATGAAGGATGCAAACATCGTCACATTGTACAAGAACAAAGGAGACAGGAGCGACTGCAATAACTACCGTGGCATCTCTCTTCTCAGTGTTGTCAGGAAGCTGCTTGCCCGTGTTGTGCTGAAGAGGCTCCAGGTGCTCGCAGACAGAGTCTATCCAGAATCACAGTGTGGATTTCGAGCTAATAGATCCACCACTGACATGGTATTCTCCCTCAGACAGTTGCAGGAGAAATGCAGGGAACAACAACAGCCACTCTCTGTCGCCTTCATAGATCTCACAAAGGCCTTTGATTTGGTTAGCAGGGATGGCCTTTTTAAAATACTTCCCAAGATTGGATGTCCACCTCGACTCCTTAACATCATCAGGTCCTTCCATGAGGGAATGAAAGGCACTGTAGTTTTTGATGGTTCAACATCAGATCCCTTTGACATCCGAAGCGGAGTGAAACAGGGCTGTGTCCTCGCACCAACCCTGTTTGGGATCTTTTTTGCTGTCATGCTGAAGCACGCCTTTGGAACTGCAACAGAAGGTGTCTATCTCCGGACTAGATCAGACGGAAAGCTCTTTAATCTCTCTAGACTGAGAGGGAGGACCAAAGTCCAGCTGAAATGCATGCGGGACTTCCTCTTCGCCGATGATGCAGCCATTGTTGCCCACTCTGCTGAAGAGCTCCAACAACTCATGAATCGTTTTAGCGAGGCCTGCCAAGACTTTGGACTAACAATCAGCCTGAAGAAAACACAAGTCATGGGCCAGGGCGTGGACTCACCTCCCTCTATTACCATCTCCACACAAGAATTGGAGGTTGTTCATGACTTTGTGTACCTTGGCTCAACGATCTCTGACACTCTCTCTCTAGATGTCGAGCTGGATAAACGCATTGGCAAAGCAGCTACCATGTTCTCTAGACTCACAAAGAGAGTATGGCTCAATAAGAAGCTGACGACATATACCAAGATCCAGGTCTATAGAGCCTGTGTCCTGAGCACACTCCTGTACTGCAGTGAGTCCTGGACCCTTTGTGCATGGCAGGAGAGGAAGCTGAACACCTTCCATATGCGTTGCCTCCGACGCATTTTTGGTATCACCTGGCAGGACAAAGTTCCAAATAGAGTAGTCCTAGAACAAGCTGGAATTTTTAGCATGTATACATTACTGAAACAGCGACGTCTACGTTGGCTTGGGCATGTCGTGAGAATGGCTGATGGTCGGATTCCAAAAGATCTCCTGTATGGAGAATTAGTGCAGGGAAATCGCCCCAGAGGGAGACCGAACAAGCTGGAATTTTTAGCATGTATACATTACTGAAACAGCGACGTCTACGTTGGCTTGGGCATGTCGTGAGAATGGCTGATGGTCGGATTCCAAAAGATCTCCTGTATGGAGAATTAGTGCAGGGAAATCGCCCCAGAGGGAGACCACAGCTGTGATACAAGGACATCTGCAAGCGGGATCTGAAGGCCTTAGGAATGGACCTCAACAGATGGGAAACCCTGACATCGGAGCGTTCAGCCTGGAGGCAGGCGTTGCATCACGGCCTCTCCCAATTTGAAGAGACACTTGTCCAGCAGGCCGAGGCAAAGAGGCAGTCACGGAAGCAGCAAAATCAGGGAGCTGGACAGGGGACAGATTGTATTTGTCTTCAGTGTGGAAGGGATTGTCACTCTCGAATTGGCCTTCTCAGCCACATTAGACGCTGTTCCAAGTCCTCCATACAGAGCACGTTACCATAGTCTTTCGAGACTGAAGGATGCCTAATAATCATCTACATATATATACCAGAGCTGACCATTTGTGGGATGAAACTGAAACAGTAAAATATTCTATTATATATTTGAACTCCCAAATTACATCATTTATATAAACATTTAAAAGAATAGGAGCTAATAAACAGCCCTGCTGTACTCCCTTAGAAGTTGGAAATAGATTTGTCAGCTGGCCATTGAGGCGAACTCTCATTCTCTTACATGTATCACCATACAAAATTCTAATCCGAGTAACTAATCTCCTATCAATATTGGAATTTCAAAATTTTATTCTCAATTTATTCTGCCAAATGCTGCTGTAAGATCTACAAAAATTGCATATAGATGTTCCTTAGGCCTTTAACATATTTATCTATAAGATGATATAACACGGTGTTATATAAAATATAACACTGATCAACATTCCTGCCTTTCCTAAAACCTGCTTGTTGTTTAGTAACAATATTGTTAGACCCATTTAGTTTAGAAATTACTATTACTATGGCTATAATTATCTGGGTCACTTTTATCCCCTTTCTTATAAATTGGTACTGCCAGCCTGTAGGCCAGCTTATTATATGTATTTACATAATAAATTTTTTTTGCTAGCACTTGTGATGACCAATTAATATTTCTAGGAATATTTCAGGTCGTAACATATTTTCACCTGGAGTCTTTTTATACTTCAATGTTTTTATCAATTTTTTAACCTCTGATGGTGTTATTGGAAGCTATGGATCAGTTTCACTCAGCTCTGGATACTTATTATATAACAGTGCGTCATGATCAGGAAACTTTGAATTAGAAATCTGTGTAAAAATGCTTCCCATTTAAAACATATTACGCATATGCATCAACATCAAGTTTTGGATGCTTAGTTTTTTGGGACACTAATGCCCAACATTTAGCAGCATCCTTCTCCATTGCAGCTAGTTCTAGTCGTTGCCAGATATATTTACAGTAAGACATTTTTTTGTTTCTTTAGCAGGTATTTATATCTCCTGCGAGTTTGTACCAGATCTAATAACTGCAAACCATTACGATTTTATTTTAATTTTTTAACTAAATTATTTTGTTCTAAGTTCTTCTCTTTATATTCCACATCATACCATTCAGCACTGGATTTACTTTTTGCTCCATTACAATTACTGTAGGTTTACTTAATATTGGCTATAGCTTCTGAATAAGAGCATCATAGTTTTCCAGTACTTCTGTTTCTTCCTTTCAGAAATTCCGTCCTCCAAACAAACAATGTAGTGCTATACAATAGATTTTCTGTACTACTTTGCACTTTTGAATCCCATCTGCACATGCACTGGCCTTGATGGGTACGTTGAGGATAAAAAAATCTGTCTTTTAACACAACTGATGCTCCAACATCAACCATTTCTATAAACAAAGAATGGTGGTCACTTTCAGGTCTTTCCCTCACTGAAAAATGATTGAATCATGGGTCTCCCAAGAATGACAATAGGATAAAATCAACACTTGTCCTCCAGAAGAAAGTGAATTCCAGTTTTGAATCACCCTGCCCTGAGTCTATACAAATGATCAATTGATATTTATAAATAATACTAAACAACTTTAAACCTGGATCATTAAACCACTTATCCTTTTATTCCCTGGGAGGGAAATCCTCTAAATCTTCACTCAATAGACCCATTCTGTCTCCTATAACAGCATTATTGCCTCCAGTTCTAGCACTGAAATTGCTCAATATAATCACTGATGTTTGAGGGTGTTCTTCTGTAATTTTCTCTAACTGGGAATGTAATAAAGCCCAAATACTACTGTCACCATCCACTAGAACTTTAGGAGGGATATATATGTTAATGCAAACTAAGTCAAAGTCAGCAAGGTTATTTAGATAGACTACCTGAAAGTATTGGGAGAATAAAGAAAGGTCTTTTACTTCCATTTTAAAACTTGTTGATATACAAAACACCATCCCATCTTTTCTTCTTCCTTTACTGTTAACTGTAATGACAGATGAAAATAGAAAGAAAACTCTTGCATGGAAATTGATTTTGTCAAAGTTTCTTGAAAGCAAATTATGTGCAATTATTTAATGTAGTCTATAAAGCTGTAATCTATCATTTTAGTGAATCAACCAATTTACTGCAATATTCTCAGCAATTAATCTAATGGGATTACGCTCTGAATCATCTAGCCTATAATCAAATCAGTGTGTATTCTACTATTCGGTTCCACCTCCAAGATTGATGTGTTCCCTCCAATCATGATTAATTTCCTTAACCTTTACCTGTTTTGGATCGCCATTTAGCCACTGATTCCCAGCAATAGGCTTTCTGTTAGAACCCTTATTAACATATTTAGCCACAACTTTATGCCTTCTGTTTATTTGTTCTTCTAAATCTAAATGCTGTGTTTCGATCCTGGATCAAGACTGGAATTGGATTATCTTAATCAATTCCAATATTAGCTATCTTCAAACTAGGGGTAATAAATGTGGCCTTTGTACCAGCATATGTGAATCCTGATAAGATAACTCTGCTACCTCTAAAACAGCAATATCTATCACACATAATGATTCATTTACTACTTTCCTCCCTACAACTGTTTTACTATATAGCTTCTTCTTCTCTTCTAAAATTTCTTTACCCATTACTTTTCTCTGTTGTAGTTTTGCTTTATCACATTTAACCCTTTTATCAGTGTCTTTTATCATCTGAAAAATAGGCTTAAAATTCATACATCTTTCCTTTTTTTAGCAAATATTTACAACCCTCATTTCCCCCATTATTATTATGCTTAGTTCATGTTTTTTTCTGTTATATGTTGATTTCTTAGATGGTATTATATCTTTCCTTCTGTCATGTGCTTTCACCTTTATTATTCGTGACTCTTCTTTGGATGTTTTAACCAGTTTAATTAGTATCAAACTGTTTCAAGAGCCTTCTCATACCCACTTGTGTTGTTGAAAGCAGTATGATGTCATCAGCATGTAATAATATATTTACTTCTCTATTTACTATTTTAGGCATATGATAACTCTGATTATATACAAATGACACCACATCATTAATGTAAAAATTAAATAAGAAAGGAGCTAGAATGCAACCTTGCCGGACACTTTTATACTTTGGGACAGGATCTCTAAGAGCAAAAATTTAAACATGTTCTAACCTTCAATTTGGTTTCTGTATACATTATTTTTAATAATAAGAGTAATCTAGGATCTATATCTCTATTCTCCAATTTTTCCCAAAGGCGGCCTCTATTTTAAAGTTGAACGCCGCACTTAAATCAATAAAGGCTGCAAATAGCTGACTACCCTTAGTGGCATATTTGTTGATAAGATGTTTTAATTTATAACATTTGTCTAGGGCAGAGCATCCCTTCCTAAAGTTTGACTGTTCTTCAACAAAAATGGCATTTTCTTCTTCCCAGTCCTCTAATTTATATAAAAGATGCTTCATATAGATTTTACCTGAAAAGTCAATTTGGCCTATAATTGTTGGGATCCTGCTGGTTGCATTTCTTAAATAGTGGGATAATAATACTAGCTTTCCAACCCTTTGGTAGACAGCCAGTCTTGTTTATGTGTGTAAACAGACTGGACAGTATGGAAGACCACCAATCTATATTGCTTTTGAATAATTCTGGGGGTAAAAAGGCCTCCTCTGGTGCTTTATTATTCCTCAGTGACTGAATAAGGTATTTTATCTCATGCGCTGTTACAAGAGGCCACTGAGAAATTAGATCTGTGTCTTGCATCCCTGACAATTATCTACCTGACTTACTACTTTCCCTTCTTTAAATAATTCCCTGTAGTGTGATTCCCACTTAACAGCTGGAATAGGGATATCCAAGATAGATTTTGCCTCATTTAGGTGCCAGAAATGTGTTACTTTTAACCATCTTGCTGCTAATTCTAGCTCTGCCCAAATAAGTTTCTGATACTGACTTTTCTTTGTTTATAGTAACATCTAAGCCTTAACATGATATTAAGTGTCTCCTGATTGGACTCTGATTGTATTTTCCACATCTGTCTTCTCATTTCTTTCTCAGTGTTCTACATTCCCTATCAAACCATGGGGACTTTGAATGTTCCATATACATTAACTTTGCATCTGTTGTTACAAAAGATCTCATGTTCTCACAAATTTGATATTATGCTTCTATAACTACACATATTTATATTAGCATTTGGAGATAAAATTATATTTCCTAATTTTGAACACTGGGTTGAATTTTCAAATTCTGCTATTTTGTTAACTTCCCCTTTTTGCCATTTCAGTCTCCTTTCCCCAGTTGTGTGCTAGCCATTTGTCCTGTGGAAGTACTTTCCTCAAATCAGTTTTAGCTGTTACTTCCAACGTTATTGTTTGGAGGGGCTCCGTGGATGGGGCGTGCGGCAGCGGCGCAGGAGGAGGAAGAAGCTGCTTCGGAGGCACGATTGGCGGTGGCGGGGGACCTCCGAGATGCCTCCCGTGGCGGCGGGGAAGGCCTGCGGAGGTCCCCCTCACTGCCGATCGTGCCTCCGGAGAAGCTCCGAAGCATGATCGGCGGCGGGGGGGGGGACCTCTGAGATGCCTCCCATGGCGGCGGGGAAGGCCTGGAAGGCATCCGGAGGCACGATCGGCGGCCTACGGACTGGAAGGGGGAGGCGGGGAAAGCGCCAAGTTCAAATTTGGCGCTTTCCTCACCTCCCCCTTCTGGTCCGTAGGTCGATTCTCCGGCCGCAAGTTGATTGGAAATTTTGCGGCCGGAGAATTCCGTACCTCGAAAAGTACGCACGTCGAGCCGTGCGTACGTCGAGGGTCCACTGTATATACAGACCAAACACATATGTTAACCTAAAGAAGTTTACCCCTGAGTGATTTGTCTTTAAATCCTGCAATTTCCAATAATTCCAATCTATTGAATCTTCATCAGGGATACAACATTTCTCTGCAACTTCTGAGAAAGCATTTCCAATTCTAGCATTAAAATCACTCAATAATATAGGCACTGCATTTGGAAATCTTATACTCAAATCTTCTAAGAGGGATTCCAAGTGCAGCCAGATATCAGGACTGTAGTATTGGATGAAGTTGGTGGAATACACATTTTTACCAAAATAACCATCAGTTCTTGAAACTTGATATTTACTATCAGCAAATTTTTATCTAACACATTTGTCTCAACCAAGCTACCCTCCCAGCCAAGAACTTGCCCAATTAAGACAGCTAAACCATCAATTGGGATGTGGTGGCACTGCGGGTTAAACCGCAAGCCTCTGGGCTGCAAGGTCGAAAGATCAGCAGTTCGAATCCATGAGATGGAAGGAGCTCCTGTCGCTTGTCCCAGCTCCTGCCAACCTAGTAGTTTGAAAGCATGTAAAAATGCGAGTAGATAAATAGGTACCACCACGGTGGAAAGGTAACGGCGTTCCATGTCTAGTCGCTCTGGCCACGTGACCACGGAAACTGTCTACAGACAAACGCTGGCTCTACGGCTTGGAAACGGGAATGAGCACCGCCCCCTAGAGTCGGACATGACTGGACAATTGTCAAGGGGAAACTTTACCTTTACCTTTAAACCATCAATAGCTCTACCGTTCTCATTTAATTTCTATTCTGGTTTTACTCAGGTTATAAAACCTGGCACCATTAAATTTTCCTTGTCAAGGAGCCATGTTTCTTGAAGGGCCAATACTGAGTATTTAGATAAAAATGAAATCATTTTCATATCATTTCCTCTCACATTTCACCCTGCTGTATTCCATGAAACAATACGTACTGATTTATTTGAGTATTCCAACTTGGACTCATGAAGCTTTTTTATCGCACATGTAGAATTTGATATTACTCAGTAAATTTGTGCTCTTTTAATACCCCCTCTGCTTACTCCTACCTCCAACTTCCTCCTCCTAAACCTCAATCAACTCTAAATGTGGCTGTATTGTACTAACATTCAGCCTAATGGGTACCCTAAGTTTCCTGGCTGAAATTAATCATCTCTGAGTTTTACCACTGGTGTCATTTCAGAATCCTCTAAATATCTCATTTCTGTCCAAGATTTAACTTTTAAGAGCATGGGATATGCAACTGAAACTGTGGGCACTATTATGTTTTCTTTGCTTTTTGACCCATGAAGTAACTCAGTTGTGTTTAAACCTATCTGGTCGTCATCACTTTATGGTCTTCTTTGTCCTCCCCACTATCTGTCGTTGACTCAATTTTTGTAGGTTAGTTTCCACTGATTGAGAACCCTCTTTTCCTATTTGACCCCCCTGATCTAATTGCTTGCTTAACAGTAGTACTTTCAAAGACCCTAGTCTTGCAATCATTTCATTTTTTTGCAATTAATGGCAAAGCACTATCGGAATCTAAAAGGGCTATCTCCTCATTACTAAGTGGGTCGTTTCCTAAGAAAAGGTCTTGCTTCCTTAGGTCCTGAGTTGGAAGACTAGCGCAATTAGAAAAGAGATATTTCTCATAATTTCCTATTTCTAACTGGGGGCCCTTCCTCAACCAACACTCCTAGATTTCTTACGTTCTCTCTATCATAACAGTGGGGTATGTCACGTGTTTCTACATCTTCCCATTGTATAAGATCTTCTCTCATCTTCTCTCTTTCTAGTTACTGTTTTCCTTGATGATTCTTACCTATTCTCCTCTTTATCAGAGGCAAGGGACTGGAAGTATTTTCAAACAACCTAGAAACAATTAAACCTTCTGTAAAGAACTCCAACTTTCTTCTGTAAAATTTACTGTTTGACTCTCATACAAAGTAATAACTGCCTGTACATTCTTATAGTTATCCCTGAAATATTCAATGTGAGTAATATTGGCTAGGGTGACTTCTAGTGGGAAGCTGAAGAGCATCATCAATGTCAGCTTTGTCAAACTCTGTAGCTATAGGTAGAGAGGATGCCCAAGGCATTCTGACCTACACATAGCAGTAACTCCTCAAGGAAAAGACTAGCAATTTTGTCAGCATTAGTGGGGTGATAGATTATATTGCTCATCTTTATCTGCTCAAAATAAAGGATTTTCTTTCTTTCTTTGACCCAAGAAATCATCTGAGATGGACTTTACTCTCTCCTTCAATAATCCAATTACTAGTCCTAATAGTTCTTTTATTTCCTTCCCTAAATCTCTAATTTCCAGTATAACATCACAAGTTGCAAAATTGTCCATATCCTTTGTGGATATAGATTTGTCAATCTGAATGGATTTGTGTATTGCAGGGTTTCTTCCATCAGCTTCTTGGATTACACTCTTACACATGACAGTTTTGCTTGCTTGATGGCTGTCCTGCATCTTCCACAGCATTTCAGTCTTGTTATTCCACACAGATTCCTCTGGAGGAATAACAGGGTTGGACAAAGAATGTTCCATTCTTAGTTTACCCAAATTCTCACTCAGATAGCTATTTAGATGACTGCGCTCCAATAATTGCTCCTTACTTGGGGACATGTTTGGTAAATCAATACGCATATTTGCTTGCACTTCCATAGATGCTATCAAATCATACCCCATCCTAAGGGCAGTTGGTTCCTGCTTCTGGATGAAAGCTGTCATCTTCGTTTGCATCCTTCTTCCCCCTGCCAAACTATATCCTTTACAGTGGAACCTCTACTTACGAACTTAATCCGTCCCAGAAGATGTTCATTAGTTGAAACGTTCGTAAGTAGAAGCTCCATTTCCCATAGGAATGCATTGAAAACCATTTAATCCGTTCCGGCCGAAGAAAAAAATACCCCCCAAAATAAAAAGAACACAGCAAGCGCGGTCGGAAGGCACTGAGGCTTTAAGAAGGGGAAAACACTCCAACAATAAATAGTAAACCCAGCTCCGTTGCTGAGGCTTTAAGAAGAGGAAAACACTCCAACAATAAACAGTAAACCCAGCTCCGTTGCTGAGTCATTAAGAAGGGGAAAACACTCCAACAATAAACAGTAAACCCAGCTCCGTTGCTGAGTCATTAAGGAAAAAAAAAGCCACCAACAACACAGCACAGAAACATATCCGCCCCAGCCAAAACCCACCCAGAACAGTTTTTTAAAAGGAGAAAACAGCAGCTTACCTCCCTGCAGACACACACACAGGCTCACTCCGAAGCAGGAGGCTCTCCCAAGCCTCCAACTGTGACACACCCTATAACTGCCGAAAGAGCTACAGCACAAAGAAGCAGCCTCGGCACCACCTACAGTTAGAAATTTGAATTGCCCACCTTTTTCCCCTGTCTTTTTCTGTTCGTATCTTGAAGCTCCGTTCGCAAGTAGAAGCAAAATTTTGCGAACGGAGCTGTTCGTAAGTTGGATTGTTCGTAGGTAGGGACGTTCGTAAGTAGAGGTTCCACTGTATTACAGTTTTGGCTATTGTCCAAGGTGGGTGAAGGAGACATAGAGCCTCTAGTATTCCTTGCCAGGGCAGGGGATTGGTCCAAAATACCAGAGTAATTGTCCTTCTTTCTCAGTTCAGGGATAGGGGTAATTGTCAGTGGTGTAATCCTCTGCATCTGATGGAATACTGGGGGGAGATAATATCGTCTATAATCTCAGAGTCACTTAAAAAGGATTGCTCCATTTTTATACTTTCCACTTTAATGTCAATTCTGACATTATCTACCTCCAGTATCTACTTTGGGGTAAAGCTGAGACAGCAAACTCCAATTTGCCCAATGTGTCCTTTATAATGAAGGTGTAGTGAAAGCAACACCTGTACTCCTCAGAGGTTCAATAACACCATCTATTTCTGTCCCTTTTGATGAAATAAGCAAATGCTGGATGTCTTAACATGCAAGCCAATATTTAAAAGAAATTATTCTTAAAAGTTCTTTTCAAATGACTTTCAGGGACTTTCAAGTCTAACTTTCTGGGCAACGTCCATCTCTTGCATTCCTTACCTTTTCCAAGACAGCTGTTTATCTCCCACACTATTTTACGACTACTATTAACCCCAAATTGTATTTTCTTAAAATGAAATTTCTTGCTGTTTATAGTATTGCCAGGCAGCTCTCTCCCCACAGTTGTCAGATTTCTATTCTTCTATTGTGTGGTGGTATTGCATGTCCCAGGCTTCCAGCAAATTATCAGCTTCTCAGAATAGAGGCGCCTACAACAGTTTGTTGAGGTTTGGCTCCCTTTCACCAGAGGTGGAAGAGAAAACTGTGGAGGAATTCACTGTAAGCCAAGGCTGCTCAGCTCTCTGTAGCAATCCTTTTCTTTTGTAATAAAAGACACTAGTGCCTAAATTAAAAGTGAAACTTTGAAACTAAAAGAAAAGAAATTAAATTAAATAAAGATAAAAGCAGAGCTGCTCAGGAGCATGTGTGCTACAACATCCTAAAGGAACCAGGAATTGGTTAAAAAGTATCTACAGTACAAGAAACACAACAGCATGTGTGGTTTGTATTAGGTAGTTCATTTGAAGCAACTGACTGTGCATATGGACAGAGGAGTCTGAAAACGTGTGAATATGATCAGAGGACTGAGGGAGCAGCAAGTACCTGTCAAAGCAGAGGAGTTGTACGCTTGTTCCCTTCAGAATTGCAAACAGAGTGATGAAATGTTACTAGAGCACAGAAAAGTTACTTCTGCCCACACAGCCATTGACTAGGGGACTCTAGGATCTCGCAGTCTGAAAAATAACTTTTCCAAGTTGTGCTGTCTACAAAAGGTAATGTGAGTTGCACAGGCTGATGAAATTATTATAAGTATAGAGCAGGAAAACCCACACTTCAGGCTCTGCCTCCTGTTCAGATTTCCAGGGACCAATTAGCAAGGTGACATTCCACTGCACTGCTGGTTAGAAGATTTCAGAAACTATACTACCAAAAAAAGTAATGTTTCCTAGCTTTGCCATTGCCTGTCTCATATAGTCCAAGAGAATGCCTCCGCGAATGTCATGGTTCTAACTCCTCTATCATGGTTCCCCTGAAACAAAGGTCCAGGTCCTGGACATTGGCAGAGCCCAGGAAAAAGCCAATCTGCTACCCAACTTCAAAAGCAAAAATCATAAAGAAAAGTGCACAAGATATTATAAGAAAGTATCTAAACTACCACTTTCAGACATCCTCTAATTGTAGATGTTTATGAAGAATAATATAAGTGGAGGGAAGTGATCTGTGCAGTTAAAGAAGAGTGTAAGAACATAGTTTAAGAACTGTTGACTTCTGTCACTATTATATGCTTTAGTGACAATGATTACTGATGAAAGTGCTTTACTTTTTGCTGATATTTGGTTTTGTGATTATGAAGCAAGTCAAAAGAAAAGCTCATGAGAGTTTATTCAAGAATGTAAACTGAGATAATGACTATGTAAGAAAGTGGGAGAGGCGTGGGAGATGGGGCAAAGAGACACCAGTGCACCCTCTTTGAAGACTAAAAACTACCTCAAAGGCCAGGATAATCCATATTCTGTAGAAAGAAATAACTAGAACAAATCTTGTTACAGAAGAAAGATATGGCATCTAAAAAGTCAGTACCAACGTAATAGGACCAAACTGCATACTACACATAAAACCTGCAATTGGAGCTCATTTCTGAAAAACTGAAATCCAGGAGATGCCCAATGTGATTGAACCAGTTTGAAAAATAACTTTTCCAAGTTGCACTGTCTACAAAAAGTAATGTGAGTTGCACAGAGTGAGGAAAGTATTAAAAGTATAGGACAGGAAACGTACACTTCAGGCTCTGCCTCCTGTTCAGGGGGCAATTAACTTCTGCCTCCATGCCATTTTGCCCGTCAAAATTCCTGCCTCTGCCATCTACATATTTTGAGAATACTGAATGATGATGGAAAGTTTTTTTTTCCTCCATCCAAAATAGCCTCAAAATTCTCTGTGGTTGCATATCATACCAGGCAGTCATATGGGTGGACAACTTCATGTGAGAAGATCATACATTTTGACTTCCTTATAGATGTATGACAGTGCAGGGTTTTAATTCTCAAACAATTCCTTCCCATTGGGCATTATAGAATACAGCCTAGAGAAAGTGACCGCTTGGGTAACATACTATTAGCCTTTAGATACAGATAGGTGGATAAAAATATGCCCATTCCCTTCCACAATATACCTGAGATAGCATTTAAAAAAAAATATTATAATGCCCATAGATATGGCCTGAACCAGCTCTCAACTAAAACAATTGAATTATTACAATGAAGTTAAGAAGAGTAAAATAACTGAATAATATCTGAAGATTTTTTACATTATTATCTATTGACCTGAAATTTTATTCAAATAAGTTCAGATAGACTGTTGCATCATACAGAACCTGATGGGTTTCCATTTCAAACTTATATACACTAAAGGTGCAATTCTTGAATAGGATTTACTCCCAATACATGCAAATGCAGGACTGCAGAAGTAGACAAAAGTGGAATATTTAGAAGGGCAAGAAGATGGTAATGATATGAATGCTAGCAAATGTTTGAAATAAGATTCATTTATAAGCTAAATAGATAACAAGCTTCTGTCATTAGTAGAATAATCGCAATCTTGAGGTACTTTGCAAGAAAACACCATGTCAGACAATTGGAATGTACCAGCAGATTAGAAATGAAACCTTTTAACTAAGTTCTTAAAAACACTATTCTAATTATGTTATCAGTTGTTAATCTGCAATGAGCCGTATTTGAATGGCCACTGATAAATGCCATAGGATTTCTGGTCCATGATTTTACAGTTAACTTTCTTTAGACAAGTGCCCTACAGTTAAATAAAAATGGCTCCATATGCAGTATATTTTGAATGGATATTTTTCTTTCCATCTATCTTGCTTTAAACGTTGTGTACTGACAAAGAATCTCTCCGTCATTGTGACACAGAACAAGGCCCAGGGAAAAAAAAGGACTTAGTCATTCACAGGCAAGAAACTAAAATTTGCAGAATGCTAGCGGTCAAATCCACTTCTCCCACAGTTCCCCCTCCAAACTTCTAACCCCACAGAGAGAGAGAGAGAGAGAGAGAGAGAGAGAGAGAGAGAGAGAGAGAAATGAGTAAATCTCCATTTCAATAGCTGCCATCAGACATTTTGCTCTGTAAGGACTATTTTGGTGGTAATATATGGCATTTTCCAGATTAACAGCCATTTTATACCTTATGTAATTGGCTACAAATCAGATGAATGTCAAAACACAGTAAGGAAACATTCCTGTCTCTGTCACAGTCCAGGTCTGAGTTCCTGGCGTATATATTACTTGAATAGTTTATGGGTTTTCATTACTTTAACTAATGTACTACCTGTAGTGCAGAGAGAGAAATTTTAAACTAATGATCATGTCTGTCTACTAGTTCTTTATAAAGACCCTGTTATTTGTCTTTCAGATCTGGGTTTCCTATAGGGAATTTGGAAAATTCTAAGGAGAGTTTATTATATATGTTTTTTCTTACCTCAGTGCACTCCTTCTAACCTAGAAATGCCAAGCTATGGATATGGGCTTATATTAATAATAATTTTGGAGCAAATGTCATGAGGCAACTAAAAACAATTAATTTAATTCTATTTTATGAGCCCAAAAACTCAGCCCTGCAGGGGAAATGTAATGTGTAGCAATATAGCACCATATATACAGAACAGAACACTGAGGAAAACATTAAAATTTTACATCTTGGCAATGCAATTTCATCACTGTTATGGACCTTCTAATGAAAAAGAAAAATCAGCTTCATAACCCTCCAATTAACTGGTAATAGGGTTTCATGACCATGTATGAGTGCTTAATTTGAAATTTTATAAGATGCCTCAAAGAGACAGAACTTTCAGTTGGTGGTGACAACTAAGGTATAAAATGCATGAAGTTATATTAAATACAGTTGCTTACAACACAAGTCAAGTGATTATACTCACTCGACAAATGCAAGTGAAGAAGCTGTCTGTTAAAGCTTGTTGAATAATCTTGAGAGAAATCAGAGGTACAAATTTTAATTAATCCGAAAGGGTTTTTATGAACGTACCATGATACAAATATATATTGTAGCCCTGGGAAAACTGTCTAATGACAACTTTAGCATTTACGGACCATTTTTTGAAAAATGTAAATAGCTTGAAGGAGAGATTTCAATGGTCATACTAGAGGTAAAGGAGGACAGGTCTGCTTGCTGGCTTGTTTTCTTGTTTCCTTCGAAAGTCAGCAAGTGAGAAATGGTTGTGTCTCATCTTTGTGACTATCCATCATTAGAAAGAGGACTTAAAATAAAGAGGACATGCTGAGAAGTCAAAATGAAAAGTTGGCACAAACAAATCCAACTTCCAATACACTTGTACAGACACGAATGTAATATGAGCTGGCAGAGACTGAGCACAATCTTGAGATTGTGGTAGATAGCTCAATGAAAATGTTGACTCAGTATATGGATGCTCTAAAATAGCCAAATTCTACAATGGTCACAGTTAGAAATTTTTTTTTTAAAAAAGCCCATGTTGTCTTTATATAAATCTGTGGTGGAACTAGGTTTGGAAAATTGTGTTCTGGTCACCATATCTGAAAACAGATATTGTAGAGCTGGAAAGGGGGCAGAAAGGGGCAATGAACATGATGAAGGGACTGGAGCATGTCCATTGGTAGAAAAGATCACATTTGTTTTCTGTTTACAAAATAATGGGAAAGAGACAAAGACATGTACAGGGGTATAAAAATGGACAGGGGGAAGGCTTTACGTCTTCGCTCCAGCTCACCATCTGCTTGAATCCCAGTAATTATCAGTCAGCTTTCCCACTGCAATTCCGGTTTTTTAAAACCTGAATTTGCAAGGACTATGTGGATCTTAAAGAAGTCAAGTTTTGTATGCTTGGTGCCTACAGTCATGGCCAAAAATATTGGCACCCTTGCAATTCTGTCAGAAAATGCAACCCTTCTCTCAGAAAATTGTTGCAGTTGCAAATGTTTTGGTACTCACATGTTCATTTCTTTGGTTTGTGTTGGAACAACATAAAAAAACAGAGAAGAAAAGTCAAATCTGATACAATCCCACACAGAAACTCAAAAATGCACTGGCCAAAATTATTGGCACCCTGTCTAAATTGTAAGAAATAGTTGCTTTTCAAGCATGTGATGCTCCTTTAATTTGTATTTAGACACATGTGTCGCAAGTAAGAGGTGTGGGCAATATAGTAATCACACTTGCAACCAGTTAAGATGGAGAAAAGTTGACTCAGCCATTGTGTTGTGTGTGACACTCAGCATGGAGAAAAGAATGAAATGTAAAAAGTTGTCTGTGGATTTGAAAGAAAAAAATGTGGAAAAACATCAACAATCTCAAGGCTACAAGTCCATCTCCAGAGATCTTAATGTTCCTTTGTCCACTGTGCGCAATATCATCAAGAGGTTTACAGCCCATGGCACTGTAGCTAACCTCCCTGGATGTGGACGGAAGAGCAAAATTACTGAAAAATTACAACTAAGGGTTGTTCGAATGGTGGATACAGAACCCAGATTAACTTCACAACAAATTCAAGCTGATCTGCAGACACAGGGTACAACAGTGTCAGCTCGCACTATCCGTCGCCATCTGAATGAAAAGGGACGCTATGGTGGGAGACCCAGGAGGACACCACTGCTGACACAAAGGCATAAAAAAGCAAGACTGGAGTATGCCAAAACTTATGTGACAAAACTACAATCCTTCTGGGAGAACGTACTGTGGACAGATGAGACAAAAGGAGAGCTTTTTAGTCAAGGACATCATGGCACTGTTTACAGAAAAAGAAATGAGGCATTCAAAGAAAAGAACACAGTCCCTACAGTCAACATGGTGGAGGTTCAAAGATGTTTTGGGGTTGCATTGCTGCTTCTGGTACTGGATGCCTTGACTGTGTGAACAGTATCATGAAATCTGATGATTACCAAAGAATTTTGGGGTGCAACGTAGTGGCCAGTGTCAGAAAGCTGTGTCTCCACCAGAGGTCATGGGTCTTCCAGCAGGACAATGACCCGAAACACACTTCAAAAAGTACTCAGAAATGGTTACAAAGCAAGCGCTGGAAAGTTCTGAAATGGCCAGCAATGAGTCCAGATCTGAATCCCATAGAACACCTGTGGAGAGATCTCAAAACAGCAGTTGGGAGAAGGCATCCTTCAAATCTGAAGGCCCTGGAGCAGTTTGCAAAAGAAGAGTGGTCCAAAATTCCAGTAGAGAGGTGTAAGAATTCATGGTTACAGGAAGCGATTGATTTCAGTTATTTTTTTCCAAAGGGGGTGCTACCAAATATTAAGTTAAGGGTGCCAATAATTTTGGCCAGTGCATTTTTTGGTTTCTGTGTGGGATTGTATCAGATTTGACTTTTCTTCTCTGTTTTTTTTGTGTTGTTCCAACGCAAACCAAAGAAATGAACATGTGAATATCAAAACATTTGCAACTGCAACAATTTTCTGAGAGAAGGTTTGCATTTTCTGACAGAATAGCAAGGGTTCCAATATTTTTGGCCATGACTGTAAATGAGGATGTTATTGTTTGAAGCTATATTTTTAACTTCTTCCTGTATTTCCATCCCTGGAGCACATCAGTACTTTTGTTATCTCCTCCTACTTTCCAACCCATATTTGTTTTAACATAAACCATTAAAACAAATTCATCATGTTTGCCCCATATATTGTGACTAAAGTATTTAAGGGCTCTTCCAGAAATTCCATTCTGTTTATGATGTTGGTTCTGAAGGAGTGCAGTGTTTATATAGATCCAAACCTCCCTTTTAAAAACTACTTCACTTCCCTTCTGTTTTGGAAATCTATATACAAACTTTAAAAAATATTTGAGAAATCCATTGACCTGTTGGAGCTTCTCCTCTGGAGGTTTGTTTTTGTTTGTCTGATGCTAATTGAAGCTTCTGACTAGAAAGCTCTGAGCATATACATGTAAGCAGCCTTTCTCTTAAGGAGGGGTAGAAATGTTTTAAATAAATAAACCAATTGGAAGCACCAGAGTGCTAAACCCTGTCATGCTCCTTTTGCTCTGAGAACAAATTGAGATGGCAAATAAACCATGCTGTCAAGAAAGATGAAAATACACATGAAGTCATGGAAAAAGGTACTACACTGAGTGAAGCATGAGAAACATTGTGGATGGTGGCAAAAATACTAGTAAAATCAATGTAAAATCTGGCATGTTATGGAGAACAAATATTTCATCTGGAAGAACCAAAGTGATTATTATCAAAATAGAGTTTTGTAGTACTCTTTTTAAAACTAGTAGATTTATTGTGGCAAAAGTTTTCATAGAAAAGATTCTACTTCCTAAGACATATGAAACTGCATTGTCAATTGATGTGATTATAGGAGGGAGAAAAGGTAAACAAAGGCCATAAAATGTAAAGCATTTTGAATTTAATAGCTATGTGGCCTTACTGTTTAATTTTGCCAATGTTTTTGACAAACTGAGCACTCCATTTTATCTGATGCTGACGACTCCAGTCTCTTAATCTGATATTATAATAAATTAATTAGTCTTTAAGGACAATATGGCTTACAGATGAACATGGCTGCTCCTTTATTGGTCAATATTTATGAGATTGTGGAACTAGCTCCCAGTGGAGCTACACCTGGCCCCCTCCCTGTTAACATTCAGAAGGCAACTTAAAACACTGCTTTTCAGGGAGGCCTTCCACACCAACCCTACATGATTTATGCCTCTGTACCACTGTTTTATTGAGAATTTATTGGTGCCATTTGTTTTTATTTGCTTAATATTTTAACTGTTTGTATGAAGTAGTATTTTATTGGATGTGTCACTGACTATTGTTGTAAACCGCCCAGAATAGTGCATCACACTAAAGGAGTCATGTATAAGTCTAACAAACAGACAAATACATTTACATTTAATTTAATTTATATCCTTCCTTTCTCTCAATAATGGGATCTGAAGCAGCAAGATACAACTAAAACTACATTTTTATTGTACAATAAATACTGAAACACAATTAAATATTGTAATGTTTGAACAAAAAAATTAAAAGAAAATTTAAAGCACATCAGAATTAAACTTCATCACTTCTCTTTTAAAATTTCCTTCCTCAGCATCCAGTCAGTTGCTCAAAGTCTGCCTGAATAAAAACATATTTGCATGCTTTTTCTGTAGATATGAAAGAGAAGCTGAGAAAATGTAACTTGAACCTATAAATAAGAGACTGTGCTTTAGCAAGTATGCAGTTCGTACTGGAGTCAAGTGATGCATATGGAGACAGAATTGTAAATAAAAACAATAAGAGGTGGCGATGCACAAAGACCACAGTGTTCCTCATTAGCTTTTGAATGAAACCCAATTATCTCAGGGAAAGGAAAATACATACCTTTAACATCATTTGCCTGCCTGTTGGCATCATTAAGAACCCTGAAGCTTTTTTGTAGAGCATTCTTGGCACCATCCTTTAATGATCCTTCTGGACCAGACACCTATAGAAGAAAAACAACCAACTAGTGTCACTGAAATATATGCTAAACAGCAGGTTTGGCAGAAATTTAAGATCTTAAAAAAAGTAAAATGGGGTAATGCAGTTGAAGAGTCACAAATTTTGAAACTAGCATCAATATGTTTTAAATAAAACTCTTAAGTGACTATAAAATTAATCACATAGAACTATTAAAACATCAGCAGCAGTGTTAACCTGGTCCTACATTTATGGTACAAGGGTACACTAGACAAAAGGCCTGTAGACATAGGGACTGAACTGACCTGTGGAATGGCCTGTCTATGGAATGGCATTGAGGAAATCTTTGGTTTGCTTCATACACAGCACAAATGACTGTTTCCTGCTGGCAAAAATGGCTGAGGATGCATTCCAGCCTGGACTTTTTGCATGATGGAATGAGCAAAGAAAGACTGACACATGATTGCTGTGGCAACAAGGCTCTGGCTGAGCTGGAAGGCAATGGAACAGTATGGACAGTCTACAACATCGAACACCAGCCCCAGAGTGTACCCTGATAAGATGCTATGGTCACATCATGTACCACAGGACAAAGGGGCGATTTACTTTCTGGGAATAAATAAAAGTGGTGCAATGCACTTTTTCTCCCAGGTTTGCCATCTACAAAAACAGAACTGAATTTTAGAGAAGGTAAAGAAGCCAGCCAGAATGCAAGGGAATTAGTGGCATCAGTGGAGCAAGAAACAATTGTTACTTGGGACTCAGACACAGCATCACATTCTTTCATACTGACATGCAGATGCTTCTCAGTTCACTTTTCCTCATGTAATTTTACTTTTGCAGATTTTGACTGCTCTGGGTCTTTAGGACTTAGCTTGCTTTGATTTTGAGACAAGCTTCAGTTTCTACAAAGACTAATCCTTCTGGGAGATTCTACACCTTCCTTGTTTCCTCTCTCTCTCTCTGATTTCACTACTCTATTTTACATTTTTCCTTCTGATTTCCCCATCTGGATCAAGCTTCCTGCATATTTCCCTGAATCTTCAGGAACCTGTTCCTTGGGATGGGTAGCTATATGTTTTTCTTTCTCAATCTTTAGGCCAAACAGCTGGAACATAGTGAGCTTCAGCTAGAGGACTGGTGGAAGGTTAGGGACAAATACAGGGCTTCGTAAAGGGCCAACTGTGGCTGATTTTGCATAACTGTAATTTCATCTGATACTTTAATACAAGTTGTTCTGCTTTACACTTTTCATTTCATTATTGCATTGTACTGTGTTAGAAATTCATTGATTTTTCTTTTATTTATTTTATATTGTTCTTTCATTTCACAAATCTCATTCCCTGTTTATCTGCTGTGATTTAAATAAATCTTTCCATTGATTATACTTGCAGGCAGCCTAGTGTCATTTCTAGTTATGCCCTCCTACCCACAGGGGTAAGAGGAACCTCATTTTTAAGCAGCAGCAACATGTTAATTCCCAACAGAGACCTCTCAGGTAATCAATACACATGAAACAGAAAAAGGAAGTACACATTAATGCAGAAGTATATGTTCAACATCTATATCTAAATACCTGTATGAAATTGATAAAATACAAGTGGCCCTCCAGATACCACTGGATACATGCCTACTATAAAATCTTTCTGCTCAGTATGAATATAGTTGTTTCCTCACTCAAAATGGATAAGAACTCATATAGTCATTAGAAACAGGACACTTAGGAATCAAACTTCTCCGCTCCAAAAGTTCTTTATATCATAAGTACAGGAACTCAGCATCACCCGCTGAAGCTGAATGGCAGGAGGTTCTACACAGACAGAATGAAGTCCTTATTCAACAGTACAAAAACCACCACAATATATAATCATGCTGCCACTTAGGATGGCTTTCATAAGGGACTGAACAAATTAATGGAAACTATTTATTGTCATAAATAATAAAAGGTCTCAACAAATTACTGAACGTAAAAGAGGTAGTAGGAGCAATCTGCTAAGAATAAAACTGACCATGCTCTCTTGCTCTCTCTCTCTCTCATATATGCAAACAAGGTGGCAGTTAATATTGTAGGGTACTGCAGCCAATATGCAAGTAAACAGCTGTGTTTGGTAGAAAAGTAATAAATACTTTAAATAATGGGCAATCAAACACTTCTGTATGACCTGCAGTTGATGGAAGCAGAAAACATTGTTTGCTCTGAGTGCAGTGTCATCAACAGGCTGATGGTACCTGACATTACTTTTCATTTCAACAAATGGGGAGAAATGGTTAAGTGCCTGAATGAATGCTTAAACATGGTTATGAACTGGTTAGAGGTAACAGACTAAAGCATATTCCAGTCTAGATTGGTAAAGTAGTGATAGCAGGCCAGATCTTGAGGATGCTGATTTCCTTGCTACCTTGGATGATACTACTCTACTTGTTTATTAAAGAAAATATTTAAATATCTTTATCAGGTAAATAATTTATCTCTCTCTGAACTTGAATAACAACTAATCCATCAAATCTAGCAGCACAGACACCTGCCACATTAGGCTACATTGTGTCTGTTCTTTCACCCTCCAGATCAGGTGGCATCAGGATGATCATTGCAGCAGCAAGAAATTTTATAGTGAAGACCTCTGGTCCTATCACTAAGGAGTGAATGTGTTTAGCTTGACTAGTTAATAAAAAAGTTCTCTAGACTGAGTGAAGTTATTATGAGGCTTAATTCACAATGTAAAAATTACAAGCAAGTAGCATGTGAAGCTGAGTAATTTGGACCTGGCTTAACATTTGAGTCTGACATTTTGATTGTGTCATATACACTCTAAGAACTATTTACACAGGCCATTTAATAGATCAGTGGAGATTAATTTTAAAGCAGGACTGATGTGCCTTGATGTGCATGACATTTTGCACTGTTAAAAAACTGGTTCAATCTACAAACTACTTACCAATCAATATGAGTGTTGTGATGGAGTTGAAGCAGTGTGGAATATGTAGTCAGAGAAACATAAGATGGAGTTAGACAGCTTCTGTGTGAAGATGATTTGAGAGACATTGGAATGTGTTTTTCTAAGTGCTATGAGAGTGTTTTTCTACAGCGTGGTTCGAGATAAAGCTGAAGGTCGGACAAAGAGGCCCGTGAAAGACTCAACATTCCGAGCTAATTGGAGAAGAGATAAAACACCTGGATCTTCATGGGAATTGAGGACGGAGGAAAGTGTTACAGCCCCTTGAGACTAATTGGTTAACAGCCATGAAGTGTCAAGAAGAAGGGAGGAGTTAGAGAATGTAGAAAATGGATGATGGGTTATGTGGGAGAAGTTCGATCCCATGATGATGGGAGAGATAAAGAACTTGGTGGTTTGAGCATTTGGTTTGAAGGAGAGAGAATGTGAGTAAAGAGAAATAAGGAGGTGGGGCTAGCCCACCTTAGCCCAGCTTAGTAGTGTTTTTATTTTAATTTTAATGGGGATTAGTTATTTTATTTAATTGTAATAATCTTTGAGTATGTTCTTTATGCTAAAGCTTGAGCAATATAAACTGATTCTATGAAACTCTATTTTTCTAATAAAAATTTATTATAAAAATTCTTACAAAAGGACTGGTCTCTTGAACAGCAGGGTCTGGCTAAATCCAGGGAGTGGAGAGGGCCACAAACTAGCTATCTCTAAGAGTCCTACCTAACTTCTAAGGAATCACAAAGCCCATGTGTCTGTACTTGCAAAGTACTGGGTAAGAGTAAAGTGTTCTTTTAAGGTCAGACTTGTCCAAAGGGGCTTATGCTATGCACTGCAGAGGTCTTGGGACTTGGCCTCAGCACAAAGGTGGTAGGTAAGTGGCCCGTGGAACTCTCTGACCGAGTGCTAAGCGCTCCTTAGGGAGGCTTGGGCACCACAAGTGTCATGCAGTGAAAATGCTTTATCACATGGGACAGATGTTTCAGAGAACCTAGCTGCCATCACCATATGTGGAGCATGTAGAATTTTAATTGAATTTAAGAATGTATGTGTTGGAAAACAATGAATCTTGTGTATGTAACTAGAAGCTACAGTTCTTGGCTGTCATGATGTTTATAGTATATCCATGCACTGCAAAGCAGATGCATATGTTATCATCACAGATGACAATCCATTTGCAATTTTCACTGTTTTTGAAAACTAAGAAAATGTGTGAAAATTAATACTTTTTAGATAGACCCAGAGGTATTGGTGTTTGCAAATTCACCTATAAATTAATTCCTACTTTAAAAAAAAAAAGGAAAAAAATGTAGGAGAGGGAAAGAACTAAGAATTACCAATGGTTATTATAAGCAAGACTGAAAGCCTATTCAGGCTTTAGCAATAGCAAAATAAATGGGAAGTTAAAGCAAAGTTTTAAAGAATACAGATTATGGAGTGGAGAAGCTACAGACTTTGGAGCATTAGCTAAGAACAAGCAACAAAGAAATCCACTAAAAAAAAGCAAAAAATAAATCCTGCCAATATTTAAATCAATTGAATCATTCATCATGTTTGAAATAGTACAAAAAAGCTGCCCAATATGGTGTACTATATTTCAAGAGCTATTACAGCTCAGTGCGTACATGCCTGCATCAGGCCTCCAGATCCCCTCTGTGTCTAACAGGACAGGGGTCAGCTGAGATCACCAGGGGCATGTGTGGCTCATGTGGTTAAAACAGGTTTAAGTGACCTCCCACTTGTGCAGCCTCAGGTGAGCTTCACAGTCCCAGAGTGTCACCAGAAAGAGGAGCAAGTAAAGTTTCTGTATACCTGATACCTAGAAAATCCTGGAAGAGTAATTGTGACTTGGAATTGACTTGATGGAACATAAGCATAGTTGTATTGCACAGCAATACCACTGTATAAGAAAAAGGAGGGAATTCCCCCCCCCCCGAGATTTAACTAGATAATATCATACAAATGCAGAAGTAGGTAATAATCTTTGTTAGAGCACTAAAAGAATAAAACAATCAATGAGCTTTTGTGGGCCAAGTTCATTTCTTCAGGCCATGCACCAATATCTTGTTGACAACATATTGAGGTGAGTTAGAGAAAAATGAGGTGAGTTAGAGAAAAAGCAACAAGAAGCAGACCTGGCACAACCATCTGCCATAAATATCTGGGACTCTATACTTTTTCTGCACTATCTACACTATTCTGCACTATTGGTACATGGCTTGAAGAAGTGGACTTGGCCCATGAAATTTGCTGATTGTTTTATTTTTTAGTGTTCAAATAAAGGTATCACCTACTCCTGCATTTGTATAGTGTAAGGACCGCATGGCTTTCTCTCTCTTTTTCAGAACTGTTGTTCTGAAATATTAGTATATTCTTCTGAGACATCTGTGTTTATCTATTTCAGAATGTGAAGCAAACAAAACAAAACAAAAACCCAAAGCAAAATAAAACAAAGCAAAACAATACTCCTGCCACAAAGTCATGTGCCACCTTTCAGACTAACATTTATCTCAGTTTGAATTGTTCTCAATTACAGTGGATTGCAAGCCATTTCTGGACTGTAATCCATAAAAACTCACACTGAAATAAGTCTCTTCTATTTGTTTTGTTTCCATTATAAATCCCAATGCATAACATGAACTCCTTTTCATCAGCTTTTCACCAGATTAGTACTGCATTTTATCAAACATATGCTCATCCTAAACTTATTCTCAAGTCTTTAAAAAAAAAAAAAGAATCTGAGCTCTGAATTAAATCTTTTATCTTGATAGAATCCAGATTGCCATCAGCACTTGAGCTAGTAAAGGGCTATGTGAATCCAGCTAAATAGTGGAAATGCCTCATATATGATAAATTAATATTGCTTTAAAAAGAAGGAGGAATTCATCACGGCTTATCTTCATTGTAACTTATTCTTTCTGACTCTGTATGGACCTATAGATGTATATATATTTCCACTGGCTGCTCTTAGTTTCTAAACACAGACCATACTGACCCACAGTGCACAGAAGTAAAGTTGCCAAGGAATTCTAGCCATGGCTGTTTTAGCTATGAAAACACAAGTGTCTCTGCTTCTTCTCTTGGTGACTCCAGGAGTCAGCTTTTCACCAAGTTCTCATATGGGTGTCAGGAGTAAATTCATCATGCAGTCCCTGAACTGACTGGCCAACTGAACAACTCAAGGAATGGAATCATACAGATAGCAACACAGGAGCATTTCACTGTCTGGTATCCTCTGGACTGTAGCTCCCATCATTGCAAGTGAAGGTTGGGCATGATGGGAGTTGAGGTCCAACACATCGGGAGGGTACTGAATTGTGGCAAGCTGGAAAAGACAATCTTAGGCTGCTGCTGTGCTTCGGATAATGCTAAGCATAACCACAGCATTATAAGGCAGGATTGTATAAGGTAGTTTTAATAAGCAACTGCACACCTTGTCCTTGTGCACAGAATTGGAGGATTGTAGATAAAAACATCCAATACATCCTATAGGTAAAGATAAAATCTTAAAAAAGGAAAAACAAGAATGAAACAACAAATTTCTATTCAACATTTACTGGAACATTCTTATACAGACATGGCTGGATAGCTCAGGGAATTAGGCTCTGGGGGTTTGATCATGGAGCAGAGCAGCACCTTTCCAGATTCTCTTGTGTTAAATATGGCATCCATTACTTTTAAAATGTAAAAATAAAAAAGACACAATGTGATTAAATATGGGGAAAAAGGAACCCGGAGTACCAGTACATTGAAAGGAAGACATTGAGCTGGTGCCAAAGGAGGAAGAGACGCAGCTTCAACTCCCTCCCTAGAACAACTCCCTCCCTCCTGCAGATTCCAATTGTTGAAGGTCTCTTAGTAAGGTCACTGCACTGTAGCAGCTGGTGTCATTTTTTCTTTTAAAGTTGCAGTACAAAGTGAGGGACTTCTGTCTGTATAGCATATTGCCTGGGCTTTGTGTCCTTCAGTTTTCTTCCCTGCCCCATCATATTTTTTTAAAGCATACTTAGCATATAGTGTGCATATCTTTGTACACCAATGCCTGCATTCCCCTATGGATTTTGAGTGGCTCACTTTAGCATGCTAGACTAGAGTCTGTCTCTCTCCATCCCAGTTTGTCTGGCCCTTTCTTTTTATTGTGAAAAACAACTTATTTATTTATTTATTTTTGCCAAAGTTCCTAATAACTGTCTCCTGTTTCTCTTTTTCTTGTGTTCTCTGAACTGGTGGTACACAAATAATTCTGCTATAAATAATTCTGAAGCTATGTGCTTCTCCACATTCATGGGACTACCTCCCCCCCCCCCCCGGAGATTTGGAAAGTACTGGCATGGATCTGGACAAAGATTGGGTTGGTGTGTCTCCAGAAGGACACTGAATGGATGGTGTACCAATCTGTGTGACTTTATTTAGGCACATTTGTTTGCAGGGGGACATCATACTCTACTGAAAAACACTCCACTGTGGGAACATGGCAAATATGTGTTTACAGACAGTTAGATAGGATGATGCCATATCTAGGCATTAGCTGGAAGATGGCAGAAAAGATAGTGGCTTGTCTTCCTGTTTAAGCAAATAATACTTTCTCTTACCAGTTGTATAGCATCATTTGCACGAGCTTTAGCATCTTTGGAAATTCCATCAGCTTCGTCAATATAGTCCTTGATATTCCTGTAGGCCTTAAAAGCTACTGTGGCATTGAAGGAGAGATTCTTGGCTTCATCAAGTATTCTATTAGGATATAAAATATATATAACATAAGAAACCAAGGGACAACTCCACAAGTTAGTTATGTTTTGTCAGTCTAAATGCACCGCCTTGATTCCAAAGATGAAATGGTCTGAAAATTCACTGGACTATGGGAAGGACTGACTTCACTTGGGAAAGATTTCAGCAAGAAGAAGAAATTCGTAACACAAGTCCTTGAGCTATCATCTACTAAATAGAAAATGTTTTATTTATTTTTATCCACCAGGAAATTTTACAAGGTGATTAATTTGAGCTGTGAAATAACATATGCATGGTTAACATACCCATCCAGTATATTAGATGAATCATTCAGTTGGGCAGCACGGGACTCTGCCTCTAGCACTTGTTCTGGAAGCTTCCTTTCTTTGAGGTCTTGAGACAAATCATCAATTTTATCCTTTAGCTCATCAGAGAGTGGGCTTATTCTGTCCCGAATATTATCTATATACTGAGAGCCAGAAAACAGAAGAGTGTCTAAGCAATTGAATTCAGATATTCTAGCCCCTTGGTCCATAAAAACACCAACTCTGTCACCTATACGCCACATTCTGGACCTGCTGCAGTCTCTGGAGCAGTCCCAATGGCAGCCCCATGTAGAGGGCATTGCTGTAGTCTAATCTCGAGGCTACCGACGCATGGACCAGTGTGGTGAGGGACCTGGTGTCAAGGTAGGGACGCAGCTGGGCAATCCGCTTTAGGTGGAAGTAGGCGGATCAGACCACAGACGCTGAGAATTGTTACTAACTAAACTCTATTCCAAGGGACTTTAACATTTGAATATTTTTAAATCTTTCCCTACTCGTACCAATACTCATTTTCTTGAGAGATTTTTTTGGGGGGGAGGGAGCTTCTTTCTGTAGATCAATTGAAAATACTAAGAGACTGGCCTACAGTTAAAACACAAACCCTCTCAAAATACCCACCCAAAGCATTTTTAACCCTAAAAAAAAATAAGGAAAATAAATATTACTAACTGTTCATTGCTTTTAAAAAAGGAAGAACATTATGCTTCACTACATCAGAGGGTAAGTAACAAGAAATATGTTACAAGTAACAGGCATGTTACAAGTAATTTATTACTCCCAAGCTTTGCTTTTATTGTACATACTACAGATTTTACACAGAATATACATATTTTAGGCCTTTTCTAATATTATAAAGCTGAATGCTTAAAATTTAAAAATACATTTATGTGTAACCATTAATATCATTTCAATGTGACTACTCCACTGTCAGTTTTATGAAAATCTCTGTGCCAGTTCTTCAGATAGATAATATTTACCTCAACAGCTAAATTGATTTCATTTGCGAGGTCATTTGCTTCACTAAGGATGTCATTTCCTTCTTTTAGAGTATTTTCAGCTTCTTGTTGTCCATCTTCTAGAGCTTGCTCCTTTTTCTATAGGTTACATTTGGTCATGAGAGAAGAAGAGTTCAAAATTCATTTGTTTTCAAATTGCTTCAGATTAACATCGGAATATTTTACATTTAATAATAAGCATCCCATTTCTAGTGTAGTTTATTTTGAGAATGTATTTGTAAGAAATTTTGGTACTGCCTCAATACCCAAGATTTAAGAACTTTGCATGAGAAGACTGCTGTATTTTACTGCAAATGTATTTCTGGTTCTTCTTCCTAGCACCTAGTACAAAGGCCATTTTCAATAGCTTACCATGTTGTACGGAAGTTTACAATTGAAACTGGGGAAGTGGAACTGGTAAAACCACTCTTAAATATCTTACCTTGAAAACTCTGTTAGTGTTGCTATGTCAGTTTTGACTTGACAGCATGTAACAACAACCATTTTGTTGAGAGATGAATTGAGGAATTAAATTAATGTACAGAGTCTTCAGTATTTTAACACAAATACACATACATACAAACAGTCATGAGAAAATAAAAACAGGTGGAAACTTGTAGTAAACATGGACCTCTTAAACCTCCCTAGCCACCGGATGGGGTGTTGTGATACCACAGAAGCCTGGTAGTCAGAAATTGGTGTGTGTGTAGCCCTACTCAGGTTTTAGTGGAGACAGTGGGCTAAATGTTTGAGGAAAGAGTGTGTACTAGCCCCATGCCCTTGCAAATTTTGATCATCCTCCAAATGGAAAGAGTAATTTTATGAAAGAGAGAGGCTCCTCTATCTGCAGGGAATCTCCATGCAATTTTAATAGATGTGTCATAGAACTCTAAAGTGCAAAATAATTTCCCTGCTTTAGTGGAGGATAAAGGTATCAGAATAATAGCAGAACAAATGAGCGCCTCATACAATATACTATAGTACTTCTGCATCCTTCTTGTCCTTAATTTAAACAAAAAACTGAAAACCTGGCTCGACCTTAAAGGGACAACGATAGATATCCCTGCAGACCCTCCGAATATTTAAAGAAAACTAGCATCGGAGAACTAATAACTGCCTTTGGGCACCAAATGACTGAGACACAAACAAGAAGCTAAAACATTTGTCTTCATTTGAGACTGACTTTGCAATTAAAATTAAATAAAGGGAAATCATTTCCACCAGCTACTAACTACAAAAGATATATGGTAGTTTGATTTATAATCTAAATTTGCATATGCCCATTTAATTCTTTTCTGGAGAGCATGAAAGAAGGAGAAAATGCAGTTATACTAATACTGAAGATTAGCTGGCTGTTTGTGTGTCTGTACCAAAATATCTGTATAAACAGCTAAAATAATGGCTGTTTGAGGCCATATATAGGCTTTGGCTATTTGTTTTGCTACATTCCGTTTGTGCAATATACATAAAAGAACCATTAACAATTTGTGAGAGCAAACTGCTTTCCCTGGAAATATAATAAAAATAATTGCACTGATTTAATCTAGTCCCCAGCTAGGATTACTACTAATGACCAGGGTCACAAAACATGGTAGGAGAAAGCACTAGACCTCTGGCTTATTGTACAAAGCAAGCCAGATCTTCCATAGTATACTGGCTTGCTGTGTTGTCCAAATTGGGAAGTTTTTAAAATAAAGCTGTCAACATTTCGGTACATTTTTCATCGTTTTTCAGGATATGGAAAGCCTTACATTTCTGAGAGGAACAAAAAGTGTATCAACTCCTTTTCATGATTACCTGAAGGAGAACTTATAATCAGACACTTACCTCTACTGCTGTCATATTTTGCTGGTTGATTGCAGATAGTCTATCTGCTTCCCTAATTTTGTTGGTTGCTTCTCTCAGCAGGTCTAGAGCATCATCAACTTTATCTTGGTAGTCTGCCAGCTTGTCTCTGACTTCATTCTTGAGCTCCTCTGTTCTCTGCCTAGGATCTGCAAACAACTTATTCACTCTCTTCAAGAGGGCTTCTGCTGCTCTGTAAAATAGCAGATATGATACTCGTTAAACATTTGCCCTACCTTATCCTATATACTTATGGCTTCCATATTAAAGTGCACTTCAGATTTACTTTTGAATCTTGGCATACATTCAAAGTTGCCTAGATCATCTCAGTGTTGGATGTTTTTGTATTTTTACAAGTTTGTGATACTTAAGATGTGAAAATGCATATAGAATTACTTAGGTTCGTAACAGGAGTAGCAGAAATAGAGCTATCTGTCATTTACCATGCTTATTATCTTTAGCTTAGAGATACAAAACTGTCCCTGGGAGGCCTGTTGACATATTTTGCAGCAACTGTGTCATATTTGAAATGCTGCAAATCAGTGTTACATGTCCAACTCAACTCCCCCCGGCCCCCCCCGGTAAAAAAGTCTTGTTAAATTACTTTTTAATGAAAAGTTGGCTATTAGTTAGCTATTGCAGTAATCAAAATATTGACAGGATGCAAATGTGCAACTTTCATAGAGATTCTGCAGATACGAACCTACAGAAAGCACATGTAAAGTCCCGAGTACATGTCACATGGCAATCCATGTGGTTTTTCTTCCTTTCCCTCTTTGAAAATGAAAAACAGTCCTAAGAGGCAGCAACATTTTCTGATCTCCCCACTTGTCCATACTCATTCCAACTATCTTTCTACTGACTACGAAAAATATACCTTGCAGTTATTTTCAGTCAGGCACATTCTGTGACTGTTTAGGTAAAGGTAAAGGTTCCCCTTGACATTTAGTCCAGTCGTGTCCGACTCTAGGGCGCGGTGCTCATCCCCATTTCCAAGCCGTAGAGCCAGCGTTTTGTCCGTAGACAGTTTCCGTGGTCACGTGGCCAGCGCGACTAGACACGGAATGCCGTTACCTTCCCACCATGGTGGTACCTATTTATCTACTTGCATTTGCATGCTTTCGAACTGCTAGGTTGGCAGGAGCTGGGACAAGCGACGGGAGCTCACTCCGTTGCATGGATTTGATCTTATGACTGCTGGTCTTCTGACCTTGCAGCACAGAGGCTTCTGTGGTTTAACCCACAGCACCACCACGTCCCTACTGTGACTGTTTACATAGTAGTAAATTAGTGGTTGTCTGAAGAATATTAGGACTCGGTAAGCACCTTTGGGCTTTCTATTTGCAGGATTTGCTTAGCAAACCCTTTCCCACATTGCAGGAGACAGGGGTGTGGCCTGGGCAAGCTCCCTTTGCCATGTTGGCTGAACCAGACCTAAGCAGCCCGAGACTAACCATTAAGCAAAATAAGCATGGGCTGAGAGCATGAACAAGGGAAGAAGGCATCACAGAATTTTTTCTTCAATGCTGGATTTACCACGGGCCATAGTGTAAAAAACGCACCCTCCTTAACATACCACATCTATCCAAATCCCTCTTCCTCCCCACTAAAGAGCCCCAAGAAAACCACCTCCCTACCTAAAGCAATTGAGTATGAACTAGTAAAAACTAAATAGTGTACAGACTCATCTAGTGAGAAAACTCATGTTTTGAGTGAAATGATCAATCATCATCATCATTTTTTTTTAACCTGTATTTGGGAGGTTGGGTGGGGATAAGGATAAAAAGAGCTGTTGGTCTTTTAGACCTATGGCCTGTGCATTTTATCTGTAAGCCAAAGAAATAACAGCCACTATTAAAAACGCCCCCAAAGAGGTTTGCTCTTGTTTGAGCTTTTCAGTATACAAATTCTAACAAAATCTGTCTCCATTAATCAAAGCGTGAAAGGGCAAGATTTGGCTAGAAGCTGGTAATTTGATTGTACTTATGATTTTGCATACAACACGTGGTTCTTTTTTTGCCACATGCTATACAATTAAATTACTGTATTTTCATGCATATAATGTGCACATTATGTGGTGTATTTTTTTCCAATCGGTGGGACCTGCACAGTGTTATATTTGTTGGGGGCACCACAATCTTTTCAGTTCTTAGGGCCTCTGAAGGTCTTAATCTGGCCTGGATCTAAGGGCTGGCCAGTTGTGGCTTGCTCATCTACCAACTTTGCTTTGCACTGGCTTTGCCTCAAGGGGCTTTACAGAGATGGTACTCCATTGTATAGCAATGTGGGCCCAGGACTTCCCATCCTTTATCCTCAGTTTATGCTTTCCACACTGGTGAAACTTCTCTTTTCAGGCCATTGTACCTAATAAAGTTGTACCCATTTAAAAACCCATTACTGTCTTCAGTGTCTTTATTCCTTGTGTGAGAACAATAAATATGCTATAACCCAGACACCCTTCAACCACTAGAATCGTTTATGTTATTTCACCTGCTTCAAGATCTTAAATGAATGTCTCAAACGTAGTGTATGTCTTAATTGTAGCACAGAGAAAGATTGTTTCTTGCACATTATCATTAAATACTCCAGAAGTAATATTGATCATTAAGGCCCTATCTGTATCATAATGAAATTGCACTTTCCTTCTTTATCTCAGGATACTGCAATATAACATCAATAGACATATTAATAGACAATAATTATAACTCTTAGTAAAGTTGTCTGGGTGTTCATTATAGTTAAAAAAGATTATAGTTAAAAAAGATTTGAACAGTAAAGAAACATGAGACTTTTCAGCAGAATAGAAATGGCCTGAGCCAAATGGTGCAGCATATAGGAATAGAAACAATAATTTCTAGAGTATCATCATTTTCTCTATCTCACTGTAATTTGACCATACACTGTATCAGAATCAGCAGACACAGGGATTTTTCTGTTTGCTTTTGTTTATGGATTTGTCTTCAGTTGGCCCAGTCAGGGCATGTTCTTGTACTGAAGGGTATTCCAAGAAGTAACCCTGCCTTGAATTTCCCAACAAGCTCTTTATACAGTTTTTTCTTCTAAGATTTCTAGTGAATCATGAGATTTCAAAAGTCAACTCAGCTTTACTTCATTGGTTTGTTTGTTGGTATTTTTGCCACATCAGCATTACCAATGACAGCAGCACATTAATTGCAATATGGACTCTGACATTAAATCTGTGCTCTTTTATATATATGTCATAAAACAATCAATTAAAAACACTCTGTGGTCATTTAGTTGTTGTTGGACATACAATTCCATTGGCAGGTTTTTTAAAGCCTATAATACAGTATCTGATGGCATATAAAGACTGAACTGTAAATATCTGTGAATGATATATGAAGCTGGGTGCTTACTTTAGTTTTAAATCAGTTCATGCACATAAAAAGATATCCCTTCCTTTCTATCTGAAATCTACCTAGAACACTACTTAGCACGACAATTGAAGGTGATGTTCACTATTCAGGAGTAATGGCAAAGGCACCACCACCCCATTCTGAATCTTGCCTCCTTGTGCTGCTCAGGGAGGAAAATTTGAGGACAACTGTGTTGCTGTTTTTTTTTTTTTACCTGGGGAAATTTTATTTTATTTTACTGCTGTAAGTGCCCTCCATGGAAAGAAATGTGAGGGAAGGGAATTAACTCTGCCAACTCATTACACAGAAGACTTCTCCAAATCAGTGGGTCTATTTTAAACTAAAGAGATACTACAACATTACAATGGCTAAAGTTTAGAGAAGTTGCCTTTATCCACACTTTTCTTTTGCCTGATAGTTCCCTGGAAGGGCACCTTGAAAAGTTTCTCATCAGGATAACACAACTTAATTGATCTATTATTCCCTTAAATTGTTCCCCAAAGCCTAATACCTTAATTATCATTTTTAATGTTGGTCATTGAGAGAATACTGCAGCAGTATTAATAAATAATGGGATAACAGAACAGATCTCTAGGCCATAGCACTAGACAGGGATATCCCTTTCCCTGTTTGCTTTAGTTATACAACTATTGTTTGCTTTTGTTATGCAACTATTAGCGAATGTTATTAGAAAAAAAATTAGGTATTGGTACTAAAGATAAAGTCAAAATTAGTTTATTTGCTGAAGACACTTTATTAACAACAGAAGATCTGATAAAGGTTATGGAGAGAGTAAAACTACATTTAAACGAATTTGGGGAGATCAGGGTTATACTGTAGATAAATTGGCATAAATCAGAGATGTTGGTGTTATGCTATAATAAAAAAAGAACATAAAAATTAAGAAAGAAGTAGATGTTAATATTCAAAAGTCTATTAAGGCTTTAAATATAAATATTCCAGCTAAACTAGAAATATTGACAGAATATAATTTTAAAACATTAAAACAGGATATATAAAAAAAGTTTAATGATTTAAGGAAAATTGAACTGTCACAGTTTGGCAGAATTGCTGTATGTAAAATGGAGATTTTATACAAGATTTTTTTAAATTTATGATGTTACTGGTAAAGATAAGCAAAGAAGAGTTAAAGGACTGGCAAAACATGATTAATAAATTTTGTAATGGAGATAAAAAGTCAAGGATTAATAAGAAGAGGTGGTATAAATCTGAAAAAGCTGGAGAGCTTCCTAATTTAAGTTTAGACTACATAGCCAATCAATTAAGACATATGCTAACTGTTATATCAAAGTAAATTGTCTGAGTGTGTAAGTACAAGAATTAGATTTGAACCCTGTAAATATTATTTTTATACAAGATAATAAAAATATAGTAAAATATTGAAAATCCCTTCTTTGAAAATATGCTTTTAATCTGGAACACATATAGAAAAATATTTATTCCACCAGTTCTTCTGTTATATCTAGTGGCAGATTTGGAGAAATTTCCAGAAAATTTGAAAGAATGGTTTGAGAATTTATTAAGTCTTATTATTAAAATAAAAGAGTGGTTAGAAAAAAAATGGAGAATAAAGAGCAAATAACTGACGTGATAGGAATGGATGAAATATCTTAGTATCATATTATTCAGTTAAAGCAATTGAGAATTATCCTAAGATGTGCTGGAGAGAGTGCTAAAAAGCAGGTCCTTATTTTCATATGTGGTGGCAGGACCATATCAAAATTTTGGCTATTGGTTTATAAGGAAATGAATGAAATAAGTTAATTACACTTAGCTGTATGTCCTAAAATCATGCTTTTTTCAATATTTGAAAAGGAGGAATGTCATCAGACAACCAAAGAAATGACTTCCAACTTGGTAACAGCAGTAAAATTGATTATAGCCAGGAACTGGAAAATATGTATAATTTCCAATTAAGTGATTGGTATAGGGAAGTTTGGGATATAGCTATTAGTGATAAGATAGCATGTAATATTCAAGTTAAGAAGGGGGTGATAAGTAGGGTTGAATTTACAGACGTTGATTTTGTACTAATAAACAGGAAGGGACAACCCCTCTTGCAAGAGTCATTACAATTTTGGAAGGAGAATGGGATTCTATGGAGGTAACTGGTACCGGATAACAAAACTTTCCTGAATAGGTTGGACTGTGTTGAGGGGAGGAAGCTTCTCAAATATCAAACAGAGGCTTCTGAAGAGCCTCGTGGCACAGTGGTTAAACTTCTGTACTGCAGCCAAAACTGTGCTTACTACCCGGGGTTCAATCCCAGGTAGCCTGCTCAAGGCTGACTCAGCCTTCTATCTTTCCAAGATTGGTAAAATGAGTACCCAGCTCGTGGGGGGGGGGGGGGGGGAGGAGTAACCTGCATAATTAACTTGTAAACTGCCCAGAGAATGCTTGAAGCACTATGGGGCGGTATATAAGCAGCACGCTTTTGCTTTGCTTTTCCTGTGTGGGGACTCTTTCACCAGAAGCCACCTCTGCCTAGTTTGAGGAGATTCCATTTTCACCCTTGCTCTCTTGCACCACAGCACATGCCACTTAGGAGGGTCTCTGATCCTCAGGAGAAGCTTTGGGATTGTTTGGGGACTACCAGGAAAAATTGAAGATACATAGGAGGCTCTGCAAAGTCCTTTCCATTATAAATGAAGCCCCATCCACCCCAACTTGCTGCTCCTGACAACATTGCAGGTGTACTCTGGAGACTCTGAGCATCCAAAGATGCCATGCAACCCTAAATTTAGATACCTCCCAGGTTTGAGTTATTTCTGGTGCATATAAAATTACCTTTTGATAGTACTGATCTGGAAAATAAACTTTTCTTATCATTCACATTTCCATTGCTTAAGTGAATGGACTGGAATTGCTACTGAAATGTCATATTCCACTGACATTTGATTGTGAACTAGCACACTGAAATACACTAATTCACGTATATTTATGGCTTTATTACTCACTGTAGCTCATCTTGGGCTGCCTCCTCTTGCATGTCCAGTTTTCTCTTCCGGAGCTCTGCCATCATTTTGTCAACATCACCCTGTATTTCTTGCAAACTTACATCTAAGGTCTTGTCTGGGACTCTAAGTGTCTCATTTAATCTTAATGCAGTATCGTTTGCCGCTGAAGAAAAAAAAAGACAATTATGTACATCAACAAGAGAGCAGAAAAAGTTCATCATATTCACTTCAACCTTTTTATTAAATGAATTGGAACTTTCAGTCTATTTTCCTGATCTGAAACACAAAGAGACATCCATTTAGTTTCTAGTAATAAATATGAAAATATCATGCTTTATAATCATACCGCTCTTCATTTAAGGGTATACTCAGAAGTACATATAATATATGTATAACATTCCAGTTTCTTCTATCCCCTTGGTGTCTCATGAATGCACTGGTTCCCAATTGTGCACTGTATCTCTAGCTGTTGGACTACAAGTCCTCAAATCCTGACCACTACCTTCCTGGCTAAGACCTCTGGAAGCTCAAGTCCTACAGCATCCAGATGAAGGAACATTGACTTGAAGAATATCATGCAACACAGCTGGGAAACAACTTCTCCAGGCAGACTTTGATAATATTTATCCAATTTTGAGTTTTTACAAGAAGGAATGAAGAGAAGTGAGACCATTACCTCAGGAGAATGCATATGGGGAAAGTTTGGAGAGAAGGGAAATACTATGATAATAAAGTCTGCATATTTTTTTAAACAAAGCTGTTTTTTTAGAAGCTACCCTTATCTGGAGCTGGACTGGGAAAAATACATGGGAAAGATTAATGACAACTTATGTGTCTTGGCATGCAACAGATAATATCTACCAAGATTTCTTTACATGGGGCAATTTGGTTTCAAGAGTTATGCCTGTTGTGTATAAGAACAAGATTTCAGCCACTGATTTTAAGAAAACACCCATTGATTTTATAGAGCAACTAATGTGTATTAAAACATGTTACTGAAATTAGCAGGAATTGAAGGTGTTTAGATTTCTTTACAACTGCTCATGATTTAGCAATGACACATAAATGCAAAAGAATTTTTTTAACTGCACATGGCATATTTTAATGTAGCATGTAGTTTAGCCATCAGTTAAAATTTTGGGTTCTAACTGGTTTCAGCTTTGCTAGTTTTTAATGGTTTTGATACTGTGTTTTACTGTTTTATTTGTCTGTCAGCAAGTCAGAAAACATTTGTTATGTGGTGGCAATGTAAGAATATAAATAAACAAAAGGAACTAGAAAAGCTTTAAAAAGCCTAACAGAACTATATTGTGTTGGTGTTTGCCAAGCTGTAAAACCTGTACTGAACTGTCTAAGGTCCATTTCACATACGTACAGTATCTGTCTTTGAACAAGGAACTACGTGTACAAACAGGAGTTGCATCTAGGCTTTGGCTCCTCAGCTCAGTTTTCAAGGCTGTATGAATGATGACCCCTTCACAAATCCCTTTAATTTTGCCCAGCCGTTTTTTAAAAGAGAGGAGTAATCAATCCGGTCTCTTTTGACCGACCCCATATCATTCTAAAGCTGATCAAACTTTTTTTAATCTATTTTTTAAAGGTTTTGCATATGAGGCTGCTGTGAATTCACACAGATGATTGTTGAGACTGGAGGAGGGGAATAGACAAGGGAGAGAAACTGAAGGAAAAAAGAAAAGTAGGCTATGAAATCTTTAAAAAGATGGCATCATGCTTCTGCCCAGTCTTTTATTATTCATATGCAGTACAGTATTCCACTATTTCTGTCACCTCAAAATGGCTCTTGGTTGCATTTTGAAGTTCAGAGAATCAAATTTTCTACAGGAACATAGCTTGCTGAGCCTCAAGACACATGTATGGCTAGCAGTAACTTGCACCCACTAGGAAGCAGATTTCATTAACAGCATGTGGTGTTGTATTTTTAAAGCCATTTTGAGAAATTAAAGATGTACTCTTAATGCACCTTACACAAAGCTAAAATTACAACAGTTTTTTTCTTTATTCTCCCAGATGATTTTTTTTACTGTTTTCAAAATAAACAAGAGCAAAACAGAAGTAGCCCATTGGTTATTTAATCATAACAGTTATTCCTCAAGAACTTAAACATTCCTGAAGGAACACATTCTAATTTTTGTTTCTCTATGCTCATAATTGCCAATCAACCAACCGTTGTAGAAAATGGTACCCCTTAGATTTCAGGAAGTTTGCAATTATTTGGCTGCAGCTTCTCTAATTTAACAAGTCCAGCATTTTAAGGAGCCAATTCCTTTCAAGTCATGAAGTTTCTTGTCTATTAGTCTTAAAACGTGTTGCTTCACTTTGCTTGAGAGGCTATTGGCATTTCCCCTCCCTTTCTCCAATACCTTCTGCAGCCTGGAGGGTGCCCTTGATGAACTGTCCAAGCATCTTTGCTCTCTCATTAGTTGTCTCAGCATCCTGTCTGGTTTGCTCCCCATCTGCTGTCACCTTGGTCGCCTAGCAGTACAGATTAAAGGAAAGTGTAATTAATGAACATGACAAGGAGATACTCCATCTGTCTGAATCTACTTGGAAACCTTACCTCAAGCAAAAGGCAATCAATGAATTATTGATCAGATATACTGGAAGTGGCACACACTCTTCCCCAAGTACACAATTACATTTTATTACTGCTTCCCCCATTAAAGAGCTATCAGAAGCTTCCTTCTTGATTCTTGGAAAGCACTGTAGAAGACATAGGGTGTAAAGAAGTTCTGGCTGACATTATTCTTTGACTTTGTTCACAGATCTAATTCTAAAAACATGTAGGGTTTCAGCCATGTTAAAAGCATGGAAACCCCATACAGACCATACAGTTTCATTAAGCACTTTAATACTATTGATTTCAACTTCACTGAAGAACAACTATGTTACATTCCAGAACACACTTTTAATATATATTTCACAGATTGTTTTACACAATTATCACTAGCATATAATTTATCAACCACAAGATCTCCAATTTTGCACTATTGTGCACTATAGTTTCCATCTGAAGCTGTAGAGCTAAACTAACCTGCTATGATAAACACAGTGTGTTCAGTTTAAGAGCATTTTTAAAAAACTGCCAGATAAGTGCACTGGGACAACTGCACATAAGTGGGAGAGCCACTTTCCCCATCAAATTTCATGTCCTCCCCGCCACTGCTAACACAGTACACTAGCACAAGAATGAACAACGAGAATGATCCTAAATGGCAGGCTTGTAATTCATGCATTCCTTTGTACATTGCCCCTCTTCTTCTCTTAACACAGAGAGAAGTGAATGCTTTAGAGGTTCCAGGTTTGCTTGGTTTCACCTTGCTTTTGTTGTTCACATTGCTGAAAGAGTAAAAACCCAATTTTCAAATGGCCTTTAAAAACTGACATGTTTACTAAAAGAATCTACTCTGCAAATACAGGATTTTGCAGTTTGTATCATTCACTTCTTCCTGAAGGGAGAGGTTGGGAGTGCATAAATCATGTGTACAATCTGTTAATAATCATTTTAGAACCACAAAACCGGAAGGGACTCTAAGGATCACTGAGTTCAGCCCCTTGTCAAGGAGGCACTGTGGGGAATCAAACCTTCAACCTCTGGTTCAGCAGCCGGATACCTAAACGACTGAGCTATACAGCAGTTCAGGGACACAGTTATTCATGCTGTCTTCTAAAATGCACCTGGCTAAATTAAGTAAATCCCAGTGGTAATCTCAACTAAAGCAGACCCAATGATTGAATGAGACCTCTTACATCAACCTGTTAAGTCCTATTGATTCAATGGCTGAAATCCAGTAATAAGTTGCCACTAGAACAGGCCTAAGAAATCAGTGGACCTTATGGAGGAAATGACTCACGCAATCCCCGCTGATTCAATGGGCCTACTCTACTTGTAAATTACTACTAGATTTTAGCCAATGAGATTACTTTAGTTGGAACTAACAATTAGAGTTCATTCATTTTGTTCATTCTGAAGCTATTTTTTAAAAAAAGTTATTTGTTTCCACTGCACTTTTTCATTGCAGAATGAATATGCAGAACATATAATGATGTAAGCCACCTTTAAAGGAGAAAGATAGGGTAGACATGTTTTAAATAAAATAAATAAAATATGCAGAGAAGTCAGTGTACAAACATAAAAGGAGCTGTAAAATCTGCAATGAGCATTCAATTTGCTACAACACAAGATAAGAAATAAATAAAAGAATTGTACTCTTTATTTACTGAAGTGCATCTTTTATCTTTAAAAAATGGTATAAAAAGAACTATTCTTTATATTTTGTGTAGCCCATTGTAAGGGGGTCACCACCAGCTGCTGGTATGCTGTTTGCCCTCCCCTTCACACCCCTGAGACCCTGGGTACAGCAATCACCCCGGGCTCTTGGAAAGACTGGGAGGAGGGAAGCCCAGGTGTCTCCAGGGAGCTGTGAGCTGTGCAGCAGTTGACAGGTTGGGAGGAGGGCCCATTGAGAAGGCTAAAGGAGGACAGGGTTGAAGGCTTAGTCTTTTCCTTAGAGCTTGAGACACCTGGTAGGGGATCAGTCGAGGGAGAGTTGCATGTCTGCATAAGAGGAGCTGAAACCCATCCTCAGTGTGACTGGAGAGATAGCCTGGGAATGGGACAATGATCCCTGGTAAGAGCCAGTAAGCAGCTTCTCAGTGGTTGGGGTCGAGGTCGGGGGGGGGGAAGGTGCAGAGGGTGGTAACAGAGAACCACTGTTAAGTGCACCTGTTTCAATAAAAAGCACTCATAACTCTAGATCAGGGGTCTCCAAACTACAGCCTGCGGGCCACATCTGGCCCGCCTTGCCTTTTTATCCAGCCCAGCAAATGTCACAGGCTCAGGTCTGCAGGCTCAGATCTGTTCCCTTCAGCCCGTGTGTACGTGTGGGTGCTTGTGTGTTCCTTCGGCCCTAGAATATGTGGGAAATATATTATGTGGTCCTCAGGCTGAAATGTTCAGAGACCCCCTGCTCTAGATGAATACATGTATCATCTGCCAAGTCATAATTTAGAATGGTATGCCTATGTTGATACTTGGGCATCAGTCATATCTTGCAATGTGAGGAGTAATGATCTATACTTTTGTACCTTATCCAAAGTCCTGGGAAGGCTGGGAGAAGGAAGATTCTTCCCTTCATTTCCCAAGAGACCACAGACAATTTCATAAGACAGCATACCTGCTGAGGCAGCCTTCTGATATCCATTTAGTTAATGGATATTAACTAAACTCCACTCTATTCAATCAGGCCTGCCATAAGTGGCCACATCCACTCATTGATAATCTACTTCTTAATACTGGGAAGGGAAATGTGTGGCTTTCCATTTGTAGCTGGACTGCAACTTCCATTATACCTCATCAGCATTGCCAATGCTGAGGGATTATGGAACTGCAGTCCAGCAACTTCTGGAGACCCATATGGTCTCCATCCCTGACTTAGAAACAGAGAACTGTATTCACTGCTTGTAATCAATATGTAAGCACAAATGGAACAAAGGGCCAAATTTCCATTACTCTCTCTCTTTTTCAATACTGGGAAGGGAAATGTGTGGCTTTCCATTTGTAGCTGGACTGCAACTTCCATTATACCTCATCAGCATTGCCAATGCTGAGGGATTATGGAACTGCAGTCCAGCAACTTCTGGAGACCCATATGGTCTCCATCCCTGACTTAGAAACAGAGAACTGTATTCACTGCTTGTAATCAATATGTAAGCACAAATGGAACAAAGGGCCAAATTTCCATTACTCTCTCTCTTTTTCAGGGCAGAAACAGAAATTACTGTACAGATAACCTGTCATTAGAAGTAGGAACTCCTTATGTGCTGAAAGCTTCTGACTATACTATTGCATAATTTGCAAATTAGCCTGCTTTGTTCTGTGACTGGACTTAAGTGTGTGATTCATTTAAAGTCTTTGAAAGACATGCTTGCAAGACAGATTCTTTCAACAGAAAGACTGCTCAGTCACCTCTCTCCAACACTAACATGCTTTGAGCTCTAATTATGCCCTGTCTGCAACAACTGCTTCTGCCTTTATGGTTTACCAAAAACCATTTGAACTTCATCACTGCTTAATCCAGTTCTTCCATTCAGATTCCTTCACCACTAGGTGTCACACTTTATATTGATATAATCCTCCCTTTGATTAACTAATGAAATTCCAATTTCTGCAGTTTGGTGTTTTCACTAATAAAATAGCAAACACCAGAGGTGTCATCTCAAGAGGATTTTACCTCCTACAAAATAAAGGTGTTTTTAATAACACATTTCTCCCTCCCTTCTAAATGAAGTTTGCTCAGCAGAGCTTGTCATAACCGAAATTTGATTTTAACACAGAATCTTCTTTCTCTTGCTGTGCTGCTGTTAGATTTTAAATTGAAATAAATCAAACTGCTTTTACTTTTAGTAATACAGATAAAAAAATAACTGTAATAATAATATAGTAATCGTACTACAGATAAAATAGTAATACAGATAACATGACAAAACAGTGGCAGACTTAATTTTTCCCCCTATATTTTCTTTCATTACTTTGTCACCATGCAACCTTTGCATGAAAAGAAAGGGCTTTTGTGTATGTGTGTGACAAATTGCCACTGTGCACTCACTCTATTTTTCTGTCTCTTTGAGTTGCTTCTCAGGGAGATATAAAAACAGCCTAAATCCTTCAATATATAGAATCAAAGGAAGGGCTTGGGGGAAAACAGTACAATCCCCTTCCTTCATAATTCCATTGTACCTGACACAACAGCTTTAGGTCTCCATTTTAGGACAGCCCTCCTGTCATGTTTCAAGCACCTTCAGGATAAAGAGGAAGAGCCCTTGCCCAAACACTTCCATCTACCAGGAATAAGAAGTACATCTCTCCCAGTGCACATATGAATTCAACTCAACTGGGGACAGTATCCTATTGCTAAACCCAACTAGAGTAGACCTGCTGACTCAGTGGGATTTCTGTAAGTGTTAATTTACCATTCAGCAATTGATCCAAAGGGTCTATTTTCAGTTGGCAATGGCCTGCATTGCTGGTCATTTTCTCTGTGTGTACGTACTCTGTGTCTCAAACTGCTCCAGCCACACCTGAGCAGTGGGTTCTGTTCCTCTGCCAACTCCCACCACTGAGTCGAACAAAGGAAGAAGGGTGTATCTTGCATGCAGTTTGTTACCTTTTCTGATGTCATTTTGTCACCCTCTTTGGAACAACAGGGGTGACATTTGTGCCTTGCGAATTGCTTTTGATTTTGTTTTTCTGTAGGATTGTTTGGTATAAACCATACAGAGCTGGGATGGGGAACATTTACCATATAGGCCAAGCCAGCTTCTGCCTCTCAACCACAAGTGTTTGCTACTATTCAAGGCTTCCAACCCTAAAAATATTTCCCTATCCCAATATAAAGAACAAACAGTTTCTTTTCTACCTGAGTTTCTCACTCTCTCCATAGCTTTAATCTTAATAAAGCTTGGCATTTGATTATTTGACTATATAATTAATCAATCAATCAATAATGAATTAATAATTAATATTAATAACAAATGACTTCCGAGGTTTCACTAAATAATTTTACATAGTGGAAAGATTTGTCCCTGGAAGGCCAAATTGTTTGTTCATGCTACATGCTTTAACACAGAAGGCATGAATATGAAGCAAAGCTGAACTTGCTCTGGTATTTTCTCTTTCTAGAGAAACCAAAAATTAAAAACCAAAAGGCTTTGGAATCTCTCTCATTCAAGGCCTAGAACGAACAGAACAGTGTTGGCAGCAGTTCAGTATGAGAGAAGGATTCCCACAGCTTGGCCTGCGTCTTAGAGAAGGTGGACATATTCTTTCCACACAAAAACTTCTATCAAAATTGAGACTAAGTTTCAGCTTACACTCTGCACACAACTAGGTGAGATGGTAGCCCCACCATTTTATTCAAAAACACATTCTTCAAAGCGGTTGGCTTTAAACAAACAACGTTCAAGCGAAGCTTGTTGTTTATCTCCTGATAACCAATTGCCAAACAAAAGCAAGCTGATCAACAATTTGCTTAACCCCCAGTATAGCTCTTTCAAATATTACAGTATTGGAATCTGTCCAACACACATTTTTAGCCAGAGCACTGGGGCACCAAAATCTATCTCAGTGGCCATAGTACATTCTGAGACATCATGCCACTCAGGGGGTACTCTCGCTAAGAAAGCAGATGTGCTGTTCTGGATCAAGATAATTTACCATACTAAACTGCTGTATATCTCAGTGGTTTAGGCCTCTGGTTGCAGAGCCAGAGGTCTGTAGTTTGAATCCCCATTGTGCTTCCTTGACAGGAGCTGGACTCAATGTTCCATAGAGTCCCTTCCAGATCTGCAGTTCTAAGATGCTGATGATATGGCTCACTGCTAGTTTCACTGGTCTATGAATAAATAGGAAGGAACTCTAGGGCAGCTTAGATATCCACAATTATATCTAAGACTAGGTTATTCCCCAGCCTACCTCCATAGGATGGGATATAAGGTTGCCCGAGAAGATATTATTAAAAAATTATATGATATTGACATCCATATTACCATGGTATCAGCAGTTAGCTGCCACTCCAAAAGGATATACAAAGGCCTTTTCTTGTGTTTTGGAAAGGTGCCTCCATATTTGTCCCTTACTAGTTCACATGAGCTGAGACAACTCATAACTAAATGCAAATTAACTCATTGCAGCTGAAAAAGATTCAGGGATGTTATGCGAACCAACATGGTACAGGTAGATATTGCCTATCAGGATCTCTAAGGTGGAGGACATGGTACATTTTGTAACAGAATGCCCCCTGTGTGCAGATTTGAGGGATCAATATCTTAAATCCTTAATAAATGGGATCAAGAACAACTCCCCCCTTCCCAGTATTTATCATCTTATCTTGTCAGCACACAGAACAGGAGAGCTGTGGCACTTATTAATGGACAGACTTACGTAGGGAAAGCAGTTTTGTGCATCAGGTATCAAGGATTTATTACAGATAGAAATTATTAGGTGCTGCTGAGTCAGAACCAACTTATAACAACCCTAATAAGGCTTTCAAGGTAAGTGAGATATTTAAGTTTTACAGTGGGTGGTATTCTGGTGAAGTACTAAGCTGGTCATGATATTTTGGAAAGTGGGAACCCCAATTATCTTTCTCCCCAGTTGCCAAAAAGTTATTTTTTAAATACAAACTACTGAGTTTAGTGCTAGATCACCTTTTTGCTGCATTGATACATTAGTTTAGCAGTAGATCACCTCTACATGGACAATAAAAAAAAGGTAAAAATTGACATGAAAGAGAAACAACTCTGATGAACTACAGCAGATCACTGTCTTTCTGTGGTACGTTTGTATGTGTTTGTATGCTATGGAAAACTGTCCCTTTCCTCTAGCACCATGTAACATTTTAAACAGTCCACTGGCTTTACAACAAAAAAAGGAGAGCCGAGAATCAACAGAGGCCAGATCAAAAGAAGAGGGGCTGTGGGCTGTGGCATGGATCAACCTGCATTGGATTGAGGGGCCAGTGTGGATACTGGCAACAAAACAATCAGCGTGATCATCTTATCTGAACAGAAATGTACAACAGGCTGCGAAGCAAGTTACCAGTGTAGTTGCAGCCTAATTTGGAAAAGGTGGATAACTTAATTTCACTGGATTCTTTACACTTTTATGAGAACAGAAGTCTTCAAGTGCTGAGAGAAAAACATGTATTTATTTAGAGAAAAGGAGGCATGGCATGTTGAGAAAATTTGACACTTAGATATAATAAGCTGTTCTTATTTCCAGTTGATTTCATCCACATAATTATAACTGAGACGTTTGCAAGCCTCCAAGTATTTTAATTTTTTATTTTGTTTTGTTTTGTTTTGTTATTAGTGGTAAGATGCTTAAGTTCAACAGTGGAGAATATGGTCTAAAAGACATTTTTTCTTTTCTTTCCTTTGGCTCAAAAGCAGCAAAGACTTGAGGTCCTTTTAAGATGTGCTTTTATCTAAACATGTTCTTTAAGGAAAGCATACTCAGATGTTGTTTTCTATTATACTCTTATGTTGCTGGTACCCAAATGAAAATTTGATACAATTAACAAATACGTTTCGGGCTGTTTGGCCATGTTCTGGAGGTTTTTCTTCCTAATGTTTCGCCAGCAGATTGGGTGATTATGGTGATCAGGGTGTTTTTTGTTATGAGTGTATTGTTGTGATAAAGGGGGAGATGATCTGTCACTGTGATTGATGGGTGTCGTTAGCTAGTCTTTTGTGTGCAGTGATCACCGGTCCTTGTGGCTGGGTAGAGTTTGTTGACCTTTTTGCAGGCTGTATTTTTCAGTGCTGGGAGCCAGACTTTGTTGAGTTTTATTTAATTATTTAATTATTTATTCGACTTGTATGCTGCCCGCACTCTGCAAGAGTCTCCAGGCGGCTAGTCCTTCTTCTGTCCTGAAAAGGACAAAAAGCTGATCCCACAGCTACAAATACTCAACTATCCCACACACTACACCAGAACACAGATAGAGTTCTAACTCCTGTCCTCTGAAGATGCCGGCCACAGAGACTGGCGAAACGTTAGGAAGAAAAATATCCAGAACATGGCCAAACAGCCCGAAAAACCTACAACATCCATCAAATAAAGAATTATTTTTTTAATTCTTCAATCTATAATCTAATATTTAAAAATTATCTCTTTAATGGCCCACTCTAATATCACCAGATTATTATGTTACATTACTGCACAGATTACATTAAAATGGGGTGTATCCACATTTTTAAAGGACCGTAAGAAGCTGCCTAGTGTGCAGAGTGGTCCATTTGAACCAGCATTTTCAACTCTGACTAGGAGCATCTCTCCAGGCTTTCAAGCAGCAGTCTTTCTTATTTCTTATATGAGTTCCTCATATTTACTGAGTAATCTTCCACCCAATTGCTAACCAGGTTTGACCTTGCTTGGCATCTGAAATCCGACAAGGCCTGGTATGTTCAGGGTGGTATGGTGACATGCAGTAGAGGCTGGTAGTTCTGATGTCAGTGGGGCAATGAATATGTTCTGGGTTTTAGTCTGAACTTTAAAGAACCTAATGATGCTGCTGAACCTATTTTGGGATAGAGTTTATCACCTTGGATAACTTCTGAAAAGTTCAAACTAAAATAGAACAGACTGTGCCACTGGCATCAGAGCCATGGTATACAACGTATTCCACATGATTTCAACTCATTCTGCTTGGCTTCCTATATACAGACATTACCAGAATAGCAGGTTTGGAGTCTTAGGGAAGTGCTGATCATATCATACTAGTAAAATAAAAATAGGTCCTGAAATTGTTCTTTAAACTGAATTCCAGTGTCTACCCATTCACCCCCTGGGCTTACCCTTGTCAAAAGCTCATCCATCTCTGTCACAAGAGCATCCAAATTCTTCTGAGCCAATCGAAGGCGTCTTTCTGGTGCTTGTTGGGGTGACAGTAAATGCTAAAAAAACAGAGAAACTTTTTACATTATAGATTCAGAATTACCATGTTTTCCCGAAAATAAGACAGGGTCTTATATTAATTTTTGCTCCAAAAAACGCATTAGGGCTTATTTTCAGGGGATGTTTTATTTTTTTCATGCACAACAATCTACGTTTATTCAAATACAGTCATGTCATCTTCTTCTGGTTGCTACACAATGGTGGAGGGTGGGGTTTCACTTTACTGGGGCTTATTTTTGGGGTAGGGCTTATATTACGAGCATCCTGAAAAATCATACTAGGGCTTATTTTCAGGTTAGGTCTTATTTTCAGGGAAACAGGGTAATTATGGGAAACATTATAGTTTTCTTACACTGCTCCATGGAACTTCCCTATTGACCTCAATTATTGTCACTGCAGACACATCAGAAGCTGTTTATTTAAACGGTTCTGTGTAGGAGGACAAACAGCGTGCACACATGGTTGAGTATAACAGTTCTGAATGTATGCAGTGCCTGTTTTGTTTTACCAAGTTTTATGATCATTGCATTAATGTACACACTTCACAACACTTATTTTTACAATTCACTTCCTTCCGACCAAGAGAATAAACATTAATTACTACTGCATAGTTTACTTATTATCCTTCCCAATAATTAACTGCAGTAACTGTTTAGCCACTGCAGCATGTTTGAAGTAATTAAACCATTCATTCATTTCCCCCCACCCTCAAATTTAAGCACAATAACACCTGCTGATGAAAATATGTGTGTTGGTCTGTGCATCAGCATGCAAAATCCAAAGCTGGTAATAGTTTTGACTATACCTTCAACTCCTTGGTTGTATTTTCAAAAGAATAAAGCATTTTATATGGTGGATGAAGCGGGCCACTGAGATTGACACTCAAAGCCATCTGGTTTAACTGATCCAAATCACGGAGAAGGACTCCAGTGCACTCATCATCGCAAACTGTGGGAAAGTACAGTAAAGAATATTTATATTTGAGGCAGATGGGGTTCAGCATTTCAACCCAGAAATATTGTCCAATGCATATATTTTTTTCCCCAAACTATAAGGCCACTAAATTTCAAGAACTTGGTGCCTTAAAAAGCATGACACAATAGAAGTCAGAAAAACAAAGATGTGAGCAGCAGATGGGCTAAACGGGCATCTAATTGTTGGCAACGTGGGACAATGTTAGATAAAATACACCTTCTATAGAAGGTCACTACATGCTTGCAACAAACAAGTCAACCAACAAGCATAGTCTAGGGGAATTTAACATCTAATTTAGATAGGATGAGAAGGCAGAAGAAAATACATGCAAGCTTGTTTAAATGGGCCTTTGTTCCACTGTTTGGTGCACTGCAATGGTGGATTGGTTCACTCTTTTTTCTGGCAACCACATAATGTACTCACTGGAGTGGTCCAATTTGCCCCCAGAAAGCCCTAACTTACACCTTTTTGAGCTCCTGTCAGGAGCTTCTACTTTTTCGGTGCAGCTTGGTGCACTCTAGTTTAGACCATTCTGAGGCCACTGGGCACAGACTAAAAATCGAGTCTTGCTCTGAGACTGCTAAAACACGACCATGCAAGTGAGTGAGACTTACTTTTAAGTAAACATGGATCAGATCAGGCTGAAATCTGACACTAAATACAGCCCAACCCTTCACCTCTTCAGTTGCAAAAGAAATCCACTCCTAAATTCCCTATTTGCAAAAGGTATGTGGGGTGTTCTCCCCAATAACCCCATCCCCCTGCATCTCCAAGAGGGAACTTCCTTCATTTTGGAGAGCAGAAGCCTGACAGATCTGTTTACTGGAAGTCAAACTGATCTGATCTTTGGGACAACTATCGCCGAGTAAAAACCCACCACATCACCCACCACATCAATTTAACACTGAAAATGTGCAAGAGAAATCATCATCATCATAGAAGGGAGCTAGAAGGGACCCTATGGATCATCAAGTCCAGCCCTTGTGAAAGAGGCACAGTGAGGAATCAAGCTCTCAACGTTTGATACCTAAACCACTGAGCTATTCAGCAGTTCACTCCAAATTAAAGTCCCACATGGAACAAGTCCTCTTCTGCTGACCCAGGAGCTTAGTCCAAAGTTCTCAGGAGAGAATAAGGAGAGATCGGGATGAAAGATGCTTTCAACAACTGCCCAGTAAGCTTGGAAACCTTGAGGTTGCCAGAGGGGAAGAGGTTTACCATTTGGATGTGAGAATCATGCCAAATGGTGTATCACTCCTCCCCTGACTTTTTAAGTGACCCTATGTAGACTGCAGCAGCCTGCACCAAAAGGGCCAGTGTGGTCACACGCAAAAGTACTTAGGAATCATTTCAACAAGAATACATTTTTTAAAAAAGATGCAACACTGGGATCTTGATTGATCCAGCATAATTTTACTCCAAATCTTAATTTATAGCTGAGCTTTGGCACTGAGTTAGTGTATCACTATGGCTCCAACATCCTAAAGACAGCAAACTCTCACTTCTAGACTAGTAACTATGCCCAAAGCACCTTTCTCTCTGTTACTTCCCTGTATTTTGGTAAAGCTAAACCTAGCCCCTGAAAATTTACTCCTCATCCTTTAGGTTACCTGTTAGCAAGTATTAGCTGGTATGTGTCTCCCTCTTTCCTCACAACAGCTCACCTCCCTCACAGTTCCACTAAGCTCTTTTCAGACAAACTTCATTCAAACCACAACCTTTCTCTCTCTGTCTTGTTGGAAAATCTTGAGTTTTCTCTCTTTCGTATATTCCTTCCCATCTCTATTCCATTCAACAGGTTTCCATGCACTTCCACATTTGGTGGTGGATGGGTAACATGACACATAACAAGGTAGATTTCTAAAGAAGATATATGTAGGCTATACACTAATTGTGTATTCGTTTCATTGTATTGGGTTGTTTCCATATATTTCACTGATTTATTGCATATCCATTTAGAAATCTTCTTTATTATAATGAAGTGCAATTCTTATACTGCATCCCAATTCTGTTTGAGAGCGTGGTCACAAGCTGCAGTGTCTGAGCTCAGGTTGGACAGAGAAGGGCTGTCCTTAGGAAAGGGCACACCTGAGTATGGAACTTTCCCCTCATCTTTTACGTCTGGGTAAAACAATGATCATTTGCTATTGTTGCCTCCATTTGTTCCAGGCAGAATGCCCTGAAGCCACTAAGCTAGCCTGCTCCTACCAGGCAAAGGACAGAAGATGTTGTCTTACCATTAGTGTTGAAGTACAATTCAACTGACAGATTGAGCAACTTCTGTAGCTGGAAAGGAGGGAGAGAGGTACCATTTTGTTTTTCACTCCAGGCCTCAGAATGTCTTGGGACAACCCTGGTATACAGCACTCAGGTTTGCTGTCAATCAAGACTAGTCAATCAGGACTGGTAGGTCAGAATGGCTAATGGAAGGGGAGCCATATTCAACCTTAGGCAGCGTTTTGTTCCCATCCTCCTCCCTTGCAATGCCATTGCAAAACTAAAGTAACATTTAACCTCTAAGGGAAGTGAACTATAACCACTTTGGTTGTTTCAAGAGGGTTCTCTCCTATCAGCTCTCTGCTGGGAAGGAATTGTGACCTCTACCACAGTTTTGAGTGCTAAGACAGCTGGTACACTGCTCTGCAGACAGACCAGACACCACAGTTGAGGCTGTGATCATACCAGTCATAGCAAGGTTGGTAAGAAGGAAGGAGTGGAGGAGGGAGCTAAATCTGGTGCTTTCTCTCCACTTCCACAACACCTGATTGGAGCAAGTGCCATTAGGTGACATGGTTATGCAGATGCCATCCTGTTTGCTGGATCAAGCTGTTGAACTATATATGCAATATTCATTGGCACATATGGTTCCTTGTCCAACAAACATAAATGTGCAGAAGCCTGCTTCCCCACCTCTAATGCAAGAAACTGGCCTGGGGGATGATATGCACAATTTTTTATCCTCTCTGATTATTCTTTGGGGTAGTCTGGCTAAATAGCTCCATGGGTTAGGTACTTGGCTGTGAACCAGATGCTGGGAATTTGATCCACCACTGTGCATCCCAGGAGAAAAGTCAGCCTATGTAGCCTTGAGCAAGCTGCACAGTCCCAGGACGCCTCCATAAAAAGGAAATAGTAAACCAACTTCTGAGTATTATATACCTAAAAAACCTTGGAATGGGTCATCAGAAGTCAGAATTGACTTGATGGCACATAATTATAATCATCCTTTGGGATATAGTCAGTTAAATTCACAGGAAACTTTTCTCATTATAAAATCAGGTATGATGCTATTTCAGTCAGCATGCAGCTAAAACTACATTTTAGCTGCCGACACAGAAATAACAGCAAAGCAAATCATTGCATAGGAGGCAAATTGATTTAGTGCAGCGAGAAGGGGATTGTCAAGTTGTACAAGGAAGCACTGAGATGTTATTTTCAGTCACTTCCTTGCTCACTAAATTTCTCTTGCCTTCTCCTCCATACAGTCCTCCCACTAATTTGTTGCCTGAACTCAAGTGCACTGTAATTGCTCTGGTAAGGGGGCAGTATTTTCTACTTTATGCATGCATGTCAGAAAAACCTATTAGCGGTCCTAGTCTTCTCATTTGTGTGCTTGTGTACGGAACACAAAGCGAAAGCACATTTCCATAAATAACATAATGGGTTTAGCACAGAGCTGTGTGTTTTATATACCAACACATCTATTCTAGTTGGTCAAGGAGTCACACAGATCTGTCAGGCAGGCATTCAGGAACTGTAAATCAAATAAACAGCAAAATACCATTTTCTCTGAAAGAGCTACATTTTTTTTAAAAAAAGAAATACTGTGTTGTGCTTAACCAATAGATAGCACACTGATAGTTTCCCTTTAGCCAAGGCTTTTATTGTTAACCTTGAAACAGCTGGAAATAAATATTGCAAAATAGGATGCAAATAAAAACCAACTTAATTCTGCATGTTAGCAGGGGGAAAAGCTCACTTATAAAGACATGAAAATACTTCAAAATAACAAACAATTGTTGCCATTGAGCTGAGAGTATTTAGCATGAATTAATACCTCTTTCCTGAAAATTAGGTTGAAAGAGGTTGATGCAGCAAGTGTCATCCTTTAGTTTTCATTTTTGTATGTTTTAAGACAGTGTGATATTACTCAGATGCATCGGCTGGAATTTACTGGAGCAACAGAAAATGTTTAAATATGATAATCATAAAATGTATGCATCATTTAGTATTTCCATGTCTGGTCTCTGGAATCATCAGTATGAATTTGTGTTAAATATAACAAATGCAGCATCATTTCCAGATTATTAAGGCTGGGCACACAAGAAAGCCAAAACTCATGCAGTGTCTTAGCAAAGAGTTAGTGAAAAGCACTGTGGGTGAAATCCAACATGGTGTGAGAGGACAATTAAACATTTCCCTCCTCTTTCCCCTCTGCAGACGGATGCCACAACACAAATCTGCCCTGTATATTTCCCAACTCTTAGGAGCAGATTTTATAGGCACGCAGGGGGAAAGGGGGAATTGCCTTCTCTCTCTTCCAGCAACAGAAGCCATTTGTTTGGCAGGAGAGGTGAACTGGATACATTCCATGCTTTTATCATACATTCCTCTTGCAATACAAATGGAACCCACTTCAAACTTACCTTAAAAGTAAAATGCTTCACAAGAAAGCATCCATGTAAAAACAAAGGATGTATTTATAAAACTGTTTGCAAACCTGATTAAATTCTAAAAGATTTGTTTTTCCAGATACCAATCCAATTTATCGGTCCAGTTTTAAGAACAAGTGTTCTCTAGACCTCAATCCAAAACCCTCAAATGTAGAAGAAGGGCATTCCCTCAGAAAGTTCTTTCTTCTGTAATTTACTGCTACATTCCATCTGAGAGCATCAGTCACCCAGGCAGGAATGGGGTTAAAGAGCAGAACAATGGACTGGCTGTAAGTTGCACCACCAGTTTCTTCCCATCTTTAATCTATTTCTTAGAAATTACAGTTTTACTTACCTTTCAATAGTGAAAGCAATACATAAACATAATAGTGGAAATCATGGTATTACCCTTCAAAAGCAGCCATAACTACTTACAATGAAACTGATTCATGTTTTTAAAATGTATACATTAGATTTTCTGGATCTAAGCATATCATCACCTTGCCGACAAAGGTCCGCATAGTCAAAGCTATGGTTTTCCCAGTAGTGATGTATGGAAGTGAGAGCTGGACCATAAAGAAGGCTGACTGCCGAAGAATTGATGCTTTTGAATTATGGTGCTGGAGGAGACTCTTGAGAGTCCCCTGGACTGCAAGGAGAACAAACCTATGCGTTCTAAAGGAAATCAACCCTGAGTGCTCACTGGAAGGACAGATCCTGAAGCTGAGGCTCCAATACTTTGGCCATCTCATGAGAAGAGAAGACTCCCTGGAAAAGACCCTGATGCTGGGAAAGTGTGAAGACAAGAGGAGAAGGGGACGACAGAGGACGAGATGGTTGGACAGTGTCACTGAAGCTACCAACATGAATTTGACCCAACTCCGGGAGGCAGTGGAAGACAGGAGGGCCTATATTTATCTATATTTCAAAGAGCAGGAGAGGTCATAACATGGTAGTTTAGCACATTAATTCACATACAAAAGAACCAGACTCAGTTCTTTGCAGTCCCAGAAAACTCATCCCTTTGAAAATTATGCGGAACTGCTGCCAAGGACAGTAAGACACATAGAACTAGATGGATCATTTTGCTCACTGAAGGTTTCTTAGTTTGATTTCCAGCGATCCCATCCTTTTTACTCTACTCCACAGCTATTCCATTCAGTGGCTTTTCAAAACCACTTTATAACATTTGGGATATGTGGGGAAGCCGTGGAAAAGAGAATGTAGAGTTTTCTGTTTCTGCAAGAAACATTGCCTATGTCTCCTATGGATCTGATGCTGATCCTCATTAAGACACCTCTGAAAAACAAAACGAATAATCAAAAACTATGTTATAGAAGTATTGTTAATATACATACAAACACATGCTATGCCTTCACGAGCATGCCGGGGTTCACATCCTGCACACTTCCAGCCAGTAGATCCAGGTTTGCATTTGCATTGTCCAGTGACAGGATCACAGGGAACAGGCAGGGAACCATGTGGATGACACTCACATTCTTGACAAGATCCACCAGGGATGTTTGGATTCCCAGTGTATCCAGGAGAACATCTATCGGTTGAAAAATAATAATGGAAATAGTTATACCTAAAGACTATGAGTGTAAATGGTTTTCTAATTTCAATGGCAGTTTTTTGGGGAGAGGGGGAAGTCTGTAAAAGTCGGAGTTGATGGGTGATATAAGCTAACATGCCTTTCTAAATTTCACACATCCTCATAGGATTTTTCTCTTACATATTTTTCCATGCTCTAACTTCATTCTAGTTTGAGGGCATAGCTTTGTACTTTGCTGCCCAGAACTGACTGCTGCAGTGCCTGTAATATGCTTTTTTTAAAGAACTCCTCTGCCTGTTCCATATTTCAGACCACATTTGATTATTCCTTGGAAGAAGTCAGATCTATAATTATTACAAAATATTACTAAAACAAATCATGTCAATAGTTCCCTCCTTTCCCAAGTGCTGAGAAATTTATTGTTCTTAGCTTTAATATTGCCTTTATGTAAGATGCTTCGTTGTTCTTAGCTTTAAATATTGTGTTTTAATGGTATTAACCACCGTTGTGTACGCATTGTTTTCAACTTTAAACATTGTCTTTCAATGCTGTAAGCTGCCTAGGGTCCTTTTCAAAGAGAAAGGTGGGATACAAATCTTATAAATAAATAAATAATAAATACTAAGGATCAAACAAAACAAAACAGATAACAAGTCCTTAGAAGCAGGAATTCTTCAAACACTGCAAGATGACTCTGTGACATAAACTTTTTTTTCACTTAACACCTTCGGTAGTTTGTGGTTTATTTTCTGAATGGTCATAATCAGAAAGTTAAACATGGTCTTCTTGTTGGCAAGACTGATTGATAAGACCAGAACATCTGCTGGATTTGCATTGGTAGAAGAATAAACAAACTTTCACTGTCTATAAAGATGTACCTTTTGCACCATTTAGTTTGACTCATGGTTTGGCTTCATTTGGATAAAATCACTGATGACTGTCCCCTTTTCTTGTAATATTAGCTTTATTTAACAAATAAAAAAGAAGAGAATATCCAGAAGCAAACAAGTCACAAATTTAAAAGGCTGCAGATCTGATACATATGTCATGTACCAATAGGCCAGAATCCTATTGATGTTTGCATAAAATTTGCATAGCTTGTCCTAGATAATTGATAAAGTGTCAGAACATATCTCAGTTACATAAGTGAGTTCATAACTGACACTTTGTCAATTAGTTGCAGCAAGTAGCATAAACCTTATGTGAATATCACTAGGAATCTGATAACTGTTTATATAATTTTATAGATTTGATCTTTTCTGATTGGACCAATTCTTGGTTGCTAATTTATGTCCTTAATTGTGACTTTATGATCTTTTTGTTTTTGTTATTCTTCATTTATTCTTTTAGTTATGATCCTATGTGTAACTTTCCTTACCTTTCACAGTACTGTCCTTCATATCCAGGTGGGCAAGCAGTACATCGGTAATCATTGACTCCTTCCGTAACACATGATGGACTGAAGCTTGAAAACAAAAATAAAATTTAATTAGAAATTAAAACATTCATTCATTCATTCATTCATTGAATCACACTAGAGTAGACTCATTCAATCAATAGGGATTTGGTGAGTCAACTCCATATATTCCATTGGTTTAAAAAGGATCTACACTGTGACTTTAGTATACTTAGTTACAATTACAGTAGGCACATTTGAATCAATGGAACATATGGAGGAATTAACCCACTACACCCCCATTCAGTGGGACTGCTCTTGTACAATTTGCTACACTAAGCAACAACAGTTTGGCCTATATTATGACACAGTTTAAAAGTTAGCCTATGTAGATACAGGACTATAGATGAACATGAGTTGCTGTTTTTAATTTACTTACAGTCACTGACCAGCAGATATATTCAAATATTATTATTATATATATTAGTATAACACAAAAATACAATTTAAAATATACAGCCTATTACAATATGACTAAATTTTATAGAATCTCCATAGTTTCACAGGACTGAGGAGATCAGTAAATCAATTCAGTAAACTCTGTACCATTTCCAATCTCATCATCCTAAACAGTGTGGCATATAAAATATATGGTGGCCAATACACACCATTACTAAACATCTGGCATTGCTTTAATTGGTGCAAGGAGGGAACAGTGACACTTCGTTGCTGCCACACAAAACTTCACCACTGCTTTAGTTATATCAGATTTCTTGTCCAAGAGTAAGAGCGCAACATAAAATTCTCTGGACGTCCCTTGAAATGGTTGCAATATAAGCTGGAGGAGATACCTCTGAATATCTCGATAGAAGGAGCACTTTAAGAGGACATGATCGATACTTTCTGCCTCATTGCAGGGGCATGCACGATTTGTGGCTGGCAAACCCTGATATCTACCTTCTAGTAGTCTAGATGGAAGTACATTAAACTTAGCTGACATAAAAGCTTTCCTAAATTTGGGGATAGTTATTTTGAATAGATAATTCTAAAGGTACTATTCCTAAATACACTAAGTTTGTCCAGCACCGCTAAATGTTCTTGGAGCTTGACATCCCAGACCCTCTTTTTGATGGCTGCATTGGAATTAGCATGGCCCATCGCTAAGAGGACACCTGGGGAGAAGCCCAACCTCAGTAATTCAGCAGACAGATTCATCTTTCAAGTTGACTGGAACATGTCTGGCAATATCAAGGGTGCCAAACTTGTTGGAGCAAAAATAGGTTTCAACCAGTAATTAAACATGTGGGATAAAGCACGTGCTTTGATGGAAACTAACCCTGCCTCCAATCGATGTATAGCATTCAAGACACATTGAGGCGCCACGAAGATCCCTCTCAAAAACTTTGTCTGTACTATTTCCAAGGGCTTCAAATTAGAATATGCGAACAATTGAGCCCCATAAAGCATTTGGGGTATAATTTTAGCTTTGAAGACTTGGATCGCTGACAGTACATATTGTCCACCCTTACTGTAGAAGAACCTCAATAGCGCAGTACTGCATTTCTGTACATTTGATGTTACATGGTTCAAATGGGAGGACCACGACCCTGAGGAATGAAATATCATACCTAGATATTTGTAACAGGATACTTGCTCTTTGTTGTTCCCATTTAATGTTCATCTATGTTTATTTCGATGAACATGAGTTAAAAGCAGGGTGGATTAAAATCAATGATTTTTAAAAAATCAAATTGATTTAAATGACAATTTAAATGACAATTTAAATTAAAAAATAAATTTTAAATTTAAGTAGTCAAAAAAACAACCATTTTTTTTCCAAATTTAAATAGTGATTTAAATCAATTTGATTTAAATGCAATCCACTCTGGTTAAAATGCCCTTGTAGTCTTCTTCTTACACCATATTATGCAACAATGTAGATCGTCTTCTTTTTTCTTAATGGTCAAAATTATGCAGCAATTTGTCATGTAAAATCGATGTATATAAACAGATGGAATTAGATACAGATGCAGGATTTAGAAGAAGTAAATGTGAATTCTCATTAATTAACAGCTGAGAAATACTAATTGATTGAATACAGCCAATATGAAAAACATATGACTATAACTAGACATGTGATCGTATGGAAGTCTGTAAAGGCAGGTACTTTACTACAAGCATGTTATATTTTTAATACCTCACATTTGTGGGAAGATGTTGTACAAGCTATATTCAATCATATTACTGTTTGTGCATTCCTGGAAATAGCATGCAGATGATCTCTTAGTATAGGACAAAGAGCATGAAGCCAAGAGAAGAGTTTAGATTTTTTTTAAAATGGAATGCAATTTCCATACAAACAATTGTCATGGGGGAATTATTCCAATGTGGTGGTGTAGCAACAACAACAACAAAACACCTTCCTGACAGGGAGTTCCTAGATTTTCTGGATTACCATCACACAACTATAAAGTGGAAGTGGAAGAAGAATGGACTTTCAAGACTATCAGGTGTAGTACTGATACCGGAGCATAATTAAACTAGATTTTAGTATAACCCTTAGCAGAGAAACATTCACAGATAGTATAGGATTTTCCTTTAGTTACTATTCCCTGCACCCCTTCATCTTTGATCTAGCAGATGGCCAGCTAAGGAATGTGGCCAAGGAGGAGCCAGGCGATAATAGTCAGAACATCACCAGCAGGAGAGCCGGAGAGTGAAGGCCATATATCAGGGCCCAGGAAAGAAACACATAGACATACCAAAAGATAAGATTCTTTCTCCAGACATTTAGACGCTTCCTGAGCATAAGCAAAGGACATATGAGCACACGATCAGCATATCTATAGGGAACCAATAGGTTAACTTAGTTGGCATCATTACCCAATGAGGGACTGGATCCAAACTTGGGGTACAAATGACCAATAGAATTGTAGTACTTTTATTGCTCTTTGTCTGTATCATTATAAAACATATGTACACTGTATTCTCGGGGTCTTCTCTGCTTTTAAGAGAAGTCCCAGCTGACCTTTTCTTTGCTGCTATTCAAATAAAATTGGGCCTTTGGTTCAGCTGTTTGAGTCTATGCCTGATTCCTTGCCAGAGAATCTTAGAACCCAGGTTTGGCCGGTAACAGTACTTGCTGTCTATTTTTAAAATTTCTGTGCTACATCTGAGCAGATTTTTCAGGTGGTATACATAAAACTTCAAACAACAATCTGCTATCTGGCTCACCGTATTGATAACAGTAATTTTTCACATTGTAAAAAACAGAGCTGGGAGATGATAGGAACAAAAAGCCCTATCCAACCAGCTAAAACTGTATAATTAATTCAAGATGCTTGACCAAATTTTTTAAAAAATGTCCTGGCATCAAACAAATGCATAATATTGGCACTAGCTGCACTTCCCTTGAGAGGGTATTTCAGAAGTTGGGGCACTGCCACTGACAAAGCCATCTCTGTAAGCAACAGACCAGAATAGTGCTCTGTGTATATTTTCATCCTAGTACATCCCACCCACACAGGTAGGTGGAACACAGTAATGTGGGTGGGGTGGAACCATTCTCTTCCAACAAGGAGCCTCCTAGAATCTGGAGAACATGGGAGACAGACTTTGAAAAATTCAAGCATCCAAGAGTTGACTGCACTAGTTCTAATTCCAGAACACATCTTTGGAAGGATCCATGTATGGTTAGGAGAGCATTCTAAATTAAAGAGGGAAGACAAACTACCTCTCATTCCCAAGGGGTGTAGATTTTAGAATGTCTAGGCTCAGATAGCTGCTGGTAAAGGAGTGTGCATCTGAGAACTCCTTGAGAGAACAGTTAAGTGTTTGTAGTTAGACCTGGACAGATCAAGATTGAGTCAACTGAGATGTCCTAGCTGCTGAAAAAAAGCAAGTATTTCAGTTCCCAGATTCTTGCAAACCAGTTTATCTGGCTCTGGACTACTTGTTAAGTGACCCCAGACACTGCTGATGCATAAGATCCTGGCTTAGAACCAGCTTTTCAGATTGTGATTGCTTCTAGATTACTTTGCTGTATTGCATTTCTGACCCTGTTTGTTTGGACTACTGTGTTTCCCTCAAAAGTCAGATTCACCTTATTGGTTTGTTTAACGTTCCATTTAAGGACTCAAATTTGTCTTGGCTTTAGGAGAACTCTGACCAAGTTCTCCTCTCTCAGCAACAAGGTCCTTCAGTCACTGCCAACCTCCGCTACACCATGCAAGGTGGAAAAAGCTGAGGAGGAGGAGAATCAAGAGGGATGTGGCAAGTATTTTAAAAATTGATCATTTCTGGTGAGTCCTGTGCAGGAAATCCGATAATCTGTAGGAGAACTGCAATAAGCCTGCACTGCTTCACATTTCTTCTATTCTTCCTGCCATTCTGCATAGGAATTGTCATAATCCTGTGCAACTTGATGTTTCTTCAGAAAGAATGAGTACAACGCTTCTGAGAAATCTCACAAAATTTCCTTCAGATGTCTTTGGAAAAATATTTGAGAAGAAAACAAGATATTTTATTTTCTCTTTTTATTTTTGAAAAACAGTCTTCTTGCTGAGACTGAGAAGTTGTGAGATTCATATCTCTAGGTATGAAGTACCCAACCAGTACATATCAACAATGGTGAAGTGGGACATTTCTACCAACATACCATCCCTGCCTTGTGAAGCATTCCTCCCACCAGTTCTGTCAACTGACTGTTTTCCTAGAGTTTGGAATGCTAGTAAGAAAAGGTTAAGAGCTTAATTTTAGTGAGCCTAATAAAAGCATCACCTCTACATGGATTTTGCAGTTAACTGTTAGTGCATTTAGTACAGTGGAACCTCTACTTATGAACTTAATCCATATTGGAATGGTGGCCGTAAGTTGAAACGTTCGTAAGTAGAGGCACCATTTCCCATAGGAATGCATTGAAAACCGATTAATCCGTTCCGGCCGAAGAAAAAAATACCAAAAAATAAAAAAATAAAAAATAAAACACTGCAAGTCCCACGCTGGGACTGCAAAAAAACAAAAACAAAAAACAAACAAATCCGAAAATAAACATTGGAGCAAGTCTCACGCTGGGACTGCAAAAAAAAAAAAAAAAAAAAAAAAAAAAAAAAAAAACACCAGAAACATACCCCCTCAGCCCAAACCTACCCTCCAAAACCCACACAGAAAAAAAAAATTAAAAGAAAAAAAGCAGCACCTTACCGGTCTGAAGCCTCCCGGGGGTCCCCCGCCGCTGCGATTGCCGCCGCCGTGACTGCCGCCACCAGGAGGCTTGAGCCTGGCCAGCGTGCTTCTGCCGCTCAGCCCCAGCCGCGGCGGAGGCAGCGGTTGCCCAGCACCGGGACGCTTGAGCTGGCCAGGTTTCAGCCGCTTGCCTCCCGGCTCGCCTCCCGCTTGCTCCGTGCCACCCTCCGTGGGCCCATGGCGGCAAATTCAAATGGCGGAGGGCGGCGAGGAGCGAGCGGGAGGCGAGCCGGGAGGCAAGCGGCCAAAGAAACCCGGCCAGCTCAAGCCTCCTGGCGCTGGGCGACTGCTGCCTCCGCCGCCACCACCACCCGCCGCCAGAGCACCCAGGAGGCTCAAGCCCCCGGGAGGTCTCCGATGGTGGCGGGGGACCTCCGGGAGGTCTCCGATGGTGGCGGGGAAGCCCTGGGAGACCTCCCGGGGGTCCTCCGCCGCTGCGATCGCCGCCTTCGGAGGTCTCCCAGGGGGTCCCCCGCCGCCATCGGAGACCTCCCGGGGGTCACCCGCTGCCGCAATCGGCGCCTTCGGAGGTCTCCCAGGGCAAGCTGATGGTGGCGGGTGACCCCCTGGGAGACCTCCGAAGGCGGCGATCGCGGCGGCGGGGGACCCCCGGGAGGTCTCCGATGGTGGCAGGGGACCCCCGGGAGGCCTCCAAAGGCGCCAATCGCGGTGGCGCTGGAAGCCCGGGGGGCTTAGCCTCCCTTTTCCTAACCGTTGGGGCGAAAGAGCTACAAAGAAGCAGCCTCTTTCGCCACCAACGGTTAGCAAATTTTAATTTCCCGCCCTTTTCCCCTGCCTTTTTCCGTTCATACCTTGAAGCTCCGGCTGCAAGTAGAGGCAAAATATTGTGGCGTATATTAACACTGGCTGGAACAGTTTTTATTTCTCTCCCCGACCCCTTTCTTTCGTCTATCTCCTCCCCCCCCCAAGTAATATTTTTTAAAAAACTGTAAAAGCAGATAGCCATGTTCTCTGTGTGCTTTCAAATATCTTTTGTGTCTGAGGCCAGCATTATTAAAAGCTTATTTGTAATGTTGCTTTTAAAAAAATCTCATACTCATATGGGCACAACCCATTATATTATGGAGCTGTTCGTAAGTTGGATCGTTCGTAGCTAGGGACGTTCGTAAGTAGAGGTTCCACTGTATTTCTCACAGTAATAACTAACTAACTGTTAACTGTTCTACTTTTCTATTAAGTTTCCCATCTCTGCTTTTTCTTGTTCATACCAGTATAGATGGTTTGCTGCTATTCTGCTCTTTCCCTCAAAAGTCAGATTTTTTAAATTCTCAAGACAGCAGGAAGAACTATGAGGATAAGTAGAGAAACAATAATGCTGTCTGGTTCCCCAGACCTCCCCCCCCCCCAAGAGTGAACAAACCACTGATACTTCAAAGCAATTGCCTAGAGTGGAAGGACCTCAGATTTCTCCTTGAACAGCAGTATTTCCATTTTCTCATCTGTAGGCATCAAATCTCTGTTGAGGCAAGGGGAATAATGCATCACAGACCGATAACAACTACTTTGCATTACAGTTTTGGTTACCATTTCCTCCCAACTGGTGTGTGTGTGTGTGGGGGGGGGAGAAGACTAAACTGTATTATAAAATGAGACCTGGTGGCATCATTGTCTGATTTCTTTCTTAATACTCCCATACATCGTTTATAAAAATGCTCTGCTGAAAATTTCTATGAAATTTTTTTACCACTCTTGTTCTATTTGATATAAAGGAAACTCCTTTCTAAAATAATTTTCAAAGAGGAAAAATATTGGAGAAATTCTCACATTTGGGATGTGTGTGGTTACCTTATTTATGAGATGGCTCTGGACAGGTGTCCACAACATGTCTTGTATTCCATAACCCAATCAACTGTGTGACAGCCCTCTCCCCAGTTTCCTATATTTCAATTAAAGCCCAGGGGAAGATGTCAGAATTCCACTCTTGCCCTAAGGCTTTTAATAAATCAGGGAGCAGGGGTCTCCAGAGAAGCTGCACAGTGATCAAGTGATATGTAGGAGAAAGAAAGGTAAATGCAACACCCTTGGCTAATTTGCCCAGCTGTATCCAGCTATGTCACCAAAAGAAAACCAAAAGCATCCAGAGTATGAGAGAGAGAGAGAGAGAGAGTAGAACCTTCTTTCATTGAGAAATAATTTGGGCAATGGATGTGAATTAGAGAGCAAATTATGGTACAATACTAAATCCACTTTTCCCCCCTGGAGTTAAAAGAAACTGTTGGAGAATTTATCCTTCACCTGAAGTAATTCACTGAAATCCTCCCCATCCATTTTTCTATCCATTAACAAGGCAGAGAATTTTGAAAGGACACTTGTGTCCAGCTATAGTTTGGACATGGGCTGGGTGGTAACTCAGTGAGCTGAAGCCCCTTGCTGTGAAACTAGAGGCCAGGCATGTGATTCCCCCAACATGCCTTATAGGAGAAGAGCCAACGAATGTGTCCCAGAGCACCCTCCAGAAGAAGGGAATAGCAAGCTACTTTTCAGTATTCTATACATAGGAAATGCTACAAGGGCCACCATACGTTCAAATCAATTTGTTAGCATGTAATTAGTATTTATTGTAATCTGTATGAAAGGATGTATATGGGTAGGAAGTCAGTGCATGAATTGTTAGCAAATGCCTACTTTCCTTCCAAAGTATATAAACAGAAAAGCATTTTAGTGTTTGATTATTAGAACATTTAAAATCAACACATTTACAAAAGGCCTGAAAAAAGTCCCGACAACAGTGTGAACACAATGGCACTCACCCTCTACCCCGAGTCCAGTCCACTTTGATTTAGAAACTTAGGTTGTAATGTTATGCCTACTCATCATCCAAGTAGATATTTACAGGATTTTACAAAGTAAGTTTCTGGGGATTGTTTCACATTGTTGTTTTGGTGAAAAACTGCAACAGGACAATATACCTTCTACTCCACTTTCTGATAGTGGAGTGAATTAAGGAGGAGGAGTGAATGCTTTAAATTCCTCCTACAATATTCTGGCTTCTCTTGACAGCGATTGCTGCTTTATGGCTGAGTGATTTGCCCCTGCTACCATCACTGATTGGCACAAGAACGATAATCAGTCTTCTCTCTCCCTCCAGTATAGCTTGTCACCTTAATAACCAGTGAGAGTGTTGCTGCATATGACTTATTCATTCATTCATTCATTCATTCATTCATTCATTCATAATATTTTTACCCTGCCTTTCTCCAGAAAAAAGACTTAAGATTTGTGTTTGTTTAATCAGTCACAGGAAACCTCTTGAAAACCATGCTGCCTGATAATACATGCTTGAGCAGACGAACACAAAGTATACATTTACATCATTGTTCAATCTTTTTCTTGAAAACATTTATGAAATAGAAAGGTGTTTTTCGTAACTACAGCATGCAGTACAATAACAAAAATTGTGTAGCCAGAACAGATGATTGAATGTGCTTGCATACAAGAATGGGAAACTGGCAATGACAGAACCTGAAAGAGGCTTTCTTGTTATATAAAAGGATCACTATACAAAAACATGAAAAATAAAATGGCCATTTGCAAAAGAACCCAAAACAAAAGAAATATCAAACTTTTCGCTGAACACATCATCAACCCTTTCCAGGTGTAACTTACGCAATAGGATTTTGGCCTCAGTGTTCAAAAATACCACACCCCATCTGGTTGTAATAATTTAAACTATCTGAAATAGCAATAATTATTTCCCCCCATAGTGCAGAAAGGTGGGTTGAAGCAGAGGATCAAATTAAACAAGACAGTCAGCTTGCATTCAGAAGTGGAGCTCCCTTAAAGGTGTTAAATGATGTCCGTATGTCCTAGCCCATAAGCTTTTCTTACCTTTATTTGCAAGTCTGATTGCTCAAGCACGCAGCTCTGAAGAAATCCCATCACTGAAGGGCAAATGTAGTATTAGCTTCTAAATGTGAGCTGAACTTCTGATTTAGTTTGGTCTAAGAAATATTGGCTCACTTAAGGCCGCATAGTGATTTCATAGCAGAAGCAAGCTTCCAGTCAGGGACATTGTATATAAATCTTAACTTTTTCAGCCAATATGCTTCACCAGCCTCTAAATCCATGGGCCCAAATTCACTTGCTAGTCTCAGTTAGGGCAGACCCACAGAATCAATTGCTAAATGGCGGCTATATATCCACTAATTTCATGGCACCGTTGTATTTGGGACTACTAGCTGTATTCAGGTAAAGTGCTCCAATGTAACAAGTATGTGTGGAATGCTTCTTAGGGCTTGATTTGAATTTTTTTAAAAAAAATTCTTTAAGTGGTACTGCACATCAGCACTGCCCTAATTGGCTTACATTTTTTACCATTCCCTCTATTGATCCATGGAGAAACAGGGGAAGGAAGTTTTTAATCTCCCATTTAATTTCCCAATTTCCCCATATCATTAAGTGGTTAAACTTTTTATTTAAGACACTGATGATATGAGAATATTGAAACCAGCTGGGAAATTAAAGCAGAAAGCTCACTTTGGTTCATTTCCAATGATTGCACATGCTGGAAATGAACCAAAATGGAGCAATCTTACCCACACCAAGAAAGTAGTAGCCCCTGATAGAGACAGAGAAAGGTGTGGGTAGGAATGCTCTGTGGATGAGCTGGTTCGCTCTAGCAACTGCATTGTCTGATCACCAGAAAAAAGGAGTGAATCCACCCATGTCCACAGCAAACCAAACAGCTGGACAAATGCCCATTTGATCTCACCCTTACCTAGCAGCCTGAACCATGCTTAAAGTTACAAGGCCAAAGAAACTTCACTAGATTATGTATCAAGAAGTTGGTGAAATTTCTTCCCTTGTTAGCTTGCCTATTTAATAAAAACTTACTGTACATCCAACATCACAGAGATACAGACACCTCCTGGCATAATATTATTTCCTCCCTCCCCCCTGCCCCTTTTAGTCCCCTTTGCCACTCAAGATCTGGCTGCAGAGAGGTCTTCTACAGATTTTGTGCAGTCACTTTAGTCTAACAATGTGTTGCAGCAAACAAACTCTGATGCACACAAAGAATTTTGCCAGCAGCAAGTTTTCTGTGTACATGGAGGTGAAAATGAAATTTTCTCCTTCCACTTAAACATATGGATTAATATGGCAGAAACATGTATGAAATATATGCAATTTAAAATATGAATGCTGCATGAAAGAATAGTCATAATCTTCAGATAAAATCATAAGGACTGGGAATTGCTAAAGACCTGGCGTCTGTTTGATAAGTAATCATATACAGGATTTTTAAATGGTGGTGGTGAGAGCCGATGAAAAGACCTCTTGGCATTAAATTAATACAATTTTAAGTCACATTTGCTAAAGAATGATGAGATGGGAAAGCCATTAATGTAACATATCCAGTTAAATGGATTAAGCATCATAGTGTCTTCTTTACATTATTTGATTGTTCATGGTTTGTCCCACACGAACATAACATTAAATAAGGACTCAATAAATTACAAAGACCATAGCATAGCACTGTAATGCTTTTATAGCAATATAAAATATGGACAAACTCTTTTTATGGGTCCCTTGTGACTACACTGTACTTGAGAGCTGTGCTCTAGCTTCACTCCTGAGGATAGTTTTTATAATGGTTGTTCATTATCCAGTGACTATTACATTTTTTCTGCCTGTTATGAATTTCTGCATAGCTAATTAGCCTGGAAACAATTACTGAAGCAAGACAATTTAGCAGAGGTGGGTTGGTCACCATTTAGTGTGACCCATATGTTGTAGATTTTAAAATCATAGAAACTGACCTGGAAAGACCCTAAGGGAGATATAGACCCCAAACAAAGGCAGATATTGAATACATGCTTACTTGTTGCTTGAAACAGGGAGAGGGCATGCACAAGGCCGGCAGTCATTAGGAAATCCTCTAACAATTCCATAGAAACCAAGAGCACATTTCTCACAGTGGTCACCACTAGTGCTGTGACGGCAATTCTGTGGAGCAAAAGCAGAGAAGAACATACGGCCTTGAATCTGCCACAAAGAATCAGCTACTGGGACATGTGTGTTTTTCAAGGGCAGTGAGTTTGTCATTATTTCACTGACACTTCCAACTCAGACCGTAAGGTACTCAGAAGATCAGGCTATACCATTTCCCCCCAAGACCAGCAATTCACTTTCCTTTGAAAAATTCACAATGAGAGTTTATTTTGCCACAGCAAACTAAGGATATTCCAAAGTACAAAAATGGAATTATATATATGTATTTAAAATTACAAATTATCATATGTATATCATAGGTGCTAGTAATGCTCTCTCAAGTAAAAAAAAAGAGAGACAATAAAATAAGGAGGAATCCACAGGAACGTACTTCAAAAGAACATGCAAGGTATTGAAGATCCCCAAACTTTCTCTGGCTTGGATCAAAAGGTGAAATTTTAAAAAGGACTAGAAAGCTTCTTGATTCTGCCTCTAATTAACACAATAGGGAGACATCACACCATTACATACCAAAGAAATTGATTTAATAGGTGAGTAGGGTGTGTGGAAATCAACCCTGAGTGCTCACTGGAAGAACAGATCCTGAAGCTGAGGCTCCAATACTTTGGCCATCTCATGAGAAGAGGACTCCCTGGAAAAGACCCTGATGTTGGGAAAGTGTGAAGGCAGGAGGAGAAGGGGACGACAGAGGACGAGATGGTTGGACAGTGTCATCGAAGCTACCAACATGAATTTGATCAAACTCCGGGAGGCAGTGAAAGACAGGAGGGCCTGGCATGCTGTGGTCCATGGGTTCACGAAGAGTCGGACACGACTCAACGACTAAACAACAACAAGGGTGTGTGGAAATGATTGTGTATGTAGTGGTGGTGGTGGGAAGAATTAAACATCTCACAGGCTACCCACTACTGCTTTATTTTTGTCTACGGCTTCTTCACACTAAATCATGGGAGAAGTAAGAAGTTATGAATCTGAGGTCAGTTTATCTTAAATAATAATAATAATAAAGTCCAAGATCTTCTGTGTTTATTTCCCCAGAAGATCTTGGATCACTCCCTAGATCATCTGTACTCAACTTGCCCATTCTTAATTACACTTCCATTGGATATCCAGTGAAAATGACTATCCATTAGGCTATTTATTTTAAACCAATAATTCCTTTCCTCCTCTCCCACAAATATACTTCCTCTAGCCAGTACGTAAGATTCTTCTATTAAAGTGGCCAATTGTTATTTCACTTCTTGAACTTTCACTGCTTCTTCCTTGCATGCATGTACCTTAGAGTCCCTTTGCCGCCGCCCCCCCCCCCCCCATCTGTTCCTTGTGGCACCATGTCAAGCCTACATACTGGTCAACCACAGAAATTAAATGTGGGGACTGGATGTAATGTTTTTAAGAACCCTTTCCTAAGAAATTATCTACAATTTATGTATCAGTTTATTTGTAGTGCCAAATAATAAATTGATGTGAAGACATGTTTGCAAGCATACAGCAAGCCAGTGCCAAGACAAGGTGGTCATTCATGATTCTACGATTCATGTGTTTCTAATTTATATTTTATTTTTGTCTTCATGGACAAGCACAGGTCTATATAAAGCAAAACATATTGACGGAACAAAGAGTGAGTCAGATCTAAACATTAAAACATTAAAAAAAAACCACACCACTATGTTTAGTTGGTCACTGTGCAAATGAACTCCATGCAAAGAATATTAAAGAATTACATAAAGATCAGACTAAGAAAAGTGTGGTTTTTGTACCTGACATTTTGAACTTTCAGGATCACACATCTCACTGTGCCCATGACACTGACACGGAACACAAGGATCTAAAGCTCGACCTGGCCTTCTGTCAGCAGATGTGGAAGGAAGTCTGTAAAATCCTAGGGAGCATGTCTGCAAAAAATTCAAGAAAAACAAACAAACAAACAAACAAACAAACAAAACAAACTCCATTATATAGGAAGACTAGAAGACTAGAAACACCTCTTCATCCCTACCAGTTTTGACAGGCAGTTTGCCCTCTTCCATTTCAACAGCAAGTCTCAAGCTGGGTTTTTTTGGGTTTTTTTTTAAACAAACAATGCACCGTTCACTTTATAAGCAACAGCACCAATCCTAATTGAAAACACTGCTGCCAGATCCCCGGGGTAGAACAACAGCAGCAGGCATTTCATATTACAGCTTCAGAAGCCTTTCATTTAGATGCTCCCGCCTTGTATATCATGTATCCACCCTTCTATTTCCTGCAAAGGGAAAGCAATTTTCTTTTTCCCCCCTCTCTTTTTTTAAAAATATATTGTCCCACTCACTGTGCAAAGTGAGCAGAAGTACTCTGTTTTCCCATTGTCCTTGGTATGTTTTTCTGAGATGACAAGCTAATATCTGCCTACACACTGGTTGATAGATAACAAGCAAATGCTCAGTGATACTCAGCAAAATATGTCTTCATGGCTACATTATTTATACTTGTGTAATTTAAAGACCATAAAAATAAAGAATTCAAAATAATAAAAATGCTACCATGTCCTGAGACCATTAGCCCTTGAAATAAAATGTATCCAGGTCTCATATATTTTCTTCACCAAGCAGTAAAAATAAGTAAGCATACAGAAAATTACTATCAAAGCTGACAGATGCCCCCCCCAAAAGCAATTCTCCCTCTTCTGACCCTCCTTCTCTTACTTTTTCTTCCTTATCCCTCCCCTAATGTGTTTCATGTTCAACTAGAGTGCAAGCCTAGAGACAAACTTTGTTTTATCAACATCAAGAGATAGAGCTGTAGGTAGCGTAAGACGACTGAGGCTTTGGTGTACGGTGCAGAAATTTAGAGGAAACAATTTTTTCCATATGGAACTGCACAAACCTGCCTAGCCCAAGGATGTATATGCTGCCTTCAGCCACTCTGCCAGGCAAAAGAAAACACAAGAGAGGTGGGTTTGGCATGGAACTGATACAGTTTTCATGCACTGAGACTCTGTATTCATCCCCCTACTCTTTCCCTGCCTGGGTTGTTCTCCCATGATTCAAGTTTAACCAATTGGGCAGTAAAACCCTGAGCTCCAAAACTGCTAGTGCAATAGATATGATGGTGATGATGAGGACGATTTGTTAAAAAAATGGGAGGAGGAGAAGAAGGAGAAGGAGAAGGAGGAGTGTGATATAATGTAAGAAGTGAAGAAATCAGCACCATGATTGTGCAAGAGTCTAAGTGCCATTGTGGGCAACAGACGGAGACACAGGTAGTTAAGGTTCCTTAGGGCCCCAGATGCTTCCAGGTTACAACACCCCAAAGCCTGATCCAGCAGAGCCAATGGTCACTGCTTCTGGCAATTGTAGCCAAAGAAAATCTGGGTCCTCAAGTTTGGAATCACGGCCATAGACTGATACTCTCAGGCTTGTTTTTGCTTCCTTGTATACACTGCTTCCTCTTTTCATGTCAAAATAAACATTAAGGGATTGCATATTCCCTGCTATTAGCATGTTTTTCCTTTGACAGTGGAACAAAGGCAAGTTACAGTTGCCTGCCTCAGCAATCACACTTGCAAATTATGCCACTGTTTACCATCTGATGACTAATGTCAAAACAAAGTATGCTGCAATTAAAGATATGGAAGTGAGGAAAAGCAGGTGCTAGCTAGGACAAACTGACATTTTTCACAACTGAAGTTAACAGCATTCTTCAAATATGGGCAAAATACTTAATCTGATTTGACCCTCTGAAGAACACAGAATAAATTATAAATTCTTGCTGCTGCTGGACTCAAATAAATATGTAATTGGAGAAACAGTTGAGAAATGAAATGTTGAAAAAATATTCATCAAGGTAGCTATAGTTGCTTTCTGCCTTGTAGATCCTGCATTGAGTAGAGAAATGGAGTAAATGCACTGACCAGCAATTGTCAACATTTGGCCCTCTTAGTATTTTAGGCTTTGGTTCCCAGTGCTGGATAAGGTACTGAGAATGGGAGTCCAAAACTTCCTGTGGGCCATTGGTTGAGGACCACTGGAGTAGAGGACCTCCAAGCCTAAGATTACTATATGTTTCTGTGAAACCATTAAGTTTAGTCTTCAAATGCCATCATAAACACTGTTAAACTGAATACATAAAAGTGGAAGAGTCACTGTACCTCACACGATAAGCCAGAATAACCCAAAGGACAGTCACATTTCTCAATCAACTGGGCACGAGGAGTCCTTCCTGATACACTTCCTTCCTGTGCAACCTCCATGGAAATTTCAGAAATCCTGACAGAAGAAGGGAAAAACAATGAAGATTACTTAAAGGAACCTTTTGCCACTAATTTCCAGGTACCAGCATACAGCTACTTTTACTCAGCCTCATGGTATTATCCACACAAGAAAACAACATGTATTTTAGTGTATCTGAATGGAAGATCAAAGCTAGCACTAGCTCTGACTTCATTTCACTCATTATCAGCTGCAGCAGTGGTACTAATGTAAAACATAATTGCTTATTCTTCTTCAGTGTGATTGTTTGCCCCAACTGGTTCCCAAAAGCTGAAAAACATCATTTTGAAAAATACTGTTCTTCATTGAGACCTGCTTTGTATTTTGGTTTTGGTTTTCTTATTGGTCACCATACGATCCTATGTAACACCTAGATATCAGGGGGCAAAACAATGATATAGCTGGACACCCTTCCAGGTAACTTGAAGTTTCTGAAATGCCTGCTTGTTTCTCAGATGAAAGACACATATTTGAGTCTGAGGGTGCAATTAGATGGGAAGAAAGGATCATATCTGATGGCACCAATAAGTAAGTAAGTATTTGATTTATATACTGCTCCATTAATGCTGGAGCACTATTCTGGGTGGCTGACAGAAAGTTAAAGCAAACTACACAGAACTAAATACAACATAAATAGCAAAAATACAGTGTTAAAACTTAAAACAATGGCACAACCAATTTTCAGAGTGAGGCAAGATGGAGGCAAGGCATTCAACTGGGGTTGACATGAAAGGCCTCTCTGAATAGTAGTGTTTTTAACTGTCTCCTAAATGAGTACAGAGAGGGGGCCAGGTGTAGCTCCTCTGGGAGTTGATTCCATAATGTAGGTGCCACTGCCAAGAAGGCCCTACCTCTAGTGGATGACTTTCGGGATTCTCTCGGAGTGGCTACATGGAGGAGCCTGGCCTGAGATCCAGTGGATCAGGCAGAAGATACTGGGGAAAGATGCTCAAACAAGTAATGCGGTCCCAAACTGTGAAGAGCTTTATATGTGAGTGTCAGAATCGTGAAACTTATCTGGGACACAACAGGTAATCAGTTGAGGCTGGCCAGCACTGGGGAAATGTGATCAAATTTGCTCACACCAGCCACCAGTCTGGCTGTCACATTCTGGACCTGCTGTAGTCTCCAAGTCAGTCTCAAGGGAAGGCCCATGTACAGAATAATGCAGTAGTCAATCTGAGAGATTACCAGTGCCTGCGAGGCCCCTGATCCCAATTTCAGAGAGCCTGCCCAGAAGGATATCGTGGTTGACGGTATCAAAAGCCGCTGAACAATCAAGGAGAACCAGCAGGGTACAATGGCCCCTGTTGGCTTCCCTTAAAAGGTCATCGTGCACTGCAGCCAGAGTCATCTCAGCACCCCTTTGTGGCCTGAATCCGGACTGGAATTGGTCAAGACATTCCTGGTCCTCCAACTATGTCTGAAGTTTTGCTGGGAAAAATCTTCCTTAAAGCAACCCTTCTGTTAATGCAGGAATCACTCAAGCCCAGCCCCAAAAGAGCTGCCCTGCCACTGGACCAAAAAGGTCAAGCTTGGGCATAGGTCAGGGTCAGGCTGATTGCTATTACCCATACATTGCGTGATTGCCAGGAAATAGCTTGCACCAGACCATGCCAGAAGCAACTCAAAATGTAAGTTATTTTCGAATCTCATCACACCCTTAGTAGTGTTGTGTTTAAGTTGATTTCATATACACCACGTTCTTCTAATGCACCTGTTAGAGGATGTTCTAACACCTGAAATCTGTCCAACTGAACAGCAAATATGAGAGTGTCAGCTTAAATAAATTTTTCAGTACTTTGAAGAAGTGGTTGACTGTTGGTGTTGAAGTTAAGCAAAATGGGAGCCAGTACTCTTCCCCAGGATAGTGATTTCATAAAAATGACACAATTGTGAGATCAGCTTGAAGGCAGTGGATTCTTTACCAGGTTTCAAAATTGCTATCCCTTGTGCCTTTCTCCAAATTTTTGAAATCCTAAAAGAGTCAAGATGATTATTAAAGAAATTGAGGAGTCACGTTTTTGCTATTGTGCCAAAATGTTTTATCTGTCCATGCAGGCCTGCTGCCTTGCCATTTTTGCAAATACAAATAGCTTCTTCCAGTTCATATAAGCTGAATGATCTTGTAAGATCATCAGTCTAGAGCTGCTTGTTTCTTTCAGTCCAAATGGTGGACCACTTAAAAACAAACAAAGAAACAAAAACAAACAAACTGCTAGCTTTCAACCCGTATCACCTGAGCTTGATTTTGGATTCTGTAAGGATGGCATTGTTTGTTTCTTTCAGGTTTAAATTGTACTTTGCTTCTGTTCTGACACTGATGAGGAGCTGATGGGCTATTCGATCTGATGAAATGTTTTCATGAGTAGGGCCTTTTTTGGGGTCGTTATGCCACTTTAATAATCTCTAGGCCTCTTGACTGTTTCTTGACATGTCTGTTTCTTCCATGAGTGTTATCCAATTATCTCTTTTAGTTTCTGAGATTGAAGAAATTAATTGCTGCCCAGCCAAAATGGTTTCTTCACTCAAGGGATTTTGTTGAAATAGTGAAAAATAACTATTCATTTGGGTGACTCCTTCTGATGGAGACAGTTGGTTCTGCATCCTTGGGACATGGACAGTCGGAATGATTTTATCACTGCCTTGATGAACTGATGCTAGGTCTCTGTAGCATATTCAGTACAATTCCATCCAGTAATGTACTGAACATCTTCCAATTGGGTTTTAAAATACTGGTACTGTAGCTAGTTGGACCTTTGCCATGTTATGGGCCAGTATCATGTATTCAGAACTGTATTAATTCATACTCTGTTGTGCAAGAGCCAATGTCAAGTCTGGATTATAGCCATGTTGCCTCTTCCACTATCGAAAGATGGGGCAAGCTTACTATTGTGAAAGTTTGCTAGCTGGGAAATATTCACCGATTTTACCACTTATTCTTTGCTATCATCAAGTGCATATCCCCAGATATTTCTTTATAAAAATTGTTAGGGATTTAGGGGAACAGGTTGTATTAGGTGGAGCTCTACTGTTGTTATCTCTGCATCATTCTGTCCTGTCACAGCATTAGACAATTGTGAAGGTCAGACTTGATTAATAGAGCATTTCCGTACTGTCTATGAGGTCTCTCAGCTACAAATCTCAACCCAGATATTTTGTGGCATCACTGATGGCTGTCTCTATGCATTTCTTAAATACAAATTATTGAACAATTATTTGTCTGACACAGCTGATGTAGTAGTTCTTCTTTAGGTGTTGACAAGCTATCTATGTTACTAGAAGTTATTAATTTTGGCCTTAACAAGAGTCCTTTCATTACTGATGGCCACTTGCAAGCCATTGTCATTCACCCAGTACTGTTTGTACACTGAGTGGCTTCAAGAAGATGCTTCTGAACTGGAAGGTTTAACCAACGGATTCTGCTGTTGCCTGGAGATACTAAAATGTATTCACGTTCTTTGAAGAAGTTCTTTCGATGTCATAAGAACATGTGAAACAAGGAAAACATGTCCAGTACCTCTCTGATGACTCCTGTACCAATTTCCTTATTTTTATTTATTTATTTTTATATATTACCCCAATATTTTTGGCAACCACAGAAACGATCCATATGCAGCAAATGTATAGTATGAACAGAGAGCACCTAAATGCACAAGACACCAAACATGGCTCCAACATATTTGCTGGAAAATTATGCTCATGGACAACTGAGGCTTGGCTCTGTCAAAAGCTCACTTAATGGAATCAAGTCTGAACAATGATGCCCAGTCAACATTAAAAATTCTGAAATAATCAATAATACATGAAAACTGAACATCCTGTTCAAATAAATTGATTGCATAAAGTCTACTTTCTGGTAAAAGAAAACCACCACCCAATATAAGAAATTGTTCAGTTTTGAGTAGTGAATGTGAAAAGAGTAACAATAAAATTAACACAGCAGGAGAAAAATGCTTAGTTTAACTTTTCAGTGGCAGCCTCTGAATCACTCACTGTAATAGTGTCGCTTTCATGTAGAAAAGTGATTAGCACTGCTGCTAAATTACACAGCTAATACAGGGCCAGCACTGGAATTAAGCTATTTTAATACTTGAACCTACCATCAGCATGAGGTTTCCTTATGATATTTTGGTGCAATATCAGTGATCTGCAGTGCTGCATTTACAAACATTTCAGTCAATCTCATTTTCATATGTGCCTGAATTAATTCAAGAAGAGGCATAGGAAAAAATTGGTTTCACCACCCCATAATTCCTCCTATGTCTACAACCTAATTGTATTTTAATTGTTTTTATCTTTTTTTTACTGTATTTTAATTGTTGTAAGCCACCCAGAGACCTTTGGGTAGTGTGGGCGGCATATAAGTTAAATAAATAAATATTCAGGATGGAAAGAACGTAAGAATTATTCCATGAGTGTTATCCGAATATCTCTTTTAGCTTCTGAGATTGAAGACATTAATTGCTGCCCAGCCAAAATGCTTGCTTTTCTCAAGGGAAAAATTGTTTCCTCACTCAAAGAAAGAACTTAAGAATTATTTTTTTAAAAAATGAACGTGGGCAAAATGGACAAATTCAACCATTCAGGCAGAAATCTTTTTTTTGAGTACTTTGCTTTTAATTGATTAATCAATTTATCTTTGCTTTCAACCCTTTTTGTGGTGCTAAATTGTGGTAGCCACCTCTTTCTTTCTGAGATACTCCTCAACTTTAATATCTGTATTGCAGGCAGGGACAACCGTCTCTGCTGAGAAAAGTGATTTCTCTTGCATTTGGCAGTGTGTGAAACCATCAAAGTGCAAGCTGGGAGAGCAGTTTCTCAGTCAAAAGCGGTGTGTACTTTAAACCCAGCTGCCCTACAAGGGCACTAAAAAGTCTAAAAAGTGCTCCTCCATCTGGCACCTTAGTTGGACAGCTGGCCTCACTCTCCACAGGCTTTCCTTGGCTGAGTAAAACCAGCTGAGGGCTTGTCCACACAGTGGTCCTATCTCTATCGTGATGGGGTTGTTCTGTGTCATTCTGATATTTTTTTTGGTGCAACTAAAGCAAAAAAAGTGTTCTGCTTATATACCACCCCATAGAGCTTAAAGCACTTTCTGGGAGGTTTAGAAGTTAATTATGCAGGTTACACATTGCTCCCCCAGCAAGCTGGGTACTCATTTTGCCAACCTCGAAAGGATGGAAGACTGAGTGAACCTCAAGCCAGCTACCTGGGATTGAACCCTGGGTTGTGAGTACAGTTTTGGCTGCAGTACAGCAGTTTAACCACCGCACCATGAGAACTATTAATAGATCATCCCTGTACTCTGTGTATATACATGGTAGACACAGGCATGTGTTACTGGGATGCACACATGTGGAATTGCTCCCTAATACCTCACTCCCAACACAGATGGCTCTCTACTTTTGCTTTGCTGTATGAAGCTCTTCCATCCTCTCCCCACCTACTTTAGTTTCTCCTCCCTTTCCTCCTTTCCTTTTCAATCCATAGGGCATGGAGGTGCACAGACCAGCAGAAAAACACCCACAAGGAAACATCATCAAATGACATACACCCACAAAACTGATGGATCAGTATAAAACAACACAGTAAAAGGGTCCACATCAGCAGGCCCGGCACTGGAGGAAATTGGAGCAGAACAAAAATATATCACCACCTTGTGGGATTGTTTAAAAAACCCCTCTGAAAAGCAAGGTGTTTGGCCCACTTTGACTCTGCTGCCATTGCATTTTCTCTACACCAGAATACGATTATCAGTATCATGGGTGCATAGAAAGTTGAACAAATGGTGTGGACATGCTCTGAGGTGCCAGTTTAATTTCTCCTTCACTGTCACTGGTAGGGTAGGAATGAAGTACACATAGCTAACTGAACCCTGAAGCTGGGCCACATCTGACTCTTGGCAGTGAGTGTCTCCTAATTTATTCCTCCCTCATCTTTACTATGTGAGGAAGATGAAGGAGAGATAGGCAATTTAGTTATAACCCCAAGCAAGCAAGCGAGAGACAGGAGAGCAACTGTGGCATTTAGGCTGTGTCACATTTCCTTTCCCATCCAGTCTGCCCTAGGAAGAAAGGGGCTTCCAGCTAGTGGTTCTCCTTCTTCAGGCCCCACATTCCACAAGAACATAGCTGGCGGACCAAATTTAGCTCACAAGCTGAAGGTTTGCCTTCTGCTGAGGCCTTCTGGAAGAGGATCCAGAGTGTTCGTGAAATATGAAATGAGATGCTTAAGGTGGATGCTTGAGGGCCTGATGTCAGGGGTTTTGGTCTTGGTCTTAGAAGAACGGCAGCTTTAGTGTAGTGTATTGGATTGCATTATTAGTGCTCTCTAAGTGAAGTTTGTGACTGCTTCATCTAATCACCTAGCATTTTCCATAATTTGTGTTTGACATATTTGGCTTTTATATTTAAAAAATTAAGGCCAGTGTTAAGGGTACAAGTCTCTCAAGACAGCAAAATAAAATAATACAAAATAGAAATCATATTATACCAAAGAAAGTTCAACAAAGATATTAGAAATAGTAATTAATAGTCAAACTAACTTAAGAAAAGGTATGAAAAAGCAGGTGGATCTTCACAGCTTTCCTGAAGACCTTCAAATAAGGTATTTGACAAATCCCTGAATTCTAGAGTATGGGATTACTAACGTGAACAACATCTCCACTGCATTCACTGCCAACTGCCTTTGGTGGTGGGCAAGTGAGAAAGGCCTCTTTGTGTGGGTGGAATAATAAACAAGGTAGTCTTTTAAGTAACATGCACTAAAGTGTATTTAATGTATTGTTTTATATGCGTTGTTTCAGGAAGTTTTACTTTGTCTGGCAATTGAGAAAAACAATTTGAATAAATAATTCTTATGGCATCTGTCTGTAACCCGGACTGAGATGGTACAAAATTGTTACCTGCTTTGCCTCATGAAGCTCCCATGAGTAGCCTTAATAAGTATGTAATGAATTTTGTACAGGACATCCATGAAATCCTCACGGGTCACAGTCCGACTGACCCTTGGGTCATCGCCATAATATTTCCATTCATGCTGAAAATAAAACAACACCATCACCACAAATGATTTAATGGTTTCCAAAGTGCCAGTGACACAACCTCTTAAACAAGCTGGCTTGAAAAATTACCTCTGTCATTTCTATCTCGTGCCTTGTCAACTGGCCGTTCAGAGGAGCAGCTATGTGCCTGACAATTATTCGTGTCTGTGTGGGAGTCCCACCTCTGATTATGACCTGGGGGTTATAGGTTGCAAAGCCAGTCTCTTCTCGTGCTTCAAAGAAGATAGCATATTTCAGTTTTCCCCCATAAGCTGTCAGCTAACAAAGAAAAACAAATCATATAAATATTGGCTGGATGTAGAAACCAAGCAATATGTAAAAAACGTATCTGTAGGACATGCATATTCAAACAGTAAAATTATCAGTAAGATGAACCACCTGAAAAATGTTGTTCCTTAGATTTATGATTACTGCAGGTGAATACAACTTTTAAAAATTGTTAAATGGTTTTGAATAACTACAGGTAACAATAGCTTAATCAGCTGTGTTCTGTATTGAAGCCCCCATAGGGACCCGTCCAACAAACCATTTGCTGGTTTTTCACAATCTATCCCAGTTTTCCTTCAACAGACTTAACATATCCAACTTTCTGGAATTTGAAAAGTCATGCCACCCTATGTCAAGCTAACATGAAGTTCATTTCAAGATGGTGGAGCTTTTTATACTGTGTTTCCCAAGTGCATCTCTATGGCTGACAGGATTAGGTCAGCTAGAATAAGATTGTGTTCCTTTCTATAAGATTCCAAACTGATCCAGTCAACCATATGCAAGACAAAAAGAGAATGATATGCTTGGAGCAGGGTCCTGTCTTAATTCTTCCCTCAGTACTCAGATGATTGTGACTCAGCCTTGGTCAGCATGACCTTATCCACTATCACTATTATAAAGACTGTTATCCAGCGTACTTTGCCTCAAACACAGGACAAAAAGAATTAGTAGTATTTCTGCTCTTCTTATGCTTACCTTTCACATGCACAGCACCTTAGCAGAAAGATGTTGTTACTATAAACAGTAATATCTTAGAATTACATGCTAGAAAAGTCCACAGAACCTAGACACTACGATCGTTCCTAAAAAAATTCTAAGAAACATTCTCTTCTAGTTTTTCTATTATGGACACTGATGTGCAAGAGAGAATTCACAGTTAAGGCTGTGATAATATTACCATAAAAATTCTTCATAAGTACATATCAGTTGTTCCTAAACTTTCTAGAAAAGGGGATAGGAAATAGAATAACTACAAAATACCATATCTAATCAGAATCTTTTTACCTTCTGTCCTTCAAACTGTTTTGGAAGTCTCCAGTAAAATGGTTCTGAATGTAATTCTTGCATCACTAAGTCCATATTTGCAATTGTCTCTGGATATTGGTATACAATTCCATGCACGGTTTGGTGCTGGACATTTTCATCAACAAGAGGAAGAATGACCTGATCTGGCTTCAGAGTCAACTGTAAGCAATCAAAGAGGTGAGAAAAAGAAGTAAGAGTTTTTTGTTTTTTTGTTTGTTTTCAAAGCATGCACTGCTCATTTCTCTACTCTTTAAGACATGGGCCAGAATACTTTAGGGCTCTGCTTTTTTAAAAACCAGACTTTCATGATCCAAAAACTGGAGTCATGTATAATTGAATATCCTGAATAATGGTTTAGCACAGAATTAATATAGGTCATAGTAGACCTTGGCTGTATGCAGACTTCTCTCCATCACATAATTCAAACCACAGAAATAGACACCATATCCACATCATTGCCCTCCACATGTTGGGAGAGTGAATGGGGAGCCTGATTTACTCAAGTAGCCTCCCTGCACTGTTTAAAACCCTGCATGTTTGCTGTGCAAGGAGCCTATATAAATGTATCAGGCTCCCCACTGTAGACAGTTGTCTTCCAACACATGGAAGTAGATGTGGCAATTAAATAAAGGAAAGACAACCATCCTTGAAAACATCAGTCTTTTTCTGGAACTTCACAAGATGCCTGTCTAGCAGAGAAGCAGCCCTGAACTGACATTATTATTTTTCTACTGTATCTGTAGCAGATCCAGTACTATGACAGCACACTTCTTTGAAGTGCTAATGCCAAAATGAAGTGCCTGACTTCACTCTGGAGGTGTTCCTGGCACCCATGCATTAGACATGCTAATCAGCAAGAAACTAGTTAATGCTCAAAGTATTTCAGATGTATGCTTCAGTGTCATGGTACCTGTGTATCAGAGGGTTTGCCAGTTGCACTCAATCTGTTCTCAAACAGATTGGAATGGTTTGAAGTTCTAAATGTTCAGAGAGACTACTGTGGGAAGCTGCAAGGCTAATTTGAATAGGAGCATTCAAAAGATGGATAATTGATCATTAGGGAAAATTTAAATCATGCACTTTGCACCTTCCAAAGTATATGTATGGGTGGGGAAAGGCAGCTACAGGAGAGGCAATGTTTTAATTATCTTAGGATGCAATCCTACACAAATTTACTAGGAAATAAGTTTCACTGAACACAGCAGGACTTACTTCCTAGTACACAAATGCACACACACAGACACACACCTGCATGCACACAGACACACATACACATATAATTTGTCCACATGTAATGTTTACTGACTCAACTATAGAATTTCAGCTCATGATATACAGTCATGGCCAAAAATATTGGCACCCTTGCAATTCTGTCAGAAAATTCAACCCTTCTCTCAGAAAATTGTTACAGTTGCAAATGTTTTGGTACTCACATGTTCATTTCTTTGCTTTGCGTTGGAACAACACAAAAAAACAGAGAAGAAAAGTCAAATCTGATACAATCCCACACAGAAACCCAAAAATGCACTGGCCAAAATTATTGGCACCCTGTCTAAATTGTAAGAAATAATTGCTTTTCAAGCATGTGCTGCTCCTTTAATTTGTATTTAGACATACCTGTCACAAGTAAGAGGTGTGGGCAATATAGTAATCACATTTGCAACCAGTTAAGATGGAGAAAAAACATCTTAACCGGTTGCAAGTGTGATTACTATATTGCCCACACCTCTTACTTGCGACAGGTGTGTCTAAATTGCAAGGGTGCCAATATTTTTGGCCATGACTGTATCAATGAAATTGGAAAGCACCTCAGATAAACTTTTTTACTTTCCACTGAATGCCAAAAGGCCAGCTTACACACACAATTTTATTTCTTATCACTTGATTACTAGCAAAGGAGGACTTGCAGCTGAATGTGTGAACCAGTTCCACTGAATTGTATTGTAGTGGATGAAGTGAAGTGTTATATGAAGAGTTCTATATCTGGTGTTTGATCTGTAATGGCTTGTTCACATGCAAATCATCACTTAATACCCCAGTCATCAAGTGAACAGCATTAATGTGTGAACCATATCAGAATTCTGAATATTTTATTCACATACTTTAGTACTGACCTTTCCCCCCCCTCTCTACTAGTCAGAATACTTGAAAATTTTGATGCAAGTTCTATGAAAGATTCTGATGAGTGCAGAAATAAGATGGAAAGCCTACATTTTCATATAGAGCAAGCATAACTGCATAATAATGATCATGTTCTGAAAAGTCAATTCTGACTTATGGCAACACTTTTCAGAGTTTTCTAGGTAAAGAATACTCAGAAGTGGTTTACCATTCCTTTCTTCTGGGGGGTATCCTGGGACTGTGCAGCTTGCTAAGTTTATAATAAGCATCCAAAATCTCTTTCTACAGATTTTTGCATTGCATGTGCCATAGGGAGGGCTGTGGATACAACCATTGCCTTTGCATCCATGCCACATCTATGGATTCCTATTTTCCCTCTTCTTTCCAATATCTTTAACAAAACAAAACACAACTGCAGCTTGAGAGGGGGTACTGTAACAGAATGCATGGTGTAGGTATCCTTCAGTCTCGAGAGACTATGGTAACATGCTCTGAACAGAGGTCTTGGAACAGCGTCTAGTGTGGCTGAGAAGGCCAATTCGAGAGTGACAATCCCTTCCACACTGAAGACAAACACAATCTGTCCCCTGTCCAGCTCCCTGATGTTGCTGGTTTCGGGACTGCCTCTTTGCCTCAGCCTGCTGAACAAGTGTCTCTTCAAATTGGGTGAGGCCATGCTGCACCGCCTGCCTCCAGGCTGAACACTTAGATGTCAAGGTTTCCCATCTGTTGGGTCCATTCCTAAGGCCTTCAGATCCCGCTTGCAGATATCCTTGTATAGCAGCTGTGGTCTCCCTCTGGGGCGCTTTCCCTGCACTAATTCTCCATACAGGAGATCTTTTGGAATCCGACTGTCAGCCATTCTCACGACATGCCCGAGCCAACGTAGACGTCGCTGTTTCAGTAATGCATACATGCTAAAATTTCCAGCTCGTTCTAGGACTACTCTATTTGGAACTTTGTCCTGCCAGGTGATACCAAAAATGTGTCGGAGACAACGCATATGGAACGTGTTCAGCTTCCTCTCCTGCCGTGCACAAAGGGTCCAGGACTCACTGCAGTACAGGAGTGTGCTCAGGACACAGGCTCTATAGACCTGGATCTTGGTATATGCCATCAGCTTCTTATTAAGCCATACTCTCTTTGTGAGTCTAGAGAACATGGTAGCTGCTGTGCCAGTGTGTTTATCCAGCTCAACATCTAGAGAGAAAGTGTCAGAGATCGTTGAGCCAAGGTACACGAAATCATGAACAACCTCCAATTCTTGTGTAGAGATGGTAATAGAGGGAGGTGAGTCCATGCCCTGGCCCCTCAATAAATTGCTTTATCTCTCTGTCTCAATGATAGATATAGTTCCGATGGCCCAGAGAGAACATATTTCTTAATTCTAGCACTGGACAGAATGAAAAAGAATGAAAAGAATGAAAAAGAAAAAGAAATAAAAAATAAAAAGCAAAAGGAAATTTTTTAAAGACTAATGATTTACTTTTGCCAACATGGTGAGACAGATTAACACAGCTATGTTTTTTTTTATACTGATGGACACTTAGTCTGTTATACAACAGAACTTTGAAATAGTTCTACAATAGCACTATTTAGCCTTTTTTTTTCCTGGTACTCACATTTACAAATTTCTTTCCTACCTCCTGTGTGTAAATTTTAACATTCAAGTTCACTTTATTTTTATAATCTTTCTACTCCAGATTAATTTTGATCCTCCTTCTTCTCTTAGAAGTCTGATGGACTAGTTATACTGCCCCCCACGCCTGTGGCAGCCTGTGGCCACCCATTCCAAAACTGTCAAGCTGGTGCATCTGTTAGGATAGTTGAGCTCATGAACAAAAATAGTGCTGCAGTTGCTTTAAAAATTTTTTTAAAAATGTATTTACATATAAATTCTCTTAGTATAAATTTTAATTTATATAGACTGAAAGATTCTGGTTTTCCTCACTCGTTCATATCTAAGAAATAAAGAGTGCTATATTTGCCTGAAACAATTTTCCCTCACTTGACTACATTACCTTTTCCTGGGTCTTAATAGCTTTCTTTCAGGTCTTGATACCTATTACCGTATTCGAGATTTTTTGTGAATGTTTTGACCTCGATTGCCTAATGGAACATGGTCTTCAATCCACTTCTCAATGTACACAAGGGAGAAATTGCTGAAATGTTTTCTTCTATATTTCATGTCCCAATCTCTGTGTCTGACTAAAAGACACCAGCAGGAAACAACATTATCCCATTACATGGCTCAGCAGTCCTTTACTCACCCACATGCGGACCAGCCCCTTTGCCTCACTGCACTGTGATGTCAGGCCAAAGCAGTAGCAGCTGCTGCAGCCAAGTGGGTTCCTGGCAGAGAGTCCAAACCTGCCAGGTTTGCACCTGTCACAGTAGACACCTTCCACATTAATCTGTTATAGAAGCAGAGAGGAAAACTTTAGAGACAACAGCATCTTCCCTTCATGCTCTGAATCACACACACACACACAAACACACACACAGAATCTAAGAAACTTGTCACAATGTGACTCGTAAAGTACACAATTATATAGACAAACGATAGGATGTATATGTAGTAAACATATTCACTTTTGCAAATTAAAACTCAGTATTTGCAGCACATCAAGCAGTATGAAAGACTGAAGGTCAAACCAGGTATTAAGGGGAATTAGTGCTTCCTTGCATTAACTTTTTCCCTTTCCACAATGGGATCTCTTCAGAGAAATATGCCCCAACAATCAGATTTGCAGATGAGGATTGTGTTCACCTTCCCATGACCAGCAACAAAACAAGGCATGCTAAAATGTAGTTAAAAGGAAGCATGTCCTTCATCTCTTGGATGAACAGACTTTTCTTTTTTAAAGGTAAATGTATCACCCAATTTGATTGTGAGAAGCTAAAGTAGTGGGTGGTGGCTGAATCAAGGGGAAATCTAGATCACACAAGATTAGCTCCAGAGCATATTTGATAGCAAGCTTCAGCAGAAGAATGCACAGAATATTTCTCAGAACACACACAGAGTACATTTTTTTACAAGTACTTATAGATTAGGAGTGGACAATTGTGATCCTCCAGATGTTTTTATACATATGAAACACCCATGTTCCCTCATCACTGACTGTGATGACTACAGCTGGTGGAAGCCATAGTAAAGGTACTTCTGGAGGCCTACTTTTGCACATCCCTGCTATAAATAAAATTATGCCATTTCTAGATGGGCTTGAGATGTAATGCCCGCCAATTACTTGTTCATACTAACAGTCAACTACTTAAATCAGGAAGACTCGTGGTAGGCAAATGCTGATCCAGTAGAGATCTTCTTATATTATTCCTTAACTGCTTTTACACATCATTTGCCCTCATAAATGAGGCAATGAAATGCCCATTTTACTGTGGGATAGTTACATTAAAACCAGCAAGGCTAAAACTGGGTAAGTTGTCATTGGAATTTGCCATAAGAGTCAGAAACGCTTGTGCACATATTGAGGCTGACAATTCTAAAGGGAAGTGTGTGTGTTTTTTCTCTCAGTGGGCAAACTCCACCAGAAATGGCTGTTGCATGTTTTGACCCAGAGTTGATATTTAATTGGGAGCTCATACAGAAGTTGATTAAGGCAATGAATCTACTATGATGCCATGCCTAATCTACCTATGTAAGATCCATGAATTATTCTAGTTTTCTGACTATCCTGAGGCAAAGCCCACTATTTATACAGGTCTGACATTCCAGTATGTTTAGATGCCAGTTTTCACGACAGCCTAGTGACTCTCATATGTGCTGAAGATCTAGAAACCATCGATAGAAATGTACAGGTGAAGGCCGAAACTAGTTGTAGTTTGTAGACTCACAGACTTTTATTGTGCTCTTCACAGAACATTAGGATTAGTTGCTCTTAAGTCCCTCTGAAATTAGTGTGCCAAACCTAACTTACCACAATGATTCCAGACCTTAACCATGATTAACTGTAGCTAATGTATCTTCTAAATTGTACTGCCCAAACCCAAACTTGGTACTGTGGATTTCCACTCCTTCTACACCCATTCCCCAAGATCTCAAGTAATTTCCAGTTGATCTGAGGCACACTTGGGAGAGCTTGCTAATCACTAATAGCCATGAACACAGGTTCTCAGCTACACCACCATGAAATTAATTTTAATTTATTTATATTTAAGTAATTAATTAAATATTAAATAATTCAGTACAGGTATTTGCTTAAATAATTCAGTACAATGTATCTATGTATCTGTCTAAGGAATTGTGAACTCCATATCCTCAGAGGGAACAACCCTCATAGTTATTCAAGAAGGAAACAAAAATGTTTCAGTTGCTGAGATAGTTATTCAGTTCTGTTGCACTATGGTTGTCTGACTTTTTCCCATTGCTTGAATTAGTAAAGCAAAGCAGAAGTTGAAATGAGTCCAGGGGTTGTTTTTCCATGATAATTGTAATAAAAAACAATAAATGTCTGCTGTCAAATCTGTTTTGACTTATGGTAACCCTTTCCAGGGTTTTCTAAGTAGAGAGTATTCTGAAGTGGTTTACCATTCCCTTCTTCTGGAGGTATTCTGGGACTGTGCAGCTTGCCCAAAGCCACAGAGCCTGGCTGTACTTTGCAGGAGGCACAGTGAGGAATCAAATTCCCAACCTCTGGCTCCACAGACAGATACCTAAACCACTGAGCTATCCAGCCAGCTAATAATTGCAAATAGGGTCCTATTTCTACTGACATATGCAGCAAAATAAGCAGCCTGATCCTGATAATATTTGCTCAGATGAAAGATCCCTCGTAGTGCAACAGAACTGAATAACAGTTGACAAGACTGCAGAAACCTTGTCCAAACTGCAGCTCTTCAGATATATTGGTCTATGACTCCCATGACTCATAGTCAGTGTGGACAGCAGTCAGGTGTGATGGGAGTTACAAACCAAAACATGTGGAGAACCATCAGATCATGGAAAGCTGTGCTACAATGGTATGCTTATTTACTAAAATAAATGGGATTTATATTTGGGGGGTCATATGTTTGAACTTGCTAGTTCATCAACAACTGTCTTTAGGCTGCCCTAAAAGAAAGGTACAGCAAATGAAAACAGATAAGCATAAGAAAGAACAAAATGTTCAGCGAAAACCCTCCTTATCTTACCTTACAGGTGCATTGTCCTGTAGGATCAACACATGAACATTTTTCCATTTCTGAATCACAAGTATTTGGTTCAGTCCCTGCTATCAGACATTCACAGGCAACACATTGTGGGAAACCACGATATCCCAGCCTACATTCAGTACATTTCTCTCCTATGAATTCTGGACGGCAGAAACAGCAGCCGGTGTCAGGGTTACACTGCAAACTGAGGGACCCAACTACACTGCAGTCACAGGGCTAAAGGGGGAAAAAAGGAAACTTTTAAAATTATTTGTAAAAGTTTTCAATAATTTTGTATATGGCTTTCAAGTGTTAGCCAAAACACAAGAATGAGTGAAGCAAATTACTGACTGTCAACACATTTATAGAAGTAGATTAAGCAGAGTTTGAGGTAGATAAAAAGGTCACAATAATTGGTTTCACCTCTTCAAAACTTTGTTGTATGGTTCTTGTTTGGTTTGTTCTGAAGACTATGTTACCTCTGAACATCAGGAATAAATGAAAGGTTGGGGAAAAATTCAATGAATTTGCATTGCTTTATGTAAATCCCAATTTTTATACCTCCAGAAGATGCCAAAAGAATTAAATATATTTTGTAATGGAAATACACATACCTGTGGAGCTTTTGATGCTTTTCAGAAGAATAAAATGTGAACAAAATCACATGTATGCTTAGAAAGGTGTAACAACACATTTTGTATTCTACATTGGACAATAATTTATATTTCCTTTTAAATATACATTAAAGATACCTCTCAAATCAGTAAGAATAAGTAGTTTTGAGATAAAGTGTTGGAAGCCTGCAGAGGTCGTACATTTTAGTATAATTTAAAAATATCATCACTTTGAATGTAGCTGAGGTTGTAGTTAAAATTTGTTTTATGAATGGAAATTAATAAAACTATACATTCATAATTAATTTTGGGACTAACCCATACTCAAAAGAATATACATTCTTGCTGGCATGATCATAGAGATCCTGCACATTGTGTGGATATTCTCTGTGCTACTTCAATTTAGCCATTGGTATGGAAGAAGAAAAATTGTATCAAGAATTGTGGGTTATATTAAAAACTAAGACAAAAAGGTACAATGTTGGACAGGGAGGTTTTGACTAAAACTGAAACAGGAAAACAGTTTTGGGGAAAGGAGATGGAAAAACAAAACCTTTTATTATGCACATCAACATCACATTACACAGATTACTGGCAGCAACTCAGATTGAATTTGAGGGTGGGGCTGGGGAACAGGTCCATAGAATGGTTTAGATATGGCAGCCAAAATCTGAATTGTATATAGCTGGGACCACTATCAGTTAAGAATTGCCTGGCAGGCTGCTGCACTGTCTAAGAATTAAAGCCTGTTTGGAGCAGGAAGTCTGCACAGTGAGGAGTGCCAAAGGATAATGTCTCCTGGGCATGTTGTTCGCCATATGCAGAGTAAATTACCATCAAATGTAATGTTTGTTTTGCAAGGAAGCAGCTCCATGCAATATTCCCCTGCCAGTGAGTTATGACTGGCTCTGAAATCGGCTCCACTAAAAGCTCAAGTGGAAAGGGGGCAATTGCACCTTGCCTTGGAAAAATTAGTTGCAATGCCTTAAAAGGGGAGACTTGGCTGACATATCATTATTAATTTAGAGAGTGCTGTAGCAGCTGCCATACTAATGCACTCGTATAATAGACAAGGCAAGGATGGATAGGAGAAATCCCAGAGCTGAAACAGGGGTCTTCACCCCCATTAAGCTGGCTTGCAAAAGCCTGGTGATCTGTGTGCAGAAGAAAGGCAGAGGTTTTTGGAGAGGAGCTTTACAACTCAAAGAAGAAAATAAATTATTCTGCATTAATTAACTTATTTTAGACAGCCATGAAAAACAGCCCTTGAAAAGAGAGCACGGTGGCATTTGATTGCTCACATTCAGGTAACATATGCCGAAGAAAATCACAACAATGTTAAATTAAACCCCTTTAAGTTGCTATTAATTATCATTTGTACAGCACTTTTAATGTGATGTGATTACAGTCTTTATCATGTTCATTTTTAGTACATCCCCAAAAGAAAATCATTCTGATTCTTAGTGCTATAAAAGGCACATGGAAATGAGAGAACATAACTTGTGACTAAGGTGAACCTATGGAAAGGTAGGAGGTGAATCACATTCAAACCAGAAGGCTCTTAGTATGAGCACATTTAAATTTAGTTCAAAAGACATAATTTTAAGAGTTCTCACAAGAGGTAATGATGAGCAATAATTTAAAGGGGAAAATTACAACTATCAGATACAGGTAGGAAGGACAAATGACTCTCTCATACTTATTTTTAACTGTACCAACTGTCCTCCATGGATTCAGGATAACAGGCATGGAGATTATTATATCTTCACAACAACCTGGCAAGGTAGCTTTAATGAACCACCACATTCCATATCATGCACAATTGATCTCCCAATTTTTATTTGTTTTTTATTTATTTTTTTTGTAGCAGAAGTTAAACAACATTTCCTGACTGTCCAGTTTAGCTTCCAGAATCTTGTTCAGAGCTCACAAAACCTGAAAAGCCAAACTGACCTTTTTCATATTTCTGGTTCCCATTTTTAACTTAGAATAAAAATACCAAATGCATCTGAGTACATCCCGTAGACAACAGACATCAATTGTCACTGAAATGTATGAACTGTAGAGAATGAGACACTCAGAAAGATATTAAAATAATGCATAGAACGAAGAAAACTTTGTCAAACACAACCCAGTAATCTGAGTTCCCCTTAATTTCACTTTGCTTTTGAAAAAGGGGTATACTATAACCAAATTGAGACTGATTGCGTTCTTAGAATTTTGCTGTTTAACATGTAAAATAAGTACATGCACGTGCAAAATCTAAGCACTTTTATGTGACCAGAGTAGCAGATCCAGCTCAAAATACAGCTCATCTACTCATCTTGGTCACTGCCAATATGATACTTTAGAAACCACCTATTGTGTTTTGGTTCCTAACGGGTGCAATTTATGAAACAGACAGGGAAGGAAAGCTTATACCGAAAACACAGTTTTACTCACCTTGCACCCATTGATAATATCATGACCCCAGTGATTTGCTGCACACTTTTCACATCTTGGTCCTACTGTGTTTGGAGGACAGATGCAACGGCCAGTATGTGGATCACAATTATTACCAAGATGGGAACACTCACAAGCTTCATAGGGAAGAAAGAGAGAGAGAGAGAATTTTAAAAGTATAAAATACACTTCTGAATATATTTAGAGACAGTAAACTCATGATGAGAAACCTATTATGGGTTGAGGAACAGTAATTGAACCACATGCCATGGACTCAACTGGAGCTAATCCAGGAGTTAGATTTTGTCTAGAAAACTAAGAATAAACTACATGCATGCTTAGAGCTTGAAGGGGCCATCCCAGTTCTTACTGAATCCTGACTTAGTACACCCAGCAAAAAGTAGTAATGCTCAGCTGAAAACACCTAGACAGCTCCAGCTGTGCACCTATCTCTTTTCTAATAATAAATGAAATATCGAGAAACTGCTCTATTCTAGACATATGATCAGGCAACGCTGACTGCAGTCTCACACTCACTTACTTGGTAAATGAGTAAGTCTCAGTGTCATCATTAGATATACATAGATTAGATATACACAGGATTGCACTGTCAATTGATGCAGTGAACTGTGAAGTTATGGACTTTTGCCACCTTAAGATTGGAGTCATTCCTGTCTTCAGCTTTCTCAAAGAGACAAATATCAGTTTGGCCTCAGGGTGGCAGGGAAGAGGGAAATTTAAATTGGAAAAATTGCACAGGAGGAAGAATTTAAAAGTAGCTAAAACCACCCCAGAGATCTGCAGTTCAAATCCACTCTTTTCCCATATTTCTTATGGGAAATATGTTCCTTCATGATACATGATGCTCAATGAAGATGAACAAGAGGGTGCTATTGTGTCCTGCCTGTAGGCTTCCCATGGGCATCTGGTTGGCCATTTAGAAGCAGGATCAAGGACCATATACACCTTTCATCTGATCCAGTTTGGCTTGTCTTATAATCTTGAGTATACTTGCACCATTTGGCTTTTCACAGAGTTCAGCATTTTAAATTCTAATTTGTCTCTAATTAAAATGATTAAGTAACATGTTATTATGGAACTAGTTTTCCCTCCAAAGAATTCTAAAAAATGAAATGCTAGAACTTATTAGAAGCAGAAACAGACTCTTGTGGCATCTCTTGGTCTTTGCTCTTTTAAAATGTCAATAATCTGCCCTTCTCTTGTTCTAATATGTATTTCCAGAATTATACCAAGTTGTACTTCTTTCAACTAGGTTTCATTTCAAATAAACAGTGGCACCAGTCTTATAGTAGGAAGTTCCTTACTATGAAGACACATGATGTAAGGGGGGATAGTCCCTATATCCAAAATCCAGCCAAAATTGTAGTTCATTGCTGCACGGCATGGATTAGGACCGTACAGACAACATTATAACATCCAAGTCCATCTGTTAACTCTTTGGTGGGGAAGACTGAGTTTACAGCCACTTATTCTTGTCCCACTGAAGTGAAAAGTATTGACAAGGTTGACAGTAATGTCCATCAGTTTGGCAGAGGGACAGAAGATAATCCTGCTGTACATCAGTAAGCACCCAAAAGATATATCAAAGCCAATATGCTTTTCATTCACAGCTTTCTAGAGGGTGTTCATATTCTTCCCACGTGCTACTCCCTCTTGTGCAACAGAGTTACTCTGCCCCAACTCATGTTTTATTTATGGAAAGCAAATAAACACTGAAACAAAACCAAATGACCTTTTAGATATTTTTTTCCTTTCACCTCTATAACAGAGTTGGTCTGAGCAGATGGATTTAAAGCAGCACAACTTGCCAATCTGTTTCTTACATTAAATGTTTGCCCAAATACAGGAACTCCAGTATGTACTAAAAGGATAAGAAAGTAAATTCCAACCAAACATTACAAAGGACTTTCTGATAATAAATGCTGTTCCACAATGGAATAGATTACTTGGAAGGTAGTGGAGTCTCTGCTACTGAAACGTTTTAAACAGATGTTAGATAGTCCTCTGTTGGGGATGCTTTACCTTTGAAATTCCTGGACGTGAAGAGGGCTGGACTAGATTACCTTTGGGGGCACTTCCAACTCTATAGTCCTGTGATTATATTATTCTAACCACATCAATGGATGGAGCTACATGTGAACAGGGTCTCTATCAATATCCTACAAGATTCTTCAAATGTCTCCACTGTTAACTTTTAAAGAGGCTTCTTCAACACGAAAGAGTGTGGGAAGTCACAGCTCACAAAGGTCTCTGTAAACCCGTGAGAGCATCGCCAAGTTTTAGATCACAGGTGCTATTTTCTACCATTTTTTATCCATTGTATTTGCCATGGCGACGCTTCACTCTTTCCCCTTTGTATGTGTGCTTCAGTGAAATTTAAGGTAAAAATGTCAGCCACTGTGTATCATTCATTTCCATCAGTGAAAAGATGGTATTTTAGACTGAAGTAGATGTGCCAAACCTAGTTATTCTTGGAGAAAGTTTTCAGAAGAGAAAGCAGTTTTCTGAACCTGCCAGTACTGCAAAAATGACGGATCACAGCGCAAACTTTCTCCATGTTTTTCCCCCATCTCTATTTGTGCTAAGAGCTTTAAAACTACAGTTACCATTTGTTTATCACTTCAGGCTTTCTTTTCCATGAATTCCAAGAAGTGACCTCTTACTCTTATCAAGTACTGACATGTTTAAACTTAAAAGTCTAAACCTTTACACAACAATAAACATGCCTTTATTGATCCTCTTTTCTTGTACAGGGAGACAACTGCAAAGAATCATGGTTCTGAATCAAATCCACACAAACCATGTTCCTCTGTCCAAGAAGGCCACATCACAATGCATTCCTAAGTACACATGTCTGCACCGAAATAAGTCCCACCGGCTGAAATCCTATTGCTTAGTTTAGTAAGTCATGTTAGAGTAGGCTCACTGAGTCAATGAGGATGTGTAAGTTCCACTGATTCAAATCGGCCTCCTCTAGTTGTGACTATTTGATTCAATGGAAAATATGGTGGAGTTGACTTACCAAATCTGCACTTATTTAATGGCCTAGTGTGAATATGCAACAGGATTTCAGCCTCTGAGTTCAGTGGGGACTACTTGTAAGTAAATGGATATAGGATTGCAGCCCTAACAGTCTTGAAGCTGCTGCCACACTTAGGCAGAGGGGGAAGGGATATGTATCAAGGCAGAAATTGACATTAGAGGTGACTTGTGATGAGAACACAGAATTTCTTAACTGCTGGGTGCACAGAGTAGGAACTTTTCTGATCCCACTTAAATTAGCTTGCTTAGTTTTGTAATTGGTCTTAAGGATTTTAACCCCAAAAATAAATGTATCCATAGATGTGGGGCAACTGAAGAACAACACAGCCTTAGTAATAGATTAAGAAACAGAAGAACCAGTGATTGGGAAAGTTGGGGATTCTTTTGTTTTTAACTTTTTAAATTATGACTCCTCAGTCCCCTAGCAATGAAAACATAACTTTTCTATGCTTTGAATCCTACATGATTATTTCTGTGTAGACATGCATAAGACTATCCTGTTCCTCTAAGTCTGAAAAACTCACCATATGAGCAGGGGAGTAGCTGGGCCAAGTAGCTCTGCACCTCATTGTGCATTGCCACATCACTTCCCCTAAGCAGGCATCCAAGGGTAGAGAGCGAAGAGCTGCAGCAGGGAGACCCTTGCACATACTGCTTTACTCACATGACCATGGCATGAACACATTCAGCAGTACACTCAAAGGCTACAGCATGGGAGATGTTCCATCTATACCAGTGGATGACTGCCGTATAGGTAAATAATATTTTACAAGGATATGTATTTCTGATTATGTTTTTAATGAAAAGTAGGTCACATGAATTACTGCAGAAAGAGGAAAAGAGTCAGGCTTAAAGAGGAACAGTTTGTATCAAACATGTACTATTAAGAATATAAACTGACCAGTGTAATTGCATCTTTTGAATGTTTCAAATGGAGGATAAAATAATGGCTCCCTAACTAGTCTTTGTTATTCTTTTCAATTCTCAGCAATTCTACCTGACTCCAAGGCTTGAATCATAATTTGCCTGCAGAACTTGTTCCACTGATTACTGTTAGACTGAGAATTGTCTTTTCTAATCATAAAGGTCCTACTGATCTCAAAAGCCCCATTAGGACAAATGCATCTTGTAAAGAGAGGATTCTGGTGGTCAAAGGATGAAGTGGCTGAAATCCTGTTGCACAGGTCTGTTTGTGAAACAGGGATGATGTCATCATCAGCAACAAACCACTGCTGATTAAAGGCAAAAAGCTACTGATTAAAGGTGATTTTAGGATACAAGCAACACATAGCACAATGCAATGAAGTCACATGCAACCCTGAAAGCCTTTAATCAGCTATAATTTGTTACTACTGATGACATTGCCACTATTTTACATAGGGAGCTGTGTAACAGGGTTTCAGCCTATGTTACATCTAGTTTTGTTCTCCCATCCCCAATGCTTCTGAAGTTAAAGAGAAAACATGGAAATAAATTAGCATAGGGTCCAACAACACACAGGATGAACTCATAGTTGGGGATTTTAGGAGGTTTCCTCTGCATTGTGAATCCTTTTCCAATTTTCTACATTAATTACAGGATCTGTGAAAATGAAACCTTGGGCTATAACTCCATGCTTTCCTTAGAAGGGAAGGGAACATCTAGTAATGCGTCATTTGAGCATTGCCAGTTCCTAAATAGGAGGGTGAAGAATTTAGGCTGGATGTGATGTATATACCCTATTGTCTTAATCTGTAGTTTAGAAACATCTACCAATTTTTCACAGAGAAGATTAATATTATTATCACACACGCCTATTTTATCAATTTCCTATATGCATGTCTATTAAATTTCCTTTATACGGTAATTTATATAGAATAACACTGACTTATTTTTTGTTGGTAGGGTTATCTACATGATAAATATGATAACTATTAACATATAGCCACATTTTATTTATTTTAGTTGTTAAACTCGAAAGAAAAATAATCTTCATTTCTGGCAGTTATGGGACCATCTCAGAAGAAAGCAAGTCATAAAAAAACTACACACAGAGCCTGCACACATGCTTAATAAGCAAAGAAAAAAAACCCCACATAGCTATTATAATATAACAGTCAGTTATAAAACATACGGGTGCATCCTCCTTCTTCAAAGCCGTAAAATCCATGAGCACAGCGGTCACACTTCTTCCCTCCAACACCTGGTTGGCAGTGGCATTGTCCAGTCTCATCACAGTCAAAAGATTTGGATCCAAATGAATTACAGTTGCATGGTACACAGCCTCTGGATGATTGTACACCAAATGTTCCAGACTGTCACAAAAGGCAGAAATAAATTACTGAGCAAAAATAAGAACTACAAGAAAACACAAAATGTCTGAGTGACACACAGATTTTAAAGGTAGATATGAATGCAAATCTGAAATACAAATAAATCCAAATTTTCAAGCAACAAACTAAATTGAAATCTGAGTCATTTATCTTTCATTATGTTTATTTTCAATTATACTTTATTTTATTCCTCTGATGAGCTCATACATGTCCCTGCCCCCCATATGCTCAAAAAGATCCCTGTGAAGTAGGTTATGATGCAAATGATGAGGCCAGGTTCATCTACGGAGAACTTCCTGGCCAAGTGAGGATTTGAACCTGCATCTCCCATGTCTCAATATACCACTCTAACCATTATACCACACTGGCTCTCATCATGATTTAATTTCATACATTCTAAATTTTGAATGTATGGGCCACCTTGCAAAAGTATCTCCAGCATTTCTTAAACACCTGGGTGAAGTACAAAGGGGCAGTGTTGAAGCTGAAACCTCATCAGCCCCTTGTACTATCTTAAGGATTTGGAACTAAAACAGCAGCTGTCACTTGACTGTAGAGTGCAACTAAGCCATTATTCTATCTTACAGTTGGCTTTATAAACTATGGTCTGTCTTCAGTGGCCTGTAGAGGACATGGCAGATAGTTGTGTCAAATTCGAGAGAGGGAAATTCTGTGATAGCCTTTGTTATCCTGCCAGTTCTACCTCTCTTCCCAGGCAAAAGATGAATATCAACTCAGTAATAAAAGGAGCCACTAATTGCTGCTGCTTGAACGGCTTGAATGATTAATTTGAGGAATAGTGCATATAGAAGAGCTAAGAGTCAAACTAGACTTAGTCTGGAATGTTCATTACCTATGATTAATCTGTTTTCGTTCCACAATGGGATTTCCTCACAGATACTTGACTCAGAAATCACACTTGCACATTAAGCATGTTTTTGCCTTCCAATGACCAGTCACAACACAAAGCCCAATAAATGCAAGATGCATAGATGAGAAAAACTATGTGCTAGCCCATGCATTTGAGAAAGACTGTACTCATACACCCACACAATCATGCTAAAATAAAATGGTTAGTCTTATAAGTGCCATATGACCTGTTGTTAGTTTTATGATGGACGGACATCTTTTACCACCAGAGGGATCCCCTATTCTAAAAAAAACAACACCCCACAACCCCATGGTAAATGTATCATATATGGTGTGGTGCTAGGATGTACTAAGATAATGCAGCATAAACCTGTACTAATGACATAGCAGTGCAAAAGGAAATTTGATCCAAGAATCGTCATGAAAAACAAGAGGCATAAAACACATTGAGGGCTTTGCTCACTTTAGCGCTGAAGAGTGCAACTCCAAAAAGGGTACCTGTGGTATCCGGTCATATGGGTCAAAAACTGAAGCTCTCAATTTAATCCCCGGGACAGTTTACTCCCAACAGTTATCCCAGTCACCTGTTACAACAGGTTTTGTAAGCAGGCTAACCTGAGGTGGGTGGGGAGAGCTGTCGACCGGATTCATTAGACCTGGCTCTATCCCTTGCTAGCCTCCTGTTCAATGCATGAACTTCAGCCCTATAATCTAATTCACTTCAGCATGGCACCGACCTCTAATTCCTAAAGGTAATATGGTGTTGTTTAAATTCCAGGTTCAGAAGTTGAAGTTTTTTCACGATGGAAAAATAACACACATTAAAGATGCCATATACCTATTCACTTTTATGTATTGTGATGCTTATTTAATGATGGTGAACAATAGAATACCCATGCTGCATACTAAATAGTGGAGCCCTCTATTCAACAAACTGTACAATTAATGTGTCAGTCATAAAGAATCTTGGAAATTTAAAAATCTTGAAGCACTATCACTAAGCTGCTTTGGCATCAACAGTTTGTAAAATGGCCATGAACCTTCCATTCAAAACACAAGGATGCAGGAAGATCTTTGGGCATACTTAAGCTCTTAAAATGGCCTAAAGTAGCTATGTGGCATATATGGCCTAACTGCATAAAAGCATGTCTCCATAATGTTGCATCTTTTTTTGAAGATGGACATTGTCATAATATCTCAAATCTGTTCTGGCTTTGCACCAGTGCTGCACATGAAGTTAGAAAAACTTCATGTAGAGAGGCATAAAATTGTGTCAGCTGTAGTCGGGTTTTTAAACCAGCAGCTTACTGATTTCCTCAGATTTCAGGACCAAAATCTACATGGACTGGGTGAATCCTTGAGATGTCACAAGAAGCGGGCTCGTATGTATGTATGTATGTATGTATGTATGTATGTATGTATGTATGTATGTATGTATGTATGTATGTATTTTATACACTGCCCCATTAGTGCAAAGGCACTACTCTGGGTGGTTTATAGTCAACTAAAAAAAAATGCATATAAGTAAAACACAAAGTAACAGTTAATCAACTGTTGTGTGACATGGGAACATAATGTCTCTGTGTATACCTGAGAGAGTGAGACAGATAATGTCTCACTCTCTACCACCTCCTTAAAAAATGCTGTGTGAAGCCAAGGGCAGCAATGAAAGAATTAGAAAAGATCACCAAGTCTAAGGATGTGTCACTAGAGATGAAGGCCAAGATCATACACATTCTTGTATTCCTGATCACTATGTATGGGTATGAAAGCTGGACAGTAATAAAAGCTGACAGGAAAAAATGATTTGTTTGAAATATGATGCTGGAGGAGAGCTTTGCTGATACCCTGGACTACCAGAAAGATAAACAAGTGGGTCCTAGAGCAAATTAGCCTGACTCTGTCTGGAAGCCAAAATGTTGAAACTGAGGTTGTCCTACTTTGGGCCTTCATGAGAAGGCAAGACTCTCTGGAAAAGATAATAATGATGGGAAAGATGGAATGGAACAGGAAAAGATGATGACCAAATACAAGTTGGATTGACTCCCTAAAGGAAGCCACAGGCTTTCAGTTTACAAGAGCTAAGTTGAAGACAGGGCATTTCAGAGATCTCTCATTCATAGGATCACCATAACTTGGAGGTGACTTGACGGCATATAACAACAACAATATTGTGTGTGGCTGGTTATTATCCAAATTCTGTTATAATATATTTTCTTTTATGTGTTGATTTGCATGCATATAATAAATTAAATGAACTTAGTTTAAAATGTCTATTGCAATCAAATGTTGATAGGATTAGGACTATTCCATACGGAAGGGGTTTGTTGATATGTGCAGAATCTGACTCCCTGTTGTTTCTTATTTGGAAAGTATGTGTTTTGCAATTTTCTCAAATTAATTCCCTCAACAATTATACAGATTTTGATGAGTGGCGAGCCTCTTGTGGTCAATTCTTATCTTGTAGACAGAGGAGACTGTAAACAGACAGATTTTAAGGAAAAGGTAAAAAATATTTCTGCATATGAGAACTTAACCATGTAGTTAAAATTAAGCAAGCAGGTAGGGAAGAAATTAGCCTTATGCAGGAATTGCAGAATTAAAAGCATGAAGGAGACACAGTGCCCTGCCCACTTTGACCTCCCTCCCATAAGAGGTCAGTTTGGGAGAGTCTGAAGAGAGACTGTAGCTATGTTCAGCTCTACGGGATAGAGTCCTCCATATGACTGAGTCTCCTGGGCAATACGTTGAACACACTATCTTCAACACACTCAGGTTAACACATCAACATGAGGACATTTGTAGCTGAAAGAGGTGGGGCCATCAGTGTAATCCCTCCACATTTTCAATTGTGTTGTACATTGTTAACCCACTCATCTTTCGTTTACAGAGACAACTCCCCGACATGTCACAGTGCAGTTGAACAGAACTTGGACTCACAGAAAAGTCCAGTAAGTTCAAGGGGACATAATTCTTAGTGCCCTGCATATATTGTGAATTGTGCTAGGCAACACATTGGATGTTTACATCTTTTTATTGTCTTCTGCTACCATGTTAGTGGTGTACCACACAAGAAACACACATGCTTGAATGCAGTACATGCTGTACATGGTCCTTTTGATTACCAAAGCAGGAGGTTTGAAAGCACCTCTTGGGCAGCCACTTGCACTGGGTAAGCCCCATCTCTGAGGAGGTGCCCTGATTTGCTGAGAGGTTGGTGGCTTCTCCTTCCGTTTATACACTTGCCTGCTCAGCTCACATCGTTTCCCTGCAAATTCTGACTTACAGAGACACCTTCCTGACATATCACACTGCAGTGACATGGATCCTAGATGGCTGCAGCCACATGGGATGCAAAACCGGTTTTCTGGGGCCCAAAAGTAATTGGGCTTTTGAAGAGAAAGCGTGGGAGAAAGAAGTCAAGAAAACAAAATGATATTTTAAAAAGACAGAAGAAAAACGCAGAAGAAAAAAGAATAAGAAGCTTGTGAAAAACGACTATACATAAATTCATTAAGTTTATTAGAACAAATATGAAATTAAAATTAAAAGACACACAAGAACTCCAACTTACAATTAAATAAATGCAATTGCTTTCTGTTCTATACTTCAAACATTTATGTGCATACATTTACAAAATAAAGCAAGCTTTGTTCTGAACTACTGCTGACAATGTTCCAGTATTGGAACACTCGTGGCAAAGAATTAACCCAAAATATGGAAATACAAGGGATAAATTAAGAGTGACATTTTCTGAATTCTGAGAAATCCAGTTTTTGCTGTTTAAAAATATTTCTGGTTCTTTTCACAGCTTCTTACAGCACTCTGAACAGTAGTGTTTTAAAATGCTTTAAAGAAACATTCACAGAAGAATTGGAAGAAAAGTCTTCTAGAAGCTGTCTTTGAAGCTCCCCAAAAAAGACCACACAACAGAATTAGACTCTCATTTCACTGGATAACTTTACATACTTATTGGCTCCAGGACATGCTGTGATTTTTGGTCTACTTACTTCAAGGTGCTCATTTGAAGGAGCATTTACACTCTTATAATCAACATTGAAATTAAAATTCTACTCTGAGCAAGGTGTGAAACAGTTATATGTACCTTTGATTGGCCAGGGAAAAGGTCACTCCTCTAGCTTTTAAATACTGTAGAGCCTTTGTGCTCACAATCACCTTGACTGACAAACCTGGAGGCCCACGGCGATGTTCACCATTAATTCTTTCTCATTTAATTATCTTAAAAGGCCATCCTTTCCATTCAGCAGAAGATTTCACTGTGGTACTATCTATGTAAAAAGATACTCAGTACAATTTTTAAAAACCATAAAATCTAAATACCAATAGAATGTTTTTCAATCAACAGTGTTAAGAATCTAAATTTACATTTAGAATCCCTAGGCAAACCTGGCACCAAACAGAGTACAAAGCTAGTGTCAGGTGTGCTTCCTGCAGCTTATTCTGAAGTCCGGACACTTGCCCAGTTTAAAGAGAATGTACACAGGAGGCATTCCTGAGGACTTGTGGCTCTCGACTGCAGTAGAAATGTTCAGACATAACTTGTGCTTACGTATGTTTGTTTATCATACGTCATTAAGTCAATTCTGACTTACAGCAATCCTTTCCTAGGTAGGGAATAAGAAGTGGTTTATCATTCCCTTCTGCTGGGGCCATCCTGGGACTGTGCAGCTTGCCCAAGACCACACAGACTCTTCTCCCTGGAGACACACTGGGGAATAGAACTCCCACTCTCTGGCTCTGCAGCCAGATAGCTAACTCACTGAGTATCCAGGAAGATCAAAGAAAAGTGAATTGATTTCTGTAGTACCTATTCCAGGGTAGATAAGCATCTAATTGTGGCCATAAAACATCCTCTCTCTTAGTGTTTTCAAACCTACATCAGTGAAAGACATGCAAATATCTTTCTTCTGTTTAGGAAAAACAGTGACCTATGGATTTTAGCTCTATCGACTTAAAAAAGGAAAGATCATCATGATTTCATCATCATCATAATCTTAGAAACTGTTGAGCTGGAAGGGACCCTAGGGATCATCAAGTAAAGCCCTTGTCAAGGAAGGCAGAGTGGGGAGTAGAACTCTCAGCCTAAACCACTGAGCTATCCAGCTTGCACAATGCTGAATAGTAATGCTAAAAATATTTTTTATGGATTTCTTTCCCTTTCCTTTTCCTTTTCTTGACTTAGTTAAAAGCAGATATGGTCTGTCCACTGAAAACAGCAAAAAGAGTTGTTCCAGAAAAACAAAATTTAGAAATGCATACTGGATTTCGAGATGGAAAAAACCACGTTTGACATCCTTTGTAGTAAAAACTTCCGATAAAGTTCATTTAAACTATCTGTTTTAATACAGAGGAAGTGGGATGAAGCATGAAATCTGGTATGAGTTTCTTACCTTACACTTATCACATCGACGTCCGATGACGTTGGGCTTGCAGTTGCACTGCCCAGTCTTAGAGTTGCAGATCTCTGAAAATGAGCCATTGACATTGCAATGGCAAGCTATAGGCAAACAAGAACAAATGTCATCAAAAGGTATGTTGATAGGACATGAAATGTACATGAAATAAAATGAGCATAATCCATACATAGGTGCTTATTAGGGAAAATCCAAATCTGGTGGAAAACCTCTATGCAAAAGATGATGCTGATTAAGTCTATACCTTCATCACATATAGAATGTGAAATGAGCTTACATCTCTTTTTGGGAATGAAGTATCAAAAATTAGCCTCTGGGGCAGCCTGCAGTCGATGAAGTGCAAATCAGTTGCTGGTATATGATCGATCGATCAATCTGTCTACCTATCTATCTATCTGTCTATCTGTCTATCTGTCTATTTATCTGATTCAGAATGTTAGTGGCATTTAAGTCCCATTAAAATCAACAAAACCTAATCAGTATCCAACATTAAAATCAACAAACCTAATCAGTATCCAACCAGTATATATTTCCCAAATAATTTTTTAAAAGTACCTCAATACTCCAAGCTAGGAAACTGTTCTGCAGTACAATTCCTATCAGTCTAACAAGAATTTTCAAATAGCAGGGATAATGGGAGTTGTAGCCTAAAACATTTACAGAAATTTGGAAGTTTGGTTGGGAAGATTGTTCTAGAACATTAAAATAATCTACCACTGATTAAAAGTTTTCCCAAACTGAGGTGTTTCCTTTTTTCCTAAACTCTCCAGTCATCTGTCAGCATGACAGAAAAATTAAAATATAAATAAAATGGCAGTATTCTAGCAGAACAGGAAGGAGCAATCTTTCCTCTGCATTGCATTCATACCATGCACCTCTTAATGGATTTGGATGGCTAAGAAAATCTTCTGAACCAGTTTTCCAAGCGGGCTTTCAAGTGCAAAGGCTAAAAAGGGGGTGGATGGGAGGAGTGAAGTTCTATTATGATGGTCAGTGTAACACTGGATTTTACCCACAGAAATTGGGTATACAGCTCTGGAATGGCATAGTTGCAGTGGCCACATGCCTTGGTGGAAGTCTGAGACCTTTGATTCAGTGTTCAAGCTGTTTCTTGAGTTACAAAGTACAACCATCTAATAGCTCCCAAGGCTACTGAGTTGTGAGCTTTTTCTTACAAAACCAAGCCAAACCTAGTGCTACTCTTTTTTTTTAAGCACTTAGGAATGGTCTGAAATTATATAGCTAGAAATTAGGGCTGTAATTTCCTCTAATCTGCCTTGAAGATCATGTCATCTTCAATTGTGTTATGTACGAATATGTGATGTTTCCATAATTAAAAGTCAGTTCTGAACTATAATTCTAGAGCTAGTCTGAAATAAAATTCAAATATATCTGGGATGCTGGTTTGATGCCATTATTTTAAGAAACAAGAACATCTAGCAGTGTAGCATGCCTGGCAAAACCCAGTTATCATCTGAATTGCCTAATACAAATGAAGCTGCCACAGTTGGTAAGAAAAAAAGAGGAGGAAAAGAAAAGAAAAGGGAAATGACATCTCCAATTTTAATTTAAGAGCAAGGCTCTGATTTTTAAATTATTCTGAACATTTTCAGTCATGGTTTGGAGTAAAAATTCCATGCAACAAAATAAAGACACAGTCCCTCTTATTTCACAGCTTCAGGGCAAGCTTCATGGAAGGCTGCTAAAAAATATGCAAAAAAGGAAACCTAGTTGTAATGGGGGGAAAATAAATATAAAGTAACTGCAAACACAGGGGCATGAATATATTGAAAAAATTCTACTGTCAACTCAGCTAATGACAAAAAGCAAAGAATCTAAGTATACATTAAAAATCTATCTATCTTTAATGTCTTTTTAAATTATATCTTTTCACTCCAGAAACAGCTCCCTATACAGCTGTCTCTGCTGGGGAAACATTCAAAGCTTCAGCCCTGTCATTGCCTCAAGGAGAGAAACACTGAGATAGGAGCTACAATTTGGCATATAGTTTGATTTTTTTTATTTTTTGAAATCTGCTGCTTCTTAAATGACATCTTTAAAGAAAAAGTCACGAGGCACTATGCCAGTGTATTATTAATCAACACTGATGCAGTTTCTGATTTTGGGTTCTGTTCATAAATTACAAAACTGGCAAAAAATCTTAAGGAAGGCTATCTGATACAACTATACCATATGACTCACACATGAGAGAATAACTACAGTGCTACTGTTTTGTGCAGTGTCTCTCTTTCCCTTCACTAGCGTGGATACCTATTTATAGTCAGACAAAACTGAACGGAAGTACATATCATGTGTGGCAAAGATCAGTGGGCTACCAGAGAAAATGGCAACCTACATACAGTTTACCTACCTTACTGTTGGTCTTCATGTTTTTAGCATATGCTCCTCAATAGCAGGGTTGTTTTTTTTGGGGGGGGGGGGTTGTTTTGCTTTTTTTTTGCACCACTTAATATCTGGCTGTATTAATTTTGCTAAAGGCTTGTGTTCTTTTACCCTTCCTTGTCCTTCTCATTTGAGCATGACTTTAAACTGCCCAGAGTAGTTTATGATATATAATATAATATAATATAATATAATATAATAATCTAATATAATGTAATATAATATATTATAAAGAACGAAAGAAAGAAAGCTTTCTTGTCCCTACTGCAAATTATTAATCATGTTGGCATCATCTTAGAAAGAATGGTACCATTGAGATCCTACATTGTATATCCTGCATTGAATATTATTGTAATTTTGTACACTTCTTAAGCCTGCTGGATATATCTGACCCCTTGAATTTTCATTTAAACTTTAGTTTTACCAGTCCTCCCCCTTTTTCATTAATTGTCCCCTCTGAACTCAGATGTGCTTGTATTGGATTTCTTTGTAACTTTCTCAGCTTACATATAAACTGAATTTAAAGCACTGTAAAACCTGGTTCACAACATTTACTTCTTGCACCAGGCCCTTGGCACCCTTTGATTAAGGTGGTTCAGAGCCACCTTCCCTGTGCTCTTCATCACTGACAACCATTGACTTCAGATAAGCATCCAGGACCAATTCCTTAGATAGTGGCTACCCAGATGTCCCAAATTCTACCAGCTCATACTCCTCTGACTTTTTCAGGGTTTTGAACCGAGATACAGTGGAACCTCTACTTACGAACTTAATCCGTATTGGAATGGTGTTCTTAAGTTGAAACGTTCTTAAGTTGAAGCAAAATTTCCCATAGGAATGCATTGAAAACCGATTAATCCGTTCCGGCTGTTTTTTGTTCTTATGTAGAGGCGTGTTCGTACGTTGAAGCATTAGTTCCCATAGGAACTAATGCAAAGCCGGTTAATCCATACTCTACCACTAGGGGGAGAAATTTTTTTTTTAACCTAAGATGACCTAAGGTTAAAAAAAGGGCAGGAAAGTTTTTTTTCCCCGTTCTTATCTTGGAGCTCCGTTCTCAAGTAGAAGCAAAATTTAGCGAACGGAGCTGTTCTTAAGTTGGATCGTTCTTAAGTAGGGACGTTCTTAAGTAGAGGTTCCACTGTATAGCAAAAAACAACAACAACAAGTCTATGCACCTACCAGCCCTCACATAACTCACCTTATGTGTCCACTGCAAGGAAGCAGAAAAACAGAAAGAAAGGGGGAACACATCAAGGTAAAATAAAACAAAGCAAGAAAACCCAACCAGAAAATACTGGAAAGAGGTATTCCCACTCTCCCCTCAAAATAAAAAACACCCAAAACATTGAAACCATTGATAGTTTGACCTGAACAGGTATTCATTTACAATCATCTTGTAAAAGATTATCTGGGATACTGTGTTTGTGCACATGAACACACACATACATACACATCTGTATGTTTGTTTCTGCGTTTATGTGTCCATATGTCCATACAGTAGAATTTTATATAAATATTATGTTCCATGCCTTTCTGTGGCAGTCTCTCATGTTTAGCAAAAAGCAAAATGCATAAATCCAAGTCACAATGGAACAAAACTACCCTTTCTAACCTTAAGGAATCTAATCTGGGCCACCAAAATAAAAACACATAAATTAAGGATACAGGCCGTAGTGAATATGGATGATATATAGTTTTCCAGGCTTTCAAAAATATATAAATGTAATGAAATGCAGATTAATTCTCAATTCATCTGTATAAGAATACAGTATAGTAATACTCTACAATACGTGAGTTTGATGTACGCCACCCAGAGTAGTCGAATGACTAGATGGGCAGGATATAAATATAATAAATAAATAAAATAAAATAAATACTGTATAATGCGTGACCACATCCACGAGGTCTTTCAGAGCACATATAATGAATCTGGCTAGTGAACAAGGCTATCCAAACTACCAAGCTTGGGATAATGAGACATTTGCTGTATGTAATGCCATGCAAATAAATCCATGTCCCATTTGACAGACATTCATGAAATGTACCCATAGAGAATGAATGCATTCTGACAGGAGAAGGAAGAGTTTAGGACTTACGTTGACAGTTCCTCACATCAAGAGCATCTCCGAAATACCCGTCAGCACACTTCTCACAGTACTGGCCTGTTGTACCTGGCTTACATCTCAAACAAGCTCCAGACAAGCTGTCACAGCTGCCAGGAATGGAGAAGTCAAGGTTGTCATTACACTGGCAAGGCTGGCATGATCCCCCTGGTATTAAAGGTTGTCCAAAATAGCCTTCTGCACACCTAGAGTGACAGACAGAACATCTTAAAGCATTGCCTTGGCCTGTTAGCAGTACACAAAATGTTTACAATTCTGTTATCTTATGAATCACTAAAGATAGCTTGATTTTCTCTCCAGTATTTCTCAAGTTCTCTTCCTCTCCTCCACTTAAAAACAAAACAAAGCCAAACACTCTAAGAGCACTGTTGATTCATTACTAGCGGAAATCCTGCCAGCTTCACTAGTTATTGGATTCTGGCACATGTGGATGGGGATGGTGGGGGTGGAGGGAATAGCAGGAGAGACCATGTCAGAGGAACCGATGAGACAAAAGCATAATAAGAAATCTGTCCATTCACACTAAAGAAAATAGGGTTCCTGTTGAGAGCTCTTTGTATAACTATCTAAAATGATGGTGCCACTGTGCTAACTAACCAGCAAGGCTGCAGTTCTCCTCCTCAGAGGAAAGCACCTGTTAAAGATGAGAAACAAACAGTTCTTCCAAAATAGAGAAAGAAATACAGTATAAGCATAAGGAGAAAGAAAATATCTATGTATTACGAAGGAAAGTGTTGAATTATACATGCACACTCAATTGAAGGAAATAAACTCTAACTTTACCTCATCCAGAGTGAAATCCTGTGCTTATCTACCCTGAAGTAAGTCTCAAATGAATTCAAAATGACTTACTTGCAGGTATGTGTGCATAAGATTGCAACTAAACAATAATTTGGATGCCACGTATCTGGGAACAGTTGCTAAATTGGTAGAAAGACATGTGTTCATTAGCAGGTGGTTCAACTATCTCTAAGTCCCCTGAGCTATATGGGGCATATTCCTGAGCAGACATATTTAGGGTTTTTTTTTTACTCCAGTAAAATCTTTCATCTTCACTGCAGGCGAATAAGAATACTCATGAAAAAGACAGTTCCCTCTCACACATCTTGGGTAAATGTCTTAAAGCTAGGGTAAATGTTTAAAATGTTTAAAAGGAGTACACATCTCTCGCACATACTCATGAGCGTCTTTCAGTGGTCGCACTGTAATCTAAATCAAAGCATCAGAAGTGCATCATATATCATCAGAATACAGATTATTAGGTGTTTTTTAGAAACTTGTAGATGTAATTCCTCTTAACGTTCTGGCTACTGTTGTTTACTCATGCCATATTTTCATGCAAAGTATGCAAAGAGATACCAAACTCCACTCCCAAAGGACAGATGTTTCAATCAAAGCATATGTAGTCACACCATTGACAAGATACACAACAAACAGGAGGTTCTGAAAAATCCTTTCATTGTCACTAATTCAGTTTCTAGGTTATCACATTCAATAAATCCCTTGCATCCATAAATGTACAAAAACATTCAGTTCTATACTTGTTTACTAAGAATTAAATCCAGTCCAGCTCAATAGGATTTACTGCTCATAAACTACGGTAAACAAATGAAGAAATGCATATAAATTAAACAAATAAAACTAATTGGAAAATTAGAAAATGATAAAATAATAAAGAAATAGGTATATGTGTGGAGAGATTGCAGCCTGACAGCTTTTTAGCCTTCATCCATCTTCTTGAGGCATGTGTTGCTTGAGGCACACTGAGACTAGATACATCAAAACAGCTAAAGGCATTTCCAGAGAAATATATTGGGTGTGCAGGTTCTCTCTCTCTCTCTCTCTCTCTCTCTCTGTCTTTGAATCCAAGGAATGGTCGACACCAGGAGAATATAAAATAGAAGAACCCTGCATTATCTATGCATCTGAGCATATGTAAATAAGGTGTAAAGATGGAGATAGCTTTGAAGACAACTGAAAGTGATATTCTGGAATAGTTGTGGTCCTTGGGATATAAATTCACTTCTTTTATCCTACAGTTGCCTCTGACCAAACAGGTTTTTGTACTGTTTCAAAAACATGCAACATATGTTTGATCAAAGGCAACTGTTAAGACAAAAGAAACATGGATAACACCATGTCAACAATGCCACAACCACACTCATCTCTCAGTTGATTCTGTCTGAAGCTTTGGTTAGCTTCTTGCAGCCCTTTGTTGGAATATAATTTATATTAAGATTGGTGCAGAAAAAAAGGTTAAGGGATTGGATAGATTAAAGCATTTGGGGCTATTCAAATGGAAGGAAGCAACAGATTTATAAGATATTAGAAGAGATTCATTCATTTTTTCTAAACCTATCCTAATATGAGAACTTGGGATCAGTTGAAATGATTGTCAATATACTCATGGCAGAGAAAAGGAAGCACTTCTTCAAATAGCTTGGAGCTTGGCTTAATTAACTAAAATTCCTAGAATCCTCTCTCCAGCCCAGCCAATGCCTGGAGGAGATGGGGAGCTGTAATAATAATATGCTGTCAAGTCAATTCTGACTTATGGAACTTCCTTCCAGGGTTTTGTAAGAATACCATACTCAGAAGTGGTTTACCATCCCTGTCTTCTAGGGCCACTGTGGGGACTGTATAGCTTTTCTAAGGCTACACAGGCTGGCTCTTCTCCCAGGAGGCATAGTGAGGAATTCAACTCTCAGGATCTAGCTCTGGAACTAGACACCTAACTCATTGATCTATCCAGCCCCCCAACTATTAGTATAGAGCAGTGGTTCCCAACCTTGGGTAATCCAGGTGTTCTTGGACTGCAACCCCCAGAAATCCCAGCCAGCACAGCTGGTGGTAAAGGCTTCTGGGAATTGTAGTCTAAGAATGCCTGGGTTACCCAAGGTTGGGAACCTCTGGTATAGAGGGTTGTAAATGCCGATTAGATAAATTTATGCCAATAAATCTAGCAATGAATAGTAGCCTTGGTGATTAAATTGAATGTCCAGCTTTAGCCAAAAACCACCAGCTAGGGCTGGGACATAAGGGCAGCAAAGGACTGCACTATCAAGTCTTGTGATGTCATGGGACTTCCTGAAGTATCTGGCAGGTCAATGTGTCAGGCCAGTAAACTAGAGAGAGTCATAGTCCAACTAAGCAGACCTCTTCTTTTGTTCTTAAATTATACAGAACCCATATAGAATGAGGGCTCTCATGTGGCCTGTACAATATTTGACTTCTGGAAGCAATACTGATACAACACCGATAGCTCCTTCAATTACTACTCATTTCCCCCCGTCACTTATCTGGTTTCATTTTGTTCTTTTGTCTTTCATTTAGGCTTTTGTCTTGTATCCAATAATGCCAGCAGAAATGTACAAAGAAGAAATTCAACCCCCAAGGACTTGTGAGCACTGAACTGCTAATCATAAAAGACCCTCCTACTAATGACAATCCACTTTGATCATTTTCTTTCTGGCATTCTCATCTCTTCAGACACTGCTAATTAAAGTTAACAAAGCTTTCCCTTTTCCAAGTAGTTAGGAGTTATATTTTCTTTGTATGGCTACATCTTGCAGTGATTTCTGAACACCTGTTGAAAGCATGGAGGTGAGTGGGGTTGGCCCATTTCTGTGTGTCCTCCATTTTGCTCCTCAACCCATCTCAGAATTTCCTTGTAAATTTTCACTGTAATTTGCTTTTGCAACATCTCTGTATCTCTCCTTTATGAATGTTTCCACCTCAGTTACTCTCTTGTGGTCCAATGTATTACACCCATGGGAGCATACACACAGCAGAAGAAAGCCAAATGGAAGATTGGTATCTGATATGAATAAGTAAATTGGTATCTGATATGTCTTTTTTAAAAAAAAACCCAACCAAAATGGTTCTGGATGGCAACAGAACAGGGGTTGAGGGACATAAATAATATTACTGTTTTGAAAAGCTTTTAAAGAAAAGACATTCTGCATATTTTCCTTGTCCCTCCTAGCTGTAGCAAGCAATATATATCTCTTTGGCAGGTATATCTACACTGTGACAGCTATAAAGGCATTTTCTCCTTAGGGTACATTCATTCAAATGGTGTCCCTTAGGTTACAGATGCACAGCACAGAATTACAAAGCATCAGATCAAGCTATTCAAAGTAGATTACTTGTGGAAATTGTTATTACTCAGTGTGAATGAGGGAGGGAAAAGCATTAGAAGTAGGACTATGTATGCCGATTTCTGGAATAACTGAACAACACTTATGCAGCAATGGAGAAATGTGTCAGATGCACAAAACCCAGTATGCCTTTTTCATTTACATATTTTTAGGAAACTGAAGCTTATAACACATAATGGTATTGTTCCATCACTTCAGCTGGATGCAAGAACAAATCAGTTGATTAATACTTTTGTAATAGTACAGCATCCAGAAGGAATCCAGGCTATCTTCCAGTTTACAGCAACCACTCATTTATGCTCTCCCTCTTCCACTTGCTCTCTCCCTCCCTTAGAAAATTCAGAATGCCTTCGCTTTCTCGTAGCTGTGATAAAATTAACAAGCTTCTTCTGCCCTTCTGAAATAATTTCTACACTTGGTCCTTACATTTGAGTCTTTCTGAATTCAAGAGTTACTTTCTTTGCCAAGCATGTGTTGGCCCCAGTTTATCTTGGGCCCTGAGATGTGCTTGCTCAGACAAAATATGATGAGACCAGGAATGAAAAGAGAGAAAAGAACTGAATTCTGTCAAAGTCAGAGGGATAGAGAGCCTCAAATGCAAGGATTAGGGCAAGAAATTGAACCAGCTGAGAAATTTTACAGGAAGAGGATGGGGTGACCTGAGGCTGGTGCTACCTGGTCAAATACTACAGGATTTGCTCTACTTATAAAATGGGTGAATTCAAGGTTTTTTTTTTTTTTTACTGACCACATGACACAAAGGTTGATTCAAATCAGTCCAGCCCTTTTTGTTGGCTTTTTCTCTCAGCTGGTGGAGTTGGCTTCTACTTTTTCAAGTCAGACTGATTCAAATGGGCTTTTTTTTTTTAAAATGTGTTTAGGTATGATATGTTCTTGTCACATTGGGAGGCATGTTTATAGGTGGTGTTTTGGTGATGTAGGCAGTTGGGGTATGATGTTCAGGACTGGAAAGGAAAGAAGGGGGGCTGTGAGCTGGAACGGGATTAGCATCACATCCAATATGAACAGTGAACTCCTAAATCAATCTGCAGCCCCTGTGTGAGCACTGACTGTGATTTCAAATGTAATACAGTCTGCAAATCCAATCACAACAAAGCTGAATTGCTCTGATTCAGCTTTTCAGTGTAGCTGCAGGACTACAGGAAAGAGATGCACAGAATGGTGGGCATAGCTTCTCTTCCCCCACGCCACAGCATTGGATTCAAGAACAAAAGCTGAGGAAGAAGAATTTGGTAATGGCCAATCCAACAAAAACAGGCATAAGATCAAGCCAACACTCAGACTGTGTATAAATCAATGGAAGAATGATTCTAATAAGAATTAAAAGGGCCTATGAAGTGTTTTAATTTACTAACATTATATTAAAACAAAATGAGATTTATTGGCAATGTTCACAGTGGGAAATCAAGGATGACTACAAGAAAAGTCTCAATATGAAACACTTAGTGATAATTTTAGAACTGTTAGTTTAAGGCTACATATAACTCAGAACTGTTTCTACAGGCTAAATTAAGGAGAAATTCCATGCAAATTCCTGAGGCTCTTACTTATTCACATTTAATCGCATATAATGAAGCTCTTCTATATGCTGATGTGTTTGTTACAGTCAATGGCCTTGAGCATTTTAATGTAGCTTGCAACAATTAAAAGAAACACTTATTCAAATTCTTTCCTTGTTGCTAATCTATGGATTATACTTCATTCAAGAAATACTACAGGTTGATAATGGAAACTCTTTTTGACTCCCTGCACTGATGAAATGTCATGAAAGTATTAATCAGCTGATTTGTTATTGCATTCACTACATCTACAGCTTTCGTGTTTGAGAGGATGGCTTGCCAGCTAGACAGGAAGAAAACAGACAGAAATAGCACTCAGCAGTAGCAGCCCCTGAGTTAAGTGATGAATGCCTGAACCCTCTTTGTGACAGGTGTCTTTATCCAAATATAACACTAGTGGACGTATAAGGAAATTGCAAACTTCACACACATGCATTCAAGTATTTCTAGTTTGCATATATCTCAAGGCAATGTAAGACCAGTGAAGCACTTAAATTTTTTTAAAGAATGTAACAAATTAAAACATAAAAAGTAACCCCCCACACACACAGACATCTCCATAAGTTACTTTTAAGAACAACTAGAAAACCATCCCTAATCATGGTAGGTCACTTTGAGACCCATAGCATTGTCCTTCTGTTCATTTACAGATGCCTTCAGCATGTCTCCTTGTTCATTCCTCTGGAAAATAACTTCCCATGTGCTGCATACTTTCCTGAGCGAATGGCTACTGAGTGGGGTTTTTTAAATTGATTTTTGTATCCTACTGCATTGAATGTATTCATTGATCCTTTCGGTATTGTACACTCATTGTTACTTACTTAAATACTGTCTTTTAGTTGCTGTAAGCCACCTTGGGTCCTTTTCAAGGAGAAAGATGGGTTAAAAATATTTTAGATAAAATTTTAAATAAATAAAATATTTCCCCAAGATGTTGAAGATTTCTGAGTGAATGCCTAGCACATTGATTGTATCGCCACAGTTCTCTTTTCTTCAAATGCACTTGTTTCCATATTTTCAGGTGTTTATTTTTATTTTTGTTTTTCTTATATTTCTGCCACATATTTTCATAAAAAATGATCAACAAATGCCATTAAAAACAATTTTAAAAACCAGCTAAAACCTTTTTTTAAATTAAAAGAAATTAAGATAATGAAACTATTAAAAGCATCATGATAATTAAAATAACTGAAGTCATCACAACAAGCATTAATCAAAAAAGCTGAAAAGGCCAGTTTGAAGAGGTAAGCAGCAAGATACAACTATGAGAGGCAGCTGTTCCACAATCTGAAAGCAACACAGGAAAAAGACTTTCACATGTGCCTATTAAGGAGGCTACTGTAGATGAAAGATACTTTCAAGCAAGCCAAGGTATGTGGCATAGGCCTATGCATGTCCACTCAGAAATAAGTCTCACTATGCTCACAGGATTTATGGCCTGGTAAATGCATAAATTACACATTCCTGAATTTACATATTCTAATAGATACCCGGTGTGGTGTAGCAAGGTAATGGTACTAACCTATAAGGCCCTAAACGGTTTGGGACCTCGATATCTGGCTGAGTGCCTCCTTCCAGTTAGGTCTGCTCATCCTATAAGACCATCGCAGGCAGGGCGGTTGAGAGTTCTGACCCCGAGAGACGCCCAGAAAACTACTACTAGAAATCGGACCTTCTTGGCGGTAGCTCCACAACTATGGAACTCTCTTCCGCCTGAAGTCCGCCTGGCCCCTTCACTGGGCACATTTAGAAAGTTGTTAAAAACCTGGCTATTTAAGTAGGCCTCCCCTGAACAAAGAACTGTATGATACAACAGTGTTTGCTAAAATATCATCCATCACACCACCATGATTCTTGTCTTTTGTATTTTATGCTTTTAATTGTAATTTATTGTATTATATTTGTTTTACTGCACTTTATGATATTTGATTTATGCCCCAATTGTATTATTATTATTTTATATATGTATTATTTTGTTATTCTGTTGTTTGTTTATCTGTTGTAAACCATCCAGAGTGGCTTAGCAAGAAGAAGGAAAGCAGGGATCAAAGTGATCCCACAGCCCCGGCTGCAGGATCCCTTTGATCACTTTTTCCCTCCTCTTGCTAAGCCCCATGGGGCATATCGAAAGGAGGGAAAGCAGGGATCAAAGTGATCCCGCAGTGGCTGGGGGATCCCTTTGATCCCTTCCCTCTTCTTCTTATGCCACGCGGGCATAAGCCCCGGGGGTGGGATTCCCAGCCCCGGGGGTGGGATTCCCTTTGGGCAGACTTTAGCAAGCCGCCCAAAGGGAAAACCCCTCTCTGCTTATGCCCCTGAGGAACAGCTGATCCGCAGAGGCATAAGCAGATAGGGAAGGAGGGGATGAATATAAAAGGGTTATATTCATTGCTTCATATTTGTTAGGGTCTCTAGACCCCAAGAATACAAAGCAACGAATATTTGATGAATCAGGGATATTTAACAAACATCCCGATTCATTTTTAAATTCATCCCCATGTCTACTCCCGAAATATATCACTTACTTTGAAAGCCCTATTAAGCTCACTACACATCCTGGTTTGATACTTCAAAACATACAGAGTTTATGAAGTAGAAACTCTGGGGCACAATCTTCCACTATGGTGATACAAAAATAGCTCCATTTTTCTTTCTTGTTTGTAAATCTATTTCATGATGCTGTTCTATAACTTAAATATGAAATACAGGTTGGGATGATAAATAGAAAAAATTTGGATGATACTGTTACATAACCCAAACAACACGTAGTAAGTTAAAGACATCAACTTCCTTTACACCCTAGGTTTCTGCTTCTCAGGAAAAAAAGGGTGGCAACCTTAATTCTCTACTAACTGGTGTTTAGATCCAGGCTTTTAAGAGTCACAGAAGCAGGCTAGGCAGGACACCAGATTTTCACAACAATAAGAATTCACTCTTGATCAGTCTCTCTGTCCTCCTGTGTGATGTACCATCTCTTACCAATGTTACCTGACACAAATTACCCATCTGTGACCTTTCAACATGCTAGTAAGAACTTCAGACACTCAGCATATTGTAATTTCTCATTCCCCCTACCCACCAAATTACCAGAAATGATATGAACAATCTCAGAATGAATATGAGCAAGAAAATAGCTTTCTCTGTAAGAAGTGGGCTTTTTGTTTCTGTCATGGCGGGATTCAAGTTCTTTGACAGAGTGATTGGTAAACTCAGAGAGCTAAGAATCTTTTTGAAAAACCTCCTATGTGATGCAGCGCTATTTCAGATATAAGAGAGTATCCATTATAAGCTGGTGTATTGCTGTAGCGGTATACCACTTACTAAATTAAAAATTAAAAAAGAGAATGATAGTTGTGACAAAAGCTGGGGGAAATGGCAGGGGAAGAGGTTTTAATAATTGAAATGGGGAAAACGTGGAATCATCTGAAGTGCTGTTTGGATCCTTCTCGTGGGAGAAGAAACATGTCCTGGGTGAATGGAAGGCTTCCTCAAATGTGAGATAAAATAGATCACACTGAAGGTAAGAACCTTTTAAACACAACTTGAATTGTTCCAAATTCCCCAGTCTACTCATGCCCTTAGTTAGGCTTTTGGAGCAGTTGGGGCAGTAGACAGTTTGTGGAGAAGGCAGATTAAACAAAAGAGCTGGGAGTTTGAGAGGGAGAGAGGCGACAGAGAGAGTGAAGCATTCTGTTGAATCAATGTAAGGCCAAGGAGTAAATAACATTTTTGGAAACTGTTATTTTAATAAAATTCTATTAAATTAATTCAATCGGAGTGGTGTGGAGCTCAATACAGCTGAGGGCAGGCTATGTGGAAAGTGTTATAAGGAAGTGGAAAATACACTTACATGGGGCAATCAAAGGTTGGAGGCACAGAAAGAGTGGAACTAGGAACTAAGTGAAGGTTATTAAAGAAAATACTTTATTCCTTTGGTGATTTAAAGAGCCCTAAACAGTCAAATGATAAGACAAAGGGAGTTTTGACATCAGGATATGAGAGATAGGACATTCATCTTGGTGATATTACAGCTACTGCTTGCGTAATGTTAAGTTACGCTAGCATAGCTACTGATTAGGATTTCAGCCACTGTTATAGAGGACAGCTCTTTAATCAGATATTAGACCAGATGGAGTCTTCTGTTTGAAGACTGGTTCATTCCAAATGCAGTTTAAAGATAAAGAACTGTAAAACAACAGCAGCAGCAACAGAGCAACAGAGGTCTTAAAAGTCCCAATCTAAACATAGTAACTGGAAAACCAGAGTGAAGCAGCACTCAGATAATTTGCTCATCTCATTATCATGAGATATATTGTATCTTTTTCAGAATTACAATAATTATTTCTGAATGTGTTTCCATACAAATGCGATGCCAACTTCCATCCTCTTTTACTGTTTTTTTCCCTTCAGTAAAGCACTTCCCCTTTGTTGGTGATATGTAAAACCACCTTAGTGCCATTAAATAACCACCACCACCACCTCTCCCTTTCTTGGAAATGCCACTTTGAAATATCAAACACCATGTAAAGTTAAAAATGTTTTCTGTTTTAAAGATAACGATTCTGCGTAGTGCCTTTGCTATCAGCAGTGATTGCCTATTTTACATAACTCAACCTATGAAGAGAATCTGAAAAACTCTGGTGAATAATCTGTTTTGTTGTTTATTTCCTGTGACTACACAACAGTCACTACCAGTAGTGACTCCAGAAAAAGCAGTTTTGGGGAAGCAAAGGGCCAGCAAAGGTCACCAGTAGAGGATTAGGCCATGCTAGAAAGCACAGGGAGAAAACAAGGTGGTGGAAAACACTTTTTGGGGGGTGGGGCAAATACACTATCATGTTTTCTTGTAGCTATTCATGATATGAAACACTGGTCATTAACTGTGTTCACATCAAACCTATTTTCCAGAGTACAACAATTGGAAAGTTAAAAAATGCAGCATACACTTTTAAGAAATAAGATATTTCCTTATAGAAAAATTGATCCCATACTGCCAAATTTCTACATTTGTCTTTGTTCAATCACTTAGAAAGCTGCATGCCTTTATCAAGCTTCCTTTAAAAACAACAACAAAACATTCCTCTTAAATGTTTATTGGATGTTTATTGGAAGCCCAGTCATTGTCCATGCCAAATAAGCAAGTTCAGAAGAGAATTAGATGCAGCCAAGTTTGAAAGTGAGAGTTTTCAAATCATCAAGACAAATACATCTAGCTTCCATGATCATAGTGTCTGGCTCAGTGTAAGGAGATGAAATGGCAATTCACTAAATAATTGATTAAACACACCCTCAGTGTTCAAGCCAAATTTGAAAGACACAATAATAATAATGACAATGAACAGGTGCACAAAACCCAGCCCCACTTCAAAAAATCCTAACACGACTGTTGTTTTCATGAGAATATTTTCTTTGATGTTACAGTGTAATGTTTATCTGCAAAATTAAATAAAAACAATTTTGTTGGCTCCTAAAGCAGCTAAGCAAATGTGGAACAAGCAATGAATTTTTCATCAAAGTAGGAACCTGTATGACACTATTATGCCACTATTTTGACTATAGAATGGACAGTAGCAATATGAGTATTTACATCTAATATCACTGCTTCAACACACAAAGGGAACAAGGCCCTAAAAAAGAGCACCATTTAATAAAGTAGTGTTAGATAAAGAAAAGAAAATCCTGCATGATGCTTGCTTACCTCTCGCAGCGTAAGCCAACGTACCCAGGGGGACATTCATCACATATTAATCCACGACTCTGGTCCAAATGACAAGTTGGGCTAAAACTTTGTTGATGTAGGGCAAGAAGAGGGACACAAAGAAAAGAAAGAAAGAAATTCATTAGAAGCATAGCTGCTGTACTTCAGAAGAGCATGCTGCTTTCAAAACAGTGCATGGGTAAAGTTTGTCTGGTCACACACATGCCTGGAGGGGGGTGCTTCGGTTTGGCTCCAGACAGAAGAGTTTGGAATGACTCTGCTATTTCTGCCGACACTGGATATCGCTCAAATGGGTGGCAGCTTCCAATTGACATGTTATTATGGGACTTTAGTCTATCAATGAGTCGCCGCACCATTTAAAAAGCAGGAATGTACAGCTGTCTGTCTAAGTCTCTTGAGGGCCTGGTTACACACACACTATCCCAGACACTACTCTCCAGTTAAATCACATTGTGACTGAAAGGCAGTTGATGGGAAAGCTTAGTAAACCTGGGTCAATTGGATGGTAAGATAATATAACTTCTGCATTAAAGAGGAAAGGTTAAAAAAAATCACAATAATGTTATTTCCAGGATCTACCAATGCCTCATGTAAAGATACATGTTGATTATTGAATAGGGAGGACTTATGCCTTACCTTAAGAATCATAAGGTGGTATCTGACCATTGCCCTTCAGTGAAGAAGGCATCCATCAGTGGAACAGGAAGGGGATTGACTTTAGATGATTTCATCTTCCCTCCCTCACATAACTTTCTATATTCCTTCAAATGGTCCCTAACTCTCTGGAGCAAATGTTGTGGGCAATTGTAGGAGGAAAGGTGAATCAAAGGAAATATATCTCCCCACCTCCATTCCACTGTCAGATGTCTTCTTAATGGGACATTACCTGTAATTACATATTGTCAGGAATACTATTTGTGGCCATTTTTTACATTTCCTCCCCCCCCCCCGCCCTTTTCACTATAAAGTAGTGTTCTCTGTGGCTTACAAACATAATAAAAACAGCAGATAGGAAACAGATTCTGTTATAAAACTGTTAAAATCAGCTTAGCCTGAAAGCAACTAGTAAAAAATAATATCAAGTAATCTCAAACAGTAAGCCAGTTTGAAATGATGAATTTTCACATCCTTTTTAAAAACGGAAAAAGTGGAAGCTGACCACAGTTCTGAGGGGAATGTGTTCTACACTCTGAGAGCAACACAAGATAAATTCTCCTCCTGCATGCCTGTCCAGTGGGCCCCTCCTGAGGATCTTAACATCCAGGTAAGTTCAAAATGAGATGGGTTGTCCTTTATCTAGCCAGGTCCCAAGCCATTATAGGGCCTTAAAACCAAATCTGAATTGTCTGTGGGGTGCAACTGGAAAACAGTGCAGATGTTTAAGTATGATCATACAGTATGATCTTGGTACTGTGTATCAGTTAACAATCTTGCTGCCACACACTTCACCCAATGGAGCACCCAGATCTTCTTCTAAGGTAACCTCGTGCAGAGTACATTGCAGTAATCTATTTCCCATTTGAGCCAGAGAGTGGTGGTTTTGGGGAAGCAAAGGGCCAGTATGAAGTATAAACTCATGAAAGGAGCTTTATGATACAATCCCATAAATGTCTCCTGAAAAGAAAGTCCTGTTGAGTTCAATGGAGCTTGCCTCCAGCAAGTCGGTACAGGAATGCAGTGTTAATGAATGAAATTGTCACTTCAAGGGCAACTGATCATCCCTCCTCCATTCCACCTACCCTGGAGTTTCAATGTGGTTTATTATGTCAGAGACAGGGATTTATTCCATCCTTCCCTTAAAAAAAAACACACACACAAAAACAAATATGGGAGCACTCACACAGTTATCTCAACCCAATCATTTGCATGCTTACAATCCTCTCTGATAGCATTTTGCCCTAGCTGTGTACCTCTGGCTTCTAGCATTTTCTTTTCTCTATTTTTTCCCTTCTGGTATCTGATTGACATACTGTAATGAGGTAATCTGCTGGTACACTGAAAGATACAAGGAGTTTGAAACAACAGGATATCTGTCACTCTAGTATTTTAAAAGGATCAGCCTTCAATTATTCTTCCTTTTATTTCACTTAGAGATTTGTTTACACTACAGAGACATTCAATTTGCCAAACAACCCAGCAGTAGACCTGCAGCCTTAGGACAAAGCTTGGTTTAACGTGGATGCAACAGTGGAATAAATTTAAAGGAGCAATGACAACTTTCTTCTGCTAGTGATGAACCTCTGCAGCACTACAAGAGGCATTTTAGATTCTTAATGTATCCAATGAGTTGGTGACTAATAAATACAAATGAACAGCACACACATCACATTTCTTACTTGCTATTTCTGCAGCCTGCATTCTGTAAGGGATCCTCACTTTTAGCTGAATTGCTTTATACTAAATTCACTGACTACCAGCATAATCCTATGCGTGTACTCTCAGAAATAAACCTCATTAGGTTCAGTGGGCACTCATTCTTACATATTTGGTTTCAGGATTGCAACTCTACTGTATGCAACAGCCCAGGTGGCTCAGGCCAAATATCCATCTAACCCACAATCCTGTTTCCTTCAGCAGCCATCCACTTAACTCTGGAAAGCCTATAAGGAATGGAATACTATTAGTCAGTCAATCAAGTATGTATTGCTCTGGCCAATGGCCTTTGCAAAACTTACAAACATGCAGACAAGCTTAGAAGCACAGTGAATATATTACATGCAAAATTTAAAATAGAAATGTATGTAGAATACAATTATCATTTTGTTCAGAGGCCACAGTAATGTGTGACAGGTGTAGTGTGAAACAATTGGATGAAATGAAGACTTGTAATGGCTAGATTTGCTGAACTGTGGTGTACAAGATGCTGGTTCTAGTGCCCTGGATCTCACAGAGCCACAACATTTACTAGGTACATCGGCCAGTCATTGTCCCTAACCCCAACCTTATTGCACAGTTGCTATTTTGGAGTCACTTTTTAAAAAGAATCCAAGAACTATGCAGATTTATGGAACCATGAAAAGCTATCGAATTATGCTGGACCTGCGAAACAATAAGAAACTATGGAATTATAAAGAGTTATGGCCATTTATCATGGTGGTGCTGTGGGTTAAACCACAGAAGCCTCTGTGCTGCAAGGTCAGAAGACCAGCAGTCGTAAGATCGAATCCACGCGACGGAGTGAGCTCCCGTCGCTTGTCCCGCTCCTGCCAACCTAGCAGTTCGAAAGCATGTAAATGCGAGTAGATAAATAGGTACCATCATGGTGGGAAGGTAACGGCATTCCGTGTCTAGTCACGCTGGCCACGTGACCACAGAAACTGTCTACGGACAAACACTGGCTCTATAGCTTGGAGACGGGGATGAGCACCGCGCCCTAGAGTCGGACACGACTGGACTAAATGTCAAGGGGAACCTTTACCTTTACTTTATGGCCATTTATAGCAAAACAGCACAATCTGGAACATGACGAATCTGTGGGGAAGTTGCTCCATTCCAGGAGCAAGCAGGAGCTCTTTGCTCTGCCCCATAGTTGTTTCAGAATCACACAAAGACCTCTAGACCTAGTCTGATTTTGCACATTTCTTTAAAGACAGCGTACATCCCTAATGTGGATCAGACTAAGTGTGCACATCATAAAACTATGCTCTTTGTTCCCCTTCTGAATGCTGTCAAGTAAGAAATGACTGGACAAAAGTCTAGAGTTCCTATAAGCTGAAATCCTGCTTTACAAAGAATTGTGATGGATTTCTTTGGCTTATAAGACTATTGTGGCCGTTCTACTGTGCATAAAAAGACACAGTAAGAAGAGAGAGATGGTGAGGGTCACTGTAAGAGCACTGTGCTCCTTTGCTGGAATGAATGAAGACTTTGGAAATTACACAACACTTGCAATACTTTCCAATCAAAAACACAAAAATGAATATTTATCTTTGAATTGCTTGGCTATAAAATAAAAGAGTAGAGATAATCAATGATATTTAAATATTTTGTTCTCCTGTGTATGTAGCCTTATGAGTGCCATTGTGGATAGAATGACTGCCTAAGACTCAGGAGACTTGGGTTCAAATTCCAAATTGGCCTTGGAAACTCACTGGGGGTGGCACCGGTAAAGCCACTTCTTAAATGTGGAGACACAGGGAGAGCTTTCTTGGAGAAAGCATCTCAATTATGGAATGTTCTGTCCTTAGAGGCTTGACTGATGCTGTCACTAACTTCATTTTGGCACCAGGTTAAACATGTTATTCACCAAAGCTTTCAAGGGTTAAGGATCATGGCTTTAATAGGTTGTGGAGGTTTTTTTTTACAGTTGTTGGTTTTAATGCATGTAGTTTTTAATGTTTTAAATTGTTATAAAGTATTGAGTTGTTTCATATTTTTATTGTTGTATTTTCTCCTGAGTTCTGAAGACATAGGGCAGAATCCTAACCACACACTGCACATACCTTGAAAACCCTCCTAGGGTTGTCATAAGTTGGGTGAAGTTTGCTGGCACATATTTTGTGCCAGCAAACTTTATGTCTTGTATTTTCCTTTATTGTCTCCAAATAATCAATGTCTTATTATGATGACACCTAATAGTATGTTCTTCATATGCTAACATATATTCAAGGTCCCAATATAGATTTTTTTCCCCTGAATTTATTTTAACTATATCTGAATTCCTACTAAGTAAATTGGTCTTACTGTTATATTCCTGATAATCTTTGATTCCAAAACCAAAGACTTTTTGTGAATACCTTTTCAGTTAAAGATGATTTACGGTGGCTGGTACACTTCTCACTTGGCACTAGGGATAATCTAGCTATTGTTAACATTTATAACTCCTTAGTTTAAATAAGTAAGTTTGAAAGATGCGCCCCAGTTGACAAAGAGAGACTAAAGATATGTTCAGAAGTGTGGTCCAGTCAGTAATTAATATAGAATCAGTTTTAAATGAAAGCACACGTACCCATACAACACACACAAAAGGTTAAGGTTGGTTCCAGAAGCAAGAGTCTTTATATTTCATATTTCTGGCTTTGGCCTAGTGCTCTTCAACATTTTCATAAATGACCTGGATGAAGGGATTGAAGGAGCACTCATCAAATTTGTTGATGACACAAAGCTGGGATGAATTGCTAATACTTTGGAAGGTAGACTCAACATTCAGAAGAATCTACACAGACTTGAATGTTGGGCCCTATCCAATAAGATGCAGTTCAGTGGTGGGAAAAGTAAGGTCCTGCACTTAGGCAGGAGAAACCAGATGCACAGGTACAGGATAGGTGGTACCTGGCTCGACAGTAGTACCTGTGAGAGGGATTTAGGTGTCCCGGTGGACCACTGCCTAAGGATGAGTCAGCAGTGTGCTGCAGCTGCCAAGAAAGCCAACACAGTCCTAGGCTGCATCAACAGGGGGATAGCATCAAGATCACGGGAAGTGATAGTACTACTCTATACTGCACTGGTGAGGCCACACTTGGAGTGCTGTGTCCAGGTCTGGTCACCACAATACAAAAAAGATGCTGAGGCCCTGGAAGGGGTGCAGAGAAGAGCAACAAAGATGATAAGTGGACTGGAGGCTAAATCCTATGAAGAACGACTAAAAGAACTAGGTATGTTTAGCTTAACGAAGAGAAGACTGAGGGGAGACATGATAGCAGTCTTCCAATATCTGAAGGGTTGCCACAGGGAAGAGGACATAGATTTATTCTCCATTGCGCATGAGGGTAGGACAAGAACCAATGGGTGGAAACTCGTCCAAGGGAGATCCAACCTGGAAATAAGGAGGAATTTTCTGATGGTGAGAACCATTAAGCAGTGGAACTGTTTGCCTCCCTATGTTGTGGGTGCCCCATTGCTGGAGGTTTTCAAGAAAAGATTGGACAGCCATCTGTCCGGTATGGTATGAGGTCTCCTGCCTTGGGCAGGGGGTTGGACTAGAAGGTCTCCAAGGTCCCTTCCAATCCTACGACGATTCTATGATCTTTGCTTGAGAAAAAGTATAGTTACTAGAGTTGGATTGCTAGGTGTCACTTATCTCTTTGCTCCATTCTGATGGTTTTAGCTGGTTGTTAGTGGCCTTATCTCAAGATGCCAAAAAAGGCAGTTTTACTCTCTGAGAGCTCCTAATTAGATCTTCTTTCTGAAGAATTTTTGAATACATTTATCTTCTTAAAAGAAAAACTGTGTTACTTCTGAATTCACCTTTGCTGCTAAATTTTAAAGTAGGTCTTCAGTATTTTTTTCTTCTTAATCTCCCTAAACTTCTAGAAAATTTTATGAACATTTTATTTTGAACTTCTTCCAGAGAAGAAAGTGTCAGGAAACTGCAATGGGTCCAAAATGTGGCAACCAGACTGCTGACTTGGGCTGGTTACAGGAATCACATAACCCCTCTGTTACAACAGCTCCACTGGCTGCAAGTCCATTTCTGGGCACAATTCTAAGTGCTGGTTGACCTATAAAGTGACCTATAAAGCCTTAAACGGCTTGGGTCCAAGCTATCTCAAAGATTGTATCTCCCTTTATGAGCCTGCTCAGGTGTTAAGATCATTAGGAGACGCCTTTCTCTTGGTCCCACCACCTTCACAGGTTTATTTAGTGGGGACATGGGAGAGGGCTTTCTCTGCCTCTATTTCCATACTTCCCCATCTTTGCTGTCCTTCCACAGGCAGGCAAATAACTTTCTCTTCAGACAAGTTCTCAGTGACTAGCCGTTTGCATGGGTCTTTTTTTAATGGAATGTTATGCCTTATTGCTTTGAATGTGTTTGTAGTATTGTTTTTGTTTACCATTTCTCAGAGTGGCATTTAGTTGATCCTTTTTTAGTATTTGTATACTTATTGTTTTTAGTTTTAAATATTACCTTTTTAATGATGTATGCCGCCTTTGTATACCCACTGGTTTTAGTTTTAAATGGTTTTTTAAGACAGACAGACAGACAGATAGACATTTGGAAAACATAGGGTAGCCAGAATGGAGAGGGTGCCATGCCAAGATGGGATTTAAGGTTTACTACCAATGGTTTGATATTACATTTGCCATATATTGTGTTTCAATTAGTTAATGCAATTAGCTTTTATACTTTATGTTATTATTTTATTGTTGCCTTTTATGACAGACACATTGGAAATGCTTCATTTGCTATGCTTTAAAACCAAGTGGGCAATCTCAGAGGGGCCAAAGACCAGTTTTCACTTTGGCTGGCAGCTCAAGAGCTGCACTCACAAGGGGTATGTCCAAAGCAGGAAGTGTTGATTGGTTTTAACATTTTTAAAAGAGTTTAATTTCTTTTACTTTTTAATTAGATAGAATACGTTTTAAGAGACAAAGTGTTTATTTTAATAGATAGCTCTACAATATTAATAATACTATTTCATTCAAATAAAATAATACAGACATGTTCTTCTGGTGTTGGTGTTACACACAGTCTAGTTGCTGCCTATTAATCAGTGACCTCCAGAATGTCCTATCATTAACAGCCCTGCTTGGGTCTTGGAAGCTCTAGTTGTTTTCCCAGCTGTCTTTCTTGCTTTGCAGTGGCAATTTACTGCTTATTTTAATTAAACATCATTTCCTCATTTTCTTTTTGTTTACAATTGTACTTCTGTACCTTAACTGCATGAGGAAGTCTTCAATCTGTGTATTTTCTTCCTGACTTCTTTCCATGTTCACTGGAGATTATTTGTTATTATGTTTTATATTTTGATAGTGAGGGACTCTTTGGGCATCACAGTTCTGTGGTTCTCTGATGCCTAAAGAGTCCTTAACCATGAAGGCCTGGAAGAAAACAAAAAACAAAAAATAGTGTCCAATGAACAGGAGGAAAGTTCATATTCCCTGAAGAGTATATTCCAGTTGAAGACTTTCTTATATAATTCTTACTAGCCAAGACAACTAAGGGCTGGCTGACCTGATACTAAACCAGATAAGGCTGTGCTGAAGCCAGTCCCACCTGTAATCCTTAGATACTGGACATTATTAGATTTACCCTGGCACTGGCCTTTGTGCCAGCATAGTGACTATCATGTTTGGAATGAGAAGCATAATTCAGCTTTTGCCCTGCTTCTCCCCTTCTGCCAGATCTCAGCCAGCATAACAATTGTATCAGGAAATCTAGCTCTGTCACCAGATCTGGGATCAGCTGGCAGAAGGAGATTTTCCCAGCCAAAGAAACTGCTGCCCATTCCAGACCCACTACAGCTGGTGTAGATTTCAGTTTGGATCACACTGCCTCAAGATTAAGGCCCAGAAAAGCAATTTTACTCAAAAATAAAAATGGTAAATGTTTACTCATTAAATATGTGAAATAAGTTAAAAATAAATATTATATTCAGGAAAATATTCAGGAAGCTTTCTCTGACTTTTTATTGTTGTTTCTGTTACTTAAACAAAATTTAACTTGAATTAAGTTTTGATGTGGTCTTGGCACTCTATAAACTTTGGATTAGAATAGTGTGAATATATTTCCCCTTTTGAATACCTCACAGAACTGTGATTAAGTGAAATGGAGCAGTCATGTACACTACCTTGATGCCAGTGGAAAATGCAAATGCAATAAATACATAAAAATTGATACAATAATAAAAATATATCAAATATAGCATTTTAGAATTATTGCAGAGCATGCATTTCCTTCTCCCTCTCTGGTGCATTCACTTTGCAGGTTTATTTCACACATGCCCTGATAAATAGGCCTCCTGGAATGAAGCACCTCAGTGTTTCAGCTTTGCAGGATACATTTGCACCTCCTCATAGTCTGTGGAAACTGCTATGATGAGCACTTGTCTGGCCTGGACAGCCTCTCTGTGAATAGAACCACTTATGAGGAATCCAAGAAAGGTCTTTTTCTTTGTATACTTTCCATCTTTAAATCCTCAGGTGCAAGTGTGGCTTCTTAGTGGTAGAATATTTACTTGCAGTGAAGCAGAGCACACTTTCAGTGCAGCCCAGAACCAAATATATGCCGGCTGTGGTGGGTTTGGAATGGGCAGAAGCAGCACAACTGGATTTGCAAAAAAAGTGCTCTGCTGGCTGTGATCAGACAGCAGAAGGGTCAAAAAGAGGGTGGACAAGGGGAAAAAGCAGGGGGGAGTTATGTCACATCCAAACACCTCTCAGGCCAGACTCACAGCCCCTTTGTCGACATAAAGCTAGGCCTTATGTCTGAGTGCTATCTTGGCATGTTGTTGAAAGACAGGATCACCGGAAGCCCCAAATGGTCTGCTTTAAAGTGCCGAATGCACTCTATTTGCTTGCACTGTGCTGGTAAGCTTGTTTCAATAATTTTGACTGATTAAAAAACAACAACAAAACAAACAAAAAACCCAAACCCCCCCTCTATTTTGCCCTGTATCTGAAGATCTCAGTCCAGATTATAATAATCAGAAATCAAATTGAAACAATGTAAAAACAATGCTTCAAAACATAATCAGAATACGAATGAACAAAGAAGAGAAACAAGAAAACACAGACCCAAATTCCAGCAACCAAAACCAGGCCATGACCATGGGAGTTCCAGGGCTGGAGTAAACAGCCAGGTTCTAACTTCAGAATGTTGGTGCCAATCAGGGTTCCAAAGGTAGGACAGTCTCCAACTGGGACACCGCCACAAATAAATAATGTGATATTTTAGATAGCTATTTTGTTGTTGTTTAGTCGTTAAGTCATGTCCGACTCTTCGTGACCCCATGGACCAGAGCACGCCAGGCCCTCCTATCTTCCACTGCCTCCTGGAGTTTGGTCAAATTCATGTTGGTAGCTTCGATGACACTGTCCAACCATCTCGTCCTCTGTCGTCCCCTTCTCCTCTTGCCTTCACACTTTCCTAACATCAGGGTCTTTTCCAGGGAGTTTTCTCTTCTCATGAGATGGCCAAAGTATTGGAGCCTCAGCTTCTGGATCTGTCCTTCCAGTGAGCACTCAGGGTTGATTTCCTTCAGAATGGATAGGTTTGTTCTCTTTGCAGGTGAGGGGACTCTCAAGAGTCTCCTCCAGCACCACAATTGAATAGCTATTACCAACACATATTTCAAATAGGACTTCGTATCCTGACATTGTAACATACAGCCTTGCATGTGCAACAGTATGGATTGGCAGGGTGAGGAGTTTTCTTTGGCTCAGAGCTACACATGTCCTTCATGATCCTCTAAATCAGAAATAATCAATTATGCGGCAACCCAACTTATTACATCTAGTTCACACACCAATTTCATCTATTCTTCACACCCATGGTGCTTCAGGTATGCTATTGGTTCTTACCTGGCAGCACCTGCTAAGTAAAAAGCAGCACCTTCAAGACAAAAACTATTGTATAAAGGGATCGCATTGGCTAATAGTCAGAGTTAGTCTTCATTCCAGAAAATTGGATGTGCCATCTGTGAGACCTCTGCTTCCTGCTGAATAGTGCCTGCTAGTTTGAAAGCCATGTAAATTGTTGTTGTGCTATATTTCTGAATGGGAAGCGTAACAGCAAGTGGTGTGATTCTCTCCTGAGTTTTGCCATCTTTTGAATACCCTGTAAACATCTTGAGCCTTCTGAGCTGAGATTACAGACTCCTCTTGAGTCAACACTCCTATAGGACAGGCTAGCCAGTGAGAATCTGGCCTTCCAGGCTTAAGACATTAGCTGTCTTCTCATCAGTCCCAGCTCTGCCCTGGTTGCATGAGCATCAGGTTCTTGCTGAGGGACCAGATTGTCAGAGATTTCCCTCAGAACTATTTCAACCATTTGTCTGCTTTTCCAGTAACAATGAAAAAAGTGGAATCTAATAAACTATTGTGGAAGCAAATGGAATTTTACTTTTGTGTGGATACCTATTTCTGGAACTCAAGCAACAGAGTAATATATTTGTACATATTTTTGTATGCTAATGATACCTGGTTTATTATGTTTCTGTGAGCTTTGAATAACTGAGGAAGAGAGATATCCAGGAACAATTCAACATTATCTTTTCTTGACTGAATTTGCAACTTACTTGTTTGAAGGCACACTCAGTGGGCAGGCACACAGCTGGCAGTCATCAGGCTTCCCTTTAGTAGCATCTCCATAGAAACCAGGAAGACATTTATCACAATATAGGCCACCTGTGTTGTGCTTGCAGTCCTACACAGAGAAGGGAGGGCACAAAAATCACCTTTTCAGAATATCGTAGGGCCATAGTTGATTAAAAATCCACTAGGGGATATAGTCCCCCCAAGTTTGTCTGTCTGTTAAATTTGTTACAGCCGTAAACCCATTGCCTTTCAAAATTCTCCACACTGTTTGTGGAAAGGGAAACTAAAAGGATAATCTCACCCTATTTTTCCAAGAAAAAGAGAAATCGTCTCATGGTTTCTCAAAGGTGAGGCTTACCCATTGTGGTAGCATAGCTTTGTTCTTGTCATTGCAAATAATTGTCTTCTTTTGCACTGCAAATTTATTTATTTGATTTCTACTTTGCCTTCTTCCCACAGCTGGCAACTGTGCTGGCAACCTGAACACCATTTTAATCCCTCCAAAATGCATTCTAAGACACTATGGTGGTGGAGGAGGAGAGGAAGCCCCCCCCCAGAAATGTTTAGAAGTAATTCTGCAAAACAACAATAATAACAACAAATTTAAATAGAAAGTGAAACAATCTGTCCTCATAAGTGAAAGACTGGCACAGAGTGATTCACAAGGTATTATGAATGCTTCTATGTTACTTCCTTCCATACCAGTTTTGTAATGTTACTGTGCAGGAATCATGGAAGACTCAAATGAATGGTTCTTTCCTGCTACACTGTAACCTATCCTAAACTCCCTCTTTTCCTTCTATAACAATTGTGGATTTTGATCAGAATTTTTTTAAATATAAGTGAATATGTGCATGCTTACCATTGATCTCACAGGCCAAGTAACTTTCAGGGCCAGTTCAGAAGCTATAGGAGCCAGTCATCAAAGGATGTATCAGGGATTACAGACAGAAAATTGAGCTTACATTCTTTCCCCAATCTCCTTTCATATATATGCAAATCCCTCCTAACTTCCCACATGTAATAACTGTACTTTACCACAATGTCTGAAGAGGCGTAGCCATACCAGAACCTGACTGCAAAGCAAATACTGAAACTAAGATAATATCTTGTGTTCAGTCTCTCAGTAAATGACCACCTTAAACTGAAATGCTAATCCCAACTAGCATAGATTTATTGAAAACAGGATTTGCTTAAGTGTTGGTTTACATTCAGCAATTAGTCTGATGAGTCTGTTCTGGCTGGGACTAGCAATTGGATTTTGATCGTTACATTTAGTAGAAACTAAAGATGCCATAGCAATCTGCAATCTCCACTCTCTCATGAAGATACATTGGTATTGTAGACTGAATGTACATATTTTTGTGCACTGTAGGTGATGAAGGGAAAATCCAAAGGGTGACTGTTCATCAAAAGTGCAGATCTAAGTGCAGATATCTATCAGCAGTTCACCTTACTCAATGGAGTGTGCATTCAGAGGTTCATCCTCAAGTGGTCAACAAATCATCCATGTGACTACTTTAATGTGTCTCTGGTTGCTTCCCCCCCCCCCCCAGTTGCTAAGAACGTTCCTAAGAAAACTAAGGTTATATGTGACACTCTGCACTCTTCATAGATAACCACAAGTGAGAGCAGGCAGAGGAGAAATCTCTGTGGAAATAAAGGAGCAGGTTTCATAGTCCCATAATTGTAACTATGGTTATGTTTATTCAGCTGGCATTGCAATAATAAACCAATGCTGTCACTTTCTTTCCTAGAAAATGGAAAGGAATCTGTAAGGTGGGAAATAAAGAAAGGAGTGGGGAATGAGGCACCCTGTTGGCATTTCTGCTGAACTATATTTTTGAGCTCTACATTTCAATTGGGTCTTAGTAAACAAAACCCAGCAACAGCAGTTCATGTGTGTGCTTGCAGACAGTGTTAATACTATGAAATCCCTTCAGAAGGTCTATGTTTCATGAATCCCTCAATGCTAAACCAGTTATCACATATATCACAATGGTAATGTGAATGTAATATTCAGCACCCACTATAGGTGTGCTGGAGAATCAAAGGGCTTTGCAGGTTATTCCAAGATGTGTGTTAGAGATTTTTTTTAAAAATCAGACCTGTGCTTCAGCCGTTGATCTAAGCTCTTATTATGAGTCAAAGAAACATATTTCAGTTTCTTTTCAAGTATATTTCAAAGCTGATGAAGAGTCAAAAGAAGGAACATATCAGTAAATTAGCTGCCTAAATTGTCTGTTGTATTACTGAAAAAAACACCATGAATAGTAATGAGAAGGCCAAAAGGCTCAGTACATCTCAATAGGAAAAAAAAATCCCTTTGATGTGAAGCATGCCTCTTTTTTTCAGCACTCAAACTTCTCTCTTTCTTTCTCTTTTTCACTTCAAAAGGCTTATGATCCAAATTGAATTGCAGCATTTAGCAGCCTGCATGGGTACCAACCAATCCTACTTCACTTACAGCCAGCACAAAATCCCTAAATAGATCTTTGAAACTTAGTTTCTATGTACTTCTTCGTTACAGAAGGATATAGCTGATGGTTGATGCTACAGTGGAGGAGAGGACCAAGAAAGTTCAGGATATATGCAGACAGATTAGGTAGATACTAATGTTATTGTCTTCAAGGTTGTTTTTCCACCTACTCACTAGTATAGTATATGTGCCAAAGAGCATTGCTACAGATAACAAATACTAGATCTCTATAAATCAGAACCACCAGCTCATTGGACACAAGCAACTTTTGCCAAGACTGAATTTTTCCACCGGTGTCTGCCTATTCCTTCCAGAGTCTTCTCATCTATCACTTGGCAGCAGAGAATAGAGATGTGCCTCAAAGACAAATTTTGATTGGATCCCACTTTGGAAAGCAGCCTTATTGCAGATTGCTTCTGGCATGATCCAGGGCTCCTCACATCCAAAGCTGAATGTCACTTCGGAAATTTATTGCTTCCTATGTTTCCCTATTAACTTGAATGGTGAAATGAAGAGGCTACTATAAATTTCTAAATGTTTTCACAGAAATGGATAACAATTCAAACACAGTAGTCCCTTCTGATTGGATGAAATCTCCCAAATTTCAGAGAACTATGGAGGAAACAATAGGCATTATAGAGAGCCTGTAATTAGACTTGAAGGTTTGTTATTATTAGAGAGAACCAACTGAGGCAGTCTTTTTCACTGTACTGTGATTTGAGGAGGAGTCTTAGTAAATTCATTTCCTGATTGGAGGCTACAGCTGTCACTGACAAAACTACACCCCTTCTCTTCATCCCTTCCCTTGCCATGAAGTCCTTCATGATTTTGTTGTTCCAAGGTGTATTGGAAGAACAATTTGGTGGACAAATGAAGGAGCTTCTTCCTCAGGTGACACACTATTCTTAGATTGCACACCAGGTAGTCCATAGACTCAATAAGGACTGGAAAGTTAGAAGCTTTAGGTCCTCCATCTTAAAGACTCAAAACTGAAACCATTCAGTTTGACAACCCAGGCTGGTGGAAAACAGAGTATTACCAGGCAGTCTTTACACTGCCCATTGTGAAGATAATGTGTACCTCCACATTTGTCCTGATACATAACCTGTACTCTGGACAAGAAGCTACTCTTAGAACAGAATGCAGAGAAACAAAATGGTTTCCCATAAGCAAAGGTGTCAAATAAAGATGTGTTCTTTCTCCCTATCCATTCAGTTTGTATGCAGAATATACCATACTGGATTAGATTCAGATGGAGGAGTGAAAATTGTTGGAAAAACATGAATAATTTAAGATATGCAGATGTTATTGGTAGGAAGCAGCAACAACTTGAAGTGCCTCATGATCTGCAGTTGAATATTATGAAGATATTTGGTAGTAGCCCACCAGGCTGAATTATGGGACTGGAAAACATCAAAAGGTAAGAGGTAGAGAAGGCTTCTTACCTCCACACTGTTCCCATGCCATTTCTTCATGTCTCCGAAAAGTGGCGTGAAGAATCTTGCAAGAGTGCATGGGGAAACAAGTACCTATGAAGGCTGTCTCCATAATTGAATTATAGGACTAGGAGTTCTTCCCAAAAGTCCCATCCCTATGAGTCATCATGCTGTAATCTAATAAGAACAGCTCCCCAATAGCACTGTACTGCTAAGAACAGCTTCTGTTCCTTGCCCACCTTGGCTCTCAGTGTTCCTTGTTCTCTTGATTGATAGACCCCCCCCCCCCCCGCAGCTTGATCTGGACTGCTTCTTGAATACATATATGCTTCCTCCTTGACAATTATTGATCTGGTAAACTCTTGATTTATGAACTGACCCTGGCTAGTACTCCTGGCTATTCTTTTTCTTACTCCCTAGATTTTCACTTTGGACATGCCCTTCTGTCTTGTCAGATACTAACTCTTTACAGGGCCTGTTTGCAGGTACTTGTGGCTTGAAAACAAGATATCATTTTGGGGGGGTTTCTGCTTGTGGAAGAATCTTGCGCTTATTCCAGATTTCCGGACACATTCATCCGTGTCAAAATAATCCACCAGTTATTAACAATGCAATCCTTTCTCAAAGACTGGTAGATTATTTTGACAAGGGAGAAAATGTCTCTAGTCAGTCACACCCTACCACTACACCAGAAGAATGGTGGACTTGCTCTTTAAAGTACAGTATTTCAAGCCATGGGCCAATTTTGCTATAAGCCTTCACTATTTTCAGGAGACATTAGCATCAGGAGGTTAAAATGAAAAAGCAATGAAACAGATTCTCTGGTGAGGAAAAACAAATGTTCCAAGCGATTTTCCCCCCTCACCAGATTTAAATGAAGTATTTCAGAATGTCACTATCATGACATATGTTTTTTCCCCCTAAGCATTGCTTAAGTTTGAGTATAGAATTAATAAGAGAATCATTTCAGGCACTCATTTTAGGCATTCATGAAAAAAGCAGTTTGAGAAATTCACCAATCCACCAATTTAAGTTATCTTGTTCAGAAGTGCAGAACCATTAACTGTGTTGTGGAGAGGAACACAGGGAGGCCAGTGATAATTCCAAATGCCAGACCCCATTGTAAAACCCCCAAATTTTCATTTGGGATTTCTCCCTGAAGCTTTTCCTTGGAAGGAGAAAGAAAAGAACAGGGGTGGGGGGCATTTAAAAGTGCACACAATCCAGAGTTGGTTTGAATTCTCCAGGGAATGTAGAGTATGATACCCAGCTAAATTGGCAGTGGCTCAAATTGCATTTCTGCAAGACTAATGAAATGAGAAATGTTGTTTCAAGCTTCATGCCATGTCAGACAACATAAAACTAAAATGCCCTTGAGTTAATCAGAACAGTCTATTCAGCGTAATTCACCCATTCAAAACAGCTACTGAGCAGGCTGGAAACAGTGGTGCACTGGGCATGATTATTCTGGATAACGTAAGTGCATTTAATTGCTGAGTTAGTAGGCAGCTATAGCAAATATAGAGATTATATCAGGAAAAAGCAACTTTCATTCATCCTAAACTGTGTTTTCCCTCCCAATCACTTTCTTTCTATTAGATTTACTGATGTCTTCCTAGACAGTCAAACCTGCATGCTGCATTGTAATAGTGTTTGCTGCTAAATTTCAGCTACTCTAGGCATATCGTAAAACCCGCAACAGAAATGAGAAGAGGTAGGATATCCTGTATTGCGAGGTCTGTTGAACTATTCTCCTTGCCAGTTTTTGTAAGACCTGTTGCTATCAAACTAATGTAAAGAAGCCTTCCTGTTCACCTTTATTTGCAGAAGCTACTTTATCATGTTACCAAGAGATTCTTTAACTTCAGAAGCAGTTCAATATAAAGATCTCTCCTGTCAAATCACAGCTTCTTTCCTTAAGTACCCAGGGTCCCTGAGGTAGTTAATTCAATTGCATGGGTATACTGACATGATCTCAGCACTGTCAATCACCACTTACCAAGCATTCTCCAGTGATATCAGCACAGGCCTCCGCGTGACCAAAGCATGTGCATGGCCTGCAGATTCCACCAACAATGGTGCCGTTCACCCGTCTGTGCCTTGGCCAACAAGACTGCAGAAAATGAAACATGTTTTCACACAATGGTTGAAGGAAAATAGTAGCAGTGATACAGCATTCAATTTGATCAGGCAATATTTCTCTGTTGTTGTTTTTTTATTCTGCCCTCATCCCACATTGTTCTGATCTAGGGATGAAAATTTGTCCTAGTCTCACTCTCACACGCGAGAACAAGAAGCCAAAAAAGTTGTCTTTATTTCCTGTGAAGCATTCAGATATTTCTGATGAAACACTCTGATTTTTTTTGGAGGGGTGGAGGCAAATTGCACAAATGGCATGGCTAAGTCACAGGAGTGTTGTCTTGTTGCAGCAGCTTTCAACCTTCAGACGGGTTGTTTGCCAACTTTTTGATCAGTTAATTCTTCTGGGCTTGCTGTGTCCCTGTGTGATTCGCCTGATTTTTTGTTTACTGAAATATACGTGCTTCACAAAAGGAAAAGACAATAGTTTTGTGTAGCAGGAGATACATGGCTGCTAGTCAGAGTTGACGACACTGGGCTAGGTAAAGCAATGGTCAGGTACCAAATAATTATTTGGAAGACAAAGACTGGGTTCCAAGTACTCAGTTTTCTGTAGATACCTTTTGAGAAAATATGCAACCCATCATGAGGGAGGGGGAGGTGATTTTCTGTCATTTTCTCAGGCTGGAGTTCAGAAAATTTCTGAGAGTTAACAAACTCTCAACAGGCTATCTTGACATGTCAAGATAACCTGCCACACTGAGTGATGTGAGTGAGATAACAAGACATCTTCCCACCCACACCTTTCATCCACCCTGCATCATATTGTTCTGTAGAAGAGCATGCTGCTTCAAGTCATCTCTATGCTTGAAGAGCTGTTGCTTAGGCCAGTAATCTAACAGCAACATTAAAACAAAACATGACATCTTAAACCTACTGCTAAATCAAGACAAAGGGAAACAAACAAAACAGCACAGCTCTTCTCCCTCCAGTGAAAACAGAGGGAGGCTCTTCTCATTGTGGCTCTTCTGTCACAGTGTATTAAATGTTTCACCCATGTCTTTGGGTTGTGTGCATATCTGCCTAACCTTCCCTGGAACGTAGCACCCTCTTTTTAGGTGTTCTTTGGCCCCTGCAACAAACCACAAGGATAAAGAATAGACTGAAGTACTTATATGCCTCTAGAAAACGTGTCTTCCTTGCAAGATGTCTGCACACTGACCTTAACCGAATAGGCAGGAGTAAGACTAAAGGAGGAGTTAGCTTGCTCTTTCTTCTGAAAAGGTAAAATAAAAGCAGAGAAATGAAGAGTGGAAATCAGATAGCATCACATATTGAGATTTACAGACTCAAAGTAGTTAGAAGATAAATTACTGAAAGAAAGAAAAAGAGAGAAAACAAGGGATCTTTTCTTGAGACTTTAATCACAGCTAAAACACCACTGAGTTATCTTGGATCAAATGTTAATGAGAAGTAGAAGACAAAATTTACAGAGAAAACAGAGAGAGAACTGCATGGGTTTTCCCCACCTAATCTCATGGGGAAAAATACTCTATGTATGCAGGTGTCTGCATGTATGTTTGGGGTGTTCTTGTTTTACCAAACAACAACAACAACATTGTCAGCTCTACAGTGACATTCAGCTTCTTCACGTGAAGGTTAAAAGTGCTGTGGGCAAGTGTGTGCATACACACTCAGTTCCAGTGTCTCTGTTCATTCAGACCTTGACTTTCACAGGTTGAGCGGGAAGGTTTGAGGGATGCTTCTGCTTGTGATTACAGAGGGGCATGAACCGCCAGTTCAGCAGTTTGTGCCAGTTTGTTAATCAGCTGAACAGGTGTTCAGTGCTCTAAAGCCCTGCTTCCTCTGGTGGGTGCCACTCGGAGGCAGTGGTCTGGCTTCACTGTCCCACCTCCTCCAGGTGCTGCCTCTGAGTGGGCACCCATTGGAGGAGGCAGGGCGTTGAAGTGCCAAAACCTGTTTGGCCGATAAATGAATCGGTGGTTCACACCTATCTCTACTTGTGATCATTTGAACGAGATGTTGTGTCTTCAGACTTTCCTCTATATTCATGAAGGTCAGGGGCTGAGGGATAGGGACACCTACATCCCTTCCTCACTTTTAGCCCTCCCATAGGCAGGATCAATAACAACACAGGGCCCTAGAAGTTGTGGAAATTATTGCCATTCAAAAAACATTGCAATTTAGTACAATGTGTAATATCAATGAGCAGTTCTCAGTGGAAGGGATATCTTACAGGTGTGATTCATCAGCATCCCCCAAATGCCCTCACTTCCTGTTTAGAACAAGCTGCAAGCTAGCAGTTCTCACCTACTGTATGTTTCACAAAATTTTACTTCCAGCACAACTGTGGCGGTCAGAACCAGGTGATTTCTCTACTGTTAGGCAAGGAACACTTGGGAAGATGTAGATATGATAAATCTCAAACCTCAAAAGTACTTAAGAGGGTACAACATTTGCTGGGATTGCATACATTCACACAGAACAAAATAATCTTTCAGTCTTTTAATATCTCTTTCATCATTTTCCTCTTATTGTATCTGACTCTTCTATGTCTACATGTAAGTATATAACCTCATACATCTGTAAGTACTCAGTCAATAACTATTAGAGAAAGAGAATATTCATGAAATATGCTTAGAACTCAGAAGCCCTTCTGCATGCATAGAGTTAGTCATGGTGCTTTATTTGTATTATAGTCAAAATGTACAAGAACACTTGAAACTGTTTTCTTAAGAGTCTGCCCATTGATAATCATATACATATTTGTTTAGTAGCATAAATCCTGAAAACTGCCTGATTTGTCACAATTACTTTTTACGGAAATAAATGAAGTTTCATGGCAGCTTGAAAAACACACACGCAGGAATAGTGGTTTATAAAATTTGCCTTGTTTATTTGCTCCTTCTCGTCAAACTTCTGTTTTCCTCTGAACAATTCAAAGGGTTCTCAGGATCTGCAGGTCTTTTGATTAAAAGAGATGCATCCATTGGAGGTCAGACACAGAAGCAACGCCTTATTGTCTCACTCAGTCCAAAATGCAAGCTGGAAGTTCACAACAAATACCTGCAACAATCTTGCTGTGCAGTTATGCAAAAGGTTTAATTTTTAGCAACAAATTGTCGTAAGTCAAGAAATCTCCACAGGCAGAACCTTTTGCATATTGAGCTTTGTGACTCAGCACGTAACAGATAAAGCCCATGGTGATTTTTTAATTTATGACATTTCACCGCTAAAAGTTACACCTGTTACATAACTGCACAATAGGATTTCAGCCAATGGATTCATGAAAATCATTATATTTTCATTGGCATTCTGTGTGAGGCACGGAGAGTATTGGAGATCAAGTCTATAAATTATATGCTTGGCAGAAAGGGCTTTGCATTGAAGAGTTATTATAAAGCTTGCTTCAGTTGTAAGACTATCTGGTAATTATGATAGCAGAACACTGTTAGTAGTAATCTTATCCATCCATCCATCCATCCATCCATCCATCCATCCATCCATCCATCCATCCATCCATCCATCCATCCATCCATCCATCATTTTAGGATGTGCATCAATGGCAGGAATGCCCTTTGATAGTATGCCTTGGCATGGAGCCTCTAAGATTTTGAGTCCAATTGAGTCTCTCTCTCTCTCTCTCTCTCTCTCTCTCTCTCTCTCTCTGTGTGTGTGTACACACACATAGAAACACATTGTGTTGGGCAAAATCTGATAGTCTGACTCCATTTTTGCCATTCTGGGACAGTGAAAAATAAAATTCTCTGAAATAAAATTGCAAACACAATTCACAGGGATGATTTGTCATTTAAAAGCTATTTCATCACAATCCGACCTCAAATGGTCCTTTAACCAGTGACTAGAATGTCACTTCCAGTTTGCAAAAAAACTGTTTTGGGCCTGAAACAGATTGGGGGGGGGGGGGGAGAGTAGCCTTAAAATGGTAGATCACAGCCTTCAGCCCTATAAGAGGCACTCTGCCATTCTTCAACATTTTTCCCTATGTGGGTCTGAGCACCCACACTCACACATGCAAATATACATGCATGTGGATGTCGATGTGTATACGGGAGTCCTACTCCCTTTACAGAAGGAGATAAACACCTGTCATGTGTACCAGAGGAGAATAGTCTACATATATCTGTGCTTGGGTGAAGTAAGTAAGTAAAGTAAGTAAAGTAAGTAAAGTAAGTAAAGTAAGTTAGTAAATTTTACTACCCTGTATGCCTATGTTTTCTTTGATGCACCTTCCCTGGGCAAAATGGTCATTTCTATGGTTATCAGGAATATACTTAAAATGGACTTGTTAACAAAATCTTACGTATATAGGGTCTTCAATAAGGAGAAGGATAAACCTTAATTAGGAGAACAGACAGGAACTGATGAGGGTCAAGGTAAAAACTTCTCCATGCTTGAGCCAAAATATCGAAAAACAAGGAAAGATTTCAAAAAAGAACAATAGGAAACTGATGATACTTCAAGGTGGAAAATTCTCAGTTCCTAAGCCATAACTTAAATAAAGCGCCAAGGTTAGTAGGGAAGGTTCTATCAGAGCTCTTGATCATAGGCAAAAGGGTGGATATGCTATTCCTGAGATCAAAGGCAAAATAGGATTCAGAATGCAAGGGAAATAAGAAGCATCAACACTTTAAATAAATAAGCATGGCATTTCATTTCATTCCACCTTTGCTCTGTTTGTACATACTTTACAAACAGGCTTCAAAGGCTGGTGGTTAGAAACACTCTTTAGTTAGGAAATGCTTTCTGATGAGCTTGCTTCTAGCTACTGAAAACTAATACGTTTGCCTGGGGACAAGCAGTTTTATTCTTTTAATCCTCATGCACTACAGTAGCACAGTTTAATCTGGCAGATGTACACAGATCTAGTTTTGCAGAATGTACACAAAAGCAGACTCTCGGGGTGGACATTCTATGACACAGGGCAAGAATACAAGTTTTATTTTACTTAATCTAGTTTCAGTTTACTTTTTCTGGCTTGGGTGTTTGGGTAAAATTTAACTCATTCTGCACACACAGCTGTTCCTTTGGATATGAGGCTCTATTATATCCCACCCCTAACCCCAAAAAAGGGAATTCTCGCTGATGATGTAAAACATCCCACACTCCAAAGAATGGCTGAAATCCAGTTGGCATAACTTTATGTCACACAATGAGGATGACATGGTCTGGCAATATTACTCTTTATCTTATTTTAATTTAAAGCTTCCTATTTCCCCTTCAGGTTCTGTGACGCCCTGGGGGTCCCTTTGTCCTGGAGAAGCATGTAGGAGCCTCAGGAGGAGGGGGGGGGGAGACTTTCGTTTAAAAAAATGGCTGCCAGATCACCAGCAGAGATTTCCTGATATGAAAGGTTCCCTTCTTGTCCTGAGGCTCCCAAAGGCTTTGCCAGAACAAAAGGGATCCCTAGGGGGCCTTGGAACCTGAAACGGGTGAGAATGCTATAAATTAAATTGAAATAAAGAATCATGTAGCTAGGTGATGACATCATTCTTGTGGCCTGGTGTAAAGATTTCAGCCAATGTTTGCTTATCTTAGTGCCTGTAGGTGTTTTTTTTAAGGAAGATAGTATAACACAGCCATCATTTAATGTTTACATTATATTTTTGCTCAAGATCCAATGGTATAATTTGTATATAATGTCGCTAAAATTGAGATTTTCTTCCCACTCCCCTCCTGATGCAGCCGTCTGTGGTTCTTTTCTGGGAAAGGATTTTAGGATGCTTGAAGGCTACATGAAGAAGGGAGAGTTGCTGATTTCTGCAGAAGCAATGCAATGCAGTGGACATAAACCACTGGTTTTTTAAACATAATGTTTAATGTTATTTTAATTTTAGAATAGTACTGATGATTTTTTTTATACATGCTGCCATGGAGTCCTTGGGCTCCTATGAGTCCCAGTCTGGGGAGAGAGGCAGAATATAAATTTAATCACATACCTAAAAATTAAAACCCATATAGAAGTATACTACATTATGATCAAAATCCTTTTGGGTGGATCTGCCTGGACCATGGGAATGAGGGCATCAGTAGGCTTTCTTGTATGCCTCTGGGGAGCATGTGATTGTACTGCATTGTGTGTGTACCCCCGAGTCACAAAAGGCAGCTCCCATCAGTGGCACTCACCCAACAGCATTGCAAATTACAATAACCAAATAATTTACTGCAGTATACTATATTACACAAGATAAATAATCACTACACATAGTATACACATTACTTTCTTTCCCCCCCAAGTCGTGTCTGTTTAAAAAAGATTTCTAAACTGCTCTAGAATAGCAGGAACAAGAGAGAATGTATGAATTAAGGATCTAACCCTTAAATAGCATATATACAATCATGGTGTGCTCTAAAGTAAAAGAGAGCTGACAAGTAAATGCCCAGAGTGCCTGTATAAATGGCATATTGTTTATAGTCTTGTGAAACAGAACATCTTTGTGATTTAAAGCTCTTCCTTAGAGGCATGGTTTTGAAAATTTCTGCATTTCAAGCCACCGTGAGCAATGCCTTTGCAAATTAGTTAAGCATATGTGCTCTCACTCTGAGTATGTGTGAGATAGAAATAGGAAGAAAATATGGAAATGTTACATTTGTGACCTTCAACAACACTGCATTTTCTAAACCAGGAGTGGGCATCATACAGCCTGTGAACAAAAGCAACCGCCAGTCCCTCTAAACTCTGCCACCAAATTTAAGTACGAAACAGTGAAAGGACCTTTGAAATAAAATAAGAAATGTTCAACTCAGAAAGGCTTTTGCAGTTTGAGAAAGTCTCTTTTACAGCAAGTATTTCATGTTCCTTCTAAGGGCTTTTTGCAGTTTGGTGACAAAATTTAGCAGCACAATTGGGCACTGAATTTTAAAGCTTGTTGAGCTAGGCATTTGTCCCACTTTTTGGTGCATTTGGGGGCAGATTGGTTTCCTCTTTTTTTCTTTTTCTGGAAAGCACACAACATAATCACCAGAGTGGAGCAATTTGCCCTCAGGGCACCCCAACTCACACCTTTTTGAGCCCTTGTCTGAGGCTTCTACTTTTTCGGTATGGGTTGGTGTGCTCAAGTTTAATCCATTCCCAGTGCATGCGATCTCTGGATCAAGATTTGCAGCTCTCAAAGCTGGCAGTGCTCTTTCCAGCTTGAATTTTCCTTACTGTGAAGTGGCTTAATAAACCTAGACTGCAGACAATTTCTGGATTGGCACTACACAAAAGGCAAAGAAAAAACAATATTCTAAGTGATCCAGTGTATCAGTGATAGTCTAGCATAGGCAAAAATAACAATTTCACTTCACCTGCCCCTCTGCAGAGGAGCAGAGGAAGTGTTCAACTGAAAACATAAGAAGCCAGAAGGTTGCTTGAGGTCGATATGTCCTCCCCCCCAGCTTCAAGTGATCTTATTTATATTGCACCAGCTCTCACTGAAAGAGCCAGTGTAGATGTGCTCTCAACCAGTGGGTGGCAGGGTGGGGACAATAGTGCCTGCTGAAGAAATTGGCCCATCCTTATTCCAAATCAATGGGGCAACTATCGTAGATGTGGAAAAAGATGGAAAAAGCAATCAAGGGGGATTGAAAAGATTTTCATTCTGAACTGTCTGGGAAGGATTTAAAGGGTTGCAGTCTTCCTTTGATCTTCAGCCACCAACCTCCCTCCTTTATGTGTGATTGTTAATCGATTTTAGCAGTGGCAGTATACTTTTCATTTGTTGGAAGTGGTTTTGAGGCATGAGGATGGATCCAGTTTGAGGATCACATGGTGCAGAGATGCTCCCTTCTATGAGAGTGGGTACACAGAAACTACAGTAGGACCATGATATCCGTGGGATCAGTACTTACAATTTGATTTGTCAGCTGCTTGAAAATATTAAATATCAAATTAAAAAAATAATAATTCCAAAGTGTATTACCAGAACTGGCTACTAGAGGGAACCAGAGACTATGCTGTATATAGCATTTCTATGTCTGTGCTTTTTGACATCTGCAGGAAGGCTTGGAACCAATCCCCACAGATACCATGGTCTTACTGTATATGTATGTCCAGCTCACAGGCTATTCAACGCCCCTCAGTGCCAGGTGCCAAGTGGAGCCACACAATGGTGTATGTCCATGCTGTTAGTCAGCTGATGTGTGATCTCTCCTCCATGCTAGAGCCAGAGGTGTGGCAGCTGTAACTAATAAAGTTGTGGGCATTTTTGTTCCAATCATGTTGTGGTTAATCCCAACACCCTAGCCTCTGGAGCCATGGAAGGTTAACCAGCAAAATTCCTTTTCAAAGTAATGGGATTAACTTCTTCAGAATGATTCCTATTGTAGAAAAAAGTTATATCAGGACTTTAAATGCAATCCAAAGAAGGATGAACAGATGAGAATCTTCATTTCCTAAAGCATACAGTGCAATATTTTTTATGAATACAGATGTGATGCAGATGGGGTAAAAAAATAGCGGAAGCCAAATATAGTAATGCATGCTCATTTTCCCCACCATCTCACAAATGATTTTTCCTCCCTTCTTATCTCCAGCATGGTCCCAAGGATGACAACTGACACAGGATTAAAAATGACCACTTTAAACAATGATTTCAAAAATTGTTAATGCCATTGTCTATAGGCCAAACTAGATAAAATTGCACTTTTCCCTTAAAACTCATAGACATTGAAATTTTCTTCCTCTGCATCAGACTGAGGGGAACCCAGTCCTTTCCTGTTTCTCCCCAGTCCAGCCAATAATGTTTCCTATGACAAAGCTTCATCAAAAGCTATGGTTTGAAGGGAAAAGCAGCTTTGTGTGAACAGCAGCTTGAGATAGATGGAGTGAGGACATTTTAAATTTAGGAATGGAGGATGAAAATACATACATGCTATGTATTATTCTTGAGTTGGACTAGAGCTGCCATGTGGGGTTTCAAAAAAGAGAGGAGAATTTGAGTCCAAATTTCTCCTTGTAGCCACACATAGAAAGGGGAGAAGACTAGATGATACCAGGGGAAACAATAGTTTCTTGTGATGTCTGAATGTGGCCATTGGGACTCTGAAGTAGACATGAACATGACTGTTCTGTGGCTTCATTTGAAAGAGGCTGTTCCCTTGGTATTCTTTTGTCAACCCACTTGCAGTGCATTGGTTTTGGAATTTCAGATACATCACTCAACTGGAGATAAATGAACTTCTTTCCATTAAGATGCTTACTTCACAGGAGGTCCCAGAATACCCTCGAGGACAGTGGCAAACTTCAACAGCAGACGCATATTTTTGTCCTGTGGAAGAGGAATCAGCAGCTTCCAAGCTGACACCACTCAGCCTACGGTGTAAGAATAAGATACACAGATTACTAGGAAGTTGATCTTTAGAGAGTTTTTCCCAGCTAGACTGGGATGGAAGGAAGGGGATACTTTACTGTTGAAATTGTCTGCAACCATTTGTTTGTTTCAAGTACACTTTCCCTCATTCCATCTGTGGCTTTTCTCTTGATGTTACTCATGTTTCTAGTGGGGCAGGCTCACAAAGGGAAGCTGTCACAAGTGCATCCACAGTAGCAGGCCTGGGCTTAGCTTGCAATCTGTATATCTTTTTTTCGATTGGAAGTACACAGAGAAGTAGGCTGTTTCTCAAAGGCCAGAGCTAAGGAACGGTCAAGCACTAACTCCTCTCTTCCTAGGCAGAAAGTGTTTCATCACTTTCATCACATACACATACATAACGTCTTAACATTTCTTTGGTTGTGGAAAACAGACTAGTACATAAAGTTTACAAAAATTCTACAAGAGAAATAAACAAAGGGAATCATTTTTCACTTCCAGCATCCCATATGTTATCTAGTAAAAGGAAACTGACAAAAAAAGGGGGGCTTTCTTTGTGTTCTGAAAAATAACAAAAGAATTTTTCACAGACCTGCTTTGATCTGATAATAGCCGTATGAACTACGGAGGGGCAACCAGTTTACATACTCAGCTCCCTGAAGTTACATTGCACTGAACTGCTCTACCCTAACAGCAGTTTGTTTTTGCAGCAGAAATGGGGAAGAAGAGGAAGGGAAAACATGTTTGGTTCCCATTTCGATAAGAACAGACCTGGGTTATGTGTGGCATTTGGCCTTTGGGCTCCTCACAATATTACAATGCAATTACTTTCCCATCAAAATTGTATTTAGAAATGCAAATATTCTGGAAAACAATGTATTAATATACTGTATGCATATTTGTTAAACAGTATACAAAAAGGCATATATATTAGGAGACAGTATTTGCAAGAATGTGTATATTAGCTAGAAAAGGCAAATAAAACATATGCAAAAGTATGCATGGATTTAAAAGGCACAGGATTTTGTATTTGTATTTAGCGGGGTGGTGATAGTAAAAATAGGATAGAATGAATGAATGCTTGATTTAAAAAACAGCATCCCTACAGCTGAATAACTTTTAAAACATCTAGTCCTTCTTAAGGACTGTGAAAGAGACACGCTCAGTTCTTTTTCTTCTGCCCCCATTGCACTTCACGGGAATACTTGGAACCTACCATTCCCTAGTCATGTGACCCATGACCTCTTTGATTCTACTCAAATACAGCTGTGTTTCCTCTTCTGTCTCATCACTGAGATCTCAAGAGTAGTGATGAAGGACAGAACAAAATATTTCAAAAATGTTCCCCCCATGAGACACGATCAGAAGAGTTTTTTGTGAGGGTATTTTTTTATTTTATTTTTTGCATTTCAAGATATTTGCGAAAAAGTCACAGAACTACTTTCTCTGTTAAAAACTGAGTTTGCTGGGGTTTTTTTTTTTGCTCTCATGCATGAATGGAAAAAAAATCTTACAGCAGTTAAGCATTTTTCAAGGTGGTGTCTTGATGTGCTGCTTTTTTTTAATCTGCAATAAGAAAAACTGCAAGGATTTGGTACATCTTTATTCAAGAGGAAAGGCAGGGGTAGACCCACTGAGACAGTCAGGAGCACACATTCCACTGTCAGAAATCTCTCTTGACAGGGGTCAGCTCAGGAAGAAAGATCTACTGAGGAGAAAGGGTCCACTTGGAAGAATGGAAATAATAAATGCAAGGAATAAATCAGTAGAAGAGGCAGTAGATAGATTGAGGGATAAACAGATAAGATATATGGTTTTAGTCTCCTTTGGGCTTTACAGCAAGCCAGCCAATTTCCCTTTTTCTGTCCTTGAAATCACACCATGCCTTCCTTCATCTACAGTGACCACTCTCTTATAATCCATTTTAGCAACATGATGAAGTTGTCACCTTCCCTCCTGTCAGCCACTGGAGGGGAAATCTGGCCAAAAAAAAAAATGAAAAGAAAAAAACACAACAACAATTTTGTGGCACCTTAAAGACTAACTGCTACATTTTAAGGAGCCTCATGGCGCAGTGGTTAAACTGCTGTACTGCAGCCAAAACTCTGCTCAGGACCCAGGGTTCAATCCCAGGTAGCCGGCTCAAGGTTGACTCGGCCTTCTATTCTTCCGAGGTTGATAAAATGAGTACTGAGCTTGCTTGGGGGGGGGGGGGGGGATGTGTAGCCTGCATAATTAACTTGTAAACCACCCAGAGAGTGCTTTAAGCTCTATGGGGCGGTATATAAGCAGCACACTTTTTTAATGTGAGGCCTCGTGGACAAGTCCACTTCTTCAGACACTATCCTTCCTTTTCCTTTTACAAACACGCCATAGATGGTATTAAGAGGAACAAACACATTCCAGATCCTTTTCAGAATTTTTCCACCTTTCTAATATTGCCTTTACGGTACATTCCTACATAGGGTTTCATTTGAGATGTCACCAAACAAGTCTATGAAAAGTTTACAAAGATTATTAAAAGTCATATGCAAATTCTCGCATCTGTAAAGATAAGAAAATTTTCCAGTGTCCTTCTTATCCGGTTTGTCCACTGAACCACACTGTCACTGCCTAGTGCTTTGTAATATAATTTGGGACAATGAGAAAGAGTTACACACAGAACATTTCACTCCATATTATTCCACATTTGTATTCGCTGAGCAGTTCCAATTTTCATTAGGTTCTGCTATTTGGTAAATGGTATTTTAATGCATTTAACAGTTTTTATTCACTGAAAAAAAAACCTGCAGTGAAATTTTCCCCACTTCAATGTAGTGTTTTCTATTGCTCTGTGCCATTCTGCAGACATTAAAGTGCATAATGTTGGCTGTAATGGGACACAAGAACTCAGAGATCCTTGAGAAATTCAAGTATGTAGACCAAATATTTAATACAACGACAAGTGTGGCAGACCCCATTGACTCCTAAATGAAAACAAAATTAAAAGAGGATGTAGCATCTGAAGCCATAGCTGCACAGTTTACAATCTGCTATCACGTTAATTGTTGTATCAGCACCAATGTGCAATACTGCTGGAAAGCTTTGGAGTCACATCATCTACATTTCATGCAACATTATCTCACAGTTGCGCTCAGTACATAGTGCCAAATTTTACTAGGTGCTGAAATGTGAACACTGGCTACACAGATCCTGACCCATCACACTTCTCAATATCATGTGGACTAAAGAGACCTTTGTTGCAGTTGGTCATGAAAACACTGGGAAGTTTATTGCTTCAATCACTTCTTGATTACTACCAAGAGATCCCATCAAGCAAAGAATGACCTAGTGATTACAGTTAGATGTTCTCTTTTCCCCCAACATTTTCATCGTTCCAGATTTTCTATATTTCTAATAATTTCCAAGACATTGAATTGGTTCTGGGATGTACTATTTTGGCTGATATATCAGGGGGTTTGCTGGTTGGCTGTTGGAATTATATATATATAAAACAGGAGAATTCCTGTTTCATCAGGATATATATATATATATATATATCCACAACAGGGATTGGAATTGCATTGCTCCATCATGGAATCCGGTGTGAATACGATGAAACAGAAATTCTCCTTTTCATTCTGCTTCCATTCTACTGCTTTCTTTCCCTGTGTCTGACTTTCTTTCTCTATGTCTGACTTTCAGAATGGAGGAGAGTGAACAAATACATATGTTTGCATATCCTGACACAGGCCAAATGGATATATTGCAGGGAGCTTGTAAGCGCCACCACAAGCTCCCTGCAGTTCACAGTCCTTTATGTGGAGTGGGGATGTGACAAGTATTTGAAAGAGCCATCCCTCAAGGAGGTAAGAGGGATGGCTTGTAGACAAAGGGCCTTTTCGGCAGCTGCCCCCAGACTATGGAACGCCCTCCTGAGGGAGATTTGTCTGGCACCGATGACATTTTGACATTTTGGCGCCAGGTCAAAACCTTCCTGTTCCAGAAGGCTTTTAATTGAAATAATATCAACTGTGGGTCTTGATGGCAATTTTTAGAGTATATATTTTAATTGTATTTTAATTGTTTTATCTTTTTTATTGTATTTTAATTGTTGTAAGCCGCCCAGAGACCTTTGGGTAGTGTGGGCGGCATATAAGTTAAATAAATAAATAAATAAATAAATAAATAAATAAATAAATAAATAAATAAATAAATAAATAAATAAATAAAGTATTTATTCTCTAGGATGCTTCTAGACTCACCATATTGAGACTGCCTGCTGAAATTCCCCTCCCCAGTTATACTGGTGAGATTTCCTGGCTTCCTGTGAATATAAGACCCCAGTCTTGTTTTTCCTCTTTATTCCTCTTGTACTGTATAGAAAATGGACAAATTCTTCACAGCTTAATCTCCTTGAATCATGTCTAGGAAAGATGCATTGTGCCCAGGACTTGCAACAGTCAAGTGCATCTTAGCTTTTCTTCTGTCCTTTTGAGGTTCATCCTGTGCAGGAAATATGTCATTTCCTGCAAATATTGTAACAATCTTAAGCAATATGGCATTTTACCCAGAATAAAATAGCCAAGAATCATTCAAGAAATGAAACAAAAGTTCCTGGGGAGTGGGTTCATGCAGTGAAATTTCTCTGCAAAGAGAAAAGAGCAATAAGCAACAAGACTGACATCTCCAAGGTGGAGGGATGTATTCACTACATCTCAGCATACACAGGATCTGATATATGATCTACACTTTGGAAAAGTGAAGAATAAAGATTTGGGTGTACAGAGCCTATTTGCGTCAAGATACGCACACATACATGTGGAGGGTGGCCCATGGTTGTGGGGGATTCATTTTACAGTGATGGACCCATCATAGCCTAAGGGCTGGAAGCAAGGTCAGCAGACATGATTCCACATTTGTCCATGCATTGATCTTTACTCGTTTTGAACATCTGCAGCGTGCTACAATACAGAATAGACCCACTATGGGTGTTTTGCTAGAGCTACAGAAAAAACAAAAGGTTTGTATAGACTTGGAAGTGGAAAAGAGGAGCACTGACATTAAGAAAATTAAACTCCATCAGCATAGGTTGGTTGCAGTGACATATGAAATGCCTTATATGTATAAGCTTCATAACATACTGTGAGCAAGACAATCTTTCACAGGGAACATATAGAGATGTAGTAGCTAATGAAGTCTTCTTGGCCATAGAGCTCTTTCTGCATGGGAGTGGAAGGTCTTCTAGAAATTAATTTTCATCATTGCTACAGCTGCAAATATGGCCACTGGGGACACTGTTCTTTCTTTCTTTATTCACATCAGAGTGTTGCACAAATTAAAATTATGGATGTATATGAAATATAGGTAAAATTAAAAATAAATTAAATTTTTAAGGCAATTAGACTATTTATGACCAGAAGTAGGCTACTTCAATAGCATTATCTTGGCCATCTGCTAGATCTTCTTTTGTGCATGTGGTGGGGCATAAATTGCATGGAGAGAAGTGCTGCATTTATTGAATTTCTCCACAGTCACAAAAAAAGCTGTTGTGTAAACTTGGCACACACTGTTGAAGGGGAAGAAGCCGCCCCATATGGAAACTGCAATCCTCAACACAATGCTAGATGCCTTAAGTACAATGTTCTTGATTTACTCCAAATATTTACCCTGAATTGCTTACATTATTCCTTTGGTGCAATATGTCTCACACTAGCTGCAGTAACAGGCTTGTGTAGCTAGTTAGAGAAGAACAGTCAGAACTGGTTTTTGAAGATGTTGAAAGTCATAGAACAGTACATGTCCTTGAGAAGCAAGTTCCATGCACAAAAGAAAAATTAAGGGCCTAGGCAGAGGTGACAGAGAAATCTTGAGACCTTGAGATGAATGAGGATGGCAGATGCTCAACATGAAGGGCACACATGAAGAAACAGGCAAAACAATGAGGAACGATGTAAAGCCATGGACAGACCTAATGGTAAGGAATCTGGAAATGGTGTGCAGTGAAAGGTCACCAGGCATAAGATTACACTTCAGTGCACTGGGCTACTCCAGCAAAAGAGTTTTTAAGAGAGATTAGACTATCATAATATGATATAAAAGGGTTGAAGAAGATAAGATCACAGGAATGAAAGGAAGCATGGCTCAGTTGTTCAATCAAATGAAAATAAAGGGTGTTTGTGGTTGAAGTTTCTGGCTGTGGAGCCAGAGGTTGGGCGTTTGATTGCCTACTGTGCCTCATTGATTCAATGATCCATAGGATCCCTTCCAGCTCTGCAGTTCTAAAATGACGATGGTGGTGGTGGTAATGATTAAGATTTGGCAACATTTTGTATCCAGGCAAAGTCACCAAGTTACATGTCCCAATAAGGGTGGGAATGCTATGGTAATCCCAGCTGTTGTTTCATCCATGTGAAAAATATTTGCCTTCCTATGTCTAATTGTACTTCTGATGAGTAATAAGAGTTGGGAAGCAAAACATTAATGCAAAGCAGGTAGAGAGAATGAAACCTGATGCTAAATTGCATCAAATTGAAGGTGAGGATGCTGGATTGAATGAAAGGTACAAAACAACAGTTAATTTCCCACAAAATAAGCCCCAGAGTTCAACCAACGTAGCCCTTCTCATCTAAACAAAACAAAACAAACAAACAAAGTTATCCAGTTAAGGATGAGGTAGTTAGAAGATGGCAAATCTCTTCTGGAAAACTTCAGTGACATAGACAAGCAAACTGCACATGCTTTCAAGGAAACCAGCTATTTTTAAATGGCACAAAAGTGCAATCCTATACAAACATTCACATGGAAATAAATTCAACTTAATTTGAAGGCCTTACTTCTGAGCAGTGGTGGCTCACAGACTCAGCAGAGAAGGTTTACCCCAACATTGCAGAGGAGGTACCTTTCCCATGCCCCACTCCCTGCTTATGAGCAAGCCAGTTCAGAACTGCTGAAACAAGATCCCTAATAAAAGGGCATTTGGTAGTGATACTCAATTTGTTTGCCATTTTGTACAAAGGTATTGGTAATATTGTTAGTGGCACTAAAAGAGTTAGAAATCTCAGTGCAAATCAACAGCCAGGCTCTGGGGAATGCTCGCATAGAAGCGTATTGCTACTCCCTTTATTGCACTGTATTTTATTTAAGAGATGTGAAGCTGAATGACAGAGAAACTGAATGTACTAATGCATAAATAGTGTAATAAATATTTTTCTTTGTATATTATTTGTGTCATTATCTGTTTCCACACCTCTTTGTTACATCAAAATTACCTCTGGGTCAGGAACTGGTTAATTTCTATTGAAATGGTTTTAAAAACCTTTGGTTCTCAAAATATTTATGACATTTCTGTGCTGTTGTATTTGGCATTGAAAAAAAGTAGTAATATTGTTCCATAAAGCAAAATGGTCTGAAGCTAAATGAAGACGACGTGGAGAAAAATGGAGATCAACCTCCTCGATAAAACTTCTGAACAAAGAAAATTATTTCACCGTTTTGCAGGCTGATCAAGTGTAATCTCAACAATTACCTGTAGATGGCATTCATCCCATAGCTGTATGTCGCTCTTATGAGGAGTTTCTTTATATTTGCCAATACAGCCATGAATTCCCTTCTGCTGACCGGAGTGTCAGTCCCATGCAGCATAAATAAGTTGTGTTTCAGCAACACTTCTTCCGTGTGCTCTTCAAACGGATTTAGGTGAATTCCCTCCTGTGATGTACTGATTCGGAAGCCACTTCCCTAGTAATTATACAAAAAAGTTATGGGTGCAAACATTTCAGAGAAACAACACATGATGCCACACAGGGAACACAACGCTGTGGCATAAATATATGCTGCTAGACACTTTTATGCACCTGATATACTAATCAGAATGTGATATGAATACCAGTGTGGAAACTTGGATAATGACGGCACAACGCAATTTAAATACAACTTGTGGAACCTTATTCAGGTGTTCAGCATTAGAATTAAATAAACATCCATGATGAGACCACTCTAGCTCTGTCTCCTCAGTTGTCACTTGCTTACATGAAAAGCAACTGGTATGAAGAGGCGAAAGTAACTCTTTCACATGTAGAGGGTCCTCATGGAAGTCAGAACTCTGGAAAACTCGAGTTCTGGCTCACATGAAGGCCCTCCAAATGTAAAAAAGAAAAAAGAAAAAAAAGAGAGAGATTTCCAGGTTCATTATTTTTCCTGTGAGCAAAATAATGATAGAAGGGGCACTCTGGAAAATTTGTTTCTTCCTCTGTTTACTCAATCCTAAAAGGTTGCATAACTCAGTCACTTGGGTATTTACCTGTGGAGCCAGAGGTTGGGAGTTCAATTCTCCAATGTGTCTCCCAGGAGAAAAGCCAGTCTACAGTATGTAGCTTTGGGCAAGCTGCACAGTCCCAGGGCACCCCCAGAAGAAGGGAATGATAATTCACTTATGAATACTTTCTAGCTAGAAAACCCAGAGAAAGGTCACTATCAGTCAGAAACAACCAGATGGTGCATTTTTATCATTATAATAAAAGGGAATGCTTGAACAGGGGTTCTGTTTCAGACCCATCACTTCTCAAATGAGCAAAATTATAATGGTGAGGCACAGCCAACATGTTTCTCTCCTCATGTAACAACAGCAACAATAACAAATGTTCCTCAAATCAGTTCTGACTTGTGGTGACCCTTTCCAGAGTTTTCCAGGGAGAGTGTACTCAGAAGTGGTTTGCTATTCCTTTATTTTGAGGGTGCCCTGAATCTGTGCAGCTTTCCCAAGGCTGCACAGGCTGGCTCTACTCCCAATCTTTGGCTCCACAGCCAAACAGCTAAACCACTGAGCTAAATATTATGCTGTTTTAAAAATAATTTTTACATAATTATAGTGGCCAAGAGCTTATAACATGCTGCTGGAGTAAAAAGCATTGGCAGTGTTCTTGTGATGGATTTCAGAGGCTTCAGTGGCAGCTAAAACAGCACTGGTTTGTTTTGGCATCTGGGGTCCTCTGCTTGTGGGGGGCAAGTAGGGCAGTATCAGATGCCATACTGCATAAGCCTTAAAGAGGTGACAATGCTTCTACAGCTAGGGATTGTGACGATGTGATGTGTCTATAGGATCGTGGCCATAATTATATGAGAATAATGGAAACCAGCCTCTATATGCAGTGTAAAGTGCTTGCAGTGTGTTTATTCCAGTCAACCTATTCATTACATATAAGTACAAGGCAAATTTAACAATAAGTGATTTTCTTTAAAGTACGTAAGTGGGATCTATATGTAATTCTCTTTCTTCAAGAGAGGCCTTTAGAATTCATCCTGCACACAGTTAAGCTTTAAATCATATTTGAATCAACAGGACTCAAGCACATTTCCTTGCATCACACCTTCTGTGCTGCTTATTACTATTACAGCACCCTAGTCATCATCCTAGAAGAATATACTGCTGCATTTGTATGTTTGTCCTGTTACACTTGACTCTTTTTCATTTTTTCCCCTCCACTGTTCCTAAGGAAAGGGTTGTGTACTTGGTTCATTTTTAGCCACAAACTGTAGCTGCTGTGTGGCAATTCACCCTTTCCACAGAACAAACAGTTATGACATGTGCTAATGCTCTACCTCTAGGATGACATCAGACTGAAGCATCGCTTGGGCAGCAGCATCTTCCCCAGTGAGGTCATATGAAATGGTGAATTTCAGATGTCCTCCAGCAGCTGTTATCTGTGGTAAAGAAGAATGATGCTGATTACATAGCAGAAAACATGCCTTTAACCATTTTAAACTACTCTTTTCCAATTACCGTGCTTTCAAGGGAAAAGATTTCCATTGTGGCGAACAGACATGAGGATGATATAGAGCCCCAAGGAAGGAGTCATTACAAACTGTTCCTTTCCTCTATGTGTTCTTCCCCTCTACCGCCCCTCCTCTTCTACTCTCTGCCAGAACTGCGTTGCTTCAAATAAGCCATTCTTACATATGTGCTTTTAGATACTTCTAACTACTAGAAAATGATGAATGTATGCCCACACTTCTCCTCAAAGGTCTGATGTATAGGTGGAATACAATATCTATCATGATATAATTATGTTCAACCAATACGTTCTACTTCTGTTCTTTTTTTTAAAATATCCTTTACACAGGAGGTGATGTTTAGATTAATAAATGGTAATCATAAGAGGAAGTGGGACTGTATTCCTCCCCCCTTCTCTCCTTTCTTTCCGTTCTGTTCCTAATTCAGTTTTGGGGCCAGTGAAGAAGAATGGGTCAGTAGGCCTGGAGGAGAAGGATGCTACTACTGAATGCTTCATATGAGATATAACCCAAAACAGAGGGATTTGCCCCTAGGAAATAAAAACAAATGTAGTTAGAAAGAACAGCACAGCCGTTTCCTTCTATAGGCATCTCTATCTGACTGCTCCTTCGCCTCCACATTTGTTTACAATATGAGCCCAATAACCTCAAGCCATCTTTTGACCCTGTAATACATTTTCTGTCTTTTTCGTTTTGTTGCTGTTCATCAATAAGGTTTTTAGAGATGCCGATCATGGCATTCCAGGGAACAGCGGAGAACACACGTTCTTAGGAACAAATCACAAATGAAAATATTCACAGTGAGTGCAGCATTCTTAATTTATTTTTTGGACTGAATATAAAAGAAGAATAAATTACTCTTTTAAGAAGAGTGAAGGAAGCCATGGTTCATATTTAGGTACAATAAAGTGTTGAGGATGAAAATCTGCCTTCCCTTCCATTTAAACACCAACACAAAGAGAAACGAACACACACACACACACACACAAATCCATTCCCACCTATATTGTTGACTAACAGCACTAGCCGGGCATTCAAAAAGGAAGGGAGTTGTTTATTATTATTATTATTATTATTATTATTATTATTATTATTATTATTATTATTATTATTATTATTATTATTCTCAAGGCTGTTCCAGAGGAAATAATGTGCTGCTTTGTATCATCATTCCTCATAGCAAGATATTTACCCTTGTATGGTGTGTATGAATACATAAAGGAGTTTCCCAGTATAATGTGACACATTCTTATAGGAAGGAATACAGATTTAATAGAGTGGATTACATTATTTGCTCTATGATAACAATGATTATCAATACATTATATCATCCCCCCCTTTTAAATAAGAAATATTGAGCCACTGTGTGCTCTGGATAAGACTGCAGTGTTTCATTGCCATTTTTAAAAGGTGCCTCTCAGCAAATATACTAAACAGTGGATCATCACTGCAACAAGTAGTAGAATCTTGCCAATACTACTTTCACTTGGATTTTGCAGAACCTCCTGGTGGATTATGCTGTACGATTATACTAGAAATTTCTTTGGGGTGTGGGGGGGGGGGCTATCTCTATAGGTATAATGATAAGAATATTGAATGTATAAAACCTTCATTGCTTTTCTCCAGGCTATAAAATTAGAATACAATCGATTTTTTTGTTTTGTCTTAGAAGCCCCAATTGTGACCTTCTGAAAGGAACTGCAATAATTGAAAAAGGCAATAATAAATTATTGTGTTAAAATTGACACATACTGCATACTCAGGCATTCCATTATCTGCAGTACAGATTAAGTGTATTTCTTTTTTCTTCTTCTATCTGTAAAATGTATGATTCTGCAAACATCAATATAACCAACATTTCATCACTGATATCCAGCCCCCACTTCTTCTCAAAGCAATATGGCAGACTCCATAATGTGCTCAAGTTGGGAAAACTGAGGCATTTCCCCCCTCTTTCTTATATTTACAATCCAATCCCATCCAACATTACCTTGCTACTAGGAGATAATGCTATTGCTGTGTATGATTGGAAGCTGCATGGAGAAGACTTTGGATATTGCATAAGGTACCAGTAGGAACAAGTTACCCGTTGGCAAAAGTTACCAGTAGGGACAAGCACTTTCCAATGCTAACCAAAGGCTGGTGAGTATGTCTGAATATTCATGGAATTGGTGGCATGGCTTTCAAACAAAGCTAGGTTCTGCTTTAGAATCCAGACACAGATGTTTCTAGGAGCACTTCAAGGCTATGTACTGGCAAGAATCAATCCTGTTAATAATGGGAACCCACTATTCAAACACAATATATTTCAACCAGCTTTATTCCTAGTGTTAGCCATTTTTATTTTCAACTAGCATGCCCATATATTCTCCATAATTGCAGACAATGAAGAACATCTACCCTTGGTATTTCACTTCTTCTTTTGAATGATGCTAGAAATGAAATAAGATGGAATGGGCATAAGATGGTCCCTCTGGAGGCAAAAATGTTGAAACTGTGGCTGACCTACTTTGGACACATTGTGAGAAGGCAGCATTCACTAATGCTGGGAAAGATGGAAGGCAGCAGGAAAAGACAAAAACCAGATACAAGATGGACCAACTCCCTAAAGGAAGCCACAGGCTTGAGTTTGCAAGAGCTGAGCAGGGCAGTTATGGACAGGACATTCTGGAGATTGTTCCTTCATGTGATCCTTCATGTTGGGGGTGACTTGATGTCACATAACAACAACAAGAGCAACACCAACAAAAGCTATTAGTTATCCCAATAAACCTTGGCCAGAACTACACTCCCCAGAAAAAAACAGATTGAATGTGCAGTGACTGCTGTCATAGCACACAGCATCAAGCCCTACTATGGTTCAAAATGGTACCCAATCTAATTATTCTCTACTCTGTTTTTTATAGATACACTGCAGTTTTGGGCAGTACAGGACTACCCCATTTTTTTCCTTCCAATTATCTGCTCACCCCTTCCTTGCCTCCCCCATTTGCCAACCGCCCTCACTCCTCCAGTGACTGCTGTAATGTAATTGATTTTTTTATCTTCCTTACTCCTCTATTCACCCATCCAGAGGTATAATTCTCTTTCCTTTCATCTCTAATTAAAATTGCACATCTGAAGAATCACAACACCATTTAAAAAATAAAATAAAAGGGGGTCAGGAGCAGGGCATGGCGTTCCTATCACGTGATGTTGTGCCTGGCCCCCAACACCCCCATGGTGACAAGTGTGCATACCAAATTAAAACAAAGAATGAAGCGCTGCAATTTGAGGATCTGAAAACAGACCTGTTACCTGTTTTCAGCTAACCCACAGCAAAAAGACTTCCTCCAGTTTATTGCAAAGGTGTAGTTCCAGCCCTAATTTACTCATTCCTTGGCTTCATGGGTATTCATTGCCACGAACCTTACATGCAACCAACATCCTATGTTTAGGCCTTTCCCCCCAAAAAATAAATAACCAAGGGAAATGTAATGCTTACCTAGCTTACTGCAAGGAAAGTCGGGGAAACATAGCAATCTTACTGCTCAATAGGACGCCAAACTAAGCCCCCAACTGAATAATGCCTGAGACAAAGTACTGAATGGAGAATAAGCCATCTCAACAGATGGGCAGCGAGTCTGCATGTGCCTCGTGTGGGTTGCAGGATGTGCAGATGGAATGTCTGAACATCTGCTTGCTTTAATTTATGTGCTTATGTTTTAAGAGAATGTTCTGTCATTAATCCAGCCCTAGGTTGGATTAGCTTTCTTCTTCTTCTTCTTCTTTTTTTGGAAATAACTGATAGTGGCTGGAAAGTCAAGTAAGTAGAATTTGATATGCGTTTGAGGAAAAAGGTGAAAAGAGAGACATAGAAATGAATTCTAATTAACCCCTTTACTTGGGAAGAAAGTATGTAGGTTTTACAATCTTAATACAGATTTTCAGTATTACTGGACATTTTAGGTCTGCCCAAGGCACAAATTTTAAAAGAATTCTTGATCTTTCATAAGATCTTTGTCCACAGTTACCATTATAGATAAAAGGAAAGCATATTTTTTTTCCTTTGCTTTGTCTCAATGACTAAATAGAACAAAGGTTTTTTTCAAAGACAAAGTTTTGCTTCCTGTATGTATTTTTCATGGGTCTATCTAACTGAAATTTTACACCAATGTAAGTCCATTGGTGTAAATTGTGGCTGTGAATTGCCTCAAGGTAAGATGCCAATTAGCGATGTATGGAAGTGAGAGCTGGACCATAAAGAAGGCTGACCGCTGAAGAATTGATGCTTTTGAACTGTGGTGCTGGAGGAGACTCTTGAGAGTCCCCTGGACTGCAAAAAGAACAAACCTATCCATTTTGAAGGAAATCAACCCGGAGTGCTCACTGGAAGGATAGATCCTGAAGCTGAGGCTCCAATACTTTGGCCATCTCACGAGAAGAGAAGACTCCCTGGAAAAGACCCTGATGTTGGGAAAGTGTGAGGGCAAGAGGAGAAGGGGACGACAGAGGACGAGATGGTTGGACAGTGTCATCGAAGCTACCAACATGAATTTGACCAAACCCCGGGAAGCAGTGGAAGACAGGAGGGCCTGGCGTGCTCTGGTCCATGGGGTCACGAAGAGTCGGACATGACTTAACGACTAAACAACAACAAGATGCCAGTGTCAGAATTTGTGGTTACACATCAATCATATGGGTTGGCATACTACAGCAAATGCCTATGCTGATTTCTGAATTTGCAGCAAGCAATTCATAGCTAAAATTTATCCCCCTGGAATTATGCATGAATCCATTTTCAATACATACATCTACAAGTCTATAGTCTTACAAAAATCTGTTATTGAGGTCCATTGTTCATATTTATCTAACAAAAGGAAAAAGAGTCTCAAGAGCCATGAACAAACAAATGACTTAGGATAGGGGAGAGCTCGGCTCACAGTGGTCACTCATGGGCATGTCAAAAATGGGGAGTGTGGTTTGCAAAAACTCAGACCTGGCATCACTTTTCAAGAGAGGAAATATCAACAGCTAGATGAAAATATAGAAGTTAGTCTTTAAGGTGCCACCACGTTTTTGTTGTGTGTTTTTTTTTTTACATTTTACATTTATTTTGTTTTCACCTATAATGCTTAAACAGATTAACACGGTTATCCCTTCTACAGCTAGATCATGTTGGCCATAGTTCTGTGCACTATGCACTTTCCAGCCAAGATAAATTTGTTTCCTGTGGAATAGCTGTGTATAGGCTCCAGGCAAGCGTTATATTATTCTTACACTGAATTAGGTGGCTGAGGTTTAGAAGATGGTGCCTGTTCTAGCCTAAGACCATGTAATGATTCCAAGTCTGAGGTTAAAAGTGATCATTTAAGCTCCTGACCTTAATGCTATAGTTCAACGAAAAGTTAATACTCATTCAGTAGTCATCTTTTGAGCATGATACTCAGTATTTATATATGCACAAGAGGCATCACAGAAATTGCTGCAGATAATTATCAGTCACATATTAGTCATGTGCCTGCTGCCCCACCCAAATGCACACCTGGTGGTCACTTGGAGCACCATCTTCACATTACCTATTCACTACCTTCACATTTAGTTGCAGTATAGGTGTGCTGGTTTCTTGTTGTGTTACGTGCAAATGAACTATTCAGTTGCCAGTCTCTGTACTGCAGGAGCAAAGAAACACAAGCTGAAATCCAGTTGCTTAATTATTCATATGGAAGGCAAACAGCATAACGCTCTACTTGGTAATTAATAAGTTGCCAGTGGATCTACAGGGGTACATGCACCCACTGTCTTGGTGCATGCTTAAGAATCCCACGAGGGACTCTTCAGTTTCCACCCATTCACCTTCTGCATGTACACTTCAGCAACAGGAATTCAGCCACCATGTCTGTTGGATATGGATTGTTTCCTTATGTGGCATCCTTTTATGCAAACAGCACAGTATCTGTAGGGCAATCTAAACACAGAAGCCTAGCCCTGTGCATGGAGTGCCCTTGCCCTATTCTTCTCAAATGTATGGCTCATAATACCCTTTTGAGCAAGATTATTTTTTCAAGCAGAACCTCCTACACATTAAATGAAGGCAGAAAAGCCTAATTAAAAAGAGGCTCATTATTGAGCTGAGATTATTGTTCACTTCATAATGATAATTCTTTCTTTGAGGGAGACAGAAGTATTTCAGTATTGTGATTTTTTTTAAAAAAAAGAGTATGTAGGATTTTCTACATCACAGAGAGTACCTTGTCTCAGCTTTGTTGAATTCCAATATTAACATCCTATTGTTTTGTACATAAGCAGACAATACTGCATTATTTAGAATATACATAATAGACTTAAGCTAATAGTAGCTTAACCCTAGAGAACACACAATGTTCCTCCTACTTCCCCCGGGCACTGAAAATACGAATCTCTTTACAAATCATATTTGCAGTACAGCTTAAAGTTCAGTGAAGTACAAAACAGAATCAAATCATCTGATTTTATTCGTCAATTGGGTCAATTTATGGCCAACATGAGCTTTTTCAGTGTTGAATAAAGCACTCAAAGAATGGATTTGTGCATATGCATCCATTGTGTGTCATGTACACAAATCATAAGAACATAAGTGGACCAATACTGAGCCAGATCAAAAACCTATCAAGTCCAGCATAATCACCAATATCCTGTTATGTAGCTCTGCCTGTGCAATAGGAGTGACGTCACAAGCCCTGGCAGATTGCCACCAATTAAAATGTTCCTACAATTTTAGGGTGTTTGTGATTCACATCCTATGGTACAAAGTAAATAGCACCCTGGAATTGCAAGAAGAATTCTTCAATTAGGGCCAATCTTCAACTGCTGGTGACAGCCTCCTGTTGTGCAGGCACAGGTATGCAATAGGATACTAGTCTTTGTCTTCCACATATGCCAACCAGCTGCCTGTGGAAAGTCCTCAAGCAGGATGTGAGGGCACTGGCAGTCTTCTATTCATTTTTTCTACCAATTGGCATTCAGAGGAATACTGAGAGCTAGTGTGGTGCAATGGATAGAATGATGACTATAATCTAAGAGACCAAGGCGTGAACCCCTTCTCGGCCAAACAAACTCACTGGGGGATGGCAATGGTAAGACCGCTCCTTAAATACCTGTCACTCCTTGAAAACTTTACTAGAGCCACAGTAAGTCAGATGCTAAATGACTGGTGCCCTTACTCTTGAAGAATGTATTGAAACCTGTTTTAAAACTGTTGAAGTTGTGACTATCACTATGCTTCAAGGTAGCAAATTTCACAGTTCAATTATAGTGCTCTGTGAAGAAATACTTTCTTTCATCCTGAATAGCATACCCACTTACACATCACAAAAAAGTACAATAGATAACCAATCTGAGTAAAATAGCATGCACCAATTGATGTAGAAATATAAAATTAACAATTATGTTCATAATTTAAGAAGAGTTACAATATATTTCACCTGAGTGGGGAAGATTGTTACCAAGAGACCTCAGAGTCTGCTGTGCAGGCACTAACTGTAGATGGGAAATTCAAGGTCCCTGATCTGCCTTACAACCATAAACTTTCCCTGTAGTAACATGACCCTTGATGTTAGAATTCTGTATTTGGTTCTTGGCCTTTGCTTTGCTTTGCTTTTCAGATTCAGGTTCATTTGTGCTGTTTACTCAGCCAGCAATAAACATGCATATTTGTCTGCCTGTTGAAAGACATATTTGCTTATTCTGCGGTTATTACAATGAGAAGAACACTACTGGGTGCTCATTTAAAGGGTACAATAAAATGATAGCCTAAAGCAATATGAGCTATCTACCCTAAGTTACCTTTTAAAGCACTCAATATGCTCACAATTACAGTGGCTATTTTTTCTTCTTTTTCTTGAATACTTGGTGGCAAAGGATGAAAACAGCCAGTCAGCTGTATGGCAAGCATCTACACATTTAGGTCTAGTTTCTGATTTTCCTAATGTGCACAGCTCTCTGCAGATGAAAAAGGACTGTAGCTATAGGCAAAGTCAAGCTTTTGAATTTGGTATTCAGCAACTAAACTTCATTCATTTTCAAACAATGAGGATCCTGATTTCCAACAAGAATTGTCCTTGAAATAAGAGTATATTCAAATAATTTCAAATATACATCAGCTGATATAGCTTTCAACCAAATTCCAACCAAGCATGCCAAAACAAGACACCTAGACTGTAAGATTCCAATAAATGGATGAAATTGTTTAAAAAATCAAGAGGACATAATAAATCCACATCTCCACAGCATTTATGTGTCACAAAAAAAGAAAGAAAGAAATCTGATGCACAGGTGCTCATTTTAGTGGATTCCATAACTGGTAAGAAGTATTATTTAAAATATAGAGGCAATAGATATTACTAAAATCAGTTGTTACTTTATTTTTAATCATCAGTGAGCTAGCTATTATAGGAAACATACTACACTGAACAGAGGAAAGCACAGCATATTTAGAGATTTGAATATACTCTCAAAAATGATGAAAAACTGGTAGAAATTAGTAAACACTTCTCAAGAAATTCAAGTTGTCAGCTTCCAGAACTGCAGAATGTTGTTGAAGAAGAAATAATACTAAACATGCATTCTCTGAATGTGCATATATACTTCTAGTGTATATATATGATGTGCTGTCCTAGAAAATTCTACTAGGGACAAAAATAATTGTGAAAATGTTGCTTTAGGTATCTCGACTGTGAAAAACGGCAAGGCTTATGAATCTTTATTATGCAGTTACCACTACCTTTGCATAACTCACTTAGTGAGTCAGACAGGACATTTCTGGAATCAACTTGACTTGACAACAATAATCCATGCCTTATTTACATCACATTTTGACTACTGCAATGTATTTCATGTGGGGCTATTCTTGAAAAGGATCTGGGATCTTCAGCTGGAGCATAATGCAGCAGCCAAGTTGCTAATTGGTACGTGGTATTCAGCTCCCGTCACTCGTCCCAGCTCCTGCCAACCTAGTAGTTCGAAAGCATGTAAAAATGCAAGTAGATAAATAGGTACCACCACGGTGGGAAGCTAACGGCATTCCGTGTCTAGTCACGCTGGCCACGTGACCACGGAAACTGTCTTCGGACAAACGCTGGCTCTATGGCTTGGAAACGGGGATGAGCACCGTGCCCTAGAGTTGGACACGACTGGACTAAATGTCAAGGAGAACCTTTACCTTTACCTATTCAGATCATACAACCCCAAAACTGAAAGACCTGCATTGGTTGCCAGTTGCTTACTGGGTCCAACTGAAATTGATTTTAACCTTCAAAGCCCTTAACAGCTTGAGGACTGGCTATTTGAGGGGCTGCCTGTCTCATGTTATTAAGATTCTCAGAAAAGGCATTCTTGAGAATAGCAACAGCTTCAGAGGGCTGTTTAATAAGCACATGGAAGCAGTTTTATCCTATATGGCTCCCAGAGTGTGGAATGCACTGTGATCAGCATTGGGAGCAGTGAGATCAGTTTCCAGCCACACCACTTCAAGGGTATGAAGATACATGATTTAAAATTAGCTTAATTTATTGTGATGATTTTAACTCTTCACTTATTTACTTGCTCATAATTGTTTTTGTAGTTCTGTTTGGTTTTATCTGATTTTGGTGATTCTATGGTAGAATCCTTTTTTCTTTCTTTTTCTTAACTGTTCCATGATGTTTGTAAACTTTCTTGAGCATTTTCTAGTAGCTGGAGAACAGGATGAAAATGTATAAATGGTATTGTGTTGTTGTTGTTGATGGTGGTGGTGGTGGTGATATTCAGAGAGTTATTCTTTACATTCCCAGAAGGGAAATCCAGGCACATTCAGATGAGATTGCTTTCTTGAAGGTAATACAGTAGAATAATGCCAACAAAGCTAAAATAAACATGTCCCACTACAGCTTTATAGTAAAGCTATCTTTCTTTCCTTACAGTATATGAGCTGCCTTGAGCCTCCTGTTATAAAGATACTTCTTATTTCTAGGCATGAAGTTTCAATTTACGCACTTAATTTTTAACTAAATTTTGGTTTCAAACTTGACTTTAATTCTTCCAGGTGGAGATATAGAAGTGCAATGTACCCACACACAGCATTACTGTGTAGATATGTAGGTTTGAATTAGCTCTTGGAAACCATCCAGTCTGGCAAAAGGCAATACTGACAGCTGTGACAGTGCTGCAGAGTATGCCAGATTTTCCTCATTGAGGGGTTATTAAAATCTACTAAGTGCTTCATCAGAATTATAAATATTATCCAAACCTACATCTCATCTTGAAAAGTGGAAAAAATAGAAAAGGGCAAGCTTACCAGCTGCTGAGGATTTTGGGGGGCGGGTGGGTGGGGAACAGTCTCTCCACTCTTAATAAATGATAACACAGTAATTAGAAGTCAGAAAAACAGATCAAATAGATCAGCACATTAGTTTCAGGAAGACACAAACTTTCCTTTTTGTCATATAACACACTGGGGTGAAATTTCACTCTAATTATTTTGTTGACCACATGGCAACATTTTTAAAGCATGTTTTTGCCCCCCTTTGCAGAAGTGGCATTGCCAGTATTCAGAAAAGAAATCAGGAAGAGACCATGTGGTCCTCAATATAAGAGTAGGCAATACCTTTATTAGACCATTAAAAAATGAACAAACAGAAGCTTTTGTTTATAAAACCACCCTTCTTCAGCCTTATGCATGAACATCTATGGATAGTGCATAAATATTGGTGCATAAGTCTGAAGAAGTGGGATTTTTATCCACAAAAGCTTGTTATTTGTTCAGTGTTTTTATTGGTGTAATAAAGGTATTGTCTACTCTTGCATTTGTGCCAATATTTAGTTTACCACTGAATATTCAGTTTACCATATTCACGCTGGCCACTAACAGCATGAATGGTCTTGTAACATAAAAAGTATTCATAATCAATCTGATTAAAATGCTCACAGATTACTTCAGCAATTATTTTCAAAAAATTTACAAAAGGCAAACAAAAGGCTTAGACTTGTGCGGAAGCCCCACCATCTGCCCAGAGAGGAGCATCAAAGCACTATGTATATTGGAGGAGAGAATAAAGTGAGGACTAGTGGTGTATACTCTGAGATACCCTCAGAGCTTCTTTTATCTGTTCAATAACCTGCATACATTCTGAGGCTCAGGCTACACAAACTGAGCCTCTCCCTCCCTTAGGGGCAAAAAAGAAAATAGAAAATAAGGGATGTTTGTGAGTGCAAGGCACTCTGCTCCACAGTTCCTCATTACAATATTGAATTATGGTTTAGCAATATATATTTGAATCAGGCCTACTGTACAGTCCCTAGATCTGGGGAATAATATCTATGCCCCATATTGTTACATTGACAGGCTGCAGCTGCACAACTACAAACCACAGTATCTATACATGCCACATTTGTGTTGATGTGTTGGGGCATGAGCCGGGGCAGCTAAATAATGTCCTTGTGTCTATCTCTTTGTCTCTGTGGTCCCATGTGGCCATACTGAATAGTCCCACAGACCTATCAGCAACATTGGTTGGATAGTGGGGCAGGGCCTCAGACTGGTAGAAATATTCTCTCTAGTCCACCTCATGGAGGTATAGATATAGATATAATCTGAGTGACATGCAGTGTCTCATCCATTGTGTGACCCTCTCTTATCTGCTCACATTTGTATGTTCTCATATTACTACTGCTGTGAACAGAGTTAGCTGCCAGCTGTTGAGAGTATAGAACTTTATCTACTATGTGGTTGTGAAGCCACAATTACCCCGCTGTGGATTTTGCCTTCCTCGTTGTAGCTAAAAGTACTGAAAGGCTATCACTATTCTCACTTTCATGCCAAAATTTGTCTTGCAGGTAGAAGAGGCATGAGATGAGATCATTTTCATGAGTGTACAGGGAATTGGGTGAATCCTTTCCCCGAAATGGCGCCAAAATGTATTCTGCATTCTTAGATGACAAAGACTCACAACAATGGCTCATGGGCAGACGTATAAACAGAGACTCCATTTTGACTTTCCTCATTCCCCTCAAAGAATGGCAGGCTGAAAGGCCATTTTTCTCTAGCACTCTGACTGCCTAATGATGGCTCTCTGGCCCAGTGCCATGCCAAACATGGCAAGATGTTGTGCCCTTATTTAAACCCATTCCTTGTCTCAGTCTGAATTGTTTGCTTGCCTCCCTACCCTGTCCTGATTGACATGGCTGGTGCAGGCATTTGCTGTCACTCACACATGTAAGAATAAAAATGCACAAGGAACAATAGTAGAACACATGCTTTGTATTCAGATGTCTCAGTACCTTCAGCTAAATGCTTGGAAAAGATCATGGGAGAGCTGCTGTTGCTCAGAGTAGAAAATAAAGTGCCGGACAAACCAACAGTCTGACTCAGTAGAAGATAGCTTCATGTCCTGCAAAATGCATCCAGGATACATTTAATGCTCTCTTTTTTCTCCAAGTGACCTGGAAATTATTTGACGATTATTGACTTTAGACTTAATTCCTAAGACGAGAGAGCAAAGTTGTTAGCTGTTTCCAAGGAGCATGCTGAATTGCTATTCAGCAGCCAGACTGTCCCTGCATGAAATCCTAGTATACAGTGTCACTTGGGAACTATTATCTCCCTTTTCTTTCTCCTAGCTCTAGAAGATGTACCACTGCTGGGTTTCACCAGAGAGAGCCCAGTATGTTAATATTGAGCAAAGCAGTTTCTTGCTGCATAGACCACCATTTGCAAGTAGTCTGAATTATCTGGAATGAAAAAGAATCCATGAATGCAAAAGTAATAACAGTCATTATTTTTGTGGGTAGGAGCAGCGAGAGAAGCATGGCATCCATTTAGCAAATTGACCTGACGTAACATATCCATTACTCTCTGTCAAAGTTACCTATTTTAAGGTTAAATGCATGTGAAAAGAGAAAGAAGGTGGAGGGAAAGAAGCAAATAGCACAGAGTCAAAAGCAGAAACACAGCATCATCTCTTGCAAATAAGTTACCTTGATCCTGCAATAACTTCATGTTGATGTGCTTATTAACACTTTCTTCCTCACCACAAATTTTGCCGTTAAAGATTTCTATCAGTTTCACTCATGTTTCAGAAAATAAACTAATATTTGAGCTGTGCCTATTTTCAAAAGTATATTTCTGCTAGTAAACATAAAACTGAAGTGACAATTTTATACCCATTTACCAAGAGGTAATCTCATTGAACTTGGTGAGACATCTGAGCTGGAAGGGGTAAGACTGCAATATTAAAGACCTCAGTGAAAGTTTGGCACTATGTTTCTTTGCATTCTTGTTCTTTCATTTAGCCTCGGGCAATTCAAACTAATTTGCAGATGAATATTACCCTTTTTACAACTCACAGATGCAATAAAATAAGGATATGAAACCAGCTTCAGTGCACTCAGAAAGCAGCCATAATGTTTCTATATTAACTTTGAAAAGGTTCTCAGACATGGGTGGACTTTATACAAGTTCTGTTATATTTATGGAATAGTTATAAGCAGTTAACAGAAAATTACTTAATAACAGAAGTACTGGCCTATTTATGTACAATGGGTTATATACAGTGAGATGTATCATTCAATTAACTCAGAGCTTCTACTACATGAAAACGTGTATCATATCCAATACTTCGATTCTGGTTGCACTAGCTGTTGTACTACCCACTGTCAGTTCCACACCTGCTGTTCCATAAGTAGATCTATGAGTTCTTGCACAAGCTGTTTTGTGAAATGGTTCTACAAGATGTTACAGAAGGGGTTCCACATGGTGCTGCACAGGTTATTGCATAAGGTGTAGCATGCATGGTCCTGCAAACTATCCCACAGGATAGTGTACAAGCCATTATTATTGTGGCCAGGCATCATTTGTTCTAGTTCTACTGGGGTCAGCATAACAACAAGTCCCAACGTCTTCCCACTAATCTAACACCAGATATAACCTGGTACTACAGTTGCATAAGGTTGGATGGTTGACCAGGTGGAATAAGGATGCTTGCTTATGGGATAGTACACAGAAGAAAGATCTGTTAAATGAAATATACTTGATAGTATCAATAGAAAAAGACAAAGTTATTATTTTCTTGGTCAGCAACACTTATATCTCACCAGTGTTACATTGGGAATGGATGGACTCCAGTGAATATGCTCTTGACAGAGACCTCAAACTTGAATGCGACCAAATGGTGTGATGTGGAAAGAGGGAACATTCAGTATGGCTCATTGGAGTAGAGTGATCTGGAGGGTTGACGATTGCCTGAGCAAGAGAGATAGTAGGCTGAGTTGGTGGTGTGGAGTCCAATATCTTTCCTTCTGAATGGGAGGTGATGGAACTGGTAAGCTTTCCATGCCAATAGACAGTGGTTTCTCTTGTTGTGCTGCTCAGGAGATGGGTCAAGAAAGATCTCTGGGAGTGGGACTGACAATGGGGATGGAGACGGATTGATCACCAGGTCCCCAGACAGAGGTGGCCTCTATGCTGGGGACATGTCTGACGGGGATTCCTCTGGCACTAGCAGCAAGTCCTTAGTTTTGTTCTTATGCCTATTCTTCTTTTTATGTTCCATGACTAGGTTGGAAGCAGTTTTCTCTTTGTCTGGCTCCTGTGGTTTTTTTTTTTCTTCCTTGGGCAGTAAAGCTCTGCAAGTGCTTGCAGGCCTAGGAGTTGTATGTCTCCCCTTGACAAACTAGGGAGAGTGTCCATCGGCTAGAAGGATTTTAGCAGAACAAGAGATAAACTTTTTGAAAAGCTGTGATGTCATGCACCATTATGGAAGTGGTGGCACAGGACTGTGAGGCAGGTCCCAATAAAAAAGTAGGGAGCTGATAATCAGTTTGAAAAAATAAACAAAGAGAAGAACTAATGACTATTTACTAATATTTACAGACAAAGGTTGTCTTCCAAGATTGCCCAGCAGAGATGGAGGGAGGGAGAGAGAGAGAGAGAGAGAGAGAGAGAGGAGTTCAAAGATGTTTGTATTGAATGGCAGAGGCGAAGAAACTGAGCTCAACAAAGTGAAGAGGGCCGATCATACTCTAATAAAGGGGTGGAGCCCCTGCCAAAATGCTTCAGCTCAGCTCTAGAAAGTTCTGAGATGTTCGGCGCATGTGCAGAACAATCCATTGGTTGTTCACAGAGACCACGAAGAGGAAATAATAATAATAATAATAAAACACCCTCCAGAGGATATGGTTAGTGTGGTTTTAGTTTAATTTGCTCTTATAAAATTCTGATGGCCTCCTCTGAAAGTATATTTTTTGCACAAATATATATTTGGCAACCCTGACACATCTTAAAACAAAACAAAACAAACAAAACCCTCTTTACTATAAATTTAAGTGTTTTGTGTTAGTTCCTGAGTTCTTTAATATTTAACAGCATCCCATGGTACCTCAGATTTAATGCAAATAGTATAGCCTGAAGCAATGATTAACTTTATAGCTGAAAGATGAAATATGGTTAGAAGAGCTATTATATTAGAATAGAATAAAGAGAAAAATGATTACAAGTTACTAACTTAACATTAAAATAGAACATATAAGCATAGACAGATCCGGTGAGGCAGTGGTTCCACAACACTGGCATGAAGGCACATCTTTTTCCCTTGTCTAATCACTAACTAGCAGCTCCCTTTCCCTATCAAGTTATTGTACAGCATAGGCATATATTACAAGGGCTCCTATAGTCCTGACCGCACCTTATGTTGCAAGAATGGTGGAGATGCAGGGATGCACAATCTTGTTTCTGTCATTTGAGTGTCAACCAGGCCTTTAATGCATTCAGCGTAAAGGTCTAAAGAGTGAAGAGGCATCTTAAAGCACAACTGAGTGAATGTGTTTACAGAGCTTCTGTGACAGGGATTCTTGGTAAGAGAGGGCTTATGATCAAGGAAGTGCTGTGTTTTCAGCCAAACATTTTTGGGGAACTAGGACAGAACTGGGCTGCATAAGTAGAATGAAAATGTTCTCTTGTTTGTAATATTATGCTTGCTTCCATACAAGTGATGGGTAGCCATTCTGACAAGTCCTGGTGTGCTTCCTTGAGGGATGCAGGCTCAAAATATAGTACATCATCAGAAGATTAAATCCTTCTGTCATTCCAAATGCATGATTGAGGAAGACCTTTGTGCCTGTTAAGTGTTTACCTTCCAATGACCAATCACAAAACAAAGCAAGCTACTTTGTAAACTACAAGTGTGGAAAACATTCTATGACAGTCACATGTTCTCACTACTTCAAGAATTCCCTTTTCTAATGAAAAGCTATCAACATAATCACCATTCAAATCTATGCTCCTACTTAAGAAGAAACCAAAAGCTTTTATGCATATGTCCAAGAGGAAATTGATCACCCATCAAAACAGGATATGCTGATAATCATAGGTGACTGGAATGCAGAAGTAGGAAATAAAGCAGAAGCGAACTTTGTTGTAGACTTTGGCCTAAGAATCTGAAATAAGGGGAAGGAATTCATAAATTTCTGTGAAGGCTACAACCTGCAGTCAGCCAAGGAGATGACTGTCCACATGGATACCACCAGATGGTCAATAGAGAAATCAAATATGCTAAATAATTGGAAGTAATAGAAGAGGAAACTATAATTTGTCTGCCAAAGGAAGACCAGAAGCAGATTATGGTACAGTCTATGCATTGTTAATATCAAAAATTAAGTCTGAAATCTGACATATTTGGCACATTAGTGGTCCTCATCAAGTAAATAATGGATTCCAGGTTTTATGTAATTCTTTTAACAGGTCTCCTTTTGATAAGCAAGGGAATTTCAAGGCCTATCAAATCAGAACCCCCCTTCGCTGAAGGGACACTTCCCCTTTAATATATATTTTGATTTGACTCTCTGATGCATTAGACAGTTGGGTTATCAATGGAGATGGGGAGTACAACCCTATATACAGTTATGTATGCCCCCTTGACAGGGGCTGGACTTGATGATCCATAGGATCCCTTCCAGCTCTCCAGTTCTGATTATAAAATGTTTAATATATCTTGACTATATGAAAGCTTTCAATGACAAAATATTAGGTTCACCCTTTTCCTAAGCATAGATTTACTACTTCTGCAAATCTTAGGATCCATAAATCACAATTTAATACTTGCTATCAGGTTCCAGAATTTACAGGCCTTAATCCAACTGGTAGTCCCAACCGGAAAAGACTTATTCAGTCAACTGCTGAATTATGACACTCATGTAAATCCCATGGACTCAACAGGCCTACTCTAGTTGGGACTACCAATTGGATTCAGGCCATACATTTTTCATAATGTAATCGGTTTATTTAATTGAAAACTTGTACACTTTTGGAAGCATCAGTCTCAAATAAACCATTTTATCATAAAGACTAAACAGTCCTGTGCCACCTTAATGACAAAAAAGTTTTGTTTGGCATAAACGTTTGCAGACTTTTTTCACATGTGGAGTCACCTAAAGTTCAGAAAAACAAATAATGAAGAAAACTTGTTACTCTTTAAGATGTCACGGGTCTGTTGTTTTCACTGCCACAAATTAACAAGGTTACTCTTTGGAAATTTATTATAAAGCTTTCTATAACTTTTCATAACTTTCTTCTTCTTCTTCTCTCTCTTTTTTTAAAATAAATTTGTTGTAAAGTGCAAAAGCCATTTAAGAAATGCAGGACAGTTTGCCATGCCTAAGAAAATTGACTTCTTGATCTTTCAAGGCAGGCTTCCAGGACTTTACAGAAATATGTTCAAAGTTCAAAGCAGGGCAGAGACTGTCTATCAGTGGTGCATGGGCCCATGCTGTTCTCATGCTCTTGTGGGTGGCACATATATTTATGCAGCTTTAGTCAATTTTAATTTGCGTCACTTTGTTTTCTTTGAAAACCATCAAGGTACTGTGTAGTTTTTAAAAATATTATTTTATGTGTCTGCCTGGATTAGGAACTCTTCACTTCATTAATTTGGGATGGCTTTCTATTTTAATAGAATGTAGGTAACATAGTAGGTGGCACTTAAACTCTAGAGTTACAACATACTGCTGGGCAAAATGGTGCCTTTATTCCTGAAAGCTGGTTTTGTTAAAAACAACAACACACCATATACACTGTTTGGAGGCTGAATCATCAACGACTTTTAACCCTGAAAAGCTTCTGACAACCAAAAACTGGGCACTGGGGCATTTTTAAATTTCTAAAATCATTAAGATCTTGCCAACATTGCCGGGTTATAGGGCATCCCCTATATTATTCTAATTTTGGATTTCAATCTTAAATGTTTAACTCCTTGTGATACAATATAACTAAATCTGATGATGTTACTTTTATGACAAAATATGCTGACAAAGCTGACAGGATGTCATTATGAGATCATACACATACCATGTGCGTCACCAAACTTTTATGATCAGGCTCTTTATAATAGAATTAACACAAAATTAAAATAAATTAATAAACATAATAGATCTAGAGGAGCATGCATGCTGTTTCCTTTTTAAATTGTTTGAACATTTTAGCAGACTCTCTCCCCAAGTGTACAGAGGATTTCATAAACTTCCTTGCACTGAGAAAGTAGTTTAGGGAAAATTCCTGTATATAGCTGAAAGCAAGATAGATAAGGAAACTTTTCTTACCACTAAATTACAAGCAAAATCTAAATCTTGTGTTATCTTCAACCTTCACAGAAGGATTTTCAGTATTTATTTCAATTCTGCAGTGCACAGAACTGCACTCCCCAGTGAAATAGATAAGAAAGCTCTAGTGGGCAAGAAAAGTTACTTTTTGGATAAAACCTCCAGAACAGCCAACATGGCCACTATAACTGTAGTAGAAAAAAGTAACTTTTCCAAACAAAAAAAAGCTTTGTGTTAATGCAAACCCTTCAGATGCTAGTAATGGCTAGACTGGTGTGAGTTTCCTGATTCTACTATCTTGGATCAATAGTAACATTTCTTAAAAGTTCAAAAGCATACATTGGATAGATAATTAGAAGAAATATATTGCTTTCAATAACACTACATTTGTGATCTGTTGGACTTAGTAAGGAAATAAAAATGTTAATATATTTTACTATGAATCATAATCTCTGTGCTAAATTCATGAGTTTTTTAATCTGAACATGTCTAGCAGCAAAACGGAACATGGAGCCTAAAAGAGGTTCGTCATCAAATACTATTATTAGTGACAGAATAATTGCAATGTCCGAGCACAAATAGGAACCTTAACTCTATGTTTTCTATCAGAAGATCTTAGATACCTTCTAACAGTCATTCTCAATGGGGGCCATATGGCCCCCTGGGGGCCCCTGATACATTTGAAGGGGGCCACATGCTGAAAAAAATTTCAGTACTATTTTTCTATTCATCTGTTTGTATTGCATCCTTGTTTGAAAGGAGGCCTTGGAACCTGAGAAGAACTCCTAAAAGTGCTGTGGGCCAAAAAAAGGTGGTGAATGGCTGATCTAAAGTAAGTTTTTGGCATTAAATGAGACAAATGTTGGTAGAATTAAGATAGCAATTCTTATTTCCCAGATAATTTTTTTAAAAAAATACAAGGATACAAAACAAAAAAAGAACTGGACTGAAGTAGCAAGGAGAGAGCTGCACAACCAAATTTTAAAACATTATAAACATCAGCAAAAATATCCAGATTTACACGATACGGTAACATGTCAGTTCTTTAAATATTGTGAATATGATTGGAGAACACTGTGGTCAGCCACAACAAGAAGTCTTGGAGAAACATGGGCCCAACTGGATGATACACTTAGCATGGAGTAAGAAGCAGTGCTCCATAACGTGGGGAAGGTGTCTCCCATAACACATGTTTTTCCTCACCTCCATAATTAACTTCCTTTGCTTTGTGACTGGTTACTGGAAAATAAACACAAGCATCCAAGATAATCCACACCATTTTAGAGATCACTAATTCAAAGGATCACCATAGGTCAGAAGGAACTTGATGGAATACAATAACAAGAACCGTGCATTTCCTGGTTGCAAAGCTGAACAAACATGGCACATGTTTTCAAATTAGAACTATATGGATGATCCTTGTGTATTTTCTGTATTCTTGTACATGAGTTCTGCACATCATATGCTGACCTGTGTTAAATATCACCCATGTTCTGTGGCCAGCTGAGTGCTTGACAAACTGTTATTGTTGTTGCTTTGTTTTTACTCTGCCAAGCTTACAGTAAGGAAGAAATTTTAAAGGCTTTTGATCTAAGCCATTAGTAGTTTGATTTAAGAGAATACAGAAAGATAAATTTAATGGAAGGAGAGAGCCTGCTGGCAAATTTATTGGTTTTCAGAACAACTTTACAAAATGACTGAAATCTAGCAGCACAAGTTACACCGCAGTGATTTTGGGGAAATTAAACATTTCCAACTCCTTCCCAAAGGTCCCGGGGCTCCCTTGGGATCCCTTTCATTGTGGGAAAACTGCTGTGGGTGATGGGAGGAATGAATGAGTCTTTAATTTCCAAAAAATTGCCACTGAAAGGATGATTTCACTGATGGCAAAGATTTTTGGTAATTAAAGTCCTCCCCCCATTCCACAGCTCCCAACAGCTTCACCACAATGAAAGGGACTCCAAAGGAGCCCCAGGAACTTCGGACTGGGGATCTGATTGTCTTTACTTCCAAAAAATTGCTGTGGCTGATGATGTCACTTATACCATCAGCCATTGCAGACTTCAGCCATCGTATTGTCTGTCTGTCTGTCTGTTACTAAGAACTTTACGTACTGGCGCCATTCAGTGCTTGCACAGAGCAATCCATTTAAAACAACACAGAACTAAAGTATAGATCTGCCCTAACAATGATTTAACCACTTACTGACAAGGTTTACAGGCTCACCCTGATCTTATGACAAATCAGGTGCACCTGTCAGTTGCTCGTTCCTTCAAGTCACTTCAGATTTATGTGATCCCCAGAGAGTTTTTGAGGTATGTGAGATGTTTAACGAGTTGTGCTCAGAAATACCACATTCTGCATAGGTTCAGCGATACTAAATAAGAACAGAAGGCTATTTTTAAACGGGGAATTATCAGAATACACATTGTCAGGCAGTATTCGACATAGCTGAATGAGCTTCATTCCTGAATGATTATCTACAAACTTGTCATTTACTTTATAAGCAGAACGGTGGAGGTCTTTTGGGGGCCAACTTTTGAATCATGGGTATCAGCAGTTTCAAAAGTACTTTAAAAAATAGCACATGCATTGCCAGAAACGACAAACTACTTACGTCACCACAATGCCACAAGTTAATGAAGCTACTTCACTGTAAATAGTGTGTGTACTGCTAGCGATGCTTAACGCTATTAGAGTCCACAATCATATAATGTTTTCTATATGGACTAGAAATCTTAGCAGCCCCTTTTCATTTCTAATTTATGAGATTCTGAAACATCTATTAATCGTATGGTTAGCAGGCAATGCTGAAGTTGTGCACATTTGTTTTTCAGGGGACTGGTAAAATGTATCTTCTGAAATGATTTACAGAGTTTGGCAATGCTCAAAGCTTGGTGAGGTACAATCTTGCTTACAGTAGGGAAGTTAAGAATGTTAGCTAGAAAATAATTGCCATTACAGCATCTAAACCAGGCAGTTCTCTCCCACGTTTTAAAAATTCTTGAAGAGTCTGATCTAGCTTCAAGTTTGAAGATTCTGATACTTAACATATCTTTCCTTGATAGTCAACATTAACTGGTATTCCCACAACCAGCTCCTCAATAAGATGCTTTGGAGTCACAGTTCCCTCTCATTTGACAAAAGTTAATACCTTAAACTATAACCCACTGTTAAATCTAGATAAACAAAAACCCATACAATGGCAAAAATTGAATCTGTCATTCCTGGGTTGCAGAGCAGCAGTTAAGATGTCAGTTCTAGCTAGGTTAAGTTATCTCTTTCAAGTTCTGTCTGCAGAGATATCAAATGTGGCCTGACAGAGATATCAAATGTGACCAAATACTGGCAGACTATAAGTATGAATTTTATTCATAATTCCAAGAAATTAAAAGTATATCATGCAGTGAATTTCCATAATCAAAAAACCAGAGGATTGGGGGGCCCAAATGTTAAAGTCTATTATGTAGCATTCCCAATAAAACAAATATTTCGTATACTTGCTGGCTTCCAACCTCCCTCATGGGATATAACATTTCAGAATTTGGAAAAACTGAAGGGCTTTTATTTTTCTCTATAAAATTTAATTCCATACCACTGATAACCAATATATATTTTTAGGAATGCAGTAAAAATTTGGAAAGTCTGGCAAAATAGTTTTCTGCTCCATCTTCATTAGCCATCCCTCAGAGATCTGTATAATAGTTTGGGTCTCAAATCAGAGGAGCAACTGTTAAATTAAGCAAGTACAATCTCATCTTCCTGGTTTCAAATATTTTAAGTTTTTTCCTACCTTCAAGTAGTGAAAGTACAGGTCCCTAGGTCAGCCATTCTGAACAAGGGGTATACAGCCCCCTGCGGGGGGGGGGCACATTTGAAGACTGAAAAATGTTATTGAGGGTCAGCAAATAGAACAGGTTAAAAAATTCAAGTACCTGGGAATTACTTTTTCACACTCCCTCTCATGGTCCTACCACAGACAATCAGCAGTACAGGTGGCCAATAACACAAGCAAACTACTTAGATGATTTCACTATGTCCAGGGTGGGGAGCTGATTCCTGCAGCCCTAGAGATAGTCAAGCATAAAATCCTTGCATAGCCGTTGTATGGTATCGCTGTTCGGATTAAGGGTTTTAATCCCTCCATTGAAAGTGTTTTATCAAATACGTTGCAATCCTTATCTGTCATGCCAAGATGTGCCTCTTCAGCCGGTCTGCGGCTCGAAGTTGGTATGCCCTCAGTAGAATGCCAAGCATGGCTACATGCATTTTGTTATTGGTTAAAGATGGTCTATGCCCCAATAATGAGTGGCTACCTATACTATTCGCAGAAAGATGTCTTTGCCAGTTCATGGCATAAAGGTTTTATAGAAAAACTTCATCTCTTAGGCTTCTCTATGGACTTCTTACTGAGACAGCCTCAAGGTAGCATTAAGCCAATACTTATCAACATATCAAAGATATAGACCTTCAGTACTCTCTAGCTTGTGCAGACAGGACTTGTTCACCACTGTGTTTTGGCCTAAATTTTAACTTCCCCAAGCCAGCTAACTACCTATACCAAATTACAGCACCGAGACATCGCTTTGCCTTTTCAAGGGCTAGATTTAACTGCTTTCCCTCAGCCCTTTTAAAAGGGCATTTTAATAACACCCCATACAGTGAACGGATTTGTCCCTGAGGGAAAGAAATTACTGAAACCTTGGCGCACATCATTTTAGAATGTAGCTTATACAGGATCGAATGTATTCGGTATCTTGGTTCAATCATGAGTAAATGTAATGGTCTGCCTCCCACAGGCTATCTGAAGTTTCTGTTCTCTGGAGAGAATCAAATAATAACACAGTTAGTGGCTAAGTTTTTATTTTCAGCTATGAGAATTCGCAAAACGCTATAGCAAGATTTTATACTATACTGTACTATGTATTTATTCTATGTATTTGTCTTTGTATAATTGGGTCTATGACCACATAATAAAACTTTAACCTTTAAGGACCTGTTGAAGTTTCCGGACACTTTCCATCGGCAGCCCCACATAGAGTGCATTACAGTAATCCAGCCGAGATGTGTATCACAATGGCCAGATAAGATGTCTCAAGAAACAGATGTAGCTGGTGCACTGGTTTTAATTGTGCAAATGCACTCCTGGCCACCCCCAGACCTGGGCAGGATGAATCCAGGGGAACCCACAAGTTGAATAGGAGTGTAGTCTCACCCAGTACCAGCTGCAACCCTATTCCTTTATCTGCCTTTTGACTGAGCAGGGGCACCTCTATCTTGTCTGCAAATACTAACTGAATTCCACTATGGCTGTAAATGAGGTCCCAAAATGGTTTGGGAAAGTGATTTGGGGATGACCATATCTATGTAAAATGGCAGGCTATATGGAATAAGGCTCCTCTCAGATCCATCTCCTCAAAATTTAAGGGACATTCCATTGAGCTTCTGCGCAGGTGGTATTTTACACCATTCTGTTTAAGTTATAACAATAAAGAAGTCAGTTCAATCTGTTGGAGCATATGTGGGAATATCAGTATGTACTTCCACATTTGGTGGACATGTCCTCCAATCCATTTGTTCTAGTCCAGAGTTTTTACAGAAACAGAACTAATCACAAGGCAAAAAATTTATACAGTCACCAGATCTAGCTCATCTGTCTTTATTTATCAGCAATTTTTATATGCATGGAGAAACAGAGTACGGCATGTTGCCCAAATGGAAAAAATAAACATACCAGTTCAAATTACTTAAACAACCACACTTCCGAGATGATTTTTTCTTTTTTTTTTAATGGTAAAAAGAAAGAGGAGACTAATTTTCCACCAGCCTCTCATTTCAATCTTTGGCGCCATATTCTAATCTGGTGCAGATTACAATGATGTAAAGGTACTATATCAGGGCCTGGTCACACTTGACAAAAGAACCCCAGTTTTATATTATGACTGTTCCCCCCCCCCCCAATTGTTTCATAAATTTCCCAGCACACAACACACAACCATGATTGACTCATTTGCCTGGCCAGTGGTTTATTTCTGGTTTATTTCCCCCTCACTGGGAGGGTTATTTTATTTTGTACCAATGATGAATTACTTCATTCCTTACTGTTTTAGCCTGTGTGAATGTTGCTGTCAATTTATTTCCTTTGCAAAGGGGTCAGGTTTCTGGCAGTTATGGCCACTTCATGGCCACTGCTCTTGTACCCCCCTTTTTTTCTTTTGAAGGATATCAACACATTGGCAGTAACAGCCTCTGCTACTAGCAAAAACAACATGAATAGACTGCTTAAAAGGAGATAGCTCAAAGGATACAGCCTTCCCCCCTCCCTTGTGGATGGAAGAGGGCTTGAGCAGAGACATTTCCTGCTTTTAATAGTAAAGAAAGGAGTGTTGCATCTCCTCTCTCTCTTTTTAAAACCCTGCTCTTCACAATACTTTGCAAGTCTTTCAAAACCATTTCCTCCTCCCGACACTGTGCAAAAGACTTGCAAAGTATTGTGCTGTCAATTTATTTCCTTTACAAAGGGGTCGGGTAAAGGAAGGAAGGGAAAAGGGGAGAAGGAGAGAAGGCTTGGACCTCTCTATTGCATTGTTGATGTATCACTTTTGTTATTTTTTTAAAAAAGGACAAGGGGAGGTTGATTGCCCCAAGAAACAGAAGAAAAAATGAATCAATACAAAATTAAGAGCAGTGAAGCCGGATATAACAGTTCAGATAGAAAGAAATGAATTGATATAGTTTTTAAAAATATGAATACTTCTGCTGATATATATATACATATATACCACATGACCGAGAAAACAGAGGTATGGAAAGATTTGGTATAACTGGGGTTCTTTTGGCAGGTATAATTAGGTCCTCAGATTACACATTTCTAGTGAAATACCTGTACTGTTATTTTGTTGTACTTTCAATAAAACTCTGCAGTTCTAAGATGGTGACAATTAAAAGACTACACTAAAATAAACTAAAATAAAGGATTTCGAAGCCCACCTTCCACTTCTGAGTATTGTCTATTTGGAAAACCCTGAAAAGGGTCACCATAAGGCAGAATTGACTTGATGGCACGTGAGTGTTACTATAAGCCTGGCTTCAGCCCTGCTGGGTGAAAACCAAATGGATAAATATATGCTATCCTAGCAAACCGATCCAGGCAGTTACCAATGATTCGATTTTTTTGAAAGCAATCTGCATGTTTGTTTATCCATTCAGTTGCAGTTTAACTACTAAAGAAACTACTAACTTAAAAACAATTTTAGTGGCTCATAAGGCTAGAGATTTCTTGACGATACTACAGATGGTTTCTGTTCAGACTCTACAGAACTGCAAAACTCAATGGTATGGATATAATTGTGCTTCTCAGAATCTCACTAGTGTTTTATAGTCCTTTATATGTATGAGTTGTGAAGCATTTTTTACTTCCTAAATGCAAAACCATACATATGTAAGGTATGCAATTTCCCTAATGTATAAATTTGTTTACACATTTTTCTTAATGTATGCATTTCAAATACAATCTCCCATTGCCTAAAGCATGTTTGTATGAATTTTTCAAATGTACCCAAACATGCGATTTGAGTTATGCACATTTACTTGAAAATGATTCAAAAAGGAAAAAAAAACCACAAAACCTTGTGGTTTCCCCCAAATGAAGGGAAACTGAAAATACACTATCAGTTTTGTTAATAGTTCTGCAAACCACAGACTGAATACATTTGTAAAATCTCAGTTAATGCAAATCCCTTTCAAGTGCTACTCAACCATGGAGAGAGAAATTATATACATTGAATTCACTGCTGTAAGGGTGCAACAATATCCACATCAGTGTTATAATATATCTGTCTTCACCCTTTCTTGGAAAGGATACATTTTAAAACAGTAGTTGTGTTTCCTTACCATGGTAAAACAAACTCTTCTGGCACTTTAAGCATTAATCTACACATTGCGGCATGACCTTTTGTAGACATGTGCCGGCTCCATCAGGTGTGTCAGTCAAAGTGACAGGGTGACAGCCAACATAACATTGCAATTAGAATACAAGTCCTCAACGTAAAGTGGTTTCTGGCCTGCAGCCTAAAAGTAATCTACACTTATTAATATCCACTCACAAAAATTCACATGGCAGAGTAGATCATTTAATAAACAAAACAGGTAATGATTTCATAGCTAAAACTCCTTTCTGCCAACAACCCCACTGCCGTGCCAGCTTTTGTATAGTAAACCTAGACTACAAGTCTCAATTCTGAGAACAAAAAGGCATGAAGTTTCCTTCCATGGCAAAGGGTTGGAAACCAGCCTTATCATGTATGCAACACTTTCTGGATAAACCTATTATGTGCTTAATCCTTTGCGTTCTGTCATTCCCTCATACTGCTTGCTAAAATTAAGCATGCCCTCAGCAAGGCTCCTCCAAATGAACACTGTGGCTGTGAATGGATTCTTCTTTTATGTCAATGCCAACCCTCCCAACTCAAATCAATAACTAGATGGAAAAAGTGAAAGGGTCTGTCTTCCCTCTACATGGAGCCCCTCTTTCTTTCTAACATTCTAATCAAAGATTTGAGGCGATACCAGGTAAAACAGACATAGCTTTTTTGTTTTACTGTAAACCCAGAAATGGGTGGGTGGAACCAAGAAAACCTGATACATTTTAAAGAACTCCTTATTCCCAAGAAATCGTCATGGACACCTATAAGAAAAATGCCTTTAACACTCTGCCTTTCAGTTCCCTCCTTTGGTGCTACCAGGCTATTTTGCTACAACATTTCAGTCATGTTAATATCCGGTCAGGCATTTTCCATTTACTAATTCCCACACTATCTATTCACTACATGGAACTCTTTGTTTCCTCCAGCCTCTCAGGAGTATATCTGTCTTTTGAGCAAAGTTTTGTTAGCTTAAATGCCCTCCTCAAAGCAGAGGTAGCTGGTCCATTAGGTCATATGGGGCACTGCCCACCCAGCTAACCCACTCCTGCCTGCCTCCTGGCCAGATGAGTTCAGGGACATGCCTGTGTCCCCTTCCTGCCAAACTAACCCCCAGCCTCCCATTCTTTGTGACTATGAAGAGGACAAGGGAAGAGAAGAGGTAAGCAGCATCAGAGGGGAGCATTCCTAACTTTGGGAGAAGATGTATTTTCCTGCTTCTCAGGAGAGTTGTGAAATAAATGAATGGAGTGGTAATAGTAAGGTAGTGTCTAACGTAATTCCTGCCTGTTTGCCTTGGTCTGTGGCTATGAGTGAATCCTTGCCTGCCTATCTATGGTGAATCTATGAATACTCATTTTAGCTTCATTGTACTCTGCCCCACCAACAACAGTGGGCACCAGCTGCCGCCACCCCAAAGCCTGAAAAGGAAGTAATTTAACTCTGACACTTTGGTGAACTGCCAGCGAGTCTCTGGATTGCTAGTGGCACTTCTTTTACCATGACTACAACAGGGCTGGAGGTACGTTAAACAGTGCTCCTGGTGTTGAGTGACTTGGATGGCCACCACAGCCAGCTTTGCATGGCCACCCAGATAGCTTATGCATCCTGGTGTGATTTGGGGTGCACTGCTGCTACCCCTCCCCCACACACATAAGGACCCACACATATGTGTATGAAGCTGTGTGCCACTGATTTTTACCTGGAAAAAATACCTCTTACTGGTATTTGAAGGAAGATTATTTTTGCAGCTTGTATACAAACAACCTGCAGAATTTATGAAAAATAAGGTTGGACACTTCATACCTCATTGAACATAGTACATTTTTTAAAAAAGAAACCCTGTAACATAGCCCAGATCTTCCATTGGCATCCCTGCCATCTCAGTGCCCTGAATAATTGCCTAGCTTCATACCCCTAAAATCATTCTTATTACGGTAGGAAGTGGAAGCAACTCACCATGACAACCCCCTTAGCCACACCTCCAAGAAGAGTCCAGAAGCACATACCTAAAATTACAGTGCTAGTGATCATTCATAATGGTTCCCTTATACACTTGAATCCACTTTCTTGCATGTCTATCTATATAATTCACAGGGTTATAAACACTTGTCTGATGAGAACTATGAATTCAAGGTGAAAACTTAAAATGTTTCTCGAGGTGCACATCTTAGCAAACAACAAATAACAAAGAGAACTACAACCAAAACAAAATTAAAATTAAGCACAAAAATATGGTAGCACCTGAAAGACTTTTACATTTTAGTGCAATCCACTTCATCTTTACATTAGAGCCGAGTCAAATGAAAGCACATGCGTAACATGTTTAACAAAGTGGATTCATCCACAAAAGCTTACACTGGGATATACAAGTTCATCTTTAAGGTGCTACTATGTTCTTGTGGTTTGTTAGTTAGCTTTATTTTGTTTTGCTGTTGTCTGGCTACACTTACCCAGATTAACAGAGCTGCTACTGTGAAAACTATAAAGACAACCATGTTTGCTGATGAGAACAAATAAAAGGCCTAACAGTAGGGTAATGCTTTAATTAAGAATAACCAAAACTCACTGTCTAGTGAGTCACATTTGAAATATTCAGAAAGCCTGCATCTAACCCATGCCAGATGTCATTATTGGGAGTTAGCTCCAGAAACATGCCCAACTCTTATTAGGGCTAAATGCTGAACAGTCCACATAGTTTACAATACCTGCAATTCCACTCATCTTGTCTCAGAGGAATAGTTCTTACTTCAGAGCAGGATTTACATCAAAGTCCCAATACAATTGCTAGTCACAACTAGACCTATTGAATCAATAGGATTTATGTAAGTATTCATTCAGTGAGTCTATTCTAAGTGGGTCTTGCAACTGGATTTAGGCCCAAGAGTCTATCATTTCCTTTTTGTTCTCCCCTTGCCACTCTCCCATCTGTTGGTTCACATAAACGTCTTTTAATCTTGTTTTTCACAAAGGTTTTCCTATTCTGACATTGTTATACTTTATTTGTTTTCATTGTTCTTGCTCCATTTGATTGTAAGCCACCTTGAGTTCCATTTGTGGAAGAAAGGCAGCTGTAAACTTGAGGAAAGGGGAAGAGAAAGAGACCCCATTTCTGCTATATTTAAGAATGAAAAACTGGAGTCATTCATATGGACTCATTACAACAATCTGCATCCTGTTAACCTGAATGTCCTTTGAAATTTCAAATGTGCCCTAGGATTATTTGGTGTTTACACTGGAAATTAAGTCAAAAATTAATTTTGAAAAAGTCAAGGAAGTTGCAGAGCCTCTGTCTGCATCACACATAAACAGTCAGAGTCAGTTTCAGTTGCCCATGTTTCTCTGCTCCAAACAGGATGCTGGATTTTGTCCCATAAAAGGGTTACTCAAAAGGGCAGGGCAGTCTGCTGAGAATGTAGAACTGTTTATACGGTTAACAAAATAACAGAGACTGTTGGCAGAAAAGCTGTTTACTTGTCTAATTTCTATAATAATTTCCTCTTATTTCCTACTTAGATGGTGTAATGCAATAAAGAGAGTAAAAAATATAGTATTAGTGTTCTCAGCAGTAAAAAAATAGATATTCCTGGCATTTTCAAGATGTTTTTTATATAACAGATAGACACATTCCTGGATCAATAGTCTGCAGTTTCCTGCAAAGTGAAATTTTGAAAGCAAGTTTCAAAGCACAAATATTCTTAAATAGATATTTTTAGTGAAACCCAAACAAACTCACACTAATTTATGGAAAGTATAGTACTTTTTTTTTTTTACCAACTCTCAGAATAATCAAGTATATTTTCAGTGTTCCATATATTACTCAGTTTCTGAAAACCGTGCACCCAGCCATGCAACCAGCATTCAAAGCAACTTTGGGTTAGTCATTACCTCTCTGACCAAAATACCTTATAGCGCTGCTTTGCAGATGGGGAAGGTGGCATGTATGCAGTCATCCGTTGTTTGGGGGAAAGTAAGTGTATAAATGTAATAAACAAAGCAGTAGAGATGGCAGTATTCGTATTCATATACGAATACCCCATCTCTACTGCTTTTTTAATACATTTATATGAATACGAATACCCCTGCACAGGTGGACATAACGAGGGTCCGGCCCCCTGGAGCTAGACCTGGACTGTTCACTCACCAGTCTGCTGCTGCTGCCAGCTCCGCACTGCCTTCCAATCACTCCAGAGCTCAGAATCGACTAGCCACTCCTGGCAGAAGAAGGGAAGATGAGCCTCCCTGCCAGGCTGATGAGTGGCTAGTCGACAGCGAGCTCCAGAGTGATTGGAAAGGAGTGCGGAGCCAGCAGCAGCAGCGGATGGGTGAGTGGACGGTCCAGCCCCAGGGGGCCGGACCCTCATTATGTCCACTTGTGTGGGGGTATTCGTATACCATCTCTACAAAGCAGTAATAATTTGGCACCAATACTGACTAAAGTGGCATATTTGAGCATACGTTTATGGCTTTTTATGCATCTTTACAACTTTACTCAGAAGTAAAGTGTGTGGGGGTACTATCTTGCAACTGTATTTCCTATAATTAATCACTACACCACTGAATCTAAAATATCTAAGTATTATAAACTGTATTTATTTATTTATTTATTTATTACATTTTTAGCCCGCCCATCTAGTCATATAGATTAGTCTGGGCAGGTAACAACATAACATATAACAAATTACAATTTAAAATGGCAATATATTACTAAAAACACAATAATCCAAGATGGAAAGAACACAAGAAACAAAAATTCAGACAGTGGGTGGCGGGAAGGCTTGCTTGAACAACCAGGTTTTCAATTGGCATTTAAAAATGCCCAGGGAAGGGGCCATGCGAATCTCAGGAGGGAGATTGTTCCAGAGACGAGGAGCCACTGCCGAGAAGGCCCGGTTTCTTGTTTTTTCTTTCCGGGCCTCCCTCGGCGTTAGGCTCCTCAGTCTCACCTCCTGGCTAGATCGGGTGATGCGGGTAGATCTAGGTGGGAGAAGGCGTTCCGTCAGGTAACGAGGCCCTAAACCGTTTAGGGCTTTATACATAAGCATTAAGACTTTGAAATCTATGCGGAACCGGACAGGCAGCCAATGCAAGGTGGCCAGAGTGGGGGTAATATGTTGATATTTCTTTACCCCAGTAAGAAGTCTGGCCGCCGCATTCTGCACCATCTGGAGTTTCCGCATAGATCTCAAAGGCAACCCCACGTAAAGAGCATTGCAGTGGTCTAATCTCGAGATTACGAGCGCATGGACCAAAGTGGTGAGCGACCCAACATCTAGATAGGGGCGCAGCTGGGCTATCCGCCAAAGATGGAAATAGGCGGTGCGGACCACTGACGCTACCTGGGATTCCATGGCAAGCGCCTGGTCCAGATAGACCCCCAAGCTGCGCACCTCACTCTTCACGGTAAGAGTCACCCCCCCCCAAAAGAGAGGGAGTTTCCCAAACCGCTGATGGTAGGCCCACCCACCCTCAGGACCTCCGTCTTGTCCGGGTTCTGCCTCAGCCCATTTTCCTGCATCCACTGCAATACAGACCCCAGGCAGCGCTGCAGGGACAGAACGGCATCCACTGTAGTTGGCAAAAAGGAGATGTAGAGCTGTGTGTCATCAGCATATTGATGGCACGATGCTCTACATCCCCTGATGACCTCACCCAGCGGCCTCATGTAGATGTTAAACAGCATTGGGGAGATGATCGAGCCCTGCGGAACCCCACAATTAAGGCTCCATGGGGCCGACTCATACTCCCCAAGCTGAACTCTCTGAGGACGATCCCCGAGGAAGGACCGGAGCCAAGCCAACGCCTGACCACCAATTCCCAACTCGGAGACCCTCCTCAGGAGGATACCGTGGTCGACAGTATCAAAGGTGGCTGAGATGTCGAGGAGGACCAGCAGAGAAGTTTTTCCCCCGTCGGCCTCCCTCAATAGGTCATCTAACAGGGCGACCAATGCCGTTTCTGTACCATGGCGCAGCCTGAGGCCCGACTGAAATGGATCCAGGGCGTTTGTTTCATCCAAGTGCGCCTGTAGCTGATCGGCCACCACCCTCTCGACCACTTTACTCATGAAAGAAACATTGGCGACGGGCCCATAATTGCCAATATCGTCCGCCGCCAAGTTAAGTTTCTTTCGAATGGGCCTAATGAGTGTCTCCTTGAGGGCAGGGGGAAACCTGCCCTCCTGGAGAGACCCATTAATTATCGCTGTAGCCCACTCGGTTGTTATAGGCCTGGCTGCTTTGATTAAATTATCATATAATTTCCAATAAGAAATGTGCTGACATTAGAGTATGCATGCCACAACATAGTGGCTGAAATCCTGTTGCTTAGCATAGTAAATCATAACTACAGTAAGTCCACAGAAGCAAGGAAACTTACAGAGGAGTTGACTCACCAAATCTCCACTGATCCAATGCGCCTGTTCTAGGTGCAACCTAGGACATCTCCAGACTAACCCTTTTGATGCAGGCTGGTGTGGTCTAAATAGGGTCAGATGAGGTCTGGGGGAGGGGCAATATGCCATTTAGTGTGATCCTCAAGATCAAATGGCATAAAGAGAGAGAGCCAAGCCATACATGGCAGTGCAAGGGGATGCAACTGATCAAATGCAACTGATCAAAATCAGCCAGACACCCATCTGCCCTTTGCACTGTTATTTCACTACACTGAGTTTGGAGAGGGGGAGGGAAGGGAAGGAGGCAGAGAGAAAGGAGCAGGACACACAGAGAAGAGGTATGTGTGTAATCTCCCACTGTCCACCAAACTCACCAGTAGAAGCAAAAGAAAGGGATCCTCCTTGTTTGCACATTGTATTGTACACACAGAGAAACAGAAGAAGAGACAGGGATTGCTTGTAGGGCACAAAGCAGATTGAAAAAGAGTGTGTATGCATGAGAACAAGAGACCTCCCCAACTCTGTGTCTGCATAAAAATAAAAGACTCTTAACATTCTGCTGCAGATCCATACACACCTCTCCATTTGCACTTTCCCTTCCAGCTGCACCTGTCTCTCCTGCCTCTCTTTTGCATGCAACAGACAATCCCCCCATGAAAAAAGAGAGAAGGAAATAAGAAACAAACCAATATTTCCTTTGCTTTCTTAAGTGTTCAGTTTGCCAATATCCCGAAGCAGCTTGTTTATTGAGCACTTCACAAAACCAGAAATTGAAACGGGAAGGAACCTTGGCAGCTGGAAGGAACCTTGGCATAGAAACATGACAAGGGCCCAAAAAGGTGTGGGTTGGGGTGCCTTGGTGGGTAACAGGAGCAAATTGGTCTGCCTTGGGTGCCAGAAAAAAGGGTGGACCAATCTGCTCCAGCAACACACCAAGCCAGGGGACAAATGTAAACGTAAACCACCCAGAGGGGCAGTATGTAAATCAATGAATCATGCCATCCATCCATCCATCCAAAACAAACAAACAAATAACTGCCTGTCTGGAAGTGCATTTATGATGTTAAGGAGCAAGATTTCAACCAGTGATGAAACACTTCAGGGTTAGAGGATTTTATCATTCCAGTAAAAATGGGCATTGTGTTAATTAACAAACATTTGTTATTAAAATTTACAAGAGCAATATACAAATTCTTGGAAATATGTTATGCATATAACATGCATGTAACATTTTCCATAATATACTTCAAATATCCCCTCCCCTGAAAATGCCCAGTGAACAATGCTAGAGCATGTCCATCTAAGAGAGACAGTAAGTGGCCACAGTACCACTCTTGAAGGACTGGTTCCACTTGCAGTATTTGCCAAACTACATTTAAACAAAACAACAACAAAAAGGGCACTGCCATTTTCCCTTTAAGCACTCTGCTCAACCCTATATCTCAGTTTGCCCAACTGTCATAATGAAATAACCCTCTGAGATGTGAATGTAGTATTTTAGTTTCATGCAAATTTATGACCTATAATTTGTCTACTCATTCAAATTCAAAATCATACTAAAATGAAATTGAGAGTCACCAGCAGCTGTCTATGTTTGCAGATAGTAGAAGGATTCGTAAGAGGCAAACTCTTATTCACTATTCTCAGCTAAATAAAGATGCCAAGTTCTTTGCCACACTTCAGTGAGAGCAGGGATCTGGGGAATCAGTGTCATAAGAAAAGCCATTACAAATTATGCACAGCTTTTGCCTCCTTGGTAATAGTAAATTTTTGGGTGATGCCAAAATATGAAATACTCTTGTTTTCTTCATCATTACAATGATTCCCACCTAAATTTTCCATTGCATGATAATATCACTTGTACAACTTTCAATAAAATCAATGACTTTATTTGGGTGTCACACTAAAGTATGGGCTAGTGAGATGTGAACTTTCTCCTCCTCCTCTGAGCTGCATACTTCCTCTCCACCAGAAGGAGTTTGAAAGCTTCCATGAGATTTAGTCCTAACAATGGTTCTTTTAAGATGAAATTGGCTTGTTGGAAACTAACCAGAGTTAAGATTAATCATAGTTTGTCAGGTTCTAATGGCATAGAGAACTGTGGTTAATTGAAAGTGGGGATAGAGGTTTCACCACAATTATATTGGAGGAAGACAGGAGAGGGGTGGATGTGTGCACCTGGAAGGAGATGAGATTAATTACTTCTGAATACACTATGGATTAAAGTATGTTTAGACAGGGTCTTTTAGATGGAGTATGTGCAGTGCCTGATTCTGTCTCCTTTTTTTTGGTCATTTGGTCCTGAAAGATCGCAGCATTTACCAGGACTTGCATCCTCTCCAGCTTTACAGTTAGGCCTCCTTGAAGTGGCAGATGAATGTTTACTTTCAGTCTTTTCCTGTTAAAGCAATGCTTTAACAGGAAAGCAAGACAAGCAGAGTTCAAAGGGAACCAATGTTTTTTTAAATGGCTCCCCAAATACACCCAATATAAATTGGTACAAGAAACATGCTTCAGAGGTTTTGAAAAGAACATGGAAATCAGTGGGGAAAACACGGCAGGGAGCAACCTAAGGAGAACATCATATGAAGGAGAAAATGCTGATAACATCAGTATAGAACCCGGTACTCAAAGGGGAACAAATGTCTGTTCTGGAAAAAACACCAGTCAAGACTCAGAGGTTTCTAAGCTCAGAGTAGTAATCATCTACATAAATGTTTGCTATCTTTGTTCACCGACACACTATTGTATTTGTCCACAGACCTGTGCAAACCATGCACCTGGGGGTAACAGAATGGATAGCTAACTGCAAATCCACAAGTGAAAGAAAAGCAAGCAAATAGTTGCTGGTGACTTTCCATTTCATTTTTGTGTTATTTCCCCTTTTGAATGGGCAAACAAATTACAGGGTATCATGAATCTGTGGGTTATCTCTTGATAAGTGATAAATAGGAAATATAAGAAACATTGTTGTGTTTATTTTGAATTAACCTAGAGTGAAAGAGTGCCTTACTCAGCTGAATTCAATGCCTAGTTGAATTAAAAATGGATCAAGAAGGAAAACAAAGTGAACTACAGCACTTTTCTTCCCTCGGATACTGCTTACAACAACAGCAGAGTAAATATAGTTAAATCAAATATTTAAATCATAAGATACCTCAGATATTTAGCTGACTAAATATAATCACTACTATTTATTTGATTAATGTCAAAGTCAAATGTTGCCTGAACCTTACCACATAAATTAAATAAAGTATGTGCACATACTTCCTCTTGATACAAACAAAGCAAAACATTAACAAACTGCTTAAGGATGAGGGGAGACTTAACATAATTCTGCCTGGCCCATCACCCAAAGCACAGGACTTGATTTAATTTTGCTTTGACTCTAAAGTGGATGGGAGCAGACCTTGGAACATTACTTATTAAAAGGTAACATGTTAGGGTCACTTTTTAGAACAAGTAATTTGTATCATTCTTTCTCCATGGGATAAGAGAGATTTGGGCAGCAGAAATGCAAGCCTTTTTCCTCCAACCAATAGAACAAATTAATATTATAAAGAAATACAACATAATTAAGAGATGTTTGAAAAGAGCTTTTAACTGAATAGGTTCCAAGATTAAATGAAATTCCTTTATTATGATCAACAGATCAGAAATGTTTCAGGATGGGACTTACTTATTTCTATGCCTTCTTTCTCCTAAAAAGGAAGATTTTACAAACCCAGAAGTGGCTGAACACATCATCTGTCATACCAATTGCAACTGAATGGATAATTGCTTTGCAAATCCTGAATGGCAAGAGTCCTGTTGTCAAAAAGCCCTGTGAATGTGTGTGCATGCACAAAGGCTGTGTGGGTTGCTGGGTAGGGTAGTGTTAGGATGCAAATCTTCACCTGTCTCATTCTTGGGGACAAAGATGAGGAACTGGAACCATCTCTCCCTGTACTATTGAGGATCATGAAGAATTTCCAGCCACTCTCAAGGGAGTTCTTACAATGGCAAAGAAATCACACCTTTTTTTTCAATTCCTGCAAAATTTGCACAATTGTGTACATTGCACAAATGGCATAAAACTATGATGAAAATTTGAAGTAGTGGATAGGTGATATGCATCTTCCTTAACAATCAAGACTGTTCTTCTGGGCAAAGTATCTGCAGGCATGCTTTATTTCTCATAGAGAAAGCCCACTAGAGGCATATCATGCAAAATTACAGAGATCTTGAAGGGAGGAGAGGGCTCTTTGTCTTGCTCTCAGCTGAAGATGTCAAATCTCAGGGGCTTTAAAACATCTTACAGAGATGCCCCCACATGTTGATAGAGCCTAAGCTGATGAGAATCTGGAATCTGGTGAGTATTCTTTCCACTGTCTCTCCCACATATGTTAGCCCCACACTGCACTACATCAGATGTTTATATATATGTTTGAGGTTCAGTGGTATCTTTTAAATATAGTAGCAGCAGCCAGCAGCTTTCCTTCCTTCCTTCCTTCCTTCCTTCCTTCCTTCCTTCCTTCCTTCCTTCCTTCCTTCCTTCCTTCCTTCCTTCCTTCCTCCCTCCCTCTCCCTCTCCCTCTCTCTCTCTCTCTCCCTCCCTCCCTCTCTTCCTCCCTCCCTCTCTCTCTCCCTCCCTCTCTCTCTCCCTCTCTCCCTCCCTCCCTCCCTCTCTCCCTCCCTCTCTCTCTCTCTCTCTCTCTCTCTGGGAATTTTTGGGTTTCTGTGTGGGATTGTATCAGATTTGACTTTTCTTCTCTGTTTTTTTGTGTTGTTCCAATGCAAACCAAAGAAATGAACATGTGAGTACCAAAACATTTGCAACTGCAACAATTTTCTGAGAGAAGGGTTGCATTTTCTGACAGAATTGCAAGGGTGCCAATATTTTTGGCCATGACTGTACGAGAGTACAATTCCCTGAATCTGCTAGCCAATTTATCAGTAACTTGGGGAGTCTGGGATTTTTGAGTGCAAAAATAACTTCCCAAAGCTTTAAATGTTCGGATCAAGCAATAGCCAACCCTTTAAGTCAGTATGGCAAAACTTTGTGCTGCGGCAAGTAAAATCCTCTAGGCAATTGTCATTTTTATATTTTAGCTTCTCATGGTTGGCAGTGTATGAGATGATCACTTTGTTTGATCACTTTGCATCCTATACTATGGACAATATATTGTGTGTTACAGTTATTCATTAAATATTGATCATTTACCATAGTCTTTATGTCTCTGCCTCCAAATATACATTTCTTCCGCAAATAAAATAGTCTGCTGACATAAGATTCAAAGACAGAAATCCTGTTGGGCTAAGCCATATGCCTTAGAAGTGAACTACCTCAAGTTAAGAAATCTCCGTAGACATTATCTGGTGCATTCTGAGTCATGTGACTCTGCAGGCAACAGACAGTATCTATGGAGACTTTTTAACTTGAATAAAATTCACCTCCAAGAGTTACGCTTGTAGCAAAGCAATGCTACAGGATTTCAGCCAAAGAGTCACAATACCTTACACACATCTCAGTCTGGAACCCTTTGGTCTATGGCCCTAATGGTTGTGTGTGTGGGTGAACTGATTTTGTTTTTATTGTAAGTCCATTGAGGTCACCAGAAAGATGTTCTCCAAAACAAAAGATTGCTTCACCTGGAACAACTGGAGAAGAATCCACTATATTTTTCTCCCCCTTATAGATTTTTTTAAATAGGGCTCCAATAGATACTCATACATGTCTTGCTTTATGTGGAATAATTATTTGCAAGTAAGAATTCAGCATTTTTGGGAATTGAAAATCACCTATATTTACAGTCCTCTGGGACAAGACAGAAATTAATTACACTTATTTGTTTTGTTCACTTTCCGAAGGGATTGGACTATTCAAGGGAAAATGCAATAAAAACAAAATAATGAGTAAATTATAATTATAGTATCTCTAGAAGTTAAAATGACTGCATGGTTGCTTAACTTTGGCTGTTGAATGCTCGCCAAATAGATAAAGGGCTTTTTAAAACTTGGCAGTAGATACGGATGATCAGTGGGCATCTTTCCTTTCCACAAACATAAAGGAAATCTTTATTACTCGTGAATATTTAATTCTTTAATTTATACTTTAACACTTTTTACAGTACTCTTTATTTGAAAAACATACGAGAATGGCATGCAGTTTAAAAGCATATATAGTAAAAAATATGGCACCTTAAATGTACTGTGAGGTTCAACAAAATTACGTGGACTCAAGTGCCACTTTCTGAAACTCTTTTACAATTCATCTGATGGAATATGGATTAGCTGACCCAGTTAGAATCCTTGTAGCTGTACTGCACATTAAGTGTAGTCTCAAGACCATATATATGCATAAAATAAGTACACAATATATGAGTAGTGTTGTACAACTGGGCAGCAATGGCCAGAAATACCTTTATAATCTGTAGACCACGATTAGGAACCAATTTTGGCCCGGGAGTTTAATTCAGTTTCAAATAATTTATCAGGGGGTGCATTTGTGGGATGAAAGGCAGAAGACTGAGATAAAAGAGGAGGAAAATACACATTTTAGTTCGTAGCCAAGTAGCTAAGCCAAAGACATATTTGGTGGTGAAACACAAAACAATGGTGTCATAAGGAAACAGATGTAGCCTACTGGGGAACATCTTGGGGCTGGATCTAGACTCCAGAATGGTGAGGTTCAGCCCTAGAGCCCGAAATTCCCTGCCCTTGCTTTAGACAGTTCACTGGCTAGGAAAAGAACAAGGTAGTCTTATTGCATTTTAAAGTAGCATGTGTTACTGTCTGGAGTGCCCTCCTTCCTCTCCATCAAGCTAAAGAGCATTAGCCCCAGAGTCTTCAAAAACTATCTAACCACCCATAAAAGTCCTTCCTAAATTGTTTAAAAAAGGGCAAAACATTCCTATTTCAAGCAGTATCCAACAATGTCCTCGTTTCATTAAAAAAAAAAGAGCCAAGAATCTTATTTACTTATGTCACATAAGGACAACCACATAATGTTCCCCTTATAAAGCTGCCCTTCACATTGGTTGCAAAACTGGTTGTGTGCCAGTTGTGCCAAACTGGGAGGGGGGGCTGCAGGAGGGACTGCACAATTGCCCTTCTGCACGTCTTTTTTCTCCATCTGGATTTTGACCAAGTTGTTTTAGAGCATTTACTTTTACACACTTTTATTAATAGACCTCAAAACCTTTCATTTACTGTAAGCTGCTCTGTGTGCTTAATAAAATATAAAACCTTTTTCAATAAATAAACAAACAGATGATAAATAAATATTGGCAGAACCACAAGTCATATGTTACTTATAATGTCTGTAAGACAGACAAAGAAAATAAGTAAGATAGAGAAAGAAATGGCAATAACAAAATTTCAGGCAATATTTCACATACAGTAACTATAGACTGGTATCATGCCTGAATAGAGTGTAGAGTTGTAGATGGAACTGTATGTGTCCCACTTTCTCAAAAATGCAACAAAGTCTATTTTTGGAATGAACAAAGCTCTATAGAACACCATTTGTGAGAAATGCTCATATTTCATATTGTGTTACTTTCTGAATAGCATAATTAAAAGATGCCATTTGACATTAATAGCTAGCTAGATAGCTCAGGGAGTTCAGTATCTGGCTGCAGAGCGAGAGGTTAGGAGTTCAATTTGCCACTGTGCCTCCTGTGAGTACAGCCAGACTATGTAGCCTTGGGCAAGCTGCACAGTCCCATGATGGCCCCAGAAGAAGGGAATGGGAAGCCCGTTCTGAGTACTCTATACTTAGAAAACCATGGAAAGGACTGTTATAAATCAGAATTGACTTGACAACACACAATTATTATACTATTATTTGACACAGAACACAGAAAGATAGTTATGGCAGTTGAAGTTACTCACACAAAGTTAATCAATCAGAACATCTCTAAAACAGGCCTTCAATGAGATTATGTGATACCTTGGGAACACATTAGATACACATTATAGTACAAAAAAAGGATACTTTCATTTGTCATGCCTTTCTTCAAAGTAACGCCATATATACTGTAGCTGTTTACAAAGCATGTGATATTAGTAATATATTGCTATTTTAAATTGTAAATTGTTATATGTTATGTTGTTACCCGCCCAGAGTAGTCTATATGACTAGATGGGCGGGCTAAAAATGTAATAAATAAATAAATAAATAAATAAATAAATAAATAAATAAATAAATAAATAAATAAATAAATGTTCATCCCTCTTATGTGTCCCACTTGGAAGTCCCTCTCGCTGTCAGATGGGAGAATGTGCCAACTGCTTAGAACAGTCAGACTAGGAATATAATACCACTCTAAATATACCCAGTCATGTTTGATTTGGAAAGCAAAGCAGGATTGGGCTTGATTGATACCTGGATGGGAAACGAAGAGAGAATTCCAGGGATTTCCAGATAGGACTAGGAAAGAATGCTAACTGAAATCCTGCAAAGCTGCTAGCAGTCACAGCTGACAACACCCGCCTAGATGGACTAATAATTTGACTCAAGAGAACCTAACAATGTATGTTCCAATGTAGAGGAAACACCGTATGTTCCAATGTTCATAAGAAATCTTCATAAATTTCACTGAAGTAACCAATCTGGATTAAGGCCTCTTGATAATGCTGTGAAAGATATAATGTTAGATATACCAAGGGATTTCCTGCATTCTTGTTCAAAGATATTGCTTGTGGAAGGTGATGGCCTGAGATTCCACTGAGATTTTAATTCATTCCTATTTATGTATATGCACATGCTATATTTTTATATCACTTTTCAGCCAATATTGGTTCTCAGAACAGATAATTAAAATGTATCATTAGCAAATAGTTCATATAATTTGGTTTTCCAAATTCTAAAAAACAAATGAATGAACCTTTACACTAGTATAAAATAGAAATAAAAGTGTTGATATTATATATTTGTTTTGTCTTCCTTTCTTTTTCTTTTGTTAGTTGCCTCCAGTAGCATATGATGAAAAAAAAAAAAAGCCAAAACCATCACCAGATAAAAGGAAAAGCCTTGGTGAACAATGTTATATATCATACAAGCATCGAGCGGAGGGTTGGACTTGATGGCCTTATAGGCCCCTTCCAACTTCACTATTCTATGATTCTATGACACATCATATAATACTGTTTAATTTATTTATATTGTACTGAACTGATTATTTCATCTGTTTGTAGATAATGGATTTTTAAAAATTTCCTTTTATTTTATTTTAATCATTTTTATTCTTAAATTTGGTTTTTACTTGGTTTTATGTGTTCTATGCTGATTGTTAAGCACTACTTAGCAGTAGAAAAAAGAAGTGGAAATGAAATACAATCATAGTAATAATGTACATACATAAGTGAGTTGAATTGTGTTGGACCGAATTGTTTGTGAACTTATTTACACAGAAAAAAAGCAAATACACCCCCCCCCCCCCCCAAAAAAACACTGCCAGGTACAAACTGAAACAGAAAAACATACAACAATGCATCTATAAGCTAAAGCTGAAATGATTTAAGATCAATTGTCCTAAATTATTAAAATCTCTCAAGATCCTCCAGCCATCATTCTGTACCCTCACAGTTAATGTCGGATGCCTAGAGATTATATCTCAATCTTAAAACATGATTGCTGCCACATTATTCCAAATCATGAGAACAATTTTATTTATTTTCAGCATCTGCCTGAGAAAGAACTTTTACTTTACATGTCAGCATTTTCCAGAAAAAATACAATTCTGCTGGAAGCTATGGGTTTTGTTGGTTTTGTTTTTTTGAGAACTATTTCACTAAAGAGCCACCAGACTATTCTATGTTTTAATAAGTGGGAGCAAACATACCTAGATAAACTCATGATCCTAACAAACAAACACCACGTAATTCTGCGTAGCAAGGAATGGGTAGGTTTTTCTTTTAATTTAATAAAATTTGATAAAATACAATATACACAACCATAAAATAGTTATAAACCACCAAACCCCACACAGTAAACATATCAAATAGTATTACTAGTTAACATAACACATCTTTTCATAAATCAGCATGAGTGTCGGGGGGGGGGGCACGAAGATTACAGTACTGAATAAAAGAAAGCCAGGTTCTATAAAATGAGTCTATAGTGGAATTCTGGTACCACAGTTATGAGTGGGCAGTGAGTTTTTCCATCAAAACTAATCTCCATACCCTTGATTCTCAACCATCCATTGAAATTTCTGCAGCTGTCTTCCAACATTGAGCAATTGTTTGTCTAGCTGCTACACACAAGTAAGTGATTAGCTTTATGACAAGGAATGGGTAGTTTAAACACAAATATTTTACTAGGTTGTTGCCATGATAAATAGCACACCATGTAGTGGATACCAAATGCTGAGAAGGAGTAGGATCATGGTAACACACCCTAGTACTTCAGAACCTGCCTCCAGGTGTAGCTGTGCTGCTTGGAATGTCAAGCTAGGAAGTGCTCAGTATCCATACCTACAGCAAACTGCCCAAACCATATCGATACAACTTTTTCTTTCAGGCCAGTACTCCCCTTCTTCACCTTTATCAATACTGAAATTCTGCAGGCCCTGTTGACTTCAGAGTATCAGACACTAAAGGAATCACTCAGTCTGAAGATTTGTGTATGGCTTTGGGGGGCACACCTAACAGGGCATTTCTGTAGCTGGAAGATGAGTCTAGAAAAACCCTGTTACTTGAAACAGAAAAGCTTGATTCATGCTCAGCTCAGTTTCCCAGTTCTATAACAATGGATTCGGACTTTTTAAATTCCATTAACTTAAAATTTAAAAATCATAATTTGATTTTCACCTATATTACAATTGTTTCAATGTTGTTTGAATTACAAGCAAAGATGCAACTCCTTCAGTTTGGCATTTATAAAACAATGCAGAGCCCAGCCCAGTCACTGGCCTAGAATACAAAATACACAGCCTTCCCACTGGCCTTAACACCTCTACCAGATTAAAACCCACAGTACAAGCTAGCATTAGAACCACGCAGTATTTCTCTACCGCTATGTAGTGAGGCCACATCCCATAATCTGCTCTTAAATATGTCAGAAATAATGTTGACAGTAATCTTTGTTCAGTTTATAGAAAATAATCATGGTGCAGTCATAAAGTTCACTCCATTAGACAGCAATCTATTTACTGTTCTTTATACCACTTTGAATGCTTTTCCTTTGAAAAAATCTTAAAGCAGTTTACAACAAATATCTAAAAATAATGAAACAATTTAAAAAAACATTAAAAGGCAGGGCACTAAGTGATGTCAACTCTCAGAAGGATGGCTGAGTATAAAAACAAGTCTTTAATTGACATTGGATAGTAACTATACAGAAATTTTAAAAATTAGTCCTTTAATACATAGGGGTGTGTGACTTAGGACCAAGCAGAAAACTGGAGCTTTTTAAGTGATTAAAGATGAATGAGGGGAAAAAAATACTGCCTGGCATCTTTTGTATTACATGACAATTATGGGAATATAGTTTGACGATGTTGTTTTAAAGATTAAAATTTAATTTTAATTGGTGATATGAATCAAGCCTTTTTTACTTTTCATTTGCATCATGATCTAAATTGCCTCAGCTGAAATTAAATCACCCTGGTAACCAGATTCAGTAAGTCAACAGTGATAGGCTACCTTCAATATACAGTGCTTTTGCTGCTGATACTATCACTAGTGTTTTCAATTGATCTTTTAAGAGGTATTGGAGACAGTAGTCAATCCTAAGCAGAGAAGATGAGACAAACCCCGTCAGAATACTGATCTGTATTTCAGCAGACTTCTTTTCCCTTTGAATACACTAGATTTTATGGAAGTTCATTTGCAGACCTCAATTAAGGCCCAAGCATTGGTTATGAGGGAAGTTAGCACAAATGCAACATGGCCCCCTCCCTCACAACCATCATAATCTTATCCCTTACGTAAAATCTCATTATTTGTTTTTATAATCAGCCATCATAGTACGGGTATGCTTACATACCTGTTCAGATCAAATATTTAACAGTGGGTGCATGTGGGTCTACAGAATGAGAATGACCAAGGATACAACCCATATAGCCTTGGCTTTAGACCTGGGAAGAATTGTGCACCACAAATCTTGCATTTAACACAAAAGATTGAGAAGAGCTTTGAAACTGATATGATGGCTCAGACTGCAGGTTGTAGCCTTAGTCACTCTCATCCCATAGACTTTAGTAAAGTACAGACACGTTTCACTAATTGATGGCCTCCTGAGAAAAACACATTTGATGGATGCATACTAGTTTTAAAAGTTTCAAAATTGCTGTTCAACTCATTCTTTTTTCACTACTATGACTTGTTTAATAGTGTTGCAGTCCTAAATCCAACAAAACATCATGGAGTGAAAATATTTGCTAATGTAGTTGCGCTGCATTATTACATTGTTATACAAACCGTTGCACAAGAGATCTGCAAACAGCTGTACAACAGGGATGCAAATCCCTCCTTGTCTCATTTTCACAGATAAGGATGAGGTATTGCAGAGGATGGTGAGGAATTTTCTGAGGCTTTTGTAGATTTCAGTAAGATTGAATCCTACTCAGGCAGCCAGTCACCACGGGAAATTTGCCTGAAGAGAAAGGTCTTCACCTGCTGGCAGAAGGAAAGCAAAGATGGGGCCAGTCTAGCCTCTTGTGGTAGGGAGTTCCAGAAGCTGGGAGCAACAACAGAGAAGGCCCTATCCCGTGTCCCCACCAAATGCACCTGTGAAAGTGGTGGGACTGAGAGAAAGTCATCTTCTAATGATCTTAACACCCAAGCAGGCTCATAAAGGAAGATGCGGTCCTTGGGATAGCTTGGACTCAAGACATTTAAAGCTTTATAAGTCAGAAACAGTGCTTTGAACTGTGCCCAGAAATGGATCCGCAACCAGTGGAGCTGCTGTAACAGGAGAGTTATACGATCCCTGTAACCAGCTCCAGGTAGTAATCTGGCTGTGACATTTTGGACCTGTTGAAGTTTCCAAACACTTTCCAGAGACAGCCCCATTTGCCATAAAATCTGATGCCTCTAAAAGGAGTATTTTCATTCCCCAAAGATAATAAGATTTTTGTACATCAATAGTAACAAAACCTCATCCAGAGACCTGTTGGGGGCATAATAAAGGAAGTACAAAGTTGACCAGCATAGGTCAGGAACATCATGGCTTAGAAATGATCCCATTTTACAAGCTTCTACAGTTGAGGTGAGCCACCCCATTCTTTATTCATAGTTTCACAACACCTTTTAGTAATGGTATCAAGTTTCCCCTTGTATAGCAGCTTCACAATCCACCACTGCAGCAAGTTACACAGAAAGTCCCAGGTTCATCCTCTGACAGCTCAGATTTTTAAAGAAAGGGGGTCAGGTAAAAAAAAACCCTCTCTGATAACTTGTAGAGGTACTGCTGATTACAATGAGAAGTACTACATAGATCAAAGGGAAATAACAAATTATAAGACAGACAGACAGAGAGAGGTAATAAAACAAAGAAGAAAATACAATTGAAATTGAGTTTTCAGATTAACAAAAAAAGTTGGAATTATGATAACTTGAAGAAGATACCTATTGTAATAAGTTTAGTAAAACAATATAATAATAATAACCTTAGAAAATGCAGAGCTGGAAGGGACCCTATGGATCATTGAGTCCTATCAATGAAACAGTGGGGAACAGAACTCTCAACTTCTGCCTAAACCACAAAACTAGGCAGTAGTGTATGCAATGTAAGATGTGTCTTAGGTACCCAGTGTGATATAGTGGATAGAGTGATGGACTAGGATTCAGGAAGCCAGGGTTTGAATCCTTGCTTGGCCATGGTATCTAGTAAAGCATTCCTTAAAAATGTCATTCATCTTGAAAGCTCTGTTAAGTATGCTATAAATTGATTCTCACTTGACAACACACAACACATACAATATGTATCTTCCAGTATAGTAGCTGATCTCCTTTCAGCTTCAACAAAAAAGAATTGGGTATTTTATAGAGCCAATGGGATCCAGTAATCAAAAAGTAAAGGTTTTGTATTCCGAGAAATCAGTCATTAAGTCTTTCAATAGACTATTCAAGGAAGAACTGTATAGAAAGCAGTAACAGAACAACCAGAAGCTAGAAATGATAATTTTGGATAAACTATCATTTGAAAACTGTTTTTTTTTTAAAGCAAGAATAAAGGGTTTCTAAATAACAGGAATGATTCAGTGTTGATGTGACTGTTGAAAAGCTGACTAGGAGTACAAAGTGCCCTTTAACTCCTTGGAGAGCTTTATCTTCTCAAAGGTTTTATTACTTTATAACTAAACTTGTCGGGATAAGTTTATATTGCTTGATTAAATCCCTAGAACACAATCTAGGTTACAACATTTTGTTAAAAGAATATGATCATCTCTCACTGCAAGATGTGGCACATAGGGAAAAGGATGAGTTGTGATGGAAGGGCAGGTTTTTCAGAGAGGCTCTGGTTAGCAGCAGTAAAATTCTTTAGAAAGGAAACATATATAGGAGGAGATGAAAACAAAATACAGCACATGGCTGGAAGGTATGGGTTGTGCTAGATTTTTCTGAAAACGTCAGTTGGCTCCCTTGGCTCAAAAGGAGAAAAAAAAAAGGCATGGGGGCAAAGGCCAGGCTGTCGACAGATTGAAGCATGGGAGCTGGGCTGGCTGATTCCCTCTTCTACTCCTCCCCAATCTGAAATGTGATGAATTATTAAGCAAGCAGTTTGTTGGGCGATTGAATATTACCTGCAAAGTACCACTCATCTCCTTGAGGCAAACTGAAAGCTGACAGAGTCGAGCCAATTAGACCGACTGTCTCCTCAATGAGTTGTGACCTATCAATGGTAATAGCTTATTATGATGATAAATGAACCCATCTCTCAAACTGAAGCACAAGCACACAGTTCAGCAGTTTCCCTGAATCATGGGGCCGTTACCTCACAGCTTTGGATGGACAGGAGTGACAGCAACAAGAGTGGATGGCATGCATGAACAGACACAGATTATTGTTTTACCCTCCTGAATATATTTAGTTATTCTTGGTGAAGCATTATTTTCTTTTCCTTCTTAATGAATCTGCCTGAACATTCTCTATTTTCTCTGGCAATATAAACACAATTCTCACAATGTACAAACAGTATCCCTATCCCATGAGACAGCTGGATGGATTTCTGATGTCTACATGCCTGCTCAATCTTCACAGTCTCAGAGGGATGCAGCATTTGATTACTGTAGAATATCCTCCAGTCTGGCTGAAAAAAGTTTACTTTACTTCCTTTTAATCCAATTAGCACCTTTAATTGCTCTGCCAAAGATAATCTTCCTTTAGAAAAGTGAAAGGATTTGGGGGTGGGGTACATTAAGCCTACTTGCTTTCCCCATGATTCCAACATATACAAGTCTCAGCATATTTTGAACACAGAGAGACTTTGAGAACCTACTTTTAAGAAAGGTTTCTTGACAACAACTAAGGCCAAACTACCAACAACTGGGAAATCATTCTGGATTTGTTTGCCTCTTTGCATACTGTTCCTAGAGAAAACTGTTGCAACAACAAACACATCTATCTGCCCTTCCCCTGTGTAAGCTGTTTTTAAAATACCTCTTGGTACATACCTAAAAAATTTCTGTTTTAACAAGAAATATATAAAAGGGAATCAAGACAGTTGAGGTTGTCCATACTTGTTGCAACAATTGCACTTCTGATGGTTGGGCGGTAGGCAAAACAGAGCCATGGTATTGCAAGCAGTCCTCAAGATCATTCTGTAGCCCTGGACATGCCTCCCTGAAGTGTCTAAGACTCCCAAACCCTCATTGTGATGTTATGTTTTTTCAAAATTCATTTTTCATTTTTTGACATTATGGGAAGTCAGTGTAGCCAGGACCAGAAAGTGGTTCCTAGATGAAGAAAATTGACACCTGGACCCTTGGAGGTTGCCCATCTCATCATAGGTAGACCACTGTTTTGTTGGTGTTCCAGCAGTAAACATAATGATGCTGGAATGATAGGCATGCATCCTTCTACCTCATTACATATCTCCTCAGAAGTCTCAGTCAAGTAGAAACTCTGATGTAGAAACATGTATTTAAAAACACACATCTGACATCCATAATTCATCCATTTCCTGCTGAAAACAGAACTGTTATGTAAAAGTGGAGTCTCCTGGAAACATTTCTTTATTTTCTAGTGAGATGGCCATGCCAGGCTCTTCCAGCACAAACTAAAAAAAGTCTTGTGGTACCTTAAACACTGACTCATTTAAGTAGCTGGGCAATGAAAAGTAAATCAGTAAACATCAAAAGAAGATATAGGTTAATTATTGCATTAAAAGGAAAACTCAGCAGTGGCCAGAGGATTGGAAAAGATCAGTCTACATCCCAATCCCAAAGAAGGGCAGTGCCAAAGAACGCTCCAACTACCGGACAATTGCACTCATTTCGCACGCTAGCAAGGTTATGCTCAAAATCCTACAAGGAAGGCTTCAGCAGTATGTGAACTGAGAACTCCCAGAAGTACAAGCTGGATTTTGAAAAGGCAGAGGAACTAGATAGAGACCAAATTGATAACATGTGCTGGATCATGGAGAAAGCCAGAGAGTTCCAGAAAAACATCTACTTCTGCTTCATTGACTACGCAAAAGCCTTTGACTGTGTGGACCACAGCAAACTATGGCAGGTTCTTAAAGAAATGGGAGTGCCTGACCACCTTATCTATCTCCTGAGAAATCTATATGTGGGACAGGAAGCAACAGTTAGAACTGGATATGGAACAACTGATTGGTTCAAAATTGGGAAAGGAGTACGACAAGGTTGTATATTGTCTCCCTGCTTATTTAACTTATATGCAGAATACATCATGCGAAAGGCTGGACTGGATGAATCCCAAGCCGGAATTAAGATTGCCGGAAGAAATATCAACAACCTCAGATACTGTATGCAGATGATACCACTCTGATGGCAGAAAGTGAGGAGGAATTAAAGAACCTCTTAATGAGGGTGAAAGAGGAGAGCGCAAAAAATGGTCTGAAGCTCAACATCAAAAAAACTAAGATCATGGCCACTGGTCCCATCACCTCCTGGCAAATAGAAGGGGAAGATATGGAGGCAGTGACAGATTACTTTCTTGGGCTCCATGATCACTGCAGATAGTGACAGCAGCCACGAAATTAAAAGACACCTGCTTCTTGGGAGGAAAGCGATGACAAACCTAGACAGCATTTTAAAAAGCAGAGACATCACCTTGCCGACAAAGGTCCGCATAGTCAAAGCTATGTTTTTTCCAGTAGTGATGTATGGAAGTGAGAGCTGGACCATAAAGAAGGCTGACCGCCAAAGAACTGATGCTTTTGAATTGTGGTGCTGGAGGAGACTCTTGAGAGTCCCCTGGATTGCAAGGAGATCAAACTTATCTATTCTGAAGGAAATCAACCCTGAGTGCTCACTGGAAGGACAGATCCTGAAGCTGAGGCTTCAATACTTTGGCCATCTCATGAGAAGACAAAACTCCCTGGAAAAGACCCTGATGTTGCGAAAGAGTGAAGGCAAGAGGAGAAGGGGACAACAGAGGACGAGATGGTTGGACAGTGTCATCGAAGCTACCAACATGAATTTGACCAAACTCTGAGAGGCAGTGGAAGACAGGAGGGCCTGGCGTGCTCTGGCCTATGGGGTCACGAAGAGTCGGACACGACTTAATGACTAAACAACAACAACAACAACATTGTATTAAAAACGTAAAGACTGGCAAGTGGTAGTTTTAATTGCATACAATATTTGCTTATATCCATCAAACATGTGTCAAATAAAACTCTCTCTCCCTGCCAATATTTGTTACAAATAAGTATCAATGTGGTGCCATAAGAAAGTCATCTAAAGCTTCTTCCCCACTTAACAAACATCTGAGTTGGACATATGAAAGGACACTGAAATCCAGAGTGCAAACTCTGGCCTACAACAGGACTTTCTTCTTAGCCATGGCTTACACATGAAGAGTTTTGAGTTTCTATTTTACAAAAGACCTTGCTGATTCTGACCATATCTTATCCCTGGCTTTTTCTCTGGTTACCACCAGCCTCTTTAAACGTTCATCCATCTCATCTCCCTGCAGAAGGTTCTTGTGTTAAGGTGTCACCTACAAAGGCACTGAGAATTATGCATGAATCATACTTCAATGCCTGAGTCTGGACAACATCCTCCACTAGCAGACTAATTTAGGAGGCACAGGTCAGGTTACATGGATCACATTACTTCAGCCTCCATCACTTTGCTACTGTTCAGCATTTCCCAATATCTACTATCTCTTAATTGATTAGTGGCAGGCTTCCACTCCATGTGGCATAAATAGCATTTTCATGCTTAGGGAAGAAGGTTTTAAGATTTGTGATACTGACCCAATTTGCCTCAAGAGACTGGACAAAGAAAAGATGCTTATTTTTAACCTCAGCCATAAAAATAAGTGACCATAGTTAGATGAACCAATAATATTATAGAAATGGGCCTTCCACTATTGCAGCAGAAACATTTCTGAAAACGCAGTATCTGATAAATTTTAAGAGTTAAAGTTTGCAGATTTGTATCTGTTGAAAAGGTAGAACATGCTACATATACAGACTTCATTGTAGGGGTCTTATTAAAACTTCTTAGAAGACCCATATCCCTTAGCTGATTAGGACTGTTTGGATCATGGATGAATCTTGTTTATCCACATGAAGATGATACTGAAAAATCTGTAGAACAATTCTGTTACAATTAACAATAATGTTGTCACAGTGACAGGAGACTAAATGTTGCATATACGTATGTGAGTCAAGGGGAGAGGTATTTGTATTATTATGACCTGTTCTAAGCTGCCTGGACAATTATTTGATTGAAAGGTGGGATATACATATTAACAAATACGTTAACGAAACAAAAGGCAGGAATCCTGCTGAAGATCTACGTGTATATAAGGCAAATTGTGGAACTTACCATAGCAAATTGTGGCTACTTAAGAAGCTGCCAGTTATCTTATGATGCACAACAGGAGCATACTTAGTAACATGAGTTACTTCAGTAAGTGCCAATTCACAGTTGTGAGCTACATAATTAAACTTTCACATGTAAGAATCACCAACAATTTCTGGCCAAAATGTTCGTGAGACACCAGCTCTATGATCAGTGATAGGCTGTAGATGTCTGGAACTTCCTACTATATAATAATGCCAGAAGAGTACATGAACAGCAGAGACAGCAATGGCTACATATTGAAATTTTAGTCAATACTACCATGGGCAATAAATTGCAGCAATTGCACGCATATTATAGGGATTATTGTATTTGAAGCACTGCTAGGAAAACATCATCTGGAAATGCTGGTGTAATCCAGTTTCTGCTATTTAGAGAAGTGTTTTATTGAGTTTACAAATAATAATCTGCAATATTCCATTTCCATAGCAATACACTAAATCACCTTGGCTAAGTATGTCATCATGGCTATAATTTACATGATGCAACATGACAGTTAAGATGTACTATGGTAATTTGTGAGTGCTTTCAGTATTACTGTAGTATCAAAAATTTATATGGTTCAGTTATTAAGGCAAATTGTTTCTTTCAGACAGAGATGTCTGACAGTAAACCAAAGTCCTTCCAAATTACACATGGAAAAATGCCTTCCACATTCAGATAAATTGCACATGGCTCTTCCACTATTTTGCTTCCTGAATAAAGGGAAGAGAGGGATCTGCCATAAGCACACAAAAGTTCATTACCTATAGATGGAAAGATATAAAACCTTATTCACGGTGAATGGGAATCTATAGCCTTGAACAAGATGTCCATATGCTTTGGAAGAGATGCAGTTTAATCTTTACTTGCTCACTTACCTTCTGCCATACTGATTTTCAGCCAAGAGGAAAAAACTAATGTAGAGAAGCTTTCAGAAGCTACCTTGGGAAATGTTCCTGGAGTTTCAAATAAACTACATACGAGTAAGTAAGAAGTCACAAGGAAAAAAAGAAGGCTTCTGTTTTCAGATTCCTGACATTTCAACAGTGCAGACAGCTTCAGGGCCTGGTGTTGCTGTTCACACTGATACTCCAATGCATATATAAAAGTGTCTATCCAAAGGTATATAGTTGTAGAGCTACAGTTTAGAATGCTGGTTAAAAATGCAGTACTGTGGCATAAATGACTGTGGTAGTAGACTGGTCATAGTACAGTAGTAGAACCAATGCTGTGTATACAGAAAGAAGCAGATTTAATAATTACTCTAAATCTTATTTTGATGCTTACTGATTTACTTTCCATTGTCCACTTATGCAAATGTTCATGGTTTCTTGTTTTTCCTGTTTCATAGGTTGCTCATAGGTTGACTATATGATTTTATGGTTTTTCATCAGTACTGTATCCGACTTTGGGGTTACCTCTGAGAAGTGGGTAATGCATTTTATCCAACAAAACTGACAGAGGTGCCCAGCTCTACAAGAGGTAGAAAGCTCTTAGTCCATCATCTATCCCCATGTTTCACTTGTTTTTTCTCTCCTCCTCCTTTTCAACTCTGACTAAGCTTTCACTCTAGCCACCTCGGAGCCTGCCAGGACTCTTTTTATCCTCACTTGCCTTCCCCTATCTTACTAAGCAACCAGAAGATCCCCATCTCTTCCTTCTCCCCTTCTCTTTCTCAATTTGAAGAGTTTGGGAAGCACTATGCAGAGTCACATAGAGGCTCTCTCTAGAGAGAAAAAAAATCCAAACCTAACAACTGCTTTCTCTTTGCTGGTTAGAGATGTTAGGAAAGGATAGGAAGGCAGGGTTCCTCATAACTGAAGATGGTATTGCATGCTCCAATGGGATTTTACTTCATCAAAGAGAATTAATTTACTTTAAAAACAAATAAGCCAGAAGGTCCCCTTGGTATACATGCCAAAATTAAGGTATGTAGGTATCAGTCTTGGAGCAAAGCTCTTGGATTCAGTGATGTTTTCATAGAAGTATTAACGCTAACAGATCATCATCATCATTGTAGAACTGAAGGAATTTTTAGTAAATAATCTAAACACACCTGAATCAATGCAAGTAAATGTAATAAATAAAATTTAGATGACAGGAGTAATTTCTGAAATCTGGCTGAGATCCATGTTTATTACATTCACCACCACCACCCCCATTTTAAAAATCAGTTGCTTATAATAACTACAGAATTAAAAGTGTAATGAAGAAACTTAATGAACAAAAACAAGACTTTGATCAGAATACAGAATATTGATCTATGGAACCAATGGCCAGACTCATGATAAGGCATCACACTGATAAATTGGATTTAACCTTCACCTGATTGGGGAGGATATGGCATATATATGTCTATTAAGGTCCCCTGGAAGAAATGGTGTATGTAATATTGTTCCATTCAATTGGCAGACATTCTCAAGGCTCAAGAGTGGTTTCCTCACATGAAATCTTCCATCCAGTCTGGACTCATGATGTATACTGGTGTATTATGTAACTGTATATTATTGTGGTGGTAGGTTTATGTTGTCTATGTTTGATGTTCTTTTAATAAAATAAAATTTTTAAAAAAGAAGTGACAGGGAAAGTGCTTCGGCAAAGCAACACTTTGTGTAGGTGTGTGCACAAAGCTTGTTCTCCCTTTTCTGCATCAGTTCATGTGATGACACATCAGAACTGATGCAAATGGATCCTTTTTTTCAAAAGCTGAAGTCTCAGCAGCAGAGGGAAAGAACTACTGATGGGGTGGTACTTTGGATTTATTTGCATTTCCCTTTTTATCATGTGATCAATTTTTAAAAAATGCAAATCAGCCCACTTGTAGTATTTTCCAAATATTTTTTTTATCAGTGTGGGTGCCCCTTAAGAGTTGTAACCTCCAGACCACTTTTGGGTAATGCGAGACCCTCCAAATGTTGATGGGGTGAAATTCCCAGCACCCCTCACTACTGGCGTTGCTGTTTAGAGCTGGGCTACAATAATAATAAAAAAAACATTTAGAGGGCTACTTGTTCCCCAAAACTGTGTGGGCTGAGGAAAGATTCCTACGTTGTGACTTCCTAATCTAAAGGGAAAACTTAAATTAGCTGTAGTCTAAACACTTTAAGAGCTAGAATGTTTTTATGACACAGTATAATTTCATAGAGAGCTGTTTGCCTGAGTATCCAGCTCACTGAGGGGTGGACGGGGAGATGTGTAGTCTGTATAATTTTTTTTTAAAATTATAAACTGCCCAGAGAGTTCTCTAAGCACTATGGGGTAGTATATAAGCAACACACGTTGTTTTCCTTTTTTGCTTTATCTGTCTGAAGCAGAGCTGCAGCATATGTATCACAAAAAAACATAGGAAGATGGGTCAGCTTGTTAAGCATCCGTGTGGGTTTAAACAATACAATAAAGCATGTAAATATTTTCTCGGCATACTGTATCTGGAATCCCAGAGTCCATGCCCTCAACTTTCTCACTTGCCTTAAACATTTTCCAATACACCTCCTCAATTTGTGATCATTTTTCAACATCTGTGGAAACTAAATGGGAAAGAGCTAGCAAAATTTGAAGGTGCAGTAAAGGAGATAAGTCTGCTTGAAAGAAACACATTAGTTGCACAAAATAGACGAACCATCCAATAATACTACAAATTATCTGAGCTTTCCTAACACCTGACACCAGAGGCTACCAGGAGGCTGTGAGAACAGGAGCACTTTGATTAGTCTCCTTACCCTTTGCCTCAGGTCTCACTGGGATTCTCTGTATGCCTATGTCAGTTGCTTTTAGCAAGCAATTTTGCCAGTCAAATATCAATCTGACAAATGAGAACTATGGAAAAAAAAATGACTACTTACATCTTTCACTATTAATAAATCAAATTAGCACTCAGGCAAAGACCATCTGCACTTACTTTGTTGCCCAAGTAAGGACGTGGAGCACTCCAGTAATAAACCTGCTGTAGAACAGTCCTTGCATCCATGTTGTTGATGCTGAGTTGTTGGGGTCCATCAAAGCTATCCTGCTGAGGAGTAACTTGAGCGAGACCAACTACATCTGTCAGGTACCAGCCATTCATGTCTGCAATCTATGGTGACCAAAGAAAACATCTATTAATATCTATTTTTTTTTAAAAAAAATCTGCAACAGCCTATTTCCTCTCTCCTTTCCTTCCTTGCTCCTTTTTGTGTTCATATTCATAAATTTGGATAAATTCCTGATAAACATACAGTCATGGCCAAAAATATTGGCACCCTTGCAATTCTGTCAGAAAATGCAACCCTTCTCTCAGAAAATTGTTGCAGTTGCAAATGTTTTGGTACTCACATGTTCATTTCTTTGGTTTGTGTTGGAACAACACAAAAAAACAGAGAAGAAATGTCAAATCTGATACAATCCCACACAGAAACCCAAAAATGCACTGGCCAAAATTATTGGCACCCTGTCTAAATTGTAAGAAATAATTGCTTTTCAAGCATGTGATGCTCCTTTAATTTGTATTTAGACACACCTGTCGCAAGTATGAGGTGTGGGCAATATAGTAATCACACTTGCAACCAGTTAAGATGGAGAAAAGTTGACTCAACCTTTGTATTGTGTGTGACACTGAGCATGGAGAAAAGAATGAAGTGTAAAGAGTTGTCTGTGGATTTGAGAGAAAAAATTGTGGAAAAACATCGACAATCTCAAGGCTACAAGTCCATCTCCAGAGACCTTAATGTTCCTGTGTCCACTGTGTGAAATATCATCAAGAGGTTTACAGCCCGTGGCACTGTAGCTAACCTCCCTGGATGTGGACGGAAGAGCAAAATTACTGAAAAATTACAACAAAGGGTTGTTTGAATGGTGGATACAGAACCCAGATTAACTTCCCAACAAATTCAAGCTGATCTGCAGACACGGGATACAACAGTGTCAGCTCGCACTATCCGTCGCCATCTGAATGAAAAGGGACTCTATGGTAGGAGACCCAGGAGGACACCACTGCTGACACAAAGGCATAAAAAAGCAAGACTGGAGTATGCCAAAACTTATGTGACAAAACCACAATCCTTCTGGGAGAACGTACTGTGGACAGATGAGACAAAAGTAGAGCTTTTTGGTCAAGGACATCATGGCACTGTTTACAGAAAAAGAAATGAGGCATTCCAAGAAAAGAACACAGTCCCTACAGTCAAACATGGTGGAGGTTCAAAGATGTTTTGGGGTTGCTTTGCTGCTTCTGGCACTGGATGCCTTGACTGTGTGAACGGTATCATGAAATCTGATGATTACCAAATAATTTTGGGGTGCAACGTAGTGGCCAGTGTCAGAAAGCTGACCAGAGGTCATGGGTCTTCCAGCAGGATAATGAGCCGAAACACACTTCAAAAAGCCCCCAGAAATGGTTACAAACAAAGCACTGGAGAGTTCTGAAATGGCCAGCAATGAGTCCAGATCTGAATCCCATAGAACACTTGTGGAGAGATCTCAAAACAGCAGTTGGGAGAAGGCATCCTTCAAATCTGAAGGCCCTGGAGCAGTTTGCAAAAGAAGAGTGGCCCAAAATTCCAGTAGAGAGATGTAAGAAACTCATTCATGGTTACAGGAAGCAATTGATTTCAGTTATTTTTTCCAAAGGGGGTGCGACCAAATATTAAGTTAAGGATGCCAATAATTTTGGCCAGTGCATTTTTGGGTTTCTGTGTGGGATTGTATCAGATTTGACTTTTCTTCTCTGTGTTTTTGTGTTGTTTCAACACAAACCAAAGAAATGAACATGTGAGTACCACATCATTTGCAACTGCAACCATTTTCTGAGAGAAGGGTTGCATTTTCTCTATATAATGCTGAAGAAGAGCTTTAATTGGAATGAAGGCAATACCCAAAAATAAAAGGGGAGATGTTTGTATTCTGGTCCAGAGGGAGGGATATGTTAAAAATAAAATTCTAGAAGCCTGGAACTGGGCATTACCAATGTTCCCTCAGCCATCAGGTTGCCCTAACTCTACTGCTAATATTATGATGTACTCAGACTCCTCTGTGGGTTGAAAATATTCCATCTGAGGTGAGGAAAACAAGAGAGTGAACTATACTCTTCAGCTGCATACTCTTTTCTGAATTGGAAGCATGCCGTCCTGAGATAAAGCATATTGTGCACAACAAGAGGCAGCATTTTTATCCTCTTTTCTGGCAAGGAATCATCTTTAAAAAACCCAAAATCTCTCACCTTCTTATGAGGATAGATACATGCCCACCCACCACCCACCCCTGATGTTGCTGGGTTATAACTCCTTCCTGCTCTACACAGCACAGCAAATTGTGAAAGATCATTGGAGCTGGAGTCCAAGAATACTGGGAGGACCCCATGTTCCTCACACCAGCCTTATTGGATGTTCTTATTAGAATATTAAGATGTTTTGTTTTTAAATTTTCCAGAATCATTAAGGAGAAAAACCATATAATTTCCAAGATGTCTTAGAAAGTACAAAAGTGGAAAGGTTTCTCCTTCTGTTACTAAAAGGAAAGGAAAGCAAAGGAAAAGGAAAGGAAAGGAAATTGGCAAATGTCTTAGAAGTCTCAGCTACCAAAGTAGCTTTGTGTACCATATGTTGTGCACCCCTGCTGTAAGGAACTCAGCAGTCTTCTCCAGCATACAAGAATAAAGCAAGAGTTCAACAGACTATCAAATTCATGTCCAACAGTTTTAACAATCCCTTCCCAGTCTTCTTACTCAAAATCTTTATCACAGAGATCAAAAGTCAGTTTAGCTGCATTATGTCTAAAGGAAACACATGGGTGGTGCAGATTCCCTGCCCTGGAAACCTCTAACATTATGGATTTCAAAAGCAAGTTGTAAATATAAGGCATGCTCAAAGCTGATTGATTTCTACACAGACTGGGTGCCATCAGAATTGTGAACTGGCCCAGTTGCACGATGAAAGAGATCCTGCTTCTAGCTGGCATTTTAGTGTGCACATATATAAAATGCTGTGAAAACATATTTAAGCCAAAGTAGTTTCCCTCAAACCCAAATGAACTGGAACACTCTGAACTGATTCAAAGCACACGGAGCTCAAGATGTTGAGCCAGTGTTAAGTCAAATTCCTTACTGCCCAAATACACTCTATCCTCCATTGAACTCAATCAGAACTTTCCACCTCATGTTGCTAATATAATCAAAACATGATCACCGGGCAAATCTGACCAGTCAGTTTAATCTAAATAATTGCAGAGAAGTGATAACACTGGGCTTAACTACAGTTAAGAGAGAATACAAACAGTTGCAAATAACCTTTGGAGCAGCACTTATGGCTCCCCCTCTCTGAATCTCCCCTCATATCAGTACTCATGAAATAATGTGCACTTGCTTTCTCTACAAAGCATCAAGTAGGGGAGAAAAAAAGAATTCCTACAAGTCATCATCAATCCTCAGATTCTGCCCTTGGAAACACCCAATTTCCCCATCTAATCCAAACAATCAACAACTGTTTTATGAATTCTAATCATGCTAAATATTCTAACAACCAATCATTACTTAGCTTCTAGTAGTGGGAAAGAATATCTGTCACATACTTTTATGTTATCTGTTCATACAAAGGTGCATTTTATCCCTGTTATCTGCTCAATCTGTACGCAGAACATATCATATGGAATCAAGTCAATCAGCTTGCAGTTCTATTGCAGTTCTATTCATAAACCTTTTTTATACTTTTCAATTACGATAAAAATCACTCCTGGCACATATCCCACACACAGTTCTCAATCAACCTAGTCATTTTTCATGCAGGTAACTAGAAACCTGCAAAAATATAATAATAATAATAAAAAAACCACTCATGCAATGCAAAACTACCCCAGTCCCAACAACATATTTTAAAACATGTAGAACACTACATCTACAAGTTATTAGTAAATACCCCAGTAAGATATGGCAGTAATACATTTGTCACTATGTCAGTATTACAGATAACAAATATTTATTCATATTCCAGAGCAGATCTTGGAACACGTTGGCCATGCTGGTTGCAAGCTTCTAGCTGCTTTGGTCCAAAAAGCAATTTTCTAAACAATGCTCCATGTCCCTTTATACTCAGTATGACTGATAACTCTGGGTTGCATCCAGCTGATCTCCTAGTAAAAATAATACTTGCAAACAAAATTCCACCACCAAAGGTAGTTCTCCCCATGCATTTTCCAAATGGAGAATTGGATGATTCCCTGGAAGAAAGCTGGAGGAGAAAGAGGGGATAGAGGACACTGAGGTGGTGGAGGTTTGAGAGTGGATAGAGTTGAAGGAGGTAGGGAAAGAGAGAAAAAGAAGAGTCTGCACATTTGTTTGAAAATTGATCAAGGCATACGAGACTATTTTAATGTCATATCTCTTTTATATACAGTCACAAAAAGCTTTTCTTGTCTGATTTTGTTTGCATTTTTCTTCTTTCCATGGCTAATGAATGATATCTCCAATGTTAACATGTTTTAAATGTGACTTTCACATGAGAAGAATAATCATATTATTTTAGTCTTGAGGAACAGAGGCTTTGTAACTACAAGAGCTTGTACAAAGCACATTTCAAGACGGAACATTTTCAAAAGAAAAGACAAGGTATACTAGTAGGATGTAAATTTTTTGTTTTCCTTACAGTGCTGTAGGTCCAGCGAGATTCCATGCAGTCATTTGTTATTCCTGAGCAGAAACATGCTTCACAGCCCTGAGGGTTTCCTTGCTGCAGGTTAAAGAAGCCTGGTTTACAATGATCACAGCTCTCTCCTCTGACGTGATCCTGCAAATTAGGCATTACTATATTATTTTTCTATCACACAGTAGGACTAAAACACTTTTCTTTTGTAAAAAACAAAACAACAACAAAAACCCACTTTCTTTTGAGCTTTTCTATAATGCAGGAAAAATATAAAGAAATTCTCTGTCAGGTGCAGAGGTTTCACAAAAATTCTCAAGTTACCTCAAGGCAACGTCTAAGTGCCCCATCACTTCTCAACTCTTGCTATTTGGGTTGAAGTGTATTAGACTCTGCAACACACCTCTCACTCCACTGTTACATAGATATCTGTTAGACACAGAGACAGCTTTGTGGGCAAGGCAGCTATTCCTTCACAAAGTATAGACTCTGTACTTTTGGAGGACCCTCATGTAAACCTCCTCAATATTTTGATGGATGTCAGATTTAAAGAAGCTAAACAATGTGCATATATAGTTTGCATCCTTCCCCCCTTTTCCCCTTTGGAAAACTGTATCTCATTAACAACAGTTCCACTCAGTCTCTTGCACTGAAATTTACAAATAATCAAGAAAAGGAAACTATCACAGAGATTTTATAGCTTTTCGTATATTTCTCCATGTTTCTTTGCTAATCCCATAATCTGTGGCCACTGGCCATTCCAGGCTGGGGCTTCTGAGGGATGCTGCCCAAAACACAGGGATGGTAACAAATTGGATAATCCCTGCCCTCAACTATACATTTCTTTAATGACAAAGCTAGCAACCATTGCTTCCCCCCGCTTCCTCTATCCCACTTAAAGTAAGCATGAGGAGCCCACCTTGGATTACCCCTTTCCCCATACTGGAGTCCCAAACCAGATCAGAGGCCCTTCTTTGCAGTTTGCAGCACCAAGAGAACAATTAATTTGTTTCTCATTTCTTCTTGTCTGCTGTTTTTCTCTGACCAAAGATCAGGCATCATCATGGTTATGACTTCAGATGTTGCAGCTACAAACAAGGATATTCTGAATCCAAGACAGTTTCCAAGGTTTTTTGTCCAACAGATTCTTCTCCTTCCTCAATTTCTTTTCCTGTATATTTTACCCTGAATAATCAGCTACAACAATCTATATTCATTGCATGATTAAAGTACTCTAGCATGCTGCATTTTATGTGCTTTAAAATTTCTTCATCTTTATACATTCATTTTAGTACTTCTTCACTGGTCACTTTCTTATTCTCCTGTTCTATAACAATCACCCCATCACTATTCTGCCTGCTGCAGTGAACCAGAATCCAAACACCAAATCATCATTTTACCATAAAGCCTTCACAAAGCCTCAGTAGTAACTTGGCAATAACTAGTGTGGTTCGCATACAGTTAGATCTCAAACAAGATTTTAAAAAAGAGAAGAAGTTGGTGTTGCCATTCACCTTATAACCAGATCTAAAACTTTAAAACAAAACCTCTTGCCTACAAAATTTATCTCAGAAATGTTTTCAGAAAGATGTTCGTTCTGAAAATGTTGTGCACATCATCTCCATCTTGGCCGCAGAATATGTGCCAGGCACAGATGGACAAACAAGGTTGACTGCAAGCCAAAAAGGGCTAAATGTTCCATGGAAGTGATAGCTGCTCTAAAACAGCCAGGATCATGCAAGTGATGCTTTACTGATCCACATCTAATGGGAGACATTCACTTGCCTGACAGCCAAAGATATAGCAGATAAACATGAAGAATGCAGCTAGAAGCAATTCTTGAATTCATGATACCTCAGAAGAGGAAAGCAAGTGAGAAAAATTAAAGAATTTTAGATAAAAAGCAACAAAGAGAAAATATGAGGGCAGATGTTCAATATGGATTACTATAATCCTACTCATCCTATATTGAGAAAACCCATTTCATGTATCCCTTCTTGTTAAGAGATAGCAGCAAACATTATCATCTTCTCTTAAAACCTGTTACCCATATCCAATGCCTAGGAAATAACTAGACTCCTGATCAAAGATTTATGCTACTGTTTTATTTTACAAGTGGAAACATCATTAAGAATGTCTTCCCCTTTCAAGAGGGAGGGGCCATAGGAAGTCAGAGTTCCCATGCCCTAGAGACTCCGAAATGGTTTAATGCAAGTGTGCTTTTTTGTGCCTCAAACAAAGTGCCAGGATCCTTGTAGCTCCCCCTACCAGTTTCTGCAGGGTGCCTTCATGGGACCTGGGGAGCCTCCAGTCGACGACTCAGGTTTTCCACGGTGGACTGACTTTGAATAGGTCCTAGAACTGACTAGGTTGTGCAGACAGAGAGTCTGTACCAGAGCAGAACCATGAATGAAGCTAGTCTCTGCAAGATGTAGCCCTCATTGTTGGTAGCTACCATCTGAACCATCTGAAGCCTCAGCTAAGCCTTGAGACTATCACAGCTAACAAGTAAGTAGGAACCGGAACAGGGCCAGGAGTCCTGTAAGTTACCACAGTTGCTGAAATGTGGAGACAGGCCATACTGGTGTCCTCCTGTCCCACCAGCTAACTACCATACAAATCAACAAATGAAACATGATTGTGATATACCCCAGTATTTATGGATGAAGCTATTTTTCAGGGATGGCCTGAATGTTAAGGTTGTTAGTTTTGTTTGCGTCAAGTGATTCTGAAAAATTAAGAAACCCCACCGCAAAACCACTGAAAGCTCAGAAGCAGGATTATTTAATTAGTCTACATTATTTATTGTGGGCAGACGATTCATGATGACTAATTTGTCAGGAAAGATCCATTGCTAAATTTGTGACAGCAATAAATTCAAGGAAGGCTGCAGCAGCAGAATTCTGCTGATAGAATGGCACAAGGAGAGTCATCTGCCTTGGCACTCCTTGAGAGTCTGTACCATCTGAATGAAAATACAGAAGAGGTATGCTGCTGGTGTATCACTCACTTCCACAGGAAGTAGTCTTCCTGTCCAAACTGGATGAAGTGATCTTAGACACAATGCTAGAGAACTCCAGGACTATAGTTCGCTGGGGCTTTAACAGTCCTACTGATTTAACTCTGACAGGACACAATCACGACATTCTGGCCACCATGTAATCACTGTGGGACTGTCTTGATGTACAACATGCCCAATATATGAGGCAGGATTTTGCTAATGGGCAGAAGGAGCATAATCTACGACTGGATGGGTTGTCCATCACCCCCTTGTCATGGACCTATGACTTTCTTGTGAAATTTGGGTTGATACATAAAGTGAGTATCCACATACCCTCCAATTTTTAGCTCTGCTGGGCAGGGTTCTGCCTCTCGTGCATGTGACTTCACTCCTGCATGAGCGTGCAACTCCACCCCATGCAGGGATCCATTGTGACTAGAACCAAGGGGGTTGAATATGACCGCTGCACGGAGGAGGAAGAGAGCTGCGCGGAGGGAGGTGCATCCAGCTGAGACGGGAGCGAAATTCTTATTTTGCCTGTTCTATAGCATGTTCAAGCCACTGTTCAGAAGTGCTGTTAAGGATGGTAAAGAGCTTGTTGCAATCCAGCTCAGAGGAGCTAGAAGTGGAACACTCAGTTGTCTGCTGTAACAAATTTACTAGGCACATCAAGGAGAAAGCTGTTCATATTCACACAGGAGTAAACATTTTACTTGTGGCAACATTTAGGAGTGCTTCCAGAGTACATAATCAGTTTCCAGAGTCTAGTCTGGCTTTAACTATTGTAGCCTAGTGAAGTGGACAAGATGCTTGCATATGCCTGCTCCACTGCATGTAAACTCAGCCTTACTCCATCTTTATCTGATAAGAGCAGCAGAGATCAATTGGGAGGTAGCTCTCTGGAGTTGGTCTATGCCCCATCATGTCAGGGAATGCTGCTTGATGTTTTGAAAGCAGTAATGGAGCATCCTCTCCTGAACAGAACCTCCATGGTGAAATCATCAGGAACTTTGGAGGTGGGTGCTCCATTTTTCCTTGTCACTGGAGTCAGGTGCGGTCATGTTGGTAGAATGCGGGCCAAAAAAATCTGAATCTGAAGCCCAATACGACAGAGACTCTGGACTGGTGGTTCCTATGCCTAGAAATTGACTAGGCAATGCATTCTGGATGGTACTGCACTCTGCCTGAGGGAGCAGAACACAACTTAGGCATACTCCTGGATTCACTCCTGTCACTGGAAACCTGGGTGGACTCAGTGGCTCAGAGTGTCTATGGCCAGCTCAGGTTGGGCTGCCAGCTACAGCTGTTTCTAGACAGGGATAACCTGGTCAAAGCAGTTCATGCACTACTAACTTCCTGTTTAGATCACTACAATGTGCTCTGCTGTTGAAGATGATACAGATGGTGCAGCAAGTACTAAATAAAGCAGCTACTGCTGACAGGAATACCTCACAGTACAATCTAACACTGGTTTTTATTATTACCATTACCGCTGTTGTTGGTGGAAGATGGTTAACATTTATTTTATTTCATTATCCATGTTGTTGTTGGAGAGATTTTGCACATTTTTGAGACTGTTTTGTAAAATGCACAAAATGAGAAGTGTAGTAACTATAGCTGCATTGCATGGACAAATAAAAGTGGTAGCACTGGATAGTTTGGATAGAGTGGTGGGGTTTCTCTGCATTTCAAAAATTCTGAGATAAATGTTATACCACTAGTACTGATTTTTGACTTTTGGTGTTAAGAGAGATGATTAAACATGTCAGCAAAACAAACAAATTATGCCTCACAAATTATGCCCACTTGTTAGGTCCATTCAGAATGATTATTTTCCAGTCTCATGCTACTTAGGAACATATATATATTTGTGTGTGTGAAATTGTTTCTCTGCTCTGTGATCTCAGATAACCAATGAATACTTCTATTAGTTTAATCATGACCAGATCAATGTAACAGAGTATTGTTCCAGTTGCTTCAACAACATGTTTACAATTTCTCTTAATATGACATCAGCCCTTTTGCAAAGAATTTTACATCTTTTTTTCAAAGGGATATTTGGAAAGCAGAGGGGGGAGGGTATTTCAGAGGCATTAATATGTTTGTGACATCTGTCCGTCCAATTTGGTTTAGCCCTAGATTAACTGCAATTAATATAAACTGACAGATAAATCAAAATAACAATCTGTTGTAGGTAAGAATAAATACAAAGGGCTTTCTCAGCTTTCTCTTCTTTGCTTAAGTTACTGTCAACAGCTTTTTCTTCTTCTTCTGTAAACAGCTGTTCTGTAAATATTTGTTCTATAAGCATTTCAGGAACCCACAACCCAATGGAATCATTAAAAATAATAGTGTTTTTAGACTCTCAAGTATTGTCTGTTTTAGGTAAACACATGGTGTGAATAGCAATAGGAATAGCCACAGCCATGTTTTGTTTCAACAAAGGTACCTTACCAGTAGGATTCCTAATAACTATTCAGGATTAAGAGATCAAATTCACATCAGAAGTACTTACTTCAAGAGGAGGGTCACAACTGTTTGACACTCAGGAACTGCCAGAAGTACTTACAACAGAGGGAATGGATAGAGAAAAAAAACTGTTTTATCTTTCTTCACAGAGATGAAAAGTTGATGCTCATGGAAAAAAGTTGTGATCCATACCTTGCACCTGCAGGGTCCTTGGCAAGGGTCATCATTTAAGCTGCCTTTGAGAGAGCAATTGCAGGGCACACAGTAAGGAAAGCCTTTGTAACCCAGTGCACATCGATCACACCTCTCTCCTCCAAAGCCAGGTTTACAGTGACAGAATCCGGGAAGCAGGTCTGCAAAAAGAGGAAGGAGGAAGCAGGTTCACTGAGGCATTCATTAACACGGGGCATGCAGAAATTAGAGGATAATTGTTGACATGCAATCAATCTCTAATAAAATCAGAATGAGAATAATTCAGCCTCTCCCCCTCCCATTTTTATGGGCACAAAACTTCCAAAATGCATATTTCAATGGCCAGAATATTATTGGTCTTGTAAAATAGAAATCATGCAAGCTGTGTGCATGATCTTGCTGACGGTCCATTGTGCACTTTGACATGCCCAGGTTACACAACTGATTGGTTGCATGTCAGTAAAAGGTGAAAACCACTTGTTTTATTGTCCTTAGAAACAATATATTATAGCAGGATTTGGAACCACGATTTCAAAGTATTTAGCTCTGGAGCAGTCAGGAGAAGGATTGCGCACATTGGTAGAAGGTATGTGATGACATCATCAGCCTGCATCTCTACTGGAATCAACTAACCAATTGCCAGGCATGGAGTTTCTCCTGTGTAAGCTAGCCCATGTTTTCCTCCATTGCTACACACCATTCTCTCAGACCCCCCCTCTTCATGTAGAAGTGGGAACCAGGCACTATATCCACATATAACCTGATGAATTTCCTGTGCCCAAATCACAATGCAACCATACGTAGGCTACCCTTCAGCATGATCATTTCTTCATCTGTTTATCTTTCTTCTGTTCTAGTTTAAAGTCAGTTCAATAGAATTTTTGTTAATGGTGGCACAGATGATATCAATTTGTGGTTAATGTTTGTAATAGATGGATAAGACAAGTGGCAGCAGAACAGAAACAGAAACTGAGCATTTAGGATGTATAAGAGACAGCAATTCTAATGATGTAAAACTAATTTTGGAAGTTCTTACTGTGTCTTGAATAAGTGGCACTAGAGAATTTGATCTTCATTGATCATTAAGGACATAACCAGCTTAGTATGGCTAACAAACCCTTAATTCTGCCATCTTCTGCTTTTTCACTCACATTCTCTTTTCCTATCCTGATATCCTTTATCTTTCCCTCTCCTCTTTCTCTTGTCTCCCCTTCTACTAATTTTCCTTAGCTCTTCTGTTTCTCTCTCTCCATTCAATTTTTCCCTCTGTTCACTGTCTCTCCTTTTTCCTGGTACTAGGCAGCGTGACTGTTCATCTCCTGAATCATTTTTTTCCTGAAGAGTTTGGGGATCTTCAGTCACTCTTGGACATCTTTTTGCCTATCATCCCTTTGACCACATGGAACTGCCTAGAGGCCATTCTGAGAACTGAACATTTCATGACCTCACGGCAGTTTCCTCTCTGATTGTTACATACACACTCCTTTGTCAGTCCAAAAATTGGTTGGGTTAGAAACTCTTTACCTTCATCACACATTAGTGCTCTTTCTCCTACACTGCATTCCCATTGTTTTTCTTTTTTACTGGATTCTTGCCTCAAGTCCCCCTCACCCATTCTGTTTCCCCTCTCTTCACTCTGTTTCCTGCCACTAAGGAGCCAAGCAACCCTTCACCTCTGTGTCTCTAAACTCTTTGATGAGTTCTTAACCATGCAGAAAGAAGCACATATTGAGTCGTTTAAAGGCCCTGCAAAAAACAAAACAAGTCTTCCAGGCCTCCTTCCAAAATGTTTTTTTAAAGGTTAGACTAGGAATGTCAAGTGTCTAAAGATGATACAGAGTATAGTAAGATGTTAACTAACTAAAATTCATGAATATTTTTAAATATATCCCAGGATACTCTTAATTTCCATGCCAAATTTCAGATGGCTATGTTGACAGTCTTGAAGCTAGGAGACAGACAGATGGATGTCCACACACACACTTTTCCTGTTATCTACACAGAGGAAAGATAGGATTTGAATACTGATTGATCAGAAAACACAACCCTTTCTGGATGTGTTCTAAACACTGATTAGTTTGTTTTAGTATATCTAACATAGCTTTTGGGGGAGTAGGGAAGACTGTAATAAGAAAAAAAGCAAACACCTGTTAGACAAGTGATGACATCCCAAAGAGTTGCTAAGAAATGGTTGTTAAGTATACTTTAAAAAGAAAGATTTACACTGTGCAGTAAGAGATGGTCAAGCTAAGTATTTCTGGCACGATGTACCTATAAAGCCACCTTCTGGTCAGTTTGCAGACTTTGGCATTTGTAAACATGCTACAAAAATTATAACATTTTTATTAACAACTCTGCAGCAGCAGACACTTGTACCAGCACTACTGCAATGTGACCACAGAATACATTGTTGACATTTTAGCTGAATCTCATAATCCTTTGTCTCCATGTGCCAAAAATACAAGATGTGCAGGCTTTAACTTTGGAGGGAATCATACATTGTCATCCTTTCCCATTACACTCTAGGATTAAGGCATTCTTATTCTTATTTGGTTTGACAGGCACATCAGAAGTATGCTTTCATTCTTCAATGAAATATTTTTCCATACAGGAAACAGCAATCACCAACAAACTCAATTCCAATATCTCTAATGTTCATTCATACTGATTTGCAAATATAGAGACAAAATCCGTTGGGAAAATAAATGCATTTTCCAACCCATCTGTCAATTAAGCAACAACTTTTTAAAGCTTACATAGATTGAAGAAAATTGCCTTTTTTGGTATACTATAAGGAGAACATGCATTTCCCCCAACTTCATAGACGGAATTTGTAAGAGTGATTCGGCCCAGTAGACACCATGTTTTCTGTGCTTTTTTTCTTCTTTTCTGCTTCAAATTTCTTATGGCTATCCCTCAAGAAAAGATCGGGCAAGTACTTGGATATATTTTGATTTCAGTTGCTAAAGCCAGGTGTTCTCATCCTGTCTTAGAATGAGTTCACTGAGGAGAAGAAAAAGAATTGGTTGCCTCAAAAAGTAAGGGACCTAAAAACTACATCTGTCTCACTGAATTATCCTTCATTAAACTGGGCCCAGTATACAAAGAAGCAAATATGTAAGGTCTACTTCTGATGCATCTCTTTTCACTCACAAGGGAATCACCACATCATTTCCAGGGGGGGAAATGCCTAATTTGGAAAGTCCTTATATACTGTGTATGCCTCTTTGTGAAAAACATGGCTAGGTCAGTCTGCTCAAATGATCCTCAATGTACTTGAGGGCCAAAAGAGACAAGAAACTAAATGCTTAGGTGTCACTGAAAATAGCATAATGCACATTGCTGTCTCCTTGATGTCTAGCAGAACTTTTCTACATTCTACTCCATGTTTCGCGAGGCAGGCAGAAGCAAAAACTAACAAGCCATCAGTAACATAGCTACCTAGAACTAATTACTTTTGGGGCAAAAGAGTATGATGAAATTAAGTTTCAAAAGAAATATAGGGCCGAAAAAAAAATAGTTTATTGTTATAACAAATAACATCATCAAGTAACTTTCAGAAAGTACTTTTAAAGGGCATTTTAAAGCATTTTGACAGGAATTTTTCAGGTTTTGTACCATTTTCTTATGAATCATAAGGTGCTTTTCTTAAAGAAACTCAACATAGATTAATGAACTCTGCAACAAATGATATAAAAAATTAGTGTTTTGGCACTGCAGTGTATAACAACAAGCTATAGGAATGAATTACTTTTTAAAAGTAACTTCCAAAGCTCTGACCAAGACACTGGTACTAAATGGGGAAGATGGTGAGACTTGAACTTTCTAGTAGCATATCTAGTTTGCCCTGAGCCTCTCAGTAGATATATTCTTTGTGCTTCAGCACAAGGCTTCAGCCCTCATGTTTTAAGATAAAATTCCATACTGTAATCTGTTCATCAGGCTACTTCTACCTCTGGACCAGCAGTGTGTGGTTCCGCCATGGTCCTGTTTAATTTTTCCATTTCTTCACTCTTGCGTTCAGAGGTAACACCGTCTGTCACCAGGATAATGCAATGTGTCCACAAGAAAAATTGTCCTTGTAAGAATTATAGCAAACCAACCTAATGTTAGGAACAGCAAGACCTAAAACTGCACTTAGTGGTTTGCAGGCTGTAATAGAAACTATTTATGTTGTTATCAGATGATGCCTCTTATACTCACAAGTTTATGAGTTAATGCATGGGCAGATAAATGTGACACCTCACAAAAAGCCTTGTTCTGGCTTTCAAGTGAAAATAAGAACAGAGCAAAGAATCGTGGAGATCTCAATTATTTCTAATAGCTGTCTCCAGAGGAGCAACCTCCTTGCTCTTGGCAAGAGGATAAAAACTTCTTTACAAGGATACAAACGCTTGGTTCAGAGGTACAACTCTTTTACTAGAATTAGAATGTGGATTGCACACTAGGGAAATGGTTGGATGCTTAGGCTGTGTGCATTTTTGTACAGATCTGTGAACAATACCTTTCTCCCCAAAAAGAACAAGAATAAAGAGAAGGAAAGCAAGAAAAATTAAAATCCCATGGGGAGAGATTCCCAATGTCTCCTCCCCCACCCCCACCCCCGTATCCCCCACTGCAAATGTCAGAACAACTGAAAGAGAATATGAGAGACAATGGCAAGGAAATCTCTTAGGTCTCATGAGGAAGAGCGTACTGCAAAAACACAGGCAAGCAGATTTGAAAAAGGCTCCCATGAGATGGTATTTCTGAAAAGACCAGCATAGCGGAAAGAGGTTACTAGTGAATGTTCATTTTAACAATGACACACATAATGTTTAACACTGTGACCGAGTCAAGAATCTCACCTCCTATAGTGTGTTTTTCATCCTTGACACAAGTGCCGTCTAAAGAGCCAATGGAATAACAATTACATGGCTGGCATGGTTTGCGTTCACTTGGTAGTACCTATGAAAACAAAAGCAAAAGCAATAGGGTTGACAACTGAAGCTTAGCAACACTGGGAAACACAAGCCCAACTATATGTTATTCAAAATTGGATGGCATTCCACAATCTTATTTCTCTAGTTTTCTCCCCACTGACGATTGTAATAGTATCTCTCTGCTCTGGGAAACATGTTCATATGGACAGAAAAAAAGTGTTTACAGAATTACATCTTCTCTCAATTCAAAATATAATATTAAACTGATACCCTGATTCTCCTGGGTATTATTCTACATGAACACAATTTACTTTCACATGCTTATGAATATCTGCCTTACTGATTCCCCACTGTGAGGAGCAAATAGTAGGCTTTAAATATTAGAATTTAACCTTCTTCAATTGAAAGTTTTCTTTCTTTCTTTCTTTCTTTCTTTCTTTCTTTCTTTCTTTCTTTCTTTCAAGCATTTATTTTAAGGCATTTGTTTCAGCTAACACCCAAATTAATAACCACACTGGCCTGAGTTGGACTGGCTTGTATGAGTTCCAGATCTACCATGGAATATGAAGCAAGAATCTCAGCACCACTCAACAATTACAGTGCTTATGGGGAGTGATTGTGTGAGAGCACAGCATAATCAAGTTATTTCACATAGTTCTTTGTCATTCTTTTGCCCAGTTTTAACAGTGGTAGCAGTCAGGGCAAAAAAAATTCTAAGAATACAGTCTGAGCTGTACCTAAAATCATCTCTCTACTTATTATATTGCTAATGTGACCCCGGTAGCCTCTTGCCTAATCCTCCCTTTGCTTTTATAATTTGATTACTTGAATCTTAAGATCTATTTCTTTTGTTTGAGTGTGTGTGCCTATTAAACAATGAATTCTATTCTCTTCCACCTGTCCCACTGGCCCTACTGTTAGGTGTCTGACTGCTTTCTTGAAGTTGTTATTGTTTTTACCTCTATTTCTTTGCATTTCAGTGACATACTCTGACTTTTACATTTAGTCGTTGTACTATACAGTGCAGTAACACCACGTCTGAAGTCTGACCTGCAGAAATACTCTTCAAGGCTATAGCATGGTACCCCCCCCCCAAAGGGTACTCTGGGAAGATTATTTTTGATTTAGGTTCTGTTCTCTGCCTGTCCACCTCTGCAAAGCACTGCTCCTATCTGCCTGCCCAGTGTCCACTGTTCAGAGCAACACTTTAACTTATCCTCCTAATTCTTGGGTTGCCTTTTGTTTTTAATCACTCTTCTTAAAGCAGTTCATCAGCTGTGAACTTATTGTTCTAAAGATTCCAGGAAGTTTCTACAATAGTAGGGGAACAGTGAGATAACGAAAGCAGCATAAATGGGGAAAACTCGGTACATAGCTGAGTATACATGTTTTCAAGGAACTTTGCCCCATACGTATACCCTTGACGCTATGTGAAACCCCATCTTCCCTCTTTCCAAATTCCAAGTACATCTGTGCAAAGTTATAGCAGTTCACGCTGTCTGATGCAAGTCAGTGGGAAGCTGCCAATCCAAACTTACAAATCAATTAAGACTGAGGGCCCAACTTTGAACTGGATATGATTTAGGCTGAATCACTTCAGCCTAAATTGGATTCCACCACAAAGTACTGAATCCGCTTCCAAACTGAAAAAGCAAACCTGAGGACAGACCTAAATTTTTAATTTGCCTTTCTATTCAGTGGGTCTCTCAAAACAATTTATCATAGATTAAAACAATTTCTAAAAGAATATTAAAACATTCAGTAAAGGCAGATCGAAATCTAGCACCTGAAACTCAACTATAGCCTGTAGTCCTGGACTATAGTAAGTAGAATTGTGCATACTTTACCCCCTTTTGCCTGAAATACCCATCAATGCAGGTTTCACAGTTGATGCCTGCAGTGTTTTGAGTGCAGTTAACACAAACTCCACCCCCATCATATTTTCCATGGATATTCAGACTCTGCTTTTTGTCTGCCACAGTTTGATCATAGTAACATTCTTCAGCTTTCCCATGACAATTGCAGGCTGTGGAGCAGAGTGAGAGAGAAACAAAATAAATGTGTTAGTAAACATCACGTCTAGCTTGCAGATATGTAGAAACAACATTTTTGCCAGAGTATACTATGCATACTGAGGGGGAAATGCCAGAGCCCTCATTCACAGAGTTTTTTTCAGTCTCTTCCATTAACAAGGTGTCACATAGGAAAGGTACCCGAGTATTCATTTGGATAGTTCCTTTCCAAATAATTCCTCAGTGTGTTTCTGAGTCTGAAATAGCAAAGTACCTTTTGGAAGCCAGCACATACACACACAAATTGAAAAGCACAAGGGTTACTCATAAAAATACTGAGAGAAAGCCACTGCTTTTGGAAATGCTGTTTGTATGCCAGCTTTGCGAAACCAGCTGAACTCTTACAGAATTTGGAATAAAGGGTTTTTTGTACTACAGCTCCCAGAATCCTTCAGCTGGCATGACCAAAAGAAATAACCCTTGTAAGCTCCTGCACTTTGATAATTACTTTGCAATATAGCACAAACAGAATCATTTACAATTTTTTTCAATATAATTACAACATGCTGTGTGAACCCAAAGAAAGCCAAGCAACCCTGAAAGGCTAAAATTCAACCAGCACTGTTTTCTAATACACTGTCATGCTTAAATTCATTCCACGGAAATTAATGGATTTTAAAGTGTTTTATATATCTAAAGAAAAACATCCACAAGAATAGTTGAAAAATCCATAAAAATTGCCGAAGGCTTTTGAAAGAAATGCAGATTTAACCTAGAGTCATTATCAGAGGTGATTGTATTACTGGAGGTTTACTATGTTCATTTCCACATTTCAGTTAATAACTGGCTGTTTTAATATGAAGCTCATTTTCCCAGACACTGGCCAGAATCCTGTTGCTTAGTGTAATAAATCACACTAGAGTAAGCACATTGCATCAATGGTGATTTAATAAGTCAGCTCCTTTACATGTTCCACTGATTCAAATGGGCTACTCATGAAACCCCCTTGATTCAATGGGTCAACTCTAGTGTCATTTACTACACTAAACAACAGGATTTGGGCAAGTCTCTCATCCAGCCCTAGATATGTTACAATGCATGTGAAGATTATCTCTTTGTATTTAACAAATGTCCTAAACAACAAAATCTTATCGAATTTTCCATTACCTTCGCACTCATGCTTTACAAGAAAGGTCCCAGCTTGCCAAGGTTTTTGATTAAACCCAGGACAACACCTATCACAACTTTCTCCACAGGTGTTGTGCTCACATTCACAAGACGACCTCTGAGAAATGTAAAGAAAAAGTTAAAGAGATTAGAGAAGCTAAAAAGAAACATTCTGGACAATCAGAAAATATAAACAGTGATCTCCTGGTAGGATTCTGGATGTGGCAGAGATATAAAGCTGAACAGAGTAGGTCCACACAGAGGTGATACCCTGGCCTACATGTTTTGTCACTCCGGCCTTGCCAAGTGCCAACAACAGCCTGGGGAACGTGACTTGAAGTATATGAGAAATGCATTTCCTCCTCCCCACCTTTGTCTTGCTTATGGCATTCTCGACGGTGCCAAATCACCTACTAGAGTTGTATTCAGTTTTGACATGGGTAATTAAACCTAATGTGCATGCCTCATTTTATTCCCCTTTGCTGATGTTATCACTTTGGCACTGGGACTGGGCCAAGGAGAAGCCAACAAGCATATACTGAAGGGTATGGAAAGATTACCTGGATACCTGTAACTGCTATTCCCCAACAGCAGTGCCTCTAGTGCAGTGATTCCCAACCTTGGGAACATCCCCAGATGATCTTAGACCACAGCTCCCAGAAATCCTGGCCAGCACAGCTAGTGATGAAGGTTTATGAGATTTTTAGTCCAAGAACATCTGGGGACCCAAGGCTGGGAACCACTGCTCTAGTGAATCAGCTCCTTTCCTGTGGAATGCCCTTACATTTTAGGGCTGAACCAGATCCCACAAATATCTCATTGTTAGAAGTGGCATTTCCTTAAGTGCTAAAATCTTTTTGAGCATAATCTCACTATCTTGCTTTGTTTTGTGTTTGTTATCAGAAATTCATGCTATCTAGAGAGTGTGACATGACTTTAGGTGACAAGCAGATACACTTTTCTTTCTCCAGTCTTTGTTGAAGTCCTTTATTTCCATGCAAGCATTTTCTAACTGATGCTTCAGAAGTAATTTCTTGTAATAGCAACCACAAGAAGATAAAGCTTGAAATGTGCCAATGAAATATGCATCAATGAATGCATATTTTTACACTACAATGCACTTTCTGACATTGTTACGAAACAGTATAAAATATATAGGACCTTAATTACTAGCCAGAATCTTGTTTTGTTCCATGTCTTTGCTTAGACATGTGTAAAAAGCCCACAAGAAACTATTTTTGTCATACTGCCCATATACTGTGTTAATGTTCTTTTTTAAAATAATTATGATTTTGTTGTTAAATTGTGTTAGAAATAAAAACATCCTAAAAATAATAAGTGGAAGGTTCAATTTATTACCAGTAAGTTATTTTAGGCTTAAAGGAGTCTATAGCTCTCCTAAGAGCTGAGCTGAAAGTTCTTAACCAAGATGTTTTTAGGTCAAATTAAGCTCCAAAATTTGGAGGAGTAAGGGACTCAAAGGGGGCTTAATCCTTTGCTGCTGCAGGTTCCACACTCAGTGGCAGCAATGAGCGGTTCTCCTTAGGGTCAATAGCTGTCACTTTTAAAAATCAGATTCCATTTGGGGACCACACAGGAGCCCTATTCAGACATTAAGCCTGGAAGTGAGGATTCAAAGATGGTGGCAACAGGAATAGGCACCTAAGACCCATCTCCGTGCCCAGCAGTCATGAAGGCTTTCTTAGCAAGCCTCCCAATCCCAGAAACGGTGTAAGTATATTCATCTGAACACACAAAGGCCTATCCAGACCTTCATGCTGAACATGCAAAAGTCTGTGTAATTTCCAGGTGGGATGGAATGATGGAAGTAGAGATTACTTGTGTCCCCGCAGTACCATCTCCCTCTAACCCCTACACATTTTCAGTCAATACCTGAACAGAATTTATGTGGTAATGCATTAGCATTCTGAGAGAACTTGTCAGGAGGCAGGAAAAAAAAAAATGCTGGCCACCATGAATTCTACTTCTCCTGTCCAGTGGCCCCAACATTAAAAAAAAGTATGTTACTTACGTAGTGTCCCATAGTGTACTCTCTGGGTGGTTTACACCCAGGTGTTTTGGGTGGTTTACAATTTAATTATGCAGCGTACACATTCCCCCCCTGAAGGTGGGTACACAATTTACTGACCTTGGAAGGGTAGAAGGCTGAGTAAATCTCAAGGCAGCTACCTGGGACTGAACCCAGGTTGTGAGCAGAATATTGGCTGTAATACTACAGTTTAACCACTGTGCCACAAGGCTCCTTGCATTATCTTTTCAACCTTTGTTTTCAGTAGGACTGTCAATAATACACTCATCATGACTTATAGGAAAAGGAGAATTATTACTCGGATTTTCAGGAGCTTTGTGAGTTTTCAAAGTTTGGTTGCTAGCAAACCAACTTTCTTCAAAGGTGTTTTGTTTCACTGCTATACAAATCTCTGTTTTCAAGCTAGTGGGGTAAACAATCTTTTGATATAATGAAATGGGAAAAGGAAGTTGATGGAGCAGGAGATCAAAAGAAATGGACCAAGATATGAAATGTATCCTGCCTTTCTTCAGCATCTATTAATATTGGAGATACAATTTAAAAAGTGATTAGAAGATGTATTCTATTAGCAAGAAACTGTCAAGTAAATCAGGGCTGAACAACTTCCACAAGTCCTGGGTTCATATTTGATTCCCTTTAGCTCACCAGAGGCCATCCCTGGTTCCATTGCCAAACTTGTCAGAAAGTTTTGGAGGTACAGTGGCAGCAAAGAAAGGCCATATTTCCATTCAAAAATGGTGCACTGAGAGCACATGCCTTATTTCAAAGCACAAGCACATTTTCATGGGGTTACCGAGAGAACAATTGTGCTTTCAAATAAGGCACACTCTTTTCCTGCCATCACCAGATTTCTGTGGTGCTGTGGCAAGGGGGCAGCAGGGAACAGCAAAATTGGTTGGGGACCTTGCCCTGTGTGTGTGTGTATGAGAGAGAGAAAGAGAGAGACAGAGAGGATCTGTCAAGTCACTCCTTTCTTACAGTGACCCTAACAGAATCTTCAAGTAAGTGACATATTTAACAATAACAAAATATATACTTCCCTTCTTAACATTCAGGTAATTTAAAAAAATTACATACATTTGTTGCTAGATTCAGTGGGCATGCCTTCGCGTGGCCATAACAGATGCACATTCCTCCAACAGATATATCTTTCACAGAATAATAATACTGCAAGAAAATAGAAAATAAATAAACAAAACTCAAAGTACACAACTTTATGGTTTGTGAGTTCCTGGTGTGCATAGTGCATGCATAGTGAAATTGAGCTGGCTTGCAGCCAGGATCACAAGCTGCCTGAGTCTTACACATGTTCAGGAACTGCAAAGTAGCATGGCAGAGTGGCTAGAGTAACCTCAAATCAAGAATAAACAGAAGTACCAGAACTTACCGGCAGCAAGTGACAAGTAATGTAATGCAGGAAGGGTGGGTAAAGAAGGTTTCCTGAAGTTACTTTACTGGTGCAATGAGTAATGTTTTGTAGTTAGTTTCAAAACCTTTTTCTAAAAGAGATTTAAAAGCATTTAAGTAGCATTTTGATGCAAACTTTGTGCAGAAATTAAATTGCATGCCTCACCACAATGTATTGCTGCTGACTAATGAGGTTCTGGTCATTTTACTAGGCATAGGCCTGTTGTGTAATTAGACACATCTGATAGTGTAACTGGTGTAATATTAGTAATAGCAATTTGCTGCAGTGAGTTACACAATTTAACTTATGCATATGTAGATCACCAACAGGATTACGACCAGTATTTTACTGTTTGTTTTATCTGACTTTTATCCTTTATTTTCCCCAGGGCTGGGACTCAGGGCATTTTGTAAGACTTACTACAGGTAGAGATGGAAATAGATAAAAGCAGGTACAGGAAAGAGCTTCTAATGCTAAAACACAATTAAGAACTGTAATATTAAAGTGCTGTTCAGTTAAAAATCCCATCCTTAATGTCTGCACTCTACAGAGTGCAGACATTAGAAACCTCTACAGAGCCCACACGAGGAGTATCTATGCGTTTGAGTCATAATCACCAACATGAATAAAACTCTCCATGAAAAGACATAATTATTTGCTTATTTCACTCTCTATTTAGAGGTGTGGTTCTTTGTTTATTTCACTCCCACAGCTGAAAAGAAAGTGTTTCAAATGATTCTTCCTTGGCTGATGACAGTATGACAGCTTTTGAGCACTTTTTGCATGTCAGGACTTTTTTTTTTCCAAAGTGGCTTTTGCATAGAAATGTTATAATCTGTGTAAAATACAAAGTTTTTGCACAAAATACCCAGAAGTTCCACAAAGCACAGGCTTTGGATAACACTGATGTTGACCAAAAGCAAACAAACAAAAAACCACTGGTCTTTTCATTCTTGTGCTGCAGCCAAAACTCCTGCAGCAGCTGGCAATTATTTCAATGCATTGAGGCATCCTTTTTCATTTAGATTGAGAAGATTTGTGAGTATAAGTTATATCCTTCACCTACTGGAACATTTGACTTTTTTCTCTCTAAATAGCAGAGCCAGATGGCATCATTATTGGGAGTGAGCAGTTTCAAAAGAAGGGGAAGGGAAGAGGGAAAAACAATAAAGCTCCTGGAGCTCATAATTCCTAGAAGACCACACTCTCTGTGGATCTCAGCCAGCAGCATCAATGGCAAAAAACCACACTGCAAACAAGAGGCTGTAAAATCTTTGCCAGGACTTACCCTCCTGGTAACTATTGGGTCAATTTCATTGGGGTCTCTGTGCATCAGCATCATTAAATCAGCATTCAGTGTCCGTATCCTCTGATATCTGAGGCGAATATAACGAGCAGAGGTAAATTCTAGCAGAGCTGGAGAAGGGTCATCTGCACTTGGCCGTCCATTGATCAAAGAGGTATGAATCTAGAAAACAGGATACAGAATGAGAGTGTGTGAATGAGAGTTCTCAGTTTTTCTAGACTACCAGAGCTGCAGTGCCCATTCAAGTATAGTGGCAGGAGAAAAAGGGTTGTTTCTAAGCAAGTCTCTTCCTCTTTTACATATGTCTCTACTCCCGCACACTCTCCATAATTGCAACATTCTACCAGATCAGCTGAATGAGTACAGATCAGGAAGTACAGTGAATCTTAAGGGAAGGAAGAAAAAGGGTTTGCATGCACGCATGTATGCACTGATGTGCATGGTGGTGATTCCATCTAATGTCTCCTATAAGAGATTAAACCAAATTATCACATATTTTTCAGCAGATGTGTGGTCACATTCTTGGCAGGACAGTGCAGATGACCAGGCTATTCTAGAACAGGAGAAGAAACCTTAGGATAGTTGAGTCACCAGCATTGTTTGTGCCTTTTGGAGCCAATTCAGAGATTTGTGATTAGAACACTCTGCGAATGTCTGTTTTGAAACTTAAATGCCCCTGAGAGTCTTTCAAACTTGATTTGATCAACAGTGTTAGAGAAGGAAGCTATTCAGTCTTCCCTCAGCCACTAGCATCCTTGATCATCCCATCCCAGAATGCTGATTATTAGCCCTCTTGTGAGAAAAGATAGCCATTACAGAAGTACTTGTCCTGATCACCGGAGTTCAGGAAAGAATTTGGTCTCACAGTCTGAGGGCACGGCTACACAGCAATATACTTAATGATTTGTCCCAGAGTTGGCGTGGTTACATACGATGCCTTTGTCAGCAACTACATGACATAAAGCTAATCGTGCAGAAACCCTGTCTTTTTCAATGGGCATTCAGTGCATTTTCATCTGCCACCAGATCTCATAGTATTCTGTTCCAATTCTTTCTGCATCAATCTGCTTTGGTTTCTGCTGTGTGCTTGCTAAAAGGGTGAGGATGGCAGTCCTAGGTGACAGCTTTCCTTGGGAAAAGGAACTGTACAGGGAAGACGGTCTGATTTCCTCCCCAAAGGTCTTCTTGCTGCAGTACAAAGAAGCTTTTCATACACACCTGTCTCTTTTTCTTTAAACACACCGGAGGAACTGTGTGAAGCTGATAAATTATTTCAACTCAGTGCTATATCACTTCTCAAAAAATATTTTTTATAAAAATGAAATAGGTGGAAGTAATGGAAGAGGGATTAAGGGAAGGGTGGGAGAATAAGAGGGCAATGTTAAAAGAGCAAGAGGCTGTGCTCCCTATGATAATTTCAGAAATTATAAGTACAACATTGGCTCTTGCCATGGGATAATGGGACATTTCTCTCTGTATCTTGGGTGCAGAGAGAAATGTTCAGAGTTTAAACTTCTTTCATTGCTGAAAATGAGGCACTTCTTTTAGGAGGTCTTTTTCTATTCCTCCATAACCCATTAATAGTTCTGGTCCATATGAATGGCAATAGTGATTTCAGTGGTGGAAACTGTCCCTGACCTGGTTTACATTTTTTTTAAGCAATCCAATTTAATCTGGCTGTACCTCTGTGAGTGCTGCCGATTCCACCCCCAGTGGTGCCAGCTGGGTCTCCCAGTAACCATGGGCTCCACATTGTAGGGATAATCAGTAACAGCCTTTATTTCTCCAAACAGAAACAGGGACTGTAAGTCCTTCTGTGAGCTTCAGGGTGTGAGGGTGCACTAACCCTCCAGGGGATGTCCTTTCAGGAAAGGCCCCTGTTAATGCCACAGGAGGCCCCTAAGAGTCCCAGCCTTGAAAAGCAGGGGGAAAAGATGAATCACAACCTCAGTCAGAATGATCGATAGAGATGGGTGGGAGATACTGGTGTCTGATCCTTTGCTTCTCCAGGAGTCTCCTCTGTCTCTCTTGCTGGTGCATTCATAGCCAGCACTGTAGCTGAGTCCAAGTGGGCGTCACTGCTCCTCTGCATGGCGTGGGCACCCAGATCTTGATGGTGGTGCTAAGGACTCTGTTAGTCCAGGTACAGTGGCCCTTCATCCACAGCCCCCTCCTCTGCCCAACAGGCAGGGTTTAGGGGGCTTTGGCTAGGGATTCCTCCTCTCCGTGGCTTTCTATCTCTCCTGAGGTGCAAAACTAAGGGTTCCAAGCCTCAATATGTGGCCTCCTCACATATCTCCTCTTCCCTTGAGGTCTCCATGTCTCTGTCAGTTTCTCAGAAGGAAGTTCCTGAGTCCTCCTGTTTATTTTCCTTTATTCTAGCCCTCATCTCCTCCTCCTCCTCCCTCTGCAGGGACTTGGGAGCCGAAGTTTCTCCTGGGCTGTCCCAGAGCAGCAGGGCAAGGGCAGACAGCTCATCTGCGGTGCCTATGGTGACCCCCTCACAACCTCAATGTGTATTCACACCCTGAGAAATACCCTAAACCTGCTTTTATATTGTTGCTCAAGTTTTTTTAAAGTTAGAAATTTGATCACAGCTCTCTTAGGAGATGAACTCTGTGAATTAGGAAATTTCCTAAATTAGTCTCACAATTCCCATGTTTGATTATTCTAACATTTGGGAATATATTATAATAAAAGAGTAACATTCTTGTTTCATTAGTAGGATGACTGCTTTTAAGTTTTTGAAGCTTTTGAAACTTTTGAACAATAATATTTTAGATTTCTATTTTTAAATTTGTGCATATGCTCCTTTTAAACCAATAGCCCATATGGTAGCTTCATGAAGGATTTAACAAAAAAACATTTGTTTTTCCCAACTCACAGTTTTGGTATTTGAAGAAAGATGCTTTGCCAGAAAATCCGCTGAGTACAGTCACTCCCAAGTTGTTTCTGACATATTGAAAAAAAAATCCCAGCTGTTTGGCTATGCTGCTCAAAGCATTAAAGTTTGCTTACTTTTCAAAACACATGACATTCCTATCTGGGAGGCTTTTTGGAGGTTTTTAAAAAGTGACTCCCCTCCCCCAAGAGATGCCATTCTTTCTAAAATTCTTAATATATATCTTCCTAGTTTTCCCAAAAGTTCACTTGTATATCAAGACTCAGATCCGCTCTGACTTAGATGCCGCTGCTGCTGCTGATGTAACTTGGGTCCCTGCTTGTCCCATTATAATGGATAACCTTCAATTGGTGTGGCCTGATGATGTGGGCAGGACCTTTGGAGAAGCCACCACATGTATGCTGGACCACTGATGGACTCGATGAGGGCTAACAAACTCAAACTTAATAAGATAAGACAGAGGCATTCCTGGTCAATTGTGAGGCAAATCAGAGGATAGGGATCCAGGCTGTAGTAGCCAGATGGGTGGTATTGGACATACAGGTTTCAGCAGTGGCCCGAAGTGCATTTGCACAGTTAAAGTTGGTGCACCAGGTGCACATGTTCCTTGAGATGTCCCATCTGGCCACAGTGACACATGCCTTAGTCACATCCTGTTTGGAATACTGCAACACACTGTCTGTGAAACTGCCTTTGTAGAGTATTTGGAAACTTCAGCTGGTTTAAAAATGCTGCAGCCAGACTGCTGACTGGCACTGGTTATAGGAAGCATGTTGCTCCTCCCCACAACCTCAGCAGGTTCTTTGCAGCCCGATCCACCCCACACCCAAAACGACCAGTCTGGACAGGCCTTCAGTAGAAAATGTGATGTGCTATTGTTTTGCAAGAACTAATAAAGCTAGTATTACTACATGTGTCTTTTGAGCAGTCATCTTATCTTTCAGTACTTGTTGTTTGTGTGTATGTTTGTACTCAGCTTCACAAAAGGCACAAGTTTTGTGGTGAGTGCAAAAAAATATGATGGGGAATACAGTACTTGTCCCACCCTTCCACTAAATACAAATACAATTGTTAGGACTTGGAGAACCTTTCAAAGATTGTCTTGGCATCCCAAGACAGTCATTTTCCAAAATCAAGTCAAGAGTGAGATTTCTTTTCCCTACACCTATCCTTAGGTGTTTGTTTTTATCTTTAGTAAACTGCTTACCTACCTTAATTACAATAATATGCCTAATATTGCCTGGGCATCTTCAAATGCCAATTGAAAACCTGGTTGTTTAAGCAAGCCTTCCCTCCATCCACTGTTTGAATTTTGGTTTCTTGTGTTTTTTCCATCTTGGATCATTGTGTTTTCTTTTCTTTTCTTTTTTTAGTAACATACTGTCATTTTAAATTGTAATTTTGTTATATGTTATGTTGTTACCCGCCCAGAGTAGTCTATATGACTAGATGGGCGGGCTAAAAATGTAATAAATAAATAAATAAATAAATATAGTCTGGCTCTAAAATTCTAAAGAATTGTGCCGTTTAGGTTATCAAAAGAGGAATTCTGATTTGTTTCAATGGACTGCTTTTCCACAACTATAGCACTTTAATAGAAAACGTTTGTGTCCTAGTTTCTATAGGTAATATGAGAGTAGGACATTAAGAGATGATCCAAGAACATGATCTCTCTCTCTTTCTCTTTGTACGTGTTGGGATATTTTCTTGTGATATTATGTTTCGATTGCAAAGTATTTTTAAAAATTGGCCCTTATGAAATAAAGCAACCACAACTGTTCCTCTGTTCCTCAGCATTCTCCAATCTCTTGCCCTCCAGACATACTAGGGTACAACTTTCATTATGTCCAATCAGCATGGCAATTAGTCATGCTGGCTGGAGAGACAGAGAGTGGTATTCCAATATGTTTGGAGGGCACCAGGTTGGGAGAAGGCTGGTATACGGGATTAAAAGGAAAATGTAAACGATGGCACAGCAGCAAGAGTGATTAATTTCCATCGTTCTTATAAGAGATTAAGAAAACTACCTGACAGAAATTCATACTAAGTGATGCCCAACAAGAATAAAGACATCCTAAAGCATCCACACATGTGTGAAAAGAGGATGCATGAATAGCACAGTTACCAGACTCTCAAAACTAGACTAGCAACAGGACAAAAACAATGTAACAGCACAAAACTATCCATCAAATAATGTACAGTGTACAATTCATATGAGTATATTTATGGAGGTAAAACGTGATTAATTGCAACTTGGATATTGCATGCAAACTACAGCCAAATGGCCTTCTTCCTCAGCCAATTATTTATATTACCAACTATATATACTTTTCATCCCACATACCTTTTCACAACAGCTACAGACCTACATCTGGTCTGATCACAACAGATAAAAGAGACTGACAATGGGGGTTATCATTAGAAGATTACTACTAGTTATTTATAGTTATAAGAAATACATACAGTGTGAGACAGCTGCATTCCAAAAGTTGTAGATAAGGGAATATGGATCAAAAACATTCTGGGATACCAACTGGCATAGTCACATCGGTGCAATAGGTGAATATGGAAAATACTATGTATGTTTTCTCCATTTAATGCAGTTGCACTTAAAAGTTTTTGTTTATACAAATAGGTTGCTAATTTATGTAAGCTGTGATCCTATGAGGACTTACCTAGGAATAAGCCAAAATAAATTCAATGGGATTTAGTTCTGTATAGTCATGGAAAAGACTGCACTGTGAACCAATTATTAAATTCTGTTAGTGAGAACTAAACTGTTTAAAATGCACAGCTTCAAACCATCAGCAAAATGTCAAGTGCTGCTCATGTCATATTCTACTTCAACTAACTCAATTCCCAAAAGGGTATAGGCAAATGTCAGCTTACTGAATTGTTTAGCAAATACGATTTTATGCTGGACAACTTGCACCTCACACAGCTTAAGCTAAACAGCACTTTTTCATCCATTTGTCACTTTCTTCAATCCACTTGCACCTAAAACTTAAAATACTTTCTCTGCTACATCCTTTTTCTTCTTTAGCGATGCAATTCTTCATTTTTCATTTCTGAATAGAAAGTAATTTGTCAAAGACAATGTCTTTTGTGAGATATTTAAAGAGATTGTTCATTGTCAAAGGAGTGGTTATTAATATATCACAGCATAATAAGAAATCCAATATCCTCGAAGTATATTTGTCATGTTCCTTTAAAAAATTGTCCTTTATTACCTTTGCAGCTAAAACATATTAGATTGAAACTTTCAGTAATAATTATGCATAACAGAGAAAAATAAAGGTTTGAGTAATTAGCATCTGCAACTAGGGATGTGCACAGGCCCCCAACCTGGTCTGTGGTCAAATAAAGGATACACAGATTGGGGCTGCCCCCATGCCCCTTTGGTAATGTTGGGTTCTATTGGGAACATCAGCTATCACCCAACCTTCTCCTTTGGTGCCAGAAGCTCAGTCTACTCCCACTGTGTATTACATTTGCTCTCCTCTTTCCTCAGTTCAAATTCCCAAGTGTCTTTGGTTAAAAACTTTTAAATTCCCAAATATGGGACAGAACATGAAGGATTGCTGTGGGTCCAAAACCCCATGGGTGACCAAAATTTCTTTGCTGTGTCCCATGGTAATTCCAAAATAGCACAAATACGTTTGGTTTGGTCGATATTTTGCACACTATTGAATCATGGATACAGAAGCATAAATCGCACATTCATAAAATGGAGGTTTTGTTTTTGAAGAATTGAATACATTTGGGTGTCTTCCACTAAAAATTGAACAGTTTGACAAGGTGAAGAACTGTTTATACAAACTGTAGAAAGAAAGCCTCAAGCAATGAAATAGGGCTGTGCTCATAGATTCTGTGAATTTCTGAACAGCACCCAAAATAAACATACGCTTTTGCTGAACATGTTGATTATCTTTCAGAGAAGAACAAAAATGGAAATGTTTTCACTGCCATGAGTACTCTGAAAATTTTGCCACTGGTTAAGAGATGATATGTCAATAATTTACCTAGCTGTTGTTTCAATATCAAATTAAATTACATTAAATTAAATATTTCAACCTATACTACATTATATATTGAACAGAAAAGATAAACAAGGGATAGATTCTTCCACTTCATTTCCAATAATAAAAAAGGAAGAAATGATGCATTCGAAATTAATTTTCAGATGAAAACAAGCACAAGAGCTGCCCTTTTTCAGAAGACAAGGCAAACAGAAGAGCTTGTGTCATACAGGTGTTGTGAAGAGAATGAAACAACTGAAAGAGAGAAATTAAGATCTGTTATTACTGCAGGACAGTGCAGCGATACATATTGTGCATGGCGCACCATGAAAAAAATTATAACTCTGAAACTGAATTTTGGATCGGTAACACATTTGGCATAGATGTAGCAGATAATCTGCTCTTGCTTTGTGCCAAATTTGGGCAATGGGCTTTTAAGTTATGATTTTTAAAAAGTAAAACTGTTTTACCTCCTTGTGCAGACATTGGTGACCCTTTCTGTCTGCATATTTAAAAGATATCACATATGCTGAAAATACCAAACTTGTTTATCTTGAAAGAGAACGGTTAGTCCCAGCTGCTTGTTTTATTTTAAAGGAATCCAGGCTTCAGGGTGTGTAATACTGACTCTGAAAAAAACCCATACAAAGGGGGGGAAACTCTTTCTTATATACTGGTTATCCATGCAAACATTTTAAACTGGTGGTTCCCAACCTTGGGTAAAGCAAGGTCATTTTGAATTTTAATCCTGTCCTCTAGGGAATCAGCAACCCCTCCCAATTTGGTATCATTTGCAGATTTAATCAGCATACTTTCTATTCCTTCATCCAAGTCATTGATAAAGATGTTGAATAGCACAGGGCCCAGAACAGAACCCTGAGGCACCCCAGTAGTTACCTCTCTCCAGGATGAAGATAAGCCATTGGTGAGCACCCTTTGGGTGCAGTCAGTCAACCAATTACAAATCCACCTAACAGTAGCACTATCTAGCCCACATTTTACTAGCTTCCTTGCAAGAATATCATGGGGAACTTTGTCAGAGGTCTTACTGAAATCAAGATATGCTACATCCACAGTGTTCCCTTCATCTATCAAGCCTCTATCAAAAAAAGAGATCAGATTAGTCTGGCATGACTTGTATTTGAGAAACCCGTGTTGACTTTTAGTGATGACAGCATTGCTTTCTCAGTAATAACAAACTGTCTGTTCAATGATCCGCTATAGAATTTTTCCAGGAATTGATATCAGGCTGACTGGGCGATAATTATTTGGGTCTTCTTTTTTTCCTTTTTTGAAGATAGGGACAACATTTGCCCTCCTCCAGTCTGTGGGGACTTCTCCTGTTCTCCAAGAATTCTCAAATATTATTGCCAATGGTTCTGAAATTACTTCTGCCAGTTTTTTAAATATCCTTGGATGTAATTCATCTGGCCCTGGAAACTTGAATTCATTTAGAGTAGCCAGGTATTCCTGTACTACTTCTCTACCTATTCTGTGCTGTATTTCCCCCACTATATCACCTGCTCTTTGCCCCTCAGGTTCAGCACTATTTTCCTTTTTGGAGAAAACTGAGGCAAAGAAGGTGTTGAGAAGTTCAGTCTTTTCCCTGTCCTCTGTTAGTCGTTGGCCATCTTCTCCACCCAGCGACCCTATAATTTCCTTGTTTTTCATTTTGCTGCGGGCATAACTAAAAAAGCCCTTTTTATTGTTTTTAATCTGTCTGGCAAACCTGAGTTCATTCTGCACTTTTGCTTTTCTTACCTTCCCCCTACATATACTGGTTATTTGCTTGTATTCCTCATTGGTGTTTTCCCCATTTTTCCATTTCTTGTACATGTTTTTTTAACACTTAGTTCAGTTGAAAGTTCTTTAGTCAACCATTCTGGTTTCTTTAGACATCTCCTGTTTTTCCTTCTTATTGGAACAGTTTTAGATTGTGCCTTTAGTATCTCCCTTTTAAGAAATTCCCATTCATCCTGAACTCCCTTCTCTTTCAGTATCTTTGTCCATGGAATTACAGCCAGTAATTCCCTAAGTTCCAGTCATGAGTTTCATCCCACCAGGTTTCAGTGATACCTATTATATCATATTTATTTTGCTGTATTAAGAGTTCCAGTTCATCTTGTTTATTTCCCATGCTCTGTGCATTAGTGTAGAGACATTTAGGACCATGTGTGTTTTTCTTCCCCTTGTTGTTCTCCAGTACTACTTGCCCTGCTGGGCTTTTCTTGCCAGCACTTGCTGAATTTCTGCCCTGAAAACTATTGTCTCCCCCCACCCACCCAGAACTCAGTTTAAAGCTCTCCTGATCAGATTTGTGAACCTCTTAGCAAAAACATTACTGCCAACAGCTGTGAGGTGCACCCCATCTCCTGCCAAAAGACAATCTTTGTGAAATAGCAGACCATGGTCCAAGAAGCCAAATCGTTCCTGGCAGCACCATCTGTGGAGCCAATTATTCACCTCCATTATTCTTCTCTCCCTTCGTGGGCTATGTCCTTCAACAGGGAGGAGAGATGAGATTACAACCTGCGCACCCAGGTCCTTCAGCTTCCTACCCATATCCTCATAATCCTTTGTGATGTCCTGAAAGCTATGCCTCACAGTGTCATTGGTTCCGACATGAACCAAAAGGAAGGGGTAAGAGTCAGTGGGCTTAATGAGTCTTGTCAGTCTCTCTGTTACATCATGAATTTTGGCTCCAGGGAGACAGCACACCTCACGATTCATCTTGTCATGCTTGCAGATTGTGGCTTCTGTTCCTCTGAGCAAGGAGTCCCCAACCACCACAACTCGTCTCCTCTGAAGCTTGGTAGGGGACACTTGATGTACAGATTGTTCCAGGGTCCTCTGGATATACTCTGCAGGCTGACACTGCTGCTCTTGCTGCTGTTCCATTTCCTGATTAATAAGGGAGAGAGGTTGGAATCTATTCTTTAGCTCCAAACTCTCTGTAAGGCTCCTGGGCCTTCTACTGTTTGTGACATTCCTCCACGTGTCTGCCTCCTATATTTGTGAGCTGCCTTCCTCCTCAATGATGTTTTCCATGTGTTCTGTATTGAAGATGGTCTTCACTGCCCCATCCAAGAAATCCTCATGCTCCCTAGTAATCCGAAGATTAGAAACATGGGCCTCCAGCTGCTGGACCTTATCTTCCAAGTGGGCCACCAACTTGCACTTGGTGCATGTGTAGCCAGGCACATTCTTTGGCAAGAATACAAACATGCCACAGCTGTTGCAGGTGACTGGAGCGACTCCGTCGCTCTCCATATTGAACAATTAGGTCAGTCAATTAAAAAAAAGAGAGAAGAAGAAAGGAAGTCTGATCCTCTCCCTAAAACTCCCCTGCTAAATACCATGTAAGCACCCCTGTTTGCCTTGTGTGTTTGCCAAGCACTGAGAGCACACGGTCAGAAACAAACTTACTCACAGAAACCTAAAAAAACCCCACACACCCAGATGAGGATGGCCTCCCAGACACATCTCTCCTTCTGCTCCCTCATGTTGTTCTCTCGTCCTACTGCCTCCTAGCAATATTGCTTTTTCCATGAAGTTCTGCTCAAATCTTGCAAACTAACAGCTGTGATTTCCTCTACTGAGTCAATCCATCTCATCTTATATCTTCCTCTTTTCCTACTGCTTTCCACTCCACTTTCCCCAGCAATAGTGTTAATTCTGGTCATTTCTGTATTTCCTGTATTGCATGGTAGGATAGGCTCAGTTTACTCATTTCTGCTCTACTGAGAGTTCTGGATTGATTTGATTGAGCAGCACTTTTCTGCTTTTCTGGCTGTCTTTCATATCTGTATGGCTCTCCTCCAACACCATATTTCAAATAAGTGGATTTTTGTTACTTTCTGTTTTCACTGTCTTTTTTCCCCATACAGTAGGACTGCCATATCTGTGGGATTAGTACTCCATATTGGAATATATATCAAAATTGGGAGTACCAAATCTGTTAAACCTGTGAAATTGATTATATTTAAAGGAGCTAATATTACTAATATGGTTTTGTTACACTAATAGGGATAAAGATAAAAACAAAGATATATAGACAAAGTTAGTAGGAAGTTATATATTTACTTATTTATAGTTTTGAAGATAGACAAATGTAATTGAAATTATAGTGGCACAGAGGGGGAAACAATCTGGAAAAGGGAGTCCCCAAATTGAATCAGGTGTCACAAAGTTGATGACATACGATACTGAATTAAGACAGATGGAACAGAGAATGCAAGTCTTTTTTTCGTCTGAACTGGACAGACATGCACAACAAATTAGACAAGATATACAAGCTTTAGACAAAAAAGTAGAGGACTTGGGAACCCAAGTGAATGAGAATCAGCAGAAAATCCTGAAAAACAGGAAAACCATCTTGAGGCTAACAAAGCAAGTTAATATAGGCTGGCTGAATTGGAACGCAATGAACGGGAGCAAGATTCAAAAATAATACAGCAGGAAAGAACTTTGACTTATCTGGAGACCGAAAAGGCCTCATATATACTATGCTTTCAAAACATAGAAGAGGAACGGGAAGAAGATTTAAGAGCAATTATAACACAATTACTCATTCCTATTGTAGGATTGGCTCCTGAAGAAATAGAATAGAATCTGGACAATGCATGGAGAATCTCAACTGCTTATACAAGAAACAACTGTAAACTGAGACAGATTCATGTAAATTTTTTAAGGAGCTCTTTTAGAAATCAAGTTTTGGCAAATTTAAAAGAGAAACAGCTGGTTTGGAAAGGTCAAGATTACAAAATATTGAAGGATATTCCCTGGAGAGTCAGAAATAAAAGGGCAGATTATAAACAACTAACAGAATTTTTGACGAAAAAGCAGATCAGCTATAGATGGATCATCCCAGAAAGTGTGCAATTCCACTATCAAGGTCAGTGGCAATATATAAACACTACACATAAAGCAGAGACTTTCCTGGTCAGATATGGAGGAAGAAAGGAGAAGAAAAGAAAAGAGGAAGAAGTTCAAAGGAAAGATACAACAGAAGGCAGGAAATCAGCAGACTCAGAAATAGCCCAGGAAAGCGAAGAAGAATCTGAGGAAGAGGAAGAAGAAAAGGAGGAGGAGGAGGAGGAAACCAAAGAGGCAAAAAAAAAAAAATCTAAAGTAGTAGTACAGATTCAGACCAGATCTACAAGGAAGAGGGAGGACTATGGAGGTAGTAAGCAAGCAGGAAATGTCTAAAAATCAGCTGAGGCTAATCTCTATTAACGTAAATGGATTGAACGCACCTGGAAAACGGAAACAAATATATCATCATCTTAAGAAATTGAATTTGGACGTTACATGCATACAAGAAACCCATATTAAAAAAAGAGACTTGAAATATTTGGAAATGCCAAAATTAGGGAGGCTCTTCGCTGCTTCAGACAACAAAGAAAAAAGAGAGGGGTGGCAACATTTATAAAGAGGATCTGAAACCTAAACAAATTTTTGCGTCACAAGATGGAAGAATATTGATGGTAGAAATTCAAAGAGGGAAGGAAAAAACATTGATAGTGAATATTTATGCTCCAAATAAAGAATACAAAGATATTTGCTGTGTAGGGGACTTCAATGCAGTTCTGGATAGAAAACTTGACACAAACATTCAAACATTTAAAAAAGGGAAAAAAGAAAGAAGGACTATATTATCAAAAACCTTCTGGTCTATAGCAGAAGAGTTTCATTTGGTAGATGCATGGAGAGCAACACATATAAAAAAAGGAAGATTATACATTCTACTCAAATTCATATAAAACATGGTCTAGAATAGATGCATGCTGGATTCCAATAAGCTGGATAAAAGTGATGAAGACTATAGACATACTACCAAGAACTTTTGCTGATCATAGTCCAGTTATTTTACAACTGAATATACAAAATAAAACATCATTCTGGAGAATGAACACTAGTCTTTTGCAAAATGAAGATTTTAAGAAAGAAGCGATGCAAGAAATGTCTTGGTTCTTTAAGGAAAATAAAACTCCAGATGTACCAATGAGAGTAGTCTGGGATGCAGGAAAAGCAAAGCTAAGAGGGATAGTTATAAAGCATGCAGCAAGACAAAAAAAAAAAAGGAAAAAATACAAAAATACAAAGAATTAGAGAAAAAACTCTTCCAGTTAGAACAACAGTCAAAACAAAATAGCTCGAAAAACTAGTAGATAATATGAAATCAGTACAACATCAAATAAATCTATGGTGGATGTCAGAAATGGCAATGAAGATAAAACAAGTGAAACAAAATTTCTTTGAAAAAGCAAACAAACCAGGCAGATGGCTTGCCTATAGACTGAGAAAAGAACAAACAAGAAACCAAATTATAAACCTTAAAGATCAGGAAGGAGAGACTAAATGGGAGCAGAAGGAAATAAAAAAATTGTCAAGGATTTCTATCAAGCGCTATACAAAGAACCAGGGAAATCAATAATAGAGCAAAGAGAATATCTACAGAAGTTTCAGTTAAAGAAATTATCTAAAGAAAATAAAGAGATCTTGAATTCCTCAATAACAATGTGTGAAGTGGTGGAAGCTATTAGAAAACAAAAGAATAATAAATCTCCAGGAAGTGATGGAATACCGGCTGAATATTACAAGAATTTTGAAGTAGTTCTAGGTTTACCCTTTAAGGAATTAATAGAAGAAATAGAAATAGAAAAAGAAATTCCCACTTCATGGAAAGAAGCGATAATTTCAGAGATACATAAAGAAGGTACAGATCAATCAGAAATCCAAAACTATAGACCAATTTCGTTATTGAATGTAGATTATAAAATTTTTGCATCAATATTAGCAAACAGATTGAAAAAAGTTTTGGTGCAGATCATTCATCAGGACCAATCAGGATTCTTACCAAAAAGACAAATGAAAAACAATATCAGGATAGTATTGAATGTCTTGGAATACTATGAAGCCCACCCTGAAAAACAGATGGCATTAATATTTTTCGATGCAGAGAAGGCCTTTGACAATATGAAGTGGAATTTTTTGCTGACACAGTTGCAATTAATGGAAGCTGGAGATAAGTTTATAGGAGAAATTAAAGCAATATATTCTAAACAAGAAGCAAGAATCAAAGTGAATGGAGAGCTGACAGAAACAATTCAAATTGAAAAAGGCACAAGGCAAGGATGCCCGCTGTCCCCCCTACTGTTTATTCTCATGTTGGAAGTCCTGAACCAACAAATCAGAGAGGATAAGAGAATCAAAGGTTTAAAGGTTAAAGTACTCCAATTTCACTTATCTGGTGCCTGTGCTGCCTGAAAATATTAAATTAAAAAAAAACTCAGAAATGCATGTTTCCAATATGTATTATTATAACTGATCACTAGAGGGAACCAGAGATTATGCTGTATATAGGGTTCATTATATCTGTGGTTTCCAGCATCCACGGGTCGGTGATTGGAATCGATCTCTCATGGATACAACAGTCCTGCTCTAGTATGGATGATTTTGACCTTAGTTTCTAGTGATAATCTTTGCTAATTACAACCTCTCCCTTTTTTTTTATTTCAAAAAGCAAAAATACATCTTTTGGAAAACATGCACATATGTCCATAGAGTTTGGGGGTTCAATATAACTTTTCTTCCTCTGCTTACTAGCTCAAAGAAAGTGTTTGGAAAGTGTTCAGAATATTTTGGCACACTTACAGGCACATCCAAGCTGTCCTTGCTTCTGTCCTTTCCCAGTGACTATAGTACAGATCATGTACTCACCTTCTGGAATCCTCTACCACTGGGTAATTCTACATGAGTGAAGTTTTTGTTGGAATTTGTGTGTAGTGTATGCATATTTAAATTCCCATTTTAAAAAGCCAGGAAATTTAATTCTTAAAAAAAACTTCTGGTTTATGAATGTGGGTATTGTGCTTCTCTACCCAAGATTCAACACACCAAGAAATGGCTTGATATTGCTGCACAATATCATACCTGTATTGTCAGCAAGAAAAAGATTGCCAAGCTTTACTTTATTATTAGTTTTATTATTATTAGTTTACATAGCAAAGGGCAGCCTGAATGTTGACAACACCAATGGCAACAGTCAAGATGGTCTTCTACAGGATACCCTCTCCTGCTCTGTGACACCATGCAAGGGAAAATCCCAGAAACTGACTTCTTTCAGATAACCACTTCGCACCGAATAATAAAGCAATTGTCAGGGTTGTTTCTCAATAAGTGTGAACAGTAGTGAACATGAGAGGGTATCAAGTAGACCATCTTGACTGCTGCTATTTGTATTGTCAACATTCAGACTTCCCTTTGCTATGTAAAACTTGGCAATATTGGGCCATTTTCTTGTGTTTTGAATCATGGTTACAGAAGCACTATATCTAGCATTCATAAACCGGAAGGTTTTTTTAAAAATTGATTTTTTAAAAAAAAATGGGAGAAGAGAAATAATATGATGAAATTAGAATTACAAGTAATGAAACTATTTCAGATTTATGCACCTTTGGATTTAAATTCTCTCCAAAGCAGAAATGAATAAAGGTCAAATTACATTGTCATCTCCTCAATCCCATTCTGTAATTATTCTCTCTTTTTAACTAGATAATTGATCACATTTGGCTGACATGGAAAAGAAAATGAGCCTGTTTAGTGATTCTGAGGAATATTGCAAGAAATGTATTTCAATGATACAGCACATACTTCACATAGTTCCAGGTGTGATATTTGGCATCTCCCAGCACAGCTGAGAAACATCTTCATCTGAAATCCTGGAGAACTGCTGTTAATTATTGTACATAATACTTAATAAGATGCTTCAGTCTTAGAAAGTTACCTATGTCCCTAAGAGAAAAAAATGCCAAAATTGGCACTGGAATTGATTTGAGGAAAAAAAGGCAAAGAAAGGATCAAATAAGGAATGTATGTGTGAAGGTTGTGCAAATAAGAATGAAAATCAATATTGCCAATAGCGGGTGAAATCCTGTTGCATAGTAAGTAAGTCATACTAGAGTTTGGCACACTGAATCAGTGGGCATTTAATGAGTCACATCCTCCATAAGTTCCATTGACTTAAATGGACCTATTCTAGTTGAGACTTACTTTAGCATAGTAAATTGCAACCAGAGCAGACCCATTTGAATTAATGGAACTCAGAGAGGAGTTGACTCTCTAAATCCGTACTGATTCAATGGTCCTACTCTACTGTGATTTAGTAAGCTAAACAACAGAATTTCAGCTGTTATGTAATTAGGGAGACACGTCAGAGTTTAATATGCTGATTTGTCCATGAAGGAAACAGATGCAAGAATAGATGGGCCAAAGAGATAAAGCAGAATATCTACCACCTTCTTCTACACAGAAGTCTCCAACATGCTCCTGCCTATGGAGATTTGATGAAATTTCACATATAGTATAACAGAGGAACGTGAACAAAAGCAACTTCCACAATGCTGTCTCTAGGTTTATGTGTTTTGTGGAGAAAGCATGCATGACCTAGAACAGCAAATTGCTTCTACAAGACAGATATAGATCTTTTAGTCCATGGACTGGAGACAGCCATGAGTGTTTCTCACTTATCTTGCAAGCATCTTCTGCTGTTATTTCAAGTAAGTGATTGGAGAGATGAGGGTCTTTAATGGTATTTAATTTTTCAATACTGTGCACACTGATCTGTGCTTTACAGGCAGGCAAAGTGTTTACTGAATTGAGTTTAGCTATTGAGACGAAATATACTATTGAATAGACACATAACTGAACTGTGCTTTATGTACTGGGGGTGGGAGATGGAATTTCCAAGTGGTTAAGACTTACATCAGATCACATTGATTTGTTTTGTCCCACCTAGTCCATTACTCGGCCCTACCCAATGCCTATGATCCAAGTCATTACTGGAATGTTCTTCATCCCAAAACTGGAATTTGGTTGCTAGGCCTGGGTTAAAAGAAAAAGAAAAAGGCTCATATATGTTTGAGACCAATTATGACATTCACCATGGCATCTCAAATTATCAATATGGTTATGGAAATTATTATAGCAAAATTAACTTATATATGCTTGCTTCCATGGTTCTTTGCCCAGATCATCATACTCCTATGAAGAAAATGGAGTGGTGCAAAGGACTTCTTGAAAAACTCCCTACTGAACTCACACGGCTATTAGACAAATGTACTAATTACTCATATTGCAATGTATGATTCAAAATAGTGGACACAAAGAACAGAAGGAATTGGCACATTTTCTTTGTCATTTATCCTTGCACACAAAACATCTATGCAGTAGGTGAAGAATGCGGACAGCTAGAGGTTGGAGTATAACTCCGTCTGAAATACCACATCCTTTTCCAGTGCAACTGGAATGTAAACTGAACAAGCATTTTTTAAAATCCCCATACATGTGGTGGCTTTTAACTCGAAGTACTCTATGCCTTGATTTATTTCTTTAGATTTTAAAGATGAACACGAAGTAGAACATTCTTCACATGATGAAAAACAAACAACACTCAGTCCATTCACACTAATGTTTGGCAGTCACTGCAAGCCACTCAGCAAGTGGGGATGGAGAGGCAGCCTTAGCCATATCATTATGCTATTAACTTAACTTGTAAAATAAAACCAAGTATAACTCAGCCGTGGAAATGACCATAACACCTGTCATTTGGTTTCACTGCTTTATTGAACAATGTATCATAACCCTGGAAATATTATTCTCACTGATTGTCATTGTCAGTGTTGCTACAATGGCTTTCATTTATTAGATTTTTAAATTGCACCCACCACTCATAGCAATGTACAATTACAATTATCAGAATGTAATGATAAAACAAAAAATACACATAGAAAAATAAACTCATACCATGCAATAAAATTTGAATGCACCACCAAAAGGGAAGGGAGATATTTATTTTATACAGCATTTAAATATTATACAGCCCTATATAACAGATAGAAGCCTACACTGCCCACCTAAAACAAAAGAGAGGAACGTATTTCACCTTCTGACTTCTACAATCATGGTGCTGCTTTTGAAAAGATCCTGTCCCAAGAACCCATTCACAAAAAACTGTACCTCTTTTCTAATCTGTGCCAGTACTTTTCTTAGAGTGCAATCAGATGGCATTTTATCTTATGTTTTGGATGCTTTGGAAATGGACTAATTCACTCTATTTCCCAGCAACTGTTTACCATACAGGCAATCATGAACCAGCTGAACCCTTATCCATACCCATCTGCACCATTTTGGGTCCTTGTCATGAGCTTTTTGTGGGTGTGTGTGTGTGGGGGGTATGTTTAGGTTAGCTCCATTTTATCTGTTTCCAGCATGCATGATCACCAGTATTTAACCAGATTGGCACTAGTAGGTGTTTCTCCTAACACTTCAATGTTATGTCAATAGGTTAGCAAGCCAGTGAAGTGGCATGTCACTTACCAAGAAATGGGGAGAAAAGTCAGTCTTCTCCTGCACCCCACAGAGAGGGAGACAGGGAAGGCTGTGGTGGCATGGAGGCTAAGAGAGAGGAATCTGCTAAATAGGGTTGCTTTGAGGTTTGATGTGGCTTGCTGACCCGAAGCTACCTGATTATGCCATATGAACAAGAATAAATCAAAACTGAAATAAATTCACAATGCCTGGTTCAAAATACCTATGTATCCACAGTCAACTTCCATCAACCTAGATGTACAGAAATTAATGGTATGACTCTCATTGTAATTAAAGCCAAGGGCATCTTGATAGAGAGGGAATTTCACCCCAAAATGAGACGACACTTCTCCACTGATGAGCCATCTGTGATTATAAACATATACCTCAGAATATAGCCACTTATTGGGATACTCTATGCATTACATTTTGTAAAATGTTTAATATGCATATCTAAAAAGCATGGATATGAATAGCTGATATCTGAAAATACTTGCACTGTAGTGGTGCACTCATAAGTGTCAGAGCTTAAGCGGAACTCTGCTGGTTCAGATCAAGGGCTATCCAGTATCATATTTTGTTCCCAACCAGATGTCATTGAGGAGGCCCCAAGCTGGACATGAGAGTCTTATCTTGCTGTTTTCCTCAGCAACTGGTGTTCAAAGGTGTACTTCCTCTAAACCCTGCAAATTAAATTTGCAAATTTCCCTGTCTTTCCTAATATCAGGTACTGTTTAAGGAGACAAATGTAGACATAAACATGACCAAATAGGTGACCTAACCCTTTCACCCTTAAGTAGCACCAGATTGTTCTGAACACTGTGTACTTTGTAAATGATTAGTTACATTTAAATAATTTGCTGTGCCATATTATCCTCAGTAGCTCTATGAATCATGCTATTAATCATTGCTCAGTTTTCAAAAATTGACATTAATTACTATCAAGGTTGTATAAAAGAAAGCCAAAATGTGAAGACATTATTCTCAGCAGAAAGAGATCTTCATTCCAACTTTCCCCTGGAGAAGCAGCAACAAGTCTCTTTTCCTTTGAGCAATAAAACTTTTCTAGCCACTTTCATTCCAATGCATAATATTTAAACACAGTTGCTTCATAATACTGTTACTTCCTCTCTTTTTGCAAGCTGAAAGGCTTACTGAGAAGTAGTTGTGTACAGAAAGTGCCCCAAGTGCTCATAATATTCTAGCTCAAAAATCCACTTTAAAAGTCTTCAGACAAAGTATCTTTTACATGCTTTCCTCAAAATCCTAAGCATGTTTATTCCAAAATGACTTCCACTGACTACAATGTAGCTTATTTCCTGATAACTGTGTTTTGGACTGCAGTTCTAAAGGCAGTCCTCTTACTTAGCATGGGACTACATCTTTCACTTCGAGTTCCTCCCTGTGAAGTCTAGCATTGTCTTCTGTGTAAACTGGCAAAGGAGCAAAACAGAAGTTTAAACACATAATCTCTCCAGTTACACACAAAAAAGGGTGTGTTGTGTGAAGGGCACCTCCATATCTTGTAAATTATCTCCCTCCAGTCTTCTGTCCAGCCATTCCTTTCCCTCACTTGGTTTTCCCCTGACCATCAGAAGCTCATCTGGGAAAGATGTTCCTGGAGACTTGCTTCAGGAAAAAAAAAAGCAAAAGGTTTTCTTTTACAATTGGACTCCCCACTATCCTCATGGCATCATTTTCTGTCACTTTCCATGCTTGCAATTCTGTTGCTTCCTCCAGAGAATATGGATTGTAGAGTCCAAATGTCAGGGTGATGTAAAAATGCAAAGCACAACTGTTCAAAGCAAACTGCTTTGCAGAGAGAGCAAGTCCATCTGAACTCCTCTGTAACTGCTTCCCAGTGCTTCATGTAGCAAAACATTGTCCCACAACTGACATATAAAAGAAACCACACTGCATTTTACAGAAGCCCCTCAAATTCCATCTCACAGCTAAAATTGATAGATGGTTGTGGTCCGTGTAACAAAGGTACTGGCAATGAAAGGATGCCAGGCAAAAACAAAACTAAAATGAAAAACTAAAGAAGACAAAAACATTGTTGCATCTTAAAGACTAACTGCTGTATTTTAATGTGAGCTTTCATGGACAATTCCAATTCTTCAGGCATGAAGCCCACTCTCATGTCTGAAGAAGTGGACGTGTCCATGAAAGCTCACATTAAAGACATCTAGCAATTAGTCTTTAATGTGCCACCCACAATGTTTTTGTCTTTAGTTTTTCATTTTAGTTTTGTTTTTACCTCAATTGCTAGCACAGGCTAACATAGTTAGCTCTTCTAATATGACAAATAATGAAAGGAGTCACTTATTCAAACTCAGACTGAAGGACTGGCCCATTGTAGACAAAATAGAGGCTCTGAATTTTGAGGAAGACTTCTGGATGCCTGCTTTATTTTATAATCAGTTAAAGGTGGTACATGCTATACTTCTCTCTCTCTCTCTGTTTGTGTTTGAGTTTTGCAACTGGGTAAGGCTTAAGGAGTATGCATGACTAGCATATTCTGCAGGATAAAATCTGCATTGCGAGTACTAACAATTGTGGAAAAGAAATATGAAATATGAGTCTGAAAACAAAGAAAAAACCCCACTCATTAGTGGTCTCTCCCCACCCCACCCCATGTTTTTTTTAGGGATAATGTGAGTTGAACAATTATCTAGACAGCAACTGACCATTGTGCATTCTCAAAATGCCTCATAGACAATTTGCACATAAACGTTTCATAAAGAAGGAACTGTGCACATTTCCTGGTCAATATACATATTCTCCAAGAATCTGCATTTCTTAACATTTGTACAGTCTCTGTACTAAACTTGAAGAGGCCTTGGACAATGTGCTTACTTTGATTGCACTATTTACATTCTTTGGCCATAGCCTCTAATGCGACTTGGGGAATTCACATGTCCTGACTACATTTTGTACATTCTTTGGACACTATGCATAATCAGCTTGGGGAATCCACATCTCTCAGTAGTTTCTGTACATTCTCTAGGCAGCATGTACATTCACTGGTCTACATGCATAGTTTTAACAGTATTCCTCTGGCTTCTTTCTATTTGTTTTGTTCAGAGGTTCATGTTAACAATTCCATGCATACCACTGCAGCATGTGTGTTTATAGTACTTGGAAATTTTTATGCAAATGTTGGCTTCTTTTGGAGAAAGAGCTACATTTGCTATATTCATCATGTTCTACTGAGCAGGAAGATGTCACAACCATTTTTCAAACCATGCTGGGATGAATATGTTCTAGTTTTCAGTACTTGTAGACATGTTGACCCTTTAACCCTATGGTGTTGACAATTTGAAACTCCCAGTGTGAAAGGATTAAATCAGGCTGTGGGGAGAATTGGATTTACAGTTCATTTGTAAGTCCCTTTCTCCTTCTCTCCATGTCTTTTTCCATCAGCCAATCAGTTTGTCCTGAACGCCTATTCAAGCAGTAAGGCATGAAGGAGATCTAACAAGCAGACATCAAGTAGTACCAGAGTTCAGCACTCCTGACATTAGTGGCCTGACATTAGTACAGCTCAGGAATGAATTACACAGGGAAAAAAGGAGGGTTTTTTTTTTTCCAAAAGAAGTCAAGACTCACATTTCAAAAAAGAAAAAAAAAGAAACATAAAAACAGATTCAGGTATTAGCAGTTGAAGGCACGGACAATGAAAGCAGTTACAAAACTAAAGAGTCAAGGTAGAGGGATAGCTGTACAATAGAAATGGATGAAATTTGCTGTCACTTTTTTTTAAAAAAATTGCAACAATCTTTTCGTTTTTGGGTTGTTCCTGGACTGCTAAAAATCTCTCCGGTACCTAAACATGTATTTTTCTTTCTCCTCAAGCTTCCATTTGACCAGCCAAATTCAACAAAGATTGACGCATTTCTTAAATCACTCTTACAGGGACAGGAAGTTATCTTCTAGATTTTATCTTTGTGATATATCGGGAGGGTCAGAGGGTTAAGAATTTCTCCTTTCACCCACTGGAAAGGAGAAAAGCAACATTTTATCTGATATTAACTACAGTCTCTAATATATATGCATGTAACAATAACAGCAACAAACAGGCTTATTTGTCCTCTCTTAAATCAAAGATTTGACCCAGTGACTTGTCATGTCTTGCAAATGAATGATTGTGACTATTTTTACAGTGTCCTTCAGATATGCAAATGAATCTAAATACCAGACATGAATACATGTATGTGTGTATTTGCATGTGCATGGGCACACACACACATGCATGCATGCACGCACACCCACCCACCGAATTTGTGTGCATTTAATGTACATAAGCAAATACACCGAGCTGGTAAAAGGTAATCTTGGCCAGTGCTTATCTTGTTGCAGGACAACACCTATGATATATATATATTTATGAATGTTGTATATATTCCACTGTATACATCTAGAGCAATTTTAAATAGGAGTGATTTTGAAAAACCCAGCATCTGTGGGTAAACAATATTTATTCAACATCCGTGCTTCTGCCTTTCCGGGCTGCGGTGTCCTTTTCTGACTCCTATTTTCTCATAACAAATAGCTTCTTCTAAAACTCCTTCTACTGCACTCCTGTACTTATGAAGAATCAATACTGCATTAATACTCTACAGCTCTCCATGGGAAGTGTGCTTTTACCAATAATCTTCTGGGACAATTAAATGCAGTTTGATTAAAGAAAATAAGTAGATGTTCCTTAATGTCTCACACTTTTAAACTAAAGTAACTCAGAAGACAGTTCATCATTAGCTCAGATGGAATCATACAGCATTCTCTACTTAGTTCTCTTTATAGTCTCAGATATAGGGTATGGACAATACTACTACCATATAAGGGAGGCAACCATTTCAAGCAGCAGAGTTCTGGTGTCACGAAAAGGTGATACATTGTCAGTCACTGATTTGCTATTATTCGGCTGAACCCAGACTTAGTGATCATATTTAGAATAGTCATAATTAACATCCCATTCATTTTCCTACCCTAAATATAAGTACTGTACGTATGTATATAACATAGTGGCTGAAATCTTGTTGCACAGCTCTGCCTGCACAACAGTGATGCCATCATCAGTGGCAAATCACTGATTAAAGGCTTCCTTTGAGAATTTTGGGGCACGTGTAACTTTGTTGCATTATATACAAGTCAAATGCACCCTGATGTTGACTTTAAACAATGGTGATTTGCTGCTGCTACTACTTTTATCATCTCCATTGTGCATGCAGATTTCAGCCATTCTATTTTTACTACTGGACTGCCACAGTAAAGAATAAGTGCTAACTGAATGCTACGACTCTGGTGCCAAATAACTTGGTTAGTTTTGGGCATTATGCACCTGTTGTGAGGTACTATTTGTTGCTATAATCAAACAGATGAAATTCTTGGGGCTGCCCAGAAGACTAAAGGCATTGTTTTAATATGGTCAAGGCACCAGGTAAAATCTCAGAGCACTGCTATGCTTCCCTGGGTCTCCAGGTGAGGAGATAATGCAACAGGCGACAAAGTTGGATACTTTCAATGGCTCCAGGCCCAGCGTGTACCCTGATAAGATGCTAGGGTCACATCATGTGCTACAGGACAAAGGGGATGATTTACTTTCTGGGAAACAAGAAAGTTGGTGCAATGCACTTTTTCTCCCAACTCGTCATTTACCAACACAGAACTGAATTTTAAGGGTGAAGGTAAGGAAGCGAACCAGAATGCAGGAAACCTAGGGGCATCAGTGGAACAAAAAGCAATTCTTGCTTGGGAGAAGGACTCAGAGTCACACTCATTCACACACAGATGCTTTTCAGTTCACTTTTTCTCATGTAATTTTTAATTTTTCTGATTTTGATTGCTCTGGAGCCTTTGAGCCTTAGTTTGCTATCATTCTGATAGGAGCTTCAGTTTTTTCAATGGATTAGATTACTCCCTCATACTGACTTCTTTTATTCATTTTTTACACACACAAAACCAGTGACTTTACTACTTTATTTTACATTTTCCCCCCTTCTGATTGTTCCCATTTGGATACTGCTGGATCAATTTTCCTGCACATTCCCCTGAATTTTCAGAAACTTGTTCCTTGGAATAGGTAGCTATATGCCTTTCTTTCTCAGTCTTCAGGCCAAAGATTGCTATACAGCTGGGGATATAGTGAATTTCAGCAAGAGGGCTAGTGGAAGATTAGGGCAAATATATATTGTTTTATAAGGGCCTCTCTGCGAGGTGTGAAAACTGCTGAGGCGGGCTCCTTTGCCTGCCTGGACGGTTGAGACAGATGCAGCCGTTGCTGCGTCATATGGGGCGAGGGGGCTGGCTGGTTGCGAGCCTTGAAAAAGGCTGCCCAGCTCCTCCTCGCCCTCCTTCCTTTCGTCGCGTTGGCATGAAGCTCCGTGGCTGTGGATACAGGCAGTTTCGCTTTTGCCGCCTGGTCTATGCAGAGCTTTTTGGAGGCAGCAAGTTTTAGGGCTGTGCGTATGTATATAACATAGTGGCTGAAATCTTGTTGCACAGCTCTGCCTGCACAACAGTGATGCCATCATCAGTGGCAAATCACTGATTAAAGGCTTAATCAGTGATTTGCTGATTCACAGCCCTCCGGTCAGGCTCAGCTGTTTGGGAGTCTTGGGGTTTCTGTGTAGAGGTTGAAGAGTGTTGAGAGAGAGGGCAAGAAGGAGTGGTTGCGAGAGCGAAGGAAAACGGATGGGAGCATTTTTAAAAAAGGGGGGGAAGCAAACAAAGTGAAGCAGATGACGAAAGAAAGGCTGGGGGGGTGGTTTCTTCAAGATTAGGGGTAGCTATCCCTGATTAACAGGGTGGGCTCTGGTGCCACCTTAAGCAAAGCATAGTGCCAATATTAAAAGGAAAAAAAAGGAAGGAACAGAAGCAGTAGGAGTTTAACCATCAGACTGCAGTTGCTCATTTTGATTAAAAAAAAACACAGAAAAAGAGGAAGGAAAGATTTATAAGCAAATCAAATAAATAAACAAATAAAATAATAAGGGTGGTGGAATATAGCTTACCCCACACTCCCTGGGAGAATTTAAATACATTGACAGATTAATAATAATAATAATAACAACAACAACAACAACAACAACAACAACAACAACAACAACCCAGATAGGCAAGGAGAGTAATTAATATTGGCATTGCTTACACAACAGCTGGTGTCACTAGGAACTGGGTGACTACGCTAGAGCACCTATAAGTAGTTTCAAGTCTTGGGTAGTGGTGAATTATGGGTCCCAAAAAGGGGCAAGGAGGAAAGAAGGGGAAGCAGCCTGAAAAGCGCAAGCCCCCCCCCCCCCGCGCTCACCACCAGCCATTTCCTCATCTGATGAGGATGATTGACCTGACTACAGGTCTATGTGGGAAAAACTTAGCAAACTTGAAAGGGAACGGGCACAGGCCAGGGAGATGGAGGGCTCTTCTACAGTTAGACGATCACGTAGAGAGTCCAAGGCGCAGAAGCTGTCAGAACTTAAAAGGATGGGGGACATTAAGTTGTCTTGTATTGCTATTTTAGAAGGGGAGCGATCCAGCCCTTCGGGCGCCTCTTCAGTGGCAGCCACTCCAGCTATGCGGAGGAGTGAACATCAGGTAACGAGCCAGCAAGGGAACCAGTCACGAAGGACATCAGCAGGCACACAGATGGAAGAAGAGGAAGTGGATGGAAGAACCAGGAGCAGACAGCTGGTGCAGAGTGAGGACAGGCCGGGCAGTGCACCAGCGGCATCATCAATTGGAATACAATCAGGTGAGAGTATCATTGCACCTGACACAACACAGCCTGTGAGTCCCTGGCCGTGGGGTACAAGGAGCCAGACGGTGCCTGTCCTTCCGGCCTCACCTTTGCTGGCAGCACATTTGGGAACTCATAAGTTAGCAGGAACAGGGGGGAGCATTGCCCTGGGCTCTATGGCACTTACCCAGGCTAGGACGGCCATGAGTAGTGGAACAGCTGTTTCCACGGTTGTTCCTGACACTGGGTATAATTCAGTTCAAAAGGCAGCGTTGCCTGAAGGTGATCAGTCCCTACTACTGGGTGATCAACTTCAGCCCACTACAGTTGAAAAATTTTTGAAGGGTGAGTATGTAGATGTCTTTGAACTCTTGAACAGAAAAATTGAGGAAAAGAAAAAAGACAAGGAGGAAGAAAGGGACAGGGAAAAGGTCAGACGGCGTAAGCCAGACTGTTGTTGGGCAAACTGGCTACCTCGATTCTTTATATATGCAGGAACAGTGATTCGTGCCCAACCAGAGAGAGCCCTTTCATTGATCCAATACATGGATATAATTTACCGGGCATATGTAGATTTCCCAGGGCATGCGTGGTTTCTGTATGATGAGGGGTTCCATATGTGCACGGCACTGTGCCCCCTCCATGCGCTGGGATGTGCCACACGATGCATTGTGGCTGCGGCTGATGACGCCTGCCCATCCAATCCTTGGAGATAGGTTTGACAGTGGCCATTTAGTTCAAATAGCACAGCCTTACATGTCCCGCTTGGTAGCAGGCCAGGTGGTTCAACCCTGCCTGGTCTGCTGGGATTTCAATGCCCAAGGGGCCTGTAGCAGAAAGCAGTGCAGATTTAAACACTTGTGTTCCATTTGTGGGGGCCCCCATCCATCGGCAACGTGCACCAAAGGAAGAGCAGGAGGAGAAGGACATAAGGATTCCGGAAGTGGGCGTAAGCCACCCCCTGGCAGCTCCAATATTCAAAAAGGGACCCAGTCCAATTAAGCAGGCTGTCTTAGATTGTTGGCTGCAGGACTACCCCAATAGGGTGGCTGCTACATTTCTAAGTGATGGTTTTCGGTATGGCTTTCATATTCCGGCCTTGGGAGACAGGTTGGCCACCTGATCGAACAATTTACAGTCCGTTAAAGGGCAAGAGAACGTAGTTCGGGGAAAAAATAATAAAGAAGTTAAAGAGGGACAGGTTTGGGGGCCTTTTCAGACCCCGCCCATTGCGCACCTTCGGGTATCCCCTTTGGGGGTAGTTCCAAAGAAGACACCAGGTGAATTTCGCTTGATTCATAATTTGTCTTTCTCAGCGGGTGAGTCAGTAAATGACAAGATACCCCAAGAATTATGAACAGTACACTACACATCGTTTGACGCAGCAGTGTGCATGGTGAGGAAGTGCGGGATAGGGCCAGAGCTCGGGAAGAGCGACATTAAATCAGCTTTCCAGCTCCTCCCCGTTCACCCTAGTGATTTTGACCTATTTGTGTTTGCAGGGAAATTTTATATGGACAGGTCACTACCCATGGGGTGCTCAATTTCTTGTTCAGCCTTTGAGCAATTTAGCACATTCTTGGAGTGGGCACTTAAGCGACGGGTCTGTCAAGCATGGCTCATCCATTATTTAGATGATTTTTTATTTTGTGGGACACAAGGCATGGCACAATGTGTACGCCTTATGATCGCCTTTCAGGATTTGGCAAGGGAGCTGGGAGTCCTGTTAGCCGAAGAGAAGACGGAAAGTCCTTGCCAAGTTTTAACCTTCTTAAGGATTGAGTTGGGTACTGTCCGACAGTCTTAAACAAGAAAAATTGTGTAACTTGAGAGCTAGGCTGCAGGGTTTGAACGTCACATTAAAGAACGTCACATTAAAGCAATTGCAGGGAGTTGTAGGCCACCTAAACTTTGCGTGCAAAGTGGTGGCTCCTGGCAGACATTTTTTACAAAGATTGTGTGATGCCATGGCAGGCCTTACAAGACTCCATCATAAAAGGAGATTGTCTCAAGGAATGAAAGAGGACTTGAGGGTCTGGTTGCGGTTTTTAGAAGAGTTCAATGGAGTTTCATTTTGGAGAGAGGAACTGCTATTAGGTTCTGACCTTCAGGTTCAAGGCTGTATACTCATTGTTTTCCGCTTCAAATATTGTCTTTAAAGGATGTAAGCTGCCTTGGATCCTTTTTAAGGAGAACGGTGGAGTAAAAATATTTTACATAAATAAATAAAATAAATAAAAATAGTAAATCCCTGGGTATTTGGAGTCAACGTCTTTGTAGATTCCACTGAGCCAAAGGGCTTACTTGCAACAGGATTTCAGCCATTTATTTAAGTGATAAATATGATAAATTACAACATGATGGAAAAACAGTATTATGCAATCAAACACCTAAAGTGGAACACTTTCAGTGATTCTCAATATCTGAATGGGTTTTCATCTCAGATCAGGAGAAGAAAGAAGGGAAGGAAACCCACTCAGATACTGAAAAATCCATGTAAACTCCATGCATGGAGGGGCACAGAAAGGCTTCCCTGCCTTGTTCCAATATCTTAATTACCTGTGTTTGGACATAGGTATAGCTATGTATAAATGATACACATAACCTTATGAAAGTGTATGTGAGTGTGTATTTTCTACCTCACTGTTCTCATTGTGGTGGGTCTCAAGGTAGCTCACAAAAGGTATAAGAATATGAATATTGAAACAGTTATAGGTATAAAAATCACATTATTAAAAATGATTAAACACAAATTATCAAAATGTATGAGCTAAAACTTGATAAAACAAGTTAGAAACAGACTTCAGAAGGATAAAAGAATAATTTTCTCCATAAAAATCCTTCCTCAGCAGCAGCTTATGTATTAAAAGGAAGTTCTTCGCCTGCCTGTGAATGGACAGAAGCCAGGAGGTCAGCCTGGTACCCTGTGACATGGAGTTCCACAGGTTGGGAGAAGAAATTGAAAATGCCCTCTCCTTAGTATGCAGCAAGCATGTCTTTGAGGGAGGTGGGACTGGGAGAAAGGCCTCCCCCAAATATCTTAAAGCACAAGTGGAATGGTATGGAGAGATATGGTCTCTCAAACAGCCCGAACCTAAGTTACTTAGGTCTTTATGTTAAGACTAGCACACTTTAATTGACCAGTAAAGCTGTTGTAAGAAGGATTTTCTGTTCTCCCCTGCAGCCAGATCCTATTAGCATCACTCTATGAACTTGCTCCTCCAGAAAACACCACAGCTACTGTAAGATAGTGCCTCCACTATCTGGTCTCAGAGAGGTAGCCCAGGAGTATACCATGGTTGATGCTTCAGAAAGCTGTTATCAGTTGTAACAGGGGCACACTTCATCTGTACTCTTCCTGGTGTACGAAGCCATGACACACAAGTCTTTGAACCCATACCAAGTCCAGACTGAAATAGATCTAGATGATACACTGATTATATGCTGTGGTTGGATTCTGAGTTGCACTATATCCTGTGCACTGTTGTAGTAAAAGTGTCTCCCCCCCCCCCCCCCATAACCAGGTCAAGGTTTAAAGCTGTGCCATTGACAGGAAATTGCTTCTGAACTGAAGTAATACTGGATGCAGAGTAAGTAGGTACCCCACTTGGGCCAGTCTTATACTGCCCTTTTTTTGGCCGCTTCAACCATTCTGTGGTCAACTCTGAGATGTTCTGCTAGTGTGAGTTTACAGCAGTAGCCTATCTGGAATTTTGCTAGCGTGGTGAAGCTTCTGTGAAGTCTTATAGCTGCTCCACGAAAAAACTATTAAAGGGCAAAACGTCCATTATTATATTGTGTTTTTGATGTGTTTAAACAGGCCTTAGAGTGCCTTTAGATGTACAGTGCATACATGATATGTGCATCAGTGACACACAGGTGATGACTCTACTTTATGAGAAGAGTAAGTCCTGAAAAGCTTCTTGGTTTTAGAGTGGGGAAAAATGCAGTTAGTGTTAAAATGAATGTTAACCCCCCCTCCAATTTAGATTTGAAATTATAAATGCCAAATGTTATGTTCTATAGAAGTGGAAGAAATGTGATTTTCCAGTTTAATACCTTACTACTTGGGTTTCACCAAGAAATTCAACTACTGGCATAAATTCTATATTTCATTGTTGGAGTTTACTAAAGTCTAAAATTTAAAAATTATGTGCTTCACCGCCTTCTATAGGATTTGCTGTTATTTTTCCACATTAAGACTCTAATCCAACAACGTTGATAACAGGAAATATGTTGGATTTGTCTCAGCTTTCCTTTTAGCACTAATTAGGACTGTGTGGTATTCCCCCCCCCCCCTAAGATTAATGTCTAGGTGCCCTTACACTACCTCACCTGTTGGTTTAATAAAATTTCAACCTTTTCAAGGGCTTTACAAAGCTGCCATCATCGCTTTTGATTCCTGCGATTTTCATTAATCTGAAAACTAAAAATTAATGGTTGCCATAGTGATTTTTGCTTCATTTCACTTGTATTGAAACCCCTGTTATTTGCATTTAATTTCTTTCTTTATAAAAGCTGTGGGTTTCTTATTTTTATAGATTAGACCTACTGCCTAAGTTTTTATTAATCAAGTTACATAGAAATTATTCCAGGGATATTAACTCTTGATAATACCTTTATGTTTTCTGCAGAAGATATCGGGCTTTTGTTTAACTGATCTTCATTTAATTTTTTAACGACTCTATGATTTTAAACTCAGTGCATGTCACATATTATTCCTTGTTTTTATATTTTTTTCCATTCTAATTTGTAAAGTCAGAAATCATCTCTGAAGTACCTATCCTTTTGGTGAATCAGTTTCATTTCCAACTGAATCACTCAAATTTTTGATAAAATTATAACTTTAGCCTCTCCAATGAATCTTTAGTTACATCAGATGGATAACAATATAACAATACTTTCTTTAAGGGTATGTGTGTGAGAGAGAGATGATTATTTTTTTTAAAAAAGTGTGCTGTTTATATACCGCCTCATAACACTTAAAGCACTCTCTGGGTGATTTAGAAGTTAATCATGCAGGCTACACATTGCCCCCCCCCCCAGCTAGCTGGGTACTCATTTTACCCACCTCGGAAGGATAGAAGGCTGAGTCAACCTTGAGACAGCTACCTGGGATTGAACCCCAGGTCGTGAGCACAGTTTTGGATGCAGTACAGCAGTTTAACCACTGTGCCATGGTGATGATTTTTTTTATACTGGTTTCACAGAGATTTACACCAATGGATGGAAAGATATAATATATTTAGATATGTAGCTGATTTAGGAATGCCTTTGTACATTTGTAAAATTTCAACTTAGTCAGATACTTCCCGTTTTAGAGGTCCCCCAGCCCAGCCAGCCTAAGCCTCTGTCTTGTCTCCTATGCTTTCTAATAAAACTGCCTTGAGACGTTGTCCAGAGATTTGGAGGGCAGTGCCACCAAAATGTCAATGAAGCCAAACTTAATCTCTACTTTTCATCTAAATCTGAAGAAGCTATTTTTCTTCTAAACTAGTGTCTGTTGCAAGTAATTGACTTTATGAATTAAAACAAATTGAAACATAAACTAGATCAGTCATTCTCAAAGGGTGCCATATGCCCCTGGGGGGCACACACCACCTCATAACGTTCGCAACTTTACAATCTTGATTTGGCCTATATTTCTTTCGTATTGTTTTTATGGCCATGGCCAAAAAAAAGATTGAGAATGGCTGATCTAGATAACACAGAGTGCTTCTGTACAGTCACGATGCAGAGTGAGAATAAGGATTCATCTTATTTTGGATTGCATTGCTTGGGTATAGCCTTGGTTGAGCCCTTAGCCTAGATGCCCAGGTATCAACAGGGGTCAGGTGTACATTTGCAGACTTAAAAGCTAGTGTACCAGCTGTGCCTCTCTTTGGAGAGATCTGATTTGGCTATAGCAAAACGTGCCTTATTTACACTCCACTTTGATTAGCGTAACATATTCTATATGGGAATGTCTTTGAAAACTGCTTGGATTGCTGACCAGGGCGTTATAAGAAACATAGAATTTCCTTCCTACAATAGCTTCATTGGCTACCAGGCAATTTCTGAGCACAATTCAAAGTTCTGGCTATGAGCTATAATTTTTGTACAATTGATGGACCATATCCTCCCTATGCTAACCTTTTGAAGCTCTGAGATCTTCCAACAGAGGTCTTGGCTTGGTTGGTCTTTCCTTTCTGCATCGGTTCAAAGCAATCACATGCTTTGAACCCAAGTGAAAGGATTCTACTTTTTAAAAGAATAACAGCTCGTGGTGTGGAGGAAGACTGTGGGCTGATTCACATTTCCTGTTGCATCATGTGATCAATGGGAAAAATGTAGCACACATAGTACTTCCTGCATTTCCCCCCCTGTGTAGTAAGGCTCTTCAGCTTTGAATTATTTTGCCCGCCATCTTTCTGTTCAGATTGCTTAGGGGCAAGTTTCATTAGAATAGGGCTTGTTAAGTTTCACTTTGATATGGGTCTGAGTTTGTACATATACTGAGTGCTTGCATTCTAGCCTTGGATCTGATGACTAGGTTTAACTGAAGGTTTAGCACATTAGGCTCTACCTTTCTTTCCTCACCACTTCAACCACGGGTTTTAGATTTTACTTCTGTTTGCTACCTGGATTCTACTTTGCCTGGGTCAGGGTTTTCCTCCTGGCATCAGCCAAAGCAAATGTGCTGCTGCTGTCCTTGGTAATGTCCACAGAGAAAATATTGCTCAAGGGGCTCTAGTTTCCCTCCCTTTCCTCTCCCATACTACTTCAGAGTTCTTGCTTACATGTAAAACCTACAAGCAAGCAGGAACCTCTCCTCTTCAGACTCACAAAGAGACAGTAGTTACAGGATGTGGGGCTCACCACTTGAAAGAAAAATGGGGGGAGCGGGGAGTTGAAAGCAAGCAAACTTTGGAGACAGATTGCTGCCAGACCTGAAAAGCTGCATGCCTGCAATTTGGGATGCAAATTCTCACTTGTGTCCTACCAGCTTGCCACATTTTCTGAAGATACCTAAACAGCCCCACAATTATTGCTGCTTGAATGTCTTCATAAAAGAGGGTTCCAAGAGATTCAGCAAGATTCTAAATATTTCTTGAGACTCAGGACTTAGATCAGACCAGAGGGGGTCCAGATTGCACAAGACTGAATTGGACCCTAATTCAAAGTGCTGAATCAGCATCAGGATTGGATCTGGGACCCACAGACCACAGTGTGAATCATGAATCACAGCACTCTCCAGTCTCCTCTCTCCATCTCACACACACACACAGACACACTTACTTATGTTTCACTACTCTCTGGACATATAGGAATAGTCCTCAACTCATGTGACAATAATTGAATTGAAGTCAAAACTTCTTGTTCCTTACAAGAGACATTACAATTGTACAAGCAAATACATATATTTATGCAGAGAATACAGTAAACTCACAAATAATTATAGGAAAGTCCCACATGGTCATTTAAAAAGGAATATTTATATCATTGAATGAAACTGAAAAGCCGATAACTGAAATATTGCTGAAAACTACAGAATCGTCTTCAGAAATGTGATGGCAAAAAAATAAATAAAAAACCTCCTTTTGAAACTTGAATGGCTGTGCCTAATCATCAATCATTCATCAGTCAAGGACTACAATATTGTATTATTCCACATCAGAGGATAAGAAAATATAGGGCTAGAATAAAATGTTGTATTTGGTCTTTAAAAATATAGTTCTAAAGTAAGAGAAATATGATAAGTAAAAGAGCACTATTTTCTATAACATTAACCTTTTTTCCCCTCCTATGTACTTGGGAAGACTAATAGATAGTTGCTTTAAAATGTTGCTCTTTGGAAAATATTGGACATAGTCTGACTATATATTCAACATCTAATTTATTATAAGGAAAGGAATAGCAGTGTTTATTTATTTTATTCATGCCCCACCTTTCTCCCAATAAAGGAACCCAAGAAAGTTTACAAAATATTTAAAAAACAAATATTAAGACAATTAAAAATATAACCTGCAATTTAAAAAATGATTAAACATACTATGTATTAAAACTATTGAATTCAAACAGTTTAAAACAATTTAAAAGGAATTTAAAAAAAGGAAAAGGTACATCATATGTATTTTAAATATGTCTTCTCTGGCACTCATTTACTCATTAAAAATCTTTGAGTCTCTAATAGAGACTGCTAGTCTCTATTAGAGTAGACCCATTATTGACTTAGGAGGATTTACATATGCGTTCTTATTATTCACCAGTGGGGCTACTCTCAAGTAGAGAACAGGTACAGGACACTAGCCATCATATTATAAAGATCCTCATCAAACTTTATGTTGAGATGTACTATGTATGGTATGGTATGTTTTTAAAAACATTGGCTCTCACTCCCATTTTATCCCTCTCTGTTGTAAGAACAGGATTTTAAGAAGAACAAGGAGTCACGGTAGACATCTTCAGATACCTGAAGGTCTCTGTCATGAAAAATAGATGAAGTTTGTTTTCTGCTGCCTCAGAGGTTGAAATTTCAGGGGAGGGGGGGAAATCCATCTAAATATTAAAAAGAATGTCGTCATGGTACCAGCTGTTCAACTGTGGAAGAGATTAGCCCGGACGTTTTTATACAGAGGTTGGATGGCCATCTGTCAGGGACACTTTAGTTATGGATTTCCTACATTTGTTCTAGATTCAGACAGAAGACCTGTGGGTTCTTCTCCAACTTTCCAATGTTGTGATTCTACTTCTAAAATCCTATTGAACACTTCCACATGCACAATACAAAACTGCAGAACCATATCTGAAATGCATGGGACAACAGAAGCGCTATTCATGAATCACTTTCACATGCATGCTGCACAACTATCACAACAGCAACTATACAATTGAATTGCACAATCCTTGTTTCCTGGTCTTGACATTGAAGATGAAGAGGATGTCAGCCCATGCCACCCTGTTCCTCCTTATGGGTATTAGTGGCATGATCCTGGATCTTTTCACATCAGGAATGTTTTCTGGAATCTGATTTACATTTCCCCACCAAGCCTTCCAACTTTAGTCAGGATCATTGTGTAATTCTTTATGTGCATAACTTTGTGTGTCACTTGAATAGCTGTCCATACTAATATAACTGTTTCTGCTGGGCATACATACTGGGGATTTCAGGGAGGCACATTATACCAATGTTTGTAGATTCCTGATCTTCTATATGGAACCATGCATGTTAATTAAGAAGAACATATAGAGCAATTTGGTTGGCACAATACTGACAGCAAACAAATCTCCTGTCTTACCTCTCCATTCTCCAGTGGATGGATCTTGGAGTAATATGAAGTACATATAACTTCATTGTCTTTCGCATATGATGGAGGTCCAGTGCGAGGAGGAATATTGTAGCGAGTGAGGCATTCTGTGTCTGTGATAGCATAGTACTGCCAAGGCTGGTAGTTGACACCATCAAGTGAACGTTCCAAAATCCAATTTCCAGGCCGTGGTGCATTAGCTGCTTTTACAATGACATAAGCAATCTGGAACACCTGAAGGAATATAAAGAAGCCATCAGAACAGCTGGCAGAAAATGTCTATGTTCTTTCTCTTTAGTTCTTTGACTGCCTCCCATGCTGACTGCATAAAACCAAAGCTTGATGCCATAGAACACCCAGCAGTTTACATCCCGTTCGTAACACACCATACCATACATAAGATGTGCAATAGAAGTTCTCTCTGCTGGGTATCTGGCCAACTGTGGACCATGGCATATTTGCTCTGGAAGACCCACCTCTGGAACAAATGGCTAGCACAAAAGATAAATGATGGAGCTATGGTTGGCCTGAATCCCTGACACTGCACAGTGCTGCTATGCAGGGTCTTGGGGAGGGCTGGGAAAGACTGCTGGCACAGTACTGAGAACAGTCATAGATTGAGGGGAAAGAACCAACACACTGTATACATATTTAGATTTAGCACACACTCCTCCCTGTTTTCGATGCATGTTACTGCAATTGCATGGGAAACTGAAGAACTGGAAAGTGGTGTGTTTCAGAACTACAGGCTAAAAGCAGGTTCCAAGTACTTTTCTCATATTACTGACAGAATCTTCCCAGTGTGTTGTTCCCAGTGTGGAACAGTATGATGACTAGGACTGGAGAACAGTGTTCAAATCCTTGCTCAACCATGTAAACTCACTGGGGGAGTGGAACTGGTAAAACCACTCCTTAAATATCTCACTTACCTTGAAAGCTCTATTAGGGTTGCTAAAAGTCAGTTCTGACTTTACGCCACAGAACACACACACTGACCAGATCTGCTGAATTTTGTGGGGAGCATTAGTCTTTGTTTTATTTATAATCTATTGCATTGTTATCTTTAAGATCTGTATTTCCTTTACTTGTAGGTTACCATGGGGGCACTGTAGCACCAAAATTCCAGATATAATAAAAATTATTAAAAGCCATCAAGTCAAGTTTGACTTATAGTGATGATTTTCAGGGTTTTCTAGGTATAGAGTGTCAAGATGTTGGCACCACAGAGGAGATCCACTGATCACTAAGCCATACTACCCTGGCTTTTCCTGGTGTGGGTATGTTCCAAGAGGGTACAGTGTTCTGTTGTTTGGGGAAAGCTTCCTGTGTGACCATCTTCCAACACTTCTGAGCATTCAGTGATCCAGGGAGTGACCCAAAACTACAAACTTGCTTGCTTGGGTCTACCAACCAACGCTGTAAGGTAGAAATACAAAAACACCCACATAAAACCCCTCAAAATCTCAGGTGCAAAGACTTTCTTCAGTACCACCAACCACTTCTCTTCCAGAGTGATCACACAGCTGGAAAAAATGTATTATTTTTATTAATGATGTTACAAAAAAAAGAAGAAGATATACAGGCTCAAAAGGAAAATCAAAGTTTCCAAAAGGAGCAACAAATATGTGAAGCAAATCCAAGACAAAACATAAAAAGCTTATTCAGAGGCTTTAAAAAGACTAAGCAAGTATGGAATATTTCCCACACAAAATAACAAAGCTGAAGTAATCTACTCACATCATGTTGAACCTGTAGCATGGTTCCAGTGCATGTGCAGAGCATAACAAAATAACTGACAAGCATTACAATCTCCTAAGGGATGAAGCTAAGCAAGCAAAGTTGGGCAACAGCTTCTGTGCTCTGTTGTCTATTCTGTCTTTATTACTCCATCATTCCCTTTTCTCCAGCAATCACATTCCCAGGTGCTCAGAATGTTCTGGCAGAGAGTAACTTTTCTACCCCCACCCTTGCCTGACACAGGTCCTTGCAATTAGGGTATTATAGGAAGAGCTCTTTCAGCCTTGAAGCTCTAAGCTAACATACCAACAGATGTAGATACTTCCTCTCAATTAACTGGCATTTCTCCCTCTTCCCTTCTTTTAACTCAAACATCAGGCACACACTTCCACATAGCATTGGGAATGGATTAACTCTTTGTGGATTTCACCAGGTTCTTCACATAGAGTACTCAGAAGTGGTTTACTCTTCCCTTCATCTTGGGGTGCTCTGGAACTGTGCAGCTTGCTCAAGGTTGCACGTGCTGGCTCTTCTCCTGCCATTTTCAATCAAATTACTCACCTGCACTGAGCTCTCCAACTAAAGAAGTCAATAAGTGAATAAGCTATTGAAGCCTTTTAAAGCCACATTATGTTGAAGCAAGTTGTGTTTCCTATTCCTTTAATAAGATTATGTAATTTCTAAACACTGTCTTTTGTTCCCTAGAAATGCAAAGTGGCATTGTTCAATTGAGACTGGTGGAGAAGTTTGCTTAAAGGAAAAGGGTTAGTTAGAGTATACAGTTCTGCTCCTGATCCTAGTTCCTTGATCTTGACTGACACACTCATACTCTTATGTCTAGGGAGGTAAATAATATTTACTAAATTAACTGGGTTGATTGTTTAAAAAAATATTCAAGCAACCTTTCCAATACTTCTGATTCTTGGAATCCATGAAACAATGTAGCCATTTTGCACAATTTGTATTATAGCAGTAGTTGCATGACTTTTGTTATTTCCACAATTTTGTTTAACCTACAAAAAAAAACTGTTCCTGTTCTTCTTTTGTTGACAGTGCCACAAAATACCTCAGCCTCTTGCAGGGCAAGGAGAATAAGGATAACGTTCTTGTGTGTAAGGGGATAACATAAGTCTCTGCTACATTTTCATCTTTCCTTCTGATATTTTTACAGCAGAGTCTCTTTCCTCTAAATCTGGACTTTTTAAGGAATCTGCCCCCCCTCCTGTTCAATATGGATGGATAGTATTATTCAGAATACTAAATTTCATGATGATTTGATAGTAATAACAGATAAATGAATGTGTCCTAGAAGCAACCCACTTTCAGAATTTTGCTGTTATTTGTAGCTGTCAGGTGCCTGACATACCAAACACTGTTTGTCTACTGTCAAAAAGACTATATTTATCATTTATATTTAAATCTTCTTCCTCAGGAAAGTGTAGCATGCATCGGATTATCTGTCACTTCTGTTTCAAACAACAACTCTATGAGCTTTTAGGCTAGGAAATAAAGCAGTAAGTACCAGGCCATTCAAGGTATCAGTCTGCTCTTCAGAAGCCATACAGGATTCCTCCTATTTGGTGCCATCATAGAGTACAGCTCTGTCAGATATGCCTAAGCTTCAGCTGACCTTCCCGTTGGCATTAGAAACACCCATCCTAGTATTCTGCCAGAGATCTCGAGCTGCATGTTATTACCACAGCTCTCAGATAATCAGATTAGGAACATTTAATCAACACTTATTATGATTTGCACTTTCATCTGTCTTTCCAGCTAATTTACAGTGGATTTATTTTTCAACTAACATGCTTGCCAGAACTGAGACAGCAGGCACAGTTATATTTGAAGAAACTTCAAACGTGCTAATAATTTATCTTTCCTTGAAAATCAGGTTGTATTGAAGCCTGTATAAAAATGAGGCAGATGGAGAAAAGTACATGTTTCAGTTAAAAAGAATTAACATAAAGGTATTTTATAGATAGTAAAACATTCGTTCAATTTACCTCTTGTGAATTAATATGAAAAAGTTTAGAAAAAATATTTAGCAAATGTGGACAACTGGGAGAGACTGGTCTAAATATTGCCCTCAGATCATATTTTACAGATCAACAGTCCAAACACTAGATTACACAGAAAGGAAATCATATCCCAGGACAGAAATGTTGTACCAATCAATCCATCAGTCTGTCAGTCATTACTTTATTGCACAGCAGGGAATAACTTTGCAGTGCACAAAACTGTTATGGATCTTAGCTTTCCTGCAGGAAAAGAAAGTGCATGCATTTCTCAATTTCCAAGGTTTCTTTGTACACTTAAAGATCATAGAGAATCACAGTCACCCATTATCCACATTTCCGCAATTCTAAAGAAATGCAAGGTGCAGATGAGAAATAAGTGTTCTCATTTCTGAAGTCAGGACAGATAAGAACAGCAAAGAAAAATGTACTGCAGGAAACCAGAAGACACTGCTCTGTATCGTTAGTTGGTGAAGGCTGGTATTTTCAAAGGAGCGCTGCCAATTCACACCAACTGAAATTACGGAATACTGTATTATAATTACAGAGTGGAACAGATGAAATAATTAAAGTTGTTTCACTTCTCTCTCTCTCTCTCTCTCTCTCTTTTTCACTCCATGGTGCTTTGCCAGCTTTTTCATTACAGCATTAAAATGAGTAAAGGGGGGGGGGAATGGCAATTTCACACTCGTACTTTGCCATTGTGACTAAGTGCTTTGGGGGTTCCCAAAAGAGGAATCTGAGAGTTTTGTAAAAGGGAAAGCAGCAGCATTAGATGCTTGCATTTTGTTCTGCCCATCCTAACATTATGCTGAAGGAAGGTCCCAGGCTGATGGCCTTATCCTTTTCAGTGGACGTGAGCACTATGCTGTTCAGTGCTGTACAGGGCTGTGACAAGGAGCCTTTCCACTGTACTTTAACCATGCCTTGTAGACACTGAGCAGTAACCAAGTAAATAAACTCTCACACTTACTGAGGGCAGAATTATTTCTATTTGACTATGCTTTCTAGAAAGAAGAGGTAGTTGTCAAAAAATGAAAATTGGTTCAGATATTGGAGTGTAAACTGACTCCCTTGAGATGATTTGGTCTACCACTGCCATCACCCTTGACCATGCTAGCTCAGGCTAATGGGAGTTGTAGGTCAAAACATTTTGAAAGAAACTAGGTTGAGCAAGGCTGCCATAAGGTCAGCTGGATCGGATCAATGGCCAGTAATCAGTAATCCCATAGGCAAGATATGTAAGACATAAGTCTTCCCTACTGTTAGCAGCTGTGCATTTGGGTGTAAAAATTCCACATAGCTACTGTGGGTAATAACTGTTTGACAGAGTTTCACAAATTCGTTTAACTATAATACAACAACTTCAGCCAGAACTGGGGCTGCTAACCCACCGTTCCCTGGATGTTAAAATGTAAGAACCCAAAAGCCATATTGGACCTGGCTGAAACCCTATTAAGTCCAGCAATCTGTTCACTCAGTGGCCAGCCAGGAGCATATGGGAAATCCTCCAGTTGCACTCTTTGCCTCCTGTTCCCCTGCAGACCATATACAGAAGCACATTGCCTCTGACAGCAGAGGAGGTATTGAGCCATTCTGACTAATCACCACTAATGGCCCTAACCTTCCGCAATGTAATAACTGAATGTCATTTTCATCGTAACTCACTACTAAATCTGGGAATCAGAGGCATGGCTAGCATATGTGAAGCTCTGAAGCTGTACACATTCAGTTAATAAACATGGCTGAATCACATATGTATAAAACCCTGGCTATGTGTGACTGGAGATTTGCTAGATACAAAGGCGGCTGTGTCGTGAAGGAGGTTTCACCTCCATATTTGCTATTTTTAAAATTTTCCCATGCTAACTCACAATTTTTTTTTCACTTTTTAATTGTCATCTGCCTAAAATATATTTTTGACAAAATAAAGAATGAGAAGGTAAGGCAGTTAAGCCTCATGAAGGTAAAAGAAACATGAGTCATACTCCCTTATTTTCATTCAGTGACTCAGAAGTCTGTTTAGTTCTTAAAAGACAATTGGAATTAATGAAAAATGAGAAAAATGTCACAAAAACATGCTTTACATGGAAGATGTGAGTGCGATGTTGCATTGCATGATGAGTCCAGCTGCTAGTTCTGTATCTCTGGTTTCTTTTACGCAAGAAACAAACCAGTCAGTCAAGATGGATTGCCTTATTGAAGAATGGAATAAGCTTGAAGCCTAAGTATTTACAACATGTGATAAATTTGACCTGGGCTGGATAGATATCTTCCTTCTCTCTGGAGTTCTGCCAGAGAATCAATCCAGTTTCCTCTGGTTTAACTCCACAAGTATGCCACCACAATTTGGCTTTCCGAAGCTACAGAATGCGTTTGCAGGGAGGAACTGTGGGCCACCTGGGTGACCATTGATCCTTCCAGCCATAAGGACATGGTTATAAATATTATAAATAGTTTCAGAGCAAAAACAGACTATGCCCCCAAAAATGGCTATGTTGTTAAGTGTCACACCTCTCACAAGGTCCCCTTCTTGATACTTCCAACATAATAAGGTATTTTCTCTCTTTATTATTCCACTTAATGACTGAGAGAACTGTAGCTTGTAGTTACAATGAGACAGCTGGGTGTCATTTATAGCAAACAATGCAGTGTTGTTTAAATAAACATACAGTATATTTTACCCTCTCACAAAATGAACCTGTCTGAAATGAATTGGTCTGTTTGGAATGCTCACTAATTTAAGATTCTTTTCCTGTTTGAACACCTCTGGCAGCAACTATATTTTACAAGAGTAGTCTCCTGATTTATTATCTCAGGGAGTGCTTTTTAGTGTTCAGCTACCAGTTCAGGAGGAAGACAGGCAAAGAATAAATAACTCAGTTGTTCTAAAAATGTCCAACTGCATTTAGAATATTCTAGCCACACAAATATTTGGGTCCTAAAATACTAAAATGAGGAAAAGAGTGCTAACTGTGAAGCACTACAGTCTTTCTTTTCATTGTTCAATGTCAGAAGCAACAAAGTACAATTAATAGATATATCAGATAATTTTCACCTAATAACAGGTAACATCAAGAACATTGGGGGCAACTAACACCAAATCTTCCATGGTATACACTGAGGGGCACAGAGGACACTGACATAGGTGTGAAGTTGACTATTCTCTGCAGTTACAAATAACTGTGCAGATGTGAAAAATGCCATTTTCTTAGATACACTTTGGTTCTGCGAAGTCCCCTCTGTATCCTATTAAGTAATTTCCAAGTGACCCAGTTCTCTGTGTGACATGAAGATTTGACCTTCCTCAAATTCCATCTATTTTAAGATCCTTTCTTTCTATATTATAGTCCTGGCATTCTCTGGTCTTCCTTCAAGATTTACAGATGTTCTGGGGGAACCACATCTGTTCCTTGCTTTTAATCTGGGAGGGGTGGGATGGTAGGTTGGATGTAGATGCTTTTAATCTTTCACAATTAGCTGTTACCTCTCTCCAAATGTTATTATGTTCAATGACTGCTAAGTAATTGATTTTATCAATAGGGGTTGGTTTCAGGCATCCAGTAGTGATTCTACTGCTTTCACTGGCTGAAATCCTGTTGCTTAGCAGAGTAAATCACACTAGAGTAGACCTACTGAATCAGCAGGGATTTGGTGAGTCAATTGGGTCTACAAATGGGCCTTCTCTGGTTGTGACTTATTTTAGTGTAGTAAATCAAAACTAGAGTAGGTCCATTTGTATCAATGGAATTTACAGAGTAATTGACTCACCAAATCCACGCTGATACAATGAACCTACTCTAGTGTGACCTACTAAGCTACTGGATCTCAGCCACTGAGTGCTGTATTTACCTGTTTTTCAAGGGCTGAATTATACCACACCAGACACTACAATAAAATGGTCAGAAGGTTGGTTATATTTAGTGCTCTGATTTAAAGTTGACAGCACTCAAGAGTTAGAAACAAATTTAGGAATAATTTAGGATTGCTTCTAGGGAAGGAACCTTCAAGGAACAACACCCTCCCTGGCCCAGAGAAAGAAGCAGCTCAAAGTACAGTTGAATCAATGTCTTCAAAGATATTCCAGCTACTGAGTAAACCAAATAAAAGCAGCTCTCCAAAACCACTACAATGAGAACAACTTTTGTTTCTCCTGATTCCTTGCATTCATTAATCCCTTGACTAACAGATCTCTTGCAGAACCGACCTAGACTGCTTCCTAGCTGTGCTTCTGCTTACTCCCTGACTGTATTGTTGACCCTGTAAAGCCTTGATTTATGCAGTGACTCTTGTGGAGTTTTTGTGAGTTTGCACACAGCAGATTAAGTGTGATAAAAAAAACAACCACCACCGTACAGATTCTGAATAATATTCACATTTGATATATGTATGTGGGTGTGTGCCAGCAGATAAAAGAATAATCATTCAGCCATAGTAAACTCTAAGAACATTTACTTTAAAACATGTTGAAAAATAAGGTAACAATAATTGAACATTTGACTTTGTATAGATTGAGTTTGTGCTTGACAGACTTAATAATCTTAGAACTGCGGAGCTGGAAGGGACCCTGGATTGAGTCCAGCCTCTGTCCGGGAGGCACAGTGGGGAATCGAACTCCCAACCTCTGGCTCCACAACCAGAGACCTAAACCATAATAGCTTCATAACATACGCTTATCGGTTTCCTAACTGTTATGGACTAATAACAAACATACTAAAAGCAGACAACATAGCACGCAGACAGTCCTAACTGAAAAACTAACTTATCAACAAACAAGCCTCCTATTAATTGACACTTTTTTCTCATAGCTGACAGTTGACACACTAAGTACCTATTGACTGACACTAGTCACAATCTGAATGGTTACACATTCTCTTATGCAAATAATACAGTTCATTCATTCTTATATACACAACTCTAATAAAACATATTTAACAGTTCAATACACACACACACACATGCTGGGTTGCATAATATTTACATATATTAACAACCCTTACTGACAATTCTTTTTCTTGCTTCCTGTACCCTTGTACCTTGGTTAATACCTCCCCAGGGTCTTGACTCAGCTTGGCCTCGACTTCCCCTTTCCCTCTTCTCCCCTCGAGAGATGCTGCTCTTTACAGGGCTTTGTTCTTTGCTTGCAAGCACTTGAGACTTGAAAAACAGGACTTTTTGAAAGCAAACCCACCTTCAAATTTCTCATTTCTGTAGCTCTGTTCACAGAATGTCTCTTTAATGAATAATGTAATTCCTTTTTAAAAGTAAATTTAATGTTGAACCTCTTGTTCAAGTGTTAACTAAGAAAGCATATTTGAGATTATGAGCAAAAATACAAGAAACTAGTTCCTTGAGGAAGTGAGAAAAAGGCAACCTGAGGAGGAGGTGACCCAAGGGCAACAAGCTACAAGTTGTAGCTTACAAAAACATAAAGACTGGTCAATCCCACCTAGCTATTTATCAATCTATCATGCCCTTCCTCCCTGGCTACTTTTTATATAATGTTCTTCCACTTATTTTAGCACCTAAGACATGAATACAACAGTCTCTTCCCTCTCTAGTTTCCCAAGAACTGGTATTCAGAGACGTCACATATTTATCACATGACTAATGACCAATGAGCCTCATGGCGCAGTGGTTAAACTGCTGTACTGCGGCCAAAACTGTGTTCATGACCCGGGGTACAGTCCCAGGTAGCCCGCTCATAGTTGACTCAGCCTTCTATCCTTCTGTGTTCAGTAAAATGAGTGCCCAGCTTGCTGGGAGGGCAATATGTAGCCTGCATAATTAACTTGTAAACAGCCCAGAGAGTGCTATGGGGCAGTATATAAGCAGCATGCTTTTCTTTGCTTTGCTTTTTGCAATGGGAGTTTTAATGCCCATTAATTCGTCTAGTTATCCCTTTAAAGCCACTTCACTACATCTTCTGAGCATGGACCCTATAAATTAATTATGCATTGTGTGAAAAAGACTCTTTAAGCATGCTTATGGAGTACAGTAAAGGAATTAATTATATAAGTAACTAAATATTTGTAACTAACTAGTTACTTTCAAGTTCTGGACAAAACATTTAAAACACTTTTTGTGGTGGTGGTACTGATTTCACATATTTATTAACTATACTGTTTGTGCCAGACTGGAATGCATATGTGTATAAATGGATATGTGTGGGTTGTGCTTATCGCAGTGGGGTAGTATGATATGCATTTCATTCCTCTATTCTTTTCTTGTGAAAAATATGTATGAAAAATACAACAAGATTCAGAAAACAACCAAAATATTGAATTAAAACCTCTGAGAGTGGGGTTTGTTTCTATTAATATGAAGATTTTCTAACACGAACACTGTGAGTATTTAATATCACACACAAAGCTCATTTGGAAACATGTTCTGTTTAACAGACCCATCTTTTGTCTCCACTACACATTTTTATTGAGAAGAATTCCAAAAGTCTTTCACTGGGATTATGCCAAGTTGCTGTCATTCCACAGAGTTTCAGACTACACTGTCTATTATAGTTTTCATTCATCAGCTTGGTAGAACAAAAACAAAATAAGACAAAAATCAAGAAATAATCCCCTCTTTAAACATCTAATGTTTCAAAAGACTTTTCTTCACAACTGGCAATTTACAGGATGACATTTTGCTTTCCACCTTTGCTTAGGCATCCCACTTGACTGGATCAGGGGTGCCTGCTTTCCTTAGAGAGAAGAGTTTCTTTAATTGAAGGTGGTTCTACCAAAGTTTTAGTGATATGCATTCCTGCCTGGATCACAACTCACTCCATTTAATAACCAAAGAGTCCTTCAGACAGACTATGCATAGCTACCATAGGATTAAAGAATATTTTTCTGCTCTTCCAAAATCATTCCAGGGTAGCAAATCTGCAGAAGTTTAAAAAAAAAAAGGAACTACAGAAATCAGTGGATCCAGGGAACTCTGGAATGTTAAAAATGTTATGGCAAGTATTGCATGGGCCAACATGACAATATACTTTTCTGTAAATGTTTAGGACTTTCTCAGGGCTGGGCCCACCACTAGCTTAACTGAAGCTGTTGTCTCAAGTGGCAAGGTGTTGGGAGTGGCAAATTCATCACTACTTCCCATACAACTCTGGACATGTGTGACATATGAAACATGTCTTCATGAATCAAGCTTTTTAAAACAAAAAACCTTGGCCCAACTTTTAGTAGTTGAGGATATCTAGGAAACTATTTAAAACTGCAAAGTGTGGTTGTTATCCACTCTAATCTTAGCATAAATGCTGTTTCTATCCTGATAAGGGATGCCAGATCAATGGTTTCTCTCATTATTTGAGATTTTGGGACCAAAATTGGAGACCAGGGGGTGGGTTGTTGTGATGCCAGAGGAGGTGGGTTCTAGTGTAACAGTTTTGAATTAAAGTGCATTCATTTATGCATGCATGAGAGAGACAAGGTGGATTTCCTGCATGCTAAACAAATACAATGTGTACAATACACATTGTTGTTGTTTAGTCGTTAAGTCGTGTCCGACTCTTCGTGACCCCATGGACCAGAGCACGCCAGGCCCTCCTGTCTTCCATACAAATACATTAATGCTGAGCTGGCAAACCTAGCATCAATAGAAGACCGGGAATAGATAGGCATCCAGGCATTAGAGCTATGACACACCATAAAATCAAACCTCCCCCTCCACTGCTGCTTGTCCTGAGATTTCAACCCATAGCAGTTCCCTGGGACTTACCGTATAGCTAGTAAGCACGGCAACACCCTTCGACTCCAGTTGATAATCCAAGGCCTGGTATCTCTAATCTGGAGTCCTAAGGGACTGAATGGGTAGTAAATCTGAGAGAATACAAGCCATTTCTAAGAGCTCTCCTGAAATTCTATGTATGAGAAAATATAGTCCACGTGATAATACCAAAGTTTCCATTTCCACTAGTAATTGCCTCAATCTGTAAAGTATACACTGTGAGACATAACTTCTACAACTTGCAATACCCACTAACAAATGGCTCGTAAGACACAGGAAACAGTATTGTATTACAAAAGCTTATTCACTACACTAATATTATTCATATTGTGCTGAAAGGAATCATTAATCTACATAGCACTAGCCAATGAAGCAGGAAATCTCATTGTGTATTGCTCCCACCTGCTCTTCTGGCTCAAAATAAATCCATTAGTTAGGAGCCATTTTTGTAATTTAGCTTGCAGAACAGTATCACACAGAGATATACAATTGAACAGCCACATGCATATCTGGAATATGACTACTATATGTGTGGGAACTATGTTTAACTTCTAAAGACTTGAGACTTAATTTTTTAAAACCTATCATTCAGGGAGCTGAAACTGCAAAGTGAGACATGCTATGGCTTTCCCATTCTTTACTCATTGCAAGGATGTTATCCAACTCTAAAACAGTAGAGTTATGTCTTTGTAAACGCATAAGTGATATTTTGCATGCTATGCAGTGCATGTCTACTGAAGAATAAGTTCCAGTGAATTTAGTGGGACTGATTCTCTGACAAACATCCATAGGGCAAATTAGTCAGTTTTTACCTGTTGGCCCACAGACTATCAGTACCGAGTAAGATGGCAAACATGTCTTTGGATTTTCTGAAATATTTATATCAATGGATTATATTTATTGTAACTGTCTATACTGTTCCAAGTCATGGTAAATTTAAAAAATACACATAATGAATAGCTGTGGTTTTCAGAAGGCTTATTTATTTACAATTACACTAAATAACTTCTATATTGCATTCTTTGCCACCCCTGCCAAGGGAGGGGGGTGGCAGGAAGGGTCTCCTCAACCATAGACTCCATGAACTCCACAGGCTCAGATAGGTTCCAACCAGTTTTTACTGTGACATGGAGGTGGTATACATTCCCAGTCTGAGAGTCTTGGTCTCTCCTTCCTGTCTGTCCTCAAAGGGGTTTAGTTTCTGGCAATAAATTATAAAAGTTTAAAAAAAAAGATGGCTTCAACCATCTTGATGGCATTAGAAAAGGTTTAAGCAACTAATCAGATGCTTTATATGTTATGTCATTTATGCATTATGCATTACATCATTTACAGCTCACTCATTGCTGATTTTTGGTCTGGCCCATGGATTAAGTCATTTTTGGAGGGGGGAAAATCATCCTATTGAAATAATCACATTACTGTTGCCCTCTCTAACCTTCAGCAAGCAATCTGCTGTGTAATATCTAGTTTGGAATGCAAAATAGTAAGGAAGACAACACTTTGGAGGTTTCTTTTTTCCCTTAATTAACTTTTAATCCTTATGGTTGCAAAGCTGTCTCTAGGCACTTCAGCAGAACATAAACTACGTGAGTGTTATCTTTTCTAAATCTTAACACAGGCATCTTGTAACAAATGCTGTAAGAGGTATCATGAGCTTATCATTTCAATAAGGTAGATTCTGGAGCTTAGTAGCATGTAATTACCACAAATAAAATAAATTTTATTGCATTCATTACATTCATAGATTTCTATATAACGATGGGTAGCCAAGTTAGGAAATGAATACTTCACATGCCTTCTGTTATCATTTCCACATCTCATGACAAGTTTTTTATATGTCCCATATAAATAAAATGATGAAAATGGTGTAGCCAAGCTTTCTGAAACAGGAGAAATACTGAATTGCACAATGGCACCAGAGGGTCAAAAACCACCTCACCTAAAACAAAACTCCTAAGAAACTCTGGCTGGAAATCATGGGAGAGAAGAAATATTGCCTTGGAAAAGGGTTTCAGTCAAATCCAGGACTTAAAGACAAAGCTGCTTCAGCTTACATAGCTGTTGTTAGGAATGTTGCAATATATTTGCAATTTTTTTTTGAAACAATAATGAAACTATCAAGTACCTGCTTCAAGAGGATTGATTACTCTCCCCATACCCATGTAAGCTCTGTGTTAGCAATAAAATGTGGCTGCCCTTGGAGTAGTTTTTAATCTTCTGCAATAATCCTAAATTTTAATGTTTACTCTGAGATAAATGGCTGTTGTCACCATAATTCTGTCATATCCTGTGACCACAGATATTCCTATACACTGTTATTTATGCCGCAAACATCCAATTTTAAAGGTTTGATTCTGATCCCCCATAAACTGTTAAGATGTAAGATATTCCAGATGCAGAAGCAGACCTAACCAAAACTTAACCACTTCTTAAACGTCCTTTTTTGTCTCAGAGCTTCGTTTTTGAAGATATTATTTAAAAATAACAGGCTAATTGTAACTCCTTTTTCCAATAATAGTAAGCTATTGTCTTGTCATCATGTCAATGGTTGAAATCCTGTTGCTTTTTTAAACAGGCGAAAGGCAAAAAGAATTCACATTCATTCATTCCGAACTGGCCCTTAACAAGTCACCACCACTGGGATTCTTTTAGGTGCACATGCCGGCTAGCTTGCTGCACACTGAGGAATCCCAGTGGGGATTCTTCAGTTGCTGGCTAGGAATGACTGAATTGTACACCTTGTGCCTTCCGCTTGTGCATTATTTCTTTAAAATATTTATACCCCATCTTTCCCAAGGCAGATTACGTCATTAAAAAGAAACAGCATGAAAAGTTAAAAACAATATATTCTTACAATATTAAAAAGAATTAAACAAATATAATATTAAAATCAGTGGATAGAAACAGTAATGAAAATACATAAAAAACATCATCAACAACAGAAACAGAACATGCAAGAGGATTACAGCTAATTTAAAAGGGGTAAATGACAACAAGGGACATTTCTTTTTGTGGTGTACCTGCAGCTTGCTACTTTTGTATCTTCTTGTGTTATGAAATCTTGTGTTATGAGTTTTGTGTAGTCAGGACAGAACTAACATAGTGGTCCTAACAGGACTTTCAAGGAGTGGTTTTACTAATGAAACACACAAAAACACACACTTCTCTATGAGTTTTCATGGTGAAGCAGAGATTTGAACCCCTGAGTTCTAGTCCACCACCAACTAGGTAAAAGAGAAATCTGACCCACTGCGAAATGCTAACAAATAACTAATGTTAAACAGATTGCCACTAATCATTGGTCACTAGAGGTCATTAATTGGCTATTTATAACATATCTAGGTAGCCATGAATCTTCTATTTCCATTTCATGAATAGGCATTGAAGTGATGACAGGAGATAACTATGACATACAAAAGGATTAACAGCCTCCCTCTAGTGTATAGCCATCCACCCAAAGGGAAAAAAAAGTTGTTTACTTTAGCAAAAACTTCTGTTTTGAAACCCAGGAGGTAGAGCAGCCAGATAACAACCATCAATTCAAAATGCTATATGATCTAATGCAGTATTGTAACAACAAAACGAAGTATAGGAAGTACCACAGTATAGGAAGTACCAGGGAAACAAAGAATCCATGATTTTTAACTAAGTTTGCCACTGCAGGGTGATGGACATCACCCTCTTGATTGTTCTGTGGTAACTAATCAAGTAAGGGTCCATAGTGGCTGATGCCCCAGAGGCATCACTGCTTATTTACTTGCAACAGTACTGAACTGATACAGAAAACAAAATCAAAAATCCTTCACAGCATAGTACTTATTAGGAATGCATTATGAATAGACAGATAATGCTCTGTATAGTCCTTCCTGCATGAGGTTACAGGAAGCTTCTTTCCCTTCCTGTCCAAGTAGGTGCTTGGGAGTTGAGGTTGGGCAAATCTAATAGGCACATCTCCTCCATTTTCAGTTCAGGAACAGTCACTGAAATGATAGTCCAGGAAGGGGTGAGTGGGGACTTGGCAAACAAAAGGATTATCAGCTTCCCTACAGTTTAAGGACAATTCCTACAAATGCCCTGTGATTCCTTTTTGGCAGGGGTGGGGAAGATTCAGACCTTAGAGTCATAGAGTCATAGAGTTGTAAGAGACCACTGAGGCCATCCAGTCCATGCCCCCCGCCATGCGGGAACATCCATCAAAGTACTCCCAACAGATGGCCATCCAGCCTCTGCTTAAAAACCTCCAAAGAAGGAGACTCCACCACCCTGTTACAACATGCCATAATAAGGGATCAGATCTTCCCATCCAACCTGAGATAACAGAAGCATTTGAAACTGGCTGGTGGAAGAGCCTGAAATTGACAAAGAAGGAGGTAGAAAAAAAACCTGGAGAGGAGAATACTCCAGGCACAAGCAGCAGCATAGGAAATTCAATCTTGAAAATCAGTGAGAAGGGCAACGCAGTACTCAGCATTTATCCACAGTGCTGCTTTGAGGAATCCCTGGGTCTCTGTGGTCTAGAAGAGTTCCCCACCAGAGCGAAATGTCAAAAACCATCAGGATTGAAAATATTGTTAAGTACTTGTTATATCCTTAGTTTCTGGAATGTGGCTTCACTAAAGGGTGGACGAGGTATCTTACAAAAGGTGCAGGCTCATGCTGTGCCTCATACTCTGTTGGGAAGTTGAGGAGACAATGAACTGCAGGGGAAAGAGTGTGATCTGCCAGCAGCTTGTCTTTCTTTCTTCTTTTCTTTTTACACACAGAAGCAAAAATTAATGGTTACTTTTGTGAGACAGGCATTTGTAACTTCTTTAAAATAACTTTCCAAGTTATGGCCTATCCTAGGATAATACTTTAAATCTTTCTACCTGTTTGATCTATTTTGGGGCTTAGTAATGAAACGGGATGCTAAAGATATATATATATGTTACGATACACTATGTTGAAATGCTATAAATCTCACAGATACCATTTAGTTAAACCAAAGTAAATTGAGAGTCAAACCACACATTAAAGGGAATTTGTGTTTGGTGTGATTAACCTGACTTGCAGATTAAGCATATGCTTACTGTCCAATTCACAAGACAAAGCATGCTAAATTCAAGATACGTATTAAGGACATGCTGTGACATGTTTGCCATATGCTGTGGCAAAAAAAAAATGCCTTTCATCAGCTAGAAGAAAATATTGGCATAAAACATGATTTAAAAAAAAACCCATGCTGCTTATGTACTGCCCCACAGCACTTAAAGCACTCTCTGGGTTGTTTTACAATCTAATTATGCTGGCTATCCAGCAAGCTGGTATTTAATTTAGCAACCTCAGAAGGATGGAAGGCTGAGTGAACCTTGAGCCAGCTACTTGGGATTGAACCCAGGTCATGAGCAGAGTTTTGGCCACAGTACTGCAGTTTAACCTCTGTGCCACAAGGCTCTGTATGATAAAACATGTGGGGTACAATCCTATTACTTACATGTGCCCGCATAAGTAAAATGGTATAAATCACAGTAGTGAGTAGCCAATATGTAAGAAATGGATGCTTGTATTCCTCATTGCACATCAATTAATGCAAATGGTTCACAGTGAGGAACACAACAATCAACTTCTTAACTGGCAGAAATTCACCACTGTGGTTTGTGCTGTTTAACTTACTCCAGCTTATGTAAGTACTGTAGTAGGATTCTGGCCATTGTGTAGTTTGACACTTAGCTTGGAGACTAGGGGCTACAAACAACTATCTAAAATACATGCAACAATAAAAAGATTGTTGTCAGTTACGCTTAAACTTCATATCAGGTGCAGAACAAACTTGAGTTGGTCTAGAAGCATGTAGGCTTTCTGAGCACACAGGTTGAAATCCTGTTTGTAGCCTAAACCCAAACATAACTTTCAATCTATTCCTCCTTGGTAACAAACCGTCCCTGCTACAATTCTCATACTGGCTTGGTGTGCGCACACTTTATGAATTGCAATGGGGATACTTCTCTTTTTTTAACCACAGAGAAACAGTCTGAAGGTTATGTTTTGACTTAACACTAAGCAACAGGATTTCAGCCATAGAAAACAGCATAGTTTGCAAAAATGTGTAAATATAGGCCATTTTAACTGCAGTGGCATTAGTGGCTTAACTCAAGCTGCATCACTGAATAGGAGAGGAACATCAGGGAAGCAAGTATTTGAACCAAATCCAAAGAACAAAGAAACAAAAGTCCAGTTTGGAGGTTTCAAATTAGCAATAACTTCTATTGAATTGTCAAGGTGGGACTGCATAATACAACATACAGTTCAGTGAGTGCTTCCAGACTTGCATGTGTACCCCAACAAGAGGGAAAAAACAAGCTTTATCCTCAGCACTCCTCAGGACAATAGCCAGCCTTTTCTCCAACAATGACCAATTCTTACACGTTTAAGTGCAGACCCTGTGACTTTGTGTAGGGCCGGGTAGGCAACACGCTGGGGAAAAGTTAAATGCAACAGGAAAAGAGGAAGAGCAAGTAAGAGACGGATTGGCTCAATAAAAAGCCCCAGCACAGTGTCTAAACTGCAGTAGTGCAGTGAAGCCTCTGCTCATGACCTGAGACCACAATGGATTCAGGTAGCTGGCTCAAGGTTGACTCAGTCTTTCATCCTTCTGAGGTCAGTAAAATAAGTACCCTGGTCACCAGGGGGCAAAGAGCTGCTTGCATCATTATGCAATAAACCATCCAAAGAATGATTTAGCATTATGGGGTGGTATATATGTCGAAACAACAACAGCAACAACAATATTTTATGATTTTATTATCTAATAAAGGATGCCACCGCCTTGAGTTTGCAAGAGCTGATCCGGGCTGTCCACAGCAGGGCTTTCTGGAGATCACTAATTGATAGGATCGCCATATGTCAGAAGTAACTCAAAAACACATAACAACAGCAAATGTTCTTGCTTTATTTTGATATTTATCTTCTTTGGTTCAAAAGCTCCTGAAATGGAGGGAACAATTTGTTAATATTTCTGCCCTGCGCTAAAACTGGGCAATTGTTAAGCTCCCCCTTGTGGTCAAATTATATTTTAGAATTTTTTTTCTACTATGTACCCTCCAGGGTTTGTGAAAGCAGAACTAAAACTTACATCCCTGCGCTGCCGCTGTCCCCCCCCCCCCCCCGCACCAAAGATGGGTTAGTGGGAAGGTTAGAACCACAACAGCATTTGGACTACCTAAGAGGATTAATTGGGAAATTGTAGCCCACTGGATATTGCTGGACTATAGCTCCCATCAAGCCTAGGAAGCACAGCTAATGCTGAGGATGCCAGGATTTGCAGTCATGCAACAACGTGAAGGCTGCCCATTGTCTATGAGGCTCAGTTTAATTTGTAGGACAAGCCTCAGCCTACCAGTAGTTCTTTCCAAGCAAACGAGGTTCACCAGAAAGAAAGGGCTTTCTATTCACTAGTACTGAATAATAACCATATTTTCCTGTTTTCACAGATCAAATCGAGCCACTTCTGCAAATACATTATTATTTTTTATTGTGTTATGCTACTAGTTTATTATGGTGGATAGTCAACAAAGCCACATAATTCTACTCTCCAATCCCACCAAAAGGATAGATGCATTTAATGAAGAAAACTGTAATTATTTTCCTGGTTTTTTTATTATTATTAACGTTTGCTAAAAGCTTTCTATGCACATTCATAATTATCAATAATAACAGGCACTAATGCATTTCTGCAATTTACAGCCTCTAACATGTAGGAACAGAAAATGTCTACACTGTTATTCAGAAGGAAACAGTATTTCCATAAAGGCCTATTTGTAAAACCTCCCATAACTACTGAATCTCAAGGTTTTTAACAAAGAAATAAACACTATCTTGTGTTGCTAGAATTTTATCCTTTTGACCTCATTTGTAAGACCTTCCCAAAAGAACCAAAAAATCTCACATTGTAGTCGGCATTACATTAAACATTCTCTTTTATATAGAGGGACGTGGTGGCGCTGCGGGTTAAACCGCAGAAGCCTCTGTGCTGCAAGGTCAGAAGACCAGCAGTCGTAAGATCGAATCCACGCGACGGAGTGAGCTCCCGTCACTTGTCCCAGCTTCTGCCAACCTAGCAGTTCGAAAGCATGCAAATGCGAGTAGATAAATAGGTACAACCACCACGGTGGGAAGGTAACGGCGTTCCGTGTCTAGTCGCGCTGGCCACGTGACCATGGAAACTGTCTACGGACAAACGCTGGCTCTACAGCTTGGAGACGGGGATGAGCACCACCCCCTAGAGTCAGACACGACTGGACTAAATGTCAAGGGGAACCTTTACCTTTATATAGAGCTGTGTGCTGCTAGGGCTACACATTACAGCTGGTGTGTTTGGATCTGTCAAAGCAACAACACAACATCCCCTCCTTCTCTTTCTGTTATAATTATTGCTGCATGAGAAAACAGCTATTATCTTGTGCTGACAGAGCAAATCAGCATTCTGTAAGGCAGTTCTAAAAATGAGGGGCAGCCCAAACAAAAAAATTATAACTTTGAAACAGGACTTTGGCACAGACTTGTAGCAGATAGTCTGCCCTTGCTCTTGGCGAAGTTTGGGCAAAGGATTTTCAAGTTATAATTTTTAAAGGTAAACCCGTTTTTAAACTCCCGATTTAGAAATACATGACCCTAAATGTCCCCACTCCATCTCTTGTTAGGTCTTCCTCTTTTCCTATTGCCCATCACCACCACTTTCCCCAGAAATATTGTCTTTTCTGATAGTTCTGCATTCTCATTATATGTGCATTGTAGGATAGCCTTAGTTTACTCATCTTTCCTCTCGAGAAAGTTCATGCTTGTCTTGATTGAGCACCTACTTATCTGCCTTTCTGGTTGTCTGTGATATCTGTAAGGCTCCCCCTTCAACACCACATTTTAACTGAGCTGATCCCCCCACCAAAATTTTCTTCACTATTTTTCCTTTACATAGTAAGAATGATTTTGACCTTGGTTTCCAGCAGCAATCTTTGCTAACTCCAAGCTCTCCCTTCCCCCACCCCCCACCCCCATTTCAAAAGGCAAGGGGACATCCCATGGAAAACATGCAGGTAATACGCTTGTAGAGCTTGGGGCCTATATACTGTAGCTTTTCTTCCTCAGGTTGCCTACCCCAAGGAATGGGTTGGGAAGTTGGAAGATGGCTTTCTAGTCTTCATTCTGTAGAATGAGCATGGTAACATTAATTTACATGTGAGGTTAAAGGATATGTATGTTTCTCCACTGAATGTACTGCACTCACTCACACCTTTGCTTCACTTAATTTCATTACGTCAAAGACATCCCTTCAAAATATTTTGGCACAGAGGAACTACATGCAAGCTGCTCTTGCTTCTGTCCTTCCCCAACAATCATAACAGAGATTGTGTGGTCATCTTCTGGGGTCCTCTAGTGCTGCATAATTTTACATCAGGGAAGTTTCTGTTGGAATCTGTGTGTTGTGTATACAGTATATACTTAAATTTCTGTTTTAAAATGCTGGGAAATTGAATTATTTAAAAACCCTCCATTTTATGAATGTGGGATACTGTGCTTCTGTATCCATGATTCAAAATATTGAGTCAGGAAATGACCCAATACTGCTCCACAATATCATGTGTGTGTTGCCAGCAAGAAAAAGGATGCCAAACTTTACACAGCAAAGGGCATTGACAAACCTATAGGAGTGGTCAAGATCATCTAGGACACCCTCTTGGGTTCACGAATCATTCACATTTGTCGAAAAACAGCCCTGATAATTCCTTTGTGTTTGGGTGAGAAGTGGTTAACTGATGAGAAAAGGAGTCAACATCTGGGATTTTCCCTTTTGTGATGTCTCTTTGTGAATAATAAGGTGAAGCATATCACTAGAGGACTTTCAGCTACCTACATTTTTAAATAACATGTGGTTTGGGTCTATGTCAGTCAGGCTTGTACTGGAGGCATATCAGTTGAACGCAGAATGACAGAACATACAGAAGAAAAGGGGAACAGAAAAGGAAAAGGTCAAAAGAAAAAGCTTCTTGTTTTCTTACTAACTCTACTACACAATCTGAGCTCAGAAAAAATAATGTTTAGGATTACAACTCTCTAAATCTTCCCATTAGCATAGCCCTTGGCATCCTGGTTGGAGTTGTCCAAGCAAACCATTATCTCAAAGTCCTGTATATAACTAATAGAGGTCAAAGCATTTCAGTGGGAAATTCATGTCATGCAATTGAGTCATTGCCATAGCGGAAAAGAGCAAGTGATTTACAGTTGTTAACTGAATAGTCTGTTGACATATGAGGCCTTTCAGCTGCTTATCCATGCCAGGTTACTTGAGCATCTCATAATATTAAATTTCTTGCTCATTTCTACTCCCCCCCCCTTTAAAAATAGCTCTACAATATAAATGTAAACTCTCAAAAATACAATTCTCAAATGAAGTTGAAGATAATTTAATTACAGAGTCCATAACTGACTCTTTATCTCTTGCTCTTGAAAGTGAAACATATTAATCTCTATTCTTCTCCCACCAGCATAGTTGATGCTCTGGCTATTGTCACCTGCAGTGTCATACAAGCTCTCCAGCCTTCAACAACCTATGTGACAACCTCGAGTACATTAAAATACCAGGAAGGGTAGAACCTCTTGGCTTATCTATTCTATTTTTAAATCATGGATATGGAAGAGCAACAGGAAAGAGTCTAAAATTGTGATGTTTTATTTCTGGCATTTGCTAGTTATTCTGCATTTGCATTAGGTAAAGGAAATAAAGCTACTTCTTTTCTGACATTCCTAGTCATCTGACTTCCATGCCTGCCATGATTCAGTATACTTGTGAACATTAAATGGTAGCAGCCTTCTGAAACCTACACAGCTGTCATTTCATCAAGTTCACTATGGAATGATTGGCAGGAGATGCAATGAGAAACCCAAGGCTACTTTCCTATTCAAATATATCAGGCCTTGTTAGCTTTCTCAGTATAACAGCTTCATTTTTTTTCCCTTTTGGAAACTCTCACACAGTTTGTAGGGCTGCTCTCTGTAGTAAGAGTATGTTTATTGCAAAGCTTCCTTCGGTCAACAATTTTTTGTAGCAATTCATAATTGCTAAACAACAATCACTGTGTTGTAATTTTATATGTATGCCGTCTATTTCTAAGAACAGATAATGATTAAGTTCCAGTCTTCTTCTAGAATCAATACTAGAAACTTAATACTTACTTTAAAAAAACCAGCAAAATTATGTTGAAATAATGCATTCTCTCCTACCCCTCCCCTTCTCCACATACTGTAAGATGTCGATTCACATTACATGAGCAATACAATGTTTACAGAAGATTGTTTCTTCTCCACCAATTAGAAAAATTGAATCTGCTCTCCCAATAATTAAAAAATAAGAGCAATCTTTCACAAGTCCCCTCTTAGGATGTTATATTGCACAGGCAAGTAAATCACCAATACGATCATCTCTTTCTTGAGTTAGCCAGAGTAAGGAAAGAAGGAATAGGGGAAGCTGCCTCATATTGGCCAAAATATAGTAGTAAGTCACAACTAGAGCAGGCTCATTGAATCAGTGGGGATTTCATGAGTCAATTCCTCCGCAATTGCTTACTGATTCAATAGCTTTGCTCCAGTTATGGCTTACCACTGGATTCCAGCCATTGAATCAAGTCAATATAGCTCTGAATTATCTGTACTATGGATGGGCACACATCAGGCTTGAAGACTCTGTTTCTGACTACAACTCAGATCTGCCAGCTGAATCCTGGTGCAATATACATATGCCTAGAATTAAAAAACACACACAACTGAGCACAAGGGTTTGTTTTTAAATTAGGAGAATTTAATATTGCTTCAAGACCTTCCAGTCAAAAATTCAAGCAGGCTGCAGAGTAGAGAAAGAAGAGAGAAGCAAGGCTATTCTACCACCCAAAGTTGCAGTGATTCAGGCTGTTGCCACGCCAGCTGATTATGGTAAAACCTACAGCCTGAACCTGCTTATTTGCTCTTACCTTTCAGTCGTGTATTCCTTATATGTCCCCTGTTGAATACAGATGGTAAGCCTGAGTGCAAAAGCTAATATACAAATTCACACATGATCATCTAAGTTTTTCTCCATTTCAGCAAGATAATTTATGGTGGAAAGGGGAAGGAAATTTTGTAGTGCAACTGTTAAATGAGTGAAAGTGGGGAATCCTCGTGACTCAGCTGCAAATCCCCCAGAGGTCTACCAGTAGAACTCAATCTGTGTTCTGTCTGCTTCTACCTGTATACCACTCAGTACCAGGTCTCCAGGGCTTTGGGTAGACGTCTTTCTCAACGCTATCTAGAAATGCCAGAGCCTGAACATGGGAAGTTTGATGGTTCTGGCACTGACTTTGTCTTGCCAGCTGCAATGGCCTCAGCATCCTTGGTTTTTTTGCTTTTATTTACTACTTCTGTACTGCACATTGAAATCTGATACAGGTGATGCTTACAATGTTTTAAATAAAGCATATGAATAAATGAAATTGGTGTGTATAATGGAAAAGAATGCAGGAGTTATGCCGCCATGAACAGCTCTTGTTTGGTAAGGTAAAGGTTCCCCTTGACATTTAGTCCAGTCGTGTCCGACTCTAGGACCCGGTGCTCATCCCCGTCTCCAAGCCGTAGAGCCAGCGTTTGTCCGTAGACAGTTTCCATGGTCACGTGGCCAGTGCGACTAGACACGGAATGCCGTTACCTTCCCACCGTGGTGGTACCTATTTATCTACTCGCATTTACATGCTTTCGAACTGCTAGGTTGGCAGGAGCTGGGACAAGCGACAGGAGCTCACTCCGTCACGTGGATTCGATCTTACGACTGCTGGTCTTCTGACCTTGCAGCACAGAGGCTTCTGCGGTTTAACCCGCAGCGCCACCACGTTGTTTGGTACGGTGTTTGGTACCATGTTCCAAAATCAGTGTGCAATGATAAATCTAGGATATAATGAACACTAGGTACCCAGTGTAGTATAGTGGATAGAGTGGTGCAGTAGGACTCTGGAGACCAGGGTTTGAATCCCACTTAGCTATGGAAGCTTCCTGTGAGTGTGGAATTGGTAAAGCTACTCCTTAAATAGCTCAGCTTGAAACCCTATTAGGGTCACTGTAAGTCAGTTCCAACTTGATGGCACATAGCTATCTATAATGGGTGCTTAGCGCCACTGTTGGTAGTCTATAGAAGAATGCAAGAGTTATTTTACCACCTTAATATAGAAGCCAGAAAGAAAGAATTAAGATTACCTGCCGCAGATCCAGTGTGATAGTCACATAGTGATATTCCATCCCATTCTGAATGCTAGGGCTTTGCCACCAAGTATTCTTGCCATCAATTGCATTCGTGATTGGGTGTCGCTCTGTCGGACCAATAGCAAAATGAAAGCAATTAGCAGTGAATGTGACCCATCTCCCATCTCACCCATTATACTACTTGTTCATATGTGTGTGGGGGACCAGTTTATTGTAACTGAGAGGACTGTTTTCTTTTGCTTGCTACAGCACAGCAGACTTTGAAAATGTCTGCATATCTCTATTATGAAAAATAATTCAAAGACATATTTAGATCTCTGGTCAAAAGAAGATTAAATATATTGCACTCATATGCTCTTACACATATATACACACATACACACAGAGTCATCAAGCTGCCTCACACTGACTAGGTTATAAGTACTGGCCTGTGACAATAACCTACCAGCCACTGCTGGAAATAAATCACCATAAATCACCTCAGTTTCACTAAAAACTCCATGCAAGCAAACTCATTGAGACAACTCGCATCTCGTTCAGATTGAATTTATGGACCTTGAATTTCAAGAACCTTTGAACACGGCCTTCTTCGCAGCAGCATCCCAGTGCTGGAATTCCCTAAGCTGATCTCAACTTTGGTAAGTTTTAAGTGAGTGAATCTCTGACCTTTATTGTTTTAGTGTTGGCTGGGTAGCTCAGTGGTTTAGGTAGAGGTTGGCAGTTTGATTCTCCACTCTGCCTCCTGCAAGTACAGCCAACCTGTGTGCCCTTGGGCAAGCTGCACAAACCGAGGACGTCCCCAGAAGAAGGGAAGGGTAAACCCCTTTTTATAATTCTCTAGCTGGAAACCCCTGAAAAGGGTCACTTGCTATAAGTCAGAATTGATTTGATAGCACATTATTATAATTTATTATTGTTTTAAATCACTTTTAATGGTTGATTTTGCTCTTAGAGGTTATACATGATGATTTCATCTTTTCTGTTCAGATTTTTTTCCCCTCTAAACTGACTGAGAGAATTATTTGGACTGAAAGGTGGGTTAGAAATAATTTTTGGTCCAAAGGGCCTCCAAAGCACTGAGCTGCATACTGTACAGCATGCAAGACAAAGCAAAACGAAACAAAACAAAATGCTCTAACAATACAGAGAACATAGTTTTACACATCCTGTGCTCTGAGGATTTTCCTTACAGTCTGAACAACAATGAAGCATACAAGCCACCATTTATATGGAAATGTGTGGTAAGGATCACAATAACAAATCTGTGATGGGAAGAGAGGAAGCTGAATCCTGGCAAAAGACATAACTGGCACAGTGACCTAAACCTATTAGATTACTGCCAAATTTACCCCCCCCCAAAAAAAAAACCCCACCAGATATAGAAATTTTTAAATCTGTGGGTCTTTTATCATGTCAGTACCTCACTGAAAGAAAAGAATCCTGTCTCATTGCTGGCGAGGAAAAAAGCAAAACACAACAAAATACCTGAACTCATTAAAAAGTTCAGTTAAAGCCAAATGTGAAAACACAACTAAAGAACTTTTGTGGGAGGACAGTGAGGTACCAGTCTTATAATTGCAAATGTCATATGCTGTATGTAAATATCAAATGATTCAATAGCATTAGGAAGCATTAAAAGCCTCGTAGCGCAATGGTTAGAGCCTCATTGCTCATAACCTGGGGTTCAATCCCAGGTAGCCGGCTCAAGGTTGTCTCAGCCTTCTGTCCTTCCAAGGTCAGTAAAATGAGTACCCAGCTCACTTAATTAACTTGTAAACTGCCCAGAGAGTGCTTTAAGCGCTATGGGGTGGTATATAAGCAGCATGCTTCGCTTTTTGCATTTTTTTAAAAAAAGTGGCATGTTAGAAAACTAGGGAGAGAATTGTTGCAGAGTTTTGAATTTTGGTTAAAAACCTCTAGCAGTGCAGCAGAAGTGCTGGGACTGAAAGAGCAAATTTAGCTTCAAGACTCCTCAGAGTAGACCACCCCTTTTTTATCTCACCAACTGGCACTTATAGTCTCAATAACTCACTCTGAGACATCAATAAGAAGAGAGAGAGAAAAAAGGTTTCATTTACTCACAGAAGAACAGATCAAAAACAGCATACTGTACAAAAATGACTGCTTATAACAACAGACCTCAACTGACTCATGGCTTGCATCCAGCAGACTCCTGCAGACCACACTCACGTAACTGTTAACTAACTGCACTAACTGCCAGAAGGGAAAAAAGAGGGAAACAAGACACTTAAGCAGAGAGGTGTGGCTCTCTTTGAAATCAGAGGCAGGGAAGGAACAATTGATTACTGATGCATTGATTGACAGTCTCCCCAGCCCAGAAAGATTGCTCCCAGTCATACGTACTACAGGCAGCATACGAGGTTGAAATAACTCCAACAAGAACTGAGTTATTATTGGATTTACCTTTATATTTAAAAATACCAAGAGCTAAAGAAAGGAGAACCTTTGCTCTAGGTACTGTGTGATGATGATGATGATGATGATGATCATTATTATTATTATTATTATTATTATTATTATTATTATTATTATTATTATTATTATTATTATTATTATACTTTTTCCCCAGAATGAGTTTAAAAGTATCTTGGGGGAAAAATCAGCTGTAAATCAAAACCAGGTCTCCAAGGTGATAGTGATAGAACTTGCCTAATTGGAAATTTTGCTATCAGCCTCTGCAAGTCAAATTGATATGAGGGTTAGTCATGAAAAGGAAGGATGAAAGATGAATATACAATTAACTGTAATCCCATTACAGAAATTTAATCTTAATTAATTTGAAACCACTGATTAATTGCTGGGATGTATTCTCTTATATTTAAAATGGGAGAGACAAAAATATACTATATATTGCCCATTTTAAAAAGGGAACAGAACTTCAGGCTTCACACAAAAACTTAGCTCAGTGATAAATGACAAGGGAGTTAGCTTACACAGACAACCCATCAAAGTGTGGTCTTTAATTTGTGCTCACATATGATTAACCAGGCAGTGTGTACTCATTTCCTTCTACAGTAATTAAGGGGAGGTGCACCAGATTCACACATTCCAAGGGGAACATTTAAAGTCTAGTTATATTACATGGCACTCCTATTAAAAGGCCATCTCTGGGTAAATAAAATAGTTCATATACCAAATGAACATTTTGCAAAACTTAAAATGAGATGGGCTTGTAATGAACGACCGTGTATTTCAATGGCTCACTGCACTGCAAATTAACAGCAGAGATAGACATAACTGCAATGTATGTAGATTATATGGAGGCTAAAGGGTGCAGTGAGTCATTAAGAGTGTCCAGAATTAATCCAGAGATACAGCTTGGAAAAATAACATTTTTTTTGGATGACAGCTCCCAGAACAGTCCAGCTGGTGGCCATACTGACTGAAAGATTATAGGTGCTAGCATACCAAAAAAGTAAGTTTTTCCAGTCTGGTCCATACAGTATACTTCCTGTGTTAATGACCAAAGAGCCATAGAGATAAACAAATGATGATTTCATTCTACTCTGGCATTTCCAAGAGGATAAAATAATGTTGTGAGGGAAATGATTTTTCACTATTGTACAGATCCCCCATACTCAGAACACACGTACGTGTAAACATGATAGCTAAAATTAACCCAGGAGGGAACCTCCCATTGGTGGCAAAATCATTCTATGATTATATCATATAATTCCAATTGCGGCTCAGAAAAGTCCACGAAGCATTGGACACACGTACATGCAAAGGAGGCTAGCAATATGAAACAAAAATGGCAGACATACGATTGGGATTCCGACTGCGCCGGTCACAGATCCGACACTGAGGATTTCTTGCTGGTTGGCCAGGAACATGTTCCACTAATTTGCAATACATTTCAGAGCCTTTTGTACCACAGGTAGCATTTGTTGTGATGATGGCATTAGAAGCCAAATTCAGCACTGCTGGAAACAGACCTGAAGAAACAGAAAATGGGAAAAGAAAATGCTGAAATTTTATAGTAAAGAACAGGCATGCTCTGCTACAACAATTATTAAAGCACATGCATACTGACATATTAATTTTGCTTTGGTGATCTGAATTATCACCAATGGTGCAGAATGCGGCGGCCAGACTTCTTACTGGAGTGAGGAAATACCAACACATGACTCCCACCCTGGCCGCCTTGCATTGGTTGCCCGTACACTTCCGCGTTGATTTCAAAGTTTTAATGATTACATACAAGGCCCTAAACGGTTTAGGACCTCAATACTTGGCGGAGCGCCTCCCCCTGCCTAGATCTACCCGTACCACCCGATCTAGCCAGGAGGGGCGATTGAGGAGCCTAACGCTAAGGGAGGCCTGGAAAGAAAAAACAAGACACTGAGCCTTCTTGGCAGTGGCTCCTTCTCTCTGGAACAAACTCCCCTCCGAGATTCGCTTGGCCCCCTCGCTGGGTATTTTCAGAAACCAACTTAAGACCTGGTTATTCAGACAGGCCTTCCCTCCAGGCACTACTTAACTTCTCTTTTCATCCCATCTTGAACTATTGTTGTTCTGTATATTGTTGAAAAACTGTTAATATATATTTTGAATTGTTTTTATCTTGTATGTTGTGAGCCGCCCAGAGTAGACTATGTCTAGATGGGCGGCATATAAGTGCAATAAATAAATAAATAAATAAATAAATAAATAAATAAATAAATAAATAAATAAATAAATAAATAAATTATTAGAAATGGTTCAGGATGAAGACAGCACACATTTTTAAAAATGACAGAAAAGATACACAAATCATGTGTCAGATTTCATCTCTACAATCCACAATTCTCAAGGCAGGAATCAGAAATACAGACTAAGTCTATCCCACTCAGGAAGCTGTACCAATGAACACCACTGGTTAATTAAGACGTATCGCCTCCTCATCTTTTTTTACCCTTTTAAAAAATGCCCACATTTCAACAAATCACTCCAATGTTCAGTGTGATGCCAAAACAAAAAAAAATCAAAGAAACAAGGTCTTAATATGGCATGTCCCACATTATGATAATAGGTATCCCATCCCCAATTAAAAGAGGAATAATGAGTGAAAGTGTGGTGAATGTTTGTTCTAAAAATCCAAGCCAATGTTGGATCAAATATTAAGACTAACCACAACAAAAAGGCTATGTGGGCTGGAGATGTGAAAAAAAGGAAAACAACACTGGATGGAATTTGTGTTCATGTCTGAAAGATATACTGGAATCTTGTGCCTGCCACCCACATGCCTGGCTTTCTTCCCTGTTTCTAGCTCCAGACTTTAATGAGCACAAAGCTTAACCTCGGCTAAAATTGCCAAGGATGGTCTTGAATGCGTAGCAGATTTTTGAATCTCTTCTTCCCTTTCTCCTTGCAGAATTAAAGCAGTATTATTTAGCCAATTCCTTCTGATCTGCCATCTCTGCTCTCTTGTCTGTCCCTGCAATTAACCTGTGTGTCATTTAATTACTGACCTTTTTGGTCATGGTACAGTTATTCTCTGACATTCTAAGCTAGTGACTTCGGTGCTCCCTTTAAAAGCCATGTTAAACATATTGCCTAAGCAAGGCACCCAATTAGCTGCTAACATGTTCCAATTTGTACAACCAGTCAATCAATAGCAGGACATTATTGGATTTGCAGCTTGCCACATCTTTACAGATTGTGTGTCTGCATGCTAGGTGTTGTAACATCACAGCTGACCCTAAGAGGGCTTAGAACAAGATATTCAAGGAGTGGCTTTACCAGTTCCACACGCACACCCCGGGTTTCATGACCAAGCAGGTTTCCGGAGTCCTACTCCCCTACTCTATCCACTATACCACACTGTGTATCTGCATTACAGAGTACATCCCTTTTATTGTGATTTGAATTCCATACCATTGCTTCTATTATATTTCTCTCCCACGCATCCCATGCCCACTCAATGGCTCAAATCAAAGATATTTATGGACATCTGCTGTGGGTAGCTTACATGGTGAAAACAGGGCAAGGAAAGTGCAAATGGCTGTAGCACATTCAGATTGACTCTCAAACTCATTATGTTGTATGTTATTCATGCAATGGAATCTGTGGCATAACGTGAAGACGAGCTTTCAAGTGTACCACATGTAGCTTCATCACATAATTGGAGCAGGGCATATGTACATCTGTGGTAAGACAGAGACGTAGTTTTTAAAAAACATGTTACAGGAGATGTGGAGAGGGACCCTGGGAGGAGAGAGAGAGCGAGAGAGCGAGAGAGAGAGCACACTTTTTTTCTTTTGTGTAATCCTCTGACAAGTCCACATTAAATATGTATTTTCCCATAATGAGAATACTTTAGCCTTATAAAGACAACTAGATATTATATCTAGGTGCCTATAACAATCCTTCATGCCTTTTTTTAAAACTAAAAAGAACAATCCTCAAAAGTCTGCAATACAGAGTGAAAAAACAAGGCATGGGAGATGCTTAATACTTTTCTAGCCAGTTATTTCTCCATTTAAAACCACATTGCACACAATGTGATGAAGTTCCATGCACCCAATAGGAAGCCTTTAATCAGCAGCAATCTCCCATCATTCCTGTTGTACAGGCAGATCCCGCCCAACAGGATTTCTATCACATAGTATTAATCATATTTACCATTAAAACTAAACTAGTTCTTGGAAGAATTAATTCCACTCCAAAGAATGCTACCATCCAATCTAAGAAATCAATCAAATGATGATTACATTGATTCATAGATTAAATTACAATACATTACCCAGAAGTCCAAAATTCTGTAGCCAGATTGCTGACTGGGGCTGGTTATAGGGAACATATAACTCCCCTGTTACAGCAGCTACACTAGCTGCCGATCCATTTCTGGGCACAATTCAAAGTGCTGTTTTTCACCTATAAAACCTAAACGGCTTGGGTCCAAGCTATCTAAAAGACTGCATCTCCCTGAGCCTGCCCAGGTATTAAGGTCATCAGGAGAGACCTTTATCTCGGTCCCACCACCCTCACAGGTGTGCTTGGTGGGGGACACAGGAAAGGGCCTTCTCTGTTCCTGCTCCCAGACTCTGGAACTCTCTCCCACGGGGAGCAAGGCTGGCCCAATCTTTGCTGTTCTTCCGCAAGCAGGCAAAGACCTTTCTTTTCAGGCAGGCTTTTCCTTAGAGACTGGCATCCTGAGAGGGTTTTTTAAAAATTAATTGTTCTGCTCTATTGTTTTGAAATGTGTTTATAGTATTGATTTTATTTACTTGTTTAATTCCTTTTTAATATTTGCATACTTACTGTTTTTAGCTTTTAAATATTGTATTTTAATTGTTGTAAGCTGCCATGGGTCTTTTTAAAAAGAAAGGTGGGGTAAAATATTTTAAATAAATAGAATAAATAAATATGCATGAAATGGAGGGATATAGTGGCAAGTGCAGCATTCATTACTTCATTTCTAGATGATATTTTCTTAAAGAAAAGCAATATTTCCTGTAAGACAAGGATCTGCCATTTGCAGATTTTCTAAGCTCCTTTGACTTTTTTTTTTTTAAATTACACTGCGATGATTAATTTGGAACACCTTTGAAATTAACCAAAAGCATTTTAATCTATCAGACACTTCAGGTATAATACACCTCTACCAAGCTCTCATATTTGCCCTCAAACTGGCAACTGTGGTTCAGAATGATATTCCACAGATACATGTTAGAAGGAAAAACTGATGTAGATGGATTGAGAGAATAGTCAAGCCAAATCAATTATGGTAAATGGCAGAGGAGATTATGCTACCAAGTTACCCTGTTAACACTTCTAAGTGTTAGATGTTCACAAAACTTAGAAAACACGAATTTGGTTTTATTTGGATAGGATAAGGGTAATTTTCTTTTCTAAAATTTTGACTCATCCATTTGTGGTTTTGCTTATAAAAACTGATCAGAGAGCAATGGATTATTGCCTCTTGAATCTGGACAGAAGGGACTGATCTGGTTTGTAAGACCAAACAGCTGTCAAGTTTGGAAGCTATTAAACAGCTTTGGTTCATTTAATAAGAACTGATGCCAATGTTCAGAATTATAAGGTTTGCAACATGAACTGGCTTTTTCATAAAGTTTATATGCAGTATGAATTTATAAAGTTTATATGCAGTATCACCACCCTTTATTTTTTTTTCTGCATCTGATTGTAATCCAAGCTAGCAAATCACACATTCTGAAATCTTGTGTGTATGGTGCCACAAACTTGCTCTAGTTCCATAAATGGATTCCAGTGGAAGGTAGTGAGAGTTATACTCTAAGAGAGGTGGCAGACAGAGGCCACTTTAAGAAGGAAAGTGAGGTCTGGTTGTCTTTATGGAAAAGAAAGTAAGGAGGATCCACCTGGAGAGTGCACAACTCAATGGCTCTGCATGTTGATGTGATTGCCATCAGGAAAGCCACTTTCATTGAAAGTAGATGGAAATCCACAACTGCCAAAGGTTTCAGTGGTCTGGCTGATATTTTTGATGGGACCACCAAAAGGTTCCAGACTGGGGTATTGGGAATAAATGACAGGAAGATGTTAAGTCCTTTGAAGAACTGTTTGACCTGTTGCTGGTAGCGGCGTGCATGGAGGAACCTGGTGTAGATGGGTTGTAGGGGGAAATGGCCTGATACGACCACTAAAACTGCTGGTAAGGACAGCTTGATGTCTGCCATGTTAGCTTCTGGTGAACTGCTCAGAGCCTGGTCCGAGGATGTGGATGCATCATATTCATATTGATTAGAACTGGGATCTTCATTATCCAATAGCAGTGCTGTTTTTGGAAGTACTGGTACTGAAGGGATCTGTTCCAACTTAGTTTGCACTGATGGTGGAATCAGAAGTTCTGAGGTAATTGATATCCAGGGTGATACTATGGTAGTGGCTGTTGGTTGCTGTAGTCAAGGGGTTCACTATAGTCAGTGGCCAAGGCAAAGTTGAGGGCAGTACGGGGCCAAGGTATAAAGATAGAAAACTTGGTCTGGGTGGCACCAAGGGTGCAATAAATGGTATCAATTTTTGGACTGCAGAGGAGAGTAGTATTATTAGCTTGTGTAATGGTCTTGGTGTAGAGGCTCTGTAATCTACAACATTTTCACCAACAGAGGTCCTGGTATAATTAATGTCAGTGCCATGGACGGTACCAGGAGTGGTAAAATAACAGCAGTCAAGGTAAAAATTGAGTCAGTGGGTTGAATGGCCATTGTGGATGTCTTAGGTGGATGGTACTGAGTGGAGAGGGAACACTAGGTGCATTTGTATTCATCCCAGTCCTGCTGGGTCTTCCCAAAGATATGAGGAGGAGGAGTGTGACAACCTGTCTGGAGACCTCCAGTCCCATCTGTAGGAAGGAAATTGGTATCTACGGTGCTGAGGAAAGCAATGCTTTGGGTCCTAGAGGGTATGCCATGTATGAGATCAATGAAAATAAGATGATGCTGGAGAAAATTCTTGAAACTGAGATCAAGTTTGGTACTGGTAATGTGGAGAGTGGGATTGTGGCCTGTCAGATAGCTCTGTTGAATCTAGACAGGTGGTTCCATAACTCATGAGCATAGCTTGGTTATCTCACTCTCAGAAACAGAAATCTGCAGAAGTTGCAAGATGGGAACCTCTCACTCTGGTGATGGTGATGTTTCCAGAAGCAGGGAGGGGAAACCAGAATAATGCCACTCTGTGGCTAGGCCTGTGGTGACGAGAGAGGCAAATCAGGTTGTATTGGAGAACACCTCCTCATTTGGGGGATGAGATGAAGGCTCAGCACATGGGTGGTCACCTCTTTGTCTTTTTATCCTTCTCTTCCTTCTTTTTGGTTTCCAGCTGAGAAGGAGTTGGGAGTCTTTTCAGCTTTGGTTTTGGGTGACTGGGACAAAAGTGACAGTGCTCCCAAAGCTAAGGGCGCTGAAAGTGTCTCTATGGAAGTGAAAACAAGTGGGGGACAATTTGGTTGTGTGTGGTGGTTTCTTGGTTTGATGACATCATAGTGGCTAGTGTTTGTATAGAGGGGGGCACTTGCACATAGACACAGACTACATACACATTGGTAGCCAAAGAGGAGACAAAACAGAGGACTTATTGATTGATTGATTGATTGATTGATTGATTGATTGATTGATTGATTGGATTTCTATCCCGCCCATCTAAACCAAAGTCAAAGGACTTCCAAAACAGTGTTGATTGGTCAGCAGATGAAAAAAGAATCGAGTGACATGGAGGGAATCACTGTGTACAAGCACAGCAGAGTGAGCAGGACTCCCACCAAAACTCAGCAGCTTAGCTTGGAAAACTCCAGAACATATCCCTTATGTGTGAGTTCAGAAAAATCACAAAGAAAAATAGCATGTTCCAGGGCACTTGTGCCTGGTATACTGCTTAGCATACCAAGACTCCTCTGAGAGTCACACTAATGCGGCTAGAAAAATAGAAGAGAAGTGTCAAGGGATTAACTTCCATTATAGTCCTGATTATATGTTTCATCATAAGTGTGACAGGATCAAAAAAATTTAATCAGGTGAGGAAAAAAGACTACTGTCAGTGTTTCCAAAATATATTAGTTTATTAAGGCCAGTTCTTAATTTAATATAAAAATACGTTAATCACTAATAACCAGTAATTATTTTTTAAAATTCTTGTAAAATAAATAGGTTTGTAAATTATTACTAGATTCATCCTTAACAGTAAACAGAACTACTTTTAAAAACTTCGCCTTGACTGAAGAATTTTTTGTGCATTTCTATGAAATGTGCAGTACTGAAAGTCTGATAGCCGTTGCTTTGCAGTAAAAGTAGAAGCATTGGGTAGATTTATGTCTTTCTAATGGAGAAACGTGTCCTCTTGTCTTTGCTGGGTGGGGGTGCTTAGTTTTGCAAAGAAGTAAAAAAAACCCTCTAGACTTTTTCACAGAGACAAACATTTCATACCATGTACTTTTTTGCACAAATTGCAAATAACGCCACAATGGGAGAGAAACAATTGATGTTTCAGTCTAGCGCTGGAGTCAGGATCTTTCAAGGAGGTCTAAAGATCTTCAAGGCACGGTCTCACTGTGCTAAGGCAGCTAGTCTCCCCTAAAATCTAAGGAACTGAAAGATTTCTTCAGAACCCTAATCTTAAATTAAGTTGGAAACATATTTTGATGTAACTTTTTTATTTTAATTGCTGTTTGCTAACTGCTACTATTCATTTGTAGAACCGTTTTAATCACAGACATGTTAATTTAAGTTAAGAGTATGGATAATCTTTTAAAGTGTTAAATTTATGTTCTCATTTATTTTCATATCTCTTTCTTCCTTATTTCATGTTGGATTTAATAATGACTCGCAAGAACATTAGCTTTTCTTAACTATCATATTTCAAGGTTTCAGAGCATTGTTTCTGTAACCAATTGCCTTACTGCTAATTTTACTTTGATCAGTAGCTTGGTGCTTTTGGAAATTAAATGAGTAAATTGGTTTAAGTTATGGCTTTAAAAATCTTATGGTAGCTGGTATGCTAGGAACTGAACATATACAGTACATAATCAGACCTTGAGTGGAAAAGCTATTAGGTGGCCATAAAACCGCTTCCACAGCACTGCTTCTCTGCTATACACAGGAGGAGCCATCTCTGAACAATGCAACCATTTATCCTATCCATACCTACCTTGGAGATAACACTGTTTAAGCATCTCTTTTTAAACTGAAGCTCCACAGTAGGGAAGTAGCCAAAGTGAAATAGTTGGAATAACAATGGCTTCTTTTGGAAATAGAGAAACAAAATCTAACTTATACGGTCCTTGAATTGTTTGCTAGTTTAATTACATGCCTTTGTATAGATTATTATAGAATCTGACAACATTTTACAAGCACACACATGTACAAATAGATGTGTTATATGTAGCTGTTCATGGGAACAGCTTTTCAAAATGCACATGGAAGAAAACACTGCTCCCAACTGTGCCAGCATGATGTCATTAACTGAAAACAAAATTTGACCCCAGAACGTAACACATTACCAGCAAAAAACACAAGTGACTATTGTTAGATGTTTTATTAAAGCAACACTGTCAATGTCCCAGTGTTTACAAAAGAAGGAATCTTGTCATATTCAACCCCCTGCTGGCATAACATGAGCAGAGATGGCAGGCAGAGCACAAAAGCAGCAGAAGGTGGATGAGCTCTCCCCCTATGAACTCAAATCATGGAGGGGGGGCCCATGGGTGGCGGCAATGGTTGCGAGGTCTTGGAGCTGGCGTTTCCAAATATTAGCCACTGGGTTAAGGGGAAAGCTCTTCAGTTGTAAGATTTTTTTTAAAAAAAGAAAAGATTATGTTCTTGGAGCAGGTCAGATTTGTCTGTTTAAAATAGCATGCAACCTTGTGCTAAAGAAGCATTTGAGGATTCGGCACTAAACAGAATCCTTCCTTTCATTTGCCTTTGTGTAATTTGCAAATAACATTTCTGGAACTTGCCTGAGAATAATCTTTGTGATGTCTTGTAGATTGAGCTATAATTGCCAATTGTTTTTTTAAGGTGAGATTTTATGAAACATCACACATAAGTAAACTGTATAGAACAATTTATTTATTGTCTGAACAAGCAAATTGATTTTCCTTTGAGGAAGATGTCATAGTACAATTTTAGATTATTGCTGGCTTGTTCTGCTATATGACAAAAATCATGTTATCCGGTCCTATTCCACCTTTGTGGCTGACAAGTAAATGAAACTAAACTGAACCAAAAGGTATTATAGAAATCATTTTTCTTTGGAACTGAAGTGGCAGCCACTTCACTCTGGCAATACTATATGCAGTACTACCTAAAATATTGTATCCTCATTGAGAATTTATTATTATTTCCACCAGATAATTGTTATAATTTGCAAAAAGAAAACTGATACTAGTTCAGCAATGGGAAAATTATTGTGCTGTGCTACCAAACTGGATTTCTATTAACTATTCAAACATTTGCCAGTATCAGGGAAACTGGCTACTGACTTTCATTTATGTTATGGTGCCACTTTGGGTTGCAGGATGGAGGAAGGCTTAGAAGCCATCCATTTCTAAAGGTGGTGTTTGAGGTGTGTCCCAATTAAGATGGCCAGTACAACTGCTAACATGTATTAATACCATGGTAATACCCTGGACTGGTAATATCTGGGACAGATTTTTTTTTTTAAGCATCATTCTTTGCTCCCTTTCTCTTTTGGCTACACCCCTTTGTTTCAGCCACACAAATCCATATTGGATTATCGCCCTCAAACATACTCCAACTCATTTTGCATAATTAAACAGTGTGACAACAAACATATGACATATGTTGAAAACAATTAAAATGCTATTTTTTAACCTTTATTTGACTGAGAGCTGGACCATAAAGAAGGCTGACCGCCGAAGAATTGATGCTTTTGAATTGTGGTGCTGGAGGAGACTCTTGAGAGTCCCCTGGACTGCAAAGAGAACAAACCTATCCATTTTGAAGGAAATCAACCCTGAGTGCTCACTGGAAGGACAGATCCTGAAGCTGAGGCTCCAATACTTTGGCCATCTCATGAGAACAGAAGACTCCCTGGAAAAGACCCTGATGTTGGGAAAGTGTGAAGGCAAGAGGAGAAGGGGATGTCAGAGGACGAGATAGTTGGACAGTGTCATCAAAGCTACCAACATGAATTTGACCCAACTCCAGGAGGCAGTGGAAGACAGGAGGGCCTGGTGTGCTCCGGTCCATGGGGTCACGAAGAGTCAGACATGACTTAACGACTAAACAACAACAACAGAGAGCAGTACTGCATGTCCTTTCCTTACAGATCCAGCATCACCGCAAACTGTGGTGCAATGTAAATGCATACAAGATTTTCTACCTAGTAAGACTTCAAGAAAGAAAATATATTTTGAAAGCATTATATAGGTGTGTCTTTGAAGCAAGGTTAGATTATGAAACAAGAATTCATTGGGCTGAATCCACAAACAGGGACATCCAGACATTTGTGCTGGTGTGTGGATCCAGATCAATTACACTTCCATTCAGGAAAGGGAGTGGAAAACCACTTGTAGAGAATCCTTCTCTCTGCATTCTCCTACAAATCTATTCCCGAGGTACCAGAACCCTCAAAACACTGTTCCCAGTATCACTGCTAACAAGGAAAGAACAGCCTTCATAAATCTCGCAAGAATTTAGCGAGGGAGAACAATTTAGCAAGGAATTTGTTGGGGTTTTCAAGGCACCTCTCTGGGCTGGCTGAGGTATTGGAGTGGAGGAAGGGATGGGATAGCACCGAAAGATGATAAAATTGACTTAGATGTGCTATCCCACCCCTTCCTCCAGGAGGAAGCCAGAAGGATAAAAATACCTTATTTAGACAAGATCACATGCCATTAAAAAGCAAACTACTGAAAAAACACTTAGTTAATGCTTTAAATTATACACTTTATTTTAGCAATTTTCTCTCCCTCCATCTTATTTCATATTTTTTTTAATCTGGTGTTGTTTTTAGGTATTAAACCAGCAAAGTATAAAATATCTGACACAATAGACTCTCCCCTGGGGACATGCAAGATAGTAAAGATGCCCAGCATCATTTGTGACCCACCATACTGAGCAAACCAACTACCTACAGTGGCCTGACAGTAGGGATTTTTTAAAATAATGTATTTGTTTAGCAGATCCAGGGACATAGCAAAAAATAAGATATCAAATGAGATATTGGATAGAGACAGCATTCCCGGGTGATGAATTAATTTGGTGGATAGCAAGTACACCAGACTGAAGTTAGCATGACACAAAGAAACTTTCTGAGACAAAGTATTCAGAAGCTTCTAAACTGCCCATCCCACATGAATTTCATAAAAGATGACAAAAAGGACTAAACAACTCACAGCAGTTGCTTTTCTCATTAATATTTCCGCAGTTTCTTCAAACACAACTGCAATTTGGTACAATTACTTTCCATGCTTCCTTACTCAAAGAGCTCTAACCACTTCAAAGGAAGAAAGGAAACTATCTCCCTAAATTTTTGTCCTAATATTTCCGACCTCATCTTCAAGGTCTGTGGGGAAACCTTGAAAAGTCACTGAATTTCTGTTGAACAGGCCAAAAGTAATAAAAAGCTGGCGGCCTCAGATGTTTGAAGAAGCGTCCCTTGAGAATAAAAGAAAAGTTACTTGAAATACTAAGCCACACAGTTGTGTGTGGGAACACAGTGAGCAGGCACACAAAAAAGCTGGGGCAAAACAAAACAAAATGTTACAGCAAAGGATAATATCCAGCTGTGCACCACAGGGAATAATTTAATGCACTCAATCCACAATGTAAAAGAACACTTTTATGCAACTAGAAAATAAGTTCCATTTGTAGAAATCACTGTCCAGGCACAGCAGCACTTGCAGACTGGAAAATATGATGTTAAAAGCTATTTGTCCAGAGGCAAATAAAAACCAGTACCACAGTCCTTCAGTTCACATTTACTCCTCTGATCAACTACAGCATTAAGCAGCTCTGTTATCTTTTCTCCTTTTTAAAAAAAGAGCTGATGCATTTTTGTTGGATGACTGTTGCTTTCAGTTGCTGACTTATTTATTTATTTGTCTATTCTGAGCCAAATATTCCTTTTGTGCTTGTAGACTAGGAGCTCCCCCCCCCCCAAGTTATATCCTCCACTTTGTGTCAGTGTAATGTCAAACTATGAAACTTCTTTCCTGTTATGGATATGATGGTACACACGTAAACAAAATAAATGCCTACTCAGTGTGGTGTAGTTACAGAGTGACGGACTAGAACTGTGGTCTGGATTCCCACTTGGTCATGGAAATTCACAAGGTGGGATGGCACTGCTAAAACCATTCAAATATCTCACCTACCTTGAAACCCCTATTGTGTGTGTTCTGTGCTTGTCAAGTCGGAACCAACTTATAGCAACTCTCATAGAGTTTTCAAGGTAAGTGAGATATTTAAGGAATGGATTGAAGAGTTCCACTCCCCCAGTGAGTTTCTATGTCCAAGTAGGAATTCGAACCCTGTTCTCCAGAGTCCTAGTCTGTCATTCTATCTACTACATCACACTGGGAATCTGAAACCCTGTTAGGGTTGCTATAAATCAGATCTAACATGATGGCACATCACACAACACACAGTTTTCCAGCTAAATTTACTCTTTCTTGACACCTACTTATTACTTACTGGGCACATGTCATAATGCTCACCAGTGTCTGAGCTAAGTGTCAGTTTTGCACATTTTGAGTGCCTGCCACTACAAATATAATAGAAAGAAACAGGAGACAAAATTGCTTCAAGATAGATGAAGGCTTATGCACAAAAAGAGTAACATACTGAGCAGCTAATATGTTCATTAAAATGTATGACGAATAGCAGGTCACAAATCATACAATCTCCTCTGTGTGTGTGTGTGTGTGTGTGTGTGTGTGTGAGAGAGAGAGAGAGAGAGAGAGAGAGAGAGAGAGAGAGAGAGAGAATGCCAGGAGTATGGGAAACAAATAAGAAGAACTGGAAATCTTAGTTCAGGAGAGCAAATATGACTTCATATAGGTACCTAAAATTTGGTGGGATGATTCCCATAACTTGAATACAACATTTAAAGAATATAAATTGTTCAAAAATAACAGAAAGACTAGAAAGGGATGTGGAGGAAAGGGATGAAAGACTGGAAAAACTGGACATGTTTATCCTTGAGAAAAGAAGACTGAGGGGAGATACGATAGCACTTTTCAAATACTTGAAAGATTCTCATGCAGAGGATATGTTTTCAATCATCCCAGAGTGCAGGATAATAATGAGATCATGTTACAGGAAGTCAGATTTTGGTTGAACATCATGAAAAACTTCCTGTTAGAGCAGTATAACAATGGAATTAGCTGGGAGGTGGTGAGCGCTCCAATGCTGGAGGCATTCAAGAGAAAATTAGACAACAATCTGTTAGATCTACTTTGATTTGGATTCCTGCATTTAGCAGTCTCAACGGGTTTTTAGACCCCTTCCAACTCCATTATTCTATGATTTTATAAGAGTATGATTCTATGATTCTCAAACTAGGCACTGAAGTTTCTACAGTCAAGGGTAAAGATAATCACACATGAGCACCTGTTGAGACCTTCTCCCCTGGATCTGCTGCCACAGGGTCCCTCACCATGCTGGTCCATGCACTGGCAGTCTCGACATTAGACTACTGTAATACTCTCTATGTGGGGCTGCCTATGAGGCTGCTACGGAAATTTCAGCAGGTCCAAAATATGGCAGAAGGGGTGGGCAAGTACCTGGCAATAGAGGTGAGGAGCAGTAGCAGCATTTATCATCACTTAACTCTGCTTCCTCTTTATCTGACAGAAGAACAGATGGTAACATTGGGGAGGATGTACAGGAGCAGTAAATGATGAGGAATATCAAGGAGGAAAAAGACTACCATTAAGGCTGACCCTAAGATCAGGATGGGTGAGGTAGCTGCCGCAGGCAGCTGGATGCTTGGGACAAGCAACCTTTCACACTGAGAGGGCTAGCACTGCTGTGGCATCCTCTCTCACACACCTGCCTCCGTAGTTCACTTTGCCATTGCCTCACTCGTCATTCTTTGTTCACTCCAGCATGGGTATCTATTCCTTCCCCTCCTCCCCCTTTCCTCTGTCATGGTTGAGATGACGTGGATTTAAAACATGTATGAAGATGGGATATGTAGTTGTGAACAATGTAAAATTGAATCCATATTGGTTCTATGGAAGAATGATTTTGTATGATGGGAATGTTGTCCAGGAGGACTGTGAGAATGTTTTTCCTTTAGCCAGTTCTCCCAGGACCAGATAAGAAGACCAGACACTTGTTATGGCGGAGAAGAGAATAGACGAGGCAAACAACACCTGCTTTCTCATGAGAAGAAGAGGAGGAGAATACTTCTACCACCTTACACCGTGATTGGATGACAGCGTGGGAAGACGAAGAAAGACAGGAGGAGCCAAGAAGAGAGAAAAAGGAACTTTTGCCATGTGCAGTGTTCCATCTTGTTCCTATTTTTCCTTTAGGACGGAACCATAGATTTTTCTAGGTCTTTTTGCCTGCTACCCCGTGCAGGGAAAAGACTGGGAAGGATGTAAAGAGAGAAAGAAAAGAGGAAAGGGGGGCTATAAGCCTTTTGCCTATCCTAAGGAAGCTTTTAGAGATTTTTAGAGTTTTTGTAACTAAAAGAGAATTAGTTGTTTTGATTGTATTTGTAACAAGCCTTGAAAACGTTATATTGCTATGCTTTTGCATCAAACTGACTTTATTCTGTAAATCTATATTTTTTCAATAAAAAGATCAATAATCAAATCTTTTGGCCTCTTGAACAGTGAAGCTGTCTTAGCTATCCCTTGAGGGGGAAGCAAGGCCACATTCCGCTACTGAGTCCTACCTTATTGAGCTTAGTAGATCTTAGGACTACAAAGCTCATGTGTAACTTCCTGCTGAACTTTCTTAAGGGTCAGCAAGTATCTTTTTAGGGCAGACTTGTAAGAAGGAGTTTGTTGTATGCCCTGGCTGAGGTCACCTGGACTCAACCCAGCTGAGTAGGGGTACTCAGACTTCCGATTACTCTCTGTCTGACTGACTAAGTTCTCCTTCACAGGAAGCTGGTCGTGACATCCTCTTCCCATCCTCCTCAGTTGCCTTCTGTCAGGCAGGGCTGCTGCCCTCTTTACAAAACCAGCAGCTACTCAAAGTGACCAGTATGTTTTCAAGCAGAATTGGTATTCATTTTAAAATCATGCCAGCCTCTCAAAACAGCTGGTGACTCTGCACAGACAGAGCCATCTGGCACCAATAGCAGTAGCCAGCACAGCTACCAGGGACCTGTAGCTGTCACTGGCCAAGGGAGAGGGAAAGCTTTGGAACATGGTTGAGACGGGGGGGGGGGGGGGACACATGAAGGTGATATTTATGCAATCTGCAGGGCACACATTGAGAGGAATAGCTAAAACCATGGAAGACAATCAAGATTCAAAATTATCTCAACAGACTGGAACTAACAAAATAAAACTCAACAGAAAAGTCCTGGATTTTGGTACATAGCACTGGAGGAGAGGAGATTTAGTCTGGTGGGAAAAAAAACACACACAAAAGATCTAAGTGTCTTGGTTAATCACAAGCTGAAGGAGAGCCTGTTAGAAGGATTTAGAATTTGGTTACTCCCTTTATAGTACAGAGAAAAGAATGAACAGATCTGCCCAGACTCGCCTCTTCCCTTGGGAAAGGAAAAATTATCAGTCTGGATGCTTCTTGGCTAAAGTAAGCAAACAAAAACAACACACCTTTTACTTGCATTTCATGGTTTCGTTCTTTCATATATGTATGTATGTATGTATATATGTGTGTGTGTGTGTGTGTGTGTGTGTGTGTGTGAGAGAGAGAGAGAGAGAGAGAGAGAGAGTGTGTATATATAATTATATAAAAAATCTTTGGATATGTCTATCTTTGGAGAGCAGGAAGTGGAGGATAAATGAAGCTACAAGAAGAAAGTGCTGGTCTCAGGATGGGAAACTCTAAGTTTAGTGACAGATAGAGACCATGCTGTCCACAATCACCCATGGAAAAGACTATCAAGAGGTGGAATCTTTTCCCTTGGATGCTTTTAGGAGAAGATGGCTAGATTAACATGTTTCAGGAATGCTCTAGTTGCACTCTACATAGCAGATAACACACTGGACTTGGCAACCTCTAAGGTCCAGTCAAAATCTGGTTCTATAATAATTCAATTTTTCAAAAACAAACCCTGTGGTTTGTAACTGTGGGATATTGTGCTTCTGTATCCACAATTCAAAATGCCAGGAAATAGCCTGACATTGCCGCACAAGATCATGCCCACATTTTCCAGCAGGAAAAAAATGATGCCAAGTCTTGCATAGCAAAGAATAGCCTGAATGTTGACAACACCAACGGCAGCAGTCAAGATCTGAAGTCCAATTTCAAAGTTATAATGTTTTGTTTCGGCTGCCCCGATTTTAGAATTGCCTTGTGGAATACTGATTTGCTCTACTGCACAATAACATATATACACTATCGTGTTGCTATAATTCTGTGAGTCATCTGATCTCTACCTTTGTTTCTGAAGAACCTCCACATGAAAAGCTAGCTGTGCTTCGGCAAGCCTCCCAAATATGCATATAGTCTTCTCCTACACAAGTTACTGGGAGTTCCTGATTCCTACAGGAAAATGAATTGAAGGTATGTGTCAATCTCAAAAGGAGAAATATATGATATATGCAGTACAGTCAAAAGAATAAAAGCAAAATGTGGAATATCTTTGACTTTGACCTCCATCAGAAGTATCTGCTATTCTTACAGCCAGGCTGGAGATCTTCTGACTCTCTGGTTGCTGTTGAGCTCCCTCTCTCAATGGAGCCGTTCAGCATGTCCAATGGCTGGGCTAATGGGATCTGTAGTACTAGAGTGTGAGAGGTTCCTACCCTGGCTTACATCCTAAAGAATTCTCAAACTCTCTTATTGTCACAAACAAGCCCGGATGCTCTGTAAATACTATTTTAGATAGATAGATAGATAGATAGATAGATAGATAGATAGATAGATAGATAGATAGATAGATAGATAGATAGATAGATAGATAGATAGATAGACAGATAGATAGATAGATAGATAGATAGATAGATAGATAGATAACGAAGGTAGTGTCATTGTGATTTTCCAGAGACTGCCCACAATTAGTTCATTCCTAAATGCACATTCAATAATTCCTTTGAAATCATAACATTTTACAAGAATTTCATGCAATATCCTCATACTATCTCCCTTTCCAAAACTGTTTGTTTGCTTCCTCAATCCCACATCGTGTTGGGGATGAATGGTGAGCTCAGAACAGATGGCTGTCAGAAAAGCAATGACTACATACCATAGCTGAGAATTAGCGTACACAGAAAATTATGCATCTTGGTGAACAGTACAGAGATCCTGCCTATAAATGCCAACAGACATCTGGCTTGAAAACACTGTAAAGCTATCTTCTATGCTTACTTAAATATTCATGAATATGAGATTATTACCATGCCTGCTAACACTTCTCTGGGCAAAGTTTTACTTGCCTTGCAAGGTCTGGGATTTCAAGCACTTACTCCTTTGACATTTAAAGATAATACCAGAGTAGTACAGCTTTGTGGGCCACTGATATAGGAAGGGAAAAAGGAATGTCATCAAACCACATTTGGATTTGTTGGATTTGTTAACTGGTTCCTGATTTTCATCTGCATTATCAAAAGCTTGATATATTGTGCTACCTTGTTCCTAGTTCAGGAAAGCCAACGTTTCTCTCAAAAATGTGTAAGTTTATAGGCTTGATACAGTATCCAGTAAGATTATCCAGAGGAGCAGATGAGGCTGCCGATGGACCCCAAACTGATGAGATGTGTACAAACAAAAATGGCATGAACTAGGTTAAGAGGGAAAAGCCTGGGTTCAAGACTTGATCTAGAAGCACAAATGAGTAGAGGTATGATTGACAGTAGCTGTTAAAGGGAACCAGGTGTGGAGTCAGAGCCAGTTGAGAAAGTCAGAAGTGGAAGTCAACAGAGATAGTTGTGCTAGCTTAGCAACAGTCAGCTAAGTGAGGACTGAGAGAGTTCAAGAGAGGAATTGGGGTCACTATTAGGGTCAGAGTTTAAATAAATGGGGAGAAGACAGTCAGCAGGATGGATGATATTACATGACATTGTTAGATATGATCATTATTTAATCATATGACTATTTGTTCTGATGTTATGTTCCATGGATAGATATATGTTAGCTGTTTCAGCTACCTCCGTTCTGATCTGGGTGGGTTGTTCAATTGGTATATCTCACCTCATGTACTGCCTTTGATAGTCATGCTTAAGTATGTATAAGAGAGTCTTGTGGCTCCCTCTAAACAAGAGCAAGGGGCAGTAGCCAAGTGACTCACACAGTGGCTTCTAGGAGCTGGGGTCTTATGTGGGAACCTCAGATGCATCACAACAGGGTATACAGACTGAGAGAAGTTGTCAGAATTGTGGCTATCTGGTTTAGGGTATTTGGCAACCAGGGAACTAGGTCCTTTCTGCACAGTACCAAGTTACAGTTATGATTTTAGCACAGATTGAAGCCTACCATCATAACCTCTCAGGGTATTTATATTTATTCAATTTGTATACCGCCCATCTGACCTGTTTGTCTGTTACGGCATCACATGAACAAAAACCAGAGTCTGACAGTTTGAGTTCAGAAATTTGCGTGTTTTGACTTATGCCATAATTTTAGAGTTGGAGGGACTCCAAGTACTCATTTACAAGGAGCAATGATGGTTGGGGAATTCTGCAAGTTGAAGTCCTAAGATAAGATTGACTGAGTACCAAGATGAAGGGAGCAAAGAGAGAAAGAAAGTAGTACAAAAGAAGAAGAAACAAGAAGGGGCATGAGGGTGAGATTTTAACCCAGAAAAAGCTGGGTCCATTGGCTTGTAAAAAGTTCTACTGATTCAATAGGCCTACTCTAGTTCCAACTTACTACTGGATTTGAGCCAGAGAATCCTTTCCTAGATCTAAGAACAAGGATGAACAACATATTTCCCCTAAAACCTCAAAAACAAGTGAGAGGTTGAGTCCTCAAGACTCTTCTTTCAGGTGGCTATTGTAAAGCTTGTCATATTGCCCAGCCTGAATCATTCTGCAGTACAGTACTCAGAAACATGCCAGATTTTGAAATGCAGTGGTGTAACAAAGATCTTCCCCGTCCTTGTTTTGGATTTTGTATCAGGCCCACACAACTTTTTCAAATGTTTATTTTTATTTGCCTTTTCTCCAGGTACACAAATATTTCAAAGCTAATTTTGAAAAATCAGATGTGCAAAGAAAACCATGTTTATCTCCAGTAACAAAACAAAAGCAAGCTACCTTGCCGACTGAGGCAAGATTGCATTAAAACAAGCAGTCCTTTTCCCTCTTATGGGAGCCTTGCTTCTAATAAACATGTTAACTGTATTGCTTAGTTCAACCTCAGTGTATCAGGTCACTGAAAGCGGTGCTGTAAACTACCGGTCTGCCACATGGAGACTGGCTTATTGGATCCTTATTGGATCCTTATTGGTCTGCCATATGGAGACTGGCTTATTGGATCCTTCCAGGATAATCCTTCCAGGATAATCCTCTTCCTCCTCCCTTTCCTCCACTAAAATTTACCCAGGAGTATTTTGCAAAGTAATTCAGATGATACTTGGTGTGATGGAGCCCTAGCCAATTTTGCCTGGTAACAGGAGAAAACAAGGTGACTGGCTGGGGGGAATGCAGGAGATGAGCCTATCCAGGAGATCCTGAAGGAAGTGGAGCCAGAAGAGAGCTGGAGAGAAAGAGGGGATGCTAATTTGTATCTGTAGAGGGAGGTTGTGTGTTTTAGCAGTTGGGCTGTAACTGAAGAAGAATTTATGTTGAAGTCTGTTGACTTTACCAGTTGATACATTGTAATAAAGAACTTATTTTCTCATTCTTAAACCACTTGGGCTGGTATGTGAAAGGAAGGTTATTTGAGAAGTGGCAAGCCTGGATAGGGGCCAGTCACACTTGGACTCTTGCCCTCAGAGAACAAAAATCTTGAGCTGTTGTCTTCAGAGAGTGAGAGTTTTGTAAAGTAATTTTTTATTCAGGTAAGACAGACGTAGTGTTATTTTTCACATTCACAGATGACTTGTACAGTCTGTTCACGTGGTGTCTCTGGGTGACAGTACTTTTTATAAGCTGACACTTGTGCACTAGCTGTTAAAGCAGACTTGATGATGGCCATCCATACTTTAGTTTATGTTTGTATGTTTGTTTATATGTTTGCCGCCCAGAGTAGACCATTGGTCTAGATGGGCGGGGTATAAATCTAATAAAATAAATAAATAAAATAAATTGTTACATGGGGTCTTGAGGGTTTTAAGTTTTAACCTGTAAACTGCCAGAGTAGCACTTGCAATAATTAGAGTGATAGATAGATCAAATAAATAAATAAATAAATAAGTAGTATCCTTCAAACTAAGCTAATACATTCTAAGCTCAGGAGGTTAAACATCTCCACCCACACAGTAGCAATTTTCTTCCAGATGCAAAAATGATGAATACAATTTCTTTTCTTTTCTTTTTAAATACTATCTCTCCTATTTTATATCTGTCTATTCCCCCCCCCCCCCAGAACAGAAGATCTGTAAATGAAACACTGGAAAAAAATAGTTCAGATTACTTTAATTTCCCATGATAAAAGGGAAAAAAATCTTTCTAAAAAAGGGAACTTTCCATTTATTGTAAAAGATATCAGAAATACACATTTCAATTAATCCTCTACATTTAAACAGTAACCTCAGGCTTTCTTATCTTACTATTCAACTGAAATTAGAGTACCACAGAACTGTTCCTTATAGATTGCTGTTCACTGACTTGAATACATACAGTGTGTTTAATATTTAAGGGGTGTATGGCATCCAAACTCATGTATTCCTGATCACCATGTATGGGTGTGAAAACTGGACAGCAAAGCAAACTTAGAGTAAGAAAATGGACTCTCTTGAAATATGGTGCTGGAGGTTTGCAGATATCTTGGACTGCCAGACAGATGAACAAGCAGGTCCTAGAGCAAACCAACCCTGAAGGCAAAAAATATTGTCCTTCCTGGGGCACATCATGAAAAGGCAGGATTCTCTGGAGAAGACAGTAATGTTGGGAAAGGTGGAAGGAAGCAGGAAAAGAGAAATATATATATAAGATGGATTGACTCCCTAAAAGAAGCCACAGGCTTTTTGCAAGAGTGCAGCAGGGCTGATGAGGACAGGACATTTTGGAGATTTCTTATTCATAGGGTCACCATATGTCAGAGACAATTTGACAGCATGCAACAACAATGGTATGAGGGAGTGGTACTTATCCCACTAGTTTTCTCTCTCATTAAATAATATTGTGTGTGTGGAGGGAGATATTTATGTGCTTTAAATTGCCACTCAACTGTTTTCTCAATACCATGGAAACAAAATGAGAACACTCTGCTGTCACTCAGTATGGTTTTAGTCTCTTGAGTTCCTGGGGTGCTACTACCTACTCCCCTACTGAAATCGGGTGCACAACGTTTCCTGCCCTATGGATTACAGGTGACTATGGCTCTGAGATCGAGAATTCCAAGTGGATGATTTGTTTGAGGATCACTTGGAAAAGCAGTGAAGAGACAGCACACATTCCACTCCCCAGTAAGCTTCATACAAAAATCTGTCTTTCTACAGCAAGTCTCTTTTTCCTCACTGTTAGCAGAAGCAAGGAAACAGCCGTCTCTAGGAAAGCGAAAGGTCACTGGCAGGAGGAGACTTCAGTGGGGTGTTTAGGGTAACTCTAAGGACCTGTTAAGACACTGAATGCTGCCCTGAGGTCATAGGTTGTGCACCTCATTAGGATTCACAAAAATCCACAGCACAACCATATCTAAAGGCCTAACAAGACTACAGTAAATTAATTCAGTGTTCTGATCATAATCCCATGAGCTCCTCTTATTTCCCATAGCTTGCAAATTAGCTTGCATTGTTTTGCAATTTGTCTCCAGAAGTTAAACACCAGCTTCATTTGCATTAAGGATGCGCAGAGGCTCTTCAACCTGCTCTGTGCTCAAGCAAAGGGCACATAAATTGGAGTTGATCCTTTCTGTGCCCTTTGATGAAACTCCATCACAACCTTTATCTGGGTCCCTGGGAGTATTTGTGCATCTCTAGTTCTCTGTTAAGTCCTGCTTCACATGAACGGAGAAATGCAAATGGCAAGGCCAAGTCATAGGCTGAATGGTATAAGGAGGGCAGAAGGACACAGTCTGCAGAGCCAGGCACTTTGGTTTTTATTTTCCCTGTTCTTCCTGTCACCAAGAGAAAGTCCCAGTTGCTTCCTAATCCAGGCACCAGGGAGGGGAGGGAGGGAAGCAGGGACTTGAGAAGTGCAATGGGCACATTCATGTTTGCTTTCTTCCTAAAAGGGCAATGCAAGGAGTCTCTACGCTTTTCAACCTTTCTGTTCCCTGGATCTGAAACTGCTAGTGCTGTAGCCACCAATGAATCAATGACTTCGCAGCAGGAAATGCAGTGCAGGCTCATTTTTAAAGGTAAACAGCATTCTATCTTTCATCTTAGGGGACGTGGTGGTGCTGCGGGTTAAACCGCAGAAGCCTCTCTGCTGCAAGGTCGGAAGACCAGCAGTCGTAAGATCGAATCCACGCAACGGAGTGAGCTCCCATCGCTTGTCCCAGCTCCTGCCAACCTAGCAGTTTGAAAGCATGTAAAAAATGCAAGTAGATAAATAGGTACAACCACGGTGGGAAGGTAACGGCGTTCCGTGTCTAGTCGCGCTGGCCACGTGACCACGGAACTGTCTACGGGCAAACGCTGGCTCTATGGCTTGGAAATGGGGATGAGCACCACCCCCTAGAGTCGGACACGACTGGACTAAATGATAAGGGGAACCTTTACCTTTACCTATCTTTCATCTTCCTTAGAGTTCCCCCCAGCAGTACCCCCCCCCCCTATTTCCCCAGTTCTGATCACAAAGCATGAGTGCCAGATTTAACATGCAGGACCTCTGGGATGTCGCTCTGTCCAGTGGGCGACCAGCAGCTCCTTGCTTTGCTCCTGGTGAGCCTTGAAATGCATGATTATTTTCACATTTACATATTTGTCCTAATTTGCATTTTGATTGCTCAGACACAGGAATAGTGTGGCTAAAGCACTAACAAGTTTCCTTCTTTTAATGATAAGTAAATTAGTGTCTGACTTGACCCTATTTTTTTTAATGTTCCCTGCCTGCACCACTCCTTCAAAGGCATGAATAGAACTATTTTCCCCTCTCAGAAGCACTCTTGGTAATGTGCGCATCACTAGAAAGTTAGTGTATTCTGATATACTGCGGAATATTTATCATTGTTGGTCCCTTTCTACTTTTTGGCAAATTTCAGAATAGAACACTACATGGTAATGAACTAGCTCTCTTGTATAGGAGAGAAGCAGCCACTGAATTTAGGTTCCAGAGAATATCTGACTTCTTTAGGAACTGGGGGGGAGGGGGGGGGGAGTGCCAAGAATACTAAACTAGTCCCTCCAGGCATCTCACACATGCATTAATGCAGAGTGACAGCTCAAGTCTCAGCATTAATCTGATTTTGTTTTCCCTTCTTCGTTGCATTTTCCAGTCAGCTAGCCTTTTGTGCCCCAGCATCTACAGATCTGCTGTCACTGAGTGTGGTTAAAAAATTCATCTGTTCTAACGTCAGGGACAAAGATGACCAAAATGCCATTTCTCAAATAATCAAGTTTATACTTCATTGAACCTCTTGAGGTGCATTTATCTATCTTGTAAACCTATAAAGGTAATATGGATTTTGTTTATCAGGCAAAACCCAAAGAAACAAAACAACAAAGACAAAAAACATGTGACACCTTAAACCTTGTTTGATTTTTATAAATTCCCATAAAAGATTAGCATGGGACCCATTCAGTCTGCATTTAAATTGAATGGATGGGCAGACGGATCCACCCTCATCATAGGGAGCCACTATCCATAAACTCAGACTTTGAGAGGATTTGTGAAGGAACAAGGATAAAACAGGTTGTAGATCCTCTTTCATTCTGTCCAGTTTGGCCATAGGCCTTTTTTCCTCCCACTATTTTTTTAGATTATGGAGATTGTAAGCTTATTTCAATATGGCTTCAGAACAGAGCTTGGAACTTTATTTTTTTAAGTAATTAGTTATACTTTTTTTTTAAAAGCAACTAGTTATGGCACACAGAGAATATGACACCTTCCCATTAGTTTTTGTTGAAACAGAGTACCAGTAAATGTACCAAAGTCATATATGCCAGTTAGAGGCAAGAGGGATACAGATAGGTAAGTTCTGTCTCCTTATCTTCTTCACATCTAAATTCGGATTGGTACTCTTAAAATTAAATCCAGTATCAGAACCTGCAATGTGTAAGGATGATGTTGTCATCAGATTTGGTTGGTTTTTTTTTTTTTTTTTTTTGTAAATTAAATAATTCCCGTCCCCTACCAGGCTCCCTTGGGATAACTTTCATCAGGTGGAAGCTGTTGGTGGTCACGGGTCAGGGGGAAGTTATTAATTTCCAAAAATCACTGCCATTGTTAAAATCATCCTAGCAGTGGGGATTTTTGAAAATTAAAGATTTCTTCCCCATCCTATGATCCCCAAAAGCGTTCTCTCAATGGAAGGGATCTCAAGGGAGCCTCGGGACCTTCAGGGGCAAGTGAATAAGAAATTTATAATTTGGAAAAAAAATCTACCATGTTGATGATGACATTATCAACCTTACACGGCATAGTCTCTGTTACTTCATTATATTTCTTGATTATATTTTTGTTCTCTCTCTCTGAGGTCACTTCCTGTTTCTTCTTCTTCCTCTGTTTTTAGTTAAGGGACCTTCTCTCCTATACAGTGGTGCCTCGCTAGACGATTGACTCGCAGGACGAGGAATTCGCTAGACGATGGCTTTTTGCGATCGCTACTGCGCTTCGCAAAACAATGTTTCCGTGTGGGCGATTTTCGCTAGACGACGACTTTTCCCCATTGGAATGCATTGACTAGCGGTCAATAGCTGTCAGTGCATTCCAACGGGGACCCGCGCTCGCTAGACGAGGTTTCCCTATGGACGATCTTCGCAAGACGATGACTTTTCCCTTGGAACGCATTGAAGAGTTTTCAATGCATTCCAATGGGGAAACGTGCTTCGCTAGACGATGTTTTCGCAAGACAGCGATTTCCGCGGAATGGATTAACATCGTCTAGCGAGGCACCACTGTACTAACCTCCATAGATTTCCTTAATAAATAAATGGCAGCTTTTGTATTATTACTGGTTTTCATGATAGCCATTTTTCTTCAATACTCACAAGCTCTGCCACTACACTTTGCATGATGAAACATCAAATAATCGTAATAGTTTCCCCCAGCAGCTGGTATCCAAATGCATGCAGCGTTTGAACCTAGAGATACATAGCTTTCATGACAAGCAGCCAATGACTGCCACTGTCTATCAAAAGGCTGTCAGCACTAGAGTATATTTTGCCCTGTGAGCATTGAACAAGTATGCATTGAGGTCTGGGCCCATGAAGTGTTTCCAAGTCTCTCTGCCTCAAATGCACTATTGCGGATTAATGAGTTATTGACTTAATTTCATCCACTTTTTTCATCCTCTCCTTTGCACTCTCATTGCAACTTTCATGCAGCCCTTTTGTCCAATTCGCACAGCTTGTCATTGCAATGAGTAGCCTTGTGCTTTCCACAACAGATACGGGGGCTGTGTAATTCATGCCTTAAAACCACACAAGTCCATTGACTACTTTTGTTGGCATTCTCAGAGAGAATCGAGTTTATCATTGTTTTACTTAGCTCTCCCATTCCAGGAGCTCAAAAAGCAAGGATGCTAAATGCTGCAGGCTTCTTGTTTTGTTCCTTCACTCTTGACACCCTGCAAAGCATCAGAGAGCCCTGCTGTGTCAGAGATCCGCTTGAGCATTACCGCTCTTAAACCCAGTTGTTATGCCTCTCAGCCAAAGTTTCATCTGTGCCCTAGCTAGAACATATATATCAAAAGCAGTGGCTTACAAAGGGGGAATTACTTCTGGGCAAACATGCTTAGGATTGCACTGTAAAACAGTTTTCACACGTGAGGCTGAAATCACATTGGAGCATTTCTCACATAAAGTTAACCTCTGATTGCTGCTAACACAGATGAGAAAAAGCAAGGAAAAATATTTGCAATCTGAAGGAGTGTGTGCCCTGTGTAGATTTATATATATATATATATTTACATATATATATATACATATATTGTAAATATATATATATTTACAAATATGACTAAAGGAAGAGCTACTTTAAGACTCCTCTACAAAAATATCCTGCCTCAAATACACTTCATTCACTCAAAGAAATATGAGGGGGTGAGGTGAGGGGAGAGACAGCTATTCTGCACAGTGATCATCCCAGAAGCTTTCAAATATGTCCTGTGCAGATGCACTGCTTCCAATCTCTTAAACTCAGTCAGGAGATCCAGAGAAATCTACAGACTCTCACATACTATTTGCCCATCTACCATTATCCTGTGCAAAAGTGCACATGCATGCACACACACATGCACACACACATTTCTTTTTCAGTACTAATCAAGAGTTCACAAAAATTAAACATACTTAGGGTCAATTGAGACAGTTTTACAATACTGTCCACTTGTATTTAGTCAGAATAAGACCACATGAAAGATAAATATGTACAGGTAAACAGGTTTTGAAAGCCAGTGTGGTATAATGTGTAGAGTGATGGACTAAGACTCAAAACCTCTGGGTTCGAATTCTTAGGTAAAGGTAAAGGTAAAGGTTCCCCTTGACATTTAGTCCAGTCGTGTCCGACTCTAGGGCGCGGTGCTCATCCCCGTTTCCAAGCCATAGAGCCAGCGTTTGTCCGAAGACAGTTTCCGTGGTCACGTGGCCAGTGCGACTAGACACGGAATGTTGTTGCCTTCCCACCGAGGTGGTACTTATTTATCTACTCGCATTTGCATGCTTTTGAACTGCTAGGTTGGCAGGAGCTGGGACAAGCGTCGGGAGCTCACTCCATCGTGTGGATTCAATCTTACGACTGCTGGTCTTCTGACGCTGCAGCACAGAAGCTTCTGCGGTTTAACCCGCAGCGCCACCACGTCCCTATTTTCGAATTCTTACTTGGCCATAAAAACTCACAGGTGGGATGGCAATGTAAAACCACTTCTTAAATACCTGTAATACCTTGGAAACTCTGCTTGGATTACCATAAACTAGATGTGACTTCATGGTACATAACAACAACACAAATGAGATTTACTGTTTTGCCCCCAAAAGTAGTGCAAAATTCTGCATAAAAGCTAATCCTAGGCCATGTTCAAATGGGGGAAGTTCAAGCTGTCTGGTTCACCCTTAAAAGTTTCTTATCTTTAATGCAATCTATTTTATCTCTCACTTGAGTGATCCTCCCATTCACACTGATTGATATTTTTACCCTGTGAGAAGAGTCCAGACATGTCTTTGGATCAAACTAATTTGTTCCTTTTTCATTAATGACCCCATTAAAGTCCAGAACTTCTACATGGACGGACTTTACTGGGGTCAAGAGGCACGTTGCCCAGGCTGCAACCCCCATTATTATTAGGGGGAAAGTATGAAGATAAACTGTAGATCATGACTGAAGATATTATGGGATGAGGGATTGTGCACAGGGAGGTTACAAGTTGGTACTAGACACATGCACAGGCACACACTGGCACAATAATTCTTCAGTAACTAACTTTTTATCTCATTTCACAGATCAGTAGAATTAGTTCTGCACTGGGTCATTGTGATCCATGTGAGGAATTTGCCCTTTAGGGTTTACTTACTAAATTCAGGGATGGGGAAAGTGCAGCCCCAAGGCTGTATGTGTGCACAAGGCTGTTTTTGCAGCTTCCAGTTCCCCTTATCCTCCCCCAATTTTTTTTTTGGAGGGGGATTGTGAATTGCAGCTCCTAGACACCTCTGGGAATGGCAATTCACTTTTTAAGTAGGCCACAGACACCACCTTTACACTGCCCCCTTTACACCATAAAATACCATTTTTCAAAACATCTAGGCAATTCCTCTTTCTTTCTTTGGCATTTTTGGTGGTCTGCATAGACTTTCTGGGTGTACCTAGGGACAGAAAACCAGCCTCCAAATCCATCAAAGCTGCTCATCCCTCATCTAAGCAATAGCAAGGCACCTAGAAATCTTGCCTAGAGCTCTTTTCTCTTTGGAGGAACTGGTGAACATTGTCCTATGCATGAACCCCACCTTCTAGGAAATTGAATGACATGTTGCAGAACCTCTCCCTGACAAAGCACTATGGCTCAGTAAAGCTGAAGGACATTGTAGTGTAGTTGTTAGAGTCCTGGACTAAGACTTGGGAGACCTAGTTTCAAATCTCCATTTGGCCACGCATCTAGTTGGCTGATTTTGGACAACTATATAACTCTGCCTCACAGGATTCTTGTGAGAATGACGTAGTGAGGAAGAGAGCCATGTACATCACCTTGGGCTCACTGGAGGAAAGGCAGGTGATAATAAATGTAGCAAACTAAAGAAAGGACCTTTCAGAAACACTGGAACTGTTTGCTCTTTACTGTTGCCTGGTCTTATAGGCAGGAGTCAGTGATGGACCATCTTAATGTTACTGATGGAAACAGAGTATATAAATAAGATGCATCAAAGCCCTTTGGTCATGGTTTTCCTTACATGCTCTATGGGAAAAGAAAGATCCCAGATATCCAGTAGTCTTTCATCTTGGCTTCCTTTTGGAAAGAACAGCTCTGTCTGAATGTCTGATTTCTGAGGCAGGTAGCTGTGAACAATTTACATTGCCTGGAGGAATAACATTGTAAGATGATGAAATACAGTTCTGACTTATTATGTGGGATCTGACCCCCAGTTATAAAAATAGGGAAATAGTTTTCTGTTTAAAAAAAAATCTCAAACTTTTTGAGTTGCTTCAGTAACTTATCAGAGAGTATGGCTAGTCTCTTATTTTCTTACTTTACTTCCAAATGCAAAATTTTCCACCTTTATTTTGTCCCCAGTTCAGACAAATCTCATAAGTATGAGAACATACCATATTGTCAATGCATGCAGACACTAAAAACAATTCAGAAATAGCATGGCCTAAAAATAAATGAATTCATTTGTAATGTAAAACTAGTGTTCTTTCTGGTAAGAAGGGTAATGGTGGGGGGGTACTTATAATATAGAACAATTTATGGAAATAAGGGAAGTGTGATTATAGTTGTTAGACAGCCTAATAAATCATTCAGTGTAATGAAATGCTAAATAGTCTCCAGCAGACTACAATATCTCAAAATGTTTGGTTTAGGGACCTGAATAAATTTGGGGTGATTTTTTTAAATCAGAAAAAATGGCAAAATTGATGTTTCTTCTGCAGGAAGTAGATACATTTTCAGTCTTCTTCGGACAGTGTTAGAATGCATATATAAAAGCTAGAAAAGTGCTGCAGCTATAATTATTTTTCACCCAGCCACCCATTCACCACTTTTCTTTGTATAGAACCAATCAGAGTAATATATTTGAACTCCACCCCTTGAACAGGTATTCTTTTTAGCTGCTTTCCAATTTTGAGTGTTGTCTTTAAAGTCCAGTGGCTGGGGCAGAGCTCATGGACAGGTAAAATGAGCAGGTTTGAGGGTCATTTTCCAGATCCACTAGCAACCTAGGTTCTCCCTAAGGGAGAAAGGAACTAACAACAGCGTGGTGTTACTAAAAAGACTAATTTGCATATTTTTATTTTTATTTTTAAATTAATACAGTGGTTATGAAACTGCAAAGGTTGCTACAATTGGTTTTTATTAACCGAAAAATAGATTTAATGAAAAGAAATTAATGAGCAACAACAATAAAAAAAAAGCTCCCTTGAGCCTCCTCCTCATTCACCTTTGGTTTTAGTAGAAATGCAGGAACAGGTGATACCTTTATTCAACCATTAAGAATATAAAGGTATCACCTGTTCCTGCATTTGTATTGTTTCAATATCATGTGGCCTTTTCCTGATTTTTTCTGAACTGTATAAGATACCTTGGTTTTAATATTATCCGCCTAAGCAGTCATTCAACGTCTGTACCTTACTTTGAAAATTCTCCATCAAGTGTCTCTCCCAAGTTACTCATCTTTCTTTACAAACCCAAATAACCCCAAACACTGTAGCCTTTCCTTACAGGGGAGGAAATGAATATCCCCCTGAATATTTTGGTTGTCATTTTCCCCAACTTTTTCAGCACTATGATTCCCTTCATTAGACGTTTAATAAATTCTCCAACATTCAGTGAGTCGTTTAGTCTAATACAAATTCCTAGACAGGCTGGAGTGTATGCTAAATTAAGATGCCAAATGGAATATGTTACACATAATTCCCACTCTTCGCAAAAAGCAGATGACCTCCTCTCTCTGCCACACAGAATACAGTGTGTTTGCGTGGGAAACAGCAACTCTCATAGGGCAGACCATATTCTTTATGGGAGATTATGGACTAACAGATCTTCACTCAACAGCATTTGTTAGATACAACCTATATGTGACCTTTGATTTTAGGAAAAGGACAAGCCACTTGAAGTCAGTGGATGGGTATAATAACCCTAAGTGTCAGGGCTCTGAAGAACAGATGTCATGTCATCTGATCAAAGTGCTGCAGCCTCCCAAGGCAACAGTGCTCTTAAACACAACTGTGACATAAGGCAAAGATAACTGGAATGACCTCTTTTACTATTAACACTTTATTCCCAGTTCAAATGTTTATGAATATGCCCTGTTTCTAAAATACTGCATCAGTAAATACTCACATGGTATTTATGGTCATTGCTCTTTCTTTTTTCTTCTTCAGATATTAACAATAGGAGCATAGGAATAGTTGCATAAACTCAGATACTTTAATGTAAGTAGTGTCAGACACACAACAGTTTTGTTTAGGGACAAGACTCACTTAAAAATAGCTGTTATCTGTTTCTCACTGCCACTACCATCTTTCATTCCATCTGTCCGAGTGGCGTTTTTAAATGGAGTGTTCTGCCTTGTTGCTTTGAATGTGTTTTGGTAAATTTTGTTTACCATTTTTAATGTGGCATTTGTTTGATTCTTTTTAAATATTTCTATAAATATTGTTTTTAGCTTTTAAATAATGTCTTTTAATGATGTAAGCTGCCTTGGGTTCTTTTTAAGGAGAAAGGTGGGGTAAAAATTTTGTAAGTAAGTAAGTAAATTTTACAGCTGTAGCTTATAATGTAATCAGCACCAAAGCAGCCTACTAACTACGGGCTTCTCCTTCTCCCCTCTTACTAGAAGTTGCACGTCATCATTATGGCCAGTTTGTCTTTGACTTTGGGCATGGCAGTTGCAAACAGGGATGTTGTGTTGCATTCAAACCAGTTTCCAAAGTTCTTCAGCCAATAAGAGGTTTGCTCTTGGCGCAGTAGTTAAACTGCTGTACTGCAGCCAAAACTGTGTTCACGGCCCTGGTTCAATCCCAGGTTGCTGGCTCAAGGTCGACTCAGCCTTCTATCCTTCCAAGGTCGGTAAAATGAGTACCCAGCTCGCTGGAGGCAGGCAATGTGTAGCCTGTATAATTAACTTGCAAACCACCCAGAGAGTGCTTGAAGTGCTATGGGGCGGTATATAAGCAGCACACTTTGCTTTGCTTTCCTTTCCTGTCCAGCAGTTCTTTTTCTGTTTGTTTGACCTTGGGTGATTGACTGTAACACTGTACTTCTCATTTTTATCATGTAACTAAGGTATTCTAGCTTTCTGCCTTGTGTGTGTTTCATGAGGTTTTGCCCCTAACTTTTAATACTCCTTAGTACTTCTTGTTACTCTCTTAAACCAATAAATTCCTGGCATCCTCCAATGATTCCACCTGTTACATTAATAACCCACAGATTTCTAAGTCAATAGCAGAGTGCTGCTTCCACATGACATCAAAGGGTCATGATGAAATTATTTATCTGAAGTGAAAACCTCTCTCTTCCTTAAAGCAAAGTAAATGTGTTAAGACATCATGCAACACTTAAAACTGCCACTGACCATGCATAACATGAAAGACATTTTATCCATGCAGATGCTGTACAACCATGAAGGTATGGCTAATTCAAATGAAAAGGCATAAACAGAAGAACTATTTTGCACAGTTATGCAGGAAACACAATTGAATCATGAAAGAAACCAGTGGGTTTTTTAAACTTATGGATACTTTAAGGATTTTAAAAAATCAGTAAAAATAATGGCTGAGCTGTTCATCAGTGCAGTAATATATGCTGTTAATGTAAGATATTCTTTTCAAGCAAAACCCTTGAGATCTGGAAGCACTGCTTGTGTGAGAAGATTTAAATGGGAAAAACAAGACCTAAGGAAGCAAGTCAGATGAGTAAGTACATTACTTTAAAACTCCATGGAATGTTTAGGAACCTGGAATTTTTTTTAAAGCACTTGTTTCAGGAAGCAGAATTAAAATTCTGAAGCCTGAAATAGCCTTATTTAAATCTACAAAGTTAAATTTTACAATAATCAGATTTCTAAAAAAAAACAAAAAAAAAAAACAGCAACTGAAAGAACAAATATTTGTGATGTGTTCACATAACTTATAGGGACGTGGTGCTGCTGCAAGGTCAAAAGACCTGCAGTTCGAATCCACGCGTCGGAGTGAGCTCCCGTCGCTTGTCCCAGATCCTGCCAACCTAGCAGTTCGAAAGCATGTAAAAATGCGAGTAGATAAATAGGTACCACCACGGTAGAAAGGTAACAGCGTTCCGTGTCTAGTCGCACTGGCCACGTGACCATGGACGATTGTCTACGGACAAAACGCTGGCTCTACGGCCTGGAAACGGGGATGAGCACTGCGCCCTAGAGTTGGACACGACTGGACAATTTGTCAAGGAGAACCTTTACCTTTACCTTTACCACATAACTTAGCTTTCATCTTTCCAAATGATTTTACTTAACCAGTCTCTCCCTCATCCCTGATTTTTCATAGCCTTTTAGATATTGGGTTGTACCTGATGATTGTGTGAGCAGAAGATAACCCATAGAACCAAATGCTTGTTCCCCTTTCCCTCCTCTCCTGAATTCCATATACTGTAGTAATAATAATAGATCTAGGGTACTCTCCTGGACAGTAGGGACTGTGGAGATGCAGCACTGAAAGAGAAAGAGTACAAAACGACGCAGAGAATTCTTGTTGTGGCATGAGTTTCACTGGTTCAAGACCCATCTACTTTTTAACGAATTACTTCCCTCTCCCACTGCATGAGATGAGGAGGAAGTCTTTAGTGAGGACTAGAGATGGGCATAAAATGCCGGTGACCAGCACTTCCTATCCCCACCTCCTCTGGCAAGCACATACTCAGCGCCCAGAGGAAGTGTGGCAGGGAACCCGGGGCACTGCCTCTGAGTGGGCACCCGCCTGCAGAGGCAGGGCTCAAAAGCACCATACACCTGTTCAGCTTTTAAACAAACTGGCACATCTCTATTGAGGACAATGTGGAGCTCTCAGCCTTCAAAGTTCCATACCTGAGCCTTGGGTGTGGTTCCCAGCATCTCTACCATACACATTCCTACTCCAGCCATGCCCAGTGTTGAGAACCATCTATTCTATGCAGCCTGAGTTTCTGCTTGCCAGGGTTTGCAGGATTCCTTGTTGCCATACTGGGAATGAACCAAACTGTTTATCATTGTTCTTTGTGTAATTTGCCTTGGATTGTTTTTATCTCTGCTGGCTGATTATTGTGGACTGTTGACCTTAGTCAAAGTACTCCTGTTTGAAATGATGTTCTGGGTAGTTTTATTAGAGAAGATAAATTAATTTGTAGTATTGGTATTAATGACACAGTTAAAATTAGTTTATTTGTTTATGATACTTTATTAAAAATTGAAAACCCATTAAAGGTCATGTATAGGATAAAACTGTGTTTAAAAGAATTTGGAGAGATAATAGGACTACATATAAATTGACATAAATCAGATGTGATGTTGTTTAATTATAATAAAGATGAAAAAGAAATAATTAGAAAATAATTTGATATTAGTATTCATAAGCCCATTAAGTATTTAAGTCAATTAAGTATTGTCTATTAATGATGTAAGCCACATGTATACTTTTTTTAAAGCTTTAAATATTGTCTTCCTATGATGTAAGCCGGCTTGGGTCCTTTTTAAGGAGAAAGACAGGGTGAAAATATTTAAACAAACAAGTAAATAAATACTTAAGTATATATATTCCAATGAATTTAGAAAGATTGAAAAAGGAGAATTTTTAAACACTGAGGAAAGAAAGAATACAAATCTCAAAAAGTAAGAGGGCTGGGACTTCCAAATTTAAACTTATATTACACAGCCAATTGAACAAGACATACATTTTATATTATATCTTGGTCCAATAAACTAATTTGATTAAATATGAAACATAAGAATTATATCTGTGTCCTCAAAAAATCTTTTTATACAATATAAGAATATAGTGTTTTGTTTTTAAATGAAATTTCTCTTCTTTTAAAAATACTTTTCCCATCAATTTCTCCACTATACCCAGTGGTTGAGTTGAAAAAAATCCCAAGAAATTTGGAAGGAAGGATTGAGAATTTATTAAGAAAGAAATAAGTTACTAGGATTAAAGGTTGGTTAGGAAAAAACGGGGAATAAAGAGCAAATAAAATAAATGTTAGGAATGGAAGTTGAAAAACAAAAAACAAATATGTGGAATCTTTAATGGAGTATGAAACTTTTAGAATGTTCAAACAAGAATAGTGAGAAAAGCCTTGGAGAACTTTTCATCCCAGTATCTCTGCTGAAAGGATCAGGTAACAAGAGATAGCAAAAATCTCTCATTGAGAGTCATTATAACTCAGAATAGAAAATGATGACCTCTAATGAAAAATAGGCTGAGCTTCCTTTGTCAGGATACATTACTAAACAAGAATCTAGTGTACAAATAATTTAAGAAAACTGGTTAAATAATGAAGTGGATTTTGGCATCTGAACTCTGGAGAAATGTAACAGGGAACATATAAGATACAGAAAACTAGAGAGGAGAAAGTTGTAGCAATCAAGGTCGGAAATGATCAGAGAATGAAAAAGAGCTTTAGCTAAAGATAAACATAGATGAAGAGCCTGTTTCTAACATTGTTAAATTTCTATCAGAACAAGGACTCTACAGGTTTTAATATGTGGATGATTATTACTTGTATTTATGTTGCTAGATCAGTTCCGGGGCATAGATATGGTGTTTTCACTTTGCAGTTGACATCTCTGGCTATAAAAACACTTTAACAAACCCTTTTAGTAGCTATCTTAAATCTGATTTATAATTCTTGCCATCCTTTTCATGACTAAGAGACTTGCAATAATCCTCAACAGCTGCCAGCCAACAGGTGCTGCTAGATAGCACTACCAGAAGAACAAATCAGCTTGGTTTCCTTTGCTGCTACAATAAGGCAAGCAGAACAAGTTTAAGATTTTACATATTACCTTTAATATTCTGCAAAAACTGAAGAGAGGAAATAGGACCCTACTGTATAATCAAGAAAGCACATGGTGCCATTATTATCATTGGTCTCTGGAGTTATGTGTTTTATGACTTATATATGGAAGTTACAGTGAAGGTCAGCTTCCTGGAGACAGTATGTCTAAGTAAGTGATGAGAATAAAACCATAAGAAAGCTGCGAGAACACAAAAATATTGTAGTCTCAAGGGCCTTCATTCTCTCTTTACAAAATGTCCAGTTACTGTACAATGTGAACTATTAACAGGATCAAGTCAAAGTGTAAGTTCACAAAGTAATTCTAGCTGAACTTGTACAAGGAGCTTACTTGTGGAGCTTATTACTAGAAAAAATATGTTTCAGGAGCTGGCAGTCACTGGACAAAATCCTGTTGGAAAAAGTGATGCCACCATAAACTGGATCTGGTGATGGCAATAATTAATTTTAATTAATGGAAAGCTTCCTATTCCTCTCCCTTTCAGCTTCTGAGACTCTGTAGGTCTCCCTTTTTACCTGGGGAAGCCTTCAGGAGCCTCGGGATGGTGGAAGGAGGCTTAAAGCTTGCCACTACCAGGATTAGGACCACCAATGGTTGTTGTGGGTTTTTCGGGCTCTTTGGCTGTGTCCTGAAGGTTGTTCTTCCTAACGTTTCGCCAGTCTCTGTGGCCGGCATCTTCAGAGGACAGGAGTCAGAATTCTGTCTGTGCTCTGGTGCAGTTTGTTTGGATAGTTGAGTATTTATAGCTGTGGGAGCAGCTTTTGTCCTTTTCAGGAGATGGGTGATTGTGGTGATCAGCGTGTTTTTTGTTGTGGGTGTATTGTTGTGATAAGGGCTGGCAAAGGGCATAAATCATTATGTTAGACTGCACACAGAAGCCATTGAAATCCACAAACACCAGCAGAGCTTCAACAAAAAAGAAAAAAGTTTAAAACTCAACAAAGTCTGGCTCCCAGCACTGAAAAATACAGCCTGCAAAAGGTCAACAAACTCTACCCAGCCACAAGGACCGGTGATCACTGCACACAGAAGACCAGCTAATGACACCCATCAATCACAGTGACAGATAATCTCTCCCTCTTATCACAACAATACACCCACAACAAAAAACACGCTGATCACCACAATCACCCATCTCCTGAAAAGGACAAAAGCTGATCCCACAGCTATAAATACTCAACTATCCAAACAAACAGCACCAGAGCACAGACAGAGTTCTGACTCCTGTCCTCTGAAGATGCCGACCACAGAGACTTGCGAAACGTTAGGAAGAACAACCTTCAGAACATGGCCAAAGAGCCCGAAAAACCCACAGTAACCATCAGATCCCGGCTGTGAAAGCCTTTGAGAATACATTAGGACCACCATTGATGATCTGATGAATTTTTTTTCTGTTAAAGGCTTACTTTTCATTTTGAGACTCCCTTGGGACAAAAAGGAACCCTGAAAAGCCTCAAAATCTGAAAGGGGAGCTGATGGGAAGATTTCAATTCATTTAGATTAAACATTTCCAGTGCTGGAGCCACTTTACACAGTTTAACTTTATACCAACAAGATTCTGCCCTTTGCCAGCCAATTAGTCTGCACCAAATCTCTCTCTCTCTCTCCCTCCCTCCCTTTTTGTAACAAACTTGTTATAAATTACATAATTTTTATAGACAGAGTTGCATGGAGAAGAGATTTGTAACCACAGAGATTCTTAAAGTGAACCTGAGGGAATATTTGCTAGTGAGGGCCAGGATACTGCCATGCATGAGGGAAAGTTTTGCAACACATTGCAACACAGTTCCCAAAGGAAGTACTTTCTTTTCCCCAGTAGGATGAATCACAGGCATACGTTTGTACACAAGGAAGTAAAAGTGTGCATGTTGGAATGCAGCACTTAAAGTCAAATTAGAAATACAAATAGCATGTCGCTAGAGGGCAGAATTTTAGTCCACTCAACTTTGGTTCTAGTTGGACCCTTAGAACTAATTAGCACCAAATTGGCAATCCCTGTGTTTCACAAAGATAAACATAGCCCTGAAGTCCACAGGATGTGAAATTATTATTTTTTCCAAAAAATTTAAGTTAAAGGTCGGGGACCTATAGCCCTCCAGATGTTGCTGGACTATATCTCCACCATCCTTTACCACTGTCAGTAAAACTGCTAATATGACACTGCCCTTATCCAAGTATATGGAGCAACCATGCTTGGAATAACATGCATAATGTTGATCACTATACCTAAAAATGGGAACCAGCTTGCTGGAAAAGGTGCTGGAAAATGCAAACAAAATTATAAAGCATCTTCCACAATTTCCTTATGAGAAACAAGTTACAATGTTTCAGTGTAAAAAAGAAGACAAAGAAGAAGAGACAGGAAGATGCTTCCCCTGCCCTCACTCACATACTGGAATCTGGGAGTCATCCACTGAAGCTGAATAGTGGGGGATTCATGACAGATAAAAAGAAAGTATTTCTTCAATGTATAGTTAAACTGCAGAATTCACTACTACAAGAAATAGTGATGCTCCCAATAAGGACAACTTTAAAAGTGGAATGGACAAATTCATGAGGGATGAGGCTATCAACAGTTACCAGGGATGATGAGTATACATTCTTCTCCTTACCAGTAGCAATATAACAGTTGATGAGGAACCCTTGTTCTGTTTAGGGCATTCTCTAAATTAGGCAACTGTTGTCTGTTGTGTAAACAGAATTCTTGATTAAATAGGTATTTGGTTTGGTGACCTGATCCAGCATAGCTTTCCTTACATTCTTAATTCTGGCTAGAACTCATAGATTTGGAAATTCAACAATATTTGGATAACTGAAAATTCTGCACTTGCGCCAAGCTACTGTTTGGACATTTAGAACCAGATTACTTCTGCATACTAGAAGAATAACATGTCGGCACATACAGCATGGAAGCATACAACAGATCACAAGACTTCAGAAGAATTAGCAGGAATTATCCACTTTGGTCCTTCAGATTCCACAGCCATTTCATCAGTGATGAAATCTTGTCAAATTATTTAACCTTACACTTTATATACAAATACTGGCTCAATAGCTGGAATCTGGTATCATTGGAACAAGAATTCAAATATGACAAACATTTGCAAAAGACACAAATTCCACTATGGTTGACCTCCACTGTGGGCCAACTATGCCAACCACCACTAATCCACACCTGTTATAGCAGCAAAGCACAGCTACAATCCTTTACATCAACACCATTAAAGCACAATGTAAATCAATATTAGCCAAAAGAAAAAAAGAAAAAGGTAAAATTGCCAAAATCCAATTGCTGTTCCTAGCTCAAGGAGAAATACTGAATCAACTACTGGATAGTGAGCCAACACTTAGGAAAATCTCAAGGATTTAGTGGATCTTCTCTAGTTGGGAACACCAACTGGATTCAGACCAACAGAACAACCCTGGACCAACTTCCATGCACCTCTGCAACTACATACATCAAACTACCAACTGTGAACATAGACACAGCACTTTCAATGCTTTTACACCACTCAGAGTAACTTTCAGTGTTTGAAATCCAACATTCCCATTGAAAACGATAACAAAATAAAGCAAACCAGTATTAAAAGGAACAGCAGAGTTCAGCAGAGGCTGTAAAAAGCGGTCAATACAGGCCAAGAAAGGCAGAACATAAAGAATAGCCTTTGTGACACATCTTTAGAAGTGGGCAGGCTGGTAAAGTATTCTGAATATAAGCCATTAAAGGCTTTAAGACTAATTACTAATCCTTTAAACTGTTATAAGAAACAAAGTCTCAACCATAAACCTCATAAATAAAACTTATGTCTTATTATATTTGTCTTCTTAAAGTAATAGTATTCATTGCAATCAATTTCCATTTGTTTTTCCTTTAACCTGAAGCCCATGGAAGTGGAACAGCTGGGTGTAAATGCAATGTCAGTGAGTCAACATTAAGAAAAATGTCACTAATTGAATCAGTCTTCTCTAGCTGCAAGCACCAACTAGAGGAGATCCACAGACACTGACCCTAGTCTTTCTCATCAAGAGGGATTACTTATGCCAGTTAACTGTTTAGTATCTTACAGTAAGTAAACTGCTTTAAGCAAGTAAACTGCTTTAGGGCAGACTAGATGCTGAATTAGGTTCTTTGCTGTTCTAGTGTTGCATTAGCAGACCTGCAGCTCTGCATAGTTATTTAAACTCCCCCCTTTCCCCCAGGAAGAAGAAAGGTAGACAAATTTGTTTGATATCTACGGCTTTCTGCTTTAGGTGTAGCAGATGGGAACCATCCATAGCCATCAGTCAACACTTAATCAATGCAAGTATCCTTTTTCCTTTTTCAAGAGCTCTGCCCAGCTAGCTGAGCCATCTGTGCTATGCCCAAGGAGTGCTTTGCAGTCTGTTCCTTCAACATTCTTGAGTGCCATTCCTGCAAAAGGTTACGCAACATGCTGCTCTTTCCATGTGGCTTTTTAAAATCCAAACCCAAGCATGCAGATGCCCTAGAAAGATTTCTTGCCTGTCCTTACTGATTTGTTCCATCAGTCATCTATAGCATTTCACAGCTGACGCTATCTACATCACTTTGTACCCATCTCTAATTACAACTGCCTCCAAACTAATTTTTTGGTTTGATTTAAACCTTTACTCTTAAAGCACAGCAATTTTGTGAAAGTGCCTTTGAATGAAAGAAGATCACTCAGGCAACTGATTTTCTGCTGAAGAAAAAATATTCCACACAGACTTTTACGTCAAGCTATTACTTAAACATGTTATCTTCTTTGTTTAATATATCTCCTAGTATTTGAATGTTCCATTTATTTTCCCTGTCTCTGTTCAACTTAGTCCACATTTTTGACATGAAATGAACTTCTTTTGCATATTTAAAAAGCCATATATATTTTTCAACATTTACAGATGAGCCTTTGGTAATAAATAAGTGAAGGGCAAATTACTCAGATAAAAACAGACACAGATTCAGAAAACAAAATGGGGGTGTCAAGATGGTAGTTCATGAGGAATTATCTGGTGGTATTATTCTGTTTTGTTAATACACATAAATAAGATATTTGATAGGGAAGTGATTTGGCAATATAACTGGAGCCTTCAAATACAGTCAAAGCAAGAATGTGCATCTGGTCAAACTGCTACTAATCCCCATTTTATGATCCGAAATAAAGTAAAAACGGCAATTGTGATGAGCTGGTCTAAAAAAATGATGGGATAATTCTGTGACCTTCTGCCATACAGTCAGTTTCAAATGTTTTATGGGAATAATGTAATTGCCAACACAATGTTAACATTTTTAGTGATTACTACAGTCACTTTTATAAATATCTAATTCATGCAATTTTATATAGCAAGCATATGTGTATTTTGTGGAAATCTGCATTTATGTCCTGTTCTATACTATGAACCATTATTTTGTGAAATATTTTTCTCAAGGAAAAAAGAAAAAAAGAAGAGTATTGCTTGCATGTGATACATCATTCAGCTTCCACCCACTGAAATTAAGTTTTGATAGCATAGGTCATATCAGGAAAAGCAATATTTCCCCCCCTCCATTTTTTAAAGATGCAAAACAGTTTCACTTGGATTCTACAAGAAAATAAAACTGCCAGCTGCCAGTGGAAAAGCATATTGATAGAGACTACTTTAATCATGAGCAAGAGAGGAGCAGCCATCAACAATCTGAATGTAAAACAGACTTATACAATAAGACAACATTCTCAACACGTTTAAGTGTTTCATTCTTATTTGGAAAGACTCCAGCTCCCTTTGACAATAACATAAAATGCTACAAGAATTCAAAACAGAAGAAATATGTACAAAAAGGGAGGGCATTTAAAGGCCCACTCTGAGGAATATTTAAGATTTAATTTTAAAACGTGTGCTTTAAAAATAAGTTTTTCCAGTTAATTGATAATTACTCTGACAGTGTTACATTGACATGCATCCAACAGTCATGATTCTGGATAAGGCAACAGGTTTTGCACTGTGTATCCTTAATACACAGATCTACACAGCACTTTATAACTTCAGCCACTCAGTGTGTAAGTACATTGTGAGATAAAGGAGATCTAAGGAACAGTCACATCTGTGGACATGTTGTATCCTCCTGAAATAACAGGATCAGAGTTGGATGAAGTCTTGTTAGCCATCTAGTCCAACATCCTGATTCATAGAGACAATTAAGAGTGAGAAAATCTCTAACAGATGGCTTCAGGTACTCTACCTGAAAATCTCTAGTGAGGGGGAAATCTACCAAACCTTTATGTTATTTTTCCATTGCTGAGTTGTGCTTACTAGGACTGTGCCAAAATCTTCTCCCAGACAAATTCAAATAATTCTCCTTCAATACAGTGGTGGCGGTGGCAATTCTCTCAGAAAGAAAGATGAAGGAAGAAACATTCTGGAAGAATTCTCATCAGTTTCTATGGGGTGGCTGAAGGGTATGTCAATTATCTTATTTTCTATTGTACAGTCACTTTACCAACTGACAGCCAGCCAGCCACCTCCTTTTTCTTTGAATTGACCTCTCTCAAAAGTGCTGGCCTCCTCATACTTGCCACGACACTTCCCACTGCTCTGGGGATAATGGAGAAACGGAGAGAAGCAGTACTACTGCACATTTCAATTTGCCTTGTTGTTGTTACTGAACTCTCATTGACAGATACAGAACTAATTTTTGGCACAGCAATTCAACAATTTACTCAAAATATCAACTGTGTCTCTCAATCTTTCTAGTGTCGTGTAGTCAACACTATCCGGAGTGTTATGATGTGTGCATCCATATTCTGAGGATTATCTCTAAATGTCAGGTTCCTTTGAAGGCACTTTGACAAATATTTAGCATTGAACATTGTGCCAGTGAAGTATGAACTAGGCTTGCTCTGATATTGCCAGCTGTCTTGTGGGGGGAAAAACTTGTTTGGACTGGGTTCAACATGGAATTTTATAAATGCAACACCCCCGTTACTCTATACTATCCTAAGCATAACTTGTTCAGACTTGTTGGGAGGATCAAAATACCACTATGATGTTGATTCACAAAATAAGTACATTTCTCACAAATGTATACATGCTAGCAATCATAGGTTCTTGCACTGTAAGAAATGCACCAGCTTTTGTCTTCCTCCTCCCCATTATATTGAAGCAGGAATAGGTACATTTCATGTACAGAGCCAGTATTTGTGTGCTGGCTTACAATATGGTTTGGACGCCAGCATTTTTCTGCCTGTCCAAATGCTTGCATTTTAGAAAACACGAGCAGTGGAACTGAGAGCTCAGAATAAATCAGATTTGTTGAAAGGGTTTCCACTAGGTGGTTTTTCACTAACAGCTGCCGCTTGTGCTGGTATTTTGGAGATTTGCATACAAACTAACCTCAACTGGATCACTTCAGGCACCATCATTTTCCAAGGAATGTTTGAAGCTATGGATATTGTGACAAGCAACATGGAACATTCAGATTTGTTATGGTTGATTAGAGGTAGAGATTTCCAAGTGAACAGCTGATGTAGCATAAAGTGAAGTCCATGGATTTTAACATCTTTGGTTCAAACACTTGGCAGAGTCACACAGGCCACCTGATGGCCTGAACTACTGCTACAGTCATTGAATTACATTTATACCCCACAAAAATGCCACAGGTAGCTAATAACAATAAAATCTACAATTAAAAACAACACAACAACATGAAGCTATATAAAAATCAAATAACAGAACAAAACATTTTTCAAATCATAATTCAACTAAAATAAAGGTTAGAACACAGAACAACAGCAGATCCTTTCCACGGATGTAGAAAAATGGGGGTAATAATATTGGCTTCTCTGATAGGCTGCTCTAACAATCATTTGGCAGAATACAGTGATGTACTTCTGGATTCTATGGCTTCTGACAGAAACAGCAATTCCTCTTCTTCCTCTAGTCACCTGTTCACCCTTAAAATCTCCTGGATAATTGTATGGAACATGTTTTGGCACCATAGAAGGCTGCAGAGGAGGGAGATGGGAATAAATTCTAGCTTCTGCTAGCACTGGATACCAAAATGCACAACTGGATGTTGGCAGCTGACCTAATGAATGGATAACATCACAACATCATAAATTACATAATTGTTATTTTCTGATGTCTTTGGGAGTCCAGTGCTTACTTGGGTGCTCTTTTTGTGAAAATAATCATCAAATTCCACTAAGTCCACAAAATGACTGCATTATATTCACAGAAACATGCATTTTGAAAAATTATGTTGATTATGGTATTCAAAGGGATATTACAGAAGTTCCCTTTCCAAGAGTAGCTTTGGTATTTGGTTTTTTACTGTGTGGCTTTTTAAAAAAAATCTGGTTCTGCCACATCTGTTGTAGGAACCAGTATAGCTACAACCCAGTAAAATCTGGTTACTCTAATTTTATGATGGCAATGAATCCACTTTCCGTATTTTTGTCTAATGTGCTGAACCTATCTGGGAGTCAGGGTTCAGAATTCTGGACCACTTGTGGAGCAGTCTGGTGCAATCTGTTTCCCTGCAATTACGCAATGTACAGGGAATTGCAATCCAACCTGCCCTCAATACATGCACAAGCTTTTAGGGTTACTACTTTGGGTTGGTGATGGTCTTGAGCAGGGGTCTCCAAACTTTTTAGTATGAGGGCCACATCATACATTTTACACATTTTCGAGGGCCGAAGGGGGGGGGGGAAGTTTTATAATGAATGAATAAGTTTATTTGGATCAAGAAACTTGTATCCTACAATATTAATGGGAATAATGGAACTGCTTGTTTAATTTCAAAATATTGCCGAACTAAGGTTTCAAGCTTGAGGAGCCAATTATTAGAATTGTGACCTCAACTGAGGAAACCTACAAATGTGTGGGCTTGGCTGCATTGTGGGTCTCATCTAGAGGGTCCTGAGGCATTTGGCCAAAAGCTTGCAGTCAAACCTGAAGCAGGTGTAGTAGGAAGCCCAGCTCGCCATCAATAGAGTCTTTCACCCTGGTACATACGTTTAGGATGGGGACATATGGAGCCCCGAGGAGTGGGGGACCACGAGCTGAGGCAGCACCCAGGACTGCGGGAACAAGGCACCACCAGAAGGCTGCCTGCTTTACCCAAGCTGAGCCCTCTGCCGGCGCTCACCTCACAGCCTTGTTTGACACCCCCGTGACCCCGCTGCCTCCCTGCCCTTGCAGGAGTGGGGTGGGAAGGAATGCGTTTGGGGCAGCAAGCGCGAGGAATGGGTGAGAGCAACCCCAGGGCTCTCTGAAACACGATGAGCCGCCAGTGCCTCAGCACTTTCCTTCCTCCTGTTGTGCCTTTGTGGCGTGATGGGCATTTGAGAGCCTCAATCTGCCATTTATTTGACACACATGATGCATGAACAGCTAAACTGTATTCTCAGCAGAGGTGGGGGGTGGGAGTGATGAGCCAGCCGTTGCTGGCCTATGTGCTGCTCTGGCAGGGAGAGAAGGCACTGGCTTTCGATCTCACTTTTGTCTCGCAGGCAGGCGGGGTTCAGTGAGGAAGGCTCAACTTTTTTCAGCTTCATCTCCAGCACAGCCAAGGGTGAGGTGATAAACCTCCCGGCTCACTGTCAGCCCTTCCCCCTTGCTTAGTGCTGCTAGATTACCCCCTCCCTCCTTCCCTCTTTCCTTCCTTCCTCCCCCCTCCCCCACTGTTGTTTCCTCCCTCCCTGCTTTGTCTCTTTCCCCTCCTCTACCTTCCCCCTCCCCACTTTGTGTTTCCTTTCCTGCCACACTGCCTGTGCTGGTGGCGGCCGCAGAGTGAAACTGAGTTAAACCTGTGAAGCCCAGCCTTCATTCCTGCCGCAGTCACTGGACGCCTCACCAGTCACTTTCTCTGTCACCAGCCAGGCCTCGCGGGATGAGGGGGCTCTTGGCAATGCCCTCAGAGGCATAACCCATGTCAAGGGAACTGGCACTATTGGGGGAGGGAGAGGGGAAATGGTTGCCAACATGGAGGGCCAGGGAACCCAGGTACGGCTTTCGGAAAAAGGCGACAAGCTATGTGGGTTATGCTCTCGTTCATGCTTTAGATTTTTTTATCGCAAGGCCCCCGCCTGGGAGAAGGAGACATGTTAGGCCCTGTGAAAATTCTGTGTGTGAGGGAGAGAGAAAATGAGAGAGAGAGACAGACACAGAGAGAGAGACTTTAGGGTCTGAACACTCATGTATTACTCCAGAAAAGAGGTTACCAGCCTCCCGTCGCCCAAGTACACTTTTATGCAGAATAAAGTTCTAAGTGAAATCAAGGAGCTATGTTTAGAGCAGGGGTCTCCAAACTTTTCAGCCACAAGAGAGATGCCTGGGGAAGGGCGAGAGCTTCATTGTTTCCCCTGGTGAATAGGCTGAGAGAGAGAGAGAGCATGTACGTTATGGCAGGGGACGAGATGGAGAACAATCCTGTTGCCAGGTGCTGTTAGGGAATATGGGGAGGAGGGGGCAGGGTGTGAAAGGTCCTAGAGTCTGGACCAGGCCAGATAAACAGGCAAGGTGGGCTGGACATGGCCCGCGGGCCATAGTTTGGAGACCCATTGTGTGGAGTGATTCTCTGACAGATGGAAAGGTTGCTCCCAGGGAAATCATTCCCCACAAAGCAACCCTTTCTGGTGCAATCAGATGTGTGCCTTTCTTGTTGTATGATGCTTCATTTATTTCCTTTATGGATAAAATACTGGCCAAGGGTAGTGAAGTTTTGATAAGTCTTGGCCACACTTTGTGAACCAGATAATCAGAAGTCCTCAAGTAGTCTCATATATGTGATATCTTATTTCTTGCAGGCAGATACATGTATACTGATCTTCTAGTTCCCTCAGGTCTTGCTGTTCATAGCCTCTGAACTGAGACATTTGAATGATGCATGCTGAATTTTGTTATTACTGAGCAACTTAATCTATCAAAGTAATTCAATTCAGCATCAGAGCATTTAATTGTAACCAAGGAGCATGCATGTATTTTATCCTCAGCTCTAAACTCAGTTTTCATTATTTTAAGCCTCGATGTTTAAGGAATCAGGGCCATGGATCCACAACAGTCCTTCTGCAAACTGACAAGCTCCTTATGTTAGTGAAAGGGCTGACATTCCACTGAAAGCTTCTACTCATAGAAGGGAGAGGGAAGAGGGATTTTGTCAAGTTCCCCTTTTTAGAAAGGCCTCCTGTACTACTCCCAGTGGTGTTTGAGAAGATCTTCCACCCATTCATGGAAGGAATTCAGAGCTGCAGAGGTAACTGGCAACAATCCAAGCCCACCATTCCATGGGTGGAACTCTACTGATGAGATCTCTAGCTCCAACCCTCTGATGGGAAAAAAGATGTGAATTTTGAACTGTCTGTCTGTTCTGACCCACCATGGCTACTTGTAGAATCTAAATCTAGTTGAAGGCACCATCAGGTGTAATTAATATATTGCCATTCATGGAAAGTTCTTATTAGAGAGGAAAGTCAAATGTACCATTGATTAGGTGGCGAATGCTACATTTTTCAAAGCCAATTAGTTTTTTTATGTAATTTCACCTTAACATTTTGAAGTTTTTACGAGCCTCGTAAAAGGCTGCTGATTCTAGGTAGTGATTCACCAAATTATTTTACGTTGTCTATATATAAAAGTGTACAGTCCTAATACTACCTCTGCCTTTTTAGAGTTGGCATTTGCACTAGAATTCAGTAGAACCGAGCTTGTTGTATGAGGTGGAAAATATTAGCATGTTTAGGAAATTATCTTGGTAAATAACTCTCTTTGTAGGAAAGTTATGTATCTGTACACAGCCACATTCATAGTAATATTCAATTTTTTCCATTGTAGTTTTCCAAGCATGCTGTAATAATAGAGTACTTTTGCACTCTCTATGATGAAATAGCCAGGAATGTACAGTTAAACACCTTCCATTACTCAGTATATATTATTACAAGTTTACATGTACTCACTTTTATGTGCTTCAAAATTACAACACCAGTAGTAAGCTGAACTTTGTAATCATTCCTTCTCTCTTAGAAATAATTTATTTTGCAATTAAATTATTTTGCTAGAGATGATTTATTGTATGGGAAGTCACTGATGTTGGCAGGGATAGCTCTTATTTTTGTGTGCCATGTATAAGTTGGATCTCACTTATACCAACCCTAATATGGCTTTCAAAGTAAGTGATCTTTAAGGAAAGTTGTATTAGTTCTCCTGTCCTCCATAGGAGTTTTCATAGCAGGGGTTGATACTGCATTATGGAGAACATGGAGTTTTCCAGACTCATTCATTCATTCATTCATTCAAAATATTTTTATCCCACCTTTCTCCTTGAAAAGGACCCAAGGCAGCTTACAACAATGAAAGACAGTATTTAAAGTTGAAAACAATGAGTATACAACGGTGGTTAACATCATTAAAAGACAATACTTAAAATTACGAACAATGAATAAGGAGGCATAATTACATCATTACATCACACACAGGTAGCTGGTTACTGAGTGAAGGATTGCCTGAAGAGAAAAGTCTTTGCCTGCTTGTGGAAGGATAGCAAAGATGGGGCCAGCCTGGCCTCCTGTGGGAGGGAGTTTCAAAGTCTGGAAGCAACAAAGAAGGCTCTCTCCTATGTCCCCATCAGACACACCTGTGAAGGTGGTGGAACTGAAAGAAAGGCCTCTCCTGATGATCTTAACACCTGAGCTGGCTCTTAATGGGAGATACGGTCTTTGAGATAGCTTGGACCCAAGCCATTTAGGGCTTTATAGGTAAAAACTAGCACTTTAAATTGTGCCCGGAAATGGATCGGCAGCCAGTGGAGTTGCTGTAGCAAGGGGGTTATCCCTGTAACCAGTCAGCAATCTGGCTGCTACATTTTGGACCCGTTGAAGTTTCCTGACACTTTCCATTGACAGTCACATAGAGTGCATTACAGTAATCCAGCTGGGAAGTAATTAGGGCATGTATCACAGGGGCCAGATCAGATCTCTCAAGAAACAGACATAGCTGGTGCACTTGTTTTAATTGTACAAATGCACTCCTGGCCACTGATGAAACCTGGGCATCCAGGTTCAGAGATGTATCCAGGAGCACCCCCAAACTGTGCTCCTATTTTTTCAATGGAAGTGCAATCCCATCCAGTACTGGCTGCATCCCTATTCTTTGATCTGCCTTCAACTAACCATGAGCACCTCTGTCTTGTCTAGATTAAGTTTCAATTTATTCACCCTCATCCAGTCCATTACTGATATCAGACACTGATCTAGAGTCAAAGTAGCTTCCTTGGATTTAGGTGGTAAGGTGAGGTAGAGTTGCGTGTCATCTGCATACTGGTGACACCGAATCCCAAAACTCCAGATGATCTCTCCCAGTGGTTTCATGTAGATGTTAAATAACACAGGAGACAAAACAGTACCCTGAGGGACTCCACAGGTCAGTGGCCAGGGTTTTGAACAGGAATCCCCCAGCACCACCTTCTGAGTTCTTTGCTCCAGAAAAGACTGGAGCCATTGTAAAACAGCGCCCCCAAGCCACATTCCAGAGAGACAGGTCAGAAGGATACTGTGGTCGATAGTATTGAAAGCCGCTAAGAGGTCCAGCAAAACCAACAGGGATATGTTTAATGTTAATTATAATAATAATCATGGTGGTGGCGGCTCATTCCAAGCCAGTCATAGAACAAACCTATTCTCATATACAGCCTCGGTTATGAGCCAAAAAAAGATTACAGTGTACATCAATCTTGGTATGTATCATGTTAATCATGAAATGATAAGATTTTTGTAAAACATCTATGGCCTATAAAAGAAACTTATATCATTCAGTTTACTGAATTCTGCAGTACAGGTTTTGTACAACATGCTAATGTAACCAGCAAGTTATTTTAATGTCCAGGAAAGAATGTCTCAGGTTTCAATTAAAAGAAAGAAATTTATAGCCTCATAAATGTGAAGCAAATTGAGAAAATGTGACAGTACTGTCCAGTATTTAAAGCCCCTAAATTGCTTTTCAAATATGCTTAGAATTAATTGCTGTCTGCCAACAGGGAGTCCCTGTTATGGCTTAAGAATTGTGCAGGTACAGCGACAGCTATTATGCAACTAGCTGCTAGGTTTCAGCAATAGAAGTGAACAGTTAAAAAATAAAGTAGAACGTATGTAGCAGGAAAAGCTGGTGATGCTCATCTATAGTGTGTCGACTATGTACTTAGCTACACAGGGAGGAGTCCCTCCTTCCCCCTGCCCTTTCTGTTTCAAAGATTCCTAAAAGAAAAATATGGTCCTCAGAAGAAATTGATTTCATTCTAAGCATTAAAAGAAAAGGAGGGGAACACTGCTCAGCCATTTCAGAAGCGCTATCTGATAGCAGTGCTATCAACCCTGACTGATCTGTATTTTAAACTTGAGCCCTTCACACGAGAGTCTAAAAAAGCACCAGCATTTTCCACTTAAATCTGTACAAGCAACTGACCTATTTTTATTCATAGGAATACATTTGATATTCCTGGCCACACATACACATAACAGACATAAATCAGAAAGGGATGAAATAGGTTACGAATGGCGGGGGTGGGGGGGCGGCTAGGTACTGGTACAGCACTGTGATTTACATCAAAAGAATAAAAATGTGATATTCTGTCACTGAAAATGTAATAAAAAAAACCCAGGTATTTCAGGCTTGCCATCTAATTAATTTGTTGAATATTCTATGGAAGCAGAGTGAGTGAGACAGAAATGCCAATGAGGTATTGGTAAAATATTCATTTCAACATGTTTAACATACCACAGTGTTTCAAATAGTTGCAAATATAACTCCCCTGGTTTGGCAACATAATCTGTGTACTCGAAGAACACAAAAATGCAGATATCCTCAACCAATCCAACAGACTGCTAAAATACAGGGACAGCTGATCAAAAATACAGTTGTCTACAGCAAGTGACTAATGCTTCAGATTAAGCTACAGTGCTATTCGGAAATGGAGTCCAATACTGAGAGGTCAAAATATTTTCCCCAACCACACAATCTGTTTTGTATTAATATACATCAAGTACAACACACAGCAGCCATTATTCACTTTTCTCTTTGGGGATTATTTTGCTGTACATACACAACATTACATAATTTCCAATCATCTAGGAATGGCATTTAGCACTAGAGTGCAGTACCTTAGGACAAAAGGCATAAAACAGAAATAATAATAATAATAATAATAATAATAATAATAATAATAATAATAATAATAATAATAATAATAATAATAATAATAATAATAATAATAATAATAATAATAGTGTGCCATCAAGTGGATTTGGACTTATGGTGACTTTTCTCAAAATGTTCTAGGTATGAAGTGCTCAGAGTCCCTTCTTTGGGGGGCACTCTGGGAGCATGCAGCGTGCTCAAGGCCACACTGCTGAGCTGTTTTCCCAGCAGGCATAATGGAATATCAAATCCTTCACCCCTTGCTCCACAGCCATGCACTCCAACTCACTGAGCTATCCAATCAGCTAAAGCAGAAATTAAGAAATGCAACCATCTAAGAAACAATGCTTTTTGCTGAATTAGAAAGAAATTTAGGAGAGGGATGATGAAGAGTACCAAAACCACCTCTATCGATGACACCTCATCTACTTAATCAGTAGGCATGGATGTCCACAGGGGATGAGGTAAGAGAATGCTTCCCCCCCCCCCTGCTAGATATAGTGCTTTAATGTACACTGTTGTGGAGTATGCTGTGTAGTAGAATTATGATAACATACTCCTGCCAATGTGGAGTGGTTTGGGGTGTGTGGGTTCACAAATGGGGAGAGGTGGATCTTTGTTTCAACTAGGTTGGGACATATGTTATTTGCTTCAAGTGGATTATAAAAATTATTCCAAACTACAAACATTGTTCCAGAGTTTGATGTGTGACACAGGTTCATTTCTGGCTCTACTTAAGATCTTCCAGAGCGGAACCAGAAGATTCTGTCTAATCCCACTCGCAGTTCTCACTATAGTATTAAGTGAGAGTAGGGACTCCTGTCTTTGAAGCTAACTTTCATTTCCTCGCACTCCATGCACTTCATTAACAGGTTCAAATAACACAGGATACAATGCAACATTTTGTCATAAGTCTCCGTTTGTGACTTAAGCTCACTCAGATCGGTCCATCAAGCCCAGTACTGTCAAGACTGGCAACAATAGCTCATCAGGGTTTCCAGCAGGATTCTTTCCTACCTGGAGATCTCTAGTATTTCATGATAATCTCTCATTCAGGTACTAAGCAGGTTCATAGCTTTTGCATAGTTTCTTGCAGTCTGATAAGGTGGTTGTGTTCAACACTTTGAGGCCACCTCCTGGCTATTAGTGCAGACAGTCAAACAGGAGACTATTGGAATATACTGGCAGCTGGGCTATTATTATAGGCCTTTGGAAGAGATCTTATGAGTCACTTGTTATTATGGTTCCATGTGTTTTGCAGCACTGATTTTAGATATTGTTTCAAGTTTTGTTGGAATTTGGTATTTTATTTCTTTGCATGCTTCAGATTTTACTGATTTTTTAAATGATTGCTAAAATATACACAGATTAACGATCAATAAAACCAGGTAAAATCTGTGTATATTTACTGTTCTGTTATTGTATGTATATGAAGTTTTGGAAATATATATATATATAGAGAGAGAGAGAGAGAGAGTGCGCCAAATTAAAAATTTCTCAGCATCTTCCTGTATCCTATCACATCCTGATCTCTTGCAGCTATGAGGAAAGTGCTATAAAATAATGATACCTTTCCAATATCTTATGTTTTTCTCTCACCAGTGAAAGTAGTAATAACTCAACACTCACAACAGCAAAATGAATAGCTGATATGCTCCACTTATGTTATCTCAATCATCCCTGCTATGGCTCAGAAACAGTGAGCTACTGAAAGCATGTTCAATATATATGATCTGGGATTTGATCGAGGGGGATCATATTTCATGTTCTTGACCACTGCACTATATCAGATCCTATTACCAAAACCATTTTAATTATTTAAAAGGGAAGTTATGTCAAGACTGGGGCTCTAAGATACACCATGTTGTTATGCATGAATGTGATAGGAATATTCTCTGTGAACTGTTGACGTTCACAGCTTTCAAACAGTTTTCAAATTACAAAGAAGTCTTGTACTTAGTCTTGTGGCCATTAGCTGTCTACTCCAGCCAAGTGAGTCCGAAACCTAATGTGTATGCAGTAGCCTTCACAGTATTCAAGATTCTCTTTCACATAACATTATTTTAAATATAATTGAAAGCAGCTGGCACTTTTCCCACATATGGAATGACTGCAAACAAACCACACTGAATTATTTCAAATGATAAGATTCCCAAACGCATTTTTTTCCTTAAGCATAAAAACAATGAACAAATGTGTGAAAAACAAAGGAAAAATGCATTTGTATAAATGCATTTATATGACATCTACAATTCATTCATTTCCCCAATGACTGCTACATGCAGTCTAATTTAAAACAAGAACCAGAGAAAACATTACATTTGTCATAAAATGGGCTCACACTGGAAAGCATCCAACTGTTATCTTAAAAGCCGAGAGCCCCTCACTATCCAAATTACATCTTATGTACAGATCTACTCAAGATATGAATTTCTGCTGAACATGACCTGATGTTGTTTCTAGAGGAGATCTCTGAGGAGCAGTAGCAGAGTTGGAAAAGAAATTGATTTTTCATGCAGTTGATATATTCCAGACAGACATGAGATACCAACCTAGTAGGACAAAAAAACTGAGGTTAAGAATTCCCAGAGAGCCAGAGCTGAGCAGTGTCAGATTAGGACTCAGGAAATCTAGATTCAAATCCCCACTCAACCATGGAAACTCACTGAGAGCTGGCAATGATAAAACACTCCTTGAACATCTCACATACCCTTGAAAGCCTATTAGGGCCATCCTCAACCAGAAGTAATTTGACAGCACATAACAACACTGAATTGCCTGCTGCAATTAGAAGAAAATTGAAGTAAATGCATGCAATGGAAGAAAAAGACAGTAAAATGCAAGAGGCATTGCCCCCCCTACCCCGGAATAATGACACGAGACAAGTATTATGGGACAAACATGGGCAACACTTTATTAAATATTCATCATTGCCCACCATAAACGGGGGGTCCTGCCATAGTGCGGAATCAGGTTTTGCACAGAGGTCTCAACGGACCAAACAAGTGGGTGAGTCCCAAGCCCCGAGGTTTTGCAGTTGTGAAGACAGCAAGAGCCCGGTAGGCCCAAATTTGACCACACCCCGGACCTTGAGCCACCTTCCCCTTGGTGACCGTCGGTCCGGGTGTGACCCCAGTGCATCTTTCCCCCCCCCAACACTATAATCACACGATCTGCAGCGCTGGGAGCTATACATTACCTGTGATTGTGAGGGGACTCACTGAAACCTGTTCTATCCGCACTACCCGCCTGTGTGACCAATTATTTTCCACCCTTACAAAATGCCTGCGCACCTCGACTAGTGTGTAATAGGCAAAAAATCCATGCTTCCTCGTGCCAATCAGGGTGCGGGTCAAAAATTCCTATAAAATGAACAAAAGCATGTGATGTAAAATGAACAAAAACATATACATGATTTATGTAAAAGGTTTCTTTGCTTTAACCAAAAAGCATCCACACTGATCTCTCTTTTTTCCCTCAAGAAGGGATGAGACTGGAGAAATTTTCCATGATTTTCACTGCTGCTCTTTGTGGGGAAAAATGTGACTATTGGCCTCAACAATATTGAAATATTGTTTTGATAGCACTGCAGTTGTATTGAGTCTGTGTTAACTATATCAGTGTATTGAAATACTTTTTAAAGTGTACAGAGGAAAGAATATAAACACAGATTCAGCACCTACCAGAAAGCTCATAGTCAGCATCATAATAACCAGACGGATAATATAGCTGATGCTAATGCTATTTACATGAATGAAATCTGATTATCTCCCTCATTCTGGCACTATGTAAAAGCAAGTATACTTATTCCTGGGTTTTTTTGTAATCCCTTTAGTAATTACTGAGTAGACCTTAATAAGATGTATGTTTGCTGTGTTTCACCTAGTTTGACCTACTGTTCCATTAGAAATCCCCCAGAAATAATATAGAGATAAGGAATTTCCTCTTTACTGGGAGCGGAAACATCCAAGGCACAGCCTGGTTTATACAATATGTAGCAGATGCACCTCTTCCTTGTTCAAATGCCTAGTACACATTGTAAGGAAAACACAGATGTGCTGGAGTTTTGTCAGCTAAAGAAGTTGAAATACATGTTCTTACTGACTTACAAAATAGCAGCCACAGCTAAATGCAAACTGAGTTGACTTCAGCTCTGTGAACTCCTGACCACCCATCCCGCAAATAAGTACAGAGGTTGGAATTAAGTGGCCCACTAGAGTGGCTTTATAGCCCCCAAAGACTCCCAGAGGAAAGCGATATCTACTAAAAAGTTGATGTGCCCCCCCCAAATCCTGGAACCTGAAAATGGCCTCTGAACATCTGTAATTTACCACCCATTTCAGTATACATCCTGGTTCACTTGTCCAATACCTTTGCCACGCAAATCATGCCAGGCAGCTTATTGCATCAACTCTTTGTACTGCTTCTGAACTACTCTTCACAATGAGAAGAAAGGCACCACCATGCACAAAAGGCAGCCACCCACGAAATCTAACCAATTTTCCCTGCTTGCCCATCTCACACCGTCCCTCAACCTTCACAAGTGACTTTTCCAGGAGCACAGATGTGTGCAGTGCAAAGGAAAGTCTGGGAAAGTTCCCCTTCTTCTGTTTCTTTCAAATCCGCCCAGTAAGTCTTGGTTTCGTTAACTCATTTCTGGGAAGTTTAAAGATTCTCAATAGTACTGCTCTATTATTTGGGGTTGTAGTGGAAGTTTTTAGTTGACAATTATTTTGTGAACTAAAGATAGGAATAATCGGCCCATATGGCATTCTTCCTGAACCCATAATAAGAAAATAGACTTTTCGACTACACAACAACCAAGACAAATGATCTCTGGTCAAGGAAGCAGATCATTTTATGCAAGTAGTTGAAAAAACATAAAAGGTCAGAGTAAATCAATTAAGGAGCTACTTCCTGGAATAAGAAAAATGCTTTGAAAACAAGCAGTTGCCTTAATAAGGAGGAACAATAAAGAAACACTGTAAAATGACTGCAGTCTTGTAATAACTACATGGTCCAGAATCAGTCAAAGTATAATCACTGGGAGAGAAATTTGTTAGACATAAATGCTACAGTTTGCATTTGTTTCAGGTGCAAAACCATATGGAACCATGTACAAAACACCCACTGACACAAATGGAAGGTGGACTGGTGGACTAGTTCTGCAGAATGTGGAACTAGAACCATACTGGAAGGAAGATGAAGTGCTACATGGTTCTACTAGCAATATTTGATGGACTGTGTTAGATTCTTGTCTTTCATCAATTAAAAAGCAATATTATTTGCTTGATTTAGAAAATGATGGAAGATAGGAAACATTTATAAATGTGTTCTTGCCTGCATTCAAAGATCTATTGAAACCCTGTAACCATTTCATATTTCTTATATGGTGCCATCTTATTTTTCTTGGAAATCTATTTGAAAAGTCAATTTGGCAAAGTGCTCAGGTCCACATAAAGTCAGTTAACACATCTGTACTTCTTACCAAAACAATAACAATGCATTTGCAATAAGTGTTCCGAAAAAATATCATTAAAAATTAGAACAGGGAAGACATCAGTTTTTCACTTTGTGATCACGAGAATAGCATTTATAGCAATCTATATCAGATCACTGAATAAAAGAACAGGAAGTTTAATATATTATTTTTAATATTTTATTTATTTAGAATGAGTAAACCTGCTGTAGCTCTAAGTGCTGCCTATCAGAAAAGCAGAAAGGCAGCCTTACCAAGGCAAGTCTACTTCTGCAAGAGTTAATGTGTTCTTTGACTAAGTTCTTCTTCCATATGATCTTCTGCTTTTCATGAGATCTTTTAAGCATTTTCTCAGCGCTCATTCCCTCCAGTAATCTGCAGTTGCTAGAATTTCATTTTGCACTTAATGCCAATCCTCATGGAGGATCACACAGCCTGCAGCTTTATTCAGTGATTCAGCCCTACAAATAATGAAAGGAGCCTATTTTTTTATTACACATATTGATTGTGAGTAACTAAAGATGCTTGCCAGCTGCATGTATTACTTATGAAAACATTCCCCATTGTATGGAGTTCAACAAGGAAAGTAAGTGCAGAATACTGCAGCTCCAGGCTTCATCAGAGACCAGTCTTAACTACCAGAAGAGCAAAGCTTTCCTATAATGTTGACTCTAAAACTGTAGCTGAGATGTTCACGACAAAACTCCAAGGCCTTTCTTCTTGCATGAAGGCTGGCTACTGTAGAACGTATTCAGCAGAGAGAATGTAAACCCTGGAATGCACTGGCTCTAATACTTTATTCGTGGGTAGAATTTTTCCATCAAAGAATTTAGCTCTGTAGAACAATTCTCCCTTAATACCCATAATCTGCTACTGTAAATAATCACTTTTAGCCCCACATGTACCTATTTACTATATGAATTATACTGTGTGTATGCATCACAGTTCTCCATTACTAGAGATTATCTATGGACCAGTGGACCTTGCCTTGCTGTATTAAGCACTTTCATTCAGAGATATGTCTCAAAGTCAAGCATTTAAGCAATGCAGACATTTTTTGCACCATTTTGCTAAATTACTCAATACTGTAAAGTGAGAAGGTCCCAGAAACGTGGACTAGTCTGTCTTATAGTTCAACATCCTATAAAATGCATTTTCTATTTTTTGTTTGTTTGTATTCCAGTCAGCTTTTATAAAAAAATTTTAAACACTGCACAGATCTAAAAATTGGAAGTAGGATAAAATGATGGCTAGTCAAAAGAATAGGGTCATAATTATATAGAGGAAATGTAGCTATAATTTCAAAGGCACAGAAACACACAACCTAGACTAATACAACCAGCTCCACAGCAACCAAATCAAGAATGATGTGTGGTTGAATACCACCCACCACCACTTCTTTATTGAACAATTACACTAAAAGGGGGGGGTAGGGAGTAGTGTTTGAGTTGTTACTCAGACAATGGCTACATATTTTTCCCTGTGTGTAGATTTTATCCATCATCCAGTGCCAAAATAAAAATAAATCCACATATTTTAAAAAGACGCAGAATCTTCCAGTCATTGGAGCATTTTCACTTGCAAATGCCTGTGATCAACTATCAATTCTAAATCATGTGTGGGGAAAAAGTTAAAACAGAGCACAACCCTAAGCATGTTTACTCAAAATAAATCCCACTCAATTCATCTGCACTTATTCCCAGAATACTACGCTCACTTTGTACATTGTATGCTGTAGTTGCTGTTGAAAACAGCTTCGCTGCAGTGCAAAAATATTCATGCTTGTGCAACATACAGATCATATCTATTAGTTCTACAATGTAAACTGTATCTATACTTTCATCTGAAGTCCTGGTACCAACATGAAAAGCTTCCATGTGACGGCTGAGTTGTGTGCTTAATCACTTTACATTACAGGAGATGCACGAAATCATAGTCTAGAACAGTGGTTCCCAACCTTGGGTCCCCAGATGTTCTTGGACTACAACTCCCAGAAATCTTCCCTTCACAATTCTTTAAGGATAACACCAAACATGTAGATATTGACCATCTAGTAAAAAAGACATATTTGGACCAGTTTAGCTTTTTACAAGAACCCAACAAAAGCCCTTGGATAAACGTAGCATTCATCAAGCATTTAAACGTGTGACTCCTTTGGAATGGTAAGAACAAAAAAAGAACAGAGACTGGGGCTACTCAGTTTGCTCATAAGTTATTTGAAGGCCAATGAAGTGAGGTAATCACATTTGCAGGTGACATCAAATTACTCAGGATGTCAACAAGGGGAAAGCAAAGTTCATTGCATTTAATCTTTATAAGAAAATCACAATTATGTTTATTTCATGGCTGACATGATAAGTATGAATCTTTACAAAGGGACAAATAAAAATGCAAGCTTTTAGAATTTTATTTTATTTTATTTGTAATTTACATGAATTCTATCAAAACACCCATGAACTGGGTCAAGGTGAAATTGCTGATGTTGAAAGTCAGTGGGTCCCTTCCAGCTCTGCAGTTCTAAGATGAGGAGGAGGATTTGGCTCCTTGAGCCGAACTCCAAGCACACACAGCCCAAGACACAATGAATTTCTGGAAGCATGGGCAAGTTTATTATTTCATACAGAAACTGGCACTTACGATAATTCAGTTTGAAAATTTGTCATTTTCACATCAGTAACTTGCACTGATAAACAACTGACAAGCTTACATTTGTTTCTGTTTACTTTGGTTCAAGGAACAACATTCAAAATGAAGTTCCACCCCACTTGATTTAATGTTAGCAGCCCACACTGATGCAATTGAGAAAACAGATTTCAGTAATGTTTGCTGATATATTGATAATTCAGTATTTCTCAGTTTTTTCAGATTCCCCCCCCCCCCGGAAAATGCCAGCCCTGCAGAACAAAGTTCATGTCAAATATATTTCCTTTATCCAATATGTGTTTGTTTGTAATAAGCTATTTTACAACAGTTAAGACAAGGCTTCCTTCTGAGTAAGTATAGCACTGCACTGTAAAAATTATAGAAAACTATAATTACAGAAACTATAGATAAACTGGAAACACAAAATAGGGAAAAAAGGAGCATAACAAATTAAAAAAGTTAAACAAAAATCACTAGTAGGCTTCACGTACAATATTGTTTGAAACAGAAGGTCTGCTTAAATAAATCAGCCTTTGTTGTTGTTATGTGCTGCCAAATCAGAAGCAACTTATAATAACCCTAGCATGACTTTCAAGATAAGTGAGACATTTAATGAAGTGGTTTTACCATTTCCACAACCACCCTTGCCCCATGGGTTTCTATGGCCAACTGGGGCTTTGAACCCAGGTATCCTGAGTCCTAGTCCATCATTTTATCTACTTATACCACACTGGGTATCAAATCAGTTCTTACTAACCTCTAATACTTAAAAGACCTCTTACTTCCACATGATCCTACTTGCTTATTGAGACCTGTTAAAGAAGCCTTTCTCTGTGTACCACCAAAACATAAGGCATGCCTTCTTTGTTGTTTTTGCCCAGATTTTGGCAGTACCTCAACTGTTCCCTTCTGATGTGTTAGAGGTCAGTAAAAAGAGAGAAATCAGCAGCAAAATAAGATGCTGGCTATTTTGTCACACCATTGAACACAGCGGAACTTGCATCTCAGTGAACATGTGTTGCTCTCAGTCATCAGTCGTTTACAAAATTCTAGCATAAGAAAGTGTGTTTTGGATCCTCTGTAAACCAACAGGTTTAAACCTATTGAGTATTATGATGAAATACGGTAACATGATAATCATGTTTTATTCTTACCCAATCCAGTGAGATAAAATAGAATCACCAAGACTTCACATCTTTCTACCATGAAGCAGTGTAAAATACTGCCTTATAAATAATTTGAAACCACAAAGTTTACATTTTAATTACATTTAGTTTAACTCTTAAAGGCACGGACTGTGCAGCTTTTAATGCACTAATACTGAACCGTGAAAGTCTCTATCCTAAAAGCCATTTGCTAATAGACCATATAGGAGTCTCCAAAACCACATCTTCACAAAGTTGTAAGTATACTTCTGAGATACTCCACCCCAGCAAATGAAATTAATGCAAATGATTAACATGGCTGGCAAAAATCAAGAGGCACTCTAAAAATTAGTTTATTCTTCTCTGAAGTACCAGAGTTAGAATAATTACATCAATGGCTATTTTCTTTCAAAAGCCCTTTCTTTTTCATACAACTAATTATGACAAATGCTGTAGTTTTTAGTGTCTTACTTGTTTTAAATTTTAAAATTAACTTTTGAAGATATTTATGTAGTGTTAATTTCTTCTATATGAGCTCAATTAAAAAGAAACACAAAACAGAATAAAACCCATCTCTTTTTCGAGTCAGTCAGAAAACATTGGGCTGAGAAATACATATGGATATATTTACCTTAGCAACATACCATGCTGCACTACACGTCTTACTAAAAGGATGCTACAAAGGTTTCAAGCTATCTCAGAAGCCCTCTTCTTCACCAGCTTTATTTTTTCATCCTTATTTGAGAGCAATTGAGCATTAGTACTCAAGAAGTATCTACCTCCATGGACCACTCATCCTCAAAGGGCCCCTGTTGAAGCTATGTGGCAGGCATGGGGTGGATTCCTTCTACTGGGCATTACCTTGGATTGAACTCTCCAATGGAGCCTGGAGAGACTTGGAAGGGTGGGGATCTCCCACCAAAAGGAGAGTAAAAGGGAGCTAGAGAAAGAGCTGGAGGCAGTTGGCAGGAATGAGGAGAAAGAGAGTGAAAGAGAGGTCTGGGCTGATGCTGCTTAACTGAGTGAAGAAAACCCAGACTCCACAATATATACCAGGTTTGTGGCTTTTACTTAACACATGTCCATACTGCAGGAATGTTTATGTGGTACAGAAAATAAAAGTGACTCTTGCAAGTTGTATGTACACTTTACTGAATGCTACAATTCTTGAAGACTACAAATGTTATTTAAAATCAATTGTTGGTGTTCTTCAGTTCTTAGTCATCAATGAATGAGAACATATGAAACTGAAGACAGAAAAGCACCACTTCTTTAGAAATCTACTGTCTTTGTCTTGACCTAGCCTGTGCCAGCATTATGGGTTTCTCCGGGCTGCAGCTGCTTTGGTGCCTTCTCCACTCCCTTCTGCTGACAGATCTTAGACAACAGAAAAATTCTGCTGGCAGATTCTTCTGCCATCTGTTCTCTGAGAGGAAGTCAGCAGAAGTGAGTTCTGCTGGCCCAAGGGATTTCTGCGGGCAGAGGATGCTTCAGTGTATTCCAAACCTCCTACAGCTGGTACCTCTTTGAGTTAGAATTACCATGCTATCTGGGAATAGGTGACATACAATTTAACAAGATTTGCAGAACAATCCGAATTCAACCATGTGTACAAGATGAATAGGAGCTTAGGTCTGGAATATACAGGAGCCTCTTCTGCTAACAGAAATCTTCATCCTTTCAAGGAATTCTCCTTGTGCTGATAGACCACTCTTCTGCTGACTCATCTCAGACATCTGCTGGCAAAACTCATCTGCTGACTAATCCTTGTTAGTAGAAGAATCAATGGGTGGAAAAAGGGTAGAGCAAGGGAGTTGCTGAATTGTTGTCTGAGTTAAACATCCAACAGGGAGTCATAGCTAATATACTTGCAGAATTTTAGACCAGGGCGATGGAAGGGCTTTGGATTCAGCACAGATTCAGCTAGCCTTCAAATCATTTGGCCATTTAGGATTCCATCCATACTTCTGACATGCATAAAGTTGTATTGTAAGAAGGAATCCTAATTGAAAGATAAGTGACTTATATACTTACATTTCTTTAAAGTTAGCACACAGCATACTGAGGAACCCTTAAGTGTATTATATTCTCACTATGTGACCACATAGTCTATTTCTCTATTTAATGATGTCTTTCCCAACATTTCACACTCATATATAAAGTCAGTGAGTGTTTCATTAGCTGAAATATAAACTTTTTTCCTTCTGCAACTTTCCAATGTTTAGTAATAATTAAAAAAAATTCTGGCCCAAACAGAATCACACCAAGCAAATGAAGTTACTCTCATACATCCAGAAGTTCTTTGCCTTCAGAAGTAAATTCTGCCTGTTTCCCAGTATAATTTTTATTGCAGGTGTGCAAATGAAAATAAAGTCTATTTTATAAAAGACATCTGTCCCATCTGCTCTAGGATTATGTGCTTGTCTGTCCATATAAATTTATTATTAAGGCATTTGGACAATATTTTGTAACACAAAAAAGGTCTGAGGCACACAGGAGTCTACACGGAATTCCAAAAAGCTTTTGACAAAATGCCTTAGCAAAGACTCCTGAGAAAATTTCACAGTCATGGCAAAAAATAAGTCCTCTTATGGTTCAAAAATAGAAATAAGGGATTAGGAGCAAATGTTCAGATATCGCTATAGAATGATGTACCCTGTGAGGCTCCCCCACGGTATTGGGAGTGATGCTTTTTAACTTGTTCAGACATGTCCAGGATTTAGAGGTGGGTATTAAGGGAGGCAAATAATTTAAAGCAGTTTAAACAAAAATGAGTGGCAAAGAACTTCAAAAGAGTCCTTCCAAAGTGGGGGTGTGAGCGTTAACACAACAAAGAAGGCAATATAAGCAAATGTAGAGTGATGCAAATTGGATCAAAAATATTAATAAAAATCACTATGCCATATACTATGCCAACAGGCATCTGAAAATATACAATATCCTTTCAGAATTAGTGACATATACACTGATAGGATTTTAGGTGGTAGTGCCAGAAAGCAGGTCAGATTTTATATTTACTATGTGTTCAAGAAAAGGTGCTATTTTTCGACTTTTGACTTTTCTCATACATGTCTCTTGCATTTAGTGTGCTTTGTTTTGTGATTGTGTCTGTGAGGTAAATATTATCTTAATTTGCAAGTCTGACTGATGAGGAATGAATCCCTGAGACAATCTCACTGGAGAAGGAAAAATGGATGAGATGCACGGAGTACACTTTATGTCTTTTATGACTAGTTTTACTTCAAAGTAGCTCAACACAAATGCTGATGTGGTATGCAGCTGCTGTATATATAAAGAACAAAGCCCATGTTGGATTTAATTAGAAAATAAATAAAAAAGAAATTCCTAATATCATATTGAGTTCATGTAAATTCACAATGCAGTCACACTTGGAATATTGCATAGTCCTGGCCACTATTTCCAAAAGGGTATCATAAAGCTAGAACTGCATAAAAGGACAACCAAAATGTTGAAGAGATGAAGTTCCTATGAACTTGCCTTATCAGGGAAGGTTATACTGATTGGAACTGCCTAGCTTAGAAACAAGCATCATAAGTGGCTGATGTGAAGAAAGTAGATAAAAAGCAAGTTTTTCCCCTCTCACTTACAGTGCTAGAACCCAAGGTAAAGGTGAATGGTGGTAAATTCAGGGCAGATAGAAGGAAGTAATTCTTCACTGAGAAGAAAGTATTTCTTCACTAGGCACATAATTAACTGTGGAATCTACTTCCATAAAATGCAAGAATAGCTGCCATCCAAGACTGTTTTTTACAGGGAAGGGGAAAAATTAATGGAAGCTTGTGTTGTAATTGCTATGTCTTACCTCAAGCTTCAGAGACAAGAGACCTCTGTGTACCTTCTGGCGGAGAACACAAGCAGATAAGTGCTTTCCCACTCACGCCATGCTTGTGAGCTTCCTACAAGTGATTGGCCACTGTCTGAACAGAATGCTGGAATGGATGAGTCTTTGATTTGATTCAGCATGGCTCATCTTGTTATGTTCATTGCCATATCCTGGACTTGAAAAATTATGATTCTATATAAGTAATTGTTTCATCATAAACAAACGTTGCATGCGAGACAATTTACAAATGTCAAAATGATGTTTTACTCAAAATGATGTTTTACTCTAAATAAGGTTTGCAGGCATGGTTGTTTTCTAAAGCAGGAAGAATACAGAATACAGTGGTGCCTTGACTTACAAATGCCCCGACGTACGAACATTTTGACTTATGAACACAAAAAAAACGCGGGGAAAGCGGGAAATGGACTTTCGACTGCCTGGTACTGCCTGGTACTGTAATTTTAAAATGTAAAAATTGTTTTAAAAGGTGCTTGGTTTGGTTTAAAGCTGCTTGGTTTTAAAGGTGTTCTGTTTAAAAGGTGTTCGTTCCCTCCCTCCCTCCTTTCCTGCCCTTTTTTTTAAACCTAAGTCATCTTAGGTTAAAAAAAAAAATCTCCCCCTAGTGGTAGAGGACGGATTAACCGGTTTTGCATTAGTTCCTATGGGAACTAATGCTTTGACCTACAAACTACGTCTCGACATAAGAACAAAAAACAGCCGGAACGGATCTCGACATAAGAACAAAAAACAGCCGGAACGGATTAATCGGTTTTCAATGCATTCCTGTGGGAAATGCTGATTTGACTTACGAACGTTTTGACTTACGAACATCTTCTGGGACGGATTAAGTTCGTAAGTCAAGGCACCACTGTACTACAAACAGATGCAGCAATTTCCATGGAACTGTGCTTTCAATCAAAACATGTATCCCTTGAAATCCATTTACACAAGTCATATTATACTGCCAGTTTGCTTATACCATCTGTGAAATCCATACAGGAACTCTGAGTATCCTTTTCCAAACAATGTGAGAAAAATTCTTCAAGCATTTTCCCAAGTCTTTATTCAGGAAAGACATACTGATATTTGCACAAGCCAAGATGTCAGGAGATTATTCTAATACTGAAACAGGCTCCCTTACATCTTTTAATCTCTGTAGTGTATGATGATATCCAGTTTGATATGTCTTTTAAACTTGAGAATGGATGGCAGGTATGAAAAAAATGGAAGGCTTTTCTGAGCACTCAGCTTGTTCACACTAATTAAAAGAGGAATATTTCTGTAAAGAGGTTCACATATGTTGTTTCACTTTCTAGGAATGGAGCACAACTTTATATAGTATTTGTAATAATGCAATCCTTGCTAGATTTTTTTAAAAAAATCAAAATATTGCAGGAGGGGAGCTGAGAGGTGAATAAAGAAAAAGAAATGATGCTAGTTGGGTTTTTTTAACCCCTGTGGGAGGTGTTTAAATTTTAGATAAAAACCAGATGAGGGAATATTTAAACCTCCTTCACTCACTCTATTGGGGCTATGCACAGTAACTTTAGAGTAAGGGAGAGAGATTTGGTTTTTCATTTAACTAGTGTCACATGGATTGACCTTGTGCACCTGATTTTACTTTAGCAAAGAAAGGGGGTAGACTGGAACTATGTGGAAGATGTGACTTTAACCCTTTGCTTGCCCCCATGGTCCCAGACAGAATCTTCCCCACTCTCATGCAGGGTACTGACGATTAGAGGAATTATCACATTGGCAGCAATGGCAGCTTCCCTCTGACTGGAACTAGAACATGCCAACAGGATCAATTCTCATCAGAAACTTCAGACAAAGGGTCAAAGCCCTTAATTGTCCCTTTTCATCATCTTGATACAGCTCCCACCCCTATACTAGTTTCTAATTAAATAAACAAAAAAGCAGACACACATTGTCAGGCCTCATTACAAAGGACACATCTAGTTTGTCTCCCTGGCTAACCAATGGGGGCCAAGGCTGGTAACAGTTAACTTGGACTGTTATGCCTGCTCCTAACTCAGAACTGAGAAATCTCTGCCCTCCAGAGATGTTTTGAATTACATCTCCCATGTTCTCTTACCATTATTCATCATGCTTTGCTGATCTGAGAACTGAAGTCCAAAATGATTGCAGGCTCTAATATTCTTCTTCCCTGATCTAAACAAAGGCTCAAATCCTGCTCCCTAAAGCACCCATTTAAACCTGCAGCATTCTATACTTATTTCTAGCCACCACTAAGCCGGTAGTGGTAGTGAAGGTGGCATACATGGGGCTGAGGAAGTTTAGTGAGAGGATTCACCAGTGGCGGATTTTACCTAAAGCAAGTTTTTGGAGCAGGGGACAGAGGAATGTGATGGGGGCTCCTTGTTTTTGGACGTGCAAGAGATTGCCAGTGTCGATTTGTTGACATGGATTAGCAAGAGTGTCTCCTTAATTTTAGAAGAGGTAGCTGTTTTAGTCTGTGCTAGGACATCAGGCAAAAACAAAGCAAAAATTTAAATATAATAATTTTAGGGCCTTTGTGCCAAGACTGCTCTTCTAAAGCAAAAATGGACAAGTCTAGATCCTCAACCATTACAATAATGATTGGAAGACTACTTTAGCATTTGGTGGGTTTGTTACATTTTATGTTATCCTCTTGAAGAAAAAAACATCATTAAAGCATGATGGCATTTATACAGCCAGCCAGAAGAATCTGCTTGGAACAGATTACATTCACTTTAAAGACAGAATAAATTCTTGAAGAGAGGAGGTGTAGTTCTGTAGCATCTCTGCATGATGGCTGTACTGCATCACATCACAGAGAAGAGAGTGTCTCTTTCTTCCGCGTCTTTTCCATTCACTGAACAGATCAGCAGCCTTGTAAAATAGTTTATTAAACTATCTTCAAAAACAGTGGGGGAGGGAAGAGATTCTGATATCAGTAAAGGGTAGTTATCTTACAGAGTTAAACTGTCCCGAACCTCCCCTCCGCCCCCCCCTTTTTTTTTCTTTTCTTTTTTTTTGCATAAATACGCACACATTTCACCAGCAATTTGACTGCCTGAGACAAAGAGAACTGGGAAGGTGTCAGGGTACTAAATTATTCATTGTAAAGCACAGCAAGCCTGTCACACAAGTACAGAGGGAAAAGCACTAAGCAAGCATATGCATGTGCAGTTCAAAGATTAGTACACATTATTTAGAAATCATAGGAAGCTGCTGGCAGAGTACTAATAAGCATACCAAAACACACACACAAAACCAACCAACAACCTGCTTATAATAAGTGGTTAATTATGATTAAATATTTCTTGGTGAATGAACATTATGGGTTTTACTTGGTTGCTTTCTAGAACTGTGCACTAAACAGTAAGTTTACAACAAAGATCAAAACAGTTGTTATTTCAAGATGCGTTATCTTGAAATAACAACCTCTTTCTGCATAAATAAATAACCCAGAGTGTTTCCCTCACATATTGGCCAAAATCCTGTTGCTCAAATTCTGCCTGTAGAAGGGTGGTCTTGTCACTAGCAGGGGAAGAATTTTTATAATTAAAAACTTCCTTGTTCCATTCTATGGCCTGTACAGCTCACAAGTAACCAGTTTCTTTTTCTTTTTTTGAAACCAGGAAACAAAAGGAGGAAGTATTTAATTTTTTAAAAAAAAGTTTAATACATGTTTTAAAAAGTACATATGGCATCAAATGAATTCATATTTTCCAAGGATTGTTTAAATATAATATAAAGGTCCACCACATAGATGCAAAGTCCTCGGGGTCTGTGTTCACTCATCCAGCTGATGTGTAAGCTTCTGAAGAGTAACAATATGTGGAGCCTTTCATAATCAAGTTTTATAAGTAATGATGGATGTATCCTTCCAGCCCTGTGCAATGAGAAGACAGGCTGCCACTAATGAATAGATGATCAGTGGTTTTGCAAATACATTTACGTTGCAGTCCACCCCCAAATAGGAAGCAAACATAAAGCTGGGTCCATATAGAGTTTGGCTCAAGTAACAATGCCAATCTCTGAAATAACAGAGGATCAGAAAGAGGCTATAAAGGGGCAGCACCACCAAAGATCCCAATATGTCTCTGTATTTCCACAGCCCCACCAACAAAACTTGTTGCCATTCTTCTGAATATATGCCTATTTTATCAGCATGTAAGCCCACCTATGAATAAGTTCTACAGAGCTTTTTCTGACAGTTGTAGGCATAGTAGAAAAAGGTTTTGTTGACAAAATTGTATGCCAGTTGGCTTTCATTTATTTCCTCTCCTAGTTCCCATTCCCAAACAAATTTCAAGGCAGGAGAATGGGAAAACATTATAAAGACTAAAACTGTATATATCATCAGCACAATTCCTTTAACACAACATAGTGGTAGCAATAAAATAGGTTTAAAGAGAGACAAGGATCTAGTAGCCTGGATACATATTGTAGGAGATGAAATAAAATGGCTTAGCAGACAGATTCTTAACCAATTTAAGGTAAGGTTGCATTAGCAGCAGAGAGTGAGCTAATGTGTGATACTCTGGAATGGTCGGGGTTCAATTATAAAAAATCTCCCCCTGCGTGCCATCATCACCTGTGTCTACAGCTGTACATTAGGCAACAGGATTTTGGCTAGTTTTTAATATAAAGTGTAAGGTCATTTATAGTGTAGTGAGGGACAAATGAATACATTTCAGCTAACCCATCATCAGAAAAAGAAATTCCTTAAATGCATTTTCTTCTTTGCTTGTGTCAGAAGCAATCTGGTGGTTCTTCCAGAGTGAAAGGATCAGCTGACAGGTAGCTCTCATATTATTCAGGAAGGCTCTTTCCATTTCCCTCCTCTTAAATGCTGAAAATCTCTGATTGTCACAGCAGGAGCTCTTCACACCTCTCATAATTTGCAAATAACCTTGCTTTGTATTATTATTGGTCATCAGCAAGTAAATGCAGATTCTATTTGCAATTCTAATGACAGTCTATCTTAAAGGCATAGTTTGGTCCTGTGTTACTCTGTCAACTGTAATCACTACCTACCAGAAGCAACTATTTTTTCATGTATTCAGTGGAAAAAGGGAGGCAAAGTCAAGAATTAAGACTTTGCAAGAGCTCCTGAATCTCCTTCTCTTTCTTTGCTTAGTTCTTATTTTTCCCAGTTTAATAAGGTTATCATTCAAACTAGAAATCATCTTGTTTGAGAGAATCGATTCTCCACTTGCCTTAAAACCAATAACTGACAGATCTGTTAATCATACATACATTAACATGCAAAGAAAATGGATCCAGTGTAATTTGTCCAGGTATTTACATTGAGCTGTACATTCTGTTAGAAAAGCACTGCTATAAAAAGCATAATTTTGAGTGTACCAGTCAAAAAGCTAAAAGATTAGTAAGTAACTCACATCCAGTAACCCATTGGATAGCTGACCAAACTGTGTCATCCTGTGCTGCAGGGTTCCTATAAGCTTACCAGGTATCCTCAAAGGCTTTCACGGCTGGGATCTGATGGTTGTTGTGGGTTTTTCGGGCTCTTTGGCCGTGTTCTGAAGGTTGTTCTTCCTAATGTTTTGCCAGTCTCTGTGGCCGGCATCCTCAGAGGACAGGAGCCAGAGCACAGACAGAGTTCTGACTCCTGTCCTCTGAAGATGCCGGCCACAGAGACTGGCAAAACATTAGGAAGAACAACCTTCAGAACACGGCCAAAGAGCCCGAATAACCCACAACAACCAATTACCAGGTATCGTTCACTGTGAAAGTCTATAATTGTGGATAAGCTTCCTTGAAAGATAACTAATATTCTGCAATGAATGCTGCAGGAGAGTGTCTTCCCAAATCACACAAGGTGCAAGAGGTCTAACAGACTTTTCTGGAAAGTACAGGAGTTCCACAGCTAGTGACATGATGTAGAAATCATTTCATAAAGGTGGAAAGTTTGAAAATCACTATTTTAGTTCTTATCTTAGAATACTCTGGCTTGTGTGTGTTGCAGAGAAGCTCTGTTTTAGGCAGGTAAAGCCTCACTGTTATTGAAACACAGTCTAACCTTTATTGAATCATACTTCTAAAATGGTCACATCAAGGCCAATGACAAATGTGCCCCTGCGTTCACTGGGAAAGGAGGACGATTCACCAGGTTTTATCATCCTTTCTCTGTGCATATGCCTGATTGGACAATTTATTCTAACAGCCAATAACAGTGGGATACCTGGCCAGATTTGAAGAGTTTTTGCTTCTCTAAAGGAGATTGTCCCATAGACAATGCGAAGTTGCACAAAGATACTCACTCTAATCCTGCTCCATTGTCATCTTATTAAAAGGAGTGACTATATCAGCCATAACACTTAACCAAAACAAAGCTTTCTATGGTACATGCATCTTGCATACTTAATCTGCATTGCAATTTAAAATAATTTTCAAGTGCATTCAGGCTTATGAGCAACTCATTTTGTAAAATTCATGTGTATTCTTGCCTGCATATTGAGAGGTCAGGTTTTCTATTCCTGGAAACCTATTTATAAAGATGCTAATGAGAATGGCTTGATAGTTTGTCCTGTCTCAAGGAGGGTCTACAGAGGGTCTATAGAGAGATGCTCTGCAGGCAAAGACCAAGAATAGCTGATTTTCTTTCAATAGTCACTAGCTTCACTTAAGCACTGACTTTCATACCAGCTTTCTGCAGACTTTTATTTTTCTTTCTTTTTTAAAAAAGTATTTTTTTTCTTGATTTTTGTGCTTATATTTCAATTCCTTTTTCTTCTTTCTTCTTATCACTTAAACTCCTCCTGCAAATCAGGAGGGACATGCCATGAAGGGACATTGTCGAGAAAGGACTCTCAGTAGATTATATACAGCTATCAGAAGATGACTTGGCTTCTCAATTATTCCCTGCTATAATCTGCCTCCTGGAATAATGCAGGTCTTGGTCAACTGCATACTCCTACCCCCGCCGCCAAAAAAACAAAAAAACACAAACACCCTCAAAGAAACAATTCTCAACATCTTTAAATCTTTTACTCTGTCCAACCTACAAAGTGATTTAGTGCAACAGTAAGGAATAGGTGAAGTACAGCCCTCCTAGTCAGTGGCAAGACATTCTAGGAGCTGCATTCTGACAATATATGGAGAATGCCCATCACAGACACATAAGTTTGATGGAAATTTTAATAGTCACTGAAACATTGTTCATTCATTAATAAAATACATTAAAGGTAGGATATTTTGGATTGGGTGTGTTATGAGAAAACATGTTACAATCTTTTATAGACCTCAAGAATGATTTCAGTAGATTTTAATGCATTTGAATTTATTTATTTATATATTTTCCTATATTTTTCAAAGCTTTTAAAGAAGAAATTGCATTTCTGACATGTGCTAGGTACAAAAAAAGATTTTAATAGTTTAATTCTTTGCTCTTTATTGTGAGCCCAATCCAGATTATTCCACTCTTCTGTGCATGCTGCTTCTGGTGTGAGGAAATTCCATCTGTTTCTATTGCAAGGTTCCTTCACAATGCAAATAGCAGACTTGAGGGAGGGAGGGAATCTGAACTGGGACCACAGCAGGGAGCAAACAGTTAAACCTTACTACCGTGCACCATTCAAATTGCCAAACTGCATTTTTTTTAAAAAAAAAATCCATTTAGAGAATCACTAATTTCATTACTGATGTTATGCCTTTGAATGCATTTATTGTCTTGCTATCTGTATATTATATGCATTTGCTGGTTTCATTTCACACCATTTCAAAGAAACAATCCCAAATTGTTTGTATTTTAACTACAGTGCTGAATCTGCCTGTTATTATTAGAGTAACATCTGCTCACAGACAACTGACTGGGTTCACTAAAAGCTATTTTCATCATTTAAATGGAAACATGATTAGTTATTTAACCACAAAAATAATCCGAATGTTGCAACCTTTTCTTAGTCTGTGCCTTTGTTTGTAATTGAACCAATAATATGTCTGAAGAGAGTCCAGGCCCTTGAGATTTAAGCATGGTTTTATTTATTTAATTTTTTCAATTTGGAAACGGATTTATTTTGGATACAAAGTACATCCAAAACTGATGGCACTATACAAAAATGTTTTCTATGATATAACAATATATTGCACATGAGTTTTGCATTGTAAGCACATCCTTTAATTTGCAGAGAGCAGGAATGGGGACTCAAGTCATGTGCCTCACTCTTGAGCTGGATTTAAGTTGCACCAGCAACTCGACTCAGACTCAACTCGGGGTGTTTTTCCCCCGCAATGATTTGGACTCGATTTGCAACATGGACCCATTTTTCCAAGTCATGTTTTTGAGTCCCCATTCTTTCAATGAAGGACACCACAAACCTGGAAGAAGCATTGTGACACTCACCAGAAGATGCATGAGAGGCAGGGAAACAGTGGCAATTTTTTATTTATTTATTTAATTTATATCCAGCCCATCTAGACCGAAGTCTACTCTGGGCGGCTAACAACACTCAAAAATAATAAAATAAAATAACAACATTACTAAAATTGAAAAGAGCAAATAAATTAGGTATTGACAAGAGGGAAGGCCTGCCTAAAGAGCTAGGTCTTGAGTTGTCTCTTAAAAACACTCAGCGAGGGAGCCAGACAAATTTCTGGAGGGAGATTGCTCCAGAGGCAAGGGGCCACTGCCGAGAAGGCCCGCTTTCTTGTTCTTTCTCTTCGGGCCTCCCTCGGCGTTAGGATGAGGAGTTAGTGACAGGGAGAGAGGATTTTCAAGAAGGTGGGGAGTGGAGGGGTAAGGAAAGGTGAGGCAGGCCCAGCAGACGGGACCAAAAGTGGGTGGTTCACAAGCCTTAGACCTCCCTAGAGACACCCCACACAGAACCCACCCACCCCTCCTTTTTTAAAAAAAGCTTGTTTTTAAAATGAACTCACACTTGAGGTTTGGGACTCAGGACTTGGTACCAAAGACTTGGACTCAGACTTGGAACTTGGATCCAACACTTGCCAATATCCTTGGTAGACAGCATTATAATGGTACATTTTGACATTTACATGCTTTTGATTAAAAGCGTAAGGAGCATGTGGCCCTATTGATAGTGCTGGACTACTACTCCCATAGCCCTTGCCTACATAACATTGGGAAAAGATAATCGGAATTAAATTCAATCCAGAGTTGTAATCCCTTATCCCTGATGTAAATAATAATTTAAAAAATACAACAAAACGTAATCAGAATAATCCAAAAGAACCAGAAATCACATTATGATTTTAATATCACAGTGCCAAACAGAGGTTTGCCTACACAGTGATAACAATGCCAACATGTTTAGGGGTTGTTTTTACACCTTCTGAAGTCCTCACCAAAAACATCTCCCATTCTTTCTGGCAAAACTGCCACACAAATATTTGGTACTGGAGTAACGGGTTAAATCCTTCTACTTTAGCTCTCAGGTTGTTGCTACAACAACTTACTTTAACTTGGATAAGAATAAGAATAATTGCATATGGAGTTTGAATCAGCTGGAGTTACTCTACCAGTTATTCTAGACTGTCAGCAAAAGAAACAACAGACCACTGCTAAGGTAGAATCTGTAGTTCACTGATAAACCCAATTCCACCCAACACTTCAAGCAGTGTTGATTTAACCTGACACTGCCTCATAGCATTAACATGTGTCTGAAATTCTGAAGGAACATTCTTGATCTAATTATCCAAGTTGGCTTCCAGACTCAGGTGGGTGTTTTGTTGTTCCTGCATTGCTCATTTCTAGTCCAGACTGAGTCACCATAATGTTCTTTTAAGAACAAACATTTATAACAAAAGCCAACAAAATGAAAGAGATCTCCTTGCATGACTCGCAAAGTTTTCCTTGGAGCCAAAGAGAATCCAGATGTTGACACAGTGCACTTCTAAAATTCATTTCCTAGCTTTAACTTTGTTTTCATTTTCTTTCCTCATATGTATCAATGTGTATGAAGCAGCAATTAACAGAGAAGTACATAAAGCTCTGAGATAAGTAAATTTTCAAATGTAGGATGAATTTAAGATTTGATTTAAGGGTGATTTTATGGGGTGGGTAGGGTTTGTTTGTTTTCTTTTTATATGTTTTATATGGTTTTAATAATATTTTGTAAGCTGCCCAGAGTAGTAGCATGTTCACTAAATGGGCAGCGTATAAATCTAAATAAATAAATAAATAAATAAATAAATAAATAAAAATTTGATTCTAAAGCCACACTATTCCGAAAAACATGTGGCCCTTCTTGCCTAGTCTCTTCCTCTTCTAAATTGTGCTTTAGCCTGTGGTCTCTCCTCTTCACAGTGAAAGTATGGCCTTCCCCAAGTTGGTATCTTCCAGGTATGCTGAACTACAGCTCCCAAAATTGCCACCAAGCATAAAGCAAATATATGCCAAACTGAGATTATCCCTTCAGGCAATTTTCTGTATAACCAGAAGTTTCTGTGGTAATGTTTGTGGAATTAATAGTTTCCAGTAACTGCTATAACACATAATAATATCTATTTACCAGGGACATAGAAGGACCCTCCTCGAAGAGTGGAATGCATTGCGAGTACACCCGGGCATCCCCTAGGCGAGTGGAGGCAAACCTTTTTGGGCTCGCGTGCCCAAAATGAGGGGGGGGGGAAGAAACCAGTGGCTGCCGTGCCGCCCGGAAGTCTGGAACCGGAAGTGGCGGTTTCAGGGGGAATCATAGGGACAGACCCAGAGGACCAGGAACAGGAAGTTTAAGGGGGAATCATAGCGACGGACCCAGAGGACGAGGAAGTGGCAGCGGAAGGGGGAATCCCGGCTGCCGGCTCATAAGGTTTACCTCCACAAGGGAGGGTGGGTGGGCCAACACTGGCGTGCCATAAGAAAGGGCTTCGCGTGCCACCTGGGGCACGCGTGCCATAGGTTCGCCTACACTGCCCTAGGCAATGGTGTCCAGCTGGCCAATCCTTCACTTCCAGACGTGCTGCACTGCAAACTTGCTGATAAGCAAAATGATCCAACAGTCCTTTTAGGACCACAAATGACAATAATTTCTAACATTTTGTTTTTTTATGTTTACCTATGTTTCACATATGCCCACAATTACCTCTCCCAATCCTTTAGCACCCATTGGTATCCCATCAATTAAAGTGATTGCATGGGAGCCTGAGGACCTTAGAAAAGAAGTCAGAAACATTTAATTTCCCAAGCATTGCTACTGGTGGTGATGTCTTCAGCCTTACATGGTGTAAATTATGCAACAGGATTTCAGTCAGTATAGGTTCAACTTACCACTTAACTAGGACATCCAAATCCTATACACATTTGCTCAGTCCAGTTTATTATACAGAACTATGGTTGTTGAGTGAAGAATTAATCCATACTTTTCTGAATTTATCACTTAATTGATTTGATTGGCTATCACCTACATATGAAATTCTGTGATATTTTCCAGTTAAAATACAGTACATCAGCATAAACTATGAGGGGAAAGCTATCTGCAATATTATCTCCTTTTATTAGTATACTAAAACAGCATAACTAAAAGCCACAGAATAGCAAAATTTCTATCTCAACCCTGCATTATCCATTAAAATTGGACCACTCTTAGTCAACCAGTACACTTCTGTTGATAAAACTAGCAATTGAACTGCCTCGGGATTTCAGAACTTTACACAGCTGTACAAATAAGAATTGGATGTTGTTGAAAAGTCTTATATTCTAATATCCTGGTTAAAAAAGCAAACAAAAAACAAAGTCAGTTTCCCTGCTATACAGTTTTAGTGAGTAATGGGCAATTGCATCACTTCTAAATTAGCTATTCTGAAATTATTCAAATTTATGAGATTATGGTATATAGTGCCTGCCTTTTAATTATTCATCTGGAATTCTGCAACTCTTTTTTTTTCATCAAACAAATTTTTATTACACATTTTTAAAAATAGGTTGCTTGTTCCACTTATGCTAAGACTCTTCTGTCACTGTCTGGGAACTTCTAAGGATTAGGGTCGTAGCTATGGAGTTCTGAGAATGTAAAAAAAAATGTTTCAAGTTGCATATTATTCAATTGAAAAATGGGATACTTTACAGTCTTTTTCTCTGGTAATGTCTAATCTCCTGCTCAACGAAATTTTCCTCTAAACAGAAATGCTGAATTTCTCAGGCAGGGAATCTATTTATATCAAGACTGCCTTTGTATCCTTTTCTTTCATAGTTTAAACCTTCTGCTTATGCCAGGTTCTGTTTCATAGAAGATCTTGGAAATTTGCTAGTTGCTCTATGAATCAGTAACACCAAGGTAATATCGGACTGTAATGATTTTAAATGCCATGCTTGTAAAATTATGTGTTCTTCAAAATGAGCTCTAATAAACATATAATCTATTGTAAACTATTTTCCCTCATGAATTAACATGCCATATCATCTAACAAAAAGTTCCTAAACATGGGCTGAAATCCTGCTGCTTAGTATAGTAAGTTGCAACTAGAGGCCCTTTGGATCAGTGGAACTTATGGAGGAGGTGACTCACCAAAATCGCACTGATTCAATGGATCTTTTCTAGTTGTAACTTTCTATGCTAACTCAAAGGATTTCAACCATGTAGATATAAATCTGATAAATATCAAGGGAATCTATAGACAATCAAAGTACCAGAACCATTATTTAGACTGCAATCCTATGGTCACTTAGAGCATCAGTCCAGAATCTTACTATAGACTTTCCTCACTGCCTATAGCAGTGGTCGGGGAACAGGGGTAATTTACCCCAAATGAGGTAAAAATGAAAATCCTGGGGGTAATGAGGACGGTTGCGGCAGTGCGACCGTCCTCATTACCCCCAGGCATTTTATTTCCGATGATGCAGAGAGAGAGGCGTGTATTCACAACCCTTCCTGTGCCGGGATGGCAGAGGCATCTGCGGGCTGAAAAAAGGAACGTTTCTCGCTTCCTCTGGGCGGCTTTGCCTGTCTTCATTTTATGTAACCCTTTCCCCGCCACCTCCTCTTCCTCTGCCCCTGCCCTCCTTTTATTCAAATAAACGCCAGGCCTGGTCCAATCGGAAGCCACCCCTGGTCCATGAAGGACACACGCCCACACCCTCCCCGCCGCTCGGGATGTGTGTAGGTCACACACACCTACACATTTTTGGCTTGAAAAGCTACGATCCTCCCTCCCCTCCTCCTTTTCCGGCTCGTTTTTCCCTACCAGGGTCTTCTCGAGCATCGCCTCCTCCCCCCCCCTTGGGCAGGAGATCCATTGAACGTTTCAAATATCTCTTTATGTTTTTTTTAAGACTTAAATCAGATTTAAAAACAATCAGAGAGCAAGAGAATCAACCCTCCCTCCCATTTTGAAGATATTAAACCGGTCTCTGTCCATCACAGAGCAGATCGGAACACATCCCTGTTCTCTGAAGGCTGGGCTCTTTCCCCTCCCCCTTTTTTTTAAACAGGGGTCAGTCCCTTTATTTTGATTTCTAAAAAACCGATTTTCCACTTTTTCTTTATACTGGAGGTCAGAATAACCACTTTAATTTTTCTTCCCCTCCCCTCCCCTTTCTTTTCTTTTCTTTTTTACTTCCATAAATGTATGGGGGGGGGGAACCCAGACTGAAAATTAGGAATAGCCCTCCCCCACCTCATTAATACATTTTTAAAGGACATGCATCCAGGGCATCAGACCATGCATGTCCCAATCTGCTCCCTCCCCTATTGATCGGATGTTTTGGAAAAAAACACGACTGCACATTTGACATTTTAAACATGTATTGTGCCATTATATTTTTCTCCCCTCCTTTTTATTTTCTTGAAAATGAATAGGTGAGACCCTTTTCTGTACCTTGAGCATAAATAGGGAAGAAGGATGAACTGGGAGGGATGGTGGCGTTGAGTGGCCAGAGCTGGGGGGGGGGGGATATATATATATACTGTCAATTGTAATGTAAATTGTAAATAGACACACACAAGAACATATAAATGTAAATTAGAATCTAAGATGATGATGATCCTTTGCCTAAGTTCTCTATGTTTTGTGATACAACCTGTACAGGAGAGCGGGCTCCCATGGTGGGCTTGCAAACAGCAACACACCCAGCTGCGTGTATGATTTCCTTCCTTTCAAATCAAGGGGGTAACGTCGGCATATATAAGTTTTTTGGGGGGTAAAAGGTAAAAAAGTTCCCTGACCCCTGGTCTATAGAGAGGGAAATCCATGAACAGAGAAGGAGAATGCTTGAAACAGTTTCCTGATAGAGGCTTTCTTATTGCCGTTAACAAGAACCTCTGTCTTCCTCACTGGCAAGAGAAGAACAAAAAGGGGCATGCCAGGGCACATCTATGGAGGCCTTGGAACAGTCAAACTCAAAGTTCTCTCTTTTTTCTGCAGCATCCCTTCAAAAAGGTGTGGTGGTGAATCCCCACCATCATCACTTAAGGGAACATGTTTTTAAAACTCCAAACAAATAAAAACACTGTTTCCTCTTCTCTCTTGTCCTACTTACCTCTATAAATTCTTGCCTCTCCCAGCACCTTGTGACTGTTCAATGCATAAAAGTCTTCTGAAGCATATTCCTTAGCTTTGTGGTCTCTTTTGAGACTTTTTAATATAACTGCTGGCAGAACTTGGGGAGGGGATGCCATAAAACTAGACTTTGAAGTCTCCTTTTCCTTGGCTTTTTGCTTTACTGTTGTTTACAGGAAATATTGCTTGGCAAACAAACAGCAAAGCAACAGATTCCAAACCTACTGCCTTAACTAAGTGGTATCACAGAAGTTAGTTTGGAAGTTGGTGGAGAGAATCCTTTTACTAAGAGAGAGAACCATGACCAAAATACATTCCAATATATTAACTCATGGTGGTTGCTCTTAAACTTAATGAAAAGTTTTCAAAACAGTTACTGTTGTTATAAACAATGGGTAAAAAAACATAATTGCAATGTACTTACATATAAAATAAAAGCAGTATCTTTTTCACATTGTCATTTTTATTTGTAAGGATTCAGATATCCCCTGCCAAGAACTGATTTTATCCCTTTCCATCTGCTAACCTGCAGATTCAATTTGGTAAGTCCACCCACCATGTGCTTCCCAGAAACTATCATCAGGAGTAATAACAAGTAAGCAATGATTCCCATCTCTTTGGTGGGCAACTCTCTCTGACACTTATTCTTCATATATCTTCCAACTTTGATTTTATTACATTAGTACAGTTATTCTACCATGTATAGTTTTGTGTCATTTACCTTATTAAAGTGTCAAGATGACAAGAAAGTATTTTCTTTTCCCCAAATAAGAATCTTTCCAATGAAACAATGCAAATGGAAATACTAACAACCTCCCAAAATTCATGCCAACTATAGAGATAGAATGTAGGGTGTATTTTTTAAGCACACAAAGAAGTACCAAAATAATGCAACTTTCTCTGGGTCATCTTGCTTGTGGCACAGAACCCTGATAAAACCAAATTAAACAATGAATGGCAAAAAGTTAAAATAGAATGAGGAGGCTAAAAATCAAAACAGATGTATTTGTATCCTTTTAAAAAAATTAACATATGAGCTTCTCTAGATCTTTCTACACATTCAGCCTATAATTTCTATTGAAGATGATCAAGCACTGTACCTCCTTGACAGGGACAGGACTCCATAGGGTCCCTTCCAGCTCTGCAGTTCTAAAATAATGATGATGATGATCTAACATCTACAAAAACTGCTGGATAGCTCCGGGGTTTAGGTACCTGGCTGCAGAGCCAGAGGTTGGGAGTTCAATTCCCCACTGTGCCTCCTTGACAGGGACAAGACTCATTGATCCATTGGGTCCCTTCCAGCTCTGCAGTTCTAAGATTATTATTATAACATCTGGTGGAAAATAAGGGACCATCATCCACAGTACCCTCTATCCTACCAATCTTCAGAGTAGATTTACCTGGGCAGTATATGTGGTCATTCCTATGCAGCTCCATCATGATAATTACTTACTTTATAAACTACAGTCAAGGTACTTACTTTTAAAAGCTTCTAATATAAGTAAGAAAAAACCCTTCTGAAAGGTCTGCATTGGGTAAGTTTATTTGTTCATTCATTTCAGTGTCTTTAATAAGTAAACACAGAAAATGTAGATATGAGGTGTATACATACTTTGAGGTGAACTTTTAAAATGTCCACTCTAATGGCTCTTTAAATAACACGCACCCAATAAATAGCAGAGAATGTCCATTGTGATTATCCTGTAAATCAGGGGTCTCAAACATGCGGCCCGCGGACCATTTGCGGCCCGCCGGATGATAGTTTGTGGCCCCCGCCTTGCCTGCCCCCCCCTGAAGCGCCCACGCGTCCTCTGCTGTCAAGAGTCAAAAAAAGCCTCACCTCGCTCGCCGGCTCTCTCCCAAGACAGCGCCTCTTGCACCCTCCATCCGGAACTGCAGCCTGCCTGCCAGCCCGCCTATCTGCCGGCTGGCAGGCTGCAGTTCCGGATGGAGGGTGCAAGAGGCGCTGTCTTGGGGGAGAGCCGGTGAGCGAAGCGCACTGCCGGCCCTTTTCCCCGAGCCGCCACCAAGTGATGCCTGAGAGCGGAGCTCGCTCCCGGCCCATCCTCGAAGAAGAGCGCTTCCAAGCCGCCAACAGCAGCTGCCGCCGCCCCTTCCAGGAAAGCGGCTCTCTGGCTCTCTTTCTCTCTCGGCACTCCCAGCACCAGCCCGGCCAGCGGCCGCCTCAGCGCCCGGCGGTGCTTCATCCTCCTCCTCCTCCTCCTCCTCTTCGTCCTGCTTCAGCCGCCTCGGCTCTGGAGGCTGCCTGGGCTCACCTCACAAAGTTTGCTCCTCTGTCGTGGTGGGGGGTAGCTGCTGCTGCTGAGTACGCCTTTTTTGATGGGGGGCCCTCAGAGGAAGGTTGCCGGACCTCCGTGTGTGTGTGTGTGTGTTTGTGTGCGTGCGCACGCACGTGCGCACCTGTGGGGTCCCCCCGCCCCATTCTGTTTAATTTCGCGGGTACCAGTGGGGGCTTTTCTCCTTTGGCAAGGCGAATTCTGTGAGGGTTTTTTTTTTTTTAATTTTATGTCGTGCCCTCCTCCCCCCCCCCCGCTAGGTGGTCGCAGGTGCTCCCTCCCTTCTCCGCTTCTTCATCCTGCTGCTGCTGCTGCTGGTGGTAATGAAGAAGGAGCCGGAGGGGGTCGTGGCCGGCGACGAGGGCTCACGCGCCCCTCCTCCTCCTCGGAGCCCCAGCCGGGCTAAGGAAACTCCTGGGTGGCTTCCTCGGGCTCTTGCTCCGCTTGGCGGAAAATCTGATGCAGCCCAGCCTCACCCAGACTCTGCCTCCAGCGGCCCCCGGGTAAATTGAGTTTGAGACCCCTGCTGTAAATAGTGTGGCAAAGAAGTAACTGACATCCATCTAGATAGACCAATACAGTTTACCTTCAATCAAAGCTGGAAGAACTTTGAAAAGAACAATTACCTTCTCTACAAGATAATTTACCCAACATTTTAATGAAAGAGACCCACTAAAAGAAAACACCATATTAGTTTAATACCATTCCATATGACTTCTCACAAGGCTTGCAAATAAATCTCTGTATCAGTTGCAATTTGATTGTTGGAAAACTATAGATCTATACATGACTAATTACCGTACAATTGCACTCATTTCATGCGCTAGCAAGGTTATGCTCAAAATCCTACAAGGTAGGCTTCAGCAGTATGTGGACCGAGAACTCCCAGAAGTACAAGCTGGATTTCGAAGGGGCAGAGGAACTAGAGACCAAATTGCTAACATGCGCTGGATTATGGAGAAAGCCAGAGAGTTCCAGAAAAACATCTACTTCTGCTTCATTGACTATGCAAAAGCCTTTGACTGTGTGGACCACAGAAAACTATGGCAAGTCCTTAAAGAAATGGGAGTGCCTGACCACCTTATCTATCTCCTGAGAAACCTATATGTGGGACAGGAAGCAACAGTTAGAACTGGATATGGAACAACTGATTGGTTCAAAATTGGGAAAGGAGTACGACAAGGCTGTATATTGTCCCCCTGCTTATTTAACTTATATGCAGAATACATCATGCAAAAGGCTGGACTGGAGGAATCCCAAACCGGAATTAAGATTGCCGGAAGAAATATCAACAACCTCAGATATGCAGATGATACCACTCTGATGGCAGAAAGTGAGGAGGAATTAAAGAACCTCGTAATGAGGGTGAAAGAGGAGAGCGCAAAAAATGGTCTGAAGCTCAACATCAAAAAAACTAAGATCATGGCCACTGGTCCCATCACCTCCTGGCAAATAGAAGGGGAAGATATGGAGGCAGTGACAGATTTTACTTTCTTGGGCTCCATGATCACTGCAGATGGTGACAGCAGCCACGAAATTAAAAGACGCCTGCTTCTTGGGAGGAAAGCGATGACAAACCTAGACAGCATCCTAAAAAGCAGAGACATCACCTTGCCAACAAAAGTCCGCATAGTCAAAGCTATGGTTTTTCCAGTAGTGATGTATGGAAGTGAGAGCTGGACCATAAAGAAAGCTGACCGCCGAAGAATTGATGCTTTTGAATTGTGGTGCTGGAGGAGGCTCTTGAGAGTCCCCTGGACTGCAAGGAGAACAAACCTATCCATTCTGAAGGAAATCAACCCTGAGTGCTCACTGGAAGGACAGATCCTGAAGCTGAGGCTCCAATACTTTGGCCATCTCATGAGAAGAGAAGACTCCCTGGAAAAGACCCTGATGTTAGGAAAGTGTGAAGGAAAGAGGAGAAGGGGACGACAGAGGACGAGATGGTTGGACAGTGTCATCGAAGCTACCAACATGAATTTGACCCAACTCCGGGAGGCAGTGGAAGACAGGAGGGCCTGGCGTACTCTGGTCCATGGGGTCACGAAGAGTCGGACATGACTTAACGACTAAACAACAACAAAAAATACTTAAAATACTTAAAATACTAGAGCTTCAACATATAGAGAACTCTTCAGAATGAAATGGTCCAATTAAGCATATAATAACAGTTGTTTTAACAGTAAGATTTTTTTAAATTCAGAATTTAAAAAAATGGATTCTGTGTAAACATTATGGCACAGTTAGGATGAGTGCCCAAACCACAGTCTGGAGGAGTGAGAACAAGCCACAGATTAATGCTTTGCATACTCCACTTTTTGTACAATTTCCCTCTCCATTTTCAGTCTATAAACAACCACCATGATGAAATCTGTAAATGTTATAGTAAGAGGTTGCCATACCAACAAGAATCAAAAAACGTATTTGAATTGGTTTTCTGATTCTTACCTAAAGAGAAAGTGACTTAGTTTGGGACGTCACAACAAATTATAGTTAACATTGAACAAGACACAAACAGAGGAGCTGAAAAGAGTGTGGAGACTCAGAATTTAGTAACTTCTAACCCATTTAAAATTGATTCTAATTAGACTACAAATATGTAAACCATTTTGATGTTATAAAATGCCCCAAATCCAGTTGGGGACTTGGTGCAATTTCCTATGCAACAGCTCCTTATGCATGTAATTGTATTTATGATCTGCTTAGGAACATGTATGATCTGAAGAATACTGAAGCAATCTTACAGTGCTCCACCCACAAAGTACCCACACAAGCTAAAGACTGCTCCCTTAACAAAATGGCTCTGCACTTGCTAATAGGATTGTGGCCACTGAAACTATGAATATACTTTTAAAGTTAAGATAATTCTGCATCCCTTTCAAGATTATTCAGTTATTGCTAGACCTAGCTAGCACAAGACACTGTCTTTACTTATTTCTGATTATTCAGTATAGTTCTACAAACTACAGCTCCAAAAAACCTCTAGAAATATAACTTATAAGGTACCAGAAGACAGTTCTGATTCCCAGGAAATGAGTAAAAAAACCACTAAGCACACAGAAAAGTAATACTATGAGCAAGAAGTTGTATAAAACTTAAGTTGATGGCCATTTTATTGGAAAATCATGAATCCAAGATCTGACTTAATTGGCAAAGCAATGATGAGCAAAATGACTGGGAAAGGTTCATGGAACCCCCACAAAAAATTATGACCAAAATTCAGGAAACAACCAGGATGAGGAAAACACAATTGTTAATAAAGGAGGTCCAATGCTTAGGTAGTATGCTCCTAAGTACATTTGACATTTCAGAAAAGCTTCCCAAATGGTGATACAGTGTGTGTTTGTGGACAATCAAGGCAAAATACACAGGGAAGCTTTCTATCCCTATTGAATAAGTGGAAGGACCATCAATGAAATAAGTCGGTTTGTTTTGCTTCCAGACTTTTTATTTTTCCAGTTTACCAGCCACAACATTTTCAGCCAAGTCTGAAAAATCTGAGTATTCTAATGTTAAACGGCTGGGCTTTAAGTAAGCAAGAAACTGAAATAAATACAGTCTTGGACTGCTGCCCATAACACTAGAGTTGGTGATTTAAACATTGACTATTAAATGATCCTAATGAATTCAACCATCAAAAAGCTAAGCAAGTAAATACAAAACCCAGGCTCTTTTTATGACAACAAAAGAAGTAAATTAATTTGCAAGATTCTGAATTATCCAGCATTGCTATTATATAAGTGCAAGCTAAATGTAAATGTTTAAAAACATGTTTTCCAAACCTCATTTTTAAAAATAAGTATGCCTTTAACAAGATTTTGTTTTGTTCAATTATGACCAGTGATTTCCTATTCCTGCTTACTAATATGAATGTAAAAAAAAATATGAATTCACATAAAAAGAACTCCTCCTTTTTTACTGTGCTTTAATCACCATACACGTGACTACAATTATTGTTAATTGAGATGGGCATGAATCAGAAAAATGGTGATTCATTTTGATTCATGATTCATCAAGTCTGACAAATTACGAATTATGAATTTACGATTTTTCCCCTGAAAATCGATGAATTGATTTGTCAGCTCGTTTTTGACATTAAAACCCTATAAAATACTCCCCTCTATGCACCTATAGACACCAAATTCACAGAGAAACTTCCCCTGACTCTTCTCTACAAGCCCTGCAAGATTGGTGAGGTTTGGGTTTCAGATGTCTGAATTATACACCCACAAGAAGGGACCCCCAGGAAAGTCCCCCCAGGCACCTATAGATGCCAAAGTCATAGAGAAGCTTCCCATGACTCTCCTCTATGATACCTCATAGACACATTTGGTGAAGATTGGGTTTCAGACATCCAAGTTATACACCCACAAAATGAGTCCCACCAGGAAAGTACCCTTTAGTGGCTGGCTTGGGATAGCTCTGCTGTAGCCTGCTGCAAATCCAGACAGCTACAGAAATGCTTTAACAAGCTGCAATCAAAGGCTGATTGCCAATTTCCTCTTTTCTTTCTGCTGCCACTTCTGTGGTTGGCTAAAGCAAGTTCCCCGGGAGAAACCACTCTCTAGGTGCAAATTCACAGCAGATCTACACAGATTTTTTCCCCTGTGTAGTTGCACCTTCAATTAGCTAGGACCATGCACTGTTTGATTTCGATCTTTTAATTTTATTATGCTGAAAGTACCCCACAGTTATTATGAAGGTTTACGAGGCCAATGTGATTATGTAAGTTTTATACAGAATATCACTATGAAAAATTGCAAATAGCCTTTTTAATGTGTGAGACAGAACACAACTGTGGAGTAAATTCATTTGTTAGCACCAACTAATGTAGACTGATTGAATAGGTGAGATTTGTTAATGGAACACTTACATAAGTCCTACTGATGCAGTGAGTCTACTCTTAACATTTGGGACTAACAATTGGTTTAGTTCTTTAAATGTGGGCTGCTGTTCTATAGAACAGAAAGCAATGTATTGAAACAGGTGTTGTGCTAATGGATGCATCTCCATTCAAGGGCGTTCACAAATCAATACTCGCTTTTTTCCTATAAATGTAGCTGGAAGAAAATTATTCAGTTACATACTCTTGGTTTTTCATCACTCTTTGTTCTTACAATGAAGCAATCATACACTGTATTTTTAATTAAATAATTCAGAATAGACAGAATTAACTGGCATAAACTAATCATGCTTGTTCACTTCTAGTTCATAAGATGACATTTTGTAACAGTCAATTTAGTCACAGAATTTGATGTTACACTTGGACTTTACATCCAGACACATTAGCAAGATTCATGGGATGCAGCCTTAGCTGCAGGAAGGCTGTGGACATCTGGAGTGACACACTTTGACCACCCTGCTATTTTGTGTGTCTGTGTATTTCCATGTAAGTGGGCTGTGGATTAATTTTAAATAAACTCTCTGTCTAGTTTGCAGGCTTGACTGGTGGGACAGAAGAACACATATAAACCAGTGTTGTGCAAGATACTGATCCAACTGCACAACATGGGAAAAGAATGACCAGCACCACAGAAAAGTGTAAGCCGGTTTTAGGGAGACAAGAGTGAGAATGTTTACCACCGTCAGCAACTGTAAGCCAATCAACCTACTGCAGACAAGTTAAGATTCTAGCAAACAAAACTCAGATTTTAGCAAACAAAACTATTGTGTCAAATATGAATTCAAAAGAAAAAAAAATTACATTCCTTTTGTAAATGTGTGGGTCATTTGTGACCACCTAGATGTTGCTGGCTATACAACATGCTCTATTAACAGGGCTAGCCCTGCCATGAAGCAGTGAAGCATGGAAATGGCAGATTTGTTGCTCTCCCTTGATTTGGCAGGGCCATTGAGACTCTGGAGAGTTGCTCTGCCTGTTCCATCCAGGAGGAGACTTCTCCTTTGCTTGCTTTTTCACATCTTTGCAGAACATGGATGCCACCACAATGTCCCCCCTATACAGGAGGGTAGTGGTCAGTGACAGGTACTGCTGTATTCCCTCCCTTTTTGAAGTGGATAGGAAAGGTAGGGGAGAGGGGGGAAAGTACATACCCCTGTTGCCTTCCTCTTGGGTAGGACAGGCAGGCAGTGTTTTGGCAGAACATCCTCTTGGATTGATAAGAGAAATACAGGTGGCAATTATTATGTTTGTTTCAGATGGGGGTCAGCCATACACGTTCCCTGTAATTGGGAAGCTGCCCCAAATAAAGGAACAATTGTCAGGCCCTGCTTGCTCCTCTTTAGGTGAAAGGAAGGAGTTTAGATTGGGGGTAGGAGGCATTTGTTTAGCCTTGTAGAGCAGTCAATGAGGGGGCTTGCTTTCCACTTCAAGTGGCGAAGGAGCTGGCACCACCCCACATGTAAATACCAAATATTTTTCTAAAAGCCAAAATTAGCTGAACTGAGGGAAATGTTGTAGTCAGACAAATTCAAGGCTTTACTTAGCACTTGTTTTCTTCCAACACTTTGAAATATTTAAGGATATACAAATTATATACTTCCTTTATATTGTTTACATTTTAAAGCCACAATTCGATGATCCAGATCTCCCTTGAAGCCAGGGAGACATTTGCCTTTGGCTCTCCCTTTGAAGACTCCAGAGAAACTCTAGACTCCCTAACTTCAAAGAAGAGAATTTGCCAGAGTTGGGTCAGGGAGTGATCTAAGTAATGATGTGGATCCATAGGTCTTCTGGACTCCAACAACCCCTGGTGGTATCAGTTGGTTTCAGTGGGAGAAATCTAAAAATCAAAAACAGCCAGAAAAGCGAGAAATTAAGTGGTGCAGGCATGGGCCCAGCAGGCATTGAGTGTCATGAAGGATCTGATGTCAGAGCTCTCTGTTTCCTACACTAACTTTACTGTAACTGAAGATCCATACATAAGTATATACACTTTCTCAGTATTCTTACGGGGGGGGGGGGGAATAACCTGGCCTTGGGTTCCCTCATCAGGAGAAAGGCAGCCTACAAATGATACAAATAAAAATAAATGATGTTACCATACTTCTTCCTTTAAGTTTTCTGTGGATTGGAATCTAGACTAGTTTGATGAACTTTGGTCACACTGAAATCAAGGAAACAAATATTAGTCCTGCTGACCCTAAACTTCTATGTGTTTCAATGGGAACCAAGTACATCAACTTAAGTTTAGATTTTTATTTGGATCTAATCCTATACATTTTCCTTTGGTATAACTGGAACTTCACTTCTCTACACTAACTGAAAATGTCGCATATCAGGAGGATCAAAGGCTTGGGTCCAGTTTTGTCCTTCATGAGACAAAAGGGCTCCTTTTATTCACAGAAGAGTATTTGGTCCTGTATTGGTTCCCACTGGCAGGAAAGAGGGAGGGGGAACCCATTTTAGCCAATTCTTCTGCAAGCTTGCTTCCCAAACCTCAGAAGTAGTCCAGAAGGTGCATTAATATTCAAGAACATTTTCCCCAGAGTGTATGACGGGTTTGCAAGGGAAAGAAGAATCAGCAAAAACCCCCACCACCCAGCAGGAACATCCCATGGTTGATGCAGCATGAGTGATCCAAAGATCATAGGATCTTTGAACTGAAGCCAAGGTGTCCAGTTTTTTGACCAATCTGCATTTGGTACAGCAGGGAATCAACTCTGCCTGAGACCTTCTAAGTAGAATAGATATCAGCAGGGTTAATGGGAAACATTGGATTTTGTGTTTGACACATAGAAGCAAGGGTAGGTCACAGCCCAAGAAGTGGACTCCCACATCCCTTCAGGGTAGGACCTTCACCGCTGCTCATATAAGGGGCTATCCCTGCATATATGGCAGTTCTAAGAATTAGTTGCCAATACTCTCTTCACGTTCAAATGTTATCTTGACATCAGAGATTATTTTTATAAGAGATGCTAAAATTCAAGTAGAATAAATTACAGTATTTGCATATGAAAGAAGGTCATTGTAGAAAAATACAAAGGTCTTTTCAAAGACATTTAGTAAGCTATCAGGCATTAAATGGTAGAAAGAATTCCTTCCCCCAAAAAAACATCTGTTGACCCCTTCAATCATTTTTCAGTTTATTATTGGAATAAAAACTAAGTTTGCAAGAGTGGCCTTGTGTTCACAGTTGTTTTCTATTCTACTCTAGTCGTTCTTTCCTTTTCTTTTGTACCTATGTGCAGAGTTTACACTTTGAGGATAAAGCTCTTATCTCCACCTGGATAAGAGTTAAAGGGCAAGGTGGCTTTATGTGAAAAATGTCAACAGTAATTTTTCTTCAAGAGAAGACATAACTCTATAAAGAAAATGGTAAGACTTGTCAGGAGGAGGTGCTGCATTTCATAAATTGCTTTTAAAAAAATAACATGGAATAGCAGCAATTACAGCCACTAATGTATAGAATGTTACACACGAACTAACACTGAAGTTAAATGCCGACAGGTCACTAAAATATAGTGAGCTTTTTTTTATATACTCTTTCCTATTTGAATAGGTGTAAGTACTGACCCGCTGTGAAACTGCAGTTGAAGTGTACTTCTCTGCAGGTAACCTTGCCAGCACTGGAATAATACAGATACTTAGGTCCATTTTATATGTGCCAGTTCAACTTATATTGTACGAGTGCATGCAAAGTACTATTCACAGAAATAATACAATGGATTAGGAACACTAGCATACCAAAAATAAAAGAAAGACGTCTGAGGCTGGTTGAATATTCTTGAATGGGGCAGCTATGGAAACAGAGGCTCTTTAAACATTAGCCTTGCCACACAGCAACCATTTTACCATAAATAACTCCCATGAAGCTGAAGTAAGTGGAGGGCTGATCCCCTGGGTCCTTCACACTCCTAATGCGCACTCTTTTTACTCATACAAATGATTGGAGGGGTTTCAGCCTTTAATATATATGCAGCTCTGGCTACTCTATGCACATGCTACTGGAAAGAGCAATTGCTTATGAAGCTACTGCTTCAGTTGTAGCTTCTAAAAAGACTCTGGCCAATGAAAAACATGCCATGTCTACCAGAAGTAGGAATAATTAATTTACTATTTTACAGCAGAGCATAAAAATTATGTGTTATCATTGCAGTTTTACATTTTGATTAACTATGATGAAGAAATCTATCTTGTCAGGTTTCAAAATGAAAAGCGCATTTTTCCTTTTTTTGTTGGCAATCAATGTTTAGAACTGGCAAAAAGAAAGCAATAAAGATGAACACTCTAGTTGCATTTAACTGTGGGCTGAATCAATAGTTCAGCCTATCTTATTCCTAACAATGGCCAGCAGCAGTACTCCTGCTTGGGCCTGAAGAACTCGTGCCCCACGACATATTAGGGGTGTGTTCTTTCGTGTTTGAATCCAAGAATTCTGGGAACTGCAGCCAATAAACCCATAGCTGCATACCTGTAGCATTTTTTAAACCCTCTTGAAATGGGTTTTCATGTTATTTACTTCTACTGCCAGCTTTTGGAGCCTTTGTTTCCTGTTGTCAATCTGCCCCTTCCCCCAAAAAATCAACAACAGTGCTTCTTGGCAGTTGTAGTTCTCTGGGAGACATCCTCAACAGAGTCTAATGGGCACTGAGACTATAACTCACTGCAAGCCCTCTGTGTGGGGGTTTGTGGGCTGCAATCCTCAGAATTTTTGGAGAATTCTTGGAATTGCAGTCCAAAAAACACAAAAGAACACTACCTATGTTTCTTAACTCATGAGACACTCAACAAACTTGTTTTTGCAAAATATCTGAAACTGCAAATAGAGAAGAGGAGATGAAGTATCTGGCAAGTTACTGAGTAACTGGTGGGCTATGTATGACTTGGAGGTTAACAAATATATATATAAATATAAATATATATGGTTCTTTCGTTGTTTTGTAGTGGATTTTATGTCTTAGTTTTGTAGATAGATTGTTACTTTAAACAGCACAGAGTGCAGAGTGAGTGGCATATGTACAAAAGAACTTCATCTAAAAGCATTTCCTAAAGAATTAATTTCAGATAATACAACGCCATAGTCAAGACAGGATTACTAGCCTTTCCTTACCAAATGAGTAATCATATTGGGAACTGCTGTTGCCTCACTCTTCCAAATGTCTATCTTCAGTGAGAAACCACAGTTCAGTGTTGTGCTTCAACAGCACTGAACTACTTTAAAAATTGTTTCTGTTGCACTGTATTATTTTACTGGGCTACTTATGTCTAAGAATTATCCCATCTGTATGTTGTTCAGAACAGTGGCATCAAGAACATCTATAGTTGCAACTGATGTTATGAAGAAAAGAAAGCATGACCTCCTCATGAGGACTGTTTTTCATGCTGGACACCAATAAAGATGAAGATCTTTTTTGGCTTACTGTTCTTGGAAGAAAGAACAAGAAGATCTCAAAGGAAAATTTGTACTTTCTCTGTGTTCATTCAAGTTCAGTTAAGGCAGCCAAGTCCACTCCAAATAAAACAAAGCCATCCTGCTAGGGGATGGTGGGTATGAACCAGAACCACACCTACTCTCGAGAGATATCCACGGCTACAGCTGTTCCTGCTTCACTTCAAAACAAGATTCAAGCACAGTTAACTTACACATATACAAGGATACTACCATGCCTCTTGGCAAAACAAGAGCAAGTATTATTTGCAAATTAATACTTGATCTGTCTTTCTCTCTCTGGGGAGGGGATGCTGTAGCTCAGGGTCAGCATACATATGATGGATTAATATTCAAGTGCCAGCATCCTCAGTTAGGGCTAGAAAAGTATCCTGTCCACGTTCTATTTTTTATTGTTTATTTATTCAAAATATTTTTATCCCGCCTTTCTCCTTAAAAAGAACCCAAGGTGGCTTACATCGTTAAAAAGACAATATGTAGAAGCTAAAAACAGTAGGCATACAAATATTTAAAAATAATTTAAAACAGTAATAGAATCCACACTAAAACACATTTAAAACAACAGAGCACAACCATTCATTTAAAAACCCTTCTAAAACCACTAGTTATTAAGGGAAAGCCTGCCTGAACAGAAAGGTATTTGCCTGCTTGCAGAAGGACAGCAATGATGGGGACAGCCTAGCTTCCCCTGGGAGGGAGTTCCAGCATCTGGGAGCAGCAACAGAGAAGGCCCTCACTCATGTCCCGTGTCCCCACCAAGCACACCTGTGAAGGTGGCAGAACTGAGAGAAAGGCCTCCCCTGATTATCTTAAAGCCTGGGCAGGCTCATAGAGGGATATGCAGACTCTTAGATAGCTTGGACCCAAGCCATTTTAGGGTTTTATAGGTTAAGACCAGCACTTTGAATTGTGCCGGGAAACAGATTGGCAGCCAGTGGAGCTGCTGTAACCGGGGGGGGGGGGGGGGGTGTCACATGATCTCTGTAACCAGCCCCAGTGAGCAGCCTGGCTGCTGCATTTGGACTTTCTGGAGTTTCCAAACACTTTCCAAAGGCAGCCCCACATAGAATGAGTTACTGTAAGAGATGTAACTATGGCATATGTCACTGCGGCCAGACCAGCCTTCTCAAGAAATGGGTGCAGCTGGCACACTAGTTTTAAGAAAGGCACTCCTGGCCACCGCCGAAACCTGGGCATCTATGCTCAGTGATGAATCCAGGAGCACCCCCAAGCTGCACACCTATCTTTCAGAGGAAATGTAACCTCATCCAGCATAGGCTGCAACCCTATTCCTTGATTTGCTTTTTGACTGAACAGAAGCACCTCTGTCTTGTCTGGATCAAGTTTCAGTTTATTCACCCTCATCCCGTCCATTACTGACACCAGACACTGATTTAGAACTGAAACAGCTTCCTTGAACTTAAATGGGAAGGAGAAACAGAGTTGAGTGTTATCAGCATACTGGTGACACTGAACCCCAAAACCTCTCCCAGAGGTTTAATGTAGATGTTAAATAGCATAGGAGACAAAACAGACCCCTGAGGGACACCACAGGCCAAAGGCCAGGGTGTTGAACAGGAGTCCTCCAGCACCATTTTATTTAAAATCTGCTAGGAACCTGTGCCAACAACACTTGGCAAGATGGATCAACAGTCTCACACACTTTAATGCTACTTTAAGCTTCCTATGTTCTGCTGATACACCCCTTTGGAATCAGTTTGTTGAGTTTTATAAACATTGTGAAACATGATGATTTAAATATTTTATTCAGTCAACATTGGTTCTGTTTTTCTTCATCAAAGATCTATGAACGTAGACAAGACAGCAACCAACAGCTTTGCAAACTGTGTTTTGACATTTGGTTTAGAGGCCCCTTTCAAACAACAGTTTTTACCAACCACAGTTTGGCATCATGTCTAAATACAGGCATTAAGTGCCTTTGAGAACAACTGGAGAGTTAGATTAGGCATCCTTCAGTCTCGAGAGACTATGGTAACGTGCTCTGTATGGAGGACTTACAGCGTCTAGTGTGGCTGAGAAGGCCAATTCGAGAGTGACAGTCCCTTCCACACTGAAGACAAATACAATCTGTCCCCTGTCCAGCTCCCTGATTCTGCTGCTTTCGGGACTGCCTCTTTGCCTCAGCCTGCTGGACAAGTGTCTCTTCAAATTGGGAGAGGCCATGATGCACCGCCTGCCCCCAGGCTGAACACTCAGATGTCAAGGTTTCCCATCTCTTGAGGTCCATTCCTAAGGCCTTCAGATCCCGCTTGCAGATATCCTTGTATCGCAGCTGTGGTCTCCCTCTGGGGCGATTTCCCTGAACTAATTCTCCATACAGGAGATCTTTTGGAATCCGACCATCAGCCATTCTCACGACATGCCCAAGCCAACGTAGACGTCGCTGTTTCAGTAATGTATATATGCTAAAAATTCCAGTTCGTTCTAGGACTACTCTATTTGGAACTTTGTCCTGCCAGGTGATACCAAAAATGCGTCGGAGACAACACATATGGAACATGTTCAGCTTCCTCTCCTGCCGTGCACAAAGGGTCCAGGACTCACTGCAGTACAGGAGTGTACTCAGGACACAGGCTCTATAGACCTGGATCTTCGTATATGCCGTCAGCTTCTTATTGAGCCATACTCTCTTTGTGAGTCTAGGGAACATGGTAGCTGCTTTGCCAATGCGTTTATCCAGCTCGACAGCTAGGGACAGAGTGTCAGAGATCGTTGAGCCAAGGTACACAAAGTCATGAACAACCTCCAATTCTTGCGTGGAGATGGTAATAGAGGGAGGTGAGTCCACGCCCTGGCCCATGACTTGTGTTTTCTTCAGGCTGATTGTTAGTCCAAAGTCTTGGCAGGCATTGCTAAAACAATTCATGAGTTGTTGGAGGTCTTCAGCAGAGTGGGCAACAATGGCTGCATCATCAGCGAAGAGGAAGTCCCGCATGCATTTCAGTTGGACTTTGGTCTTTGCTCTCAATCTAGAGAGATTAAAGAGCTTTCCATCTGATCTAGTCCGGAGATAGACACCTTCTGTTGTAGTTCCAAAGGCGTGCTTCAGCATGACAGCAAAAAAGATCCCAAACAGGGTTGGTGTGAAGACACAGCCCTGTTTCACTCCACTTCGGATGTCAAAGGGATCTGATGTTGAGCCATCAAAAACTACAGTGCCCTTAATTTCCTCATGAAAGGACCTGATGATGTTAAGAAGTCGTATACTGGAGAGTATTGTGTGCAAATAATGCACATTTGTTCTACTTGGAAAGTTGTCACTAAACAAATCTAAACCTTTCTGCACTGTAGATCTCATTCTGTTCAGATTCTACTCTGGCTATGAAATGGAAATAGATTTGGTAGCTTCAATAAACTATTTTCATCTCAAGTTTGTCAAGGGAAATATTGCATTGATTCTGCTGGACATGTGGAAGGACACTACTGACTTTGCTCCTGAGTCCTAAGTTGTTCCTCAACCCTGCCTCTCTGATCCTCTTTGCTGTTTGGCCATGACTTCTGACTTGATTCTTGAATCTTTCTTCTCCACTCTTTAGCTTAGAGTTATTCTTCAGTCTTGACTACTGGCTCATCCCGCAGCTTCTGATTAAGGGTCTTCTCTTCTGATTTCAGAGTGCATAAACTCTATCTGTCTACAACTGATGAAGAAATGTTATACTTTTCCAAACACATGAAACGTGTTAAGAAATACAGGTACTCTAAGAATCTTGTTCATTCATAGAGAATGTTTCCATAGCTTTCCCTCCCTCCCTTCCTTTTTCTGTCTCAATCCTGGCAACATGAATGATTTACACTATATTCTGGTCCTCAAACATGGAGGCTAGAAATCCAGTAACTTAAAACCTACTTTAAGAAGCTGCTTTCAAGGTGAGTGTCAGCTTTTACACAATGAAACCAAAATTATTTTTATAAAAATTACAATTAGGAAATGTAAAGGGAATTACATATTTCTAAATTTTGTCAAACAGCCTATTTCATTTCCCTCGTGTTTTTAAGCAAATAAGGCCGGGGAGGGGAGAGAGAAAGAGTGAGATGCTCACTGTTGTGTGGAAGTGTAGTCCCAGGAATATTAACATCATGAGGATGAAAAGAGAAATGACAATGTCATCCCCAAGGGAAAAACTTGGAAGTGAATAGCTACTTGGAAGTCAGTCCAGTTGAATCAAAGCATTTGTATACCTAACCAGAGCAGAAAAGCAGTATTAACCACATTATCTTTACCAAGCAGCTATGTAAGCGACATTCGTTTTTCATCGGAAAGTAAACTCCACATCAACACAAAATTTCAAGGGGAGGAAGAAACACACCCTTCTTCTGAAGTTTTATGTACTGTTACATTTAACAACAAATGACAAAACTGACAATAAGTTTAAAAAGAGCAGTAATAATGGAAGTTGATTTTGGAGACCCATTTATTTTATCTGGCATATGAACTATACTACAGGAAACTACTGTAAATGAAAATGCCTGGCGTAACTTTATCAGATGTCCTGTATCTCATGATGCACTTGCTATTTGTGCCTGTGAAGCCAATAACTGAATCCAGATGCATATCTGGGACAATTTTACAATTATTTTATTTATAATTTCCTGAATGTGTTGTATGACCTAAAATACACTATTTGTTAATAGTTTAAAAGAACAACATACTCCTGGAAGCCAAGTCATAAGGTTAGTACCTTCATTTCCTTTCTCAGGGCTTAATGTAACTATGAGGTCATCAGAAAAGGATTCAATAATTAGGATAACTGCAGATCTGGTTAAAAGAAGGATCTTATCAGCCTGTATAGCACAAAACCTTGTATAAGGGAGAAGAGGAAGGAAGAAGAATTTAAAGAGGAATTAGTTCTGCCTGAGGCTCCGAGAAGGTTTTCCTCTCACTGAGAATCTATTGGTCACTTAGATGTTCCCCTGGATGAAAGAGAAAGATGGGTTACCCCTGTTCCACCTGCAGATTCTAGCAATATTTTGCATAATGGTCAGGGTGCTGCAGGTTGTGCTAGTTTGTTTCACGGCTGAACAGGTGTTCAGCACTTCAAAGCCCTCCATCTTCCTGTGGACAGCCATTCAGAAGCTGCGGCCTGGCTTCCCCTGTCCTGCCTCCTCCAGGGATCGGGGTATTGAGAACAATGGAGGGAAGAAGGAAACGGCAAATTTTGCTTCTAATCTTCTCTGAGTGGAATCTTCCACGCAGTGGTGGCCTCATCCCTCAACTCTGGATCCAATCCAGAACCACTATTAAACAGGGTCGTTGTTGTTTAGTCGTTAAGTCGTGTCCGACTCTTCGTGACCTCATGGACCAGAGCACGCCAGGCCCTCCTGTCTTCCACTGCCTCACGGAGTTTGGTCAAATTCATGTTGGCAGCTTCGATGACACTATCCAACCATCTCATCCTCTGTCGTCCCCTTCTCCTCTTGCCTTCACTCTTTCCCAACATCAGGGTCTTTTCCAGGACGATTTCTCTTCTCATGAGATTGCCAAAGTATTGAAGTCTCAGCTTCAGGATCTGTCCTTCCAGTGAGCACTCGGGGTTGATTTACTTCAAAATGGATAGGTTTGATCTCCTTGCAGTCCAGGGGACGCTCAAGAGTCTCCTCCAGCACCACAATTCAAAAGCATCAATTCTTCGGCGGTCAGCCTTCTTTATGGTCCAGCTCTCACTTCCATACATTGCTACTGAAAAAACCATAGCTTTGACTATGTGGACCTTTGTCAGCAAGGTGATGTCTCTGCTTTTTAAGATGCTGTCTAGGTTTGTCATTGCTTTCCTCCCAAGAAGCAGGCGTCTTTTAATTTCGTGGCTGCTGTCACCATCTGCAGTGATCATGGAGCCCATTAAACACGGTACACAACATCAAATGAAATGACATATGTACAGAAAGCTGAGCAAGCAAGTGGTCATGGGGCACAACTCCATGACTGGAATGCAGGATGCATGTCTCCTCTTTCTAATAAAGGACACACTACGTGGCTTTATAGAGAAATGAAATACTGATGGATATCATTGAACAGTAAGAGGAGAGCAAGAGAGACAGAAACAGAGAAAGAGAGAGCATATGCACTGACTCCGTAGCTTTAACACAGTACAACCTGAGAACGTTTTGAACAATTTTGTTCCTTAGAGTTTTGAAACCAGATGTTCACAAGATCCAGCTGACATCTTTCATTTTAGCCAGCAAAATGTGGGATGATTCCAGGAAACGGTTTATTCATTAAAGCAGTGCACGTTTCCATTAAGGAATTCTAATACCTCATCTTAACATTGTTTTAACATTCATGTTTTTTTTCCACATTAGAACAACATTTTGAAGTTGTTTGTACCAGACCATCAGATGATGTTGTACCTAATAACACAATAGTTACAAAATGCACTGTCTTTGTTGGTCTGTCCACATAGTATAACAACTAATTTATGTTTTAACCTTCTGCTGTAAATGTTACTAGGTATTATCACTGAAATTCTTGAAAATGTACACCACTGGACAAGGGAGCAACAACATCTGAACAAGCTAATTAGTTGTGTAGGATTCCCAGAGGAATCTGGATGGCAAAACAGATGCTGCACTCAAAGGATTTTGATCTGAACAACTTATGTAGTCGTGTTCTTATGTCCATGACCTGTGTTCCATTCATGGCATTCACCTTCAGCAACTCATGCATTATCAGCATATCGTTTTGATACTTTGGCAGAAATTCTGTTGCTTAGTACAAGTCAAATTATAACTTTCAGTTCATTCCTCCTAAACAAGGTTCCCTTGCCACCAACGTTCCCTCTAATTTTCAGCCCCACTTGGCACGGCTCTGCCCCTCATGTGTGCAACTTTGCATGTGTGACTCCACTCCCCTGCACGAGGTTCCGTTGCAACCAGAACTAAAGGGGCTGAAATTGATTGTCGTGCGTACGCAGAGGAGGAGGAGCCCTGTGCAAAAGGGGGGAAGAGTCATGTGCGCAGGCGCATACCTTAGAGGGAACCTTGCTTGCCACGATTCTCATGGTGTGCACACACAGACTGGCTTGGGAGGAGATGGGAAGTTACAACTTGGTTTATGCTACAAACAGGATTTCAGTCTTTTTTTTATAGTATATGTTTAAACACATTTTAATCAAAATTATTATCCTAGCAAATGTATTCTCTTTTCTATCTTCTTCTTCATTGTATACTTTCTAGTTCTGCTTAGCTATTTATCCTATTATTTGTATCTTTTCAGCAATAATTCACTAAACCTACTGAGCTCTCCCCTCAATGAGCACATATTATGTGTTGTTTTACAAAGCTGAACAGGAACAGAGTTCCCACTTTTCTTCTTTTCAGAGAAATATTCTGCAGCCCAAATGGCATGCACAGGAAAACCTTGTTGTTTATTGCTCAGAAAACCTTTTAATATGTTAAACATCTGATGAATTATAGATGGTTCCAACAAGTAGGAAAGCAGTTGCATTAGAGCCGGCTCCACCAACTGAATCAGTTGTTGTTTGGGGTCTGGGATATAGAATTACAGGACCATGTTAGCCAGCTGGGGAAATCTAACTTTCTTAAGAAATCTGCTTTTATCACCTCCTCGTATTTAGCCATTATTATCTCGTCTAAAGCCACAAGGGCTTTTACACTAGCCAGATTTAATGTATTACCTTCTAAGCTTCTGGAGGGAAGATTTCGAGGTTTGCCTCCAACAGATTATATCTGCCCTTGTAATAGTGACAAAGTTGAAACAGTTGGCCATGTTCTCTTATATTGTACTTGCTATCGGGATTTACGTATGGAGCTTTTACTTCCTATTATCTGTAAATCTCCTGGGAGATCAGAGGAGTATTATGTACAGTTGCTACTCTCTGACAATACCCTTTATATTACAAGACAAGTGGCCAAATTCTGCACTGCAGCGATAGTTATTCACGAACAGATGTTTGGGTTGCGATCTAAGATGGACAATATAATGCTTTTTTAACATAACACTGGCCAAGGTTTCACCTATTTTAAAGATATAGAGTCAGCTTAGCTGATTAAGATGTTATGAATTTGAAAGAAGGGGTTGATTTATCATGATTTTAACAGAAAAATGTATAATTCTGTTTACTTTTATGAAATTGCAGTTGTATGTATTTATTTTATATTGTTCTGGTCTTGCTGGTCTTTGACCATAATAAAGTTAATGAATGAAGTTGTTGTTTGCCCCTACAAAGCAAATCTCTCTCCTTTTTAAAAAAATATTAACTTGTTTCATTTATCTGCCAAATGGTCACTATGGAAAACTTTAAAAAACCCAAAACTGGTTGATTTTAAGTAGGCCATGTAAAACAATATTTAATATCAAACTGAAATGTTAACCAACAAGGACAGGTTGTCATGATTTCAGCAGAAAGCCCAATACAGACATGAAACTAATACAGGAGAGGAAAGGGAACGTGAGTGAATATTTGGAGAAGGTCTTTCTCTGTGAACTGTAGATTCATGGACCTCCACAGTCATAGGTGGAACTTATTCTTTGGGTACAGAAGAAATGGTACAACCAACAAGGGGCTCTGTAAGTGTCCCTGATAGCCATACAACTCCAAGACAGTAATGAAACTGGAGCTAACTACAGCTTAGCATACGGTAGTATTAAGTAGTAAGATGCAACTAGAAAAGGCCCACTGAATCCGTGGAACATGTGGAGAAGCTGACTCATCAAATCCACCCTGATTCAATGGGCCTACTCTAGTTGCAACGTACTACTGGATTTTAACCTCTATGATGTCCATTTTAGCTAAATAATAATTCTGTTAAGCGCATGTCACTCAACAAATTTAACTTTCCTGCATTTGTGGGTTTGAATAAATAATTGGAAAGCCCTTCACACAATATGTTAAACTGAACTCTTTGGTGTTGATATTGTTAATATAATATTATAATGTACAGCACAGAATATACTTTACTTTTGGCTTTAATATGCTGGTGTAGGCATCCTTCAGTCTTGAGAGACTATGGTAACATGCTCTGAATAGAGGTCTTGGAACAGCGTCTAGTGTGGCTGAGAAGGCCAATTCGAGAGTGACAGTCCCTTTCACACTGAAGACAAATACAATCTGTCCCCTGTCCAGCTCCCTGATTCTGCTGGTTTCGGGACTGCCTCTTTGCCTCGGCCTGCTGGACAAGTGTCTCTTCAAATTGGGAGAGGCCATGATGCACCAGGCTGAACGTTCAGATGTCAAGGTTTCCCATCTGTTGAGGTCCATTCCTAAGGCCTTCAGATCCCGCTTGCAGATATCCTTGTATCGCAGCTGTGGTCTCCCTCTGGGGCGCTTTCCCTGCACTAATTCTCCATACAGGAGATCTTTTGGAATCCAACCGTCAGCCATTCTCACGACATGCCCAAGCCAACGTAGACGTTACTGTTTCAGTAATGTATATATGCTAAAAATTCCAGCTCGTTCTCGGACTACTCTATTTGGAACTTTGTCCTGCCAGGTGATACCAAAAATGATTGGGGACAACACATATGAAACGTGTTCAACTTCCTCTCCTGCCATGCACAAAGGGTCCAGGACTCACTGCAGTACAGGAGTGTACTCAGCACACAGGCTCTATAGACCTGGATCTTGGTATATGCCGTCAGCTTCTTATTGAGCCATACTCTCTTTGTGAGTCTAGAGAAGATGGTAGCTGCTTTGCCAATGCATTTATCCAGCTCAACATCTAGAGAGAGAGTGTTAGAGATCATTGAGCCAAGTTACACGAAATCATGAACAACCTCCAATTCTTGTGTAGAGGGAGGTGAGTCCACGCCCTGGCCCACGACTTGTGTTTTCTTCAGGCTGACTGTTAATTCAAAATCTTGGCAGGCCTCACTAAAATGATTCATAAGTTGTTGGAGCTCTTCAGCAGAATGGGCAACAACAGTTGCATTATCGGCGAAAAGGAAGTCCCACATGCATTTCAGCTGGACTTTGGTCTTCGCTCTCAATCTAGAGAGATTAAAGAGCTTTCCATCTGATCTAGTCCAGAGATAGACACCTTCTGTTGCAGTTCCAAAAGCGTGCTTCAGCATGACAGCAAAAAAGATCCCAAACAGAGTCGGCGCAAGGACACAGCCCTGTTTCACTCCGCTTCGGATGTCAAAGGGATCTGATGTTGAGCCATCAAAAACTACAGTGCCCTTCATTTCCTCATGAAAGGACCTGGTGATGTTAAGGAGTCGAGGTGGACATCCAATCTTGGGAAGTATTTTAAAAAGGCCGTCCCTGCTAACCAAATCAAAGGCCTTTGTGAGATCTATGAAGGCCACAAAGAGTGGCTGTCGTTGTTCCCTACATTTATCCTGCAACTGTCTGAGGGAATATACCATGTCAATGGTGGATGTATTAGTTAAAATCCACACTGTGATTCTGGATAGACTCTGTCTGCAAGCACCTGGAGCCTCTTCAGCACAACATGGGCAAGCAGCTTCCCTACAACGCTGAGTAGGGAGATGCCACGGTAGTTATTGCAGTCGCCCCGTCGCCTTTGTTCTTGTACAATGTGACGATGTTTGCATCCTTCATGTCCTGTGGTACTCCACCTTCCCTCCAGCAAAGACAAAAGATTTCATGCAGTTCAGTGGTGATGGTCTCTTTATAGCACTTCAGCACTTCAACAGGGATGTTATCCTTCCCAGGTGCCTTGCCAGAGGCGAGGGAATCCAAGGCCATTTTTATTTCTGCTAAAGTTGGTTCACTGTCCAACTCTTCCAAGACAGGCAGGCACTCGATGTTATTTAATGCCTCTTCAGTTACTACATTCTCTCTAGAATATAGCTCAGAGTAGTGCTGCACCCAGCGTTCCATCTGCTGTGCTCGGTCCTGGATGATCACGCCTGTAGCAGACTTCAAAGGAGCAGATTTCTTCTGTATTGGGCCTAAAGCCTGCTTAATACCATCATACATTCCCTTGTTGTTACCTGTGTCTGCTGCTATCTGTATCTGAGAGCAGAGCTGAAGCCAATAATCGTTAGAACATCTCCTGTCAGTCTGTTGGACTTTGCTACAAGCAACTCGAAGAACCTGCAAGTTGTACTCACTAGGACAGGCTTTGTATGCTGCTAGAGCTCTCCTCTTTTCCTCGATGGCAGGCATCAAGTCCTCCGAATGGGCTTCAAACCAGTCTGCCGTCTTTTTGGTCTTCTTGCCAAATGTGGACAAGGTGGTGTTATAAATAGCATTCTTGAAATGTTTCCATTGTTCAGGTGCATTTGCAACAGCTGGGCCTGGAAGAGTTTCCTCAGGCGCTTGGGCAAATTCCTCCACTTTTCTCTGATCGCGAGTCTATACATGGTCTTCCTTCCTTTTTTGTGTGATACAATTTCTTTATTCGCAGTCTGCTACACACCAGGAAGTGATCAGTATCACAATCAGCACCCTGATAACTGCGTGTGATCGTAATACTAGGAAGGCTAGAGCATCTAGTGAGGATCAATTTGAGCTGATGCCAATGCTTCGATCTTGGATGTATCAAAGAGACTCTGTGTCGAAGCTTCATATTAAAGAACGTGTTGCTGACACAAAGACCATAATAACAGCAAAACTCCAGCAAGCGTTGGCCATTTTCGTTTATCTTCCCAATGCCAAAACAGCCTAGACAGGTGGGCCAAGAATTGTGATCAGCACCAACTCTAGCGTTAAAGTCTCCGAGAATGAACAGCGGCTTTCTCTCGGGGATTTTTTTTGATAGTAGCTGCCAGATCGTCATAGAATTTGTCATTGTCTTCTGTTGTAGATGACAGTGTTGGTGCATATGCACTAATGAGGGTGACCGGTCCCGCTGATGAGTGGAGCTCCAGAGACAGGATTCTTTCACTCCCCACAGTAGGTGGAACAATGGATCTCAGCAGAGTATTTCTAACCGCAAAGCCAGCACCATATTCCCTGGTCTCATTCAATGGTTTTCCCTGCCAGAAGAATGAGAATTTTTTTTCTTTGACAGATCCCGTGTCTGGCAATCTCGTCTCTTGCAGGGAAACAATGTCCATCTGCAGCCTACTCAGTTCCATGTCGATGACAGCTGCCTTGCGCGCGTCGCCTATTTCCTGCAGGTCATCAGAAAAGCCAGGGGTCATTGTCCAAACATTCCAGGTGCCCAACTTTAGGGCAGAAGTTGTCTTATGATTATTGCATGGTGCAGGCTTATCGATCTGCTTGTCGACTTTCACCCTAAACCTCACGCAACCCGTGAGGTTAACAGACCGTGGTGAGGCAGCACCTTACTGGCTGGGGGCTGCCCAACTTAAGGCGGGTGGTAGCTACCTAGTGAGGTGCAATGACCTCTCCCACCGTCGGAAGTAGCCCCTGGCATCATGCTCTACACCAATCAAGCAAAGACTTATAACCGGTAACTGCTACTTCCCTTGTTATTTCGACGCTGCATGCGAAGCTGGAGTGTCCTCTCCAGAGCACGAAGCCTGGGTAAAATAATATGGAGGATAGACTGTTACCCAAGCAGAAAATCCCCCCTCTCCACGTCATTGAAGTAGTCCAATGGAAAGGCAAGAGCCAATACAACTGGTTCCAGCAACATTGCAGGAGTTGCCAGAACGTCACAAACTGCCTCTGGGACTCCAGCTCCGGATTTTGCCTTGAGGTTTTGCCTCAGTGGAAATAGCCACAAGGCAGTGGAGGTTTGAAATCAGAGTTTTCCTTCTCTTAGATGGGCTGCCTTCCAAGGCTAACCAGCCCCACCTACCGGGGAATATGCTGGTAAACAAAATGAAACACTTTAGACATACTAGTACTATGAAGTTCAGTAGTTTTTAAAATGTTCCATAGAAAACATTGTACAATGAAGTAATGAATAACAATATGTAACAGGCACTGTGCTATCACAGCAACTTTACATTACTACAGTCTCACGATCACTACTGCCAACAATGTCCGTTATCAGAAAGGGCATAGTGACAGTGGTTTTAATCAGTCCAATGATTTTAAAAATACATCCTTCAAACAGAGGTTTCTGTCTTTCTTTCAACAGGCACGGTTGAGATTTATTTAAAATACTTGTATTCTGCCTTTCTCTTTAAAAAAAATCCAGAGCAGCTTACTGTATTAAAAATGAATAGTATAAAAGCTAAAAAACAATAAATTACAGTATTTAAAAAGATTTAACCAAATATATGAAAAACTTACAGATAAAAGCAATACTAAAAGCACATTAAAAACAACAAAAACGAAACAATCCTGTTTTTAAAAAAGCCTTTAAGACATCCAGTCACTTAAGTAAAGCCTACCTAAAGAGAAAGGGCAGCTAAAACAGGGTTAGCCTGGCCTCCCATGAGAGGAAGTTCCGGAATCTGGGAGCAGTGACAGAGAATGCCCTGTCCCACGTTACCACCAAATGCACTTGTGAGGGTGGTGGGATTGAGAGAAAGGTTTCCTCTGAAAAACTGGGTAAATTCATAAACAAAGATGCAGTATTTAAGATAGCTTGAGCCTAAGTCATTTAGGACTTCATAGATCAAAACCAGCACTTTGAATTGTGCCTGGCAACAAATCAGTAGCCAGGGAGCTGCTATAACAAGCTATGTAATTCACATAACCAGCCCAGTTAACAATCTGGCTCAGGGATGTATCCAGGAGTATACCCAAGCTACCCACCTGTGTTTTCAAGAGGAGTGTAATCCAGCACAGATTGGATCCCTATTCCCTGATTTGCTTTTCAACTGACCAGGAGCAGCTCTATCTTGTCTACATTAAGTTTCAGTTTATTCATCCATCCATTACTGACACCAGACACCAGTCTAGAACTGAAACAGCTTCCTTGGATTTAGATAGAAAGGAGAAATAGACTTGGATATCCTCCACATACTGGAGACACCAAACCCCCAAACTTTGGACAACCTCTCCCAGCAGTTTCATGTAGATATTAAATAGAATGGGAACAAAACAGAACCCTGGGGGAATGCCAGGACATCGAACAGGAGTTCCCCCAGCACCACCTTCTGAGTTCTCCCCTTCAGGAATGACCAGAGTAAAACAGTGCCACCAAGTTCCATTCCAGAGAGACAGTCAAGAAGAATACCATGGTGAATGGTATTGAAAGCCTCTGAAATACCCTGGAGAAACTACAGGGACACGACCCTCCTGTACAGTTCCCAGCATCGGTCATCCATAAAGGCAAAGCAGTCTCTGTTCCATAACCAGGTCTGAAGCCAGATTGCAACGGATCTAGAGAATCAATCTCATCCAGGAAATCCTAGATCAGTGATGCCACAAACTCCTTTAATGCCTTGCCCAAGAATGAAACATCAGTAGAGATGGGGACAAACTGCCAAAATGGTTCATGGGTCCTCAAGGTTGATGACTCATGAACCACGAATCTGCCCCTGGTGAGCCGATGAACCACAAATTGATTTGTCAGTTCATTGGGTCTTTTTACACTGGGCCCCTCGCCCCACAGTCTACTCTCCACCCCCTTCCCACGGCCATATCGCTTCCCAATCCCTACCTTACCCTGCTGTCTCCTTCTCTTCTGCTGCTGCCTCCACTGGAATGGAAACTAGACTGCCAAAATGGCAGCTTCCGTTCCAGTAACCTAGATTTATGTTCCATTGCAAACAGTGGGGAGGAGGATTCCCTTCAGTCGGGCTTCCACTGTTTGCCTATGCATGCATAGCATCCACGCAAGCACAAGTAGACAGTGCAAGCCTGACCAAAGGGAATCCCCCCGTTGTTTGCAATGATGGGGGTGGGGGGGGATTACGTTCAGTTAAGCTTCCTCTCTCTGTCTATGCCTATGCAGATCAGCTTTGTACGAATACAAAGGGTATATATTTGTCCCTTCTATTCATGGGGGTCTCCAATTCTCACAAACAGAAAGGGACAAATATCTGACATATCAGCGATATTCAACAAATATCACAATTTGTTTTTATATTCATCCCCATGCCTAAACATCAGAGATTGGCCAGTAATTATCCAATACCATGAGATTCAAGGAGGGCTTTTTCAGCAATGGTCTTATTACTGGCTCCTTTAAGCAATACCCACTTAGACAGTTCCTCTCTGCCAGCTTTTATAAGCCAGGAATGGCAACAGTCCAACAGACATGTAGTAGCCTTCACCTCTCCAAGGGTCCTGTCCGCATCCTCAGTCTGCAAAAACTGAAACATATCCATTAACACAGGACAAGCAGGGGCCAAAGCTACAATCACAGGACAGCATCCAAGTCAGATGGATCTGAGAGATTTTGCCTGCAAAGTGTCATGCAAATTCTTCACAGAGGGCTACAGTGTGGTCTGCATTCTCTTCCTGTGAGCCAGCTCTTTAACCACTCAAAAGAGCTCTGCCAGCTGGCTCTGTGCAGACAAGCTGTAGCAAAGAAAAATTACTTTGCTGCTGCCACCTCTTGCCACAGAGTAGGCCTTCCAGTGGGCCCTAGTCCCTGTTTGGTCAGATTCACTCTGTGTTTTCTGCCATCATCACTCTAGTCTGATCATCAGCTCTCTGGAAAATCAGGGGGTGCAGCAGTTTGACTCTACTTCATGGGAGGAGACACTTAGGAACAATCATGTCAATGGCCCTGGCCATTTCCCCATTCTAGATATCACCCAGGGCTTCAACAGAATAACCTGCCAAGTTAATAGGAATCTCCCCAAGAGCCATCAGGAAACCATTTGGATCCACCAGTTTTTGGGGAGGGGTGGACATCTTAATCAGTCCATCTCCCCTGCAGAGGCTATGAGTTCCAGTGAGTCTAACCCCTACCAGGTAATGATATTCCATGACAACAGAACTGCAGAGATTTCCTGCTCACTCAGATCTTTAACATCTATCACAGTATAGAAAAACAGGTCTAACATGTGCCCTGTGGGATGGGTGTCGCCAGATATCGTTTGGGACAGGCCACAGTCATCATATTGTAAACCTCCCAGAGAGTGGCAACACAAATGGGGTGATACAGAAATGGAAATAAATGAAATAAATAAATAAGAATGGAGGACGTGAAGTCCTGAGCCATTCCTGACAAAGCTGTCCCAGCACGGATGTTGAAGTTATCTAGCACACGAAGCCAAGGGGATTCCAACACCACCCCTGAGGCCAGTTCAGCTAGCTCTGGGAAGGAGACTGTTAAGCAGTCAGGTACACCAACATAATGCTTATTCTGTCCCGGGGTTCCCACTTTCAGATACACATGTTCAAACCCGATAAACTGAGGAATCTGATGCCTGGTGAGGCAGATGAAATCATGTTAGATCACTGCAACTCCACCTCCTTGCCCCTCACATCTTGCCTCCTGCTGCACAGAGAACTCTGGTGGACAAAGCTCAGTAAGATTATCACCTCCAGCCTCATCCAACCATGTCTCTGCAATGCAGTTCAGATCAGATTGCGTATCCAGGATCAGGTGCTGGATGGCTGCTGCTTTCCCATTTACTGACCAGTCATTTAGCAGCAGTACTTTCAACCCACAGGGCCTGATGCCAAAGCTATTGACAGAACTATTCTCATAGTACTATCTAGAATATATAATGGTTGACAAAATGCAGAAAAAGTATTATTTTCATACTCATAAGACATTAAGCCATTACAATAAAGTCACCGGTCGTTTTTAGAAGATTAATTGCCAGCCATGGAGGGCTGGTGGCTCTTGGCAATATTTTCAGTCATTACCCAGAGAAAATCATCATTAATACATGAAAATTAGCCTGCCTAGAGGCAGTCACAGCTATTACAAGATGAAAATGTACAGAAGATAAAAATATTTTAAACTTCTCTTTTTGAGTTTACAAATCTCTGAGATTTGATTGCATTGAGTTCTGAGCTTTAAATTTTTTTTAATGCTTCCTCCATTATCCAGCACTTTTGCTTTAATTATTTGAACAGACAGTTACATGGAAAACCTATGATAAGATGAAAATGGAATGAAGAATAATTAATGCAGCTTGATCACTATTTATGTTATCAGAAAATATCTAATTCTTTTATCTTCATTCATAATGGAGACAATTTGGGTAAGGGACACCTTAAAGAGAACCAATAAATGGTACAGATATTTTTAGAAATGGTTATAAATACATATTAAGTGTTTAATTGAATCTACATGTATATTAATTTGCATCTCACCCTTGGCTATGTAAACATCACTTTTAGAAAACCTGTGAATGCATGTTCAACAATACATGCTACAGCTGATTACTTGACTATATTACGTAGGTTTTTAAAGTCAATTTAAGAGATGCTCCCAATCAATTAGGCAACAGTCATTGTTCATCTAAGGCCTAGCAGAAGCTGCCAGCAGCAGATACCACCTTAGAAGTGGCAGTGCTGCTCCTGTACTCTTCTGTCCCATGAACATCATCTCTTCATGCAAAATATTTTAGCCTCCCCACTGACTAAATTACTTTCATCAATGTACAGGAAGGGGTAATTTTGCCTCCCCCTACAGCCATCCCCCATGGATTCATGATCTGTTCAGCAGTTGGGGATCATTCCAAACTAAATATCACAGGATGGTGACATACATGGGGAGGACAGGTGGTTGAAGGAGGTAAGCTTGTTCCTGAAGCCATCCCAGGATTTTACAAGGGGCTTTCCCTTCCTCCAGTTAAGTTCTGAGGCTTAGTGTCTGCTAGGGATAATTTTAAGTAAAAGCATGCAGACACAACTCGCATCTGAAGTGGCTGTTCTGGTATTGCAGACCATTCTGCTGACACTGCTATTCTTCTGCAATGTTCAAAAATTCCTACTAGTAGTAGGGACACCAATCTTGTATCTTTTATATATATATTTAGGTCTTTGCATACCCACTTAACACATATCAACAAATCTTGCTTTGATCTACTTATGCATAGGCAACTCTCAAGAAGGACAGGGGTTGCCCTCTCTTGAAATCTGGGAGAGTGGTGCCCCCCTCCCCGAACTTTAAACTACCTCCACAGCTATACCATGTTTTCTCTCTTTCATTTACATACTTTCAAACTCCTTCTGGAATCTGAATCTTGTATTCTGCTTTAGTTGTTAAAACCTCCCTCACCGCATTTCCATTGTCTTGGATAGTTCGGAAATTATTAGGTTTTTCAGGAGATATTTGAAAACTTTCCTTGTTTAGCAATTTTTATGTATTATTAGAACTGTTCTTCTCCTTTAATATTGAGGGGTATCGTGATGAGATTGTGATTCCCCTCCCTTCACCGGTAGCTAGTCTTCTCAGCTCTCCTTCCCAAGTATCCACTTCCATGGCAGGCAGACTGGTTACTTTCAAAACAACATCTTTTACTAAACTATTACTCAACCCTTCAACAAAGTCAATATCTAACAACCGAGGTTGAACACCACAACTTCTTTCTTTAAACTGAAAATCTTGGGTCTGTTCCAATGCTCCGCTACATTTAAGAGATTCTAATATCATTGCCCTCAGCCCCTGTCCAACTGCAACCAGGGGTTTTATGTAAGCAAAGCAAAGGGTGCCACAGCGGGGATGGGTTATTCCTCCCTCCTCTCTGTTGTGGTATCTGGAAGCAGGGGTGTTTGATAACCCCTTCCTCTTGTCTTGGGCCAGAGGTTGTTGAATCCCTTGAAGGGATAAGTTCTTGTGTCCAGCATCATCTCTCTTACTTTTCTCGGTCTCCCCAATAAGATGGTTTGCTAGGGTGGGCATGTGAAAGTTCTGCAGCCTTGCAGTTTCAGCTTTGGGCACCTGAGGTCTTCTTTTTCTATCTCCTCCCACTCCACTTGGGGTTTTTCTCTCTCAGGGTTGACTACTTCAGTCAACTGGGCCTCTATGTCCTGTTACTCTACTGCATTCTTCAAGCTTTCCTCTTCCTCCTCATCTCTTACCCCCTTGGGTCTTTTCCTTCCTTTTCCTTCCCCTTTATCTCCTCTCTCTCTCTCCCTGACTCTCCTCCTCTCAGGGTTGTCCTTCCCTTCCCACATTTTCATCTTCCATCTCTGTCTCTCAGCTCTGCTGTCTCCACTGAGTCTTTTAAAACAATCATTGTGTCCCCCCCCCCCCCCAGTCAACAGGAGAACTTGATGTTTGGAAATCCAATGGAGAAGTGCAATGGCCCATCAACAGGAGCCTTATCGTCCCTATCATCCTTCTCATGGGGATATGCTTACATTACAAAGGGGCAAAATCTGAAAATGATATGGCCCATTAAACATATGGAAATCTGCTTTGATTTTGGTACCAGCATGCTGTGCAAGTAATAGCAATGACTACAATTCTGTGTTTAATGGGCCATTTTAATGCCTCCTGATGATTCATGTTTCCATAACTAAATAAAATATAACCCTGCATCAAACATGACACAATCCACATACCCTGTACTTTTTGTTTATTTCTCGTTATATCTAAGACTTCTTACTTATGGGGTCATCAACTCCAGAAGGCCTTCAACATTCTGTAGAAAGACAATTGTTGTCCCAAGAACTGAAACTTTTTCAAGGGACTAGACCCTTTTTAACCTTTTTTTTAATAAGGAGGATTATTTCCCATACTTAATTATAATTCATTGTTATAATTTACATTATCTTTGCCTTCATTGGTCAAGTATTTTCTATAGCATGCATGCACAAAGGTCTCTTTGGTAAAACACATTTTTGCTAATTATTCAAAATATGCTGAACTAGCCCATCACATCTCTCTCAAGCATACAATGATTTTTTTAGCCTCCAGTATGGCACTGAGGACTCTGCGCCAGTTACCAGCATATGTAGGCAGAATAAAATCAGAATATATTCAATTGAAACACTGTTCATTTGTTTGTATTACAAATTGGGGGACAGGAACAGCAGCTATATGCACTATCAATAGGTATATCCTATGTACGTAACAGTCACCCACCCACTAACATTTCAATAACTACTTGTCACATTTACTATATGACCACTGTAGTAATGACTTGACATGGGGAGAGAATGTTTGGCAAAACATTTAACCAACATCTAATCAACAAATGATGTGTTATGGAAAGAAAGATTCTATTTTACATGACTTTAGTTTCATGTATTAGAAATTTATCTCAAAGTTACATTATTTTGCATTACCAAAATGATCAGTATTTTTAAAACAACACATTCTGAAAAGAATCACATTTTACTACATATGCTGTTTGTGTGTGTATCTTTGTGTCCCATTCCAGTGACTCATTTTTTCTTCAGCAAGATGTGGCAGAACTAGCAGTCACAGCTGGCAAAAGCAATGGTACAATTCTTCCCAATGATTTCCTTATCATATTTATTCTGATACTTAAGCTAAATAAACAGAATTAACTCTGCTTGGTAAGACAGCTAATTCAATCGTAATTTGCAACTGGTATCTTTAGGTATCTTTATCTGAACCTATTTTAAATCCAAAATTCTTTATAGCAGCTTACAGTAATATAATAAAAGCATTTAAAAAATAAAAATATAGAAAGTAACTTACTACAACAAAAGTAAAACAGCAGAAGAATTTTAAAAAAATAATTAAATACAGACCTTATAACAACAAATCCTAAAAGATTTTAACTAACAAATACTTGGTAAGTTTTGATTATCATTATCTCAGTTTAACAGAAGATAAACATTTTCCTGACACAAACAGTCCCTTTTCTTCCCCTTCTCTGTTACATCCTAACAATCCTATTAATTTTGATTTAACTATAGTTTCCTATTTAATCCAACCTGGGGAGGTATAGTTTCCAACTTCGGAACATGGCAAGGTATTAAAATACCACTTGAAGCTAACTTGATCTCTGTTTATGTCTTGGGCTGCTTTACCCACCTAGGAGGAGTATTTTACTACATTTCATACTGGATTGTTTAGTGAGTTGGATTACCTGGCTGAGAACTGGGAGTGAAATGTGCCTCCTAGGAAAAGAGCCAGCCTGGCTAATTTCCCAAAACACTACCAGACGTACGGACTGGCAAACCATGTCAGAGTACTCTATTCCCTTACTGTCACATTAAACATATTGTTGGGACACAGTTTACTGAAATAATATTTTGCTTTGAAGAGGGGCATTGATCACATTCACATTCTACCTTCTGTCAACGTTGCTCAGGTCACTGTACAAGTATATACAATGGGATACATAACATCACATCATTTTCCTCTGGGAAGACCCCACGAATAACACATATACGAATTTCACAACGAATGTGCTCACTGCCAGAATCTACAGCAGGACATCCCTTTGAGTCGGAGCCTAACATCATTACAGTCTGCAGCAGCTGCAGCAACAATATGCCAGTGAATTACTGTGAAACCTTTCTATGAATTATAAACAAACTATCTCATTCCAGCCCAAGGACAATTGCTGCATCCAGTTCTACCACAAATCCTTTGACAAATGTTCATTACTCTGTATTCTCGAAGGCTTTCACAGCCGGGATCTGATGGTTGTGGCCGGCATCTTCAGAGGACAGGAATTAGAACTGTGTTCTGGTGTAGTGTGTGGGATAGTTGAGTATTTGCAGCTGTGGGATCAGCTTTTTGTCCTTTTCAGGAGATTGTGTGATTATGGTGATCAGAGTGTTTTTTGTTATGGGTGTATTGTTGTGATAAGGGGGGAGATGATCTGTCACTGTGATTGATGGATGTCGTTAGCTAGTTTTTTGTGTGCAATGATCAACGGTCCTTGTGGCTGGGTAGAGTTTGTTGACCTTTTTGCAGGCTGTATTTTTCAGTGCTGGGAGCCAGGCTTTGTTGAGTTTTAGACTTTCTTCTTTTTTGTTGAAGCTCTGCTGATGTTTGTGGATTTCAATGGCTTCCCTGTGCAGTCTAACATAATGATTGCTGGTGTTGTCCAGTACTTCTGTATTTTGAAATAGGATTTCATGTCCAGCTTGTTCAGCTACTGCCGATTTTTCGAGTTGTTTTAGTCTGCAGTGTCTTTCATGTTCTTTGATTCTAGTGTGGATGCTGCATTTTGTGGTCCCAATAAATACCTGGCCACAACTGCAAGGTATCCGGTATACTCCTGCAGTGGTGAGGGGGTCCCTTTTGTCCTTTGCTGACTGTAACATTTGTTGTATTTTTGTGGTGGGTCTGAATACTGTTTGTAGGTTGTGTTTTATCAAAAGTTTCCCCATGTGGTCCGTGACCCCTTTGATGTATGGCAGAAATACCCGTATACACCAAAATACACCAAAAAAGAAATAGCTAAAGATTTACAGAAAAAATATCTGGAAAAACACAGTAAAATGAGGTTAACGAAAGAACAAATTCAGTCATTGAATGAACCATTGTCATCTAAAGATATTGTCAAAGCCTTTAAAAAACAAAAAACAGGGAAGACACCAGGTCAGGATGGACTGCCGGTGGAATACTACAAAACACTAGAAGCTATATTACTTAAACCATATAAGAGACTATTGGATTATATTGAAGAAAAAGAAGAAATACCTTCAACATGAGGCGTTGATCACTCTCATACATACAGAAAAAACACATCCGAAAGAAATAAAGAATTATAGACCAATCTCACTTTTAAATGTAGATTATTAAAACTAGCTAACGACATCCATCAATCACAGTGACAGATCATCTCCCCCCTTATCACAACAGTACACCCATAACAAAAAACACTCTGATCACCATAATCACCCAATCTCCTGAAAAGGACAAAAAGCTGATCCCACAGCTGCAAATACTCAACTATCCCACACACTATACCAGAACACAGTTCTAACTCCTGTCCTCTGAAGATGCTGGCCACAGAGACCAGGGAAGAAAACCTCCAGAACACGGCCAAACAGCCCAAAAAACCTACAACAACCGTTCATTACTCTGTTTTCATATTTTTAAATCACACTCAGGTACTTCAAATGGTCAAATACGTGCCTTCACATTGCAATGTACCATCATCCTTTAGTTACCTAGCAACTAGGGGGGCTGAAAACCATTGGAAAACAGCTGAAAAAGCCTATCACTGACCATATATCTTGCAGTACAACAGGACACCAGAGGAGGCCAAGTCCCTTGAGACAATATGCAGAATGTAGTAGAGACTGATGGATCATGCAGCTAGTTTCACTTATGCCTGGGAATCTGACAAAGTCTTCTTAGAACTTTGAAGTGAGTTCCTTAACTTCCAATCTGAATCATCCATTTGTTCACGCTGCTGTATACATTTCCATTCTACAGAAATATAAGGTTCAACTTCCTGTACTGAATGCAGTCAGGTTCTTTTTTTAGGATGATGATGGAGCTCAAAGCCTGAAAGAGGACCACCTGCTTTAAACTACTACATTCTTTCTTAGAGACATCCTGCCAATAAGGGGGGGGGGGGACGGGGGGGTTGACAGCCGATATATTACAGTGGACATAAAGCAGCCCTTCTGCAAATCAGTGATATGTATTGTTGCTGATTGTGGCATTTCTAACTGCATTTCTAACTTATGTTGCACTGTTCTGAAACAGAGTATGCCAACACCTGTGTGCATTAGAGCATTTGTAAAAATAATTGTTCTTGAAGGATATTTTTTCCACATAAATTTAAGCATACGTTTATCTGTGCTACAAAGACATGTTTACTATCTTATATGTAAATACACATGTATAAAGAAATTTCAGTAAGCCATTGTGACGAAAAAATCATATTGCCCTAAACAAAAATTGTCACTTTGATATGCAATATGTCTATATAATGAAATAGAATTGGGATAACAGGTTAAATACCATGAAGGAGACAGAACAAATGTGGGGGTCCTAGATCAAATCAAACCTGAACTATCTCTTGTTGCAAGAATGTTGAAACTGAAGTTGTTCTACTTTAGGCACATCATGACAAGGCAAGATTCTTTGGAAAAGACAATAATGCTGGCAAAAGTTGAAGGCAGCTAGAAAAGAGGAAGACCAAATACAAGATGGATTGACTCCCTAAAGGAAGCCACAGGCTTCAGTTTGCAAGAGCTGAACAGGGCTGCTGAGAACAGGACATTTTTGAGATTGCTCATTCATGGGGTCACCATAGGTTGGGGGGTGACTTGAGGGCACATAACAACAACAGCAGCAAGAACAAATATCTAACAAAGCTCCCCATGTATCTCATTTATGCAGCAAAATCATACAGAAACTCACATATTGTTCCACTGCTATGGGGCAACCATGCCTCATCATTCTGCTAAGGCCATAATCACTATCAGATGTTATACGATTGAATTCATTTAGATGTGTTATTTTTCCAATAGGCACATTATTAATAGTTAGGCAGCTTTAATATCTGCAATCCTGCATGCTAATTTTTGTGAAGGCAAAGTACTGGTTTTGATTAAGAACTGGGGCACACATGGCTCTCCAGATGTTGTTGGGAATGCAACTCCCACAGTTCATCATAATTGGCTATTATGGATAGGGCTGATGGGAACTGTAGTCCCAAAACATTTGAAGGGCAAAACAAAGAACAGTTGCTTGCATTCAGAGAGAAACCATCTGACATTTCTCTGAAGGAAAATAAATCACGGATATGGAACTGCTAAAAATGGTATTGAACAGTCAAATCCTCCATCATTCTCTTTCTACTTGTGGTCTTTACACAGACAACTAGTTGTCCAGTGTAACAAAATCCTGCACTAGATGAACCTTTGTTTGATCTAGCACAGCTCTTCTTATGTTCTTATAGCATGTTATAAAGCTTATAAATAGGGGGAGGATTTCTATGACATTTCAGTTTCTCTGCAACCTACATTTGAACCCCTAAGCAAGTTCAAACATGTTTATGAGTAATCTTGCCTTTCTCACCAGATGACTCATAAACATGTTCAAACCCACCTATAAGCTCAAACATAGGCCGCAGGAAAAAAAAATGACATGTCATAGAAATCCTACTACTACTTATAACATATTTAAAGTATATCCTACCAATATTAATGATATGAGCCTACTCATCCCTAACAATGCTGGCTGATAACATGAATAGGAAGTTTAGATATTAGCATAACATGTTTACACCAGGATACAAATATGTTTGTATGGGGAGAAGGGCGATGATAACCCAATACTGGATTTTCATTTTCAGATACAGCCCTCTGTATACTATAACACATTCTGCCTGTGACAATCCACCCAGTGTTCCCGGTTTGTTTCCACCAAACACAGGTTCACTCTCTGGATACGTTTATTCTCTTTTCTGCTACCACCAGTGGATCTCTCATCCACACTGCACCATATATGCACCAGACACGTGCTGCCAATATAATTTGTTTATTTATCTTTTGGTTTATAAATCACAGATGTTCTTTTATTATTGTTTAGGATCACTCATTAAACTTCTTATATAAGATTACACGTTTGCTTATTCATTTGTATTTACTTATTCACATTAACCATCTCACTAATATTCTCTGACTATCTATTTAGCTTTTCTATTCCATTTATCTCCTTCTCATTCTCTCTAACTCTCCTACTTTCCAATTCTCTTCCTTAACTCTCTAATTCTTCTCTCTAACCGTGCACTTCTGTCTCTCTCTGTCTCTAACTCTCTAACTGTCTCCCTCTCTCTAACTGTCTCATTGACTCCGCCCCTCCTGTCTTCTAATAGGCTCCTGCCCTTGAGCTTCGGCTATGATAGACAGGAGTGACATGGGCATTCCGCCACACTGCCCAACTTCCCACAGTTCTTGCCATGAACATATCTTAATCACATTTATGTCTTTATGTTCAATATGCATATAGTAGGTTTGTAAAACTGTTAAGTTGCAATGATAGTACAGTGGTGCCTCGCTAGACGATGTTAATCTGTTCCACGAAGATCGCTGTCTTGCGAAAACATTGTCTAGCGAAGCACGTTTCCCCATTGGAATGCATTGAAATCTCTTCAATGCGTTCCAAGGGAAAACTCGTCGTCTTGCGAAAATCTCCCATAGGGAAACATCATCTAGCGAGCGCGGGTCCCCGTCGGAATGCACTGACAGCTTTTCACCACTAGTCGGTGCATTCCAATGGGGAAACCTTGTCGTCTAGCGAAAATTCCCCATAGGAGACCATCGTTTTGCGAAGCACAGTAGCGATCGCAAAAAGCCATCGTCTAGCAATTTCCTCGTCCTGCGAGGCAATCGTCTAGCGAGGCACCACTGTATTACAATGTGAGAGCAACCCTAGTTAGTCCAACCATGCTGCTTCTTGTAAAGAAACTGGTTTATTAAAACCAACAATATATGTGTCCCACCTACTTCTCATTCAATTATCAAAAATCAGCAATACACAATCCCAACTTCCAAAAAGAATATTAACATTTTAAAGTGAGCACAAACTAGTGAAAAATTAAAACATTGTGACTGGGTTCGTTAAGAGATTTGAAGCAGTTCCTCTCTTTTGGCGGGAAATGACAACTGAGTCTCTTTTGAAATATCAACAGATTTATTTGCTTTAACATTTGGTGATTCTACAACAACTTCTATGGGTTCGAAACAACTGAGATCTGGTAACTGCCCATAGTGTGAAGATGAAAACTCCATTTGCAAATTGACGAGGTTCATTGAGGGGCTGGTCCAAAACGTTCCCGGTCGGTGGGTTTCCTCATTGGAGCACTGCGAACCGCGTATATTGTTCCACAACACGGTGTCTGGCCCAATCTCCCTCCAGTGGTGGTTGGTTGAAGGATTGATCTGGTCGGATCACCTTCCTCAAGTGACCTTGTACCCGTGGAAAGACCACAACTGTCCATTCTAGCGCCTCGGTCAATGTTCCCTTTTCCTTTGATAGGTCGGGGTTAGGCAGTAATCCTCCTATCTTCAAATTAGGGAAATCTTCTAATAACCCGCACACTCTTTCATATCTGTGTTCACCTTTTTCTCCCTCTCTATTCCTCTCCTCCTTCATACTCTCTCTCCTGGGTATACTAAACTGTCTCCTCCCACTTTTATCTCCTATATCCTCTTCCCACACAGGCAAAACTAACTCCTCCTCTCCTTTTCCTTCTCCCTCTTCCACCAAACAGATTTCAATCTTTTCTTCTTTCCCCTTCGATTCCTTTCCTTCCTCTTCCTCCACACTCAATTCCTCACTCTCTATTATCTTCCTTCTTTCTATTTCTCTCTCTCGCTTTGACATCTCTAGTTGAGGGGATGGCTCACTCTGTTCCTTTTCTTTTTGGTTTATCTCTCCTTCACAAACATAAACACATGCTTAACCTTGGCTGCATTGTACTGAAAAAAATAAACAAACACAGATTAAGAATAAGCCCTGCATTTTACTTTCTATTCAGGCACTTGCACTGGATAAACCTTGCACTTCTATCTAAAGGCCAACAATGAGGAGCATTGATGGATGTCATTTATAAGGTTATCTCTAACAGTGTTTATCACATTTCCTGCAAGTGCTTCCTCATCATGCTAGAAATCCCTCACTTCATTCTTACAAAAATGGAATCTGCATTTTTGTTTGCAGTGACATTGTTGGGAGATTGTAAATCTGGACCCTACTCTACAGCAACAGATGCTTCAGTTATATCCCACTTCAGTTACTGCAATGCAGTCTATATGGGGCTGTCTTTGAAGACTATTCAGAAAATTTAGGCACATGCAACTCACTTGTTACAGCAGCATCACTGATTTCCAGCCTGTTTCTCAACCCAATTGGAAGTGCTAGCTAAGACCTATGAAGCCCTGCACAACTTTGGTCCTGACTATCTGATGTACCGTATCTCCCCACACAGTCCTCCTTGGGTCTTATGATAGTCTGAGGAGGCCTCCTTTTCATTCCATGGCCTATATAGGTATGTTTGACAGGGTCTTGAGAGAGGGCGTCCTTGATGTTGGCCCCCAGATTATGGAATGCTCTTCCCTATGAAGCTAGTCTGGGCTCCTCTCTCCTGTCCGTTTGGTGACAACATAAACCTTTTACAATGAGTGAGTCTTCAGTGGAAGAAAGGGAGCATAAAAATGCAATAAATAAATTACTCTGTTTCTCAGAACATCATATATGTTCCCCAAAGCATTGAATATCTATGCCAATGAAGAGGCTTCCCCGCTTTTACTTATCTGTCATGAAAGAAACTATTTTCAAGAAGGGCTGCAGCTGTGGTAGGGCCAGTTAATCTTTACCTCTCCATGTGCTACATCTCCCACATGTCCACTAAATATAATTTAATCTTAGAATATATATATTTCCATTGATACCAACTGGAGAATTTTTAAGCAGAAATTTCCATGTGCATCACAGCTAGGATTAAAAGAGTTAGCTATCACTCTTCTGTATGCTGTGCCCCATCCCTACCAGCCTAAACAACAATTAAGATTGCAAGTGGGGAAACCTTTTACTGAAACCAAAGAAAGCTTTTTTAAAAGTATTATTGCATGAGGTGAAGGCATCTTTTTTCTAGATGGGACAGATACAGAGAGAGAAGTAACAAGGGAGAATAGTCAGGGAAGAGACAGAGGAACGTATAAGCACGGAAGAAAATCTTGATAATTGCAAAGATTAATGTCAGAATGGGAGATGTTTCTCCAGACATCCCAAGTGTGTGTTTGTAAAACCATGCTAGTGTGTGGCTCCTTCTGTTCTTTGTGTGTCCCCAACCTTCTTCCTTGCCACATTTTTTCTATCTCCTCTGCCCCATCCTCAAGCTGTCTTTCTTTTCACCAGCCAAATTGCATTGTGACACCTCCCCATGGAACTAGGCCCCACATTATTTTATCTGAATTCATGACCATAATGATGATTGATGAATGGGGAATTAACTTATTATATTGTTAATTAATTACATGTTGATTGCATTTGGATGAGAACTGAGAAATCAATTGGAAGTTAGCTCTTGAGTCACACTTGTCTTACTTCTGGATTAGCACTAAATTAAATTTCTGAACTCCATGTTGATGCACAAGGTGTTTTGTGGTTTGAAAGTCTGTTTGAGTGATAGACTTCTGAAAGATAAACTTATCAGCTACTCTTTTTTTGTGTGTTTTTTACACTATAGTCACTATCTTATTATATAGCTCTGCCTCAACAATGGGAGTGACATCACTGATCATGAAAAACTGCAACCAACTAAAGAGTTCCTTTTTTTATTTCAGAGTATGTGCACATCGTGAAACTGAAAAAAATGGAATTATTCAGTTAGTGGCAATCTGCTACAGCTGGTATCATTACTTCCATTGCACAGGAGGAACTACATAACAGGATACTAACAATAGTAACAAAAACTACATGCTGTCAAGTTGATTATGACTCATGGTGACCCATTCCAAGATTTTCTAGGCATTGAATCCTCAGAAGCGGTTTACCGTTCCCTTCATCTGGAGGCACTCTGGGACTGTCCAGGTTGCCCAAGGCCACATAGGCTGGCTCTTCTCCCAGAGGGCCACAATGGGGAATCAAGCTTCCAACCTCTGGCTCTGCAGCCAGATATTTAACTCACTGAGCTCCTCTCACCTATTACAAATTAATTGTAATTGAAAAGGTACTTGTCGCATCCACCCAGTGTCCCTTGTTTATTCCCTCTTAAACATAGGTTCACCCCCTGGATGCGTTTCCTCTTTGCACGCTGCCACCAAGTATTATTCACACACTACCAAATACGTATTTCAGACACGTGTGCTGCCAACTATAACAGGTTTATTGAACTTTTAAGTTTGAGAATCACAGGAGTAAATTATAGATGTTCATTTATTGTTATGTAAATCACAAATGGAAAATCACAGATGTTCAGGATCACTCATTAAATAGGATTTGGTTATGCACTGGTTTAAACGTATTTTTATTCACAACAACAATATACTTTTACTAGTTATCTATTCTCTATATTCCTTATAACTCTTCCCCTATTCTCTCTATCACTCCAACTGTTCAATCTATGTACAGTGGTATGTCGCTAGACGATTGCCTCGTTAAACGACGAATCCGCTAGACGATGAGGTTTTGCGATCGCTGTTGCGCTTCGCAAAATGATGATTCCTATGGGCGCTTTTCGCTGGACTATGTTTGGGTCCGTGCTTCGCCAGACGGGCCTCTCCCGTGACCCCACCCCCACCCCTTTCAGAAGCCTCCCGGGGCGCAGGGGAAAAGCGGAATTTTTTTTATTTCCAGCTTTTCCCCCTGAATTTTCAGAGCAGAGAAAGCCTCTTATTAGCCCGCCCATCAGCTGTTCGTCGGGAGAGGGGAGGGGCAGGAGCGGAGAAGAGGACAAAATGGCTGCCAGGGCTTGTTCAGCAGGTAAACAGGCAGTGGAAATGCACCTGGGGAAGCCTCTGAAAGCAGCGCTTTGCAGTGGGGGGTGGCGTGGGGGGGGGTGGCGTGCCTGCCCCTGCCACCCACCCACCCCGCGGCAAAGCGCCACTTTCAGAAGCCTCTGGGGTGCTTTTCCACTGCCTGTTTCCCTGCTGGGAAAGCCGGGAGAAGCCTCAGAAACCCTGCTCCTATCAGCTGTTCGTCGGGAGAGGGGAGGGGGAAGGAGCGGAGAAGAGCACAAAATGGCTGCCGGCTGCCTGCTGCCTGCCAGCTTTTAGCTGTTTGGTGCTCTTTTCCGGATATTCTGCTGCTACCAGGCACTGTGAGGAGCCGGGCTCAGTCTACAGTTCCTGGTAAGTGACTTTCTTTTAATTTTTTTTAAGTTTCTGTGCTTTTCTTTCCCATCGGAACGCATTAATTAAATTCCAATGCATTCCTATGGGAAATTTGGTTTCGCAAGATGATGTTTTCGCATGACAGCGATTTGTCTGGAACGGATTAACATCGTCTTGCGAGGCACCACTGTATTTACCTTCTCAATTCCCTATCTCTCCCCTGCTTCTCTCTCTAACTGTCTCTAACTGATTCCAACTGTTCTTTTGGTTCCGCCCCTCCTGTCCTATCATAGGCTCCTGCACTTGAGCTCCACATGATGGACAGGAGTGACGTAATGTGATGGCATTCCGCCACAGTACTGTTGATTTGAGATAATCTGGTTTGGGTGATGACTCAACTTTATTTTAAAATAAATTAATTTCTGACCCTACTTTCATTGAAATTAAAATATATCCCAGCAAGTTTTTTAAATTTGTATGCATAGATATAAATCAGCCTATGCAAATTTGTATACTGTCGTCCTGTTCTCCAGATCTCCTACATATACAGAAACATTGCAGCCACATCACTTTGATATACTTTGGTCATACTGTAATCCTCCATATACCAATTGCTAAAAAGTTTATTCAGTGATTAGTCATAGATAACTATTAAAAGTGGAAGAAACAAAATACAAGATACATGATTAAACTTGTATTTTAAAAAATACACTCTGCCATAACTATTTTAATAGAACACTTTTTAACAATAGGATGCATCGAAATCAAAGATTCCAAAAATTACTATGGAATTTGAATGCTGACTTTGATATCTAATTGAATTTGATATTCTATATATTTACATAGTACAGTGGTGCCTCGCTAGACGATTGCCTCGCAGGACGAGGAAATCGCTAGACGATGGCTTTTTGCGATCGCTACTGCGCTTCGCAAAACGATGTTTCCCTATGGGGAATTTCGCTAGACGATGAGGTTTCCCCATAGGAGTGCGCCGACTAGTGGTCAAAAGCTGTCAGTGCAGCTGTCAGTGCATTCCTATGGGGACCCTCACTCGCTAGACGAGGTTTCCCTATGGGAAATTTCGCAAGACGACTGCGTTTTCCCTTGGAACGCATTGAAGCGATTTCAATGCATTCCAATGGGAAAACGTGCTTCGCTAGACTATGTTTTCGCTAGACAGCGATCCTCGTGGAACGGATTAACATCATCTAGCGAGGCACCACTGTATATGTTGAGTTCCGAACCTGTGAGTTGCAACCCCCAAAGGGGTCCCAAAGTGTTTTCTGGAGTGTGTGCCAGGCTTAAACAAACCAGAGGTTTCTATCCATATGATGAAGCTAATGGGTTACTAGTTGCTTCACTTTCTCCACAAGTGTTAAAAGTAATGAATTGGGTTCCTAGACAGGAAGGGAGCCGGGAAGGACGGAATGGGATGTGCAGTTAAAAACAAAACAAAACGAAAAATAAAAAAACACCCTTAATCTCTCTCTTTTTTCTTCCTCCAGAGAAAAGTGGAGTTTCTCCCATTCCCCTAAAAGGGCTGTGTCTCCTGGGATCTGGGAATTCCCTTCCTGGTTGTGCCTGCGGGTGATGTTGGTGAATCTGTCCCAGTTGGGTTGGGCGTGGGGAGGAGGGGCTAGGAAAAGCTGGAAGGGCAGAGTGAGAGCAGGAGGAACCCAAATTACAAGCCTAGGTAAGTGGAGAAGAAAGAAACTCCTCCACCACCAGGCAGCAGATATTTGATGGTGGTAGTGTGTGCTGTGTATTTGCAACCGTCTTGGGGGCCCCCCTGAATTAATGCTGCCCCACCCCCCAAAAAACACATTCCTATAGCCAACAACCCTGCTGCAGTCCTGTAAAATAAAGGCTGTGGTTTCTCTGTTGAGTCCATCAATCTTAAGGTCCGTCTTCCTCTTTTCCTAGCATGACTGTATTCTCCAGAGAAGTTTGTCTTCTCATTATAGTTTACCCCATTGAAAATGTATTTTTATGCAAACGTGGTGATGGGGTTACAGGTTACTAGGCTATTATAAAAATGGATTGTGACTCAAAAAAAGTTGGGTAACACTGCTCTAGCAGATGAACCAGAAGTAGGTGCTCACATTTTTCATGCATATGCAAGGACTGCCATGTGGCATAAAACACAGGTGCAGATTTGGATCTCACATATCAGAACTGCAGGTCTAGTCTATCTCCAAATCAGTATTTAATTGAAAATATATAGAATTAATTTTAAAATTTGCAACAAGCAGAATCTGAAAATAAAATCAATGTCAATTTCGGGGAGTGTGCCATAGCTTGGTGTGAAATTTAAAGTTTATTAAACAAGTTTGGAGATCGTTCAAATGAATTCTGAAGTGTGTCTTTTTTCCACTCCCCAAAATGTAATTCTGATATTCTGGATGATGCAGAACAGTACAAAGCCTAGGTTTTAAAGAGATATTCAGTTTATTTTTGGCTTGTTTTCCTGAAAATTACTAAATGTGTAAGACTTAGTACTCTAGAACAGGGGCCCCCAACTCCCGGTCCGTGGCCCGTACCGCTCCGTGGCCTTGGCCAGACCGGGCAGCAGAGACAGATCTCCCGCCCCCCCGCATGCACTCCCCCACATACCCACCCGCACAGCCCCTTTGCACATGCGTGCGAGTACGCACGTGCCCCCCATGAGCGCCCCACCCCTTTGCGCATGCATGCGTGTGTGCGTGCCGCACAAGTGCCCCCACCCCTTTTGCGCATGCATGCATGTGTGCACGCACCACGTGAGCGCCCCGCCCCTTTGTGCGAGTGCCCCCACCCCTTCGCACATGCGCACGAGTGGGGGGTGCCCCACCCCCGCACATCGACCCCATCCCCCCCAACCGGTCCGCGGTGTCAAAAAGTTTGGGGACCACTTCTCAGAACACTATTTTCTTAGGTAGGGCTGATATAGTCTTAAAGTTCTCAAAGGGGGGGGGGTGTAAATGCTTCAGTCAAAATAATAAGCAACATATGAAGCTATGAACTAAATATTAAATTAACTCCTGGTTTTGACTGCAAAAGTCTCCAGACTACTTTAAAAGTCAAATTGCAGACGAGTGAACTGTCTCCAGTGCAAGATGTGCTGGAATTCTACATTTTAATAACAATCCAGAAATCTTGTAGAAGTCTTAACTATGTCATGACCCAAAATGTCTTAGACATTGTGCTCAACAATATATTCCAAAATACCTATGCTAAATAAGTGCTCTTTGTGTTTCAGTGTTTATGTACAGCATTATTTTCCTGGTAAATATTATTTTACTGTATCTAACATTATGCTGATGGCCAGTGTGGTGTTGTGGATAGAATGATGGATTAGGACGCTGGAGAACAGGATTCGAATCCATGTTTAGCCATTAAAACTCACTGGGGGAGTGGAACTGGTGAACACTCCTTAAATATCGCACTTACCTTGCAAGTGTGATATTAGGGTCACTATAAGTTGGTTCCGACTTCACGGCACAGAACACACACAACATTATATTAGAGGAAAATTTACAAGAATTGGCACTATTCTGTTATTGATTGCACTGCCTGGCAGTCTTGCGGTTATCTCTTCAATCAAAATGCATGATGGTAACTCAGAAAAGTGATGCTCAAGGTGTTGTAACAAAGGCTTTTACCTTATATGGAGTAGAAATGCCTGAGATTCAGCCTAGGTTCTGCTGACTGCTGGAGCATACCAAAGAATTTCAGAAGAAGATCAATCTGCTTTATAGACTACAGCAAAGCCTCTGACTGTGTAGATACTGTGTAGATCATTGGTTCCCAATGTTGGGTAACCCAGGTGTTCTTGGACTGCAACTCCCAGAAGCCCCGGACAACTCAGCTGGTGGTGAAGGCTTCTAGGGATTGCAGTCCTGGATTACCCAACATTGGGAACCACTGATGTAGATCATGAGAAATAATGTGTTGTTCTGAAAGAAATGGGTGTGCCTCAGCACTTGATTGTCCTGATGCATAACCAGTATTGAAATAAGAAATGGCCAAAGTGGGACTGCAGCTGAACATTAAGACGACAAAAATCATGACTACAGAAGAACTACACAACTTTAAAACTGACAATGAAGAAATTGAAATAGTTAGAGATTTTATATACCTTGGTTCAATTATCAAAATGGAAACTGCAGCCAAGAAATCAGAGGAAGACTAAGACTCGGAAATGCAACAACGAAGGACAGCACATTTGGATATTGCTCATTCATAGGGTTGCCAGAAGTTGGGGGCAATATGACGGCACATAACAATAACAACTCAAAATACAGGATGATTCAAAAAAGAATAGAAAAGTAATGGTTAGAGCCCAGAGAAGATGCTGCTATTGGTTTAAACATGTTAACATCACACTTTTGCTTATTTCTGCATCAGGTGCCTTGAGGCCAAGGCTCCCGTAGAAGCCAGTTTCATGTATTTTAAGCCACTCTTTTTGGGAAATGAAATGGGCATAGAGCTACCTTCCTTGGGAAGCTTTAAGGCAGTGGTCAGGAAACAGGGGTAAATTACCCCAAATGGGATAAAAATGAAAATCCTGGGGGTAATGAGAACGGTCCTGGCAGCGCGACCGTCCTCATTACCCCCAGGCATTTTATTTCCCACGAAGTGTATACCTACAAGGACCTGACGCAGTGCAGTGCAGCGTCAGGTCCTTGTGTATGCGTGCTTGCCTTGCTGATAGAGGCGGGGCTCGGAGGCACTGGAGGAAGCCGGGGAGCCAGTCCACATGCTGTACTGCTGCTGTGGGCGAGCTCCACCAAAGGAAGAGGCGAAGAGAGCGCGCAACTTGGCAAGGAGGGGAGGTACCGCAGCCGGGCTCCCTCCGCTTCCCACAGCGCACTACTACCCGCGCCCCGCCACACCACCTCCGCTCCCTTTTCTCTTCAGAGCAGGTCCGAAGGAGGGACAAACATCTACAGGGGAAGGTTTCGGCTAGAGGTGAACTCATAGCTGTCCTCGTTGCGCCGCGTTGAGCAACAGCAGCCGAAGAGCGTGCCAGCGAGCGCTGGGAAGAGTCTTTGGCCGTCCGGCGCCCAAAGTCCTCTTCACCCCCCAGCTCCTCCCGCGCTCAGTCGCTGCAGGCCATGTCTCTGTCAGGCTGCGCTTCCCCTTCGCCCTCACCTTAGAGCACACGGACTGGCGGGGAGGTGGGGTTGGGGATGGCAAGAGCGCGCGCCCACGCGGCTCTACATGCCCAGCCTCACCAAATCCCCAAATGGCGGCCCCAAGAAGAATTTGGAAAGGGGGCAGCAGCAGCAGGTGTAGGGGGCCAGCCCAGCTTTCCTGCCTCTTCCTCCTCCTTCGCCTTCACAAGCCTGGAGGTGCTATTCGCAGGCAGCAGGCATCCCCCCCCCTTCGGGAAAAGCCTGAATGGCTGAGAAGATGTAAAAAGGTGGAGGAGGTGGATGGGGAAGGGAAGCCCTGGCTGTTTACGCATGAACTCCTCAAAACACCTCAGGGTCGCCGAGGAAGCGGAGCCATGTCCCCCGCTGCTCCGCTTTCCCAGCCCTTTTCCTTTTTGCCGTCCCCAAGGCCCCTGAGGAAGTCATTTGGGGGTCGGGGATGAGAGGGGAAAGGGAGGCTTCAATGGGCTTCCAGTCCCGTTTCTTGCAAAAGAGAGAAAGCGAGCTAAAGTAGGCGGAATTCTCCCGCCATTTCCCCAGACAACCGCTGTGTTCCCATCCCTCCGCTCTCCCTCATCTCACGTGGTCACCCTCAACAGCCCAGTAAAGCCACCGTCAAGAACTCATCGTGAATTAGCTTCCACCGCAGCATCAAGAGCGAGGGTGCCCGCCTTGGCTTTCCCTCTTCGGCACCCAGCTGGTTGAAGCTTTTCAAAGTAACTTTGAATAGATTCAATAAGATTTTGAATTCAAATAATGTATGATTTCCTTCCTTTGAAATCAAGGGGTAATGTCGGCGTATATAAACTTTTTGGGGGGTAAAAGGTAAAAAAAGTTCCTGACCCTGCTTTAAGGCATGCCAAGCATTTAATTGTGGCATCAATGGGAAACCACAAGCTGCAGCGAAATGGCCCATGTATGTTTATGAGTATCGGTGTGCACCCAATCTCCCTTGGACCAATGGGCCAATTACTACCTCTGCTAGTCTGTCTCACGGGGTCGTTATGAGGATAAAAACATGGAGACCATGTTTACAACTTTGAGATCCTTGTAAGAAAAGTAAGTTATAAATGTAAAAACCTTTTCATTACAACAAGGACTGATGTGTAAAAGAGATTTATCCCTACAAGCATTTTAAAAATGTGACATATTGTGGTGGTAATGGGTGTCTGTCCTCAAATAACACACCACAATATTTCAGAAAGATATAACAATAAGAGTAGCAAACAGCAGCAACAAACATAAGTGATATTTCCCTAACTAGCATCTTGGATTCCTGTTTCTTTAACAGTCCAGATTGACAGGCGGACAGGAGGTGGACAACGCCAGACAAATATGCCTGTAGAACCATGGCTTAGAAATGCATCTGCTATTCCTGGATTCTATTTAAAAGCTGTCTCCCATATTAATAACCAAAGTTCCTCATGAAAGGCACCAAAGCTCACTATTACCTATGTCCCTCTTCATCTTTCTATCTCTTCATACCCTGCCATGCCTATCTTACGCATGGAGGCTATCACTTTACATTTCTTTACATAGTTCACAACCTCCACGGTAATGAATCCAATGTAGTTGCATTTCCTTCATTAATCCTGTCCTTCTCCTTTTATCCCTTCTCTTCTCTCCTGCTGAAGTTTAGAAATGGTAAGCTCACCAGGCCACGACCTGTCTTTCTTTGATGTGACACATAAAGTGATGATCATGTATAAATAATGACAGCATTGGTACTAAGAGAAGGTGACAAAAATGTGAAAATAGGTATTTCTATAGCTGGAAGTTACGTCCTCGTCTGAGCAACAGCAGGGAATATATATCCCAATGGTATTTTAAACGTGCTATTTTAAAATGTGACTGCCTGTTCTATGTTTTCACTGAGTCAATTTCAAATGTAGTCAACATATCTGATGAGCTCGTCTCCCCACTGGTATATTTCTATGAAGGCATATGTGGCCCTATCCTGTGTACATTTGCTTGCAAGTAAGGACCGTTAATTTCAATGGCACTGATTACTAAGTATGTATGCTTAGGATTCCAGCTTTAACCAAGCTTTAGTCATCTTCAAGAGTTAAAATTACCATAAAGACCCCAGCTGCTTTAGGCTTTCCAAGGATCACAAAGCCTCCTACTTTACAAGTTTTAAGTTCCTAACTCTCTCATCTAAAATGGGCAGAAAATCCTTAGATTGGTCTGAGGATTTTGATTTTCTTTTAAATACCTATCTTAAAATCGTGGTCCAGCTTTCCCCAGTCAAGGGCCTTTAATTACACTTTTTTCTCTACAACACTTTACCGCAAACATTTGCCTTCAAGAGCTAAGAACTGCAGTCCTAGACACAATTTATTCCAATTCTGTAGGGAGTTAAACCTGCACATGTCTTATATAGTTTTAGGTCATTTCCCACCAAAATATTGGGAATTGGTTATCCACTTAAGCAGTTCACACTGAAGAATCAGCAGACACAGGTGTGTGTACCAAACAAATAAAAATTTCATGGGGACAAGTCATGGGATACTTAGCTTACTTTTACAGACTCCCCTGTATACAATCATTGTCACCTTGCTGCATCTTGGAGCTACTACCACCACTGAACCTGGCTTAATCTTCATATCTCATCACTTGGGGAAGATGCACTTTATACACAGGAAACGGTCTGTCAGAAGGTCAAAAAGTGTTCCTTAAGGACGTTGTCCAAACTCATAGGTTCATACATAGTGAGTAGGATGGTTATACTGGGAAGCTCAAAGCATCCTGAAAGAATAAGTATTAATCTAGTAATTAGCATTAGTACAGGGAGAGGCTCCCATTTGAAAACCTGAAAATAGAAGGCTATTTCGCAAGGGTGAGCCCTGGGGGTGCCCCCCCTTTTTTTGAAGAAATTGTATTTCCTGTCAATGGCACCCCAGATGCAGAAAGAGAGAATGAAAGGGGGGGGGGGGAGAGAGAGAACTGAAAATATATTTGCCCTCTGGCCGTTCAAACCCCGGCTGCCTGCTTAAAACTTTCTCCAGAGTCAGAAAACTTAGGAGCCTGCCTTTGGGTCTCACAACGTGCCTCCTGGTCGGTCCATCTGCGAGACGCGGGTCCTGGGCTACTCCCCGCGCTCCGCGGCAACGCCTCAGCCCCCAAAAGTTCGCCCTGGCTTCGCTGGCGCGTGGGGCTTCTCCAGGAGTGTCATGAGGAGAAAGCTCAGAACGCGCCCAGGCGAGGAGGGAAGCCCAGGGGGTGGAGGAGCCCGGGCGCTGCCACCCCGAAGCAGCGGGTTGTGGTTGGGCGCCAGGCGCCCCTCAAGGATGCACACTGCAGCTCGCTGAGGAACCGCTTTCCACGCCGCCAAGCCTTTTACTGTACCTCGTTGCTGCGGCGCCGCCGGGGGCTGCTGCTGCTGCTGCTGCCTGCCGCCGGACTTGGGAGCCGCACCGGCTCAGCAAGGCGGCGAGGACCAAGAGAGGAGGCAAACTTGTCCGCGTCATAGCGGCAAACCCGGCTCACTCCTTCCTCCTCTCCCCGGCTGGGCGAAGTGACGGTGAAGAGGAGAGAGCCGCTGCCCTGGGAAGGAGGAGCAGGAGGCGCCGGTGGCGCAGGCGAAGGCCCCCGCTGCCACAAGGGAGGGGACCCCCGAAAGGACACGCCTCTCCTCCGCCGGCCTGGTTCTTATTCCCTCAGCCGGGCCCCGCATGGCCCGAGGAGGGTCACAAGACACAATGAACAATCGGGGAAGCCTTCCAAAGTGGAGGAGGCTTAGCACAAATTCGGCGGGAAAAGCGGGCGGGGCGGGGGCGATGCACGCTGTGCCTGGACGGGCGATAAGGGAATAACTGGAAGGTCGTGCCCAGAAAGTCAGGGAGTATTGGGAAAGAGCAATAACAAGAGGACACAGCTGACAAGGTGGGCGGGGAGGGGGAGAGAAAGCGAGTCGGGAACCTCTTAAAGTCGGCCTCTCGCACAGAAAACAGCCTAGAACGCCATTCCTAACGGGGCAGTTCTAGGCACAGAAGAAGCCCAGGGAGACCGGCGATGATGACTTCTACCTGCAGGCAAAGACGTCTCCTTTTAAATGTAGACCGCGAGTGTTTGGGTGGTCCAGAAATAAAAGACTGGGAGAAAGGGAAGTGTTAATGCGAGTGGGCGGGGGCTGATAGACTGTTGCAAAGATTCTGGATGCAGCTGATCTGGATCAGATTAAAACAATTTTATGGGATGTGATGGAGACTGCAGAACACTTTGCAGATTGCCAACTTGGCAGCAAAGGAGCGGGGGAACTTGGAGAATTTCCCTGGGACAGGAGAGTAAAACTGGGACACACTCGTACTCATAAGCAAACAAACACGCTCATTGCTGCACTGTCACTTGGTGGCCTTTAGGCAGATGTGTGAGCATATTCCAAGTTATCAACTGGCAATTTATCACAGTGCTTGTTACAAGAAATTTTATGTGACATCTTAAGCAGGTGGTGAAGAGAATGTTGCCACTCTTCTGGTTTCCTTGATTTCTGATACAAATACCTTGTCACTACCCTAACATAACTACATGCCATAGATGGTCCGTTTACCTTGATAGAGTTACATATTGTATACACAACATGGTAAGTGGCCATTTAGTAAATAGTTCTCTGGTGTTCACCCCTTGTGTTGCAGGCAAAGTAATATACAGTGCAGTCTAATGAACGTCTGCGCAAAAGTAAGTCCCATTGTTTTCAATCAGATGTACTCCCAAGAAAATGTCTATCATTGCATCTTAAGGCAGGTGTTGGTCAAGTCACATGCCTGTTTCATTGTCTGCTGAACTCTACATGGACATCATAAACTCACACTATCAATACACACATTTTGTAATACATATGTCCTCTGGTCAATATGCAGAGTCTTCAAGAAACATTCCCCTAATGGACAACCTGTTGCCCACAGGCTCACTGTCTAGCTTATTGAACCCAAGGTGTCCCTTCCTACTAATAGCTTTTACAGGTCAGAGGGAATGCATGGTGGGAGCCCTTTCCCTTTCCAACTGCTCAGCTGCTTTCGGCCAATGAACTGAGTAGTAGAGGGGTTGTTTGAAGTGTGGGGAGGCAATCTTTATTAAAAGTACTCTCCACATACTGCTATAATCATAATAGCAGTCCAGGAGGAGAATCTTAGAAACAGCCCAGAGGAGAGATAGTCAGGACTGGGCTAGAAGGAAAAGATCTGAAACTTTTTTCTTACTACTGGTCTGATTACAGTGGAAAGCTGAGGAGTTGGGAAAGAGATTGGGCTACAGATACAGTTGTCTTTGTCTACAGCTATTCCTCTCTTCCTCTCTCTGCTCAGCAGTGCTAATGTATGTATGTATGTATGTAAATCTACAGTATATATTCATGAATGGATATACAAAAAGAGAGTGGGTGATAGTCTTATGTCTTTCACACACACACTTCACTATGCACCATCTATCTACAGGAAGTGTAATGGATGCACATGAGCGCATTCTCACATATCTTCTCTCTTTTCCATCCATTCACACATCTGATCCAATGGAAAACAGCTGAGCAGAGAGAAAGATGGCATATGATTGCCCAGTCCTCTTGCTCATCTGTGGTGGAGCAGAAAAAAAGAGAGCGAGACCTGCAACACAGCTGTTACCTCCTGTCAGCTAAGCAGTGTGTGGTGGGAGGCAAGCAGGAGGTTTTTAGGTGTGTAGTAATATTAAATTTATTAAAGCTTAGAGAAGTTTATTGGATAATTTTTGCCCAGTACTTGGCAACATCAAGAGCGCTTGGGGCATCTGTCACCAAATCTTCCGTAGTACATGTTGAGGAGCATAGAGTACACTGATGTATGAAGCTGCCTGTACTTCTCCACTCACACAGGGCCATGTTTTTGCAAAACAGGCATTTTGTGAGGTTCACTTAGGTTCTGCCAGTCCCACTCTGTAGCCTGTTATATGACTTCCAGGGAACCCAGTTCTCCATGTGACCTGGGGTTAGACTTTCCTGAGGTCCCATCCATTTTAAGAGGTGGATAGCTCTTTCTTTCCATATTATGATCCTGGCATTCTATGCTGTTCATTCAGGATTCACAGATGTTCTTTAAAAAACACAACGTTTTCCTTATTTTTATCTGGTAGGGGTGGGATGGTGGCAGAAGAATGAATGGGCATTTAATGTAGATGCTTTGAGTGTTTTGCTATTAGCTTGATTTGCTCCCCATGTCATTGAATGCAATGTATGGTAGATAATTGGTTTTATCCATAGGGATTGCCTTGAGACATCCAGATTCTGCAGCTTTCATTGAGTTCTACATCCCCTGTTTTGCTTGGGCTAAACTATACCACACTGGGCTGGCATATTTGACTGCAGAACAGCATAGAGCTAAGACTGTATGTAGTTTTCAGTGTTTGTGGTTGTGTGCACCCACTAGCTTTTGAAGAGTATTGCTCCTTGCAGAGAAGTGTTGCTTTGTGTTTTCTAGTGCTTTGTTATAGGTCAGTACATGATCCAAAGTAACACTAGGTATTTGGGAGCAAAACAGTGATGTCCTTCCAAGTAACCTGAGGTTTCTGAGGTGCCTGCTTGTTTCTCAGGCAAAAGTCACACGTATTAACAAAATTTAGTTTAAGTTGGCTTCTATCATCATATGCACAAAGTTCTTCTAACACATCTTTTAAGAGACGTTCTGCCATCTGAAAACTGTCCAGCTGAGTAGCAAGTGTGAGACTTGTCAGCATAACTAAAACTTCTGGTGCCTTGGGGAATTGGTTGGTCATTGGTTTATACATTAAACAAAATAAGATCCAGTGCACTGCCCTGGGGTAGACCATTTCTTTTGAGTCCTCCACTGACTGTTTTCCTTGAAAATTAATAGAAAACTTATGTTTCGGGAAAGGGTTGCCATATCTTTAGTTAGCTTATAAACTTTGGTTAGACCACAACATTTTTACAGTAATACTTGATTAGAAGAAGTGCAAGAATTGTAGGGCAATAACAAGGTATTTTGTAGCAAATGTAAAATCAAAATAGTATAAAAAAACAAAAATAAAAAAAATTATGGCACTTCTCAGTTGAAATCCATTAAAAGCTTTATTTTAGCTATATTCATATTCAAAATAGTAGAATTAATACTTTTTGATAGACCTGTTAATATTTCTTTATTGTTTGCAGCCCTGAGCCTTACCAGGAAATGTATTGCAACAGTTGTTTCATTTTAGTCATTCTTTAAACTGCCTTTGAAGACTCTAAACTTCTAAAGCAAAACAAAACAAATTAGTGCTATTGTTAATTTCAAAGTAGTTTGTTGCATTGCTGATTATAATACTGTTCTGTTATCACTACCACTCAACTTGCCGGGTCATTAAGCTTTCTGCTCAGTTCTTAACAGTTAGAAAAGGGTCCCATACTGCACTGTTGCTTGTTATGTCAAAATCTGCATGGCTGTACTCCGCAACATTATGCTTTAGCTCAGCAGAAGGTGACATGAGGCTCACCAGGGCATTTTTATGGCACCCAAGGCTTCTCCAGAAAAAAATTAATGGAAGAAACAAATGGCTGGGTGGAGGAGAGAGAGAATGGTCCAATTTCTGCTCTCAAATGCCCCTCAAAAAACCCTAAAACTGGATATGCCTATCTAGACAGTTACTGATTATGTATTTTTAATGGGTGAAAAGAGCCATTGGTAGGCCTGGGGCAGCCTGCAGCAAAGACCAGGGGGCAAAAATTTTATCCCCAAACTCCCCAGTGTCATCCAGTCCTATTCTAACCCTACAAGCATGGGCAGCTCTAGGCCACACTTCCCATAGTTGCTAGAGTGTTAATTGCTGAATGAAGCTGTGTGGGATTTAAGCACCATAAGCAACAAACAGGGCCTTGTGCTACTCAGGACCTTGTTTAAAAACAGAATAGCCATACAAATATATTACCCTATACCATCTTTCTCCCAAAGAGACACAGGACAACTCTTAATGTATTATCACATTACCAGAATTATGGAGCATGAAGTGGGGAAAAGAAACAAACTTAAGGAAAGGTTTTATCATGTGATTTTCTTGATCACTTTAAAACTTAAGTTACCTGTGGGAAACTCCTGCTTAACGGTTGTTAGCTGCATTCTGTTTCAGTGACGTGCACACACTCCTGGCAGAGAGCGGCAGCTCCCAGCGGGCGGGGTAACCCTCATTCTGCCCTTTTGCGTAGAGTTAGAGCATTAGATCAAAGGGTTTCTCTGGTCAATCCTAGTGATGATTAGGTAACTAGTATCCTATCTGAATTCTCACAACATTCTATGTAATCATGCTAAGTTAATAAAAAGAGTTCTCAAGGCGTTGCCTGAGGCTCCGCTGGCTCGGACATCTGTTGTAGACTCTTCTTTGTACTTTCTCTGAAGGCTAATTGCCTTCCCTTTGTTCCATGATCACCCACAGTTACCTATAACCATTTTAAGCTCTCTGTCTGTTTATAATTAGAAGAAAAAAATGTGTATCTTCCCCATCCTTCAAGTTATGTTTGTTGATAAACTGCGGATCTTAAACATCATTAGTAAATATCAGCATAAAAGCATTAGTTGCTGTGTATTGACACTGCATCAGAGAGTATGGTTGGGGGGGGTGTTTCTCAGTCAAGAAATATAACTAATAGCATAATTTATCATTTGAAAAGTTAGTAAGAAAGTTGAAACTGTGAAAATGACATAAAACGGCTATGAAGATCATATATATATAAAAACTGGATTACTTGCTGCCTTGGACAGAAAATTTAGTAAAGATTTGGGAGGTCAAATATATTTCATTAGAAACTAAAATCAATATCTATGATTCAATTGTCATCCCATTCTTCCTCTTTGGTTTGAAATATTGGAGAAGAAGGACAGCCAGAAAAAGATCATGACAATGGAATTGAGATAGTTGAGGAACACACTGAATTCCAAGACTGCAAAAGAGAAGAAATACAACAGAGGAGAAAGGACAGGACAAGGACAGGACCTTTTATATCACGTTGATATAAAAGGTTCAAAGAATGAGCTACTATTGCTTGTGTATCTGGAATGTGCTCCTGAGAAAGCAATTCAGCTGGTATGTCACATCACCCTGTGGGATAAGAGACACACAATAAAACTCAGACTAACAGTTCCAAACAAGGTTTTTATCATGCTGTTGCCTGGCCACAGTCACTGTATTCTACAGGGGCGTCACATGAAAGTATTAGTTTTCTGTTCTCCCTTATGTCCACCAATATTTTCCAATAAGACAGAGATGCCTTGCATTGGTACATTCTTCGTACATTCAATTTCTCTGCCAGCTACAGAGGATTGCAGCTAACCTCAAAGGGAAGAGGGTAAAGTGTGTGGGATGGTAGATGATTGCTGTAGTCTCTGCTACTGAAAAAGTCCACAAGCTTCAACCCTTCAAGCCCTGGCTCTGCTACATTACATTAATTCAGTAGACAATTGGCTGAAATCTCATTGGCATAACTCTCCCTGTGAAAGGCTGATGACCATCAACAGGGATTATTATTATTTTTTTAATTTAAACGCTGATGTACTGAGGCTCCCATGACTCCTGTTTAATCGCTTTCTTGGCTGAGAAGCCATGGGAGTTGCAAGTCAGAGGAGAAAGTCTTTAATTACTGAAAATCTCTGCCACTGGAATAACATTTGGGCTGAGTTTGTATTACTTTTATAACCTGATTTAAAATGTCAATTCTTTGCAAAGTGATGTTTGCAATACTCATTTTAAAAGATAGCCCCACAGAATCAAGAGAGTCATGCACTCAGCAACATTAGATACTTGTTGCTTTCATGCCTTTGAAAGCAGTTAAGCTGACAAATACAAATACACAGCAGTGCCACACTCCTGGAATGCTTTTCTCTAGCATTTTCTTGATTTGTGTATTTATATGTTTGCATGTCTTTTCTTGGTTTGCTGAAATTGGTTGTTAGGCTTCCAAAATAGAGGGGGGAACTTTTAATTTAAAGCAAAAAGATATTGATGAAATTAAAATCCTAAAAGCAAAAATGTTTCAGGCCACAGGTCAATGCTCCTTCTTCACTCAAAACATGTACAGTTTGATGTACTCTTCTGGTTCTTTAACTTCCACTCCAAGTAAACATTCCATTATAATTCCTGCTCCATATATAGCACATCACCAATGGTATGAACAAGTGGAAATGAAACAAAAGGTTTTATAATGTACAGTATTCACAGTGATATTACCTTTGCTAGGCCTGCTTAGCTGATCTGTGTCACAGGAAAAGAAGTCTCATTATATTTAATGGGCTTTGTCCTATGGAAGCAGACATTTTTCTTTCCTTACAGAATCAAAGAGTGGAGGTCACTTCTTGTGTTCTTCAAAACAAGGAGATTAGGAGGCTCAGGAAGAAAAACTGGAGTCCACTGTTTTAACTCCTACATCTGTCATCTTTACCGGTTGCATTGTTCTTTCTATTTTAATATAATCCTTGTTTAATTCTTTTTAAATATTTGTATACTTATTGTTTTTAGCTTTTAAATACTGTTTTTTAATGATGCAAGCCACTTTGGGGCCTTTTAAGGAGAAAGGTGGGATAAAAATGTTTTAAATAAATAGATTAAATCTTATGTCTGCAGAATTGGGATTGTACCTTCTAGGATATGTTGGCACTTCTTAGGCCTCATGCATGTGGACGACATTCAACATGATGGCATCACTTTCAAAGGTGTATTTCTTGTGGTACATAGTTTAAATGTCACTGCAGTTAATCCACACAAGAACCTGAATAGTAGCTTAGTACTATTATTTTCTCTGTGTTGCAGATAAGAAAGAGGGGCCAAGGATAAAAGTAACAATCTGAAGGGAGGTTGTGTTAGATTTTCTGAAATCTTTGAGACAGGATGGAAAATGTTTTTTACATAAGCAAATATATATTTGTTGTACAGGAAACTCTAGAACAATTCACACATGCATATTCATTTCTAGATGAATGCAGCATTAAGTGTTCAGTTTGTATGTGTGAGTGTTGCAACCCCACAGATAAAAAATGATAGAATGGGCTTACTAATTTATTTAAAAAAAATTTCTGCTCAGTCTTAAAGACGTAGGACTTCTTTGTTCCGGAGACAGAAATTCTTCTGATGGGGGGTATGCCACCATGTGCTTACCATCTACTCCCTTCTTTCCATAACAAAAGAAGTAGTGTTGCTGGAAAGAAAACCTGTGTAAGAGCTTGATCACATGAGGGAAGTATTCCCTAGTTATCTCCTGGTTACATTGCTGCATAAATTCCCAGTGACATGATACATGGCCATTATTGAATCATTTTCCTGGCCAGTGATGTAACTGCAGTTTATTTCTCCCATGCCAGGAGAGTTAGGCCCTAAGTTAAGAATCAGTTGCAGACCATCAGATGATGTTTGACCAAAATACATCCCCTATCCAAACAAATGCACTTACCCAAACAGTTGTACTGGCTCCCACACTGTGGAATGCACTCCCTTCAGAGTTGTGATATCACTACTTTTACGAAGGGTGAAAAAACACATCTTTTAAAACCAGCATGCAATGTGCTATGAGGTTTTTAACCATTTGTACACTTTATTGATTTAATGGTTTTGATGTAAAGTTGTTTTTATTTTCTTTTAATGATATCATGGTTACATTTTTTAAACCTCCTTTTATTATTTAATGAAGATTGTTAGCTGGCTTGAGCATTGCTTTGTAGTGAGAATGCAGGGTATAGATGTAAATAATAATGATAATATTTATCCCCCAAGTTTTCTTTTCTTCATGTATTTTCTCGAGTGTTCCAGGCCAACATTTCAATTTAAATGCACATTGCATTGTGCTGACAATGGAGTATTCCAAGGCTTTATGTAAATATATATACAATCCATTTGTTCCCTTCACTATTCATCCATGTTGAACAGGCTCTTTTCTCCAGCAATCGCAAGCAATATTGAGATCTGAAGGAAAACAGGATGTGCTTCGGTTACTTGCATTTTCTTTTCAAACAACTCTCATTACTTCTTATGCATTCTTGAAATTGGTATGTGTTTGCCCCCAGCAGAATGACAGCAACAATGATGCCCCACCTGCTGTCAACTATTCATCACTCATAAAGTATACAGAAGACACTTCTACCCTTCACCAGCTCAGTGATGAGGCAGAGAGAAATTCTTAACCTTTAAAGAGAAGCCACATTTGAACCTCCACAATCCCCATTTGAATGTTAGCATTTCACAGAGCCAGGTTTTTGGACTAAATATGGGTTTATCAAGCAGGAGTATCTACCAATGATTTTACAAATGTAAGTATTCATATTTTATCATGCTAGGCCATCTTGACTAAATATGTCTAATTGGAGGCATTATTAGAGTTCAGAAAATGACCCATGTAGAGTACGAAAGAGAAAGTCTGTTTCTTAGTGTAGTAAATCTCACTATAGTAGGCCTATTGAATCAATGGGGATTTGGTGAATCTACTCCATATGTTCCATTGATTCAAGTGGGCTTACTTTAGCATAGTAAGTCACAGTTGGAGTAGACTCATTAGAATAAATTGAAATTACAAAGAATTTGAGTCACTAAATTTCCCACGTTGATTTAATGGGCCCACTCTAGAGCAGTTTACTACACTTAGCAATGGGATTTTGGCCAATCTGTATTTTTCATTTGTCATTATGTGTCTGAAGTATTCTAACTCTCTGATTTTCACATGTTCTATGATTGCTTGGTTTTTATTCATTCTCCTTAGTACTTTGGTGGTCAGCTTCTCTATGCAAGAAAGTCTTACCATTCTGTGTTAAGTCTACATTCCAGAAATTTCTATCTTTTTAAAGTAGCCTATGTTAAAGTCCCCAGTTCCATTCCATATGGTAGACCTAAGAATACACAGCAGCGTACAAAGTCCATTCTAAAAGCCAACTTTTTAGGTTTTGTTCCAAATTACATTATTCATTTTCAGGAAACTGTTCCGAACCATCTGTGCTTTAACTTTCATTGCATGGCTATAACCCCACTGTTTGTATGACCAAATTCCAACGTATTTGTATTTGCCAATGTGCTCCAAACTGTAGAGGTCCAAACTTAAAGCATTTAATTCTTCTTAAGTAATCAGACATTGTTTGCAAACAAGTATGGTACTGTACACTTCAACACACGTACACACACACACAAAGAGACAAAGAGAGAAAGGCACATGTCTTTTGAACTTCTACATCATGTATTCAAAGAATCAAATTGTACATTTGTCTTTTCTGCACTCTCCTGCATTACCTGCCATGCAATGATAGGCTGCATTTTTGAAAGTTGCAGCACAGTAGTAGAGCACATGTTCAGAATTCAAAAGAGCAAGGGTTCAATCCTTGGCATTTCCAGATTGGGCTGATTAAAGCTCTTCCCTGGAATCCTGGAAGGTCACCAACAGTTATTCAAGTGGAATCCAGAGAGGGGTTACACCATGCTCTATCATATTAGTACTATTTTGATTACTTTCTGAGATCCAAACAACACACAGCTCATGCTGGTTTTGTTTCCATAATCTTCAGTGTTTCTCCAAGATTTGTCCTCCCACAACAATTCTATCAACTCAAAATTGAATGGGATGTTTTATTGTTCCCCTGATGTGGATTTGCAAATCCTATTGTTCTGTGGTAGATGTGACCGCTGTTGTGTATGGTCCTGGGTGTGGTGAGAAAGTTACCAGGGGACTCTTCCTTCTTTCCTAGCTCTTTTCCGTCCATCTCTTAAAGCTTGCCAGTAGGGGAGAAAGTTGGGATTAAAATCAAATAAATAAATACAGTGGTGGGACAATTATGTTAAAAGTTAAGCTCTCTCCACACATAGCTCCAATTGCAGAACATCATCCCCCTCCACTCCTGTTACATTAGCTTGATGATTCAATGTCTCCTTCTAGGTTGGAAATCTTAGGGTGGGGGGCTTGATTTGACAGAAGAAATTTCACCATGAAGATTATACATTGCCATGGGTTGCTGTTTCGTTAAAGGTGGTTATTTGCGGTAGGTCACCATGCTGGCATAATTTTAAAGTGGCGGATCTGAGGTTTAACAGGCTCCCAATTTATGATAGTTGTATGGGATATGGCTTATCTTTCCCACCTCTGATAGATTATATTCCTGCTTCCCTTCTAGACCTCATATGACTATATTCCTGTGTCTCCATTGCTATTTCTACTTCTTCGCCTTCCCACTTTTCCCTTTCTTATATCCAAGCAACACAATTTCCACATCAGGACTGGGACAGGAACACTGCGTTGATGATTAAATGGAGTCAGTTTGAGGTATAACAAAGGGTGTGCATACACTGGGAAGAAGAATGATGGGATGTTATGTGGGTCAGAGATAGTAATAGTTTGCAGAGCAGTAGATCCAGATGTACATACTGAAATGAATCAGATTCATCAGGCTGCGGTCACACTAGCAATAAGAACAACATTTAAATTGATTTAGATTTTTATTGTTCACATGATGCAAGAGTGAAATCGTTTTATATGGGCTGCAAAGTAAGTTTTTTTCAACTGGCTGGCAGGGTTTTTTTTAAAAATACATCACTTCTAAAATTGATTCAGTCCAATGCAGTTCTGTGGATGTGAACACTGTGTAGGTACTGGTCTGTGTGGGTGGGTTTTCTGTAGACCTTGTGTCCCAATAGGAGGTCAGGTTTGTGTATGACCATGACATCTAAGAAAGGGAGTTGGCCCTCTATTTCTTTTTCCATGGCAAATTGTATATTTGGGTGGATGCTATTGAGATGGTTTAGAAATTCTTCCAGTTTTTCTTCACTGTGGTTCCAAATTGCGAAGGTGTCATCCACATATCAGAACCAGACTGTGGGTGCGAAGGGTGCCAAAGCCAGGGCCTGCAAATCGGAACTGTGAAGCTCAATTTCTCAGCACCGAACTCAACCATCTGAATTGGGCCTTACAGGCAAATGGCTATTCCAAGAATGAAATCACAAGAGCCATCAAACCAAGAAAACATCACCAAACTGAAGAGGAAAAACAGCCAACCACAAATAAAGTATTTCTGCCATACATCAAAGGGGTCATGGACCGCATGGGGAATTTTTTTGAAAAAAACACAAACTACAAACAGTATTCAGGCCCACCACAAAAATACAACAAATGTTATGGTCAGCAAAGGACAAAAGGGACCCCCTCACCACTGCAGGAGTATACCGGATACCTTGCAGTTGTGGACAGGTATATATTGGGACCACAAAATGCAGCATCCACACCAGAATCAAAGCGCATGAGAGACACTGCAGACTAAAACAACCGGAAAAATCGGCAGTAGCTGAACATGCCCTGAAACAAGCTGGACATGAAATTCTATTTCAAAACACAGAAGTACTGGACAACACCAGCAATCATTATGTTACACTACACAGGGAAGCCATTGAAATCCACAAACACCAGCAGAGCTTCAACAAAAAAGAAGAAAGTCTAAAACTCAACAAAGCCTGGCTCCCAGCACTGAAAAATGCAGCCTGCAAAAAGGTCAACGAACTCTACCCAGCCACAAGGACTGGTGATCACTGCACACAAAAGACCAGCTAACGGCACCCATCAATCACAGTGACAGATCATCTCTCCCCCTTATCACAACAATACACTCACAACAAAAAACACGCTGATCGCCATAATCACCCAATCTCCTGAAAAGGACAAAAGCTGATCCCACAGCTACAAATACTCAACTATCCCACAAAACTGCACCAGAGCACAGACAGAGTTTTGTCCTCTGAAGATGCCGGCCACAGAGACTGGCGAAACACTAGGAAGAACAACCTTCAGAACACAGCCAAAGAGCCCGAACAACCTACAACAACCATCTTTCTTAAAATGTTTAGTACTTCATGAGTTTGTTTGGCATTAGAACTACCTACCCCGTTCTCTCCGTTCAGCCAATGAAGGAGTCAGCGGAGCATCAGAAGACCAGCGGGTGCATATATATTTAAGAGCAGTGTACTCCTAAAACAGAAAGGAAATGAGTCAATTTCAGCAGTGTAGATGCCAAAATCACCAGAAATAAATAGATTTCCATTTGGTGCATGTGAACACAGCCACAGGTTTAAATGCCACTTAACTTGAACCTGATTTTTAAAAAGTCTGAACAGAAATCAGTTCAAATTGCCAGTGTGGCCATAGCTTTATTCACACTGGATGGAGGCACTAGAAAATCTGGATTCTGTCTGGGACATGATGGGGTTTAGTGGAACTACAATCTGACTTAGGATAAGGCAGCTTCCTCAAATTTCTCATTACTTCAAAACTTTTAATTTTTATTTTATTTTATTAGATTTATACCCCGCCCATCTAGACAGATAGTCTACTCTGGGCAGCATAACAAAATTTAAAAACAATAAAACCAATAGCATGCAAAAATCCAAGATGTAAAAATATAGATATTAAAATACAGCAGGAGGGAAAGCCTGCCTAAATAGCCATGTCTTTAGTTTACTTCTAAAGACACCCAGAGAGGGAGCCAGGCAGATCTCTACGGGCAAGTTGTTCCAGAGGTGAGGGGCCACTGCCGAGAAGGCCCGGTTCCTCGTTCTTTCCTTCCAGGCCTCCCTCGGCGTTAGGCCCCTCAATCGCCCGGCCTGGCTAGAACGAGTGTCTCTGGTAGAACTGGGTGGGAGAAGGCGCTCTGCCAAATATTAAGGTATTAGCAGGATGGCCTGTGGACAAACTGATTGTTAACAAATATTTATTCTCCTTCTCTTTACTTTGCCCAATGGCTCTTATCAGAAATATGACCAATTCATACAGTATGCAAAGGCAGTTCAGAATTGTCCAAGGTTGGTAAATTGAGTACCCAGCTGGCTGAGGGAGGGAGCAATGTGTAGCCTGCATAATTCAATTCTAAATAGCCTAGAGAGTGCTTTAAGTGTGATGGGGCAGTATATAAGCAGCACACTTTGCTTTATCATCCGACCACTAGGCAAGCAACAGATGCGAAAGGTGGCAGCAGCTCTTCAGCATTACTCCTGAATCCTCCAGTTTGGTCTGCACTGCTTGATCCAATCTGCTTCCTTTAGGTCCAGTAGTGGAGGATGTTGTCTCATCAGCAGTGTTGAAGTAAGATTCAACAATCAGTTAGTCCTGTAAGGTTCTGCACATGGAATGGGGGAGGATGTTGTTGGAGTTTTTACAACCTTACATGCTACCTGGAGAAGGTGTGGCTGAGAGACACCTTTCTGGGCTGGGGTGATTGTCAGTCTTCCCTCCTGCCTCTGAACTGAAAGAGAGCTCCGCCTCTCTGCTCAATGTCTTTTTTCCTCTCTAGAGTCTGTTGAAATCTGTTCTTCAAGGCAGCCATGTCTGTTGTTAGTTTGGTGTTTGATCTGTTGATCAAAGTAAATGAAATGTTTTATTCTTTCTCTTACTAATGTCTCAGATCTATTGAGACTGTAAGTACCAGTTAAAGATAAAAGGAATGGACTACTCTGCGGAACTTGAAGTTTTTCTGCTCTTTGAATCCCTGCAATTCTCCTCTGCAGGTAAAGAAATTTAACCAAAAATTCAAAACTATGCAACAGGGGTGCCATTCTGTAAGACAGCAAATGCCTTGGGACAGCCCTGCTGTACAATCAAAAAGCAGGTATATCGTCCCCCTTGGTCAGTGTACATTTGTTGTAAGCATTTGCTTTTAAGTGTGGTTTTTAGGTGTGGAAGTGATTTTCACATAGCGTCTCATAAAGCCCTTTAAACTGGCTGAGCAGTTTGCAGTTGCATTCTTGAGAACCCCATAGAACAGATATTATGCTATAAATACATAGGAATAGTCTCCCATGCATCTGGATCCTGGCTTTCTCAAATAAAAAAAATGTTGTAGCAAATGGTCAGAGGTGTGTTGCAAGATTTTTCTATACAAAAGGTAGACAATATATCCCTTCCGTTATCCAAGTATTTATGGCTAAGGCACAAATTTATGGATCCAAATTGTGTGTTCATGATAAGTTTAAACCTTTAGAAATTATTCAGACTAAATTTCTGAGAGCTATATTTTCAGTTCCATACTGTGTCCCTAATGTGACTTTGCACTTAGAGGCAGGTCTAATTCCTATTGAAGCTCATTCCAGGGTATACATGATAAACTGCTGGCTAAAACTTATTTTAATACCAGTAGGACTCACACCATTAACATTGTTAGATACCTTTCAATCTAAATGGAAGAGGCACCTGTCTAAGGAATTACAGTCCCTGGGATTTTCTCCCAGCACCTTAATAGCATTGGGTTACTCTAAAACCAAATCAGTTGTTAAGCAGCATATCTGGGGCATGAAATTACAAGAACATTTAAGTGTTCTGGGTAAATGTAGTGCCTTAGGAAATAAGATCTTTGCACCCTCTCTCTACTTGGCTAATTTAATTTTTCCCAAATTTAGGAAGTCTTTACATTCGCCCAATTTAATGTCTTACCTTCTGTGTTCTTGGAGGAGAGATATCAGGGAGTATCTTATCAGGATTGTTTGTGTCCCTGCAATAGTGGGGAAGTGGAAACTGTGGGACATATTCTTTTACACTGCTCCTTTGTTAAGAACATCTTTCATCTATCTTTCATCTATTGTCCAAAAATTCCCAAGTAAAAGAAGAATGTTATATCTCATTGTTTCTTTCTGATCAGGTCCTCCCTACTAGTAATAAAGATTTGGTGGAGCTGCCATAGCTTGTTGCAGTTCTCTGATAACACAGTGATCCCCCCCGACCAGTTTTGGATACTTGTGACATAAATTTTTACCTAGTATGTGGATGCAGCGTGTGGCATGATATACATTGCATGTTCTGTTTATACTGTACAATTTGTTTGGTGCTGGTTTTTGACTATAATAAGTACAATTTGATTCAATTAAATACATTCCTGATTTAGTGTGCACTTGAAATGTCTCTACATCTCCCATGCAGGAAGCTTGTTAATTATCCATGTGAAATTATAGCAACCTCTTTTCCTCATGGCATTGCCCCACTACCCCGGAATAATGATGCGAGACAAGTATCTTGGGATAAACATGGGCCACACTTTATTGAATAATCATTATTGTCCACCATAAAAAGGGGGGTCTTGCCATAGTGCAGAATCAAGTTCTGCACAGGGGTCTCAACGGACCCCTTACCAAACAAATGGGTGAGTCCCTAGCCCCAAGTTCTCACAGTCGTGAAGACAGCGAGAACCTGGCTGGCCAAAATTTGACCACCCCCAGACCTCAAGCCACCTTCTCCTTGTTGACTGTTGGTCCGGGTGTGGCCCCAGCGCATCTTCTCCCCAAGCACTGTAATCACACAATCCGCAGCACTGAGAGGTCAGAGGAGCTATACATTACCTGTGATTGTGAGGGGACTCACCGAAACCTGTTCTATCTGCACTACCTGCCACAGCATAGGGACTAGCAACGCTAAGTCCCATGCTCACCAACCAGCCTCCGAGGCTCCAGAGGCAGGCCCCCCTGGATGTCCTTAAGAAATAAATCTGAACCTCTGTCCAAGAGGTGCATTCCATCGTGCTACAAGATCTCAGGTCTATCCATGCTGATCTCCTGGTGACCATTCACCAATCCAAGGCCATTGCACAGTGCCCGATGCACTCCACTGTTAACATTTCTCCACTCAGTGTTAACCCACTGTGCATGCCAGCAGAGCTTAGGCCTATCCATGCGGATTCTGGTGACCATTCACCAATCCAAGGCCATTGTGTACTGCCCGATACACTTCACTGTCAAAACTCCTCCATGCAGTGTTAACGCGCTGGGCATTCCAAAAGAGCTCAGGCCAATCCATGTGGATCTCCTGGTGACCAATCACTGATCCATGGCCATTACATACAGCTCTGCATACTTCTTTTTTAACACTCCTCCGCACAGTGTTAACTTGCTGAACATGGCATTCTGCTCTCCACGCAAGCCACGGGATGGTCGTTGACAATATAATGCGCATAGCAGGTAAATTGCCCTCAGCCATCTGAGGTCACGTATTACATCAAGATAGGCCTTTCAACCATACAGGCCTGATCATTACCACCCAAGTGTAATAACAACACATATGGGGGTTGCAAGCCAAATTCAGCCACTCTGCAAAAATTGGCTCCACTGCATTCCTCAAAGCCCCTTCCATTCGATCAGAGCTCTCAGATTACTCCCCCATGCAGACTTAGCTGCATAGTGTGCTGCCTGAAACACGTCACTATGGCTGATTACCATAATGTGCAGCCGCCTTGCCATTGCTACTGAACCTGCAACGACATAAAAGAACCAGGCGCCTGCCCAGCCGTGAGGGAGTGTTCTGACATATCCACAGTAAGCTGATGAATGATCAACGCCCAAGCCTTTGAATATCATCAGGATCCTAGCCTAGGGCGGCTGCAGATGAATCAGCACCGCTTCTAGCGGAATATGCACCAAACCTTAAACCTTGAATTCCCACCTTATGCAGTGCCAAGTCTATCGTCTTCCATGACTGATGCTCCGGTAAAGGGAAACGTCTTTGTGCACAAATAAGTAATCCTGTCTTTGCCCCCTGACATCCAAATATGCACCACCCACTCTTACCGGGTATAGCTCCACTATAGGACATGGTGCTAGAGTAAGATCAGCACCTCTACCACGCTGGTCAGCCTTGGATCGGCAAGTGTGCATCCTGACCATACTATCCTCTCACCTAGCGTCCTGCCATTGTAATGCTACTTTGATCAGGTCACTCTTTCCTGTAGTTACCGGTTCACTAATCCTTAATGCGCCAAAATATGTAAACAATGACCCCGCCCTAAATAATGCTGCCTCGTACTCATCCTTACAAATGGCAAGCCATTGATGGCTAGTTTTTTACAATGCTGGGTATATGGGTACCCTTGTATCCTTGACCCGACCCCTTTCTTTACTCCAGCCTGTAACTGTCTTCCTAATACATAAGTCAGAGGTATGATCTTGATACCCCCAAATCCTGGGTGAAAAAACAATGCTGACATCCTGCCCCTTATGGATCCTGGCAACAGTCCTTTCCTATGTGAATAAACTATAAACTGTTGCAAGTTCTCCACCAGAGCGGGCCAAATCAACTCCAAGCCCATTAGGTTTCTGAACTCCTGAAATTCTATACTCACTGCTGAGTACCCTTTTCGCATCCTCGGGGTCAGGGCACAAACTCATTGGCTCCTGTAACTAACTCCTTAATCTGATTGATCCGTTGGTGTGATAGTCCATCAGCTAAGCTGATAACAAGGCCAGGAACATGCTTCGCTTAAATTAAGATGTCGTATCATAAAGCGCACAATGTAAATGCACACACTAATGTCATAACGCGTTCAAAGAGCGAAGTGAGTTGTTTAATATAAGCCACCACCTGATTATGGCACAAAAAAGAACTACGGAGTTGGCCCAAATGCGCATCCACAACCATAGGGCACCCATTATTGTAAAAATTTTCAGCAATGTAAGATCCCTGGTGATCCCTTGCTGGTGCCATTCTTCAGGCTACCTTTCTGCACACCATCTGCCTTTAAATCATATCCCCAAAGCCTAGAGAGCCTGCCACGTCTGTCAGAACTCGGAAATCAGCCCTGAGGTTTGTCTCGGATCTCCAAAAGTGACCCGTTAGACTCATGCTAAAAACTGGCTCCAAACTTGTAAATCCCATTTCACACCCACTATAACTCTCATCCTGTGGAAAGGGCAGCAAAGACCCTTCTTAGCATCGAATAATCCATGCAGGAATGCATGACCCAGTGCCACTAGCCTGCGTGCAATTTTTTGTTTTTCTTTTGTTAACCTACAACTTCCTGCAGCTCTTAGTGACACTTTCTTACTTTAATATCAAACTGATTTGAACGCAAGATCGCTCCATTTACTGACTGGCAATCTAGAAGGCTGTAACCTTGTGTCCAACACTTATTCACAAAAAACGTGAGGGAAGCGGCTGGTCCCTCGGCTTTACCTGCAGCTAAGGGTAAACCCAGCTCGCACGCCATTACTTGTAAAGCTTCTAAAATGAATTTACATCTCCCAGTGTTGCTAATGTCGCATTTTGCAGGCTCCACCCTTACTCCAACTTATGAAGCATATGCACCGCCTCATCAAATGAAGTATAATGCACCGTGCATTATTCCGGATGAATGACGTCATTTACTGACTCTCCCTCCAGGCATTACAAATGATGTATGAGCCTAAACTCTCCTTGGTTCTTTTGGGAACAAAGCCCAGTAATAAGACCCGTAGGTTCTTCAACGGAGTGTGTGGAAAATGTCCCAACACCCTACAATCCTGTACTTCCTTTCCAATCTCGTCCTTGACTATGCCTTCTATCCCTGTACAGATTTAAGATTTTTGGGCAAAGAATGTCTTACGTTCCCCTACAGCCGGTATATTGAAACCATTCCTAATACCTTCTAAAGCGTGAACCGCTTCTGCCCGCCTGGGGTAGACCTCTAACCAAGCCTCTCACACCGTAATCTCAATTGGGTTAGGGCCCTTTATTAAAGCGACCCCTTCCACCATTTGCCTTTTGTTACCTCCAGAGTCTTTGCTGATACTTCTCTATGCCCTGGCTCTAAAACACAATGAGCTAGGGTGCTGACCACTATGCATCAAGCATTCATGACTAAATCGGCATACTTTACATGAGCATTTGCCCTTCACATTATAGTCCCAGTGGAGCGGGCAGGGATGAACCACCTGCCCCGTGCCCGCAAGGGAATTTAGATTCTGACTGGCTCTATGCATAAGATGCCCGCTATCGAACCTGCCACCTGGATTTTGGCCTGGCTGGCATCATATACTGCAACCCAAGGCCTGGCAAAGGCTTGTCCCAGTGTAAGTTCGGGTCCTCCTCTTTTCAAACTCCTTACTGTCTATGTCCCAATTAAGAAGCTCAAACAAGGCTACGTGATTCCCTCTCCATATTTTCTTTATTAGATGGAGTGAGGTGATCACTTAACGGCATGGCGTGATCTCCAAAAGGCAGAGCCTTTAGAGGTACAAAGTTGCAACCAGTGTCGGGTACTGATGGGTAAGGCCAAACCCCCGCACCGGATGTCAAACCCAGTGGTGCTAGAAAAAAATTGTTGATAGGGAGCCATCCAGTTTCCTGCTGGTGTGCTTGTACTAGGCCAGAGAATGGGTGGGGCCCTAAACCCTTGTAGATCTTGTGCTGTGTGTAACTGTGCACTACCCTGTCCACTGCCCGGCCAGTGCCAGGCAGTCAATGTCAAAAGGGTGTCCGGTGTAACCGCTAGCTCACCTGCTGACAGAAGCGGTGCTGAATCATGCTCAGCCCAGCCAGCTGTTGACCTGCTGCTGCCTCTGTGACTCTCTTCTGCCGACTTCTTGCTGCTGCAGCTGACTCAGCAACTTCCGACGTCAGCGTCCCTTGTTTCTCCTCCTCGCTCTGGTACTGAGGTGTTACTGCTGAGGCATCCAATTCTATACTGGATGGCCCCGTGGCCTGTCGATCAGCCTCTAAAGCAGCAAAGCGAGACATTAAATTTCCTGCCATGGCGTTAAGCTTAGCCCTCCTATGGCTCTTGGCCTCTCTAGCCGAGCGCCATGGTTGTGTCTCTCTATGCTGTGGAACCCTTTGTGCCGCCCTTTCAACTTTCAGAGCTGAAATCTTGTCCTACAGCTGTTGCCAAATAAGCCAAGTCTCCTCGTCGGAGGATGAGTGAGGAGGTGAAACTTGAGGAGCTGCCCTCTTCTTAGCAGGTTGTTTGCCCTTCTTAATGCCTTGGCCCTTCCTAGAAGCCATTCTAAACACACAAACCCAGGCCTTTGTGTGTGAAACCTCCCCAAGTGGCTTGCTCCCATCTACCTACACTCACCTCAAGCTTAAAACTACCAATTAACTATATTACACCACCCCTAATAAGCGCCTGTCAGTAGGTTAGTTAATAATGTAGAAAATTAATGTAAGGAGTTCAACCAAAACCCCTTTACCAAGCCTCTTCCAGCTGCTGCCTGGGCTCAACTAAGCCCCTTCACTATCCCCTTCCTTTAAGTACTTATGCCTACCAACCTTTCCTTTATTATTATTATTTATTTAATTTACGTCCTTTTACGTATTATTATTTCCCTATTATTTATTTATTTATTTATTTATTTATTTATTTATTTATTTATTTATTTATTTATTTATTTATTTATTTATTTATTTATTAAAATTCAAGACCCGCTGTGTTAATTTGTCCCACCACTAATGGGTGGGTCCCAACTCCAATTCACTCCCACTCCTGATAAAGAAGTTAATCAATTATCTACAATACCTGATTTTTATCTAACACTGTCTAATTAATCAATTCAATTTTTTAATGTATTTATTTATTTATAATTAATATGTAATTCCAAGGCGTTGGCACTTTCTGCCTGATCCTGCTGGCTGGGAGGGCTGCGTGCCCACTCGCAGAACAGACTCACTTGCTCCAACCCGTGGCCCACTGGCTTCTAACAATAATAATAATTCTTCTTTCTTTTTTATTTAATTAATGACCTATAAATTCATTTTAGCTTAATTTATATATTTCAATATGAAATATTTAATAGTCAAACTTGGTTAAAGTTACAGCCAGTGGCTACAATAGGCTTAAAGGGTGCCCAGGCCCCTGCCTGGCCAGGCCCGAGTGGCCGCGCCTCTCCACCCAATGCGATCAAAAAACCCCACCTTCCAGCAATAAAACAATAAACTAAGAAAATTAAATTCTTCTGTTGGAACAGCTCCTCAATTCAGGAGCTGAAACCTAATAATTTAAACCGTGGGGGGTGCCGATGCAAACCCCCCCTTCCAATAAGCAAAATCGCCCATGCTGCAAACGGAGCTACGCAGTTTAAAATTAGCACAAGCAGCGGAGATCCATCCTTGTCTGTTGCCAGCCAGAAAGAGGCTGAAGGGAGGGGGGAATGCCTCTTAAGTAGCTCACTCCTTCTCCCCTCCCTTCCCGGGTCGCTCTCGTGAGACTTCCAGAGTCTCGCAATATCCCGGGAGGAGGCAAAGGCACTCCGCGCTGACAAAGCAGGCTCGTCAGCGGAGTGAACATTGTGGTTAAACTACAGTACTGCAATGAAGACTGCTCATAAAAAGCAGGCTCAGGTAGCCATCTTGAGTTCGACTCAGCCTTCCATCCTTTTTAAGTCAGTAAATTGAATACCAGCTCACTGGAGGAAGGCAATGTGTGGCCTGCATAATTAAAAATGATATTATGGGGCAGTATAAAAGTAGAAAACTTTTGCTTTTTGCTTTGCTTTATCTGAGAAGGTCAAAAGACATTGGTCTAAACCACTGTCACTCTAGTACACGGGTTCCCAATCTGGAAGTTGGGACAACCTGGGGGTCACAAACTGTTTTTGGGGTGGTGGTGGTTCACCACAGTTGTTTCAGTTGCAATTATTTTTATATTTGTTATAGTAAATATGGTATATGAAATGCTGTTTTATTTTAATTCTCTTGGCCCACAGATAGATAATTTTAATCTTAACCAGAATTGGAGGCAATCTAGAGTTCTTAAATAGGTGTATCCCCAAATTTCCCCTTTTTGGGGAAAGATTATGCTTGTTACTTGTCATCTCTATTCTTTTAAATCCAAAGTTTTCTGCTGGAGAGTCTCCCTGGCTTTATGGATTTCTGGCACATCCTCCTGCCTTCTGAACCTGGCCATCAGGTGGTGGCTCCTGGAAAGAAACAGAACAGATTGAAACTCTGCCTGGAGACATGCGGTCTAATGCAAAAATGATTAGCAATGTGCAGGAAGCCAAGAGGGAGAAGAGCTTCATTAGGAAAAACATTATGGAAAAAGTAAGGTAGCATTATCACATCTGTACAAAAAAAAGAAGCCAAGGGTAGAGAAGGTACCATCTGACCAACTAGAAATAGCTCTCCAGCATGCAGATTAATTCCTTTCCTGCCCTCCCAGCCCCCGCAGCTTCAGTTCTATTTTTCACCATATTCTTTGCACATAACATTCATGCCCATAACCTTCCTGCCTCCAGTTATAATAAGCCCACTACACTACTGCACTAACTCTCGCTCTATATACCAGTGTTTTATGGATTCTGTTAGGCTTGCTTCAGGAAAGAAACAGCAGACAATTCACTAGCTTGGTACAATCTTCATAAGAGAGCCTGAAAGTATGATTCAATAAATAAACAGGATCCTAAGGATTGAACTGTGGTTTGTATTATATAGGGCAGAAGTCAGATATCCTAGCTTCCTAAATGGGTCAAGAATGTGCACTCAGGAAGAGCAGCAATTCTACTTTTTGGCTGGGTAGTGTTGTTCTGGCTTGGTCTGTTTCCAGCAAGTGTGATTGCTGGGAATGGACCAAAGGTGAGTCTTACCAGCAGTCAAGGGTCCTTCCAGTTTCAATTTCCAAGATTGTGAAGTGGCTTAATAAGTGACTCTAGTATACTATCACTGAGGCACTGTGTCACTTTAAAAAAAGCTAAAGAGATAGCTTCCATTTGTGCCAGTGGAGGCTTCCCTCTTAACACGAACAACAGCTTGCATGGAATTGGGGTGGTGGGGTTTTTGGGATTGTATTAGGAGGAGGGAAGGTTTAACATTTTCCTCTGATCCTGCTGCTATTCATCTCTTCCTGCAGCTGCTACTTAATTTTTTTATGTGCATTAAGTTCATTCACGCAATTAACATAGCTTCTACTTTGGCCCTTTAAGGCAGCTTTAACAGCAACATTCTCAGATGATCAGATGTTTGCTAAAGAACCCCTCTTGATTTTCACAGTCTGATGCAGCCAAGAGAAACTAGAACCAACTCAGGATGACATTTGATGCTTTCAATTAAAAAAATGCTTTTAAAAATAGCCTTTACCATCTTCATTTAACTGCTGCGTCTGTTGCACTAGGATAGCTGCCAAAATTGCTGGAACTGATTAATGTCGGGAGCTGGTGACTACTAATTTTATTCTGTTATGTATCTTTGCTTTTCCATGCATTGGACCTAGGCACTGTGAAGTTTAATCAACACATCAACAAAGCTTGATGGGCTCTTGCCAGGAGTTGATGAGTTCCAAAAATAATAAATATTAAATTAGACCAGATCTGTCAAATTCTATGGACCAGCTTTTCAGAATGTTGGTAGTACTGTAAACTAACCTTGCAGTCAGGGAGAAAACCAGATGGACTACATCTAACAAATAAAATTCCCAGATATTGCCCATCTGCTTAACTTTCCACAGTTCAGATTTTTTTTTCCCAAAGACCCTCTGCATCCTAAAAGTTATTTTGTGGATGTTATTTTTTTTTCCCAAAAGCATCCTCCAAGCAACATTATATCTGGAGAGGGGATATCAGTGTGAATCTCAAAAGCCCAAGAATGTGAAATTAGATGCTTTATTGGGAAATTGTTGCATTATGTAGAGACTCCGCTGCGAAACAATGTAAAGAGATGACTCTTTTCATTTGCCTCTTTAAAAACAAACAAAGCCAACAGATGTACAAACAAAAACAACAAAACATCAGAATACAGGAAAGAGGTAGGAATATAGGCACTTCATTAACAGAAGTGCATATGAAAGTGGAAAATGCAACAAATTAACCAATATTTATGTTTTTGAGATCTAAAAAGTCTTAGCCATATAGTGAAAGGTGGCAAAACTTGGAATCAAATGAAGAATGACTGCAGAATTCTCATGGTAGCCACCATAGGTTCAGCTCTGTGTAGCTCTTATCCAGCCTCTTTTTTTTAAATTGAAAAGATTAACCAACTATGAGGCTTCTGAGATAATCAGAAACAGAGATGGGCATGAATCATGGTTCGACCCAGTTCAGCGCAGCATCCATGCAAGTGCTCCATAGGTGCCGTGCACTTCCCTCCCTGCCTTCTCTGTACAATTGCTCATTCACTACCAGCAGTGTGCTTCCCTCCTCTGCCTTCTCTGCACGATCGTCCACTCAGATGAGGAGGCAGGGCAGGGAAGCCCACAATGCTGCTGGTAAGTGAATGATCACACGGAGAAGGCAGAGGAGGGAAGCACACTGCTACCAGTGAATGGGCAATCACGCGGAGGAAGTGGGGGAGGGAAGCATGCGGCATCCACAGAACACCTGTGTGGGTGCCACGCCAAAACAGGCTGAACTCTTGAACCTTGGTTTGTACCCATCGTTAATCAGGAATGATAAGGCAGTACTCAAGGATCATAACTCATCACATCAAGAGTTGTGAGGGTATTTGTCAACTCTCACAGGTAACTTATGATTGGGCAGGGGGGCACCCCCACATGGATCTTTGGAATGAGATAACCCCACTTCCAATCTATGAAGCTGCCTCTTGGTGTACTGTTATTAAAGCTCATGGGTCCTCATTTTAGCTGGGAAGAGGAGCACTAAGAAAGATGACCATCTCAGTATTGGAAAGGCTGAAGATTAATTTTCGATGGCACCCTCAATAAGAGCAGTAATTGAAGCCAGCTTAGGAGTTTTGCCAAGTGAGTAGGGGATGATGGAGCCTCCTGTACCGCAGTCTTTTTGGTGTGATGGCAAATCTTCTTGCTCTAGTAGTAGGTCGTGGCCTAGCTAGCTGTTCAGCGTATTTTCCCTTTTAAAATAAAACAAATAGAGAAAAGCACAGCCATCTGATCCCTACAGAAAATTCCAAAACATGGGTGGGTAGTACCTTTATTGGATCACTAAAATATTATCTTCAAACGTTTCAGTCCTCAGCACAATTTGGCAGGCTGGGCACTGCAGAATTGGGGGTGGGTGAGTTTCCATTGGTAATTATGCCCCCTCTAGATAAGAAAAATATGTAGTACTTCATTTATTTGTTTAAGGAAATATATTCATGCTATTTTAAGGTCACTTTGGGAAAATATTTTTGAACAAAGCTTATTTTCCTTTTATCTTGTTCTCTAAAGATTTATCCAATCCAACAAAGTCTCATGTAACAGCAATGCATGACTAATAAGAAAAATATGCAAAGATAATGGTAAGTGAAAAATATTAATTCTAGATATTAGATTACACTTAATGGCTTAGAACGCACCCTTATATCAAAGCAGAATGAAGCTATCAGAATAGGGCAGATTAGAATTCAGTAAACTGGTATCATCTGCACATGGATGCTATATTAGGCTAATGACCTAGTATCGTTCTTGAACAACTTAGTATGTGTCCTCATTGCCAATGGAATAATTACTTTAAAATCATCATAATAATAAGAAGTGGAAGGAACCATTATCTTTGGGCTGTGGATATGATCAGAACAATAATAGTGCCTCTCCTTGCAATGGAATGCACAAATACTGAAAGCAGTGTAGGATCAGACTGTGTGCATTACAATGATTAGCCAAGAAGAAATGCTTTTGTATGAAGAAACTAAGGAAACAAAAGAAAAGGAGATTTGCATGGCTTATAATAGAGCAACTATGCATTAATAGGATTCAGACCAGAGAAACAATAGGGCCAATTTTGTTCCATATCCTACTTGGCATTCCGTAATGTTGGGTTGAATAGGTTTAGCATATTGCCCTCTCTCTGGAATTGTGACTGCCTAGACTTTAAAGGAACATGGATTTAAGTTTAATAACAGGAAGGAAGGAAGGAAGGAAGGAAGGAAGGAAGGAAGGAAGGAAGGAAGGAAGGAAGGAAGGAAGGAAGGAAGGAAGGAAGGAAGGAAGGAAGGAAGGAAGGAAGGAAGACTGGCAGTTTTGAATTCAGCTTAAACTGATTCATGCTTTATATATCTGTTTGGTTTGCTCCATATGCTGCCTATACATCAGTCCCTACAGATTCTGGAGGAATTGGCAGGAAAATGAAATATAAAGTAGAATTCTTTGTGAGCATTCAGTTGTTGCTTGGCTAAAGTGTTTTCTTTGAATGTAGGACTTCTGAAGTGGGTTACCAGATCAGCCTCTCAGCAGAACGTTGTCACATGCTGCAGCTTCTACACTGTACTTGGGCTACTGTTTCCTCTCTCAATTGGACTGACATCTTCATTCATGTCCCCACATGTCTTTGGAGCCATGGAATCTTCTTACCTTTTTCTCCCATATGTTATGAAAGTTTTTGTAATGGTTTCATTATTTCAGGATATATTATCCTCTCTTGCACCCTTATTTTTACCACTTCATACACAGCTGGTTTTTTTTCCCTTTAAAAGCATATTCAGGTCTAATCTATCCTTCATCAGGCCTATGAATCCCTCCAGAATCACTCAGTCAGGCTGGAACATCTAACATAGTTCTTTTTATGGGGAGAGATTTGGATCAGAGCCATAACTTCAGAGGAGGAGCTATAACTCCTTGCTCTCTGCCCCTATCTATACCACCCCTTCCCAGTCCAAAATGCCCCCGGAAGCTACTATTAGCCACAAAGTGGGGGGGAACCCTATAAATCCCAGAGCTTAAGCCCATGAGAGTTTCCCACTGTGGCTAATAATAGATTCCAGGCAGTTTAAGTTAGGGAATTGGTAGAAGAACTGCAGTGTGGACCTAAATCACACACCAACACACTAAGAAACAAGATTTGAAAAAAGTAACATTTTGTATGTATTCCCCCTATTTAGAAAAACACATTTTTGTGCATTCATCGGATTCACGTTTTCAGCTATGTACATTTATATACAGATAATTTAGGGGATGGGGAAGAAAAAAGTATTCTGCTGCTCACAGTTTCTTCCCATTTATATTAAAAGGACAAATGTGTGCAAGCTTTTGTTAATAGTTTTTCAGATTACAATTTGGATTAATCTGGAAAAGCAAATAAATTGAAAGAAATTTCTTTTCCATTCTGGCCACCTTATTTCCTGAGTTTTGGCTGAAGCTCTGCAGCCTCCAATGTTTTACAAGTGAAATAGCCAGGCAGTGTACAGCGTGGTTTCCTTACATGCTTTGACACTTTTTGTATTTGAGTATGGCTATAGTTCACCCATGTTTTAACTCAACAGTTATGATCAGCAGAACCATCAGCAATGATCAGCTCAAACATCTGGAAGCGATGATAAGAAATTTGGGGTCTTCTGCTCCGGAAATAACTTTCCACCCTTTTTGTTCTAGGATAAATCAAATTTGCCATCCTTTGAGGCTTACTCATTCTTCACTATTAGCTGATGAGAGAAGATGAACTTTGCAAGGAGTGATTATTTTCTTAGCAGGGGCTAAATAGTTCTTTAATGTCCTCGTGTTATTTGCTACTTTTTTTCACTTGCTTTTATGTTTTGTTGGCCTTAGAAGATTGTGACAGCAGTGTGCTATGTATATTTTTTTAACTCCACACTTCAATCCTGATGCTAATAGAGCATATAATAATACCTTTGTTTCATGCAGCTACGTTTATTTAGGGGGTGGTTATTTATATGGACTGTTAGATGGTGCAGCAAGAAAATGTTCAGTAGAAAATAATAGCTAGATATGCCAGCCTCAGAAAAGAGTTGTACAGAAAAGTACATAAGAAAGGTCTGCAAATTAAGGTGTTCTAGTTGCCTGGAAAGGCCAAATCAGGAAACCATATGCAAGCTATGAAACAAAAAAGTGTGATACACAAGTTCACATTTTAAGAAGATTAGTTGTTGCATGATTTATATTCTTTGCTAGCTCTTCTTATGGGTTCATGAAATACATGGAGGAGGAAAAGAGATCACACCCACTGTCTCTGCACTTAAGTCTGATTTCTTTATTTGAAAGTGTGAATAGAGTCCAATGGTATTTGAACAATTAGGGTCCTCTATCACATTAGTGAATTAATGAATGTATTATAAAGAATGTTGGCAGTGTTCATACCTTTATTTATTAATTATTTATTTTAAATATTTTTACCATTATTTATTTTAAATATTTTTCCTTTCTCCTTAAAAAGGAGCCAGGGCAGCTTACGTCATTGAAAGACAATATTTAAAGCTAAAAGCAACAAGTATATAAATACTAAACAGCAACCATAAACAACACACACAAAAACCCACATTCAAAGCAGTAAGGCAGGGGTCCCCTACTCCCAGGCCACGGACCGTTACCGGTCTGTGGCCTTGGAAGGACCAGGCTGCTGAGACAGATTTTCCAGGGCCGAAGGAACGTGTGTGTATGCACATATGCACATGCACACGCACTCCCACCCACATGCCTGCTCGCGCGCACACACACCCCCCGTACACAAGCACAGACGCACGTACGCCATTCCCCCCCTGGTCCTTGGGAGAATGGTCTTCAATGAAACCGGTCCCTGGTGTCAGAAAGGTTGGGACCCACTGCAGTAAGGTACAACAATCCATTTAAAAATCCCACTCAGGCAGCTAGTGACTACTCGTAAGGGAAAGCTTGCCTGAAGAGAAACGTCTTTGCCTGCTTGTTCAAGGACAGGAAAGATGGAGCCAGTCTGGCCTCCTGTGGGAGGGAGCGAGAATCATAGAATCAGGAAGCTGGAAAGGTCATTGAGTCCAACCCCCTGCTCAGTTGCAGGAATACAGATCAAAGGATATCTGTCAGATGGTTTTCTAAATTTCTCCTGAATGCCTCCAGCATTAGAGCACTTACCACCTCTTGAGGCAATTGATTCCATTGCTGTACTGCTCTAACAGTTAGGAAGTTTTTTCTGATATTCATCTGAAATCTGGCACTCAGGGATGGTTGAGAATAGATCCTACCCCTCCTCTGTATGATAGCCTTTCAAGTATTTGCAAAGTGCTATCATGTCTCCTCGCAGTCTTCTTTTCTCAAGGCTAAACATGTCCAATTCTTTCAGTCTGTCTTCATAAGACTTCGTTTCCAGCCCCCTGATAATCCTTGTTGCCCTCCTCTGAACTTGTTCCGATTTGTCAGCATCCTTTTTGAAGTGTGGTGTCCAGAACTGGACACAGTACTCAAGATGAGGTCTAACCAATGCCAAATAGAGGGAACTAGTACCGCAAGAGATTTGGAGACTATACTTCTGTTAATGCAGCCAAAAATGGAATTTGCCTTTTTAGTAGTCACATAACACTGTTGGTTTATCTCCAGTTTGTGATCTACAACTTCAAGATCCTTCTTGCTCTTAGTATTGTTGAGTGAGGTGTGCCCCATCTTGTAACTGATTGTTTGGTTTCTTTTTCCTTGGTACAGTACTTTGCACTTATCCCTGTTGAATTTCATTTTGTTTTCAGCCCAGTGCTCAAGCCTATCTAGATCATTTTGAATTTTGTTTCTGTGTTCATGTTGTTAGCTATTTCACCCAATTTTGTGTCATTCACAAATTTGATTAGCATTCCCTGTATCCCCTAATACAGGTAATTAATAAAAATATTGAATAGCATTGGGCCTAGGACTGAGCCCTGGGGTACCCCACTTGTTATCTCCTCCCAGATTGAGATGGAGCCATTAATCATCACCCTCTGAGTATGATTCTGTAGCCAACTGTGTATCCAGCTAATAGTTGTTCTATCCAGCCCACACCTAGTTAACTTGCTAATCATGCAGTACTTTGTCAAAAGCTTTGCTGAAGCCAAGATGTACGATGTCTACAGCATTCCTCTGTCTATCAAGAAGGTTACCCGATCAAAAGATGAGATCAGATTAGTCTGGCAGTTCCAAAGTCTGGGAGCAACAACAGAGAAGGCCCTCTCCTGTGTCCCCATCAGGTGCACCTGTGAAGGTGGTGGGACTGAGAGAAAGGCCTCTCCTGATGATCTTACCCTTTGGCTGATTCTCTCCCCCCCACCCGCCCATCTTCAGTTAATCCAAAGCAGCTGCATGAGACAGGACCACTGTTCTGTTCCTATTTGCTAAACTGCTACACCTGCTGTCCCCAACCTGGCACTACACAGATGTACTGGAGAACAACACTAACAAGCCTAATACAAGCCTGAAAGATATGGAAGCAGTGGGAGCAGGTTCATCTTGGGTTTGTTGGGTTGTCAAGTTGCCTCATTGCTTTCTTACTTTTCTCTTCCTTTGTGCATCGTTGAGTCTTTTTATTTTGAATTATTTAGCCCCTTGTTTGACAGCATTCACCAGGCACTTCTGTTTGAGTGAGCGCTTCCCAATTGACATGGTCAATACTAAATTCTTTCAATGTTGTCTTCATTGTATTCTTGAATTGTTTCTTTTGTCCACCACACAATTGAGCACCTGCAACAAGTTCTCCGTAGAAAATACATTTTGGGAGACAGTAATTTGACATCCTGATGACATGGCCAAGCCCACAGAAGCTATTGCGGTTTCAAGACTGTAAAAATGCTTGGCATCTGTGTTTGCTCCAAGACTTCAGTTTCAGGAACTTTATCTTGCTTTTTGATGTTGAGAATTATCTGAAGAAAGGTAAGATCAAAATGATTGAGGTTTCTTATATGGCATTGATAGATAGTCCAAGTCTTCACTCCATGAAGTAAAGAGGATAGAACATCAGTTTTGTACATCTTCAGCTTAACAGAAAGATTGATTCCACAAAGAGGAACAAAACCATCCAAAGGAATGCTGGCTTTAGAGATTTGTGAGGTCACTTCAATGTAAATGAGAATACAGCAGGAAACAGTTCTGCCAAGATACAGGAACTTATCTGTTGCAGCAAGAGGGTGTCCCTATACCTTCGGAACTATACCGTATAAGATATACCCAGGGCAGGTTGGTACATCAGCACTGTCTTATCAGTATTGATTTTCAAGCCAAAATAGTTACGGGCAGAGAAGAGACCAAGATTTCTTTGCATATCCAGAAATGTGGTTACATTAAGAGCACAGTTATCAGCAAGCAAACAAACAAACATAAACATAAATAACATCCCCCCCAAAAAAACACAATCATACTCTGTGTGTGATTTTACTTGCAGCCTGCAGACTTAACCATTCCCCATCAGTGCAATATCAAAGATCAACACTAGTGTTTCCTTTCCTTTAAGCATCCCAGTGTGTTGCATAAAACACAGACATATATGTATATATGTTACCTTTCTCTTCGTAGGGATCCAAGGCAGTTCACAATAATTAAAACTATACAATGATCAACAGTTTTAAAATACCATAGAAATTAAACATTCGTCAATATTAATACCAAGATTAAAAAAACAATTTTAAAATATTTTTAAATTAAAGCTCTGGTTCCCTACCTTGTTGTAAGGAGGCATTCATTACTCCCCCAACCCCACTGGTTGTTTTTATAAGTCAAGAAGGACAAGGGTCCAATATACATGTGGTGGTTTTCACCTCTCCAAAGATCCTGTCCACATCCTCAGACAACCTATTTTACATTTCATTTCCATATCCATATCAGATTCCTTTATATGTGCTAAATGTATACAAAAGTACTATAGCAATGCTTGAAAGGTTACCCAGTGTAGTGTAGTGAACAGAGTGATGGACTACAAATCCAGAGAGCTGGGTTCAAAACCCTGCTCGGCCATGGAAACCTCTGGGGGAGTGGAACTAGTAAAACCACTCCTTAAGTAACTCACTTACCTTGAAAGCCTTATTAGGGTCACTATATGTTTGTTCTATCTTGACAGCACATCACAATAAGAATATTTGAAAACAGAGGACTGCCTCACACCTTGCTTGTTAAATGATTCCATGCCTGAGATGTATGGGGGATTATGTAGCCACATTGTGTTCTTATATGTCTTTAAAAGTAGAAAGAGGGATGAGGAAAGCATGACAAAAGGCAGAAGGACACCGTGGGTCATGTTTGTCCTTCGCCAGAGCATGCTTTATCGGGCAGAGGGTTGGTAAAGGAGAAAAAGATACCCTCTAATGCAATGCTGATAAGGGAGAGAAAATAAATTACCATGAGGTATGAACAAGGGACCACAGTATGAAACTAGTTTCTACCTGATCCAATATTCTGCATTCCATCCCAACCATAAAAAACTAGTGTTTTCTTCAAAGGCTTCTACAGTGGTGTCCTTGTGGCACTACCTTTTTTCACAATCTGGGTTTTTAAAAAAAACACCACACACACCAAAAAACAAACAAAAAAAAACACCTAGTAAAACTTTCTTTTATGAAAAGACTTGAAGACAGTGAAGGTACGTTTGAATAACTTGTGTTTCCTGGGATTTCTAGCTTTTTTTTTTTTACCATATTATACCCTGTGCTTCAGGTGCACGATTTGAGACAATGCCAGTGTCCTGCTCAATATTTATACACATGGAGCATCAACTGGAAACTGTCACACCCAGTAACATGTTGGCTGTGCAAACACATGCTACTGGCATCTTGGCACATCACTGCAACAGTTTCCACAGTGAATACCAAGCAGGATATAGGCTATTTCTCCCAGGCAATTTGCAACAATTGTAATTCTACCTGAAATACACAGTTGGAATCCAGAAGGAAAATATTTTTGCACTACACCGCTGCATGATAAAAATAAAACAATGCCACCAAACCCCATCAGAAATTTGGAATTTAATAAGAGTAGAGTGTGGAATTATAACATGTAAGCCTTGATCTCTCATTGCTTATGTTTGTAAGGTAAAGGATTCGACATCCGCACAATGAGGTAAGCTTTGCATTCCAATTTGTTTTGCCTTTCATCGCTTCCATTTATATTAATAATTAGCTTCTACATTTTTCTTCATAGCCCACTTGTCGGCTTTATTCAATGTGACAACTGTGTGAAATCTTAAATGCTTTTCTCCTGCATCTGACATTAGTTTATGAATGATTTTTAAAAGTACTTAAAACTCTGAAACTGCTTCTGAAAAGGCAGCAAAAGAATTATTCAGAAATCTAGTGTTCTTGCCTCTATGCAAAGTTAATGCATTTTGCCGAGTACCCAGAGATACACTTCAGATCTGGATACCATTAGAAGAAAACAAAAACTTCTAAAACCATCTAAACTGTTGCAAGATCATTTGGCACTGCTTGTGCTTCTCTGCGTACCATTCCTTCCATCTTAGTAGCAACTGCTAAAAATTGCTTTAGTTTAGGTGTGGGTGAGAAATACTGAAGAAGTGCCACACAAATGGGATCCATATGCACAGCTGTTCCTTTTTTAAGAAAGCTGAGAAAGAGAGATTTATAAGAGCCATTGTAGTAGAGTGGATAGAGTGGGAAACCATTTCTTGAACATCTCACATGCCTTGAAAACTCCTTTGGAAGCAACTTGATGGCACATAAGTTATTTACTATCTGCCTTTCTATTTATCTACCAGCTTACACACACACACTCCTACACATCTCACATGTGTCCTTCCATCTAAATATAATAAATGTGCCATACACAAATCAACAACATATTATGAAATATGCAACAGGAAAAGTAACCCATTGCAAATGTCTTCCTTCCTTCCTTCCTTCCTTCCTTCCTTCCTTCCTTCCTTCCTTCCTTCCTTCCTTCCTTCCTTCCTTCCTTCCTTCCTTCCTTCCTTCCTTCCTTCCTTGGTGTGATAAAGGAGAAGAACTTAGAAGGATTACTTGTTGGACTACAACTCTCAGAGCCTCTCAGGAAGCATAGTCAGCAATCCCCCAAAAAGTAGCTTTTCCAACCTTTGAGCAGAACACTTTGTGTACATACTATAATGCAGATCTGGACAAGCACGCATGCATATCATAATCATTCCATGTTTCTAACAGTTCTGCATAGCGAGTGGCCCATAACTAGGGGAGTATCAAGGCTACTAAAACAGTAGTCACAATTCATTTGTTTGGAGAGGAAAGACAATTTTCACTTAGCCTTTGCCAATGCAAAATCTGTATTCTCTGCCCCAAGCCTAGTTCCTTTAAGTTTTGATTCTCTTTCTCCTCATCCTCTCAAGATTGTCTAATTATACTTTATTGAACATTGACTCTTCTCAGTTCCTGACTATAAGCACTGGTGTGGCACTTCTGTTAGAGGTACTGGCCTATAGAAGTTAAGAAATTCTTGCTCAGTTCTGACTGTGACTTCTATTGTGTTCTGAAGCTGATATTTCATGATTTAGGATCCTAGTCTTGCACATCTTCACATAAAACATGAATGGGAGAACTCCAGTTGTTTTGGAGGACTATAGATCTTCCAGATGTTTTGGCCTTCAGTTCCTAGACACTTGAACACTATGGTCAACAGCAAGGATTTATAAGAATTGTGGTCCAAAACATCGGTCCTCCAGCTCTGGCAGAAAAAAAAATTATTGATGGAATAAGGACAAAAGTTTTCTCTGCTCCAGAATCCTGTTTCCAACAGTGACCATCCAAGTTCTTCCAAGAAGCCTACAGGTTGGGCCTGAAGGAAACACTTATCTGCTATCTCTTCCTTCCCAATTAGCATATAGATTTTACATATATTGTCTCTGAACCTCTTCAGTTATCATGACTGTTAAACATCTTTACCATGAATGTGCATAATTCTATTGGAGACCAACAGATACCCATAAGGGCAAATCGGGCATGGGCCATTTAATCAGCCTACCCCTCAGCAGCCCAGTCCTGTCTGCTTCCTTGCTAGAGGATCAGAGCCCTGCCTGAATTCTGTTTCTGCTGAGCTCCCAACCTCATCATACTCTGCGTAACTATATGAGCAAGAGAGTGGTGTGAGAGAAAGCTGATTATAGTTAGATCAACCACCCTGCTCCTTAGCTGAGTTATGGAATGAAGTAAGCAGTAAGGCAGTGTCTGAGGAAATGACTACCTGCTTGCTCTGTGCATGCATATAACCATTTAGTCACACACACCTATTACTCAGCTCCTCCCACCATTGTATGTTGTGCTTTCTACCCCACCAACCACAACTGGCATTATAACATCCTGTGTAAGTTTTCTGTCTATCCATTCTGCCCATGCCATCTATACTCTTTAAAGTTTGTCTTCTGTTACCTGCTCTTGGTGACAGTTGCTTATTTCCTAGGGTTCATTAGACAACCTCAGTCAACATATCAACTGTGTAGTGGCTGCCAAGTTTATTAGGCTGTGGAAGGGTGGGTGAAGAAATTGATTGTTTGAGTCTGTTCTGTAATTGTTCATAAAAGTAATCCATCTGACTCTGTCAAATGCACATAGAAATAAGAAGTGTTCACCATACAGCAATCCCCATGCTGCCTCTTGTTCCCAAATAAGTACAAGATGGAAATAATATACTTAGACTCTCCTACTTTCCTCCATACACATTCTTTTTGACCAAGATGTCATGTTTACAATAAGTAAACAAATAAAATCAAGAAACAGTGTGTTTCTCTGGCTAAGAGGAAAAATCAGCCAAATAAACCTACTGCAAAAGCAAGCTGCTGTAGATAAATAAGCCTTTAGGTCTTACTTTATATCAGCATAATATTGGAGAAACTGCCCCAGCAGAAGACAGCTTGGAAAAGCTACCTTTCTGGCCTACAGCTCCCAGAAACACCCAACTAGAATGGCCACCAGCTGGATGTTTTTGGCAACTGGGCTCCAAAAAAGTAATTTTTCCTGAATCCATGGCACAGGTTTTTTTCTCTGAACTTCAGCACTGCAGATGGACTAACAGAGAACTCTTTCCCTTTTTTATCATGTACACAAACTGGAAGAACTGGTATACACTTGCTACTCAGAAAGATAACTTATTTGACATCTTGCAAAGAGTTTTCAAAACAATTTATGCGAAAAGATCAGTCTTTAATGTGGACAATTCAACAGGGGTTGGTATTACTTCGAACAGTCCCCCAGAGCTCAGTGCTTTAAAGCTGAATAATGTATTGATGGGTCACCATCCCAGTGGGTGATAATCCATTGTAAAAGTACTACTCTGTATTTCAGCCTCATCTACACTCCAGCTGTTCTTGTTTACACTTCCAAAAACCCTCTTCATTATAACATTGTCTTTAAGCAGATTGCAGACTTTTTGTTTTCTCCCTTTACTAGGACCCGGTATAATCTTCTAAAGTACTACTGTGAGTTACCTACACTCAATAGGGAGACTTAGGATAAACTGCTGAAAGAAACTGAACAGCATTCATCTTATTGCTCAAAGCAAGTTATAAAATATCTTATTTGGACAGACGTGGTTGTTGATTGATCTGCCTCAGGGGAAAAACAGTGCAGGGAATTTTGTATAGGTAACACAGGTGGTGTTTTATTAATATGCAGAATTAATTTCTCTTGGTTAATTAACTGGCGATATTTGCACTCCCTTCTCAGTGATCAAAACAAGCTATATACTTCCAAAAGTAAAAACTAAGGCATGCAATATCTGGATAACTACTGAATATCAAAACCAATCCTTTTCTTTTAAAAAACTTTTCATAGTAATAGATTGGCACATGTCTTGATTGTGTTTACACAGTTTTAACAAAAAAACATTTTTGTTGTACAGCAGATAATTAGGATGTTATATGCAAAGGCCAGTTTATGTCTCTAATATAATTACAGATTTTACTTCAAGAGCAAAACTGTGCTGCTTTTTAATTTATTGTTTTATTTTAAAAAGCAGCTGACAGAAATAACTTAAATCAGTTCTGTCTCTTTCCAGACAGATTGATAATTGTTTGTTCAGAAGAGAGAAATCCCTATTTTTTAAGAAGTAAATCTGATGACAAAATATGAGTGATGCCGCCAGATCAGGTGAAGGCCAGGAAACCAAGAAACCAGCTGTGGCATTCACCCTAAGTTATATGCATTATTCATAAGTTGTATGTTAATGTGGTTGTGAGGTGGAGTCAAGAGAGGTGCTGAGAGGCGGAGCCTGGAAGAGAAGGAGTCTGAGTCAGAGAGAGCTAGAGAAGAGGATAGTTTGGGGGTTTGAGGCAGAGAGTGTGTGTTGAAGGAGTGATTAGTCAGAGTGTGACCTGTATTAATTAATATAGAAGAGATTAAAGTAAAATATTGAAGCTTTGTGGAACTTTAAGAATGTGCTTAAGAATTATTCCTGAAACCACGTGTAATCAATAAACCTGTTTCTGTTAAAAAGTCAGTACTGAATGGACCTTAGTCTTTAATAAGAAATATAAGTTGATAAAGAGATCAACTGGTGGCAGCGTGTCAAGAGGCATGTTGGGATACCTTCGTGAGCTCTGGGTTTGGTGAAACAAGCCGGAGCCACAGGGTAAATGTCACAATTGGTGTCCAGCGGTGGGATACGAAATAATCCAGTGAAGCCAAAGTTTAAAAGTGAATTTTCTATTGTCGTGGGTACCTTTTAGTCAGAGGTCTGTGGTAAAGAAGTGGGTGACCTGCTAGAGCTTTTGTGGAAAAGCTTAGTGGCGGGGCTTCTGAACCCAGATCTGGGGGAACTAAACATAGAGAACCGACTCTAAAGGGAAAATTCTTTTTTGTTTACCTCAGGATTTGAAAAACCCAGTGGGCTAGCTTGAAATCCAAGGCTCTGAGAGATAAGGGAGCACTGGTGGATAAAAAGTGGAAGCCAGGGTCAGAGCGGATCTGAGGTGATAGGAAAATAAAAGCAGAGGCTTGAAAATAAAATTATTTTGGTGTCTGAGAACAAGAATAGCTCAGATAGAGAGACAGTAACTAACAGGTTGTGAGCTGGAGAACAGCCAGAGAGAGCTGCTGAGTGAAGCGCAACTACATAGTTACTGGAATTAACAGCAGAAAGACAGGTCCTTTTTAAAAGCAGTACAGACATTCAAGACTAATTCACTCAGACTTAAACATGCCACCCAAACGTAGCCAAAAGGGGAGTTGTGAGGCAGAAAGTTTACCTCAGGAAGTGGAGGGAAATGGAGACCCTCTAGCTTCAGTGGAATGGGAGGAGACTGATGAGGGTGCCTCAGAGAGGCAAAGGGTTCTAAGCTCCCAAGATCTGGAGAAATGGAAACTAGAACAGGAATTTCAGCTTAGAGAAAAGGAATTAGAAATTAGAGAAAAAGCCAGAGCTGAAGAGAAAGATCAGGAACTACAGCTCAAGGAATTAGAGATTAAGGAGAAAGCTGAGGCCAGACAAATAGAATTAAGACAAAGAGAAATGGAATTTCAAATACAGATGAAATAATTAGAATTAGCTTCCCAAAATAACAATAATAATAACAACAACTCTAGTGAGGGAAATCTCTCAAAAATCGACCTAAAGAAATTTCCCAAATATAGGAAAGGAGATTGCCCTGAATCTTTCCTCATTTCATTTGAGAGAGTGTGCTGGGACTTTGAGATTAAGGATGATGAAAGGATGATAGTGTTGAGATCACAAATAAGTGGAGATTTAGCTAAGCTTTATTCTCAGATGCCTCTGGAGCAAGCTAGAAATTTTGAGGCATATAGAAAAATGGTATATTCTAGATTTGGCATAAATGCAGAACACCCTAGAAGAAAATTTCGTACCTTTACCAAAAAGCCTGAAGAATCTTATGCCCAAGTGGGGGCTAAATTGATTCAATGTTTGGACAAATGGATGGAACGTGAAAATGTCAATTCTCTAGACCAAATGAAAAATGTGGTTGGTTTAGAACAATTTTATTCCATTTTGCCTGGGGAATTGCATTATTTAGTCAAAGACAAAAATCCTAAAAATGTATTACAGGCGTCTGAATATGCTGATTCTATTAGTGAGATTAGGGATCCTAAGTTTTCTGAGGTAAAATTTTACAGGCAGAACTGGGACAACAGTAAGAGACCCTTCAGTAGAAATTGCGACAGTAAAATGTCAGGGAAAGATGGCCAGCTTAGTACCTCACCTAAGTTGCCAGGGCCTAGTCAGCCAAAGTGAATGAACCCTGAGGAAAAGTTTAATAGATCTCCTCAGTGTGATCGAAGGACTTACAGACAGTGTTATAACTGTGGCGAGTTTGGGCATATTCAATCAAATTGTATGAAAAACAATAAAAATAAAGATGGAAAAGATGATAGTCAGACCAAAAAAGTTTACTGTATAAAACCTGAAGGAGGCTGTAACAATGGTTCTGTCTCCATGGCAGCTAGCACGACAGAAAATTCTGATCTGCCACTAGCCAGAGTCGTTCAGTGCTTCCTTATAAAGGCAGATAATATTTTACTACAGAACCCTGGTGAAATTTTTTTTATTAATGAGAAGTCTTATGTGGGGGTTGTTGATACCTGTTCCCACATAACCCTGTGTCATCCTGATGTGGTTCCTAAAGAGCAAATACTTCTAAATCAAACTGTTACAATCAAGGGAATAAGTTCTACTCCAGTGATTTTACCTATGGCTAAAGTAAAGATAAACTATAGAGACTGGGTTGGAATTTGGCATGTAGCAATTTCTGATCAAATACACGCACCTTGTTTGATCGGATTAGATCTCACTAAGCATGTGCAGAGTGCTTTTGTAGTAAAACGTTCCCAGGTAGAGCTGTTAACAATCCCTGAGGGAAAAATGGAATCCCTAACCTCTGAATCAAACCAGGGATGCCCCAGTTTAGAGGAAAACCCTGAGGTAGCAGAAATGGCTGAGGTGGTAATACTGAAGAACCCAAATAAAGATGGTTTTGCCCAGGAGAAGAAGGAAGACATTAGCTTGGTGGGTTGCTTTGAAGCGGCCAGTTCACCCTCTTTATTGTCCCCTGAGATATTTTGCATAGACAAGGATCTCTTGTATAGGGAAGTTTTAGCCACCCCATACAGAGGAAAAGGAGAACCCCAAAGGCAATTAGTGGTCCCAAGTAAGTACCGAGAGAAAATCATACATCAAGCTCACAGTAGTTTGTTTGGAGCACATATGGGAATCACACGAACAAAACAAAGGGTTGCTCAAAACTTTTACTGGCCAGGAAGGGATCAGTAAGTTAAGCGGTTTTGTCAGACATGTGATACATGCCAAATGAGTGGTACTGGGAATGACAAGACAAAGGCTAAACTATGCTCATTGCCAGGGATCTCGACCCCTTGCCAACCCATGGGTCTGCAGAAGTCCTTAGAAGTAACAGAGCCAAGCTTGAGGGGTACTCATGGAAAGGAGAAAGGCTTGTATGAGGCCCAGGAAAGAGCATTCTGTCCTGAGGACAAAGTGGTGAGGCTGAGACCCATAGAGGGGAGTGAATTGCTGTTGGCAGGGTCAGAACCTATGGATTTGTTGCTGCAGCACTGGAGGGCTAAGGAGTCTAGTCGCTCTGCAGCTGCAAAAGCACTTAAAACCTTGCGAGGCAAACCCCTACCTAACAAACCAAAGAATAAAGAAATAGAACCAGATGAGAATCTCAGTGCATCTAAAATAAACCAAGTGTTTGAGATTGCACTTAAAAGAAACCTGCCTCTGAATTTGGAGGTGACCCATGATAGTGGTTCCCCACATAGGGAGAACTTCTCAACAAAAGTACCTGTGGGTGAATTTGTTAGTGAGGAGGAAGGCGTAAGCAATAAGATCTCAAAGAAGGACACATCCATAGATGTTCTGGAGGAGGAGAAGGAACTGCCTACCCTTTCCCCAGCTGAGAAAGTGAAGCCACGAGCCAGAAAGAAAGCAGGCTTCACCCGGAAAAGGCGAGTGGAGGAAATCCAGGGGACGTCAGAGTGCCCGATGACTGTCAATAATCAGAAGAGAGCGCGGACTTCAGGATCTGCCTTTGTTGCGCCGGACTACAACCGGGAGTTCATTGTGTACATCGATGTGTCAAGTGTGGGTCTGGGAGCCGTGCTGTGCCAAGCGGATGACAGAGGGAGTCTACACCCAGTGACTCTGATCAGCAGGAGATTCCAACCTGGTGAGAGACATTGGTCTGCCATCAAGAGGGCGTGCCTATCAATTGTTTGGACGCTGCAAAGACTGAAGCCCTACATTTGGGAAAGGAAATTCATCCTTTGCACCGACTCTTTCCCTCTGGTGTGGCTACAAACTATGGAATCCACTAACAGTAAGCTTGCAAGATGGACACGGAACCTGCAAGACTTTGACTTTGTAATCCACAGCGTAAAAAGGACTCAGAACGTGGATGCGTTTATTTATTTATGTATTTTATTAGATTTATACCCCACGCATCAAGACAGATAGTCTACTCTGGGTGGCATTACAAAATTTAAAAACAATAGAAACAATGAACATGCAAAATCCAAGATGTAAATATTAAAATACAGCAGGAGGGAAAGCCTGCCTAAATAGCCATGTCTTCAGTTTATTTCTAAAGACACCCAGAGAGGGAGCCAGGCGGATCTCTACGGTCAAGTTGTTCCAGAGGCGAGGGGCCACTGCCGAGAAGGCCCGGTTCCTTGTTCTTTCCTTCCGGGCCTGCCTCGGTGTTAGGCCCCTCAATCGCCCGGCCTGGCTAGAACGAGTGTCTCTGGCAGAACTGGGTGGGAGAAGGCGCTCTGCCAGATATCGAGGTCCTAAACCATTTAGGGCTTTATAAGTAATCGTAAGAATTTTGAAATCAATGCGGAAACGAATGGGCAACCAATGCAAGGTGGCCAGCGTGGGGAAAATATGTTGGTGCCTCTTCACCCCAGTTAGAAGTCTGGCCGCGGCATTTTGTACCATCTGAAGTTTCCGCGTCAATCTCAAAGGCAGCCCCACATAGAGCACATTACAGTGGTCTAATCTTGAGACTACGAGCGCATGGACCAAAGTGGTGAGCGCCCCCACATCAAGATAGGGACGCAGCTGGGCAATCCGCCGAAGGTGGAAATGTGCAGAACGGACCACTGACGACACCTGGGTCTCCATAGTGAGCGCCGGGTCCAGATGTACACCCAAGCTGCGAACCTCACTCTTGGTGGTAAGAGTCACACACACCCCCCAAAAGAGAGGGAGTTTCCCAGACCACTGATGTCTGGGGCACCCACCTGAAGGACCTCCGTCTTGCCCGGATTCAGCCTCAGTCCGTTCTCCTGCATCCATTGCTGAACAGCCCCCAGGCAGCGCTCAAGGGACGAGACAGCATCCACTGTTGTTGGAAAGAAGGAGATGTAGAGCTGAGTATGATCAGCGTACTGATGACACGAAGCCCCACATCCCCTGATGACCCCTCCCAGTGGCCTCATATAGATGTTAAACAGCATTGGAGAGATAATCGAGCCCTGCGGGACCCCACAATTGAGGCTCCACAGGGCCGAGAAACTCTCTCCAATCTGCACTCTCTGGGGACGGTCCTCCAAGAAGGAACGGAGCCAGGCCAAAGCCAGGCCACTGATTCCCAACTCGGAGAGCCTCCCCAGGAGGATACCGTGGTCGACGGTATCAAAGGCGGCTGAGATATCGAGAAGGACCAGCAGAGACATTTTGCCCCTGTCGGCCTCCCTCAGCAGGTCATCAAACAGGGTGACCAATGCTGTTTCAGTGCCATGGCGCGGCCTGAAGCCCGACTGGAATGGATCCAGGGCACTGGTTTCATCCAGAAGAGCCTGTAGCTGATCGGCCACCACCCTCTCAACTACCTTGCTAAGGAAAGAAACATTGGCGACGGGCCTATAATTACCAATATCGTCCGCCGCCAAGCTCGGTTTCTTCCTGATACCTTGCCTCGAAGGCTAAATGACTAATGGGTGGATAAACAAAGTTTGTAATGTTGTATTAAATGTTCTGTTTGTGTATAGTTATGAAATATGATTAAAATGCAAAGTTTGGATGGTGAAGAACTGAGAGGTGTAGAATGATGGTAAAAATAATGGTGAGTAGCCTTATTGATGTGGAGGTAATGTAATGTAAATTGTAGTAATGTAAGTAATGCAAGAGGTTGGTATGTCTTTATTAATGCAAAGGTGATGCAATGCAATTGGTATTAATGTGGTTAATGCAAATGCTTTAACTATATTGATTGTTTTAAATGTTTAAAGTGGTCAGTTTGATTTGGTAAACATAATAATAGAGAGAGAATGGTATTATAAGGTATGCATAAATTGGTAAGTTATTGTTATACTTGCATGTACTAGGTGTTTGTTTATGAGGGCAAACTGCTAGGTTTCCCCTCCTAAACAAACATATTTAAGGGGGGAGGAATGTGGCATTCACCCTAAGTTATATGCATTATTCATAAGTTGTATGTTAATGTGGTTGTGAGGCGGAGTCAAGAGAGGTGCTGAGAGGCGGAGCCTGGAAGAGAAGGAGTCTGAGTCAGAGAGAGCTAGAGAAGAGGATAGTTTGGGGGTTTGAGACAGAGAGAGAGTGTTGAAGGAGTGATTAGTCAGAGTGTGACCTGTATTAATTAATATAGAAGAGATTAAAGTAAAATATTGAAGCTTTGTGGAACTTTAAGAATGTGCTTAAGAATTATTCCTGAAACCACGTGTAATCAATAAACCTGTTTCTGTTAAAAAGTCAGTACTGAATGGACCTTAGTCTTTAATAAGAAATATAAGTTGATAAAGAGATCAACTGGTGGCAGCGTGTCAAGAGGCGTGTTGGGATACCTTCGTGAGCTCTGGGTTTGGTGAAACAAGCCGGGGCCACGGGGTAAACGTCACACCAGCAAACAGACTGGAGAAGAAAGAGCCATGAAGAGGACAGTGCAAAGGAAAAAAACAAACAAACAGAATTCAGGTCCAAGGAACAACTCTAGAGCTTTAAGCAGGAACTGTCAAATGATGGGGTAGTTACTTTGATTAAATCTAGTTGGTAGCCCTAAAGAAAATTAATCTATCAAATGAATGAGACTTGTGAAGTCAACACTTGTGTTAAGTCCCATTGATGCAAGTTTATTCAAGATCAACTACCACAAAATATTTTGCATTACAGTTGAGATAGCTCCCAACAATATCATGTTGCTGGGAAAATCCATTTCAGCAGAAGGGCCAGTTCTTGCTATCCCTTTTATCAAACCGTCTCCCTCCTTTAATTTTTTTTCCTGTTAGTTGTATGAACGGTTCTTAAAGATGTTCTCCCACAACTATGAGTTCAAAGTCTCATCTGGCAGCATCTAACTCATCTTGTCATGAACTAAACTGTATCTTTTTTTAAAAAAAGGGAAGAATTTCTTTTGGTAGAGTTTCCAGAATAGAAATCAAAACTCTAGAAGCCACAACACTGATACATTTTTGCAATTGTTATGTTGCTCTTCCATTCTTGACTTAACTAGATGGCTCAGCCAGTGCACTAGAGATGACAGAAACTTCATGAAAGTCCCTCAGTCCCAGTCTGTGGACCTGGGATGAAGCAGGGGGGACATTTCATTGTCAGAGGTAAAGGAACTCTGTCCCCAAAGGTTCCAGTAGTAGAAGAGATTTGGAAGTAGAATTCATGCTAAGCTAACCTGGCCAACAGCTATACCTCCAAGAAACATGAAGTATACAGACAGCAGGAGGTAAATAAAAGGATGTGCTTGTTACTAGATGAGGTATGAGGGTCCCTATATAAGAGTGAGGCCACAAGTCAATGGTAGTACTGGATATGACCATAGACCCAATGCAGTATCAACTATTCTTTATATTGTACAATGCTCCTGTGAAAAGGTGTTTGTAATGAACTGGCAAGCAGTAGAAACAAAATGGAGGGAGGAAGAGGTGCACAACAAGACCATGTAACAATAAGGCACTTGACTTAACATAAAGATTTGGATCATATATTTAGAGTTTTCAGAAATTGTTACAAAAGAATTCAGGGAGAGGAGACATACATCAAGAGTTCATGAGATGAGATAAAAGGGTAGAGAGGAAATAAAACTACATTGGTTCTTAAATGAGCTCTTGAGAAGGTAGACGATTGTAACTTTTCAATGGGAATGAAATAATACTTGCAAGCCAGGATTCAAAGCTAGAAAGCTTAGGAAATCCAAACATACAATAAGTGCTATTTAAAACTATCAGACTCCTAATTAACTCTTGTCTCTTTGCTACTGCTTTTTTCTCTTCCTTCTCCTGCCTTTTAACTGTTTTATAAAATCCATTACTCCTTTTCTTTAACTATCAGTTCTCTCTCCAGTTCTCTTTATATGAACAGACAATAATATTGTGTGAAATGTTTCCAAGTTTAATCCCTCTCATTATAGATGTGTGCCAAAATACCCCTGTGTAGTTATGCCAGCATAATGCAAAAGGTGCATCTTTTAGAGGCAAATTGCATTAAGACATCACCTTAGACATTACTTGTTGCTCACTGAGACACACAACTCAGTACACAGCAGATAAGGTCTATGTTTTAGTAGACAGAGAGTCAGACTAGGATTCAAGAGTCCTGGGGAGAAATCTTCAGTTGACCGTGGAAATTCGCTGAGGAGTGGCAATGTGAAATCACTCATTCAATATCCCACATACCTTGAAAATCCTATTCTGATCACTGTACAGAGAAAGCAACTTGGGGGCACATAACATCACATAAAACCATTTCAGACATAATGTCTAAACAGGATTAGAAAGTTGATCTGTATAATGCATGCTTATCCACATACGTATAACATTCTATGTATGTACATTTTACATGCTTAGATAGTGGATCTATAGTATCACTACTATGATAGAATAGGGGAGGAGAACCTCCAGATCACATGCTTGATTTGGCCTGTGTGAAGTTCTTATTCAAACTACTCAAATGACCCAAGTGACAACTGCTGTCAATTGCCAAAACCCACATTATGGCAATCATATACTGGCCACTAGATGGATGGATGGATGGATGGATGGATAGATAACACTGGGTATCAGAGGGAGGGGGCTTTGCAGCCTAAGGTGATTGTCCTTTGCCACTAACTTGATTGGTAAAAACAAAATAATAATAATTAAAAAAGACAAAAATGTGGTGGCACCTTAAAGACTTGTTCACAAAAGCTCACATTAAATATATATATGAAAGTTAGTTTTAAAAGTGCCACAATGTTTTTGTCTTCTTTTACTTTTTTATTTTCATTTTGTTTTTTACCTATAATGCTTGCACAGATTAACTCGGCTGTGTCTTCTACAACTTGATTGGTAAAGTTCTTTTCCTGCCTCTGGCATTTGAGGCAAGCTCCCACTCCCACTCTCTCATCCTGTTTTTTCTTTTCTTCCCTTGTTTTGTTGATAGCCCCTCTTCTTTCTCTGGCTATCCTCCAAACAACAAGCGTACTGGAGACTCCATTTCCCTTTTTTCTTTTTCTTTTTGACTGTAACTACAAATTGTAACTGGGGAAGCTGATTCATCCCCATGGATACTACAATGTGGTGTCCCACAGGGGTTGATCATCTCCCCTTTGATGTTTAACATCTATATGAGGCCGCTGGGGGAGGTGATTCAGAGATTTGGAGTGTGTTGTCATCAGGACTCTATCTCTCACATGCAACTCTATCTCTCCTTTTCCTCTTCAGCAGGGGAAGTGGTACAGACCCTAGAGTGTTGTCTGGATGCGGTTATGGACTGGACAAAGACAAATAGGCTGAAGTTGAATCCTGACAAGATGGAGAGTCTGCTGTTGGGAGGGCATCCTGATCAGTTAGGGGGTTTGTTGCCTGATCTTGATAGGGTCACACTCCACCTGAAGGATCAGGCCTGTAATCTGAGTGTACTTTTGAACCCAGCCCTCTTGATAGAGAAACAGACCTTGGCGGTGGCCAAAGCTGCCTTTTTCCATCTGAGACAGATTGCACACCTCTGCCCCTTTCTCGACAGGAAGTCACTAATAACTCTGGTTCATGTGTTGGTAATCTCAAGGATCAATTATTTCAATGTTCTCTACATGGGGCTGCCCTTGAAGGCGGTTTGGAAGCTGCAGCAAGTGCAAAATGCAGCAGCCAGCTTGGTCACTGGTACATCTAAATTTGATCATATTTCACCCATCATGGCCCACCTGCACTGGGTGCCAGTATAATTCTGGGACAAATTCAAGGTACTGATGTTAACTTATAAAGCCCTTTATGATTTAGGACCTCGCTACCTGTCAGAGCACCTCCCCCTCAGATCATCCTCCTGTCCACCCACACCTTCCAATCCTTGATGCTGCGCATTGCCACTTGGAGAGATGCCTCAAAGTCATCAACCAGAACCTGGGCCTTCTCGGTAGTGGCCACCCCACTCTGGAACTCCCTACCTGTGGAGGTGCGATTGGCCTTCCACCCTCCTGAGCTTCTGTAAGCAACTGAAAACCTGGCTTTTTACCCAGGCCTTTACAAACCTCACCCCTTTGCAATATTAATTTTGTATTGAGTTTATGCTGGTCCTTGGCTCACCCAAGGTTTTGTTTTTATATGCTCATTTTTTAAAAAAAATATTGTATTGTACATTTTTATTATTTCCTGGAAGCCACCCAGAGCAGTGGCTTGTCCACTAAATGGGTGGGGCATATGTTTAAACAAACAAATAAAATAAATAGATAAAACTATAAGTAAAGATACCTATTTTTTCTTTTTTTCTTTAAATGCTTCTAAAATGATTTTTACCATACAAAGTGCTAGTTTAGGAAAAATCAGGAAAAGGCTGCATGGTTGTGGAAACAACTGTCCTTTCTGTTTTTCTCATAATATCCCTGGAGAACTATAGACACAGAGCAGCACATGAACTGCATACCACTGAGTGCTCTAACCTGCCATATGTTATGGGAATGCAGAAATCCCTGCTTCGTTGCTATATTTTTTTGTAAGTATTCTTCTGCAACATTACACTGAGGAATAGGCTGGTCCCTCACATGAGTGGTCGCTTGTGAATGTCTGAGCCAATCCACATATCAACTGGTTCTCAAACGTGAGAGATCATTTTATGGCATGCCCATATCATTTCATTGTTGAGTTCCAAACACGCAGTAAAAAAAAGTCTGTATCTGAAATTGAGTCTAAAGGGCAACTTCACACTGATCTTTCTGTGAAGTTGAAAAGTAGCAACAGATCTACAGCTATGATTGTTAATGGTGAAAATTTAAAGATATAAGAACTCAGTTGGCCTTTGGAGTTAGGACCCCTTCACACATTTCCACAGCACTTTAGGAAACACTTCCCTGTGTCATGGTAGGATCCATGGTTGAGACTGACTAGACAGCTTCAATCCAATCGTAACTGCTAGGGGGAACATTAAAAAAGGAAAGAGACACCCCAGTGGCCCAACAGTGTTATTCCACCCTTGGCACTATATTCCCATATAACTACAATCTAGGGAAACAACTCAGAAGGCATGGATTAACTGTGTTCTTTGGAACTCTCCAAGGTACTTACATGTACGTATGGATGAAAAAGAAACAATGGACAATCTGGTCTGGATGAACAGAACAGCTAGCTATGTGAATATATACTGACCATTCTTTAAATCATAATACTTGCTTGACTTCACACAATGGCAATCAAATATTTTTATCCTGTGGTTGGTGACAGACTGCTTAGGATGGAGTCAGTCACCACTGACTGGTCTTCCTTTTTTTGATGTTCCTCTAAGAGAGGAGAAAGTTGAGGAAGAGAACATGGACCTTTGCAATTATTTCTGACTAGCAACAAGCATCCATGAATCTCCATCTGAAGAGTTTATAGGTATTATTGAGAACTCTTTCCCTGATTTGCTATCATTATCTCCCCTCCCCCACACACTTAATTTTAATTGTTTAGAATACATGCACATTTAAATTTTTAATCATGCCAAACAACCATTAAATTTCATCAGTCCAGACATGGGAGTGAATTCTGTGCCCTCATGCCTTCTTGTTGCACCAAGTAAAGATAATCTATAAAATAAGCACGCTCAACTAACTCTGGCATCATGTGGGATTTTTTCAGTGCAGTTTTGCTTTTGCTTTGCATAAACCTAATATTGTATACCTTTCTTTTGTATCATTTCATTTATTTAAAACTAGTGAAGGTGTCTGGCTTTGCCCGTGTTAGAAATGCATTTGTTCCAGTCCCACCTCAGTGCTTTCTCTCTTCACCCTCCCTACATTCTCTCTCCCTCTGGATTGCTGTATCGCTTTCTAAGTACAACCATTTACTTATTATGCTAACTGTGGACAATCATAAAAGGACATGTACACACATATGTACATGCATGATTATGCATGCACACAAAAAGATACACACACCACATTTCTTACTCAGAAGCACTCCTTTCAAAGTTGCTTTGGGGTTTGTTTGTTTCTTTCTTTCTTTCTTTCTTTTTTTCTCATGCAATACAGGAGCACACAGAACCTGGATGCTAAAGTGTTTTATGCACTACCATGATCCCCTTTTCTGCACTATCTTTTTACTACCTTTTCTCTTCAGGATCCTGTTATTTAAAGCCTGCAGGAGAGGCAGGTTTTATAGCTGCCTATAAACATTTATAGCTTTCCCAAGAATGGAGATTCCACCAAGTCTGGGATTGTGTTTAAGTCATCTAAAATAATCTGTGTCTGGGATGAGCCATATGCCCATGGTCCACCTCCAAAACTGGAACAGGCATACAGACCTGACTCAGGTTTAGAATGACTGTTTGGTTCCTGATGTGTCCTATCACATATTTTTCAACATGGAATACATCTGATCTGTTGATCGTACAAATAAAATAATAAACATGGAACAACTCTTCTTAATGCATAGTCCCTCTATCATTTCTGCCAAAAGCGGAAGACTTTGACAGTAGCAATAACTTGTTTGTAAATTCAAGACATTCTCAAAGATGATCACACTGATTTTCTGTCTGATATATATGTGTAGGTGAGCTGGTAGTGCTGCCGCAATGTGCTGATCTACACACAGATTTTTTTATTGGGAATACAAACTTTAGCAATCATTGCTTTGGCGTATCTAAACTTACCTCCACAGCAACAAGGTCTAGAGAACTGAGTTATCTCCTTTGAGGACCATATTGTTTATCAAGAAAAATCAGGTGTTGAAAATTCAGTTCTTGTATTCATGAAATGAAAAATTCTGCTGCTTTAAATAGCAGTCTGAGTCATGGGCTTCTTTATCAAAAGTCTTGTTCTCACCTTCCCAGACCTGCAACTCTCTCTCTAAGAAATCCATACTGATGCCTACTCACATGCCGCCTCTGTACCTCTCACAGTCCACTTTTCTTGCCATCTCCTTTGTCTGTGCCACTTTGATTCTCAGCTCTTTTATACTGTCCTTCAGGCTTTGAACAGCTTCTCCCTTCTTGTCTGACAAAAGCTATATCCCCCACATTCAAATCCGTGCTTAAAATCCACTTCTCCTCTAGCAGCCTTCAAGCGTTGATCTTTTTTGTTGACATCTTCCCCCTCCACACGCCCCACCATCTTGAATTAAATTGTCATCCCATTAATTGTTGTCTGCTGGAATTAGACTTTAAGCCCTCTAGGACAGGGAGGTTTGTCTTATGTACTCCTAAAGTGCCATGTACATTTACAGTTTCTGACAAAGAGTTGCATAAAATAAATGATGGCAGAAGAACTGTAAGTGCTATTAGGAAAATAAGTCTAGGGAAAAAAACCTAATTATAATGTAGGAAGCATTTCTTCCGAAAAGGAATAAAAATTGAACTTGAGAAAAAGATGCTTCACAAGGCCTTTGACAAACAAGATTTTTAAAAATACATTTATCTTGACAAAGACCAAGCCTCCTTTTGTTTCTTCTCCAAACTGAATGTCACTGGAATAAAAATCTGGGCACACACAGACATAAAACACCAAGCCGCCACCTCCCATAATGTTAAAAATACAGAATTTCAAGGAAGATTTCTTGTGTCCATGACAGTCTATTTATGGGTTAGAACAGAAAACCTTAGTTTGGAAATATTCACCCTGTAGATATTCACCTATACGAATGCAAAGTCTCACAAATGGCAAAAAACACCCTCTGGGTTAAAATGAAAAATCATGGTTGCTCTAAAAGCAAATGAGTTTGTCTTCAGACAAAAGATGGGCATGAACTACCACTGTGGTGGGTCATGCCAATTAATTTATCGGCTAAGCAGGTGTTCAGCGCTTCAAAGCTCTGCCTCCTTCAGCAGGTGCCCACTTGGAGGAAGTGGCCTGGTTTCCCTGCCCTGCTTCCTCTGGGCACTGCCTCTGCATGGGCACCCACTGGAGGAAGTAGAGTTTTGAAATGCCAAACACTTATTCAGCTAATAAATGAAGTGGCTTGAACTGCTGAACCAACAGTTCATGCCCATCTCTAGTTCAGACTACACAAGACAGAATATTTTTCTTGGCAGACTATTGAATTTTGGCTAAAAATCCTCTAGCTGTGCAGCAGCAGTGCAGGGTCTTACAGAACAGAATGAGCTTCAAATCTTCCCAGAGTAGGCCACCTTTGATTGTCTTATTAACTGACAATTACAGTTTCAACTATTAACTCTGAAACATTGATAAAAGAATGAAAAGTTCCATTTACTCACAGCTGAATAGATCAAACAGCATACTGTACAAAAATGACTGCTTACAACAACAGGCCTGAACAGACTCACAGCCTGCTTCCAGCAGTCTCCTGCAGACTACATTCTAACAGTAGATTCACTAACAGACTGACTGAAAAATGGAGGGAAAATATATTTAAGCAGAGAGGTGTGGCTCTCTTCAAAAGGCAGCAAAGGAACAATTGGTTGCTTCTGAATTTATTGACAATCCCCCCCCCAACACAGAAAGGTCTCTCTCAGCCAAACCTAATGAGGCAGTATAAGAGATTGAAAATAACTCCAATAGTTTTCACTCCAGAAATCACAAATGAAGTCTGTGTTTTCCTCCAGTCACTAAAGAAAACAACCTAATTTGCAAAGTATGAAAGTACAGCAATCTCATGACAGGACAACTAGATGTCTCTTATCACTTCAGGGAGCACCACTTCTAATTACAGACCTTAATTTCTCCTCTGCTTGGACTATCACCCCACAGATTAATGCACTCAAAATGTGGACATACTAATGATGCTTCTTCTGCCTTAACTTCCATCCCAATTAAACAGGACAGCATGGGTGGGCAAAGTGCACTTCAGTGATTGTGCCACTGGGCTATATGGGTGGTTTCTGTAGCCAGTATAACACAGCTTGTGTCATTTCTCTCTTGTTGTTTTCAGCACCATGTTGTTGTTGAATGCTTTGATAAGTGACTTGTCTCTGTGGCTGCTTCCTTGCCCTTTTTCAATTGAGCCACCCAGGCTCAAGAGGGTCTCTGTTTTCCAGTTCATTTTTTGCTACATGCGCATCTGTAATTCACACTATTCTGGGTGGTGTACAAGCAAGCAAGCCTCCACTATTCATGACCAGGGCTTCATAGTCACAGTGGAGCCAATATGCTTGCTGCTATGGTAGAAGACGGTTTTATGGATGTGCAAAATTTTGCCCACACCCTTCATCTCAAGGTCAAGCATGCTGTGTCTTTGGGATCAAAGATGTCCACCCATGGTCATGAGACAAGGACGCTTTGCTCCTTTCTAGAGAGTTGCATGAAGATCATGACTCATTTTTCATGCAACATGATGAGCAATTGCCTGCTGTATAAGAAGAAAATAGAGTTAGATGTCCCAGAGCTCTACCTGGTCTATGGTCCTGGTGCCAAGTGGAACTCTACTTACAACATGCTGGAGTATGTGGTGGAGCAGCAGGCTGTGTTTCACCAGGTGTATGCAGTGATCATGGCCCCACTAATCATCATTCAATGAGCTACTCTGCCTTAGGTCATAATAATCCTGAAGCATGTCACTGAAGCTCTACGTGCTGTCATAATGAGCCTGGGACATGGCTTGCCCCTCCTCAATGTCCTGGAGATCCAGGTGGTGACTTTTTCTTGGAAATGGGGAGGGGGCAGTCCCTTGATGCCACGGGCAGAAGCCTTTCCTGAGTTTTATGCTGAATAAGGGAAGTTACTGGCACAACTGTGAAAGAATGTGTTTTTTGCCCTGGCCATGATCTGCCACTCTCAGATCAAGGCTCCCTGGCTGAGAATATGGGAAGTTTAGAGGGATCATGTAATGCTCTCCACCACCAGATAAGAATGCATAAATAGGGCAACACATGCAGCTGGATCTGAGGAGAGGGGAGGGGGAGGAGAAAGGTCATGCTGGCCATGATCAGCCATAACCCTCTTTGTCATGCAACGATGGAGCATCCCCTACATCTGGTAAGACCACCTTCAGAAGAGGTGTTGCCTAAGACAACACTAACAGCAGTAAGGATAGGATGGAGCAGGGCAAATGGTGGCAAACTACTAGATGCAGATACCTTACAGTAATGGGTACAGTATGGCCATCCCTGGCCCACACTACTATCAAGCTGCTGTACTGACACCAACCCCAGTGAGGAGAGTGAACATGTCTTCTCCGTTGCTGGAGATGTCCTGAACCTACACCATTCCTGTCTTCTGGCTGAGAAGATAGGAGAGTTGGTCTTCTTGCTGGTTAATCTGCTTCTTCTGAGCAATCCTGCCCTGCTCTTAGAGATAAAAAAGGGAGAATAGGAGAATGGCCACAGTGCGTGTGGTCATCATGTGCAAAATAGGGGTGATAAACTCCACCTGAGTGCCAAAGTTTCTCTATCCCCACACCAAGTCTAGGAAGGAATAAAAGAGAGTTCTTCTAGGTTTGCAGAAAAAATAAGACTGGGTACTGTAGGTATGTCTGTTCAATGTTTGTGTGGCAGGATGAGAAAGAGGTCTTCTTGTTGACCTTGTCTGTGCAGGATCTATATATGTAAATGTTCTGAGATGAGACGGGTTTGGCCAGTCCAGGCTGCAGACTGCCCTCTTGACTGGAGCCAACTGAACCCAAGGGGAGAGGAAGGAAAGAGATGGCTATGCATGATGCCAGCCAGTCAGACTCCCTCACTCTTCTCCCATTGCTGAGACCAATCACAATCCTGACTTGCACCCCAAAGATTTTCCTATTCAAGCAGATAGGATCTTCTTCTGTTCTGTGCAACTGTGTGGTTTGAGAAGAACTTGTAGGTTTGGGTGTTGTCATAGGTGGCAGACACTAGCAGCACTAGTAGTGCCGTTCGCAGTGCATTAAAACCCTGCCATGATAATTGATGGTGATGAATGCAGTAAAATAAACTAGTGCCTACATAGGTTGGATGATGTTTTCTTTCTCATCTATATTGTTGTTTTCTGATGATGATGTCCCTCGATTATGATGAACAATCATGATCATGAGTGATAATCTAAACCAGTGCCTGAATAGGTCTGATGATGGTTTTTCTTTCTCTTGTACCATTGCCTGCTTTCAGGGTAGATTGATTCTCTGTTGCCTTGCCTTTGATTTTTCAGAGTTTTTTTTTTTACTTTGAGGGGAGTGCCTTCAGAGCCATAGGAATGCCACTGGAAAAACACAAAATGAAATGACCAAAAAGATATGGTTGTTTTGTGTAAAATGAAAGAACAGGTGTACAAAAAACACAAAAATGAAAGAGGCACCCCTGAAAGAACTGAAAACAAGACAAATACAAAAATGTTTGTTGTGCACATCCCTGCTGAGAAAAAGAGGGGAGTTGGCTTTACCTGTGGTGACCTCTGGACCTACATCTAATTACCCTGCTGTCCAGCCTACCAGTTTTCTGGCTGCCAACCACCACTGACGAGGGCTGAAGCCAAATTGAAATTGATGATGTTCCAGAAATCCCTGAAACCAAAGCAGTACCCTATAGCTCCAGCACCATGCCCAATAACTGAACATTTGAAGTTCTCCAGAAATTATTAAATATGGTAGGTTTTAGAGTGGGCCTTCTTAAAACAAATATCTGATAACTGTCTCTGTTGAGCAGGATAATATCACACATTGTAACGAAGTATTCAGCATCACTAGCTTTGCCCATTTGGCCAATTCTTCTGGCTACTTTTATAAGACAGGTCAAGGACCCACATGCTAGGTCTCACCTCTTTCCAGACCCTGTCCATAACATCAGCCTATATAAATGAGGGGTGGAAATCACTCTAATGGGACAAGCAGAGGTCACAGTTACAGCAACAGAAATATGCAACAATAGTGGCATGGATATAATACACATGTATATATTCCCTAAATAATGCCACGGCTGAATGAGGCTGTGTAACGCTATGCACACACACCTGGGAGTAAGTCACATTCAATTCAATGGAACATACTTCTGAATAAAAGGGTAAGATTCCATTGCAAGGGACCTGTTAAGGGATGATACAACAGTAGGGTCAATCCTTCTTTTTGAAAAATAAAGAGGAGTAAATACAGGTTATAAATCATTAATCATGAATTATTCACTTAATCTTCAAAAACTGTAATGATCTCTTGTGCCATTGGAGAGGAGGGCCAATAAAACAGTCATTATCAATAAATAACAAGGATGAGAGCACATTTGTCATAAACGTGTTACTGACAGAAATGTCAAGTGATATGCTTGAGTGTTTGTTAGTTTGCAGATGTCTTAACTTTGCAGGGGCTGACCTGAAAAGAGGATTACTGCATGTTATTTCAGAGTATCTCAAATTATGCAAAGCTTGTCACTCCCAGGGAAATTGGACATACTCCCTGCTCTGGAAAGCCAGAAACTGACATTTAGGGAAGATCCACTGAAGGGAAAATAAGAGAGAAAGGGAGGTAATGAGAGAGAACAGAGTTCATCATATAGTTATTCAGAAAAGGCCAGGAGTTTAGCGGTAATAATAAAATAAATATTTCTTCAAATCTATTTAGCCCTAGCAGATGTGAAGACACAAATCTCAAAATCACAAAGGTTTCATATCCTGCTGACAACAGATGTGTGTGATTAACACTTGCCTCTTGCTTTCTAACCTGGGCCTATAGCTAAAACTCCTGTGATTCCATTTTTATGCAGCAAATTGAAGGAATAAGACCTCTGTCTCCCTCTCAACATAGTCATATGACTGCATGAACCAAAACCAAGGGAAGACTTGAGTTAGCAGGACAGTATCTACCACACATCATCATTTATTGGCCAGAATCCTCTTGATGATTAATGCTGGAGTAATAAGAGCAATTGCATAAATTATGGTGACAAATTGCTGCTAGTTAACTAGTTGTCTTACATTCCTCATTGCATTCCAGCCACACAACCTGATGCACAGTCAGGGATGTGAGCAGCAACTTGCTAATTAGCAGCAATTTGTCACCATAATTTATACATTTACACTTATTCCATCTTAAATTCCCAATAAGATTCTGGCCATTATTTCAAAAGGATTCATTAGGCACTATAAAAATTTCAAACCAAGAGGGTCCTGCTTACAGACCTGCAGTCTCATTAAGACAAGAAGAGATGGGGAGAAAGGGGGGACAGCATGTCAACTATTGTCGTTGTTTAACTTGGTAGAAAACAATGGCTTCATCGTAGCAGGGCTACAAAATCTACTTTCTCAAACACATTTTTCCTTTGCTTCCACCCCTCCTTTTAAATTTTTTCCCCCTTTAAATTTGTCAACATGCTGAGACAGACTAACATAGTTGTCTGTCAAATTGCTCTCACTGTTCGGAAGTTCTTTTAGTTAGACTCTCGTTTCTTGTAACTTAAATCTATTAATTCTGGTCCTATGTTCTAGATCTGCAGAAAACCCAAGCCTCTCAAATTTGAATCCCCAGATGTTCTTGGAATACAACTTCCAGAAATTCTGGCCAGCACAGCTAGTGGTGAAGGCTTCTGGGTGTTTTAGTCCAAGTATATCTGGAGGCCAAGGTTAGGAATCACATGTTTACAAGACAACACTTCAAATACTTGAAGATAGCTGTCATAGCACTGCTCAGCTTTCTCTTCTCCAGGCTAAACATGCCAAGTTCCCTCAATCTTTCCTCATAGGGCTTGGTTTTCAATGATTAACTATCCTATCCTGTTTTGAATGAGGCACAGAGATACCTTCAACTGAGGACTCAGCCTCCTCGATTGAGTTTCTGTGGGGCCAGGCATTTCCTTCCTCATGCTGAATTCAGAGATTAAACCCATCCTTGTTGGAGAACCTGTCTATAGGGACCATGACACAACCATGTATCTTGAACACCAATTTGATATCAGCTGCAGTGATGGGTTATTTATAATGTGTAGTTTAGCTCCCAGAGCATTGTCAGTGGAGCAAAAGTGGATCTGTAGTGGGTGGAAAGGCAGAGAATGCTGAAGGCCACATGAAATATAAAGAGCTATAGGTATCTACCATACTCAAACTCAGAGAAACATGATTGAATATTTTATGATCTTTTAACCAACCTAAACATGAATAAAGTTAACGAGCATCAAATTAGTTGGAGGAGCATACACCCCAGTTTTCAAAATACCTTCTTCCACACTAATGATAGCTTTAAACTCCTGTGAAATATTTAAAAGGCTGTGTAACAGTTTTTGAAGCTTTTTTCAAAGAGCTGCTGCACCCGAACTGAAAAACAAACAGAACTTACATGAAACTGTGGAAGGTACTTTGTGACTTCCTGTACCTTTCACAATGCCATAAATACATCTAAAGGCACATCACATTCCAAATAACAGAAATTTCTTACACATGGGGGAAAAACTTGGGCAAATTTCTCTTATTCTTGCTCAAGTTGCGCACATTTGCAATAGCCAATGCTTTCTTTCATAGACTTTTAAGAATCTGAAGCTTCAGGCATGTTCTTTGCATCTTTTTAAATGATCAGCTGGTCTTCAAATGCTTATTTTTTGTGATATGTGTGTACACACACTTTACTTCTTAAAGGGAAATAGCATACAGTTTTGTGTTGACTTTCCCACTGGCACTTTATGTAAATTACAAAAACCTCACTCCTTCTATTTTTCTTTCTCCAAAGGTTAAGAAAATTATAAGGCTTGAAAATTCCTCATTTGTGTTCTGTGTTGAGACTGCCTAAACTGATGAGAACAAGTAGTTTAGCAAGTAATCTTTCCACCCCCAAGTTATTGCCAGTTCATAAATCTATACCTATGTCTAGCAAAACTTTCTTTTCTAAGTGCCACATGATTCATAATGAATAGCTTAGTGAGAACCTGAGCCATTACCTTGCAACTAAGCACATTTTAGAGGTTCCATTTTGGCAGGTTCATTTTGGCAGGTTCCATCAATTTTGTGTGTTAAGGGCAGCAATTATTTTATGGAGTCAGAGCTGCTTGTATTGAAATACTTGCATAATCCCTAGTGTTATATTCTGGCAGCCACTTGTAGCTGTTTCATGATTGACTGATTGACGTAATGACCGTAACTGGGAAGATTTGAATTAGAAGTGTTAGTTTACAGGCTACTCACCCTCAATGATACAGAGAAGCACAGAGGGCCACTGCAGATTATCTTTTGGCTTTGTATGTTGCAGCTGCCACAAATGAAGAACTAAAAAGAATTAGTTCCCATAATGCACGGCTACTCTATCAATTAACATCTTGAAAAATACTAGAATAGTACTGGGAAAGTACTAGTCATATTTAGCAATAATACTTCTGCAGAAGTCACTTCAGCAAGGACAATACCGTCAGTACAACTATCTGCTAAGCAGCCAGAGAGCTTACATGTTTTCTTCTCTTTCAGACCACGTGAGGAGTAGCAAGTCCTTGTTTTTCAAAACGGTGAGATGGAAATGTTGTCTCCACAAGGACGAAGAAAATGTGAATTTTGCCAGACAGGATGAACTCAACCTCATTCATGAAGAAGGAGAAGAATCAACAGGAACGGCTTCCATGGAATTTGGCACACACTCCCAAGATCCAGACTACCACCTGCGCCTTCACATCCAAAATGCCCAGGGTACATTGATCACCACTTGGGAAGCTGGTTGGAATGTAACCAATGCTATTCAGGTAACTCATCTCTCAGTAATTTATTATAATGATCACCCATTAATCACTTCCTTAAAGTGTCATTACTTCACAGTTTTGTAAAGATAAGACAGGGTATATAATAGTGGTCTAAGACTGAATAAAAAGTAATTCTTACTTAAACTTTTACAACACTGCAAGTGTATTTGCTTACATTTGTTCCTTGCTCATCTCCTCTGTTTTACCTTAATCCCCCAGTCGCCTTCCCTACCATTACTGAAATTAGGATGAGTTCCTGCTTCTTTGCTTTTTTACTTTATAATGTATCTCCATGTCAGTAATGATAGTAATTTGGATCCAGATTTATTTATACTTACAAATCAATCACTTAAATCAACAGGACTTGCATTGATTACTGACATTCCCTTGATTTCAATGGGCCTACTCTAAAACTTAATGTGAGTTTTCCTGGACAAGTCCACTTTCTCAGACTTGTCCACAAAAGCTCACATTAAAATATAGCAGTTAGTTTTTAAGGTGCCACAACGTTTTTGTCTTCTTTCTTTATTTTTCATTTGTTTTTTGATCTGATATGCTAGCACAAACTAAGATGGCTCCCTCATCTAAGTCTACTATGAATCTGGACCCATCTCAATAAATATAATAATTAATATAAGGACTGAAAAGCACAACACAACCTCTCCATACTGTTGATCAAATTGATTTAGCCTCATTAATGGGACTCAAATAGGTATAAATCTAAATAGTGTGCTGGCATGATTGATTTTGCTACTGGATTGCAGCACAGCATCAAAAGCAGAAAGAAAATATGGCTTTCATATATTTATGATAATTGACATTTCTTACATTTAAACAAAGTAAACAAGCTCGTATTTATGTGTGTTTCTAATATTGGCATGTTCAGATACCTAAAAAAGGAGGAATACAAGAGATCTAGTAATATTTACATTCAAAGGAGTATACCACCTGCAAGAAAATTGTTCTTTTCAATATGGGGAGGCCATGTATAGTGTTTGAAGATAGTACATATGATTTGAGAGAACACCTTGTATTCCTAAGCTGTGTTACACACCTAAGAGTACTGAACTTTGCTTTTAATAATTAGAGAGAAAAAAAACTGTTCAAATCTTTTCAGTCCTTAATCTGCTGTTTATGTTATTGCCTGGCCATTATCTAGGTTTGTTTTAGTCTTATGCTTAGGTGTATTGATTTTCTTTATTTTGATGATTTGTTTTGTTTGTTTTCTTAGATAGTTTCACTTTGTTTATATTCTTTTGATGTATTATATAAGTTTATGAAACAAAGAAACAAAGAAACAAACAAAAATTCTAAGTATGGGGGGATACAGATGTGTTTAAGAGTTTTCCCACTCTTTTACTTATTCTTCTCTTTTCACAGTTTTTGAAGGCAAAATGCACTTCATATTTCTTTTGAGATACTGTGCTGAAGAAGGGGGGGGGAAACTGTTTTTATATTTATTTTAAATGATGGCCAATCCATTAAAAATAATATTTTTTTAAAGCCAAATATTCTTACTACAAAACCATATCAGCTTGGCACAATAGGCATGAAGTTCCTCAATTCAACTCAATAGCTTACAAATTAGAAGCTTTATACAAAAAATTCTAGCAACCCTTTAAATTTTTTTTACAAAAACGGATACTTTAGTTGCATTTGTACATCCCGTACAAATTAAATTAAAATACAGATGTAAATGTAGTAAATTTTTAGAGCTGTTAGCTAACTGGTTATCACTGGACACAAAGTAGTTAACCAATATTAAAATAATACCCCATTGTCTATAAAAGTGTGCAGTTCAAGTTATAATCCCATGAACACGCTCATAGGCAGCAGATTTCTCAAAGCCCAGTAAAACAAACTTGCAATTAAATCAATTTGGAACAGACTTTGAAAGGGATCGTATCTTGTTGGATAACTCTTGAGGGCTGAGGTTGTTGCCTGAACACCGAAAGAAAATTGTGAATATTGCTGGTGCAACAGGATGGCATGCTAGTAGCACTCATGTTTAAAGCATGGGGTAGGGTATAAGTCTTATTCCATGGTCACTCTCAGCTGCCCTAAAATGCATAGCCAGTTGTTTAAACCTGAAGGGATGGCACTTGGAGTTGTAATGAGGAAGGGGACTCAAAGTTGAGCATTATGGATTCAGCCCCAATCTCTTCCGCATTTGAATCCAGATTATACTCAACTGTGAGAACTTTCTACAGGTTCCACAACTCTCCCTAACTTTCTCCTGCAAAGTTCATGGTAGGAAATTTCTAGCCCTGTAGCAGCCCCATGGACTGCATTTTCCGAATACCCTGGATCCTTCAGTATCCTGGACATACTGAAGGTGGCACTTAATCACTATCCAGTAAGTTTGGGGGAAATGGGTGGCAGTGGAGGGGGATACTGGACCACAGACAGATTTTAACAGAGATTGGAGAGATCTTTGTATCCTGTTGCCACAGGAATAGTCCAAGATAGTTTGCTGCCAGGGGCCAAATGTTACCCTCCCTCCCCACCCATTTACCCAAGATAAATTGCAAAGTACCCATAGCAAGCTAGGGTTTTTGACATATAAAAATTTCACAAGCAACACCTAACAGTAGAAATGCAATGATAAACAATTAAGTAACCAGCAATTTGCTGCCTGTCCATAATACTCAAAACCTGCTGCCAGAGGCTAATTTTTCACTCTGCCTAATGACAAGACTGGCCAGCAACACCACTGGGAGTCTGACAGGGCTTCAGCTTTGGACTGGGATTGTGGGGGGAAATGGTTATTTGGCTTCTGACAAATAAATGACTGGTCTATGGAGAGCATACTTGTTTGCAAGTGATGCCCCTAAACGTGGAAATCTTCCTCCCCTATCTTAAAATAGTGGGTTCTGTTTGGTCAAGTCAGCACTGAAGTAAAATCAGCATAGTCACATTCAATGTATTTCTTATTTATTGTTATTTTAGAGATATAAGGCTTGGGCTGGGTCCATGGGAGGAGTTAAGAGGTTGTATTGCAATGAAATCTAGCTGGTAGCAGTTCTTCTTCCCCTGCTACAAAAGTATGCATGTTTCTTTATTTCCTGTCTTAGCCTATCATTGTAAAATACAATGGGCACCAAGTGAAGGGGATGCCCTTGACACACCAGCCTGGTCCCCCTCAAGGCAACAGCCATTGGACCAAGGATGGCAGCAAGTTAAAAACTGAGGACATTTCCTCTCATCTTTGCTGCCTCCACGGCAGCTCCAAACTGCAAGGAGAAGCAAAGAGTGAAGGTGACAATACTGCCTGGACAGAGCCATGGCTCATAAGGGAATTTCTTCCTTCCAGTAGGTTCGGGGTACCCATATAAGCTGAGCCTGCCTCCATATATTTCTTTCTAAAAGCAAATCACATCAGGCTTTTTACCTATAATGTACTTCAGGTACACATTTATTGTTTCAAAAAACAAGAACAACCCTCAAAACCATTTTTGTGACAGATGAGGGATGGTAAAGCTGGACTATACTATACCTGTGTACAGTATGTAGACTAGACATGGGGACGAATAAAAAAATGGATCGCGATATTTGTGGAAAATCGCTGATCCGTTAAATATTCATCCCTTCATATTCGTGGGTTCCAGAGACCCCCACGAATACGAAGGCATGAATATTTCCCCATTTTATTCATCCCTTTGTAATAATAATAATAAAAAAAACATTCTGCCTACTGGCCGCCGATCAGCTAATCGGCGGGCCGATAGGCAGCCACCCACCCCCACTGTCTACCCCCACCCCTTCCTCTCCCTACCTTAGCCGGCTAAGGGAATCCAGGCTGCCCTTTGCAAAGATGGCAGCTGCAGCTTCCCTACCCTAAATGAAGCCGCAGCCACCATCTTTGCAAAGGGAAGCCAGTTTCCTTTTTTACATGCCGTGGCTGCGGAGGCCTGATGGAGACCTTGGCAGCAGCAGCGATGATTACGGTAAGGGGGTGGCAGCGGGGGTGGGGGGTGGAGGGGGTGGCAGCGGGGGTTTGGCAGTGGCAGCCGGGGGGTGGTGGCGGCAGCAGGGGGGCAGGGGCAGGGTGTGGTTTTTTTAATAACCCCCTCACAAATCAACAAATATATTTGTTATTCGTCGCTTCATGGGGGCAACTTCATGCTTCGTGAGTCGTCCCCGTCTCTAATGTAGACCAATGCCTGTGTTCATATTGGTGAAGTATCTACCTTTCCTTGAATGTTATGTCTTTTTCTACAGGATAAAAATGATTTTCTTTTTGGTCTTCATTTACAGAACTCTGTTTTCCTTTTCAAAGCAATGAGAACTGTGGGGTGAAGATTGAAAAGGCTATATGGAATAGTAATGAATTGGAACTTGGGGTGGAGGGGGGAGAGTCTGCGGACCTTAGAAAAATGATTAAAGCAATCAGACTGATCTTTTCTGGTGAAAGCTGATTGAAGCAAATAAGAATGACACCGTTGTTTTACCCTACCCAGAGGAAAGGGAAACAGAGTTTTGCATTGCAATTAGAGGTAGCAGCTCCAAGAGGTATGTGAAATCACACACACACAAAGAAAGTTACTGTAGAAACATCAAATTGAACAAGTGTTATAATCTGGATCATATGGAAAGAAAGGATGAGAAAAACTGCTTCACATTTAGGCCTATACAGAATTTTAAAAATGCATTCCAATTGTATTCTGCATTGAGTGAATGTATTTCCAGAAAAGGCCTCCGGTCCTCAACTGAATTATATGTAACACTGATGAAACATTGGTGACAGTGTTGTTTCTTGCATTTCCCACCCAGGCATTTATATTTTCTAAAGGAGGGGGAAATTATGAAATTACAGGGGTGGTAATGGGGAAAGGACCACTGCAGGATTCTCTCTTTCTGTGGCATGACCTCTGCCACACCCTGTCACATAGAAGTTGCCTGCCTACATTTGTTCCTTTTTCAGAATGTCACTGATCTAGGAGATCAAGGCAACCAAATTTATTTCTTTGTTTGTGATGTTCATAGACAGCTTGATCTAAAACCTTTCAGTAGAAAGCACTTGCTGACTGCTTTATGCTGTCACAACTTAATCCAGTCCTGTCTCATCCCTACATTAGCTGCCATAAAGAATGCTGTGGGGGTGAGGGGAAATAATAACATTCGATCCTCATCATTTACAACACATGCATGGAAATCTCAAGATTTCTTTTAAAATATTTTATCCTGCTTTTCTGCTCAAATAAATGTCCAAAGCATCTTACAATAATACAAGGAATACATAAATAATAACAGTAAAATCAAAAGTACTAAATAATACCAAAAGAAGAAGGAGAAATTAAAGGAAACGAGGAAGCAGAGTCAAGGAGAGATTTTCAAAACAACCTTCTGATCAGTTGATCGGCGGCCGGTAGACAGAATGGGCTTCTATGCCGTGTGGTAAACTCTCCTGGGGGGACCCAATTTGTGGGTGAATAACTTGGATGTCCGATATCCAATCTTCACCAAAGTTGGCAGGCATGTTAGAGAAAGACATAGGAAGCTCCGTTGTGATTTTGGAGTATCTAAGTACCTGGGGTGAGCTTTCCTGGGGGGGTCCTCTTTGTGACTATATAACTTGCGGGTCCATGATCCAATGTTCACCAAACTTTCAGGAGTTGCAGAAAAGCGTCTGAGGAAGCTTCCCTGCAAATTTGGTGGTCCAGTGTTATAGCTATTTAAAGTGCAGATGAATCAACGGATCAATTTTTGATTCATTGAAGAATATTCGTATATTTGTATTCATTGATCCGTTAACCTTGGCGAATAACAGATCAAAACGAATCGCCTTTTTTTTATTTGTCCCCATCTCTAATGACAGGTATCATTTTTTTTAAAAAAAAAATCTAATCTTTTTAAAAATGTTACTCACTACTCCTAAAATGTTAGTTTGGGGATGTCAGCTGGGGGTTAGGGGTTGCATTTTTGAAATTGAAAGTACAATCAGATGGTGCCTTGTCTCGTGTTTGGATCAGTTTGGAAATGGGCTGGTTTGCTCCATTTTCCTGTCACCACATGACATTCAGGCAATCATGAACCAACTCAAGCCTTATCCATGCTTGCTGACACCTTTTTGATTCCCTGGCAGGGGCTACGTCTTCTAACATGGGCAGAATCACTCCATTTTAGTCCAGTTTCCAGTATGTGCGATTGCCCATATTGAATGAAGACAGCACTGGTCAGTATTTCCTTCAACAATTCAGTGCTGTGTCACTTGGGTAGCAAGCCAATGAAGTAATATATCACTTACCAATAATTTTTTTTAAAGTCCAGCTCTCTCTGTTCCCCACAGAGGGGTTGACAGGAAAGGATTGGAGGGTGATCTTTTCCACTTTTTTTTCTTTTTCTTTACAACCCAGCATTATTTCACTTGGGTGGCAAACCAATGACATGATATGTTACTTATCAGTAAATGGGGAAAAAAATCTTTGTGGATCTTTCCCCTCACTTCCCTGCACACAGACAAAAAAGGAGGAAGAAGATGAACTTCTTTTTCCTTCTCCCCCCTTCCCCCCCTCTTTTTCTTTTCAATCCATTGCTGGATTGAAAAGATTTCACCTGGGTGTGGATGAAGTATGTCACTTACCAATATATATGTTTTAAAAAACTCCAGCTTTCCCTCACTCTCTTTGGAGGGGAAAACAGAAAGGGATGCAGAGGCATGGAGACTGTAAGAGGAAGGAAAGAGGTAAACAGGGTCACCTTGAGGTGTGGTGTGGTTTCCACCCAATCTTTGAGTGTGGATACAAGGGTCATTCTAAATCCCAGACCACACTTTGAAGTGACCTTGCTTAGCTTGGTCCAGCCTGGGATAACTTCACTGCCTAGCTGCATCCTAAAGTATTTTTAAGAAGCTGAAAAGGACTGTGTTACTAATGTATCAGTCTTTAAATGCCATAAGACAAGCAATATTAAACAGTTATTAATTTTTAAAAACATGTAATGAGTAACAGATCACTTTTTAAAAAGTTGTGGGCAAGTTCTCCCTTGGTCCCAACTTCCCTTCCTCCTTCCTTCCCTTGAATTCTCTATTGGATACCAATAACTTTGCAAATATGACATGAGAACCCATACAGGAAGGGATCAGGGCACTTAACTGGATAATGAGCCAAACTGGAAACAAGTTAATCTCCCTTTCTTGACGGAATTTAAGGCAAGATCACCAAAAAAAAGTGAGTGAGGTTCAAGATCTACGTGGAATTCATTGATCACAATGAAAAACTCCCGTCTTGTTCTTCTTGAAGACAGGAGCTGTTGGTGACTTTTTTCTTGGCTGTTGCAGGAGGAAAAGAGAGACAGATGAAAGGAAACAAGTTTGCCCATGTGAGAGTGAAGCAGAAAAAGAAATTGCATTTACTGCTGGGTTAAACACAGCTAAACCTGTTTGTCGCTGGCTCAAAGGTCCCTTCCATCAGCTTGACCAAACTAATGGACTGTAAAGTGGCTGTAAGTGCTCAGTAAGCTCCGCCAGTTTTCACTTTTCATGTCAGATGGTGGCCCTTCTGTCAAGGGACCCTGGAAAGTACTAAGCTTGCCACCTAATGTGGCTGTCAGATTCTTCTAGATAGCAGATTTGAGAACAGAATCGAAACAAGAAACTTTTCCAAGCTCTGAATTTAGGATATACACTAATTATGATAGAATAAAAAAATTTAAACAAATGGGTAACAATATTGGCAGGAGTTGGAAAGCTGGGAGGTTCATTTTTAATCCTTTCATGTAATTTCCCTCCTCCTCATAAAAGGTTATGCACCCAGATTTCTCTCTCTCTCTCGTTCTACAAAGCTTCTAAGGAAACCTTAGAGAGATCACATTGAGGCTTCTGTAGCTCTCCTTTATGAAGCTATTCTTAGCAACAGTAGCTAAGAAAGGACAATACAGAAGGGCATGCTTTTGATATTTCTTAAAATATTGGTGAGTGACTTGAGCTAATTGGAGACAGAAACACTTTCTCTTGCTTTTGTCAATTGCTATGTGGACAACTTGTTTGTTTGTTTGTTTGTTTAGTCCGTCCATCCGTCAGTTGGTATTGAACAGGCCTTGGGTTAAGCTTGTTTATAGGACTCAGTCCTAGTTTACTTTAATAATGTACATATAACATGAAATACAGTGTTAGCAGAATCTTGGTAACAATCTCATGAGATTTTGCAGAGCTGAGGAACTTGCAGCCTTTGAAATCTTGTTCGGTTATAACACTCATCCACCCTGGCTAGCACAGCCATTGGTGAGGGGTTTGGGGTGTTGCAATGTAACAACATCTGGAGGGCTGCTATCCCCCAACATGTGGTTTAAACCCTTCTCCCAATGCTGTGGTCTTAACAAAAATTGCCCCCCTCCAAACTTGGTCAATTTACCTCAATAAGGAAGAGACCTAGTGTGGTGTAGTGAAAGGGTTGTCCAAGAACTCAGGAGATTGGGTTCAAATATCTGCTTAGTCATGAAAACCCACTAGGGTGTGTGATAATGGTAAAACCACTCCTTAAAACCCCAACATATTCTGGTTCAAATCCTGTAGATGTCCTGAATAGCAGGGACTGTGGCATCATGCATCGTTCCCCTGAGGTTTCCCTGTTCCTCTGAACTAAGCTGCTTAGTATCTGGGAGAAAATTTTTTTCCCCCATGAATAGTACATTATAAGCTATCCTTATTATAATGTAAAGAGAAGTGTGCCTAGACCATTCCCTCTTCAATGTTGCTTTCTCCCTATGGAGAACAGCATGGCTATAGAGGAGAGGTTCTTGCTCACATAGGGGCTCTTCACATGAGTAAAAACCCAGGGTTTTTGCTCACCCGAACAGCCCACCAGAGGTGTAAGCAAGCCAGGGCTCACAGGTCCAAAACCTGCAGGCTTTCTGAATAGCAGGAACTATGACATCATCCATTAACCCTCCCCCCCCCCCCCCGGAAGTTCTCTGTTTCCTCTGAACTTAGTTGTGATCTTCGCCATATCTGCAGGGGGAATGGATGTTAATAGCTATCATTATTGTAATGTAAAGTGTTTTAGGGTGACTTGGTCTTGACTGGGCAATGTTTACAAAAGTCTTGCTCCTTAATTCTTGATAGGCACTGAGCCAGTGGGTGCATGTTTTCACTCTCTGTAAGGGGCGGGGTGGCCACAGAGACTGTCCAAATGCATATTCAAGCACTGCAACACCACTGGAGCCTACAAGAAAGTAGGAATGTTTCTTATGCAGACCCATTGGTCTCAACATGGAGAAAGTGAGGAGGAGGAGCGGAGAGGCTAGACTAACCACATGGGAGAAAACCAGCTAATTGATGACTGGAGATGGCTAGAATGTGGATTGAGTGCACTGAACTCTGCATGCCAAGTTTGTATCTGACAGACATGATATTGGATAAACCAGAACAAGCCAGATATCTGTCATCATCTTCTGTTTTCTGCTCATAGAATGAGATAATATAGAAACACACCTGCACACATTCACACTGGAGGTAAAAAAAAAGAGCACACCAAAGGCACAGTGCACAAATTTGCAGCATTAGATATGTGTATCTAGGATATGTCCCTCTGTGCTGTGAAGTTACTTCCAGCTACATGACAACGCCAACAAGTCCTCTCATGCACAGCCCTGCAAACTAAAGGCTGTGGTTTCCTTTCAGCCAAACCATCTCGCATGAGATCATCCTCTTTTCTTACCACCTTCCACTTTTCCTCGTATTCTTATCTTTTCCAGTGAGTCTTACTTTCTCATATGTCCAAACTATGAGAGCCTGACTTCAGACATTTTAGCTTCTACTGAAATTTCAGGCCTAATTAGATCTAAAACCCACTTCTTTGTCTTTCTGGTAGTTTGTGATATCCACAAAGCTCTATAAAAGTATCTCAGATATGCCTGTGTGCAAATTTCAGAATTCTTCAACCTAAGTGTACGAAGAGAAACAAGGGGGGGGGGGAGTTTTACTAAATTTCTCAAGGGGAAGGAGAAATTCACTAGCGGTTTCTCAGTGGTAAGGCTCAACACCACCAGCAGTTGTTAACACACCTTGGTTGGTCTCTCCCAAAATATTTTTGTTGTGCTGCAGCACCTGCAAGTGGCAGCAATAGCTACTACTTTGACAACTTGACTTATTCTGTTTCTTCCACCATGCCTTCTATCTAGTGTCATTTCAGTGCATAATGCTGGCAGCAGGGAGGTGGCCATTCAAATAAACTGGAGAAATTTAGGAACAACAACTGCAAAGGGGCCTTTTGTTTTCAGGGGAGTTTTGAACAAAATCAGAGAATGTTTGTCAGAAAAATGTGTTCTCAGAAATTTTGGCTCAGCACCTCATTCTTCATGGTTTAGAACCTTATCAACAATCTCCTAAATATTTTCAAAAGTTCATTGTAAATACATTTAATCTGTTCTGCCTATGCTGTACAGCTCATTCCCTGTAGCAGTACAAGGAAGGGCAATGTCTTGTCCAGGTGAATGTAGTCTTGTGCTTGTCTCCAACTTCCAAGAAGTTTTCTTTTCCCATGAAAGAGGTTTCCATTTTTCTGCCTCATTCTCAGGACTCTTGATGTCTTGTTGCCATTGTTGCTGCTGCTGCTCCTGGTGTGTTGTTGGGCTTACCAAGATAGCTAAGTTGCTAAAGGTTTTTTTCCCCCTACTTTAATTTCTATTACACATTTTCTTGTCAAACTGCAGCTATTCCAGTTGCCCATACTTTCTGACCTTTAAAAAGCCCTATGTTGGAGGAGTTGCCTTAATGATATCTTTCCCTGAGTTTTAATTGACGTGTGGCAAGCTAGAGAGGCTGGGGGATGGCTGCACATTGGAAGCCAAGATATGGACACATCTTTCAGCTGTCCAAAAAGGTGAGGACATGAACTCTAAGCCCATTGCAAACTCTGTACAATCACCTTTACTTCCAGATTAATAGCTAACATTTTGCTCTCCCTCATATCCTGCTGGTCTTGTTGCAGAAATGACTCCCTGCCCATAAGCAAGATGGGGTTAGGGCAGCGGTCCCCAACCTTTTTGGGGCTGCGGACCGGCTGGGGGAGCTAGCTCCATTCACGGGGGGGCGTGTCACGCTCGTGCGGTGGGATCACGCAGGGGGCGTGTCGTGCCTGCGAGGGGGGTGTTGCACTCGCCCGCAGGCATGTCACGCCCCCATGAGCATGACACACCCACCGCGTGGGGGGGTGGAGATCCGTATTTGCGGCCCAGTTCCGGCAAGCCCACGGCATGTGAGCACAACACGCCCCCCGCAGGTGCAACACGCCCCCCGCAGGCTCAACACACACACACACACCGCGAGCGCGACACGCCCACCGCACGTGTGTGCGGGGGTGTGGAGGTCCATATCTGCGGCCCAGTTCTGGCAAGCCCACGGACCGGCACCGGGGGTTGACGACCCCTGGGTTAGGGTAATAACATCCTGCAGTGATCATGTTTTTACTTGCTTTTGATTTGATCTCACAAATTGATACCTCCCAGAAAATGCAGAAAAATCCTAAAGGAAAAAACCAATGACTTTCCTACTTCTCATTTCCCAGCCTTTCAGGGCATGTTAGCAATCATATAGATTATATTTAATACTGCTCAACAGAGGTCTTTTTTGATTAAGATGTGCATTTTCATGTAGTGTTCAAATGAACATCCTAATTACGAGCTTTATGCCCTTCACATGTTGCCTGCAAGCAAGATGGTTGGGGAGGCGTGGAATCATCTCCGTTAGTCACTGAAATCATACATAAGTCTGCAATAGTGGTATCTCATTGTCTGAGACTGAAATTTTCACTTTCAGAACAGTCTTTTACTCTCCCCTTTGTTCTGTGTGCAAACGGTTTCCTTTAACAAGCAGCCTTGAAGGCACTGAAAGCAAGGCTTTGAGGAAAACAAAGCAAAAGAGAATGTGTGGGTGTCGTAGCACTAAGACTGAACACCAAAGCCAAACTTTGTAGAGGCAGGATTTGCTTTTTCTTACATAGGAAACTTTATTCCCAGGATGTCAGTGGGTACCGGTCAGTGACTAAACTCAAAGAAGAGTGACCCCTAGTGTTTACAAATACAGATTCAGAACTCCAACTCTACTTTCTAGGAAGAACCTAATGGTTTTAATACAGCAAATCATGTATGTTTGTTATAATATTGCATGTGATTCATATCTATAGTAGAAAAGTCTCCAAAAGGCAGCACTCTTAGTTTATCATGCATCACTAGGTGCGTGAATCTGACAATAGGACACACACTCTTTAGGGGGAAAAAGTTCAGTGTTTTGCTTGAGTGGGCAAACAGGCCTATGCTAGAAACTCAAATGCCCTGAACACTGATTATACAGAACACTGCGGACAATGACAAATAACACCCTAAGTCTCAGAGGTAGTGAGTTGGACAGAATGTTTGCCCCTGCAGCGAAATGGAGGAAATAAACCTTATTTTTCCGCCACAGTTCTCACTAGGAGAACAAATGAAGAGAGAAGAAAAATGACTGTCTTAAATGACATAATTTTTATATGGAGCCATCTGTGGAGAGAATGGTCCAGTCCAAATTACTTCTTTTAAGTTCCATTCATTTCAGCAGGTGAGAATAAGCATGTGTTGCTCTGACTTAGCTCTTATAAATCAACAGGGCTTAAAAAGATGCTGAGGCCTCATGTTTCACCAGTAATCCAGTTTAATCCACCCAAATGTTAAACTAGTATACCTATTGACATGTGCCAAAAATATTATACATATCACTGGCAGTGTATGACAGAAATTTGAACTTGCTTTGCTTGCACAAAAAGCTGCTGTCTGAGTTGTTTTTTTGTTTTGTTTTTTAATATGAATGTGTAAGTAACCTAGTAAGTAGCTCAAGGTCATACCTTATGATTTTATGCTAACCTGGACCCTTTCTCTCCTGAGGAATGTGTCTTGAAGCAATTTTCTCCTGTTACTTCTTTTGCCTTTGCATAGCAGCTGAAGGACTCTTCGCCCTTTATTATTAATGTTTATAGATTGGGTATGGGATCATGCCTAGCTTCCTCACTCAGGGGCTCCTATACATTTTCAGGGGCGGCTGACTTTTCAAAGATTCCCACCAATCCACACTGTTCATATCTTCACACTCTGTGTGTGTGTGTTTGTACATGCATGTAGGTTCTTCGAAAAATATCCTGCATGGATATAGCAGTTGGACAAAAAACAAGGGATTTAATTCCACTCCATTCTTTCTGTACATTCACTGTAATAATACCCCTGACGAACCTGAAACATTGTTTCAGGATCAGCAGAATATGTAATCATTGCATAAACACGGCAGACTGTCAACCTACTCTTGCTGACACAATTATTGGCACTGGTCTGAAGCTCAACATAAAAAAAACTAAGATCATGGCCACTGGCCCCATCACCTCCTGGCAAATAGAAGGGGAAGATATGGAGGCAATGACAGATTTTACCTTCTTGGGCTCCATGATCACTGCAGATGGTGACAGCAGCCACGAAATTAAAAGACGCCTGCTTCTTGGGAGGAAAGCGATGACAAACCTAGACAGTATCTTAAAAAGCAGAGACATCACCTTGCCGACAAAGGTCCGCATAGTCAAAGCTATGGTTTTTCCAGTAGCAATGTATGGAAGTGAGAGCTGGACCATAAATCAACCCTGAGTGCTCACTGGAAGGACAGATCCTGAAGCTGAGGCTCCAATACTTTGGCCATCTCATGAGAAGAGAAGACTCCCTGGAAAAGACCCTGATGTTGGGAAAATGTGAGGGCAAGAGGAGAAGGGGACGACAGAGGACGAGATGGCTGGTGTCATTGAAGCTACCAACATGAATTTGACCAAATTCTGGGAGGCAGTGGAAGACAGGAGGGCCTGGCGTGCTCTGGTCCATGGGGTCACGAAGAGTCAGACACGACTTAATGACTAAACAACAAAAATATATTTATGTCTAGTCTGCTTTCTGTTTTAGAAACATATTAGGAAAGTAATCGTCATAGACAAATGCAATAATTATTATGTGCATAGGTTGTGTGAACAAATTAGAAATCCAGGAAATTGGCAGGAATTCCTAAGGAATATTTCTAACATGGGTTACTTTAAAGAGTAAATGTGCATGTTTTGGCACCTGAAAAATTTACTTCAATTAAGACACAAATTTCTGTCACTAGACCCTGCTTCATCAGATGTGTGAAGCAAGCTGGAAGTTATATCAAGGCCCTCACACACAGGGGCAGACATGTCAGCAATAAGCCCCAAAATTCACAGGGTCATATACCATCATAAATATTATTCTCCAAAGTGCCATAAAACTACTTTTTGTGTTCTGAATTTTTTTTTTCTGTATGTGGAAGAATATCCTTTGGACTAGCATAAAAATTTCCTAAGCTTTGGTATCATTCTTGCCATCCAACACCACTATCAGCATAGTACTACCTTCATTACCCCTTTCTCTATTTTGCTTTATCCAACATCTGTACAGTCAGTCCATTTAACCTGGTGGTCACTGAAGGACATAAAGATGGCAATATTGACAGGTTTGGCCAAAATCCAGTTGCATAGCTCCACTGGTACGGCAGGAATGATGTCACCAACAGTGGCAGATGGCCACTAATTTGAGGAATCCTGCATGTGGCTTTGGCTCATTGAGATTGAGCCATGCACATGGTGAGGAGAAGACTATGGCTTTCAAGCCAAGATCCCCATACCTCATGAACTGAAAGAGACTGCTCCCTAATTCCATGGCCACAGTCCCTACACTTTTTGCTGTGAGCTCTTCTCCTTAGCTTGGCAACCAGATGACTAGAGAGCATCTTTTGTCCCGGGACCATGGATTTTTGATCCTTATCCTAGAATCTGTCTTTAAATCGTTCATTTCCTGGCTTTTCTATGGTGCAAACAAACAAACAAACAAAAATCACCCATGCCCTACATATAGCTCCAGCAGGCACCATGTTAACTTGTACAGTTCTTTGGATTTGAGGCAATCATGTTGCAATTGTTCCCCAAGACCTAGCTTTAAAACACAGAGAACAGCATTAGTAAGAAGTATAATATTGTTGGGGGAAAACAAGCCATAAAAACGCATAATTATATGGAAAAGGGAAACAAAATTTAGAATTCACACATCGCTGACACGTCAGGCAAAATCAGGAAGTGGACCTGTCTAAAGCTCACATTAAAATATAGCAGTCTTTAAGGTGTCCCAATATTTTTGTCTTCTTTATTTTTTCTTTTTCTTTTATTTTTGCCTGATATACTAGCACGGACTCACACGGCTACCTCTTCTAAACCACATTGCTGAGTTTCTTTTCTTAGACACCATTGTGAGGTCTATGATCACAAGACAGTTCGTCTCCATATTAAAAATAAACAAAGGAACAAGGCCATTAACGTCCAGCAGCATTCTGTAATACAAATGTTGCTATTAAAAAAAGGAATCCTGAATAAACAAGATGGTGTTTTTTACATGCTTCAGAGTCAATCATATTGAGTAAAGGAATAGCTAATTTGTTTAATTTGGACATGTGATGATAAATTTGGACATGTGATATCTTGGTAATCTACAATTAAGACTACTGCAATGCACTATATGTGGGGCTGCCATTGAAGATGACATGGATGTTGCTGCAAGTGAAGCTAGACAGCTAACAGGAACATCCTTCAGAAACCACATGACACCAATTCTAAAGGATTTGCACTGGCTGCTAATATGCTTCCAGTCTGAGTCCAAGGTGTTAACAGTCACCTACAAAGCCCTAAATGGCTTGGGACCTGCATATTTGAAAGAGCGCCTCTCCCTGTATAAATCTGCACAATCACTAAGATCTGCTGGGGAGGCCTTCCCACATATCACAAAGTTGAGGACTGTTCATTATGCAGAAACACAGTGAGGGCTTTCTCAGCTGTAACACCCTGACTATGGAATGCCCTCTCCTTGAAAGTTCAACTGGCACTGACATTGGCATCCTTTTGATGCCCACTGAAAACATACATATAGAGTCTTTAAGGGTTGAGGATCTTGGCCCGCACAGGTTTTAATGCCATGGCTTTAATGTTCTAGTATTATGAGTTTTAAGCTGTTTAATTTTAAATTGTTTTAAAGTTTTTGTGTTTTTAAATTGTTTTGTTTGGCTCTGTAACCTTCCTTGAGATCTTGTCATACAGGGTGGGTTATAAATATTTTAAATAAATAAATAAATAAATGGTAGAATCTGGGGTCCCTGAAAAATTAATCAGTATTGGACACATAAAATAATTTCTGGCTCTAAAAATGCTTATTAAGTTCCATCTTGTAAACTAAATGCAGTTGTTGCTCCCAAGCAGAAGAAGCCCATTTAATAGTCCATGAACTAGTGACTAGCTGGACTCCTTAGTGGACTCTCAGATGTACTAGTGGCTTAACAAGCCCTTTTCATTCAATAGACTAGTTACCAGTGTGTTAAATGAACAGGGATTGTTACTTATGTAAATTCCGTAGATTCAATGTATACAATTGCCTTTAGCCCTATGTGTTCATGTAAGCACCAGTAAAATACATTTTCTATAAATGTACCACAATGGTACACATGGAGTGACACATGTAATCAATGTAATATTTTGTAATAGCATATTTCCTTCCACAGAGTGACCCTTTATAGAGACTCCTGGGAGTTTTTATTCTTTTTCTTTTCATTTTACTTTGGTCTGCAGAAGTGCTGAAGTATGCCACTGCTGTGACACATTTAGGATTACTAAAATACATTGCCTCAATGTTACAGCAGCAGAAAGCCAGGAAGGTTAATGGGAACTAACCTCTGCACCACTGTGTTTGTACTTATTCCTGTACAGTTGGTAAAAGCATTGTTTTCAGCCCACTGAATTTTTATTTCCATTAGTAGCAAGGTGCACTCTAATCTTCTCTCTCACTGTTCTTTGGATGATAAGTAGGGGGAGGAGATTGTGTGATACTCTAAACTACAGCAGCTCCGTCTCAGCACACGACAGCAGCCATGGCTGCTTTGGCAAAGGAAAAAGACAGACAGAAAGGACACTTGGGGAGTGACAACATGAGCATTTGCCGTGTCGTTTGGTTCCCTGTGGGAACAAGGTGGTTCACTCCTTTTGCCGGTGATCAAACAATGTGATTGCCAATGTGAACCAGCCCATCCCCAGAGCATTCCTACTCATAGCTTTCTGGCTCTCTGCTGGAGACTACTCTTTTTTAGGTGCAGGAATTATCACTCCCTTTTTGATCATTTCCAGCATGTATGATCACTGGGATCAAACCAAATTGGAGCTTGTTGCTTTGTGTTTCCCCTCTGGTTTCAATTTCCCAGTATCATTAAGGTTGATATTGACAAATTAAACACTACCTCTGCTCCTCTGTGGAGGGACAGAATGAGAAGCAAGGTATTTTTCAAGCCTATTAGGGCAGCGCTGATGCACTGTACCATTTAGGAAAAAAATTAAAAATTGAAAGTTTCCACTCAGAAGGAGGCGGAACAAGGAGGGTTTCCACTCCCCTTGTTTTCTTTCTTTTCTTAAGGGAGGTGGGGCAAATATTTTATTCAATTTTTCAAAACACCTGTATTCAAAATACAGAAGATACGGTACTTCCGTACCATGATTCAAAATGCCAGGAAATGGCCTGATATTGCTGCACAATATCATGCCTGCCTTGCCAGCAGGAAAAAGGATACCAAGCTTTACATAGCAAAGGGCAGCATGAATGTTGACAACACCAATTGCAGCAGTCAAGATGAAATCCTCATGAGCTCATTACCATTCACAAAGTGACACCCCACAAGGGAAGATCCAAGAAGCTGACTCCTTTTTTCAGCACTTAACCACTTCTCTCACAAACACAAGGCAATTGTCAGGGCTGTATTTGCTCTATTGCACAATAACATTTGCAAAAATTACTGTGATAATTTTATTTATTTATTTAAAATATATGCCACTTTCTCTTTAAAAGGACCCAAGCAACTTACAGTATTAAAATAATACGGCTTACAGTATTAAAATAAACATTAAAAGCTAAAACAATAAAAGAATAAAGAAGAACCAACCCTTTGAATTGGCCTGCAAATTAATTTATAACTTATGCAGTCCAGGCTGGCATTAGGGCCGGGCAAGCTAGGTGGTCACCTGAGGTATGAAGCTGATGAGGGTATGAAGCTGAGTGGAGGGAGGTGCCAAGCTCAGCTGAAGAGAATGCCATGTTAAGCTCATGGGGCTGGACGGTCCACTTACAATTCCGTCACTGCCGTGAGCTTCAGGATCCTTCCTATCACTCCGGAGCTCGCAATCAGCTCACCACTCCTGGGAGGAGGCGGGACGACAAGCCTCTCTGTCAGGTCGAAGAGTGGCTCACAGATCGCAAGAGTGATAGGAAGGATCCTGGAGCTCGCGGCAGTGGCGGAATTGTGAGTAGACCGTCCAGCCCCGTGGGGCTGGACCCTCGTTATCGCCACCTGTGCGGGGGTATTCGTATACGAATGCCCCCATCTCTAGTTAAAAGTAATGTCTCCCATAGTTCTGCTGTCTTACCTAGAGCACTGCCATGGCTCAGAGTGGACTTCTTGAGCTTCACTTTGTGTATACTGCAGCACAGTGGCTACATGGGTTAGAAATCATTGTTTGGTCAGTGTCCTTCCTCATGGATAAACATCTTTCGGGAGGCTCCCATACTGCATGTCAGAATCTTCACTGGAATCCTAGATCTGGAGGAGGGAGTGTGCTGAAGGTGGAGCTGCAAATAAAAGGTAATTCACTTTGGGCCATTGCATAGCCATTGCTGAGAAGGAAGCCTAGGAGTAGCAGGTCTAGTTACACTGCCATATTTTGAAATCATACATGAGCCATGCAACTTGGTTACACTGCAAAGTTTCAGAGCTGCCTGTGGGGAGTGACCAGGGCAATTTGCTCCAGGCCCTCAGAAGCAAGAGGCTACCAGCCTCAGTTGCTGTGCTCACCACCGGCCTCTGCCCTGACTCCCCAACTGGCCAGATCTGGCTTATTGTCCTACCCTGACCTGCCAATATCGACCATAAATATTGCCATCTTATTTAAAATTTTAATCAAAAAACAAGACGGTATATCGGAGTGCAATACTTTTCAATGTGTAATTGTAACATCATGGGACCTTTCCCCAGTCATGATAAAGTAAACATTTTATATACTGTGTGAGAATGTGAATTTAAGAAATCTTTAAAAACCCCTCTGTTTTGGGAGGCTTTTCAAACCATTACACCTTAAAAGTCCTGCTGAGATTGCATGTTTAACATCCATAGCTACTGTCTGATTTTATTTTATGTATATTAATTTTAATTGTTGTTTGCTGAATTATATGTTCATATTGTTATATATTTTTTTATGTTTTACACCACCCGGAGCAACCATTAGTCAGGTGGTCTAAATTTTAAATTTCTAAATTTCTAAATTTTTGCTTAAAGCTTGCATTCAGTTGGGTGAAATTATAATAAAATGAATTATTTTTGTTCATCTGGTCAAACTTAGTCTGACTGTAAAACTTAGTCTGGTTGTAAAATATCATGGGAGTCTGGAAGCTACAGGGGAAGCTGCTTATTAACTGGGCCTGCTATCCAAAAGTGAGAAAGTTTAAACTTATTAATGTGATGTAAAATTCTTTCTTTGTGTCTGATTAAGCAATAGAGATAAGATTGGACAGTCAGGTTTAGAACTGGCCCAGGCCCGGTAGCCACAGTTACAGAATTTGTTGTAAGGAGAAAAGAAACAGGGAAGGTGTTAAGGGGAATAGGTTACCTGTTGTCACCGTACAACTTCTAGGAAAGAGTCAAAAAGTGAGTGAGTAAGTGAATGCCTTGTAAGGTTTTGAAACAGGTGACACTGGAGAGTAATTTTATTTGGTAGTTACTAGAGATGAGGGTATTCGTATTAGTATACGAATACGAATATCCCTGCTCAGGTGGAAATAACGAGGGTCTGGCCCCATGGGGCCGGACTGTCCACTCATGATTTCGCTGGTGCCGCCGGCTCCTCAGTGCCTTCCTATTGCATCGTTGTCCACAATCAATTATCCACTCCTGGCAGGAGGCAGGATGACAAGCCTCTCTGCTAGGTCGCAGAGTGGCTAATCCATTGCGGAGAATGGTGTGATAGGAAGGCTCTGCGGAGCCGGCAGCAGCAGCAAAATCGTGAGTGGACAGACCCTCGTTATTTCCACCTGTGTGGGGATATTCGTATTCATATACAAATACGAATACCCCCATCTCTAGTAGTTACCTCAAGGAAAATTGCAGCAGTGATATGAGGCCAAGCCTTCAAAGAGGAATCCTTCCTGAGTGGTAGGATAGAAGGCTAGTTGCAGGCCACAACCAGAACACCTGTCCTCCAGAAAGCAGAAAAAAGCTCCAACAATTGTAATTTACATCTGTAATTTGGAAAAGCATAATCTGATCCTTATTCTTTTATCCCCATGTGAGAAACAATGAAACAGTACTGCTACATGAAATGTGGGCGAGAAGGAGCTGCATGTGAGAGGGGGCGGCAGCAGCACCTATAGCACTACACCCGCTCAAACCCTCTGGGTAGCCCTGTAAAACTGAGGGGCATGGTAAAGACTCTTTTCACCCACAGTGCCATGTATCCTAGGGCTGGCTCAGGTGCAGTGAAATGACTTGATATGCCTTCCAGCATTTAGCAAGATCAGACCAGTTGTTGGTCTTCCCCACTCATGCAATAGGTTTTTTTTTGGCAAAACAGATTATTTGAGCATGTCTAAAGGCAGTTCAATTGCTTCTCTCTAAAGATGGATTTTCTAAGAGTGGGACACTCACTGCCTCTTTTAACAAATATGCTCCTCTCTCTCCCCTTCTACAGTGAAGTATTTCCTAAGTTGCCCAGCAGACCTTTAAGTTCAAATTGACTGGCCTTGACTATCTATGGTGGACAAGAATTTAATCAACAGGAACTGCCGTCACAGCACAAAGAGCTCTTAAAAATATTCCCAAGGGCAACGTTCTCTAAGCAACTGCAACAAGTGGCTGCTTCAGATACTTCTGCTCAAAACTCTATTACACTTTTTCAAGCAAAGCAGATGACTGTCAGTTGAAATGTGAGGGGAAATGGTCATAGTATGCTGTGGGTCTTTGCTTAGACATAAAGATCCTTGAAGATCTGAGCTTGTGCAACAGGAAGGAAGAGGAAAGGTTTCCTTGTCACTACCTCTGCCTTCTCAAAGACCCATACATAATCTCTATGGCATGCTTGGCAAGGTAAAATATTGGCCATCTGAGAGTCCTCTGGCTGTCTTCTTCTATGCTTCACATGTTTCTTTTCCTCTGAATGCTGAAGAGGTAGGGTCTTCTGTGAATTGTCCCAGATAACTACCCATTCCACACATCCGATGGAGCATCAAAACACTTATGTCTGCTATCTCTATATTCTAACAGAGCCACATTAATAAGCACCTCCAACTACAGTTTCCTTAGGAAGCCCAGCCAAGATAAAAGTAAGTGTTGTGTCTCTTTTATCAATCCATTTGCATTCCACATAGTGCAAAAAGAGAGAGAGGAGGAAATGGAATATGAAATTGTCCATATACCTGGGTCCTATTTTAATATAGAATAATCCCTAGGTTGTTGTGATGTCTATGAATTCCTGAGCTGCGCCTGTCAAGGAGTCCTTGGCATTAAAGTTGAAATACCCCCCACAAAAACCTGCCGGTTGTCAATATCAGGCCCAATACTATCTCTACAATCTAGAGAACTGACCTAACCCGGGATGGGGAATGTGTCCTTTAGAAGGTTTGAAATACTATGTCCATCATACTTCACTATTAAGTATATTCGGTAGGGTTGATGGGCGTTGTAGTCAGGAAGGACATCCTTCTCTTCCATTATCTGTTCCTAGATTCCAATACAAGATAGACACATTCACAAACAAGGTCAGAAAGCAACTACACTGCTTACCTGTGGAAGACAAAAGAAATCATGGTGTAATGTGGAAACCCGCATCCCCAACCACCACTTACTGGACTCTGGACCTGGCTAGCACAACAGGACATCTTGGTTCTTCTCAGTAAAACAATAGATTAATTGTTCCACCAAGGAAACACTAAACTGACCATAAATACACATAAACTAAATGGATTATTTAGTTACTTCTTGCAGTTGCTTCGAGAATAAATGGATTATTATTGTATTTAATACCTCAGAGTCACAAAGAGCAAAACTGGAACATGGGGACTAAAAGACACTAGAAGGTGACAAAGATGACTATCTTGAGCTCTAAACAAAACCAATAAATATGCCTTCTCTTTCTCAGATTCATGTTGTAGTGATATAATCTCAGATCTCTTTCAGATTCATCTTGTAGACCATATAACTCATACAAAACCTCCAAATTAGTGACACTGTTCTTATGCAGCAAACACAGTTTCCCAAGCCCCTTTCAACAATTCAACTTACTTTTGCACTTCCATTTCTGTTCATGGCAAAGGAACATATCACAGCACCAGTATTTTGGTCCTGCATTTTTGGCACAGAACACAAGTTTCACTTTGACTTTGATGATACCAGTAAAAAGAGAAGTTCATCACCACCCATAGACCAGTGAAAAGAGATGAAGTCTTCAGCTTCTGGGTCAGGATGAAATGTCTTCCTTTTTAGCTGTGATCCCTATCCAACTAAAGCTGATAGGGTTCTTAAAATGATTAGGAGAAAGCTCACCACAAGCAGATCCAATCCTGGGTCAATCCAAAATCGTGTGGTCTTCTACTTCCAGATCCAAGGAAAACATCACTGCATTCTCTCTCTGTCCAAGGCTAGTGGGGCTCTTAAAATGCAGAAGAAACTATTTTTGGCAGGGGTAGGATGTGTTGAAAATTACATTCTTGTTTTTTGTACCTTTTTCTATTGTAGTAGGAACACTAATCTAATTAGGATAACTTATCCATGTAAATAATTTTCTCTTCTTTTTCTTTCTTTCAATTATGTTCCATGAACTGAAAAACACAGACACGAGTGTGACTGATATCCATGGCATATTTTTGCTATATATAAATGAGAAATGTCAGTGAGAAATGTTTATCTGAAACTGGGCCTCTCTCCCTTTTTAAGCACAGCCATTGTTTAAGAGTTTTTGTACTCATGTGCATCAAATGGCAATAGAACTAACAAAACATGTATGGCATTGGATGAAACATCTGAGACTTTCATTTGTGTGGCTACCCATCTGTTTTTGTCATAGATAGGATACGATAAGATAGGATAGGACAGGAGAAGATTATTTAAATTTATTGCAAATATTTCTGAGTTTCTTTGGAATGGTGATACTGCTGGTAGAGTTTTCATTTCTTTTATAGGGCATTCCAAACAGAAGCACACTTCAGTCACAGCATGTATCCGTTGCAGGCAGAAAGATCCATGTTCGCTCCCAGGCATCCTCAGTGGGAAATGATCAGATAGCAAAAGATGTAAGAGAACTGAGATCCTGGAAAGCTGCTGGCAGTTGGAGTAGGCCATAGTGGGTGAGATGGACAAATAGTTCAACCTGTTGTGTGTGTTTTTTTTAAAAAAATATCTGCTGAATAGGGGAGGACATAGTGCCAGTGCCCATAGTGGGCACTGGCAGGCTCTAATATTACACAGAACCCCCTGTTGCATTTTTAAAATTTAAATATCACAACTGTACATAATGGAAAGGCTGGTGGGGTTTTTTTGGGGGGAGGGAGGTGAAGAACAGCAATGGCCTGTTTCTGATGAGGAACACAAAGGATCTGCGCATTACCTATGACTGGTGTCCATAAAAAGAGTTTCTTCATTCATTTCTCTGAATGCCAAAAGAAAACAAACCACAGGGGTAGACAAATGAGAGGATTTGAGGCCTACTCTCCATGTTTATTTACCCTACATGGCTGCTAAAAGTGCAGGAAATGTATGGGGGCAGGTAGAGCTCTTTGATTTTAACATTACTGAATCTCTGTTGAACATTAATACGCACATTGACAAAGTTATTGTTTTGGAGCCTTTAAAAGCCATGCCTGCAATCACATCAGCACTTAATATTTAATAGAAGCTTGTCCCTCCTGTTTGCTTGCCTTCCATTTCCTGGCTTCTCTGGATCGGTGTGCTCCTGCCAGCGATTATTTTTCCTGCTAACTGCATTCATCATGAATATACCCATTTCTGGCAACTATTATTTACAAAGACAAGTTAATGTAACCCTGATCCTTCCATGCAATTAGCAAAAGGTAGCCGTTGACAGCTGCAGGTATGAGCAGGTTGTGTCTAGTGAACATTTTTCTTCAGGGTTTTTGTTCTCCCTCTATTTCTGTCTCCAGGGGATTTTTGTTCTAGGTTTGCCATATGCTCTCCTCCACAGCGGATACAGTGGGCTGCTTCTTATTATCCTGGCTGCAGTTTTCTGCTGCTACACCGGCAAAATTCTAATCGCCTGCCTGTATGAAGAAAATGAAGACGGGCATCTCATAAGAGTGAGAGGCACATATGAAGACATCGCTAACGCCTGCTGTGGAAAGCCATTTCCCAAACTTGGTGGCAGAGTTGTCAACGCGGCTCAGGCGACAGAACTGATCATGACGTGTGTTTTGTATCTGGTTGTTAGTGGGAACTTGCTGTCACATAGCTTTCCAGCTCTACCAGTGACAGAGAAAACATGGTCGGTAATCGCATTTGTGGGCCTGCTGCCTTGTGTGTTTATCAAAACCCTCAAATCTGTATCCAGGCTCAGTCTCCTCTGCTCCTTGGTTCACTTTGTTATTATCTTTGCAGTGATAACATATTGCCTGACCCAAACGCACCGGTGGACATGGGCAAGGTTTAGCCGCTCTGTAGAATTTGAGAGCTTCCTGGTTGCAGTAGGAGTGATTATTTTCAGTTACACTTCACAGATATTTCTTCCTGTCCTTGAAGGGAGTATGCAGAACCCTGGTGAATGCAGCTCCATGTTAAACTGGACTCATTCCTTGGCTTGTGTCTTCAAGACAGCCTTAGCACTGACTGCATTCCTGACATGGGGGGAAGAAACTAAAGAGATTATTACCGACAACCTTCCATCGTTCTTACAAACCCTGGTGAATCTGTGCCTCTTAGCCAAGGTGCTTCTGTCTTACCCTTTGCCCTTCTTTGCAGTCACAGAGATCTTGCACACTTGCTTCTCTCCAAGCCACAAAACCAGTTTCAAATCTCCTTGGCTTGCTGTGGTTTTAAAAAGTTCTCTCCTCTTGTTAACTCTACTGATGGCTATGTTTATACCACATTTTGCCCTTCTCATGGGTTTAACCGGCAACGTATTAGGTGCTGCAATGACCTTTCTCCTTCCTTCCCTTTTCCACTTGAAACTTAAATGGGAAAAGTTAATGTTCCTGGAGAAATGTGCAGATGTATCTGTGTTTATTCTGGGCATCTTTTGCAGCCTAGCTGGTCTTGTTTGTTCAGTAAAAAGTCTGTTGAAAGCATTTGGATAAAAGCAGAAAGACAACATTGATGCCCCTTAACATTTGGTTACTATCAACATTAACGTTCATTAAATGAAATTTTAAATACAATTAAACAATTAGAACAATAAAGATTTGGACAAAGATAACATATAAGGTAGTAATGACCAACAGATTACAATGATTGCAGAAATTGATTACAATAATAAGAAAAAATTGGCTACATAAATAAACTCCAGTGCATCTCTAAGGGCTTCAGTAGGGATCAAGACTTCTTAGTTAATAATTCCAGTTTTCTGTAATATTTGTTTGTTTGTTTGTTTGTTTGTTTATTGTGCCCAGGTATTGGGAAGCCACTACTCTGGGCGGCAAACAAATCACAGCAATGCAAAATACAAAAAGCTTCAATAAAAACCACATGAACAACAAGCAAGAAACATCATTTCTAAAAATAAAATAACTAATAAAGAACAGAGAATATAAAATATGTATAAATATTGTATACAATAATATTAGGTGACATAAAATAGTCATCTTCCTTTACAGACACTGACTTCTGTCCCAGACACATCTCTTAGCATTCCTGTGACAGCCAAGTCTGCCTGTCTAATCACCCAGGCGAGCTTCTGCTAATTAACAGCTTGATAGTCCCGTTCCTGTCTTAACAAACCCTTGTCGCTTTGTCTATTATCTGTATCCTCATCTGGACATGAATCCCACTACCATGGAAGTAATATAGTGAAGATGTACTTGCACCTTTTGTGTCTGAAGAAGTGGATTTTGATCCATGAAAACTCACACTGAAATACATCTGTTAGTTTTTAAAATGCTACAGTATTTTTAGTTCTCCTTTCCTTTTCTACCTTTATTTTTGCCAACATGCTGAAACTTTCTAAGGTGGCTACTTCTTTTGAAAATGATTTCAGTTGGATTGCAGCTTGACTAACCTCTGTTAGGTCCAGCGTAAGGTATTTATGTATGTATGCCTGTATTTTTTTAAAGCAGTGCATTTCAGATTCAAAATGGAGAGTTATTTTATATCCCAATGTGATCATAAAATGGTGGTGGCAAACATTTTTGCAAAATAAATTCAAAATTTTGGACAGACATCTAACTGTACATATACATTTGTTTCATATTTTGAGATGGTTTTGCCATCACATAGGTCATTTTTCCCAGGAAGAGATTCCTTTGGTGGGGAAGGAATGATTTTGAAAGGAAAATTAGATGAGGAGTGGTAGCTAAATCTTTCTTCACTCCAGGTCCTGCCCACATTTTATGATTAAATTATATGCAGTAGGAAGCTCAGAGTACAACTACATGGGGGAATTAGGAGCAATCTGGGTTGCATTTAAAAGACTCTTATCTTCAGTGTGATGTATTTTATCCTGCACATGAGCAATCTTTTCATTCACACAGATGTTTCTTCTTCCATTTGAAAGATCCAGACAGCACTTCAGCTCACTCTAATTTCTCCCTGTTTCTATTTTTGATGACCCTCCCCACTTTCTCTGCCTTTTGTTGTGGCTATCATTCTGTGGGCTGCAACAACTTCCACCCTTTTTTTAGTTTAATTTAGTAAATTGCACAGTGCTACAGTAATACATCAACCTAGCATGGATACTCCTTTATATCTGAAGTAGTGTTGTTCCACTTAGGATAATATTTGTTAAAATTTTTGAGAAGAGGGAAATAGGGGAGGGAGTTTCTCTGCTGTCCTTTCTACTGTCACAACCCACTGGATATGTCACAGGATTCTCACCAAAGAGAATGCTGCCCACAACTCTATATGGGAGTGAATTAAGCAACTACACAGACTGCAGAATGAGATAATCAGGCACACTTCCAATCCCACCAAATAAAGTTCAGCCCTAGGTCTGTGCCAGAAAGGAGGGGAACAGCTTGCAAAAGGGGTGGGATGGGTCACTCTTACTTAAAACACATGTGGTTGCCAGATAATAGGGAGAGCCAAACCACAACAAAAGTGAACCAGATAGCAAGCTATATGCTTGTCTGATTGTCCTCTCAGTTTAAGTATTCAAAGCCATTGGCTGAAATCCAATAGTGAAACTTACACCACATAGGCTGGTGATGCCATCAGCCATAGTGGTTTTTCAAAAATTAAATATTTGTAATTCCTACTCGCCCCCATGGTCCCAATGCTCTCTTGGGATTTCTCTGTTATGGGGAAGCCATTGGGGGCCATGGGATGGGAGAGATGTCTTTAATTTCAAAGAATCACCACCACTGGTAAAATCATCCTAGGGCAAAAAAATTAGGGAATAAGAGAAATGCCTTATTCTTTGGCAACAGGATTTTAGCCATTGAATTGTTACTGCACAAGCTCTTCCGATATTCCTTAGTTTGCAGCTAGACTTGGTTTATTTTGCGATGGGTCATCTGGAGATAAACAAATAACTTGTTTGCATTCTGATTCTTCAAACACAAATCTCACAGGAGACTGTGCTGCTGAAAAACTGCCATGTTTTCTTCTAATAGCACGCTAACTGTGGCCTTCGCTTTTAGCTCTCAATCATAGATTTGGAAGCCCATATTGAAGAAGTAGCTTGAGGGAGCTGATTTACAGCACACAAGTGGAAGATGGAGAAAACGGTTAAGCATACCCTTCCCTTTTCTAGACAGCTCCTCCTAAAGTGGATTTTGTGTATGAAAAAGACAAGCATTTGCTTGCCTGCATTTGTGCATAGAATGTGTAGTGAGTGGTGCATGCTTTTGTAAGTTTCCTTGTGAAATCCTTGTGCAATACACTTCTCTGTTTCTGTAATTACAATTTGCTCTGTAATATGCCTTTACTACTTAATATTAATGGGGTTCCTGAAGACTAAAAGTCTGTCATTCCTGTACAATATTTTTGCTATCCCAATAAAATGAGATGACACTAACAGTATGGTATGAATTATCATAGTATTCTCAGAAAAATACCCTTTATGTTGTCTGTTTTTTCCTATGGTAAAATTACTCCTTTATTGCTCATTTTTAAAACAGTCGATTACTTCTACAGCCCAAAATGAACATGAAAACATCATAAGCTAGTGTGTTTGAAAATTGTACCTCAAATATATCAACAAACTGAATCTGTGATGATAAATGTCATTAAACAGAAGAGTATGTAGGTGCACTAATTCCCCTTCATTCCTCCACAGTGATATTTACAGGTAAACATATATTTTATTAGAAACAGTAATGAAGTTGGAATCCTGTTAGTTTGGATACCGATTGCATGACTTGGAGTATAAGAAATACCTATTATGGCTTCCTAAGTGTGGGATGGAAAGTTATGCCACTGGTGTTACATCAGCAGAAATGTATATTAGGATTCCGGCTATTGGCACATGTTAGAAACCATCTGTGACCTACCTACAAATGAAGTGTTTCATCTAGATCAGGGATTAGGAACATGTGGCCCTATAGATGTTGTTTGACTGCTGCTGCCATCACTATAGCTAGAGTGGAGAGATTAAATCAACAAACTACAAACCAAATCATCGTGATTTAGAGCAATTTGTATGAGGTCCAGATCAAAATGAAGTGGTCGGTTTGGTTCCACAGTGAAGTGAAGTGAATTTACAATTCAATTCAGATCTGGGGCCTGAAGTGAATTGGATGGGACTCAAATCATTTTGGCCTATCTTTTTTTTAACCTAACTTTAAATATGTCTAATACACAGTCCAGTGAGTTAGGTATCTGGCTGTGTGGAGCCAGAGGCCAGGAATTCAATTCTTCACTGTCCATCCTAGAAGAGCCAGCCTATGTGGCCTTGGGCAAGCTGCACAGTCCCAGGATGCCCCAGAAGAAGGGAATGGAAATCCATTTCTGAGTATTCACTACCTAGAAAACCTTGGGAAAGGTCACCGTAAGTCAGAACAGACTTGCCAGCACACAATTATTATTAATACACAAACACCTAAAAGTAGCTGTCTGAAGTTTGGAGAACGACATGTTTCCCATTCCTGATACAGACTATGGTGAAGAAGAAAACTGTAGTGAATAAATTGTACCAGAAGAGTGTCTGGTACTAGCTAGCTCATGGTTTGTAGGCCAGGAGTAGGCAACTGTGGCTTTCCAGATGTTCTTCAATTATAAACCACCACCCACCTTTGCTGTAAGTGGTTAAAGAATCTTACTTGTATGACATTTCTTCCTGGCCCTCAGACAGAGAAAAATGTTAGAGCCAGAGGGCACAGAAAAACCTTTGCAACGTGACTTTCTTGGCCCTGTTATCCAACACTGCATGTTTGACAGCTGAAAATTCTGATGCTTTATAGCAAAGGGAAATATGTAAAAATGAAAGATGGGTGGAACTGCTGAAAGAGAGGATAAGAAAAGACCCTACAAAGTGGCAGGGTGAGAGCCACCCTCCAAAGACTGTTGAGGTAGCCAAGGTTCATTGACCAAAACTGTGGGAGAGGAGTAGCCCTAGCAACCAAGTGCACACTTTTAATTTCTGTACCTCATAAAGGACCCAAACCTGGCTGTGGAGGGGGAGCTGAGCTTATATATGGAAAGAGATGGGGTGGGAGAGAGAGATTAGGTTGAGACAGACGAGATCTAGACTTGAAGCTCTTCTAGCTCTTCTTAAGATATTTAATATTTAGAATATACATGAGCTTTCTCTTTTCAGTACAATTGGAAAGCCTTTTGAATGTAGTGTTTAATTTACTATTGGACCCTCCCGACCCTTCCACTATCCTCTTAAAACACTCCCAAGGTTGAGGGTCAGGGGTTCTGAGACAATAATTATTTGCTATTGTTTATGCTTTTAAGGTTCTTGTTTCTTGAATGCTGTTACCTTCAGGTCTGATAAAATGTGTTACTGGGATCACCAAGACGTTAATTTTCCATTCATTTTCCTTTGTTTTCTTTTTCATGTAGAATATTTCTTATATATATATAGCTGAGCACATTAAAAGCCGAAATAAAGTAAATCAACTTCAATAAGCAGACACATAATTAACATCCTGTACAATAGACTTTATTTTTTAAAAAAGACATTAGCTTATTAAAAGAATAGGAATCACAAAGTATTTCACATTTGTGATAATCCAGTATGATAGGAAACAATCCAGACACAGTACTTTAATGAATACTTAGCATCTTATTATGCCAAATCTATCAAGGTTGGGTAATTAGAATAATTATTTAAAAGACAAAAAAGCTAAATTATCATTGCTAACACTTTCACTCAAGCTGGCACTAAGTCATAATAAGAATGTGAAAATGGAGGCTGGATCACAGACTTAAATGCCAAATAATAATGTCAAAGTGCTGTGTTTCCCTTCATATTTCTCAGCAGTGACGGTTTTTGGTTTGAATAAGTAAACAGCAAGACTTCTCAAGCCTAACCTGTTGAATGATTTCAGCTGCATAATGCAACATGTGGATACTGCTCAAGATACTTAATATATTTGATTATTGTTTTACCTTCATTTTGGAATCACATGCACATTGATGTGTTAGATCGCTTAAATTCATAAGTCACACATACATTTTGCCCAATCCAGAGAAAGTTAGGTGCTCTTAACATCCATTTGTCTCCATGCCACACACACACAATGCTGTGGAGTCTGAACTATGGAACAAACACATGAATTTCAGGTCACTGGACAGAGGAACCAAAAAGCAAAGAGCATCAGACAGACTTCATCTCCTGGATGTGCTAAGTACTTCCATCCTACTGATTTCATACACTAAACATTTTCCAGACTGCACACCTCACATATAACCTTTGATTGCTGTGATCAGTCTTTAAATGACCACAGGCTACTTGAAAGAGTGAAACAAAGGCCTCCCAATTAGAACATCTATTTCAGTACAAAAATTTGAGAACAGAATCTGGCAAATGGTCCTGATGGAAAAGCTGACCAATCAAATTAAAATATATAGAGGGGAAATAAAACAGGATAAATTTATGAAAACCTGGCAACCATTATTAACATGTGGAATTAGCTCAAGAAAAGAAGAATGTGATATGGGAAGTAATTTGGACTGCTGGCATGTAATATTTTAAAAAGAATTAATTAAGTATGTTAAAATATGAACTAGTGGATGTATAAAGAAAGACAATCTACTGAAAGAATATGTAAGTAATGTGATAGTATTGTACTACAATTCTAACTTGCATTGTCATAGTATGGATGTTAATAAAAATTAAAAAATATTAATAAAAAAAAAGTAGAACATTCAGCCTAATTCTAATGTGGGAATACTGGTAGATATCACAAATAACTGTCCCACTGCCAAAGTCAAATTATTCAACGTGATGTACATTCATCACTATGAGACACTTGGTCAATTCACGAAGGTCTTCTAGGTCTGGGAATTCTACTGCATTTAGGGCTTGTTTCAATACCCAGAGTGATTTTCCCAGTCATTCCAAGTAAAGAGACATATTTTAACAAACATTTCTTTGGGCATGAAATATGCCTATTTCACTTGAATTAATGAGTATTACCATATGGGCAAAAGATTCTTATTTAAACATGTACTGTTGCAGGTGTATGGAAAATTTTCATTAAGAACACCTGCTATGATTGCATGATCTCCCATCTTGTATTTGTGAACCTTCAAGTTTAGTCAGATTTAGACTCTAATCTTCAGTACACTTTGTCAGAACAAGATGAAATAATTGGCTTCTTTTGTACATAGAGTGGTTATTCTTATAATGTGAGATAGGATGAATTCAGAAAGAAGCACAGTGATGAGTGATAAATAAAATATTAAATTGGTTCCCATCTTGATGAGTTATGAGAGTCAAACTGTGTTGAGTTTCAGACTGAGGTTTAATAGGAACACCTGAACTCAGATGAAGCTTACTAGGTGGCCTTGAGTCATTCACTGTGTCTTAGCTAACCCTACCTCAAAGGCCAACTGTGAGAATTAATAGGCTAACCTAGTGAACAGAACAGGCCTTGGTGGGCAAAAGTTTGAATACAAAGGATATATACTTCTCAATGTGAAATGCTCACCAGCATACCACAACAAGTTTGTCTTAAGAACTTTCTGTCACAACAAGACATCTTGCCAGGGTATTAAAATATTTTTTAAAATTTAATTCATTATCCCAATCTATTAAAAATTTTAAACAAATTTAAAAGTTGTTGAAATGGTTAAACAACAAGAAATTGTTAATGCAGTTTACTGTTCAAGATCTTTAATTTCCTTCTGGAGGACTGCGGGGACTTTTTCTGTATCTTTTTTAAAAACTTACTAATTAATTATTAACAATTAGCACAATGGACTAATTTTGTAATTTCACACCATGATGATTACCATTAATCGATTTCTGAATTAAAATAAAAATTAATGTTAACAAATTAGTTTTAATAATAACATTTGCCAGTCTTCCTTCTTGTTGGGAGATGATTTCATTCTTCCCAGTATACCTTTTCTGGACTTGTTCTGAGGAACTATAAAACAGTCTCACATGATTCCTCTTACAACAGAAAGGACAGTTTTGGGAGAAAGAGAAAGGAACTAACAAATGGGGAAGGCATCAGATTCATTGCAAAGTTTATATAATGTGAAGGGGGTGACATTCTGCAAATGGTGGCTTTGTTGATCTTTGTGGGACCAGGAAGTGCTGTGTTATGTCATTCTTCTGACACATGTAATGACAGAGGCATAGCTATGCTGGTGACAGAGGAAAGAGAAACTTTCTCTTGCAAGCTAGCTTTTTGTGTGTGCAGAAAGAATATTTTTAGTAAGTCAACATCTATTTTAGCTACAAATCTCTGAGAGGCATATTGTCTAGTATGCAACTACCATTGAAATCAATAAGAGTAAAGCTCCACCTCTCCCCACCTCCAACATGCAAAGAATCAGGTGGAGATCCTTTGCAAGGTAGGCTGCAAGTGGGAGGAAGAGGACAAGGAAGAATATTTGTCTCTCATGCTTTCTGTAAAAATTATTTAATTTGGTATGTGTCCAGAATAATTTTCTATTTGTTTATTTTAAGTACTTGTATCCCATTCCTCAAATAAACCTTCCCAATGTAAAAAACAAAACAAAACCCTAGTAATAAAATAGAATAAGTGATACATTTTTTAAAATAATTCCAAATAGAACACGAGGAGGAGGGGGGGAGGAGGAGGGGGAAATCTAAACAGCAGATGATTGAATACTATAAAAACAAATCACCAGAAATGAAACTTGCAGTTTACATGCCTAGGAGAACAAAAGATATTTGGCTAGCAGCAGAGTGATATTAAGGCTCTGGGCGAGACTTCCTGAAGAGAATATTTCACAATTCAGCGTGCTGCTACTAAGAAGGTCCTGCACTGGTCACCATTGTGATGAATCTGTGGCGGGAGGGTAATTCACAGAAAATACCTCAAAAATGACCTCAGTGTTGCAGAATTTTGAATTTCTGGTAAAATATATTTGCCACACAACAGAAGGACAGAGATCCACAGGGGGAAATAGCTACAAGTTCCTCAGAGTCCACCCCTTTCTCATTAACTGGTTTCAATAACTCGCTCTGAGACATTTTTAGGAGAAAGAATAAAAAGCCTTTATTTACAATTGCTTAAAATTACAGACTTGTACATGCTGCTTTATTTACTGCACATATACTTAGCAACCAACTGAACAGATCAACAACAAGCAAAGCAACTGATTGCTTCTAAACAACGTAATGGAAGAAAAAGAACATTCAGCAGAGGGGCGGGGTTGTCTTTGAAAGCAAAGGCTAGAAAGTACAAATAGTTAGTGCTGGATAGACAGGCAATGGCCCCAGTCTAGAAAAGTCCCTCCCAGTCACACAAACCACAGATAGCATGTGAGGTTGCATATAAAATTCCAACACTTAGCACCATAGAGTCCTTTAGATGTAAGTGAGCCAAATATCAGTACATGCGCAGCAGTTTTGATACCACTTCAAGGCCTTGGTCTGCCTGAAGAGCCAGGATTCAGAACAACTGGGTTCATATTTGTATGCTGCAGGGCAGATGAGACATTCATGGGCCATAGGCACTCCCACCTGCTATTGCTGCTCCTGATCTCTCCCCCATGAGCAGGGCTCTAAGTAGGTTGGAGCAGCTGGGGCTTTGCTCTAGGGCACCAACATTTAGAGGGCACTGAACGATTAAGGGGAATGTACTTTTGAGCATTAGGGAAGTCAATGGAAACACATCCTGGCCCTATTCCCTCCTTCCCCCTTTGTTAACATGAACCTTCACTTTGTTTTTAGGGAAGCACATAGGCCTCCTTCATGGAGGGTTTGCACCTCTGCCTCACAGTGAAATGACTGGGAGGTGATGCTACTTGCTTCAGGTACCCCAAATGACAATTAGCTTGCTCAATAAGCAGGTATGGAATGATAATGCTAGGGTGAGTGACAGAAAATGGAGTATACTGGAAAAGGGCATGGTTACCTGGAAGTCTTAAGAGCAGCATTCCACTGTGAAACATATATTTGCAGGTCCCACTACAATGGGTCACATTCTGAAGTATCTTTGTTGTTGTTTAGTCATTAAGTCGTGTCCGACTCTTCGTGACCCCATGGACCAGAGCACGCCAGGCCCTCCTGTCTTCCACTGCCTCCCGGAGTTGGGTCAAATTCATATTGGTAGCTTCGATGACACTGTCCAACCATCTCGTCCTCTGTCGTCCCCTTCTCCTCTTGCCATCACACTTTCCCAACATCAGGGTCTTTTCCAGGGAGTTCTCTCTTCTCATGAGATGGCCAAAGTATTGGAGCCTCAGCTTCAGGATCTGTCCTTCCAGTGAACACTCAGGGTTGATTTCCTTCAAAATGGATAGGTTTGTTATCTTTGCAGACCAGGGGACTCTCAAGTCTCCTCCAGCACCACAATTCAAAAGCATCAATTCTTCGGCGGTCAGCCTTCTTTATGGTCCAGTTCTCACTTCCATACATCGCTACTGGAAAAACCATAGCTTTGACTATGCAGACCTTTGTCGGCAAGGTGATGTCTCTGCTTAAGTATCTTTAACAGAGTTCTAACCAGATACTTGTTCTACCCCAGTCTCCCTGCAGATTATGTCCTAACTTTTGCCCAGGAACTTCACTTGTGTTCTTTTTCCATTACAGATGCCATAAGAATTAATGATGCTTATTTCAATGATTAGTATATGTTTATTGCTTATTTTTCTAATATTGTGATGACAATGTACTTATTATTTAAGGTTGTTATTATTGTATTATCTTGCTGTGAACTGCTCCGAGCGGCCTTCTGGCCAGATGGGCAGTATACAAATTAAATAAATAATAATAATAATAAATAATGTGATATAATGGATAGAGTGTCAAACAAGGTCTCAGGAGATCTGGATTCAAATGCCCACTCAGCTACAGAAACTCACTGGAGGTAACAATGGTAAACTACTCCTTGAACATCTCATATACCTTGAAAACCCCTCTACTGTCACCATAACTCAGATGTGACTTGACAGTACATAACATAGATATAATAAGAGGATTTTGTAATAAAATATATGGATTTAACATGTAGATTCAAGTGGTCTGCTCCTCGATGGAAAAGGATGTCTCAACACATTGAGATCCCACCACCAATTGAAAAATGTGCTATAGACTATGAGATTTTTTTATCTGCCTCATAGTGAAAAGATAAGTAATTTCCTTTGAAAAAAAAAATCCCTCCCAGCATTAGCAAAAAACAGGAGAGTTCTGCAATATATATAGCATTAGAAACACTTCTCTCTTTAAAAAAAAAGATCCATGTGAAAAATACACACAAACTCTTCTAATCTCACTGAGCAGGGAGAAAACTTTTGACATTTTCTTTCTCACCTGTGAGAATGAAATATGTGAAGCTTCATATGCCTCTCTTTTTCCGCAGTTGCTGATGGAAGGAAGGGGAAAAAATGATACCTACTGTGGGCAAAAAATGGTATGTGAAAGAACATAGTGGATATATGGGAGATACCACGTCACCAGAAGCCTCCAATTAACTGTGGCAAAACCAGAGAGACCAACAGCTTAGACCATGGTGATAATACTTGCCATTAAAAGTATGTTTCCATTATCACTACAACTGGGTCCAGCCAGCAGCTTGTTTATGAGAAAGTGTAATGAAGACAAAGAATGAAAACAGTCATAAACCAGAAAGAATACAGTACATTCTGCAAGGTATTGTTGGCTTCCCTATTATCACCCAGCTGTAATAACCCTACACTTTCCAAGTGGAAGCATGGATATTTTGTATTAAAGGATGAGACCCACTTTTTCAGTCAGTGGCTAATAGGTTTATTAATTTGTAACTCATTGTAAAACATTTAAATGAAGGAGTCATTCAACAATCTTAAATAACAACAGGCATCAGCCATTAGGATTTTAAGAGGGTTAAATACAAGCCAATAGCTCAGTGAGTAATTCACTACTTTAAAGAAGGATAATGACTGCCATGATAAATCCGAGGGGGGGGGGGGGGATGGAGAGCTTTAAAGATACCAAGAACTGCCAGAAAGACAAAAACTGGTTTACAGATCAAATCAAGCCTGAAATTCTTCTAGAAGCACAAATGACAAAGCAGAGGCTGTCCTACTCTGGGGACGTTGTGAGAAGATACAACTTAGTGGAAAAGTAAAAAATGCTGGGAAAAGCTGGAATGATTCCATAAAAGAAGCCATAGCTTTGAGTTTGCAAGGACTGAATGGCAGGACATTTTGGAAGTCATGCATTCATAGGATCATCATAAGTTGGAGGTGAAATGACAGCATATAACAGCAACAATTGTCTAGCAAAGGGGTTTACTTTAGTAGGAGTAACAACTGATCTAGCCCTGTCCACCATTTGCTTCTCAGTCTCTGGGAGCACGTTGTTTTGATCAGACTACTCTGCCTGCAGAAGCCACTTCTTCTTTTCTCATTGTTTGTTCACTTAGAGAGGGTCTGTGAACATGCAGGAGTGATGAAGAGCAGTCCAGCAGGATGAGGAGGCTCCAGGCATAAGCAATGGACCCCTTACTAGGATCTGGGCATCAGCAGAAACACAATAATGCTGTTCTCTGAATCTAGCCCTAGCCATAGCTGCTGCTACAATTCAACTCTGAGTAAAGAGGCCCAGTTCCCATCTTTTTGATGTAGTTTCCCAAGAGCACCTATAATTTTAAGTAGAAAGGGGTATTTGAAATACATTTGTCAGCACTAATAATACTTTATAGTCCCCATACCTATTGTGACATGTAACAGTGTTTGTGTATAACACTCATTCTGGATAAAATACCTTCAGAGAAGGTACACACAACTGCACGAATCAGGCTTGTGCTATAATGTAGTATTGATCTGAAGACTTAAATAATAATATAAACTTTTACAGTATTGTGTCTTATTTTTCAGAAGCCCACAAAATAGAAATAAAAAACATCACAGAAACATTTTTGCAGCTGTTTTCATTAAAATAATCCTATTAACTTCAGTTTACATGTTTATGTCATTAGCCCATATTGAGCTATTATTTTTATGTAGCACATTATTGTACTCTTGTAACCTGCTGGTCCTTAATGAGTGTTTAATTTATTGTGTCTGTACCGAGAAAAGTCTTCTTCACTCCACTGATCTGTGGAAAGTTCTGTTGTTGTTGTTGTTGTTGTTCTTGCTGCTGCTGCTGTTCCCGGAAGAAGGAACTACAGTGAAAAGTCAATTATATTCAATTCTTTTTTAAAAAACAAACCCCTCCAGTTTATAAACATGGGATGTTTCTTTTTTGTTTGTTTGTTTTCCTTGTTTTCTTTCTTTTTTTCAGGAAGGTGGGCCAAATATTTTATTCAATTATTCAAAGCACCTGTATTCCAAATACAAAAGAAATTGTACTCCTGTACCCAGAATTCAAAATGCCAGGAAATGGCCTGATATTGCTGCGCAATATTGTGCCCCTGTTGCTGACAGGAAATAGGATGCTAAGCTTTACATAGCAAAAGGCAACCTGGATATTGACAACCTCAATGGCAGCAATCAAGATGGTCTACAGGACACCCTCTTGTGCTCACGACCATTCACAAAGTGAGAGCAAACAGGGGAAAATCCCAGAAGCTGACTCATTTTTCATCAGATGACTCCTTCTCTCTCAAATACAAAGCAATTGGCAGGGCTGTTTTTCAACAAGTGTGAGTGGTAGTGAGCACGTTATCCTCTCTAGACCATCTTGACTGCTACATATTTGAGAAATGACTTGCTCTCCAACTATGGAACTTCCTTCCAATGGAGGCTAGTTTGGTCTCCTCCTTGCTGTCCTTCTGAGAGCAGGCAAGGACATTTTTATGCAGGCTGATCTTTGGCAATTAACTGGATACTGCATGGATGGGAAATATCTGTGGGTTTTTAAAAATAAAACTCCCATAATCCAATAGCCTGCATGCCCCCTGAGCCCTAGTTTGGGGATAAAATTGAAATATTAAGTAAATGTGTTTATGCATGTTTTTTTTAATTGCCATCAAACACTCACAACTTGTGTTCACAGTTCTGAAATCAGGGAAGAGTAGTGCCAGACACTAGTTATAGCTGATTTGTGACTCAAATATTATTATTTTTTGGAAAACAAAATAAATTATGCATAAAACAGTAGGTACTGGGACAAGCTCCCTCTCATGCTGTTACCCCCCAAATATTTTTTAACATAAGAGATATCACTCCAGCCTAATTATTTTAATGAAGCCCTCCTGGTGCATGGTGGAAGAGCCTCATGGTTAAATTGCAGTACTGCAGCCTAAACTCTGCTCACAACCTGGGTTCAATCCCAGGTAGCTGACTCGAGGTTCACTCAGCCTTTCATCCTTCCAAGTTCAGTAAATTGAATATCCAGTCATTGGGGCGGGGGATAATGTGTAGCCTGCATAATTAAATTTTAAACCACCCAGTGAGTGTTTTAAGCACTATGGTGTGGTGTATAAGCAGCACACTTTGCTTTTGCTCCAAACCCACTCCCATCAGTAATTCTGAAGCTGCAGTAGTATTCCTCTAACAAAATACTTACAGACATAGGAAATGTATAGGGTTTGCCATTAATCTTCAAGTTGTGAATTGTTGTCCAGACGCTACTTCAGTCTTTATATTCCTGCAATGATATATGTATTTCCCTCAGTTACTGATAAGAGGGCTTGGGAGATAGATCAGAAGAGAATATTGAAAGGCATTTCTTGGGACCCAAATACATTTATTAAATGTTCATCCTGCTTACCATAAAATACAGTCTCCGATTTGAATGCTGAATTGTTCCTCCAAAACCCATTTTATACTAAGCAGCTGCTTTGCAGAAGAAGCAAAAAGAAAATGAAGAAAATGCAGCGGGGAAAATTGGGGCTATATAAGGAATGTTATCTGTGCTTGAAATAATAGACTGATGCCTATCTGGGCAAAAAAAATAATAATACTAAATCAAGTTTCAGTTTCCAGTATTGCTGTTCATTAACTATAAAAATTTTAAAACTTGTAACCAACTGCTGAAAATCATTTATCCTCTTCCCTGCACTACTATTAATACCAGGATAATCTATCTCTGTTAGAAAAAGTTTAATCTTCTAAAATTCCTGTTGAAAAGGAAATGAAGTTTTAAAAAAACCACACCTGATAGTATTTCAAGATTTACGGTCTGGGAAGCTAACATGGGAAGTAAAATGATGGGAAGTTTATTGCATTTTTAGTCATTTATATTGTATTTCTGACAGCAGAGAAACCTTGAAAGTATTTTTGCCACTGTCTAAAAAAGTTGGTGGCTTGCTGCAATTTCTGCAACATGGAACACTTCGGATACACTTGGTCTGAAATCTAACAGTTTGGCCAGTTCTCAAAATAGGCTGGGATTATCCTTTTGCCCAAGTTCCTAAAACTCCCAAAATATCCTACATGTTATAGCCATTGACTGGAGGATCATGGAGTTAGGAGTGAAAAAATGTTTTTTTTTCCAAGCTATGGTTGGGTATTGGGTGCAAAGTTTTCCCCACTTCTTTCCAGGCAGATATATTGGAGTCTGGCCTAGCTATTACAAATTATTTTTTCTTGTCTTTTGAAATTCCTCCCCTCACCCCACGTACTCGCCTTTCAGACACTGGTTAGATCACATTTATTTAGGAAGACTTTTAAGCAGCCTAACTGTGCAGTTCAGTCTCGTGCACAATGGAATAGGCCTTATGCCCAAATAAGAATAAATAGAAAAGCAATCTGAAACTTTTGTCTGTCACTAAATCCTGTTAAACACAGTGGAGCTTATTTCTGAGTACATAGGATGGAGCTGTTACATCCTGGTTCCACTCAGTGTGACTTGCCATCAGTTTGCACAAGATTTTAACCTAAACCTCTGCATCCTTTTTGTTTTCGTTGCCCTTTTCAGAGATTATTTCCCCACATCTGCTGACTACATGCTCTACCCTGATCAAATAAAGCTAAAGCACATAGGGGAATGCTTCACATTTAGCAGGAAAAAATACTCAGAGGAAGATGCGTGGCAACGTGCAGTCAGAAATTAACAGATATGTATGTGATTTTCATACGATGTGGGCATTTTGCTCATATTCCTTTCACTCACATAGCTAGCTTGCAAGTTTGTGGTGCAGGATAATGGCAGAGCTGCTGTTATCATAAATGCAGAAAAAGTATGCTTTGCTTAGTGGAGGCCAGATTGCTCCATTGCTAGTCTTCTTAGGGGCAAACCAAACTACAGCACATGTTACGAGGAAATGTTTCAGATAATTTCCCTGCAATTTCTTGAGTGAAAATTTTGGCTTTGCAGGGAGGATGTTTTAATTATTTTCCTTTTGGGTATTCCCCCCTCCAAATAATCTGACACTTGTTCATGCATGCACATACATGTGCATATATGTACACATATGTGCACACATACTGATTGTGTAATAACTCTTTTCACTGCTCATTTATAATCCCATGGAGAGAAATCTGAATGAAGCAGCAAAGTAACAAGGACCCACTTCACTTTCTCTCTCTCTCTCTCTCTCTCTCTCTCTCTCTCTCACACACACACACACACACACACACACACACACACACACACACCTTTTTTTTTTAAAGTCAGTGGTGACCTAGAAGCCTTTTCCCATCATGTTAGGCTCAGGGAATACTTCAAGGACTACAAGAACAATCACCCCAACAGTATACAAAGCACCATCCCAGCTCCTGAGGAACAATATACAAACACACAACTCCCCACCACACATCACTGTAGAAAGAGGAAATCTACATAGAATCCTCCTGAAGGTGAAAGCAAGGAACTGGATTTCTATTCGGGGTGCTTTTTGCCATCATCACAGGCTGAGATAATAAACAAAAGATGTAGTCTCAGTCAGATGGAGTGCAAATCCACCCATAGTCTCAGAAACAATCCCAATATCATCATCAAAGAGGCAAACAAAGAAGGGACTGTTGTCATATACAAACAATTTTCCATCAAATTCTACACACTTACAGTCACAGACCCAACTGCAGAAGGAGCTACAGGACCTAAAGAAATAATTCCTTGGAGACATCTGTGAGCAAATCCTGACAGATACACTACAAGATCCTTAACCAGGCTTCTCCTATCTGCTACCCAAAATCCCCAAACTGGGCAAGACTGGACAGCCCATTGTACTGAGTATTGGTATCACCATTGGGGTAACTGGATCAATGGACTTTGTTCTGAAACTATATGCCTGCAACACACACACACACCAGCTACCTAAAGAGATACAACAACCAAGTTCCTAAGGGAACCAGGGTTCATCTACAACCTCCCACATGACACCATCCAGGCCATGATACATATACAGGAAATGTACATGTGCATTTAAACAAATTTTCTCACAAAAAGGTCTACAAGCCGTTGAAAATACAATTCCAAATGGGACCATGACAAATCTGGCTGCTAAACTATGACTTTGTACTCACACATAACTAGTTCACCTGTGGGAGCAGTATTTCTCTTCAGATCAGTGGTGCAGCTAAAGGCACACATATGGCCCCATAGTATCCAGATATATGCATGGCTGGCCTGGAACAATGCTTCCTCAGTTTTTGTATACAGAAGCCTCTCCCTCTGAGATACATTGATGGGATCTTAACTACTAGAATAATTCCACCAGAACTTTAACAACTTTTATCCTTCCATCAATCTGGGCCTGGACAACTACAGAAAAAGATGTTTTCTGGATACCACTGATGTGACCAACCAAAGGACACATCAGCAATATGGTATATCAGAAAGCCACCAACCACAACATATACTTACATGCCTCCAACTTCTAATGTAGCATGAACACTCCTTGTGTCTGTGGAGGTACACTGTGATTCATGAAAGCTCACTCTGAAACAAAATGTGCTAATCTTTTATATACTGCAATGTTTTTCCCTTTGTTTTTTCCCTTGCTTTTCCCCCTTTTAATTAGATCAATTTTTAAAAATACGATTTGGAGCTCTCTGTGTTGTTTGCCGTGTCTCTCAGAACAGTTAGCAACTACCATGAATGACTGTGGTTCCTAAGTCCTGGTTCTGCTTATCCAACTCCAAGTCACAGAATGGCACCATGATATACTGACAGAAATCCTGCTGCTTAGCATAGTAAATTACACTAGAGGATCATTGAATCAGTGGGGATTTGATGAACCAACTTCTCTGTACATTCCATTGATATGCCTACCTGAGTTGTCACTTACTACACTAAAGTAAGTTGCAATCCATATCCATCACAGTCATTTTTAAATACATGAAAATTAATATTTAAATACTCAGTTTGTCTATACAAAAGTCACATTTCTAAATATATTTTACCTCAAGGCACACATAGGTTCTCATGCTTCACACAGTCAAAGGGTTATCTCAAGAATGAATTAAATTTGCAAGAATGCTTATTTAGCATGCTTAACGAGAGGTCCATAAGACCAACAACAATTGTAATGTTAAATCTGAGGAGCTCTTGGCGAAGCCGTTAAAAGTTTTTTCACAAAAGGTATGTCATCACACTGTGAAAAGAAAAGAGAGGATGAGAGAGGGGATAAAGAAACACATAATTAATTAGTGTTGTCTATTCAGCATGAGTTCAAGACGACCCAAAAACAAACAAACAAATCAACCCCTCAGCACATGGTAAACTGGTTAACACTTAGCAAATGATAATAATTTATAATAACTGTAACATAAATGGGAACAAATAAGTAAAAAAAGAAGGAATCAGACTGTCCATTCAGTACATATAGAGTACACTCTATATACCAAATTCCCATTACAGCTGCCTCAGGGCTATTGAGCTGTTCTTGGACAGCTGCACTGCTTTGTATCCACCATCTGTGGTTATAAACTGTACCCAGCATCCAGAATAGTATTTGTGGGTAAGGCAGGGCATATAGTTCCTACCAACATAATGTAACAAAACAAGTCACCTGCACAGGACACTAAAAGGGCTACTTCACATTGTTCTTGGAATCAGAAAGCAATTGCATCATAAAACAGTTGCCTGGATACCATCCACAGGGAGGTTGGCAATGGGTACTAATGGGCAAACACTGTCCATTAAGAAGCCAGATGGGAATGCCTTGCATGCAGTCATTTCTTGTTAACTTGGGAGGTTCTTTGGCAGAGAATGGGAAGTCTCCTCAATGAGAAGGATAATTGAATAAAAATCCTCATCTCTTAGGTCCCTTGCTGCTTCTGCCACATTCTGACTAGAATTATGGCCAAGGCAATTCGATCTGTTTGTTTGCTTTACCTCACCAAAATACTTTCCCTATACAAATACACACACTGCCTTCTTCTGTGTGTCTGTTTTCCACATTGTTTTCAGAAGGTACTACTATGTCAAAGAGATCCATGAAAATTCAGCTCAGCCCAATTGTAGAGTCATAGGGTCAAACTATACATTACAAGGATGGCATCACTAGAATAACAAATTCCTTGAGTGCTGAAAGCATCTGATTGTCATAGCAATATATTTTCATACCTTCTATGGTTTGCAGATTGATTTGTCTTGTTTTGGGTTAGAGGTTGGTCTTTATGATATAATAGAATCATAGAATAAAGGTGTTGGAAGAGGCCTATAAGGCCATCCAGTCCAACCCCCTGCTTAATGCAGGAATACAATCCAAAGTAGATCTGATAGATGGTTTTCCAATGTTCTCTTGAACACCTATAGTGTTGCAGCACTCACCACCTCCCAAGGTAATTCGTTTCATTGGTGTACTGCTTTAACAGTTAGAAAGTTTTTCTTGACATTTGACCAAAATCTGGCTTCCTGAAACATGATCCCATTATTATGTGTCCTGCACTCTGGTATGATGAAGAACAGATCCTCTATATGGCAATATTCAAGTATTTGAAAAGTGCTATCATATCTCCCCTCGGTTTTTTTCCCCCTTAAGGCTAAATATACCCACTTCTTTCAGTATTTCCTTCTAAGGCTTGGTTTCCAGTCCCCTGATCATTCTTGTTGCCCTCCTCTGAACTTAATCCAGTTTGCTGGCATCCTACTTAAAGTGTGGTGTCCAGAACTGGACACAGTACTCTAGATGAGGCCTAACCAGTGCCGAATAGAGGATAATTGGTACTTCACAAGATTTGGAGACTGTACTTCTGTTAATGCAGCTTTGAATAGCATTGGCATTTTTGCAGCCACATCACACTGTTGGCTCATATTCAGCTTTTGATCTACAACAATTCCAAGATCCTTCTCACTTGTAATATTACTGAGCCAAGTATCCCCCATCTTGTAAGTGTGCATTTGGGTTTTTTTTCCCTAGTTGTAGAACTTTGCATTTATTCCTGTTAAATTTCATTCTGTTGTTTTCAGCACAGTGCTTGAGCCTATCAAGATCTTTTTGAGTTTTGTTTCTGTCTTCCACCCAATTTTGTGTCATCTGAAAATTTGGTAAGTATTCCCAGCACCCCCTTATTCAAGTCATTAGTAAAAATGTTGATGAGCCCAGGACTGAGCTTTCTGTTCTATTCAGCCTACACCTAGTTAGCTTGCAGAATATCATGGGGCACCTTGTCAAAAGCTTTGCTAAATATATTACACCTACAGCATTCCCACCATCTACCAGGGAGGTTACCTGATTAAAAAAATAGATAAGATTAGTCTGGCAGGATTTGTTTTTGACAAATCCGTGTTGGTTTCCAGTTTTTACCACATTGTTTTCAAGGTGCTTGCAGAGCGGCTGGTTTTTAATCTGTTCCAGAATTTTCCCTGGGAGTGGTGTAAAGCTGACTGGTCTGTAGTTCTGGGTTCTTCCTTTTTGGTGTTTTTGAAGATAGGGACAACATTAGCCTTCCTCCAACCATCTGGCACCACACACATTTTCCATGATTTCAAGAAAATAAGAGAGAGTGGTGCCGAGTGCTCTTCAGCCAATTTCTTCAATACTCTTGGATGCAGTTCATCCAGCCATGGAGATCTGAACTCATTCAAAGTAATAAGGTGGTCCTTGACTATTTGTTTATCAATCTCAAGCTCTCCTCCACTTGTACTTCACATTTGCCTGGAGGGTCATTGTCTTTTGGCAAAAAACTGAGTTAAAGTAGAATTTGGGGAATTCTACCTTTTGGTTGTTGTAGGATTTTCGGGATGTTTGGCCGTGTTCTGAAGGTTTTTCTTCCTAACGTTTCGCCAGTCTCTGTGGCCGGCATCTTCAGAGGACAGGAGTCAGAACTCTGTGCTCTCGTGCAGTTTGTGGGATAGTTGAGTATTTATAGCTGTGGGATCAGCTTTTTGTTCTTTTCAGGAGATTGGGTGATTATGGTGATCAGCGTGTTTTTTGTTGTGGGTGTATTGTTGTGATAAAGGGGAGAGATTATCTGTCACTGTGATTGATGGGTGTCATTAGCTGGTCTTTTGTGTGCTGTGATCACCGGTCCTTGTGGCTGGGTAGAGTTCGTTGACCTTTTGCAGGCTGTATTTTTCAGTGCTGGGAGCCAGGCTTTGTTGAACATGCCCTGAAACAAGCTGGACATGAAATTCTATTTCAAAATACAGAAGTACTGGACAACACCAGCAATCATTATGTTAGACTGCACAGGGAAGCCATTGAAATCCACAAACACCAGCAGAGCATCAACAGAAAAGAAGAAAGGCTAAAACTTGACAGAGTGCGAAAATGCGGAATGTTGTGGATACTAGATGGCGTAGCTTCACCAGAGGTTAAGGCAAGCCAAGAAGAATTTGAGCAGACAGACAACTTTTGCAATATAAACTTCTATTCAATTAATACTGCAGTATATACATACAGCATAGTCCATTTGTTCAGTCCTTGGTCAAACACAGTTTAGCAATTAGTCAGTCCGTTTCCTTGGTCAATAAATCAGAGTTCCGTGGTCAGTTCAATGCCAATGAAAGATAAAAGTGAGACACACATAGAATTTGAAAAATGGTTGAAATTTGTAGAGAGAAAAACTGGAAGAAAATTAAAACAAATACAAACAGATAATGGGACAGAATTTACAAATAATAAATTTCAAGCCATACTAAAGAAACATGGAATAATTCATAGAAAAGCTGCACCATATACTCCCACACAGAATGCTTTTATAGAAAGGCGAGGGCAGACACTGCAAAACATGGCAGAAACTATGATTAGAGGTAGTAAGCTACCTGATAAATTTTGGGGTGAGGCCATACTCTGTGCCAATTTTTATCTAAATATCCTATGGCATTCAGGCATTAATGATATTCCTTATTCTATATGGTCTGGAAGAAAACCAAATTTAAAATTTCTGCATACATTTGGTTCTCCAGCGTGGGTGCATATTCCTAGGAACATAAGGAAAAAGGGTGAAAAAAAGGCAAAACTTATGTATTTTCTTGGATACCAGCAAAATAAGAGAGCATTCAGATTTGGTCTACCTAATTCCAATAAGGTAGTAATTAGTAGCAATGCCTCATTCAATGAACATGCATATTGGAATTTAATAAGTTTACCACCAGAAACAAGTATTTATGTTCCAGATATGAATAATAAAAAGGAAATTAAGAGAAATACAACACCACAGAGAGATCAGGAAATAAAACAGGAAAGTGAAACTGAAAATTTAGAAAGAGAAATGCCTAGCACATCAGAAGAAAGTAAAACTCATGAGGAGGAAATTACAATTCCTAGAAGGTCAACTAGAGAAAGTAAACCCCCAGATAGGTATAAACCAGGTGCCTATTACTGTTTATCAGTCACTGAACCTCAATCATATGAAGAGATATGTGAAATGCCCAAGATAGAACAAGATAAGTGGAAAGAGGCAATAAGAAAAGAATTAAATTCTCTTGTAAAACTGAATGTATATGAAGAGGTGGAACAACCCTCAAATAGTAAAACTATAGGGTGCAGATGGATATTCAAGAGAAAAACAGATGCAGATGGGAATGAAAGATACAGAGCAAGATTGGTGGCTAAAGGTTATTCTCAAAACACAAATGATTATGACCAGATATTTGCCCCTGCTCTAAGACCTGAAACACTAAGATTCATTTTAACATATGCAGCAAAGCATAACTTAGTGACAAGGCACATAGATATTGAAACAGCATATTTATATGCTGACCTTCAGCATGAGATTTATATGGAAATGCCTCCAAGTATTGAAAAGAAGGAAGGCAAATGTTGGTTACTTAAGAAAAGTTTATATGGATTGAAACAAAGTGCATTTGAGTGGAACTTACATCTCACTAGAACATTGAAAAACAATGGATTTAAGCAAGGAAAGGCTGATCCGTGCTTATTTATGAAAGAGAATGAGCAAATAATTATTCTCATATTTGTAGATGATTTAGCCATATTTGCTAAAGATGAGAAATCTACTGAATCAGTAATAAAAATGTTAAAAAAGAATTACAATCTAAGAGATCTAGGACAAATCAGTAATTATCTAGGTGTTGAAATAGAAAGAACCACAAAAGGATTTAAGATATCACAAAAGAAAAAGATAGTAAAGTTACTGAAACAATATAAAATGGAAGATTGCAAAGGTTCTAACACACCAATGAACATAGAATTTGAGAAAGAAACAATTACTGGTCCAGAATGCGATTCTGAAACATACAGGTCTTTAATAGGGAGTCTACTCTATATTAGTCGATGGTCAAGACCTGATATTTCAACAGCAACCAATCTGTTATCTAGAAATGTAAGCAAACCTAGCGAAAGGCACTGGCAAGCGGCCAAACGTGTAATTAGATATTTAAAGGAAACCATAGATAAAAGTCTATATATAGAACCTAAAGGAGAGTTGATCATAACAGCGTATGTAGATGCCAATTATGGAAATGATGTTATCACACGTAGATCAACATCAGGAATGACTATACATTTAGCTAATTCCTTAATAAATTGGAGAACATCAAGACAGAAATTCATTTCTTTATCAACAGCGGAATCTGAATACGCCTCTCTGTCAGAAATGTGTACTGAATTGGTATTCTATAAACAACTGGCAATAGATATAGGAATAAAGGTTGATCATCCTATAGAAGTGATGGAGGACAACCAAGCAGTGATTTATATGGCCACTTCTTCTGGAGTTAAAAATAGATCAAAGCATGTTGATATTAAATACCAGAATGTAAAACAATGTGTTGAAGAAGGCTTGATATTACTGAAATACTGTGCAACTGAAAACAATGTGGCAGACTGTATGACAAAAATACTTGGACCAACGAAGCATGAGCAGTCCTGTAAAATGTTGGGGATAAAGTAAGTAAGAATGAATGTATATATATGTATAAAGATTTAAAAGTGATGTAAACAATCAAACTGAATGAACAATTGGAGGAGTTTGTCAGGTATTTGTTAAGACCTGTAGAAATGTTAATCCAGTTTGTACATGATTGTAAGTATTTATAAGGATGAAAACAGTAGAGAAAAGTCTGTAGAACTAATGATTTAAGATGTACAGCTGAGATAGGAACCAGCTAGTAGGCTGAATTAGAACAGCTGTGGAAACAAAATGCAGACGGAGCTACCTGCGGAAGCTAATCACTGACTGGCTGAATGGCGAGATAAAGCTGACAGTTCCAGCATACTCAATCTTGTGGGACGAAAGGAGAAACAAGGAGTAACGCTGCTGGATGGATTTCATTAGGTAGCAAAAGCCAAATCTGGATTTCTGATCTTGAATGGATAATATATATTTTGCTCCTCCTATTGATGGTTGTTTGGGACCAATTAAATCCATTGACACTAAATCAAGAATATTTTCTACTTGCACATTACTATATTTCTTGATAGGGGCACATTTACTCTTAGCTATTTGGCATGCTTGACACTTTACATATTTGTCACATTTTCTTATATTGGCTCCAAATGAGTTTTCTATAGTCTTTTGTAATGTTTTATAATTGGGATGCCCAAGTCTCAAATGCCATAAGTGTATACAATCTCTGTGAGGACATTCATTATTATAAACATTGTTCACATCTAAATCACTCAGTTTGTACAAGTTATTCTTCATTGAGCCAATTAATACAGAATTGTCTGCACCTCTTATTTCACACTTTTCTTTGTGAAATGTTGTTGTAAATCCCTCCATAGCTAATGATCCTACTGATAGTAAATTATGTTTCAATTTGGGAACATACAAAACATTAATAGCTTTAGTTAAGCATGGAAGTTTAACTTTACCTTTACCCAATATATTGGTACTTACCCCATCAGCCAAAAACACTTGCTGATTTCCCACAGTTTGGAAGTCATATATTGGTTTTCTATTTTTACACATGTTTGCTGTGGCACCTGAGTCTATAACCCATTCAGTCCCATTATCCCCTGAACTGCAAATGGTATCAGTTAAATGTGATTCATTACTATATTGTGGCTGCTTTCTACCTTTTTTCTTTTTCTTGCAGCTTTGATATAAGTGTTTGTTTGAACCACATGCAAAACATCTCTTTTCAGTGTGAGTTATTGCAGCTGTGTCTCCCTCCTCCTCCTCAAGTTCTTTCGGTTGCTTCTTTTGAAGTTTATGCTGATAAGAACTCATGGAGTCTCGGAGTTGTTTATTGTCTTGTCTCTTTTGTTCCTCCTCCAAAAGCCTGCTTGTGACATTCAAAACAGTTAGTTCTGCTTGAGGTAGAACTTCTAAATTGGAGACAAATTGATCATATGTATGATCTAATGAAGAAAGAATGATGAAAGCTTCTTGTAGCTCAGTAAATATGACTTGTTTTTCCCTTAAGTCCATGAGCATTACTTTAATACGTTCTAAATGATTCAGCATACTTTCACCAGTCAGTAATCTTGTTCTGAATAACTTCTTTGCTAGCTGTATCTGGCTCCCCACGCTTGTTCGTACAAAGAGTCTCTTTAAATTATCCCATGCTTGCTTTGCTGAAGTCAAGCCTCTGAGGTGGATTAAGAGACGGTCGTCTAGAGTCAGACCAATTATAGCCAAAGCTTTGTTATTCTTTTCTCTATCTTCTTCATCTAATACAGCTGGTGGGCTCTCAACAATATCCCATAAAGTTTCCTTTTGCAGGAGTAACTGGACCTTTTGCTGCCACGTAGAATAATTCTCACCATTTAACTTTGTTACAGGAAATCCTGACATCATTATTGCATTTGCCATTCTGGACTGTAAATAATGTTGACTTACTGCTGATACTCTCGTCTCTCTGGACCTCTTCCTTTGGTTGTCTACCTTCTGGCACTGCGTCCACCTGGTCTAGCGTCCACCTGGGCCCATGACCTTTGACAGAGTGCGAAAATGCGGAATGTTGTGGATACTAGATGGCGTAGCTTCACCAGAGGTTAAGGCAAGCCAAGAAGAATTTGAGCAGACAGACAACTTTTGCAATATAAACTTCTATTCAATTAATACTGCAGTATATACATACAGCATAGTCCATTTGTTCAGTCCTTGGTCAAACACAGTTTAGCAATTAGTCAGTCCGTTTCCTTGGTCAATAAATCAGAGTTCCGTGGTCAGTTCAATGCCATAAATCCATCCAGCAGCGTTACTCCTTGTTTCTCCTTTCGTCCCACAAGATTGAGTATGCTGGAACTGTCAGCTTTATCTCGCCATTCAGCCAGTCAGTGATTAGCTTCCGCAGGTAGCTCCGTCTGCATTTTGTTTCCACAGCTGTTCTAATTCAGCCTACTAGCTGGTTCCTATCTCAGCTGTACATCTTAAATCATTAGTTCTACAGACTTTTCTCTACTGTTTTCATCCTTATAAATACTTACAATCATGTACAAACTGGATTAACATTTCTACAGGTCTTAACAAATACCTGACAAAACTCAACAAAGCCTGGCTCCCAGCACTGAAAAATACAGCCTGCAAAAGGTCAACGAACTCTACCCAGCCACAAGGACCGGTGATCACTGCACACAAAAAGACTAGCTAACGACACCCATCAATCACAGTGACAGATCATCTCTCCCCTTTATCACAACAATACACCCACAACAAAAAACATGCTGATCACCATAATCACCCAATCTCCTGAATAGGACAAAAAGCTGATCCCACAGCTATAAATACTCAACTATCCCACAAACTGCACGAGAGCACAGACAGAGTTCTGACTCCTGTCCTCTGAAGATGCCGGCCACAGAGACTGGCAAAAAGTTAGGAAGAAAAACCTTAAGAACACGGCCAAACAGCCCGAAAAACCTACAACAACCATCGGATCCCGGCCATGAAAGCCCTCGAGAATACAATTCTACCTTTTCTTGTTCATCTGTTATCATTTTTCCATCCCCATTTAGTAGTTGTCTTTTCCTATGCATATACCTGAAGAATGCTTTTTGTTGTTGTTGCTTTTAGCATCTCTTGGTAACCTCAGCTTATTCTCAACTTTTGCCTTCCTAACACCAGTAGCAAAATTCTTTGCTATTTATCTGTACTCTTCCTTTTTGGCTTAGCCTTCATCCCACTTCCTACATGTGCCCTTCTTTATTTTCAGATCCTCTCTGAGCTTTGTGTGAAGTGACATTGGTCTCCCCCCCCCCCCCCCCGTCTTCCATCTATTTTTTTTTTGTTGGAATTGTTTGTAGTTGTGCTTTTGGAATTTCCTTTTTAAGAAACTTCCACCCATCTTGGACTCCTTTTCATGTTAGGATCTCCTGCCATGGGACCTTACCATTGTTCTGAGTTTATTAACCATGGGCTTCATATAAAAGTCTCATTCTGAGACATGAAGATTTGCCAGAATATCTATGGAACACCAATGTTATTTCACTTTGTAATGACATTATTACTGCATGAGAGTACAATGATGTTATTGTGCTGGCAAAATCAACATTCTTCAAGGCAATTCTAAAAATAGGGGCATCCCAAACAAAACATTATAACTTTGAAACAAAATTTTAGATCATGAGAAGATTTGGCTCAGATGTAGCAGACAATCTCCTCTTGCTCTGTGCCACATTTGGGGGACTTCGGGCAAACAATGGTTGATTTATGAATTTTTAAATGTAAAACTCTTTTGCCTTCCATGCAGAAACAGCAACCTTAAACATCCCCGGATTTAAAACAGATCAAATAAACTGGGGGGGGGGGGGGGGACACTAATCTTGCTTATCTTGAAAGAGGATGATTGGCCCCACCAGCTTTTTTTTTTTTTTTAAAGAAGGAATTGAGGCTGCAGAGGCTGAAACATGGATCTATTTTAAAAGGTCTTTCAAACCACTTGACGAAAACAGCCCTGACAACTGCTTTGGGTTTGGATGAGAAGTAGCTAACTGATTAAAAAAAGAAGTCAGTTTCCGGGATTTTCCTTTGCTTGGTGTCACTTTGTGAATGGTAGTGAGTACAAGAGGGTATCCTGTAGTCCATTGTGACTGCTGGCATCGGTGTTGTCAACATTCAGGCTGCACTTTGCTATGTAAAGCTTCACATCCTTTTTTTCTGCTGGCAATGCAGGCATGATATTGTGCAGCAATATTGGACCATTTCTGCATTTTGAATCATGGGTACAGAAGCACAATATCCTACATTCATAAACTGGAAGATTTTTTAAAAAAAGAATTGAGTATTTTTAGTGCTTAGTGTGGCCCTCAAGCACCACAGATGCAATCCAGGGAACGTATCATAATCACGTATCTTAATAACACAAATATGGTTTGCTCAGGACTTCCTATCAACAGGACGTTTCCAGATGGCTTCCAGGTCGATTGTGTGCCATGCTAAGAATATCAAAAGGGAGTTCTCAAGCCATACCTAAATTTAGAAGCAACTATACTGCTGATCCCTATGCTCAGCCTTAGGTTTCAATTATGAATTCTCAGTTCAAGTTAAGAAAGAACACACTGCCATTGCCCTGTAGAGTAACCTACATATGCATTAGTTTCCCCCAGCGATAGCCTTCATCAACAGTTGTCTGAATGTCTTTGACAACCTGATGAGAGAATCATAAGTATGTAGCTCATACATAGGGCAGTTTGCTTTTTGCAAACCTTTGCCATCTATTTGATTGGAGAGTGTTAAATTTACATACTTTCCTGTTTCTGGGCACGGTCCTGTAGATCAGATAATCAGGCCCCAAAGGCTAAATTGTCAATCCAAGAACATAATGTTTTCTTACACTGTCTTGAATTTTCCTTTTTACACATAGGGGAGAAAAACAAACGCCTTTACCAATCAACGTAAACATACCGGATTTGAAATTCTGATGGGTGTTTCATCTTTCAGTGGAACTTTCTAGGATGAGCTCAGGGAGTCAATAAGGCTTCTGAGCTTTAGTAAAAGTGGGGGAGTGGAAGGAGTTCTTAAATTATAGTTCCTTTTGGAAGTGGGATAACCCCAACAGAAAGCACATGGAAGAAGATTCATCTTCAGATATCATATTCAGAATCGTGGAGAAAAAAGTGAAACAAATCAGGTTGGAGACTGGACAGGGCACCTACATGGAAAAAGAATCAAAAGAGCATGCAAAAAAGAACACACAAATGTGGTCTCATTTCACCCAGTGCTATTTCGTACAGAGTGAATCTTGAAGAGCTCTTGCAGACCAGGTAAATGGTACCTGCCATCTGGGCTCCAATTTCCAATAAGCAGCCTCTGGGAAGGCCCCAAATGAGCATGAAGATCGTAGCCATGCTCTATCAATTGTCTCCAGTACCTGTGGAGTCAGTGTCTACTCCTTTTGCACCGGGAGATTTGATACACATTAAGACATTTAATGATTTAAAAAACTGTCCTCCTGAGATTTGGCTCATCCCCTTTTAAACTAATGTCACCCAGTGTCATAGCCATCGTCAACACAAAATTAAATTATTTCAGGGCAACTAGCTCTGAGCAGCACTGCTCAGAGTAGAGGCAATGGGAAGGCCTTCCTCAGTCATAATTTCATCAAGCCAAGACTTCCAGAACTGACTTTTATTAGTGCAGGAGAACAGTGTAGGAGGAAAGGTTGGGTGCCAATCATACCCTGTCCTGCCAATTTACAGGAGGATTGAATTGGCTTCACTTGCCCCCTGGCGAATCTGGTTTGTGTTTGAACCCAAGTTTCACTCACTGGTTTTGGGCTACCCATAGTCCAGAGCTGGTGCTGGATCTTCCAAACAGCCCTAAGCGAGCTAATTTCCTTCAGAAAGGGCTTATACTGTCAACTGCTCATTGGCTTCTGGGTTCCCCAAGTCCTTCCTGCTGATGCCTGAGGCACCCCTTCTGCTGTTTCCTTGTTCAATGCCTTCACTAGGTCAGGGTGGGGGCCTGATGCCTCACTGGTCATCTCAATTCCACAGAGTCAGTAAATGGAGCAGAGCTGATGGCAGATTGAAGATCGTCATACCTCTGCCATGTCTTCACCTCCTGGCTACCTCAACTTTGAGCCAGACCCCTGCCCAGAGATTTGGGACAGTTAACACAGCCTCCTTCCCCAAGTCACTAAACACTGGGTCTAGTTCTTCCTTCACCTTTTCCCACTCCTCTCCTTCAGATGCTGTAGAGGGAGATGAGTGCCCCCCTCCATCTCTTCCTCTCTTATTTTGAGCTCCTGCCAGCTGGGCCAAGCCCCTGACTCCTCACAGGTATAACTCATCCACCTCTGACTTCTCCTCCTCACCTGGAATCTCCCTCGCCCTCTCTGCAACCTCCTGGTGCCCAGCAATGGGAGTCTCCATCAGGCCCACCAGGGCTGCAGGGCAAGGACAGACAAGCTGCTAGGGGCACCTGGAATCTGCCTCTCACACTATCCCAAAAGAAGCATTCTAATATAGGCAGCACAAAAGAATTCTCCTCTCGCTCTGCCCCCCTGTGTCACATTGAACATTGTTGCTTGTAACCAGCCTGGACCTTGTTTGCATGCACACTTGTTATGTGCAATTCCAGTGAATCAGACAGAAGAATTCATCTCAATCCCACAGCAAGCCTTGAGATGGAAGAAACCTCTCATGCATCTAGAATCCTACAATTCTGATAAAATTAAAGTCCATGCTGGAAATGACATTGGGGTGGGGAGGGAAAGAAGTGAAAGAAAACCACAACACAAAGCAGGTTAAGGCAACTAAATAATATGATGTTTGATGCAAAACATGCCGTACAAATCCCAGGTCTTTTGCCCTTGCAAAAAATATAAGTTTAAAGGAACAGTCTCCCCTGCTGTATGTGTCCATAATTCTTTAGAAAAGCAGTTGCCAGAATTATCCAGAGATGCTTTACAATAAACTCTACAAAAAACATATCTCAGGTGCATTCTTCTGGTTTAATTAGACCCTCAAAGTAAGTGCAATATCTGTGGCTGCCATAAACATTGATCCTTTAAGTGAATGCGGTCTACAAATGCATTAATGCTTATCTGGGCACTGGGTTATTAGATCCAATTAAATAATCCTGTCATATCAAGAGTAAGCAAGTTTAAAAATGACAACAGGCTCATGTATTTTACTATCAAACAAGTGTTCAGACTATTGCTGAAAGTGTGTGTTTTTCAAAGGGGAAAAATAGTTCAGAGGGAAAGGGTCCAGCAAAATGGAACCTTGCTCAGCTAGGGCCCAGGTTTGACTAGAGTAGACACTTAGATATTGCTAGAAAAGAGGATGTACACTCCTAAAAAAGGGGGACAAAAGAAGACTTAAGCCTATATAAAGTCTGAATGTGCTGATTGATCTGTACATATGCAAATTCAGAAGGATAATGAAAATAGAATATCACCATACTGAGGAAAACTGTGATCCTATGATCTGTGCACCTGCTCAGTCTGATCTTCCAGGTATTAATCATAGATGGACAATTTCAGGCGTCCAGTTCCCCACCACCTTTAGGATTCTTTAAACTGGGTTTGAACTGGACAGCCTTTCAATGGACCAAGCTTTGTCTCCGTTTTCATGAAATAAAGCAAATTATGTTTTTGTGTGCACTTCAGAGCTATTTACATAATTGTGGGAATAAGCCTCATTGAACATGGTGGAAGTCTTTTCAATGAGCATGAATAAAATGGTGCCATCCAAGTAAGAAAGAGGCACCCTCTGCAAACACTGTACAGTTAAAGTTCATTGAGACAGATAATATTTAAATGATGCTATCTAGTAATGTATTAGGTAAAGGTAAAGGTTCCCCTTGGCATTTAGTCCAGTCGTGTCCAACTCTAGGGGGCGGTGCTCATCCCTGTTTCCAAGCCGTAGAGCCCGCGTTTGTCCATAGACAGTTTCCGTGGTCACGTGGCCGGCGCGACTAGACACGGAATGCCGTTACCTTCCCACCGAGATGGTATCTATTTATCTACTCGCATTTTTGCATGCTTTCAAACTGCTAGGTTGGCAGAAGCTGGGACAAGCGATGGGAGCTCACTCCGTTGTGTGGATTTGAATTGCTGTCTTACGACCTTGCAGCCCAGAGGCTTTGCGGTTTAACCCGCAGCGCCACCACGTCCCTAGTAATGTATTAGCAAACATCAATTAATAGCTTTATACTTGCTCCTCCATATATTTTATTTTACAAAGGTCTGCAAAACTATGAACCTACAGTCTGCCACGTTCTTGAGAACTATCTTATTTCTATATAAGAAATCAGTTGATATAGCTGTGAGCAAATAACTCTGTAAAATTCTCACCCTTATATATGAGCAGAGAACATACGGGAAAGCTTTCTCAGCACTTTCCTGGGATCAGATTATGCAGTGGCAGTATCACAGCTTCTCTCTCTTTTACATGACATGGCGGTGTTTATTTGTCTTTGCTGTCATGGCGAATAAGAGCAGTAGCTATTGGTTAGCCACCAGCATTTCACATCCCCCACAATAACAAAGGTACAACACCGAGGGCATGTGGGGTGGGGTGGAGTAGGGGTAGGGGTAGTGATAGTGGCTGTGGTGATGGAAAACCAGCTTTCACACAAAATGGTGGAGAACATTTGGAGAAAATTCTGAAAATTTGGCTTCTTTTCCCAGAGCAGTGAAAGAAAGAAAAGCCTCAAAAAGTCCTTCAGAAAAAAATGTCAGCATCCAGCTCTTGGGGAGGGAGGACCTTTGCAACAGCAACACGCAGAATTAGATTCTGAAAGTTACAGTTCAAAACAATAACGTTAATGAGCTCTAGAGGGTTTGCCATACATGAGTAGTGGGGCTGTTAAGCTTGCTGGTTACATATTCTGCAGACTTGATTTCAGTGAGAAGAGTTGGATACTGAAATCAGAATTAACAATCATGACACAAACTTTAAATTTCCATCGTTCTACATTTTATAGGAGAGTAAAGTAGTCTATGTGGAGCTCAGAGTAATCACTTGTCTATTTTTAGGGAGGACAATCCTCTGGAAACCTTCGAATTGCCAGAGTACAATCCTTCTTTTGATTTTACCCCCCCTCTCTTTGAAGCCTCCATGTCTGACCTAAAGATAAAGAACCCTATGGAGGAGAGGCAGGGACTTTGAAGTGGCACATTTACAATGAGCAGCACCTGGCTAGCAGACTCAGCAGGCACCCAAGTCACCCGCTCATAGTCTTTGCTACTGAAGTGAAGTCCATTGTGATTCTGTTTAAAATACAAAGATCCCTATCTCATTTTATAACTGTACATGCAAATTAGAAAATACAATCTTATGGAAGTCAATGTCCACTTTTCCCATCATGTATGTCTTCTGTTTTGGTAATATGCAAGCCGTCACGCTACTGGGACTACTAGTAGCAAGCATTCATAAAGATACAGCTTGGTACAGAATGGCACGACCCACATGGCAAGGCATGCCATGAAAGGATGTAATAGGAACATACCATACCAAATGTCCGCACACAGGTAACAAATCCGACTGCTGCTTCTGACCAGTAGAAGCCGATGACTCAGATTTTGTGGGGCTGATGATTTAGCTCTAAGTTATTGTTCACACTTTAAAGGAGCTATCCAGGGTGCTGAACCAATTTTGGGGAAGGGGTTCCGCACTTTGGATAACACTTGTAAAGTTCAAACTGAAACTCAGAACAGATTCACTGTTCCCATGAAACTGGAGTCTCTGCCAGTTGTGATCCTTAAGCAAATGTGATCCTATAAACAAACGAGGTACTACATGATGCACAGAGGGCTCAGAGTTCTTGTACTTATGTTTCACAGTGATTTTTGATGGCAGTTTTGATATATGGCATAACCAAAAGAACACTAGTATGGAATACACTGTGGGTCTTTTAGCATTGGTGCCAGAAGGAGACCATTTCAAGTGTGTGGTAAAATATGGAGAGTGACCATCAATTGGTAATGCTTCCATTTTTAAGGTGCTGACTTGATTTTGAAACATTTTCTCCACAATGAGAAGAACTAAAAACTTGCTCCTTCCAATAAAAAAGAAAGGAAAGCTAATGTCCTCAGACATTTAGTGAATCAACAGCATTCCACAGTGGATACCAGCTATCACATTTCACTGCCCTGTCAAGGGCATACACAAAATGGTATGTCACTGTGCCTCGGTAAATAGGCCGGTGGTGTCGGCTTGTGATTAACATTCACATGCTAATGCACTGTCACCACGATGGAACTCGGCTGAAGTCTGAACTTTTCCTCAGCTGATGCTTTCCGTTAATGTATATGCTGTAATCTGTACAAATAAATGAAAATCAATAAGAAGTTAATGGAAAGAAAATGCCTCGGGGAGCTTCAGGTACCACACAGAGGATTCCTGCAAAGAAGCAAAACAAACAGTTGAAGTAAATGGGTTTTAGAAAAGAGTGGATTGTTTTGCAGAAGAAGCAGATCAGGAACTGGCCAAGTTCTTTATAAGATGTTTATCTTGGACACGCTGAAGACAAGCCTCTGATGGGTTTAATGGGTTTTCACTCTATCGGGGCTATAAGAGAACCCCTGTCCAGAGGAAATGTGCAAGAAACATTCAAGCTGAAATGGCTCACCTTGTTATAACAAAAGGCCTATAGATCTTACCTTTATCAGAGTTACAGAAAACAAATTTTCAAAGAACTAGGCATCGTACATGATGGATGTAATGAACAACACAATACATTTTCAACAAAAGGACACGGCAATTTCACGTCCAAGCTCCATGTTGTAAAAGCACTTTATATTAATTTCCAGAAAGCAAAAAGAACCCTTGTCTCCCTCAAACAAATAGTCTTTGCAAGCGTTGCAAGTGGATTGTAGGAAAACCACAATGTGACAATGAATATACGCAGTTCTTTCTTCCCATACTGCCATTTACTGAAGCGTTTCTTTCTGGTTTTTCTGAATACAAGCAGGATAACAGATCTAATCCATTTGTTGATCATGATGCCCTCAAGTTATACTCTTATCCATCAAATAACATGATTTGATTTTTGTTTGTTCACAATATACGTTTTCAATGTAATTGCAAGAGTGCCTGAAATCCTAATGACAGGGATGCACCTGTGAAAAAATGCAGATGATACTTCAGGGAGGAGCAACATGGAGTGAAGAAGCTATCAGATCACATATTTCCTGATGGATTTATTTATTTATTTATTTGATTTAGATACCAGCCATCTGGCAGCCAGGGCCACTCTGGGCAGTTTACAACAATAACAAAACCATAAAATGACAAAATAATATAACATCAAAGTTAAAGTGCAAATTAAAATATCATAAATAAAGTGAAAAAATACAATACATACAATTAATATGATGGGCGTTACCTATGAAACATAAGTGTAGCTAATTTCTTTGGTTTAGGGATCCCTCAGGATATGATTATCCAACCCAACTTTGGAAAATTACTTTTCAGAACTATAGCTCCCAGAATCCTCTTGACACTGAGCAGACTGAGAGGGAGAGAGACCTTCCTTACTCAATTCAATGCACAGATATTTCCTTAAGTCTTCAGAAGCCATTCACGAGGGATGGTTCCACATCCTCAAGGTTCAAAAACTCAAACTAATCTCCCAAATCTCCAAATGGGACAAGACAATGCACAGGACACCCCAACAAGACACTGTGTTGATAGTGAGATTCAATTTAGCATGAAGGTAAAGAATTTTGTCCTTGAAGTGTCTTGTGCATTAGTCCCGGCAAAATTCCAAGTGCTCCAGCAGGGAGTTCACTGCAGCAGGGGAAAGCAACTCTTGAACTCTTCAGAAAAGCTCAGCCAGACAACTACTTACACAGGATGTGATTGAGGCAACCAAAGTAAGCTTCCTTTGCCACTCTTCCCAGTAGGAATGATACTTCAATCTTACACGTGTTTGCTCACCATCATAACCAAAGTATACATCACTTGAACTCTAGCCTTCTTCTGACCTGTTGCGTTATCTAGGGGATAAACCCGACAGTGCACCAAATTGCACAGTGCTAAAGAAGGCATTTGGGAAGGATCATGAGGATGTCTGATTATTATTCATTCCCCTTTTGTAATCCAGGGGATGCCTTGGTAGCATTGCTAGTTTTGGGTAAAGGAACATTCCATTACTCTCTAAGAAGTAAACAGTCTTAATAGGTCCTCCATCTCACCAGGGGGGGGGGGGAGATTAGCAATGAGAGTTTAAATATAACCAGAAAATAGTCTGAGCATAACAAAGAGGTACAACTAAATATATAACAACTCTACAAATTGGTATTCTCAGCAGTAGCACAGAAGAGTACAAGGAGATAGGATGCGGATTGTGCGCTTTCTGAAATACCAGTTGAAGACTCTTTTACATATACTATCTAAACAAGGCATAAGGCCCACAACGTTCCTTTGGTGCACTTTCAGACAACTCACCCAAGTGATACCTTAACCATTCTCTTACACTTTTCCTCTTACACAACCACAATTCTATCCATTGTAATATTGCCCAGATACAGAGATGGCACTCTTAGTGAATGCAGTGAAGATCCTCGGGAGAGAGAACTGTCTTGGACTGGCCAGTGTAAAACCAGTGTTATTAAGTGTTGCCCAAAAGGGTCACACACATAAAGCTTAAATTTTTGTGCATATGAAAACAAGAGCTTCGTCAGGCTTTTAACTTAAACCTCATTGCTGAGAAAGAATGTGTGGCCTTTCCCAGGTAAGGGCATGAGGACCTTAGACTAGTGTTAAATCTCTTCACCAAATTGCTTTACAGGAGGTTCTAACCTTCCTCTTTCCTCTAATTAACTCAGCTTAATTAAAAGCAAATTCTCAGTCACCTTTTCCTTGACAGTAGAAAGAGCCTCAGGCAGAATACCTTTGAGGAATGATCCTTTTTAAAACCTCTTTCCTCCCACCACCTTCCCAATTAAAAGAGTACTTAATAAGTTTCGTTCCCAAGAAAGCCTCTTGGCATCGTGTCATCCCAGAGGGGATGAGTGAGGGACAGTGTGGGCTGAGACAGCGGGTGTTTCTCTAAGACATGGAGATAATGAGCCTCACTTCAGAAAAAGAAGGAGCATGGACACCAGAGTTTTCTTAGCAGCCTTTTTCTCTTTCTGGAACTCACTTTTGTACTCTTGTTTAGTAACCTGTCCCCTTCTAGAAGATCCTAGAAGTTTCCTTTAAATTATTGGCCACCGTTTCCATTTGATCCCTCATTCCAGCCACATGGGCTGCTATGTCCTTTTGACTTTTGGCATGCAAGGTCCTCTCTGGGCTAGAATTGTGAATTGCCCTCTGTTCCAGAATCACTCGGGTACGCATGTGTTATCTGCTCTCATGCTTATTTGGCTTACACTGCCCAGATCTTTGTTCTGTTTTTTGTTTTTGTTTTGTTCTTTCTCAGGACCATTTCCCCCCCCTGTACTTAGTACTCAGAGATGCAACTTGTATTCAATTCTGCTTCTCCCTTTTTCATTCTCCACTTTTATTAATCATAGCTCTGCAAAATGTGAAGAAGCTAAACTGTGTGATACAACTGACTCTTCCAAGCTGCTTCTCCATCCTATCTCAAACAGGTCTGTCTCAAACATTCTTATTCCAAAGTTTATTTCCTGAATAAATCACTCCAATTTGACAAGGCCCAGTAAAAAAAAAAAAAACAACTCCCTTTCACCATTGTTTAATGAAAGTATCATCCTGTGAAAACAACTTGTTTGACTGAATGGGTCTAAATGAAACACAGACTGAATGCTCATAATAACATGGACACAATGCTTTTCAATGGAGCACACATATGGTGGCACAGATTAAACTCCCAACTGTTGCAGCTTGAATTGCTGGCAGAACACCTGAAATAAAGCCATGGTCCTAAAGGGAAATGCTGATGCATTGTGTACAGTGAAGTATTAAAGGAGAGGGAGGACTGTCTTTGCTTGTCCAACTCCAAGCTGCTGTCTGTCACAGCATCCTCTGGGCACCCAGTTCTCTCCACTTTTTTGAGAGGACACACAGAATCATAGAATTGTAGAGCTGGGAGGAAACTTAAGGACTATCTAGAAGAACAGCTTGCTGGCGCAGGAATCCACAACTAAACCATTTCTGACTGGTCATCCAATGTTTGTTTTAAAATCACCAAAAAAGAAGAATCTGCCACCTTCCAGGATGGTCCATTCCACTGCAGAAGATTTCTTATCATTAGAATGTGCTTCCTAATGATTAGTCAAAATCTCCCTCATAATTCAAATCCATTAATTCAATTTCTATCCCCTGGAATAGGATAGAAACAATGTTGTTCTCTTTCATATGACAGATATTTGAAAATACCTATCACATCAACTGAGTTCTCTTTTGCAGGCTTAACATGACTTGGTTTCCTGTTCCTTTACGGTTCCTCTCCTCTGCATTTGTCACTATATTTATTAAATGGTGGTAATTCAGAGATGGACACAGTAGCTGCACCAAGTGCATCTGTGAGAGTGGTGGGACCAAGAGAAAGGCCTCACCTAATGATTTTAATGCCTGGACAGGTTCGTAGAGGGAGATGCTGTCTTTTAGATAGCTTGGACCCAAGCTGTTTAGGACTTTATAGGTTAAAAACAGCACTTTGAATTGTGCCTGGAAATGGATTGGCAGTCAATGGAGCTGCTGTAACAGGGGAGTTATATGTTCCTTGTAACCAGCCCCATTTAGCAGCCTGGCTGCCGCATTTTAGACCCTTTGTAGTTTCTGACCACTTTCCAAAGGCAGCTCCACATAGAGCGTGTTACAGTAATCTAGCTGAGATATAACTATAAATTGTAGGATTCTGTAGAATGAAGCTGTAGCACTTAAAGCGCTATCAGATTGATAACTGTGAAATGTAGATGCTGAAAGGATTTAGAATTTGGTTATATTCCCTTTTTAGTGCAGAGAAAAGCATAGAGGAATCTTCCCAGACCTGCTTCCTCCCTTGGAAAAGAAATAATGATGTCTGGATGTGTCTTGGTTAAAAAAACAAAAACCTTCCTTCCTTCCTTCCTTCCTTCCTTCCTTCCTTCCTTCCTTCCTTCCTTCCTTCCTTCCTTCCTTCCTTCCTTCCTTCCTTCCTTCCTTCCTTCCTTCCACAGCACTATTCTGGGTGGTGTACACATAATAGACAACAACACAATACAATCAAGCACAGTTAAAAAACAACACCCAGAAGACAACAAACTAAAATAAACCAGGCATGAAACCAGATGGCGCAATGAAACTGAGCAGCGATACAGAGAGAACAAATTCAAAAGGGAATGCCATCAAATACCTCTCAAAAGAGATGAGTCTCCAACCCATCCTTGACAATAATACTTCACTCTCCCAAGCACTTGGTGACAGGCCTATACTTGTTTATAAACAACCTCACAATTTCAAGCAACTGTTGATACACAATTAGTTACACAACACTGATACAATGATAGGGACTGCTATATACCCAGATGCCAGCTTTACCCCTACATTTATACTCTGGCAACTTGATCACAGGACCCTTCAATGTCACACACAACATAAAGGGCACTTTTACTTATTCCTCTGCTAATGCAATTTTTTTCCATCTTTTGCCAACAATGTCCCTCTGCCTACTACAGGACAATCTCTACTCAAAAGAATTAATGGAAATAAATCAGACATCAGAAATTGCGATACACAGAAACCTGTCTCAAAGCACTTCAATCTACCAGGACACTCTTCACAACAAATGAAAGCTGTTATTCTGGAAATAAAAAAATACAGAATAAGAATCCAAAGGGAAAGAGCAGAGATAACATACACATGCTGGACACTCATCTCAGTGGAATAATATAAACAAAGGTTTCTTAAGCCACTAACAAATGTGATATTATATTGTTATATACTGTTATTTTCTTTCCCAACTAAGCAGACCAACCCTTTCAGAAGAAGACTCAAAGGTAAAGTCTGCCATTCTCTACATTATCACATGTTGGTTTTGCTGTTGTTTCCTTTTCCATTGCTGCTGTTTACAAAACCAAGCTTCAAAATAAATGAATGGCCATAGACCATGGTTGAGTGTGAAATGCCACCAAACACCACTATCCCTTTATCTTAGAGCCTTGAATGAATGCATTACCATGTTGTCTCTGTATTTTAGTCCTATGTCTGAAAAAGTGGACTTGTTCCATGAAAGCTTATATTAACATATAGCAGTTAGTCTTTAAGATGCCACAACATCATTTTTTTACTTTTGTTTTGTGTTGTTTTGTGTTTCTTGCTGATATGTTTGAACAGACTGACACAGCTACAACTTTGAAAGCTATGCTTATTTCCCAGCTTGCTTCATTGTGTACACTCAAAGTAGCAAACATTATCTACATGGGACTGGCTTCTTAGCCAATACTCACCAGCCCACAGACCTGCTCAAGGTTGAAACAGGTGGCATCAGATCATGCTCTGAAGATCATCTTCAGTCACCCACCTTTCTTTTATACAGTGAAGGCCCCAAAGATCGGGAGGCATGCACACCAAACCAATGATAAGAATGCCAACACTGAGACAACACAGGATTCATTCAGGAGAGAAAAGTAGCCCAAAGCCAAGAAGATGGAGGTGAATCTTGTTCCCCTGTGTTTCAACAGTTCCTTCATATGGAGACAGCAATGCTATAAGCAATATTCAATTCCTTTTTTGAGGAGGAAGGATAACCCTAGCCTGAAAAGCCAAGAAAGTGAACAAAAACTGTTGAAAGTGATGGAAGGCATGCAGGAGCACAAGATTTCCATATAGATGGAAGTTGTATTCCCAGGAGTCTACAAAGATCTCAGATCAAACATAGAGCTTGCATGCAACCTAGCAAGGGTACAGGAAATAAAGATGCCCATCCCATAATGGTATGAAGAATAAATGTCAAAGGGAAACCATAGGACTTACTTTTCCTGTCACAGTCATACGTCTTCCCATCTATGAAAGCAATCTGGCCTTGCTATTGGATGCTATGGCCTTCTTCCTCTTGAGATGTAAAATACATAACGTGGGATCTGTTTCACTCCTAAACATCCTCTAGCAATCAATTACAACTCATTATGTATTTATTTTTCCCCATTCCTTGGTGGTTTCAGCCTATTTGCATCCTAATCAAGGTAAGCTGGAGAAGCATACGGGTGTTTCTTCCTCTTCCTTATTGACCCACAGAAGGACAGTGTGGGATAGCAATAGTCATCACCCCATTCCTGCCATCTTGGAGTATATGACAATAAGAACATTTTACAAATTAACTATCTTTACACTCCTGGGTGGGTACTAATGACCTGGGATAAAAACTGGTGTTCCTGGGAGACAATGTAATTTTTAGAATCTCATCATTGCACTCTGCTCTTGGTAGCATGTGTTAAATAGAACTGCTGATTGGCTCAGCAGTTTAGGTATCTGGTTGCAGAGCCAAAGTTTGGGAGTTCAATCCCCTACTGTGTCTCCTTGATAGAGATACTCAATAATCCATAGGTTCCTTTCCAGCTCTGCTGTTCTAAGGTTATGATGATGATAATAATACACACAGAACAACATCCTTGATCTTACATCCTCATACAATGATTCTGGAAGAAGCAAACTCAATTTATATTTTTTCATTCTTAATGTATTCACAGTTCCTTTATGTTGCTTATTAGATTGTTTATTATAATAGGAAATGCAATCTAGAGCTTGAATGGCAGGAGGCCCCATTCTGCAGTTCCCTCACCTGCTTCACTTACAATGAGGGAGGAAAATAGCTATGGGTCATCTCATCTCCCCCTTGGGAGCTCCATCAAGAAAGGAAAGAATGGCTTACAGAAATAGTTAAGCCTTGAAAGTAACCCTTGAGAACGAAATGTTCAAGCCTGGTTTGGGAGGAAAAATAATACATATTCTTTGGTTTTATTTTCAAAATAAATTCCAATGGAATTGTCTACCTGAATATTTGGGATATTAAAAATCTAGGTTCAAGACCATCTTTTTATTCTTCTAGGTATGATTAGGGCTTGCACTGCACTGTGATGTGCCCCACTGGATGAGCTCTGCTCTACGCTATGCTTGCAATTTGTTACTTCAAGTCAGCGCTGTATCATGTATAATTTTTTTAAAGGGAAGAAGCTGAAGGAATAGATGGAGAATGGATGAGGAAGAGGGATGAATGGAAATGTGGGGAAGATAGTGGTGTTGATAAAGTAGGAGGAGCTGTGCTCTAGATGTGAATTACAGCTTTTTCAGGCATGCTGTGGACTCTACCGATGCAGCTCCCTAGGAGAATTACACATTTTAGTGTGAATGACAACAATGATTTCAGCAGCAGAAACTGCCAAGGGTGTAGCACAGAAAACTCCAAATCAACCTCCTTGTGTAGTGAAACCCTTAGAAATGTTATCTTTTTAGTCACATTCTGCATACCTTTTCTGAATTGCTTGAGTTCCTACAGAAAGTTAGCAACTCAAGAAGTTGTGAATTAATGGAAGATCCTGCCATTTTCCCCAACAGTTGTTCAATAATCTCTCAATTTAGTTGTAGTAATTTGAGATCTGGTCTGCATAAAATTCATAGCAGTAATTGCATTATATCTCGTAGTAAAGTAAATTTTGAAGACATTCATGGTGGATGAATTAAGATAAGGAATTTTCTTCACAATCCTGGGCACACTTTTTGTTTCCTCCAAGTCATGCAAAACTATTTCCATGTGAGATGTTTCAAAAACTTTGGATAAAGAGAATATATTTCTGTTTTTATATCTCAGAGCTTCCTTTGTGATATGATAATTCTCAGCAAGAAGTCTCCATTCTGGGTACAAACTAAGACAGAAACCTTATGCATATTTGTCACTCACTCAGACAGGCAGGCCTAAGGTTAGTTCTCTGATGCTATCAGTTAATTTTTATACAACTGATACACATTTCTTCTCCTTCTCATCTTTAGAGGCATAAAAGCTCTTTGCCCTTCTAAAAGCACTGCAGTAACTAGAATTTGGTTCAAAAGTCAGTATGGAATGCTTCTTTGCATTCAGGACTGGTTCACAGAAAGAGAATCAAGGAACAAAGGTTTCCTACACCAGAATCCAGTTGTGTATGCAATTGCATAAGGACATATAATCTGATCTGTTTTCCAGGCATTTTATCATGTGCCCAGCTGTTGCTGAATTGTGCAACTGACTTCATGACCAGCAATCCAGAAAATGCAACAACTGCTTGTGGAAATGCCTTCACATGGCAGGAACACCTCAATTGGAATTTAGCTCTAATCTTTCCATATCTCTCTCACTTCAATATGACTGATTTACATGTCAATCTATCAGCACATTTATTTATGTACACAATTCCATTGTGCAAAGGGCCTTGGAAAAGATTTATAATATAATCATAATAACAATATAATCAAAACAACTTCCCTTAGAAAGAAGTTCCACAATAAGAGGGTCACTGCGGGGGGGGGGGGGAGTCATGTCTTATGAGCTCATCCGAGCTGAACTTCTCAAAGTTAGGGGACATATAAAAGTGCCTACAGACAAAAAAGAGGACATAGAGCTATTGATGGTGGTACAGAGATGGTGGTTCATAGCAAGAGCACATCTGTTGAGGACCTCAAATTCTGGCCAAGGCCATATGGGGGAGGCATTATTTCAGCATAGGGCAATGCAAGTTGTCCTATGACTTGATGTGGGGAACAAAGCACTGTGCCCTACATTTACCGGAGTTACTGTCACTGCACTTGCACAGTACTCATCCTTCATCAAGAAAAGGAGGAAGAGGAGGAGAAGCCACTGCTGCCTTCCTCTACCACCTCACAATGCCTGTCCAGCATGTCCACTTTAGGAAATTGACTGCCAATTTGAATGATGCCTGGCTCTAATGGGAGCCATGCCACTGCAAGGGCGTTCCTCACTTGAGGCCTTCACCTCACTCTGACTAATGGCTCTCTCCTTCACATATCCTGGCCTCAAGCCATTTAGGGCTTTGTAGGTGAAAACACATGCCTTGAACAGAGTTAGTGCAGTTGGTTCAGGACCTATCGTAAATCATATTTAAAACACATAAAACCTTGCCCAGTCTGCCCCCTATGCTTCCGCAATATAACTAGGAACATTGTTTCTTTTCTCTTATCCTGAATAACATTTACTGATTCCTTTTTCTACTTACTCTCAGGGGCCAAAAATGTTTCTTTGGAGATATTTTGGAGGGAATTTTCAGGTATGTTGGCAAGTCTTTGGGCCCGAGTCCCAAGTCCAGGTTCACATCTTTGGAACTAAGTACCACGTCTGAGTCTTTGGTACCAGGTTCTGAGTTCCAAACCCCAAGACTGAGTCCCTATTAAAAAGAAGATTTTTCCCCAGAAAAAAAAAGGAGGGGTGGATGGGCTTTGAGTCATGAGTCGAGTCTGAGTCATTGGGAAAAAATGACTTCAGTTCGGGTTGAGTCACCAGTGTGACTTGAGTCCCCATCTGAGATTTCATCTTCCAAATTTTAGATCATTTCTTATATTTTACATGGATTTGTAAGGGAACTAACAATAAATAAAAAGCACAATGAATTACTAAAATGTCTTTTTGTAGCAAGAAGAGTAACTAGCTATGTTTGGGTTTTGTAAATAGTTGCCTAACTAGTTATTTTTATAAAGAAACTTGTCAAACTTTTCCCCTACATCAATATGCCTGAATAATAGTAGGTCTTACTTTTATTTTATTTCTGGAGAACAAAATAATTAAGAAACAGCATGAAACAGAGTAATAGCAAGAGCATTGTACGTATCTGAGAGCGCTTACAGAGATCTCAAAATACGTTTCTTCACTCCATTATCACTGTCTTTTTGTAAGAGGAGAAAAGAATATTACACAAACCTTATTTGCATAGGAAAGGGCTGGCAAATATGAAATCTGAATAGCAAGTTCCTATTAAGCAGAGACAGTAAATCTCTCTGTGTGTTTTTTTGTTTGTGTTAATTATACTAATTAAAATTAGAACTTCCAACATTAAAATTTCTTGCAGCTGTGCGGTGTTAGTTCCTATTGTTAATGTGCATGGAAATTCTCCAAGAGAGGGCACCAAGAACTTCTCCTGATCTGAACACCCCCGCAGTCTTGTCACATTGGACGGGTTGCAGACAGCATAACTAATAAAGTTATTGTGCTCTTTTGAAAGAATAATACCATGCTTGAAGAGAGCATATTAACCCTGTTGTAAAGTATTGATTACCCTCTGTAGTAAAGGAAATGAAACAATAAAGGCATGACATTTTAATTCGTATCCTATTTTGGTCCTGCTCATTTTATTTTGTTTCATTTGCTCTTATATTTGAAAACACTAAAATGTGTCAGCCGTGACCACAAAAAGAGTTGATTTGTGCTGGCACTTGTCCAGCATTGCTCCCAAGTAGATGGGGGCAGAATGGACGGTGGTTCTGTTCATGGACATCTGGACCCAGAGTTTTCACCCTCTTTGCACTATAAATGTAATTGATATGGCTGTGAAAGATCCCGCCCCTAAGTCAGCCCTATGAACGGATGAAGAGGATGATACGTTCATGTAAATCCAACAATGAGGCAAGAAGTAAATTCTTATTGAGGAGGTGTTGAGCAAGGGCATGTGGTTCAGGAAGATAAGATCAGAAGTTGCGTTTAAGGTCTCTCAGGGTGCAACCACACTGGCCCTTTTGGTGTGGTCCAGTGTGATCTAAACAGTGTTACTTGAGGTTGGGGGAGGAGTGATATGACATTTGGCATGATCCTCATGTCCAAATGGCATGCCTCCTCCCCTCTGGCAACCTCAAGGCTCCTGAGCTTGCTTGGAAGTTGTCAAAAGCAGCCCTCCCACCAGTCTCTCCTTATTCTCGAGCTTCAAGCTAAAGTCCTGAGCCAGCAGAGAAGGATGCCTTATCCCTTGTGGGACTTTAATTCAGAGTAAACATGCAGTGGATCTTGCCCATTTCCCTTGTTAAACAATCATCTGATGGGGGACGGATTACTTGGCAATATTGCCCTAGATATCAAATAAGCTTGACTTCCAATAAACAGGTCCGTCAGGCTCCAGTTCTCTGAAGTGAAGGAAGTTCCCTCTTGAAGATTCAGGAGGACTTCTCTTCACTCCAAGAAAGGGCAGAGTTGGTTGGGAGAGCACCCCCCCCATCTTTTGCAAATGGGGAATTGAGAGGTGGGTTTCTTTTGCTGCCGTATAGATCAAGGGCTACATTTAATGCCAGAATTCAGCACAATCCAACCTCTGTTTACTAAGAAATAAGTCTCACTCACTTCTGTGGTCTTGGTCTGACATACTATGTGTGAACCAAGTGGTGTTCAAAGTTAATTTAGCAGTGTCAGGGCAGGGCTCGATTTTTTTGTCCATTCCCAGAGATCACATGCACTGGGAACAGACTAAACTAGAGTACACCAACCCACACCAAAAAAGTAGAAGCCCCTGACAGGGGCTCAAAAAGGTGTGGATTTTGGTGCCTTGGGAATAAATTGGGGCAAATTGGTCCACTTTTTATGTGGTCACCAGATAAAAGAGCAAACCAATCTGCCCCCACAATGCACCAAACAGCAGGACAAACGCCCATTGGAACGAGCCGTCAATGCCTCTACCAAAGGCGGTGGTAAGTGAACAGACTGTCATTGGTCTTAAGGATCTTGAGAAATGACTGCGCAGGAGGAATAAACTTCATTTACCAACAATTTCTGGAATTATGAAAGAGCAGAAGATTTTCTAGGTCCTCAGTAATCGGCAGTAGATCCCAAAGTGCTCCCAAGTCATGACATCCATGTCCATATGCAGCCAAGGAAGGTCACTGAAATGTTCTTGCAGTGTTGCAGCTGGCTCACCAGGGCTTCTTGCCATCAGCCACTCTCCACCTGCAAAGTACACCCACGTTATGCTAGTATATATTAATTCTTTATCCTAAAGAATCCTGTGCATTCTCTACGTGATGTACATTTCCCTATAGATATTCTGGGTCTTGAGAGTTCATGCATAATGAGACATCCTAAGGTATCCCATCCATTTGTTTTCCCTGTTATTTCCCCTGTTATTCTCATCCTTGTCCTTCTTTTGCACCTTCTCTTTTGGTTCCATAAATGGCATGCAGCACCAATGTGCTTCCTTTAAAACAGTTGTATCTTATCCTTACACACAGTTTTTACAACAGTCAATAGAATAATTTTTTTAAGATGTAGAAGCTGCACCAGAGTAACTATGGAGAACATAGCCTCTCATACCACTGTAGCAAATTTGCAAAATTTGCATGGCTCTAAATTATCATGCATGCAGATTAGAAAACACAGACAGAAGTATATCACTGCTTCAAGTTGTATATATACCCACTCACACTTTTCCAGGGGGAACTCCAATATATATACTCTGTAGTCAGGTTTGTTATAAAGATGGGGACATTTGATTTCCATTTGATATCACTTTCACAAGTCCATAATTCTATTCCTTCATTTCCACATCTCTCTCTCTCTCTGTGTGTGTGTGTGTCTCTGGAGTATTCATCACAAAATATGTATTTAAAAACTATTTTTATACATATTTAAATATGCATTTTACTCAAAATACATATTTCAATGTAGGAGTGAATAACTATCATATACTTTGATTCCGTCTGAATTATTTGACGTACAAATCATGAGTGTGTAAGGCTGATGATGCCAATTTTTGGAAATTAAACATTCTGATTTGTGTACCCCCAAAGATCCCATGGCCCCCATGAAGTGCTTTTTAATGTTGGAAAGCAGCTCAGGGCTGTGGAATGGTGTGTGTGTGGGGGGGTGTGTGTGTGTCTTTAACTACCAGAATCACTAGTGCTTGTAAAGCAATCTCAGTGGTGGTATTGATGTTAGGTGTTTAAAACTTCCTGCCCATCTTGTAGCCCATAATGGCTTCCAGATGATGAAATGGATTCCATGGGAGTCTCAAGACTGGAGGAAGGATTGGAAATGTTTGATTTCTGAAGAATCACCACATCTGATGAGATCATCAACCTTATGTGGCATCATCATCTTAGAACTTTAGAGCTGGAAGGGACCATCATTGAATCCAGCCCCTGTCAAAGAGACACAGTGGAGAATCAATCTCTCAACCTCTGGTTCCACAGTCAGATACCTAAACCACTGAGCTGTTCAGCAGCTACTTATGGAATAATATTTTTTCAGCCAATAAGTTACTAAGGTTTTGTAATGCAACGGTAACAAATTATTGGGTTGGGCTTTGCAATGAGAGATATGATATATTTGTTTTCAAAGGGAACATTCCAAGACCACTTGAAGACCAAAGCATAGTTTTGCAACCTGTTTTGGTGTGCCTTTGCTTATTTTCTTCTTTTTTAAGTGAAACACTTTATGGTCACCCTTGATGAATTTCATTCCAAAGTTTTTCATGAAACATGGTGTAATTATTATGGCAGCCTCCAAGGGAGAACATTAATTCCATGCAAAAAGAGCACGGATATGCAAAACAAAATTGTGCTGCTGTCTCTAATGTTTTGCAGATGTTTCGCAAATGACCATAAATACATACGCAAATAAATGATGTAATGCTTGTTTACAAAACGGTTCTAAAAAAGAATGAACAAACATTTGGGAATATCCTAGCAACTACCTTTTAAAATATTTAAGGGACCATAACATTTAGCTGTGCCATGGGGAGGCCGTGCTTTTAATGATGTAGTCAGAAATGCAACCACTTTTTAAAACTTGATAAAAACAGAACCACAGATGCTGCATTTTTCTTGATTCAGGTATAAGCCGTATAGTGTTAGAATGATTAGTAAATGATATATGACAGGCATTTTATGTCTCCACCATTAGCCATAAACCAATATATAAAACTTAAATAATGTTCTCTTTTATTGTTAATGAATATCATTTGCGATCATTCCTGTGCAGTGATCTGATACTTATAAAACCACTCACCTTTTCCTTAAATGCTGCTTTTAAGTCATCGAGTCTTATAATTGCATTTCCATCTCTTCCTATGAGTAACTGAAAAGACATGTGGCATCTCATCTGCAAAAACAGCAGATGGAAGAGGGCCTCCCTACGTGCTCCGTAAAGGGAATTGCAAGTTTAGGTGGAGGTTTAATAGATATCAAGGATTTACTGACATGCTATAGATTGCATGCTTTCACCCTTGCTATTATTTGTGCCTCTATCTTTTAATGGGAATGAAAACAATTACAGAGCAGAAAAGGCTCAGCTTTTCATGGAGGATATCATTCCCATGCTCCGGGTGAGGCAATGTATAGCTTGACAGGGGGAATGTAAAAATGATATATCTGTGCATCAGATAATACCAGTTAAAACAAAACAAATATATATATATATCTGACTTTCCATCTCTCACCCAGCTGATGAGAAAGTTCCACAGCATCAAAAGAGCCCAATATGCTAATAGCAGCTTTATTGAGATGTAAAATCTAAGGATTTCTATATGCTACATTGCCGGGTGTGGGGGATGGGGGTGGGGATGGCCTTGTCAACCAAATGACTGCATGCAATTGAAACACAAAAACTACCTTACCTGAGCTGAACTGGAGCTGGGAGGCTAAACTACAAGAACTGGTCTAGCCTACCTTTTTCTTGCAAATGATTCAGCACAACAGAACTCACTTGCAGGGACCAGTTGATCAGAATAGATCACAGAGAGAGTCTGCTCCACTCTGCTAATCTGACTGCGTTGTAGCTCCTGCAAGAGATGAGATCCGGGCATTTGGAAAGAGGAATCTCACAGTATGCATCTGGGAGCTAATTTAATAAACTGTTCAAAATTGTGTATACTCTGGGCCAAACGGAACATTAAATGGCATGTGCAATTCCTCCCGTTAAGCCATTCTTCCTCCGACAACAGGATTTCCTGGCCAATACCTGCCTCAGCAATTGGCCTTGCAAATTGAATCCATGGGTAGCCTCCAATGGCTAGTTACAAAACAAAGCACACTGAGGCAAGATGCAAAGGAAGTGCAAGTGCTGTGATGAACAGACACCTTTCTCCATGTTAGGGAGCATCTTTTCTGAATACTTGCTAAGCGTATCTTCTAGTTTGACCCTAAGAATTGCCTTCAGGTGCTCAAAAGAAGAGTGTTCTGGAGTATGAGCTGTCTGATCAGCAAAGAGCATGTTGCTTTTAGATTGCAACCCATGGTATGAATACCAACAGCCTGATCTTCAGCACTGGCCCAACCACAAGATCAGCATCTCTTAGTTGTTCTGTTTCAGCACTGTCTTCACGGGTTCCTCCCTGAACATTAATGGGAGCATCTAATGCTTGGAAGGCTAATTTTCCATCACCCCAAAAGACAAAGACATTGCCAAAAAAGAGGACAAAAATATGTTTTTGGAGAAAGGTGGAAATTTAATGATCTAAACAATCTAAAAGCAAATATGTTCTACTGAAGTGTGAAAGACTATGGCCAGATCAGCAGGCAAGTCTGTTCAGTCTGCTGACCAGGTGGTAATTGCTACTGAACAATTTGCTCTCCCTTTCTCGGGGTCTTGCTTTTAACTAAAGAGTCCTACAAACCAGGAACACTAAAGAGAATGCATAGCATATGCCTTATGATACACCTCTGTCACCCAGCCAGTGTCATTTATTTGTTTATTAAATAATTTTACTCTACCTTTCTCCTCAAAAGGACCCAAGGCGGGGGGGGGGAAATATAGATTTGAACGGTTATAATTCCTGAAGAAAAGGAGTAATTTGGAGGTGTGCTTTTAAATAGGATTGGACAACGGAAAAAACACAGACTGCCTATTCTGCTCTATGCTCAGGATGTTGGCACAATCAGATGTAGAGTTTGCTTGCAAGGTGAAAGGGCTGGACAGCTAAGCTGTTTTCACTGATTTGCTTCTAAAGTTCCTATGAGCAGATGTGTGCTCAGAGAGGTGTTCCTACCAAAGAAGGAAGGGAGTTTTGCCTCCTTCCCCACCCACTGTGGCCACTTGTGAAGACTGTGGGACCCTCTGGAACAGTGTAGCAAGTAGTGCATATGCTGCATGGGGAATGTCATGTTGCAGAGTTTTGAACCTCTGGTTAAGTTCCTCTAGCTGTGCAGCAGAAGTGCAAGGATTCACAGAGCAGAATAGCTTCAAGTTCCCCCAGATTAGTCCACCCCTTTTCCTCATTAACTGGCATTTACTGTCTCAACAACTAACTCTGAGACATTAGTGGTAGAAAGAATAAAAGGCTTATGGTTGCTGTAGGTTTTACTGTCAGAACACAGACAGAGTTCTAGCTCCTGTCCTCTGAAGATGCCGGCCACAGAGACTGGCGAAATGTTAGAAAGAAAAACCTCCAGAACATGGCCAAACAGCCTGGAAAACCTACAACAACCATCGGATGCTGGCTGTGAAAGCCTTTAAGAATACAATAAAAGGCTTAATTACTTACAAACTGAACAGATCAAACTGACAAACATGACTGCTTTCAGCAATAGACTTCAATACACTCTAGAGAGGAAAAAAGAACTGAGCAGAGAGGTGGGGCTCTTTTTGAATTCAGAGGCAGGGAAGGAAGAAATGGTTATTGCTGGAAGATTGACAGTCACCCCAGCCCAGAAAGGCCCCTCCCGGCCACATCTTCTCCAGGCAGCATCCAACATTGTTAAAACTCCATCTCACATGGGTGTAAAATCATTTCCCACCACTTTTTTCTAGTGGGAACTTCCACTAGATATCAGTTCTTACATGAAATGGAAATATCCTTTCCGTTAGTGGAAAAACAACTATAGAGCTGGTCATGCATCTTTCCTGTAAAAAACACACCCATCTTGACCGTGAAGATTAAAGAAACATTATTGATTGACCAACATAAAAAAAAAATCTTCACCCCTCTCCCCCCATTTTTTTTTTCTATATATGAGTGTAGTATTTCCACTTTTAAAAATGTTTTGTAATGGAAAGGCACTTGATAAGATTAAAGCAAAAAATCTTTCTAGCTAATGGAATTTGATTTCTTTTCCCTCACAGAACCATCTAGGCCTAGTTTTTAAAGCCACAACACTTTCATAAGTTGGCGAGCTGATATTCCTCCCTCGCTTTTTGTGTCTTGTGCATCTTTGGGTAGGATGACATGCTTTTGACAGCAAAGGAACTGCCACATACCATTGTCACTGCTGTCAAACATAAGATCTGTAGATTTTCCAATAGCTTTTAGGAAGACCAATTATACTCTGTGAAGAATCCATGACTGCTCCCTTGTCTCCGTAGCAACACTTAATTAAATAAGATGTGTGAAGTGACCTCAGAGTTTGGAAACATACATGGTGACATCCCATGCTTAACGATAGCCAAAATCCATTTGTTAATCCAAACTAGAGTACAGCTATTGAATCAAAGGGGCTTACATAAGTGTTGACTTGATGGATGAAATCCAGTAGTAAGTCACAGTAGAGTAGGCCCATTGAATCAATGGGGATTTGGAAAGTCAACACCTCTGTACGTTCCATTGATTTCAGTGGTCGTACCCTTGTTATGACTTATTATTGGATTTCAGTCAATAAATCTTACTATTAATCCTACTCTAGCTGTCACAGAAGGTTGGATTTAACCCAGCGTTACCCAAGAAATATAGAGAACAGATGTGGTCAAGAGAGCTATGCATTATTCCATTATTTTTACTTTGCTTTATCTACTACAGTTTTCTGTTTAAAATTTTAATGCCGCTTTTCACTATTCTTAAATGGAATATTGTTGATACCATTTAAGACTCCCACATCATTATGTTTACAATGAAATAACAGGATAGACAGGTGTGTGTGTGTGTTCACGTGCGCGTGCATGAGCGTGCATGTGTGCGTGTACGCACATGCAAACACAATGTCTGTTGAGTCATTCTGAAATCTGGAACCACCAATATGGTTACAAGGGTGAGGAGAGACCTGCCCCATTCCTCCTTGCTTTGCTCACAAGAGCAGCAATGTGTCTGAAGAGGAGAAAAATCCTGTTTATGTGTGAGCTCTACAAATGAGGAAGAACTCAGATTTTCCTCAGCGTCTACTCACATGTTGAGTTTATAGACAAACCAGAACCTCTCCTTTTCAAACTTGTCTTGCCTTGTGTGAGCAGTGACATTGGCCTGTCCCTTGTAACTGTCTTAAGGATTCTAGATTTCTGAATGACGGAATAGAACTTGTGTTGTGTTCTGCTGTATGTGCATGCATGTAACATATATTCATTCTCCAAATAAATCTGAAAATGAAAATATTCCTGGTGATTCTTAAAATGTCTTTAAATTTTTTAAAAGAAACTTCAAGTTTTTAAAGTTTTAAAGTTTTTTCTTTAAATAGATATGTCTACATACTCTTCACAGAAGGACCCCTATATCTGCTGGAGATTGGTTCCATGGCTCCCATAGATCTCAAGAACCTCAGATAATAGCAAACCAGACAGACAGACAGACAGACAGACAGATAGATAGATAGATAGATCGATAGATCGATCGATCGATCGATCGATCGATCAATCATGATAAAAGGGGGGAAAACAAGAATTTTTTTTTCATAGGCACTACCAGAACTGGCCATTGGAGGGTGTCAGGGACCATGCTATGTATTCTCCATTAAGAAGTATTCATAGTCGTCTGGCCAGATGACGGTGAAATATCTGATCCCTAGGGGAAGGATGGATGCTTAGCTGTTTGTTTGTTTTTTGTCTGTTTGTTTGTTTTGTTAATTATCTGTTAGATTGTTAATGTTTTTAAGTTTGTATGTTTAGATATGAATAAAATGTTTTTTTAAAAAAAGAAGAAGAAGTATTCATAGCATGGTCTCTGGCTCCCATCTGGTGGCCTGTTATGGTAATACATGTGAAAATAGTTTTTTCTGGATCTTTTTCTTTTAATATTTTTAATAATTTCAGACCTAGGTTAAGTGAAACTGTAGATACTGATATTGGGATCCTTGTGATTCTGAACAGAAAAGGAAATCAAGTAAGTTTTCTGGGATCCACATGTTTATACACCAGGTTTTGCTTCCCTCTTCCACCTTCCTGACTTTGAAAAACAAATTGATGTGCAGAATGCTGAATGACTGGCAAGCCCACTTCTATGGTGATTAGGAAATCCTTTCCAACCAACACCAGCACTGGTGGATTCTGAAACCTACACTTCTGATCTGAGCCTTCAGCTCTCATTTTGAAACTTCCTTTTGATAAAGGAACCTGACACGCACATCAGGCTGTGGATTTTGGAGCCTTTATGTTTCTGTTGCACACAGACTGTTCCTGTAGTGCCCAGCCTGATGAAGAACTGTGTGAAGTAGGAAACTAGCTTATCTGGAGAAGTCCAATAAAGATATCACCCCCCTGCCTTTCGATTGTGCACAAGGGCACATGACTTCCCACCCTTTCTTCTTCTTCTTCTTCTTCTAAAATTCTAATTCTAATTCTAATTCTAATTATTCTTGGATGCCAGGGACTTTCTGCTGCCATTACTTATACTATATCTATACTACAAGGAGGTTAAAGGTACAAGATAATAGATTTTGAATGATGTAGAAGATTAGGAGAAATGTTTTGACTATAAGAAATGTCTGACAATGTAAAAATCACCTAAGAAGTAGTAAGTTCTCCTTCAGGTCTTCAAGCAGAGGATGGGCAGCCTTGGGGACATGCTCTAACTCTGGATTTTGAGCATCAATTCTGCAAGTTTGTACAGAATTTATGGATATGAAAGAGGACAGCTTAAAGGGATGTACACAGGCAGGGGAATAGGTAAAATTCCCACACATATGGGGTAGTACTGGATGTCAGCTAGACTCTGGCATGGGATACAGACACAGGGAGCCACGTGACACAGTGGTTAACATGCAGTACTGCAGTCAAGACTCTGTTCATGACTTGAGTTCAGTCCTAATGGGCTCAGGTAGCTGGTTTGCGGTTGACTCATCATTCCATCTTTCTCAGGTCAATAAATTGAATGCCCAACTCATTTGGGGTGGGCAGGCTGTATAATTAAGTTATAAACCACCCAGAGAGAGCATTAAGCACTATGGGGCAATATATCAGCAGCAGTTTGCATTGGACTTTGCTAATTCTCAGGAATCAGCATTTTAAAATAGTATTAAAGAAATAACATTTTTAGCTGATAATATACAGAAAGGAGTGTTGTGCAAACAGTAGAAAATGTCAGGATACCCATCAATTTAACTGAGTTATCAAGACAAATCAGAGTGCCATAACACACACCATAGAATCAGGTCCCTCCAATTTCCTAGAAATTGAGAGCATAGCTTTTAATCTTAGGTTTTGTTTTATCCAAATAAAGAAAGGCTTTAGCAGCATTCAGAATACTTGAATGACTCATTAATTTTCTCAATAGTCTTGCTGTAAGCCTTGAAGAGTATTAAATAAAGATAATTATCTTTTTGTGTCTATGATTTCTGCTAAGGAAGTAGAAATGCTAAGGTGCTTCACAGTAACTAACTGCCACAGGGCAAAAGAATCCTAAAATGTGTGGGTTTTTTTATTATTTGAAAGTCCTAATAATCTAAATTCCTCAAGGACCATCTCCATAGCTCTGTATCACTGTGACCATCTGTAGGTTATATTCAACTCTTCAAAAAACCTCTGGTTTATTAATGTGAGATATTGTGCTTCTGTATCCATGATTCAAATGCCAGGAAATGGCTCAATATTGCTGCACATTTCAAATAACTGGAACAAAAATATTGTGCTACAATTAATGACTCCTTTGTTCGATGCACACATGGTGAAGGGATCTGAGCATGTCAGTGAAGCTGAGAGCAATGCCATCATGAGGCCAGATGCCATTACAAGCCTGGACTCCTGTCAGTGTCACCCAAGGTGAAATGGTCACAGCTGAGACACTAGACTTCAAGGTAACTACTGGGCAGCAGCAGCTGAAGGTGACACTGGTGGAGGAGACAATGGAAGTGACACTCAAGCTAACTTTTGTTAGTATCATGCAGAAGGTGGTAGTAGTAAACCCCAGATGAACTTTCCTTACCAGGGAAACCCTATCATGAAACAGTCCAAAATGAAACAGGAGATAGTGTTGGAAGATGAGACTCCCAGGTAGGAAAACACTCAATCAGCTACTGGGGAAGAGCAAAGGACAAGTACAAATAGCTCTGCACTAATAACGCAACTAGATTAAAGCCAAAAGTATGTCTAGTGGCTGACCTGCACAGAAGCAGTTCAGGCAAAAACAAAACAAAAGTAAAAAAAGGGATAAAAAGAAATAAAGAAGACAAAAACCTTGTAGCACCTTAAAGACTAACTGCTATATTTTAATGTAAGCTTTTGTAGACAAGTCCACTTCTTCAGACATGAGAGTGGGACTGCATGGCAAATATTTATACAGTTATACTTGACCCCAAAACAAAGAGAAGGATTGTTTCCTGAGCACAAGTAGTTGATGATGTGGCATTTCACACCTGTCAATGGCCGTTAAGACCCCTGTTGATATTCAGTTCCCTTTTCAGGAAGCATTGTTCTGTAAACAATGAGAATGATTGGTGGCTTAATGAATGCCAGCCTACAGATAACAAAAGGGGATCTCTGATGGGGCTTGTGAGATGGCACTGGGTGGTTAGTAAGGAAATACAGGGGGAATTACAGCAGAAGCTGAATTCCTAGTGGACAGGCAGTCCAAAACATCTTACAGCCACTGGTATTGACCTCCATACAGTGAAAGATCAAGATGAGACATCAGAATAAAGCATTTTGGAAAGCCTGCTTTTCTATAACCTGTTCTATAAGTGTTATGTGAATAAACAGAAAGTTGTAGTCATCCAGGATGTCCATCTGTGAGAGTTTTTTTCTACGCACAAAGTGAACAGGCATTCTCGTAGAAAAAGGGACTACTGCGATTTAAGATGGGTTGTAAATCTCAGCGTATTTGTGTAGATGAGAGAGTAAAGAAGCAATGTCAAATCTAATTAATAATTCTAATGAAACTGTGCCATACGTTATAAGAGCCTGCCATATACCAGCAGGTCATTCACCCATCTTTCTCAGTATTCTTTCCAATGAATAGCAATGTCATGTCAGGATTTCAGATGGATCTTTCCCACCCTTTCTTGGATACCAGATATTGGACCTCTGTGTACATGCTTTGCATAAAGAGTCCTTTTCCAAGGAAGTCCAAAAAGGAATGTAAGGAAATGAAATGAACTCGATGGCAAGAGTTGGACTCAATGGCCTTCTATTATTCTATGATTATTTCCTAATATATTAACATTTTTATTTAGACAGAGTTCTGACTCCTGTCCTCTGAAGATGCCGGCCACAGAGACTGGCGAAACGTTAGGAAGAAAAACCTCAAGAACACGGCCAAACAGCCCGAAAAACCTACAACAACCATCGGATCCCGGCCGTGAAAGCCTTCGAGAATACATTTTTATTTTTATTTTATTTTAAGAATTTTTTTCACTGTCTTTCTGCTCACGAGGCCTCCTACAACAATTTACAATGGATTAAAATGATCACAAGCAGATCTAAAACATCCCAAAATTAAAGCATTAAAAAAATCTAAGTTAAAACATGAAAAGCAGGTACAAAACATTCTACGAAAGCCACATTTTAAGACTTCCTAGTGACCAAAGGCCCTTACAGAACAGTAGAGCGGTAGCCAACCCTCCTGTGAACGGGAGTGTCATAATGGTGGTGGTGCTGCAGAGAAAGTCCTAATTCTTGTACCTGCCAGCCAAACTTCTCGGGGTTAAGGAACAGCTAACAGATCCCTGTGGAGGGTCTTGGTGATCTTCTGTTCCTCATGCTCAATTTAATTTAAAACTAAGACTGTGACCTTTGCATGGGTCCAGGTAACCAGTGAACAAGTTGTTTTTGTCATCTTATCTATAATTTCGGAGTAATCGTTCACAGCAGAAACAACAACAAAGGGGGGAAAAGATTTTAAAGGAAGTTTCCCAAGAACCCCATGGAGCTGGCTCAGTGGGGCAGCACTTTTCAGCAGTGTTCACTTCATTCTGGCTTTTCCAAAAACAACGTTATTACTCAGCCTTCAATACTATTGACCTTGACTCAGTTGTTTTCATCCCTATTACGGAAGGGTGTTTGTTAGGTTATCTTGCACACATAGAACTTGTAGTACTACAAGCCGAAAAGGAAAGCTGCAGGTTATAAGTAAAAAGTAACCACATTTTATTCAGGATAAGTATCTCCATTATTTGCAGAGTTTAAAACTATACAGTTTTTGTTTTTTTAAAAAATATACCAATGACATGCTGAGGTGTTGTGGCTGAGTGTGAGTCACTTAACAGTCTCGAACAGTGGAAGAAGCAAACTTGGACAAAAATTAAAAGATTTTTTTCCTGAGCAATAAATATACATGAATAATTTCTCTGTCAAATGGACATGGAAATACATGTGTCACTGCAAAGTGTCATTAAAGATAATGATACTCCAAACTGAAATTAGATTTTACTCAGGACTTTATATTAAAGTCCAGATTTAGAAGTTGGCTATAGAAGCATTAAAGCAACCATATATTAACAAAAGACATAGGTTTTAGAAACAACATAGAATCATAGAAAACGGAAGTTGGAAAGGGCCTACAAGGCCATCAAGTCCAACCCCCTGCTCAATGCAGGAATATAATCAAAGCATATCTGCCAGGTGATCATCTAAGTTTTTCTTGAATGCCTCACAACATGTAGTTGTGAAACTTTACCATGAACAATGAGGAGGTCATAATAGCATTTGAGGAAAAAACACTGTGCTCCTCCTCGTCCGAATGTCCATCCACAAAGAATCTCTGAATTCCCTGCCTTTTCTTCCAGAGCTGCCCTTTCAGCTACAATGAATAGAGAAGCCAGCTTTGTTAGGAGTGCACTTCCGGGCATGGATTTCCAAGACAGAAGTAAAATTGATATATTGTATTGTATTGTATTGTGTTGTGTTGTGTTGTGTTGTGCTGTGCTGTGCTGTGTAGTACTATGTTGTATTGTATTGTATACAACACCTTTTCCACAGAAATGAGAACCAAGATGTCTAATTGTTGTTGTTTAGTCGTTAAGTCATGTCCGACTCTTCGTGACCCCATGGACCAGAGCACGCCAGGCCCTCCTGTCTTCCACTGCCTCCCGGATGTCTAATACTAGTTTACTTTTAAAAAGAGAAAAACCAGTTTATCAGGTAAATCCAGTGGTTTGAGACTATTAGTTGCTGAAGGAAAAGGACTTTTCCTGCCAGCAGAAGAATGGCAGGGAGGTGGTAAGCCTAGCCTGAATTGGCAAAGACATCCAAAGCCTGGGAGTCATCATGGAGAAGGCCCTCTGTCAAATTCCTACCACATAGGCCTCTGAAGGTGGTGGGACCATGAGAAGGGCCTCTCCAGCAGATCTCAAAGGAGAACAGGTTTTTTTCAGATGGCCTGGAACGAAGTCATATAGGGCTTTGTAGGTTACAACTAACACTTCGAACTGGACCTGAAAACAGATGGATAGTCAGCAAAGCTGTTGTAAGAAGGGAAGCATGTGTTTCCTAAAACTGCTCACGCCTGTCAAAAAAAATAAAATTAAAAAAAAGACTTTGGGGTAGATAAATGAGTAATCAATAAGTGTAACATGAGAGAAGTCAGCAAGAATGATATGAAGTAAGCATGCATGGGCCAAGATAATGCAAGACTGGAGGCAAAGTCATGTGTAACCCAAAAGCAAAACAGGAGCTCTTTAATTAGGAGCAATGTGCCCCTGCCAGTGACATCACTTCATGGTGCTGGCAGAACTACAGAACTGGATACCGATCAATCAATCTTTTGTGTTTTTTCACTAGAACCCCATGAATCCCAGAATCCTATGATAAGAAGCTCTGCTCTTATCATAGCTTTTTCTCTTATTTCACACCTGAGTAACAGATCTGGAAGTCATCAGTATGGAACTCTTCTGATGGAATGTTCACTTGATGTCAATGAATAAACGCAAACCCGATACCTCTTGTGATGGTGGTTTTTCATCACTATTTCAGAATCTATACTAAATGCCCTTTCTTCTTTTAATATGGAAAATCTTGTGCTGAGAATTTAGCAGTCATTGCAGGAGTCTGATCAGCATTACAGGAGTGACTGCTCAATTTAATGTATTGCTAAATAATTAATGTGGCCCTAGGGTCTTTAATAAACCATTTTGCTGCATAAAATACTGCTGGACATAATATAAATCTGAGGAGCCTTGAGGCTACCGATCCACCTGGTGATCTTTACTCACGATTCCCAGATACTTTCCATTTTCCACAAGTGGCAGCTCTCGAAGGGGAAGCTGTGTCTTAGCATGGGAACAAGTTATCATATATATATATACAGTATATATAAAGATTGACTCCAAGATGAATTCAGGTTCTTAGGGTTGTAACTGTAACCCTTTCCCAACATCCTATCAATCTTTAGTGATTTCAGCAGGCATTTTCCAGCTGCTCCCCTTTAAAACATGGCTATATACTGAGCAGCACTAAAAGCTGCTTGGTTAGAGAAAAACCAAAAATGACGGACATAATACAGACAAAGGTAAGCACTTTTATGCCCTATATATCACACTGAGGGATTTACAGCCCAATCCTGTGCATGTTTGCCTAGAAGTAAGGGACACAGAACTCAGTGAAATGTCTCTATAAAAAGACCCACAGTCCAAATCACTGCATTCAAACATAACACTCTTCGCTTGTTTATGTTCTCAGATGCCAGTGCAACCAATTATCTTAGCATCCTACCATCTTTCTTTTATAACAACAAAAAAGGGTGTGCATGTCTCAGAAGCTTAACTCCAGGACCATACAATCTATACACCTGAAATTAGCATGTATATTAAAGGGACCATTGGGGTGTACATTTTATTTTCTAACTATATCAATTAATTTACTCAACAACATGTTTTTTTTGTGCTGAGGTCCAAAATCAGCCCTGTGAGTTGGACTCCAAAACTGGAAACCAGTGTGAGTGAAACAAGATATTTCCAGAAATGTGTGATGCCAGATCAAACTTGACTCTATGTTTTGCACTAGCTGTCATTTCTAAATTCTCTTCCACGTCCATTCTGCACTCGTACATTACAGCTTGGCTGCTCTCTTCCAGTCCACTATCATGATAGGAACACTAGATGAGTACTCTCTAGCTCTGAGGAACAGCTGCATGCCATCAACATACTGGCTACCATAGACCAAAACTCTGAATGGCTTCAGTGGTTTCATGTATATGTTGGAAAATTGCCACTGCTGGTCCCTGTCCTGCCGCCTGGACCAGTGACAGTGATTCTCAGGCATGAAAAAACTTCCCCTCTTTCCACAGTTCCCAGAGTTTTCCCCAGGATGAAAGGGATCCCTAGGGATCTGTGGAACTTGGAGGGAATAGGAAAGTGAATCACCGTGGTTGATGACATCACAACAGATGTGTGGCATAAAATTGTACAATAGGATTCTAGCCATTAAAATGTAATATAATGCCACAACAACTTTCAATGTATCTTTCTTATCTGCATATTTCAAGAATCATTTCCAACCATTTAAAAACTCATCTAGTATTCCATGTCTCTAAAGAAAATATCTGACTCAATTTGTTTACTTGTCCATTATAAGTTGAGTACACATGTTAGGGTATTAAGTTGCATTTTATGTATCACTGTTCATTTCCAATGTATAATTAGTTATTCCAATTCAGACAGATGGAGATTTAGAGACAAAATTTAGTGGATTCATTGACTATTTGAATCCTATTCCACATAGAATATTGTCTGTACAAAATAATACATCAGAGAAAAGGTTCTAGGTTAACCTTCTGCCTGACGTTCTATTTGTGCAAGCAGGGGAAATGTTTAAAGTTTCAATGCCCCACCTGTCAGCTTTGAGCTGCCGTTTATAAATATTTTACAAAACAGAAAGGTGACATGTTTCTGACCCAGAGGCAAATATAGCTGCTACTAAAGCAACTTACATGAAATAGCACACCCTGCATGGTTTGAATGAACAACATGTGATTTCAGTGTTTGAAATCCAATAGTAAGTTGCAATTAGTGTAGGCTCATTGATTCAGTGTGGATTTAGTGAGTCAACTCTCCCATTCTTCCATTGATTTAATGAGGTTACCATAGTTGCGACTTACTACTGGATATCAGCCAGCATTTTGAAAGCCTGAGCCCTTTAAAAAAAGAGAATAAAAATCTGCATGATTACACACACACACACACACACACACACACACACACACACACACACACACACACACACACACACATGTACTAGCTCTTTGTGGTGGATATAGTTTCAGCACTCTGATTCAACTCCAAGTGATGGGTTTTGGGTTACCCAAAAAATACTGAGCACATTTCAGTTGCTTGAAAATATGGGAGCAGTTACAGTATTGCAAACAATAAAGAAGGTAGAAGAGTATCTTAGGTGAAAAGCCAAGCATGGAAAATGCCTGCCCTTTAGATGGACATGTAAGAAAATGTGCAAGCAAGTGAACATCTTTGGAATGAAGACTCTTACACAATTTTCCAAGGATTGTGTTGCACTGCAATTTTCCAAGGATTGTGTTGCACTGCAGGCTCTCAGGTATCAAGGTAACTTTTTTCTAGCCTCAAGGGAAGTGAAACAAAGGGTTGCCCCATAGCTGCTAACATTGTAAATGAGGGAACATTCTTCCTACAAAGTTTCAAATAAATCCTGGAATTGTCAACTCAAGGAGAACCAACTCCATAGAAACATGCAGGTTAACAAGTGCAATTGCAGAGGGAGCTCCTCTTTTCCTTTCTCACCCGGCTGCCCTAAACACTCATCAGCCCTTTGTTTGCATATTCTTTTATTCTTTCCATTGCCTGTTGGTGGTAGCCCTGCTGTGGTTTGCGGGGGCATGTGAATATGGGGTTGTGGGAAAAGTGGGGCGGGGGAGCTGGGAGAAGATAAGGTGATGGTGCTGAGGTGATTGCTTCTGGTCCTGGAACTGCTTGGAAAGAGGTGAGAGACATGTAGGGTATGGCAGCAGAAAAGGAGAAGGCTATGGACCATTTGGAGATGTGCCCCGATGGTGCTTAAATTAAGAGCTGCAAAAATCACGACCAATGGCTACTCAGCAGCAGTGAAAGCTGCTTGAAGGTGTTTTTTTTTTTTACACTGACTGGATAAGCAAGGTGCAACACCATCAAGTGGAATTATTGCACATTGTTTGGCATTTATCCGGGGCTGGTCAAGGTGACGGGCCTCCCAGTAGTCTCACCTATGACCAGTTTGTGGCATTTTTAAATAACGAACTGGAGGTCATCCACTGGGACCTGGGCCACCACATTTTGACAGTACATCAGTTTGAGATGTCCACTGCACCAGCTTGCCCAGTTATATTACATCAATTTCAGCCTGTTTCATCATCTGAGGTTGATAAGGTGCTAGATCACTATAGGGCCACCGCAACCTCCCTAGATCCTTGCCCAGCCTGGCTTTTAAAAGTTTCCAGGCCGATAACACTAGAATGGGCCAATTCTATCATCAATGCATCTCTCCTTGAAGGTTGAGTTCCCCTTATCAGGCCCATCCAGAAAAAAATGAACTTGACGGCGGAAGATTGTAACTATCGACCTGTCACCAATGTTCCTTTTTAAAGCAAGCTAGTGGAGAAAGTGGTGGCCGACCAGCTTCAGGCACTCTTGGATGAAACCAGTGTCCTTGCCCTATTCTTTTTCAGGTTCAGGCCACATCATGCACAGAGACAGCATTGGTCGCCTTGCACAGTGACCTTTAGAGGGAGGCTGACAGGTGTAAAATGTCCCTGCTGGTTCTCTTCGACCACTCAGTGGCCTTTGATACCATCAACTGCAGTTTCCTCCTGGGGAGGCTCTCTGGATTGGGTATTGGTGTCCTGGCTTTGTCCTGGCTCTGGTCTTTCCAGAGGACCACCCACAGAGAGTGCAACTAGGGGAGATGGTCTTCACCCCTTGGATTTGTAATTGTGAAGTCCCTCAGGGCTCGATCATCTCCCCATTCCTGTTTAATATCTATATGAAGCCACTGAGGGAGCTCATCCAGAAATTTGGAGTGACATGTCATCAACATGCTGATGACATTTAGCTCTATCTCTCCTTCTACCCTTCTGCAGTGGATGCCATCCCATCCCTTGATTACTGCCTGGCTGTGGTACTGGAGTGGATGGGGCCAAGAGATTAAGGCTGAACCTAGACAAGACGGAGATCCTTCGGGTGGGTGCTCCAGCTGTCTGCGAATTGGGTGCCTCCTTTTCCTTTGGGGATGCTACTCTCTTTGAGAAGGATGAGGTTCATAGTTTGGGTGTCCTGTGGACCCAATGCTGTCCACAGACACTCAGATAGCATCTGTGGTCTGGTCTGCCTATTTCCATCTCAGGCAGATTGCCCAGCTGCGTCCGTACTTTGATACCAGGTCCCTCACCATACTGGTCCACACACTGGTAATCTCAAGATTAGACTACTGTAACAGTCTCTATGTGCAGCTGCCCATGAGGCCGTCATGGAAACTTCAACCGATCCAGAATACGACGGCCAGGTTATTGAATAGGGTGAATAGATATCAACACATCACTCTAATTCTGGCTGCCTGACACTGGTTACCTGTCTGTTTCTGTGCCAGCTTCAAGGTGATGGTTCTTACCTATAAAAACCTAAATGACTTGGGACCTCAGTACCTAGCAGAACATCTACTTCCAACAGGATCTGCCAGTCCTAGAAGAACATCTCAAGCAGGCCAGCTGAGGATGCTAACCCTGAAAGAGGCCTGGAGGGAGAAGACAAGAAACAGGGCCTTCTCGGCAGTTGCTCCTCGGCTGTGGAATGAACTCCCCCCCCCCACAATTAATTTGGCCCCTTCACTGGTAATTTTTTAAGTCACTAAAAACCTGGTTATTACGAAGGTATTACGGAGGCGTTCCAAAACATTATACCAGCAGATTCAGATGAGCTTAGCTAGCCTACTTGATCAAATACACCATTTTAAATGTTTTAAATCTTTTATGCAAATACATTTTTATGTTTTGACTGTACTGTTTATTTGCATTTTAATTTTTAAAATTTTCTGTTCTGTTAAATTGTATTTTCATTATACTGTTTATAGATGTTGTAAATGGCATTCAGCCAGATGGGCGGTATAAAAGTTAAATAAATAAATAAATAAATAAATAAATGCAGGGATTGCAGTTGTTTCCTTCATCATGGCTCACTTGCCAGTGCAGCGACATGGTTTGCCAGGGTGCAAAATCTGAAAGCAGATCAAGAGGAACATTTTACAAAATTGGAGAAGATTGACCAAGGGTCATTTGGTGACATTTTTAAAGGAAATTACAATTGAACTCAAAAAGTTATTGCTATAAAAATGATTGATCTTGAAGAAGCTGAAGATGAAATAGGAGACATTCAATAAGATATCACAGTGCTGAGTCACTGTGGCACTCCATATGTTACCAAATATTATGGATTCTATTTAAAGGATACAAAGCCGTAGATGGATAAATGCAGTTGGTTTCAAGAACTGAAATAACATCTTAAGGCATGATCTCATTGCCCTACTAATAATCAAATCAGCTTCCTTGCAGGCATTCATACAGAAAGCAAAAGCTAGCTAGTAGGAGTAAGGAGACTAATTGACAGCAGAACCAAAACATGGTCTCAGAAATGGAATTGAGGTATTTTTGAAGAGCAAATGTTGCCCCCTTCCAAGTCAATGATCATACTACTAAACAGCAGTCAAGTTTTTTGCCATATGAAAAGGGCTAAATTTCTCCTCCCTGTAGGGCAGTAAAAATACATCCATAACAGTCTATTAGAGACGGGGACGGATATAAAAACGGATCATTTTTTTCGACAAATATAGCCGATTCGTCATATATTCGTCAATCCGTATTCATAAAATTTTAAGTCCCGATGAATACGGATTGACAAATATTTCCCCGTTTTTATTCGTCCCCACATGAATTTTTTTTAAAAAAAAGGCATCCTATGGCTTTTCCATTCTGCCTACCAGCCCGCTGATCAACTGATTGGCGGGCCGATAGGCAGCCACCCACCCCCACAGCCACCCCCCCACAGTCTACCCCCACCCCTTCCTCTCCCTATTTTAACCCCACCATCCCCACCCCTGCCGACACACCCTTACTGTAATCGGTGAGTGAAAATCCCAATTCTGCTGTCCTTCTCCACCCCTTGTCATGGGTTGTTAACAATCGTTAACAGTGGTCTTTCTGGTGGGCGTGCTCCTGATCTTTCTGGGGATGGATGAAAGGGCAGCATGATAAATAGGGGGCAGATTGTATCTAAGGCCTCCACCCCTGTTGAGTGAGGAATTTTCTACATGAACATGTATGGCCTCCCTGACCCCTCTCTCAAACCATCTATCTGTTTCAAGCATTCTATCGCTCTCTTCCTGTAAATGTTGCTGGGGTCCCTCCAACAGAATGTGATAGAATGCTTGAAACACTTGGAAAAGAACAGGGAGACCTACCACCGGTTGTATCCTGGAGAGGGCCCCCCCCACCTTTATGGACTTCCCAAGATACACAAGGAAGGAGCCCCCCTCAGACCCAATGTCAAAAGCATAAACTTGGTAATATACAACATTGCTAAATACCTGGCCACCATCTTAGCACCATTGGTTGTACATTCGGACCATCACATTCACAACTCAGAGAAGTTTTCATCCAAGGTCAGAGAACTGAAACTAAATACTGATGAAACCATGGTATACTTTGATGTCACATCCCTCTTCACCAGCATTCCTATCCCCAAAGCCCTAACAACTGTGAAAAGGAGACTGGAAGAAGACAACACCCTCTCCACAAGAAGCAGCCTCAACCCAGACCGGATATGCCTGCTCCTGGACCTGTGTCTGAGCACCACTTACTTCACCTACAGAGGTGACTTTTACAGACAAAAACATGGCTGTGCCATGGGTTCCCCAGTGTCGCTCAATCTTGCCAATTTATACATGGAAGAAGCGGAAAAGAAGGCACTAAACACCTTCCAGGGGACAGCTCCGACCCATTTGGTTCAGGTATGTGGAAGGCACCTGGGTGAAGATCAAGATTCAGGAAGTACAGGTTTTCACAGACCATGCAAACGCAGTGGACCAAATATCAAGTTCACCAGGGAAGACACCAAACTGTGCAGTCATCATAGGATCCAAGGGCAGCTTAGGAATAGAATTATTTATTTATTTATTTATTTGATTTCTATAATGCCCATCTGGCAACCCAGGCCACTCTGGGCAGTTTACACAATGAAATAAAACAAAAATATAAAGACAAACCAATACAATAACAGAAATCTACAGAAAACCTGATCATACACTGATCAATACCTGTGGTTTGACTCTCATCACCCATTGCAACACAAACTAGGGGCCATCAGGACGTTAAATCACAGAGCAAGAAACATCCCCACCTCCACAGAAGCCAAGAAGAAGGAAGACGGACATCCGAAGAAAGCGCTTAAGGCCTATGGATATCCAAAATGGGCCTTTAACAAGGCAGTGTCCATGGAACAGTCTGAGACCCAGAGCCAATGGAAGAACCTGGTCATTCCTTACATGGTGGGAGTGTCTGAAAAGCTCAAAAGGATTTTTGGTAAACACCACATACCCATGCACTTCAAACCCACAAACGCACTAAGGCAGAGACTCGTCCACCCAAAAGACCAAAGCACAACAGGAGCAATATAGTATATGTGCTCCATTGCAAAGAGGAGTGTTTGGAGCGCTACACTGGAGAACCTAAATAGCCACTAAACAGGAGAATGGCCCAGCACAGGAGGAGCAATGGCTCAGGACCACAATCATCAGTGTTCCTTCATTTGAAGGACAAAGGACACTCATTTGATTACCAAGATGTACATATTTTGGACCAAGAAGATAGGTGATTTGAGAGGGGTCAGGGAGGCCATACCAGGGAGGCCATAAATGTGCATAAAGAAAATCCCTCACTCAACAGGGGCGGAGGCCTTAGATACAATCTGTCCCCTATTTATCATGCTGCCCTTTCATCCATCCCCAGAAAGATCAGGAGCACACCCACCAGAAAGACCACTGTTAATGATTGTTAACAACCCATGACAAGGGGTGGAGAAGGACTGCAGAATTGGGATTTTCACTCACACCGCCCCCCAGTTCTTTATTCATCTACTGAGCCTATTCAGACCAGGGGGAAGTGAAACGAATGTGGAGGATATATCAGGGGTCTCCTACCAACTCTCCTCAGACCGAAGAAGCTACTTGGATGAGCAGCAAAACGTTTCAAGCTAATAAGAAAGAAGTCCAGTTGCCATGACTCAGCTTAGAGATAACCTCACCTGGATGACTGAGAATCTTCGCAGATCCATAACAGTGCTTTTCAGTAGTCAAAAATGGCTGCTGAGGTGTGAAGAAAGTGTTGAAAGTGCCCCACAACCTCAGAGAGGAAGCACACACAAGAATGAGGGAAGGATCACATTTGTTACATCACTGTATAAAAACACTGGCCAAAGCTAAGCACTTCATGAGCCTCAACATATTATTTAGCCAAAATGCTCCACACAGAGACAGTATAGCAAATGGCAGGGAACAGTCATCAAAAGGAGTGATGGAACATCAATGTGGGGGGCAGGGAACACAAGGCATCAGAAGGTCCAGGAGTTAACCACAGATGAACAGGATGTATGGCTAATGTCATACTAGCTGCAACCAGTTCAAAAATTCACAGGACAAAGCTGTACTGCTGTGCCCCTTCGGAAGTAACATCAGGAAGGAAACACTTTGGGATGAGGAAAATCACATTAGGAAGCCTTGCCATGCAAAGTATGGTGGTGGACCAAGCACCATGCTGACAGAAGCAAAGCTTGGAAAAGTTACTTTTTTGGATGATAACTTCCAGAATTCCCCAGCCCAGCTCATCACAAATCAAGAAACTACAGCTCCAGGTTACATGCAAAGTGACAGCCAACAGAAATGTTAAGGGGAAGGCATATTCCCAACAATTAATACATTTTCCATGGAGTCTGTGAAGATTCTCAATAATCCAGGTGTGGTTATCTGGAAGCTGAGTCATGGCAACTGGGCTTCTTTCTTTTTAGGAAACGTTTCAACCTAATGAGAAAGAAGTCCAGTTGCCATGACTCAACTTCCAGATTTTCCATGCAGCTATGAGATTTTCACAGACTCAGCAATCAAACTTGCAAATTATGTCTATGTTTACTTTCCACTGACCAATCACAAACCAAAGCATGGCTCAATGCAAGACCCAGAGATGAGCATGTACTGTAACAGATTTTTTCCTCACATAAAGGAGTTGTTGTTGTTTAGTCGTTAAGTCGTGTCCGACTCTTCGTGACCCCATGGACCAGAGCACGCCAGGCCCTCCTGTCTTCAAATGCCTCCCGGACTTTGGTCAAATTCATGTAGGTTGCTTCGATGACACTGTCCAACCATCTAGTCCTCTGTCGTCTCCTTCTCCTCTTGCCTTCACATTTTCCCAACATCAGGGTCTTTTCCAGGGAGTCTTCTCTCCTCATGAGATGGCCAAAGTACTTCAGGATCTGTCCTTCCAGTGAGCACTCAGGGTTGATTTCCTTCAAAATGGATAGGTTTGTTCTCTTTGCAGTCCAGGGGACTCTCAAGAGCCTCCTCCAGCACCACAATTCAAAAGCATCAATTCTTCAGAGGTCAGCCTTCTTTATGGTCCAGCTCTCACTTCCATACATCGCTACTGGAAAAACCATAGCTTTGACTATGCCGACCTTTGTCGGCAAGGTGATGTCTCTGCTTTTTAAGATGTTGTCTAGGTTTGTCATCGCTTTCCTCCCAAGAAGCAGGTGTCTTTGAATTTCATGGCTGCTGTCACCATCTGCAGTGATCATGGAGCCCAAGAAAGTAAAATCTGTCACTGCCTCCATATCTTCCCCTTCTATTTGCCAGGAGGTGATGGGACCAGTGGCCATGATCTTAAGTTTTTTTGATGTTGAGCTTCAGACCATTTTTTGCCCTCTCCTCTTTCACCCTCATTATGAGATTCTTTAATTCCTCCTCACTTTCTGCCATCAGAGTGGTATCATCTGCATATCTGAGGTTGTTGATATTTCTTCCGGCAATCTTAATTCCGTCTTGGGATTTGTCCAGTCCAGCCTTTCGCATGATGTATTCTGCATATAAGTTAAATAAGCAGGGAGACAATATACAGCCTTGTCGTACTCCTTTCCCAATTTTGAACCAATCAGTTGTTCCATATCCAGTTCAAACTGTTGCTTCCTGTCCCACATAGAGATTTCTCAGGAGACAGATAAGGTGATCAGGCACTCCCATTTCTTCAAGAACTTGCCATAGTTTGCTGTGGTCCACACAGTCAAAGGCTTTTGCGTAATCAATGAAGCAGAAGTAGATGTTTTTCTGGAACTCTCTGGCTTTCTCCATAATCCAGCACATGTTAGCAATTTGGTCTCCTGTTCCTCTGCCCCTTTGAAATCCAGCTTGTACTTCTGGGAGTTCTCAGTCCACATACTGCTGAAGCCTACCTTGTAGGATTTTGAGCATAACCTTGCTAGCGTGTGAAATGAGTGCAATTGTACAGTAGTAGGAGCATTCTTTGGCACTGCGCTTATTTGGTATTGGGATGTAGACTGATCTTTTCCAATCCTCTGGCCACTGCCAAGTTTTGCAAACTTGCTGGCATATTGAGTGTAGCACCTTCACAGCATCATCTTTTAAGATTTTTAATAGTTCAACTGGAATGCCATCACCTCCACTGGCCTTGTTGTTAGCCATGTTTTCTAAGGCCCACTTGACTTCACTCTCCAGGATGTCTGGCTCAAGGTCAGCAACCACACTATCTGGGTTGTCCGGGACATCCAGATCTTTCTGGTATAATTCCTCTGTGTATTCTTGCCACTTCTTCTTGATGTCTTCTGTTTCTGTTAGGTCCCTACCATTTTTGTCCTTTATCATGTCCATCTTTGCACAAAATGTTCCTTTAATATCTCCAATTTTCTTGAAGAGATCTCTGGTTTTCCCCTTTCTATTCTTTTCCTCTATTTCTTTGCACTGTTCATTTAAGAAGGCCCTCTTGTCTCTCCGTGCTATTCTTTGGAAGTCTGCATTCAATTTTCTGTAACTTTCCCTATCTCCCTTGCGTTTTGTTTCCCTTCTCTTCTCTGCTATTTGTAAGGCCTCGTTGGACAGCCACTTTGCTTTCTTGCATTTCCTTTTCTTTGGGATGGCTTTTGTTGCTGCCTCCTGTACAATGTTACGAGCCTCCATCCATAGTTCTTCAGGCATTCTGTCCACCAAATCTAGTTCCTTAAATCTGTTCTTCACTTCCACTGTGTATTCATAAGGGATTTGGTTTAGATTATACCTGACTAGCCCAGTGGTTTTTCCTACTTTCTTCAGTTTAAGCTTGAGTTTTGCTATAAGAAGCTGATGATCAGAGCCACAATCAGCTCCAGGTCTTGTTTTTGCTGACTATATAGAGCTTCTCCGTCTTTGGCTGCAGAGAACATAATCAATCTGATTTCAGTATTGCCCATCTGGTGATGTCCATGTGTAGAGTCGCCTCTTGTGTTGTTGGAAAAGAGTGTTTGTGATGACCAGCTTGTTCTCTTGACAAAACTCGATTAGCCTTTGCCCTGCTTCGTTGAAGGAGTACATGAAGTACATTAAGGAGTACTACTTCTAAATCTCTAAGCTTCTCTGAACCCTGACATTGATTAGCATCTCAATTCAGCTCAAGGATTTGCCAGGTAGAGTTAGCAGGAGGGTAGCCCAGGCTCCCCTTTTAAAGTATTTACCCTAGGGGTACCCTTTAAAGTATTTACCCTAGGGGTAAGTGTTTTAAAGTGTTTCTGGATATAAATATACTAAGTGTTTTCAGTGGAGCCAGCTGCCCAAGTGTTGGTCTCCCAAGAAGCTGGGCTAAAGGGGCTTATTTGCATGTTTTAAAGATTATCTTTTTGAACAATTTTCATGCAATGGTTATATACTGTAAAAGTTGCTACAGTGACTTGTTAACTGAAAATGAATTTAACAAGAAAGGGGGCTTCTAGTGACCCAAAACATAATTTTTAAAAGCAGGGTTTGGTAGGCTCAAGGGGTGCTGGAAGGCTCTGAAGAAAACTGCCCCATATGCCCTCTAGGACATAGGTATAAAGGAACTTTCTGAACAACAACAACAAATACAGTCCTTCATAGGGAAGAGCATAGATGTATCCTGCTGGTACTGGACTGAGATTTGAGCTGCTAGTGACTCCTGATAAGCACCTGCCTCTTTAAAAAGATAGTTGTGATGCTTTTGAAACAGCCACATCAGGCCTTGCTGGATACACTCATGAAACCACAGACGCAAGTGCAAAAGTGCATTTGGCAAAACAATCCTCTTGTATTCTGTCTTTTTAATAAGTGATCAAAGAAACTAACAACATCCAGTGTGTTTGGGAGGAGGGGGGTATACACAATACAGTATAAAAAGCTATATAGCATACACAAATAACTGACACAGTAAACATATTTCTTTCTCCTGTGGTCCTCTCAGGAAACTCATCTATTGCAAACAACATTTGAAAAACAATTGTAAAGCAAAATAATAACAGTAGCAGTTCCTTTACATTAGATATTGTCAAGAAAACCTTGGACCAATGTGATCTGTCTCCCTGAGTACATATAAAGAAGTGCACTGAAAAACAGATTTCAAGGGCTTTCCACAAGAGCTCAGGTCTTTCCTTTCAGCAATCAAAATGGAGTGAGCAGATTTTCAAAAGTCCTTTTTTAAAAAACAAACAAACACCATTTTCAAAATAGCCATAAATAAATGAGAGCATCTTTTAAATACATTGATCTTAACAAACATTTGAAAACATCTGAAAGTTTTCTTTAAATTTTATGAGACTGTCTGGTAGCATATGGTATGTCTTTATGAAATAAATATAACGTTAACAGCATGGAGTTGAGCTGTTTGTGCACACATACAAACTGAAGTGTATTGTCAGGTCAGAAAGTCTGACACTTGAATATCTCCCTTACAACCCTATAAATCTTTATAGACCTGGGGGCGGGATCAGAAACCTGCGTTTGTCACAGCTCATATTTATCCCATTTCAGGTTAATACCAGAATGAAATCAGACAACCATTTCCAATCATATCAGAATTCATATGGGTATCAAGGTATAAATCTTTTCACTGTTGCAATCATTCCCAGAAACATCAGTTTGTCTAATTCTACAAGCTTTATTCATCTACATTGCTTCTAAAATCCATAAGCACAAAAAATACCTTGAAGTTGTTAAAAACATTCAAAGTCTTATAGCTGCAGAAAAAGTGTAGGCGAAAATGTTTTAAAACTACATGAAAACTAAACTTAAGTTGAAGGCAAATACTTAAGTCAGAATTTGATCCAAAATACAGAAGCATAAAAGGTATGATAAAATATTTTTTAAATGTCTTAATGACATTCTAATAATGCAAAAGCTTATAGCCTAAAAGGGCACAATCAAAAAGCATATATCTCTGAAACACAAAATTTGAAAGTAAAAAGCATTATAACTTTAAGTAATACTTGGCCTTTAAGCATATTATAAATGAATCAAGGAAAATTATTCTAAGTGCTCACTTAGCCAAGGCAGTTTGAATCTAATGGAAGAAAAACCATGTTGTCCTCATCTGCTGCTGCTACATGATGCTTGGTGTTCCCTGGCATCTGTGTTGTTGGTATCCAATGTGTTTGTCATGGCACATTGCATTGTGCTGCATTGTTTGTGTCCTTTGCCTCCCTTTTTTTATCTTTCTCTCAGATGTTTACCCTTCCCTTCAAACTACAAACAACTGACTTTTGCAGCACCTGCAAGTTATAGGGATTACATTCACAGTCAGAAAACTTATAATAGAAATTTCTGTTGTTTTTACTACTTTTGGCAAATCAGAATCTGGCAAGCTGCCACCATGACAATAAGTATTATTATTCTGACTAAACATTCCTGAGCTTGTGGATTATAATTGACATTAATTTACAGAAAATTAAGGTAGAGCAAATCACAAGATCTGAAAAGACCACCTACGAGTCATGGCAACATTTTACATAGAACCAATAATTTCAGTAGATTTTCAATTCTCTCTTTTGTTTAGATTCATGGCTTTTTAATTGTTTGTTTACCTCACACTTGACGGTTACATACAATGGGATATTTTCTTTTGCAAGAGAATTGCAGGGCAATGTTGCTGTACAGTGACTGTGCTTTCAGACATAGCTGTAGCTAGCTGATCGTTTTGCAGTGACTTCTAGTAAACGGCTGTTCAAACCTCATGTTTAAAATACATTTATTTTCAGGGCTGCTTTTTCTATATCCCCCCTTAATTATTTTAGCACTCTACAAGCTGCATTTCACATCTTGACATAGTGATGTGGAACACTGTGCAGAGGATGCACATGCACAGGTATGTTCCTGAATTAGGTCTGAAGTGGTTGTGTTGGACCTCACTTAAGGATGTCTAGGTACAGTTCACTCCTATGTACCACAGTAGCTGAAGTCCTGCCTCTGAAAAAGGTAATAGAAGGATGAAGGGCCACCCCAGTTCTAAGTATGGACTGAAGCATCTATGTTGATGCCTATTTGGAGGAATTTAGGCAGCCTGGAGTCTCAGTAGCCCATTGTTTCTTCCAAAATGTGATCTCTGGAGGGATTTGAGGATGAGGCAATGACACTTGTAAATAAACCTGTGTTTACTTCCCACTGACCAATCATAAAACAAAGCTTGCTGGGATGAAATACACAGATGAGAGTAAAACCACAGGTGGTGACCAAAAAAAAAGTATTTTGGTACCTAAAGAAGTTTGACCTTTGCTACTGTGTAGCTCCTAGGCATTAAGGGCCTTTTTGTTGACTTAGCATTTACTTGTGGCAGGAAATATACCAGATAAAGATAAAGACTTGAGGGGGAGACACTATGGGGAAATGGCAAGGCGGCCTTTGGATGCCTAAGCAGAACAGGGATAATTCAGACTTCCATGCAAGATGCATAAATTTGCAATTCATGTTTGAAAGCTTATATCTACTCTGCTCTTTATAGGAATCTCACACCATTCACTGCTCAGATTTAGAATAAGTGGAAGAAATGAAATCAAAGTAGGACTGTTTGCCTCTTCCAGGCAAATGGGAAAGCAACAGGCTTCCTTTCATGGTTGAAAGGGGGTGAGGGAGCTGTGTGGTCCTTGTACACAATCAAAAGGCAAGGGTAGGTGATATCTCTATTAGACCAGGGGGGTGTAACCCCATCCAGACTGGGTAAATTTCCCTCTAACGAGTCTGACAATTTACCCAACATTAGGATCTCCATCTTATCTGGATTTAGTTTTGGTTTGTTGGTTCTCATCCAATTCATTATTGAGGTAAGGCAGCACTCAAGAACTTGCACAGCATCACCTGCAGATGAAGAAAAGGAGAGCGAGAGAGAGAGCTGTGTGCTATCCACATATGAATGACAACAAACTCAAAATCTCCTTATGACGTCTTCCAGCAACCACCATTATTTTTATATGATAGGGTCTCTGAAAGGTCTTCCTGTACTCTCCCTTCCTTAATTCAGCCATTACACTGACTATATGTTTAAGGAAGACTATATTACATACAGGATAAATGATGCACATATTTGAGCATAATTTCAGCAATACTGGTTCGGAGTGACCTTTTTAACAGCAAAAGGTCCAACAGAGGAACATGCTGACTGGATGAATCTCTATTAAAATATTTTCTTGTTTCTCAAACAGTATGATCCTGTACATGTTTACTCAGAAGTAACTTTCTCTGATCTCAGTAGAATGTACTCTCCAGTAAGTATTCATTGGACTGAAGCCTAAGTCCCTATAAGATCTCAGTACTACCAACAATAATCAAGTGAGCTGGCCCCTGCCCATATCCTGTTTTGCTGCGGGATAAGGGAGGGCACTTGCTCCTTCCCAGAATCCTAAATGGGGTATTTCTTTAAATGTTGTTGTTGTTGTAATGTGCCATCAAGTCACCTCCAATTTATGGCGAATTAGCAATCTGCAATATGTCTTGTCCTCAGCTGCCCTGCTGAGCTCCTGTGAAGTCAAGGCCAGGGTTCCTTTATCAAGTCCATGCATCTCATATTTGGTCTACCTCTTTTCTTGCTGCCTTCAACTTTTCCCAGCATTCTTGACTTTTCCAGAGAATCTTGCCTTATCATGATGTGCCCTGAGTAGGACAGCCTCAGTTCTGTCATTTGCACTGAAATATCTGGTCACACAATCCCTGAAAGTACATCCCAGCAACTAGCATTAATGGTTTAAATTCCATAGGTGGGCTGTGCATCAGTGAACTAAATTGATTTAGTTGTTAAATACATGTATGGCCCCCCTTTTCTCTAATCACTTAAAGTCAGCATACATAAATGTCCTCCTCCTCCTCCTCCTGTATCCTCACAACAATTTTGTAAAGGAGGTTAAGCTAAGTGACTGGCTGAAGGTCATCCAGTGAATGTCATGGCTCAGCAGGAACTTGAGCCTGAATCTTCTACCTTCTGCTTTATTGCATCCTGAATGTAGGGTGGGAAGAGGGATAGAGAAAGAGGTAGGTACAGACAAGCATAACTTTGAATAATTGAATTTGTTGTCCAGGAATGTTCCTGCTATTACTACAAAAGGATGTAATTAGAATCTCTCCTCATCTGTATCATCAACTAGTCATAAATATATACTGTATGTATTTATTGGAAGCCAGATCATTTGAGTTCTAATATTTCTAAATTCCTCAGGACAGAGACTTGCCTTGTACTTTGTAAATTGCCATGTGCATTAATGGCACTAAATAAATTGATAGCACAGATTTTCAACAGCAAATTTTCAGTTTAGAAGAATCTCTGACCATCTGGCAAATGTTTTTATCTTTAGAACACCTTGTTTGGCAAAAGCTTCTGGTTCTGCATTGCCATCGCGAACAAGCAGTTGAATTATAGACTGAGGTTTGTGCAGTGAGGAAAGGAGAAGGCTTCCTGAATAATCTGGAAAAATCATGTCCAAGCACATTTATGATAAAAATAAAAGCTTTTTCATAGAAAGTAACAAGCTTTTTTCTTTCCTTTCCTTTTGTCTGTCTTCATTTCTGTGGTGCAGCAGCCTAGTGTATGATTGATTTGGCAGCACCCAGCTGTGCAGTGGAAAGGTGCTCCTGGGAATACAGTCAGAGCTGGGTGATCCTATAGGCATTTGGAAGTATGATGCTTTATTTCCCCTTTTTCATTTTGGGGAGAATTATTTTTCATCTCATTTGGAACCTATAAGCAGCCGGGATTAAAGACGGTAGGTTCAGTACATTTTCATATTTGAGGAAGAATCTCCCTCCAGGGTGAGAGGGGGAAAATATGAGGGCTTCTCTCACAGTTGTTTAATCTGCTTCAAGTTCCCACATCAATTCAAATATATAATTTTTAAAAGAGAAATAATGGGAATCTTTATTATTATTATTCTCGTATTTTTAGAGTCAAAATAGCCAACATCTATGATCATTTGGAATCGGTAAGATAACCACATTGAATTCTTGTGTATTTATCACTGACTAAATTATTAATGAAGTCTCGTTAAATGTGCATCGATTACAATGATTTTCAGAAAATGTTGCCTGGAGTGCAAAAACACTGTGGGTCTATTTTGCACATCTTAAGGATTTTTTTTAAAATGGTGCATACTTGATAACTGTACTATCCAATAGTATGGGATCGGGATGTCATTGAAAGTCATCTCTCTGATTGGCATGTTGGAAGACTGCTAATTCAAAATAGGAAGCCATGTAAAGCTTTTGCTTTGGCTGCTTTGGCTGAAATACTTTGAGCCTGCTCCTTCAGGCTTTAACCTTACACACATTTATCCAGGACTGGGCCCCAGGGGTAAGCACTAAGCAACGTGGCAGCTGTCATTTTAAGCTGAACATGCACCTTGGCTCGAAACAAGCCAAACCGTAGGTTGGGCTGGAGTCAACTACATACCTAACCCTCATCCAAGTGTGTTAATCAGCCCCAACATCAAAACATCATTCTAAGAAGCATGGTACCAACTGGTAAGACAGTTTCACCTGTGACTCACATACCACCATCTCATAATTCTAGTTTCATCTCTGTCATCCTCCCTAATTACAATAAAACAATTGGGAGTTTTGTGGTGACCTAAAACTGATAAGTTTTATTTCACATACATTTTTGTGAACTAGGTCCCACTTCCTCAGATGCAGGAAAATGGCCCTGTTGATTTCAATAGGGAGTGTGCAAGGGGATGTTGGAAAGTCCCACCACTTGCACAACAAAGCACAGCACTCGCGGCATGGGCAAGAGGATTCTGGCTACAGCCTTTCAGGTGGGACAAGACTTCTTGTTGCTTTGCTCCGAGGGACTAGCACTGCCACTCTCTAGAAATTCCTCACCACAATAACACCACTGAAGTAGAGGATGGGCTGTGGCAATAGCATGATGGGGGAAATGAAGAAATCTGGCTGCATTTGTGTTGAAGGCCACTGCAGACATTGGAAATCACAGCCACAGACAGCCATCTTGATGAATGATCAACTTGCCAATCCCTTCTACAAATCCATCAAACTCATGTTTATTTAATAAACAGGTACAGAATTTTGCTGCATGGCTGAAATGACATTAGGAAAGATAAGAATCAGAACTTTCTTGTCCTCATTCAATTGGTTTACAATCCCAGGGCTCAATTGTAGTAGAAGACACAAGACAAATGTGTAACATTGCATGCTCCTTGACAACACGGCATGTTTTGTTATTCCATTGCACATGTGCAGTTTTGTGCATCAAGAGAGAAACATTTTAATTCTAATTTTTAAGTAAAGAACTTCGAAACGTCCTTTCAAGAAGAATTGTAACACTCTGAAGTCATCCTTTCCTCAGCTGGGATAGAATGGCATTCTCAGTTCCACTGTACATTTCTGAATGGCTTCAGCATGTCATTATCTTCATAAAAATGTTTTCTACATTTCCAAAATTCCACCATGGTCCAAAGTGGAGCTTTTCTATTGTATCTCCCAACCTCTCCTCCTCCGTGTTTTGCTATTTTCGTTGAACATAACATTATGCCTCAATAAGTTTCCTTAGAGGCTTTCTGATTATTTTTGATTGGTCATAATTGCTAAAAAAGGGCACTATACCATTGATATTTTTTATTTCCCCTACCCCCCATCCTGATGGACCGGTGCAGTTGCAGACTTTTAATAAAGTTTTATAATGTCAGCAATTCACTCCATAAAATAAATATGGACTATTTGAAGTAGCTGGCTGGATAGCTCAGTAGTGCTGACTGAGAGGTTGGGAGTCCAGTTCATCACTGGGGATTGCAGGAGAGCCAGCCTGTGCGGCCTTGGGCAAGCTGCACAGTCCCAGAAATGCCTCCAGAAGAAGCGAATGGTAAACCACTCCTGACTACTCTCTAGCTAGAAAACCCTGAAAAAGGTCACCATAAGTGTGAATTGACCTGACAGTGCAGGCACACACACTTGAAGTAACAAAGATAAATAACTTTGTTGCTAAGGTATTACAAAATTATCTGCCAAGGGTTAAATTCCCTTGCAAGTTCCTACTGAATAGACAAGTTAACCATTTGACTCCACTGTTCTTGTCCCACAGCACCGTACCTGGAGATTTTGATGAAGTCTGCCTTACTGAAATTTCTTTCTGCCATAATCATAGGCAGTGTGCAAAATATGCATAGGGATAAATTGCATTGTATAAGATAAACAGAAAGGCCATGCTCTTTTTCCAAAGAAGACTTCTGTTGTTTGTTTGTTTGTTTGTTTGTTTATCAAGTGTCCTTAATTGTCTTCCTCATGTCCTCAGAAACAAGGAATTCTGATTGTAGGTGTCCTCATGATAAGGGGCTCACAGCTTTGGCTCCCTGTATCCCCAAGTGGGCTTTCTCCAACTCAAGCACCCTGACTGATACTTGATTCCTCCTAAGTTCCACTAACCTCTATGGGACTTCTATGATTAAAAAATTCCTTGAGGTAAACCAATGGTCTGTCCAGTTGAGCATCCTATTTTCCACAGTGGCCAGCCAGATGCTTCTGAGCCATAGTGCACAGGATTGTCCTGAAAAAGACTGACCCTAAACATCAATAACAACACTCAACTGTCACAAGCAACTGACTTGTAGCACAAACTATGTGCTCCTCCCCTGCTACATTATCAGCACCTTCACCAGAGGCAGCAGCACAAACCAGCTCTTGTGCCATGCATGTACCTTCCACGCTGTTTCCTGCAGACACATCCTGTAACTATAAAAGAAAATTAAAGGTAAATTAAATTTATAGTTGAATCATGAAAAGGGAAATGTTCACTTCTTAAAATTGTGACATTCTGTCGTTATAATTTGGTTATTGAATATGAATTACAAGTGAATCGTTATTATAGTTAGTTATAATCAAGTTCTGGTCAGTGTAGCATATAATGCATTTAATGGGAAAAACTGTCTTTCAACCTGTTCACCCATCTCCACTCATACTTGCTCACTGAAAAATTGCTGAAGAAGCTTAGGATTCCTAAGGACGTTTGTAGAGAAATCCATGCCTTCTTTAGCAATTTCCCCCCAGTCAATAAACATACCAGCCAGTGGAGCCGAGATACAAAAAGGAAGACATTTCTATGCCCATCTCAGATTCACAATGAGGAACAGGATAACTCTGAACTTTTAAACTCTCACTTAACAAGCAGTGAGGTGGGGGTGGGGGGAGGCTGCACATATGAATCAGTAATACCGTTTTTGCACTAACTGCTTGAACTGAGCTGTCTTTTCCCTGAAGATGGGTGCATGCTCCATTGTTTTGGAATAGAAAACCCAGAAATGTGGTGGAAACAGGAGTTTGTGTGCTAACCAACATAACTTGGCATTTATTTGGTGCTGTCAGATAAAGAATCAGTGTTTCCTAAACCACAGCTGCTTGCATGTTCCAGATAAATTGGGGTTAGTTTTCAGTCATTCCATTCAAACCTTTCCGGACTGCATTCAAGTTTTTCTGTAGACCAAAGATCTTTGTACAGTGTGGACCATCTCCACCACAAAGAAAAGATTCTGTGTTGTTCTTTCTTCTGGGAATGTTATTGCTGTTGGCTCCGATTTCTACTGCTTCCAAATCTTGCATAAAGAACAACAGCTGAAATTTAAAAATCCATATGGCATTATTAAGCCATCTTTTTTATTGGACCAACTCAGAGTTCATAACATAGGCCAAAATCCTACTGGGGAAAAACATGCACATAAGGGCAGTTAGGAAAGCAGTTCCCCCTTCTGCTTGTTGTTCATTGCATGGCCATGTGTTCCACTGTTTGTTCCACTGGTGGGTAAAGCAAATGTAGTAAAAGGCATGCTAATGATGATTACATGAGGTAAATAGGGTTCTGTGCATATTATGCAAGCTTTGGGGTTATCCAGAGTTCTTCATGAGGAAAATGGTAAGCAAAGCTAAAGGGAGGGAAGTGGTTGATATTGAAGCTATGCAGTCTGCATGCACACAGCTTGAATATTAACCATGTCACCCTTCCACTTCTATTTTACTCTTATTGCCAAAATGCTATATTGGGCAGATAGGTAAACTCAAAATCCTGTATACTATTTTGTGGCCTAGTGCAGTCTTTTTATCCTGTTTTTTTCCCCCCCTCATGGACAGGAAGGCTGCTTTGGTTTTTGAGCTAGTAGTTAAATTATTATGTTTCATTTCCAGAAACTAGATCCTATGTTCTAAAAAAACATGAGCACTAAATAGCTAGCATGCTTTACAAATGTTGCTATCTTTTACAGAGGCAGTAATGGGCTTTCTTAGAGCGCTGAACTGTGGTTTGGGAGATCCAGTTAAAAGTCTCCACTGAGTCTGGAAAGTGTATCCCCCAACAATGCAGCAGGATCATACCCTGTTGCTGAATTTGCTACTGCACCACCAAAACTGGGTGGTACAAACCTGATGAAGTGGTGTTTTAATCCACGAAAGCTCGTGAATTGTATGGTGATTTTTAGTGGTCTATAACGGTATCGCCTGTTTTTGCATTTGCATTTTATTTTGTTTAGACCACATAGCTAACCCTTACTTCGACAAAATTCAGAGCTGCCTTTACACAGCAAGGCACATGCCTTCTTTTGAAGCAGACTCACTACTCTGGGATTCTTCCAGGGGTGCAATTCAGCTTTAAATCAAAGTGTGTACACTTTGTTTTCAAAATAATTCCAGAATGGTTTGCTGCCACTGTGTTGCAAAAAATGGGCAGCACTGTGGAAAACTCAGTGGTGTGGTGGTGCCCCCCCCCAAATGGGTGGGGCTGTGTGTGGTCTGAATCTTACCCCTGCCCTTCTAATGACAAAAAGCTTTCAGATTTGACCTGGTTTACATTTCAGTCCAGAAGCTGTTGTGTCAGTGGAGCCTGCAACCCACAAATTAAACTTTGATAACAGGAATTGTAACTGGCATATAGCAGAGAAAGATGAATTTGCTTCACATCAGCCTTCGTCAGATGACTATAAAATAGTTCATTCTAAAGGAAGTGCCGGTGCAGTCAACCCTGTCTCTTTAAGGCTCCATAAAAGAAAGGGAAACATTATGTGTGAAACTTGGGATATTCTCATTTCATGGAAGGAACTCCCCACAACAATCAAAATGGATAGATTTATAGAATATTACTGGAGATAAGATCAATACAATCTCTAATAGGAGAACTTGGTTTTTCAAAAAGAAAACAAGGGGAGGGGAAAAATTGTGGTTTGTAAGTACCCCACATTTTTAGCTGCTGAAAATAGGTAACCATGTCCCAAACAGAAACAAAGTCCAGAACCAATGTTCATTCCAAAAATAAGCTGGTGGTGGTCCCTTAGGAAGGACAGTGTTTAGCTCTCTTATCAGGCCTTTTGACCCAGGACACGGAGAAATAAAGGGCACAAGAATTTGCTGCTGAAGGCTGTGAACCTACCTACATGCAGCTCTTATGCTGCTTGCATTCTTCTTTGGGCAGAAGGAAACTTTAAACAGGTGGGCTGAGTGCAGAATCAATACGCCCATTGTGGATTCATGTCTGGACATTCCTCTGTTCTCCTCCATTATTTCTTCACATACACTAAAGCTTAGCCAACAGGCCACCAAAATTCAGTGTGCCAAAATTGCTAGCAATAGCGCTAGCAACATTCCTACCAAATCAACAGTGAGATACGAATGCAGCAGAAGTATATTCCTAGAGAAGGATGTACCAGCTGGGAGAAATGTCTGGACACCTCCTTCTCAGACCTGAACAAACCAATAATGACAGAGCACTTCTTGAGCACAGTAAAGTGCATATAAAACCCCCCTTAGATTTGGCAACATAAAAGAAGCTGGACATAGGCCCTGGTCACACGAGGGAAATGTTTTCTAGTTCTTCCGATACTTTCCATACCTCTGTTGTATTGAATCGTGGTCACGAGGTTTATATCCCGGGATGAACGTCCCAAGAACGTTTAGCAGTACTGATTTATTTCCTCCTATTTGAATCATTATGGCCAGCTACACCATGGTACCAGTTTATTTTCTCTCTTGCTTCAAGGGGCAATTTAGCCCCTTGATTTATATATATATTTGATGCATCAATATATCAGAAACAGTTTCCTTCCAAGGTGCATGACTGCGCGAGCTTGTTTGATTCTACCTTCTCTGGACAACTTTCCTCCTCCCCCCTGCACCCACAGCTATTGTTTCAAGCCCCTTTTGTTCCGGTTGCAACTCGCACATGGGGGCGTGGAAATTATAGGGAACATTGATCTGGAAGGGATTTGTGTTTAGGAAAGTGTCCCTCTGTTGCAGGCTGCTCCTGCAGAAATGTATTGCACACAATGGACTTGGAATATCTGCACAGCGGTGTCATCGAAGGTACCAACATGAATTTGACCCAACTCTGGGAGGCAGTGGAAGACAGGAGGGCCTGGCGTGCTCTGGTCCATGGAGTCACGAAGAGTCGGACACGACTTAATGACTAAACAACAACAAAGTGAATAGTGATGGGATGTCTGGATATTTTGGATTCCCACTCCCCAAATTCACTCAGAATCCCCCCAAGCAGAATTTGGAGATGTGGAGCCCTAGAAGAGATGTACACAGAAGGATTTTCCATACCTTCATTTCTTAATGACTTAACGACTAAACAACAACTGGCGATCACACACACCCTGGTGACGTTGGCAGATCAATGTTTCAATGTATCTTCCCACAGGAAAACAAAGTCATTACCTGCCAGTAATGTAATGGTGGCGGCCCCCTGGTGACATAATTTTACCAATGTATTGATACACGGGGCACAGTTTTTTTAAAAAAATACTGTACGCGCAGCAGTAATGGTGGCCACCTTCCGGGTTTCAACTCTGAAAAGAAGTGGGCCAGGTTGTGCACACATGCAATCCCGGCAAGGAATGTACTGGTACAAAATAACACAACCCTCCTGGCGATGGGGAAATGTTCCACAGTTACACCACTAGCCGGGAAAATGTCTCAGTCTTGACTCTGCATCATGTGACCAGGAAAAAAATACTGACATAACTGGTGGATAACTACATAACATTTCTCTCGTGTGACCAGGGCCTCACTCTGTCACTGCAGACCACTGCATGCAAGGACATGTAGACCTGCAAGCTGAGAGTGCCAACTGAACTTGACAACAAATTATCATTTATAAAATAGGTACATTACTGTGACAGTAACACTTTCCTTAGTGTTAGTGGTAAAATAACACTGAACTGTTAACATGCTTTCACATCTTTTTCCTCTGTAGCCCAATGTTCTCTGTGTAACAACCAACAGTCGCTCTGAGTTTGAACCATTTGCTATGCACAGAGTTTTTCGGAAGGAGGGAGGGACAAAAAGAAAAGATGAGAGAAAAAGCATTCCACTCAGTCTGTTGCTTTGTTCTCTTTCTTGTCCCAACCAGTTTAATGCATTTGGACTCAAATTGTGCTTGCTATTTGTCAGCAAATGGTGATGCCAGGAAGCAGAAGTAATATTGTATATTCTGGTTATCAAGAGGTTGTCTGCATTGAGAAAGGGCCAGTGGGATTCTCAGTGGGTTAAGAAACTTACATTTAACTCTAACTCTCTGCTAACCCGAAATTGAACCAGGAAGCTTCTATATGCAATCTGTGAACCAATTGCAGCCTTTCCCTTCCCAATCTTGTTGGCATCTTCCATCAAGTCACATCCAACTTATGGTGACCTTAACAAAGTGAGTGAGATATTTCAGGAGTGGTTTTACAAATGCCCCCTCTCCCAAGTTTCCAAGGCTAAGGGTGTTTTAAATCTAAGTTTTCTGAGTCCTAGTCTGTCACTCTATCTGCTACATCACACTGTCTCTCTTAGTCTTTGGACTCTCATAATTATGGAAAGTACTATTAATGACAACTTAGAATGAACAATGATAGTAATCTGTAACACTGATTTTCCAAACAGTGAGAGCTTTCAGATGTGCAGCATTTACTCAGGTTTATTTTCTTTTGCAATAAAGTCGCAGGAGACTTGTTGGCATTTTGCAATATATATGTTTATTTACAAACTTAAAGGTTGAACACAGTGGACATACAACACAAAAGACTTTCACGGAGGCCCCTGAATGCACTGCTCCTTTGTCAGAACTCTAAGGGAGAGCAGCTAAGCTCCTATGATTCTTGCCGAGCCCAATTCTCTGTGTGCCTTCTATCTGCTGCAATCTGTCTTCCTCCAAAAACTAGCAGTAGGCTTTTAGGCACACACATCCAGAAGGATGACATCATCTCCAGCAAAGGGAGGAGAAGAAAAAACACCCCCCCTCTCTTTGCAAAACAGCCATTGGCCATTTCCATAGACAGTTATTGAAAGCAATTCCTTCATCTCCTTAACAAAGAGAGGGAACTGAACATTATGCCAGGACTATTTACAAGTCAAAGTGCCAACCAGGTATGCATCAGGGAATGTTCACTGACAGCAAACCTATTCAGACAAAATCAAGAATCACCAAGTTGGAAGGGATCCCCGAAGGTCAGCCACCCTGCCTGCCTTCTATTTGTTCTATGCCATCAAGTCCTTTCTGGGTTATGGCAACCTGTGAACTAATGACCTTCAAAAGGTCCCATCATTAATACCCCTGCTCAGAACATGGCTTCCTTTATTAAGCCAATCCATCTCATGCTAAGTTTTTCTCTTCTCATACCACCTTCCATCTTTCCTAGGATTACTGTCTTTTCCAGTGAGACCTCTCTTCTAATAATATGTCCAAAGCACAATACTCTCCATGGAGTTACTTTAGCTCTGATAAGAATTTTTGGCTCATTTGATCCAAATCTCATTTATTTGTCTTTCTGATGGTCTATGGTGTCTGCAAAGCTCTCCTCCAACAGTATAGTTCAAATAACCCCAACCCCAAAACAACACATGACATTAAACATGCAAACCCTCTGGGCCATGAATGGCAACATGCAAATTCAAATACCATTGGGAGCTTTAAAAGTAGAGATTTACCAAGCATATGTAACAAAATTTTGCACTTGCAAAAATGTTCCGCAGAAGGTCCTTCGCATAAGGTTCCTGGTGGGACAGGGCAACAAAATTCAATTAGGAAGGGGAAGTCTGAAAGAAAAAGCAAGTTCTTTAAGCATATGAAAAATCTGGAGGCATATGAAGCAAAACTGGTATCAGGATGAAATTCCATTAAGTAATGTACCATTATAGAAAAAGCCAAGAAGTATTGAGTAAGGAAAGGAAGGGGAAAATTGAATTTATGTTTGAATGAAATGCCAATGTTTGTCATTTTAATGTATCAGTTAAAGAGCTATTTATAGACTCATTGCAGTAAGTGGCAAGGCATCCATGGAGTATGGTCATCTACAGGTTACTCTTCGTGTTGAAAAATTACCTACACTGACAATCAAATTCATACAAAATTAAACACTTACTAAACAACACCTAAACTAAATGAACAGCCAATTTAAAAAGCACTGGAAACTGTAATTGTCCATAGGAAAAACTGCACTATCCAGCTGGGCATTCATTAGAACAGCCTGGCATGTCACAAAATAGCGACCCAAAATTCCTAGAACTCCTCATTCCAGGTTGAGTAGCATCCACCATACAGGCAAAATTCTGTTGCATAACTATGTGGGTGCAACTCAGTGTTGCGCCTGTGGTGGCTGAGACAGCACTGAGATGGAAGTGTTATCTGCAAAGAATTTCTGACAGTGCATTGCACAATTGGTCACACTAGGGATGCAGAACTAATTGCACAATTGAATTGTGCAACCTCTGCTTGCCAACTGTAATGCTCAGCCCATTTACATAGGTGTAACTTTACATTGGGATACACAGTGTTGTATATAATGGATAAAATGAAGGACTAGGACTCAGGAGGACTGGCATTGAATCCCTGCCCAGCCATGTAAACTCACTAGGGTTGTGGAACTGGTAAAGCTACTCTTTAAATATCTCACTTATCTTGAAAGTCCTATTAGGGTTGCTATAAGTCAGTTCTGACTTGATGGCACAGAACAACAATTTTGAATTCTGCCTGCATGAGCAGGATTTTGCCCAATTGTGTGTATACACACAACACAAATGAACAGTGAAGAAAGAAATTGGGTTGTTGTTGTTTACAACATGGACTAGATCAGTCTGACTCAGGTTATACCTAAGATTCTGGGACAAACAGCGATCCTGTATTCAAATTATTGGAAACAAAGCCTAGCAGTTGTCCCAGTATACTTCCAAGCATAAGCAAAGCACAACAGTACATTGGCTGTGGGGTGGGTTCTTGGAATCATAGCTCCACAAGCAACTGTCCCACGTTCTGACTAAATTCTGCTCTTAGGGAAGAGAATGTAGAATGGCCAGTAAAGGCTACAATTCCAAACATTCTTATCCCAAAGTAATAGGCTGACTCCCATGGAGTGTGGATAAGATTGAAGGCATTATTGCTATTCTTGAGGTCCTTATTTTAGAACAACCCTGTCAGATTTGGCAGAATCTTGTCTTATCTGCTACGTGGATCAGATTTATTTTACATTTTGCGTATGCCAATTCCCTTTAAAAAGAAAAGGAAAAGGGAAAAAAATCTGGTTTCATACCGTTCTTCAACAAGCAGTTGCAAGTGAGCCCAGATCCTAAAAACAGGGATCTATTTATATGCTGGAACTCAGTTAAATTATTTATCATGTCTTTAAAGCAAAGGAAAGCATGCTGCTTATATACCACCCTATAGCACTTAAAGCACTCTCTGGGCAGTTTGCAATTTAATTATGTAGTCTGCACATTGCCCCTGTCCCCCAGGTTAGCTAGGTACTCAGTTTACTGAATTCAGAAGGGAAGAAGGCCGAGTCAACCTTGAACTGGCTACCTGAGCCCATCAGGATCGAACTCAGGCCTTGAGCAGTCTTAACTGCAGTACTTTAGCGTAAAATGCAGTGTTAAACTCATTTACTCTGACAAACCCCAAGGCTATCCATATGGGGAGCTTTACAGATAAGCAAAGTCTTCCTTTTCAGCTTAATTTGGTAGGTGCTGTCACCAGTGTGCCCCTCCACTTTCCAGTCTGAAGTATTTAAGCGTGGCCCGTTCACTCAGTCCACAAGCCACCCCTGCTTCAGAGCTTCAAAGACTATGCACAGAGTGTTCTGTACTTTCAAATGTGCATGTAGTCAATGGTGTTTAAGGCTGCAGTCCTATGCGCATGTTTACTCACAAGTTGTTGAAGCATTGTGGATAGGATTGGGATGCATGACCTCCAAGGAAGCAAGTCCGAGTAAACTTGGTGGAATTTATTTCTAGAGAAACATGCATAGAACATTGTACTAAAATATGTAACTTGGGCAGAAGATTTAGGGCCGTGCACGCCATTATGGAGCTCATAAATTCCATGTGCATCTAAAGGCTTTAAAAAAGAGCAAGACTTGTAACTGACTCTCTCTCATATGTGTGTGTGTAAAGAGAGAGTGTGTGTGTCAGTTAAAACCCTTGATACACAGTATATGTACAAAGTATATATATACTGGGGAGAGAGGGGGAGAGAGAGTGAGTTAAAAGCCTTGTTCCATACATACATACATACATACATACAAGTTTTCCTTACAGACTTGTGTAGAGGAAAAGTGATTTCCTTCGGTAAGACTCTGAGCTCAGAATCAGAAGGTAATTCAGGAATCACCAGACACTTCCTGAAACATATTCTTTGCATTTCAAAGACAGCCATAGGCTTAGGTGAACTGAAGGGGCAGACTGTTTACATTAGTTAATCACCGTCCCTGTTGCCAGGATGTTTATGTGATCAACGCCTTGCAAGTTCATTATCCGTGTTAATGACGCTATTGCCACGGTGGAAGTTCATTACCTGTGCCCGTTCACTTGGGCCCCACCCCCGCAACCAGGCATCTGCGCACCTCCACCGGTGGCCTCAATGTGACCCTCCGCGGGTCTGGAGATATCCTGGAAGCGCCACCACGATCTTTTGGCTCACCGGGCGACCTTTACCAACACTGCCCATCCTAAAAAGAGACCCAGTCATCTCCGAAATCACCTCCTGCTTTATCTTCCTATCGGCCCCGTATCTCTTTCCCCACCTCGTCCCGTTTTCCAAGAACGGGCGGCAGCAGCTACTTACAACACAGGAGCCTCGCCCGAGCGGTTTTAGCAGGACTGCTCGGCTGTCGGCTGACACCGACGCGGAGATCCGGGAAGCAGGCGCCGGGGGGGGGGGGCGGACTTCTCCGGAAATTGATCAGCTTTCCCTGCCGGGGGAGGAAGGAGAGGGCTATGGCAGCAACCCAAATTCACATGAATAAGGCTAGGGCGCTTGGATACGTCGACTCTTCTTAAGGCAGCTGACTTTAACAGCTGGACAACCCAACAGGTGGAGCCTTCCCTCACCTGGCGATGAAGCTGCACCTGCTGATTTATCCTGCAGCTGCCGAAGCAAAAAAGCTTCCATTGTAAAGGGATGGGAGAGGGCGCCGCGGGGGGGGGGGGGAGAAGGAAAGGGAAAGGTGGCAGATTCGCAGCCCAAATGTGTTCGGAGCCGTGCCCCCCCTCCAGATGTTACGCGCAGCTTTCCGTCTCTTTCCCTCCTTGTTCCAAGAAGATCCGCAGCCGCAGGAATAGCAAGGGCATTTAGTCGGGAGTAAGCAGTCTCGAACCCCGGCTCCCCGCTGAGTGACTGGGGTTTGCTCGTGCGAAAACATGCACAGGGCTAGACTGCAGATATTGTAAAGTGTAACGGGACCTTACTCCCGGCTCCCCCTCCCTTTTCAGAGCTCAAACCTGCACTTGGCCGGGGAGACAAACACCGACATGCTACGGCTCAGCTGCTGGCCGAACTCGGAAAACCCAGACCGCCGGAGAAGGCCGGCCCAAACGCGTCTTCTGTCCTTCGTTGCTCGGGTCTCAAGATAAAGGGTGGCCCTCGGGTGGCCCCCTCGCGCTCTCGGGCGAGAAAGGGAACACGCGCGCCTTGCTTTTTCTGAACACGACCCTTCCCGTTCCGCACCCATACACACGTTCGGCTCCTTGCCTGTGCCTGCAAACACGGCTGCCGGAGGACCCAATCGGAGCCCGGCTCCGGCGGAGGCAGGCGGGCGGCCACAGCCTCCGCCGCGCACGGATTTCGCGCTCTCTCTCTTTTTGTGTGTGTGTTATTTTGGAGCAGGCGGCCGCCTGCCCTCTGCCGCCGGACTGCTTTTCCTCGCTCGAGCGGCAGGAGGCGCTAGCGGACACGGCTGCGCCGGGCTGTAGAGGCTCCCCGGCCGAAATGAGTCCCGCATTCCCTCTGCCGAAAGGCTGAGAACCGGAGGGTTGGCCGCTCGGGCGCTCGGCTCCTCCCTTCCCCGCTCGCCGAGCCGCCAAGTAACTCTACCCGAGGACGAGAGCCGCCGCTGCCAAGCGCAGCCGGAGAGCCTGGCTGGGGATCGCCCCTGAAGCGGGAGGAGAGGGGGCACCTCCGCCCGCCCGCCCCGCGTGAAGGCGCAAAGGAGAACTGTTGCTACTCCGGCGTCCTTTGCCTTCCTCTCTTTCCAGCCCGGGCGAGAGGAGGAGCCGGACTGGCTGGGGAAGGCGAGCTCTGCTCCCGGCTGCGAGAGGGAGCGAGCGAGCGGCTGAGCCGAGACTCCGCGCAAAAGTTCTCCAAACTCCCCATGGCGCCGGCGGTCGGAGCCGTCGGCTTGTTGGCGGCGCTCGCCTCCTTCGTCGCCCCCTCGGCGGCTCTCCTGGGAGCAGCCCGGGGCCAGTTCTCGGCAGGTAAGCGGTTGCTTCGCGGGAAGGCGCCTGGGTCCTGCGGCGGGAGGGAGGGAGGAGGGCCGCGGCCAGAGAGTGCGAGGCGGTACGTGTGCCTTTTCGCTTCGCCTTTGTGGGTTTGGGAAGCTCCCAGTCGGGGGCCAGGGCGCTTGGGTGCGGGGGGGGGGGAGAATGGAGAGAGGGAATAGTAGGGGAAAGAGAACCGAGGGGAGGGTGTGATAGATGTGCCGGCTTCCCAAGGAAGAACGGGGACCAACCTCGGCCCCCCGCGGGCAAAGCCCCCACCCCACCCCGGCGAAGAGTAGTTGTTGGCTCTTCTCCCCGCTTTAAAAAAGGTGAGAGGCAGCAGAGCGTTCCACTTTGGAACGTCGAGACGTCCTCTTTTGGGTTCCGAGTCGCCGCTGCCGAACGTTCGAAACCCTTCCCCGCCCCCCCGCCCGCCCGCCCCCCTGCTGAAATCACCGGGCATTCCCCTCCCTGGCTGAACTGTGCTTGGCGGATGCTGTGGGGGGGGGGGTGCGCACTCTTTGTACAATATCGCCCTACGTTGTCCCTTGGATATCGCCGAAGGAGACCTGGAAACAGATCGGCCAGGGACGGACTTCCAGCCCCCCCCCCCCAGTTCTCCCCTTCCTTTGTGGTCAGTTTTCCCTGGTGGTGGTGGCCTGGCTCTGTCGGGGACTCTCTGTGTGCCCCTTTGTTTATAAAAATGGTATAGGTTCTATTGTCGTGTGGGGCAGAATCGAAGCGCGCTCTGTTCTCTGCGCGATCACTTTGGCGACCGAGGCATCTCCTAGGACTCTCCTTTTAAGTTTGCCTAATAAGTTTACTTCAAACATTGGAGGCCGTTGTTACTTTGTAGCTATAGCGGAAAGAAGGCCAGTCGGCTTAAGGCGGGGGAGGGGAAGTCCGCCGCTCTGGGTCACTCACATCACTGAAGAGGGGAGACTTTCTTGCAACCCGAGCAACTCACCTTTCTTCTCATTCTCCCCTCCCCCCCCTCTCCAGAAGGCGCTGACTTTCGCAGCCCCTTTCTCTCCCAAGGGAAAGGGGAAAGCAGCCCCGGGAGAGTTAATGCCTTGGCGCTATTATCTGGGCGTCCTAAAGCAAACAAGCTGCGCCCTGCCGCGACAGGCCGATCCCTCCGAGCTTTTGTTGACTTTACGTGAGTTTGTCGGGCTAACTAACTTTTGGCAGCGGCGCCGACCGCGGCTGTCTAACCTCGGAGGCAGCGCCTTTACCTGGGAGGAACGAGGGTCCTGTGCACGCGCAGGCTCCACTAACCTATAGGGTGTGTGTGTGTGTGTCGGGGGCGGCGGCGGGGGGGGGGGAAGAGATTCACGCCGCTTTCAACCTAGGCTTTGTTTCTCGAAAAGGTGGCGATTAAGAGCTAAGGGAAGTCATCGGAGGGTTTTTTGCGGAACTGGGAAGGGGGATAAAAAACCTCAAAGGAATGCAACTTGACAGCAACGAAAGGAAATGCAGAAAATCTTAACAAACCTGCTTGCCCAGCTTAAGGGGCGCGCGCGTACAGGAGACACACAGGCACATATTCCACACGAAACATTTCCTATGACCCCTCCCGTCCGCCCGCCCGCCCGCCCTTAATCGCCACCGCAGAAAAGGTGACCGATCTGCTCGTAGCAGCTTGTATAGTATATGTATACATTTCCTCACTTAAACTTAAGTTTGGGATGGGGGGATTAGGTCTTTGGCACAGCCCTGTTTTCTTTGTGGGCTATGATCAGCTGTTCTGCAGCCATTGTTAAGCTGAAATATTATGTACATACTCATATGAGAGTAAGCCCCATTGCACTCAGTAGGGCTCCATTCTGAATGGAGAGAGGCTGGTCTTGCAAGGGAAACATGCCAGCAAAAGGCAATAAGCAGCATTTACAATTTGCGCTAACGGACACCCCATTTTGGGCAGGATTTAAATTGATTGAAAGTTTGAACTGGGACATTGCTGGGATTAAAACTGCCTCTAATTGTCAGCATTAGAAAATGTATATTTCTTTTTGTCTGGTATATTTTTATCATAGGTGTAGGCATGTTATGTCATTTGCCCATATCCTGAGAACATCTGTGCAGACTCCCTTTGTAATTGGGCTTTCCTTTTTGTACATATGTTCCTCTAGGTATTTTTTAAAAGCTATATACAGTTGTAGGTAAAAGGAAGGAGGTGGCAGCTGTATTTTGCAATTGTTTACATGGTATGCTTTTTACACAGACCTGTCTATGCTAGATTACGTGTTCCTTATGCCTGAGTTGTAAGGTGGAAATTTGCCATTTGATTGCCACAATCTTGAATGCTGTCTCATGATGTTGTTAAATTTGTGATCTCTGTGCAGGCTTTTATTCTGAAAAGTTTGTGCTGTGTTGTTTAGTTGTATTCCTTCCTTTGCCCCTTCACCAAGTGGTTATGTAATGATTGTCTTCTACAGTTACACAGTACTTTGTGGCTTACAGTGTTACAGTAATGGCCAAAGAGTTACCTCATTATTGTGGCATTTTACTAGGTGTGGTGTTAGAACAAAAGAGGTGGGGGGAAGGGAGAAATAAAGAGGTTGAAATGGCATTCTTAGAGAGTAACTCACAGACCACATGCAAGGCTGCAAGGATTAGATTCAACAACTCCAAGTGGTCTATGAGTGGCTCTAATATTTTTTAGATAAATGGTCACTTAAATAAATTGGATCTATATTCCAGTATGCTTGAGATGGTGCTTTATTCTCCATGTTAATCCTGTACTTGGTTTCACAGGGAGTTTGAGAAATGTGTCAGGAACCTTGGAGCTTGGTTGGTTGTGTCCCTGTTGGCTGGGTCCCTGGGAGTGTAGATTTTAGCTTGACAATGAAAACTCACCTTTTTTCAGCTGCCATAAACTACAACAAATTAGAATTATATGGTTCTTGAGTAGAGAATATTCCAAAGTATGTCACGTATGTGGGATTGCGTGCCTCTGCATGCAGTTCTTGGCCACGTCATGCAGCCCAGAAGCCATTGTGACCCTATTCTTTCCCCCACGTCTAAAGCCCAGCTCATCAGTAGAAAACAACAACAACACACAATTCTGATGGGTGGTTTCCCCAGTACTAGCAGTGGCTGTAAAAGAGTACCTTTAATAGGAGATCACACCAAAGCTTCTCCCAAGCTCCTGGCTATCTCCCTTCAGGGACAGGCATTCCCAAGCCACTGTTGGTGGTGGCCACTGGGGCCCCTTCAGCAATCTCTACATATCATTTCAACTCAACTTCCCCCCCACACCCCATCTTTCTTGTACAGAATCATGTTTAACCTGTGGCTCTCCTACACTAGATGCAGTTCTTGGGGCAACCCTGATTTTCAATAAGCTCTTGTGATTCCCAGCAGCACGCTGTTGTTTTGTATAGTGAATCCTCTTCAGCATGTTTTCATTTTCTTCAGTATGCTGTTCCTGGATGGCTGAAATCTCTGTGACAAAGAAATTTGGGGTAGAGCAAATTAATGCAGAGAGACTGCTTCCTTCTCTGATAAATACATAAGGGTTGCCAAGGGCAAAATTAGTTTTATCAATACTGTGTGTCTGTGCATAAACCAAGTCACATAGATTTGTCACCCAAGTTTTTACATCATAATTGGTTTCTGTATCTCCCTTCAACTGATTATATAAAGTTCATTGTAATTCCTGTCTAGGGTTCTGTATTAAAATTATCAGGTTCAGTGTAAATGTTGACTGTCTTGATCATCATTTAATTAACATCTTTAATAATATCAGCCTACTAGCTGTGACTTCTATATCTCAGAGATGTGCATCACCAACAGAGTAATTGAAATTTTATTGTAGTCTTTAGTTTATTTCTTGAATCAGTTGCCAGTATGATGGCAGCAGCTAAATGTCAGTTAAGCTAGAGTTGATCTTTGCTTCAGATTATGGGGTATTGACATCTGACCTAAATATGGCCTACAAATCTGTGTGAAAATGGCCCTGCTACAAGTGAAATTCCTGATGCTTGTCCTCTGCCTCTACCCTGCTCTGCTGAGATTGGAACCCATTCAGTGGAGGAGATTAAGAAGAAGAGGAAAAGCCAGTGAAAAGAAAATACTGGCAGGGAAGGGAAGATACTAAGAACAAGCTCTTCTATTCGTGGGGGAGATACAGGTGGCACAGAGGGGGCTGATGGACACGTTTGTACCCTGCCTAACTCCTGCGTGCACAGACAATAGTTGGAGACCCAAACCAGGATCATCCACATTCGTATATTTTCAGCCCTCATGTACAGGTGTGAAAGCTGGACAGTATAGAAAGCCAACAGGGAAAAATTGATTTATTTGGAATGTGGTGTTGGAGGAGAGTTTTCCAGATATCCTGAACTGCCAGAAAGACAAACAAATGGGTCTGGAAGTTGAGTCACGGCAACTGGACTTCTTTATTATTAGGTTGAAACGTTTCACTCTTCATCCAAGTAGCTTCTTCAGTCTGAGGAGAGTTGGTAGGAGACCCCGATATATCTTCCACATTGATATATCAGGGGTCTCCTACCAACTCTCCTCAGACTGAAGAAAGCTACTTGGATGAGTAGTGAAACATTTCAACCTAATAAGAAGTCCAGTTGCCATGACTCAACTTCCAGATAACTTCACCTGGATGACTGAGAATCTTCACAGAAACAAATGGGTCCTAGATCAAATCAAACCTGAACTATCTCTGGAGGCAAAAATCTTGAAACTGAGGCTGTTCTATTTTGGGTGCATCATGAGAAGGAAAGATTCTCTGGAAAAAACAATAACGCTGGGAAAGCTGAAGTCAACAGGAAAAGAGGAAGACCAAATATGAGATGGACTGACTCTCTAAAGGAACCCACAGGCTTGAGTTTACAAATTAGAATTATATGGTTCTTGAGTAGAGAATATTCCAAAGTATGGCAGGTATGTGGGATTGCATGCCTCTGCATGCAGTTCTTGGCCACGTCATGCAGCCCAGAAGCCATTGTGACCCTATTCCTTCCCCCACGTCTAAAGCCCAGCTCATCAGTAGAAAAAAACAACAACATACAATTCTGATGGGTGGTTTCAACTGAGCAGGGCAGTTGAGGACAGGACATTTTGATGACTGCTTATTTGTAGGATCTCCATAAGTTGGGGACAACTTGGCAGCACACAACAACTGCTGTAAATGGAACCTTCCACTTAACGTTGCATTGTAAAGTGTGGCTGCTCTTCAAAGTTTCAGCTACACTACTTCATTCCACCACCCTGCCGCCCTGTGGATTTTCTGCTCTTTGGAGATTTTTGTTCATAGTCTCTTTTTTTGTGGAGTGGGGGAGGGTTTCCTTTGTCAAAACTCCCAAGTTGACTGATAGATTCCTCCTTAATGGTCCTGAGCAAAGTGTGGCTATGTTGATGTTAATGGACTATAACTTGCAGCATTTATTACCACTCATTACCTAGCAAAGGCTGATAGGACTTACAGTCCAAGCACTTCTGGAAGGTTGTACTTCACTCATCCTTGTGCTTGGGGTGTTTTGGGTTACATATGGGCAATTAGTAGGTGAGTGATTCTTCGTCTTTTGGGGAAACATACATCTTGGATTTAACATTGTTGCCTTCTGTGTGTTTTCTATGTCTTTCAAACGTAGGCATCTTTGCAGAGAATCACCTGGCTTTTTACTTCATGTTAGGTATGAGTTTCACTTTCTTGGCTTTATACCAGAAGATCACCCAGCCTGTAGACATATGTATGTGTGTTCCAAGAACTCATGGGAGTGAAAGAACAGGCAGGAGTTAATAAGTGCCTCCTTTTTTTATGAGTGGAGGTGAAAGGTGCTTGATCGTCGGCACATGCCTCTCACTTTTTATTACATTTGGCCACAACACTTCATAAAGTGAAAGTCTCTGGGGAATTTTTTTCAATGTATTTCAAACCCCAGACAGTAGAGGGAACATCCAGACAAAACGTTTAAATGGCCAAATTACAGCTGGACTTCCTTTAGCACCTTTGTCAAAACGAGCTAAAGAGCACTCGTTTGTTCTTGACTTTTGTGCCAAGACATGTTAAGATTCTCATCTTTGACTGGCTTATGATGAACCATGCTGTTTAACTTAGTATAATTAACTTTTGCAGAACTAGTAAATCTGTAAAATAGCCACCTCTACAAACTATGATTTTTTTAAAATTAAAAAAATGAATTGGGATCTATGTTTTGTTTGGAAGTGAAAAATATCTTGTGGCCTTTCTAAAGCTAGCTAATCCTAAAACTGACCAGGCAGAAAAGAGGCTTTTAAAATGGAACAATAGTATCATAAACAATTTTTTAGTTTAAAATGTTTCTGGGGGAAATGAGTGTTAGTTGAAACAATATAATCCAGTTTGTGAGATTTTGTGTTTTATATTTTAGGCATAAATGCAAGTTTTTACAACAGGATGTCATCTGGAGTTATGGTTTCTCAAAGCAATTTAAGTTTCTGCCGGTTGATTTAGGTTGTGATCTTGCTGGCCTGATCAGTATAAATGGTCCACCTGAGTGGCACATCTCTGATGGAAGACTCTGCCAGTAGTGGCAGCAGGAGTCCTTAACACAATCATTTATTTTAGGACATGACTCTGTAATCTCCTAATTTTCACTTTTGCCTCTGATTTAAAGGCCATTTCACACAATTGGTGGAGATAAGTTGATAAATACAGAGCCACTATCACTGGATTACCCTGTCTCAACAGAAGATGTTGCCTTCAGCTGACTAGCTTCCTTCAGGATTCACCTTTTCTCAGTAGATAATATTATGCAGCATTGGGTCAAGCCACATGGTAATAATGATATGTGAAAGATGATCATCAGAATCAACCTTAATTGGAGTGGGGAAAAGATGACCCTCCAGTTGTTAGTGGGCTGCAGCTACCATTGCAACCTGTGATAGGGGATAATGATGAGAGTTGCCTGAGCGAGGAGGACTGACGGTCAAACACACAAAAGCTTATGGCAGATAAAACTTGGTGGACCTTACGATGTCAGTGGTGTTGTTCTTGCTGCATGAAGACCAGCACGACTGCCCTGCTGAAAAGCTGAATTAAGTTTGATGTGGCTTACTCCCAGTACCCAACTGTGACCTTTGGCTACAATCCCAAATCTGCCTAGTACAGAGCATGAGCACAGAAGGACTTACAAATAAGCAATTTGACAGAAAAGCACCTGCAGTGAGTTGCTACAACTAACTCTGCATTCTATAGTGAAAGCAGTTTGCGTGCTACATTCTCCTGGAGGAAATCCTAAGGAATTATTGTGAGCTATTAATGTATCCCTACTTGTTTGTGTAAATTGTATTACATGCACACGTGCATAAAAATAACTTAGGAAAGTACAGAGGGCTAAATCTGTTAGTCTCAACTAAAGTAGACTCATCATATAACTTGGAATTGTGTAGGTGTGAGCTTAACAAATTCATGCATTCATTCAGCTGATGTTACTCTTGTTGGGACTAACTGTTGGATTTAATAATGATTCTATGCCATCAGGTAGATTCAGCCCTCTTACCACATTTCTGCATGGGCTCTGTGATAAAACTCCTTGGCAGATGATGCAGATGACTTGCTTACCAGAATGTGTGTGTAAACCTATGAGTTCCAGTTACATCTCAAATGGTCAACTCTTCTGCCCCATCTTTTCTGCAATTACTCTGTCAAAATCTAGCATGTTTACAAAAGTTCCAGCTATGTTTCTATTTGCAGAAAGAGGAGATAGCAAAGGTAGCCATGTGATCCATCTGTAGAAACAAAGGATCTGGCTTGAGTAATAATTTTAGTGGATCACCGAAAAGTTATAAACAGGATGAGTTTTCAAGCTTTCCAGAACTCTTCATTAGACAAAGATAGAATAAAATCCGAGAGCAGGGGAGAGGCAGGAGAAGAGGTGAGATTGTAAGTGGACATCTTGATACCTTCGTTATAGAAGGGATCTGCAGTCTCTGTCTCAATGGTGCCATTACTCTGGCTAGTTTTGTTTTTGTGTTGCTGTTTTAGTTTTCCCCTCTTGCCCCACTTACAAATCTTATGCCACTTAAACCTGAAGAAGAAACTCAAAAACTTGCTTGTTTGTTTATATACCACCTTTCCCCCTATAAGTGGGCCAAGATATTTTACAACATTTAAAACAAGCATGTAGAACACAGTTAGTGAATAAAAAGTGATTAAACTGAGAATTAAAAACCTATGAAAACATATATAAATGTATCTGAAAACAGCTTACCCTGTTTATAAATTTTTAGTGATTCCAGAATTTTCTTCTCAACTCAAGGATAACATGCCTCCTTTCCCCCTCTTTTGCTCTCGGTGTGTCTCTGGTTGCTGCATGGATTCATTACTTGATCCTGTTGGAACTGCATGTATAAATTAAGCCAAGATTAATTTGTTTTTGTTATTGTGAGATAGGCATCTATGTAGTGTTTGAAAACCATTAAAATGGTTTAAACAAAAGGCAAAATTGTGACTTGGCCAAAGATTTTGCTATGGAAACAGTTGCTGGAGTACATTTGCTCAGCAAAGTAAGTGCTCTTTTCTTAATTGAGTGGTACTTGACCTCATTAAGCAAAATATGCATCTTGGAGTATGTTTGGAAATATCTGAGAAAGTGTGATCTGAGTACCTTAGCCACTCTGGTGTGGCTTTAAATGAAGACTTGGCTTCTAATCCTTGCTTAGCCATTAAGCTCACTGAGTAACTTTGAACCAGTCACAATCTCCGGGTCTTGCCTATTTCACAGGATTGTGGGAAGATTTTTTTTTAAAAGCAGGTGGTGGGGGAGAAAAGAACAATACATACCACCTTGGGTTTCTTGGAGAAAAGGCAGAATAGGAATATAATAAATAAAGATATGCCCACAGCTTGGTCCACATGTGAGACAAGAGTGTGTGAGTGTATATATTCAAGTCCTCATCTGTCTTAATAACGCGAGAAGGAGAATTAGGAGCTGTTCAGATATACTTTTAAAGTCCATTCCTGAAATTTAACGTTTGAGAGCTAGAGATATCTGAACGTACACAGGTCACAAAGGCATGCTAAGAAGAGAGCTGGAGCAGCTACAGTCTCCTTGATGAATATACCCTTTGTGGCTGCTTAATGCAAAGAAATTTTCCCTTCCCAGCCCCATCTGAAGGAGCAGCACTCTGGTTGGTTTATTACAAACAAAACAAAACAAAATGATCACATGACTATTCCCATATATGTTCCCAGTGATTACTAATGTTGCTTTGTCAGATACACAATAGCAGTGTAATTCATCCTTCACGCAGACATGTGATACCTGGTTTCCAGCACCATTGTGTTGAGTACAATTTGTTAGGGGAGGCAAGTGCCTTCTGAAAAGCCACAGTATTTCCCAAACTCTCAGAACAAGTTTGTAAATGGCAGGATAATTTCCCCACCGTACATGCCCTTCTCAGAGTTTAGAATGTCCAACCTGAGTTCTTGGCCAAGCCCAGAACAAGGCAGATCATTTATTCTTGTCAAAGGTTGATTGATGAGTTGGACTAAGCAAATCTGTCTTTGAACAGGATAATTGAAGTTTGAAGCAAAGGCAGAAAGAACACGGAGGTTCTTTGGAAGTACTCAGACTGAGGAGGGGGAGAGAAACCATTCTTTTGAAATTGGCAAACCATATGCCTTAAAACCTTCAGCCTGAGGTTTGCCAGCTGCATGGTGGTGATTCTGTGGATTTGGCATTGTATTATATGTAATTATTAACAGCACTGCAGATCTTGGGTATCCTGTGAGGTAATTGGATAGGCAGTTTGTCTGCACTAATAGCATCCAGACGCTGTGTATACATGTCTCCTCCTTTACTTGAGGAGCGTAGAAGTGGAAGTGAAGGGGGTTCCACTCATGTTCCCCAAAGTTTCTGTTCTGCAGGCTGTAACATACAGCAGACTCCCTTGTTGTTTCTCACATCTTTAGTTGTTAGCCTGATACAACTGTAGAGGCTTGACATGGCTCCAGAAAATAAATTGATGCTAACATGTGTACCGGGTGTAAAACAGATTAATGCATCATGTGCAGTTTGTGAAGCAGTCTAAGTGTGAAGAATGTTGGCTTTGGTCCTCAAGATGGAGAAGCCTCGAAGCAATCAAGAATCCGGGAAAGCACTACAGAATCGCTTGTGCTTAATTAGCTAGCCTGTCCCTGGAGGATACACCGATGTGAAGAAGAACTTGGTAAATGTTTAGTCATTTTTTTCCAGAAGAATGTATTCTGATTTGCTTTTTGAAGCTTTATCAGAGCAGTGGTGCTGATTTCATAATTGGTCTCTAATTCATAGTTTTGACTTGAAGCAGCCTCCGTGTGATAAAAATTATTGTAATGAAATATGACAAAGCTGCTTCCGAAGCAGTTCGTGGGGAGGGGAGGGTGCTGTAAAATGATTACAAAATGTTTTAAAGATTGTATCAGCCACTTGGTTCTGTCAGTTAAGAGGCTAAGAAGCTTCTGTTATGCATAGCTATGATTACTGTTCTCAGATCAGCCAGGACTAGAAACCAGTTTTAAAACATTTTGTCCCATCAGTATATGAAGGTGAGCAAAGTGCTACTCTCCAGTTGCTGTTGGACTGCAGCTGCCAGTGCACCACTTCCTTGGTGCTGCATGGCTACGTTTTACAACGAGTAGAGCAGACACAGTTAACTTTGCAAAGATTTCAAATAAATAATGCAAACTTAGCCCAAGGTGGAAACTATATAGATGCTCTCTGACTTCCAGGACAAGAGTTGCTTGCAAAAAAAACCCCAAAAACAAAACAAAAAAACCTCTGCTAAATTGCTTTACTTCAAAAAGTAAAGAAATCAGTCTTAGGGTGCTATAATCTTTCAGAGTCGTCTTTTGTACTCAGAAGTGCAAGATGCAGCAGGCAGTTCCCAAAGTAAAATCTAGACTGTTAAATTAAACCATTCTTTAGGTTTTGTTTCTTAGTTTTTTGCTGCTACATTTTGTGCTTTGATGGGCTGACCCAGAGGCCTTGCATCAGTTTTGAATAGCATACATGGGCGGAAGTTGGGTTATGAAATCCTGACTGTACTTCAAGCAATTTTGCACCTTGAGAACCTGTCTTGTTGCTGCTGTGTCGCAGCGTGTGTGCAGAAAGCGAGCAAAGACAAACTTAGGAACTGGCGTGTGAGGCAGCATCTGCACGGTTTTCACCAGGCTTTCCCATGTTTTCTGGAAGCTCTTCTGGGGGGTGGGGGAGGGGGGGAGAAAAAGCTTTTAAGTGTGGAACAGGTGGTTTCTCCTCTCACATTTCTTTTCAAAAGACTTGAGAGGAACTTCCAAAATGGAAACAGAAGGCTTTGCAGAAGGGCTTTTTAAAAAGCAGATATCTTGCATTGGATGAGTTTGAAAGTTCTCATCAATTTGTTACCAAGGATACCTTGATAGGTGTGAATGAATCCTGCATCTTAAGCTATATTTCCAGTATCTTAAGATGCAGGAGCTGGCCAAATATGTCCAGGGAAAGACTGAAAGTGCAATGAGATAACAATTTATTACAGTGGACCCTCGACTTACGGATTTAATCCGTATTGGAACGGTGGCCGCAGGTTGAAAAGTCCATAGGTCGAGGGTCCATTTCCCATAGGAATGCATTGAAAACCCAAGAATCCGTAACCGGCTGAAGAAAAAATACCCCCCCACAAAAAAAAAGAAAGAAAGAAAGAAAGAAAGAAAGAAAATAAAGGCAAAAAGCAGCACCTTACCGGTCCGAAGGGGTCCCTCGCTGCCGCCATCGCCGCTGCCAAAGCCCTCCGAGGGCTTCCCCGCTGCTGCCGGAGGCCTCACGGGGGTCCCCGGCCGCCGCCGGCTTTCCCAGGGTACACCGGGCCTACCAGGCCGCAAAATTTCCCATCGACTTGTGGCCGGAGAATCGACCTACGGACCGGAAGGGGGAGGCGGGGAAAGCGCCAAATTCAAATTTGGCGCTTTCCCCGCCTCCCCCTTCCGGTCCGTAGGCCACCGATCGTGCCTCTGGAGGCCTTCCAGGGCTTCTCCGCCGCCATGGAAGGCCTCCGGAGGTCCCCCCTCGCCGCTGATCATGCCTCCGGAGCTTCTCTGGAGGCACGATCGGCGGCGAGGGGGACCTCCGAGAGGCCTCCCATGGCAGCGGAGAAGCCCTGGAAGGCCTCCGGAGGCACGACCGGAAGGGGGAGGCGGGGAAAGCGCCAAATTTGAATTTGGCGCTTTCCCCGCCTCCCCCTTCCGGTCCGTAGGTCGATTCTCCGGCCGCAAGTCGATGGGAAATTTTGCGGCTGGAGAAGTCTGCAAGTCGAAAAGTCCGCAGGTGGAGCCATCTGTAAGTCGAGGGTCCACTGTATAACCATTAGACATTAGCTCAGTGTAGGCTGTTACCCTAACAGTATCTTGACCTCTAAGTGGAGAGGTGGGGAAGTGGGATGTAACTATATAAGATACACATAAATGGGTTTTTGTCATATTTTTGCCCTAAAACAAAAGACCTTTGGCTTGCTGCATGAGATCTGCATCTGGCATGAGGAAATTATGACCTTCAGCTAAACCTCACTTTCCTCTTGGAAAAATAAGTAGAAGTAGCAGTTAGAAAAGATTAGGCTTTTGTGTCTATGTCAGGAAAAGCAGCAGTTGTCAAATGTATGTCTCGTTAGCTTGAGGCACACTGATTAGTTGCTTTTTGGACAAAATAACCTCTGAAAGGCAGTGGGCAAATTGTGGCCTTTCTGTCTTAGGACTGCAACTCCCATCAGTCCTCAGTCACCACAGCTGATTGTGAAGGGGAACGGGAGGTGCCGTTCCAATGCCATCTGGAAAGCTGCCCCTTGTTTGTTTGCACTGGCCTTAAAATAAGTGATCAGGAAATCCACATATTGCTGCTACATTAATTAACATAAGGCAGAAATCTTACTGGTCATGAGAAGCTGGCTTTTGAATGGTTGAAAGAGTGCCCTTCCTGGTCTTCTGGAAGATAAAAGAAACCTCTTTAGCAGCCTCAAGTGGCATTCCAAGTGGATAAAAACTCTTATAAGGAAGGGAGTAGAATGTAAGATTTGTATTAACTGTGAAGCAGCTAACTTGCAGGCTTCAAGGTCCAAAAAAAAAAAGGTGCAGAGTTGGGAAAAGAGCTGCTATGTAGGCTTCTTAGTGTGTATGTTCACAACAATGGTGCAGTGTACTGAAGGTTATTCTTTAGCCGCTCTTGGAGATGTGAGAGGAAACTATCACTGTAAAGCCTCATTGGCCAAAACCATGGTCTTCAGTTGCTCCTAGGGGACCATTAACAGCTGGTGTTGCCACACAGGAGTGCTAGTATAGTGATACTCCTTTTCCTCCATGGGAGGGGAATTATGATTTTCTGAATGGCTGCTGGCAGATGTGCAAAACATGTTGCTCTGATGGGTGTTGGTTAAGACTGGTGAATTAAAAGATTAGAAGGCAAAGCTTATAAAGAAAAACGAGGCGATCTGAGCATGGCTGAAAGAAGAAGAGGAAGGTTACAAGAAACAAACCAGGATGGGATGGGGGAAGTCAGGAGAGAAAATACCAATTCAAGATGTCTTCTGATAATAGGTTTAAATTACAGGGATATAATTTAAACCTATTTAAATTGGGAGGGTAAATCTTTGGAACCCTCCTCTCCGTTCCTTGATTCAAGTGGCAATCGCTGAAGAGGTTCTTTTTGGATAAATAGGCCAATATCTGTTCAAGACTTCAGAGGAGGGCAACATGTGGTCCTCCAAATGTTGCTGGATGTTGAGTTCCTGCTTCCACCCTTGGGAATGCTGGTGACTGCTTGGTGGATTTGTCATCTCAAACAAGCCCTTTTCTGTTCTAGGTTTCTTCCTGTGAGATCAGGGATTAGGCTTGGTAACCAGATAGGGTTGATTTAGTAAAGAGAAAGGAATCAACTTACAACATGTCACTTTATGCCAAGATCAGCTCTTAGGTTACTACTTGTTGTATGGCTATATGGACTGTTGAGACACAAGACCAGAATCCTGTTGCTGGCATGCAATGAGGGATGCAGGCACTGAGCCTTTAACTAGCAGTGATTTGCATCTGTGATTTAAGCTCTTGCTCTTATGTAAGCAATACAATTCTGGGCAACAATTTTCAGGTGACGGGTGTATTTCTTTTCATCTGTATAGTGTTTTTCTAGCATGGGAAGGAGAATTAATGTCATAGGAATTCAGTCTTGAAGAATATGCCCGTGGCAGAGGGCAAAATGCCCATGTGAAGATAGCATTTTGTCACCTGATATGTGGTGGAATGCTGGCAGTATTAGAAAATGTTAGAGATGGCAGAACTTGACTAAAAATGTAGTTTGGCAAACATTCCTGCCAATTATTGGAGTTTTATTGGAGTATATCTTATGGAAAGCAATTACCCATGGGTTAAGTTTATATATATATATAGAGGAAGCTATTTCCCTCCTCATTTCTCTGAACTGTTTATTATTTAAAAATTTACCAGTCATAGTACTCATGACTTTATTTAGTATTTAGATAATATCTGGTTAACTTTGAGGAAGATAAACTTGTATCAGAAGAACTATACTTCAAATTGCAGGAGTGATTATGTTAGTGAATAAAGCAGAACCTCCACAAAGAAAATCAGGGACTCCCCCACCACATGCAACACAGGTCAGTTTCCCCTTCTTATTCTGGTGATGCTTGTATACAGGCGCCACAGCAAGTCAATCCTGGAAAATGGAGGAATGCTCAGTCTATTGCTGTACACAAATGCTTTCTCAAATGTTTCCGCCCTCTTTGTGAGCAGAGAAATAGCAGAGAAATAGGAGAGGGGTCACCAAATTGTGGCCGTGGTGAGGAGATGGTCACCGCTCCCCCATAATAGTGAAGCAATTTTGGAAATAATTTTACATACTAGCTGTTTCTAGTTAAGTAAGAAAATTTCTGAATGTTTCAAGAAAGCCTTCTGAGAAATGTTGGCCTGATGCTTGTCATTCTTCAGGGTTTGGCACCTTCTGCAGGACTTCCAAGTACAGTAGTACCTCTGTTTACGAAATTAATGCGTTCTATGGAACATTATGTAAAGCGAAAAATTTGTAAACCGGAAAGCGGATTGCCATAGGAACGGGGGCGGCGCTATAAACCTCCAGGCACAATGCATCCTGGGGAAACTTTCTTTGTAAACTGAAACAAACAAAAAAGTAAACCGAGGCATTATTTTCAATGGATTTCCGTTGGTAAACCGAAAATTATGTTAACCAAGCCATTTGTAAACTGAGGTACTACTGTATTACGTTTTCAAGGAGCATTAAAATACACACACACACACACACAGAGGAAAGGAAATGTAATATCGGCATCTGCAACATATATTTGCCTCTGTTGCAGATGCTATTACATTTCCTTTCCTATTCAGTTGTCTAGCAGGTGTGAGGGAGAGCAGTGTTGTGCCATGGTGCTATGTCATAATTTATCACCCAATTTCTCCAAAGTTTTATTTTTTCCATAATGGAGGTCCCATTTTTCTGCCACATTCTTTTGATGTTTTAGAATTTTTGACTATATTTCTTAGTTTACCATAATATTTCATTGTGGTGGTGGTGTGCTGCATTTCCCCCGCTATCTCTCACATGTCTCTGTGTGGCACAGTGGTTGAACCACAGTCAACACTCTGCTCATGACCTGAGTTCAATCCTGACAGTCTCAGGTACCTGGCTCAAGGTTACCTCATCTTTCCATCCATCCAAGGTTGGTAAATTGAGTACCCAGCTCACATGTGTGTGTGTGTGTGTGGGGGGGGCATGTCTAGCCTGCATAATCAAATTGTAAACCACCCAGAGAATGCTTTAAGTGCTATCTAGTGATATATAAGCAGCATACTTTTCTTTTGCTGCTTCTTGTTCTGCAGCTTTGTTGGCTACCCCCACTTTCCAGTCTGAAAAAGCTTTGAGGAGGAACTGATGTCTTCCTTGGGCTTTTTTGTTTGTGGGTAGCTGGGTGTGTGTGAGAGTGGGCTGCCGGCTGCCGCAGATATGATTATACAATGAAAGACAATGTTCACCTACAGTTCCCAGCTGCCTCATATATAGGGAAACCACAAGAATCCTGAACCATATCTCTTGAGAATTTCTCTCAAATATATCCTTCAGGAAGGGAAAAAAGTACACCCCTTAAAAAAACCACACACATCAGCTTGAATTAAAATGGTCAACATTAGCATGGGAGAAATTTTTGACCGAGGAAGAGTCCACACCTGCTAAGTGAAGTGGTATCACCCAGACAACTTAGCCTTTGTAAGCTAGATCTTAATTGTATGATAAGAACTGGAAAAGTTCTTATGAGTTAATACTATACATGTATTAGGGCTTAATCACCAGATAATGTTGGAGAAAGCAGGTTCATAGTTAAGATAATCAGCCTCAGCGGGTTTTCAGAACTGACCAGAAACAAAGGGAGGCCAAGTTTTTATGCCCATAGAAACGTCAATTCCCCCCACCCCCAAAGATGAATTTCTCACCATTTCTTTTCTGGAAATAAGATTAAAATGGGAAGAACTGATCAAAAGAGAGGGATGAGCCATAGCAACTTCACCTACTTGTCCACCCCTAGAGAGATTAATAACTTTCAGGACAGGGAAAATCTGATTTAGCAAGGATAGAAATGCGCATTAACCAGACAAGAAGACAAACTTACAGCAATTGCATAATGATTGCAGGCTTGTAGAATGTGTTCTAGATGGTCTTTTGAGATTTGCTCCTTGCTTCCTCAAACATACCTATGTAAACACACTAAAGTGACATGTTTATTCTATTCAGTGGCTACAGTTCTCTGCAGAAAATACTGGTTCTTGGGGACCATGAGAACTCCCCAGGATTCAGTTTTGAAAAGAATGTCATGGAAAACAAAAGGAGTGGAGGTTCTTGGGTTAATTTCTGAAAATGGAGTCACAGTTGATGACGGAGCAGGTACAGGCCTCTTTGTACTGTACGTTATTGGAATCAGGGCTCAAGCTTACCATCCAATCAACTAGGGGCTGGCAGGAGAGAAGAAGAATGGGTCCCTCTGGGATCTCCCATTTCATAATCATTCAGGTGCCCCGGGAGAACTCATTCTCATGGTAGGTCTGATGTCCAGCCTTAGACGATTAGTCTTAACTGCTCTCAGGAGGAGGTATGAGGAGAAATTTGAAGCATTGGGCCATGGAACATAGGCTCAAGGGGAATGACTTGCCTACCTAGTGAGCTCATGATGGAGGTGGAATATACATTTGGGACCTCCTGGTTCACAGGACAGTTTCTTCACCAGCATGATGTATACTTGTTTTGAAAAAAAGGAGCCAAAGATTGGTACCTTTATGAATGAATATTTCTTTTATGTGTATTAAATCCCTATCACAACTTTGGAGGGTGTGGGGGACAATATCCAGCTCCAAAGATCCACTGTGGACTTCAATAATCCTTGTAGTACGCAAAAATAGCACACACGCAAGAATCAATTAGAAGTGGCTGGAGGTCCTACTCCATTGTTGCTTTTTTTGAGGGGAGTTGCGTCTGTGGGGATTGGAAGCTACATTCACTTTATTGCAAAGTTGCCATTTCTGCAACCAGAAATAACATCTTCTGCTAGACTCCCCCCACCCACCTGAGAGTGGAGATTCAGGATGGTCTTCTAGTGACATAAAGCCTTTGGATTACACTTTCCCCACCACTGCCCACTCGCTGTCTTGAACTTCCTTCTTGCAGACGGATGTATGCAGTGAAAGTGAAAGTTGCCTTCTTTGCTTGGCAGTGGGCAGGACCCTTCTGCCATTTTTTTTTACTGCTCAAGGAGCAGCAACTGTTTTGGCTGTGTGCCTTTGCTGGATCATTGACTGTGATCAGCTCCCACCCACCTGCCCGCACTAAGGACCAACTAAGCCTTTTGACATGGCTTAGCTGTATCATACAAGGAAGGAGAAGGATGCTGGAGCAGCTTTGGAGGATGGAAGGATGCCAGCCTTTCTGCACTAGCACAAGGGTCTAATTGGTCCCATTGTGGTGTTTCTGGGACCACTGTGCTGAAAATGTTGAGCTGCTGCCTCTGTGCAATGGCTCATGGAATTGGAAGCTGTTAGAAGCAGATGTATCCTTAGGAAACAGTAGCATGACTCTCAACATTCCCCTCCCCACCTCTTTCCTCAACTTTCTTTTGCCTTTGGGAACTAATCGTATGCATATTCATTAGGTTTGTTTTGATTGTGCATCGGAAGAAAGTCCTTTAAGAATTTCTGTGATTCAGCCGACAAGGTGCTGAATCATTTTGGTTGGTTTATTTAGAAGAAAATGATTCATAATTGGCTTTGGATTGTTCGTATGATTAATGTCAGAGGGAGGGAGCACGAGGCTCTACGTGTTTTCAAATTTAAAAAAAAAACCAGTTGGGATTTGTGGTTTAGGAATGGGTTTAACAAAAGAGATTGCTTTGTGCTTTGTTAACACAGTGGCCTGCTCAAACACATCATCTGCTGTAACTTAGTTGAATGGCATTGCTTTCCGAGTTCAGAAAACTCTTTCTGGAAAATTTTGCTCTTAGATTTTTTGTCAGCAGGATGTGCCTTAGCAGTCTCAATCATGCTACAGTGGGATATTGAGTTGCTTAACTGTGCATAAATTTGGTGTGCTGTCATGAGCATGATAATATAACACATATAATCTAATAATCTTAGAACTGCAGAGCTGGAAGGGGACCCAATGAATCATTAACTCCAGCCCTTCTCAGGGAGGCACAGTGGAGAATCGAACTCCCAACCTCTGGCTCCACAGTCAGATACCTAAACCACTGAGCTATCCAGCAGTTTTCTGATGCTGCAGGTCTGTAATCCCAAACCCTCAAGACATGAAACCTGAAAAATCTGTCTCATTTTAGAGTACTAGGTTGCAGCCAACTGTGCTGGACAGGGGCCCAAAAATGAGTGTGCTGACTTCTTTGTGGGTTGGAGACCAGGTTGACCTAAGAGGGGACAAACTGTCTCAAACAAGAAACGGATCAAGTCCTCTCTTCTGATCAGCAGTGGATGCCCTTTCCCCTATCTTTTAAAGCATAGATGGGGACAGGTGGCCTTCCAGGAGCTGTTGTCCTGTCTGTGAGGCAGCAAGGTCAATGGTGAAACAACCAAGAGACATTTGAAGGGTCAATCATTCTCTATCCCATCCCTGAAATAAAATCATTCAATATAGTCTGTTATGCAGCATTGTTTTCTTTAGATTTTGTGCTCGTCAAATGTTGCACAATGGTTGCTTTGAAAAAGAAAGTATGTGCCACTTGGAATTAAGTTCTGTTTAAACGGATTTGTAAGGAATTGACTTTCAGCTAGCGCTTAGGGGAGGTCTGAGCGGTACCCACTGGTTTTGCTGACCTTATGATTCTTCAAGTGACAAGTGCTAGCTTGGTCACTGGCCTCTGACTTCTAACTGTCTTTAGTGACATTTGTCTTGAAACGTGCCATCAGTTGCATTGTTGGCTTTGTAACCATTATGTCATCTCATCCTATTTAGAGCACATTTAGATGCATTTTAGCCTTGAGGATGGAAGGATGAGTCTGAAAGGTGGCAAAGAGATGCCAGAGATTGTGAAAACAAGTAAATAGATTTTGCCTGATTTTTTTAAAAAAATACTTGAACTTTCTCACATCAGGTCTTTTTGAAGGGCTGAACTGAGTTTACAGTTAATAGTGGCAACATCTGAGTGCAAACTTTATGGTAGTGTGGTGCAAATTGTGCTCATGGAAATGTACAAGCCACCTGTGTTAATTCCATTTGATTGAACAGATGAGAAGTGAATTTCCATCTCATCTGAGAGGTCCATCGGACGGTGCCATCTGGTGTAGAATAAGAGAAGGCATGTTACCATTTTCACTTCTAATGTTTGCGAATGTTCCCCAGAAGTGAGGAAGAAGGGATGGATTGAGTGATTCCAAAGCTTGTTTTAATTTTGGCATGGTTGCAGATAATAAGCAACATGAAACTAGCAATATGCCGGCTGGATAGCTTGGTGAGTTAGGTATGTTTTGGAATTAAATTTCCCAATGTGCCTCCAGGGAAAAGAGCCGGCCTGCATGGCCTTGGGCAGGCTGCACAGTCCCAGGGTGCCCCCCCAAAGAAGGGTATGGTAAAACCACTTCGGTGTATTCTGTACCTGGAAAACCCTAGAAAGGTTTGCCATAAGTCAGAATTGACTTAATGACACATTATTGTTGTTATTAACTAGCCATATAGCTTTCAAATGCTTTGCCATGAGGGGTTTTGTGGGCTGTATGAGGAGAGGGCTGCTGAATGAAGTGAGCTGTGGTATAGAGGAGAGGAGTGTCCCAGATAGTTGAATGCAGCTAATTTTTATGAGTAGAGCTGTCAGTAGAGGAGAGATCCCATATCCTACCCTGCTTTTTTCCACTCTCGCAACTGAGTGCTTGATCCTAACCTCTAGGTGGTATTGGACTAGAATGTCTATTTGCCATGTTGGCAGGGACTGGCAGGAGTTGTAATCCAATATCACTTGGAGAAGGTTATCTACCCATTAACAGTATGCAGTGAGAGGTTTACAGATGGTTAGCATTATTCTGCCATGATAAAGAAACATTCTTGCTGGTTAGAGTCATTCAGGACCTGAGTTTGATGGAAGAGTTGCGAACAGAAGATGACTTTTCCCAAATAAAGTGAAATAATACTTTTACTTGGACCAGTTACAATTCTACAAAAAAATGCAAGTTTTGGGGTTCTCTAAAGCTCTTCATTATATCAAGTGATATGAAAAAGTAGAGATATGCTGGGAGGGGAGCAAAGGAGCAGACAGGTCCAAGTGTTTAGCCAAATCGCCATCATCATCATCTTAGAACTGCAGAGGTGGAAGGGACCTTTATGGATCATCGAGTCCAGACCCTGTCAAGGAAGGCAGTGTGGGGAATTGAACTCCCAAGATCTACTGCTACATTCAATCCCAAAGTGAAGATTTCAGATCAAATGAGTCACTGGTGAGTCTGAAGATATGAGATCACACTTAGTAATGTATACTGGTATAGAGAAGATGTGCTGGGTCTCTGTTTTGAAAATACAGCATTGACAATAATTCATTGATTTGGCCAATCCCATTGGGAAAGCACACAGGATCTTGAAGTGGTCTGAACCAGAGCTCAGCTTCCAAGTTCTGATCCTTCAAACCTTTTGAGGCTTCTCTATGGAAGATCTGCACATAACAAAACAAGTGTTCATTAATGGATGGCATTTTGGCCCTAGGAGAGCTTCTGCCTTTGTAATTGACTAAACTCTAAGGTGCGCGAGTGCCTTTGATGCTGGTAATGATCTTTCCTCAAAGAAAAGTGAGCAGAACAAGTTGTAAACAACCATCTGGTTTTTCCTGTTTTAAAAGTTCATGGAATTTGAGCTTGTGCAGCAAAGGAAACATGTATTTTAAATATATGTTTAATTTCCTTTTGCCACCAACATTATCAATGAAGAAATTCTAATTTAGCATTAAAAAGAATTAATCTGGCTAATTCTGAAGCTCTAAAAGCTCATATTTGTCTTACAGAGCACTTCCACTAACCTTAACCTCTCGATTTAAGACTGCAAATATTTGCTTTACAATAGGGAATGTTGTTCTAGAGTATTAGAACAGTATGCTCTTTGATAACTTGAAGAATTTGAAGGGCCTCGTTAAAAAATGGGCAAGTGAGGCTGTGGGTGCCTCTTGTAGTGGCATGGACTGGACTTGAGACCCAGCGATAGGATTCTGTGCTCTGGCCTAGCCAAGATTCCACAATGGGCCTCTTGCTTCCCTCAGTGTCAATCAGTGTGAATGACTGGGTGTGTTGTATTTTCCCAGCACATAGATAACTGACTGGCATATGTTTTGGATTCACCTACGCTAGTGGCTTGAATTGACCAGACTTTTTTGTGGATCTGTGAAGTCAATGTGAAGTGTTACTATTGCAAAACATTCAGTGGCTGCTACAATAGATGACCACCTGACATAAAAGGAGTGAGCAACCTTTGATTCTCTGGTTCCTGTGGACCTCAGCCCTCCAGGGGCCCATGGCCAATGACAAAGGTTTATAGAAGCTTTCCTATAAAACATCTGGAGGGCCAAATATTTTCCATCCCTCTGATGCAATGTCAGTTTGATTTATTGGATGATAATGCAGAGAGGGTGAAAGAGAGAGAGAGGATAGTCAGTATGCTGTTGTGTGGCCTGTTCTCTGGGCATAGGTACTGGTTTCATGCTAGGCTAGAATTCAGTCTTCACAGGTAAGAGCAAGCATGCAAATTAATGTTGAGTTTTGGAGTAAGATTCGTGCCAGTTTATAGTATAGAAAAGATCTAATGAGTTGATGTGGTGGACTTAACATCTAATTTTTCTTGAGCTACCTCTCTATACAGTTCAGATACAGGCAGCTTTTCTTAAGAAAAAGCTTTTGCTTGTCCCTTAATGGAGAGGGTGAAGTTCTGTGGTTCCTTGTTAAAAGCCTCTGTCCACATTCCACAGGAAATCTCTCTTAGTCTTGGCTGAGAATATGTCGATACATGCCTTTGTGTAAAAGCTCTGAAACTCTGCTATGACCATTAGGAGCTTGATTAGCAAAAGCAGAATCAAGCCCATTTCACCTTCTAGATGAAATTTCCCTTTCTTGTGTCTATATCATTTACCCATGCCCACTCTGAATTAGAATGGGAGCTAAGGGGAATCAGGTTTAAGCTCTTGCAATATGGGGGGTGGGGGGAGTGGAGGAGCCCTGGAGAAGCGAATTTACATGTACAGCAAGTTGTAATATGATGATGCCAATTTTAAAGTTCCTAGAGCTAAATGGGGGTAATCTGCCTTAGTCTTGCAAACTGAAGGCCGAGGGGTTTTTCCTCATTGTCACGTTTTGGATTGAATTCACAGTTCTCTGTTAAGTGTTATGAGTATTACATACTGTTAGCCGAAAATGAAGAGAAGAATCAGGAAGTGTGAAGATGCTTTTGTTTCAGGCAATGTTGTCTTTAAAAGGCTGCTAATGTACACAAAGTGGTGTTTTTATAAAATAACCAACAGAGCTGAATAAAGAAGCAAATCACTTGTCTGCTTTAAATGTTATGCTTATTACAAAATAAGAAGCAAACCGTGTGATCCTAAGCCCGCTTCCTCAGGACCAAACTTTATTTAATTCAGTGAGACTTCCCTCATGTAAAAAAGAAATCTATACATTGGAGGGGAAGTATGTTGTTTAAATGGAGTAGTGGTGTGGTGTAGTGGATGAGAGGATTAAACTAGGGCTCAGAAGACTTGGGTTCAAATTTATACTTAACCATGGAAACTCACTGGTGGGTGGCAGTGGTGAACCACTCCTTGAACAGCTCATATGCCTCAAAAACCCTATTAGGGGCTGCTATAATTTGGAAGTGATTTGATAGTGTGTAACAATTGTTTCAGTGAGTGCTAACAGGATGACTCTAGGAAATGAGTACAAGCTATGAAATCCTTAGAATATGGTACCCAACTTTCCCCCCTGTATCCTGAGTTATGTATGTTCGAGTGCACACACCCATCTGCCAGAGTAGTCCAACTAGTAAAGTAAAAAGTCAATTGCTCGCAAAATATTTTGGTTTTTTAAAAATTTGACTTGGATGAGATCAAAGGCCTGTATCTCATCCAGCATTCGGTTCCCACAGTGGCCAGCCACAGCACATACTTTGGACATGAGCATGGAAGGTTCCTCCTGCTTGGATTTTTTCTTAAACGGGCATACAGAAACGGAGGCCGACAGACAGTTAAACAACAAAGTGAATGAGTGTCAAATACGTATCTGTAAGGTGAATGTTTGGGAAACTTTCAGAAAAATAAATAAATGGTTGTGGGTTTTTTTAAGCCAATGGAAGAAGTTGGAGGAATAAAACAGCAGATGAGAGGAAAAGGGGTGGTGAAACATAAATTAGAATATGCACTCCTGTTTGCACTGGGTGTGAACAAACCAAGGTACGGTGTGGTTGCTATGTGCTGCCAAGTCCCTTCTGACTGATGGCAACCCTTATAGAGTTTTTCCAATATATGAGATGTTTAAGGAGTGGTTTGGCATTGCTGCCTTCCAGTAAATTTACATGGCTGAGGAGGGATTCAAAGCAAGGCCTCTTGAGTTCTTGCTGTCACGCTGTCCATTACACCATGCTGGTTCTGCAAACTGCCATAGCATTCCCTATCTGGGCTGAATTACTGGTTTGAGACACTACTAAGTTTGTACCTAATCACCGGCTCTTTGCCTTTCTCCAGCCCTCACTGTTTTGTAGGCCATGTTGGTATCAGAGTAAAGGACAAAGAGATTCTTGCAAGTAAAAGGGGTGAGAGGTTACAGTCCAGAGAGTGACTCAGAGCTAGTATGTTACAAGTAATATAGTTACCTGTCATTAATGTGGTTAATTTTGAGGGTAATGTTACAAAAGTTACATTTTAAAACTTTTATGATGAGTAGGAACAAAGTTACTCTCCAAGTGTGTAAGGAATAACATTTTCAAGTTACTTTCAAATGTTGCTTTGTCTTTGAAGCATTTCAGAATATTTTTTTCCAACTTTTAGATTGATCTCTTGTTAATACTACAGTGTTTTTTAAAAGTAGTGGAAAATAATGAAAAGTAATGAGTGATGCAGCAGACATTGCAGCTCATGTAATGTGTGGTCTAGTGGGCTACAGTCCAGGAAAGCTTATGCCAAATACAACTTGATAATTTTTAAGAAGAATCTGTGTTTTTGCTGCAACATTCTAGTGCAGTTTTGAAATTGTGTGATGCGTGATGACCAGGGATTACATTTAAACACTGTGCTGAATTACAGGAATGAATTACTTTTAAGAAGCAACTTCCAAGCCTCTGGAGTCAGTGTTACAAGAGGGAACCACAGAAGGCACACAAGGGTGACTGATAGTTCAGTGGAAAGAAGTTGCTGTGGGAAGCAGGAGATGTTGGTCTCATGGTGTACCTAGATAATATGAATGTGGCTACCACATGGAGAATGAACCTTTGGGATCTACTATTTGAAACTCACTGACTAGAACAGGCAGAAAGTAGGGCTGGAATGTTGATCTTACACTCCATAAGCTGCCACATCAACCATATCACCACAACAGTAAGCAGTGGGGAGGTTTATGACTGGGCTTTCAGAACGTTCTTGATTGCTTTTCTATTTATATGTATGTAAGCCACTTTGGGTATCTCTGGCTTGAAAAACTGTGTATAAATCATATAATAAATAAAATGAGAGGACTTGTGCCCTAGTACCCTAGCCATATAAATTGGAACTGAACAGCTTAGTCTAGAGATAACATTTCCCAGGTTAGACCTCTGGCAACAGGTACCAGGAGAGATCCAGCTGAAAACAGCCAAATACATAAAGTGTGTAAAAGGATGGGGAGTCAAAAACATTTCACTGCTGCAGTTCCACACAAAAACATAATGACGGGCTAAATCTGTAATAAAATTGGGTATTTTCTAAACCCAACTGTAGTACGTTCCCCCCCCCCCCCGGTGCTGTTGGGGGATACGTGAGGATAAGTGTGTACGTGTGTGCACCTGTGTGCCTGTACACAGTTATCACACACGTACGTATCTCTGACAGACTAAAATTAGTATGCTTTTCTGCACTCACTTTTTCCATCAACATTTAAACCACGTAGGGGACATCTATAGCATTGAACAAACATGTTTCAATAAAAGCTATGTTCAAATAAATATTTGAATTTGTTTGAATCAAATTGCTGTTGAAACAGAAGTATGTTTTGATGACTTTCTCTACAATTGAAATACTGCATTTCAAAAGCTGTTAAATATGGGGACTTACACCGCCTGTAGAATTAATACAACAATGTTGTATAGATGTGTTTGCTATATAAAAATTAAACATGCTAGATCCCAATTGACTTAAGTCACTGGAAAATTTTCTAAGCCAAGATATTCAGAGAAAGTCATATCACCACCAGAAAGAAACCAATCAGAGGGCCATGGTTTGATTCTGATAACTACATTTCAGTGCAGTCACATCATTCTCTTTTTTTCCCCTCAGCCATTCCTTACATTGAATCAGTTCATAGCTCCTCTTTTTTTAATGAGTATTCATTCACCTGACAGCAGTTTGGCATGTCTAACTTGGTTAGACACCAGTGCTGACCCAAAACATTTTGAAATCATATAATTATTGAGTTGGAAGGGGCCTATAAGGCCACTGAGTCCAGCCCCCTGCTCAATGCAGGAATTCAAATCAAAGCAGATCTGACAGATAGTTGTCCAATTTTTCCTTGAATGCCTCCAGTGTTGGAGGGCTCACCACCTCCCGAGGTAATTGGTTCCATTGTCATACTGTACTAACAGTTAAGAAGTTTTTCCTGCTATTCAGCCTAAATCTGGGTTCCTGTAGCTTGAGCCCATTATTACATGTCCTGCACTCTGGATACCACACTTCAAGAAAGATTCCAACAAATTGGAACAAGTTCTGAGGAGGGCAACAAAGATGATTCTCTATGGAAGGTTGCATTTGAAGTCTTGTCCCAGAGTTGCTTATGTTGGTAGTCCTGTAGGGTAGAAGACACTGTTTTTTTGTTTTTTTTTCCTGTTCCATGGCTTTTGGATATTTTGGATTCCAGCTTGCAGAATCCCTGAGACAGAATTCTGGGAATAGGAGCCCAAGAATACATGCCTAAAGAGGAATTTTCTGTACTTACATTGCTGTCCATGTGTTTCTTCATTGAAAAACCAGGAAATTGCCCCGGTGATTACTGAGAGCTGCAAGGATCTGTGGACGGGGTAGTCTTGATGCCTTTAGGCACTATAAAGAGAGCTTCTTCTGAAACTAACACCCATAAAGCCTTGTGGCTCCGAGGGAGCCTTGCGATTCTGAGGAATCATCAGGGCAATTCCCTTGTTTTTCAAAGGAGACAGAAATGAAGGTATGGAAAATCCTTCTGTGTACATCTCTTCTAGGGCTCCACACCTCCAAATTCTACTTGGGGGATTCTGAGTGAATTTGAGGAGTGAGAATCCAAAAAATCCAGACATCCCATCACTATTCACTTTGTTCTTGTTTAGTCGTTAAGTCGTGTCTGACTCATTGTGACCCCATGGACTAGAGCACGCCAGGCCCTCCTGTCTTCCACTGCCTCCCGGAATTGGGTCAAATTCATGTTGGTAGCTTCGATGACACTGTCCAGCCATCTCGTCCTCTGTCGTCCCCTTCTCCTCTTGCCTTCACACTTTCCCAACATCAGGGTCTTTTCCAGGGAGTCTTCTCTTCTCATGAGATGGCCAAAGTATTGGAGCCTCAGCTTCAGGATCTGTTCTTCCAGTGAGCACTCAGGGTTGATTTCCTTCAGAACGGATAGGTTTGATCTCCTTGCAGTCCAGGGGACACTCAAGAGTCTCCTCCAGCACCACAATTCAAAAGCATCAATTCTTCGGCGGTCAGCCTTCTTTATGGTCCAGCTCTCACTTCCATACATCGCTACTGGAAAAACCATAGCTTTGACTATGCGGACCTTTGTCGGCAAGGTGATGTCTCTGCTTTTTAAGACGCTGTCTAGGTTTGTCATCGCTTTCCTCCCAAGAAGCAGGCGTCTTTTAATTTCGTGGCTGCTGTCACCATCATGGAGTGATCATGGAGCCCAAGAAAGTAAAATCTGTCACTGCTTCCATATCGTCCCCTTCTATTTGCCAGGAGGTGATGGGACCAGTGGCCATGATCTTAGTTTTTTTGATGTTGAGCTTCAGACCATTTTTTGCACTCTCCTCTTTCACCCTCATTAAGAGGTTCTTTAATTCCTCCTCATTTTCTGCCACCAGAGTGGTATCATCTGCATATCTGAGGTTGGTGATATTTCTTCCGGCAATCTTAATTCCGGCTTGGGATTCATCCAGTCCAGCCTTTCGCATGATGTATTCTGCATATAAGTTAAATAAGCAGGGGGACAATATACAGCCTTGTCGTATTCCTTTCCCAATTTTGAACCAATCAGTTGTTCCATATCCAGTTCTTACTGTTGCTTCCTGTCCCACATATAGATTTCTCAGGAGGTAGATAAGGTGATCAGGCACTCCCATTTCTTTAAGGACTTGCCATAGTTTGCTGTGGTCCACACAGTCAAAGGCTTTTGCATAGTCAATGAAGCAGAAGTAGATGTTTTTCTGGAACTCTCTGGCTTTCTCCGTAACCCAGCTAATGTTAGTAATTTGGTCTCTAGTTCCTCTGCCCCTTTGAAATCCAGCTTGTACTTCTGGGAGTTCTCAGTCCACATACTGCTGAAGCCTACCTTGTAGGATTTTGAGCATAACCTTGCTAGTGTGTGAAATGAGTGCAATTGTACGGTAGTTGGAGCATTCTTTGGCACTGCCCTTCTTTGGGACTGGGATGTAGACTGATCTTTTCCAATCCTCTGGCCACTGCTGAGTTTTCCAAACTTGCTGGCATATTGAGTGTAGCACCTTAACAGCGTCATCTTTTAAGATTTTAAATAGTTCAACTGGAATGCCATCACCTCCATTGGCCTTGTTGTTAGCCATGCTTTCTAAGGCCCACTTGACTTCACTCTCCAGGATGTCTGGCTCAAGGTCAGCAACCACACTATCTGGGTTGTCCGGGACATCCAGATCTTTCTGGTATAAATCTTCTGTGTATTATTGCCACCTCTTCTTGATGTCTTTTGCTTCTGTTACGTCCCTACCATTTTTGTCCTTTATCATGTCCATCTTTGCACAAAATGTTCCTTTAATATCTCCAATTTTCTTGAAGAGATCTCTGGTTTTTCCCTTTCTATTATTTCCCTCTATTTCTTTGCACTGTTCATTTAAGAAGGCCCTCTTGTCTCTCCTTGCTATTCTTTGGAAGTCTGCATTCCATTTTCTGTAACTTTCCCTATCTCTCTTGCATTTTGTTTCCCTTCTCTGCTATTTGTAAGGCCTCGTTGGACAGCCACTTTGCTTTCTTGCATTTCCTTTTCTTTGGGATGGTTTTTATCGCTGCCTCCTGTACAATGTTACAAGCCTCCATCCACAGTTCTTCAGGCATTCTGTCCACCAAATCTAGTTCCTTAAATCTGTTCTTCACTTCCACTGTGTATTCATAAGGGATTTGGTTTAGATTATACCTGACTAGCCCAGTGGTTTTTCCTACTTTCTTCAGTTTAAGCTTGAATTTTGCTATAAGAAGCTGATGATCAGAGCCACAATCAGCTCCAGGTCTTGTTTTTACTGACTGTATAGAGCTTCTCCATCTTTGGCTGCAGAGAATATAATCAATCTGATTTCGGTATTGCCCATCTGGTGATGTCCATATGTAGAGTCGCCTCTTGTGTTGTTGGAAAAGAGTGTTTGTGATGACCAACTTGTTCTCTTGACAAAACTCGATTAGCCTTTGCCCTGCTTCGTTTTGAACTCCAAGGCCAAACTTACCTGTTGTTCCTTTTATCTCTTGACTCCCTACTTTAGCATTCCAATCCCTTATAATGAGAAGAACATCATTCTTTGGTGGAATTCTCTTGCAGCTGATGTAACTCAAGTTCAGGATTTGAAAAAGTACACTTTTAAAAAAAAGAATGTTTATAGCGGAAGATTTTTTTGCTAAGAAAGTAAAGGAAATATATACATTATGTTTTATATCATAGTACAGCACCTGCCTGGCTCAAATGTTGCAATTTCAATTTTTGTTTTAAAGGATTTGCCCTCATATTTTCTTCCAGAAGGGATTCTGGTAACAGCTAATAAAAATGTCAGAAGCACCCAGTAAAAAGAGTGTTTTGGACTGGAGCTCTGTGGTAGACTATGTTCTAATTAGATTATGTTCTAATTAGATTATGTTCTAATTCTGGTGTAAATTTAGTTTGTTTTATGAAGAATGGCCAGAGCCCTGTGGTGTTTGTGTATAGTTTGTAAGTTGTTGCAGCCAATTACAGATAATTGACAAGATGCAGGGTCATGTCTTGATCCCATGCCTGCTCACTAATCATTTGTGCCCCACAATTAGCTACAATTAGCCACAGCAAGCTGTCAAAACACCAGTAGGATTCTGGCCGATAACACACAAAGGGAAGGAATCCTATGCAACTTTTTTTTCTACTGGCTTAACTATATTGGGTCATTTTGTTCTGACTTGTTTTGTTTTCCTCACAGCCTATATCTAAATAAGGATGTTTTCCATGTGGCTTCAACTTTGTTCTTGAGATGATGATTGCAGTGCTTACTTTTCCAAGTTTATGCTTTTCAGAAACTCTATGGGCCAGAGTAAAAGTTCTTCTCCTAGTGATTATTTATGCATCCCAGGACACAGGATCTTTTATTCTTCACATTTCTAACTAGGAAAATAATCCTTGCTTACTCGGACATGAAATTGTAGAGATATTTTGCATATAGTCATTTGCCGAGGGCGATTTTGTATTTTTCTTGGAGGAATTCAATGCATCATTCATAGTGACATGTAAAAATAAAAATCTTACTAGTGTTTGTGTGCACTTGAGCCAGAATGAAGGGAAGGGGCAGCACAATCCCCTGATCCTCAGTGGGCTCCTTGCTTGTACTTTCCTGCTTTTAACTCTTCAACATACATTTACATCACAGGTTGAAGAAAGCACAGAGTTTGCTGTTCTGGAATAACAGGTTGTTGAGAGAAACTACATTTAATTGAGTTTGTGCATTGTCAGCACCTCAATTTGACATTGATGGAATGGTAAGATAACTGGCAAGGAAATAAACAAAAGCTACCAGTGATTGTTAGAAGGAATGGCCTTTGTGCATTTTGCACACACCCTTTACAGAACTCAGGGCACCTAGATGTCATCAAAAATGAAACAGGAATGCCCTTCATTTTCAGCTTTCAGATTGGCCTCCACTAATTAATCTGCTGATATAAAGAGATGAAAACTAGCAGCCATAGTTGCTGAATTTTAAAAGCTCAGAATTCTCATATGCAGCCTTGAGTACAGAAACAAGCCTGCCTGTTTAGGCTGCTCCATTGGATCTGAATGCTTTGAATTAAGGGACTGCATTCAGATCTACTACTACTACTACTACTACTACAATCTTAGAACTGCAGAGCTGGAAGGGACCCAGATCATTGAGTCCGGGCCCTGTCAAGGAGGCCCAGTGGGGAATCAAGCTCTCAACTGGACACCTAAACCACTGAGCTATCCAGCCTTTAATATTAGCAGATCAGACAAAGTAAGCAAGCATCTTAAACACTGTATGTATGTATGCGTGTATGTATGTATGTATGTATGTATGTATGTATGTATGTATGTATGTATGATACAGATAATTTATAGCAAAGTGAGACATAATGGCTCAAGATTTATTGTGCTATGAAGGCCAGCGTGCAGTGCACTGTGGAACTGATTAACCTAAAACCATTGGCATTAATTCCTAAGATGCTTTTATTTCCAGTATCAGCCTCAGAGATATGTGTTCTAAAAAATGGTATTTCCTTGATGGCACACATTGTTCTTTAATGTTTTGATAATTGCCTGTTGTTGTTTGTTTAGTCGTTTAGTCGTGTCCGACTCTTCGTGACCCCATGGACCAGAGCACGCCAGGCCCTCCTGTCTTCCACTGCCTCCCGGAGTTTGGTCAAATTCATGTTGGTAGCTTCGATGACACTGTCCAACCATCTCATCCTCTGTCGTCCCCTTCTCCTCTTGCCTTAACACTTTCCCAACATCAGGGTCTTTTCCAGGGAGTCTTCTCTAATTGCCTAGCAGCCCTTTTATAGAATAAGCCACGAAGAAATGATGTACAAAATGATGTTTGTACAAGAGGGGCTTCAATAGGAACCATTCCATTCCAGATAATTGAAATATAGCTTGATGAAAACTACTTTTTGACACATTTAAATGTGCTCTAGCACTTGTAAAATCCTTGGTAGTGTCAATACTTTTTTTCTGATAGCACATAAATTTGGTGGCAGACTTGGCGATCTGTAACGGTTTTAAGGTATCGTTTGTACAAGCAAACCTGATTCTGTGAATGACAAGAATCTTCATTAAGACTGAGTGCACTTTTACTAAGAGTTGGTCTGTAGTACATGATTATAGCAGTGTGGTGCCACTTGAACTGCCATGGCTCCCTCCTATGGGATGCTGGGATTTGTAGTTTGGCGAGGTACTTAGACTTCTCTGCTGTAGGAGAGAGGCATACTATTAGCTCTATGGTGAGGATGCTACATAATTTCACTGGTCTCCAAATTCTAGGATGCCATAGGAGTTACAGTGGTATCAAACTGGTATAATTATGTATGTAAGTGCAGACTGAAAGACTCTCAAGGCAACATGCTTGCAGTCTGTTGGAGGGGCAACCTGGGTTGAGCTGTAATTGCTCTTCCCATCAGCTGCTTTTTCCACAAGCCATTCAGCAGTCAGAGAAGGACAGCACTGTGTAGTGCTGCTGCCCACTATACCAGCCTCCAGTTCCCTCTTGGGTGGGTGGGTTTCTTGTCTTCAGAATCCAAGAGATTGATTTGCTTTTCCCTTCTGCTGTGCAGGTTAGCATGACAGTAAAAAATAATAATCTGAAAAACAAATACTTTCTCACTTCTTGTTCATGGGGTTTCAAGCCCTAACTGTTCAAGCGCTCCTTTACTTGTAAAAACGGTGTTGATGCTACACACAAATAGAATGCCTGAACAGAGTTAGGGCTACTATCTTGTTTGTTTTTGTTTCCCAGTTTGGTGGCCCGCAGGTCTGTCTCTCAACAAGGCGATGATTGATTCTGCTTGTTTACAGTCCCTTCAGTACCCAATGTTCTTTGCTTGGTTGTCAGCAAAGCGTAAGGGGTAAAATAGCAGAACCTCATAATTTAAGAAGGACCTAAGTGGGAAAGATTTGTTTGTATGGCCAGCAAATTATTAGCAGATGTACTTGTATATTTTCTTCTATGTTTTTTTTTCCTTTTGCAATTAAGGCAGAACATTTGAGAAGAACTAGCTCAGAGTTTATGAAGTACAAGGCAGTGATAGGTTTTTGCTGATTCAGGCCAGCAGTTCTAAGAAATGAAAAAGAAAGGTCTGTTCTCTTGGATAGTAATGCTTCTGTGGAGAGGTTTTGGTTTGGTTTTTGCGTCTTTAATAGGCTTTGATGCCACATGTGCACTTATTCACTAGCTGGAACTTTCTGTCAGGTTCTGATCAAGTTCTACCCCCTCATTTTCTCCCCCCCCCTCACTGTTTCGAACAGACTGAATGCAGGTTGCAGGAAAACTAGTTTTACTTCCTATATTGGCATTTGGAATTTTTCTGAAGCTTATGCAGTCCTCTTGTAATATATATTTCTTTTGTTCCACATACTTATTTTTGTTGACTTTTGCTCCAAATATTTTCTTTTAAGGTCCTCTTTTAGCTCTATCAATCAAGTTTTGAACTATTTTGTGTTTTTAAATTATCTGTGACCAGCAGGTGGCAGTAGAAATCATACACAACTGCATTCCTCTTAGCTTTTATTTTTCATATTCTCCATATTCTAATTGCAGAGGTGGAAAATACATAAAATTCCTTTTTGATGTTCCCCTTGTTGGAAAGGCTTCAGATATCTCCCTAAAAATAGCATACATCTGTGAAAAATGCAACATGAAATCCTTGGAAATTGATACAGTACTAACTTTGGTTTCCTTTTTTTTCTCCCTGAGAGAAATAATCCTGAAAAACAAATTAGCAGAGTTACTTATTAAGAAGGTATGTACTGTCCATGGTGAGGTTTCTGGAACAAGATGTCTTGCTAAAGTAGCCATTCTTGCTGTCAGATATGAATTCACTATGCTGTCTGAACTTAACCTGTCCTGCTCCACATGACTTGCCTGTATTCAATTAATTAGAATCAACTTAGTTTTTGAGCTACTTTCTTCAAGTTAAAGAAGCTGAAGAGCTTGTAAACTTTCTGGTAAAGGGCAAAGATCTTTGTCCGCAATGCAATTTGTCCTCCTGACATTACAGATTCTGTGATTTTGCATTGGCTGAAACTATGTTGTGGTTTAGTCACACTGGCATAAGCGAAGGGTGACAGCTGACTCACAGTTCCAGAAGACAGTATACGCTGGATTATTTTTTTAAAAAATAATGAATGGCCATCACAACTGAGATGTTTGGGCTAGATTGCCTTGGGTGTATGTTACTGCCTTATAGAATAGATCTGTATTGGCCCTTTTGTAGGAACTAAATGTTATTGGATCACGGAAAAATTCATGCATCACATGTTATGAGTTGGCAAACTCAGGGCACTTGGAGGCCAAATTTGTGCCCCCAGGTTTCTCCATAGGCCACACAGAGCCTAGAAATGGCTGCTGGTTTGGGCCATTTTTATAGAGAAAAAAGGTGAAGAGGAAGTGCCCCAGTGAACACGTTCAGTTTTGTTTTGTTTTTATTTTTTGAGAGGGGGATGTCTTGGGGACATGCAGGCCCCAAGGTAAAAGCGGGAATTTTTGCGCAGACCGAAAATCTCATGAATACCTGCACTGACATTTGTCCATCATTAACCATTATTTCTTCTACAAAGATGGCTTCCTGCCATACCACTATCTTTGGTCACATTGGATAGATGAAATACTGCCCCCTCTGCAGTTTCTCTCAGGCATCTGGCTGGTGCTTGGAAACAGGGTGATGGATATGATGAGCTCTCAGATTCACCCATTAGGACTCGGACACATGCTAGAGGCAATCGGACCAGTGTTTTGGTTGAAGGATGACTGTGTGGGAAAAGAGCTACCATTTGCCCTCCTTGAAAGGCTGACTAGGAGAACGAGTCAAAACGATTTAACTAAAAGATGGCTTTGTACCTCAGGCTTGTATTCATTTTCATGGTGTTCCATGCAGAGCTTGGAAAGGTTGCCTTTTTGTTAGTGCTCATATTGACTAGAGGATTCTGGGCACTGTAGTCCACAGAAGTAACTGTTCCAATTCCTGGTTCTATGACATGAAGAAAAATGTACACATACATGAAGGGTTAATGGCTCTTGCTCTAAAATCATGGCTCTACATACCACTGGGGGAAGGAAAAAATAAAAATAGGCCTGCCATTTTACTTTTTTATCTTTCTCCTTCTTGCAGCTAAATAATCTTCTTAAAATAGCAGTCATTGAAAGGCTGTATGCTTTTTCTCTCAGACAAACTGATGGTTAACAGATGTGCTTGGGTTTTGTATACTCTGCTATGTGAGGCTTGCTAAAGTTGAAAGGGGTGCCTATCGGCCATGATTGATACCGTTGTCATTTCTGAAGATAAAAAGGGAACTAAGCATGTACACGATAAAAATTAACATTCCTCAATGCAGCCCCCGACTTTTATGGACCTTCCTTTGGACTCTTGTTTTCTCAGATTTCAAATTCTTCGTAAGGTTAGCCTAACTTTAAGTTTGAAATGTCTTTAAGTGAATTTTATCTGCCTCCTCCCTTTTTTTGGTTTTATCTCGTTTATATTATTGGGGAGAGAGATCTGCTAGTGAATTTTTTTAGCACATTTAATTATTATATATACACAGAGAAGTTTAACATAAATCAGTAGGAACCCTGTCTTTGGGCAAGTCTTAGATAGAAATTCTGAATACTTAAAATTCACCTTAGTTGAAATGCAGAGGATGATTTTAAAAGACCCTCCAACCATATGAATTTGGGACAGGGGGCATTTTGCACCGTTGGAGGGGTGACCTTATTAAGTCCTGATTAATATTAAAAGGTAGCCTTTCTTCTTAATAAATATTGCTGAGATAAAGCTCTAAAGCCAAACTTTCTTTCCCTTAAGCTTTACAAATAGAAGATAAGTCTGTTCCCCAGCAGGCTCAGCTTTTGGTTGGAGAAACTGTATTATTGTAATGTAGGAGCAGCTATTAAGAGTCTTGCTAGCTTGTTCAAAGAAATGTGTGAGATTAATTTTTTTTTCATGCTTTTCACTTTGGATTCCTCAGATTCTTTTAGAGGAAGAGAAACTAGTTTCAGGTGTCTTTGCATGGAATGAATGTGTTGCAAAGTAAATGCACATTTGTTAGACACCCCCTCCCCCACCATTCTTCCTGCATAGTTATGTACTTGTGTTTCTGAGAACATTTACCACACATTGGGATATGCAATGTATTCAAGGTAGCATGTGGATTGGTGGTGGGATTGCTGTGTAATACTGATGATGATGACAACAACAATGATTATGATACCAACAGTGATAATCATAGACTTCTAACCTGTCCTATGTGAGCTCAGGGTAGCAAACAAGGTGACTACATAAGCATCACAGGGTTTTTTTAAGTCATATGTTGAGTGTGTGAACATGACTGAAACTGTATTTTTCCAGATCCAGGTACATTTTTTCTGCTAGCTCTCTCCAAAGTGAATGTGTAAGTTCTGTTCTATATTCCTTCCATCGTTATTAAAATAGGTCTTTATGATCTTCTGATTTCTTCAAATCTTCAAGACTGCTTTTATGTTCATGCAGAATTACTAATTGGAACTGTAAGGGCAACGTTCCTTATCTGAAGTTTGATCTTGAAATGAACTAATGAAGATGCCTCTGGGTACTTAGGCTAGGTTCTAGCATGATTTTTTAAACATTATTTTTTAAAGGAAGGGCAGTCTTTCTCCTAGATGTAGATGGTAGCGATTACTGGACATATGCTTAGGTTTTGAGATAAATATGATAAAAATTGTTTATCACTAAGAAAACATATCTGTTTGCTTTGAGCAACTCTACACACAGATTCTAAGCTGAATTATGAAGAACTGTTTAGCAAAAGCTAGACTGGTTGTGAGATCTTTTTGAAGCTTGTATTTTTCTGTGATGTAGCGTTATCAAGTCTATATAAATGCTAGCACTTAAGATTATGTTTCACAAACACACTTGTATCTCTACATTGCCATGAGAGCACATTTTACTTTGGGATCACAAGCTGTCATAACCTATTTGGGCAAATACTTTGGGATATTGGTTTATGCATACAAGCAAGCACACACCATAAAACAGTGGAGGCTAGTTTGGCTTCAGTCTTATAAATACTTTATTTTTTACTTATTGGTAATGTTTAGATTTCTTTTATGCAGCTTCAATTTCATTATTAAATATTAGATATATTTCCCATTAAGTTAATATTTCTTTTTAAAGATAAAAGAAGGGCAGAATCTTGGTAATGCTGTATTTTCAAAAAGAAAAAAAAATGAAACTTGTAATGAAAATGCAATAGGATTAGGAGATTTTCTCCATATAGATCCTTGAAGGAGGCAGACATGCAATATGTATTATGTCCTGTCAAATCATATCTGACTTATGGTGATCCTGATAAGGTTTTTCCAGTATGTTAGATATTTTAAGGAGTGGTTTTACCATTGCCACCTCCTCAATGAGTTTTTGGAGTCTTAATCTGTCACTCTGTCCACTGACTGTATTGGCTTTCAGACGTGCATAGTAACTGAAGCTTCTGTACATGACTATGACGGTATTTTGATTGGATGATATTTTTATTATTACTAATAGTAATCATGTGCCATCAAATCAATTCTGACCTATGGCAACCCTTTTCAGGGTTTTCCAGGTAGAGAATACTCAGAAGTGGATTAACATTCCCTGCTTTGGGCGGCACCCTGGGACTGCACAGCTTGCCCAAGGCCACACACGCTGGCTGTTCTACCAGGAGGCACAGTGGGGAACCAAACTCCCAACCTCTGGCTCTGCAGCCAGATACCTGGGCCACTGACTTATCCAAACAGCTAATATTTTTATCAGATCACTGAAATGTTACAAAGAGAGAAAGACCTCAAAATGAATACATATGTCGCCTCAGATAACCTCTACCTCATGTGGAATCTGAACTTCATTTCGCCCTGTTGGCATTCTGACTTTCTGAGCCATGGGCATTACATCTAGACTAGCTTTGAATTAATTGTCATCCACCCATATTTTATACCATCTTTCCTTGATGAACCTGAACACTAATTTTATTTGTAACATTTTAGTGATCCAATTAAAAATATGTTTGTATTTTTGAGTGTGAAAATGGTCAAAGCTGTTTTAGGGCCATAATTGGCCATTTACAGATTATTTAAGGGAGACCCAGGGCCTTTTAATGTCAAAATTTAGAATTAGGAAGTGACCAGTCATAACTGGCTACTTTCACATTTATTTTATTTTTATTTATTTATTTATTTATTTATTTAGGTGGGGTGTTGGGCTGCATGCGGCTTGTGGAACACAATTTACATATGTTAACTGTGTTCTGCTTTTATTTGAAATGTACATGCTTAGATATTCTTTTACTCATTGGAGAGAGGCAGTGTAAAAATATTTTTTTTAATTTTTATTTTCTTACCTGGAAGCTAGAAGCTCTGAACTTGGGAAATTATCTTCTACCCAATTTGGTTGTTCAAGACAAACTCACGGCTTCAGTGAATGAGTGTTGTTTGGAGCTTCTGCCAAACAGTGACGTCAATAAGCCTTAAATTTTTTTCAATGGAAGAGCAGTAGAACAATGTATTAAAACATATATCAAGAATGTTTGTGCCAGCTACTGTTTGTCACTTCTGCTGTGGTAGATCAAATGATGGCTGCTGCTTCCTTATTTGTAATACAGTTTTAGATCTAACAATTCCTCCACATTCCTCCATGGATTATGGACATGGTCAGTTTGCCCAGTCATTCATTATGAATGATGATTTGGAATCACAGATGGTCTCCTAAATGGTTAAAATGCTTAGTTGGGCTGGTGTTTCTGTTCATTCCTTGCAAGGGGGAGGTTAGGTTCTCTTGCCCAGTACCTGACCTTTCAAAGTAAACATTAAAGGAACTTTATTGTGTTTGAAACGTTTCCTTTTGCCTCTCCCGGCTGGGAAATATTGCCCAATAGATTCAAGCTAACAAAGGATTTTGTTGTGGAAAGTGCAGAGAAAGAGTGGTGGAGCAGTCTGCTTGTGTGTGTTTGTAGACAGACAGATTTAGTCTGATTTTTTTAGGGCAAAGGTCTTTTCTATTTGCAGGAATCAGCTGCTTTTTAAAAGTTTAATATTCTACCACTTTGACTCATAGCAAAACCTGAGTGAAAAGTTTCAGAGAGAGAATCAACCAGTGGATTTAATCTTTTCAATTTGTAGCCTGTGTAACCTATGTTCTTTCTCATCTTTTTGGTAAAACTGCAGTCACTTACAGAGCGGGTGTTAAGTTTTGTTGCCGTGGAGTCCATTTATCCCTCTGTTAGGAGGCAGAAATGAAAACAAAATTGAAGGTGGCTGTGGAGTGAGCTAGCTTTGAATTCTAGAGAAGGTGTAGGAGATTGGAGGGCGTTGCCAGTCAGCTTTGCTTTAGGATTCAATCTCTGAAGTGTGTTACTGGAAATAGCGAATAGCTAAAAATGGGTGGGTACAGAATAAAGACCCCAGTTGTTAACAGTTATAAAAATGATATAGTTTCTCAATTAGACTTGGGTCTCCTGTGGAGTTGTATTTTCTGTGTACGCAGTGTTGCTTTTCTGTGAAGGGAGAGGTGCGAGGCAGATAGAGTGGAACCACTCATTTGACATATCACAGTTTTGTTATGCCTCTGTCTTATTCTAGTATGCTCATGTACACACACAAACACATATACCTGACAGCTGGTTAGTTACGGGTGGTTGTATGATACCTCCTAATGAAATAACATTTCTGTCTGTGGTGACGTCATATTGTAGGAACATTTTGTGCCTGTAATAGGAGATGTAGAGTACATGGGACCTGCCACAAAGCATCATAATGGATCCTATCACGTAAGAGGGCTCTCTTCATCAGGGCTGTAGGAAGCTTGGAAATTCAAGCCCTCTGAGTGAGTGAAGATCCAAAAGGAGGAAAGGGTGATGGCAATGGTGGGAAAAAGTGGTGGTTTTTTGTTTGTTTGTTTGTTTTGGACCATTATTGCCAGAATACCCAGCCAGCACAGCCAGTGTGGCTTCTGGGAATTGTAGCAGAAACAAGTAATGTTTGTTGTCTCTGGGTAATAGATACCTTGTCTTCACATTTGTCCGCTACAGCCTTCTCCTGTTGTCCTACATAATATTATGGGACAGTTACTGTCGTTCCCAACAGAATGGATTTAATTTAAATCAAATTAATTTTAAGCTTGATTTAATCTTGTTTCAAACCACCAGTGATGTTATTCCCTCTTCCAAAAAGTGTATTCTTGCTTGATATAACCTTAATTTTTTAAAACAAATCCAAATCTCTTGGCTCATATAGATTTCATTTCTGATAATCCTTTATTCGTGGACAGTTCTGTCTCTGAAACTACTTTTCAGGCAGAGAGGTAAGGGCTTGACTCTGTCTACACAAAGTTGCAGAGAGACTAGGGTTGATACTCTGAAGAAATTGGTAGCACTCAAGAAAATTATTGAAACTCATCCTAGAGATTTTAAGAAAGCTTCCAAGAATTTCCAACTTATCGGGGAATGAGTGAGAGAGGGAGGAAGGGAGAGTGGGAGGAGAGACTCCAGGAATAACTTCAGAGAGAGCTGGAAAATAGGGCTGATTAGGTCTGTTGTTTCTCATTTCCATATGTTGCTGCTGTTAATAAGAATGTATCTCTGGGAAACAGAAGCCCAGTTTAAGAACTGGAGAATTTTCTGATAATGCCTTCTAAATTAAGTACACTTAATTTAATTTAATGTGTGATGTGCTGTCAAGTTGGAACCAGCTTACAGCAACCATAATAGGACTTTCTAGGTAAGTGAGATATTTGTGGTTTTACCAATTCCAGTCCACAGTGAGTTTCCGTGGCCAAGTGGAGATTCTAGTTCATCACTCTATCCAGTAGTACACCACACTGGGAATCAAATAAGTACTAGAGAATGATATTTGCTAAAATGGGTAAATTGAGGAAGTTGAAAGATTAACCTAAATATTTTCTCCAGAAGCCTATGGAACTACACGAATTTGGGCCTGAATTTAAAAGCTTTTTAAAAAGTTTTGAATGACAAGAACATTTGTGTTTTATAAAACAGAATTAGAATCAGTAATCACTGTTCCATAATGAAACTTTAGAGCTATCTCATATTTTAAATTAAAACCACAGGCTTTTAGAAACAAAATTAGTTTAACAACAGCAACAACAAAAACTGATCAAAATTTAAAAAATCTAACTTAACTATTTTTATTGTTTAAAAGTCATTGGTCAGAATCCCATTGCAATGTACGCTGGTCCTAAGCTCAACAGTGTAAATCATAATGGCAAATTGCTACTAGTTTAGGAGTTGCCACTTGTAGTCCTCACTGCGTGGCACCTCATGCGACTAGTGGGGTGAGAACCACAGTTCTCTTGGCCACAGAATCTGTGGGTTTTTTTAAAGCATGCTCAGCTGGGGCTTTAAGAACTGGCTTGGAGCCCCACCCTCAGTGGCCCTAGTTTTGCTCTTCCTCTGCCTTCCTCTGCCAGAGTCCCAACCAGTTTCTCTACCAGGAGGTGTTGCTTCTCTTTAGGAAAAGAACTGTATGACATTCTGAAGAGATCACCTTTAACTCTCTTTTTTTCTGGTTGCAAAAACCATTAATTAGACCTTCCCTGACTTACACATGGTTAATAATCTTGGACGCATACTCTTACCCCAGCAAATTTTCTATGTGCGTAGAAGTGCAATGAAAAACCTGTTGCAATTAGTTCTTTTTAGACAGATATATGCCAAGCTGATTGCATAATAATGGCTAGGTTCTGCATTCCCTTCATGCCTTTGTAATCTTACTGGTATATCTTGGCACATATTTCAAGCTAGTCATTTAGAGGTTTGGCTTGACTAGCCAGCTGTCTGGAAATACTGTTCTGCTGTGGACACATGTAATCCGCCTGTCATTTAAAAAAAGATTGCTCATCATAGATAAGTTGAAAGGTAGGTCACTGAATGAGAAACAGTAGATCACATGCATTTCTTTGTAGCTGTGCTCATAATTTGGCATGCTTTGGTCCTGAAATCAGTGAGACTTTTGAAAGCAATTAGCAGATTAAAGCAGTTTATAAGTAACTTTCAAAGTTACTAGTTTATAGATTGCAACAGACTCATAGATAGCTTGGGGGCAGCGTGGCAGATATTTACCACTCTTAGCCAGCAAAGGGTAGGTGGAAAGAGAATAACTTTTTTTTCAGAATAACTCCATGGCTGGTGTATATATGGTTTAGCATAGCGTTCATTAATTTCTGCTACTTTGGTGTCTTTTTTTCTTTTTTGCATTGCTGATACACACAACTGCATTATAAAACATGATGAGCAAGGGAAGGGATACAGCCACACATTAACATTCCCTGCTTGTGCTTGCGTGCATTGGTACACTGCATGGGGATGAGTGGGATAGACGATCATGGGTGAAGAAAAGGAAGAGAAAGTTGGAGAAAGCTGCCTGTGTGCAGCAGCTTAAATTCATCAATGAAAATGGAAGGAAGAATAGTGAACTGCTAATGCATTAGTACCGTTGTGTAAGCTAGGTAACTTCTGCTCACACAATCTGTGGAAAAATATCACGGAACATTGGATCCCTTTTTTTCTTGTTTGTTTTTAATTTCAAAGCCAGTTGTGATCAGGTAATGGAAGTGTTCAAGTTCCAAACCTGCTTGGCCAGCACCTCCTGTCTTTCATTTGAAAAGCACTGGGGAGAAATAAATTCCAGCTTTGGAAGCATTCTCCGAAGAAGAAGGATTTTTTCTCACTTCCTCTGGGATTCATGGCTATATTTGTACATGGCAGGAATGCTCGAATCTGTCGTGTCCTGCTCAAACTGCCAGCATCTAGTTGATTAAACTGATGATTATAGCAGGCATCCTGTAATGAACCTGTTGAGATTGCCTAGTATTACTTGATTCTCACCACTGGTTGACTTGCAAGCATTTTTCCACATTAGAGGAAAAAACGGTCATTGCAATACAGCCCTTGATCTTTATCTGCTAAAAACAAAGTTATTGGCTGGGTTGGTATTTTTCCATTAGCTGAAACAGCAAATGGGACACTGTGTTTTCTTTGGGCCAAATATTCAGCTTTGCCACTCAACAATTCTGGAGTGAAAAGACTTGTTTTCACTTTGGATAAACATCTCTCCTGTAGCATGGGCTCTGCTCTTGTTTGCTAGCAGTCCCTAATATTGAAACTGTGCCAACCCATATCTAAAGTTATTTTTGAGATGTATCCATAATCTCCCATCCCCCACTGCCACCCCCGCCAAACACAGCTCAAGTGAAGCACTAATGAATAGATTGACTGTCTGCTAGGAAACCCTGACCACATGTACTGTGGCTTAATCCATTTAGTAATTTTCCATCGGTAGTTAAAATCAGTCAGAGTAAGTTACACAAACGGGTTCCTCCCATCACACTGTTTAATTATGGTTTTATTAGAGGCTGAAAATGTTGGAGCAGAAAGAGAAATTGCAATTAGAAGACATGTGTGCGTGATGTGTGAGGAAAATAGGCTTTATTTCTTGCCGTGTGGAAAGAGATTTCTTTCTTTCTGTCTGTCTTTTCCTGAATGGGTAAAAAGCTCTATGTTTAAGCTGAAAAGAAAATTCCATCTAACTTTATTTGTAGATAATTACCTAGACATTTTAAGGTAATTCTTCTCTTTTGGAATATGAAATGTTTAAGTAGGTGTTTTTGATTTGTCTTTGAAACTTAGTGGGGTTTTTTTTAAAGAGATTTATATCACAGAGAACATTTATAGCACTTACAAACTCATGTGTGTTTCATGTGTTTCCATATTTTTGGCAGTGAGGCTTCTTATAAGAATAATGTAAATCAGGTATGACTAAACTTTGCCTTCTGTACTCAGCTCACTGCATCCTTCTGATTCAGTATCATTTCCAGTGTTGCTGTGATGCTAGTAAGCCTTGCCTTGAGTCACTGAATTGTAGAGCTGGAATGGACCACTAAGGGTCATCACCTCCACCCCCTACTGAAGGAGGAAATCCCTGACAGATGGCTGTCCAACTTTTGTTTAAAAACCTTCAGTGAAGGAGAATCCAGCATCTTTCAAGGTAGTTTATTCCACTGTTGAATAGCTCTAATTGAAATTCTTCTTAAAGTTAAGGAAAACTTTATATTCTCATAATTTGAATCTATTGCTTTGAGTCCTGCCCTCTGGGTTTATAAAAATAAGCTTGCTTTCTCTTCCATATGACAGCTGCTCAAATACTTGAAGATGGCTACCATACTGGATCTCAGTTGTATGACAATTTGCAAGCTAAACGTGTCAAGATCCCTCAACCGTTCCTTATAAGATTTGGTTTCTAGATCCTTTACTATCTTAGTCACCTTCCTCTGGACATATTGCAGCTTGTTGAAAGCTGAAAATGAACATGGTAACCCAGCTGAAGTCTGAGCAAAGCAGAATAAAGTGGTGCTATTATTTCCCTTGATCTGGATGTGTGGATTCACATCACACTGTTGACTCATATTTGGTTTGTGGTCTACTAAGACTCATAGATACTTTTCACACATACTACTGGCAAGCCAGGTGTCATCCATTCTGAATTTAGAACTCTATGCTTTTCCCCTGTTGAAATCCATTCCGTTTGTTCTGGCCTAGTTCTCTAATCTGACAAGTAATCTTAAATCTGATTCTGTCTTCTGAGACATTAGATGATTGTCTCAGTTTGGCGTCATCCACAGATTTGATAAGCATCGTCCTACTTCTTCATCCAAGTCATTTTTGTAAATGTTGAACAACCCAGAGCTCAGGACAGAACCCTGTGGCACCTCACTTGTCTCTTCTCCCTGGGAATGGCAAGGAGCCCTTGGTGAGCACTTTCTAGGCACAGCCCATCAACCAGCTACAAATCCATCTAACGACAGCGGCGTCTAGTACACATTTTACCAGCTTGACTATAAGAATGTCATGGTTCACCTTGTGGAAAGTCTTGCTGAAATTAAAACACACTGTATCCGCAGCTTTTGTCTATCAAGCTTGTAACGTATTTGTGTTGGTGTTTATATTTATGTTTGTGTTTGTATCTGTATTCCAGCTTTCTTTCAAAACCTTGGAACCAAGATGGCTTATGATAGTTAAACAAGTACAATTTTTAAAAAAATATCATGTATGATTACATCAGTTATCACATTAAAACAATTTTAATCATTGTTGAAACAATTTTAAAACATCAGTTAAAAATAATAACTGCAATTAACAATAAAAAAGTGCAGCACATCCTTTGAAGACTTTGACTTACACTGTAAATTACATGTTAAAGGTGTGTCCAAAATAGGATAATCTTTGTGTGCGTTGTGGTGCTGGACGAGCTAGACCTCTAGTAATGACCATGTTCTTTGCTCACTGAATAAGGCTCTGAGGCAAACCAAATTGGAACCGTTCACCTTTGAAGTGGCTTGATTCATAGTCTATTTTATGTTTCTATTTAGATAAGATGATCACATGGAGATATCAGATTATTTCTCTGCCAGTACCCACATTGGCCCCTCAATCCAATGCAGTTTGATCCATGCCATAGCTCCCCTTCCTTTGATCCCACCCTCTGCTAATTCCCAGCTCTCCTTTTATGGTTCATTGTAAAGCCTTTGGACTGTTTAAAGTGTTGCACAGCAGTAGGGAAAAGGGACAGTTTTCCAAAATTCTCCATAATGTACAAACACATACAAACATACTGCAGAAACACAGTAGTCTGTTGTAGTTCGTTGGAGTTTCTTATGTTTTATAGCAATCTTTATCTTTTCTTTTCCCCATCTGTGCAGAAGTGATATACTGCTAAACTCATATCAATGTGGTGGTAAGGTGATTTAGTGCTAAGCTTGGTAGTTTGTTTTAAACAATTTTTTAAAAATACTTTGGGGCAACTAGGGAGACAAATTGTGGGGTTGGGTGTTCCTGCAGTTTGAAACATCATGCCTAGCTGAATATGTCACCAGAACACTACCCATAGTCACGCACTCAAGCCTTTTGTAGAGCAGAACAACTGATCATATGGGGAAAACACTGATAAGCATCATCCTACTGCTCTGGCTTTAAAAGAATTAGAAGCCCCCAGTGGGATGGGGTGTGTGTGAAACTCTGCTTCTGAAGGAAAAGGTGTGGGGCTGATTCGCACTGGCCTTTGTATCATGAGTGGTTTAAAAAAAGCTTGACTTACTCTGTTCTACTTCTGCAGCAAATCTGGTACTATTTGCTAGTGTAGTCATGGCCTAACTCTTCAATGATCTGTTCTAGAACTTTTTCTTGTGTAGCTAAGCAGTTGATAGTCATCCAGATGCTTTCCCCATCTCCACTTTTAAAGACAGCGACAATGTCTGCCTGCCTCCTCTCGTCTTCAGCACCTCATGAAGTCTCAAAGATTGTAGTGAGAGGCTCTCAGACCACCTCCACAAGTTTCTTTAGTACTCCTGGATAGAGTTTATCTGGCTCTTGAAATTTTAATTCATTAAAATAGCTCATTTTTAAAATACTACCCTTTACCTATGTTGGGCAGCAACTCTATCACTACCTGGTTTATCCTACCTGGTTTATCCTACCTGGTTTATGCCAGGTTGAATGCTGTTTTCCTTTTGAGAGAAGACAGAGGCACAGTAGAATGGCCCCTTATCTTCCGGTCACTTTTCCTTTTCCTGATGCTAAGAGATGCAAGCAGACGCTGAAAGTTTTTTGTTTTAGTTCTCTGTGGGAAAGTGTTCTTTTAAACGTTGCATTATTTGTGTGTCTGGAGACACTTCATTATCTTATATAATAGTCCAGCTAAAGCAGCATACTTTAATGTTTCCAAGATTAAAATGAGTAACGTTATGAAGGTTGCACTAAATATACTTCCTTTGTTTTCCAGGCCAAAGTTTTTATCTGTGATAGGATGGAAAACAATGGAGAAACATTGTCCTTTACATAGCTCTAAGATGGAAAAGCCCTTCTCCCACATGTTTTGCATCAGTGACAATGCCAGGTTGGGGGTGCTCATGGGAGTTGATATCCAAACCATTGGCAGGGCAGAGGTTGTCTCCTCCTGGCATGGGTGATCCTGGTCAGTTGGATATCATACGTATAATGAATGGGACAACATCATTATGCTGCTTAGGAAGTTCATTATTATAAGGCTGTCATTCACCAATGGTGAGCAGAGTATAAATGGATAAGCCAACTTTTTTTTTAAGACTTCCACAACCAAATCCATAGATGAAGTGGTTTGCAATACAACTCAAGCTGAGATACACAGAGAGAAGTTTCAGAAACATTGTGAAAAGGTGTACATGTTTTGTGTACCAACTAAAAAGGTGTTATCCAGTGAGCACATTTTGAATACTGTGGTATAAATAGTAAGTTGTTGTCTTAACGTGGTGGTTACAGTGATGCCATTGGATGATCCAAATCTTCTATTATGAGCATTTTTAATATGTAACTTTGTGAGAGTAAGATGAGGTGCATGGGAGTCATGGGTTGAGGAGCCAGGCACCTTGACAAGAAGGTGGCACAGGAGTTGTAAACCCACATGTATCTTTGGGGTGGGGGGTAGGAGGCCTACAGTGGAGCTGCAAAGGAACATAGGAAACAGCCTTATATTGAGTCAGACTGTTTGTCCATCTATCCCAGTATTGAAAACTCTGACCAGCAGTTGTTTGCCGTGGTTTCAGGCAGGATTCTTTCCTACCCCTACTAGAAGTCTTGAATATTCCTTGATACTTGCATCTGTGTACTAATCAGGCCTGACAACTAGTATCTGAAACCAGACAAGATCCAGCACCCTGATTAGTATGTTTGTTATGTAGTTAGTTACATGCTGTCAACTTGGAACTGACTTACAATGACCCTAACAAGACTTTCAAGGTGAGTGCATCCCTGAGCCCTAGTCTGTCACTCTATCCACTACACCACACTGAGGATCTTAGTATGTTTAAGTATAGTGATGTACTAGTAAGTTTTTAAAAGCTTCAGAAACACTGTGAAAAAGCATACACTGCATGCAAAGAGAGCTTCTAAAGCCAGGCCTGTGGGGCCTAAAATTGTCTATACTGCACATTTCAGACCATATTCCAGTAATTCCTTTATTCTGCATGCTCTGACTAGAACAGCCTATTTCAGTTGACAAGCCATGCTGCCTTGCATAGCCTTTTCTCCCTTCTTTCATGAGGTGAGTGTGTGCGCTTGCTTGTCTGTGAGGAAGGGAGATTGATGGTTTTTATTGCCTATCCTGACAACTGGCAACTATAGCACTAAGGTGAGGTGGAGGAAAAATGTCAGATTGCTGAAATCCCTGTGGAGACTTGGCATTGAGGCTGTATCGAAGGAAGCAAGGAATACAAATAATGGAAGTTTTGAGTCCCATTGCCTTCTGCCCTGACTGTGTCTTTGACAGTCTGAAGCAGTATGAGGGCAACCCAAGGCATCTCCATTCGGGAATGTTAAGGAGTTAATGTGCTTTGTCTTTAGCCTTGCTGTATGGTGGCTAAACAGATGGTGTAATTAGCCTGCAGCAGGGAAGAACTATTTTTCTGCTAGGGTAAGAGGAAGTAGCTGTGGGTGGTGAACAAGAACTTCTAAATTGATCTTAAATGTGTTTATAAAATGGTGTTAAGCAAATGCATTATAATGGTTTGACACCAACCTCAGTGCTACTTTAATTTTATTTCTATTATAAAGATACAAAAATACTCAACCGCCACTTTTTGGGGCCAAGGAACCGCTTTTATTTTCAGCTGGACACAAATAGAGGAGTGTAGGTTTTTAAAAAGCAAATGCATTTCTCCCTTTTCCTGAAAAACAGCAGATGTGGTAACTTGACATGGAATGCCCGGGAGCCTAGAAGGCACAACATGTCTCTCCCCACCCTGCCTCCACAATCTAGAGAAGGCTTAATAATCATTTTGAATCGGGGTTAAGAGATCTGGAGCAGGTTGCAGCTATAAATGATCCCACTGCTTTCCCTTTTTCCCCTATCATGGTACAATTTCCCCTTTCCCCCCTTGGCTGGTATTACCTTGTTTCAGAATTACTTCTGTACCTACACTAGCAGTGGTGTAAACCAAAAGGGTTCCCTCTTAACTAGGCTTTGCAAACTTCCTTTAGATCTTTGTACCTGAGACCACTCACCGTAGTTATCCTAGATACCTTAATTCATTTATTTAAAAACAAAACACCCTCCCAATTTATGAATGTGGGATATTGTGTTTCTGTATCCATGATTCAAAATGCCAGGAAATGGCCCCAAATTGCTACACAGTATCATGCCCGTGTTTCCAGCAGGAAAAAGAATCCCAAGCTTTACATAGCAAAGGGCAACCTGGATGTTGGCAACACTAGTGGCAGCAGTCAAAATGGTCTAGAGCAGTGGTTTTCAACTTTGGGTACCCAGATGTTCTTGAACTAAAACTCCCAGAAGCTAGCTGTGCTGGCCAGGATTTCTGGGAGTTGTAATCCCAAGAACATCTGGGAACCCAAAGTTGGGAACCACTGGTCTACAGCAGTGGTCCCCAACCTTGGGCCTCCAGATGTTCTTGGACTTCAACTCCCAGAAATCCTAGCCAGCAGAGGTGGTGGTGAAGGCTTCTGGGAGTTGTAGTCCAAGAACATCTGGAGGCCCAAGGTTGGGGACCACTGGTCTACAGGATCAGTAGACTACCATTCACAAAGTGACACCAAGCAAGGGAAAATCTCAGAAGCTGACTCCTTTTTCCATCAGTTAACCATTTCTCACCCAAACACAAAGGAATTGTCAAGACTGCTTTTTTGATCAGTGTGAATGTGAGCACAAAAGGATATCTTATAGATCTTCTTGACTGCTGCCATTGGTGTCAATAACCAACGTTCTTCTAAAATGTGACATGCTTTGAAGCTCTGAACCAGGTAACGACTAAGGATTACATGTGGGGTAACAACTAAGCTTGTAATTAATCTTAACTTTGCAACCCTAATTTTTTAATATACACTGAAGCAAACATAACCTAGTTCATGTTGCTTTCTGACAAAAGCCATGAAAGGATGAACTTCCAAATATTTGTTTCTACAGCCCTTTTGCTATAACTGACTCTTAAACTGGATTTGTAACTATTCAGTACTCCCTTTGGCAAATCAAGTTCACACCAGATTTGAAACCATTGGGCTTGGCCATGGAGGAGGAGAACTCCATAGAACTCCAATCTTGATTTAATGGGCCTTCAAACTTCATATTAATTTGAGTTCAGCTTTAGGAACTGGTGTCTTAGAAAGAGGTTTTTAGGCAGGAAATAAACAAAGCAGTAACTGTGGGCATGTAGTAAGTAATCGAGAAGAGAATCAAATTAATAAAGAGGGTGATATGGTGATTTAAAGGAGCCTCATTTATGAGGCATTTTTTATTTATGGTTCAGACCACACAAAAGGTGGTGGTGGTGATTGTTCTTATTGTTAGAGGTAGTTGCCGCTGCACCCTGAGCATTCTGGCAGGGTTCTCAGGCCTTTCAGCTACTGAATCTGAGAGACATGCAGGGAAGGACTGACCAGGGGGGAGGTCAGATGAGAGCTGCAAGGCAAAGGGTGAGGGGGGATGGAGCTGCCCTGCAATTGGAGGCCATAAAAGAGGCCTTAGAGGAGATGGGGGGGGGAGCTCCGGAGGGAGATGAGGGACACCTGCATCCAGAAGGAGAATCCTCCAACATAGAGGAGGAAGCTTCATGAAGAGTTGCAAGAGAGGTGGACAGATGCCTTGAGTGTAGAGGAGGTGTGGAGCTCTGATGAAGACTGAGACTGCATCTGTCACGAGTTCCCCTGGACAGGAGTCCTCCTCCAGCTCAGGGTTCCCAGAAGATAGGCCACCTAGTCTGAGGAAGCTCACACTTCTTCCCCACTTTTCACCTTGAAGCTGGGATAGCCACTGACAGCCTGTGCTGGGCTAAATTGCCCCAATCTCACCCAGAGGTGACACTGGATGTAGAAAAGAGTGGCAGTGGTACCTCCAGCAGCAATTCTGGTAATACATGTGAAAACAGTTTTTTTCTGAATTTTTTCTTTTAATATTTTTAATATTTCCAAACTGTGGATAAGTGAATCAGTGGATACTGATCCCGTGGATAAAGGACTTCTCCTGTACTTCTTAGGAATCAAATCCTAAAAATTTGCAAGTGAGAATCACATGTTTACAGAATCCCTGATTTTTGGATTTGAGGAGCAGCAAAGTAGCAGCTGCTGGAAATTGTAAATTGGTTACCAAAGATTTTTGGAATTACTCCAGTTGTTGAAATTGGTATGAGGAGGAAGATGGCCTGATACTGCTGCCATATTCTGTTAATGATCTTATCTTCATGTTAGGTACTTTGCATTTTTTGTACTTTCTGAACTTTTAAGGTTGCTTGTTGATGGAACTCCAGTTTCTTTAAGGTACTTTTCATGTTGTTGTTGTTTATCCAGAAGTATAAAACCTGGCTTACTGAAACCAACTGTTTTATCAGTGGTAACTTGTTTGTAATGGTACAGTACTGCAGTTTCATTTTGTAAAACTGGAGGTGGCTGGAATTTACAATATAGAGGAAAAGATGGGAGTAATCCATAAGATTAGCCAACTGCTGAAAAAGGATCCTTGCAACTTGGTTATGCCTGCATATATAATCTGTTCATGCTATCTTAGGGCATCCAGCTGTTATACTATGTATTCTTTCTTTGGATTTGTGACGGGTCCACATATTTTACTTATACCTTGCTTCATAATTATTTTCTGATAGTATCTAGTGCAAATAACTAGGTGTTTGATTGAAGATGGCCCAATTTAAGACTGAAGTCGGCCTAATTCAAACCTTGTTGCTACTGGTTATATTGCCGTGGTCGACTTTGTTATACTGTCGACCACGGTATCCTCCTGGGGAGGCTCTCCGAGTTGGGAATCGGTGGTCTGGTGTTAGCCTGGCTCTGATCCTTCATGGAGGACCGGCCTCAGAGAGTACAGCTTGGGAATAGTCTCAATTGTGGGATTCTGCAGGGCTCGATTGTCTCCCCAATGCTGTTTAATATCTATATGAGGCCGCTGGGTCGGGTCATCAGGGTGTGTGGGGCTTTGTGTCATCAGTATGCTGATGACACCCAGCTCTACATCTCCTTTTCTCCAACCACAGTGGATGCTGTTTCGTCCATTCAGCGCTGCCTGGAGGCCGTTCTGAAATGGATGCAGGTGAATGGACTGAGGCTGAACCCGGACAACACGGAGGTCCTGAGGGTGGGTAGCCCTGCCATCGGTGGTTTGGGAAACTTCCTCTCTTTTGGGGGGTGATTCTCACCATGAAGAGTGAGGTTTGCAGCTTGGGGGTCCATCTGGATCCGGCGCTCACCATGGAAACCCAGGTAGCGTCAGTGGTCTGCTCCACCTATTTCCATCTTCGGCGGATTGCCCAGCTGTGTCCCTATCTTGATGTTGGGGCGCTCACCACCCTGGTCCATGCGCTTGTAGTCTCGAGATTAGACTACTGTAATGTGCTCTACGTGGGGCTACCTTTGAGACTGATGCGGAAGCTTCAAATGGTGTAAAATGCGGCAGCCAGACTTCTCACCGAGTGAGAAAACATCAGCATATCTCCCCCACTCTGGCTGCCCTACATTGGCTGCCTGTTCGTTTCCGCATTGGTTTCAAAGTGTTAATGATGACAACTAAAGCCCTAAAAGGTTTAAGGCCTCAATATCTAGCGGAACAACCTCTCCCACCTAGATCTACCCCAATCACTCGTTCTAGCCAGGAAGGGTGGCTCAGGGGCCTAACACCGAGGGAGGCCCGGAGAGAAAGAACAAGAAACCGGACCTTCTCGGCAGTGGCCCCTCACCTCCGGAACAGTCTGCCCGCAGAGATCTGTCTGGCTCCCTCGCTGGGTGTTTTTAAGAGCAAACTTAAGACCTGGCTCTTTAGGCAGGCTTTTCCTCCTGTCATCACCTAATTTATTCTTTGCCATCTTGAATGATATTAATACTGTTGTTTTTATTTTAAATTGCTTTTACTTATATGTATTGTTGTTTGCCGCCCAGAGTAGACTTGTGTCTAGATGGGCGAGGTATGTATGTATGTATGTATGTATGTATGTATGTATGTATGTATGTATGTATGTATGTATGTATGTATGTATGTATGTATGTATGTATGTATGAATAAATAAATAAATAAATAAATAAATACTACTGCTACTACTACTACCACTATCATCTACCACCACTGTGATCTTGTTCTGGCATAGAAATTTGGATCTAGAACAATTCTTCACAAAGCAGAGTTTAATAAAATATGAAGAAAAAAACACATGAAGATTATCAGCATTTCCTGTACCTCCCATCTTCTATCTGTGATTTAGATTCCCAAGTTATATTAATCTGGTAGCCATACCTACTATTAGAATAGTTTGGTTTTAAAAACTTGTTTTTTATTGCAATTAATTAATAAATTTCATTTTTGTCAGTGTCTTCTATTTCATACCCAGTGTGGTATAGCGGATAGAGTGATGAACTAGGATTTGGAATGAAAAAGGAAAGGGCTGATGTGGTCCTGAAGGTTACACAAATGCAAGAGTAGGTGATAACTTTTATTGGACCAATAAAATAAAACTATGACTCAGAAGGCCTGGGTTCAAATCCCTGCTCAGCCATGGAAGATCATGGGGTGTGTGTGTGCAACTGGTAAAACCAGCCCTTAAATATCTCACTTACCTTGAAAGCCCTATAAGGGTGGCCACAAGTCAGTTCCAACATGATGGCACATAGCAACTTCTAATTTTTGTAAGCATGGATTCAGTTTTAATGGAAGACAAAAAAAAGGATGTTAAGTTCTAATGAGCAGAAAATGGTGGGATCCGTGGAACCTATGTAAATAATGACATATCAAGTTCCCATTGTTTCAAAGTGTCTTCTCTGATTAGGACTACATCTGGACATTAGGCCACCTAATTGAAGTGTTCCTCTCTACAACTTTGACCCTTTCTCAAAATAAACAAGGAAACCTTGAAGGCAATCTCCCTGGAATTGAAACTGTATTTTCATTTCGTGAAGAAATGTGTTCTGGGATACATGAAATAGAATTAGCTGTCCAAGCTGGGTGGCTGGGTGTAAGCATCTGGAAAACTTCATATTGAAATGTTTGGAGTTTAATAAATCTAAAGCAGACAGGCCTGTGCCTGAGTGTCATGGCATAGCTGAATAAACACTTTGAGTTTTCCTGCAAGAGGTGGGATCGACAGATGGATAACATTCCAGTATATTGTACAGATACTTATGTTCAGGTAGTGTGATGAAAATATTCTGGGGACATTCTGGAGAGCTGAGTTGGTATTACAGCTTCTGAAAAAAAGAATCTTTTTCAACCATTATACTTACCCATGCTTCCCTAGCATTACAGAGAAATGTTCTTTTATATGCTTTGAAGACTCTGTGTAGAGATGACAGCTAAATTGGAAGTTATTAACCTATCTTTCCCAAAAACATGGTGTTTTCTTTTTGGATTTGTCTTGAATTTAAATAGATAAACATGTGAAGGGTTGTTAGTATTTTCCAGAAAGTAGAATTCAAGTGACTTAATTGCAGAGCTGCATTGTTTCAGAAAAGTAGAACCAGAGAAGTATGTCCCCTATGGGGGAAAAGGTGGCATATAAATAATTTAAGTAAAATAAAATAAAATAAAAGTGTATTATGGCATAAACCTTTTACTTCATGTGGGCTCTGGCTCATGAAATTGCATTAATTTGTTTGTGCCTTAGGTGCTACAAATTGTGAAGATATTATGTAGCTTCTGCTTTAATATGAAAAATGTCCAGGCCATCAAGTGCTAACGCTAGGGCATTGAGCAGTAGACCATCTTCCTATGGAAGCTCTGTCTGGACAGCTTGCTTCCACAAGTAGCTTATGGCCCTGTAGGTCCTTGGGAGCTGAAGGCAAAGCTTATCATTCAGAAGCCCTGCTTTCCTTCTTTTGTTTTGTTTCCTTGATAATTACATATTTCACGGTGTTCTCTTCAAATTCTGTTTGCTTTTATGCAAATATAACTCCCTCCAGGGCCGGATTAAGACCTTTAGAGGCCCTAAACACTGAAAAGATTATGGTGCCCCCTACAAATATAACCTGCAGCAAGTCCCATCGCTTGAAAAAACCATATAATATGCATAGTATATGAATAAAAATACTTTAATTGTACAGCATGTGGCACCAAAAGAACCATGTATCATATGCAAAATCATACGTACGATCTTGCGCTTTCACGCTTTGATTAATGTAGACAGATTTTGTCAGAATCTCTAAACTGAAAAGCTGAAACAAAAGCTTACAACCCTTTTGGGGCATTTGTAGCAGTGGCTGTTATTTCTTTGGTGTACACATATAGTGCAGAGCCCATAGGTCTAAAAGATCAGCAGCTGTTTTTATCTTTATCCCTACCCAACCTCCCAAAATACAGAAGTTTTTTTAAAAAACACACACCAAGCAATGATGATGATGATTGATTGTTTCACTCAAAATATACGTTTTCTTGCTGGATGAGTCCTTCCTACTTTTTGTTTTTCCTGGTTCGTGCTCAGTTGGGTAGGGAGGTGGTTTTCTTGGGGCTCTTGAGGGACGGAGGGAGGGAGGGAGAGAGCCGAGGGATTTGGAGGGATGGATGCATTTTTTTAAGGAAGGTGCACCAATTGCCCCATGATCCATGGCAAGTCCAGCACTTAAAAAAAAACCTCTGCGGTGCCCCCTTCCCTTGTTGATGCCCTAAGCATGTGCTTATGTTGCCTAATGGTTAATCCGAGGCTGCTCCCCCCTAAAAATTTAAATAATCATATATCCCTCCCCATCTTTTCTCTCATATCCTAGAAATTATGTTTCCATGTAAGTTTCAGAGAGACTAGCATTCCAGTCTGTAAGACAGGGCAGAGTTCAGCTGCAGTGATGGGCTATAAAAGAATAAATGCATAACATTTCTTTTTATTGGCGATTACACATTGATTAAATATAGTGTGGTACAAGTACTGTGTATTTTTAACAAGATTCATAAACCTAATTAGGCTTTCACATATGGTTACAAAATGCAGGCAAATGTTCAAAGTGGAGAGCTAGGCCTTCCTTAAACCTACATTGTTCTGTTTCCTGTCTCTCAACACTCCTCTGAATGACAAGGATAAAGAACTGAGTGTCTGCTTTATACTAACAAATTTAAAGGCTATGACACATACACTTGAAAAGCCCAGGAATTCAGAACAAAGGAGACTGTGTGAGAGTGTTTAAAATGATCCTTCGTCAGACCATGAATGCCAAAAGCGAACAATTGGGAGCATGTGTGTTTTTTCATTTAAAACACACACACACACACTGTAATGTGCAAATGAATAGTGATGAGTTGTGAGGACTCTGAATTGGGTAGAAAAGGGAAAAAAACATGCAGATAAGGTTGCTTTAGATGTGTCAGTGGCATTCTCATTTGAAACATGATTATGCTTGCCATTTTAAAATCCCCTTGCATAGCTATGCAAATGGTGTAACTTTTGGAGGCGAATTGCCTTAGGTTCAGGAATTGCTGTAGACATCGGTTGCGTGCTGAGTCTTAGAACTCAGTACACAACAGATAATGTCTAGGAGGATTTCTGAACTTGGGACAATTCACCTCCAAAAGCGACACTGCCTTCTGTTCTTGAACTAGAAAAAAACTTCTGTTGGATCAGAAGGCACCCTAGGATGTGTGGACTCCTTCTCCATTTAGGAGGCATATACTGGATCCAATCCTTTGTTTTTAGTCCACCTCTCATTCTGTCAACTCAAAATGGCACACAGCTTGCTCTCACTTATCCATTTTATCTTTGCATTGATCGAATGAAGAAGATCAGGGAGATAGGCAGTGAATTGTCAAAGGTGGCAGTGTTAAAGAGTTTATGGGATTTATTCTTGTGTCTTCAGGTCTTAAGTCTAGTATTCTTAACTCACTGACTATCTACTAAGCTTAGGCCTTTGTGAAGTAATTGATAAAAGGAGATGGACTGTGATGTGGGGAGGTGGAAATGTTGGATGACTGGGGTGACTTTAATGTAGAATGTAGATGCTAGCACTCTTTAGTAGAAGGTCAGGCAAAGAAAGGAGTTAGATCATCTAGAAAGGAGGGGGATTTCTGGAGGCATGCTTTTGTAATAGCTGCAGAGTTCCTTTTGAGAACACCGAAGGAAGGGTTTGCTCTTTCATTTTCTTCCTTTGGTTCTCAGGCCTGAAACTATCTGCTAATCAGAGGAATTACTCAAAGCTCAGCTGTGTTCATGTGTAAGGCAACATGCTAGAAAAAGAGTGCCTGAAAAGAAGAGGTGTCTGCAGCAGTTTCTGCCTCTGGGGTATAATGCCCCTCCAGTGACTACTGGCACATTTCAATCGCTAATTTAAGATTATCAAATGCAGTTCCTTTGTCATGGCTTTATCTAAGGAAATATGGAAATTGGATTATAATTCAATCTCTCTCTCTCTCTCTCTCTCTCTCTCTCTCTCTCTCTCTCTCTCTCTCTCTCTCTCTCTCTCTCTCTCTCTCTCTCTCTCTCTCGTGTGTGTGTGTGTGTGTGTGTGTGTGTGTGTGCGCGCGCGCGCACTATCTGCTCACAGCTGACCTGAGAAGAAATTAGGTTAGGAAGTTGACCTCTCAAGTTTCCACCATGTTGGAGTGAAAGTCTTTATATTTATTTTGTAGACATGTACTTCATTACCAGGCATAGTTGTCCCCTCAGATCTGGTGCTTGTTCTGAGGCAGAATTAACAAAAGAAGCACCAACTTGCAGCATTGCTAGTTGTCAGTGGTGATGGGGCTTCTCAGGTTCACCTAGAACAGCGATAGTGAACCTATGGCATGCGTGCCACAGCTGGCATGGCCCTTTCTGTGGGCACACGAGCCATAAGTCACCATTGAGTAATACTTACCCGTCCTCTGATCCTGGATTTTGGGAAGAACTCTTGGGAAGGGAGGGAGAGCCAAGATGGCAACAGCCGCCGCTGCCACAAACACACACACACATAAACACACACACACACACAGACGCCAGGCATGGAAACACCCGGCTCCTGCTGCCTCCACTTTTAAGGATTGCAGCCGGAGGCGGAGCGAGGAGTGTCCTGGGCAGGCGCTGGAGGTTGTGTGGTTGGAGGAGTGGGACTCTTTGGGACGGTCGTGGTTGGTTTTGTGTTGCAGTTTGGGCAATCGGGCTCAAAAAGGTTTGCCATCACGGACCTAGAAGCTTCTAAGTGAACCTGAGAAGATCCCAATTGGACAGAATAGATGAAGAGACTACCTTGGGCTATCCAGGGCAATGCTTGGCTTGTACTCCATCTTACTTGCTTCTGCAGCTAGGGAGGACCAGCAAGTGCTAACTGATGAGGACCTGGGTGACATTCTGTACAACAAGAGCACTTTGTATCTTCTATCTTTAAAAGACAGGCAGATGTCTGAATTCCCCTTGGTACATACATACCTATTTTTAAATTATTAATACAATGGCTCAACAAATCTCCTTGTGCCCTCTAAGGAGTATGCAGGGGGCATTTGTGCAATGTTTTGAGCCTCCAACACACTTTGAGCCCTCACCCAGCCTGAAAAAATTGAATTAGAGAACAGTTTTCATGGTATTAAATGTAAATATGATGTAAAAAACTTTTAGAAGGCATAATGGGTTTTTTCTTTCTTTTTTTCTTTTTTTAAAGCCACCTTTAATAAGGGAAAAAAATGAGTGTGGAGACATGACTGTGAGGGTGGCCTTTCAAGGTCCATGGAGTAGCATAGAATCATAGAATCATAGAAAAGTGAAGTTGGAAGGGGCCTACAAGGCCATCAAGTCCAACCCCCTGCTCAATGCGTGAATGTCTGGCCTTGGACCTCTGGAGGGGTGTGCGTGCGTGTGTGCGTGTGTGTGTGTGAGACAGACAGAGAGAGAGAGAGAGAGAGAGATATCTATACAGGTGGTACCTTTCAAGTATATAGGAAGTGTGGAACATAATAAATAGCGTTAGTCTGACTGTCAGGTTAACATTTCTAACTTCAGCTTTTGTGTAGGTGGATTTAGTTAAACGTTTCTTACAGGTTCACTCTGCTTCGGTATTCATGTTTAGAAGGCAGAACAGCCTTCTAAACCTGAATGACTTTTGGTGACTTTTTCTTGTCATTTCTCAATGGTGAACGTTTTGTATGTATTGCTGGTACTCACCCATCCAGTTCTTGTTTACTCTTCTTAACTCTTCTTGCCTTGGTCTTCCTTTTCCAGGCTTTTACTCCCCTCTCAGCCATGTCTTTCTAAATCACCTGAGTCAAATCACTCCGTGGCAACCTCTCACAACTGAAATGGGCTTTTCCCCCAGAATTTCATAGTGGGCTGCAATATGTATAGTTGGGAGTATAGTATCCTAACTCCAGCATAAGAAACCTTTTTTTTTTTAAGGCAGGGATTTCCATTTCTGTGGTGAAGACCTGCTTCTCCCATTGCTGCCTCCTCTTTTCTCCAGAATACTTTACAAAATCAAACACTCCCCCCCCCCCCCCCCAATTTACAGCTTCAGTCCTGTCTTCTTGGAGAGGTAACAGTGTTCCTATTTCTGATTCAACCTGTTAATCTGTTGTGTTGAAAGAAATAAAAAACAGCAAGGAAGGTGGGGAAAACCAATTAACCCCAGCAGGAGTCCAATTAAGCTCCACAAATCATAGGCCTGTACCCACTGAAAGAGAGCACTCCCCAGGGCTTAGCTGCTTTTTAGGTTTTATTAAGAAAAGCAAGCCTTTCCATGTGGATACCACCCTTTTTTCTTTCTTTCAAGGAGTTGCTAATTATGTGAGCTTGCCAATAGTGTTTGTGCAGGTACAGATTAATCAAATCTAAATTTTTGTCACTAAGAGGAAGTCTCTCTGTGGTAGCCTTACGGTCTTTTTTGGGTTGAGTTGACTATCAAAAGTTGATTGGTTCATAAATTTTTTGTCTAGAGAAAAAACTGAGTGTCAGTTTTGTACTAATTAAAGTGCAGCTTGGCAAAGTGGAACCTTTTAGATGGGGTTGGAATGGACTGCAGTTCCCAGAATTCTTTACCTTTTGTTGTGCTGGCTAGGACTGATGGGCATTGGAGCCCACAAATATCTGGAGAAGTGCACATTGCCTTACCTGGTTTGCAGCAATTGGAAGTATTGACTAAATGCCTTCTTACAACAATGATTTCAGGCTGGAAATATGGATGTCTTATGCATGGCTTCATAGTCTTATCAGAACCACTGATAAGTGGAAGTCCATGTGAAAAGAACTCTATAAGGCATGGGAATTTTTTTTAACCACATGCATTTTGTGCCCAGGTAGTATAGCTTGCTGTGGTACTCTTAGTCAATCCTGCAAAAGATGATAGGTGTACACCATGTGTGGGGAGCATTTGGCCTTTGAGAGATTTGGAATTACTATTCCAATAATCTCTTCCTATTGGTCCTCCTGGTCAGGGCTTCTGCATTTTGAAACCCAAAACATGTGGAGGCACCCCGCCACAATATACAATAAGTAATACTGAGGTCAGTTAAAACCAGCACCTTTCACATACACAGAAAACCTTCAGAGGCTATTGTATTTGAAGCTCTGAGGTAACTGGTTTCCAACTGAGTGTTGTACCCAATTGGCTTCCACTGAAATGTAGTGGAAGTGTTGGCAGCAGTCTAGCAGATTCACACAGTAATTTTTCTGCAGTGCTGCCATTCAGAGTGCAGGCAGAAGGCACTGGACAAGCCAGTGGGCCGGTGGTTTTTAGACTAACATGTGCCTTTAGAGCTGATTTTTTATCAGCTGTAAAAGATTTCTGTTTGTATGAAGGAGCACCCAAAAGTGTGATCTCCATATGGTGTAATGATAGGAACAGTAGGCTTGAGCTGTGAGGTGTTGCTAATTCAAAAGTCATGTAATTTTAATTGTATGTAATTACCTTACATAGATAGACTGCCACTTCGATTATTCAGTGGAAAGATGCCAGCTTCCCTGTAATGCCTGGATGAAGCTGTAGTACCTGCAAGTGTTCAGAACATTGGCTGGCTGATGAGAGTGAAGTTGCACTGATGGTGCTGCAGCTGCTGTTGGTTTCTCAAAAAACGATCCAATCTGCACAATCTCATTTACGGGCTGCAAATTTGTTGATCAATTGTTGTTCTTTTCTGGTGTCACCAAAATTTAATGCCATCAAGAGTTTGTTATTTGAAATTCATTCAATGTTTTTATGTATTAAAAAAAAAACAAATGAGAGTTTCCTTATCAGGTAATAATGTTTCACTTCGGAAAGGATTTGCTGCCTTTTGTTTTATTTCATCTGGTCACTTATTCCTTGACTGCTGAGGCATGTGTAAGCAAAGACAGGAAAACCGTGAAAGTTATGCAGGCTAGAGTCAGCTATACATATTCTCCTACCATACAGTATGTTAAACCACATAATACTGTATTTTTCATATTGAAATATCTGCTAATTTAAAGTGAGAAAAATATATTATTTGTGGGTTGACATATGGTAGTAGGATATTTGTAGCTGACTCTTCATGTATATATGTATTTATATTATTTATATGCCACCTGTGGAGACAGAGGTGGCATATAAATAGAGTAGTCCCCCTTGTATCTGCTGGTGAGCTGTTCCAGGATCAACTGTGGATACCTGAAACTGTGAATATTAGGGAACCCATTAAAGAGAGTGAGAGGAGGGTGTGAAGGGTGAGAGGAGGAGGTAAGAGTACATGCACACTGGGCTGGGTAGCAGCAATGGTGACCATGGATAACTGAAATTACCAGATCTGTGGATACAAGGGGGACTACTATTATATACATACATACAGATTTTTTTCTCTTCCCAGTCATTATATTTTAAAGTTTATTTTGTAAAATATTATGCCATCTTTAGTTCAGAATTGGAGTAATGATTAATGTTTATCAGGATTTTAACTGATATAACCATGTAATTGATATATCTGTGAAGATTCTCAGTCATCCAGGTGAGGTTATCTGGAAGTTGAGTCCTGGCAACTGGACTTCTTTCTTATTAGGTTGAAACATTTTGCTACTCATCCAAGTAGCTCCTCAGACTGAAGAAGCTACTTGGATGAGTAGCGAAACGTTTCAACTTAATAAGAATGAAGTCCAGTTGCCATGACTCAACTTCCACATATAATTGGTATGTGTAGATCTAGAAAAATGGGGTATAGATTGAAAAGAAAGCACCTGGTTTATTGAGCACATAAAAAGAAAATACCCATGTTATTAATGCTTATGCTTAGAAAAAAACTGCAGATGGGAAACAGTCTCTCAGGCTACATACAAGTAGCAATGCCATGGTACATATATGCATCTAAAAATATGCCTTTAGCTTTGTTATATTTTGTTTACTTATGAAAATCTCATTAATGTATTGATGGATCATGTGGAATTTGGTTGGTCAGTGAACTAAGAAAGAAGTTGAATGAAATATGTCAGCAATCCCAAACAGATCCTGTGCCTGTTTGTATCATCCTTTTAATTTGCTTGCTTTGATGTGCTTAGACTTTTTGGGTGTAGAAATAAAGTGAAGAATTGGGACAGACAGAACTTTTATGAAGTTGAAGGCAGTGTTGTGTAACAAACAGTTTAATGTATCTTTGAGACTGAGGATTTGAAAGGGTTATATACGGTTACCCCTCCTAAATGGATGTGAGGTTGGACTGTTAAGAAAGAAATGCTCAAACGAATAAATGCTTTTGAAACAGGAACGTACAGAAGTGTTTTTCTTGTCCCGTGAAGTGATAGAATAAAGAATGAAGCAGTACTTCAGATGGGAAAAAAAGAGTTAATTATTAAGACACTGTCCTGGGTACATACTTTGTTATGACAAATATAATATCCTGCAGTACATCACTGAAGAGGGAGTCGAGGGTGAAAGTGGGGCTTTTTTGGGTAAACATCAGACTGGCTGGACCTTAATAAAGAACAACTAATCTACACAGCAAGAGATAGGTGGAGGCATGCCATGATGGTAGCCAAGGTCTGCAGCTGAGACAACACCCAGAGAAAGACACACACACACACACACACACAGAGAGAGAGAGAGAGAGAGAGAGAGAGAGAGAGAGAGAGAGAGAGAGGCTTTTTCAGCTTTGATAGCCCATAAATGAATTTGGTTGCCTTTCAGCACAGACTAGAATTTGAAGGTTTTCCTTGGGAATGTATTGACATCAGTACAGGTTTTTTTGTTTGTAAAAGCAAACCAGTTTAAGACCACCGCATAGATGAGAATGCTGATACATTTGGCTCTCGGAGTAAGAGAGGGAGGGAGCTGGAGGGAGAACCTGTACTTGGCCTGTTAAAAGATCTCACCTTTGGGTTAAGATTTAAACTGCCAGAGGGCAGCTGATGTCATGTAACATTGCCGCTCTCTCTTTGCCTCTGGGAGAGGAAATGTACTGAAAAAGTTCACGTCTGTTGCGCAACAATATGTGTCACTAAAGTAGTCATGGGTCACTTGTCTCAATCAGTACATTAACTTCTCATCTTGCATTTAACATTTTTCCGCAATGTGGATTTTATTTTACTAGTATGGAATGTGTGGGTGTGATGTATGGCATAATTTAGATCTCATTTAAAATAGAATATACCTGTTTATATTCAGGAGCATGTTCTGTGGATGCTTATGAAAAGTGGCATAAGCTACTTGGAGGAATGTGGGAAAGTGGCTTTTTGTTTGTTACACCAGCCGAGAATGTAACTTTTTTCAGTTTTAGTGAAAGTAGGCTTTTTTAACTACCCAAATTGTAGCACATTTTAAAAAAAAGCATTACAAATATACACGCTTGATTTGGTATGCTTTCTACAATAAATCTTCTTTGTTTTCAATTAGCCATTAAGGTTACTGATCGTTATTTAATGGATGGTGTAATAATGGACTTCTCTCCCTAATTACTAAAATTAGTGCCCTGCAAATGCAATAGTCAATGAATGAATTGGAGTGTGGGACCTGGCACTTCTCTACCCTCCCCCCCCCCCCGCACTTTTACTCACCCCCACTCCCATCTGCCTTAGCAATTTCAGTATGTTAACACAGCAGTGAGTGCAGGCCTGTCTCCTAAGGGAAAATAACCTTGTCACAGTAATTGGGTGGCACCTCTCATTATTAAGGCTTTTATTTCTTGTAAATGCTTGCAATATGCATGCTACTTTAGGACTTAATTTTAGACAAACCATTTCACATCCATATTTTGTCTGAATCCTTTAAAGGCCCTGAAACAGTGTTGTTCCTATGCCTTTCCTTTTGTGAGTTCAGGGCATTGTATGTGGCTCTTTTCCTCCTTTACTTTATCTTGGCAGGGTGTGTGGATTCAGGGAAGTTAATAAAAATCCCTGTGTTGGTGGAAAGCTTCGCTAGGAACAAATGGTCCAGTACATCTGGAGAAAACACACTTTTATGGCACTTGGGAGAAGGGAAACTACATTTGTCATATGCTTCTATGTTTTTGGATCAAAACCTATCTGAAGGGGCATCTATGAATGGAAGCTTCTGCCACAATTAAATCGCTAGGGCTAGATCTAATTGTTAGTACTAAATAGCATCTTATTCTCCTCCTTCCAGTGGTTAGAAGAGTTACCATGACCATTCTGGTTTGAGATGCAGTTGCTCTATAAACAATAATGCATTGTTTTATCCACAACAGTCCACAGGATTTTTCAGCCAATGAGTTTTATTTCTTCCTCCACTTCTTTTCCCTTGTTACCTTGCACAATCAACCTGGACATTCTGTTCTCATTTTGGGACCAAACAGAGTAGACCCCTTGAATTAATGGGATTTATACAGGCATAAATTTAATTTATGTAGAATAAATGTACATACCTGGAGGTTTATGTGTAGATTTTGTTCAGTTGTTCTAACAGGAATTAAGGAATGGATTTAACCCTTCATGCCACAAAAACCAGTGTTCAAGCAGATAAGAATTGATTCTAGTTTGCTGCAGCAGATTTATTTGGTTATCCCCAGAAGAATGCAGAACTTTTCCTGCATGTAGTGAAGAAAATTGGTAGGGGGTGTTTGTTTAGTAAAGGGAGGTGTTCCAAACATAAGCATTTATGTTGTATTGAACCTGAGCATTATACCAATACATATAAGTATTAGTACAAGTGTTCAAACTCTACCCAGACAATATGAGCCAACAGCTGTCATTATGTTCCATTTATAAATAAAATGCATACTGTTACAAAAAAATATCAAAAAAGGAAAACTCTTGAGATGTCCTTTCCCTCCCCCCCCAAATCACCTCCTTCTCCGTCCTTGGCTGACCATGTGAATGAAACTAAGCTGGAAACAATGATAACAAAATAGACCAGGTCTTTCGTTAATAATATATATAGCTGGAACTCTGGACAAAATTGCCTGGTGTCTGCTCCAAGAGTACTTTTAATAACCACTTCTAGGTGAAGAAGCTCTACATACAGTACTTAGATAATTGCAGCAGAAGCGGAAAAAGACTATCCTTAGCTTTGGAAATTATATGTTTTAATGTTCTCCTCCTCCACACCGCACACCAATCTTCCATTTGAATGCACTTTTTAAAAGAACTGGTTTTCAAGATTATTTTTTTTTTACCTCAGAGAATTTTAAAATGGGACTTTGACTTGGATGGTTAGGTGCCAGTCCCCGCTGAACCATGAATGTCATAAAGTGACCTGGGGCTAGTCATTCTCTCTTAGTCTGAATTGCCTCACATTGTTATTATAAGGATAAAGTGGGGAAGAGAAGGGTCATGTACACCTTGAGTTCATTGGAGGGAAAAGTAGTGCTTAAATATAACTTAATAAATAATATCTAGGCCTACCTGATATTGTCAGTGATGTTTTGTACCTGCTCCTTTGCCACTTACACCTGCTTGCTTCAAGAATGTTGTATGAATTTCACTTCCCTTTGTCAGGCTGCTGTGACCTTGCTGTACTTCCCTGTCTATGGATTCTCTGTGGTAGCACTTCACTTTTTGACTTGAAGATGAAGGTCTGACATAGAGCTGTGCAGATTTGGGTTTTTTTGTTTGCCGCATTTCTGTTCCATAAACATTTGAATATGGAACTGAGAAGTGATTGAGTTCTTACATAGCTCGAGGATCTGAAAGAGTTGTGTAGGGTCAGCCGTCTTCTGTGCAGGTGCAAGTGTTTTCTTGCAGTGTGCTGTGATCGTAAAAAAATTGGATTGGATTGCGCAAACTATAAATATTTTACATGCCTGTCACTGTGGAAGTAAATGGGGAGTTTTCAAATTTATGTCCAGTGTCAATCACTGGGACAAATACGTGCTGTTTCCTTAACACTTGTTAATTTAACAATAGTGTATTACAAAAATGTTCATTATGATATTCATGCATAGTAGATCGCACATTTATAGCAGGGCACATGTTGGTTGCATCTGGTTGTAAAATTGCTGCAAAACACTTTGGTGTTCATGGGGTGGTAGGGTGCTTGGTTGTGATAGTGACGTTGGTATTAGAATAGAGCCATTTTGAACTCGTAGGAAAACCATTCCTCTTGGCTAGCAGGAACCACGTGAACGTTTAAAAAGATTAAGTGCTCTATACCAAATCTGAAATGTGTGTCTCTGAGTAGTTTCCTCGGTTCTTTATTTGAACTGAAAGTGACAGTGCTGTAAGATTAAAACCTTCATTTACTTCTAATGTCTCTAGTAAATGTTCTACTTTCAAACTTGAAAGTGCAGATTTGGCTATAAAACAGCCCCATTCCTTTTTCACTCACAGGCTCAGTGATTTAAGGTGGTAAGCTCTTGAGCATTGCTAAGCAACATACATGTCTATTGTTTGCACAGAGCTATCAGTATGAATTATGAACTATTAACTTATATGGGTAGGGTGTTTTTACAAGCCTGTCAGAAGAGTAATTGCATCCAGGCTGCTTAATATTCTGTGCAGAGAAAAGGCATGTTGGATAAATGCAGGGCTGGGTTTACTTCCATTTCTCTGTCACATTCCAAACTTTTCTGTATTGACTGCTGTTTTCCTTCGATCATCAGATGTATCTTTTTGTCTCCTCTAGCTTCTGTAACTTTTCATTTTTGGAAACTTTTCCACCACTGAGAAAGTACTCTTGCAAGTCAACTTGATAACTAAAATTGAATGGGCTTGTATGCAGGTCTATTGCACATGATTACAGATGGGCATGAAGCAAAGAACAAATTGAAAAATTCATCAAAAGTTGCTAATTCGTCGATTCATGTTTGCTAAATGACACCAACAAATATGAATGGATGACGTTTTATCAATTTTCAAGTTATGGGTAACTGTCAAAAAAATTAAAAAATATATAAAATGTTGTTTTTGAGAGGCACACACTTTCCCCCCCGTCCATGGCTGCCTCTACACATGTGTCCGCCTCTCAGCTGAGAGGCAGGCATACACACAGAGGCAGCCCAGGAACACCACTCAAATTTTAAACAAATTTAAAAGATTTTTGAGAGGCAGTCCATAGCTGCTTCTCTCCATGCATCCTCCTCTCAGCTGAGAGGCAGTCACATGTGTAGAGGCAGCTGACCAGTGGGAGCCTGCCAGGCTGCTTTTCAAGGTTGCAGCAGTGGTAGAGGCAGTGGCAGCAAAAAGTAGGGAGGTGATGGGGGCAGTGGGAAGGGGGGTAGTGGGTGTTTCTAGATGCCTGATGAGCTGATGAACAATTCATTGGTTTGTTGCAAAAAATTGTAAATTCATGATTTGTTATTTTGCTGATTTGTGCCCATCTATACACATGACTATCATTCATATATGAAGCGTTTGCCATTCTAGCTTTTGCCTTGAGGGGCTATATATGAGAGAAACAGCGGGAAGTGGATAGATACTGATTCTTGGATATACACTGACAAATGAAAAGGTATTAATGAGGGACATCAGATGATCTTATCTAAGCTTAGTATGCTCATAGCTGAATTAGCATTTTACCTTCACTTGAGCCACAGTTTAATCAGAAAGACTTTTAACCATCTTCTCTCATTTGATCTGAATTATAGAACTACCATTCTCATCTTCAGAACAGGCCAGGATGTTAAAAGCAACTTTAAACCATGTTTCAATATCCAAGCATTTTCTGAAACTAAACAAAATTTCTGGGTTTGTTTGAAAAATACTGGAAACTGTGGCTTGCAATGTTCTTAATTTTCAGCCCCACTGGACGAGGCTCCACCCCTCGTGCATGCAACTGTTTTCTTCCCTGCGCACGGACACACACACACACACCCGGGGTTCTGGCACAACCAGAACCAAAAGGGCTGAAACGGTCACCGTGGGTGCATGGAAGAGGAGAAACCCTGCATGGAGGAGAGCAGAGTTGCACACATGCAGGCGCACACCTTAGAGGAAACCTTGGCAGCTTGTTCAAAGTTTTCTAGTTTTGTTAGCTTGAGCTACAGATGAGGAAAAGAGGATGTATGTGTGGGCAAAAGGGTTAGCTCTATCTCATTTAAGGCAAATTTCATTTGCCTAAATGCGTGATCTGGATCACACAGGCAGTAGTAATAGTTTTGACTGGATACTTGTAATTTCACATATACAGCACAAGGCTGGCCCTCTGTTTTTACTGCATATTTCTTACTGCAGAATAGTATTGTATGATTTGAAAATGCTTGTTAAATATCTCCAGGCATTTGTTGTTTTGGGTCTTTAGACGTTTAGTGAAGTTTCTTCTTTTATGAAAGCCTGGATTGAGTTCATGTTTTTCTGCTAACTATTGTTGGTGTTTGCATTTTTAAGGTAGTTTTAATTTGTGCATTTTATAATATTCATAGCACTATGCATTTTACATTTTTATTTCTTTGTGTCTGCTTTGAGAGACAGGACAGCAAGAATGAGGTGTGTAGTACACACATGCGTCCATAGGTCTTGAATCCTTGACCTTCTACATTTCAAGGAATTGTATGACACCAGTTTGCAAATATACAACTGCATTTCAGACAACAAAGAAGCTAACTGCTGTAGTATAGTGCCAGACATTGCAATCTTATGAATGTATACGCAGAGGGGAATGAGTATGAGGGGCTGAACTGTGAACCACGCAGTTTGAGTCAAATCTCACTTCTGCCTGGAGGTTATTAGACAGCTATTGGTGAATCATTAGCACTTGTCCCCAGACCTCCAGACCTTGTCACCATCCAAATGGAGAGTTAACAGTGTCAACCTACTTTACGGGGTACTGATAAAGATTACTTACTAAGTGTATTCAGAAGGGTTTCAACATTCCAAACTGAAATATGCAGTAGCAGGCACAAGCAACACGAAAGTCCCATTTGGTTTGTGGTGTAAATATGGAAGGCTGTATTTTCTGGGAAATGCAAAGCATCTTGCAGTCATTTTTCCTCTGCATTTGCTTAGCATTCGGGGTTACTGCTGTGCTTGCCTATGCATATTTAGTTTGACATTTTTAGGATTTTGCTCTTAATGCACTGCGTCTCTGTGTCCGTTCATGGCTTAATAAGCCATAGTGTTTACAGCCAAGGATGAGTATGTGCAGCTATTTCTCTCCTCCTTTTTTCTTCTTGCTGTGCAGTTTGAGCTTAGAGATTCTCATCTGCATTTAACTAAAGAGGTTCATTATGTCCATACTAGTGCAGCATTTGTTAGCAAAGTACAATAAAAAAGAAAGGTTCTGGTAAGGATATCTTGGTAAGGATATCTTGGCTGTTGTTTGGCACATTCTGATTTAGGCTTTACCTGGGTTCATGCAAGCTTGGATTTCTGCATTGAAACTGACATGCTACAGGAGGGATAGAGAGCACATGGACAATGTACTTGTTCACAGCCATAGTTTATAAAATACTGGAAAAACGTCCAGATGTAGCCACTCTCTGGCGTTATAAATTTTCATCAAAAGTTGGACTTCTAGAGCAACTCTTTTTCATTAAATTTTTTAATGTTGTTGAAGTTGATCCATTAATATTGTCATGATCCTTATTGTTAGTTCATGATAGTTTCTTCTTTTCCTGCTTTGTTAGAAAATATTTTTTAACTTACCAGATATAAGCAGCTTAGGTTATCCTGATTTTCTCAGGATGGTGCATAATGAAACAAAAACCAACAACAACAACACTTCCATTGTTAGAACTGTCACAATTCTATTTTCTAGAAAGTGTGGGAGAAAATATTGTGTGCTGGTGAAGTTGGCCTCAGGTTTCTTTCAAACCTTCCATTGTGCACATGGTCTTTTATTATGGGTTATGCCACATTGAATGACATTTAATTTGCAAGGAGGGAGAAGTGTGTATTTGTACAGACGTGTGTATGAGAGAGAGGGAAAGTAGGGGACGGAAAGAAATACAGTATTAATTGCTGTTTGGTAAATTGAATATGTCACAGCTAGAAGTCAACTTTTCAGTGCAAATTGTTGTGCACTCTTTCATTCATATATTCTCTGTTGGTATGTTAATGTTTAGATGCTGGATTCCAGTAAAGTCTGAATGTTTAGTAGGTTGTCATCGTAATAAAATTATTGTTCGCCTGTGAATTTCATGTTGGTTTCTCATGGACCAGCATAGCTGCCTGTGTTTGGTTCTCTATTATCTTTTAAAGTTCTCTTGTTTCCTTCACAACAGTCTGGACTAAGGGGTTACTAGTGTATGATGAGGCTGCAGATGGGGAGCCTGTCTTCAGGACAATAGCCTCTTCAGTCCCCTAAGGAATCCAGTTGTAGCCAACTTTATGCAACTCTAATTCATAGCTACTAATAGCTTTTAAGATGTGTGTCCCTTTTCTCTCTTTCAACTGAATGGCAAAAAACCCCTGACTGACCTAACGGAAAAATAAGTATACAAGGTTGTCTGAGTGGGATCCTTGGGCTTTTTACTCATTGCTTTTCTTTTTAACTGACATTTAACTTTTTAGCATTCTGTGCTTTAGCTGCTCCTTGCTAGGTCAGGTCTAACCTCTAGGTCAGGAGATGTCGGTTCCAAAATTGGAATGACACTTTCCCCTCTTCTCCTCTAATCAGTAGAGGCTGGTAGTGAGAGATGCTTGTCTCTATTGTTTCACAGCATAACTGTGTGTCATAGAAAGACAGTTTGAGCATATACTGTTTGCAGTTTTGACCAAAATGGTAGCAGCAGCCTAAAGAGAAAGCCTGTCGAGGTTCATTTTGGATAGCAAAGAAGCCTCTACAGCCCTCAGAACATTACCACTTGGCACCCCATCTGTCTTTTCATGTGCATATTCTGTGCTGTTACGTCAGAACCAACTTAGAGCAACCCTAATAAGGTTTTCAAAGTAAGTGACATATTTAAGGAGTACTTTTACCAGTTCCACACCCCTAGTGAGTTTCCATGGCCAAGTGGGGGTTGAAACCCTATTCTCCAGAGTCCGTCTGTCACTCTATCCACTGCACCACACTGGGAATCCTAGTCTTTTCCAATTCCATACCTGTGGGAGAAAGGGTCTGGGGAACAATTCTGTAAACAGGAATGGCTCTGAACCCATCCTTGCTTGAAATCTGAAATCCCTTTAGAGATGCAGGCGTTGCAGATGGTTTCTGAACCTTCTGCACATTTGATTATTCAGTCACCACAGTGTATGACTTCACTGTTTCTCAATCGTCTTTTTAGTGGAATTCCCAGTGTGTGACTAATGCCTCTTGGCTATAGTTGTCGGAAAATTTTGGGTGAATAGGTGTGGCACAGTCTGCTGGTGGTGGATCAGAGGACATGGTGCATGTGACAGAATGCCATGGTTCAGTCAGTGACATTTCTAGTTAAAGAACATCAGCCTGCATCACAGGGTTCAGGGGACTCATGGTATCAATCGGTATAGAGCAGCTGTGTAGATCTATTCAATGTTCTCATTTCCCATTCTTTTGCTAGCCCTTGTAGTGGTTGTATAAAACCATTCTGATACTAAGTGGTCCTTTAGGCTGCCAAAGATCGGACGATAACAGTGATAGGTGCATTAGTTGAGTCTGATTCTTCTGCTACACTTGATAATAGTAAAATTGCATATGAATTGGTTTCATTCCGCAGAAAGATATAGTAGTATCCTGGCTGACTGTTTGAAGCTTAGCTTTTTCTAACTATGTAAGGTAAGAGGGAAACCTACCGTCAAGTCAACTGCCATGATCTTAAAATTAATTATTCTTTGAGTATATATAATTAATGATTACAGAGATACTGCATTAAGACATATTTACAATACTGTCTCACACATCTGTGACGTCTTTAGGACTGTAGCAATGAGATACTGCAGAAGCAGTTTATATATTTGGAGTGGATAGTATAAAAGATTTGCACCTGACCATTTTTCCTTACAAGGGTTTCTTATATTTACCATTTTGACAGGCTTGCCTTGCACTGAGCAAATTCTGATTAGTGGTTTAAGACAAATGCAAAATAAGATAATAAGAAAAAATATGGCTGTATTAAAATCTTCATTGCACTCCCAAGCTTCTTTCTTCCTTTCTGTTCTGAAGTCAGGATACTGGCTATTTTGGCATCCTAATGAAGTTATTCTTTGGAGGGGAAGGCAAGCTTCCCTCCCTGAATTCTCATAATCCAGTGGCTATCTAGTACAAAGAAGGTGGTATAGGCTTCCATCCATAGGTAATTGATTTTGGCATTCTTATTCTCTGCTATAATTCCAATGTTCTTATGGTTCAGCTCTGAAATATTGATTTTTATGTTGTCTTAAACTGCATTCGTTGTTTGGCGATTGCGCCAGTCTGTCAACCCTTTCCCCCCCATATTATATTCTTGGAAATACGGCACTATAGAGAAACTGACTAGAATTCTGTTTGTTTTAACTGCACTTTAGTGGTCCATTATTTGCAGTGTTTGCAAAGTTAGCTTGCTTAGAAGAGGATGATTAGTGGCTCATTCTAAGTGCAATGCGTGCAGAAATATTAATGTCCATAATTCCTACCAGGATTCTGCTGTACATTTTCCCATTGTGTTATTTAGTCTAAGAAGGTTCAGTGCCTTCCATGTGAACCTGCTAAGTCAGTGAGTACTTAAGACGGGGCCTGCTTAGTAGCAGCACCTGGACTGTGGATCTGGACTGGACTACTATTTTATTCTTAATGCCTTGTGCCATGTGTAGCATTTTATGTCACTCTTCAGTTTCAGTTTTAACCCTGTTGTCTGCTTTATTGTGTGATGTGTTCTTTGCTTTTATGTTTATTATTTTTATAATGTTAAGTTAGGGAGGGCACGTTTGTCCTTGTGGGCTTTCCCGGGGAGCCCTTCCCCATTCTAAAATAGTTTCCAAACAAACAAAATGAAAGGTGATTCCCACTCCTCATAGCTTTTGGGATTAGTCATTTACTTTTTAAATAGCATCCACCGAAAAATTCAACCTCCCTACCCAGAAGTGTTGTTCTAACTTTTTAAAATATACAGCCTCCTTGTATTTTTTGAAAGTTAGAACTTCACTTCTGGGCACTCCCCATTTGGTTTCCCCCCTGCTTTTTTCACATTTTTGGTAGACCATGCAGTCTCTGGAGAATTCTGGAGGCAGATAATTGGACCACAGAGCCATCCTCATTGCCTGTTTCTTTGTTTGTGGGGTGTTAGTATAGTTTCTAAACTTAATAATTCTGCTTGCATGTTGATCATTTGGATTAATCAATCTCTTGCAGAACCTGGGCTCCTGATTTTGCTTCTGTTCTCTGGAGCTGTTCTTTTGGTATCCATACAGTTGAGTTAAGCTATGAAAGTAGCTCAATGTTACATATCCATGACCAGAGGCAACCTGCAATATCATTGGGAGATATTTCTTGGATATACATAGTGACAAGCAGTATACGCTCCAGGCCACTCACTGACCACTGAAATAATCTACATTTTGTTGCTCAGGCAAATGAAAATGGAAAAGTCTCGTGCTTTCTTTCATTTTTCTTCAGTAGCTTGGATGAACCAATCGCTTCCCAACAGCTGTTTCCTGCAAAATAAGTGCTGATCTTTCTTCAAGGACTTAAGTAGTTTCTTGGATGGGGCTCATTTGAGGGGGAGGACTTATTTTTCTCTGATTTCAAATGTGATCAATTTATTTATTAAAATTATATTTTGCCTTTCCTCCTGTGAGCTCAAGGCACTGTGCACAGCAATCGTCCTCCTTACTTCAATATTTATTTCGTGAGATACAGTAATGGCTGCATTGGTAGGTGACTTGTTACTAGAAGAGTGGCCAAAGGAATATGGCAGTGGCCTTCTACATTCCCTGGCAAGGATGGCAAGGGAACCACCCCTCATCATTGGTCCCATACCCACCTGTCAGGTGTCTTCCAGATCAAACTCTGGATGTCTGCAACTTGCATTCCCCAGAACTGATCCAGTTGCTGTTTGTTAATTTATTTAATTAATTAATTAATTAATGTTCTGCTTTTCTTTCTTTGCAAGACCTAACACGATTTACAAAAGAAAGTTTAAAAATAGATGTAGTTAAGAAGTATAATGGCTGAAATCTGGTAGTAAGTTGCAACAAAAGTCAGCCCATTGAATCCATGGGGATTCAGTGAGTCAACTCCTGTGCAAGATTCAATGGGCCAACCCTACTTATGATTTTCTATTGTAGCCAAAAATTTATAGAATTAAAGCAGTATTACATAGGTTACCCCAATAAAGTGGACACTAAATTACTATAGTAATTCCTTTCAGTAGAAAGGCAGGATATAAAAATTTTAAATAAATAAAATAAGATACTATAGTTTTCAAACAGTTTTTAAACCTAAAATTTAAACCTAAAATTGAAGTGATATATTTCAATAATCTGTGAGAACTAATGTAACAAACTGTTAAACATCAGCATATATCTCCACAAAGCTACTGTAGTCCCAATAGAATGGCCATCAGCTTCAACACAATGCAGTTAACACTGGATAACTATATATATAATCCAATGGAAAAGGAGTTGCACTCTTTCGGTTTTGCTGTATCAGTTCTAGATTGGCAAAAGGGCAACATGATCCGAACCAAATTGGCCAAACTGCAATTGGTGTAGATCAGCCAATGCTTATGTCATGCTGCACCATGAGACAGTTTATATATCCTGAAAGCAAGAGTATTTCGTCTGAAATTTCACTCAAAATAATCTGTTCACTTTTGTGTAGAGCAGAGTTTATATGGGCATTTTTGTGTGTGTGTGTTTTCTTGATGTACACGTGAGGTCCATCAAATAATTCAGCTGTTTATTTATTTTATTTAAAATATTTTTACCCCAACTTTCTCCTTTAAAAGGACCCAAAGTGGCTTATATCATTGAAAGACAACATTTAAAGCTGAAAAAAATGACTACAGTCAACCCTCGACTTACGAACGGCCCTAGTTGCGAACTTTTTGACTTACGAACCGCTCTGATAGAAAAATATAGCCTCGACTTGCGAACTTTATTTTGAGTTATGAACCGGAAAAAAAACCCTAAGTCATCTTAGGTTTAAAGGAAAAAATAAAAATAAAATTCTGCCCCTAGTGGTAGGAACGGATTAACCGGCTTTGCATTAGTTCCTATGGGAACTAATGGTTCGACTTACAAACCGCCCCTCGACCTAAGAACCAAAAACAGCCGAAACGGATTAATTGGTTTTCAATGCATTCCTATGGGAAATGCTTATTCGACTTACGAACTTTTCGACTTAAGAACGTCCTTCCAGAATGGATTAAGTTCGTAAGTCGAGGGTTGACTGTATACAAAGGTGACTTACATCATTAAAAGACAGTACTTAACAAATCAGTGTGTTTAAAATGACAAGATTATATACAGACAAGCATTGTCTCCACTGTGCACAAGACACACATGGTCTCTGCTGTGTGCAAAAAAACCCCTGTTTTAATTCCCATTGAGTCCAACACTGACTGCTTCCAAGGACTAGGAGATCTTCGAAAGCACAATTCCACACAGAACCAAGGGCTGTCTCTAGAAGAAAAAAAGAGTGCTGGTACCTGCGCACACTAACACATACCTGCTTACTGACCTGTCTATACGGGCACAGGACATACTGGGCAGCCGTCAGATATATTTGCATGACATAACATCTGAGAAGAATTCGTATACTATGTTAGCTTGTAATTGCCTGGTAAGAAAACTGGCGCTTGGTCAGAGACAGGAACTAAATACTGGCACTGATGTAAATATATTGTGTGCTATTAATCTCAAAATAGAAAGAAATAAACATAGATGCAATGGGCTTTAGATGTTCTGTGGTAAAGTGAAGCCCAGACTGTATATTTTTGTTTCACAAAAGATTGGTTCATTTTGTCTTTAGGTAAGCCACCAAAGACGTTTAAGTTGCAGTTTCCATTCTGTCACCACTAATCAAGCTGTCGCAGAGCTTTGCTACAGTAAGATGCTCTAACAAACCTGCCTGAAATGCTTTCTACGATCTCTTGATGCCACACTAGTCTCCATACAACACTGAAGATGTTACTAAATAATGAAATCCGTGTAGAACTAGTGTTTATTATGTACATATTATTTCTGATGCCCTTTTTGCATTCAGTGAACTACAGAATTACTAGAAAGCCAAAGAAGCATTTCAGGCTGGATGCACTCAGGTATACCCAGACACAACGTAATAATATACCCAAGTGCTTTTCGGATTTGCTGTGGTTTCTAACTCTCTTATGATGTTTGTCAGTGTCTCTTAAGGCAGAAATGGGAAGACTTTAGAATCTACTCCGGTTTCACTAAGAAGGTCCACCAACAGCAGATATATGATTGAGGAGGAAAATTACTCCCAGAGCATGATTAGCCTAGGTACTTTCTTCTCAGTACTAGTGCTGGAGCGTGCACATTAAATCCTTTATTACATAAATCGACACCTCTTTTCTGCCATGTTCTTTTTGATTTTAGCAGTCTGATTTAGGAGTGGGGCGGAAGGCGGGTTTTGCTTGTTGCTGGGAGTTGGGAAATCCTTGATGATCTATGACAGCACACCTCAACATCCACTCTGTCATATGTTCTCCTTTGAGCGGTGTCCAAACTTTTGCAATATTGTGGACTTTAAAGTTAAGTATCTTCTAATTTAGAACACTTAAAATGTGTGCTTGCCCCTCAAAATGTCTGCTTAATGTATATACAGTATGTTCAGCTCTACTTACTACTTTCCCACTTCTTCAATGTCTTCTCTTGCCTCCTTTAAAAGGATAAGAAAGCTTCAGCAGTGTTCTGCACTCCCTGTTGTTTTAGCCAAATGTAGGTGAGCCTTGTTTGTGTCAGCTTTCCTTTCTTCACCCCTACAAGCACTTGCCTACAGCCTTTCGTGCAGGTCAAAGACGGGGCACTTTCCGTACCTAAAACCTGTTCTGCACTGTACTTGCTTCTCAGATGTTCTTTCCAATGTTATTGTGTTGTTTTTGTTAAAGGAAAAAACAGGCCATGCTGTAAGTCTCCCAGTCTGATAGCCAGCACATTGTATCCAAAATTATACTCAGAATAAACTTTGTTGGGATGTGAAAAGTACAGAGAATTTGTGTGCATTTCTAGGTGCACAGTAGTGTCCAGCTTAATATAATTTATCTTGATGTCAACAAACGAGTGAGCTAACGGGGTTGTATAGCTGACACACCTAAGAAAAGTGGAATCCTGTCTGCTAGCCCCTTTCTTCATCTCTGTGTATTCCGCACATAGGCTTTTCTAGGAATCCTGTTCACACAAAGGAGCCTTTGCATTATATAGTCCTTTTTGTATTTATAAAAACAAAAAGCCAGAGGTAGGGATGTTGTTAACCATAGAAGTAATGCAAAAGTTGATGCTGTGGTAATACCTTTATTAGACCACCAAAACAAACTAAAAACCTTTATTAGGCTACCCAAACAAACCAAAAAGTGTGCAGGCTTGTGGGATTACAGATCTCTTCATCAAGCATCAAGGTTAATAGTACTCAGTACTACTGCTCCCTTTGCCCTGTGAGAAAATGTTGCTTTTAATTTTATAAGAGGGAAAATGGCAATAGCGCAAGCACAACTGGAAAGGTAGGAGAGAATCCAGTTCCTTTGAATCTAATGGGTGAGTGTACTGTCCCCTTTGTTTCCGGCTGAGGAGGAGTGCATCACAACTTGTCTCAATGTCTCCTCTCCACCCCCCAAAAATTTTTTTTGGCTAGGATGCATTTCCCAGAGACTAGCCAGTTCTTTTTCTCCATTTCCAACCTGTATGATGGTGTTTATTTCTGTTACTTGAAGTATAGTGATTTGGGGTTAAAAGATAATTGTATGTGCTGAAACTGCGCAGCAAGAACAACACACAACCTTTGGTATTTCTCATTGCTTTGTGTTAATTGCTCCTCTCCCACTTATCTCCAAAATATATGTCAGGGTAAGTTTAATTTGCATCAATTTCAGTTATGTTTGGTGTTTCATAAATATCGTGGTTATTTTTAACCTCCACTACAGATGAAGAAATGACTTTGGCTTGAAATGGAATATATACCCGTTAAGGCATGTCATATCTAATTTGTAGTGTTAATGCTTGATTTAGCTAGCATTCTGCCTGGATTGGCAGATGAGTCTTGAACTTGCTTGTTTAGCTGATTTGTTGTTACCTAAATTAGGAATAGGGGATCTGTGGCCTTCTCAATATTAAACCACTCTCTGGGCAGTTTACAGTTTAATTATGCAGGCTACACATTGCCCTTCGTTGCAAGCTGGGAACTCAATTTACTGACCTTGGAGGAATGGAAAGCTGAGTCAACCTTGAGCTGGCTATCTGAGCCCATCGGGATCAAACTCAGGTCATGAGCTGAGTCTTGACTGCAGTACTGCAGTGTAACCACTGTGCCTTGAGGCTCCTAGGACTAGTGCTCACATCATCTGTCACTGCTGGCTATGTTGGTTGGAACTGATGGGATTTGTAGTTTAACAACAATGGGGGACCCCTTATGCTCCAGTTCTGACCCAGGCAGCTGAACGAAAAAAACAACTATGTGTGGCCTGAGTGTTGTAGAAATACTTGATAATCTCTCCAACCTTCAGTGGTTAGGTCTCACATCTTTAAGTGAAGCACACACACTGGATGGATGGATTGGATTGGTTGATTTCAGTTATTTTATGATGTCCCTCCCATGAGCTGATGGGTTTATTGGAAGAAGAGTACTCTCCTCCTTCCCACATAACTCTCCTCTTCCAAGCAGGAAGAGGATGATGGTGATGGCAGCAGCAGGAGTGTGAGGTTGCTCAGAGTCACCACTGGCTGCCTGGTTGGTCGCGTTCAGAGTGTGGCAGCTGTTTGTCTAGGGCCTGGGTCTGTAGGGCAGAGATATTGACCACCACACCAAACATGGCTCCATACAAAAGGCAGCCGTGCTTGTTAATGTTTCTGGACACTGGAACTTTTTGTGTTGCCACTTTTATTATTTGCTTTGGGTGGGGTTTTCATTTCTTTGGGTTATATGAGATTGCCCTAAAGGTGGGAGGCAGGAGTTCCAATCTCACTGTGTTCATCTCACTTGCTTTCACAGGTAAATGTTAGTTGAATAAAATGACTAGAAATGCAACTCACCACAGAGACAAGCTGGGAAAGAAATGCAAATGCAGAATTTACAAACATCCTACTGTTGGTGTCATCAGTTGCTATTCTGGACAGAGATTAAGTGTTTACAAGCGGCGCCTGGCAACAAACATCCATAGAGCATTGCCTTTCCTAATCTTCTTTGCCGTTTTCTTCCCTAGTCAGAATTCTGGGGTCACAGGACATAATAGACAGGACTGTGTTGTATTTTTATTTTCCCCTCCCTCCTCCCAGCACTTTTCTGTTGGGGGAGGGGAGGGAGAGGGAGAGCTCTGCCTACCTCAAATTATATGTAAATCTTTGATTTTCCACTAATGTTCATTGGCAAATCTCACTTCTTTAGGTTGGGACTTTATTTTAAAAGTTGCTTCTCAGCGTGAACTGGGAAATGGCCTGTCCAGAGAAAAAGATGGTTTTCACAGTTTTTAAAAACATCTTGTACATCTCTCTATTCCACTGTCCTTTCCAACCAGTCCATTTCATCCCCTTTCCATCCAGTCGGTCTGTCAATGTTCTGTGCAATTGATTCCTTTGGGGACTGTTTTTTTTAAAAACAACAACAACAACATCCTTCTTACCAAAAGATTAAAAAAAAAAAAGATTGATGCAAACCCTTAAGCCTGCTGGTATTTCCCCCTTGTGCATCAATAGTGCTACTGTGGGCTATCAATGTATAACTACATGTGTCAAATACAGAGGGAGTGATTCACAGCCCTGATCAATCTAGTGGGTATAATTTATAGCAGCTTCCAGAAACAGCAATTAGTGTGAAGGAAAATATGCCTCCTATGCAACAGTGATCAGCTTCATACTCTTATCACTCCAGAGAAGGAATGATGCTCCTTGGGCATTAATCCAAGTTGCAATAACTTTGCTTAGGTCCTTAGTTACTTAAAGCAGACCAGCATGGCTTTATCTTTAGTCACTGTTTACCTACTGAACATATCTTACATATACAAAGACTTGACTTTTACATGGAATTTGGAATGGTCTTGTGAAAGCCTGGGTTTGTGTGAGTCACAGTCATAAGGCAGAATATATTGTATGCCTGTATGTTTTTCTCTGCAACCTGTGTTTGAGTTTATGGATGGGTTTGACCATTTTTGAGTAATCTGGTGAGAAAGGCCAGATTACTCACAAACATGTTTGAACTTGCTTATGGGTTCATATGTAGGTTGCGGAGAAAGTGTGACATGTCACAGAAATCCTCCCCCTAATTATCAGTTTGGATTATCTTTTCTATCTAGTCTTGCAACTCAGGGTCTTGGGAAGATAAGGGCATTTCTCATCCTTTGCTAACTGCTTTAATTCATTTTATTGATTAAAATAGTTAGATGTTGTCAATGGTGATATAATTACTTATGGTGACCCTCCCAACTGAGTAGTTATAAAGTACTCAGAAATGGTTTACCAGTTCCTTCTTCTGCTGGTGCTCTGGGTCTGTGCATCTTGCCTAAGGCCAGAGAGGTGTCAGGTCATGCAATTCCACATGTTCTAGGTGATATTGGCTGGGCCCTCTCCCAGAAAGTATCATGGAAATTCAAACTCCCAGCTCCTGACTCGGCATCCAGCCACTCCAAAACACTGAGCTGTACCAGCTCACCAAAGGCGATAACACCACTTTAAAACAAAACAGTCAAATGAAGAATGGAGGAAGTCTTCTTTGAAATATCTGGAGAGTGAGCAGAACTTTAAACCCCATTGAACAGCAACCTAATTAAAACTGTCTTTAGCTAAAGAGGGTGACACTTAGGGAGTCATGCTGCCATAGAAAAAGCCATTTGATGTGTCACTAACATACCTTACCTCTTTTAGTGGTTAGAAATACAAGAGGGCCTCATCAGGCTCGGGCAATATAAGGCTAATGGACCACATGTTCCTCCTTTCCCTCATGGGAAACTTTTGCAAGAGAGAGAGAGAGAGCTGTTTCCCCTGAAAGCCTCCCAAAAGGTGGTATTTCTTTAAAAGAAGACACAACTGCCCCCCTCCTTGTTTCATCTTTCAGAAAAGGAGTTTTGTAAACCAAAAGTAGACTTTTTGGCAACTTCTCTCCCAAATGGAGCTGGTTGTGTCCTGCCTTTTTTTAAATCTCTGATTATGTTATTTCTGGATTCCGCAACTATTTATAGTACTATGTGAAATTTCTTGATACTGTTCCCAAAGCCCCGGTGACGGTGGGGACCACTGAGGTATATTTTATCTCACAAGTGAGATATTTCAGTTGTTCAACTCTGGCATCTCCTGGAATTGCAATGTCTATGATCCAGACATTTCTTCATTCTATTACCACAATGTCTGGTATGTTATGTTCAAGTTTAGATCCAGAAATCCTACAAGATTCTGATTTCCTCATTTTCTGCCACCTTCTCTACCTGATGTAGAGCCTGGCCTCTACCTCGCTAACCTCCAAAACCCATGGTTTTTGGAGGCTGGCGACGTATTTTTTGCATAATGGCCAGTGCACTAATTTTGCCACTCTATCATGTCTAATTTTGTAATCTCTTTGTGCAATCTTTGGACATTCACAGATAAGGTGTGACACAGTTTCATCTTTTTCTTGGCAGCGTCAACATTTGGTGTTAGCACTAATACCTTGAATTTTAGCTTTCATCAAATTGTTTTGGAGTGCTTGTTCTTGTGCAGAAAAAATCAGGCCTTCAGTTTCTTTCTTATTGGTACCCAGTTTTAGTCATGCCCATGTTGAATTATTGTCATGCCTTCCATCAGTATTTCTCAGATGTTCTGAATAGTGGTTTATTTTTCCAACTGTTTAATTTATTTTCAAATTGTTGTTTCTTATATTGAGCCTTTCTTACTGTTTTTTTTTCAAAATATTCTTCATTTTCACCACCTTAAGTAATTTTTTCTACTTGTACTGATGTAATCATTTAGGCTTCTTTTTTCCTCCTCCACTACCTGCTGTATTTGCAGTAATCCACGGCTTCCAATATTTTGTGGTAAATATAATCTGTCCACATCACTTTTTGGGTGTAGTGCATTATTCATGTTAATTAGTTTCCACGTTTTTCGATCCAATTCTTCTAATACATTTTGGGTCCAATCTATATGGGTATTTGTTTACTGTTACTGCCCATGTGTTTATGGCTTTGATTGTATTTCTACCATTTAATTTTGATTTTAAGATTTTCTGCAGTCTTTTGATATATTCCCTTTCTGTCAGTTTTTTTAACTTTTGTGTGCAGGATGTTATTGACTTCTAGTGTTCCAAGGTATTTATAATTTTCATCACTTGATAGTGATTTTATAATATTGCCATTTTAAACTCTATTCCATCTAGGTTTTGGGTTTTGCCACATTATATAGAAAGAGCTGCACATTTGTCAATTCCAGATTTCATTTGAATATCTTCACACATTTCACTGTGTTTAGCAGTGATTCTGTCTCTGTGGAACTTTTTGCAAATAGTTTTAAGTCATCCATGTATAACAGGTGATTGATTTTTCCTGCTTGTTCTAAAATACGATCAGCCCAATCCAGTTTTATTTAAAATTATTGATATGGGGATTAGTGAGATGTTAAACAGCAGTGGTGACAAAGAAGCCCCATGAAATATTCCTCTTATGATGCTAACTTCCCCAATTTCTTCGCCATATAGGCCATTCAGATAGTTTTCCATTTCTTGGGGAACTTCTGAATATTTTTACTAATCCCAAACATTTTTAGGCAGGTGTTAATCCATCTGTGTGGCAATGAATCAAATGCCTTTTTATAGTTTATCCAGGCCATGTTAAGATTTGCTTTTCATCTTTTTGCATTCTTTAGTATCATTTTATCAATAAGCAGCTGATCTTTTATGCCTCTTGACGTTTTAAAGTTCCCTTTCTGTTCAGTTGGGTATAGGTAGTTTTCAATTAAATAATTATATATTGATCTTGCAAGTACTCCTGTGAGAAGTTTGAACATTGTTGGAAGGCATGTAATTGGTCAATAATTGCTAGTCGATTGCCCTTTTGATGATCTTTTATTATCAGAAATGTGCGGCCTGTTGTCATCCAATCTTCAATTGTAGAATTTTGACGTAAGTGATTTAATTGCACTACTATACATTGATGGAGACTTATTAAAATATTTAATCAAAATCCATGCAGTTCATCTGGACCAGGTGCACTCCAGTTTTTCACAGCTTTTACTTGCCTCTTAATCATTTCAGTTGTTATTACAATATCATCCATAAATTTTCCTTTAGTTTCTTTACAAATATCTTTAATCCATGAAATGTTTTTGTTGTGTCCAGTTGGACTTTCCCACATTTCTTTCCAAAATTTTAGAGCATCATCTTTACATGGTCCTAATTTCTTTTGCTCAGCATTTTCTCCTAGTGACGTATAGAATAATTGTTGGTTATTTTGTTTTCTCTATATTGTTTCAAGCATCCATCATATCTTTCAATTTGCTTTGCTATAGCTATTACCCATTGTTTTAATTCTTCCATAACTACAATTGTTTTCCTTTCTAGATCATATATTTTTCATAGTCTGGCTTTTACTTTTTCATTTCTAAGTTTTGAATCTTTCAAGTGTTTTAAGTTGCTAATGTCTACACATAATTTGCTTTTTTTTTCCAGCCGAATTTTCCCTTTTGGAGTGCCAGGAGTTTTCTGGGTTTTTTGCAACTTGTAACCAAGTTCCATAGTTATTATGGTAGCTGTGCTATACGTGAGCTTGTTTTCTTCTTCTTTTAGTGTTGGTTGAGATTGTACTGATTACTACATTTGCATCTGTGAGTAGATCTTTTACTAGTTTGCTTTGTAATTGGTGCAAAATGGGGGGAGCCTTTGTCTTTCTCCATTTTGGCTAATATGGGTTACTACTTTTTCCCTCAGTGATGTCTGCCGTTCTGCCAATTCATAATTTCTGGGTTGTTCCATAAGTTGTTCCTCTATTGATACATTTTCTTCCACTATTGTGTCAACCTCCACCATCCATTTGTCTTCCATACTATGGTCATTGTTCTGTGTTGGTTTTTCTTTTGCCAGCTTTCCTAGTTCTTGCGATTCCAGTTCTGAAAACACTTTACTCTGGATGATAATCCTTCTCTGGTCCATTAATCGTTGTTCAGTTATATCACTGTTTGGGTGTTTCCTTTTCCAAATTTCCATCATTCTTTTTTGAAAACTATGGGCTGTGGGGTTTGCCTTGTAATAACATTTCATATTTTCTTGATTTTTGGTGGGAGTTTTGTGTTCCAGTAGCTTTGCAGCAGCCTGTTCTGGTTCCTCAACAGGGTCTACTGAGCCCTGTAGCCCATTTGTCACCATATGTCCAGGGGCTATAACATCTGATGTGGTCCTTGTTGACCTGGACAATGACTGATCCACCATGGATTCCTATTTATTTCCTCTTGTCACAATTGATGGTTAGTGGACACAGTAGGTTTGGCTTCTTAGCTGAGACCTGTCTGGCTTGGGAAACTCGTCAGGTAGCGGCACTACCGCCAGCATAGCTCTCACCCTCACTGAAGCACACAAGCCCCTCTGGATCTAAAAGGCCTGTGTCTGTGGAGGGGTTGTTGCTGTTGTTGTTGTTGTTGGTATTGTTATTGGTACTAGTATTTTTTAATTGTCCAGAATATTTATACTAATACAGAATATTTATACTAATAATTCAAGCAAGATCTTAATACAAAACAATTTGAGAACTATGTATCTCACTGCATTATTTCGGAGAGACTGAAACTTTTGAAAAAAATCAGAAGCTAAGGAAATTCAGTTTACAATGGAAATTCCCTTACTGGCTTTCATGTTTTGCAAATCCTGAAGGTGCTTGTTTCCTATTGCCCATAGTTTGCTCTAATCAGCATCTGGATCTCTAAAATTAATTGGGGCTGTGAAAGGTCACATATTGGGAGCATATCAGGCAAAATCCAAAGAAACAAAATAAAACAAGACAAAGTGGACATGTCCACGAAAGCACACATTCAAATATAATAGTTAGTCTTAAAGGTGCCACATGTTTTTGTCTTGTTTTGTTTCTTTGGATTTTGCCTGATATGCTTGCACAGACTAACAGGGCTACCTCTTCCAAAGCTACAAATTAGGAGCAGTCATCTTCCTGATGTGTCCCTGGGAGATCCATTGGTACTTTCCATTTGTATACTTGAGGGCAGTTAGGCCATTAAAGAGGGTAATGGCTGCCTGTAAGGCATGCGTGTTAAAACAGTCTGTCACTCTGGTATTGTGACAGCAGACAGTGATAACACAGCTTAAAGGAATAGTACTGTTCATTTATCTGTTTAAGTATCTATAGAAATGGAAAGTTTTGCTATAAAATGGCCATAAGGGTTATTATAATCTCAAAGAGGATAAGGTTTAAACATTGAGGTTTTTTCCTGAGGGAGGCTGATTGAAAAGGTCTCTTGGTGAGAATAGTGTAACTTTTAAAGGCTTCTACATTCCCTCCTCCCCATTTGCATTTTGCAATCTGCCACCCTTGACAGTTGCTCTGACATAGCAATCAGCTTAGTAGAAGACTCTGCTGTTTGTTTTTATTTGATAGTTTACAGGGATTTTTTAAAAAATGACTAATATGTTAGAGAATTCACTTAGGTGGAAACAGACCTTATTTTAGATGCTTTTGAAAGGCAGCATTGTCAAGAGATTAAAGTTTGCTTTTTGTGCTAATCACTTGCAATTGTTTTGACTTTTCTCTTGTCTTTTCTTAAGTAATAAATTCACAGTGGAGCCAAAGGTTGGCAATTTGATTCCCCATTGTACCTTCTGCAAGTAGAGCCAGCCTGTGTAGCCATGAGCAAGCTTCACAGTCCCTGAGCGCCTCCAGAAGAAGGGAAGGGTAAACCACTTCTGAGTATTCTCTACCTGGAAAACCTGGGAAAGGATTGCCATAAGTCAGAATTGACTTGATGCCACATGCTTCTTATTATTAGAGTCTTACAGTCTAATTCTTCCCAGAATTTTAGGTATATAAGTAGACTGACTGTATTGATGTTTAGGGCATAATGTACTTCTTAGTCTTCAAGGTTCATATTTAGTGTTTACACAGTTGGGGCAATAATTTGCCCATAGGGCTAATCCTTGGTATTGTGAAACTGTTTGGGGTCCTGCCCCATTGTCTGAACTTTTTATAAACACTAATGTTTAATGCAAGCCCTAAACAACCATCCTTGTGGTTACAGTAAGTGGTGTAACTATTTTGTGTGGATGGAGTGTGGCAAGTTCGGAAACAGATGATGCAGGTAATCTGGGATTTTTCATTACAGTAATCAATCATTGTACTTTCTTTATTGTATGCAATAATGTTATTTTCAGTTCTGCTTTGCTCTGCCATCTTGTAAAGGGCCACTTCCACATGGGTGGACATTGCAGGGGCTCCTGCTTACGCTTCAGTGAAATACAGTAACTAATGGATGCCAGTGCTGTACTAATTCATTCTGTGCACTGTGGTGTAGGATACTGTACTTCGTTAAGTGTAGCCTCCTCCAACTGAGTCTCAGGCTGAACTCTTTTCCTTCACTTATTATTTGATCCATTTTAACGAGATGCCAGGGATTGAACCTGGGACTTTAGCATGGTCTCTACAGGTGAGCTAAGGCTTTCCCTGAACATCTCCTGTGGTGTTGACCCTTGAAAGTTATTTTAAAGACATGAGCTGTATAGTGTTCAACAGTAAATGAATTGAAATATAAACAACTTTAAAAGTTGGTTAAAATCTAACGCAATAAAATGACCACCATAGTTTCTGTTGTTATGGCTGTGTAGTAGAGAAAGACTGGGTTGTGGAAGAATTTCCTTTTTCTTGAGCTTTACCTACCGGACTTTGGATATAATCATTGGTGTTCTGATTTTGGAGGCAGCACTTCTAAACAAGGAGGTGTTTTGCATTCAAACCATTCCGCAAGGTTTTTCAAACATTAAGTTGTTTTTCTTTTGCACTTCTTTTCCATTTGTTTTACCTCCAATGATCAGCCAAAACAATTTGTACTTTTTTTTTTCTTATAGCATGGCTGAGGTATTTTAGCCAGCTGGAGTCCATGTTTTACGATTTCTTGGACCTTGCTCATTCACTTTAGCACTTTTTCATTGGTTATTTTAGTAGTCTAGGAAACGCCTAGCATTCTACAGTGAATCCATGTTCTTCTTACAATAGGCTGTGTTAAATTCCACGGTTTCATGCTGTACACTAGACTTGAGACTATATAGCACCATATAATGCACATTCTGAAAGCCAGTTTTTGTGGCATGCTAATTTCTTAATCTTAAGAAAGCAACTGTGGACCATCTCTATTCTGACTTCCATTGTGTTGTTCCAACAAAAGTGATGAATAAACATATAGAGAAGGAAAGTCAATGGACTTGTTTTCCGTTTAATCAGGTAGAAACAAAACAGCTCTAGAAAAAAAGGACAGATAGTCATCCTTTGGTGAAGTAGCTGCGTATCTCTGTGTTGGAACAAATGAAACTAAGAACTACACAAAAATTGGACTGTATGAAGTTTTGCCCAATATGGATCCCTGTCTTCTGTAACTGTATTGTTTAAAATGTCTCCATGTCCTTTAGCAATCCTTCAAGGGTCATTGTATATACTAGCAAACCCTGTAATTGCCAAATTTGAAAAAAAAATATAAAAACCTTAGAGTATGTGCCTGTAACCTTGGAAATTATGACAGTTCCAGTTACTCGTCACTGGATGACTGTTGCTGACATAATGTAGTATAACATTCTGCTTTCTTACACAAGTAGCCTGTAGCTGCTTACCAGCACTTTTGTGTGAGAAGTGCTCAGTAAGAAGGCTGGCAATGTTCAGTCACTAGAGGAGTAGCTGAAATACCTGGTTGCTGAGTTCTTAAAAGTTCTTAAGAGCACCTAGACACAAGCATTTGCACTGTCGCATAAATGTGAAGTGAATAAAGCAAATATGACTTTGCCATGATTATAACTAATGTCACACAGCCGCTAAGAAGTAAAATGTATGTTTGTGTGTGTGTTATAAAATTAATATAGAATCATGTTATGATATTAACCTACTGCATACTATTGATTTTACCTTTGGCAACATTTTCCAAATGATGAACACTTCCAACCTAAAGCTGGAGAATTTTTGTGTACCTCTGGCTCGCAAATGACTCTTGATATTGATGATCGTAATGCATGCTCACAGCCAGCCATTTTCTTTGGGATTATCACAGATTATCTTTTCTGATCTTGCCTTTCATTTTCAAAGCTGAACAGCAAATCCGAAGGATTTCCAAGAGTAGGTTGTGATAACAGCTGCTGCAAAGTTTATAACATTGCTGGCATCTGTTTTCCTTGTGAGAGGACTGTACACTTAGTAATACAGGAAGCTACCTTATAGAGATCTGTCCACTTGGCCCTTCATTGCTGGCTGGTGACAGATCTCCAGAGTGTCAGAGGCCCTTCTCGTCATCTCATTTCTTTTAACTTGAAATGGCAGGCATTGAACTTTGCCACTAAGCTACAAGAAGCACAATCCAAAAGCAAGCTCCAAACCAGGGTTGGGCAATGCCTTTATTGACCACCAAAACAAAATTGAAAATATGCATGTTCACATTCTCCAGGATGCTTCATTAGGCTGGGCACTGAAGATGAGGGAGATGTAGAAGAGACCAAATATCATCCTCATTAGCTGTTGATGGTGCTGGATGTGAAGTTAAAGTAAAATGGAGAATACTTATTGAAGAATCACCTTGGGATTTGGTGATATCTGGATTAAATTTTGGGTTCCAGAATCAGTTGTGTCTCTCCATAGCTTGTTCCAAGAATTCTCCTGAGAGGTTAAAATTAAAACACAAAGGAAAGACACTAGTTGCCCTGCCCCCATCCTAGCTTTCTGTGTCTGTAGCGCTAAGTCTGGAGAAAAGAGCTATGCTGTTTATTATTTTGCTGTCAGCTCCCTCTTGTGCTGGCAGTCAAATTTAATAACAGCTCTCTCTTTCTCTCACTCTGACACTTTCTATTCCAGTTTCTCTAGCATCCACCTTTTGGCTCCCATTAATGTTTGATTTCCTCCACAGTTCCAGTTCCTCCCTGCTCCAACTTCAGTGGAGAGTTTGTGCTGTGTGGATGCAACTCTTGTTGGCCCACCTACAGGCTCTTGGCAGCTTTCATCTTCTGGTTGGTCTAAACCAGAGTTTGTAGTCATAGTGGCTGACTAGATTGGGTGGGGGGCTGGGCATGCATAGCAGATCCCAGGAATGTCCTTTACTGTGTCTAGACACAGTCCCAAATCCAGATCAGGACTGGGATTAGGTCTGAGAGCCTGGGATTAGGTCTGAGCAGTGGTTTTGCTGCTGGTGGAAGTGGCTGTGCTTTGTTTCTGCTTTGTTTGTCATCAGCTTGTTGTTGTAGCAATGCGGACTGATGTCAATGTAGTAATGCTCCAAGGAGAAATAATGGGAACCAGCAGCTGAATACTGAAGGAACTGTGTTTGCTTCAACTGGAACAGGCAGTGTCAGAGTGAGGGGAAGAGAGAGCTCTCTTGTTAGAGCTGGCTGAAAGTGCAAGAGGGAGCTGCTAGCAAACCAGCAGGGCTGGGGGTGGGTGGGAAAGGTGGGTGTAGTTTTTTTCCTTGATGAGCTTTTTTATATCTTTTTGTTTCTGAAAAAAATACATTATTGATACACAGTTCAGCAAATGAAATGGAAAGTGTCAGCAGAAACATCAAATTGTAAGCTTGTTATGGTTGTTGTGGGTTTTCCGGGCTGTTTGGCCATGTTCTTAAGGTTTTTCTTCCTAACGTTTTGCCAGTCTCTGTGGCCAGCATGTAAGCTTTTTAGCTTAAACCTCCCCCCTCCATACATGTTCACATATTGAATAATACCATTTATATTTTGAAGACAGAACTGATTTCTTTTTCTCATTTTTGTTTTAGGGGGTTGCACCTTTGATGATGGTCCGGGGCCCTGTGATTACCATCAAGATCCCTATGATGACTTTGACTGGGTTCATGTTAGTGCTCAAGAACCTCATTATCTGCCACCTGAAATGCCTCCAGGTGAGATTATGACAATAATGGTAAATCTGAATACTAATGCTGAATACACTGTTCTTGTGGGTTACAGCTTCCTCCTGCTCCCCTGATTGAGAACTGTTACACTTACAGTAGCTTGAAAGAGTGGCCAAAGATATAGTAACAAACATTAGCATAATTAGGTGAAAGAATCACTAATAATATTGATTATGCATGCTCATCTGTGTATCTCCAATATAAATGTATCAAATGTACTAGAAGTCCAGTTAAAATTATATGATCTTATATATAAAATTAAAATATGTTGGCTTCTTTTGATCTGCAAAAGGTAGCCAAGATATTTTGAGAACTCAGCTGAAAGTGATGGTGTGGAAGATAGGGCCTGTTCCAGGTGAGTGAAATGTGTGTATGTGTAGGTGTTTCTTCTGGTATTTTACCTGTGGAGTTCTTGGAGAATTCTGGGAGTTGATTCTTCATTCTGAAGTTGATTCAGTTCTGTTTGATGAATGTGGGATATTGTGCTTCTGTATCCATGATTCAAAAAGCCAGGAAATGGCCCAATATTGCTGCACAATATCATGCCCATGTTGTCAGAAGGAAAAAGGATGCCAAGCTTTACATAGCAAAGGGCACCCTGAATGTTGACACCACCAATGGCAGCAGTCGGGATGGTCTACTCTTGTATGCACTACCATTCACAAAGCGACACAACACAAGGGAAAATCCCAGAAGCTGACTACTTTGTTCATCAGTTAACCACTTTTCACCCAAACACAAAGCAAATGCCTGGGTTTTTTTTTTTATAAGAGTGAATATTAGTGAGCAGAACAGGATAGCTTCGATATTTGGAAATTGAAGTATTCAGTGGCCCCCCCCAACAGCTTCCCCACAATATGATCCCATGAGAGCCTCAGGACCTTTACAGGGGATCAGAAATTTTTAATTGCCAAAAAAAACTGTTACAGCTGATGACAGTCATCAGTAGGTTGTGCTGCTGGATTTCAGCCACTGGGGCTTAATTCTAATTAGACCTGAACAGGATTGTGCTGTTAATTTTGTCACAAAAGATACAAATAGAAGTGTGTTTTGTAAAGGAAACATAATTATTGGAAGTATTTAAATATATTAATCATGACACAATTATTTAGTTTAAAAAGAACATATTTCTTATTTACTTGATTGATTCCATCCTATTCATTTTGTTTCATGAAATATGTTTCTTTTGCTCCTTCCTGTACAAATTACTCAGCCAACAAGAGAGATTTGCTGAGTTGTTATTTATAAGGCATGTATGAGGGCACAAATTAGAAACCTAATATATTGCTTTAAAAGTAACTGTTTGCCCTACCTGTACAGCTGATCCTTCAAAATGTATACATTTGCCATAATATTTTATTTTCAACCCTAGAGTATTACATTTTTCATCCAAGGAGGCAATTAATAACATAGGAAAAAAAATCTCTTGACATAGCAGTGAAAATATATGAATTAATGTGTATGTTTCTGTACAATAGTAAATCTGTTCCTTAGGGGCTTCTGTGCTCGCAGAAAGATTGATTGGATAGGTTTAGCTGATTGTTTAAGAACAGAAAAAGGTATAAACCATTACCTTCTCCCTGATGTATTTAGGGCTCATGTGAATAGCAAAGTGAACAAACAAAAATGCACAATATATTCTGCGTGACCAGAAGTCTGGGATATGAGGAATGCATTCTTGATGGAAATATTTCCATTGTTAATTAGCACTGTGGACAAGATAATGAATAACTGAAGAGGTATAGCCTAGATGACCTTGTCTACTCACCTTTGATGAATTGCATAATTGGTGCTTTCCAGACAGAATGATATGTAGAGTGAAATGAATGCTTCTGAAATTCAAGTGCATTTTTCAATTAATAGGGTATTAAATAATTAATCATGCAAAAAGGAAGAAAGCAGCCGGGGCCACTTGTGTCTCTTGAACAACTTCTGTCAGCTTGAAGGTGGAAGAATGGGAACTTTGCACTGTAAAATTAGACCAACCCATTTGCAACCCCTTTTCTTCTCTTTCTCCATATCCTGTAATTAATTATACTTAAAAGTGGGTGCACTTTCACTTTCTGTAATTAGCGATTCGGCTCTTGCTATTATGCGTCTCAGGCTGATAAATGATTGAATGCTACAGTGCACCTTTCTTGTTAAACAAGGTAACTTATTATACATGGCTTTACACCACCTTCTGTCTCCTGAAGGAAGACCTGATCTTGGTTATACATGGTCTAGCACTTAAGGTAAATATATGTTTTCATTCTGCTGTAGACTTGTGGTGTGTGACAGCAGACCATTAGAGATATTACATTGAATCTATAGTCTTCCTACATCAGTATTAACATGGGTATTTCACCTCCGGTGCCCCTACTAGTGGATGATACAGGAAGTGATTTGTTATTGCTCACCCAATAACATCTCCTGCCCCCCCCCCAACCTTTCCAGAAAGTCATGCTTTCTTCTAAAGCAGTTTTTTTGGTTGGCTTAAGGGGCTGAAAGTATTGTGTACTGTAGGTGGGTCAATAGAAATAACTTCCACCATCATTATAACTTCCATCATCATTTTTCCATGGGGATTCCTCTGTTGCCTTTGACTGACAGGTCTTTTTCTCCAGGGCAGGCATGTTCTGGATTCAGCCCAATGTATCCAGAATGTACCTTTGTCAATGGAAAAAACACTCTGGCATGTAGATGAAGCAGCATAAATGAACCCATTCATATGAATCAGGAAAAATGCACATACATGGGGTGCGTGTGAAGGGATTACTAACCTCTGTCTGATAAAGGAAGCCACAGGCTTGAGTTTACAATAGCTGAGTGGGGCAGTTGAGGACAGGAAATTCTGAAGATTACTCATTCATTAGTGTTGCCATAAGTTGGAGGCAACTTGATGGCACATAACAACAAGAACATCTTGGCAGATTAAGTTAGATAAAAAATAAACACATAACCAGAAACTAAGCCAGTCATTTTCAGCTGTTGGCTATCCAGATGTTTTGCACTTCAACTCCTAGAATCCTTGACTACTGATTATGTCAGCTAGGGCTTCTGGGAATTGTAGGGCAAGACATTGGCAGTCTACAGGTAGAGAACTACTGACATATATGCACACAATGACACGAGAACAATTATTCAATTACTGATTAGTGCCTGGAAAAAATAGGTAGGCATGCTAGTACTTGCAGATTGTCTGAAAAAGTTTCTTGAGAAGAATGGCCAAGGGTAAGTGCAAAGCAAAGTATCTCTATTACATATCTCATGTGGAGTAAACTATGAAATTAAACCAGGACAGCTACTAATTTCCATTTAAAATGAAGATGTCTCTCAGGTGGTTAAGTAGTAGCTCTCAGTTTATGATTATGCTACTGCACTTGTTGATTCTCTGAGTAACCAGCTTCCCAAACATCACTGCGCTTCTAAAAGCATGTCCAAGTAGGGTTTATAATTTATGTCACAATTTCCTATAGCATTAATTGGTTTAAATGCTGGAGTCAGTTCTCCTGTTTGTCTCTTTACTCAGCCAGCAAGAGAGATTTGGTTAAGAAATGGCATTTTAAAAAGTAAAGTTATATTTGCCTGTGGGCAAAATTACAGGGGGGGGGGGGAATGGGAAAAAACAAGGAGAAAAAAGGAGCAAAATACTGCAACACATTAAAGACCAACAGATATATTTTTAGTGTGAGCTTTTGTGGTTCAAAATCCATTTCCTTCAGACTCAAGAAATATAAATACTAAGTTCTTTCTTTTAAGGTCATACACATCTTTGTGTTGGTGGAGCCATGATCGTGTAAAGATATGGACTGTCTTGTCTACCATCAGTGCATGAAGTAGGCTTTCATGGGCTACAGCTTACTTCATCAGTTGCTGGTGTTATTGGTATTGTTCTTGCCATGACAGACTAACACAGCTACCCCCTGTAGAAACTGATTTTCATCACTTTCCTGCCATAAACACTGGACAGAAAGTCAGATGGGCAGAAACACTGTTGTTTTGTGTAATATCTTTCATCTAATGTTCAGAACATTGCATTTGCAAACAGGGCTTCTTGAATGAACATAAGAAGCTGCCACTACTGAGTCAGGCTCTTGGTCTTACCCAGTGTTGCCAACCCAGACTGGTACCTGCTCTTGATGGTTCAAGCAGGGTTCCTACCCTTACCTGATATTCCCTGGTTGTTTTCCATTCAGTAGTAGCGAATAAGGGCTGACTCTGCTTAATTTCAAGGGACGTGGTGGCGCTGTGGGTTAAACCGCAGAAGCCTCTGTGCTGCAGGGTCGAAAGACCAGCAGTCGTAAGATCGAATCCACGCAACGGAGTGAGCTCCCGTCGCTTGTCCCAGCTCCTGCCCACCTAGCAGTTCGAAAGCATGCAAATGCGAGTAGATAAATAGGTACCACCTCGGTGGGAAGGTAACGGCGTTCCGTGTCTAGTCACGCTGGCCACGTGATCACGGAAACTGTCTCCGGACAAACGCTGGCTCTATGGCTTGGAAACGGGGATGAGCGCCGCCCCCTAGAGTCGGACACGACTGGACTAAATGTCAAGGGGAACCTTTACCTTTACCTGCTTAATTTCAAATAGGAAACAAGATAGCATGTTCTCAGAGTGATAGGGTGATTATAGGAAGAGCCAGGGGATGGGGAACTAAGTGGACAGCTCCCTCTCGTCTCCATTATATCCCAGCACTTTAGGCAAACCCTTGTACATGAAACACCTGGACCTCCATTTGTTGAATTTTGGCTCCCATTAGCTGTAACTAGCATGGTCTGTGATCTGATATCACATTTGGCAGGCCACAGGACTCTTACTCTGTTACAAAAAGTGAGGTAGGCTGTCACTTTATATAGTCTTCAGAACTCAGCCTCACATTCCCACTTTCCCCTTTCTTCCATTGTAGCTCTCTTCTAGTTTTTGAATTTCCGTATGAGGCTCAAGGGAGTTGTCCCTGCAGTCACTGCATTGCTGCTCTGTATTAATCACAGAGCAGCCTTTGTTGGAGGTACAGTGTGTTTCCCATTTCTCTGAAATGTTAGTTTGAAAACTAAGCTTTTGTATGTATATTTGAAAAACTGAGCAGTTATAACTCTACCTGAATAACCAGGCAACTGGTCCTCACCTTGTCTGAACCTTGACTGTTCTGTGAGGAAGAGGATCAGGTTCAATACTCTTAAGTTTAAAACACATTGTTACTGAAGCTATATGGTTTTTCAATGGAAGCTCGTGGTTAGAGATGGGGGTATTTGTATTCGAATATGAATATCCCGCCACCAGTGCAGATAATGAGGGTCTGGCTACTCTTCGACCTGGCAGAGAGGTTTGTCATTCTGCCTTCTGCCAGGAGTGGCTAATCCACCACGAGCTCCGGAGCGATAGGAAGGGAGCACGGAGCCCGCAGCAGCGGCGGAACGGTGAGTGGTCGGTCTGGCCCGTTATCTGCACCTGTGGGGGGATATTCATATTTGTATACGAATACCCCCATCTCTACTCGTGGTAGATTTTGCTGCCAGTAGAATGAGTGGAAATTCCACTATTGTATTATGTTGGAAAAAGAAGAAGCAGAAGTACATGCTTGAAAAACAGTTCTTGAGGCTTAGAGATCAAACATCGGAGACTGCAGACAAGCTTTACAAGTGGTCGTCAGGTCATTTTTAAAGTATCTCCCAATTAGGAGGCATTATGAAGTTTTAAATACATTAGGACAATCAATACTTATGGGATAGACAATCTGTTTTGAATTCATAACACATCTTTAACAATTATGTTTATTGATCTTGCCTGCTCTTATTTCAATTGCTATGAGAAGAAAATTGCTGTTTTCAATATGTGGAGATCATTATGATACTCATAATGTTTTGTTAAAGTTGTAAAAGGAATTTTTGAAGATATTGCATGTAATTTGAGAGTACACCTTGTATTCCTAAGACATATTGCACACCTAAGGATACTGGATTTTACTTTTAATCATTAGGGGGGAAAACTGTTGGAATCTTTGCATTCTGAAATCTGCTATTGTTGATTACAAAATTCATCCTTTTAGTTGAAACGATTAATTGGGAAGTGTACTTTTGTCCTGTTTCTCACTGTTTCTACTGGAGCTGAAACACATGTGATAAAAGTCATTTAATAGGTATATTTGAATATGGGTGCTTTTTAAAGTGCCAAATGGAGTTTGGGATTTCAGTTCTAAAGCTCAACCTGTAGAAAAAAAGGCTACATGATTCATTCATAGAGGTGTATTTCAAGGTTTGACTATACGTCTACTGAAAAGTTACAAATAAAATGATCTTAGAGAATTATCCAGAGTTCTTCATCAAGCAAAGATGGTATAAAACTCAGAGTGGGGGACCGCAGCAGAAGAACATGAACCAAAGTCTCAGTCTTTAGATCAGCAAAACAAGAATAAATCTTTATGTAACACTCTTATAAATTTGGCCAAAATTGATCAGGCATACCTAATAGTTCAGAGGAGATAAGAGTCCAACATGTGAGCTTTGGAAGCAACTTTAGAACCACTTCTTTAGATTTGTGTTTGGGTATATTTTATGTGGAATAAATTTTCAGTGCTTGGTGTCTTTTGATCCCCCCCCATCTGAATTATGGTGCCTAAAACCAATGATTAGATGAGAAGACATGCATGTCTTATTTATTTCCCAGATGTATATAGTGCTTTCCAACAGAGAATGAACAAATCAGATTCACACAGACGAAAGGCAACTGTTTGAGTCCATCATTCTAGGATGGGAGTGTCTCTAGGGAGATGCTGTCAATTGGACTTGTGAAGCATTTTTATGGAGTCCCTCACCTAAGACTCTTGAGTAAAAAAGTAGCAGTTGTGGAATAAGAAGAAACATCCTTTGTATACAGATAGAAAAGTAAGCACTTTAAGGATAAGTAATTTATAATAAGTAATTTATTTTAGTGTGAACTGCCATGAATTACAGTCCACTTCTCCGGGCAGATGTTGGCAGCTCTGGTGAGCAGAACACTAATAGATATTTTAAGTAATAAGGGAATAAATGAACTATGGGCCTCTGTTGCAGGTTTTCTCTTGCAGCCAAGCTTTTATTAGTTTTTTTTTTAAATCATAAACTTTATATAAAATATATGTTCTGACTCATGCTGTATCGTTCACTGTGTGGCTTCTCTGTTCCTTGCTCTTGTTTTTATGTGTTTGGGTTTTTTCACCTCAGTTTTGATACTAGGGCTTTTTGTATAGTCTCCTTATGGTGTGTGTGTGTTTGAGGGTGTTCTCTCTCCCTCTCTCTCTCCCTCCCCTGCATTCATTTTTTTCCTCCCATTTTCTTCTTTCACTCCCTACATCTGTTTCTTGTACCTTTCTGTTTCTGCTTGGTGGGTGGCTGACCAGGAAGAAAGGAGCTGGAATTCCTGCTGCAGGGTATATAAGATAAGGGTGAGAGCGATGACGCAAGATTCAGATTTTTCTATCTTATTGTCCTTTGCAAGCCACTTTGAGTTGCTGGAGGGTATCTTTGTCCTGTTCGGCAGTGGTTGCTCAGCTCCTTTCATGCTTCATTCTGCGTTATCTCTTCGGTTTGGTATTCTGCCTGAACATGACTAATTGAAAGTATACATAATAAAAACTTCAAGGGTTTCATTTGGTACTGGAAAATTCTGACCTTTCCACCTAACAGGTAGCAAGCAGTGCATCTGAATTCCATGCAAACTCTCTGCCCATCTGGGCAACCAATGTAGAAGCTGTGTTTCTAACAGATTTGCTGCTTTGAATGCCTTTTGGTGGAAAATGCAACTGAAATGTAATGGATGAATCATTGCACTATGAAATCAAGAATTTTACATTTGTACCTGATTATTTCTGGAGGCTTGGTTACCTTATCTGGAGAGTTGGTAAGGGCAGCCTTTCCATATATCAACCACAGTAAAAGTGCTGGGAGAATGTATGGGAAAGTGGTTGTCACTTATTAAAGTTCTGAAAGCTTCAGCTTTGTGCTATTAAAGTAAACAACCAGATTTCACACTCTTCTGGTTTCTTGTATTTTCTAGCAGAAGGTTATTGAAGCGAAATGGACAGTAAAGTAGAAGAAGTTTCCCCAAAGAGAGGAGCAGCAAAAAATAGAGTGAGCAAAAGAAAGAGCAACAACAACCACTACTTACTCTTCATGGTCAACTGGCATGGAGGAGGAGGGGGTTTCACTGATGGCATCTTGCCCAAACCTGGACTGTGATTTTTGGAGAGCAAGCAAGAATGATGTCAAAGTTGTAGAGATAGATAGATAGATAGATAGATAGATAGATAGATAGATAGATAGATAGATAGATAGATAGATAGATAGATAGATAGATAGATAGATAGATAGATAGATAGATAGATAGATAGATAGATAAAACCTTTATTGGCATAAATAAAAATTGGACATAGTCACGGTGGTTTGTTAGGTAACTACATATATAGGCATCAAGAGGGCAGAAAAGTATTAGACATCCTTAAAGGGACAACGGTTCGTCTCCTAACAATAGTATCAAAGACGTCTGTGACTCTTTCTACAATGTCAATCATCTCGGCCGTCAGCATATGGCGAACTTTATCCAGATCTGACCTCCCTTCCAGCTTTAATAAAATTGGGGTTATCAACCTTGATCGGCCGATTGAGTGAAGCGGGCAGTGCAAAAACATATGAACAAGGGTTTCCAGAAACCTACAATTTGGAGCAAGTCGACAGGGAGGGGATATCACCTAACTTAATGCTCTTGCATGAAAGTGATTATGGTGTCTTGATATCCTAGTTAATCCTAGTTGTATCAAATCCGAGAGGTATCAAAATAATGTTTGATTGGTAAAAACTCATCCCATAGTTCATGTAAATACTTCTCCCATCTCAAAAAACAAGCCAGACAAAATATAGAAATTAGTAGCTGTGATCTAACTATATTTGCAACTGTTAAAAGGGAGTTCATCCAGTAATATTAGTAAGATTGTACACTCAGATAAATACAAAACTTGCTCTAAAATGACAGGAGCATCAATAGATGTAACCAGAAATAACCTCAGAAACAGAAATTTAAATAGAAAGAAAGATGTAGGTGATAGAAGAAGTAATACAGCTGATGAAAGAGAGATGGAAATGGAAAAATAAAGATGGCACCAAATACAGGGAATTATACAAAAACATATGAAACAAAATTAGGGAAGCCAAAGTAAAATGGTGGTCCAAAACAAATTATAAAAAGAGTAAACCTAGAGAAGAACTGTGATTACTTGAATATCTTTAAGAATGTCAGTGAGGTACCAGACATTTTCAGAAAAAATAACATGCTCACTACTGATGATTATAATAGCATCTCTAATACTTTATCCTAAGTGTAGAATCATGGAGTATTTGGAGTAAATACTTCAAAGAGATATTGGGAGATAACAGACCAAGAGATGTTACTGTGTTAAATAAGAATACTAGATCAGACATATAGAAAATGCAATATGGCTAGCCAAATATGGGGAACTTCCTGGATGCTATGATGTTTTCTTGGAAATATTAAAGATGATAACTTAGAACTTTTGGTAATCTTGTCAGTGAAGTCTACAGAACAGGATTTATTCCTGAAATTGGATTGAAGCAGCTTCTTTTAATTTATTATGTGCTGTGAAGTCGATTTTAACTTTTGGTGAGCCTTCCCAGAGTTTTCTAAGTATAAAGTACTCAGAAGTTGTTTACTAGTCTGGTGGCACTCTAGGACTATGCAACTCTCCTAAGTTCTAAAGGTTGACTTTTCTTGTGAGAGACAGTGGAGAATCCAACCCAGCTCACTGAACTATGCAGCTACCAAAGCTATCCAGACAGCCAACTATTCTTCCATTACTGAAAAAGGAAAATGCTAAAGCTTGCAGTAAAGAAAGAACTGTAAGCTTAATGAGCCATTAGCTTAAAGTTTCTTCAAAATACTAAGAGGCAACATTTAAAAGGTGTGAAGAAGGGGCAAGAGTAATGCAATTTGGATTCAGAGAAGGATTTGAAATCAGAGAAGCACAATTCTGTCTACATGCGCTTGGTGAGAAGTACTTGACATGAATGTGGATATGGACTTGTACTTCACTGACTGCAAAAAATATTTCAACGAAGTCCAGCATGGCAAGCTGGTGGAATTGGTGGTGAACAAAAGTCTTATGTCAAGAGGTATCTACATAATTGGTAACATCTGCTGGCAGCAAAAAACTGCATTGAAATTGAAGATAAATGACAGAGGGGATTGAGATATAAAGAGGATTATAACACAGATGCATACAGTGGCACCGCAGTATCCACGGGTGTGTGTGTGTGTGTATCGGTTCCAAGCCCCCTACTGTAGATGCCAGAAATAGTGGATAAGCAAAGCACTTCCAGTTTATTTGGTGTCTGTGAATGGTTGAGAGAGAGAGAGAGAGAGAGAGAGAGAGAGAGAGAGCCCTTGCCAAAGGATTGGGTTTCCTGCCCTCCTGTTTACAAGGGAGGTCCTTGAAACCAGCCACTACCACCTCCCTCCTGCCCCCCCCCCCAGTAAATACAGCTTCTCCATTTCTCCAGAAGCTGCTTCTCTCTAAGATCTCAGGCCACAGACATTGGTAGTACTGACATAGATGTAGGAGCAGTCTGCTTTGGCACAACATTGCCCTGTTTCTGTGTTCCTCAGTAGGGCACAGGAGAAGAGAACAATCATGCTGGTAGCCTATTTATAGTGTGGACTATTATCCTGTCTTGTTGATAAGGTCTTTTCTGTTTTATTGTTTTAATACTTTGTTAAAGCATTACTATAATGTATTATTTAATACTGTACAACATAATAAAAATATATTATTTACAAAAGTATTGCTAAATGCTTTGTCAGTTTACATAAAAGTAGAAGTAGTAGGTGCTGGAAAGAGAAAAAGAGGTGGCTGAATGATTTTGGGTCACTAACTGGTAGGCGATCTGGCATGGAATCCTACATAAAATGCATTGTAAGCTAGTACATGTTGCATATATTCCAGATGTTGCTGTGCATGTTACCTCAGTTGCTGTGGTAAAGTGTTTCCATACTGCCTTACAAGTCCCCCTCCCTAGTATTTTCTTTCCAATGGTATATTTTAAAGGGTTATGTTTACTGTTACATCCCAAAGTGACATGATGACTATGCTTGGAATTCTGTTAGCTGCAATGATCTGAGTAACAAAAGGGTCAAGGAATGAGATCCTTTAATGGGCTGTTTGAGAAAGAGTCCTTCAATGAAGGATCCTTCTATTGGAAAGGCTGCATCTCAGATAAATGAGCATTTTGAAGAATGACTTAAACTACAGGATGAAGAAGTGGCCAGCTGGGAACAGGGCTTGCTTTGCCTCTTTCAAGAATGTAGCATTACCCTATTTTTAGCTGTACTTACGTGACTGTAAATAAAGCTGCAAAAGAAAAGGCAAAGTTTAATACATGTTTAATACATCCTCAATTAAGGGGAACAGGATGAATAGTAAACGAACATACTGTTTATATATGCCTTAAATTAGCAATGTAACAAAATTAGTCATGATTTTATGCACTGAGTGGAAAATGTTGACAGTTGCACAGGTTATGGCCTTTGAGCTTGCTGCCTACTTAAAACTGGCATAACACAAATGGTGTCATTCTTGGAGGTGAATTGAAATAAGTTAAGAAATCATGATGCACATTATTTGTTGTGTACTGAGTTATGTGACTCAGCAAACAACTAAGAATACCTTCGGTGACTTCTTAACTGGAGGCGGTTTTCCTCCAAAAGTTAGACTTTTTGCATAGTTATGCAAGAGGATTTTGGCCCATGTTGTGTGGCCAGAGTTCTCTCAACCTGGGCCAGTTTTTCGACAGTGCTGCTTGATATATCATACTTATCTTAATCATGTGCTGTCACATCAATTCTGACTTATGACTACCCTTTTCAGGGTTTTCCAGGTAGAGAGTGCTCAGAAGTAGTTCACCGTTCCCTTCTTCTGGGGATACTTCTGGGGACTGTTCAGCTTGCCCAAGGCCACACAGGCTGGATCTACTGCTAGGAGGCACAGTGGGGAATTGAATTGCCAAAGTCTGGCTTTACAGCCAGCTACCTAAACCACTGAGCATGGTTGCACAGTATTCAAGGCATCCATGAAATAAAATCACAACTTCTAATATACCCCCTTCTTATACTGCCTTTAAGCCTTTCAACATTTTAAACATTCAGTGTTTGTTCTCTGTAAATTTAGCAATCTTGACAGGTGTGTGTATGTGGGCGGGGGGGGGGGAATGCCCTTATACAGGAGGTTAGGTTTGGACCTTTCTTTACTGTACTTTCGCTTGTAAGGAAAGACCTTCCTTTTTGTATCAGGCAGGCTTTTGGCAACTGAGCAGGCTGTTGAGAAAGGATTTTTAATGGGGAATGCTGTATGTTTCACTATTTTCATATTTATTTTAAAGTATTTTAAATAGTTTTAAATTAATGATCTTTTAATGTTATAGATTTAATTTTATTTTAAATTATGACTTACTTTGTTTTTAGTTGTATCCTTTTTTAGTCTCTTTGTAAACCCGGCTAAGCCTCTGCATTGGGAGAAAGGTGAGCCAGAAATAGATTGACTGGTATAAAATAATATATAACAGCAACATACTGTTTCCTTATCTACCACAATGTTTGGTTGTATCCTTAATATGGGAAACATTTTGACTATTCACTAATCTACAGAATTGGTGCCACCTGCTGAGATCATAAAAAGAAGGTTATGAATGCTTAGTTTGCCTGCCTGCCTTGTGTCCTTGTTTCACATCAACTGTGAAAGTTAATCACAAAGTAAAATTGACTGGTTTTGGTGTATACTATGCAGGATAATGGCTGTGTATGTGTGACTTTATTCTGTCAAGTTGTGTCACTTTGGTACTTCTGATATTTTCATGTTCCCTTAAAAGAATGAGCTCTTCAGTGGCATAAATTCGTAGCTTTTTAAACTTTTGTTTCTTCCAATAGTCTATATTTTAATAAACTGGCTTCTTATGTGTTCGAAGTGATGGATTATCTCCCCTTGCACATTATTTGCACTGTAGAAGCATGTTTAATGCTAAGTGCCTTGTTAGTAGAAGAAATGGAGAGAGTCTATCAAAATAAATCTCTGGAACTGACTAAGCATCTTCTCTGCCCATTTTAAAACCTGTTTAATACAGCTTGTTAATCAACATGTTGTTAGGCCATTAGCACTTGCAGTTGTTAATACTTTCTAAAGTCACAGACTGCAATGTTCTGGTCTAACTAGATTGCTGCCATTTTATTGAACTTAAATGAGCTTGAAAATAATAAAATTAAAGAGGATGACAGAAGGGCTTGGCAGGTAATGGAAAGTGTGATGAATTTAGACTAGTTTTCTTAAATATGGGAACTAGAAGTGCATGGGTTATTTTGGTAGGAATGGGTGCAGTCATACCTCTCAAATGACAAATTATTGGCTGGACCCACCTCCTATAAAACATTTAGATTCCCTCTTCTCCCTTGCCCTCTTAATCTGTGATAGTATCCTCTGAAATAGTTAAAAGGAAGGTAATGTAGGTACACCTAGCTGCTGGTTCACATGTAGTGTTAGAGTGAGCTTCAGTTATTCATCTGCAGACTGAAAGGGATAAATTGACTTATGCAAACCATTGCTTCCTCAGAAACTGTTGGAATTAGAGTTCTGCTGGGAAGTTTCTTTGTCAGACTAAAACCCCCAGAATGCTGATCAGCGTGACTGAAAATGTCACCTTAACCGGTCTCTTCGAAGTTGTCTACCACGAATATAGTCAGATGGAGATTTTATTTTTTTTTTTGGCTGAAAACAGACTCTTGAGTATGAAACACAAATGGTACCTGTAGGGGAAAGAGTTGTGTTGCCAAGAGCATGTGTTCTAGCTAGTGCATTTGTCCCATTAGCTGTCTATCCCCCTCCCTAAGGTTCAGTCAGCAATTGATCTTGTAGGCATCCTTCAGTCTCAAGAGACTGTGGTAACGTGCTCTGAATAGAGGTCTTGGAACAGCGTCTAGTGTGGCTGAGAAGGCCAATTCGAGAGTGACAATTCCTTCCACACTAAAGACAAATACAATCTGTCCCCTGTCCAGCTCCCTGATTTTGCTGGTTTCGGGACTGCCTCTTTGCATCAGCCTGCTGAACAAGTGTCTCTTCAAATTGGGAGAGGCCATGCTGCACCGCCTGCCTCCAGGCTGAACACTCAGATGTCAAGGTTTCCCATCTGTTGAGGTCCATTCCTAAGGCCTTCAGATCCTGCTTGCAGATATCCTTGTATCGCAGCTGTGGTCTCCCTCTGGGGCGCTTTCCCTGAGAATGGTTTAGTCTTTACTGGGCTGTTTTGGGTTTAACTTCTCCTGTAGGTTCATTTTCAAAACTGTTCTTGTACTTCTTCAAGCATGGCAGTTCTCCCTAACCTGATGCTTCATCAAGAAAGCAATTGGAAATTTTGGAACACCATGGGTCAATTTTTCATTTGGAAGTGAAGCAGTAAGTTTTCATGTGAAATGCAAAGTTCCAGGGAGGAACTGCTCATATCCTTTGTGCTGTTAAAATAACCTCTGAGTTCTCAACCTTCCTGTAATTATCTCTTATTTATCTAACTATCAGTGTTTGAAGATGACAATAGCATGAATGTGAATGAAAAGAGCACTTAAAGGTCCCCAGTCAGGACCTTTGTCCTGTTTGTTTCAGTTATTGCACCATTTAATAAGCATAATGTTGTGACCTACAGGCCTTGAAATCTAATTTGAGACAATGAGTGTTGGGTAAATAAGTCAGGGATGGGAGTGTTGAGGCAGAGGGCATAATGAGGGCAAATCAAAATCTGTTTTAAAAAATAATTACTCAAGCAACATCAGAGAAAAGAGATGGAGGAAATAGCAAAATCATTACGCATTTTTCTTGTGTTATAATCCACACCATCTGAAGCTCTGCTGACATAAATATTGATTTTTGAAACTCTACCCATTTTGGCTGTTCAGCATGTATTTGTATTCCCTTATTATGTTTTGCTGCTGAGACAGCATTTATTGATGTTTTATGATGGTAAATATAGCAAAAATATATTCCAGCGATATCTTGCAGAGAACTTAATTTATTATTAGTAGTAGTATTATAAAGCTGTATTTAATGCAGAAATGATTTTGGCTGCAAGTAACAAAGAATTTTATTATTGCCACTGGGAGGTGGCAGGGTTTGTTAGTACAGAGGCTGGGATGTTTAATTACCTCAAATGAGATGTTGCCCGTCTTTATGAATGGGAATGTGGAAGTTGGACAGTGGAAAATATGGTAGAGTTTACAACAATGTTGGTTCCTTGACTATATGTAAAGGAGTAGCAACGACTAGGAAACTATGCAGTCCAGCTCTTTGGGTTATGCTGCTGACATATACAGACTTAGCAGGCAATATGCTTTGTTGAATTAAGTATCACTTACTTTGGAGTAAATATGACTAGAATTGGGGTGCTAAATATGGTTGTACGTAAACCATGTTGGTATCAGAGGTAGTCATGAGGTTGCTTCAGGAGACAGACTCGATTTATTGAGAAATAGTGTTAGAGGTGTTACAGAGCTGTGTGGGCTAGCCATGTTTGCCCTCCAGATGCCCATAAGCAGTGGCTGTGCCTTCATACAGCTACCACTTACACAATGGAATTTTTTCAGTTAATGGAATTCTTGATGCCATAATGGTATTGTTAAACCATGTGTGATTGATTTTAATTTTTTACAGTATTTGAAAGGGACAGGTAACTTGATGAGTCAACTCTATTGATTTCTCAGTAGACCATATCTTTCAAATCTCATCTGTATGTTTTCCGATAATCAATTTAATTATGTATTTTAAAGCAAAGTGTGCTGCTTATATACCGCATCATAGCGCTTAAATCACTTTCTGGGCGGTTTACAAGTTAATTATGCAGGCTACACATTCCCCCCCCCCCCCCCCAGTGAGCTGGGTACTTGTTTTACTGACCTCAGAAGGATAAAAGGCTGAGTCAAACTACCTGGGATTGAACCCTGGGCCATGAGTCCAGTTTTGACTGCAGTACAGCATTCTAACTACTGCGCCTTAAGGCTCTTTTTTTTTAAAGGAAAACATTCATTAAGAAAAAACTGATGAACCTGTGATAATTCAGTATTACGTATACGGATCTAACAAAAGAGAACATATGTTGTCTACTGAGCATTGTCCCCTTTCATGAATTAAATAAAAAAAACGTACTTTTGTTCAGCTTCCTCTGAAAAATATTAACTTACTGCTTTACAAAGAACATCATTGAAAGTATTTCTTTGCTAAATATTAGCTAGTCAGTTTAATTGATTTACTGCTACAAAGGTTTCATTCTGCAGTGTGTCAGCATCTTATTCATGTTTGGTAGATCTTAAAAGCTAGAGATCTCTAAAAACTGGCTTTGATCAAGGATCTGAAATTGATAAATGGATGTTAATGCTTCCTGTGTTGAAGGTGGTTTTCTGAAAGAAGCAAGTATATCTTAATTATTTTCCAAATCTAATTGAATTTGCATGCTTTTCTAACTCCTCCAGAACAGACTGAAATTTTATAATAGGAAGAAAAATTATGTGCAATGGTATTTGTCTTTGACCTTCATGTTAATTAGATAGTACAGTAACTACATCCAGTCTTATTTCACTGTTAAATATCTGTTACTACTAAGGTGTGGAATCATTTGCATTACATACCCATTTCATCTTGAAGCAAGGTCACATAGTAGTAGAAAATTAAGGGTTGAATAAAACTAAGGCTTGGTACTTCCTTGATCAATTTAAGTTGTTACCACCTAACTATATAATTTACAAGGTAGGAGGTATGTGAGAGATGAGCTCTTTACTGCCATGCGTCAAGGATAGTACTAGATACTAAAGCAGTTGAGTTGCTACCAGACATAGTGCTCTGCATTTAGTTATCTTTTATCCCCATCCCCCTATTTTGTAATTTTATAGTGAAATTTAGCATGAACACAAGACATAAATCTTGCAGCAGTGGATTTCCCTGATTTCTCCCCACCCAATTTGCCACATGTGATATTGTGCCATGTGGTGAATTTCACTAGAAATCTGAGAGGAAGCGACAAACGGATGTTGCTTTCGAAAGGAACCATAGCTCTTTCTCTTCTGTTGTTTAATAGGCAGGTATGGGAAGTGAAGGTGAGCAAGTAAAAGTCCATTAACCCCCTCTCAGAATTGCCTTCTGTGTAGGTGATCCACTGTATTAAGGGGGCATTAAGGCTGTTGGCAAACTGTAGAACTCTGATTTTGCAGGGATTTATGCTACAGAGGGAACCTGATGAGTTTGAAACAGCTCCACAGTATGGAAATATTCAGTCATCCATTTCTAACCTGAGTTAACAATTTTTTGAGTTTGATCTCCAGTCCTCTGATACAACTAAATTTGCTTCCTTTTTCACAGGTCAATCAAAAGAAACAGTGGTTCCACCAATGACCACAGTCTTTGTAGTTCCAGTGGATCCCACTTCTTCCACCAGAATGAGTAATTTGTCATCCCTTCTGCTAATCTATTGATGTTTCTTAAAAACCTGGTGCAGAGAACTGGAAGGTCTCTGGAGCATGTTTTTGATGCCGTAATGGATGGTGGAGGGAAGAAGAGTCTCAAATCCAGTGCCTTTTGATGTGGACATACAATATCGAATCTTGGCCAGTGTGATAATCAAACACATAGAGATTACAGAGTCCTACCAGTTTGAGGAGCCATAAAAAGATACTGCTCTGCATTCTTTAATGTGGGCAGCATACTACTGTATTTTTCCTTAAAACATTGAAAACTGTAAAATAGGTTGAACTGGAACCCATTAACTAATCTTAACTCTAAGCATAGCTTTCTCACTAGGAAAAAGTGCAGGCAGATATTAATGGGGGAAAAGGTGTGGGGGAAAAGGAGCTCAAGGTGATAGATTACTGATCATTTTTCATATATATTTGCACCACTTATCAAAAAAAATTAATGGCTCAAGTTTTAATCTTCTCCCAATTTGATTACATGCCAGACATTGCAGCATGCTTAATTGACCTTTGAAATATAAATCAAGAAGTTAGTTCCCAATTTAATTACTATGGAAAGCTGCATTGAAGGTCAAAGTCTCCATCAGCACGGCAGAGTTAGAAGACACATGTAAACACAGAATATACTTTTTGACCTAGGACTGGCATAATGATGCTGTACAGCACTTCATCATATTCGGCACAGTAGGCATTGCCCATAATGATTCTAATGTGAAAGAATTAAACTAGTTACGTGAAAAGCCACTCCGATGGAGCCCATAACTAGAGAGGCCACCTGTTGAGGCAAAAATAAAGAAACTTATCAAAAGCCTGAGTACAAAGGTAGAGATGGGTATTGAGTTCCAAACCCATCCACAGTTTTCTTCTCCATCACTTGTTTCACAAAAGGCAAACTGATGAGGCTCAGAGACAATTAATCTGGCTAATATAGTGGATACAGGAAGTCTGATCTGTTCCCCAGTGGTAACTCACTATCACTACTACTTTCTACTGTACCTAACATTCTTGAAATAAAAAAAGGATTTCAGTCAACATTGGAGGGACAGGAATATTGTGGAAGCAGTATACTGTATATGCTAGCACTAAATCAGTTTGGTTTACACATTAAGTGACATCACTTGAAATGGGAAGGTATATCTCTAAATAGTCAATTATATAGGTGATGCCCATGTGCCAGTGATGCTTGGTCCAATAGATCTGGAGCAGCCTTCTTAAACCTGGCAGTCTTCAGATGTATAGAGCTACAATTCCATTATCCCCAACCAGCAAACTGGAGAGTGGAAGGCAGTTCTAATCCAGTATATCAAAATAGGTTGCTAGGTTGTGAAATGCTGAAAAAGAAAAAGTCATGTGCTCCTCAGAGATCCCTAAAAGACAACAGATCCCCAAAGCTTGTCTTCTGATGCTCTACAAGAATTCTGAGGCCCGAAGTTTGGAAATCCTTGCCCTAGAGCAGTGGTTCCCAACCTTGGGTAACCCAGGTGTTCTTGGACTGCAATCCCAGAAGCCTTCACCACCAGCTGTGCTTCACAGGGTTTCTGGGACTTGCCATCCAAGAACACCTGGGTTAACCAAGGTTGGGAACCACTACTCTAGATTATAAGGCTTTATACTTAAAGACGATGCTCTCCACTTCACATTTAATGGTGTATTCACAGCACACATGTTTGCTGTATAAAGTGTCAACTAGCTTTCAGAAAAATATCAATGAAATAGACATCAGTGAAATTCTTGAAATTATTAAGATCGAGAAACAAAAGTGACAGAAGTAGAGTCGGAATACTAAACACATTTTTTCAGTAACTTTTAAAGCTGGAAGAATAAAGAAAACTTATAATAATCGTTGCAAGGAGGATGAATTCTGTTCCATTCAATCTAAGAAATGAAAGGGGAACTTTAAACAAGGTTAGAGATACTAAAAAAAATCAGTGGTCTGATATATTATCTGATCATGATGAAATAAAGAAAAGATGGAAAATATGCTAAAGAATCATATAGAAGAGATGCCAAGATGATAGATTACTTCAAAGAAGAATCTTTTTATAAAGAACCTGCAGTTCTAGAAAGTGAAATGCAATCTGCTCTTAAATTGATTAGAAGAAATAAATCGCCAGGAGTAGATGGGATACCAACAAAAGTATTTCAAGTATTTCAGACCAGGGGGAAGTGAAACCAAGGTGGATAATACATCAGTGGTTTCCTACCAGTGGTCTCCTCAGACTGAAGAAGCTACTTGGATGAGTACCAAAACGTTTGAACCTAACAAGAAAAAAGTCCAGTTGCCATGACTCAACTTCCAGATATTTTCAGGGAGAGGTAGAATAGGGTGCCATCCACATACTGGTGACACCAAACCACAAAACTCTGGATAACCTCTCCCAGTGGTTTCATGTTGATGTTAAATAATATAACCCCGAGGGACCCTGCAGGCCATTGGCCAGGATGTTGAACAGGAGTCCCTCAGCACCACCTTCTGAGTGTTCACTTCCAGGAAGGACTGGAGTCATCATAAAACAGTGAGTCTAAGTCCTATCACAGAGAGATGAGCTAGAAGAATCCCATGACCGAAGGTATTGAAAGCTGCTGAGAGGTCCAGCAGAACAAACAAGGACACACTTTTCTTGTCTGGTTCCCAGTGTAGGTCATCCACTAAGGCAACCAAAGCAATCTCCATCCAATAACTAGGCCTGAAGCCAGACTGAAATGGATCTAGATAATCCATCTCCTCCAGAAATCCCTAGAGCTGAGAAGGCATGACCTGCTCTAGTACCTTGCCCACAAATGAAATATTAGAGACTGGTCAGTAATTACTTAGTATCATGGAATCCAAGAAGAGCTTTTTCAACAATAGTCTTACTGTTGCCTCCTTATGGAGTACTCCTTATCACAGTATGGATGAATATGTTATCCATACTGTGATATTCCCAATTACTTGCTTCAAGTGTGAAAGCTGGACATTGGAAAAGCTGAGAGGCATGGTTAATTAAAGTTTTCTTAGATGTATGAAAAATATTCCCTTCATAAATAAGAGTTAGACTAAGAACAAGAGCCGGAAAATAACATTGAGAGCTGTAATACCTGTAGCAGATTTGAAGTGAGCATTGCTGATCAAACTGTATTTTCAAGTTGAGGAATGGAATTACGGCAGCCTTGACACTTCTGTGTCAAATGCAGAGAGGCAGCTGTTGTGATAAAACTAATGGTCTTAAAATGGTCTTCCTTATGAAGGAAGCTATGTTGTAAAGGAACCAGAAGAGATTCTTCAGAGTAAGGATTTGTCACTGGAGACCAAGACCAAAATCATTCATATGTACATGTTTGAAAGCTAGACAGTGAAAATAGCCAACAGGGATATGACTGATTTGAAACACAGTGATAAAGGAGACGTTTTACTTGAAAAGTAAATAAAGCCTGAACTCACACTAGAAGCTAAAATGACCGTACTGTTGCTATTGAACAACAATGCTAGGAAAAATGGAAGGTGGCAGGGGAACAGGAAAATCTAACAAGGTGGATTGACCCCAAAAAAGGAAGCCATAGCCTTTACTTTGTGGACCTGAGCAGGATTAGTAAGGAATAGGACCTTTTGTAGCCCATTAATTTATCTATAGCTGGCTGGACAGCTTGATGAATTAGATATCTGGCTGCAGAGCCAGAGGTTGGGAGTTCAATTCTCCACTGGGCCTCCAGGGAAAAGAGCCAGCCTATGAGGCATTGGGCAAGCTGAACAGTTCCAGGGCACTCCCACAAGAAGGGAACGGTAAAGCACATCTGTGTATTCTCTATCTTGAAAACCCTGAAAAGGGTCACCATCAGTTGGAATTCACTTGATGTCACATAATTAATAATTCATATGTTGGCTATAATGACTTAATGGCACAGGACAATAAAAACCAGTAGTCAAATTCCAATGGTATGCTTAGTTAATTTCTCAGTGTGCCATTGCTTTCTTCCAGCAGATAAGAAGTTTGAATGCAGGCACAGTCTAATATGAGAGTCAGTGGAAATAACCTGAGTTATTTGTGCTGTCTGTGGAAGCTCTATAAGATGTATCACACATCTGACAGCTCACCTGTGCTCCTTTCCCCCACTTCCCCAGTAGTTGCATCTTTCAACATGATAGAACAGGAGTTTAGCTAATGAGATTACCTTGTCACAGTACATGGGGGAGGGGGGAGGGAATCAATATATATGTGAGAAAAACGGAAACAGATTGTAAATGGCTTTTCCAAGTTGTTATAGTAACTACAGTTTTAGCTCCATGTTGACATGATTACATTGTTTTCCATATTGCATAACCTGATTTTAAGGAAGTATTAATTGGTTTCTTGCCTGATATATTGAGGAGAGGAGGTGGTGTTTATTTGTGTGCATTGCTTTTATCTGTCTAAACATAGTATTACCAGGCACTAAGCAGAAATGGACAGATAAAATTTAGTCCAGCAAATGTGTAGTTTAATACTTAAAAAAACAAACAGAAGATTAATTTGCAGAAGCCAAGGATGTATTCTACCTCAAGTTCAAACTCTCTGCAGTTCAGCTAAGTTGGCTGGAAAATGTTACCCAGCTGTATGAAAGCAAATTAGTGTTCCAAACAAATTACCGTATCCCTGGGCTGCTGAAGAGAAGGCAATTTGAGAATTGACTTCAAAGAAGATTCATAAAGAAGGCTGGGTGAATAAAGGTAGAATAAGTAGTAGCCTAATAAAGAGGAACCTAGGAGAAATGACAGGTAAGAAGGTGCACATCTGAGAAAAGAATTGTGTGAGGAGAGACTAGAGGCAGAGAAAGTAGAATCTCATACATGGTCTCGAGGCAGGAGGGTAAGTGTGCTGTTGGTTGGAGAAGGAGGGAGATTCTGGACTGAGGGGAAGGAGCTGATTTCAGGCCTCAATGTGTCATGTGTAGATGTATCTTTAGGCTGCATGTCTCTGGTACACCTTTATTGGTAGTTAGTTCAGCCTGTTAACACTGACCATTTTAAAGGTGTCTGTGTTGCTGGGCAATAAGGACTCTTGGTGATAGAGCTATTGGAGGCATTTCTGAACTCTGAAGGAAGACATTAGGAACACAAGAAGAACCCTGCTGGGTCAGACCAGTGAGTGATTTAGTCTAGCACTCTGTTCCCACAGTGGCCAACTGGGTCCTTAGAGGAAGCCCAGAAACAGGATGTGAACTCATCTGAATATTTAAGAGGATTTAAAACATGTGTTCTTTATGCTGTCAAGCTGAAACCAATTCATAGACACCCTAAGAGGGCTTTCAAGGTAAGTGAGATATTTAATGTTACCAGTTGTACATTGCCAGTGAGTTTCCATGGTCAAGTGATGATCTGAACTCAGATCTCCTGAGTCCTAGTCCATCATGATATGCACTACATCACACTGGGTGCCCACAGGTGATTTTAGTTGTCTTATGCAGGTCATAATTTGTCACATTTAAGACATCTGGTTATGAAGAAAACATTGATTGCCAGCTACCCTTCTCTTTCTCATTATCTAGTTATTTTTTTGTTTTGTTTTGTTTTTGCGAGAACTAATGTCTTGTAAGTCCATAACAATGTTTTCACCACCCCTAATAGCACCTACAGCATTTCCCAATTCCGTTCTTCTCCTGGGCTGTCATTTCACTCTTGACTGTCAAGTTCTTCCTGTACAGGATGACTTAAAGATGACTTAAACAGGTGTGTGGTAATTATGACCCGTCTTCATGGTCTCAAATTACTTTGCAGCTGTTCTCCAACTTTTAGTCTAAAGCACTGTGGGAGTTCAGCTGGGGGACTTCAAAGAACTAGACTATTAAACCTAAGGGTTTAAAAATCAGAACAAGAAAAATAAGAACTGAAAGACTAATGGAATGTATCCTTCCATGGGGGCTTGAGGGATCAGTAATAGTTAATTCTGATAATACCTGTTTTAGCATTTTACTTTTTAGCATTTAAAACAGATACTTTTCTCTGATTTAATAGTAAGATGGAAAAATACTGATATTTGTTTTTCTATATTTGAGTCTTGACCTTTGTTCAAAGTGGCCATGGGTGGTCAACCTGATGCCCTTTAGATGTTTAGAATTAAAACACCCATAGGTCCATGCGAAAGCCTGGATGGGAGGAATTCCAAGCCGGAATTAAGATTGCCAAAAGAAATATCAACAACCTCAGATATGCAGATGATACCACTCTGATGGCAGAAAGTGAGGAGGAATTAAATAACCTCTTAATGAGGGTGAAAGAGGAGAGTGCAAAAAATGGTCTGAAGCTCAACATCAAAAAAACTAAGATCATGGCCACTGGTCCCATCACCTCCTGGCAAATAAAAGGGGAAGATGGAGGCAGTGACAGATTTTACTTTCTTGGGCTCCATGATCACTGCAGATGGTGACAGCAGCCACGAAATTAAAAGACACCTGCTTCTTGGGAGGAAAGCGATGACAAACCTAGACAGCATCTTAAAAAGCAGAGACATCACCTTGCCGACAAAGGTCCGCATACTCAAAGCTGTGGTTTTTCCAGTAGCGATGTATGGAAGTGAGAGCTGGACCATAAAGAAGGCTGACCGCCGAAGAATTGATGCTTTTGAATGGTGGTGCTGGAGGAGATGCTTGAGACTGCAAGGAGAACAAACCTATCCATTCTAAAGGAAATCAACCCTGAGTGCTCACTGGAAGGACAGATCCTGAAGCTGAGGCTCCAATACTTTGGTCATCTTATGAGAAGAGAAATCTCCCTGGAAAAGACCCTGATGTTGGGAAAGTGTGAAGGCAAGAGGAGAAGAGGACGACAGAGGACGAGATGGTTGGACAGTGTCATCGAAGCTACCAACATGAATTTGACCAAACTCCAGGAGGCAGTGGAAGACAGGAGGGCCTGGCATGCTCTGGTCCATGGGGTCACAAAGAGTTGGACACGACTTAACGACTAAACAACAACAACAACATAGGTCCAGGCCACTGGACTTGCTGTCTGGGGTTCATGAGAATAGGTAGTTCAAAACATCTGGAGAGTCCCAGATTTGCTACCCCTGTTGTTAATGGTCACTGACTGCTAATGATCCTTGAACTCAAATGTTCATTCCACAACTTTCAGGGAAGTTTAAGGAGTGAGGACATGTTTGTTCAAGAGTGTGCTAAGGAAGGAGAGATAAAGATAGTATGTATAGCAACAAAGGGAGAAACTGTTGGTTTGTTTGGGTTTGGATATGCCTCATAGCTCAGTGAGCTGGAGGACCTGGCTATTGACCCAGGGGTTAGGAAGAGTTCAATTCCTCACTGTCCCTTCTAGGAGAATAGCTAGCTTTTGTGGCCTTGCATGGTCACAGAGCTTGGAAGGGTTCCAAGGGTAATGTCCAGAGTCACCCACTTATTGGGGTGTTCAGAGAGCTGTAATCTGAAACTTTGGCTGAAATCCTGTTTGCACAGCTATGCAGCAGAAGGCTGATGATGTTATCAGCTTTTTTTTTTTTTTAAATAAAACATTTCTGATACCCTCTTCCTGAAGTTCCTGAGGCTCTTATAAAATCCCCTTCATTGTGGGAAAGCCATTGGGGCTTCAGGACCTTGGAGAGCAGCCTTTAATTTCTGAAAATCGCCACCATCAGAAGAGTCAATTCTGCCAGCAGTACATTTTGGAAAATAAAGACTTCCCACATCCCTTAAATGATTAAAGGGAGCCTATTGGAGTTTTGCGACCTTGGTGTGGGGGAGCCTGAAAAACTACTGCGGCTAATTATGTCATTACCCAGTGTCAGAAAAGGGTGCCCTGAAATGTTGTACTGCTGAGAAAAAATGAAGAGGTGCCATTTCCCACTGCTTTTAGACAGAGTTGCATGACAGGGTGTCAGCTTGCAGAACAGAAAGGCTGTGGGTTCTGCACAATGCAGTTTTGGTGCTTGTCTTTTGAGTCATGTATTTGGTCCAAACAGACTGCACCAAACTATATGCCATTTTGCTTTCCTTTGTGTCTTGTTCTTAAGCTTGGCACCTGATGAAAATTATTGCAAGCTCAACTCTTAACGCTGTTACAGATAAGTCCAGAATGCTGCCAGTTTACAGGCTTTGTAGGTGAAATGTGGAGACTGGAAATTCCCATGGCCCAACAATTGTGTATTGTTATAGTCTTGTGTTTCATTTCATTTGCTTGTTTTAAATACTTTTATATTGTCCTCCAAATGAATTCCCAGGGTTGTTTGTATAAGAAAAGAAACATAATCAACAGTCAAATCAATCAGTGTCAGCCTCATGCCTTGTTCCAAGCTGTTTATCAAAGGACCTAATTTGCAAGTCACTTATATATTCCTCCTTCTATTGTAAGCTTTGCCATCCTCATGAGTTCTAAGGTTTTTCTGAAACATTTAACATTTGAAATCTTTCAATCCAGAATTCTCTTATCAAGTTCCTGACTGAACTCCCCCATGTTTTTGACAAAACATTTTTCCTGTGGACTGCAGCCTACTCTGTCATCTTTTCTTTCTATTTCTCTCCTAATATTTTCCTAATGCATTGAGCTCTCTTTCATTCTTCACACACTTCACATCCAAATCTGTTCTTGTGGTTGGGTGTCTTATCTCTTTGTTTGTATGCATTCAGATCAATATTTAGATTGAATTTATTGCATATTATGGTCAATCTTCGGTACATCCTCCATTATATTTCTGTGCTTTTCATTATATGATATAATATGATACTGCCTTGTACTGTATTATATGAAGTAATAGACAAGGGTCAAGACAGGGTTGCTTCATTGCACTGGAAATTAAAGATGACTGTTGGACGCAGCTTTAATCAGTGTGGTGCGTAGGCAGTCTCCCATCCATGATGAAATGCTTCCAGGGAAGCAACGGTAAGACACGGTGGGGATTTGTTGGAGCTTTGTAGCACCATAAGGCATTCGGACTGCAAGAATAAGCCAATATCCAAGAGCTCAGTGCCTAGAAATGCTTTCCCTTTTTACATCTTTCTGGAGACCATCTTAACCTCTGTTGTTACACATCAAGTGGAGGTTACCATCTCATATGCCAGGGTTTGCTTCTTCAAGCACCTGTTGCTTCCAAGCTGTTCTCGGTATTCCATTTACGTGGCTGATGCTTTGGAACAGAATTTTTCTTAAATTCTGTTTTGACACTCAGTGCCTGATTTCTTTTTAATGGCAGATAATGGGACTATAATGTTCTCAAGCCCACTCTGCCTCATGAGACTTGGCCTCCTGCTGTTAAGTACAGTGCTCTATCATTACGATGGCAGCCCCTACTGGGAGAAGGAATACTGTTCATTTAATAGAGATACTAAAACCAATTATTTCTGCCTGAACTTGTGGACAAGAAGGATCTTGCAATATTCTATACGTTTTTAACATCTTGCAGCGAGCCATCGATTCCTCCTTGTAAGCCTGTATTTTAAGTAGGCACACAATTGCCTGGTTTTACTCTGATGTTGCCTGTCCAAATCAATTTCTGTGATGTTAAATAAATAAGAAATCAAACAATTCATTTGTGGGGCCTTTTACTTTAGTAAATGTCTTGCCCCCCCACCCCCCATTCTAGAATCTGTCCTGAGGCGTGTATTTAAAAAAAAAGATTGAAAAACTTTTCAGTGGAGTCATGTGCCAACCAAGCGACAGTCACTGCAATTGGTCCCTGGATAGACCAAATGCACAGTAGATGTAACTGCACTTCTTTCAGGAGAGATGATAGTCAAATTTGATGATAGGAAACAATTTTGATTAAATAAAAATGAGAGCAGAGGAACTGATGAGAATATAGAAGTAGGTGGGAGGAAGGTTTCAGGAAATGTTTCCTTTAATAGTTTTGACATTTGCAAAAAATTGCTTTGTTATTCCACTTATCAAACCAATGTTGTTTTTTGTTTGATTTTCTTCAATGGCACAATGAAAACCACCAGTGCGTTCTTTGTTTTAAGTTTATAGATCATTATGTCTTATTTACATGTTACCCTCTTCTCCCACTCAAGGGAGCCTATGTAGAACTCAATAAAATGCATCATTTATATATTACATTTTTTAAAAAAAAATCAGAACTAAATTAACAAGAATTAAATGTCACAACACACACAAACTGAGCAGTAAACTCCTAGGACCAGATTATAGGATGGAGGAAGTTGACAGCAAGTATGGAAGCTGCTTTATACCAGATCAAATCACTGGTGTGTGAACGCTAAGATTGTCTACACTGACTTGCAATGTCTTTACAAGGCCTCAGAAATAGGGAGGCCTTTCCCATCATGTATTAAAGGTTTATATTTAACTTAGGCATCCTCAGGGACCTCCTGCATGCCAGTTTTGTTGTACCAGAGAGTTGGGCTCCCCACAGTCATATTCAGCTAACAAGCAGGCATAGCACCATTCTAACCTATAAGGACTAGCATTGTTTGGAAGGCTAGCATGATGGTTTAGTTGCTGTGCCACCAATACAGTATATCTGTCATGTAGATGTAGCTTCAGATTTAATCCATACTCTTGTGTTTTTTTACTCAGTCATCTTTTAAATCAAGGTCATAACAATAAGCTCATCTGAAAGATCAAGCTCTGATCTCTTACTCTAACCACTTTCTAGAAGCCATGCCCCCATTATTGAATTAAATTGTGATCTGTTCTTTAGGGATTCCATGGAAATAACACAGCTGCACCCCTGTCTCTGTGAAATATGATCAATAGTGAGTTTACAACTAGTGGTTTATGGATCACCTTCAAGAAATAATGTACAATCCCTGGTCATAAATCTTTGCCTACAATATTTAGAGAGTATTCCTACTGTTAGCATTTTAAGAGGATACAAGATTTATTCATCTCATGATTTATAACAAACAGGTGGTGTTTGTAAAATAACTGTGATCAGAGGGGACTGAGTTAGGAAAAATCTATTTCTAATGTCACATATTCTCAAATTTTGTGTGACACACGCATTTATTTTTCTGTTCCTAATACGTGACCAGGCACGTTATGTATGAGATATATACAATTATAAGTACTCCTCCCTGCTCACTCTTTGCCCCAGTACACTTTCTTCTCTACCGTGTCCCATCATTTCATGGGTAACCCTTCCTCTTTCAGCGGATCAAGCTTTAAACGTCTTTAACAATATTTAGCTGCTTCTGTAGCATGGGAGCCAATGCACTGTTCCTATTTTCTCTGTTATTCTGGAGGAACAAAGTCACACTGGTAAGAAGATACACAGCTGTGGTGACAGTACTAGTAACGTAATACTGTTGGAATAGAAGAAGGCCCTTTGGGCTTTGTGTGATTGGGAAGCATTGTGCCAGTACACCTGAGAAACACAGGAAGATCATGACTGGCACAAAGTGTTTTAAGTTGTAAAGAGGAAGATGGAACCATAGCTTAGGCCAGTGGTTCCCAACCTTGAATCCCCAGATGTTGTTGGACTACAACTCCCAGAAATCCTGAGCAGCACAGCTAGTAGTGAAGGCTTCTGGGAGTTTTAGTCCAAGAACATCTGGGGACCTAAGGTTGGGACCACCGATTTAGGCCTTCTGGTGCTGCATTTTGGAAAGATGTGCTAGAGCTTTCTAGCTGAGATTCAGAGAGCCTCACACAACTGTGTAGTGTAGATACACTCCTTCACTTCTGTTCCACTAATCATATTAAAATACATTGTGTTTAGAAGCTTAGGAGTCTTGTTTCATATCAAGCCATGGATCTATCAGGCTTATTGTATAGTTTCTCCCTCATAGAGGCACAAGCGAATGGCTCTTGCTTCACAGATATTCTGAAAATCTTGCCTGGGTCAAGGAATCAAGACTCTGCTCCAAGCATTACATGTACTGTGGTGTGAGTTACCTTCTTGTCACAAGCTGCCATTCTTGATTATGGCATGGATATGAACTTTGCCTTGGTGTAGCTCCATATATATATTATGAAGAGCAAGATGCAGCACCAACAACAGAGTTAATCGATGCTTGGCTTGTTCACAGTATTCCTGAAGAAGAAACACAAAGCAAGGTGCCTGGGTAGTGACACAAACAGTTCCTGATGTGGCAAGGGAGAAAGCATAAGACACTACAGAGATATAATGTGTTATATCCTTTTAGGTTCTCTCTCTCTCTATCTCTCTGAGTGTGTGTTTGTATATGTGTGTACAGAGAGAAGGAGAGAGAGAGAAACCCAGTGTGAGTTTGAACCTTACTACCTTTTAAAAGTGTATCTCCACTCTTCCATCAGAATGGCCTACATTAAACGGAGTCGTTATCAGCAATTTGGCACCTCTGAAAATCAGTACAGAACATATCTAGCTCACATCCTGCCTTTAGCCCTTGCAGCATCAACTGCACCCTCATTTTCACCAGGTAGCCTCTCTGCCCAGCTCAAGGCCCACACAGGTAGAGTGGACAGGCAAACAAGTGACGGTCCCCCTCAGCTCATTTTTGCATCTCTGGAAGTACAGGGAGGCTACACAGTTTTCCCTATCCTGCCACCAACTCTGCATCCCACTGCCACAGCTGCTGTAGAGGAAGAGAGGGAAGTATGGGAGACGGAAGAATAGCCTTGAGGCTTGGGTGGTGGAGTGTTGGCCTGCTGCTGTCTAGCCATGTGTTTTCCTCACAGGTATCAGAGGTGTAAGGCTTGTCAATGTAGGATGACCCACATCAACAAGTAAATAGGAACCCAGAGAGGACGTTTGCCCCCTCTAAAGGTCAGTTTTGACCCCTGGGTCAAAACTCCTCTCACCCCACCATGGTTACTGGCACTAAAACTGTCCATTTCTGAAGAATTTGGAAACAAAAACAAAACAAGAAGCATCAACTGGGGGAGGAAGAGCAGATTTTTTTCTCCCCCACAATAGAGCTAGAAGTAAAAACCACAAAACCAAATAATTTATAATTATACTATATCCCACCTAGTCACAAGTCATTTCCCTGCACAGTTCAAAGAGTAGTCATAAATTTAGACAGTGTGCCCCACTGACATGACCTAGAAAAACAAGCTTAAAGCCCTGCCCCTCTAGAATCAGAACCTCTAGTGCCCTCAAAATATGCCTTTAAAACCTTTGTAGTGCCTTGGAAATTATTCATTTAAGAGGACGCATGATACATGAGACACTACACAACCGTGCAGTACCGAACAGCTCAGCGGTCTTGGTAACAGCACATTCTGTATTCTGTTTAAACCACTATTTTAATATGCAGTGCTTGCAGTTTTTTCTTCCCAGTTTTTATTTAAAATACAGTAGCTTGTCAGCAAAGAAAAGCTTAATGCCAAAGTTTGTAGTGGTGTGCAGGGAAAGGGACTGCTTGAGATTTACCTTAGAAGTTGTGGCTTCTTAAATTGTTTCCCCTTGATAAAAATTAGCTCTTCAAATTGTTCTATAACCGATCTTTGCCTTGCGTTTGAAGAGTGCAGCGTTACTGTGTGTCCTTGTTCACACTTTCATGAGCTGATACGTATGTCTAGGTTTGAAAAACCTTGAATTATATATAACACCTGTACAGAGAAGAGAGTGCCTCAGCAAATGCGGAGTGGCCTCTAGAATAATGATGGAGGTTGTACCATAACACATGGATCAGTGCAGTATTCTAATGGGAATAAAGTCAAAAGATGGGGAGGAACAGGAAAGAGACAATGGTAGTGGTAAGGCAGAGACTGGGAGGCCATGCTGCTGGCACAGAGTAGGCTGTAGGGCCCAGATCCAGAGAAATATGAGCAGAAAGAGAACTAAATAGAGTTGGAGTAGCTGTTTTCAGAGTAGGGAGGACAGAATTAATTAATTTAGTCAGGGATGCTTACCAAAATAAAGAGGATACAGGCTGCCTTCTCCTCTTCAGGTTTGGGATTCATAAATTCTGAATAGGGCATTTCCCTATACTGTGTCAATATACTGGGCCATAACTCTTTAGCTCACATAGCTTACTGCCGCCAAGGTTGATGGGCAACAACTCTGCTGGGTTTCAAGCAGAGGATTTTCGAGTTCCAGATGGAGATGGTAGGTGCTGGATTTTAGACTTTCTCCATAGAAAGCATGTGTGGTACCATTGAGGTAACAGCCATTCCTAAAGAAATGGCTTCCCAAAACAGGGCAGCTACCTTAATTGTCTAGATCCTTGTAGATATGTGTTATCTATAAATAGCCAAATAAGTCATACGTGCAAACGCTTCTTGGTATTCGTAGTCATGGGGGAGAGGCCTAGAGACACTGGAGCTAAAACACATGGATTGCAAAAATAGAATTTGGACCACAGGATCTGAAAATGAAGGCTGTTGTTGGATTCTGATTACTCCAGAGACAAAGCAAACATGGAGAGAGGCAAGAGAAGGATGTATCTGTGTGTATGTGTATCAGACAGAGAGAAAAAACGGCAATGTTATGGGAGATCTGTCATCTTGAACAAGCTGCAGGCATTACTTACCGATGAAAAAGATACTAAGACCCTTGTTAGGAGAAGAACTGTTACAGAAAATGAGATATTTCTGACAGTGTAAAAATAATAATAAACTGCTTTCTGGTTCTCGTGCTGTCATGCACAAAAGGCAGTAACTGTACAATGATTTGCTTCAGCAGTGTTGAATTTCTATGAGTGCTGGGGCCATAACTCTTTAGCTCACTTGATTGCAGATATGCTTATGGTAAGATCATTAGTTTCTTCAAGACTTTGTTTTTTTTTCTAATTAGTGGAGCCTGTCAAGAACATACATCAAGTAATTAGTCACTAAGTACTCAATCACTGAAAATGTAATAAATAAAGTGGGTCATGAATTAAGAGCAAACAGAGCAGCCAGTAATTAAAAGGTTCTTTTCCTGTTGACCACCTGTACATAATCATGGTCATGAACCTTATATTATTGTCTAGACAGTGAGCTCTGAGTTGTGAGGTGCCTATTCCTTAGCGAGTCATTTAAAGTGCTTCATTAGTGCCCTGTAGTTTATGGCAACAGCTGTGTTAGAGAGAAGCAGGTTACAGAACTAGACTGATCATTGATGTGACCTGCAATACAGTCATGCAGAAATGGGAACTTCATATGTCAATTTAAGTACTTCCTTAATGCCTTGTAGTTCATGATGTGAGTTATGTCAGAGGCAGGTTGCAGGGCTAAAGCAGTCATTGGTCCAACCTGGCAGTCAGACAGAAACTGAAGTTTCACTTGTGATCTTCTCATCAGGTATTTTCTTGCCTTCAAATTGCCTTTACAGTAGACTGTTCCTGCCCCGTACTCCAACTTCCAGTGTTAATGGTAGTCCTGCTGATTCATCCACTGATTAGTTCTGGCAGGTATTCCTTCTTTCTTAGGAAACGCTTGTCCCCTGTAATGCCTCTAACTAGAGATGGGCACTAATTGGGAAAATGGCAATTCATTTTGATTCATTATTTGTAAAGGTCAACAAATCATAAATAACAAATTTATGATTTGTTTCTGATGAATTGACAAATTGATTCTTCAATTAATTTTTGCCTTTAAAACTCTATAAAATGCCCCCCCCCAAGCACCTAGAGGCACCAAAATTGCAGAGAAGCTTCCCCTGACTCTCCTCTACAATCCAAGTCAGACATCCAAGTCATACACCCACAAAGTGCCCTCCCCAAAAAAAGTGCACTTCAGCAGCTGGCTTGGAAAAACCCAATATTCAACAAAGTTGGAGGAATTGTAGAGGACAGTCAGGGGAAGCTTCTCTTTGATTTTGGTGTCTCTAGTTGCCTCGGGGGAACTTTCCTTGTGTGTCTGTAACTTGGACATCCAAAACCCAGTCTTCACCAAACGTAGAAGGATTGTAGAGGAGAGTCAAGAGAAGCTTCCCTGCAATTTTGGTGTCCTTAGGTGCATGGAGCCAATTTAAACCCAACAAATCAACAAACACTAAAAGTTCATTCATTTGTATTTGTTGAGGGCATCGATTCAGATGAATATAAAATGACAAATTAGCAATTTTTGATGAATTTTGCAATTTATTTTTTAATTCATGCCCATCACTACTTCTAATGGAAAATTCCCCAGTCCTCAATTGTAATGAAAATATTATAAAATATTTGATAGTTAGGACTGAAACAATAATTACAAGATTTCATGTTAGATATTGGTATTGTTTTCCTGATGGTGCAGACAACCCAGAGTATTCTGAATAACAGCATTTTAGGTGTGGTTGAAATCCTCAGCTTCAGGGAAAACATGAAAATACAAGTCTGTGTATAGATGTGTGTTAGGACGGTTCCACTTGCAGTGGAATTTGCATTCACTGCACAAATGACATATGGCAAAATATGTAGCGTATGTGAGAAGAATAGTAATAGTAACGTTGATCTGATTTATAGTATTTTGTTTTGACTATTGAAATTAGAAAAAAAATATAATTAACAATGTGTAGCCTGTTATAACCAAGTGAATTTCTTAATCCCACTGGATATTTAAATCCATTACTAAAACAATCCTGATCTATTTATTTTGGGAGTCTTCAAGGCTTTGAGCACCTATTCCTTAATTGTTGGCTTTGCAGAACAAGTGATAACCTGTTCTAGTTGGCAACTGGATTTTTGAAGGTGGTAAATTTGATTTCAGATCCAGTGATGCTTTTCTCCACTTCGTAAACAGTAGACCAAGGAAGGCAGCACAATGGAAAATAAATATTGATTCAACTGGGAATATTGCAAATACCTTTCAAAGTATTTGGAATATTACCACATTGTATAGTATATCTTGTATATCTTTTTGCATTGTTGCTTTTTCAGAGGAATTAAAAGAGTAAGTTACATACTTTTCACATGATTATTTGGAAATATCCAGAATCATGTGAATTAAATCAGAAAGTAGTTATTTCCATGTGCCATCTTTATGTGTCTAAGGCTATCTTCCGGTTAAATGTAGGGAGCATTAAAAATACTGTTTCTTGTCTGTAGGCTGAATTGGTGAAGTCCAGTTTACAAGCATGTCCCCTTCTCATTCTTTTGCATGTGTAGCACTGGTTCAAATAAATGTGGGTTTATATATCTTTGTTATATCCTGGTTTTTATTGCGTTTTGCTTAAGGTGATGGACATGGCTTTCCTCCTCAGTTTCTGCCCTCACAATGACTCTGTGATATATGTCAAGCTGAGAAAATGTGGCTAGCCCAAGGTTCTGACAAACGTAGAAGTGGTTTTTGCTCTTTCTTTCATGGTGGAGAGAAGAATTTTAAAAATACAGGAAGAAAAACAGCCTTTGATGCTTTGAAAACAAAAGATTTTCCGTGTAGCTGTAGTACTTCTATTTTCACAATTGAAGTATTTAATAGCTACCAAGTATATTGAGAGAAATAAATGTGCTGTATTAGTTTATTAGTTTATTATATTTAGCACTGCAAGACACTTATTTTTCACTTGTCAGATAAAGTTGTATAATGGCCCAAAGTGTACAGCTGAATGGTTCCATTGGGCCTCTGCACTTCAGCTTCTACTTATTAATTTATATTTCACACAATAATGGAAAATTCAGAGATTGCGGAGGAACAGAGTATGGTTGGATCTTTGTAATGGCTGATGCAATCTTTTTCTCAGGCTTATATTATATCAATGAGCAAACTGTCATTTTCATGATTTGGACATAACAACACTGCTGTTGAAAAATTATTTGGCTAGTGTAAGTCCTTTTTCATTTCAATGGAAGCCGCACCAAGTGGGGCTCTGCAGTGCTTGCTGGGCTAGCTTTAATGAAAAGCTGTCCTTTTCTCTATGGTCATGAAAGAGCTCTTCTGATATAACTTGCTGTGCAGTAGTACAGTTTTGGGGTTAATTTCTGTGAGAAAGAATTTGTGAAAAACTACACATTTTAGTGTGGCTTTTTCCTGGGAGAGTCTGTGAATTGGAGCCACCAAAAATCCAGCCTCTTAGGTCATGATGGAGGAAGCCTTCCCAGTCAGGTTTACAACTGGGCATAGAAGGCCCAAGTGTTTCTGTAATAACATGGAAAAAAAAATCACATTTTATTCCGGAACCTTCTCTGAACTGGTGTCCCCTGATGATTTCATTGAGGCCACGATAGACTCTGAACCTCTGTCCTCAACACCTCTACTCCCTCTGTCTTCTCTCCTACATTCAGCTTATCTTGCTTGCTAGTCTAGTGGCAATGGAGTCAAGGGCCATTTGTCTTTTCCTTTGTTGCTGCACTGCCATTGTAGCAAGAAGTAATTGTAATCTTTAGGATACTTCAGTGGGTCCAAAACAGAGCAGCCAGATTGCTAACTGAGGCCAGTTACAGGGGTCATACAGGGCTCCTGTTACAGCAGCTCCACTGGTTGTCAATCCATACCCAGGCACAATTCAAAGTGCTGGTTATAACTTATAAAACCGCCCAGAGACCTTTGGGTAGAGTGGGCGGCATATAAGTTAAATAAATAAATAAATAAACAGCTTGGGTCCTAGCTATCTCAAAGAGCTTGCTTGGGTGTTCAGATCATCAGAAGAGGCCTTTTTCTCAATCCCACCCCCCTTCACAGGTGCATTTACACTGGAGAGGGTCTTCTCTGGTGCTGCTCCCAGACTTTGGAACTCTCTCCCACAGAAGGCCAGACTAACTCCATCCTTGCAGTCCATCTACAAGCAGGCAAAAACCTTTCTCTTCAGGAAAGCTGACTGCTTGAGTGGGATTTTTAAATGGATCGTTGTGCCTTACTGCTCTGAATGTGTTTTTAATATTGCTTCTGTTTACCATTTCTCAGAGTGATCCTTTTTAATATTTGTATTCTTGTTGTTTTTAGCTTTAAATATTGTTTTTTAATTATGTAAGCCACCTTGGGTCTTTTTTTAAAGAGAAAGGTGGGGCAAAATATTTTAAATTAATAAATACATAAAAATAAATCTAGCATATAAGTGTGATGTTGGTGGGAAATGTTTTGAGTATGTTCAAAGCAAACATCTAACTTTCTCTGGAAAGTAGCTTTTCTTCATGAGCAAGTGTTCCTGAAAATGCAAGAGAGAGCATAGTTTTCACGTATCTACAAAAGGTATATAATAGGTGTTGTACTAAAGCTTTCATCAATCTCAAAAATATTTTCCACAAGCATTCAAGTGAATGATTAGAATTTTAAGAATGTTTGACTTACTGATACAAGTATTAAGTCCAGTAACTTTGGGTATTATAAATGCATCTGGTGCTGAAAACTTATTTATGTTCTAGATTTTTTTTTACCCCTCTTTCACAAAGGCAGAACACCTTGCTGGAATCTAAAACTTTGTGTGCAAGTCATCTTCTAATTTCCCTTGAGTATGCCATAAAGTATTGTCAGTGTGTTATTATCCAATTTTTGTAGACTCTCTTACACAGATACTTTGCCTGAGTTATACCTAAGCGATAGGCAATAAAGAGAAAAAAAGGAAAAAACAAGACCAAATCTGTCGAATGGGACTCAGTCTTCTGAGGAACACAGACACTTCTTGGGAAGAAAGGGCAGTCTATTAGGAAAAAATATATATTATTCTGTTCCTAGAAAATAAGAAGTGCACTACTTGGCAAAGCAGTTTGTAATTTCAAGGAGGGAATCCACAGTACAATAGGACTCACAGTCCTTTCTACTTCTTTAAAGTAGCTTTAAAGTTGGTCTTGGTGTTCCACAGAAGGAGTCCATAGTATGGTCTTCTCTTGGCAAAACCATGTTTGCAACAGTAATCCACCCATTTTGGGAAAGAAGGAAAGGGAAGATTGTACAACAATGGCCTCATTAAAATTGGCAGATACTTCCTTGTATTTCAAATAATTGCCAAACAGGCCCATTTATTTATTTCTCTCCTCTCCCTCTCCCTCTCTCACCCCCCCATGGGATCCCATATCCCATGTTCTCCACTGTAAAAAATAGTTAAGCTGCAAATATCTTCTCCAGTCTTCTGTCAATAACCACTGAAGATATTGGCCAGAATCAGTAACAAAATCAATAACAAAACTATAGTGAGAGTCTATGTCAGAAAAATTGTGCAATTGGGTTTGGCAGTTTTTTGGCCATCTGTTGTACAGCAGGCACACAACTGAGTGTGCAACCTGGGTAGGTCTGTGTGCTCAATAGACAAGTGGAATGATTGTGCATAAAAGTTATGCAGTGTTGATCTTGCTCTGCACAGACCCAGTAGGGATCACACCATTAGGTGTCTAGATGAGACTTGTATCTGCTTTGTTATTTTCTAAATGAGGCAGAAAGGATGGAGGTCTGCATTCACATTACAGAGAAGCATGGAATAAAACCACCAGAAAGAAGCTGTTATACGGCAGAAATGCGTATCAAGCTTACAACCATTAATAAGCTGTAGCTAGTTACTTTCCTTTGCTAACATGATACTTTATATTTGTTACTTTCAGAAGTGCTACAAGTGAACTTTCTGTGACTGACTATCCATAGTTTATGTTGATCTTACTTGCATTTCTTTCATTTTGGCAGCCATCATAAGCTTGTTGTTATACCTTTTTTTGAGAAATGAGGCACATATAAACTAGCAACACTCAGCTTCCTATATGTTCTGTCTTGTCTTAATTTTCTTTTGAATGGCGAGCATTGTTTGCCCTGACAGTTGTGATGCCTATCAAAAAGGACTTTCAAAATAAAAAACCCATATATTCCTTGTTTATTTGTTTGGGGTTAAAACAATGTTAAACAAAACCAAAAAGTGGTTTTATTTTTTAAATCTAGTAGGTATGTATTGTGTATTATGCTTAAATCCATGCTCCAGAAATCTAGAAAATACCAAAACTAGTATTTTATAATAAGGTCAGTTTAAAAACAGAGAAATAAAAACATTTCAGTCTCTCACCAAGATTTGTTTCAATATAAAGTAGTGTGTGTGTGTGTGTGTATATATATATATGTGTGTATGTGTATATGTATATATATATACACACACACACTTTCCATTTAAATAAATATTGGTGAGAGACTGGAATGTGTTTATTTTCCTGTTTTTAAACCTATATACAGTATATACCTATTTCTTCAAACCCGTATCTGTTCACTCTATGGAAATGAATGGAGAAGCTCTCTCCGTTCTCTCTGTGTTCAAGAGAATCTGGACTGAAGCTATGTATAAAGGTGGTTGCCCCTTCCCCTTAAAGTGCTGGTTTCTATGTGTGTGTAAGTAAGTAAGCAAGCAAGCAAGTAAGTATTTATTTATTTATTTACGGTTGTTAACCCAATCTTACATAATACTAAGAGATATAATACAATAAAACCTTATAAAGATATATTAGTAAAAAGATACACAGTTTACATAATAAAACCATTTATAAATAGACCAATACATTTATAAACCAATGTATGGTTTGTGGAACTAAAACCTCTGGCAATCATACATCTGCGGGTGAGCATAGCAGCATTACAGAATCTGGCAACACAATTTGTGATCTGTAACGACCTGTCTGAAAGAAATAGCTTCACACAGAATTCAATGGGCCTCCCCGGAAATTTATGAATAACAGGATGAATAAGTTCCTTACGTAGTTCTTGATAGAAAGGGCAGCATAGAAGGACGTGGGTCACGGTTTCTACTTGGTTGTTTTTGCAAGGACATAAACACTGAAAAGGGGATATTTTGGAATTTCCCATCTAGAACTTTGGAAGGGAGCATATTCAGTCTAGCTAAGGTAAAAGTTCATATTATCTTTGTGGACATTAGGCTAGAAAAATATGAAGACATTGTAAAAGCACTGTATGTAACTACACTGTTAGTACCCATCTGGCTCACATGATCCTGAAATTCTGTATCCCAAATCCTACATTTGACTGCCGCTTTGGCGTTGGTGTAGCCCATCGCTATAAGGGTATTGGGAGAGAAGCCAATTTGTTTGTATTTCTTTGACTACAAAGGACTTCCAGGCTGACTGGAAAGCATCCAAGAGGGTCAATGGTGCCAGACCTTCTGAGAAAAATACAAGTTTTAATGAATAGTTAATCATAAGAACTTTGACCCGTGCTCTTATGGAAACTAGACCAGCTTCCAAGCAAAGGGTTACATTAGGGGTACAGGGAGGCATGGCCAAAATTGATCTCAAAAATTTGTTCTTCACAATTTCAAAGGAGTGTAGAGTTGAGTGTGCAAATATTTGGGAACCGTATAACAATTGAGAACTAATGTGTAATTAAAGACCCACCTCCTTCACCAGAGTGCAAGATGAGGAAATTGTGAAAGGCAAGCATTGGAAAGTGCCTTATAAGTCATATAATAAGTTGAACACTCTCAATTTTGCCAATGGTGTCTTGGGTTTCAGAAAAGAATCTACCCTGTCCCTGCTGGGAACAGAGGTAAGAGTACTTGAAAATGAATCATATGCAATATCCCTGAACTCTTCTACCTTCCTGGCAACTAGTAGGTTGTCAGCCAGTCACAGAAGAAGATTATGTTAGTTGATCCACTGATTGGATCCATAGGTTGTAACAGATAGGCTGATCCAATGAATTCACATGTATATTGTCAAGGGTCTCCTTCATCTGAATATTGGAATTGCTTCCTAGGAGGTTCAGTGTTCTGGTTGAAGGATTCCTGGGGTGAGAGCTTGGAAACGTCATGTGTTTGCATTTTGTCTTCCAGAATCCCTGTCCAGCATGATCAGTAGCCATGTTGGATGGGAGATTCTTGCAGGGGTAATCTTTGAAATAAAGTTTTTCAAGCTCTGCCTATGGTCAGACAGTTTCCAAGTCTCCCTCTTCAGGAGTAACGTTCTTCACAAAGTAATTACAGCAGTGGAAACCAGGCAGACGTTCACTACTCTGTGAACGCTGTTGAACAGATTTCTTCTGAACCCACTTCATCTCCCTTTGCTTATAGTTTGAGCAATTGGGTTAAAGTAAACCAATCCATAAACTGTGAGACCACAAAGTATGTTGGTTTCTGTTCTAAGTACCCTGTAGAGATTATCTTTAGAAAAGTCTAATGTAGTACATTAAGTCATTTCTGATCCATCATCAGTAGCAACTGCCAATAATTATGAATGTAAATACCCTGGTGCCAAATTGTTCCTGGATTTAAGAAACAAGACATAAAAATAACATTGGCCAGCAGCCCAAATAATCTTACCAAGTTTTCTCAAAGGTATCACCCAGTGGGTACCGTCTGGTTAGTCAAATATAGAGTCATGTGAAAAAGAAAGTACACCCTCTTTGAATTCTATAGTTTTACATTTCAAGACATAATAAAAATCATCTGATCCTCAGCAGGTCTGAAAATTAGATAAATACAACCTCAGATGAACAACAACACATGACATATTACACTGTGTCATGATTTATTTTACAAAAATAAACCCAAAATGGAGAAGCCATGTGTGAAACACTAAGTACACCCTTACTGCTTCCATAGGAATTAAGAGGCTAAGTAGCAACCACGTGCTCCTAACTAAATGCCCTTGAGTAATTCATCATCAACAAGTGTGTCCACCCCTATAAAAACAGAAGTTTTAACAGTTTGCTGCTCTGGAGCATTCAGATGTGTATTAACACAATGCCAAGGAGGAAATACATCAGCAATTATCATAGAGAAGTAATTATTGCTGCCCATCAATCAGGGAAGGCCATTTTGAATCAATTTGAATCAATTTTAAAGTCCATCATTCTACAGTGAGGAAGATTATTCACAGGTGGAAAACATTCAAGACAGTTGTCAGTCTTGCCAGAAGTGGTTGGGGGGAAAAAAAGAATCAACTTGTTGCAATGGCCCAGTCAAAGCCCACACCTCAACCCAATTGAAATGCTGTGGTGAGACCTTACATAATTCCTCCACAATAATGTGTGAGAGAGTGATAAAGAAAACAATTACTTCAAGTTGTTGCTGCTAAAGGTGATTCTACAAGCTATTGAATCATAAGGTGTACTTAGTTTTCACACATGCCTTATCCATTTTGGTTTTCGTAAATAAATCATGACACGGTGTAATATGTCATGTGTTGTTGTTCATCTGAGGCTGTATTTACCTGATTTTCACACCTGCTGAGGACCAGATGATTTTTATTATGTCTTGAAATGTAAAACTGTAGAATTCAAAAAGGGTGTACTTTCTTTTCCACATGACTGTACATGTAAACTGGGCTGTTGGACTTAAGTGGCTTTGTCTATTAAAAACGTTTGCTGCTGCTGTTGTTTCTTCTGGAAACATGGAAAACCTAGAGTAATATCATTTCTTAAAGGTGTTTTTGAATCTGTAAAGCATTACTGTCTGTGCCATTAGACTGAGAGCTGAGCAGTGCTGAATTGCTTGGAAGGGCAATTAAAAGGTTTGTACAGAAACAAAATAAATGTTGATTTTTCTGTCACATAGTGACCTATTTTTTATTTTCATTGGGGAATAATCACTAAACAATCTATCCTGCATTACTTCAAGTGCATTTTCAAGAGTAGTTAATAAACCTCTCTAGAAAGCTAGCTGGCATGAAGAATAGCTTTGTTGCATATAAATGTAGATAAATGGTTTTGGAGGCTTAAGTTTTGGTAACATTAGAAACAATTTTCTTGAAAGCACACACCCAACTTCTGAACCCTAAGGTGATTTTCACCTCTCAGAAATTACGCTTATTAAGAAGAGCAGTTTCTCCACTATGACAAGATTGTACAACCATAGTATACTTACAGGCCTCTAGATGTCACGGGATAGCAACTTATTAAATACTTTGCAGAACTCACACTTAGTGCAGTGTGGCATTAGTGCCTGAGACATTCAGAAGTGGATGTAATTTTATGTCTTCTCCAAATAGACAGTAAGAAGCCAATTTATATTATTTTTAAAATTTCTTTTTTTGGGGGGGGGGAAGAGGATTCTTAGATTGCCTTATGTCAGTTGATGGCTCTACAGAACATTACTAGTAATCACAATTACCGTATTTTCCTGTGTATATGACCCCCCCAATGTATAAGACGACCCCTTAATTTTGTCCCTTGCCGGAGGCGGAGGAGCAGTCAATGGGCAGCTGTGAGGGGTGGCCCAGTGTGGCTGCTCCTCCGCCTCAGTCTCCTGCTGCTGCTGCCTCCACTGCCCGATCGCTTCCTCCAGTGCAATTTGCCTCCTCATTTTTTCCTCTAATGTTTTTAGGAAAAAGTGTTGTTTTATACGTGGAAAAATACGGTAATCTGATATGGTGGTGCTGATGATGGCCAAAGAAAATGTAGTCTTTGGCAGTCAGTATAACTTGATTGTTGCATTTGCTACTTCGTTGCCCTTAGGTTTTTCATCACTTCCTTTAAACATGCCTTAACTTCGTCTTGAGATTATTGAGGTGAAGGGCAGGAATGACAAAGTTGAAGGGGAAAATGTATCAGATCTGTATTTATGTTTTGTCTTAGTGGAAGATAGCTGTTTTTCACACAAATTATGAATACCTTCTGAAATGTGTAGCGGGCGACATAGAACAAGGGAAATAAATTATCCATCTAACTCACTAGCATCTATTCCAGATGTGGAGAGCCACCTCCAAATGTTGATAGATATTGGAGGTCTAGTGACATCTGGAAGATCAACCACTCCCTAGCCTTGATCTGCACGGGCTATCCAACAGCCCCCCAACATTTAAAACAGAAGCAGTTTTCAGCCTTCCCTAGAGATGTTGGAAATTATACCAGGGACCTTCCTCATGTAAAGTAGGGGCTCTGTCACTGAACTGCCCTGAACATGATTACACTACTGAGCGTCTTGTGAAAGTTCTTCTTTTGTGGTTTTGGAGAACTTTGCTGGACCTTTTACATCTCTTGTAAAATTATTGCTGTTAATCCATCATTGTCACCATAAATTTAACACAAAACAAATTGTTGTATGGCTGAGCATTTAAACCCATGATTGATTATCAGTTGCTGGCAGTGGAAACAGATGATGGCTACATAAAATGTGTTCTAATCTCTGGTGTATCAAGCTCTGGTTTTGTGGGAACCATATAAACAGCAACAGCTTTGTAGAAGTGGCTACTAGGATTTTGAGGGAGGCTAGGCATAATTATCTAGATGTTTCTCATTTACCGTTCCTGTAAGTCCTTGATAGTATAGCCAATAGTGAATGACTATAGGAAATGAAGTTCAAAAACATCTCAAAGGCCACAGCTGCCCACCTCTGCAGTGGATTGTGCATAGTGATAAAGACATGTGGCAAACTGTATTGTTTTTCACCCTGCGTTTTTGTATTTCTCTCTTAATTTAGTTCTTGTTTAGCTCATTCTGTCTGCCTAGAATTCTGTTAATGAAATAGATTATACATGTAAGATACAACAAGTTGGCATAGTTATTTTAAATCAGTAAATTTCTCTGAACGTGTTGACATGCCTTCACATCCATCTGTTTCTTTGGTTCTTTCTCTTGTAGGATCATACATGATAGTGGATTCTTCCCACCACAGTCATGGAGAAAAGGCTCGACTCCAACTCCCTACGATGAAAGAGAATGACACCCACTGTATTGATTTCAGCTACCTTCTGTACAGCAAGAAAGGGGCCAGTCCTGGAACTCTGAATATCTTGGTTAGGGTTAACAAGGGCCCTCTGGCGAATCCCATTTGGAATGTGACCGGCTCTACTGGCAAAGATTGGTTAAGGGCGGAGCTGGCTGTCAGCACCTTCTGGCCAAATGAGTATCAGGTAAGCTTGGAAGTGCAAAACAGTTTCAGTAGGTTTTGGCACATACCATTAGGTGCAAAATTTCAAATTCCTGGCAATCTCTCTTCTAAAATGCTTGTCAGAAAATGTTGGTGTGTAGGTTGTGTTGGGATGTGTTGCCTATTAATAGAGAGAGGTTTGGGGTCAATACTGCAGATGGTGTGTGACTCTTCATTGACCTGAGCCTGAGGGGATTAGAGAAGAAAGGGACGGAAAGACATGCCCTTCACAAATACAGCACATGGTTGAGCATCTAGGTTTCTTCAGTTCTTGCTCATATACAGTTCCTCTGTGTGAGAGAGAGGAGGACCAATACAGGTAGTGTATTAAGAAGAAAGAGAGAACGTGTAGATAGGAAATAATAAGCCAAGTGATACATGGAGGCATTCTCAAAGAGGTTTATGTCAATGTGGATATTCTTTGTCTCCAAGATGTTTGAATGATTGCCTTTGAGGGGAAAAAATTCATGCATAAGAACTCCTTTTCTGGATCATTCATCTGATGTTGTCTTTCTGCTCCCAGCAAAGTAAACACTGAGAGAGAACTGAATCTCACCCATTTCTTTCTTTCCATTGAGAAGCAGGGAGGAGCTACACAAGTATTCTAGTCTAGTAAGACGAAGCTTGTTCTAAATGTCATGTAATGGAATGTAGTTAGAAACCCTATAATCTTGTACAATTTCATGAGGAGAGAAAGCCTGTCAGTGTGGATTGTTTTTCTCTCTCTTTGAACAGTGTGCCTTTTCTGTTTCCTTTTGTAAGAGCCTCCTGTAATGCCGTGAGGTCAATGCAGCTGCTTTAAAAAGTACTGATCCCCTTCCCCTAGTTTTAATGTGGCTTTACACCACAGAGCGTAGCATGAATGTCTCCTTTGTTTAACTGCAATTCTCTGTGACAGTGCTCCAGTTCACTAACTCTGCTGGTTGCATGTGCGCCTGTAGAGAGTTTAGCAAACACTGGCGGAATGCCACATGTGTTTAAGATGGGATTGACAGCGATGGATTTGCATTAAGAGCTGGGTTATAAAATGGAACACTGGCATGGCCAAACCCACAACAAGTCACATCTCACAAAGAATTAGAGCTGAGGATAAAGAAAGCATGAATGCATGTTGTCTCTTAGACCCAACCCTAAGAAGGTGCTGTAATTGCATATGTGAGCCAGGCATGTCAAGCTAAACAGTCACCTCTGCAATATTTCATGGATCAAGAATGGGAGTACCACCAAGGTTATCCTGTCAGCTCCCTCCTTCCTCTCACCCTCATTAACTTGAATAGCAGAACGTTTAATTTGCAACCAGTGAGCAGCTGATAGAAGAACAGTGAGAGGAAGACATATTTAATGTGTGTTTTTTTTACATCTTGGCAATAATTGCTTTCAAATGGCCATATGCAATTTCCCAGTAGTCACCCAGTAGGTTTTTTCCCCTTTAATCAGCATCACTTAATAGACATTGATCCTGTTGAGAAAAGACTGAAGCAAATGCTGGGAAGCAAGTGCAAAAGATTGGCTGTCCCAGTTGAGTGTAGCAGAGCTTGGAATGTTTTGTCTTGGCAGCAGACCAGTTGGGATGCAGGAGGCCAAGCCTATCCAGGAACTGAAGAAAGAGTAAACCAATAAACCAAGCTCAATTTAATCTTTGCTAGGTTTGTTTATAAGGAAGATTCCTGGCAGCCAGATAAAACTAGCTTTCTTGTTGTTCCAAGGACATAGATTTTACACAGTAAGATGCACATCAGTTGCGTTTTGGTGTGACTCAGTCTGTCTATTCAGACTGGAGGTGGTGCTGAAAGAATGTGCTGGACCTCTGTTATATATATAAAAGAATAGGGAAAAGGAGTGTATTGTGTTCTGTAGTGACTGTGTCCTTTTGAATAGTTGCTGAAGGCCATCACAGAGTGTGCTTTGAGATGACGATGTATGGGTTGCTGGGTTAGAACCCAAATATAACTATGTATTGTCCTGTTAACTCTAGTGCTATTTGGGTCTCTAACTATTAGGAAACAGCTGAGTCAGCATGGTGTAATTGTATTGACATAGGACTCAAAAAGACCTGATTTCAAATCCTCACTTGTACTGCAACTCACTGGTGACCTTGGGCCAGTTTACTTGGCCTGCTTCACAGGGTTGTCATGAAAAGAAAGTAAGGAAGAGAGCCATGTATGGCCAACCAGTTCTCCACTTATCGGGAGAAAGGCAGCCTCTAAATAATACAAACAAATAAAACAAACAAACAAACAGCTTAGCCAAGGGATGTCTGGTCTGGCCCTTGAAACAGTGGAGCCATTGGAGAAGACACCAGACAGGATAGAGGGTTCCCAAAGGGGTAATACCTTTGTGTCTTGCATTTTCTTTGACTGTAAGTTAAAAGTAACTATATCATAAGTTACTTTTGGTGGCAATGAGGGATTAATTACACTGCTTTTATAATATAATATTTAGTCGTTGCTGTGGAAGGATAGGTGTGGGTTGGACCACTTTGAGAGATATATTTATGCATATTCTTGTTTACATGTGTATTTTCTTGTGGAGGGAAAAACCTAATAGATGTAATGAAGAAGTAATGTATTCATGGTTGGAAAGCCAGCATGATGTAGTGGAAGTGTCAGAGTATGACAGGAGAACTGATCTGGATTCAGGTTCCCACTTAGCTATGATACTTCATGTCTGACTAGCTTTATAATGTGCTACTAATGCATTACTTGTAATGTAAAGAATAATAAGTTATTTTTCCAAAAATATGACACTAATGGTGTTGGCCAGAATCCTATTAGTGTTCAGAAAATCCTGTTGTAAAACTTGCTGAAGCTAATTGCAGCTAACTGGCAAGGTATTGGAGTTCATCTCAGTTATGCAAGCAGGCATGTAACCAGGTACACGACCCCAGCATTTCAGCAGTCAGCCACAATTGACTGTGGCAAGTTTTGCAATGCTTACCTGAACACAAATAGGATTTTGGCTGTTGTACTGATGTTCCAAGCTCTATCCAAAGTACAAAACTGCTTTTGTCTGATGAAGACAAAGAAATGATTTATTTAACTGAATTGGGGGCTAGCTGGAAATTTCTGGAGACACGCATTTCAAATGACAAAATGGAGTGTGACTGATTTATCAGATTATGTACTTTAACTATTACTTTGGAATTTGAAGAATGGAGACATTCATCAAATAAATGAATTGTTTTTTTTTTCTGGATATGGAAGTATTTGACACCAAGACAGATTGACTGTGCCTCTCATTGGTTCACCCATGCAAACGTCAAGATATGTTCCCAATAATTCTAAGGGCCAAAGCGCATGTTCAGAAAAATATTTTTCCAGAAGGAGTGGTCCTTCAAGTAATAAAGATTTTTAATTGAGAAAACATATTAAAAGGAAAAAACATGTGTATCACTACTCTTAGGGAACAGAAAATAAACTGTGGCTATCATGCACACTTAATGCCAGAGACACTTATAACAAAGTTGATCATGTTGCTGGGGGGGGGGAATTAAAAGCAGGAAAGACTTATGTCTCTGAACTCATGTTTTGACCCTGATATCCTTTCTAAAAGAGGAATTTGGGGTGAAAATGGGAATCTTGTTAGGTACAATTAAATTAAGAACCCTCCTTTATTCCTTTTCAGAGTTAATCCAATATCAGTAAAAGTGTTAATATAGTGTGGAGTATAGTTAATTCCCACCCCCAACAAAATACCCTGCCCAAGAGAGTGTGATCAACAGGTAAATTAAACAGCTTGCTGAAGGCATCTTAGAAAGCAACAACCAATTGGGCAAGAAAAAGATTTAAAATGCAAGGGATTGACAGTATAACTGCCAGGTAGACAAGGCTTGGTTAGCAAAACAACTAGATAGCAGCAACGTGAGGATAATTCAAGAAAGAAGCTTGATGGGACTTTCTTAATAAAGAAGCCATTTAGGTCTTGGATATTAAAGAATTTGGACAGTGGTTGAGTATGAGAGAAGACAGATAGAGCTTGGCTAGGGAGATGGGAAGATAGATTTGAGCTTACAGAGGTTTGGCCAGGAAATGTCCTAAAAAGTTCATTGGTTTGAATTCTGTGTGGTGTTCATAATATCATTTGACCAAAGCCAGCGTGCTGAGCCTGGTCCTCAAAAGAGTCTCCCTTGGATTCGCTCACTTTTTCCTTTGATGTCAATTAGGTCATTATCAGAGTGGTCTTATATTGAGCTGATGCCTATGGTTTTGGCTTGGTATTGAAGCATAGGTCTACTGTGGCAGCATTGCTACCTGTGGCACAGAGTTAATGCTAATCACAGACAGGATTGGAGTCATGAGGATCTTTCAGAACCTGGACAGTATACAATCTCAATCCCTTCTGATGTTGTCAAGGGCACAGCCAAGAGTATCTTCCTGAAGATGCTTGGACTGCTTTCTGCCCTGGTCTCTCTGACCTTGGGCCAAAAATCCCAAACAAATTTTGCAGGCAAAGGTCATATGCACCACAGAAAAGACAGAAAAGGCACTGTTTGTGGAGGTCTGTGAGGAGGATTTTACCCTGACACTCCACACACAATTTGAAGAAGATCCCAGGAAACATAAAAGCCAAAAGTGCCCCCAAAATTAATGAACGGTTAGTCGTTTTTTAAAATAACCTGTAACTAAAATTTCAGATCATATATATATATATATCTTCGGTGATGAGGTGTCAGAAAGAGAATTTTTCCATGTCCATATATTTAAATTAAGTTTTTTTAAAAAGAGAAATGGAGAGGCCTGCTTTGGTGTGTGTGTGTTTTTTTTTAAAGAGTCTAATAACCTCATTATTTCTTCAGAAGATTTGCATGACAATTCTCAAGCAGCTTTCTTTCATTTCTAAACGCAGTGCAAGTGGGTTTTATTTCCAAGTTGCTTGTCAATCACTAGGTCTCTTTTGGGCCCCTTTCTAAAAGAACCATGTGGAGCAGCATACTGCTGAGTCCATGCTGTTTTGTAGTCCTTCCCATACGTTGCAAATGAGAGTGCTCTGAACAGAGGTGACAGTGTTCATGAGGTCACCTTTCATGAACTTATTCCACAAGGGATTTTATCCATTTCTCGGGATCATCACAAATACGAAGCTTGACATGTTTAGCATTCTGATGTAAGTTGTGGAGTAGCTGGAGATAACCTTGTATTAATAATGAGAGAGTGTGACAGACTGCGGATAAGACTATCGGAGTTCAGTAGCAAATGGTTCTTATGGAGAAAAGTCTTCATGTTTATATATATAACGCCACTCCCCCTGCTCTCTCCAGGTAATTTTGCTGCTCTTTGGTTATAACCTTTATGTAAATAAGCAGTGTTCTTTGTGAAGCTCCAGTCATCGGGCACAATTTCTGGATAAAGTTTTGCTTCCTATAAAAAAACTCAAACTGCTTGGGATTCACTCACTGTGGCTGTGGATGGAACCTATATGAATCTTCACCATGCCAAGATTGCAGCAAACTATGACATCCACTGTAATGTAGATGGATGTGTGCATGCACAGTAGAAGCTTCTTCTCTTTTCTCTGCACTGGCCCAGCCTTCTGTGCCACCCAAAAACCTGCTCTGGTGGTTTTCCCAGCTAGTAGTTCCATCCGTGTAACCCACGCAGTTGGATCAGGTCATGAAGTCCATGATCTCAAGACCTTCTGTAGGGGAAAATGTCCATAGGACCATATCGTACCTCCAGGTCATACCTCTTCATTACAAGTGCAATTAGTGTGAGCAGATGGGTGACTGCATGAGTCTATAGTCTATTGCAGGAAAAACAGGAAGGAGTCTGCTTGTGACACCTTTAAAGACTGACAGATTTTATTTGGCATAAGCTTTTGTGGACTGCAGCCCATGATTTTATCAGATGCATTCTTGGTATCTTAAGAAGCGATCAGCTACCCAGCTGATTTATTCTGTTATTTAGAATAAATGTTTATTCTTAATAAAATTCATGAAAGATATGCCAGAAGAATCTTCATTGTGCTGGAAAAAAGGAATCTATTTTTATAAAGCAGGGAGGGAGGATTTAACTAGATATGTTCATTCCATAAACAGAAGAACTCCAATTAAATCTTTATTTTATTTTAATTTTGGGGGGTATCTTTTAACACGCAAAGGCTTCTTCTGTTCATGGAACAAAAACTTGAATCCCATTCATTGCTCTGTTGTTTTTCCTCTGTATTAAGTGTATGGCATTGCTTTTTTCCATATACAGTTGTGTATTGTGGTTAACTATTAGTTATGGTTTGGCTAGATGACTAGAACAAATGTTCACCTGCCACCTGTAATCTTGCATTTAAGGTATAGCTTTTGAAACATGATGCAAGATAGGATAGAGATGTATCAGGCCGCTTCTTATCTTACGGTTGGGGTTTCTTGATGGTGAATGAGTATGGGAGGGGGGAAATGGCAAATGGTTGATGAGAAAAGGAGGTAGGGTGAAAATTGTTCCAGTGGTTACATGTGATAATTCAGGTTTATTATAATATGGATCATGTAGAAATCTGACCTATAGATATTTAATTGTTGTGTGCTTTTGACATTAACTAGAACTAAGGGAACTGCTGGATAGCTCGATGGTTTTCAATTCCCCACTTTGCCTCCTTGACAGAGGCTGGACTCGATGATCCATAAGGTCCTTTCCAGCTGTGCAGTTCTAAGATTAAAGGAACTGTAAAAGCTCCATGAGGGACGTGGTGACGCTGTGGGTTAAACCGCAGAAGCCTCTGTGCTGCAAAGTCATAAGATTGAATCCACGCGACGGAGTGAGCTCCCGTCGCTTGTCCCAGCTCCTGCCAACCTAGCAGTTCGAAAGCATGTAAAAATACGAGTAGATAAATAGGCACCACCATGGTGGGAAGGTAACAGCGTTCCATGTCTAGTCGCGCTGGCCACGTGACCACGGAAACTGTCTACAGACAAACGCTGGCTCTGTGGCTTGGAAACGGGGATGAGCACTGCCCCCTAGAGTCGGACACGACTGGACTAAATGTCAAGGGGAACCTTTACCTTTACCTAAAAGCTCCATGAACCCAGAGGGCTTGCACCTCTCTCTTAAACAACCTCCAGTGCCATGTGACACACCAAAAGTCTCTGAAAACTTGAGAGGATTTTCAGAAGTAGTTAGCGATACAGCTGTGGGCAGTAAGGCTATGTTGGTGACATCAGCCATCCACAGGAATTAAAAAAAGAGAGAAAGAATATTATACATGAACCTTGTATCAGTTCTGTATAAATAAAGCAGATCTGTTTTTTTGACACTTCAGGAAATACAAGAGGGGGGAACTCTGGAAATTAGGGAAGATATGAACCACAAAATGCAGTGGTAGGAGAGATAGGCACAAATTGCCAGTTTGTTTTGTGCCAGTTTGTTTATCAGCTGAATAGGTGTTCGGTGTTTCCCAGACCCGCCTCCTCCAGTGGGCACCCACTCAGAGGCAACGCCTCATCTTCCCTGCCCCACCTCCTCTGGGCGCTATTTCTGATTGGGTGCCTGCTGGAGGAGGTGAGCCTGAGACACGCCGAACACCTGTTTGGCCGATAAATGAACTGGCATGAATCGCTGAACCAGCGGTTTGTGCCCATCTCTAAGTGGGAGCATACAGACCTTTATTGGATTGGGAATTGTGCCTGTGTGTGCATGCCTAATTCAGCAAAAATCAGCAGTAAAGCTGTTATCTTTGTGCATTGGGTTTCATGCAGTTTTGATCCTTAATTGTATCCAGTCAATAGATTTCCAAGACTCAACATAGATTCTCCCTCCTGGCTAGTTTTTTTCTCTAAGATGTTTTTAATTCCATCCTGTTAAAACATATAATAGTAAAGAATAAATAAAACATTGAACAATAGAAACCACACTCACACTGCTTTAGAGGCTTTTCCTTATGTTGAAATGTTGAAATTGCCACGTGCTGAAATTTCCCTAGATGTTTTGCCACAATGCTCCTTCCACTATTTCTAGAATCGAGTTACTTCAAAGGATTATGCCATGTGCAGTTCTGTTTATGACATGATTCCAGCATCTTTCAGTGCCAGACAGCAAAATGGAAATGCAGATAGATATTATTTTTAAACCTATTACTTATAAAAACTGCATTGAATGCTGCTGTTGTCTGAGGATATAGGGAGTGGTCTGAGGTTTCTGAATAGGAATGAGATTTCTTGTGATCCATGGGCTATTTTGGACCTCACCAGCTAATGCAAGGAACCTGAGGACTCTCATTTATGGAAAAGTGAATTTGGAGTTTGCCAGATTTCCTTGGCTCTCTGTCACCAGCCAAGTAGAGCAAGGATGGAGAATATAAGTAATAGAAAGAACAGTAGTATGATCAGCCATTGTTTTATTGACTTCCTTAGCTGTATCATCCTGTTGTCATTCTCTGGTGCTAAATCTGATCAGGATTTGGTGGGCTCCAAGTTCTCAATTTGCTCTCCACGTCCTTGAGGAACATTGCCAAAGGATATAGAAAGTTACTGTGGTATGACAGGATTCATCTGCCATTAGGTGTCTTTGGGCACTTCCCTAACTGTGCAACTAATTAGCTTGCTGCTCCAGCCCGAGTAGCCTCCAGGTTTCCCTTCAGGAGCACTCATTCATTCAATCAGATCTCATAGGCCAGTTAATTACCTGCAGCTGTGTCTTGAGATCAAATAGCCTTAGCAGGTGAGATGCAAGCTGTGCTCCTGACTGTTCCCTTAAAAAGACACTTAGTTGCTATAATCTCATCAAACACACAGTGACTCCTGCTAGTCTGTCCTGTTGCTTCGTCTTTTCTTAAATTCATACTTATTCTAAACGCGCAGCCTGTGGCTAATTCCAAGATCATAGTCTCTAGCACTTTAACTGAACACTGCATGCTCACAACAACAGCAGCAGCAGCAAACTGTCCAATTGAGTCTGATTTATGGGACTCTTTTACAGGATTTTCTATGTATAGAGTACTCAGAAGTGGTTTATCAGTCTCTGGTTCTGTGCAGCTTGCCCAAGGCTGGCTCTTCTTCCAGGAGGTACAGTGGAGAATCAAATCCCTCGTTGGCTCTGCAGCCAGGTATCAAACTCACTGAGTTATGCAACCAACTGATTATGATGATGATGACAATGATGATGATGATGATGATGGTTAAATCTTGTATCTATTCTATAATACCAGTCAATGTTTTTATCATTTTGATTAACTGTGCCTGGTGTTTTTGAGTAATAATAATAATAATAGCAGCATGCCATCAAGTCAATTCTGACTTATGGTGACCCTTTCCGGGGTTTTCCAAGTAGAGAATATGCAGAAGTGGTTTACCATTCCATTCTCCTGGAGACATCCTGGAACTGTGCAGCTTGCCAATGACTACCCAGGCTGGCTCTATTCCCAGGAAGCACAGGGGGGAAATTGAACTCCCAGCCTCTGGCTCTGCAGTTAGATACCTAACCTTCTAAACCATCCAGCCAGCACATGCACCTACTCCAGAGCAATATGAGTGTTGTTCATCCAGAGTGTAAAAAACATGTTGGCTTTTTTTTTACACAATCACTGTCCTTCCTTTTCACAGGGTGGTGTGAAGTAAACATAAAATTAATTTGTCCCACTTGATGTTTAATTCAAATATAAAATTAGTTTATCCCGCAAGATGTTTAATTCACACACATTCCCTGGCAAAAGAGAATCAATGAAGACGTCTGTGTAAATGTGTGTAAAATTATGAGATTTTATAGATCTCAAGCTGCTTCATCTGGTGTGCGAGAGAGGCTGCAGAAGTGTCAGAAATTTAATTACACACATTTAGGACATGTGGATACAATGCATGGTAAAACGAATTAAACTATATCTTAGTTGCATCTGGGTCTTGATGGTTATGTCAGGCTTCACTCGCTTTGTTCCAGTTCAAGAGGAGAGGCAAAAATGTCCAGCAAATGCAATTCTGGATCAGAATTCTAGAAATACTTAATTTCGACATAAGATGTTTCCAATCCACCCTTTGCAGGTTCCAAGACTCTCTGGGGCTCCGTTTTGCTCTGGAGAAGGCTTTGGGAGCCATGTTTCCAGTTCCCAATCAAGGTTATGCTGGCATAAAGTTACATCAACAGGATTTTGCCCAACGAGACTACTTTCAATCAGTTTTGGAATTGGTATAGATCAAAGAAAGGTGCAGAGAGTACATATAAAGAAGCTTGCTCCTGAAGAAGGCTTCGCCAAAACTCGTTGAGCCAGAGCTTTTTAACTACCTATTTAAAGAATACAGAATAAAGAAATTGATTCTGTTTTCAACATCCTGAGACTTCGTATCTCATTTATAATATGGCCTCAAAGTAAGGACATGTTCTGGTGTTTTCCAGAATGTATGATATCAAGCTGGAAATTGGAAATAAAAAGTATTTTAGAAAGGTCACAGAATTTTTCTTTCTTTCTTTCTTTCTTTCTTTCTTTCTTTCTTTCTTTCTTTCTTTCTTTCTTTCTTTCTTTCTTTCTTTGTAGTTAGTATTGTTTCTCATTATACTTCGTAGAAATATATGAACTGCACACCTACTGTCCTTGGTATGGTTACCCATATAAACTGGCAGTCTCTGCTGCCAACACAAAGCAGAGAAGGTTGACGATCAGATGACAGAGGACAGAAAGAGATACAGACATGAGCCAAACAAGATTGTGCACCCTCGCCACTGCTTTTCAGTTAATACTCCAAAAACATATTTGGACAAGCATTTGTCAATCAAAGTGACAGCATAGAGGGTCCACAAAGATTCCTCAGGAATGCTGGTAAAGAAATGGACAGAGTCCAAAAATGAATGTTAAGAAAGCCAAGTTCCTAGTAATCAATAAAAAGCAAGCTGCCCAAGAAATGATGTTAAAGATCCAAAGTAAAAGTATGGAACATGTTAGCATGTATAAAAATCTTGGAATTTGACTGAATGAACTGTGAGATTGTAGCCATGCAATAGAAGTGAGAATAGAAGTGGCCCAGAGCAGTTTCTTTGAGAAGAAGAATGTATAGTAGAACCCCCATATCCACAGGATCAGTATTCACTGATTCATTTATCCGCTGACTGAAAATACTAAAAAATAAAAAATCAAATCACAGAAATATGTATTTAGACATATTTCCAGAGTGTGTTTATCGGAACTGACCACTAGAGGGAGACAGGGACCAAACATTGTATAGCGTTTGATACTTGCATGTTTTTCGGCACCCATGGGAAGGATTTGGAACCAACAAAACTTCGAAGAACATGATATGACAACATATATTTCCAGTTCTACTGTTTTGTATGGTGTTGTGGACTTGGTGACACCTTCATTTATATGAATCTTTACCTTTTGCTTTTTAAGAGTATTACATTTATTCGTTCTCAGTGACCTGCTGTGCTAAGGCTAAATTGTTTAAATTAGAGGGTGATGCTTTGATCACTGATGAGTTAGGCGCCTTTACAAATATTGTCTTCCCTAATTTGGTACTCTTTCTCTTTTCCATATATATGGGACCACACTTTTCAGAGGATTCCCATCCATGATGTTCCAGATAAATTAACTATGAACCACTGTAGAAAACTACCAATTAATCTTTTCCTTCCAGCAGCTTTAGGTTCAGATTGTTGTAAGAATAGCCCAAGTTATTTTGATGTGCTTTGGAGTCATGGTTTGCCACATTATGGCTCAATAAGAAACATTGTAATCTGCTATACTTAGCCCATATTTATATTGTGTAACTAGATCTATCCAACATGCTCCCAGTCAGCTTAGTTTAAAAGATAAGGAAAGTGAGTTAAGCTTGCATATATTTATGTCTGATCTTTGTGATGAATATCATCTCTAGTAACTTTGAAAAGATTATGTGATTGAGAGAAGTGGTTTAATGAAATGTTGGTGAATGGAATCTATTTGAAACTTCTTCAAGTAAAGAGCAGTACCCAGGCATGATTTTTTGCTGGCACCATTTGGTAGTCCAACAGAGCTGCAAATGGAGCAATCTCCTTTCCAAGGCAGTCTCCCTATGCTCTCTTAAACCAGATCTGGAGAGCTGGAACTAATTTTCAGGTAGCGTGGAAAGTTGAAGGAGAAACGGGAGGAAATTTCCAGTGCGGTGACCAGCAGAACATTAGATTTCATTATTAAAAACGATAAGGAAAAAAATGTTGTAGCACAGCAGGATGGCTAATAGGCAGAAAGCCACATTGATCAGTATTTTCATGCTGGGTAAAACAGGGATTGGCCAGACGGAATCAACTGCATTCAGAACAGGAGTGAGTTGTGTCCCATACTAAGTAGCACCTCTTTCCTTTGTAAACCTCTAAACATTCTTTTTTCTAAGAAAGTAGTTTAGCCTAGTTACTTTGCACTTTTATATCTTTTATATCTTCCTCTCTCTTTTTCTTATTCTTAGAGAAGACCAGGAAGTCCTCTTGAATAATAAGCTTCTAAGCTCTTGGAGTGGAGGGTTTATTGGTTCCTTATAAGCATTTTCTCCATTTCTATAAAGACACCCAGACCAACACTTTATTATCCTCCAGCTGAGATCTTACCAGGAATTTCTAGTTATTGAGTTTGTCGCCCTTATCAGAAAATAATTTCTAAATCTTGTCTTTCATTTGGGCAGTGGATGCCGAATAGACCACAGATTTCGCCAAAACTTCATTGAAAAGTATAGCGCAACTTTCTCCTCCCTGAACTTTATATTTAATAGCGTGTCACTTCTTTTGTGTGTGTGTGTTAAGGAACAAATATCCCCGAGTTCTGTATCTTTTTAATAAGGAAAAAATGTACAGCATACAAATAATTTTGCCTCTGGGAAATACTTTGTCATAATACAAATAATTGCTAGGAGTGGATGTTGTTTGGAGAAAAGGTGCATTAGTCATTAGAAAAATATATCCCATGGAGAAATTACAGTAACTTTTCAAAACAGTTATTGATTTTTAAAAAAAACAGATCCATATAACAACATTTTAAATACAAGATCTGTAAATTAAGACTGGATATGTGTTGTTAAGTTACAAGCATGCATAAATCTTAGCAGAGTCAGTAAATTGGATAGTCTATGTTATGCCTTTATTGTGTTGGATATAGTTTAAGCACTTCCACAGACCAGTCTGCATCACATACCGGTCCCCCTTGCATGACATACACAAAATATAGCACACTGTTACACACACCCCACTACTCCCAGCAGAAGGGAATTGTCAATTGGGAGAAGGTAGTATTACCAGGCTTTGGTCTTCTTTGGAAGGAAGCCTTACTTGATAATATCTGTGTTTATTCAGGAATGTGTAGGTTGACCAAATGTGCCCACCACAAATCTCCAGAGAGAGACAGTCCCAGAAGTGCTTACAAAAGACATATTGCACAGTCTGTATGTCTGTTCCTCAAAATGGCCTTTATTGCCTTGCATGTCTTAGACACGTAGATTTTATCCTTAGCTGAGGTGGGTGGGAAAAATCTGTTTTCCCCCAATTTAGAAGGATTGAGGGCTGTCAAAAGCATTCCTGTAGACACACATCACTTATATATCTTGCACTAGTGAGACTCCTTTGTCACACTGAAGATTTTGGGAGGGTTTGCTGGAAGGCAATGTGCAGGGAAAGTCCTTTTCACATAAATCTTAAAGCACAACCTGTCAACATACAAGGTTCACAAATTGTGCTTGATCCCATGATGTTTGGCTTAATTGGGAATGGGATGCATCTGGCCCTTCAGATATTGTTGAAATGTAGTGTGCCTCTTGTATTCACCATTGGCTATGCCAGCTAGGGCGGTCGGTAGCTACAAACCAACAGACACCCAAAGGACTACAATTTCTAGAGAAGATTAGCAACTGTTGAGCATCTTTGTGTTTAAGTAAAAATTACTGGTTTTCTGAAAACTCTTGAAGAAACCCAATATAGGAATAATAATCCAAGTATATTTTTATTGGGATCAAATGGTACTTTCTTTTCCTCTTTCTTTTCTTCTCAAACTTAATTCTACAAAAATCTGAGCGAGTGAGACAGCCATTATATTCCTTCTCTTAGCAGTACTTCAGACATCCTTATTTTTTATAAGGTATTTATTGGGTTGGTTTTATATTGTGCTGCTAAGCAATAGCATGTCATAATTTGGCTGCTGACAATAGAATATTTTCCCTCCACAGGATTTTTCTAAGACGTGAAGAAATAGTGTACAAAAAAACTTGCTTTAAATTAGCTGGAGGGTTGGGAGAATATTATTTTTAATCTCATTTGCCTTTTTAATAAGTTACCAAATAATACTCTCCTTTAAAAAAATATTTGTTCATGTTAGGGGTTGGGTTCCCATATCCCTACATATGCTATTGTCTGTAATCCCCATCAACCTGAACCTGTATGAACGCTTGCCAGGGATGAGGGAAATTGTAGTAAAGCCATGTCTGTAGGGTTTTGCACTCTTGATTTATATGCACAAGAAATAAAACCAAATGGCATTTTAAACCACTTCGTTCTCCTACACTAAACAGCAGGTAAATTTCCTAGCTACTCTCATCCTTTTGTCAACTTTGTTTCTCTTATCCTATAGCTGACCCTGCAAACTATCTACCACAAAATACAGAGCTTGAGGGAGAGCAGCTAACTTGGGTGGCTTAGATTACATTTTGGATTAGATATTAATGACCTATTACAAAGCCTGATAGCAATCCACCTAGAGAGTTGAGAGGAATCTGAATGCACTTAAGGGCCCTTGTAGTTCTTGATTGGATTAAATTTTTAAGCAGCATGTGTTGGGTGTTGTATGTTTTCTGCTTCTGATTCTGTACATAGTCGTCCTCATGATACCTTTCCCAATTAATACACAACTATATATTTTAAAATATGTATTAATGTTTTTACTATCTCAGAATTTACTATATTTAGTATGTAATATTGTAATATTAACATGGGAATTAAAGTTAGTGTTGGTATACAAAAGTCTTGATTTTTCTGATTTCTATAAATAGACTGATTTCTGAAGAGAGACTTTTAGGCTTATATTTTCACACCTGCAAAATTGTCATCATGAGGATCGCAGAGAGGTTCTGAAAGTAAACAGATAAAGTTTAAAGCAAGAATTCTGTGACAATTTAGAGATTAGCAGATATATTATGGTGTTTAATTTTATGGTCAGGTAGATGTGGTGGATGATGGACTAGGACTCAGGAGATCTGGATTTTAAAACCCATGCTGGCATGGAAACTTACTGTTGTGTGTATATAAAATGGGTAAAACCACTCCTTAAATATCTTATTTACCTTGAAAGCCCTATTCGGGTTGCTGTAAGTCGGTTGCGACTTAAAACCACATAACAACTACTTTTGGTATTGAGCTTGGGGAGGTAGGGATGGGGTGAGCTTAGCAGACCCTTCCCTCCATGCCCTTGATGAAGAAACATAGAGAGTTTTTGAGAATGTATTCATTTTTTTAAAAAATGGGAGTTTCTAAGATAGCCTCAGAGGCCACAAAAATTCCCCAGAAGCTGCAGGTCTGAACCACTGGCTTCACGTTGTGCACCCCTGGTCTAATCCAAATACCAAGTTAAAAAGAAAGGCTGTAGGTTCTTTTGGTTTCAACAGTGCACAAGGTATTTCATCTGTGAGCATCAAATAAAGCAGCAGTAAAGCTCAGTATACAAGAATAATGCCTTGGTTCGTTAAGAGCAGTCGTTAAAAAAAATAAGGTGTCAACGTGGCAATTGGTTGTTCACGAAAAAGACATCAGAGAACAGGTGTTCCATAAGAAGGAGGCCATTCCTGAGAAGAACCACTCCTTGATTGCTACCTGAGTTCACTGTAACAAATGAGTGATAAGCAACTGACAGTGGTAAACAGTTGTAAACAGGACAAAATAATCAAAAAATTCCCTAAATGACACACCTCCCAAACATAACAAGCAAACATTCGTATAGCTTTTTTTAAATTTTTGACAAATTTCTTGTTAAAATAGTGAAAGGTAATAACATTACTCATTACTAAAAGGGGGGGAGGGGCCTAGTAGCAGTATTACTTTTAATGGGTTACTCCCAAGCTCTGAACATTTCTAGGTTTTAGATGTGTTGAAAGAAGTGAAGGCTAGGAAAATAAGGCTGGTCTTGAAGACTTGCACTGATGACATTCAGATTCTTGCATGGATAACAAGACATAATTTTGTATAAAACTCCTATTTTTTTTTTAAAAAAAGGATAAAATAAAAACAGCTCCTTTGCTTACTCTGCATTGAAACATTCTCCTGAATGCTGTCTGATTGATTTTGCTCTAAGAACCGTTCACAAGGGTTGTTCATGTTGACATTATGCCAAGTTGCCTATTCATATATGGACACAGTGAAAATGATTGTTGCTACGTGATGTGTCATAGCTGAATGCTTCAAAGGTGCAGCCTTTTCTTTCCAGTTCCACAGCCTTCTCTGGCCTTCAATCATCTTTTCATCATTTGTTGTAATTTTCCTCTTTGATAGAGTCTTCCCAGACCATTCATTATTCTCAGTATCAAAGCAGAATAGGTGATCTTTGTTTCCAAGTGGATGAGAGAGAGAGAGAGAGAGAGGAAATATTCAAAACTGCTAGCAACCTCAGCCTCTGTTGAGGGCAGACAGGTGGTGCCATGAGATCATTACTTTTCTTCTAAAAGGTACCAGCCAAACTGTGGTGTATTTTATTGCTTTCTGTGTATGTCCTACCATGTTTTGTTCACTCTAACAATGGTTTCCAGGCTTGAGTCCTCAGCGGTTTCGAACTCCCAGAAGTCCCAGCCTTTCTGGCATTCTGGGAGCTGTAGTCCAGCAAAAACATGTGGGGACCCAAGACAGGAAACCACTGCAGATGGGTAAGATGTAGTTCTCAAGGAGGGGACAATTAATCTCCTTCTTCCTTCCACAAGAAACAGCTAACGAATTTGGTGTTTGTGAGACAATTTCAAGAAATAACTGCTTTCCCCTTCATCGAGCAGTGGAGACACCCCTGTTCTGCAGCCTTAATAAAGAGATTTCCTATTGGCTAGTTCTGCATTAGTAATTGCAACCTCTCTCTTTTTTTTAAACTTAAGTAAATGCCATTTCTCTCCACCTCCTGTTCTCTGATTTCTCTCGCACCACATGGTTTTCCCAGATTGGCTCCAGAAAGCATGCCATGACCACTGTGGGACATTCAGAAAGAGTGACTCCTTACCCTTCATCCTGCTGTTTTCAGGACAGTTTGAGTGTGTTCTCTAATTGGCTTGCACTTCTTTCAAACTGTCTGCTCCCCATAGTTGTCACCCATTGGTTCTTAGTTCTGACGTGTAACTGTTCCTTGAAGGAACTGAATCAAAGGAAGAGAATTGAAATATCATAAAATTCCTCCCTGAACAACTGTGGGACTGAGGGTAGAATAAATTCTGAACAATAATTTGTGCTAAGCAAGCTCTTGGTCTGCACTGTTGTAAAGGTTATTGGAGCATCTTGGAATATTAGCTGGCTTTGCAACATTTTTAACAATGACTGTTCCTTTTATGATCTTCATCATGTTTTATATAAGCTGTGACTTACAGCTACTTTAGCTACATAGTTAACATTTATTACAAAGAGTGAAAATACTCTTCAGCAGATAAAGTATAGGTAATAGCATCAGCCTCTTTGGAAACCCTCTTCAAATGGATAGATACATAAATGGTAGTACCATGTGTAGTATTTTCTAACCTTTTCTTGGTTAAAGTGGGTAACCTACATTGCGTGGAGCACAATATCTTGCTATATCCTGCAGTTGCTGTCTCAACTTTACAGAGCTTGTAGGTAGTTGTGCTCACACATTACAAACAATTTCCAAGAAAAAAACAGAGGGTGGACTGCAGAAGCATTGCAGTAAGAAAGTATAAATAAATATTACTGCACTGGTTTAAAAACAACTGTGAACAATGAAAATTGCCACCACAGGCATGCATGTCCATGAGCTGACAACTTGCATGTTCCTTCCAACCACTCCTGGCCTACTCATATTAATGGGAAAGTTCTGCAAGAGAGCTGGAGCTCTGTTTGGTACAACCTCATGTCAACATGACCGGCAATTCTTGCTTCTTGTGGAACAGTGTAATTGAATTCAGGTGAATACACTTCCACTCTCTTTGCAGATGGTAGTTGGATAAAGTACATATTTCTAGTTTTCTCCATACTCTTTCATTGTGTCAAGAATATGTGGTAAAGCCATCTGTTGGTGGACGTCTGAAGAGTGCTAAATGAACATGTACAGAACACTTCCTCCAGTTTATCTTAAGATTATTACAAACTGCCGACATCTGAGCATTTTCACAATCTTCTCTGTCCCCCTCCTTGCCTGTTCTGTTTAACTCTATGCTAAAGAAAAGTTCTGGAGAGTTGAGAACATTTTAGCTAGTTCTGTTGAATGTAACATCCTAATGAGTCTACAGTTAATTTCCTAGTGAAGGTTAGCCTTCTAGGGAATATTCATTGAGGAACAGCTCCAGGATTCCTTGACACTCTACACATATTTGGCCTCAGAGAATACATTGTGAAGGCAAGAGGAGAAGGGGACGACAGAGGACGAAATGGTTGGACAGTATCATTGAAGCTACCAACATGAATTTGACCAAACTCCGGGAGGCAGTGGAAGACAGGAGGGCCTGGCGTGCTCTGGTCCATGGGGTCATGAAGAGTCAGACACGACTTAACGACTAAACAACAACAAAGAGAATACATGAATCTGTCTGAATGGTAGGCAGTCTTTATTGAATATTAAGAGGGCATCAAATGTTAAACAAATGAATCCATGTTCCATAGGTGATAGAATGTGTTAAGGATTACAACAACTTGTGTTGTTAAATAATTTTAAAGTAACAAATAAAAACGATAATTGATGAGCCATTCAATAAAGCAAAAGCAAAGCGTGCTGCTTATATACTGCTCCATAGCGCTTTAAGCACTCTCTGGGTGGTTTACAAGTTAATTATGCAGGCTACACACTGCCCCCCCCCCAGCAAGCTGGGTACTTATTTTACCGACCTCGGAAGGATAGAAGGCTGAGTCAACCTTGAGCCGGCTACGTGGGATTGAACCCCAGGTCGTGAGCACAGTTTTGGCTGCAGTACAGTAGTTTACTGCGCCACAAGGCTCTTCTGAGAAGGCTCAGAAATAGCTAAATATAAGCTACAAATTCACTTTGGAAAATGAATATTTCTAATGTGTCACATAGTGACTACAACCTTGTTGCACAGTTATGTAAAAGGTGTAACTTCATGAAGAAAATTACTGTAAGTTAAAGAATCTAGGCATTATCATACTGTACACTGAGAGCTTGTTGAGGTGGATATTTGTTCCACTGATGCATTGCAGGGGTGGATTGGTTCACTTTTCCCCAATAACCACGTGATGTAATTGCTAGAGAGACTCAATTTGCCCCCAGAGCGGCCAAACTTGCACCTTTCTGAGCCCCTCTCAGGGGCCTCTCCCCCTTTTTTGTTGTTGCAGGTTTATGTGGTCTAGTTTAGCCCATTCCCAGAGTGTGTGATCACTAGGAATGGACTAAAACTGAGCCTTGCAGCTGTCCACATTGCCAAGGCTCCTTCCAATGTCAATTTCCAGTATCGTGAAGTGGCTTAATAAGTGAGCCACTTCAGGATATTGACAAATTGAACATTTCCCCTGCTACTCTACAGTGGGGCAGGGGAAGTAAAAAATTTTTTTGACTCTGTTATACCATTCCTATTGTGCTTAATCGCTTAGATTAATTTTTAAAACTTCGTTTTTCTTTGTCTCTGTGTGAAGTTCCGATTGAAACTACGGCTGTGGGCAGTTTCTATTTCGACACTACACACAAGGCAAAAAACGTTTTTTTTAAAAAAATGCATCAGCGATAGCCTAGCACAGACAAAAACAATAATTTCACTTCTGATTGGATGATTTAGTGAGGTCTTGAGCAAAGCAGTGCCTCTTCTCAGCACCTTCCCTTTATGACTGTCAGAGTTGTTCACCCCTTTCCCATTTTGTGCAGCACCTTGCTCACACTCACACAGACACACGCACACACACCTGTCAAGAGGAGGTGGAATGTTTTTGTCTGGGTGTTTTTCTCCCTTTTCTTTCTCTTGCTTGTCTTCCCTCCCTCACACCACCTTCTTTCTGGCTTCCTTGCAGAGGAGGAGCTCCTTCACAGCTTTGTGATGCTAATCCTTTTGTTGCTGTTGTTGCTAAACATTGTTGAACACTGTCATTTGAAAGGGATAAAAAAGAGGATGAGAAACATTGGGGGGAGAAGCAATATGCCATTTGACGCATGTCCAAATGGTGAATCCACCTCAAGTGACCCTCCATCTCCTTCCGTGTGAAGGAAAGGGAAATTGTTCAATTGACAGCAGAAGGAGCTGGAGAGTTGCTTGAGGTCAGTATGCCATTTGGACACAAGGATCATACCAAAAGGGCCAGTTTAGATGTGTCCTGAGTAGTACAACTCAATATACAGCAGATAATGTCTATGGAGATTTCTTAACAGCTATTTGTTTCAAAATGCTCTGCCCTTTACATAATGATGAGCCCATTATGAGCTGGCTTGGGTGTTAAGATCATCAAGTGAGGCCTTTCTCTTGGTCCCACCACCTTCACAGATCTGTGTTTTTGTTAGGGACACAGGAGAGAACCTTCTCTGTCGCTGCTCCCAGACTTTGCAACTACCCTCCCACAGGAAGGCCAGACTGGCCCCATCTTTGCTGTCCTTCCACAGGCAGGCAAAAACCTTTCTCTTCAGGCAAACTTTCTCTCAGTGATTGGCTACCTGACTGGCTACATGAGCGACTTTTAGATGGATTGTTACGCATTACTGCTCTGACTGGGTCTTTAGTCGTATTAGGCATCCTTCAGTCTCGAAAGACTATGGTAACGTGCTCTGTATGGAGGACTTGGAACAGCGTCTAGTGTGGCTGAGAAGGCCAATTCGAGAGTGACAATCCCTTCCACACTGAAGACAAATACAATCTGTCCCCTGTCCAGCTCCCTGATTTTGCTGCTTCCGTGACTGCCTCTTTGCCTCGGTCTGCTGGACAAGGGTCTCTTCAAAATGGGAGAGGCCATGATGCAACGCCTGCCTCCAGGCTGAACGCTCAGATGTCAGGGTTTCCCATCTGTTGAGGTCCATTCCTAAGGCCTTCAGATCCCGCTTGCAGATGTCCTTGTATCGCAGCTGTGGTCTCCCTCTGGGGCGATTTCCCTGCACTAATTCTCCATACAGGAGATCTTTTGGAATCCGACCATCAGCCATTCTCACGACATGCCCAAGCCAACGTAGACGTCGCTGTTTCAGTAATGTATACATGCTAAAGATTCCAGCTCGTTCTAGGACTACTCTATTTGGAACTTTGTCCTGCCAGGTGATACCAAAAATGCGTCGGAGGCAACGCATATGGAAGGTGTTCAGCTTCCTCTCCTGCCGTGCACAAAGGGTCCAGGACTCACTGCAGTACAGGAGTGTGCTCAGGACGCAGGCTCTATATACCTGGATCTTGGTATATGTCGTCAGCTTCTTATTGAGCCATACTCTCTTCGTGAGTCTAGAGAACATGGTAGCTGCTTTGCCAATGCGTTTATCCAGCTCGACACCTAGAGAGAGAGTGTCAGAGATCGTTGAGCCAAGGTACACAAAGTCATGAACAACCTCCAATTCTTGTGTGGAGATGGTAATAGAGGGAGGTGAGTCCACGCCCTGGCCCATGACTTGTGTTTTCTTCAGGCTGATTGTTAGTCCAAAGTCTTGGCAGGCCTTGCTAAAACAATTCATGAGTTGTTGGAGGTCTTGAGCAGAGTGGGCAACAATGGCTGCATCATCGGCGAAGAGGAAATCCCGCATGCATTTCAGCTGGACTTTGGTCTTCGCTCTCAATCTAGAGAGATTAAAGAGCTTTCCGTCTGATCTAGTCCGGAGATAGACACCTTCTGTTGCAGTTCCAAAGGCGTGCTTCAGCATGACAGCAAAAAAGATCCCAAAAAGGGTTGGTGCGAGGACACAGCCCTGTTTCACTCCGCTTCGGATGTCAAAGGGATCTGATGTTGAACCATCAAAAACTACAGTGCCTTTCATTCCCTCATGGAAGGACCTGATGATTTTAAGGAGTCGAGGTGGACATCCAATCTTGGGAAGGATTTTAAAAAGGCCATCCCTGCTAACCAAATCAAAGGCCTTTGTGAGATCTATGAAGGCGACAAAGAGTGGCTGTTGTTGTTCCCTGCATTTCTCCTGCAACTGTCTGAGGGAGAATACCATGTCAGTGGTGGATCTATTAGCTCGAAATCCACACTGTGATTCTGGATAGACTCTGTCTGCGAGCACCTGGAGCCTCTTCAGCACAACACGGGCAAGCAGCTTCCCTACAACGCTGAGAAGAGAGATGCCACGGTAGTTATTGCAGTCGCCCCTGTCTCCTTTGTTCTTGTACAATGTGACGATGTTTGCATCCTTCATGTCCTGTGGTACTCCACCTTCCCTCCAGCAAAGACAAAAGATTTCATACAGCTCGGTAGTGATGGTCTCTTTACAGCACTTCAGCACTTCAACAGGGATGTTATCCTTTCCAGGTGCCTTGCCAGAGGCGAGGGAATCCAAGGCCGCTTTTATTTCTGCTAAGGTTGGTTCGCTGTCCAACTCTTCCAAGACAGGCAGGCACTCAATGTTATTTAATGCTTCTTCGGTTACTACATTCTCTCTGGAATACAGCTCAGAGTAGTGTTGCACCCAGCGGTCCATCTGCTGTGCTCGGTCCTGGATGATCACGCCTGTAGCAGACTTCAAGGGAGCAGATTTCTTCTGTATTGGACCTAAAGCCTGCCTGATACCGTCATACATTCCTTTGATGTTACCTGTGTCCGCTGCTATCTGTATCTGAGAGCAGAGCTGAAGCCAATAATCGTTGGAGCATCTCCTGGCAGCCTGTTGGACTTGGCTACGAGCAGCTCGAAGAGCTTGCAAGTTGTACTCGCTAGGACAGGCTTTGTATGCTGCTAGAGCTCTCCTCTTATCCTCGATGGCTGGCATCAACTCCTCCGAATGGGCTTCGAACCAGTCGGCCGTCTTTTTGGTCTTCTTGCCAAATGTGGACAAGGCGGTGTTATACACAGCGTTCTTAAAGTGTTCCCATCGTTCAGGTGCATTTGCATCAGCCGGGCCTGGAAGGGTTTCCTCAAGCGCTTGGGCAAATTCCTCCACTTTTCTTTGATCGCAAGTCTTCCTGATGTCAATACGTGGTCTTCCTTCCTTTTTCGTGTGATATAATCTCTTTGTTCGCAGTTTTACTCTACTACACACCAGGGAGTGATCAGTATCGCAATCAGCACTCTGGTAGCTGCGTGTGATCGTAATACTAGGAAGGCTAGAACGTCTAGTGAGGATCAAATCGAGCTGATGCCAATGCTTGGATCTTGGATGTCTCCAGGAAACTCTGTGTTGAGGCTTCGTATTAAAGAATGTGTTGCTGACGCAAAGACCATAATAACAGCAAAACTCCAGCAAGCGTTGGCCATTTTCGTTCATCTTTCCAATGCCAAAACGGCCTAGACAAGTGGGCCAAGAATTGTGATCAGCACCAACTCTAGCGTTAAAGTCTCCAAAAATGAACAGTGCCTCTCTTTCAGGGACTTTTTTGATAGTGGCTGCCAGATCGTCGTAGAATTTATCTTTCACTTCTGTAGTGGATGACAGTGTTGGAGCATATGCACTAATGAGGGTGACCGGTCCCGCTGATGAGTGGAGCTGCAGAGACAGGATTCTTTCACTCCCCACAGTAGGTGGAACAATGGATCTCAGAAGAGTATTTCTGACTGCAAAGCCAACACCATATTCCCTGGTCTCATTCAATGGTTTTCCCTGCCAGAAGAATGAGAAGTTTTTTTCTTTGACAGATCCCGAGTCTGGCAATCTCGTCTCTTGCAGGGCAACAATGTCCATCTGCAGTCTACTCAGTTCCATGTCGATGACAGCTGTCTTGCGCACATCGTCTATTTCCTTCAGGTCGTCAGAAAAGCCGTGGTCAGAAAAGCCAGGGGTCATTGTCCGTACGGGTCTTTAGTACTACTTGTGTTTACCATCTCTCAGAGAGATATTTCTTTGTTCCTTTTTAATATTTGCATACTTATTGTTTTAGCTTTAATACTATCTTTTTAATGATGTAAGCTGCCTCTTCATACTCATTGTTCTTAGCTTTAAATATTGCCTTTTAATGATGTAAACCACCATTGTATGCTCCTTGTTTTCAGCTTTAAATATTGTCTTTCAATGATGTAAGACGCCTTAGGACCTTTTTAAGGGGAAAAGACAGACTAAGAGTATTTTAAACAAACAAACAAATGTGCAAGAGGACTCCAACCACGTGTCACCCTGTCTTCCAGAGGTGTTGGTGATAAGATGACGTGACAACATTTTCATTTCTTAAGATAAGTACAATACTTGCCTTGATTTTCATGAAGGTGGCCACAGTCTAGAAAGCTGTGTAGTTAGCTCCCACAAACAAAGCGAAGCTTCGGAGTTGTGTTATAAGCAGTCCCCACACCATTCAGCAGACAAGTTTTGAAACATAAGTTTCAAAAGGATTTTTGTTTTTTTATTAGAAGAGCCTGTTAGAAAATTACAAGCTCAAATAAGACCTTTCCTATTCTAAGAAAGAAAGATGGAGACGAAAAGGCCCTGTTTTCTGCTTGTGTGCTCTGGATATACTTGCTCTGTCAAGGAAGACATCAAATAAGGTGTTGTAAGTGAAAATCAAGGCTTGACATCTAGTATTATTAGGGAGAATGTCAATAAACAAACAGATCAGGGTAAATTGATATTGCCTACTTGAAGCTTTCAGAATGCCTTTGACAGGATCCAGTAGTACATGCTTTTAGAAAGCTTAAGTGATCAAGATACGTTGAAATTTCTCTTAATGGATTAACTACCCATGAAGGATTGGAAACAAGGAGGTGGAATGGAGTCCTAAAAGAGGAGAGATTAATGGTGGGGTGGACAATTTGTTTTTTGTGTAGCCTTTCTTAACTGTTTGATTTGGGCTGGAAAAGGTAGTACTTAGCAAAGTGCTTCTAAACTCTAATCAGAAAGCATTGGGGATTCTCAGAGCCTTTTTCCATACATGCTTTTCTATGAGATATGTCATTTCCAGATGTTTTACACTGCATATCCCACAACATTTGTGGGAGTTGTAACCCAAAGCATCTCAAGTGGTCCGAATTGTCTGCTCCTGATACTGATAGCCTTCAGCTTTTGGATAACAACAACAACAAACAACAACAACAAATAAGATGTTGAATAAAATGTAAAATAGAGTAAAATTGGTGCATTCAGTTGTATTGATTCCCTGTAAAGACCAACACTATACAATACTGGTGCACAAGCTTTTGTATGCCATAGAGCACAAGTACACATGCTTTAGTGTCTGTATCTGTTGCTTATGGGCTGGTAACATAGCCTCAGTATCAGAAAAGTTCAACAAGTTTCCACAAGATTCACATATATGGATTGCTAGACTTATAGACTGGGTCTTCTCATTTAAATTCTCATTTGAATTCCTCCTCTTCTACACTCCACAGCTACTCTTTAGAAACCACTGAGAGCTAAGTTAAGTCAAAATTAATAGGAGGATCTTCTCCTTTTTTAGAAGGTAGAATATTTGGGGGTGGAGTGGAATAAAATGTAGAAAAACGTTTCCGGTGTATGCCATGTTTCTTTCTACACTGCTTTCCCCTTCAGTATGAAGCCCAAAGCAGCAAAAGGCATTATGGAAAAACATATGCACTAATATAAAAATGCAGCTACAGTATAACACCCTAGGGTTTCAGTTCAGTGAATAAGAGAAAATCAATCCAGTATGAAGGTCAGCAGTGTTAAATGAATGAATAACAAGGGGATAATCACACAGTTTACTCCACTCCAGCAGCCCATATACAGAAGCGTTGGAACTAAGTACTTAAGCAGGTATGAGGAACATTGCCAAATGTATAGAAGGCCGGTGGTCTGCTCTAGGATCCATTCCAGCTGAGGAAAAAAATCAGAACTGGAAGTGCTCAAAAGTCCACTTCCAGTTTTGCATGTTGAGGTTTGTGGGGCACAACAAGGCACACAAGGTCCTGTACTTTGGTTGGAAAACACCATTTCTGGAGGCTTGAAAATTTTGTGTGACCCATCAGATTTTTTTAATAGGGCATCTGGGTTGGATGAGAGGAGCTACGAGTAGCAGTAACAGCTTTGGGGCACATATTCAGCTTTTCACAAAGTGTTGAAAGCCTTTTTTTTTTTTTAAAGCAGTGGAAGGCAAGAGGATATCAAAGTACACACACCAGTACATTGGCCAGAATCCTCTTGATGTTTGAGTAAGTTTTTCATGACTTGCTGGAGCTAATTGTGGTTAATTGACAAAGTGCCAATGCATGTTGTGGTTGAGCTCCTGGTCACACACCTGACTGCACAACCTAGAGGTGTTCCAGTGCCTTGTCAGTTAGTTGCAGTTGCTCACAGGTAGTCATGCAAACCTTACATGAACACCACTTGGATTCCTGTCACTCAGTTGTAGCAAAGGATCTCAAGAGCTACCATAACCTCAAGACCTACCTTCTCATTTGGAAGGCACAACAGTGCTAGGGCAAAAGTGTCCATGTGTATGGGGGGATCTGGTGGGAACAGATAGTTCATTTTCCACTACTTGAATGATAGGTCTTGCCCTCCTAACTCTCTGTAGTTAGCCTGCATAAATCTCCCTTCATTGTGACAGACTACACCCCTTCCAAAGCATAGCTCAAAAGTGCTTTCAGTGTGTGTTCTTTGCATTCAGAGGCATTGGTTTTCAGAATAGTGAATGTATGCAAAAACATATTCAACCACACTTACAATGTTTGTCTGTTTTCACCTTAAGATAATGAGCTAGTTCATACATACATATTCATAAACTTGATGACTACAACAGCTAATAATTATTTGCATTCATAAATGCAAATCACATCACAGACAGAAGTCTCATCTCTCATCCTCCTCAGACAGCATCTCATATTCACCTGTTCATCGTCAAGGACAGAGGAATCCAGTGATACATATGAATGTGGAAATAGGCTTATTCTGGAATATTTCTGAAAGTTACTTTTGCAGTGGCATAACTGTATTTTTATTTTTAGACTGGAGTCTGGCAGTCTTCATGTTTTGTGATAATGTAGAATGTGTGAAAGAAAATATTCACAGTTGTACCTACAAAAAATATTTATAACTTCAGTTCAAACATGTCAGATGCAGACTAAATAGTCAGTACTAGGTAGCTTTTTTTTAGAAAGTTGTCTTCTCTGCATTTTTAAAATGTTTCCTCCTAGACTCTACATGGCATTATTTGTAGCTAGTGGAGTAGCATTCTATGTGCAACAATCCATCTATAAAAACACTATATAGAGTTCTGCTTTGTGTGCAATAATTAATTGGTTCTTTCACACTGACAAATGCTGGTGGCTTTCTTAATTAAATTGTGCAAGTTAAGGAAATTGCATTGTCAGTTTGTTTATTGGTGTATGAAATCCATCTGGCACTGCTTAATATTTTCCTTTTGTGCTATAGTATTTCCCCCTTTGTAACAACTGAGACACAAAGCAGAAACAGTCATGAAAAAGATCATTATATTTGATTCAGGCTGGAAGATTACATCGAGACCATGCTGACAAAGCTTCCCATTTCTCTAGCTGTTATGTCATATTTGTTCTTTATTTACTAGTCCAGTGCATGTGCCAGAAATTATCTAGTCTGATGATGCACACTCGTAAGGATAGTGGAATGTTTTATCTGTTTGTTTTTTTAAAAAAGGAAGTAGGTCTGTATTCAGAAAAACAACAGAGAGTTCTTGTGGCACTTTGAGTTTTATTGGACAGAGTCTTCCATGGACTGTAACCCACTTCTTGAGATGCACAGACTCAATAGGCAGACATTTATACAGTTACGACATTTACTTATCATACTGCTTTCCTCCCCATTAGTTTATAAATGTCAGTCTACTAAAGCGACACTGTGTGCACATAAAGAAGTGAGTTACCTTTAAAAAAATAAAAGCCAAATAAAGCTTGTTCGTCTTAAAGGTGCCCGAGGAATCATGGTAATTTTATCAGTGAACTTCTGATTTAAGTTCATCTCTAAATATATATGCACCTTTATGTTGATGTTCTAGTGAATGTTTGAAATCTTTGTTGTCCTGTCATTTTCATGATAACTATGGAACAAGATGAAACAAAAGAGAGCGGGAGAGAGAAACATTGTAGCACCTTAAAGACTAACTGCTATATTTTAATGTGAGCTTTCATGGATCAAGTCCACTTCCTCAATCATAAGAGTGACACTATATGACGATTAGGTGGGGATACAGAAGGACAAAGTGTCAGTGGTTGGTTAGTATAGTAGACACAAGTTGCAAATTGTGTAAGTTAATGTGGAATTCCCCACTTGGTAATAACTTAAAATGCTTGATTGATATTCAGTTTTTTAAAGTGGGTTTCTTTCCCTTTGAAGCCTTATTCTGTACAAAGTAATAATGTTTTGTTGGCAAAGAGACAACAGCAGAGTTAACACAATCACTCTAGTATTTCACCCTTATGACTTAAGAACAGAGATGGGGGTATTTGTGTACGAATACGAATACCCCTGCACAGCTGGATGCAACGAGGGTCCGACCCCCTGGGGCCGGACTGTCCACTCACGTGTCTGCTCCCGGCACCGGTTCCACTCTCCCTTCCAATCTCTCCGGAGCTCCCGGTCGGCTATCCACGCCTGGCAGAAGGAGGGAAGACAAGTCTCCCTGCCAGGCTGATGAGTGGATAGCCGACTGGGAGCTCCAGAGCGATTGGAAGGGAGAGCAGAGCCACCGGCGGCAGCGGACATGTGAGTGGACGGGTGGGCCAGACCTCATTACATCCAGCTGTGCGGGGGTATTCGTATTTGAATACAAATACTCCCATCTCTACTTAAGAACCCTTGACTGATTTAAACCTTTCAAATGGGTTCCTTGCATCTATATGTATTTTATCTTAGTGTTTCTTTTCCAGGACTGTGTCCAGGTAGATCAAAATGTTCTGAAACAGGTTTCTGTGTATTGCCATTCCTGATGTCTGGTTTATGTCCATTAATTCTTTTCTGCAGAGACTGTCCTGTTTTTCCTGTGTAGAGTGCAGAGGGGCATTGTTGGCAAAAGATGGCATAGATCATAGAAGAAGAACCAATAAACATCCTCCTGATATTATTTATGACAGTGTTGGTGCCTGAAATTGTGCTGCCAGAGTAGATGAAGGGATGGATCTGGCATCTTGGTTTGTTGCAGGGGTTAGTCCCTATTTCTGTATCACTGTAGTGTAGGCTGTTGCTTGAGATTGTGGGTTTGTCTGTAAGCAAGTATAGGCCTTCCACCAAGGCCTTGGGAGAGTGAAGTATTCTTATCAAGGATGGGCTGAAGATCATTTATGGTGAGTGTAAGTGGTCTCAGTGGTGGACTGAAGGTAACAACTAGTGGTGTTCCATCATTTTCTCTTTTGGATCTGTCTTGCAATAGGTTGCATCTGGGTGTTCATCTTGCCTGGTTAATTTGTTCCTTAACCATATTGGATGGGTACTGTAGTCTGAGGAACCTCCAAATCAATGGAACTGCCATGGGCAGGGCTTGAAAATTTTTATAATGTCTCACCAGTCAGTCAAAAATTTCACCAGTCAGCATGACCGGACTATAGCCTTGCAATTTATGTTTAAGCTTAAATTTAAATTTAAACTAGGCACTTTCTACATAACAATGCGTACAAACCCAAATAAATATACCCTCAGACTTGGGTTGCTTTATTACCTGTGTGCCTGTGGGGTCATGAAGCTTGTATTTTGAATGCCTTTTTAAAAAAATGTCTCCAGCAAAAATAAAACTGAAAGCAAAAGCGCCCAGCCTCTTAAGGAGCCAGGTCGTTCGGTTGAAATTGGGAGCAGGGAATCTCCATATTCTCCAGCATGGGACTACTCTACATTCTCCTGCAGAGCTATATATCTATGTGCCACTCGAACTCTCTTCTTGCGAGAAGAGGGCTATTTTTCCTTTTGCAATGGGAAGGGGGAGGGGAGGACTGCAGGATCAGAGAGAGAGAGAGAGACAGACTGAGGGTAAGGAGGCAAGGAGGGAGAGAGGGAGGGAGGGAGGGAGCTGTGGCTCGTCAAGCAGCATTTTTTCACTCGTCACAGACGAGTGGACGAGTGGATTTTTCAAGCCCTGGCCATGGGTACTTGCATGGCACCACAATATGCAAATATATTCATGGCTGACCTGCAACAATGCTTACTTAACTGTTGTACCCCAAAAGCACTCACCTATTTCAATACACTACAGTGTATTGAAAACCCACTGATTGATTTACATAACCCACTTGCACCTCTCCAGCTTCCATGCTGAACATACCACAGCCAAGCCCTTAGTTAGAATCAGACCCACAAGATAGAGACTCCAAACTCAAGCATCTACAAAATGCATGGCAGTTGATCTTTAAGGTGCCACAAAGAGTTTTTGTTTTTGTTTCTTGCCTCATATGCTTGCGCAGACTAACATGGCTACCACTTCAAAAACTATAACTACCGTATGAACATTTCATGAACAGCCATAAATATATGCTTTTCACCCATCAGGCATGCATCAGTGAATTCTGATTATTACATTTAGGTGACAGTTGATATTCAATGTGTTATCTTTTCAGGCATTCACAGTATCTGTGATTAACATTGACTTATAAGTGTCAACATTCACCAGATGGTTACACTTTGTAACCTTTAAAAGAGGTACTTCTTTTGACCTTGTCTTGTTGAAGCTAGATAACTAATGGTAAAATGGTACGATTGCATTATTCTATTTCCCTTTGAATGCTAACTCTTAGCATATTTCTTTTTTAGAGATAACCTGTAGAAACCACTGCACAGTTCTCTCTGCCGAATCACCTACTTGTTATTTGGTCATGATAATGATCTCTATGCCAAATACTAGGAGAATGATTTTCCATTCTCTTCAAATAAAATCGAAAAGAAAGTTGTGGGTGGGTGGAGGGAGATTCTCTTCCATATTTTCAAGTTGTTAAATCTTCTAGGAATTTTCTGTTCCAGCACACTCATGATGTAGGCAAATTTGGGTGCTGGAATGGACAAAATGCTTTCCCCCTTCATTGGCATTTTAGTGGGGGATTCTCTTATAGTGATGTGTTACTTATTTGCATGAAAGTCAAGCAGATGTCTCAGATTTAGTAGGCAGCTTTCTTTCTTCCAAATAAATGTAGAAATAAAGACAAATTTCCATTCACCCATCCATCCCCTTATAGCAGAATTAAGATTACGTCTCCTCTCCTGGTTGCAGTAGCTGTTTGTGGTGTGGTGGGTGGACGCCCATCAATTGTTGTTGAGATCTTCTAGCATCTATATGTGACATTGTTGAGATGTGGGGAAGACTAGTGGGGAGTGGTGGTTTGTCATCATCTTTGTCATCATCATCATTGATTTTAATTTATGTGCTTCTTTCCTGTTAGCCTAGATTTGTGCAATAGGCTCAAAGCAGCTTATAACACAACAGCAAATTGTCTGTCAATGCAACATAGCAGTAATGCTTCATTACAAGAAGAACAACCCAAACATTTTATTAATTGACAAAACAGTAACAATTGATCTACAGAATAGGCAATATCAACCTTTAGGCAGTTAGTATCATTTTGCAATAAGAGATATGTCAAAGCTAAATGTTTCTATAGCAGTTGTACATTAATACAAGCAGTCAGCAACCAGCTTCCTAAAAGTACTAGGTGAAACAGGTATTGGGGTACTTAGAACCTGGAACAAGTTATCTCTGCCATGCTTTCCTATGGTTTTTCATAGCATCCAAATTCAGGCAGCATCTCTCTTAATGCACATGTAGAGGATCCTCATGGCGCAGTGGTTAAACGGCAGCACTGCAGCCAATACTCCTCACAACCCAGGTTCAATCCCAGGTAGCCAGCTTGAGGTTCACTCAGCCTTCCAGTCTTCCAAGGTCAGTAAATTGAGTACCCAGCTTGTGGGGAGGGCAATGTGTAGCCTACATAATTAACTTGTAAACTGCCCAGAGAGTGCTTTAAGTGCTATAGGTGGTATCTAAGCAGCATGTTTTGCTTTGCTTTGCTTTGTATGGCTATGGGAGGAAAACACAATGTTTCCTTCTCTGTAATGTGGCCTTCTTGATTATTTTGTCAGATCACTTTTGCATGACTCATTTAATTTAATCAGTACCACAAAGGTCACTCGAGCATCAGTTTGTCAGTTACGATTATTAGCAAAAGAGTTCACCCCAATTACTGTTGAGATCACGCTTCAGGAGGACTGCAACACTTTTTGGTTTGAAATGTTTATTACTTAAGTTGATATTAAAGCTTTAAAAAGCACTAAACAATTACTGAAAGGCAGCAATGGTAGTGTGGTGTAAAATACAAATGTAAACGTATGTATGTTTTCTGCACACTGCCTGGGGTAGTTGTGAATATTCATTGTTGGTTAAATACTTTAGAGATGATGATCAGCTTAGCATGAACAAATGCTGAAGTGTTTCTGAGAGAAGGGAGATAGAAGCTGTATTTCAGAGACTTGGCTGGATGAAACTAGGAGGGACCATCTTTCCTGGCTCAGCCCATCTGGATTCTCTGTTGAGTAGCAAGCCATACGGGGGTGGGGGGAGGCTTTGGCAGAGTTGTGCATAGGTAAATGTTACTTACTTCTGTCAAGATACCCTGTTAAAAAAAATCAGTATCCTCACCTTGGAATGTCAATTGGTGGATAACAGTCTTCCCTAGACTAATTGCTTGACTTTGACATTAACTGATTTTGTTGTTGTTGTTGTTTAGTCGTTAAGTCATGTCCGACTCTTCGTGACCCCATGGACCAGAGCACGCCAGGCCCTCCTGTCTTCCACTGCCTCCCAGAGTTTGGTCAAATTCATGTTGGTAGCTTTGATGATACTGTCCAACCATCTCGTCCTCTGTCGTCCCCTTCTCCTCTTGCCTTCACACTTTCCCAACATCAGGGTCTTTTCCAGAGAGTCTTCTCTTCTCATGAGGTGGCCAAAGTATTGGAGCCTCAGCTTCAGGATCTGTCCTTCCAGTGAGCACTCAGGGTTGATTTCCTTCAGAATTGATAGGTTTCTTCTCTTTGCAGTCCAGGGGACACTCCCATTTCTTTAAGGACTTGCCATAGTTTGCTATGGTCCACACAGTCAAAGGCTTTTGAGTAATCAATGAAGCAGAAGTAGATGTTTTTCTGGAACTCTCTGGCTTTCTCCATAATCCAGTGCATGTTAGCAATTTGGTCTCTCATTCCTCTGCCCCTTCGAAATCCAGCTTGTACTTCTGGGAGTTCTCAGTCCACATACTGCTGAAGCCTACCTTGTAGGATTTTGAGCATAACCTTGCTAGCATGTGAAATGAGTGCAATTGTACGGTAGTTGGAGCATTCTTTGGCACTGCCCTTCTTTGGGATTGGGATGTAGACTGATCTTTTCCAATCCTCTGGCCACTGCTGAGTTTTCCAAACTTGCTGGCATATTGAGTGTAGCACCTTAACTGATTACCTCAACCAGTTTTTTCCAGACATATGGTTTTGATATATCTTTTGAATTTTATTTGGATTGCAGCTGATGGAATTTATAGTGTCTGGTACTAAAGTTCTTTGTTACATACAGTAGAGAGCTATGCTGTTTCTTATGATTCATGCAGAGCTTTTCATTGTCTTCTGATTCATGGTGTGGAATGATTGCTAGAGTCTCTTGCCCTGTTGTAGCCTGAAATTTTGACCCACATTCTCCCAATGGTTACACACTTTCACACTTGAGGGCTGGTAGGATATCACTGGGCCTCTGAAGAATCTATCAAGCTGCCCTCTTGAATTACTGGTGGCAAGCAAGATAATGTCATTTTAGGACATGGTGGGGTTTCCAGGAAGGCTTCCATCTTATCAACATCATGGTTGTGTTTTTCACATTGTACCAAAAAAAGGTGATGTGCTTCTGTGGTTTATATCCAGGCTTCTGAGCAGAGCATTTCTATTCACAGCCAGACCCATACGTGGCACTTCCTGTGCTTTCAGTTTAATAAACCGGCCTTAGTGACTAGCTTCATCTTTCACCTGCCCTTTACAATGAAGCTGAGTCTAAAGATTCAAATACTTGAAGAGGTGGAGAAGATGGAGAGAGAAGGGATGGGATTGATAATGAGCTCCTGTAAACCTTGTTCGCTAATCCTTTAGTGTCTCCCTCATTGAGCTAACTTTCCCACAGTGTGTCTGTTCCTCATCTGCTAATCCATGGTGTCTCATTTATGTTACCTTTTTAATTTTTTCCCCAATTTCACTCACTTCCCACTACAGTCTCATGGGGCCAGCAAATCTCTTCTGTGAGACATAGACCCAAAGTCCTTTGAGCCTTCTTTCGTCTTAGCACAGAGAGAAGATGATTACAATGTGAAAAGTCTGCTTGAATGGCTCCATTTCTCTCTTTTGTTGTCCTTTCAGTTACCTTTCTCTATATACCTTGGTGCTGAGTTTGTTCTATGTGACCAAGGAAGCTGAAGTTGCCTTGTGATCAGAGTGTCTTGGACACAGCCCATGGGGGCACAGAGAGAGTTGAGGAAACAAAACACACAGAAAATCCTTCCCCCCCACCCCCAAGAGTGTGTCTATGATCAGGGAATAGTGACAGCTGTGGGTTGTGTGTCCTTGCTAACACAGGTGGTACTTGAAAGAGAAGCTGATTTGAGGAGCTAAGACAATAGTGTTCACTACTGTATACAGTCTAGTGTTCGTAGATAGTCACTTCATTGTGAGATATAAGAAGAAACAGGCTCAACTTTATGGCATGTTGTATGCAACTTTTCCTTCCTTGCTATATTCTAATACTTAATACGTAATATTTAGTAATAGTCTAATACTGACCACTCTTTTCTTCTTGAATTCCACTATCAGCTGTAGTATGTACTTAGAAGCATAAATTGTCAGAGCTAAGTATTTAATAGCACCTTGATGATTCCTGTTTTACAGCATCAGGGTGATGAAAATGTCATAGCAAGAACAAAATACACACTGCCAGGTAAAAACAAACAACCCTTTTCTTTCTGAGTAGTGTACATTGGTTTTAAAAATTGAGGTATTCAACAGTACCTTGTAAGGCAGTAAAAAAAAAAGATAAACTGAATGGGGGAAAAGAAAAATAACAACTGTTAGTAAAGGATTGTTCTACATAGCTTTCAAGTGCAAGATGAATTGTGCCAGAGCTGCCTAGACATTGTGACATTGACTATATTTATTGCTTAGCAAAAGCCTTGCATTTTTTACACATTCAGAGGCCTGTTTTACTGCACAGAGCTGGCTTATGAAACTCTTCTTGCTTTTTGTTTGTTTGCATTGCCCTTGTTCATCATTTACTTTTTGTCAGTACAATGAATGTTGACTTGGGTTTTTGAGTGTAGAAAAAAACTGTGGTAAAGCCAAGGATAGACAGATGTACTGTGCCAACACTGTCATTATTCAGTGCTTTTTATTGATATTCTTTTTTTGTATCATTAATTAATTAATTAATTAATTAATAGTAACTGGAAGCATTAACTGGAAGCATTTTAACTAGAAAAAGGAGGAGGGGACACAGTATTTTGCACTATCACTAGTGCTCCTTGAGAATGGTCTTCTAATATGCAAGTGAACTTATTTATTCTCTCTCTTCTATATATATAAGGTAATTCTTGACTCCTGTTGCTTGGTGATAACTTTAACAGGATAGAGGTGAATGCTTAAAACCTAGTCATAAGTACCAATGGCTCCATTCACTCTCCAGTGCTGGCCTCAAGAGACCAACCCTGTATATAGGTGGTTTTGGGAGACAGTGTTACACCTCTATGAAGTTGTATAACATAGTGGGCAAACTATGACTTTCTAAATGTTTTTTGGACTGCAGTGCCCATCAATTGTAACTGGTATAGCTTATGAAAGATAATGCTGGAAGCTGCAATCCAACATCATATGGAAGGCCATGTTTCACTCATCCTTGTTGTACAGGTTCACTCATTTGTTTTCAGTGGTATTGTCTCTTCAGTTATTGTTGTCTCAGAATATTCAAAGGCTGGAAAGCAGCATGGAGGAAAACAAACATGTCACTCCTTGGCTGTCAATTGACAGGCTGTTTTATGTTGCATAATAGCAGCCAGTGCTTTGCAAATAATATTAATCATCATCTTAAAACTTACCTCATAATTTTTACAGGACATGAGTTCATGGTTCCTCCTTACACCGATCTTATGAGGCAGCCTAATGTTACCGACCGTATTTTGTAAATCAGGCAAATTGTAATGAGGGAGCTCAGAGCAGGTGGTTTGCAGCTGGAAGGTCAGTGTGAGTGATTTTTGTCAATCTCCAACCAGTGAACCTTATGACTGAACACATGGGGAATTCCCAATTAATTACTAATTTACTTGTCTCAGTTCAACAACATTGGATTCCCATAACTTCAGATAATGCTTGCCTATCATGTCAATATTATCTGAAGGACAAAATTTGCCTCACTTCTTAGAATTACTCTGTGATGTGATCTCCGGCAGTACACATTTTGTCTGTAGAGCATATCTGCACAATCTCATTGCTGCAGGATCTTAGCTTGTATTGCAACAAAGAAGGGAACAAGGAGGTTGTCTATGGATGGTATTCCACCACTGGAATAATTATTTTGTGTTGGTTATTCTTGAGGTTCAAACAATAATGAAAATTTTACTGCTTTAGTTGAATTATAGGAGTTTGGGAAAGTGAAAGGAATCTCCTGAAGGGCATGGGATGGGGCATGTGAGGGAGAACATTATCACAGTGTCCAGGCACCCTGCTTGTGCTTAGACACTGTGATAAATTAGGGAGAGTTACAGAAAAACCATTCATCATACTTTCTTGTTCAGAAAGGCCCTTGACTCTTCATAATAGCTTTACAGGTGTTGTATGTGCATGGGGAGAAGACTCCCTGGAAAAGACCCTGATGTTGGGAAAGTGTGAAGGCAAGAGGAGAAGGGGAGGACAGAGGACGAGATGGTTGGACAGTGTCACCGAAGCTACCAACATGAATTTGACCAAACTCCGGGAGGCAGTGGAAGACAGGAGGGCCTGGCGTGCTCTGGTCCATGGGGTCACGAAGAGTCGGACACGACTTAACGACCTAACAACAACAACAATGTGCATGATGGGGGAGAAAATAGATGATTTTGGTGAACATATTTAAATTAACTTATCTTAGGTGTTAAGATATTAATTCTGACTGAATAAGACCAGCTTCAGTGACTAGGAAGAATATTAGAGTGGCTTTAAATTCTGATATAAAATATTTGATGGCATTGGATGCAAACGAGAAAAGAAAGTCATCTTCGGATCCTTCAAATCTCCCTCATACCATCAATTTTGATATATACCAAGATGAGGTGGAACTTCTGTATAGTAATCACCATGGTTAGCTTTTGTTTATCATGTGCCATCAGGGCGAAACCAGTTGATAGCGACCCTAATAGGGCTTTCAAGGTAAGCGAGGTATTTCAGGAATGGTTTTACCAGTTCCACAACCCCAGTGATTTTCCATGGCCGAGCAAGGATTTTAAGCCAGACCTTCTGAGTTCTAGTTCACCACGCTTATCTACTACACCACAGTGGGTACCACCATAGTTAGCTAGGGTACAAATTATAAATGGATCATGACACGCTTCTGGAGTTGTCTCTCTTGAATAAGGTACATTTTCCAAATTGAGATGTTTCTTCCCTGTTATAGTCAATGTGAGTTTTATGACATGAAAAACAGAGTGAGGGGGAGAGTTTTTATTGTTTTCTTTTTTGTCCATGTGGGTGGGCAGGGAAAGGAAGGACGTACCTGGCAGAGAATGAACGCAAAAGCACCACTCATTACTCCAAATCCAGGCAACTTAGTTTGGTCTGAATTTGGCCACAATTTAGAAGGCAGGATGACACCTTTTTTTTTTCTGTGTAATTTTTGGGCCATTTGATATTGTCCCTGTTGAAAGACACCCTGACCTTCAGTTAAATGGAGCAATGGCATTGTTTGGCCTTTCGATTGTATGCCCTGGGCTGTGGAAAAAAGAACAACTGTTAGTTGTTTCTGAATAGCTATTTTGCACAACTTTCTTTTGAGGACTCTCTAATTATTTTAATTATCAGGGAACTCTTCTAAAATGAGGACTGCAATGATCACACCCTGCAATAAAAGGGGCATCTGGACAGACCTGCTTTCCCTCATGTTCACTCATTGCTAACTTTACCTGCGTCTCTCTGTTTTCTGAGAAATGCTGTTAGATACCTCAGTTGTTGCATTGCAAAGAGCTGTGATAATTGGATTTCTTTTCAAATGGTCTACTGTTTTCTCTCTGACTTTGCAAAGGCAGATTCTGACCGCCACAGTTAAACGTCATCTTCCACAATGAATTCTGAACATTATGCCAAGAATAGCTTGCATAATGGAACTCAGTGCAGTTGGAAAGGCCCCACTGGGAAAATATCCTGACATTATATTGAAATATATCTTGGCCTTTCTTTTTGGGCCGCAGCCTTATTATGCACGTGGGCTGTTTTCTCTGAGGCAAAAATTGGGCTAGCTTTCAACTTGGGAGATAGCATTCATTGATTCCAGCATAGGGTTGCCATATTCCAGCTCTCCAAATCCAGGCAGTCTAATTTGCATACTGTGCAATCAGTCTAATTTGCATACTGTACAAATTTGCCTATGTTAATTGATGTGGCTTTCTCATTTTATGCAAATTAAGCACATTAATTGTTGCATTATTTTTCTACCAAGATATTGTAGCCTTGGAATCATTTACACAATAACAAATAATCTGAGGGAGTGTTGGCCTTGGTGCGAGTTCTAATTCCTGTTTAGTAATGAAACTATCCTTGGTCAGCTGAGTATATCTTACAGCGTCACATGCAAAATAAAATGGGGAGAGGGCAACCAAATGAAGCAGGTATGTACACTGCTAGTGCATATAATTAAATAACAGTATTTTGCCATGCACATTTGAGCTGACTGTTATTTTTTGCCATCAGTTTTTATTGATGGTAATCTCCCACTCCCTGCCATATATCTGTGAGAGTATCGAAGGAATCCCTCTTAAGTGACACTATGTCACTTGATTTTTTTTGGGGGGGGGGATGTGGGGAGAGTGAAAGGAAAATTATAGAAATCACAAGAAAAATAAACAGGTGTCAAATCCTTCAGAGATACAGATTGAATGGCTATCATTCTGTTTGTGTTAGCATGAGGTTTGGGTCACTTACTACAGCTAATTCACGAGTTACCAGTGTGCATCTTTGTTGTACATTTCGGTGTGTTATCCCATGACCAAGACATGCCCCAGCTTCTTGTTGATAGCTGCAATTACACAAAACTGGCCACTATTTTATTATGACTCAAAAATATCCTAGTTTAGCTTTCTTAACTGTATTTGACTTTTCATACATACACAAAAGCAAGCATCACCCATGGAAGGTTTGTTTCTCATAAACAATAGGTCAAAGTGCTGTCTGCACTTTGTCTTTTATCTCCAGTTCTATATGGGCTAGAGACTGACTTTTTCTTTTAATGAAAGCTTAAAAACTGGGCCAGATTATGGCCCAAACAGGCACTAGGTGACATCTCTAAAATCTGGGGGGAAACTCAGCCAACCTTGTATTATGGCAACCCTATCTAACTGGAATATAATCAGTATATGCCTTGTTCTGTGACACACACAGAGAGAACCCATGATACTATCAACAGTATGGCAGCCTTGTGAGGTCCTTCAAATGACCACCTATTCACTTGCTCATCTAATTAAAATGAATAAGGATTGTGTCTTTTTGCTAGTACTTGTTGCAGAGTTTTGAATTTCAGTTAAACTCTAGCTGCACAGCAGACGTTCAGGGATTCACAGAGTAGAATAGCTTCAGGTTCCCCAGATTAGTCCACCCCTTTTCTCATTAACTTGCACTTGCAGTCTCAATAACTCACTCTGAGAAATTAGTAAGAGGAAGAATAAAAATCCTTCATTACTTACAACTGAACAGATCAAACAGCAAACTGAAAAACGTGACTGCTTTAAGCAACAGGCCTCAATAGACTTACTGCTTTCAATAGACTTAACTGTTTTCAACAGACTGACTGACTTCTAACAGTCAAAGGAGAGGGAAAAAAGCTCTTAACAGAGAGATATGGTTTTCTTTGAATCAGAGGCAGGAGGGAATGATTGATTACTCCTGGATAGATTGACAGTCATCCCAGCCTAGAAAGATCCCTCCCAGCCATACCTACTAGAGACAGCATGTGAGGATGCAAAATTTCCAACAAGTACTCTGTGACTTGGATTCTTTGACAGGTGATTTCTCACTTCCCCACTGTAACATTCTGAACAAAGGGGCAGTGAATGGAGCTATGCCCCATTGCGCAAAGGGGCTGTGATTCTAGCCTGAAAGAATTGAATTGATTATTCATCTGGTGATCTGGCACAATTGTAGGCCGTGTTGACAGCGTGTGCCAAAGGATGAGCATGGAAAAGGTCCTTTGGTGCATTTCTTAGTTGTGGATTGGGCTTGGACTAGATTTGCAGACCAATTTTAGCCTTACATATAGGGCATAGACTGGCATGTCTGTACACACAGAAGAGCTGGTGAGGATTACTGTTTCCAAAAACAAGATTCACATTAGTAATTTTAAAATGCTGTGTGGCTTTGAAGTGTTGGAAGAATCGGGACCTCTTGTACAAAGTTACACCTTTCTGTGCCCAACCTCCTTGCCCCCAAGTTTTATGATGTTCTGTGTTTTTCTCCATCAGACAACCAAAACACACACATACATGATTTCCCTATGAAATGGAAACAACTGTACAGAGGGCAAAAGACTGATAGCACCCAGAAGACTTGAAATGGGAGTGAGGGAGGAAAGCTTGGCCATGCCCAAGTAAAACATAATTAGTATCTTGGGGAATGGTAATATTTCCCCAAGCTCTAATTTTAATATTTCTTCTTTCAAGCATTTGGAAATGAGGAATCAGACATGCCAAATGAGGCATTTGTAAACACCCACCTGTTCTCAAATTTAACTCGTTACCTAAATTTAGATTGTTGGGCACTGTTGATTAGATGGAATACCCTACTACTAATATGGTTTCATTTGATCCATGCATCTGGTAATTCAAAAGCGCTAGGAAATTCCCTGGGCTCCTGTTGATATGTGTTATACTTCAGACTTATGTGGAGATTTTTATTTGCTTTCTTTGTCTTGCCGTTTAGTGTTCACTTGGGTCACATTTTCAAGCTTCCTCCTCTTTCAATAAAAATAAAAGCCCAGATTCAATTGGCATGCACTCACCTCCTTGTGACGTTGGAATGGAAACCAAGAACAAGCCCAGCATAAAGTGAACAGCTCCACTCATAAAGCCAATGGTAATAGCTCTGCAACTGGAAATCTAAACAAGAAGAAAGTACAAATATTTCTGCCAACATGCAGTGAGCAAAACCTCAGAAAATGAGTACATCACCAACTTTCATGAGACCCTTCTATCTGTTCATTTTATTACCTCCTTTGGTATCTCATGAATTTTTATATCACCTTACTCTCACCTTAGATTTATTTATAAACTAATGGGAAAGTATTCTGGTCTTTCTCCCAATAACGTTCACACATTGGAATCTAGAGAAGACAAGGAGAGACTTTGCTCTATGAATAGGTGAAAAATGTTTTCACATTTTAGTGTAAATTTACCAGATCAATACTTTCTGTACCTACGCATCTCATGGAGCACAACTGTACTTGCACGTTTTCAAAATGCTCTTGTTCAAGGTGTCTATGAAAGGAAGAGGAGCACATAGAAACCCATATATTGGGTAAATAGACACAGAAAAATATTGTTAAGGAAAATGACTTGAAAAACACATGCATTAGGGAAAATGGGCGAAAATGACCATATTTTCAGAAATCTGCTCTTAAAAAAAAAACCCAAATTGCTGGGACAGGATAAATTTACCGTTGAGAAACTAAGCAGAACTAAACATGGCTGATAAGTCCATCCATAGAATGCTGTACTGCTATGGTTCTCAGGTGATGCAGAAAGAGTTATGTGGTATTTAATATCTGTGTGAAAACAGTGTAGCAGAAGGCTTCTTCCTTCTGATGCTCTCCTCACCTCTTGGTAGATCATCCATTGTGATTCAGCAAGCAACCATCTGATTTAATATTCTTCATCTCCAATTGTAGTTTGTAGTTTGGCTAGGGAGTCGCACACTCCTTGTTCTCTTGTGCACAAATTTCACCTTTCTTCCATAGCTTCATAGAATCATAGAATCATTGAGTTGGAAGGGGCCTATAAAGCCATTGAGTCCAACCCCCTGCTCAGTGCAGGAATCCAAATCAAAGTAGATCTGACAGATGATTGTCCAATTTTCTCTTGAATGCCTCTAGCTTTGGAACACTCACCACCTCCTGAGGTCATTGGTTCCATTGCCATACTGCTCTAACAGTTAGGAAGTTTTTTTCCTGATATTCAGCTTAAATCTGGATTCCTGTAACTTGAGCCCATTATTAAATGTCCTGCACTCTGAGATGATCAAGAATAGATCCTGTCCCTCCTCTGTATGAAAATATTTCAAGTATTTGAAAAGTGTTATCATCTCTCCCCTCAGTCTTCTTTTCTCAAGTCTAAACATACCCAGTTCTTCAGTCTTTCCTCACAGGGCTTGGTTTCCAGTCCCTTGATTGGCCTTGTGGCCTTCCTCTGAACTTGTTCTGGTTTGTTGGCACCCTTCTTCAAGTGTGGTGTCCAGAACTGGACATAATGCTTGAGATGAGGCCTAACCAATGCGGAACAGAGGGGACTAGTACTTCATGGGATTTGGAGACTATACTTCTGTTAAAGCAGCCTAAAAAAGCATTCACTATTTTTGCAGCCACATACCAGTACAATGAAGTGATTTAATAAATGAGCCACTCCAGAACAGCAACAAATTGAACACTTCCCCTGCTCCTCTGCAGAGGGGCAGGAAAATTGAAATCATTATTTTTTTTGCCTCTGATAGACCATTGTTGATGCACTGAATCACTTAGATTATTTTTTTATTGCCTTTGTGTGAATTTCTGATCAAAACTGTGGCTGCAGGCAGTTTCTCAATATGCATAACATACAAGGCAAATAAAATATTTATTTTAAAAAATTAATGTAAGTGATTCAGCACATCAGCAATAGTCTAGCAGATGAAGAAAATTAATTTCATTTCTCATGCCCCTCTGCTGAGGAGCAGGGGAAGAGTTCAATTTGTTGATATCTTAAAGTGGCCTGTTTATGAAGCCACTTCATGATACCAGAAATTGACAGCAGAAGGACCTGGACGAAATAGGGTCCTTTGAGGTCAGTATGCCATTCAGTTGTGAGGATTTGGACACCACACTTCAAGAAGGATGCTAACAAATTTGAACAAGTTCAGAGGAGAGTGACAAGGATGATCAGGGGGCTGGAAACCAAGCCTTATGAGGAAAGGCTGAAAGAATTGGGCATGTTTAGCCTTGAGAAAAAAAGGCTGAGAGGCGATATGATAGCACTTTTCAAATATTTGAAAGGCTGTCCTACAGAGGAGGGGCAAAATCTGTTCTCGATCATCCCAGAGTGCAGGACACGCAACAATGGGCTCAAGCTAAAGGAAGCCAGATTTTGGTTGAATATCAGGAAAAACTTCCTAACTATTAGATCAGTACAACAGTGGAACCAGTTACCTTGGGAGTTGGTGAGTGCTCCAACAGTGGAGGCATTCAAGAAAAACATAGATAATCACCTGGCAGATATGCTTTGATTGTATTCCTGCATGGAGCAGGGGGTTGGACTTGATGGCCTTGTAGGCCCCTTCCAACTTCACTTTTCTATGATTTCTATGACTTCTATGATCTTACCCCAGCCTGAAGCGACACTAGTTAGACTGCATCAGCTTGATCCAAAAGGTCCACTATAGTCACAGCCTACATTGCAACAATAGCTCTAGAGAAGGCTAAACAGGATTTCCTCTAACCACACTTTGAACTCATGTTTTCAGCTGGCTTTGTAATCAAGAATTTCAGAAAATTCAGGCGTTAGTCACATCATATTCATCATTTTGCAAGACACTTAATAGGCAATTGTTTTAAAAAGAGGCTAGTGTCACTTGTTAAATAATCATGAGTCTTCAACCTTGTAACATTTCTAATACTGATTCTAAAACATGCTATATTGTTAAGTGGAAGTAAGGTACTTTGTTGATTTTTGTATCCCTTTATGGTACTTTAGCAATAGACGGCTCCCTTAATTCATATTAAGGCTTTCGTTTGAAAAGAGAGATGCTGATAATTTTATCGATTCCCTGTTAGCTTGCCTGAATTGTTTTTCAACTTTGCTAATTTATTACAGTGTATTTCTTACCCAAATCATTTGCCAAGCATTTTATGGAAGACCCATTTTGTTCAAACAAAATGGTGGGAGAGTGCATTGATTGTGATGAAACGGGACAATACACTTGTGTAATTTGTTGCCAAGTTTGCACTCATGTTTGGAAGGTAAACGTTGACATGGCAAGCTCCCTCGATTGATTATCATTTGATAAAATGTAACTGGGGAACATTTTCTTACCAACACATTAAGAGGAATACTGACTTACGAAGGGATGGGCACTTAATTCCATTTGAACCTCTCAGGAGAAATGTCTGTGTTTCTTAACTAGCAAATCTTTAAGAGGGTTGATTACAAATTTTCCACCGAAGTATTTGATTTACTGTTGTTGGGTTTTTTTAAATTCTCTGGGGCTTTGTCAGCAGAAAACTCTGCCTCACAGCATTACTTAAGCATTCAGATGGAAGTAATTATGTTTTCGTGGTTTCTAAATTAGCTAAGCAAAAATTATCTGGAAGTTTCACATGGGAGGTCCATTTCATTATGTCAACAAAAATTTTGTGAGATGGGTGAAAAATGCATGTTGAGACATCCCTTCTAATCTTGCTCATTCAGGAAGGAACTCTTGCTGCCTAAATGTGCATGTAGTGCAAGTATTTTCTACCTATATATTTCTCAAAAAGCATTTGTCTGTATGTATTTAGGGACAACAAACCATCCTTTATGTCACTATGGATACCAAGACTGGTCTACCCATTTATTTTAGCCTCCAATATTTAATTATATCTGCCAACAGTGATTTTTATCATTGCTTTTATTGCTGACTGGATAGCTCAGTAAATTTGGTACCTGGCTTCCGACCAGGTTTTCAGGATTTGATTCTCCGCTGGAGAAAGACCACATCAGATTCAGGTGACTAGGTTTTACAGTCCTGGAACTGTGTTTAATGCTGCACCCTTTCTAAAAGTGTGGCTTTTCCCACATTTTGTCCAGAAACTGGAAATATGCAGAAGTGCTTCCCTTTAGAAAAGGGCCTCTTACTGCCTAAAGCAAGGCTTAGCACCTTACTGTAGAGCAGTGGTTCCCAACCTTGGGGTAACACAGGTGTTCTTGGACTGCAACTCTCAGAAATCCCAGGCAGCACAGCTGGGGGTGAAGGCTTCTGGGAACTGCAGTCCAAAAACACCCTGGTTATCCAAGGTTAGGAACTACTGCTTTGAAGGGTTCTTTTTCTTGGAAAGAGCCTTCATTCCCCCCCTTTCCCTCCCCCCCCCCCATTTCAAGTTTGGCAGGGAAATCTAGAAGGATCAGGGTGTGATACCCACTCACATTAGAGATTGTGCTTGCAGTTTTAAATTTAGTTGTGTGTTGCCTCCTGTTTACCCTGAACAGTGGCTTATGAATCTTTTAAATACATATATCCTAATATTTGATGGAATTGGAGCCAACATGGCAGTTGTCTTGTCTTGGGGCTCCTCCATTCATAGCACCTGCTTCCTTGATTTGCCTGCTGCTGAAGAAGAGACAAAAGCAGGTGCTGTCGCATTAAGGTATCAACTGAAATCTTATTGTCAATTTACACTTCCATAAAAGAAATTGTGTAAATCATGATGGTGGATTGCTGTTCATTAACCAGATGCTTGCTGTGTTCCTGGGCAGATGCCTTCTCACAAAATCATGAATGCAGTCAGCACCTGGTTAATGAGTGTCAATTTGCTCCCAAGACTGAGCAGTTCCCCTTACATAAGTGTAATTTGTAAAAATGATTCTGGCCTTTTTCTGAATGTGTAAGGAAGAAATATTTCTTGACTTGGAAAGGTAAGTGTTAAGTCAACATTTTAAGAAGAAAAATCAATCAAAAAAAACCCATGCACACATTTCTTTCTTTCTTTCTTTCTTTCTTTCTTTCTTTCTTTCTTTCTTTCTTTCTTTCTTTCTTTCTTTCTTTCTTTTTCTTTCTTTCTTTCTTTCTTTCTTTCTTTCTTTCTAATAAAATGAATAACAGTAAAATGTTTTTAAAAAACATTTTAAAAAACATTTTATGCTAACAAAATTATTATTTTAAGCAGAAACAGTAAAGTATTGGTTTTATTAATATTTTCTGAGTAACTATTACGCTTCTTTTACAGCCTACATTAGAACTGTAATCTTTTCAGAAGCTACTCATAAGTGTCAAACTCACACTGGCTTCAGCAGCATATTTACTAAAATTAGAATGACCATTAATGGAATGTACAAATAACTGTTTTTTCCCCATTTCTTCACTGAGAAGCATGATTACTGCAAAAAGGTGTTTTTTGCAGGTTTACCAGTTTTCTTTGCACCTCAACAGAATCAAATGTCCAGCAAAATTGAAATAAAATATATAATAGCAGTATACAGAGTGCATTAAATATTTTGTTTGTTATTCTACGGAACTGAGGAATGATCCTAAAGAGTTTCCAGTTCTCTGAAGGATTTAATGTCAGTGGACCATCAATTGCCCTGATATTTATCCAACTGCAGAACTAAAGCATTCTGGGTTGTGTGCCTCTTTGATGTGCTGTATATAACAGGGAGGGAATTTAGGAAATGCTATCCCTCATCTGGGCATTCTTCAAACTTTGTAAAGTTTAACTTCTCTTCTTAATAATTTGACCAGTCGTCTAGATATATTCTTCGAGCTGCAAAAACTAGGTTAGATGGATCAGGATTTCAAATAAGTGACATGAGGAGAAAGCAGCATGAAGGGTAAAACTCATTTTATTTCCCAAGCCAAGGAATAGGGTTGCTTCCGTATTGACATGTTGGCAGTCCCTTCTGTATTCAGTCCCTTTAACACAGTTTTTGACACCAGCCATTAGAACTGACCTACATCTGAGCTCAAAGTTTCGGGTAATTAAACGAGCAAGAACCCATCCTTTCCTGTAGCTGAACAGAAAAAGATGATTTGCCAGATGAACGATCTGCTGAAATAAGGACAATTAGATCTTGGACAGCTGTGGAATCTGCCTTTCTGCTCAACTTAATGATCTATGCCAGAGCCTGGCAGGGCGAATCAAATCTGTGTGGGAGCAGAGACTTTTTGTTTTAGTCCGAGCAATGTATTCTTTCCATGTGCAGGTCTGCATTCAAGGAAATGTGGCATGATTTTTATCAGAGCTAAGAAAAGTTACTTTTTTTAAAACAGCAATCTATAGAATCCTTCCAATGAATATGAGGTAAAGTAGCCAGAACTAGGACTAGGCACTGGTTCTCAGTCTGGTTTGTGTCTAAATAAGGGCACACAGATGGGTGCCCGATTCCCTCTGCGCCTTTTTCGATGCACTCTAACTTGGTCCTTGTCTGGGTGCATGCCACTGTTTGCATGTTTCCATATCTCTGGGAAAAACTTCATTCATGCAAATGAAGAAATGCAGACAGGCAGCATAGGACTTGAGGTGCAAAGTTTCACAGCACAATCAGATTTTTTTTTCCCCCTGGAGGAATTATTTGCTCACTTCCTGCTCACAGCGGTGGTGGTGGTGGTGGTGGGGAGGGAGATGAGAAGTAGGAAGCAGCTCTTTTGGCAGTGACACCATCAGGACTGGAGCAAAGAAGCTGGACCCTAGCATTCTAAAGTGATCTACTTGGAATCTCTGCCAGCATGCAGGCATTCCTCTTCACACACATACACCCTGAGTCTTACTAGCATTACTAAATAGGTTTTTAAATGGAGTAGGGTAAAATTGATAAGACAAAGCCCAGGCAATATGATACACTGGAAGTCCTTCATTTTGCACTGCAGCTAAAAAAATGTGGTCTGTGGATGCTATGGCTTGATAATCTCATTCAGAGATGCTTAGTGGTTGCACTCTGTAGGATAGTTCTTAGACTTTGTGGGGTATGTGAAGCCAACAGTGTTTTCCTTTGGCACTGGATAAGCATCTTCCTCACTAAGTGTTGTTAATTCCCTAATTCCCATTTTAATTTAACCCTGCAAATGCCAGATTTAGCATGAGATTGTGGAGGGTGCCGTTCTCCCCCCCCCCCAGTGCCCGGGGCTCTTTGCCCGATCCCATGGTAGCTCAGAAATGCATAGATAGTCTTGATTTGGGTCTGTATTTACCTATGTCTCTAATGTCATCAAACTAGATATTTATATAAAAGTATTCTTATATTAGCAAATTTCTTATTTCATTCTTAATTATTGTTAATGTGGAATTTGCCAGAGCTGCCACACATTGTGTTGATATTTTTATTGGTCTGTCCGGGGTGTCATAGGTTCCTGGTCAATCATAATTACCTCAGCTCACATTAGTGTGTATGGCCTGCATGCAGTGATGTCGGACTGCTAATGCTATAGACCAGGGGTCTCCAAACTTTTCAGCATGAGGGCCACATCATATATTTTACACTTTTTCAAGGGCCAAAGGAGGGAAGGGGGACCCAAGCGATCCCCCACCCCCACTGTCTTTGCAAAGACAGCAAGGGTGGGGAATCACTTGGGTCCCCCTTCCGTCCTCTTCCTAAGCCCAGGCCAGATAAAAAGGCAAAGCGGGCCGTAGTTTGGAGACCCTTGCTATAGACCATAGCAGAAGAAGGTCAGGCTTTGCTTATCTAAGACTTTGTGTTATAGTGAACACTGCTTAAACAACAGTTGCAGTGGCTGATCCCATCTATGTTGGTGGAATTTATTCTTGCTCCATCAGCATCGAATCTCATTCTTTGTGATTTAATATCTCCTTCCTTCCTTCCTTCCTTCCTTCCTTCCTTCCTTCCTTCCTTCCTTCCTTCCTTCCTTCCTTCCTTCCTTCCTTCCTTCCTTCCTTCCTTCCCTTCCCTTCCCTTCCCTCCCTCCCTCCCTCCCTCCCTCCCTTCCCTCCCTCCCTTCCTTCCTTCCTTCCTTCCTTCCTTCCTTCCTTCCTTCCTTCCTTCCTTCCTTCCTTCCTTCCTTCCTTCCTTCCTTCCTTCCTTCAGTGTGTATCACCTTATACAGTATTTGCTTACTCTGAATGGCATGTTCCATTTTAATATCCATTTGCACATTTTGGAGAGATCTTCTTGCAGGTTGTAGTCCTTTTTGTTTGTTTCTACAACTCTGAAAATTTTGATATCTGCATACATGGACCACTTTTCTTCTCATCCTTAATTGATGACCCTGCTCTTTTTCCAGTCTCTCGGGGAAGCTTTCCTATTTTCCCATTACTGCTAAGTTTGCTCATGAGCCTTGGGTGTGAGTGACTTATAGGACTGCAAAATACCTTATTTTTTTAAATCTCTTTGACTTACATTAGTATTGTAATTTATATTTAGAACAAAGTACCAGCAAGGAAGGGAAAGAGGTATTGCTTTAGCATGCTTATGATGTTAAACATGAAATACTAGATTGTGACAGTCAAAGCTTTTTGTAATCCAGAATACTTTGAGTTCTTTAAATGATCCTACGTGTGTACATTTTTGCAAATAAAACACCAAAATGGCAATGCCAATTTGTAGATACGTTGAACAGTACTTCTCTTGTCATTATGTAATGACAGAATTGAAAGCGCTAATATTCTGTTGGTTTTTGTCAATTAATGGATATCATTAATAATAAATGATTGTATGCCATCAAGTTAGTTCTGACTTGTCATGACCTTTTTCAGGGTTTTCTAAGTAGAGAGTACTCAGAAATGGTTTACCCTTCCCTTCTTCTGGTAATTGTGTATGTGTCTATTTATCTCTGTTTATCTACCATCTAGCTGACTGGCTAGCTATCTGACTAGAGAGGATCACAGGTGGCTTGTGACTAGAGGAGGGGGTAGTCACCTGAATTATTTTGGTTGAAGCCCCTCTCCCTTCTTCTTGGACCACATATTGTCCTTTTTGTTTAACTGAGAAAGCCCACATTTGAACAGATCCAGTTCTGAAGAATTTTAATCTTGCATATTTTACATTGCCCATTAGCAGTCAGCAGCTAAAAATATTCCCTGCACATAGATTTAGAGTAAACCTAGCGTGTATGTACATATACAGTCAGTCAGAATAATGAACTTTTATAACTGGGAGAAAAAAGGAAATATTTTATCATCAAGATCAGCACTGCTTGGTTTGAAAAACAATCAATAATTTCCTCCCCCTCCTTTTTTCTGTGCATCAGAATAATCATAATATTAGATGAGAAATCCATTGTTTTCTTTTAGATTCACCACCCTCCTGCAAATGGATGTAGTTGGTCATCCCTGGAGTACAGCAAGGTTGGACTTGTTTTCTCTAGGTAGCAAAATATGTTGAAGCACATTGATAACTTGTAAGGGAGACTTGCATCACTCCCTTGCATCAAATAGAGGCCATGCATACATGGAGGAGGGTAAGGGAGCAGCAATTACAAGCAGATATGGTTGCTCGAATACTGGGCCATAATGCTAAATTTTGAAGCAAGGTTGATTATTCCATCTATTAAGGTCTTATTATGAAAACTGTGTATATGTGACTTTTTTTCATTTGTAAGCATTGATCATTTGACCTTGTTTCTATTTTGTAAAAATCTATTGATAGGGAAGAAAACTATTGTTTTTTGAGAAGACAAGAATTAATGACAAGAACTACATGCAGCACAGATCCTCTGTAGAAGAGGCACTTTACAATCTCTGTCTCTTTGGAAAAGAAAATGTGCACATTTTAACACACATACTCCTCACTCTCATTCCCCCCCCAATTTGTCTCTCAGAATTGCACTCCTCAAAGGATAAGCATGTCCGTTAACTGACTTTTTAATTGATAGCCATTTTTACTATGTATTAACAATTTCTATTAATTGAGGAGAACCATGGAAGACACACCACTACAAAGTCTGTGTTTCTGATATATTCTAAATATAATGTGTTGCATCAAAACTATGTTTAGGGCAAATACAGATCATGAAATTCTCTTCTTCGAAGACAGGGGGAATTGATTTTTACCAGTTCCTCCATTTACTATGTGTTATTATAATTAGGGCATTATTCTGCCCCCCCCCCCCATGATCTTTAATTCCAATTCTCTGGAGCTCTGGAGACAATTCAGGGGCAGGTAGATACATGTTTGCCAAGCCCTGTCATCAGCAGGAGAAATTTGCTGAGAAAATGTGTCCAAGGCTTTCTCAAAAGCCTGGTACAAGTCTTTATGGGATAGTCAGATGTCAGAAAAGGAAGAATAAGATGCTTCTGTCAAACCACATTGTGTTTCTGAGTGATATCCTTACAGAAGATATGCAAGTGGTGAGACAAGCACCCAGATACAAGATCCATATTGATATAGTATCAGAATTGAATCTATAGCTGAAGTAACATCTACAATGTACAAAAGTACATTGCAATATTTGTCAAAGATCATGTCTCTGTCTTTGCATGTATACAAATATTTGTTCATTTAATTTGGCCTGTTACTGTACCCATAGTGTTCTTTGCTGCTTCAGTAACCTTTACATCTATATATTAATGTTTCGATTCTGTAGTTGTCAAACTTTCAAAAAAAAAAATTGTACTGCCCCCCTCCATGTGTTGCATTTTCTAGTATTTCTCTGAGTGCCACCTGGGCTGTGTGTGTGTGTAAATGTTTGCACATGGCATCCGACTCCTGTGCACAAACACTAACTGTTTGAAAGACGTTTGAGGTGCAGTGGAATGGCATGAGGTGGAGAGAGAGAGCTCAGCCCCATCCTTGATCCCAGTCAAAACGCTGATCACTGGCTATTTTGGTGAATGATGTGGTCCAGTAACATTAGGACATTGTCCCTGTTGCAGAGTCTTTTCCTTTAAGCTGGTATTTATATATTTAAAGTAATGCCTCCTTTCAAATAAAGTCCAGTGTTCAAACGAGCATTTATCCATTTACAGCGCAGTGCTATTCCTTTGCTGCCATAGTTGAGCTGGATTTGGTTGTAGCATCAGAGGGGAGATGTTCGGGAGGCCATCAGTATTCCCTTCGTGACATTATTACCTCTTGCTTAATAAGAAATAAGGCGTAAAGACAACCTACACACATATTAACCTTCTACTTCCAGTTTGACTCTCACCCTGAATTGCTGAGGCAAAAACTGTGGAGGACATGACACTCAGATGGGAAAAAGCTGGAGCTTTTTTTCTGACCCATTTTTAAAATGGTGCATTTGATCCAAACATGCTCTGTATAATGGGCCTGGGAGAGAGAGCTCATAGACAGTGAAATGAGGTGAATTAGAAACTGATATTTTGTATCAGTAAAGAACTGCTCTGAACCTGTTGATGAAATTTGGCAGAAAGTTTTGTTCTAACAAAAAAGTTATATATCAAAACCCAGCATTGATGGAATTGCAGTTGTAGTGAAGGTTGTAAACACTGTTTGTCTCTCTTTTGACAGGTAATATTTGAGGCTGAAGTCTCTGATGGAAGAAATGGCTACATTGCCATTGATGACATCCAAGTTCTGAGTTACCCTTGTGGTAAGTAGTGATTAAGAGTCACACTTTTCGCTATCTTTTTCAAGACAGGCTCAATATTGTCTGACAGCTGCTTTCATCATCTAGCCATTAATGTCCTCCCCCACTACTTCTCTCTGGTTTTTTATTTTCTATTTTCTAATAAGAAGAAAGTGACAGTACTGAAGGAGTGAATTAATTTTATTTCAGTATCATTACTTAAGTAGCCTAATCCAATATTTCTTTCATCCTTCAGAAATGCATAGTTTACAGATGATTTGAATATCCACTGTTTTTATTGTTGGTGGGATGTCTAGCTTATCTTATCCCTAACATTTAGGGAAGGGAAGAACATCACAATCAACATTTTGAAAAACCTAATAGTGGAGCCTGGAACTAAAATCACTTTGTTGCTGCTTTATTCTGGTTCTTTTATTTTTATATACAGGATATATGTATGAGTGGGTGATACCTTTTATTAGACCACTTAAAAATTGAACAAATCACAAGCTTTCGTGGAGGAACCCCACTTCATCAGGCAGAGCACAACCCCTTCAGTGATAATGCAGAAAAATTGCAGTCAGGAGACCAAAAATTGATGGTACATGTCTGTGAGAAGTGATTTCAGTTCTCTTGAGGCTGTGGTTTCAAGCATCCTTGCAGCATGGTTTGGAATTTTTACACCCCACTCTTAAGACCAAATGGTGATCTCTCTTAAATGATCTTAATACTTAAGAGGGATCACTTCTCACAGACATGTATCGCCTATTTTGGACTCTTGTCTACAATTTTTCTGCACTATCCATGAAGGGGTTGTGGTCAGCCTGGGAAAGTGGGGTTTTCTCTACAAAAGCTTGCAATTTGTTTGATTGTTAGTGGTCCAATAAAAGGTATCACCCACTCTTACATTTGTGTAATCTTGGGAACTACACAGCCTATTCCCTGTTCTTTCTTTCTGTATGTATGTATATACAGTTTAACACATTTGATAAACAAATCATATGAGAAAATAGTTATCTTGGACTGTTACTCCTGGAACATCCTAACATGGCTTGACTATGCTCGATGGTGTATTCTGAGAGCCGTAGTCCAGAAAAGCTGATGTTGTTGTCAATCACAACAGAGGGTAGTTGGCAGCAGAAATACAACACCAATGCCATGTTCAAGTCAAAATCCAGAAAAATAAATTTATGTTTTTTTTAAAAAATTATAGAGTACCCATTAAATTTTTCAGATTGTTTGTGTATAGATAAAAAGCACAGTATTAAAAAGTGGAAACAGCAAGATTAGGCTAATAATACAATAATAAAACAGTAGTGGCAGTATGGCAAACAACTGAATGTTAAAAGTTGACAATTTATTTTTAAAAATTCTCCTTGATGTTTAAAATGGAGCAAGGGAGACACCAGGCTATTCCTTTTAGGAAGGAAATTCCAGAAGTGAAGCGCCAAAAAAAAAATTGTCACTTGATGTGCCTGTAGATGGCAGGGGCTCCTGGAGGAAAGACCTAGAAAGACACTGGATGGGCAGATTGATGGGAGAGCAAAACCCAGGCCATATAGAACTTGAGAGTTAAGCACCAGTGCTTTGAATTGTACTTAGATTTGGACTGGGATTCACAGAATTTCTTCAAGTCCCATAGAGATGCTTTCTTGGTTACCTTCACCAATTTAATAGCCTAGTGGTCATATTTTCAATCCTATAGTTCCTGGGAGGTTTTTAAGGGGAACACACTTTTAGCCAAGTGTGCTTGATGATGCAAAACAATAATACTCCCAGAATCATCTGTAAAAAGAAAGTTAAGAGATGGGGCAGCAACCAGCATTCAGATTTTGGTTTTCTAATAAGCAAAGGAGTATTAAGGTTTACGAATAAAGACCCAGAAACTATAGTTCCATCACATGATAAGAGACAAAAAATACAGATTGTTACAGTTGATCATTCAAGGCTATATAAATGGGAAATGGGCTAGTTGGAGAAACACTCATTCGGTGAAAAAAAAATGCAGCCATAGAATTATATTGCTGGAAAGGACCCTGAAGCCCAAATCAGGAAATCCATAGATAAAACATGTCTGACAGATGTCCATCCAATTTATATTTCAAAACCTTGAGTGAAGAAGACTCTTAGTAATTGCTCTATTCTTTTCTGAGGGTTCACAGATTCAGTGTTTAGCATACTTGGATGCTGTTCGTCTGGCCCTGTAGACTTAAATTCATCTGAATTAGTTAGGAGTTCCAGTGCCTTCTTTTTACCTGCCTTGGTAGCAGCCCCCTCACCGTCTCTTTTATTTGATTTGTGTTCGGTTGAACCCTGTTTTTCCTTTGGAGGTTCCACATTTTGTCTGCATCCGATAGCATTTCTTCATTCTTTAAATCCAGCAGGACTTCTGTTTTCTTCCTCTTGCTCTGATCATCCTTAAAAACACCTTTGTTTGTTACTTGTAGCTTCTTTTGCAAGGCTGATCTTATTCAGAGCTGGATTTCTCTCTATAAATACCAGCTGTTTCTTCTTTTTTCTTGGTGGTTTGCCCTTTCTTCCATTTCCTAAACATCCCCCTTTTCAATCTCAGTTCACCTAAAGGCTCCTTATGTATGCACCCTGTATTCTCTAGATGCCTATCAGGTTGCTTTCTTGTAAGAGTTGTTTGGAAATGTGCCTTCAGGATCTCACTTCCAAGAAACTTCCATCCATGGTGAAGGCCCATCTCCTTCAGTATATCTGACTGTACAATCTTACCTACAGTTCCCTAAGTTTCTTGAAATCAGTCTTGAATGCTAGAATGTGTGTTGTATTGCCCCCAATTTTCTCTTTCCGAGGAAAATGTCAGGAGGGCCCGCACACTCCTGTCAAAAGCTGTACTCTTTTCACTTTGTTCAACAGTTCTTTCTAACTAAGGAGGACCAGGTCAAGCTTATTCCTATGTTGCTTTTTCCACCTTCTTGAAGATGAAGTTGTCAGCAAGGCAATTGAATAATTTGTTGGCCCTTACCTTATCGACCCATTTGAATTTCCAGAGAGAGATCAGTGTCCCTGATTTCTCCCACTACCACCATATCTCTCTTCTTTGAGTGTTTCATATACTGATCTAGACAAAGATGCTTTGCATTCATTGCAGTGCTGCTCTTTAGAGCTGCCACATCCAGGTGAACTATGCTTTCCAATCTCTGGTAGTAGAGGACAAAAAAGAAGAATGATGGGTAGTAACTGCAGACTTCATGTGATACAGCAACTCCACCTTCCATTTAATGAGGCATGTATGGCTCAAAAAGCTGGCATCTCAAAAGCTTCTCTTATAGAGCCTCATGGTACAGACTCTGCTCATGAGCTGAGTTTGATCCCAATGGGCTCACGTAGCTGGCTCAAGCTTGACTCACTCTTTCATCCTCCTGAGGCCAATAAATTGAATATCCAGCCATCAGGGAGGGGACAAGGTGTAGTCTGCATAATTAAATTTTGAACCACCCAGAGAGTGCTTTAAGCACTAGGGGATGGTATATAAGTAGTACACTTTGTATTATTTGCCTCTTGATCCGCAAAGATGACTGTAAATTCAGCTCCTCTAAGCAGCCCTCTGTTAGAGGACCCACAGGGCTGTAAGCATGATCCTTCATCCTATGTGAGTCTTTTTTTATTTTCCAGTCTTGCAGAATTCTTCAAAGCAAGTAGAATAGGGGTGAATGAATCTGCTGACCTTGTTAAGGCCAAAGTAAGCTACTTGATGCTTAGCCTATTCTCAGGTAATTTAGGAGTGTAATATGTGAGAACTATGTAGCATAGATCTCTCTCGACTGCTGCCACCACCTTTTTCAACCCTAATATTTCGCACGGATGGTTTTCCACTGAGTTTTCCTTGAGGCCATGCAGTTAGTATGAAAAGGTTTGTCAGTGGGTCAAATGTTGCTGTATTTAGTGATGCAGGTGATATTTACTGACAAGGAAGTCTAAATTGCACTGGATCGCATTATATGTTGCTAATTAAATCTGACTGTATATTCTTAAAGCAGTGATTCAACATAGTAATGGTTGGACACAAAATGTAATAGAAATTCACCCTAGAGTGAATTTTAAACTTCCTTTGAGTTTTACATGCTTGGTTTATTATAAATCACTTTTTATAATTCAGGTTTGACAAGCTTTAGCAGAGTTAGCGAGTAAGAAAATAAAGATCAGGACAGTTTTATTCCTCCTCCACAAGCTGCAGTGATTATTTTCTTTTGTGTAAAAATCAGTCTTATTCAAAAGTTGTGGGAAAATGCCTCTTTTGGGGGAAGGAGACAGGCTTTTGTGTCTGTGAGCACTTTTTCTGAACTGTGTTGTTTTTTTCCACCTCTGCAGATAAATCTCCTCATTTCTTGAGGCTGGGGGATGTGGAGGTCAATGCTGGCCAGAATGCTACATTCCAGTGCATTGCTACAGGGAGGGATGCAGTGAATAACAAGTTATGGCTGCAGGTAAGACTAATTCACTGTAGTCCATTTGTGGGCCTATTTGTGGTTTAAAAAAAAAGGAAGATATTCTAGTTCTTTTGTTTTTATGTATAGCCTCCATAATTGTAAACCACCCAGTGAGTGCTTTAAGTGCTATGGAACGGTATATAAGCAACACACTTTTTTTAAAATCTAGGACAAAAAAAAAAAAGGAAACAGAATGCTTCTATTTTATTTTATTTTTACTATTTTGTCATGTTCCTTTGCCACAGTAAACATTTGTATGCAGTTTCCAGGCAGACTGAGATAACCAGTCACCTTTAGGAGGCAGGTTCTTCCTCTGAGACACTTGGTCTGTAACTTTTCTTGAAGGACAAGGTGGTGGATGGGCCCAGGCGTGGCTAGTGTTGAAGAAAAGTGAAACTGTCAGTTCATCTGATATGGAATCTTGTCTTTTGCCTCAGGCTTCCTTCCCAGATCATTAGTTTCCTGCCACCCATATGTGGTATGGCAAACATGAAGTCCTACTCATTCCTGCAGAACAGGAAGGAGGATGGATGGAAGGACCACACAAAGGAAAGCTGAAAGCATTCTTGCTGACATTTTAGTGTTAATGCCACTTTTTCAAAAAGTGATTTGTCACTCAGTTGAAGCACACTTTTAACTTTGCAGTTTTTATTAGTTTTTAGAAATCACTGATTTTTTAAAAAAGAAGAAGTCCAAAATGCTCTCAAATCTCCAAAATGAACTCTTAATCAATGTTTCTTCAAAGTACTGCTTAAGAGTTCGTTTTGGAGATATGGGAGCATTTTGGACTTCTTCTTTTTTTAAAAAATTATCAGTGGTTTTTAAAAACTGATAAAAACTGAAGAGTTAAAATGTAAAGTTTACATGTTACACTGAGAAACAGATCTCAGCAGCAGACTGGCAGCAGTTTCATTGTTTTTCAAAGTCGTGGTGTTGTCCGTCGCAGTCCCTCCTCCAATATGTTAGCAATAATGTCAATCCTGAATCCAAATGGAGTCTGCAGCAAAGAAATAAGGAGAAGGCTAAGATTTGGAAGGGCAGCTATAAAGGAACTAGAAAAGATTCTTAAATGTAAGGATGTGTTGCTGGAGATCAAGACTCAAATCATCTGTTCTGTGGTAGTACTCACTGCTGTGTATAGATGTGAAAGTTGGACAACGAAGAAATCTGATAGGAAGAAGACTGGTTTACTTGAAATGAGGTATTGCAGGTCACCATGGATTGTCAGAAAGACAAATAGATGGGTTCTCGCTCAAATCAACCCTGAATGCTAAGTAGGAACCAAACTGAGGCTACTGTACTTTGAAGATACCAGCAGAAGACAAGACTCACTGGAAAAGAGAATAATGCTAGGAAAAGTCAAACACAGTATCAAGAGAGGAAGATGCGACAATACATGGATTCACCCAGTAAAGGAAGCCATGGCCTTGGGTTTGCAAGACCCCAGCAGGGCTGTAAGGCTGTAAGACCTTTTGGAAGTCAGTAATTCATAGGATCAGTATAAGTCAGAAACAACTTGAGTGCGCATGAACTTTCAGAGTGCATAATATAAGTTTAACTTGCATGTGTGATAAAGTGTACATGAGAGATGCATACCTGTATGTGAACAAAAGCTGTTTACTACAAAGGTGTCCATGCAAAGTGAAATGATGTTCTTTTTGTTTTTATTATGTGATGTTGGTGTTATAGACTGTTGAAGCCAGTCAGTTTACTCAGGCCCAAGGCTTAATTCCATAGCATTTATTTATTGCAGTCCTTTGCTGCTTTTCTCCTGACAGTGGGACTCAAGGCAGCTCAACGTAAGCATGATTGCTTTATATAAGAATATATTGTTAACCTTAGCAAGAAGTTGTAGATCCAAACAAATGCTGGGGGAACTGAGATCTAAGTAACAGCTTTCTGTAAGGAAAAAAAAATCACCTGAACATCCAGCTGGTTACATGTGTCTGCCTTTTTTCCAACTGCCTGAATTTGGTAGTATGCTATAAGTTGGTTTTAAATGACAAACGATGCATGGCATGCTGAGTGCCAAAGTGAACACAGTTTAAAAGAACCTGGTTGATTGTTATAGATGAGACAGTAACAATGACAGTCTGCAAGTATTAATGTTCCCCACTCTGTCTAATCCAGATAATTGCTGGATCAGACTTGGTTAAAAAGGAGCCAACTGGAATTTTCTGTACTACTTGATCCTCCACATCAGATAGCTGACAGGTAATTTGAAATATTTCTCTCTAGGGAAGATTGTTAACAGACAAATCTGATTAGCAAACATATGTTTTGCCTGAAGTGCACAATTGGATATTTTTCCCCCTTTGGTTAAGAACAACAAAAATATTTTATGTGTTCCAGATTTCTGCCCACCAGCAGAGGTTTACAAAATAGAATATAACAAATAGTACAAAATAATAGGTATTAATAATACGAATAAAATATGATAATCCCTCTTAAGCATGGCTCTGAACATCGGACTCCAAAACATAAACCTGGAGATCCCAGCCAAAAGTAAGCATAGCCTAACACCAGAAAAATATGGCAGTCTGTCAAAGCCAGATGGAATAGGAATGTTTTCACTACTTTCCTTAAAGTTCTGTACCAGCCTTGGTGACATGTTTCATAGGAGAATGTTATGTGTAGGAAATGGAGCCACTGAGGGACTGGACAACACACTTCCCTTAAATCTGAGAGTGAAATTATGCTCATAATCCTGAAAGCTGGTGCATCTGTTTCCTTGAAACCTTCCAAAGAAATGTGGCTGATATGTCCAAAACATCATTTTTAGGCAAACCAAGCATAACATTTGCTCTAAAGAGATTATAGATACTGAAACTAGGGCTAATATCCATTTGCTACTTCACACTGGATAGTCTTAGTCTCGTTCTTTGTTCCATTCTATTCTCATTTCACTAACGACAAATATAGTGCTTTCTAATAGGCATTTATTTGGTTTCAATTTCTCCAAAGAGACAGTTGAGCCTTCTAAAGTGGCCAATGTGGCCAAGGCACTCAAGGCTGATGGCCAGTATATGTATGTCAGAAGGTGCTGTAATTGTAAATACTGCCATACCACTTCAGAAGGTAGGTTATATGTAGCTTGCAATGTTGAAAGTGCCGTTGAAAATTCTACCCTTTGAAGGTTGTCTTGCAATTTTCAGATGAGGATTGTCCTGTAGAATTAATATAACTTGCACATACAGTACGTGCTCAACTGTAATTGACCAGAAGTGGTCTGCCAAGCCAGCGTGGCTGCTGAAATTGTAGGAGGAGAAATACCTTTTGCTGCTAGATGGACAGAACCTAAAGTGATTCAGGGGAAAAAAAATGGAGCCAAATAAGACTGGTTGAATCAGAATGTGGATGCCAATTGTTTGTGCATGCCGAAAGATAATGATACAGACTCAAATCTGGGAAAATGAATCCATCTTCTGAAAAAGGCAATTGCATTTTAAATGAAAAATGAGGAGACAAAACTCCCCATATAAATTTACTGAATTGCTTCATGATAGACTGTTTTAACATCTTGATCCAACTTTGTGAAAATGTAACTTCTGTGGTTCATTTTTCTTCCTTCAGAGGCACACTTGACACAATGCCAAGTAACAGTGCTGTCATTTGGCACTTTAGCAAACTGCAGAAATGTTGCACTGCCTACTAGAGTCATGACTCATTTAACTAAACAGAAATTAGTTTTAGGATGATGGTGAAACTGATAGAATGTCACTGTCTAATACCTGTAAGCAACTATGACTAACTTCTGGAACTGCTAATTTATTTACTGTGAAAAGTTGCCAATCTTATGGAGAAGACTTATTACAGTGCCAGAATCTAACAGTTTTTTTAAAAAAAAGAGTGGGGATGAATTTGAGGAATAAATTCTATTTTATGAATTGAAAAAAAGTATTTTTTTAAAATAATAATTTATTCTGAGTTAATGATTGTAAGAATTTATGGCTTAGCACTCTGGAAATTTCTTGTGCAGAAACTGAAATATTATAGATGCAATAGGTATTATTTATTTTCCATATATGTTTATATTCACCGAGCTGCAGAAAATACAAGTTATGGGACATTTCAGTGGATTATTAAGCATTGGCAAGTACTTTGTTGCATCCCTCCACCAGTGAAATGAGAGTGACATCACCCCAGCAGCAGGTTGCGGACTTGCACACAATAACCCAACAATTCTAGGTTGTGTGCAACCTACAATTGAAACAGGAACTCTTTAATTAGCAGCTATCTGCTGCTGGTGGTGACATGATTCCTGTTGCAGTGACAGAACCATACAGCAGGATTTGGGCCTGATTTACTTTTTTTACTTGATTTTCTGTCCTTCAATATTTGGTCCCAAGGTGGTCACCTGGTCCCAGTTTTCTGAATTATCGTGAGCTGTATTTTATTTCTGCTTATAATAATGATGTCTAATTGTGGTACTATTTGTATATATTAGATTTAAATTTAATGCATAGGTGTTCTATCTGTTCTATCGGAGGCCTAACTAGATCATTTCCATATAAAGGCATGAAGACTGAGGTGGTTGTAAACATGTATAGAGCTCTCCCAACACAGCAGAGTGTCTATGAGGACGACGACAATGAATTGGGTGTGTGTGTGTTCAAATTCTCTAACTGGGGTGGTGGTGCACAGAGAAGGATCAGGCATGAAGAGGTATACTCAAGTCAACGCAACCAATGGGCTCTGTTCTTCAAGAAGGGGGTTTAGCGTCTAGTGGCAAACCACTGCTAATCCTTCAAAAAGCTACATGCAATAAATTTGAGACCCATTTAAAAAAGGAATTTAGTACCTCACTCGTTTACTGGAGATGTGTCAGATAAATAGTACTGCAAATGCTTCTTTAATCATGATGCAAAGTCGTAAACAGGTGAAACGTCAGAGCTCTTTATACAGAAAATGATGTAGAAAAGGCAGCCTGACAATTCCATTTGATAAATTCCTGTTTAAAATTATAGAGGGCGAGTTCACAGTGACAGCAGGGTGGTAGAGAGAATTATTACTTTCCAACTAGCTTTCATCGCCTGAAGTAAGAGGATCAAATAATTCATGAGTTCTTCTGTGATAGTATTTTTGCAACAGGTGATAACTCAATTATACTATGATGTAACAGTGCATGAACGTGTTCTTGGATATGGCAGTGGGATTCTGAGCCTGTTGGCTGTGCATCATCCAACCCTGTGGTGCGTGTTGCTTTCTTCTCCCCAAGCAGCAGACCTCTGCACATTTCCACATAAATATCTACCTTTTGTCTCTGTTGTGCATGTGGATCTTTCCTCAGAAATCTCCTGATCAGTTTTATAGTTAGCCCGAGATTCTCATTTTTCAGTGCAAAGTATGCATGAAGGAAAATATAGAGAATTTGTTGCTTTGTCAGTAATGTTAATGCTTCCTCCTAGGAATTTGTCTGTTCTTCTATTGGATTAACCTTTTGAATTCCTATGTGGTTGATCTCCCCTAAGTGAGGGAAGTTCCAAACTTGTGGAACATCTTTGGAGAATAATCTTCCAAATATAGAACACTGTTCTGCAGAATACTTTCCCTAAATATGGAGTTGACAACTTTTACCATCTGAAAAATTCTTGATTATCATAAATGACTTGTATCAAATAATGCATCTATTGTTATTGCCGTTTAGCAGTTATGTAAGATGAGAGTGTGTACAGAGTTGGACCATATTGCTTTAATTCTTCACTAGTATGAAATTCTGGTCTTGCCATGCAATTGAAGCCATCTTGATTTTCTTGCTGAATTAATTATCTTTGTCAGGACATGGAGGAGGCCCTAGTTTCTCCTGGCTCCTAGCAGTGATTTTCATTACCCTCAAATATAGGTGGAGTGGGCAAAATGTGACCTCTTTGGGGCCAAAGTCCAGCCTCGACCCCTTGCAAGTGAATCCTCTCTTGAGTAAAGGCTGAATAGAAGCAAAAATAAAAAATAAAAAAAAAAAAAGGAAAAAAGAAAGGCAAAATTGCCCTTCCTATGTCTCCAAAAGGGCATGAGGAGGCTTTTTCAGTTTAAAAAAAAAAACTGAGAAAAAGGCCATCCATGGTCTAGAGGTGGGCTTGTGCAGCCCTTGAATGTTTAAACATTTCCCATCCTTGAGCTATGGTGTGCTTCTGGGTCATCTTCCAAAGCAGAGTTTGGGGCAGGATATAGATCTAGTTTTTTTCCAGTTTTATTTCCAGAATTGGTGCTGGAGAAATATTCTTCCACCCCAAGGGTTTTTTTTGGGGGTGGGGGTGGGGGAGAGTTTGTTGTTGTTGTTGTTGTTGTTGTTGTTGTTGTTGTTATTGTCGTCTCTGAGTACTTAAGGTATCCCTTCCACCACCCAGACTCAGCTTTTTATGCCTCCATGAAACTAACGGAATAGTTCATCCACATGCTTGGACTCAACTGTAATCAGTATGCAGAGGACACACTGTTCTGCTTCTCTCTTTGCTGTCAGTTAATCTCAAGAATGTGGCAGAAATTCAACAATGTCTGCCTCCTAATCCTATCATTAGGGTTCTATGGGTTTGCTCTACCCTCTGGGTCAAAACTATTGAATTCTGGTTTACCTAGGAGAAGTTCTAAAACCCACACCAGAACTGGAGCATGCGTAACTTTCTGTCAGTGCAAGCAAGGGTTGACGTGCATTGGAAAAACATAATGCAGAAAAAGAATTCTGATACAATTGTGTGTAGAATATAAAATATTAGGTTGTTTTGCTTCCTCTCAGTGTCTGTGTACAATGGTAATGTAAGGTAGAGGAACGTGAACTAGATGTAAAGCTGTGACTGAAAGCTTGGACAAACATACACAAGTCTCTGTATAAAAGTTAGAAACAAGAAAATAGAGGGATGGATGATGTCTAAACATTAGTTTGACTCTTGAAATGAGGCCAAGGAAGTTAGAAATTTAAAATACAGGGATTTTGGAAACATTTCTAACTGTTTATTTTGTTCATGTGAAAATATCAGAGCCAGAAGACTCTGATTTTACTCCCTTGCTATTTCAGAACGAAGCCGTCTTTATGTATTTTCCAATTTGGAAGTGGTAGTGAACATCACCAGTTGTCCCATAAGGGTTTAAATCTTTTATTTGAGGTCCAGTGTACGATGACACCTAGGTGGTCTCATCCATAAACTCTTTGCTTGGAGCATCTGCTAAGCCATATGCCTTGGCACTAAGTTCAAGAGCAGGCAACGTGACCACTAATGAGCCTGTCCATCCCGGTGGTGCCTTGACATTAAGATACCATTGGGGTTAGGCAAAGAGCTTGAGCCTGCAGTACTGTTTGTATCTTGCCATATAGACCTTGAATGCTACCCTTTCTCTTTTAGTGAATCCAAAATTAAGAAGGCTTTCAGCCTTGTTTTCGAGTATAACTGGTAATCCGGTACAGATTGAGATCAAAGCAATGAGGCATGTGGGCCAATCTGTCAGTAATGGCTGTAGGTGCTGGCAGAATGCCTTCTCTGTTGGCATGTCAAAGCAGGAAGAGGGTGCCATGGTTTCACCCTCGGAAAGGCTCATCAGCACTAATGCATCCTGATGCTTTTCTTTTCCCAGCCAGAGGTAAATGTCATTCCTAGTAGAGTTACAGATAATTAAAGCGATCGCCTCAAAGTGGTAATTGGAGGATAGAAAATAGGATAGAAAATCTGAGTACCATTTGCTTCACAACGGAACTTAAGGTCTTCCTTAGGTGATATTAGCTTGTTTCAAGCATATCATAGGACGCTTCTACTGTGAAGAAAGCTGACTTTGTAGTTCAGTAGTTTACATATCTGGCTTTGGAGCCAAAGGTTGGGAGTAGACACTGGGACAAATAAAAAAAAAACAAATCGTGATATTTGTGAAATATCGCTGATCCATGGGATATTCATCCCTTTGTTTTTGTCAGGTCCAGAGACCCTGACAAATACAAAGGGATGAATATTTATCTGTTTTTATTTGTCTCTTTGTGCAGGCTGGCTGTCAGCTTGCTTGTCAATGTCCCACCAATCAACTGATGATCAGGACATTGACAAGCAGGCTGGCTGCAGGAAGGGAAACTCAGGATTGGCAGGCCATTGTGTTTTAACATTGCTAAAGTTTGGTGCTTCATCAATTCATATATTTGTCAACTTTGATGAATGATGAATCACAACAAATCACCATTTTTTGTGATTTGTCCCCATCTCTAGTTTGGAGTTTGATTTCCCACTACACCTCCTGCAAGTAGAGCCAGGCTGTATGGCCTTGGGCAAACTGTACAGTCCCAGGAGGCCCCCAGCAGAAGGGAATAGTAAGCCGCTTCTGAGTTTTCTCTATCTGGAAAACCCAGAGAAGTGTCAGCATAAGTCAGAATTGACTTGACAGCACATGATGATGATATATACTTTACATTCAAGTTGATAGTGCATTCATGATTCCAGTTTTACAAATGCCCTTGAACCTGAGAAGTTGTTTTTGAGAAGAATGAATATAATGGCATGCTGAAACCATCCTTTACGGAGCAATATTGTAAAATACCGTATTTTTCAGTGTATAAAACAACACTTTTTCCTAAAATAATTAGAGGAAAAACTGAGGGTCATTTTATACACGGTAGTAAGGAGAGGGAGGAGGGATCAAAGTGCTTTTATCCCTGCCTTCTCCCTCCACTTTCTTGCAGAGAAAGAAATTTTGGGTTAGAAAAGTGGGGGGGGGGGGCGTCTTATACACAGAAAAATACGGTAATATTCTGGGTCCCCACACATCATCCTGCCATTGCTCCATTATGAATAGCTCCAGCATGCCATTATGTTAATTCATCTTAAAAGTAACTTTCAAGCCTCTACCTAGATGATCTTATATAGTTATAGCAAACATATAAGTGTGACTAAACATCACCACTTTGTATGCCAAGGAGATAGCAGGAGGGTTGTCTCTCAGAATCTACTTCTATTTTATTAAAACAAAATGTTTTTTAAAAAAGAAGCTTAAAAGAAAGTGGTGGAAAGGTAACATGCCTTTGCTCCAAAGAAAATTTATTCTTCTCGCTGTCATCTGATTATCTCCAGATACATTATTGTGTCAATCATTCTGGCATTGAAAAGACACCTGCAGGAGTCTCTTGCCAAAGCTAGAACGCATTGTGGGGCATGTTTTGACTGGTTATGTGGAAGGGTCCCAAGGAAGATTTTTTGCAACACCAGCAGTTTCTGATTCAGTAGTTGAGTGTGCTGTTTATCTTGTTGCGGCACAGCAGGCTGACTACACAGTATAACCTTATTGGGAATGTGCCATTACAAGGAGTGTTTTCTTGACCTGGTTCTTAAACTGCGGACATCATTATTGCTGTTCCTAGTTTACAGCCACTGATTTTACCTATGGAGCTTGAAGATGGTCAGACCTGAATAAAGTATAATTTACAAGACAGCTAAATCAGTTGGGTGTGGCTGATTTCCACTTCCCTTTTTCCACTACCTGCATGTGTTTGTTTTTTTATTGTGCATGTATCTGCTACACATATCCATCAAAGAGTTCAGTATCATACTGTACTTGGGGAGAGGTGCTTAGCATTGCCCTTTTATAAACATTAAATACATGACTTTGTTTTGAATGGATCCTGGGTAACTCCTACAGGTGAGCTAATGTTCCATTTCTCAGACAGGTGTCTAGTCTTTTTTTTCTGCTTGATCACAGGTCAAATAGAGTCCTTTTTAGGTCTCTTACTTAAATCTTCTCAGTGCATTCTCTTGTGAAGAAGAATTGTACAAACTTGCCATATATGTAAGGAAAAATTCATTATTATTTTTTTTAAAAAACCAAGTGTTTTCCATTTATGTAATGTGAAATCAAGATCCCTTGCTTTTAAATGGGACATTTATTTATTTATTTATTTATTTTTACCCTGCCTTTCTTCTCAAAAAGGATCCAAGGTGGCTTACATCTTTAAAGGACTATATTGAAAGCTGAGAACAGAAAGCATACAAATACTAATAAGGATCAAGCAAACACCACATTAAAAAAAATGGCAAACAAAAGCAATAGCAAAGCTGTAAGGTATAACAGACCATTAAAAAATCCCACTCAGGCAAGGAGACAAGGAGCTTGAGGGAAGGCTTGCCTGAAGAGAAAGGTCTTTGCTTGCTTGTAGAAAGACAGCAAAGCTGAGGCCAGCTTGGCCTTCTGTGGGAGGGAGTTCCAAAGTGCAGGAGCAGCAACAGAAAAGGTCCTTTCCCATGGCCCCAGTGTACATTACTAGATGTGGGAAGTAAGTTATAAGAAATGCATGGGACCGAAAAGCTCTAGCAAGAACAATTAACGTCAGTCTGGAACTACATAAATTCTTTAGAGAAGAAAAGAAGGCAGAGAGAAACACTGTGTAGCCATCCTTGTGAAATACTGATGTAACAGTCAACATCCCTTTAAAATTTTAAAAGAATATTTGAAAGAAAGAAGCTGGTCACATTTAAACATCACAAGAAATGTCATTCTACTAGCCAAAATTGAGGTTTACTTAGGTTTGTCCCCCTAATAATAATTAATAATAATAATTGCATGCCATAAAGTGAATTCTGACTTATGGCAACCCTTTTCAGTGTTTTCCAGGTAGAGAAAACTCCGAAGTGGTTTACCATTCCCTTCTTCTTTGGGGGGGGGGGGGTCCTCTGGGACAGTGCAGCTTGCCCAAGGCCACACAGACTGGCTCTACTGACAGGAGGCACAGTGGGAATCCCACTCTTCTGTCTGAGGAAGTAAACATGTCCACGAAGTCTCACATTAAAATATAGCAGTTAGTCTTTAACGTGCCACATTTTTCCCTTAATTTTTTTTTAAAATTCTTTTGTTTTTCCCTGAAGTGCTAGCACAGACTAACACAGCTAGCTCTTCTAAAAAGGGGTTGTGACTCAAAAAAAGTTTTGGAATCACTGTCAAGAGACAGTCGATAGGAAATGGTTAATGTGAAAAACCTAATTAAAATACCCCATCCCTCAGTTGTTGAGTTTCAAAATACTATTTCAGGAGCCAAAATACTTTAGAAAACATTGTCCAGCTGCTACAGTTGAAATCTTGAAATAGCAGTCTTGATATTTATGAGGGTAATAAGGATGAGATTCATCAAGCTTAAATATACAGCCAAGCAAATTAACAACAAAAAAAAAATAAATAGAGGAAATAAATGGTTTAAAACTGGCCATAGCCATCAAGGTTGGCATTTTTCCATTGCTATCTATTTCCATCGTTCAGTTGCTACTAATCTGATTAATGAATAAATTTATCTCATGCCAACCTCTTAAGATATACAGGTGTGGCTTGGATTTTAGATGCCTACGTGGTAAAACATAGGAGGGGGAACAAACGTTTTTCGAATATTTAGAAGTCAGTTGCAAATATCCTTGTTTTAGATTACTACTGTGCCACCTTCCGTGCTGCTCCAAGAGGGTAAAGGAAAAGCAAGGGGAGGGAGAAGTGACATTCGCCTTCCTTTCACCTTCCTCCACCTATGGACTTCTAGTATATATTCTAGTGAACTGGGTTGGTTCTTGCTTCCCAGCACACATGCAAGCCCTCCTTTTGTAAGCATAATTTTGGAACTGCAGAGCTGGAAGGGACTCTCTGGATCATCAAGTCCAGCCCCTCTCGAGGAGGTAAAGAGGGGGATGAAATTCCCATCCTCTGGCTCAGCAGCCAGAGACCTAAACCACCAATCTATCCAGCCAGCTTGGCACTTTGATCTCCGGTACATCACAGGAAGAATCTCTTGCTCCTGTAATGTTCTTCATTTTATGAAAAACATGTCATACATGTATGCTTTCTTTCTCTTAAACGTAGCTGAAATGTTGGTGGGCATCACAGAAGCAGAAATAGATAAGGTGAGAAATTCACGTCAGAACTAGGAGGAAAAGCGATAATGAAAATCACTTGTCTTCCACTGAAATTCTTGGCTGGTCAGGAGTTTTGTGCTTGTGCTAAGGATTGCCTGCCAGAGGAAACATTGCTAAGGCTGGTCTGGTGTAGTACATTGCTTAGGCTTTATGCTACCATCTTCCTAAATCAATCTTTGCTGTATTCCCTGGTGTGTTGCTGTTCCACAGCATTGCTTTTAAAGATTTCTTGCTTCACACTTCCGTACTTTCCCTCCTTACTATAAAGTTAATTCATAAAGATCTCCTTGGGTTTTTTCTTCCTTCCTTTCTTTCAAGGCCAGTGTCTTGTAAGCAATTTATGCTTCATCTTGTCCTGTCTCGTTGCTGCACTGCAACTGTGGTGACATATGATTCAGGGGATTGCCGCCAGTTCAGTCCCTCCAGACTCAATTCTGCAAATTAGCTAGTGCTTACAGTATGTCCAGCGCTGTATCGTTCTTCAGAAGATGTCTCTCTTTATTACAGTTCTTCCGCTGAGAGTATCCTTCCAGTGCTCTTCTTCTATGCTGCTGATAGTGTTTCCTCAAATAGCAATTCTTTTTTTGATCCCAGCTGTCTGACACAAGTCTGATGTTTTTCATTTCATTGTATCCAGCATACAGACTCTGATCATAAATAGAAGTGCTTACAATATTCTTGTATATTTCAGCCATTGTACTGCGTGAATAGTTTGCTGAATCATATCACAAAAGCCCGTTGAAACAGATTTTTTTTATGTCAGCTGTTTCAAATAGAAACTCCGGTAGATTATGTGAGAAGCTTTTCATTTTAAGACCATGAATAGTGGAAGGAGGCCAGAATGTTCTGTTTTTCTTGCCACTAAAGATCTTCACCAGGAAGAGCAACACTCATAGAATTTATTTGCTCTTTTATGCCAGCAAGCTCCAACATTCTCAGACTGAGGACTGATCTCGAATACAATTTATGAAATGAGAAAACCTTCTTCCAACAGTTTAGTGATGTAGATCTGTCTTGCTTCCTTTCTCCTCCATCTCTTTCCTCTACTTCCTTTCTCCTCCTTGTCACCTTGTCTGTTTCCTTGCCCATCTTTTTCTTTTTTCTTTTCCCTTAGAAATGACAGTCTAAGCAAAGCGAAACAGTGGTGACTCTACCGATGCAAGCTATGTTAGGTTAGTGCATAATATAACAACAGCAACAGCAACAGCAGCAACAACAAATATCTCACTTGTGGATGAAACATACCTCAGTGGTCCCCATCATCATTGGGGCTTTGGAAACAATATCAAGAAATATCACACAGTATTATAAGTAGTTGCAGATTTCAGAAATAATATCATCAGAGCTACAAAAAACTGCAATATTAGGAATAGCATATATACTACGTCGATATTTAACAGATATTTAGGTTTTTGGTTAAAACTTGTCTCTGTTATATAATGCCAGTCAATGTTTTTATAATTTTGATTGACTGTGCCTGGTATTTGATAGATAGATAGATAGATAGATAGATAGATAGATAGATAGATAGATAGATAGATAGATAGATAGATAGATAGAAAGAAAGAAAGAAAGAAAGAAAGAAAGAAAGAAAGAAAGAAAGAAAGAAAGAAAGAAAGAAAGAAAGAAAGAAAGAAAGAAAGAAAGAAAGAAATGCAAAACTGGAAGGGACCCTATGGATCATTGACTCCAGCCCTTGTCAAGAAGTCATAGTGGAACTCCCAACATCTGGCTCCACAGCCAGATATCTAAACCACTAAGCTATCCGGCATGCAGCTGTGGTTTTCGACTTAGAAATTGAAGACCCAGTTTTTTCAAACTAATATAACACAATTCTGTGGATGCTTATTTAGAAGTCAATCCCACTAGACTGAATCCAGGCTGTCGTCCCAGACAGAGTAGACCTTTTGAATAAATGGGATTTATTTATGTGTATATTTCGTTGAGACTGACAATTGAATTTAGACCATTGTGTTCAGTGAGGCTCACTTGTGATTGTGTTTAAGATTGCACTCTAAGAATTTTACCCCTTTTGAATTAAGCAGTTGAAAGGCCATACACTCACTTGATAATGCTCTTTTCATATAATGACACTTCATGGATTTAGCAGAATAATGTATTTCATAGATATCCTCTTTAAGGTGATCTGCATGGCAAGATACTGTGCTGGTTGTTATTTATTTGTTAGACTTCCAGCATGATAGACATGTTCTAGACCCCCATGCGGTGTTTTCAAATACAAGGTTGTTGCAAATAATGAAATCCTATATAGTCTTTGGTTGTTTTGGCAGAATTCTAACTCATACATGATGGTGTCCAAGGTGCTTATAATTTCACCTATATAAGCACTGAATAAGACAATATTCAGAATAAGGACGTGGTGGCGCTGCGGGTTAAACCGCAGAAGCCTCTGTGCTGCAGGGTCAGAAGACCAGCAGTTGTAAGATTGAATCCACGCTACGGAGTGAGCTCCCGTTGCTTTGTCCCAGCTCCTCGCCAACCTAGCAGTTCGAAAGCATGCAAATGCGAGTAGATAAATAGGCACCACCTCAGTGGGAAGGTAAACGGCATTCCGTGTCTAGTCGCGCTGGCCACGTGACAACGGAAACTGTCTTCGGACAAACACTGGCTCTACGGCTTGGAAACGGGGATGAGCACCGCCCCCTAGAGTCGGACACGACTGGACTAAATGTCAAGGGGAACCTTTACCTTTACCTAAGACAATTGAAGAATGGGAAATGCAAAGGAAACACAACATGCATGCTCAGTTACCAGTAACAGTGGTCATTTGTGTCCACGGTATTGCAGCTGAACTATGCACAATTACCACTGTCTATTTTACCATTGAGCTGAATGTGCTTCATTGACATTAGTTCCATTAATTTAGCACAAGTCTGGCATCCACAACTATGTTACTGAAAATATTTAAAAGTGTAAATTCTTAGCAGTGTGGCACTCATCTTGTGCACCTGGTTCTTAACTCTTTGATGAAAAGCAGAACACAGACATACAGTGAGTAACTGAATATTGAATAGCACTTCAAGTTCCTGGATACTGGAGGGCTGTAAAAAGTTATCTTTACATAAGTGAACAGTTGGCTTTAGTAAGACCACAAACTGGGCTTTCCCTAGTGAGAACTTTCTGGTGGCTCATGAGTATTACCTTGTTGATGTTGCAGGTGATAATTAATAGCCCAATAAATTTATGTGTGTGTATAGGTTATGTGTGTGCATGCACACTCATAGGCTTGTGTGTGCTCTGTCTCCCTCTCGCATATCCTAACTCATCCTATATATATATAAAAGAGGGATTGTGTTCTTAGATATGATTTAAAATTTCTTGGTGGCCCGTGACATCTTAAAATAATGTTCTGGAGGCACTGCTATATAGTGATGCTTCAGTTTTCTTTTTCATACTGTTTCACTTGAGATTTTCCCTGGAACTCCAGCCTGGAAACTGTGTATTTGTCTCTGAAATCCCTCTTGTCACTTTGCATTCCATCTTTTGAAGCTTTCTCTGACATGTAGGTTTGAGCAGAGCTTTTCCTTTTCAGAGAAATGCGATCATTTCCTCTGGCCCCTTAGTCTGTAGCTCCTTCTTGTTTTACCTTGGAACGTAGGCAAATGAGACATTCCTCCTGGTTTGAATTTAATTCTGCCTCAGTTAACAAGGTCCTGCAGCAGACAGTTGCCAAAAGTCACATAAGCTTCATTCTGTATAGCCTTTATGTGTATGTCTTTGAGCTCTGTAGGTTCACTCTGGGGGTGCCAGGCTGCTGCAAATGTTGGGATACTGCATAACATCTTAGGGAATTTTGCTGCCAGGTTCTTCACTGATTACAAGGCTGTAGGATGCCTTGTTGACCATTCATAACGTGTTACGATTCCTTTCTTCTGCCTCTTGACAGTTTGCACCTCTGGTTTATGATTGTGGTGGCTGTTGATTTTCCATGGAACGTACTGGCTGTACTCAGTGACAGGTTTAAATTAAAAACCTGGAGGAATTGTTGAATACAATTCTGTACAAATGAAATAAGTGTTTGTAAGAATCAGTGCTGTAGAAAGAAGTAAGGCTAGAATTTATACAGCTGAATTAATTCTAACAGCTGAGGAAGAAATCCCAGGATTGGATAACCATGGGATAAAGCTAGCAGACCTAGCACACACACTTTGTGGGTTGGGTTGATGGAGTGTTGCTGTACTGTAAAAACCCGTATCTTCGTGCTATATCTTGGGAGAAGAACTCTGGCTACTGGACTGAACACATGGTATATGACAGCTTAACTAATTTACAAGGATTTTGACTCTGATTTATGCATTGAACTCTGTTGAAACTACTGTGTATGACTTCGGACTGGAAACAAGGACTAAGCTGTACATATATGTATATATCCTGTAAATAATACAACTATTCTGCTATCAACACTACATTATTGCTTGGCGTCTTCATCTCTCAAGGAAGTTTTCTACTGGTTAGCGCCACCTGGTGTATCCTGGTAATACCGCACCTCTGTCAATGGTTATGGGCGCAGGTATGCGCCCAGGTAGCTACTAAAAAGATTGCTGGCCTGTGTGAATCTAGAAGGAGTGAGCCAAGAAGTGTACAAACAGCAGAAGTGAGTAAAAACAGCCTTGTCAACAGTCTGTGTAAATGGCAAGTGAAATGTTAATGTCAGGACTGAGTATTAAGAAGTTAAATGGAGAAAACTACTCCACTTGGCAGCAGAAAGTCCAGTTACTTCTCCAAAAAGAGTCATTGTGGGACATAGTTGAGAATCCACCAAGCGTATTAAATGAAAGAAAAAAGACACAGAATTCTAAAGCACTTGCAATAATTGGGTTGACTCTAGAAGATAGTCTCCTAATCCATCTTAGAGGCCAAACGTCTGCAAAACAGGCATGGGAGGATCTAAGGGGACTCTTTGTAAGAGTCAGCGTTGGAAGCCAAATCCAAATTGCAAGAAAACTATTTCGTACCAGATTACAAACTGGTGGGAATATGTTACAACATTTAGAAATAATGAAAACAATGCTCATGGACTTAAGAGAGAAAAATATAGTATTTACAGAGCTACAAGAAGCTTTCATAATTCTCTCTTCATTAGACAAAACATATGACCAATTTGTATCTAATTTAGAGGTTCTTCCCCAAGCAGAACTGACAGTATTGAATGTAACCAGTAGGCTTTTGGAGGAGGAACAGAAGAGGAAAGATAACTTGCATCTCCGTGACTCTAAACCCTCTAATCAAAAAAACAAGACGAAAGAAATTGAGGATGAGGAAGTCACAGCTGCAAATATTCAACCTGGGAGGCGATGTTTTGCCTGTGGTTCCAGACGACATCTGATAAAAAATTGTAAATTTAAGAAGAGAGAAAGAAAACAACCACGACATGATAATGATGCAACACACCTGACAGAGACTATTTATAACTCCAAACACCACAATGAAGAATGGATTGTTGACTCAGGGGCAACGACAAACATGTGTAAGGATAAAAAGCTGATATTCAATTTTCAGACAGTATTTAATCAGCAAGTATTTTTGGCTGATGGTATAAGCGCCAAAATTTTGGGCAAAGGTAAAGTAAAATTACCATGTTTAATAAAGCCAATTGATGTAATATATGTGCCAAAGTTAAAACATAACTTATTATCAGTTAGCTCATTAGCTAAACATGGCTTTACTAGCACATTCTATAAGAGTAAATGTGTAATTACTGGTGAAAATAATGAAAAGCTGACTTGCTATATTAGGAACAATCTATATAGGTTGAACAGTGCAAATGTAAATAATGTCTATGAAAATATTTGTCCACATAGGGATTGTATTCACTTGTGGCATTTGAAATTAGGGCATGTTAACTATAAAACTCTACGTAAGACTATAGAGAACTCAGTTGGAGTAAATTTAAAGCAGTGTGATAAGTACATAAACTGCCAAGCTTGTCAATTAGCTAAGAGTAAATGTGCTCCTACTAAGAAATATAGTAATATACAAGTTGACAATATTTTAGACCTTGTATCAATGGATTTAATAGGACCTAAACGTGCATCTTTAGGAGGAGCAAAGTACATTCTTTCAATCCAAGATCAGAAATCTAGATTCGGTTTCTGCTACTTGATGAAGGATAAAAGCTCAACACACATTGAATTTGAAAGGTGGTTGAAGTTTGTAGAAAGGAAAACAGGTAGAAGGGTTAAGCAGATACAAACAGATAATGGGACTGAATTTACAAATGCAAAGTTCCAGTCAATTTTAAGCAAGCATGGGATTACTCATAGGAAATCAGCTCCTTACACCCCAACACAAAATGCATTCATAGAAAGAAGGGGTCAAACACTGCAAAACATGGCTGAGGCAATGATAAGAGGCAGTAAACTTTCAGAACGATACTGGGGAGAGGCTATTCTTTGTGCCAACTTTTACTTAAATATACTTTGGCACAGTGGCATAAATAATATTCCATATACTATCTGGACAGGGAGGAAACCAAATTTAAAATTCCTGCATGTATTTGGGTCACCAGCATGGGTCCACATCCCTAAAGAAAATAGAAGGAAGGGAGATAAGAAAGCTAAGCTAATGTATTTTTTGGGTTACCAACAAAATAGAAGAGCATATAGATTTGGTTTACCCAACACAAACAAAGTAATCATTAGCAGCAGTGCCTCATTTAATGAGCATGCTTATTGGGACAAAATTAGTTTGCCTCCAGAAACCATCATACACGCACCAGAATTGCAGGAGAATGGGGAAGGTAGTAGTGATGATGAAGAAAACTCTCAACCAGAACAGGTAATCAAGAAAGAAGCAGAACCTGTTGAATCACAGCCAGATAAAGAAGTCCCATCTACCTCAGAGGAGAGGGAAACTCATGAGGAGGAGAAAGAATTGCCTAGGAGATCAGCCAGGGAGCATAGACCACCTGATAGATATCAACCAGAAAACTATTACTGTCTCAATGTAACAGAACCTGAAACATATGAAGATATTTGCAATATGCCAAAGATTGAGCAAGAAAAATGGAAAGAAGCATTAGAGAAGGAGTTAAATTCTCTAAAACAACTCAAGGTTTATGAGGAAATTCAGAAACCTGCTAACAGTAAAATAATTGGGTGCAGGTGGGTATTTAAGAAGAAAGTAGATGCTGATGGTAATTTAAGATACAGAGCAAGGCTAGTTGCTAAAGGATATTCTCAGACTTCTAATGATTACGACCAAGTATTTGCCCCAGCTTTAAGACCGGAAACCTTGAGATTTGTGTTAACATATGCAGCTAAGCACAAACTAGTTTCTAGACATGTAGATATAGAGACAGCTTACTTAAATGCCGATTTGCAACATACTATATATATGAAAATACCACCTAGCATTGAAGAAAAAGACAAATGTTGGCTACTGAAAAAGAGCTTATATGGATTGAGGCAAAGTGGGTATGAGTGGAATCAACATTTATCCAAAACTCTCAAAGGTAATGGATTTTTACAAGGAAAAGCAGATCCTTGTCTATTTATAAAAGGAGATGAACAAGCTATTATATTGATTTTTGTAGATGACATTGCTATATTTACAAAGAGTGAGAAATCTGCTAATGAAATAATTCAAATGCTGAAGAGAAATTATAAATTAAGAGACTTGGGAGAGATAAGCAACTACTTAGGAGTAGAAATAAAGAGATATGAAAAAGGATTCAAAATAGCTCAGAGAAATAAAATAATGAAGCTATTAAAGCAGTACAACATGGAAAATTCTAAAGGTGCTATCACTCCAATGAATGTAGAATTTGAAAAAGAAAATATTACAGGTCCTGATTGTGATATTGATTTGTATAGATCATTAATAGGTAGTCTGTTATACCTAAGTAGATGGTCAAGACCTGACATATCTATAGCAGTAAATTTACTATCAAGAAATGTGAGCAAGCCAAATGAAAAACATTGGCAAGCGGCTAAGAGAGTGTTGAGAAATTTAAAAGAGACGCAAAACAAACAATTATATTTAGAACCAAAGGGAGAATTGACCATAACTGCATACGCAGATGCAAATTATGGAAATGATATCATAACAAGAAGATCTACTTCAGGAATGACAGTTCATTTAGGTGAAAGTTTAGTAAACTGGAAAACAGCAAGACAAAAGTTCATATCGCTATCATCTGCTGAGTCAGAATATGCGGCACTATCAGAAATATGTACTGACCTTGTTTACTACAAACAATTAGCACAGGATCTAGGGATAGATTTACAAGATCCAATAGCAGTTAATGAAGATAACCAGGCAGTCATCCAGATGGCAACTTCTCCGAACATTAAAAACAGGTCAAAGCACATTGATATCCGATATCAAAATGTCAAACAAAGTATAGAAAATGGATTAATTAAACTGATTTATTGTGAAACTGAAAGGAATATTGCAGACTGTTTAACTAAGGTATTAGGACCTACTAAACATGAAAAAGCTTGTAACATGTTGGGATTAAAATGAAATGAATATTGAAAAACAATTTAAAAATGTATATGAATATAAACTAAATTGAATTCAACAATTAGAGGAGATTGACAGGTTTAAATTAAAAACCTGGAGGAATTGTTGAATACAATTCTGTACAAATGAAACAAGTGTTTGTAAGAATCAGTGCTGTAGAAAGAAGTAAGGCTAGAATTTATACAGCTGAATTAATTCTAACAGCTGAGGAAGAAATCCCAGGATTGGATAACCATGGGATAAAGCTAGCAGACCTAGCACACACACTTTGTGGGTTGGGTTGATGGAGTGTTGCTGTACTGTAAAAACCCGTATCTTCGTGCTATATCTTGGGAGAAGAACTCTGGCTACTGGACTGAACACATGGTATATGACAGCTTAACTAATTTACAAGGATTTTGACTCTGATTTATGCATTGAACTCTGTTGAAACTACTGTGTATGACTTCGGACTGGAAACAAGGACTAAGCTGTACATATATGTATATATCCTGTAAATAATACAACTATTCTGCTATCAACACTACATTATTGCTTGGCGTCTTCATCTCTCAAGGAAGTTTTCTACTGGTTAGCGCCACCTGGTGTATCCTGGTAATACCGCACCTCTGTCAATGGTTATGGGCGCAGGTATGCGCCCAGGTAGCTACTAAAAAGATTGCTGGCCTGTGTGAATCTAGAAGGAGTGAGCCAAGAAGTGTACAAACAGCAGAAGTGAGTAAAAACAGCCTTGTCAACAGTCTGTGTAAATGGCAAGTGAAATGTTAATGTCAGGACTGAGTATTAAGAAGTTAAATGGAGAAAACTACTCCACTTGGCAGCAGAAAGTCCAGTTACTTCTCCAAAAAGAGTCATTGTGGGACATAGTTGAGAATCCACCAAGCGTATTAAATGAAAGAAAAAAGACACAGAATTCTAAAGCACTTGCAATAATTGGGTTGACTCTAGAAGATAGTCTCCTAATCCATCTTAGAGGCCAAACGTCTGCAAAACAGGCATGGGAGGATCTAAGGGGACTCTTTGTAAGAGTCAGCGTTGGAAGCCAAATCCAAATTGCAAGAAAACTATTTCGTACCAGATTACAAACTGGTGGGAATATGTTACAACATTTAGAAATAATGAAAACAATGCTCATGGACTTAAGAGAGAAAAATATAGTATTTACAGAGCTACAAGAAGCTTTCATAATTCTCTCTTCATTAGACAAAACATATGACCAATTTGTATCTAATTTAGAGGTTCTTCCCCAAGCAGAACTGACAGTATTGAATGTAACCAGTAGGCTTTTGGAGGAGGAACAGAAGAGGAAAGATAACTTGCATCTCCGTGACTCTAAACCCTCTAATCAAAAAAAAAGACGAAAGAAATTGAGGATGAGGAAGTCACAGCTGCAAATATTCAACCTGGGAGGCGATGTTTTGCCTGTGGTTCCAGACGACATCTGATAAAAAATTGTAAATTTAAGAAGAGAGAAAGAAAACAACCACGACATGATAATGATGCAACACACCTGACAGAGACTATTTATAACTCCAAACACCACAATGAAGAATGGATTGTTGACTCAGGGGCAACGACAAACATGTGTAAGGATAAAAAGCTGATATTCAATTTTCAGACAGTATTTAATCAGCAAGTATTTTTGGCTGATGGTATAAGCGCCAAAATTTTGGGCAAAGGTAAAGTAAAATTACCATGTTTAATAAAGCCAATTGATGTAATATATGTGCCAAAGTTAAAACATAACTTATTATCAGTTAGCTCATTAGCTAAACATGGCTTTACTAGCACATTCTATAAGAGTAAATGTGTAATTACTGGTGAAAATAATGAAAAGCTGACTTGCTATATTAGGAACAATCTATATAGGTTGAACAGTGCAAATGTAAATAATGTCTATGAAAATATTTGTCCACATAGGGATTGTATTCACTTGTGGCATTTGAAATTAGGGCATGTTAACTATAAAACTCTACGTAAGACTATAGAGAACTCAGTTGGAGTAAATTTAAAGCAGTGTGATAAGTACATAAACTGCCAAGCTTGTCAATTAGCTAAGAGTAAATGTGCTCCTACTAAGAAATATAGTAATATACAAGTTGACAATATTTTAGACCTTGTATCAATGGATTTAATAGGACCTAAACGTGCATCTTTAGGAGGAGCAAAGTACATTCTTTCAATCCAAGATCAGAAATCTAGATTCGGTTTCTGCTACTTGATGAAGGATAAAAGCTCAACACACATTGAATTTGAAAGGTGGTTGAAGTTTGTAGAAAGGAAAACAGGTAGAAGGGTTAAGCAGATACAAACAGATAATGGGACTGAATTTACAAATGCAAAGTTCCAGTCAATTTTAAGCAAGCATGGGATTACTCATAGGAAATCAGCTCCTTACACCCCAACACAAAATGCATTCATAGAAAGAAGGGGTCAAACACTGCAAAACATGGCTGAGGCAATGATAAGAGGCAGTAAACTTTCAGAACGATACTGGGGAGAGGCTATTCTTTGTGCCAACTTTTACTTAAATATACTTTGGCACAGTGGCATAAATAATATTCCATATACTATCTGGACAGGGAGGAAACCAAATTTAAAATTCCTGCATGTATTTGGGTCACCAGCATGGGTCCACATCCCTAAAGAAAATAGAAGGAAGGGAGATAAGAAAGCTAAGCTAATGTATTTTTTGGGTTACCAACAAAATAGAAGAGCATATAGATTTGGTTTACCCAACACAAACAAAGTAATCATTAGCAGCAGTGCCTCATTTAATGAGCATGCTTATTGGGACAAAATTAGTTTGCCTCCAGAAACCATCATACACGCACCAGAATTGCAGGAGAATGGGGAAGGTAGTAGTGATGATGAAGAAAACTCTCAACCAGAACAGGTAATCAAGAAAGAAGCAGAACCTGTTGAATCACAGCCAGATAAAGAAGTCCCATCTACCTCAGAGGAGAGGGAAACTCATGAGGAGGAGAAAGAATTGCCTAGGAGATCAGCCAGGGAGCATAGACCACCTGATAGATATCAACCAGAAAACTATTACTGTCTCAATGTAACAGAACCTGAAACATATGAAGATATTTGCAATATGCCAAAGATTGAGCAAGAAAAATGGAAAGAAGCATTAGAGAAGGAGTTAAATTCTCTAAAACAACTCAAGGTTTATGAGGAAATTCAGAAACCTGCTAACAGTAAAATAATTGGGTGCAGGTGGGTATTTAAGAAGAAAGTAGATGCTGATGGTAATTTAAGATACAGAGCAAGGCTAGTTGCTAAAGGATATTCTCAGACTTCTAATGATTACGACCAAGTATTTGCCCCAGCTTTAAGACCGGAAACCTTGAGATTTGTGTTAACATATGCAGCTAAGCACAAACTAGTTTCTAGACATGTAGATATAGAGACAGCTTACTTAAATGCCGATTTGCAACATACTATATATATGAAAATACCACCTAGCATTGAAGAAAAAGACAAATGTTGGCTACTGAAAAAGAGCTTATATGGATTGAGGCAAAGTGGGTATGAGTGGAATCAACATTTATCCAAAACTCTCAAAGGTAATGGATTTTTACAAGGAAAAGCAGATCCTTGTCTATTTATAAAAGGAGATGAACAAGCTATTATATTGATTTTTGTAGATGACATTGCTATATTTACAAAGAGTGAGAAATCTGCTAATGAAATAATTCAAATGCTGAAGAGAAATTATAAATTAAGAGACTTGGGAGAGATAAGCAACTACTTAGGAGTAGAAATAAAGAGATATGAAAAAGGATTCAAAATAGCTCAGAGAAATAAAATAATGAAGCTATTAAAGCAGTACAACATGGAAAATTCTAAAGGTGCTATCACTCCAATGAATGTAGAATTTGAAAAAGAAAATATTACAGGTCCTGATTGTGATATTGATTTGTATAGATCATTAATAGGTAGTCTGTTATACCTAAGTAGATGGTCAAGACCTGACATATCTATAGCAGTAAATTTACTATCAAGAAATGTGAGCAAGCCAAATGAAAAACATTGGCAAGCGGCTAAGAGAGTGTTGAGAAATTTAAAAGAGACGCAAAACAAACAATTATATTTAGAACCAAAGGGAGAATTGACCATAACTGCATACGCAGATGCAAATTATGGAAATGATATCATAACAAGAAGATCTACTTCAGGAATGACAGTTCATTTAGGTGAAAGTTTAGTAAACTGGAAAACAGCAAGACAAAAGTTCATATCGCTATCATCTGCTGAGTCAGAATATGCGGCACTATCAGAAATATGTACTGACCTTGTTTACTACAAACAATTAGCACAGGATCTAGGGATAGATTTACAAGATCCAATAGCAGTTAATGAAGATAACCAGGCAGTCATCCAGATGGCAACTTCTCCGAACATTAAAAACAGGTCAAAGCACATTGATATCCGATATCAAAATGTCAAACAAAGTATAGAAAATGGATTAATTAAACTGATTTATTGTGAAACTGAAAGGAATATTGCAGACTGTTTAACTAAGGTATTAGGACCTACTAAACATGAAAAAGCTTGTAACATGTTGGGATTAAAATGAAATGAATATTGAAAAACAATTTAAAAATGTATATGAATATAAACTAAATTGAATTCAACAATTAGAGGAGATTGACAGGTTTAAATTAAAAACCTGGAGGAATTGTTGAATACAATTCTGTACAAATGAAACAAGTGTTTGTAAGAATCAGTGCTGTAGAAAGAAGTAAGGCTAGAATTTATACAGCTGAATTAATTCTAACAGCTGAGGAAGAAATCCCAGGATTGGATAACCATGGGATAAAGCTAGCAGACCTAGCACACACACTTTGTGGGTTGGGTTGATGGAGTGTTGCTGTACTGTAAAAACCCGTGTCTTTGTGCTATATCTTGGGAGAAGAACTCTGGCTACTGGACTGAACACATGGTATATGACAGCTTAACTAATTTACAAGGATTTTGACTCTGATTTATGCATTGAACTCTGTTGAAACTACTGTGTATGACTTCGGACTGGAAACAAGGACTAAGCTGTACATATATTTATATATCCTGTAAATAATACAACTATTCTGCTATCAACACTACATTATTGCTTGGCATCTTCATCTCTCAAGGAAGTTTTCTACTGGTTAGTGCCACCTGGTGTATCCTGGTAATACCGCACCTCTGTCACTCAGATAATTGTATAATTGTATAATGACTTAATAAATTGAGATTAAAATAAATAGAAAAATAAATCAATTACACAAGCATTACAACAAACATAACTTTCTGCTCTGAATCAAAAGTCCCCCACTCCTTTTGGAAGTTACCTGGTTTTGTTTTGTTTTTTTAAATGTACAGGTGCATAGACATCAGCATTGTGAAAAGAAAGCCTGTTTTTATTACATCCTAAAGTAAAATAACAGAAATTGGAAAATAGAAGCTGCTATATAAAGTAAAACAACAAAGCAAATAGGCAACAGCAACATTGAGACTCATAGAAGAGAGCAGTCCAACTTCTACAACCTAGTACTCATTCACAAACAAGATACTATATGCTGCTCAGAGTTTTCCCCTGGGAAACACATTCCAGGGTCAGATGTGTGCTGCTAAGAGCTAGTTCTGTCCTGAGGATGTGCTTGGACAACCACAGTTTTCACACTATAATTGGTACTGTACATTATCCACTTGGGAAAAGGCACAAGTGGAGACCTCAAGTTTGTGGAGGAGGTAGAACAGAGAAATAGAAGTGCAGTATCAGTGAATAATGGCCCTAATAAAAAGGTTGGAGGGAGGAATGCAGTAAGGGAAGAACAGTGATAAGTCACCTTCACAAACATGCCATCAAGCACACACTTCATATAGAACTATACAGGTGTGTGGCCAAATGTGAAAATAAACACAAAAATGTACAAAATACAAAACTATTTCCAAGTATGCAAAAGTGGTACAAGCAAAGAACCTTGTATAATTTTTTTTATAGAGCAAAGTTCATATATTATACATACAAAGGAACAAGGTGCATATCTGAAATAGTTAAGCACAGAAACCCAAAACAAAAGTATAAATGTTGCACCTACACATCTAGGTAATAGTGCATAATAAACAGAAATTCTGATACATGCAATACACAGGTATTTATACTCCCCAAAGATTGGTAATACACACTAAGGATAGAGGATACACCCTGCAGGCACCAGATAATGTCCTGCTCCATCAGCAGAATTCCTCATTCCTATGAGGCCCCGCACGAGTTCCTTTTGTGTCTCTCAGGAGCTAGCAGCCAATTTGTGCACTCTTTTTCTCCACTTCTAATTCTGGGATGGTTTCCCAGGGGACAACAGTCCTGGCTAGTAGCTCCAGTGTTTTGAATGTGTTTTAATTGTTTTAAAAGTATTTGTTGTACCTCCACTTAATGAGTGCTCAACGTGATTTATAATAAAACCGTAAACACAATAAAATTAAAATTTCACACAGAACATGACTAAACAGATCATAAGAGTAAACTGAGAAATTCTTCTAAAATCAAACATCAGGCCTGGAAACACACTGAACTACAAATGATGGTAACATCTATGTATCCCCCAGCCACTTGATCAAGTGACTATTAAGTTCCCTTTTCCTTTTTTCATTTCTTTTCTTGGACCCCGTTTTCTAGATTTGCTATATCAGCCTTTACTCTCTACTTACACCAGGTCTCTACAAGAAGTATTTATGTTCCTTAGCCAACTTTGTGCATGCTGCCTGTGGAGTACATAGGATAAAAGGAAATTAAATTGGTTTTCACAGTATAAAATTGTATTACAAAAAATTTCCAATAACACTTCTGTTGATCAACATGATGGAATGGCTTTCAAAGGAGTCGTTATGAACTGTTGAAATCTGTCAGCAAGACAAAAGAAAGAATTTTCATGACTTTTATTAAAGTGCTTATTACTGACAGCTCTGAAGGAGATTGCTTAGTATTAAGGGAGGGTTTTGACCTGTTTAATTGAAATTAATAACATGGTAGCACATCTGAGAATTTCTTATTTTTATCAGGGGAACTGTCCACATATAAGCCCCATTCAGACCATTCTAGCCCTTCTTTCACTCACCATGCCAGTAGAGGAACACCTAGCCCACTCCTATTCTTTTAGGTTTTTCCATGTTGCAAGAACTCTGGGAAACTGGTTTTTTTCTCATAAGAACAGGAACCTTTTCTTTGCAGAAATGTCACTTGGACAATGTGAAGGCGAAGAGGGGAGGGATAGGCAAAAGCAGGGTAAGTAATGCCTGAATTAGGATATGACACTGGGCCGTTGACAGACAACTTTTAAGGTGAAAAAGACATATTATTTGGTATTTGCAACAGAGTTCTACAAATACTCAGTGCAGAAAGACTCACCCCAAAATTTTAGAACGACACCCTTCTGGTTGAGACAGTGGGCCAAGAATGGTCATTTAAACAAATAACTAAAACTTCACAGTAGGTAAGTGAGAAAGAAGCTAAACAAATAAACATTGTTACAGTAGTCTCCTTCAGAAAAGATATGTTTTAAAAAATACATTGATAAATTAACATGTGGATTAATGAAATTCTTATAGAAGACATTGTGAGGCTCAATACATGTTTGCGAAATTACTTGTGAATTTGATTACTTGCCAGAGTGCTCGTGTGAACAATGTGGATAGAAAATGCAACATATTAATCACCAGACTTTTTGTGTTGGTTTTCATTGTTTTTAGAGACGGAATGGAGAAGATATTCCAGTGGCCCAGACGAAGAACATAAACCATAGGCGATTTGCTGCTACCTTTAAACTTCAGGAAGTGACAAAAACAGACCAAGATTTATACCGTTGTGTTACTCAGTCTGAGAGAGGATCTGGAGTTTCCAACTTTGCTCAGCTCATCGTTAGAGGTAAAGTTTCCCTTGACTGGTGTAAGATGGAATCTTGATTGTAGTTCTGGTACAATGTTCCATCATATAGTGTGAAGAAAGATATGAAGTTGTATTGAGTTCTGCATCAAAATGAAGCAAAATGTGAGAACCTCTCAGACATTTTTAAAAGTAGTAGAGTGTTTTCACTTCATGTTCTGTATATTCAACTATTCTGATTTTTTCTCTGAAATCTTAGTGGTATCAGTTTAAAGGCTGAATACTTGCTTACTGTTACATTTGAAAAGCAATATGTGGTAGTAATGTTTTCTTGTTTGTTTGGATAGCTACCAAATAAACCTCGTTAGTCAGAAACATAACCCTGGGGGATGAGCTACCCTGGTGTTAAAACTGTGCTGAAAATTAACTATAGTGACAGGTTCTGTATCTCACTGGCACTTTAAAGCTGACATCCTGCTACACAGATACAAAAGATGGTAATTTTAAAGGAAATTTTTGGGCCACTGATATGAATTGCCTTTAATAAGAGCTGGCATAGTATTGCCCATTGTCAAAGATGACCCAGGGGTAAGAGTTTATTAGTGCATTTCTTCCTAAACTGAAAGTGACAGAGTATGCTTAAGGTCTTTGTGTTGGCTGTTTGGAACAAATGGAAATTTCTGTGTAGAGTTCTTATGCTGAAGAGTATCGATCTATGTGTTCCCTCGGCCGCAGGAAGAAGAAAAAAAGATATGATGAAACACAATTTACTTTGTCATGTCTTGAATCTTGCTTCCATATCATTTTGAGTAATGAGAATATCTTCAGCTTGTAGAAGACAAACCTTGACAGTGCTGGTTATTAGTGAGTGGGAGATACATAAGAGCAGCTGCTGGTAAAAATATATTGAAGCTTGCAGTGTTCAGTTCCCATTGTGGGTTAGGTAGAAAGTATGCTTAAGGTGTATAGTTGAATGGCTATAATTGGTAAACCACCATGGCAGTAGAAACTAAGCAGTGCAGTATGTTAAAATGAGTAAATAATGCATTGTTGAAAGGAATGTGTGCTGGCAATATTTTTGTCTTTGTTACTGGAAAATCACAAGTTTCACACAAACAACAAGGAGTCTTGTGACACCTTAAGAGACTGCAAGTGTTATTTGGCATAAGCTTTCATAGATTGCCGCCCCCTTCATCAGATGTATAGTATCACAAGATACTTTCTCATTTTTGATGCACAAACTAAGATGGCTACCACCCTGCCTCCCGCATTTTGACAAAAGTGTCTGGAAACATAATGGATGAAGTTGCCTCAGTAAGTCTGACTGCTAATTTATCTGATTTAGGACTGTGCATACTGACCGTCAGAGGCCTTCCATATTTTCATATAGGAGACTGCCCAGCCCCATCTGGAGATGCCGGGGGTTGGACCTGCAAGCTCTTTCACACAAAGTAGGTGGCTCTACCTCTGTGTGAGGGACCTTGTTCAAACAATCAGTGGTCGAATTATTGGGCAAAATCCTATTGGTGTACTTACACCAGCGTAAACTGGATCTAAGTGCTGGAAATTGTAAATTTAACCAAGTTCAAAGCTTCCTATCTATCCCCTCAAGCTCTGAGCCTCCCTAGGGCTCCCTTTTGCCCTGGGGTAGCCTTTGAGAACCTTGGGACAGTAGGGACATCTTTAATACTCAAAAATCACCACTGGTGATGTCAGAAGCAGCACAGGACAATTAATAAATGGATCAGGTAATTTTTGTCCAATAAGAGTCAACATCAAAAGCATATGGGGCAGCTAACATGGAATCTTCCATAGTACATTTTGAGGGGCATAGAATACTATGTACCACCAGAATCCCCATTTTCTTAGGTTAACTTTGGTTCTGCCAACTTGGGTCCATAGCCTCTGGTAGTGCACTAAAAAGCCTTGATCTCTGTTGAGCCCTTTAAATGACTCATTGTCCCTTTATTATCTATATCCTCACCTGGTCATGTGGATATGTATAGGCATACTGGTCATGTGCCCAAGGAAGTAGACTTTGCCCACAAATGTTCATGCTGAAATAAAATTGCTAGTCCTGAAAGTGCTCCCATGTTTTGCTTTGCTTTACTTTGCTTTGCTACACTTTCCTAAAATACGAGTATTGAGACAGACTGACAGAGCTACATTTTGGGAAGCAAAGATTAGCTGTTTCAGTTCATTTTTCCTTTCAATTCCATAAGGTATTCAGTTTGCACGACAACCATTTACAACATCGGTGAACAACCGTCCTATTTTTGTTATATTGATTAACCGCTAACATGAGAGAAGAAACAGTGAATCAATTCACACTTGTTGAAAAATAGCCCTGACAATTGTTTTGTCTTTGGCAGAAAAGTGGTTAACTCATGAAAAAATGAGTCAGTTTCTGGGATTTTCCCTTTAGTGTCACTTTGTGAATGGTAATGAGCAGAAGAGGGTTTCCTGTAGACTACCTTGACTGCCGCCATTGGTGTTGTCAACGTTCAGGCTGCCCTTTGCTATGTAAAGCTTGGCATCCTTTTTTCTACCAGCAATGTGTATGTAATATTGTGCAGCAATATTGGATATTTCCTGCGTTTTTGTATCATGGGTACAGAAGCACAATATCCCACTTTTATAAACCAGAGATTTTTATAAAAAGAGTTGAATAATTACATACTCCTGCCATCTGGATGGTATTGTGTAACGAATATGAAAGCCCCTGTAAGGTTGTATCTGCTGCTTTTATTGTCAGAGAGTAAAGATGAGCACTTAAACTCCAAGGCTGTTTTCTTGAAGAGAAATAAACAGTTAATTGTAATAAAAATGAGATGTATGTTTGTGTTTATAATGCTCATAGCATATCATCAATGCTAACCAGAGCGGGTGACATTGGGGCATTTTACCCTTGGGTCCTACAAAGCAAAGGGCTTTGTGTATTAAGGGGCCCTGTTCTTGCCATGACACATTCCCCATCAGACCCCACCACATCCATGGGTTCTTCTAAAGGCCAGAAGTAGCATCCTCAATGTCATGCCAGGTCCATATATGCTTCAGAAGCCCTGTCTGTCTAAGTGTATATTATGTATTAGTCAGTCAAATACAAATTGAAAGCCACCATGTGGCAAAGACATCTGTTTTTGCGAGATGTCTTTGCCACATCAATGTGTTGTAAAGAAGGAAACTGCAGGTGCCCAGTTGGCTACTCATAGCCCTAATCTAGAGCAGTGGTTCCTAACCTAGTTCTTGGACTAAAACCCCTAGAAGCCTTCACCGCTAGCTATAATGGCCAGGATTTCTGGGAGTTGTAAGCCAAGAACATCAGGGTACCCAAGGTTGGAAAACACTGGTCTAGAGTCATATAAATTTTCTTGAAGTAATAAATGCAAACGTGGTTCAATTATTACACCATTGACATGTGGTGTGAAACAATTAAATATGCTTGTCCATCAGGAGACACTGTAAACTAACGAGGATCTGTATGTGCATAAGCTGTTTGTTTATTTGTGGAAAAATATTCCCCTTTGTTCAAAGAAGCGGATAGAATATAAAAACAATGATAAGTAGAACACAGTGTCAACAACGTAAGAGCAGAGATTGGAAACATTTGTTATTTGGGACTTGCAACTCTGAGAGATTGAGTCACAGCAATTCCAGCTAGTTTGGTCCTCCACCAGTGACCATGTTGACAGATGAATTCACATATTACTAGTCCAAAAAACTAACATACTGAAGCTGTGGTTAAAAGGAACAACCTATACGTGCACACCAGTGCTCAGTAGCCCTACTTTGTTCAAAAGAACTTTTTTCTACACTTTATTTATTTATTTATTTTATTTGTTATATTTATATCCCGCCCATCTAGTCATTCAACCACTCTGGGCGGCGTACATCAGAGAAATTAAACAATTAAAATAACATCAATATCCAAAATAAATAATCATTCAAGATGGGAAAAACAAAGAAAATAGATCAAATAGTGCCCAGAGGGAAGGCCTGCCTGAATAGCCATGTTTTTAATTGGCTTTTAAAAATACCCAGCGAGGGGGCCATACGGATCTCTAAAGGTAGATTATTCCATAACCGAGGAGCCACTGCCGAGAAGGCCCGGTTTCTTATTTTTTCCTTCCGGGCCTCTCTCGGCGTTAGGCTCCTCAGTCGCACCTCCTGACTAGATCGAATGATACGGGTAGATTTTGGTGGGAGAAGGCATTCCGTCAGATAACAAGGTCCTAAACCGTTTAGGGCTTTATATGTAATCATTAAAACTTTGAAATCAACGCGGAAGCGTACGGGCAGCCAGTGCAATGCGGCCAGAGTGGGAGAGATATGATGGTGTTTTCTCACCCCACTAAGTAGTCTGGCCGCCGCATTCTGCACCATTTGAAGCTTCTGCATCAGTCTCAAAGGTAGCCCCACGTAGAGCGCGTTACAGTGGTCTAATCTCGAGATTACAAGCGTATGCACTAAAGTGGTGAGCGCCCCAACATCAAGATAGGGACGCAGCTGGGCAATCCGCCGAAGGTGGAAATAGGCGGAGCGGACCACTGACGCCACCTGGGTTTCCGTGGTGAGCGCCGGGTCCAGATGTATCCCCAGGCTACGAACCTCACTCTTTGCGGTGAGAGTCACCCCCCCCCCAAATGAGAGGGAGTTTCCCAAACCTCTGATGGTGGGGCCACCCACCCTCAGTACCTCCGTCTTGTCCAGGTTCAGCCTCAACCCATTTTCCTCCAAGAACAGCCTCCAAGCAGCGCTGAAGGGACAGAACGGACAGAACGGCATCCACTGTAGTTGGAGAAAAGGAGATGTAGAGCTGTGTGTCATCAGCATACTGATGGCACGATGCCCCACATCCCCTGATGACCCCTCCCAGCGGCCTCATATAGATATTAAACAGCATTGGGGAGATGATCAAGCCCTGTCGGACCCCACAATTGAGGCTCCATGGGACCGAAACCCTCTCCCTAAGCTGTACTCTCTGAGGACGGTCCTCCAAGAAGGATTGGAGCCAAGCAAACACCAGCAAGTAAAGAAACAGGTTAATTAGTAGTAGAGAATGCTTGATCTTAACCAGAAGGCCAAGTGAAAGTCAGTGCTCCCTGTATCACCCTGCATGTTTGTGGGGAATCCAGTGCTAAATCATTCATAGACCTTACTATGGGTCAGGGTTTTGTATGTAGCAGAACTCTCTTGCTGCAATTTGTCAAAATTCAGCACTCCCGTAGCACACCATGTGTTCAAAAGTAAAGGAGAGTACATCACCTCTTACGGCCAGGAGGTATCAAGCCAAGAAAGCTCTTTCATGCATTGCCACTGATGGTGTAGCAGCAGATGTACTTACAGTACATCAGAGCAGGGACAGCACATGGACTAGGGTCTGTGTTGCCTCACCTCTCCCCCAATTTTTACGGGGTGTGTGTATCCCATTTTTTTCCATCACAAGCCAGTTTGGTATGGGTGGAGATCATTCTTCAGGTAGCAAGGTCTTAAGTTTTAGGAGTTTACAGGTGATCACCAGCACCCCAAACCGTCCTTGGAAACAAACTGGCATCTAGTGCAGCTGATGAGACATAGGGTATCTATGAGTATCTATGAAATGAGGAGGGGAAAATGTTTCAATCTGAACACAGATGATCTGGAGTTATCTGGCATAATCCAAATCTTCCAGGTCCTCATGGAATTTGTAACATTGTGTTACAAATACATAACACTGATTGTGTTAACACTGATCAGATTGTACATACTGGAAAAGCAATTGCTCTATGCTTAAAATGTACTAAGACAAAACTGAGAACGGAACTGTTTGATTTTTTTACTGTCCTCAGATTTTGATTCCATTTTAAATTTGGACTCTAGTCTCTTTCCCATCATTAGACTTGTTTACAAAGACTTGCTTGGGTAGGGAAGAGGAAATCAGATTATTTTGTTGTAGTCGATGCATTTGGGATGCTTTCATAATATTAAGTTAAAAGATTCTTATCTGCCTCTCGTTGAGAGCTCTCAAATTAAAAATCAACTTGGTTTCATGTCTCTGTAACATTGTGCCGGATTGTTAAGAACTGGTTTGATGACTGGATCCACTGGAAGATGCATGGTAATGATCAAAAGGGAAGCAGTTTGGAATTCATCCTGGATGTTAGGAAATGCAAGGTGTCGGTGAAGCCATATATTACAGAGAATTTGAATTGGAAACAGAATCCCAACCTGCCACTTGGGGCATTTTGATCATTTTGATTTATGAAACTTTTATAGCAGCATTCAGATGAAGCTGAATTACTATATGCAGTCCCGGGTGGTTTATGGTCTACAGAGGTTTTCAAACAATGATAAATCAGGGTTAATGATAATTTGCCCCTTTTAGGTGCATAGGATGTATATACCTTTAATGCATACATTCAAGCATTTAACAGTGTCAAATTGAGTTACTAATAACTTGAACAATATGAAATGCTGCAGATTATTTATTTGTGTATTTCCTTTAAATAAAGTTTTCCTGTATGCACAGTATATTTAAAATGTTGTATATGGGAGCGCACATGTAAAATATAGATCCATAACAGATACCCTTCTAACAAGGTCGTATAAAGAAGGAAAGTGATTTTTTAAAACACTAAAATCTGAATTCTGTATAGCACTGATAGTTTTGATAATCTCTCTTCACCATAGAGGGGCTGTCCAACTCCTGAACACAGCAATAAAAAGAAATCAATTACTATTAGAGTGGCACAGTTGGTTAGAGGCATTATGGGGTTCACACTTGGTTTTGCAGCAGGGAGATGATACTTTGCTGCAAATCAGGCATGATGCGAAAGATGGATGAGACAGGGTTCAAGGAGCAGTAACGTGAGGGTCCAGTGCTATCATTCCGAGCTGTCTCAGCAACATGATGGATGGTTTGGTGGCAAGAAGCAATAATACTGAATGATGAAAGATTCATCTCCAGAAACTTAGCTGCTGCACAAACTACCTGCTAGTGTTTTAACAGTAGGGTGTTTCCTGGTTTGTTATGAGGACCCAAATTACTGTACTTAAGCAAGCCAGCCAGGATGTTCAGTTAGGAACCTGAGGTTTTCTAGCAGCTGATAAGGAAGAAGGTTGTACATCAAATATTCCTGCTCATTGTAAATGTAATTGCCTCATATTTATGCATAGTACTTGTTGATGGGATCTTGTAAGCTTATGCTAATATGGTAGGTAATTTGTTACCTCTCGAAATCACTCTGTGTGCCTTCTGGTCATTATCATGAAACATGATAAACGATCTAGCCTGGAAGGTGTAAATGAAAATGAAATGGATAATTGGAAGCTATGTCTAAAATGTGGCTAGAATAGTTTTCATTATTATTGTAATTATTTTTTTCTTTCTAGTTTGAACTAAGGTGATCGGTTATGTATCCATGGCCCTTAATAATCTTGGCTTCTCTATTGTTTGAGAATAATTTTTAAAAAGATGGCACATATTTCATCCAGGATAGTTCACCTAAGTCCTTCTCAAACAGTTTGAAATATTTGATGATTTAATAATTCACAGGGAGGGGCTAGAGGCCATAACACTTTACAGAACAGTGTATGTTTGAGTTCTCTGATGTACTTTCTATATTTCTGCATTCAGTGATACTCATATCATACATCAGTTGGGATAATGAAGACACACGGCCATTTGGCTATGAATGTTGTTAAGAGATGAACAATAGGCCCTACAATGTAACCTTGGTTTCAAATGTTGTGCTCATATTATAATATAGCAGTTAGTCTTTAAGGTGCCACAGTATTTTCGTCTTCTTTTATTTTTTATTTTTATTCTGTTTTTGGCCTGATATGCTAACAGACTAACACAGCTACCTCTTCTAAATATACACTTTGTTGCACACTAGTACATATTGTTACAGCTGATCATTTGAGCTAAAATAAATGGGAACAGAAATTCAGGAGATAACTATCTGGAGCACCTTGGAAACTGATTTGATGCAACATAGTGTAATTGTTTACAGTTGGTACATTCAAAGCCCAAACAGTTGTGATGAAAAAGGAGGAGGAGCAGGAGACAGGAAAAGAAGGAGAACAACAATAATAACAATAGCAGCTATAGCTATATGTGGTACTGCTGGCAGTGTACAGTCTCATAGTCATAGTGGGATACTATGGCACAGTGTGCTGCTGTTGCTTAACTATGATTGATGGTTGGCTGGCATTGCAGCTGGTGCCAGCCCATATAGAATGGTCATGAATTGTTTGTAGCTTACTATTTGTGTAGTTGCTAATGCTACTTCCTAAAACAAAGCAAAAATTTTAAATCTATGTTTCTGCAATTGCCGTGCTGTTCTTTCTGGGAAGTGTTATCCAAAAACACTATTCTGTACAGCTCTACTTCTGATTAGTGATGTGCATGAACTGCCGCAACAGTGGTTCGTGCCGGTTCATTTTTCAGCCAAACAGGTGTTCAGCACTTCCAAGTCTCACCTCCTCCAGTGGGTGCCCACCCAGAGGCAGGGACCCAGCTTCCCTGCCCTACCTCCTCTGGACTCTGCCTGTGAGTGGGTGCTCACAGGGAAGGAGAAGGCAGGGCCGGGAAGTGCTGAAAACTTACTTGTTCAGCTGAAAAAAAAACAACTCAGCACAAACCATCAAACTGGTGGTTCGTGCCCATCTCTAGCTGATGTATCAATACTTATATATAATCTATTGGATATATTACTCAGTTTAAAGGAAGGGTCAACTTTTGTTAATTGTGTGATCCTGTCCCATTTTCTGTGCAGGTGGTGGGGTAGGTGGGAGTCATTAGTAATCCAACCACAGAATTTTGCATTCTTACTAGTGGGAAATCCATTTATTCTGACTTGGAGTTTCCTACAGAGATATCTTACATCACAGATAAAGATCCTTTGTCCTGCCAGTTGTTTTCTAGTTTCAAGACACATATATAAACACATATTTATCATATATGCATGTGAGGAAATCCCTAGTACTGCGGTGTTACACAGGTATACAGACCATTAAGCACTTGGGATTTTTGATGTATGAAACTGTTCAAAGAAATATATGATAATAATTTATTGATTCCGGGGGGGGGGGGGGACTAACCTTTTAAAAAAAGGACATGTGTCATCACAATAAGACTAGATTTTGGTAAGACTACCAACAGCTTGGGATAATCACATTTTGACAAATGCAATGTAAATGACAGCTGAATTAGTATATTAGTGTGATTCCCAGTACGGTGCAGTGAATAGAGTGATGGAGTAGGACTCTGGAGAACAGCATTCAAATCCCCACTTGTCCATGGAAGCTCACTGGGGGAGTGGAACTGGTAAAACCATTCTTTCAATATCTCACTTGCCTTGAAAGCCCTATTAGGATCACTATGAGTTCTAACTTGACAAGCACAGAAAACACTATAATACCAAAGAGTTGTTAAAGGCTTAAAGGACTGGTGAGTTTTATTAGGCAAAAGGTTTGTGGACTATAGTCTGCTTCATCAAATGCAAATGAACAGCTGTCCACAAAACCGTCTGATAAATAAAACATTTTAGGTCAGGATGGATTCCCTGCTGTGCCTCCTTGACAGGGGCTGGACTTGATGATCCATAGGGTCAGCTCTAAGATGATGATGATGTTCTTCTTGTGTCATTAGGATCACACAACTTCCATTGTGCAAGTGTCATAGAGTCATAGAGTTGGAAGAGACCACTGAGGCCATCCAGTCCAAGCCCCCGCCATGCGGGAACATCCATCAAAGCACTCCCAACAGATGGCCATCCAGCCTCTGCTTAAAAACCTCCAAAGAAGGAGACTCCACCACCCTTCGAGGCAGCCTATTCCACTGCCCGACAGCTCTGACCGTCAGGAAGTTCTTCCTAATGTTCAGATGGAATCTCTTTTCCTGTAGTTTGAAACCATTGCTCCGTGTCCTAGTCTTACTTTGTTGGGCCTAGTGGAAAATAAGTTTGTGCCGAGTCTTATTTTTTCTCTGCATGCACTAAAGTGTGATCCCTAACACTCCAGAACAGGATTGCACAGTGGAGATTGTTGAGTGGTGGTGCTTGTTGTGCAGTTTCTTGCTGAATGGTATGATCCAGCACAACTTCACAAGCAGAGATTTACACTATACAAACATTACATAGGATCATGGCCATAGTTTTTAAATATCACAACACTCACAGTTGGGTTTCTTGTGGCTGACTAACATGACTTCTTCCCACAGTATTGTATCGAATGTGTTGTCAAAGCTAACAAGAAACAAACAATTTCAGGTATATTTAGAGAACAGAAAGTAGATATTAGGGTGAAACATATGAATCGAAGTATATTTTAAAAAAATTAAAAGGGATTCAGGTGCAATGAACATGAATAAATTCTGTTTTCTAACTTCTGCTGACAGTGCTTCTACTAAAGCAGTGTTCCTTTTTTATTTAAGGGCAGACTGTAAAACGATTGCAGTGGTGTTTCAAATTGAGGTGAATAAAATGCCACAGTGATACACAGGCTGTGAAATTCAGTATGCAGGAGTTAGCAGTTTCCGCTGTGAAATCATTCTTCGTATTTCAGCGCTCCAGTCAGGAGACACTGAGTTACTAAGATTAAACACCCCTAGCTGTACAACTGTGTATGTTTTTTGTATATTATACATAAAGTTGATACATTACGAGAATGCTTCCATGCCAGAACTATGACTTAGTTGAATTCAGGTATATAGTCATAATTCTTAAAAGGACTCTAATCTTAGGTTACTGCAGAGGCATAAGGAAGTCCCCAGTGCTGGAATCCCAGTATGCCACCAGGCTCCCTGGCACTGCTGCAGAGTGCGGTTTCTGTTGAGACATCTGTCAAATTTGCTGTCAAAACTGCAAACTTGACGAATAAGCTTAACATGCCTTGTTAAGCTTGGAAGAGTAAGAGAAACATTTTCTTGACAACAAAACAAAGTCCTTGTTCTGTACCAGGGTGTAGGGTGTGGTGGTTATAAAGTTCCCATTGCAGGTGGTGTGCTGATTTGGGAATTATCTGATATAATTTGGGATGGGATAAAAGTCACAGGCAAAAAACTGTCATTGTTCTAATACTCCATTTTGTCTGTGGGCATTTTGAAAGTGATTTTGTGGCTTTAAAATTGGCAGATTGGTTACCGATTAACCAAAATTCATACATGTTGTAAGGGCCCAGTCATTTACAACAACAAGAAGAAAAACCTGATATGAAATATTGGGATTTACTGAGTTATTGCAAGCTTGTTAATGACACTCGTAGGTTATTAGGAAGGAAATAGAATGCTAAAATATGAAGATTTTTTCCCAGTTTCTTCCCAAAGAAAATATTGGAGTCTAACATTAAGTTTTCATGATGTTTATATGTACATACCAAGTGTAGTGTAGATACACAGTGTGGTGTAGTGAATACAGTGAAGGACTGGGACTCAGGAGGCCTGGATTCAAATCCCCACTTAGCCATGGAAGCTCTCTGGGGAAGTGGAACTGGTAAAACCACACCTTAAATATCTGGCTTACATTGAAAGCCCTATTAGGGCCCCTATAAGTCATTTCCGACTTGTTGGCACGTAACATATGTAGCAAAAGACTGTAAAATGGTTGGCTTGATATAACCTGATTCCCATCTAGCCCAAATAAAAAGGGCATTTGGGAATAGATGAGCCAGGGAACCTGCCTGTCCTCCTGAGCCTCTTACCTCAACTGTTTCCTACATTTAGGGTTAGACTGATATTCTCAAAGTCTGTCTATCAGGCTTCCTTCTTTTCCTAACTGTCTAAAGAATGGATATGCTAGTATTCCTCTCCTGTGTGCCTTCTAAAGGCACTCGTATATCTGGTTGGAACTGGAATTTAGGTTTTTATCTCTTGAATGTAACTTTCTTCATGAAGGTTAGGTGTTTATTTTTAACTGTGTCTCCCTACCTCTCCGTGGGACTCACAGCCCACCAATCCACACAGCATTTACCTTGCTACTGATAAAAACCTCAATAGTTTTTTTTCTTTCTCTCATCTTGTGAACATTCCAAACAAATATAAATCCCAGCCTATATTTGTCCCCTGCCTTGTTTTTTTTTAAAGCAAAAAAGTTTCAGATTATTTGCAGTTTAAAAGTTATTTTAAAATTATAACGGGAGAATATTTGGTAGCTCTACTTATAGAATAACGATGAAAACTATTAATAGGAAAGTTAATTAGGTAACATCTGAAAAGTTTATCTGGTATATTGGGATTGCATGGTTCAGTTATCATTTAGTGTACTTTTGGGATTCTTGCTTGCACCACACCTCCAGCTCTAATAGAGTATTGTGTTATGAAGAATATTAATAATGCTGCGGAACAATTACTGGTTCATTTAATGACTTATTAAAATTCATGCATAATTTAATGAAACATGAACAGACTTAATAAACGTCTCGATGTCTTGAAGAGTCTGGAAACAAAATGTAAGTGCAGCTGTAATATGCTTTGTTTCCAACCTAAGAAAAATAAAACCTGTTGTGATATAATAGGCTTATACTGTACATGCTTACCTTTATCCATAGAAATCATGCTGTTAGTCAAAGTATGTACTTTTGAAACATAGCTTACAGTCCCTAGGGCTTAGAAAACACAGACATCTCGATCTGTTAAAGGAAGATGAGTAGCCGTGCACAATTATGTGCCACAGGGTGGGGTGTTAGTGGAAGGAAAGAAGTGATTTCGATCTAAGTTTGCTATCGATATATCAAAACTTACACCAGCATCTGATCAACACAGATGTCACTTTTAATTTTAAATTCATTTTAAAATAAAATTTCATGTTAGAAAATGAGTCCCAGACATGATGTGCTGTACAGTTAATTGTTTACTCTTGACATGACTGACCTCCGTCTGCACAATTTTGACATTTAACAATTTGATTTCACAGCAAATGAACCATCACCATTAATGCTGACTTCATGATTAGAATTAGATTCAGTTGGAGAGCCAAATTAGCTTCAAATTTAGTTTGTGTGTCTGGGGGAAGAGGAGGAGGCTATGAAAAATCTGTTCATTGGTTTTGACCTTATGTACCATAGGGCTTGCCTATATCGCTAGAATCGCATTACCCAAAAGAGGTGATTATGATATTTCTCTGAGGAGTAGAGCTGGTGCCCCAAATGGCATCTCCCTATCACTGAAATTTGTATATGTATTACTGGAAGCCAGCCAGGTAATTTTGGCACAAGAGACAGAAAATTTTACAAATAACTCACCCATCCCAGCCAGTAATATATGAAAATTAATTAAATAGTGAAAAACATGCCGCTTTGCTGTGACAACCAAAATCTGCTATGTGAGTCGTTGCATGGTTCTGCCTAAAGGTAGAGACAGAAGAGAAGGAGACAGGTACCCACAACACTTGTTTAATTTGAAACAACTACCATATTTGTTACAGGAAATTCAGTTCTAGATCCAAAATTCTACTAGCAGAGCTTTCAACCCACCCACCCCTTTTCTGTTCTGCAATTCTTCATGCTATCCAAAAATTAGTTTTAGAAGGTTTCCCAGACAATTGTGGAGACATGGGAGGGCTGCGATGGCAGGAGGATCACCTTCTACCAGGTTCTGCCAAATTCTACCATTCTACCAGCAAAGCCCCCCATTTGTTTCTATCTTCTTTTTGTGTTGTGTGGCCATTTTGGGGGAGAAGCCATTATTGCAGCACCAGCTTTACCTTAGAAAGGATTGTGTTTTTAATCATTTTTAGACTTTCAGGGCTAATTCATCTTCTCCTTGTTTGGAGTTTACTGATGAACAGTTTCTTATCTGATCTTCAGTTCATCATCTTGTGTCTAAGGGGAGGAACATCTCTCTCATTCTTCATCATAAGTAGCATGGTTTTGTAGGTTTAAAGGAAAGGAAACATGGGAGGTTTTCAGTAACAAAGCTACCCATACTTAACAAGGACTAGGGGCTAATAAATAAACTGGCCATCAATAAAAAGCCATACAAGCAAGAAACAACAAGCTCTGAAAGGGCAGAGCCACTGGGTGGACTTGTACTCGACCGTTGCTGAACAGACTTTGTTTCTGAAAGTGAAACCATATTTTCATCTCATTATTTAGTATCCTTCGACATAAGCCTTACTGAGAACACAAGTGTGTGGAAATTTAAATCTCCTTTACAAAACACAATCTAAATCCCTCCCACCCCTGTATAGAGCACATCAGTGAAACGCCCCATAGATCTCACAAGGACAAGAATGGCTGGACGGTGCAGTAGTATATTGGGTATGCGCCAGTGTCTCAGCTAGCATTAAAGGATTCAAGCATAAAAGGAGTCAAGAGTGATGGATTGTTGTTTTTTCAAGGGCATAACTCACTGTTAGTGTTGCCAAAGCTCAGAGCACTGTCTAGAGTCACAGGGAATTGTGATGCCTCCCCTGACCCCCAGGTGGAGTGACAAATTCAATGGCAAGTGGAAATGGAAGAGGAAAATATGTGATTTTATTGTGTGTAGTACCTGGAACTACAGACTCTAAACTAGCACCTGGGTTCACTGGCTCACCATGATGATGTTTCTGTGTGTGTTGCACACATTGTAATTGTTTAGGAGATAGTGCAGAAAACCCATGTCATGCATCTTACATTGATTTCCCACATAGACTTTCCCACATATTCTTTTGCACCTGTTATAATAGGTCTCACCCCTTGATATCGCAGGTTTTACTCATGAACTCTCAGGGAATGAGAAGCTGCTTGCTAACCTCATGGTGCAGTGGTTAAACTGCATTACTGCAGCCAAAACAGCTCATGACCCGGGTTCAATCCCAGGTAGCCAATTTGAGGTAGCCTTCCATCCTTCTGAGGTTGGTAAATTGAGTACCCAGCTTGCTGGAGGTGGGGCAATGAATAGTCTGCATAATTAAATTGTAAACTGCCTAGTGAGTGCTTTAAGCACCGTGGGGTGGTATATAAGCAGCACACTCTGCTTTGCTTTGACCTGAAAAGGCTCAGCTCTGTTCAGGCTTCATCCTGTAAGCATGCAGGGATGAAATGGGTTGGGTGGGGGTGGCCTATGTAAATCCTGCCCTCCATGTCCCATCCCCACCTGGAAGTCCTGCAGACAGAGTGTACTGTTCAGCAGAAAAGATTATATAGCTTCTGTAATGCACTTGCACTGTTTCTGTGTTTCACAGCCCTTTGCTATCAGGGTTGACATCCCTGGAAATGCTTTAAGCACGTCCAGATGAACATGCTTACAGCACCTATGCACACCTTTAAGCTGAGCAGGTAAATGTCTGCAGGACTTTCAGATGGAGTCAAAATGTGGAGGTGCCTTTTCACATCACCACCACATATTCAGGCTGGATACTTGAACAGAGTTCCACTCACTGCTGATTAAAGTTAAATGTTACTGGTTTTAATCTAGTTGAGCTCTTCTCCTGCAGGATAGTCAACCACTGTTGCAGTATTTTCTCTAGGCATCTCATAGTGTTGGAAAAGGCCTGAGGACTCTTAGAATCAGGGGACTATAAGGCCATTAGGTCCACTCCCCTGTTCTCTCTCTGTGGGGGGGGGGGGAGAGGGAGAGAGAGAGAATATTTGGTACCTGTCCACCTAAATTAACAAATGTGTCCTAGGACACTTATTGTTCAGTGATTCTGTGTGCACAGTTTAGATGTGACACAAACTTCTTTCCTTCAGTGGAATGGAAAAATGTTTTTGTAAAAGATATGATATTAAAAGATTTTAAAATATCTCTTCCATAATAAGTAAGGAAAGTGCTTTCCGACAATATTGTGGTAGAAGTTAATAACTGAGGGCACCTGGGGCTCTGGGGGCTTCTTAGACACAAACGAGTTTCTTTGTGAAGCCATAAGGTTTGTTTATAATTGTCATTAGCTGAAAGTGCACGCACTGTGCAAGCTGTGGTCAGGAAGTGGCGAGGTGTGGAAGTCCTTTGAGAAATTCTAATTTACAGAAAACTAAGGACTTATGATTTTAGACATCGCTTTGCAACCTGGCTGAATACTACTAGGAGTAATTTTCAATAGTTGAGTATGCAAACTACTTACATTCACTACCTAATGTTTCAAGGATTTTTTTCCCCTCCAAGAAGTAGGATTTGTGGAGGATATTTTAACTGATTTTAGTTTTCCTTTGTCTTAGTCAACATTTTTCTCTTTGCCAATCCAGATTTTGGAGTTGCTGTGTTACATTGTTTCTGATTGTGAAATCCCTGTGGGTCTGAACTTAGTATTGTTGCTTCATTAAGTGAAACAAATTAGCTGAAATATGAGCCATCTGGAATGAAAACAAAGCCCCCATGTTTTGTAGTGAGTTCATTTTATTATAGAAAGTATATGTTGATTTTAATTGCTTCCTAAAACAAATCACTTGCTGGCAATGCTGCTTTTCGGCAGAAATTCCATTATTATATTTTATCCTCTTTCAACCCCCTAGTGCTAAATTCAGTTTTGCAGAATTATTAAAAGATGTTTCGTCATCTTTTATTGTATTATCAGCTGATATTTGCTGTAAGTTATGTGTTTACATATCTGTATCTGATGTTGCTCTTGTATAATCTTTAAGGCTGTGACATATGCCTAAATCCATATTCTATGTACTAGCTGAATTACTTTTAATATTCTGTTTTTCAGAACCCCCTCGGCCAATAGCACCCCCACAGCTACTTGGAGTTGGGCCAACATACTTGTTGATTCAGTTGAATGCTAATTCTATTATTGGAGATGGGCCCATTATTCTGAAAGAAGTGGAGTATCATATGACGACTGGGACCTGGACAGAAACCCATGCTGTAAATGCACCGACATACAAGCTGTGGCATTTGGACCCAGACACAGAGTATGAGATTCGCGTTCTTCTAACCAGACCTGGAGAAGGTGGCACTGGTCAGCCGGGCCCTCCCCTTATCACCCGAACCAAATGTGCAGGTATTGTTTGCTGTTCTGGGTGTTATTCTGTGTGCACCATGATGGAGGAAAGCAACTATGTTATTCTAGAATGTTCTTCCATTCCTGTAGTCCATATATATCACCATCCTTGGCTTTATAATTTAATTTACCAGCTTAAAAGTCAAATATTTGTTACTTGACAAATGGCAGGGGATGCTTTCGTTAGTCACAGGAGAAGTAAATGTCTCCTAAATTTGTGCAGAATCATGGTTGAAAGTATAAAATGCAAACGAAGAAGTCAATAATTTAAATCAAAGCTCGCCATCGACTTGCTAAGTGGGCTTAGCAAGACACTAGTACACTCCTGCCCTTCATTCTACTTTGCGGAGATAATACTGGCCCCATCTTTGCTGTCCTTCCACAAGCAGATACTTCAGGCAGCTTTCATTTAAATGACTGGTTGACCCAGGGGATTTTTTTTAAAAAGGGATTAGGATATTCTGTTGTTTTATTTGTGCTTTTAATATTGTTCTTATTTTTGAGTTTTAATATGATCTGTGTTTAATTCTTTTTAAATATTACAATAATTTAATATTTTAACTTTTAATCTTTGCTTCTTTTAGTCTGTAAGCTGCCTTGGATCCTTTAAGAGAATAAATCAAATAATCATCATGTGCTGTCAAGTCAATTCTGACTTATGGCAACCCTTTTCAGGGTCTTCTTGGTAAAGAACACTCTTTAGAAGTGGTTTACCATTCCCTTCCTCTCGGGGCTCCCTGGGATTGTGCAGCTTGCCCAAGATCACATAGGCTGGCACTGTGGGGAATTGAACTACCAGTCTCTAGTTTCACAGCCAGACACCTAAACCACTGAGCTATCCAGCCAGCTCCTTTAGGAGAAATTATAGAAATTATATTATAATTAGTTAGTTAGTTAGTTAATTGTTCTTTATGAAATCTTTTAAAGATTTCACTGAATTGCCTTGTAAACACTTGAAATCAACACAAAAGACATGGCATATACTGTATAGTAATAGTGGCTTGTATCTAGAGAAGTTTTAGTTCAATGTGACTTCCCTGCATCTGACTGTGGTATATTCCCCCCAAAAAGCATATTTCCAGGATTGGAGTTGGGGAGACAAATACACACCCCATGGCTTGGGTTGTAGCACAAAGGGCATGATGAGGTGGCAGAAAATGTAGAAACCAGGGAGGCTGTTGTTGTGTATATGAGACTGCTTTCTGTTCATGGAGCAAGCTCTTTGGATCCTAGCCAACATAAATTAAAATGCGGTTTTAAATGTCCTTTCCAGCAGGAAAAAAATGTATAGAAGAGATATTTTATGTTTAAATTTTTAAAAATGTAAAAGACCTTCAGACATAGGCATTCATTCTCAAGAGTGTTTCTTTGCTAAACTATCCTGTTGTTTCTTTGTTACCTCTAGATGTTGATGGAATCATGAAAAGCATGTTTTTCAGGTTAGGTTCCCTGTGGTATGTAAAGCAATGCCATACCTTCCAGCAACACAAGAATAATGTGAAAAAGACTCAGATCTTGTAGAACCCCCTATAGGAGTTCCTCCCTGCACAGACATCAGTCCTGGAAAAACTGTATGGATTCAAGAGTGTGGAGAAGCTGCTGAACTCTTAAGAGTAGGCTTCTTTACCAGACCTCTGATACAGCCTAAGGACCCAGTGTCAGAGTAGTCTACAAACGGAATAGTAGTGATTCGATACATGCTTCTTTTATAGTCTTTTTGCTCCTTAATGGGGGGGGGGGGGAGAGGGAATCTCAACTCCTGAAGCAGAAGTCAAGGCCAACTCTCAGGTCACTTTGGCTCACAGGAATGTGTGTGCCTTTTTTCTTCTTCCAAAGCTCACAGATGATGCCGCAGGTCCCACTTCAAACTCTTGCTCGAGTCCTGGTTAATTGAAAATGCAAGACACAAAAATCAAAGTAACCCCAGAGTCATGTGAGAACTGTGTAGTTTTTCCTGGTGCTCTCCTAGATATGAGTGCTATAATCCATTTGGGGAGTCAGGGGGAATTCCTGGATATGTCAGAAAGCAGTGGTTGCAAGCATTCCTGATCAGGGACAGGCCCACAAGCTGCATCTCGTTATGCTGGGCTACCTTGTGTTAATGCTTTATTATTTTGAAAATAAAACACTGTGTTCCTTGAGAACTCCCTGTTCTCTAGCTCTGTCTACTCAATCCCCTAAACAAATTAAAGCTCAGCTAGAACCATTCTGAAAAAGCCTACTGCCCTGAAATTTGAAGTACACGATGTTATTACCACCCGAGGATTCATGTGTCAATCTTGGATCGGGTAACGCTCACCAATAACCACCCTGCTGTGGGTGCATATCAGTGTTCTCTCTTCTCTTAAATATTTTATTGATTGATGCAAACATAAGTATAGAGGCTTCAGCTAACATCTTTGATTATAACATTGAAGCTACAACTGAAAAAAATAAATATTTCACCGCTTCCAGATAAGTATACAGGAGAGCGAAGCTACTTATCCTGGAAGTATTGCTTAATGTTGTTTAGACCTGATAGGCTAGCTCAGTATGCTACATTTTAAAAGGAACTCACTCCGTTATTGCTGTTGATCAGTAGCAGACCTTATAATTCTCTTACCACCATCTACAAAAACAGTTCAGTTATTACTAGTGTGTTACCATTAGAGTTACTGGTGCAATCACTGGAAAATTCACTGTTGTTAACAAAAGAGAGTGGTTGTAGTCATACTGTAGCCTTTGACCATAGATTGAACTGGAGACATGATATTTGACCATAGTAAGGTAATAGTTTGGTCACAAAGATTAAGATGCTGAATAGCTCAGTGATTTAGGTATCTGATATCTAAATGAAAGCCAGAATTTGATTTCTCACTGTGCCTCTTGAACAGGGACTAGACTTGATGATCCACAGGGTCCCTTCCAGCCCTGCAGTTCTAAGATGATGTTGTTGACGATGATTAGTTATCTTTTGTTCACCAAAATCAGGGTGTAATAAGAAACTTGTCCTTTATTGTTAGGCTTTATCATTCATATATAGTGCCACCCATGAAAAGGCAATTAACCCAATCAAATAAATAAATTAAAAAAGAGAGCAAAAAACTAGTTACTAGAAGGAAGTAGTGTGCAGACACCATTTTCACAGGGGGAGCAAGTTACATAAAACTATGCCAGATCCTGATTATTATAGCATTATGTTTGACCATCATTGCATATTTTAGGAAGAACTTCAGCTGTGAAACAGAGTTAAACAATTACACTTACAATCCCAAACATACTTCCTGGAAAAGAATGAAAGGTTAACATACAACTAGATTACATTATGTTTTGTATCAATTATGTGGCCTTCCAGATGTTATTAGTCTGCAGCTCCCCTGGCCCTAGCCTGCATAGGCACTGGAATGGATATGGGAGTTGTAATTCAGCAACATCATTCCCCATTCCTGGATTGAATAGCTATTGAAAAATACTGAACCTCAGATGTTTATTTTGAGTGCACAGGTTATACAGGGCACACTGAATTATTAGTAGGGATGTGTTAGAAAACTTCTGCAGATTGTTTTACTTTGAAGACAATATTTTCTATTTCTGTTTCTGTTTTAAGATAAATTGAAAATGACTTTTTTTTTGTAATGGAATTTTTTCATGATATTTTCTTCTGCTTTTCACTTTTAAAATATCTGTGCAGTAGCACTATACTTTTACATACCAAACGTGTTATCCTTAACAAGTAATACCATTAATCCAATTTGACAGTGATTTTCAGTAATTGATATATTCACCTAGATTTGGCACAAAGGAGTATTATTATATTAGATGATTTAACTTCCCCACCTGCCCTAACTTGTACTATCCCACTGCAATTTTGAGGCTACAGAAAATCTCCATGTAAAAGAGTTACATCCGCAGTTGCATTCAAAGTTGATCTTGTTAACAGCAAGTTCTAGACTTATGTGTGTAGCGCCTGTGCACCAGGGATGAGCAGTGCCTGTGTACCTAAGTAAAGTCACAGAGAGTGAACTGCTGAGGCTCCCTTGCTTTTAAGTTATTTTGACAGGAGAAATCCCATTATGACATCGTTTATTTATTTAAAATATTTTACCCCGTCTTTCTCCTTGAAAAGGACCCAAGGCGGCTTACAACAATGAAAGACAATATTTAAAGTTGAAAACAGTGAGTATACAATGTTGGTTAACATCATTAAAAGACGATATTTAAACATTATGAACAATGAATAAGGAGGCATCTAACACCAATTAACAGACAATATTAAGGCAAAGATCAATAAGTATACAAAAAATTAAAAAAAAATGTTACTCTGAGAAATGGAAAGCACAAGTAGTACTAACAATCCAGTCAAAGCAGTAATGCATAAAAATCTGTCTAAAAATCACACGCAGGTCGCTGGTTCCTGAGGGAAGGCTTGCCTGAAGAGAAAGGTCTCTGCCTGCTTGCGGAAGGATAGCAAAGATGGGGCCAGTCATAGGGGCATTTTTGCCATGTTCTGAGCACCCCTATTAACATGTGTGTGTGTATATATATATGTATGTATAAATTGGAGCACTAGAGGAAACATGGGGGCTTTTTTAACAAGGCATTTCTGTGTGAAATAATTTGGGGGTCTCGGTATGGCCCTACAAGTTTCAGGGATGGGCACGTGCGCCCTCAAGCCCCTGGAAGTTCCATACCTCTGCTGTGGACTATGATTTCTTCAACCCTTGCAATCTAAAAGACAGCTGATCTGGCGGGCACTCTTCCTCTGATCTCAAAGTTTCAGTTCTTAAACAAAGAAACTTCAGGGACAGATTCCAAAGGGAGGCTACTGAGCAGGAGTGCATCAGAAAGTCGAGCACTCTTTCTAAGCCTTAACAAAGATAATAGTTTCCTTTGTCATTATATATTAACCTAATGGTCTGAACCTTTATCAACCAGTGGGATGGAATTAAGCACTTCATATTGTCTATTAAAGATGTAGTTTTAAACTGTTGGTAAGGAGAACTGTTGGCAACTTAGAACCGCTATCAACAGGTTTAAACTGCCAGCAGTTTTATACTCAGCCCAGAGACACGACTGCTCTGTTCATTTAAAAAAAAATGGCTTAGACATATGAAAGCTTGTGAAAAATAAAAACTAGTTAGTCTTATAGGTGCCACAGGACTATTTCTGGCATAAATTGTTACAAGAGACTTAACATGGCTACATACTACATGAATTGATCTGGTGGGGTTCTATAGGGAATCTAAAATCCTTAGAGCAGAGGAAGAGAATGCTTGTTGTTGCTCTGAAATTCCCATCAGCCATAGGAATGATCCCTGTCCTAGAGGACCATCCCATTAGGAAACCACTCAAGGGTATCACATTTTCTTAGAGAGTTAGTTGCTTAGTGAGTGCCACCACCATTTTCTGTCTTTAGAAAAGTCAACAGAGCAGGCAATAGCCCATAGAACTGATGTCGCCTGTATTGTATTTGAGATCTCTGTCTCGGACAAGTAGATAGGATAAATGAGGAAAATATAGACTGGTTGATAAACCATGACTTTAATGTTATAAGAATGAGCCCCCCAGTAAGTCTTGGATTCACATGCTGTCCTTCCTTTTCTCATGCTGCAGTGTGTATTGATGGCAGCTTGTTATGTTGTCCTGCAGTCTTTACTGTGGTTGGTACAAATAAGCCATCTTGAAATGAGATTTCAGTTGACGCCAGATGTGTGCTTTGTTTTGAGGTGGGTGGGTATGTCTTAAAAACCATTTATTTGGCATTTCTTTTCAAATTATATATATATTTTAAAAATTCATGATACTTGAAAGGAGCCTCAACAAATAAAATGATATCATTCGCAATACGACAGCTGTACACCTCTCTGTTTCCCAGACAACTTTGGCTAGCTGCTGATGGAAACAGAATGCTGAATTAGATGAACTCTTGACAATTCTTATTTTCTGCTGCTTTGTCAGAGGTGATAATGGAACTATATGCAGGAACTTTAAAAAAAGCTTGCTGTTCAAGATAGTTATCAGTCACCCAGACTTGTTATCAGTGGCAATCAGCTTTGAGGCACAAAAGCTTTTTCAGATACTTTGCTTTAGCGTAGGCACTAGAATTTTATTGAAGGGCTTAGAAGCAAAATAGGCTTATATTCTCTACTAATAACCAGTAGGGAATGTCTGCTTGCATTACATGAGCTGGTAAATGTGAAAACATGGTATTACTGATATTCATTGCAATTCAATATATATTTGGAGAGTCAATACAGCTATTTGTCCTGTATGTATGTCTTCTATAGGATGAATAGCTAGAGGTTTATCACAAATTGCTATCATCTCTAAAGAACATTACTTGGATTCAGATTTAGGTTTGTGAGATGAGACTGCCAGAAAAAAACAAACTTCTCTACACTCTCTTCTCTTCAATAGGCCCTAGAGAATTCAACACAGACCCCAAAGGACCCTTGTTGAGCTAGACAGAATGTGATGCAAAAAACTGAAGTGGAAGGGGGTCATCCCCAAAAATCATGCTTCTGCAAGCCTTGTTGCTGGTACTAAAATTTGAAACTAACCCATATTGAGTTCTTTTAATTGACACTTTTATGTTTATACATGTCTCATTGAAATCCAGACTTTAGAGAACAGTTTATTAGCAAGATCCATAATTATAATCCTAAAGGTATAGGCTGTGTAGGGTGACATTGGAACAGTGGTTTTAGATGTATACTTTCAAGGAGAATGATTTTGATGATTCTGAAAAAGATTAGTCACCTATTGTTAACAGACAAGCTTAATATTGGTAGTTATATGGTGGTTAAGAGTATCTCTGCAAGTGGACTTCACAAATGAATATTTCCACAATAGAGTATTTGCCAAACTGGGATACAGGTCATTCACATGTTTTTCAAGTTTAGGGTTCAGATGTGCAGCATGGGGGAGAGGAATGTACCAAAGAAATATGGATATCCTTACTCCTAACCTAGTGTTTGAGATCCATTACAGAATAGAATATAGGGGTGAGAGAAAGAATTTTTGGGTGGTGTTAGGTTGGTGGCCTTTCTATATGTACAACTGTGTTCACATGCTGCATGTGCAACCACAGGCCCAAAATCTGAAGTACTCCTACTCTTAATAAATAGTTAGATTGGTTACAAAACAAGAAGGGCTAGATATTGGTTATAATTCTTGAGAATTAGAAATAAAGGAGACCTGTGTTTTAGCTCGGGCAATTCCTGAAGCCTTTTGCCACTGAAATATCAGAGAACTTCTTTCAATTGCTTATCACAGCTGTCCCCAAGCAGGTGGAAACTACAACAGTTCCAGTCACAACTTGTATTCTACAATTTGTAAACTAACAGGAAAAGGTTGGTATTGGTGCAGCTTCCATATCTATCTGATGAATATGGTGTTCAAAGACAAAGTCTTGAGGGCATGTAATAAACAAAACTCAGTGAAGCTTTTGAGTCACATCACTGCTGTGATGGAGGCACCCCCTTGGAAGTAGTATTGAACTACATATCCCTCTTCATAGAAATTAGCCAAAGAATCTCTGAGATCACCCTTTTGTGAAACTTCATGGTTTTTTCTATCTTGAGAAAGCACAAAACGTGTGTACCTCTACATAGGTAAATGATATAGTTCAGAGACTGAGCATCATTTCATGTACTACCCTTGCCCTGTCATACTTAGGGCTGTAGAGAACAAGTGTTGTCTTAAAATGAGGATGTACTGCCATCTGCTGGGAAATTGGACAGACTAAGTCAATAAACTGTTCCTAAAGAGGTCATTCTGAAGGTCATATTGAATGCCTTCATCATCGAGAAAGACTTGGGTATAGCTTTTCCTCATTACTGGTTTTTGCAGGTTCATTTATTAGGAGCAAACGATTACACTGATTTTCTTTAAGGGCCAAGAGATGAGAGGTAGGGAACAAATAGTTGGCTAATGGTGCAGAGAAGTCAGCAGCTTACAGTACAAGTAAATAATGCAGAACTGCATTATTCAATTGGAGATTTATCTGAGGCAGAAATTATTTTTAAAATGAAGCTTGACCTTAAATCTAAAACTGAGAGAAAGTGGCCCTTGTGAAGATTGCTTCAGTGCAGCAGTTCAGGTTTTTCACATTGAAGAGTGTTGGTTAGGTGCAGCAAAAGTTGTCTTTAGGAAAACACCTCTAAGAAGATACAAAAGGTGACTTCGCTTCTGCACTCAGCTAGATTAAAAATGCCTAATTTAATAACAAATGCCATGGGAAAACTACACATCAGTGCAGGTATGAACATTATCAGTATTCTTTTTGCTGTAGATTTGAAGATAGTTTTTCCGAGTGTTTTTGTATTCTACTAGACAAGGGGAGAGCCCCAGCTGCATTTAGATATCTGTGATTTATCAGACACACATACATCTAGTCAGTAGATCAAATTTCTGAGAGGAGCACTGTCTGTGGCATGAAAATGTATTGTGCATGTTAATATGAAATCTCTGTTCCAAGATAAAAGAAGAGGAACATATGATGATTCATGTGACATTATTTTGGGAGAGCTTAAAGACAAGTTCTAGACTAACCATTTTGTTGCTATTAAAATATTGGAAATAATTCAGATTATGCGCCTATTTTATAAAATATGATTTAGGCTGCAAAGCTGTATTCTGCTTTGAAACCTTATCTAATATGTCCCACCCACCTAGACTTGATACTGTATAACGTTTACCAGAAGACTGTCAATATAGCCAAGCAAATCTGCTACAGTTTCACCAGTAGCAACCAGCTCCCAGAAGAAAAGGTGGATATATCATAGGTGGCTCATATCCTAGTGCTGCCAGGAAAACTACTAAGAGTCTAAATTTATTTATTTATTTATTTATTTATTTAACATACCGCCCATCTAACAAAAGGCCACTCTTGATGGTTTACAATGTGAAACAAAGCAATAAAAACATCACTACTAATATAAAAATAAACACAACATAATGAAACAATAAAATGCCACAACATTTAGACATTTAAACATTAAAGCATTTAAAATGGCAGTATAATGAGTTCACTGGCTGATAATTTCACTGGGATTCCATTGGTGGATCAGAATTAAATGCTTGTCAAAACCGTCCAACAACATGTGATTCTCACCTGTTGTCCATCTCTGCTTTAAGGAATGATTGTACACTTACATAGTAAAGAATGTTGACAAAGTTAGCATTTCAGACTGGAGATTTGGGAAGGAGAAAGCTTGAGAAGCTTTCTGTTAATTTACATTGAGCAGCCTTTGTGTTTAAGACCTTCAGAGCTGATGTTATTTTATTTTCTCTGCAGTTCCTTTTAACTGATTCATCTTCTGAGTGAAAAGGTTTTAACTTGAACTCTTTCAAGTCTTTCTGAGTATTAATACATATCAAGTAAAACAGGGCTTAGAAGTTTACTTCTAGAAAGTACTTTATTGGCTGAAATCTTGTTGTATGACATAAGCAAAGTCATCTGTTTTGGTCCATTCCTTGCTGTTTAATAACGGGGGCCCTCCCCCCATGGTTCTCAGAATTGCAAAAGAATTACCAGTATATCTTGCCAGTGTTATAGGTAGCATTGTTGTTTGTAATGAGTTATTTCCAACCTCTGATACTGGCACATTTAGAAGAAACGTATCAGAATAATTCATTATGTTGTGGGACTGCAGCTCTGTAGAGCTGCAATATATGTGACTAAGTAGTTCAGCTAGGTTTGAATTATTTTTCTTGGCTGTAATTTACAGCAGAAAGGAATTCTAAAGAAAAATAGCAAAGAGTGTTTGCTAATTTTTTTCAGTGCTATGTTTATTGGTATAAATAAACATTCAAAATGTGTACGTTCAAGATTTATTGTGTATGCCAAGAAGAAAATGAAAACAAATGCAATTTATTATCCTTTATAGTCCTCAACTGAGCTTGTAGAAACATAGCCTCCTTGATAACCCTGCACTTAATGTAATATCTCACGAAGAGTTACCTGATTCAAGTTTTCTTTGTATAAGAGTTCCGATTAAATTTTCTTGGAAGCAACCTGAGAATAAATGAGGAGGTTCTTGCCAAGGAAAACAGCTGAAGGAATTCTGAAGGAAGTTATTGGTAATTATGGTAAGATGAGCAACACTTCCCAGAAAAGTTTCACTTTTTTTTCACCATTAAAGAACAAAAAACTATGGTGCCAGTCAAGTCACATTTGTAGAATCTGATGTTTACAAAGGCTAATTCCAAGACATGATTGGGACCTTAGGTGTTTCTTTAGAAGCAGAAGCCTTCTTACAAAACATCTGTCTCTGACTGTCAGATATTTTTGTAGGAGAGGTGATAATATCAGATAAATCATTGTTTAATTCTAGCATGGAATTTACTGTTGCTTGGCTCCTTGAAAATAATGCAAAGTAATGATATCTTTTGTTTCAATTTTGCTACAGATGAGTTCACCAAAGACAACTTTTTTTGCCCCAGGTTGTTGAATTGAGTTTAAGTAGCTAGGATGAATTTTCATTAAGACCCAGTCTTAATATCCTGTCTTCCATGGCAGACTAACTGAATCTTTAAAGTAATGACTCTCCAGTGTCTCAGACTTGGTAATAATCTATCTATGTATCTGGCAAATCTTGTAAATCTATTAAAGTGCATTCTTAAATAAGAACAATTAATTTGTAACAATTAAAAAAAGGTGTATCTCCACCTCAGCTCCATGACTGTGAATACTATGTGCCTTAGGGTTTACACCCTAAAGCTGTTCTGTTTGAAAGTGGACTAATTAGTTTTAATTAATTAAAACATGGCAGTAGCCTGTGGCACCACTGTCACCAGATATGTACATTTTTCCATAGACCCTTTAGATAGTTCATGCTGTGCTTTCTTCCACAGGACCTCAGATCTCTTTAGCAGAACAAATACAGTCAACCCTCGATTTACGAACTTAATCCGTTCCGGAAGGACGTTCTTAAGTCGAAAAGTTTGTAAGTCGAATCAGCATTTCCCATAGGAATGCATTGAAAACCAATTAATCCGTTCCGGCTGTTTTTGGTTCTTAGGTTGAGGGGCAGTTTGTAAGTCGAAGCATTAGTTCCCATAGGAACTAATGCAAAGCCGGTTAATCCGTTCCTACCACTAGGGGCAGATTTTTTTCTATTTTTTTCCCTTTTAACCTAAGATGACTTAGGTTAAAAAAAAAGGGAAGAAAAAGAGGGAGGGAAGGAGGGAACAGACACCTTTTCAACAGAACACCTTGAAAGTTCAAATTTCGCGCTTTCCCTGCCTCCCGCGCGTTTTTTTTTGGTTCGTAACTCGAAGCAAAGTTCGCAAGTCGAGGCTATATTTTTCTATCAGAGCGGTTCGTAAGTCGAAATGTTCGTAACTAGGGCCGTTCGTAAGTCGAGGGTTGACTGTAGTTAAAAGAGGGAATGAATGTCCTGATGGCTAGTAAAGTAGGAGGAGAGGAGAGTAAGCAGAGGCAAAGGTTTAATGAACACCAGGATGGAGGTAGTTAAAGAAAAGTAAGAAAGAAAAAGAATTGTTGGGGCATGGGGAGGGGAAGAGTACCAGGAGGGATGGGAAACTAGGATTTTTCTAGAAAGGTGGGTTGGAAACCAAGGGGATTCTATTGCTTATTGTGTAGCAGTAATTGCAGTGCTACTTGTGCTAATGAGAATGCAACACATAATTTGGCATGAAGTTATACTCCTGTAACCTGGATCAGGTGCTGGTAACATTTAATTTACACTAATGAAAACCTTCCTATATTCCCATTTTAGGCTCCAAGGCTCCCTTGTGCTCACTTTTGCCCTGGGGAAACCTTTGGGAGCCTCGGGACCAGGGCAAACCTTTGGGAGTGAAAAATTGCTGTCAGATCACCACAAGTGAACCTGATCCCAGTGACAACAATGTGGTGTGATTTTTTACTTTTAAACACACACACACCCATCCTAAGGCTCCCAAAGTCTCCGCTAGGGAAAAAGGAAGCCCTAAGGAACATCCAAGGGAAAGATAGGAAGCCTTTAATTTGTGTAAATTAAATGTTTTTGATGCACAATCTAAGTTATGCTGGTGCAAAGTTATGCAACTGGATTTTGCCCACTGCTTCATTTTCCTACCACTCAGGGTCATGTAAGTTGTTGTTGTGTGTTATGAGTGAGAAGAGTTTAAAACTTTGTTAATGTATCCCACACCTTCTCTAACACACTGATTGAAATGTGGAATAACATATTATATGAAGCTATAATAACACCTATATTAAATAATATGGAGAGAATCTTAATTCTTTGAATTAAAGATTTGATAGCAATGTTCTGTTAATACAAAAACTGTTACTCCCTTCAGGAGAGCTACCATTTTACAATCTGGTTCTCTATTGAGCTCCATAAACTGGTCACTATTTCTCTAGCACACTCCATTTCTAGTGGAGAAATGTGTATAGTCTTTTCTTTCTCATTCCTCCAGCAGTCTGTGTTTTCTAGTTCCATACCGTTTTATTTGCCTCAGTGGAGGAATATTTCTTCAACAGCTTGCAGTAAGGAGAGACAGCACATTGAATTGTCATTCAAAATCTGCCTTGCTGTGAGGGAAGGTGTGAAGCTCACCTCTGTGGTTAGTGACTGCACTTGTAAGTATAACACATATCCCCCCACAAAGACACACACACACATGGTTTACATTGAGGATGGTGGTGGTGGCGTCGGCGTCCCCTTCTCTCCCCCCCCCCCCGTTATTTCATTTACAGAAAAACAAGTAAACTTCTTGCACACAGTTTGAACAATGTGTCAGTAGTCCATAGAAGTCAGACAATATTATTACTGTCTGGTAGGAAAAACTATCATTTTAAAAACACTAATAACAAGTTAGTCACACATCAAAGAAATGCTGAGATGCTGGGATTTTCTGTTGTCTATAATGTGACGTTAATAATTCAGTGTCCATTTATTATGTATTCTATCTTCCTGTCATCACTAAAATAATTCTCTAGGTATAATTTAGGGTCATAATCACAATAAACATCAAAGCCAGACTGGAAGACTAATACATTTCTACCTGCTGGCTCTTCTCTGGGGACGTCATTATTGCTAGTCCATGGCCCTCAACCCTAGACTCTATATATCTTAGGACCCTTACTCTGGAGTAAATGAACAATATGTTGCAATTTCAAACTGTAGGATGCTAACCTTAATAATCCAAACAGTGCTAGGTTGCGGTGGTATTGAGTATGTTTTAAATGACAGCTGATATGGCTACACACATCAATGATTTGCCCCTTTTGAATAATGTGGGTCAATTAGGGCCAACCATGGATTTTTTGAGAAAGGTGACAGTACATGCTGTGCTGCCTCAATGACATAGGAATACAAAGCTTTGCCATAGGGGTCAGATCTGGAACTGACTAGTGTTATACAAGCAGTGCCTTAGAGAGCCCTAAGCATTGATCTACATACATTAGGATATGAAACTTTTCAATGCATAGATAGACATCAGTCAAAATCCTACTAATGTTCACAGAGGATCTACATGATTTTTCACGGTTAATTGCAGTTAATTCATGAGGTGCTGGAGATATTTCAATTGTGTAATTGGGCATGTATCCTGGCACATGACTGAGGCACACCCCAGCATCTCATCAGTTAGTCACAATTAGCTGTGGCAATTTATCCAAACTTTATGCAGACACGAGTAGGATTCTGGCTGTTCTACATTATGTATTCAGGCTGCTGTTGAAGATGAGCACAGAATAGGGGCTGCAACAAAAAAATAGCAATCTGACTAACATAACATCAAGAAAAAATGTACTAGCTAGGATAATGCTACTGATTTAGCTTCTCCCATATGATTGAAACAAAAGGCTAAAATATATGACACTGGAAGATGAGCACCTCAGGTCGGAAGGCATCCAACATGCTACTGAGGAAGAGCAGAGGACAAGTACAAGTAGCTCCAGAGCTAATGAAGTGGTTGGGCCAAAGCCAAAAGGATGCTCAGCTGCGGACACGCCTGGAAGTGAAAGGAAAGTCTGATGCTGCAAAGAAAAATACTGCATAGGAACCTGGAATGTAAGATCTATGAACCTTGGTAAGCTGGATGTGGTCAAACAGGGGATGGCAAGAATAAACATTGACATCCTGGGCGTCAGTGAACTAAAATGGACAGGAATGGGCGAATTCAATTCAGACGATTATCATATCTACTATTGTGGGCAAGAATCCCGTAGAAGAAATGGAGTCGCCCTCATAGTCAACAAGAGAGTGGGAAAAGCTGTACTGGGATACAAAAATGATAGAATGATTTCAATACGAATCCAAGGCAGACCTTTCAACATCACAGTAATCCAAGTTTATGCACCAACCACCGATGCTGAAGAGACTAAAATTGACCAATTCTATGAAGACTTACAACATCTTCTAGAACTGACTCCAAAGAAAGATGTTTTTTCTCATTATAGGGGACTGGAATGCTAAAGTAGGGAGTCAAGAGATAAAAGAAACAACAGGTAAGTTTGGCCTTGGAGTTCAGAATGAAGCAGGACAAATGCTAATAGAGTTTTGTCAAGAGAACAAGCTGGTCATCACAAACACTCTTTTCCAACAACACAAGAGGTGACTCTACACATGGACATCACCAGACGGGCAATACCGAAATCAGATTGATTATGTTCTCTGCAGCCAAAGATGGAGAAGCTCTATACAGTCAGCAAAAACAAGACCTGGAGCTGATTGTGGCTCTGATCATCAGTTTCTTATACCAAAACTCAAGCTTAAACTGAAGAAAGTAGGAAAAACCACTGGGCTAGTCAGGTATAATCTAAACCAAATCCCTTATGAATACACAGTGGAAGTGAAGAACAGATTTAAGGAACTAGATTTGGTGGACAGAGTGCCTGAAGAACTGTGGATGGAGGCTCATAACATTGTAACATCCCAAAGAAAAGGAAATGCAAGAAAGCAAAGTGGCTGTCCAACGAGGCCTTACAAATAGCAGAGAAGAGAAGGGAAACAAAATGCAAGGGAGATAGGGAAAGGTACACAGCAAACTATGGCAAGTCCTTAAAGAAATGGGAGTGCCTGATCACCTTATCTATCTCCTGAGAAATCTATATGTGGGACAGGAAGCAACAGTTCGAACTGGATATGGAACAACTGATTGGTTCAAAATTGGGAAAGGAGTATGACAAGGCTGTATATTGTCCCCCTGCTTATTTAACTTATATGCAGAATACATCATGCGAAAGGCTGGACTGGAGGAATTCCAAGCCGGAATTAAGATTGCCGGAAGAAATATCAACAACCTCAGATATGCAGATGACACCACTCTGATGGCAGAAAGTGAGGAGGAATTAAAGAACCTTTTAATGAGGGTGAAAGTGGAGAGTGCAAAAAATGGTCTGAAGCTCAACATCAAAAAAACTAAGATCATGGCCACTGGTCCCATCACCTCCTGGCAAATAGAAGGGGAAGCTATGGAGGCAATGACAGATTTTACTTTCTTGGGCTCCATGATCACTGCAGATGGTGACAGCAGCCACGAAATTAAAAGACACCTGCTTCTTGGGAGGAAAGCGATGACAAACCTAGACAGCATCTTAAAAAGCAGAGACATCACCTTGCTGACAAAGGTCCGCATAGTCAAAGCTATGGTTTTTCAAGTAGCGATGTATGGAAGTGAGAGCTGGACCCTAAAGAAGGCTGACCGCTGAAGAATTGATGTTTTTTAATTGTGGTGCTGGAGGAGACTCTTGAGAGTCCTCTGGACTGCAAGGAGAACAAACCTATCCATTCTGAAGGAAATCAACCCTGAGTGCTCACTGGAAGGACAGATCCTGAAAGTGAGGCTCCAATACTTTGGCCATCTCATGAGAAGAGAAGACTCTCTGGAAAAGACCCTGATGTTGGGAAAGTGTGAAGGCAAGAGGAGAAGGGGACGACAGGACGAGATGGTTGGACAGTGTCACCAAAGCTACCAACATGAATCTGACCCAACTCCGGGAGGCAGTGGAAGACAGGAGGGCCTGGCGTGCTCTTGTCCATGGGGTCACAAAGAGTCAGACAAGACTTAACGACTAAACAACAACAAATATGATTGACATCCTTACCACATGGTTTTTGCATTCTTATATACCAGAATGGTAGGGGAGGACATCATAGCAGAGTGGGAACCATTCCATTTAGTAATATCCATCAGCTGATACCATAGGATTTTTTAAAAATTATGTTCAGGAGTAATTTATGGGGCATTATAGTTATTATTTAAAATATTTTAATATTGATCTTGATTCTACACATAATTTCATGGTGATATGCAGTCTATTATATCACAAAGTAAATATGATTATAAAACAAATTAAATCTGTGATAATTTAAAAATACACAAATGCCAATGAGCTTTAAAAACTGCAATCAGACATGTAATTAAAGAGTACAATTTGGGTGCCGTGCTGTGTATCTTCATATGGAGGACATTCCATATTTGGTGTATTACAATAAAAAACTTTTTCCTCCAAAGCTTTCTACTGCACAAAGATGGAAAAAGTTACTCTTTCTTCCATACTTGCTTGTTATTTCAGCCCTTTATTTACAACTTTTTGGGTTTAGCCCAATTAGTTTGTATTATTTTTACTGTTTATTTTCTCTAAGTTAGTTCTGAATTTCTCCCTGCATTGCATAATGAAACATAACAAATGAGGTTTGCAGACTTCTTAATTGCATGCTGCATTATGCAAGAGAAATACATATGTAGGTTGCCATTTTTGCATTCTTCAAAATTAATTTAATTGTTTTTTCTTTAGAGGGAAAATCATTAAAATTCTAATTTAAGGTGGCCAAAAGCAAAGCAGAACTGTCTTACGATAAAAACAGAACTAATACTGCAAACTAATACAACAAACAGGAAATCAATTTTGTATTATAGTTTTGCATAATTAGCTAACATTAACTCCCAGCATTTTCTGGTGAGAGATGATGACAGTACAACTTTTTTATTTCTTTGGTTACTGCTTAAGTTGTGTTTGCAAAAATATAAATGGAAATATGTATTTGCGGATTTGTTAATATAAGTATTAAATACTATTCTTAGATTTCCTTCTACAAAACCTTGGGACAATTTGTAGTAATCGGGTCTCCAGCTTCCTACAGAGTTTGAAAAGTTACTTTTGAAAAGTCAGTTGTTCTGTAATTCATTTTGAATACCCCAGAAACATACCATTAATGTTGCAGAAAAATAATAGAACTGTAGAGCTGGAAGGGACCCTGATTGTTGTTGTTGTTACATGCCATCAAGTCAGCTCTGACTTATGGAGGCTCTACGAGTGAGCGATCTCCAATATGTCCTGTTCTCATCTCTTCTAAACTCAAGCCTGTGGCATCTTTTAGAATGTCAATCCAGCTCATATTTGGTACTCCTATTTTCCTGCTGCTTTCAACCTTTCCCAGCATTATTGTCTTTTCCCAGAGAATCTTCTCTTCTCATGATGTGCCATGTTGCCTGTTGCTTTTCTCCCAATTTTCCATTATTGGGGTTGGGGGCTGGAGTGAATTTTGGATTAATAAGAGAGTGGCATTAAAGAAGAAACCTTCTAATCAAAAGAACTCTAAAAATACCCTTTGGACGTTAATTTTAAAACATTAGAAGCACTAATACCAAAGTGATTTTGCTTCCCCTCCTGCTATTACTTTTAGGAAGCAACTTCATTATCCCTTTGCTTCTTCTTTGTTCATGCCAGTAGTCATCTGATGTTGCTCCCGGACTGGCAGGATCGGCCAACAAGGCATTGTCATTGTTCGTGGGGCGCCTGAACCCCACAGTACTCACATTTTTCAGGGAGGCTCCTTCTGTGTCCCCCATGCCTTTGCTATTCCACACCCCTGAGTAATTTGCAGCCGATGCTAATGAAGTTCTACTTGCATGATCAGGGGTCTATGTATGCAGACCTAATGTTGCTGGTTACTGGCTTTTAACCTCAAGCACATTTGGATGCCCCATAAAATCCCTTTGAAATCTATATCAGAGTTTGCCAAGCATTTTCAAATTCAAACCCTGTATTTTGCAACAGCTTCCCTCTGCCCCCACCCCCGGTGTCATGGGTTGTTCAAGGTGGGATTCATTCATTCATCATTTTGAAACTGGCATACCAGTTGAATTCTCAAACCAGCTCTCTTCCTGTGTCAAGATGGCCTGTCTTATCAAGAAATGAGAAAATGTGTTTTTTTACCCCTTCAGATCCCTAATTTTCATTAATGCCAGATTTCTTCAAGTCCCTGGCTTTTCATTAATGCCACAGTTCTTCAAATTAAAAACTTGGTCTTGAAAGCAATCTGCTGGCATTCCTTTCATGGTGTAACACCAATAAACCTTTAATCCATGTTTGAACAAATTCTGTGACACCTGGCAGGTTTCTTGTTCAGCCGGTGCTGAATAATATATAGGAACACACTTGTTTCCCTCTTGCCTGCTTTCTTTGTTGCTGTTCCTTCTGTCTCAAATTAGGGCAGCTGAAAGCTTGGTTGGAGCAGAATAGGGGGAAAAGTGGGAGGAAGGCCAGAGAGATAGAAGGTACTAGGCACAGATTAGGAATTTATCGATCATGATGTTGGGGAAGGGGCAGGGAAATGTCATTGACCCCTCTGAAAGGGCATCTGCTGTTAACACCTTTCTGCCACCAAACTATATTTCTTGCTGCTGTCCTTCCTGCTTCTCAAGAGAGGCTCAATCGTGTGTGGAGGTGCTCTGACAGCCTTCTGCACCAGGATGGCAACTGTGGCTGATGAGGGTGCAGTCCTCTGTGGGTTTTGTGGGGTCTGTAATTTCACGTCCCAATCAGTTGCCCACCTCCGATTTACTCCTTTTTCTTTCTGTTCTCCTCCACCTAGGAAATGCCACCAAAAATCATGGGAAGCTGCCTTGTGCTATCAAGACATTGGTCCATCAGATAATGTAATAATTACATGCTATCAAGTCAGTTCTAACTTATGGCAAACCTTGACAGGGTTTTCTAGGTATAGAATACTCAGAAGTGGTTTGCCACTCCCTTCTTTTGGGGGGCACTCTGGAACTATGAATCTTCCCAAGGCTACACAGTCTGGCTCTTCCACCTTTGGGCTCCACATTCAGATACCTTACTCACTGAACTGTGCAGCCAACCCATTTAGCTGTGCATTATCGGTTGACAATAGCTCTCCAGATTTTCCAGCTTGGTAATCAACATCAGCATCTGGACCTGACTCCTTCAAAGTTTTTCTTTTTTTGAAACAACCTCTTAAGATAGGTTTAACTTGTACTGGTTTTTAAGGAGCCATGGGACCACTTGTGCTCCTGCTGTTATAAACCAAACAAATGACAGAGCTTAAATCCAGTGTTGTGCTGATTTATACCTACCAGCACAGCCAGACTTTTTCTTTCATTATTACCCAGCTCCTAGCAGCCCTCTATGCCACCTCTATGCTGCAGCAATATAAGATGCTGAAAATCTGCTCTGAAGGATTTCCCAGCCCACTGGAGCAGATCTAGAGCGGAAGCTGCAGGAGAACAGAGTAGAAATCATCCTTTTCCTGGTTCCTCCTCTATTAGCAGTATGGTACAGATTTACCCTGCCTGTGCAGCCTTTGGCTTAACTCCTTAATGGTCATCCTGAACATCTAGGATCCTATGTCCAGGATCCTGCAAATTTTTACATTAATTGCTCTGCACACCTGTTTCTTTCCCCATCTGTATAGTCTCCTCTTGTAACAGAATTTAGGGAAGGGATATCTGTCCTTTACTTAATTACTCTGAAAAGGGCCCTGTATGGTAATGGTGTCGGGCAAGTCATGAATAATAGCAATTAGAAGGAAATTACTACTATAAAAACACCCTAAATTATAACAAATGTTCCATCTTAAAATCGTACAGTTCATGTCCTTAACAAAATTCTCAAACCCAGAGAAGTTTTTACATGTACCTTCTTTTCTTATTCTGGAAGTTCTTTATAACCATTTTATATCAACTGCAAGAAGAGCCTCAGCCAATACATGATGGTAGCATCAGACCCTACCTGTTTAAAGGAAATAATTATGCATGTTGATGCAGAAGGACTGGATTTCTGTGACCCTGATATAGTCTTGAGACAGAGTTAGAACACTGACCCTTTTCTAAATTCTTTACAGTACCTTGTTGGCTGGATAGCTCAGTGGTTTAGGTTTCTGCCTGTGGAGCCAGAGGTTGGGAGTTTGATTCTCCACTGAGCCTCCTTTGAGTAGAGCCAGCCTGTGTGGCCTTGGACAAGCTGCACAGTCCTAGGATGATCCCAGAAGAAGGGAATGGTAAACCGCTTTTGAGTCCTTCCTATCTAGAAAACCCTGAAAATGGTCACCATAAGTCAGGATTGACTTGATGGCATGCTGCTGTTGTTGTTAAACTGTCTTGACCTTTGAACCTTGGTCAAGTTGAATTTTGCCTATAGCCAATTTGTATTTTGGTGGGCCAGTTTAGTCAGTTGAATTTTGTTTGTACATGACTGAAAATCTGCTGGGAGTGATTCAAGTTACCAGTCACTTACGGGATCTTGTTTCTGAAATGCAGTAAAAGATAAACTTTAATTGCTGAGAATTAGCCTCCCAAGCTTAATATAAAAGATGACACTTGGCTGGTGTCACTGCAATAGATTTCTCTCTCCCTCTCCATCCTGGCTCTGAAGAGGATTGATGCTCTTGAAAGATTAATATATTCTCTCTAGGTTTCCTCCAGGAAATATACAACTAAATGCCAAATTAACTGGCAACTAGTACTGCAAGAGCATAATTATTGCTTTTTATCAACAGATTTTTATTGGGTTTATTGTACTGCACACCATGTTAGATTTTTAAGGAAGAAGTACATATGAAAAAAGTAATACATCATTTTAATAGATTTCAAAGGGGAGGAGGGAAAGGAGTCTCAATCCCCTAGAAGATATTCTTAAGAATGCTATATATGAGAGCCAGAAGATTTCTCAGTGATTTATGGATTAATCTACATCAGTGATGAATCAGTGACTTCTAAATGAGATTTACCATGCATATTTCACTTTTCAATGTATGTCTGTATTGTACACATTATTATTACACAGTTTTTCCAAGACATCATGCCTTGATGCACTTCAGAAACATACATAGGGATCTTAGGATACCTGGCATCTTTATTTAGATGGCTGGCCATGAGCTGTACAACTGGTAGAGGGCAAGATATACTTTTTCTGTGTTGAAGCCACATGTAGAAGGGATGAAACCACCACAGCTTGGGTGGCAGGGATGGTGGCGGCTGCCCTTACAAGTCCTGTGATGATCATAGATGGAGCTCAACATGGCTTATAGGCCACATATTGCCCCTAATATTAAATATTCCCATTTCAAATATAACCTAATATGAATTATCCTAATTGTTAATGTCCCAACTCCTTTATGTAAATTTCCTTAAAATGATTCCTAGATTTAAAGAAATGTTCCTGGAGACACTGGGCTGAAAGGACAAGAGCAACTTGCTTGGTCGCCAATGACTATGTCACAGTCCAAAAGGCAAACCTGTAGAGCAGTTGTTCCCAATCTTAGGTAACCCAGGTGTTCTTGGACTGCAATTGCAGGTTGAGAACCACTGCTGCAGAAGAAGCTGCCTCTATAGTTACCCTTGAATCTCCAAAATTCATCCCCATTGTAGTTTTGAAGATGTGCTTCAAGAGATTGTTTGGAAATTTGAAAAATTCACAGTGCTGCTTAAAATGGGGAACATATATTCAGTGAAATAAACACATCCCATTTTTCATTTTACTTAAATACTATGTGGAAATATTAGAGATAAAGTGCAGTTTCTGGCAGAATTGCCTTAGTCTGTGGAGGGCTCCATGCCACACTCATAAGTGGCTTCCCATGTAGATTGGCAAGATTACAAGTAGGCACTGGAAACTAGTAAGTATTGTGCTTTCCTAGTCATGTTGACACGGTTACCACATAGTCGTTAACTAACCATTGTGAAACCCATTACTGGATGGGATAAGTACTTTCTTATCTTCTAATGGACTTATGAATTAACAAATTGCTTAGAAGGAGGTGAATTAACACATTGCTTAGAAGGAGGTGTGTGTGTGTGTGGGGGGGTTAAAGATAGCACCATGCACCCCACTTGTCAGGGAGGGAGGGAGGGAAGTATGAGTCTCCTAGTGTGAACTCTGTGGAGCTTCTCCCTTTAGGACATCTTCCTAAACATCTTCCTAATTAGCAGTGGAACTCTCCTCTGTATTGAGTTTTGCTCACACAGTCTCTCTAATTCCTGCCAGCTGGCAGCAGAAGGATGGAATTAGCAGTCTCCTACTCATCAGAGAGCCAGCACCAAGCTTCTTTGAGATGTTGCCAATTACTCCTGGAGTGGAGTGCAAGCACAATATTGCTATTGCAGGATTGGATGGGTCAAACAAAATTTATTTTCTGGATAAAAGCCTTTTTGTTTGTTTATCCACAATTTGCTTAGAAAAGGAGAGCAAAAGATCAACCTGGCTAATGTTTAAGCCATTATCAAAGGCAAGGGAACTGCTTACGTAGACACTGTGTCTTCCAGCAATGCTTAAAACTGTGCCAGACTTTCTATCGTCAGTGAACAGAATGGAAGTAGTCTGGGTTATTTTAGTGTTTTCGGGGAGGGGTTACATATGCTGTTTATGAATCCTGTTTTGATGCTGTGGCAGAGAGCTCTACTACCCCTCTTGTGTTCGGCTCAGCCCATTACAACCTTTGGAATCCTGTGAAGGGTGGTTGAAGAGTCAGTAAAGAGTGGGAGTCAGTTTGAATGCTGCTGTGCTGGAGGAGGATGTTTTAAAGAGTTTGAATGTTGCGGGAGCGGCAGGAGGATCTCTGACACAGTCTGAGTGTGTAGTGAATGTGAAAGGACCTGTGATGGAGTTCAGGGAAAGTTAAAAGTTGACATAAATGTTACTGTCACTGATAGTTTTCTCAAACCTATCTCAGTGTGGTTGATTAACCTGTGACAGTCTGTGAGTAAGATTTTGTTCTTATGTTAACAGCTAGAGATGTGTAGATTCCTGGATATTGTAAACACTGAAAATCTTGGGAAGCACACTCATCCATTTCTTCAGTGCTCTTCTCTTGTTGGCAGATTTATGAAAGCACAGAAATACATTCAGCCATAGGATCCCAGGGAAAGAGGAAGTGGGCTCCAGAAGTGGTGCTGAGAACTCAGCTGCATGGCTGCTACAGACACCTTAGTAGTTGAAACTGTTAGCCTCAATTATCCGTTCAGAACTTTAAAAAAAAAAAAAAATTAAAAGAGACTCCTGAACTTCAGTTAACTTAGTTTCATTAATATGACCTGTGGAATTAAATTAGCTATTAAGCCTTAACTGCTTCCGGGTAAAATATATACTGTACACACAAAAGGAGAAAGTAGCATTTGTATGTCTTGAGCACATAGTGGGAGCATTTTCTCTAAATATGGCTGAAATAAGAATTGTGAATTTAGATTTATGACACTGCCAAGTCAAGCAAATGACATATGTCTCTTGATGCTTACACATTTTAAAGAAAGTTTGTTAATGATGCTGGATGTAGTATGCAATGACATAAATGAATGACGTTTTGTACATGCAACTATTTGATTGAATGGCATGATGGATGGATGTTGTGTTGTTCCTGTGAAGAGAAACTCTACGAAGTATTCATTACCAGGTGTCTTATGAAGATGTATAGCCTCTTCACTGGCAGTGTAATGGTATTATGAATAAATGTTTAAATACACAGTGAGGCCCCTGGTTCCCCTCATCTGTTTCTCATTCTGTTTGTTTGTAATACATTTCCTGTAATGTGAAGTCTGCACCAAAGAGATGAATTAAATTAAATTAAATTTGATGTGTATATTCAGGATGGGTAACCCAGTGTGGTCTAGTGGATACAGTAACAGACCAGGACTCAGGAGACCTGGGGCTGAATCACTGTTCACCCATGGAAACTCACTGGGGTACGTGGAACTGACGAAATGACTCATTGATGCATAGAGTCTCTTCCAGCTCTGCAGTTCTAAGATTAAATATCTCATTTACCTTTAAAAGCCTGATTAGAGTCACTGTAAGTTAGTTTCAACTTGGTGACTCATACCAATAACAACATATATTCAAGACAATATTAAAACTTCATAACATCTATTCCTATCCCAGTATTAGGCCCTCATTTACAACCATTAGTAACCATGAACTGCCCATTGCTGGCTTGGAGACTAGTGAGAATGCTTAGTACCAAATGGTATTACATACTGGCACTTACACCTATTTGCTAGTCCAAAGCTAGAGTTTAGCCATTAAATTAGTGGGATTTACATGTTGACAATACTATTCAACAATGATTTAGTGGGTCTACTCAAGCTGGAGACTGAATTTAGACTGGGTGTCATGGTGGAAGCACAAGTCAATTGTGCAAGGCCTCGTCTTGGTGGTTGTGGGTCCAGATTCTCCTTCCCCAATTATTTTGTTGGGGGGAAGGACCTGGGGATTTTTCTCATGTTAATATGTTTTGTTTCCAAGCTGGTGAGGTATGATCAACTTTCTGTTTAGCTACTGTTAATTATTTTTTATTGTCACACTGTCTGCTTTTGTGTTTCAAGTGGTATTGACACTTTTATTATTAGTACAAGCTTTGCTATAGGATTAGATTTAGATTGTTAGGTTGATATTGTTCTTGTCTGTAAAACTGAAGCATTTTGGAACTGAAGTGTTTATTGATGTGATGCGGACTTATATTTGGTTTATTGGATTGTATTTTCTCTGCATTCTGCCCTTACCACAATTTTCTATAAAGAAGCAACAAATGAATTAAAGGGAAATAGAAAGCAACAGAAGCACTATCCAGGGTGAAAATGAAAACCATACACTGCTTGTGTCCTTTTTAGGGCAACACTAGGCTGCCATCCCATATTATTTTCCAATTAATTATTTTTACATTTGACCTCACATAAATTATGAGTCTGTGCCTGAGACACAGAGAAATTTCAGGTTTGAGGTTACAATTTGCCTATTCAAGGTACTGCTTTTCATTTAAAGAAATGTGACCCCAAGTTATTATTTCCTGCATAGGCTGGTGTGGTACTGAATATTTGTTCCACAGTAAAGGCAGTTATTTAGCTGACAGGGATTTCTCTGCTTTTTAAATTTTATTTGTCAGCCTGTTTGCCAAATGTTATTGCACTGGAGCAGTACAGTTGTATATCAGTATTTTGGTCCTCGCACCATCCCTTATGCTGGCTCTTCTCTTCTAATTCATCTAAGTCCTTGGCATTTTCCATGATCAGTCTGTGGCCCCTCTTCCCGGGGGTCAGGGGGAGGCTTGGAAAGGTTCTATCATGGGTTCCACGGACACCGAGAAGCAGGGATGATCTCTATGCAATTTTGTTGGTTTGAGTAACTGTCCTAAACTGAGGACTCCGAGAGGTCCCGCCCCGGCACCGCTCCGGGTCTCTGACTGCAATTTCCGGCATTCTTCCCCATGTCCATCCTTCACCCTTCTCTGGAACTGAATTCTCCTGATGAAACCCAACCCAACAATCCCCTTCAGTGATGTCCAGTTGTCCCTGATAGAGGTCAGCACTCATGGGGGGGGGAGGCTTCTTTCCACTCCTGAGCCAACTGCTTGAGGCACAGCCTCTGGCAGTGGCTCCTCCAGTGTCAGCTTCTGCAGTGTCGACACTGAGTGGGAATGGGCCCAGCTCCAGCTCCTCCTCCCTTCCCTCTGCCTCTTCCCCTCCTCCTCTTACCCCAGCCTCCACTCTTTTTAGCTCACCTGTGCCTTTGTTGCATCACAGGTGCTTCTTCTCTGTACTCCCACACAGGTATTCCTTTACCTTGCTTTCATCCCCCGCTAGCTCTTTCATCAGGGTAGATCCAGCCACAGTTCTTTCCTGGGCCATGACCAATGACTCCAGGACAGCTCATTGCCATGCCCTGGAGTCAGTGGGGTTTTTATGGTACTCTAAATACTCCTTCCTGAGAGCTGGAGATGGGATGGACAGCCTCACAGGGATGCCAAGAGTGTCCCCCTCACATAGTCTTCCGGTGCTTATAGACATTTGGGCAGCCAATTTTGGTCTCTTTTGCCATCCTATGGAACAGCTTAATTCTTTGCCTTGGTTTCTTTTAATCCTATCTTTTTAAGGTGATAGTCCTAGGCTTGTAATAGGTGTGACAAAAGCCAGTCTTCATGGAACATTTCTTATGAACCTACAAGATGATCATAACAACCCCACAGTGTCTTGTTTGTTTCCCTACATGTTCGCTTCTCCATTTTTACCTCTGTTGTCATTCTGGCTGGAGAAAGCTAACAGGGTTCTCCAAAGACTGGACTGTCTCAGCCAGCAGAAAAAAAATGGGTAGAAGCAAGCACAAAAGATAAAAGTTGACAGACTCTGCCATTCATCCGAACTTGCTACTGTGAGGAAGGGAAGGTACATTGTCCAAGAAAGCTATGACCCAACCCTCTATGCAGGGTGCAAGAGTCCTTTTTCATGTGACTTCTGCTTTCAGGCTTAATTTGTTTCCCTAAACAAACTAAGAACAGGAAACAAACACCATCATATTGTTCCTTCAAAGTAAACTATCATTGGACTTACATTCTGGCACAGTTTTATTAGGAAAAAGGTCTATTCAGTTCTCCATGTCAAGTATTTAATATAGCCTGAGGATGGACTGTGTCCAAAATAGTCCGGTGTTAGAATACTGTGAACCTTTACATATTTGGCAGAAACAGCAGTGTAATTTCTTTTAAAAGCTTTTTCTTTGCTATTTAAAGAAAAACAAAATACTCTTGACAGATGGCACCTCTTTGCTCTCCTGATTGTTGTTTCTCCATACTGGAAGCTAGTAGCTTTTCAAACTAAATCTTCCTGCCTTATCTCCATATAACTAATTTCCTCCTGGTAACAAGCTGCCACAGAACTGTGCTGACTAATTGCCTTGCTTAGCGCCCGTACCTGTAGACAATTAGGCCTCATACATCACCACAGCCTAGTTCAAATGCTTGGAAATCCTGCACAAGCACATTCCTGTGGATGGAAGGGTGGAAATGGGGTAACATCTAACTCAGTGCCCATGTGTAACATTATGCCACATTTGTGCAAATCGCTAGTGGGAGGTAGCCTTCACTAATGAAGTGGCATTTGATCAGACGTTGCTCCTTCAATACAACTGCATACCTGCACAATCTACACAGATCCGCCCTAGATCACACCATGCCACCCATAAACAAAGAATTTGACATCTATTCTGTTAGCTATGAAAGCAGTTAAGCCAAACATGTTTTGGTAGAAGATTATATCTGTTAGATTTTCTTTCCCCATCATATTTTTATGAGTAGATAAAACTGTGAATTGCAGTGTATTTAAGGTGGGAAATCAGGTTCCTGTCTAAAATAAAGAATATATTCTTTATGAGAATGTTATAGCAACAAACATTAAACAAGAGAAACACTTGACTCTTCTCAGGCAGACTGTGTTAGTGTGAATGTTATTTAGTCTGGTTTTTAAATAGAAATATACAAACTGCAAAAACATCCCACCAACAAAAGTTTGCAGATGTCAGACCTCATTCAGTATGAGAGACTTTGAAAAATACAGGTTGGTTTGAAGATTTAATCAAGCCCAGGTGGAATCATTTGTCTGTGCTTCAACATTTGACCTGTTTGATGGATTCAGACATGATGCATCTGGTAGGTGTTTAGGATGCAGAGAGATTTGATGAAATTGGTTGGCTACTGTATGTGCCACCTGAGAAGTCTAGAAAATGACAACTCTCCCTGCACCCCAGTTCACTCTTGGGAGCAATCCTATTTGAATTCAAAACTGCATGTTTTAAAATACATTATAACTTCAAAATAAGCATGTATGTATGGACACAAGGAATTATTCTGTGAAATCTTCCATTTTTCTGTATAAAGGAAGAGATGATTTATCTTGGTGACAGCCTTGAAGATAAATTGGTACTAAAATAAATTCAGGCTTTTGACATTGTGCTGGTTGAAAGGTAGTCCCTGAATGTAGGAAAGGAAAGCAACTTTTGGAAATTTTCTTTCTTTCTATCTATCTATCTATCTATCTATCTATCTATCTATCTATCTATCTATCTATCTATCTATCTATCTATCTATCTATGAATCCTCAAAAATGTTCCACTCTCTCATGTCCCAGTTAACATTTTATGTAACTTTTCTTCACTGCTTGGTCCTTTCAGGTTTTGAAGTAGTTAAAACAGTTAAAGTTCCTACACACTTGATTAATCCATATGTTCCCATTTTGTCTTTTGTGGACAAGATAGGCCAATACCTTCATTACTTTTGTGGCATTCTGGTTCCTAATCTCTTAAGAAGACTGTTTAGGTGTTATCTTTGCAACACCAAGCTCTCCCTAAGGAGAATCTGAGGTTTGGACAGGGAGTCACTTTGGACACAAATCCACCACCTTTTCTCTGAGGCAAGTCCTTTAATCCTCAGAAGTGCATGAGATCTTTTCATGGACAAGCCTGACCTTAAAAGAACACTTCACTTTACTTTTAAAGTACTTAAGCATGGACTTTGTGTTTCCTGAGAACACACAACAGCTCAGTAAGGTAGGACTTCTCAATGGTAGCCAGTTAGTGACCTAATCCAATTCTCTGGATTTAAGTGTAATCTTGCTGTTCAAGAGACTAGTCCTCAGTTGAGTTTTTATAATTATTTATTTATTAAGAAAATGTAGATTCATAGAAAGAGTTTGCAAAGCATTAGCATAGAACATGTCCAAAGATTCCAATAGTTAAATAAAGCTGCTATTTCTTATTAAAATAAGAAATACTAAAACCTAAGCTATGGTGGGCTATTCCCACCTCCTCCTCCTCCTTACCATGCTACATTCTGTAAGCATTCCTTCACATAGCACAATCCATTCGGAAAACTCCCCTAGCTTGAGATGCTAAGAGAAGCTCTCTAACACATCCCATCATCCATCTTTTCTTACATTCCTAACACCTCCTTCTTCTTGACACTCCATAGGTGTAAACCAATTAACTTCAAAGAGGCGTAACACAACTCTCCATCCAGAATTCTCATGAAGATCCAGCTGCGTTATCTTCTCCCAGTTAGGATGGTACGTGTTGAGTCTTCACACTGGGCCTCCTTCGTCCTTGCCTCGTTATCACAGTTCTCCCTGTACCAGGCAAACTGGAAAACAGTTTCACGGCCTATCACATTCTAATGCCTTAGAATCATTTCACTTTGAACCTAACAGTCTCCATTTTCTCTGACTACAAATCCCACTCTCCTTCAGATCATCACAGTCTTTGTGTGTGTACACCTCACATGATGAAGAGAGCATTCCAGCCCTAATCTCTCTGTTGTCATTTTCCTCATTCAAAAGTGGCATGTATGAAAACCCAGTTGTACCCATGGAAGCTGTATATGCAAACCAGAATGCAGAATAATCAGGAATTCAGTTTCCATGTAGGGCCTCCACAGGTACACCCAAGTATCCCCTTAAGATATGTGGTGTGAGGAAAGTGAAGGGGCGCAGGGCTAGAACATCCCGCTCCTTGCATGTGGAGTACCCATAGGAAGCCTGAAGAGTGTTGTGGTCAGATCCATACATACATGCAGAGATATAGCCCAGCCAGCAGTTGGTTTTGGTATATAGAGCACAAAGTTGCATGATAGGGTATCTTACAGCCATGGGAATGACAATGGCATTGTAGGTTTTTGTAAATTCATATACATAGGAAAATATAAATCTACGTGTGATTTCTTCTTGACCTATTTCCTAGCTCAGGAGATCAGCAAACATCCCTTCAAGCAGTAACCAGTTAGGAAAAGTAGAAGAACCAGCAATTTGTCTGAGCAGTTTTTAACTATTCCTTTCAACTGTTTCCTGTGAAAATGGAGTGCTTCTTGCCCTCATTCGGGGTTCACAAAATTTCAGGAGCCAATGGTTTGATTCCTTCTAAAGTATCCCCCATCAGTGTTACTTACTGGAAGATCACATCCTTCATGGAGAATTTCAAAGCAATCTCTGTGTGGCGTCACTGCCAGTGCCCTGGGCAGTCCATCAGAGACTATAGCTCCCAGACCCCTAGCAGGCAAGGGGGAAGGACGACAGGTACCTGCAGGCAAGCTGGCTGATGAGGGCCACCTGTGAGGGGGAGAAAGTGAGGCAGATGTTAGGATAAAAGAAGAAGACTGGAAGGGCTCAGGTGCTTCCTTCAAGGAAATGGAGAGAGAGACAGAAACATCAGAAGAGGAGGGGATGTGGAGAGAGGCTGCCGAGGCTTGGGATCCCCAAGTCTACATGGCTGAGGTGGAGGGTGCCTGGGAAGAGGACCTGTGGGCTGAAGTTCCCAAGGCCCACTCATTGAGTGAAGGCTGTGGTTGAGTGACCCCAGGGGCAGGACTCCAGGAGCCTACCATACCTCCAATGTGACCTTGATGTCCACCTCATCCAATGGGAGCACCAGCACCACAGCTGAGTTGAAGAGACAGAGGAGGCTCAACGAAGGAGCACAGAAGTGGGCACCAATATCCTCACATCCAGCTTTCCTAGCCATCCTTGAAGAGCCTTCAAGCAGGGCCAAGGCTCCTACTCCCCTCTCACTTTGTGAGACCAAGACTCTCAGAGTTCCCTGTGGCCTTAACAGGAGATCCTCTTGAAAGGACATGCCCTGGGGAGTTAGTGCAAGGAAGTCAACTCCCTAGGAAGCTCCCTGACAGAGTTAAGGACAATGTTCCTGTTTCCTCAGTCAAAATAAAGACTGTTTTTGATCATTATCCCAATCTGGAGCCCCTGGAATTATTACCAGGAGACCCAGCCAGCAGTGGCACCAAGGCGGTAGGACCAGTGGTGCTCACATAACCTCACAGAGTTTTTCAGAGAATGAAAGTGGGGAGGAGGACAGCTGTGTTATACCAATTTGAAGTAACTGAGAACATATAGGATTTAGTTTATAATGGAGGACAGCAAATCACTTCTCCAATTACTTTAAGTTCAAATACTGAACCATTGCCTCACCTTCCTCAGTGCTTCCACACAGACATTTCTTCATAAGGTCATTTTTCTGGGTAGAGCACCTGTATTGAAAGACAGTAAAGAGGCTTCCACAGAAGAATAGAACCAGGGAACAGAAGTAAAAAGCTTGAGGATTTAGTTTTTTAAAAACATTTCCTAGGATTTCTTCTTAAGTAATCATAGCACTACACAAGATAAGAGTAACCTTTCAGGATCCTGTTTTGCCACTTGTTGCACCTTTGCAAAGTACTTGCTCTTTTGAAATTCAGGGGATTGAGGGAGATCATTTTTGACAAAAGGTAGGTAGAGATAGGATGATTAGGAAGCACACTAGCTTCCCTCCCACACACCTCACTCTCTGCTGCAGAATAATATAACCAAGTTGATCTGCTTCATGTTATGGTCTGAAATAATGATATATCTGGATCTGAAGCAACTTTTATTTGGAAATGTAATATTTATGTATAGTTTTTGAGAGATTTGTATTCATAACTCTATACTTTTAGCTTTGTGTTGTTTGCTTGGGTGAAAGTAGTGATGAATTTGTTCAACCCAGATGATATTTATGCCTTTTTCGTCATTATACATAATCCACCTGTGCTAGATCTTAAGACCTATGTAGACTTTATACTCTACTAGAGAGCTTATCAGCTTCTCTGCAGGCTGCTCAATTTGAATTTTAAAACTGGGAATGAATGGATTTGTGTTGCGCTTTTTGCGTTTGTGTGCAGAACTCCACTCCTATTGGTGTGATAACTCAAAAATGGAGAGCAAGCTTGTAGATTGCTGTTTACAATGGCTGAGCAGATTCTGATATCATGCTGATTGGCAGCTACTCCTCACATCTCCTCCTCCATGCCTTCTCCATTTTTATGAGGCCTGAGAAAAGGTGGTAGGAATACATCTTGACTTTTCTGAACTGAGACAATCAGTCCTGTTTTTTCAAACAATATTACTGTTTCTAGAAACCCAACATCCAGTTATAAGCTGACTTTCCCCTCCTGAAAGCAGTCTTTCTTTCAGCCCTTAATAATATTCCTTTAAGCTCCTCTTACCCCATCTGCAAGGGGTAAGAGGAGCTAAAATGTGAATACTGTGTATTTAATAATACTCCTACCCCCCCTTCCGTTGTTTGCAAAATTGGACATTGCTCCTTTTCTTGTTCTGGAATTCCATTCTTATCATAATAGTATTCAAGGCAAATTGCGCTATTTGTAGATCCAAAATATCAGGCCCTTTTGGTTATCCTTTGAAAATAAAGAAGAGACATAATTATTCTTGGTTTTCCTCAAAAATGACATATAATATTGATTGCAAACTCCTTATATCAGAAATGTAGGCTCGTAAAGACAAATATTATTGAGATTGTTAAATATATTTGAATATACATGAAAGAAAGCTATCAAGAATTACCAAATACTTTATGTGTTGCAGGACATTGGGTGCAAAACTACTTGTGTAAAATATATTTGAATGTTTTGTCACCCTTGACCACTATTTTCCCATTTCTGTGGAATGATTGCATTCCTTCTGCTTATCACACCTTTATTTTCTCAGTGATATCCCAGGTATATTCTTTAACTCTGCTGGGCTATTGTAAGTCCAGGATCAAATATGAAAACCCCAGAAGCCTGAAGACTCTGGAAGCAACAAGATAAGAAGAAAAAACTGACATATACCCTGTTTCCCCGAAAATAAGACCTAACCTGAAAATAAGCTGTAGTATGATTTTTCAGGATGCTCGTAATATAAGCCCTACCCCCAAAATAAGCCCTAGTTAAGTGAAACCCTGCCCTCCACCATTGTGCAGCATTGTGCAGCAACCAGAAGATAACATGACTGTATTTGAATAAATGTAGATTGTTGTACATGGAAAAAAATAAAACATCCCCTGAAAATAAGCTCTACTGCGTTTTTTGGAGCAAAAATTAATATAAGACCCTGTCTTATTTTCGGGGAAACACGGTATATTCTGAAAAGCTGCAGGCACTGTGTAGAAGAATCAATCTGTTTTCTGAGAGAAGTAAAGAGACATCCATGTATAGGCACCCTTTTTAATTTGTCTAGTTGTCTAATGGTTAATTTAATATTGCTACTCCAGTACCAGGACAATTGAAATGTAGCAGTGCAAACCTGTATATAGCTACACAGAAATAAGGCTCACTGAGTCCAAACTCTTAAGGTCAGTAGGTATAGGGTTGCCACCTAAGAGTATACGTTTTCTCCCCTGCTAAAGTATTTAGATCCTCATCAGAGGTATACTGAGCTAAATTACATTTCTGTCTGGTTCAGGCCAGGGTGAAGGGAAGGAAGACCAGTGGTAAATCAAGATGATTGATCTGGTTTTATCTTCTCTTTTCAGTGATATTGATCTGGTTTTGTTCTTCTCTTCCTTTCAATGATGCTGAGTGCTGCAGTACAATTGCTCAATGTTTAACATCTAGTAGTCTCTTACCTTGGTTTGGTAGGTTGTCATGCTTAGATACGGGGGGAGATGTTTTCTGTTACACTTCTGTCCTCCCAGTATGTCTCCATTGCAGAGGGAGAGGGGGACACTTAGGGACAGAATAGGTTAACAGATGTATATCTAAATCACACAGCAGTATGCCCCTTTTAGATGCATGACCACTGAAAAATAGATTCAATTCATCAAAAAAAACTCTGATTTATGAAAGTGGGATATTGTGCTTCTGTCCCCATGATTCAGAAAGCCAGGAAATGGCCCAATATTGCTGCACAATATTGGGCCCGTGTTGCCAGCAGGAAAAAGAATGCCAGGCTTTACATAGCAAAGAGCAGCCTGAATGTTGACAACACCAATGGCAGCAGTCAAGATGGTCTACAGGATACCCTCTTGTGCTCACTACCATTCACAAAGTGATACCACACAAGGGAAAATCCCAGAAGCAGACTACTTTTTTGATTAGTTAACCACATCTCACCCAAACACAAAGCAAGTGTCAGGGCTGTTTTTCAACAAGGGATGTTCTGCACAGCACGGAGCTGCTGCTGCGGTGGCGCTTCGCCTGCCTACTCAGAACCAGCGATCGCAGGCATTTGACATAGAGGCCGGGGGGGGGGGAGCTTAGGAGAGAGCCTTAGGGCTGCTGGTGCTGTAATGTGTACATTGGCCCTAATACATCTGCATTTTCCTCTACTGACCTTTAAATTTTGCATTCCCGTGTGGTGATCAGCTAGAATAGTAATATAGCAGAGGGTGTTGGGAGCTCATAGCTTTTGTTTACAAATAATGTAAACTATTAGTGCTCAGCTTCAAAAAGAAGCCTCTGGGATGCAATTTCAAATTTCAGGAGTTGAGATTAGTTGCACTGAATATTTATCATTTCAGCCTGGATAAATATTAATTGCAGCTGGTATTCGGCGTGAGAAAAATGCATTACAAATTGCAACTGTGTCATGTGAAACACAAAAATATTGTGTACGTACACTTAATTGCCAACATACACTTTGCAAGTGCACAGCAATCTATTAGGTAAACCTGGCAAGCTTATCATAAAACTACCACTATATTGAGATGTAATATCTTTTTCATCAGTTATTGATGGGAGCAATACGTAGGTTAAATTTTAATTAGTGGAACTCAGAGGGATAACCTGTGGCAGAGAACTAATTCATTTAAGTTTGTCAAATACATTTAGTAGCCCTTTAATATACAGTTTCCTAGGTAAGTGTTTAAATGTTTTCCTTTAAATCACTACACTGAAACTTAACAGTGTGTAGTGCTTTGCAATTATTTGGCTAAAAAATCTGGTATGACCTTTAAGGAAAGAAGGTGAATGCATAAATGACTCTTAATTTATTTAAATATTTTATACACAAACTATTAGGCAGGATAATATTTTACTTCTGGGGAAAGACGGGAGTGAAAAAGAACAGCTAATGACACAGCTTGCAGCTCAGAATCCCATTAGAAAGCATTATCACAGCATTAGTGGGCTATAATTTGGCATTATTAAATTTGAGGCGAGAGGGGTTTTTTAATGTTTAGATGGTTAATTGTATCTTTCTTTCTGAACTGGGACTAAATATTACTCTGTAAACCTTACTGTAGATTTCTTTTCCTTGCTGTGGGGGAAAAAAACATATTGTCCTCTGTTGGTGCCTGAGGAGTTTTCTTATGTAATGCAGCTGTCATATTTCTCCTCAGTTTCTAAAGAAAAAGAGGCAAGAGTGCAGTGTTTCAGTTTCTATTCTATTAAAGGCACAGACGTATGTCAAATACCTCATTCCGATATTTCAAGTGTAGTTTACTCAGGACAGAAAGTGTGTCAATGCTAATTTGGTTGCTTTGGATTTTTGTATTGCATTTTAATTCTGGTTTTAAGATGTTTCATAACTGCCCTAGGATTTTGATCATGAAGAGTGGTGTATAAATATTTTAAAATAAATAGTAAGTAAAAAAGAATTATAGCTAAAGAGCTACAGCTAAGGGGGAAGAGAACACTCTTTTCATGCACAAGAGCCCATGTTTCAACCGTGATATCTATAGCTAAACAACCCTTTCCTAGAGGGAGATGATGTCTGAAGCATTCATACTGTAACTCTCTGCATTATCACTTCAACTTTCCTGTTGGCTTTCGCCATGTCAAGTTTTATTTCACTAGCCTCATCAGGGTATTTCAGGTTACCAAGGGGGAAGCAGGGCGTGTTGATGTTTGCATGTCTTTTTATCTGCCGCTTCTCATATTTGGAAGGTTGCCACTGTTTGAAGCAGTAGTGTGCCTGTGATTGCTTGAGTTGATGCCAGAGTCCTCTGCCAGCTTAATTGTGCAAAAGATTTGGCAATTGCAGAGTCCTTAAGGGATAGTTGTCATTTGAGGTGTCTGCATTCAGCCCAAAGGCCTTTCCACCTGTGGCTAGTGGAAGGATTGGAGGGAAGAAGAGAAAAGGTTGATCACCATGCAGCTAGCTACTAATATGACTAGGCACTTTCTAAGCAAAGAGTGTGTGTTGGATTTCTGTACGCGAACTCTCCTATTACTTTAACCTGCTGGCACTATTTTAGACAGAAGTGAACCGTCTTCCTTTCTCTAAACAGAGTAACACTGCAATTTCTATGTTATCCAGCAGGCTACTGTTTCCTGTGCTAATGTGTATGGACTCAGTGGGCCTAGGGCTCTGTGTGAGTGTGTGGATTACACTATCTTCAGGCTCCTCTTGAGAGACCTCTGTCCTGGGATGAAAATGTTCTGAACCATATATTTAATGGAACATTTTGCCTTTTTTCACCCAGACTAATTAAATTCAGGAAATTAAATATCGGTAATTTTAGGAATATAAAACCCAGTAATGAAAGGGTTGGAGTGTTAAAAAAAAAAAATCCCTGAGCTGATAAAATTAGATTCAGTAGAATTAATTAAGGATATAATACTCTGTCACTAAGCTATCTTAAGGCTTTTGACCTACGTAGCAATTTAATTTCAATACTGTTGGCAGTAAAAAATTCCTTACAGTTGAAGAAGCTAATGCCACCTGGTATTGTTAACGTTTCTTGCTGGGCTCTCCTAGTGGCCCTCCATATTAGAGATTAGCAAATTGATCGTTGCCTTAGTGTGATATTATCAAATGGATTCTCAAAATGTTTACATTTCCTTTCTCTTCTTTAGAGTTTCACTGTCCAAGATTAACATACCCTGAGTGGTCCTAGGTATTTTAACAAATGAAAGGGGAAAAGAAGAATCACCCTCACCACACGGTAGAATGTAATGCCCAAATTTTTCTGAATCGTTGGCTTTTTAATTTGTTAGGATACTAAAGAAAAATCATATTTCATTTAATAATAATTTTGGGGTTTTCACATCATTAGCAGCCCTACAGTTTACTGAATAGGAGACAGTGAGGTTGATTTAATGAAGTGTTATGTCAAGTAGAGGTGAAGTGAAACCCAGTACTGAGGCAGATCAGATACCTGATTAGTTGCATCTGCACCCCTTTCTTTTCTTCTGTCGGATAAGACATCTGATCTTGGGTTGATAGGTCTCAGAGCATTGCTAGGCTTCTCTGGTTCTCCACATGGGGGACATGTCTCCAGTGAGCAATGCTGGAGGAAGAGAAGTTTTGCCTTTTGTGAATCTCTCCCCTTATGTATTCTGAAATGTTCAGTCTCAAGAATACCACAGGCTGTGCAATTTCCAAATTAGCCTTTTTCTATCGAGGGACTACCTAAATTTGAATGAAGCAAAGGAGTCATTGCACCATACCCCTTTGGACTGTGTAACTAAACAAATAAGAGTGTGTTTTAAGGCACATTTTGCCTCTCATTTTTGCCACAGAGTGAAATATTATGTATGTGGACCACATCATTGCATTTGGCCAGAGACAGTCAATCCTCCGAACCATGCCAGTAAAAAATGACTCTCACTGGATCTACAGAACGTTTTAGCCAGTCAGAATTACCAGCAACCATTAACTGTGATGCTTGTCTGAACAAATTAATTGTGTTTCTTATCACTGGTGCTTGTTTATTTTAGTAAATGAAATGGAGAAAAGAACCACATTTTATAAAGATGTAACTAGTTCTGCAAAGGATGTGTGGTGCATGTACCTTAAGCATTCACTCTAAACTCCTGAACTTTAGCTTCTCACAAGAAGCATTTACTAATCTCTGTGTTTTGAACACCATTTATTCTCCTGCTGTTTAAGTAGGTCTCTCAATTAGAAAACTCAAGTTTGGTATCTGTACAGTCAATCTGCTATACTTTCTATCATATTTATAAGCCAGCTGTTCATGACTTTGACAATGATGTCATTTACCCAGTGTGGTTCCTGTTTATCTTTATTGCTGCTATGTAAAGGAGCTAGCAAGTGTGAACTAGTGCTGTAATCCAGGAAACTATGGTTGGTTACCAGCTTTCAGAGCCATGCAATTTATTTGAGGGACTTATTAGCAGACTTGGTTCTGCCAGAGTAAAAACATAGGATTTGTGAGTGCTATTTAAGCATTTGTAGAAGTCAAGTAAATATGTTTATGATTAAATGATTCAAATAGCCTAATTAGCAGATGGCAGGGACAATTATGTATTCATACTTCTGGGCAACAGCATTTGGTGGATATAATTATTTTACAGGTGTTAGCTGCCCTTATATTAAAAAGGATACATCACTATAGATGCTTGGTAAAGTGCACCACTTATAATATGCAAATAATATTTCCTCATTGACTCCTTATTGCATGAAAACATCCACTGTTAAATTCAGTATTTGTATGCATTCTTTCAGATGTGATACAATTAAAACAAACAAACAAAAGGCTTTAAACGGCCTTCCTCAATATGTTACTCTCCAGATGTTTTGAGCTGTAGTATCCAACAGTCTTAGCCACCATGCACAATTATTGGAGTGATGGATGTAGTAAATGAAAACATCTGGTGAACTCCATGTTCAGGAAGATGGCATTAAAAATGTTGCCAAGATCCAGCATACTCACAAGTACAAATAAACAATTATTTGATCAGTTTCCTTAGCATGTTGAAGGGAGGAGAGAGGTAAGCTGTTTCTGGTTAACTTATTGTGAATCTTACTTTGTTCAGACCTCTTGCATTGATCCCGTTCTACCTGCATTGAAGACATATGGTAGCATTTGTACCAATAAGGAGAAGAACTCCACTTTCCTGTCCACTGAATTCTACCCTATTTCAGCCTATATGTTTCTGTGTGTGTGTTTTGTTTTTCATACTAGCATTGCATAATGCATTAAGGCAAGGGTGGGTAACTTTCATCCCTCCAGATGTTGTTGTTTTACAACTCCCATAATTTCTCACATTTGGGTGGCTAGGGGTCATGAGGGCTGCAGTCCAGTGACACCTGCAGTTGCACACACCTGCATTAAGGACACAGCCTTCCTAGTCTGTGGCAAAATTCTAGAGAAGCATATACTGCTTCACTCAGTACCACACAGGTTACACCATGTGTATGAGCCACCACTCAGAAATGGCAACCATAATTCTTTGTAATGTGTGGAATGTAAAGTATGGATATGTACTATAAAGATAGTGAAAAATTTCATCCCAGAAATCTGTGATCTATGAAAATCCAGGTTACAGATCTTCGGTCCAGAACCTGAACTGCCTGACATGTAGTCTAATAATAATTATCTGTTGTTGTTGTTTTTAAAGTAAATTGTGAATGATAAGAATATCCAAGCATCATTCTTCTTTATAGGATAGAATCATTTTGAGATACTTAGTGTGTTGCTTTTCCAAGCATCACCATAAATTTCTGTTGGATAATGTGGAATTTGTGCTTTTGTTCTTTACATTAAGGAACGTGGTGGTGCTGCGGGTTAAACCGCAAAGCCTCTGGGCTGCAAGGTCGAAAGATCAGCAGTTCGAATCCATGCGGCGGAGTGAGCTCCCATTGCTTGTCCCAGCTCCTGCCAACTTAGCAGTTCGAAAGCATGTAAAAATGCGAGTAGATAAATAGGTACCACCACAGTGGGAAGGTAACGGCATTCCATGTCTAGTCACGCTGGCCACGTGACCACGGAAAGTGTCTATGGACAAACACTGGCGCTACGGCTTGGAAACGGGGATGAGCACCGCCCCCTAGAGTCAGATACGACTGGACTAAATGTCAAGGGGAACCTTTACCTTTACCTTTCTTTACATTATTTACATTTTAAAAGTCCGGAAAACAATTTGCACTTTATTATGCCTATTTATTTGGCATCTAAGGTCTGGAAAACAGTTCTATCTGTAACTGAGCTGCCAGTAAGGATTAATAGTGTTCGGCTATGGCTTACATCTACATAGTTAAGTAACTAATATTTTGCCAGGAAAAAAAGAGGGCATTCAGCACTTTTGTCCACTGACACTAAGGAAGAGCCAATGTGACATATATTTCTGATGGTCCATATGCTCCTTAGATTAGAATGCTGATAGCAGAAATAGGGATTGCTGGCATTTTCAAATATATTTGCTGAACTCAAACTCCAATTTAAGATCCTCTGCTCTTACATGCATGCACAGTGTTTGTTTGAAAAGACAAGCTAGATGCAGGCTCTTCTGTATTTGAGGCTCCTCTTCTTTGTCTTCAAATGCAGTCTGTACAAAGTCAGGGTGGAGACTGGCTGCTTGTAGAAATACCAGTCTGTAGTTTAATTCCGGCTTTCTTTTTTGGTTTTCTCATTGAAGCACGTAAAGGAAAAATACCAAATATCACTCCCAAGTTCTTAATGGAAAAGGAGAGCTGCAGGAAGAGAGCAGTGCAAGCTTCTAGCAGAGGGAAATTAACATGACCCAAGATCCCTTCTATTTGTTCCAGCATTGTTAATTCAGTGCTTCCTCCTGCCATACCCGATACTTGAGATCCTTGGTTTTGAAAAAATAGAGGGAGAAAGTGTAGAGGCTGCCGGCAAAGTCTTCGTCTCATTTGCTTTGAGCAGAAATCCCAGCTAGTTAAATTAGCAAAAAAGTATTTGGCTTCATGGATGTGCCTGTTTCTGTGACTCTTACTTCATATGGTCCCTGAGGAGGTCTCTTCATGTCAGACATAAGATGCTGATTTTCAAGACAAAGAAGGGTAGCTTGGTCTTCTGTTTTTGGGTTTTTTTTTGTCCCCAAACCTGCTTTTGCTCTGTTTGTACTGGCACAACCCATTTGCTGCCTGGTAGCAGCATCTTCTTCTATAAATGATTATACAGATAGTTTGGGTAATGCCCTGATAGCCTTAACAAATGAAGTGCCATGCACAGAAATGAGTGACTGTGTCACTTGTACACGTATAGGCATTTACTGGCTAATCACTTTGTGCCAATCAAGACTGCTTGGATTGCAGCGTGTGCATAGTAAGCCTGACAGATCTAAACCCAGAGTTGCACCATGTGTTCAAAAAGCAGTATGTGGAGTCCTAAAGGAGGGCCAAGAAGTCTGTGGCCTTCTAGATATAGAGGAACTAGTGTTCTCATTATCTTTCACGGCCAGTCAAGATGCACAGGACTGATGGGAACTGGAGCCCCAACCATCTTTGAAGGGCCACAAATTCTCCAGCCTTGTGTTTCTCCCTTTGCAAGCCACTTGCACAGCAGATTATGTCATTCCTAGGGACAGTCTGATAAATGTAATTCAGCGGTGGGCAAACTTTGGCCAGGGTTGGGGGTACATGTACCCCCCAAGAATTTGTCATGATTCCCAGATGTCCACCCTTGGGAAAAAATGTTTTAAAAACATCCTCCCCACCTTTTTCACTCTGTCTCTCTGTCTCTCTTTCTCTTTCTCTTCTTCAAAGGCTCCCAGAGTGGTGGCTTTACAGTAAAAAGCAGTGCTGAGGCCCCCTACCTGCCAAAAAGTTCGTTTCAGCAGAATTCAGTTTTCTTTCTTTATTGTTCAGTGTTTACATCAACACATAGTTAATTGGGAATAGCATAATATGGATGATCTCCTTATACTTAGGAATCTGTTCTAGTTCCTTTTTTAGCTGCCCTTCAGAATCTCAGTCTTCTTCTGATTCCTTGGCTGCAGTCTCCATTTGGGTTAATGACTGAACCAAGGTATAGAAAATTGTTCACAATTTTGATTTCTGCATTTGTCAACACTAAAGCTGTATCATTCTTTTGTAGACTTTTTTGCGGGGAGGGGTGACTTAATGTTCGCTGTAATCCCGCTTTCGTGGTTTCATCTTCATCATCAGTCATCCAAACGAATTGCTATTTCTGCCACTGATAGGGTCTCATCTGCATATCTTAAGTTATTGATGCTTCTCCCACCAGTTTTTACTCCCCAATTTTACAGCAGCAGAAGACAACTGAATATGAGATGGATTGACTCAATAAAAGAAACCACAGCCTTCAGTTTACGAAACCTGAACAAAATGGTTAAGAACAAGATTTTTGAAGCCACTGTTTGGTCCTGTAATTTAGTTCAGTTTCGGGAAGGGTTTTTTTCCAGTCCTTTTTCCAGTGATCACATGACATAAGGCAATTGCAAACTTTTGTTGTTTAGTCGTTAAGTCATGTCCGACTCTTCGTGACCCCATGGACCAGAGCACGGCAGGCCCTCCTGTCTTCCACTGCCTCCTGGAGTTTGGTCAAATTCATGTTGGTAGCTTCGATGACACTGTCCAACCATCTCGTCCTCTGTCATCCCCTTCTCCTCTTGCCTTCACACTTTCTCAACATCATGGTCTTTTCCAGGAAGTCTTCTCTTCTCATGAGATGGCCAAAGTATTGGAGTGTCAGCTTCAGGATCTGTCCTTCCAGTGAGCACTCAGGGTTGATTTCCTTCAGAATGGATAGGTTTGTTCTCCTTGCAGTCCAGAGGACTCTCAAGAGTCTCCTCCAGCACCACAATTCAAAAGCATCAATTCTTCGGTGGTCAGCCTTCTTTAGGGTCCAGCTCTCACTTCCATACATCACTACTGGAAAAACCATAGCTTTGACTATGCGGACCTTTGTCAGCAAGGTGATGTCTCTGCTTTTTAAGATGCTGTCTAGGTTTCTCATCGCTTTCCTCCCAAGAAACAGGCGTCTTTTAATTTTGTGACTGTTGTCACCATCTGCAGTGATCATGGAGCCCAAGAAAGTCAAATCTGTCACTGCCTCCATATCTTCCCCTTCTATTTGCCAGGAGGTGATGGGACCAGTGGCCATGATCTTCGTTTTTTTGATGTTGAGCTTCAGACCATTTTTTGCGCTCTCCTCTTTCACCCTCATTAAGAGGTTCTTTAATTCCTCCTCACTTTCTGCCATCAGAGTGGTATCATCTGCATATCTGAGGTTGTTGATATTTCTTCCGGCAATCTCAATTCCGGTTTGGGATTCCTCCAGTCCAGCCTTTCGCATGATGTATTCTGCATATAAGTTAAATAAGCAGGGAGACAATATACAGCCTTGTCGTACTCCTTTTCCAATTTTGAACCAATCAGTTGTTCCATATCCAGTTCTAATTGTTGCTTCCTGTCCCACATATAGATTTCTCAGGAGATAGATAAGGTGGTCAGGCACTCCCATTTCTTTAAGAAGTTGCCATAGTTTGCTGTGGTCCACACAGTCAAAGGCTTTTGCGTAGTCAATGAAGCAGAAGTAGATGTTTTTCTGGAACTCTCTGGCTTTCTCCATAATCCAGCACATGTTAGCAATTTGGTCTCTAGTTCCTCTGCACCTTCGAAATCCAGCTTGTACTTCTGGGAGTTCTCGGTCCACATACTGCTGAAGTTTACATTGTAGGATTTTGAGCATAACCTTGCAAGCGTGTCAAATGAGTGCAATTGTACGGTAGTTGGAGCATTCTTTGGCACTGCCCTTCTTTGGGATTGGGATGTAGACTGATCTTTTCCAATCCTCTGGCCACTGCTGAGTTTTCCAAACTTCCTGGCATATTGAGTGTAGCACCTTAACAGCGTCATCTTTTAAGATTTTAAATAGTTCAACTGGAATGCCATCACCTCCACTGGCCTTGTTGTTAGCCATGCTTTCTAAGGCCCACTTGACTTCACTCTCCAGGATGTCTGGCTCAAGGTCAGCAGCCACACTATCTGGGTTGTCCGGGACATCCAGATCTTTCTGGTATAATTCCTCTGTGTATTCGTGCCACCTCTTCTTGATGTCTTCTGCTTCTGTTATGTCCCTACCATTTTTGTCCTTTATCATGTCCATCTTTGCACGAAATGTTCCTTTAACATCTCCAATTTTCTTGAACAGATCTCTGGTTTTTCCCTTTCTATTCTTTTCCTCTTATTTCTTTGCACTGTTCATTTAAGAAGGCCCTCTTGTCTCTCCTTGCTATTCTTTGGAAGTCTGCATTCAATTTTCTGTAACTTTCCCTATCTCCCTTGCATTTTGTTTCCCTTCTCTTCTCTGCTATTTGTAAGGCCTCGTTGGACAGCCACTTTGCTTTCTTGCATTTCCTTTTCTTTGGGATGGTTTTTGTTGCTTCCTCCTGTACAATGTTACAGGCCTCCATCCATAGTTCTTCAGGCACTCTGTCCACCAAATCTAGTTCCTTAAATCTGTTCTTCACTTCCACTGTGTATTCATAAGGGATTTGGTTTAGATTATACCTGACTAGCCCAGTGGTTTTTCCTACTTTCCAGTTTAAGCTTGAGTTTTGCTATAAGAAGCTGATGATCAGAGCCACAATCAGCTCCAGGTCTTGTTTTTGCTGACTGTATAGAGCTTCTCCATCTTTGGCTGCAGAGAATATAATCAATCTGATTTCGGTATTGCCCATCTGGTGATGTCCATGTGTAGAGTCGCCTCTTGTGGTGTTGGAAAAGAGTGTTTGTGATGACCAGCTCGTTCTCTTGACAAAACTCGATTAGCCTTTGCCCTGCTTCGTTTTGAACTCCAAGGCCAAACTTACCTGTTGTTCCATTTATCTCTTGACTCCCTACTTTAGCATTCCAGTCCCCTATAATGAGAAGAACATCTTTCTTTGGTGTCAGTTCTAGAAGGTGTTGTAAGTCTTCATAGAATTGGTCAATTTCAGCCTCTTCAGCATCGGTGGTTGGTGCATAAACTTGGATTACTGTGATGTTGAAAGGTCTGCCTTGGATTCGTATTGAAATCATTCTATCATTTTTGAGATTGTATCCCAGGACAGCTTTTCCCACTCTTTTGTTGACTACGAGGGCTACTCCATTTCTTCTACGGGATTCTTGCCCACAGTAATAGATATGATCATCGTCTGAATTGAATTCACCCATTCCCGTCCATTTTAGTTCACTGACGCCCAGGATGTCAATGTTTATTCTTGCCATCTCCTGTTTGACCACATCCAGCTTACCAAGATTCATAGATCTCACATTCCAGGTTCCTATGCAGTATTTTTCTTTGCAGCATCGGACTTTCTTTTCACTTCAGTTGCAAACTAGCCTGATGCTTATCCATGCCTACTTGAACATTTTTGGGTCCCTGTCAGGAGCTCTCTTTTTTTAATGCGTGTAGGATCACTTCATTTTAGTTTGGCTTCCAACATGTGTTATTGCTGGCATTGAACCAAAGCAGCACTGGTAGGGTTTCCTGCAACAATGTAATGCTGTATCACTCGTGTGGGAAGCCAGTGAAACGATCTGTGACTTAACCAATAAATAAAAAAACTAGTTTTCTCCTGCTCTCCACTGAGGGGTAGAAAGGAGAGGATGTGGAGGTAGACCTCTTTTCCCTTCTTCCTTCCCTTTTTCTTTACAATCCAGTGCTGTTTCACTTTGGTGGCAAGCCAATGCAGTGATAAATCACTTACCTTTTTTAAAAAATCCAGTTTTCCTGCTCCCCACTGAGGAGGCGACAGAATAGGATGGAGGAACATTGAGGCACAGAGGCAGGAATGGGCTAAATAGGGTTGCTTTGACATGCAGTGTGGCTCCTGTAGCGAAACCACCTGATCTTTGTATGTCGCTACAAGGATCATTCTGAATCTCAGACTGTACTTTCAAGCCATCCTGTTTGGCCCTATCCAGCCTAGATAACCTCACTGTCTAGTCACACCCTGATTCATACAATCACCATAACTTAGAAGAGGGGAGCGGTACAGAACTGTTACAGGTTTTGCTCTCCCTATTGTTCCCTATGAACAAGGAACCAAGCAGTCAAGGCAGGGGGCTAGATATACTTGATTTTCATGCTTCTCCAAGCCCAGCATTCAGTATATTACATATAAAAACCGGTATCACACACATACCCATAGGTTTATCAGTAAGAGGAAACATAAATATGGTGGTTGTGCATGCATGTTTCATATGTTTCTGAGATCATATGCAGTTTTTTCCTATTAGTAATTAGGAAGCAGCAGATGATGCAGGTTTTGGAGGTTTGGGTAAGATATCTCCTGCCTTAATTTCTTCTCAGTTTTTAAAGATGAACAAAATAACTTGCAGAAACAAAGCCTGTGCTACTTGGTGTTGTAGAAAGAATACTCTGGCATTAGTTTGTGCTTTCTGTCACCTTGTCCCTCCCTTTGTGGTTTCATTTTCATGCTTGTTGACATGTTCATTCACATTTTATCACACTAGAGAGGTTTTATTCATCTGGAGGGATGCGTTTGAGGAGGCACACCTCATCATCATGCTAGTATTCCCACTTCTTGAAGGCTATATATTTCTTTTTAATTTAAACGCTGAAAAATGTCCAGGGATTATTACAACTAAGCTGCAGAAATCAATGGAATTTATTATCAAGGGATGTCTAATCTCTATAGCGAATACAAGACTTCACAGCTATTGATTGCAGGTGAAGGCTACACAAACTGTTAATCATGCTTGGAGACTGTAGAATAAACATACCATCAGATAAACCAGCAAGTAATTGCCAGCAGGGCAGTGATATCTTTGTCTCTTTACTATGTCTCTGCCGCTGTATTGCAACCTCCTTTATACCATTCATTTAAATGAAAATCCTGCTTTACTTTCCAATACCTTTCTACCATTAATCTTGCCGCTGTTAATACCTTTGAAATTAATTCTTTCATTGCCCAATTCCATTGTGATATAGTATTAATGATAAGTTAACGTGTGATATTAAACTAAAGAAGGGTTTGATAAATAAGAATATCTTACTGATATCTGGAGAGAATTTATTGATCTTGTATTAATAAAGGGGAATGATTGTGTGCCTTTGCAAGAGTCAAGACAGTTATGGAAGGAGAATGGAGCTTTGTAAATGGAGGAAAAACTGGTTATATCTCCAAATGGTTCCATTGGGGAGAGCAGGTATTGTTAATTGTATTGTTTATGTTGTTCTGTATTATTAAGTTTTTAGGTATGCATTTTTTCATTTTCATATTTGTTATCTTTTTGTATAAATATATTTTTAAAAAAACTATGTCTCTGCAAATAGGACAGATAGATTTTGCATGTCCAAATATGCATACTAAAATGTACTGGTGGTTGCTACAGTAATGACTGCAATAATAATTCAGGTGGTTTCTTCATTTCCCCACAGTATGTAGTCAATAACAAATATAGACACTGATTATGTCAAGTAACTAGGAGGAAGGGAGGAACAAAACCTGTACTGTGATGTACTCAAATTTTAATCTTAGTTACATCCCATTTGGATTACTGTAGTGCACTTTACATGGGGCTGCCTTTGAAGAATTGGAAACTTAAGTTCATTCAAAATGTGGCTGCCAGATTGCTGACTATGTCCAGTTAAAGGAATCGTATAACCCCCCTGCTACAACAACTGCACTGGCTACCAGTCTGTTTCCAGGCCCAACTCAAAGTGCTGGTTATCCACCTATAAAGCCCTAGTCAGTTCTTCAAAAAAACCTCTGGTTTACAAATGTGGGGGATATTGTGCTTCTGTACTCATGATTCAAAAAGCCACAAAATGGCCCAATATTGCTGCACAATATTGGGCCCATGTTGCAGCAGGAAAAAGCATGCAAAACTTTACATAGAGAAGGGCAGCTTGAATGTTGACAACACCAGTGGCATCAGTGAAGATGGTCTAAGGATACCCTTTGGTGCTCACTACCATTCACAAAATGGCATCACACAAGGGAAAATCCGAGAAGCTGACTCCTTTGTTCATCAACCACTTCTTGCCCACAGACAAACACAGAAAACAGTTGTCAGGGCTGTTTTTCAACAAGTGTGAATGGCCACAAAAGCTCACATTAAAATATAGCAGTTAATCTTGAAGGTGCTACAACGGCTTGTCTTCTCTCCACTATGACCTGTCCGTCTTGGGTGTCCCTGCATGGCATAGCCCATAGCTTCTCTGAATTACTCAAGCCCCTTCGCCAGGACAAGGCAGCAATCCATGAAGGGGATTAATAGGGGTGGTAAAAGTACCTACTTCATCTAGCTATTTGGGCAACTACCGTAGCTCTTTACGTATTTTCATGATCTCTCTATTTGAATATGAATAACATTTTAATCTCATTCTTCAGCTGCAAAATACTCCCAGAACAGTTTAGAGAGACTGAAAATAAGGCATTCCCTTCCCTTAGGGAACACAAAAATAAATGAAAATGCCCAAGTGCTAGATCTTTTTTACACAGTTCACATAAGTTTTCTTTGTGACAGAAGAGGGCAAAATAAGCTTCTTTACAGCTAGTATGTCAGACCCTTGCCATAGTGTTCCCCTGACAAACATTGGTCAATGAAGTGACAGTCTTACATGGTTAACAAGCCAGCAGTCTTCTGTCTCTGTACCTCCTCTCAGGACAGAGTCTTGGCCTGTTAACCTTCCTTTTTCATACAATCTTACATAATGGCCAGAATCCTAGTATTTATGTATGCCGGTGTAAGTGCAATGCATAAATATTGGAGGCAAATTGCCATTAGTTACAGAGTTATGGCTTGTGTTCATCATCACATATCAAGTTACACCACTGATTCATGACGGGATAGACACAGCCTTTGTTTTAATTTCCAGTTTTCATGGAGTGCTGAAATACTCTTAGTCCCGTCAAACTTTTCTGCAGTTCTCAAGAGTCCATGGAAGAGCTTGGTAGTGCAGTAGAGTTGTTTGCCAAGAAGATGTACAGAATGGTTGTCCAGCTGTTATGTGGGACAAAGTGATGGGGATGTGCAAAAGCCTCTGTTCAAGAGTTGGTTCAGAATTCTTTTATAAGAACTCTACTAACCGGCCCTGAGACACACCTGTGGTAGAAGTGGGATTAATCTGGAAAATATTCTCATGTTATATTTGCCTTGTACTGGTTGAAGTTGGCTCGTATTGTTGATTCTGAAGTTCAGAAATGATTTTTAAAGAACAACTTCAGATCCATTTTGCACAGTTATGGGACTGACTGCAGAACATATTGTACAGAAGGCTGGATTAAATTCTTCTGAAGGAAGAATGTATATTGGTGAAATCAGCATCATTAACTTATGGATCACCTTAGTTGGCTTGTTTAAATCCTGTCTTTGCATTTGAACAAATATCACCGTATTACTGGCAGAAAACGGCAATGACTTAAAATTACTTCTGATAGAGTTTAAAAAAGGAAAATACAGAAGTTGAACATTAAGAAGACAAAACCTAAGTTGGCTATGAAGAAACTGAAAGTGTTAAAGGTTTTGTATACCTTGACTTAGTCATCAATCCAAATGGAGACAGTGGTCAAGATGTCAGAAAAAGACTGAGACTCAGAAGTGCAGTTATAATGGAACTAGAAAAGATTGTCAAGTGAAAGAATATGTTGGGAAATGCCAAAACTGTCCCAATTACTATGTACACATATGAAAGCTGGACGGGGGGGGGGGGAGAGATGGGGGGAAGGCTGATTCATTCAAAATGTGGTGCTGGAGTAGAGCTGTCCAGATACAGTGGAATGCCAAAAAGACAAAACAAGTGGGTTCAAGCCTGAACTCTCTCTTAGAGCAAAAGTGATGGAACTGATGCTGTCATATTTTTGGCGCATCATATGAAGAGAAGACTCACTGGAAAGACAATAATGCTAGGAAACGCTGAAGGCAGGAAAAGAGGAATACCAGATATGAGATGGATTGACTCAATAAAGGAAGCCACGGCCCTTAGTTTGTAAGAGCTGAAGAGAGCTGTTAACAACAGGACGTTCTGGAGGTCACTCATGTATAGGGTGGTGGCTTGATGGTATAAAAAAACAACATGGGACTGATACATCCTTGCTCACCATTTGCTCCAATAGAGTTAAACAGATGCTTTAAAAATGTCTTCATGCTAAGTGGCTGCATTTATGCACCATTTCACAAATGTCCTGTTCTTGCTGGTACCCATTATAGAAAACATCATTTTGATTTTGAAAAACCTCCTAACTGTTAGAGCAGTATGACAGTGGAACCAGTTACCTCGGGAGTTGGTGAGTGCTCCAACACTGGAGGCATTCAAGAAAAACGTAGATAATCACCTGGCAGATATGCTTTGATTGTATTCCTGCATTGAGCAGGGGGTTGGACTTGATGGCCTTGTAGGCCCCTTCCAACTTCACTTTTCTATTATTCTATGATTTCAAAATTATTTTGTAAATCTTAATGTGGCCCTTAATAAGGAAATCACTCACCGCTTTGCATTCTCCATCTATGACATTAACCTTTTTGGAAAGAAGATACAAGAACAGCTCATCCCACCACAGATTTTGTATCTCTGAATCTGAACTGGTTGATTATATTTCCCATTATTTATTGTGTTGTCCTCTATAACTTAGAACTGCAGAGCTGGAAAGGACCCTATAGATCAGTGGGTCCCAACCGTTTTGACACCAGGGACTGGTTTAGTTGAAGACCATTCTCCCAAGGACCGGTGGGGTGTCATGTGTGTGTGCGTGCGCGCGCGTCTGTGCGTGCAAGGGTGGGCGGGCAGGGGTGGGTGTATGCATGTGGGAGGAGGGCATGCATGCGTGCATGCAGGGGATGGGCGGGTGTGTGTGCATCCGTGCGGGTGGGAGGGAGTGTGCATGTTCCTTTGGCCCTCCAAAATCTGTCTCAGCAGCCCAGTCCTTCCAAGGCCACAGACCAGTCCTGGTCCGCAGCCTGAGGGTTGGGGACCCCTGCTATGGATCATAAAGTCCAGCCCCTGTCAAGGAGGCACAGTGGAGAATCAAACTCCTCCCAACCTCTGGCTCAGCAGCCAGAGACCTAAACCATCCAGCAGTAAGCACTCTAGACACCTATTTCTCATGGGCATCCTCCAGTTGTTATGTGATCAAAACACACACACACCCAGCTGAGCTATTTATGCTGCTTGCATATTCATCACTTACCAAGTAGCAAAATCTGCTGTGGCAGGGAGAAAGGCTATATGCCAAAAAAATTAAGGAGGGAGTGTTCTGTCAGAGCAACATAGTCTGTAAGTAGTCAGTCTTCAGTCAGAAGTCTGCTATTAAGCATGTAGTTAATTATGCAGCTAGTTACTCAAATAAGCTCTGTTCATGTAACCAGACATTTTTCTAAGAAATGCTGCTTACTTTGATCTATTCAGAAATGTGAGTAAAATGGAACTCTTTATTCTTTTCTCTTACCAGTATCTGAGTGAATTATTGAGAGAGTAAGTGCCAGTTGAGGACAACTAAGCAATAAGGGGTAGACTACTTTTGGGAAACTTGAAGTTAATTCTGCTTTGTAGGTCCATGACCTTTTATCCACTGCTTAGTTAGAAGGTTTTTAAGCCATAACATTTCCAAACTCTGCCAATAAACTCTGAGGTTTAATCTGTTTTGGTTAAGACCTATCCATTTTGAAATGGCACAACTGAAAAAAAGTTGTCTGGATCTTTACCCCTGAGTTGCCCTTCTTACGTTTGTTCATCTGTCACTCTAAGATGGTATGGGCAAATTAGAGCTCTGTCCTCAGTGAATGGACTAAGAATGAATAGTAAAATAAATAAACGTGCATTGTTAGCTGGCTTTTTATTTGAATGGAAAGATGGGATTTAAACAAGCCAACCAAAGTGATCCATAAGTAGTGGCCCAGCCAACCATTTTGCACAACAGTTTGACTTACACTAGAACCATTTGGTTTTTAGAAGGCAAGTGTTACCCATTCTGCAGAAAGAAGAGGCATTATTTGTCAATGTGAGGCTATAGTGTTACTTTGAACCAAGAAGTCCTGTTTTAGAGATGACACTCTTAGCTGTTCTGTTACAGTGACTTTCAAACAGAGGGCTGTTCTTTTCAGTGGAAATGGGCCCATGTGTACTACCTCTATATGTACAAGCAGCAGGTGGAGATGTACGGTTCTTTGTACTTGACTGTGAGATCTTTAGTCTGGCTTCCGGTTGAGTCTCGCAACCTAGGAACAAGAGAACTCAAGGGGAGAAAAGCTGCTAAAGGCATCAGATAGTGTTGGCTGCTCTCTTTATTGTTGTCCTCTGCCTTTGCTGTGAAATTTGTCTCATTGTTTTCAATTTCACACTGACAAATGTGTGTGTTATCTTCCAACCAGAAAAGCCACTTCCTTTTATTTCAGATAAATGGAGCTGAAATTGTGCATAGTGATCAGTCTATAGAATTTCTTTTCAAAAGCAGCAAAGGCATAGCATAGCACATGTCATGCTTTGAGTGTCCTATCTTGGTGTACATCTTTGAGAAATAGCCTTTTTGTCACAGGCTTTGGGACATGTTCTATTTTTCTTTGATTGACAGCGGGTAATGTGTTTTATCATTAAAATTGGTTTCAAGGAGATGCGTGATGCTCTTGTTCCTCGTATATCAGTGGAGGCCTTTTGTTTTGAAAAACACTCTCTCAATAAATGGAGGTAATCTCTGCAGAATGACACTGATATTGACCTGTCATATCATGTGTTGCTTATCAAATGCTAAAGAAATTGAATTTCATTTTAGCCATTATCTTGAGCTATTTATTAAGTCACTCGGCTGTTGAAAGGTGGCTTGTGGGTCAACAGGTTTGGCGTCTTCCTTCTATCTATCTGTCTATTATTAACCTTTAGAGAATTACTAAAGCAGTTATTCATTGCATTATATAAATGTTGTTCAGTCTTCCTGATCCATAAAGTTGTGTAAGCAAGCATGTGTGTCATTCACGTAATTTCTTTGATATATCTGATTGTCATCAGGGAGTCTGTGGAATTTCTCTTCCTTTACTGCTACTGAAGAGGGATCAGTTTGATCTCTGATACGAGGATTAGCACTTGATGTTAAATGCATTATAGAGTAGTGCAAAAAGAGAAGTAAGTGTTGTACTAATCCAAAAAGTACATCATTAGGGATGCAAAAAATCTTTTCATTGGAATAAAATAATATAAGGTGGAGGGAATCCTCCTTTTCTTCCTCCAACTTCAGACTTGACCCTCACTGCATGTCAGAACTTGTAAAAGTCGTTGTTCTCACCATATTTCCTAGAATCCACCAGCCATGATGGCCAGTGGCCCCACTATTTGGGGGAATTTTGAGAGTTATAATCCAAAAAAGTAACTTTTCAAACACTGATACAACCACACTGCTGCACATTGAACACTACTTGAAGTTGAAGCCTTGTTCATGCCTCCTGTATGAGAGCACTGGTTGGGCCTCATCTTGAGTACCATGTCCAATTCTGTATGCTCTACTTTAAGAAGGATACTATAATTTAAGAACTGGAGTAAGTTCAGAGGAGGGCAACAAGGATGATCAAGGGACTGGAAAACAAGCCTTATGAGGAAGGTCTGAAAGAACTGGGCATATTTAGCCTTGAGAAAAGAAGACTGAGTGGTGTTATGATAACACTTTTCAAATACTTAAGGCTGTCATACAAAGAAGGGTCAGAATCTGTTCTCAATCATCCCAGAGTGCAGGACACACAACAATGGGCTCAAGTTACAGGAAGCCAGATTTTGGTTGAATATCAGGAAAAACTTCCTAACTGTTAGAGCAGTAAGACAGTGGGAGCAACTACCTCAGGAGGTGGTAAGTGCTCCAACACTAGAGGCATTCAAGAGAAAATTGGATAAGCATCTGTCAGATCAGCTTTGATTTGGATTCCTGCATATCATCCTTGTCGCCCTCCTCTGAACTTGTTCCAATTTGTTAGCATCCTTTTTGAAGTGTGGTGTCCAGAACTGGACACAATACTCAAGGTGAGGCCTAATCAGTGCTGAATAGAGGGGGACTAGCACCTTGCAGGATTTGGAAACTATACTTGTGTTAATGCAGCCTAAAATAGCATTTGCCTTTTTTGTAGCCACATCACACTGTTGGCTCATATTCAGCTTGTGATCTACGAAATACTTATATCAAGCATCTGTCTTTCCTCCAGCTGTATCCTATATGGGAGGAGGACATAATATGTGAATAAAATGGAATAAATATGCTTCTGTGATGCCTTCATTGCTCAGAGTATGGGCACTTTGCTGCCCCTTAGCTTGTGCCCCAATTTGACATCAGGGCCTATTCCACCTAGCTGCCCAAAAATCAAGCTTAGGATAGCACTTGGAAGAGTTACATTTTGGATTACAACTCCCAGAATACTAAGGATCAATCAAGATGTAGCCTTGGTTGGTAAGGAGGAGCAAGGTTACTTGGCATGCAGAAGAGATGTAGAAAACTACTGAATATTACCTATTGCCCCAGCATGTAAATTGAGATGCCCTGGGCAGGTAGGCAGTTCTTGAAACTTAGAAATGAGTTAGACTTCTTGTCAATTCCTAATGCACACATGATAATTTGTGAGCAGAATAGTCATTCTTTGAATTTAATTAGAATTTTTGATGGCTGTTTATGTGAAGGAATACATTTATGAGTTTCCATAATACAAAAAATACTTTGATACCCTTTGGAGGTATCACCTGCATCTCAGAAAACTCCCTCACCAGAATAAAGTTGCAGGAGGGCTCAGCCTGTATTGTCTAGGACAGAAGAGAAACCCTGAAGAGTTGTAGCTGGGGCAGGTTCCTTTGGTTCCTGTTTTGAATGAGAGTGTTCTTAATGAGATGCAATTAAAATTTGTGGAATTTGCTAAATAATCTAGCAGCCGCTTACCAGGAAACATAATTATTAGGAGATTACTTTCTGCAGAGGTTCTACAGATGGAGACTTTGTGGTGTCTCAGTTTAGAACAATTGAACCCGATCTCCAGAGACCCTGTTGTGAACGATGCTCTCGGAAGAGAGCACCACTTCCGTGTGAAAGTGTTTCCGTCAACCGTGGAGCAGAGTTTACCAAGGTGGTTGAGAGACATTGCAGACTTTAATTACTGTCTCAACTTCCACAGAAAATAGGTTGTCCCTGCCAGTGATGAGCATAGCAGTGAGAAATTTTGACTGGCCTTCCCTTTTCCTCCCCTTCCTGGCAAGAAAAATAAAGGATGCCTTTAACATGCCTTCTGATACCTGGAGACATTTGTTACATTTCAAGGAACATTTTTTGCTCCCAAGATTAACAGTGGTCTGACTTCTTTAATGTCTGATGTGATGCAGTTAGAATGCTTATTAGTGTTCTGGCTTCGAGGGAACTCAGTCAAACACTTTGAAATCCAGTGTGACAAACTGGAATCTAACATCCAGTTCTTGTTCTATGCTGTTTGGGGGATTGAAACAGCAGCCTTGATTTCAGGTAGACTTCCAAAATGGAGCAGGGTTTTGGAGCTGGGCAGAGGGGGGCACTTTTAGTTTCCCAGTGGTGCTCCCTCTACATGCCTTAGACTTCACGTTCTATCCTATACAGGCTGGGGCTGGTGGAAATTGTAGTCTAAAACATCCAGAAGCCCAGGGAAGGAGGTTCTCTAGACCATTTTATAGTCGAACAAATGTAAAGCAAAACAAAGTACTGCTTATATACTGCCCCACAGCACTTAAAGCACCTTCTAGGTGGTTTACAACTTAATTATACAGGTTACACATTGCCCTTCCTCTACTGGCTGAGTACTCAGTTTACCAACCTCGGAAGGATGGAAGGTTGAGTCAACCTCGAGCCAGCCCAAGATCGAACTCAGGTTGTGAGCAGTCTTCACTACAGTACTGCAGTTTGTTCATGCAACAAGAAATTAAAATATTACAGTTGAACTGACATTTATTGCAAAATGTCTCAATTTTGCTTTTCAAATAACAGCTACTGGGGGTGTGGGTATAGTACTAACTCTCTTGCCCCCCTCACTTTGTCCACACGAAAATTCTTGCCTTCTTCCACAACCTGAAGAAGAAACTCCCTCCCCATGGATTTTGGAGTATGGATCTGAGGCAAATTGGGGGGGGGGGGGGGACAGACAAAGCATGGTTCTGTTTCTGAAGGTGCTCCCCAATGGCAGTAGAAAGTAATCAAAAGGCTTACTTTTAGAGTAAGAATAAAGCATGTTAACTGCATGTGCACATTGAACGCATCATCTAATCTAAGCTTCAGATACAGTAATAAAAGACCAAAGATTTGCTAGCACAGACCAACACAGCTATCTCTTCTAAAAGTAATAAAAGAGGCAAGCACATCTTCTTCCACCATCTGCTCACAACTGTAGTATTTTTTCAGAAGAAAAGATTACGTGAAAACAAGACACACTTGCTGTTGTTGCTGCTGTTGTTTATACCCCATCTTCTACTACAAAGTTGTGCTCAAGGCAGCTTAAAATCTTTGTAAAAGAACAAAAAGAAGTAAAACAAATGTATTCATAAAATCATTAAAACTCTACCATATCAGACAGTTTAAAACATCATAATAGATTAGACATATATCAGTTCAAAAAGTTGTATTTTTACACTCTTCCTAAAAGCAGTGAGAGTGAAGAATGCTTGTAGTTCTGAAGAGACTGCATTCTACAGTCAGGGAGCCACACAGGAGAAAACCCTTCCCTGTGTGTCTGTTAGGCATGAAATTCCCCTGTGTCCAAAACTAAGAGTCACTTGGTTTGCTTTGTCACCAAAAGCTGAACACAAATATGCCCCCAAAGCATCTTTCCCCTGTTTGGTCAACTAATAGCACGGATGTATGAGAGCAGATGACAAAGTAATAGGAGAACAAAAGCCCTAGCTGAGAAATGGAACTGACCTGAAGCTGAGGAATAATGAGAAGAGAAAAATTAGATGGTTAGGGTGATATAAGAACTCAAAAGAAGTGAGTGCTTATTAATTGAAAGTCGACATGGGGACGAATAAAAAAAACAAATTGCAATATTCGTTAAAAATTGCTGATTCATTAAATATTCATCCCTTCATATTCATCAGTTCCAGAGACCCCGACAAATACGAAGGGACAAATATTGCCCCATTTTTATTCATCCCCCATAGGAAGAGAGGGAAGGCTAGCCAGAGCCACAGCCTCTGGCTGTCTAAAAAAAACCCCTGACAAACCGACAAATAAATTCGTGCTCCATCGGTTCATGGGGGGAGCTTTGTGCTTCGTCAACAAGTCAAATAAAACTTTGACAGATCACGAAGCAGGATGAATCGCCAAAATGGTGATTCGTCCCCATCTCTACTTGAAAGTAAGAAAGCCACATGCAGCTGTTCTTCGGAGCACATGTGATCTCTCCTCATAAATTTTTTTGCAGAGAAGCTTAGGAGCAGTAGCAAGAAAATCTTCCATGCTCAGAATATATACTGTTATTCTTTTCACTTCTGACTGTTCCTGCCTATTTCAAATACATATTTATTTAATTTTTATATAACCATTACATATTTGAAAAAAATAAAAACAAAAGGTTTTCTATGTGTAAGTAATAAATCTCCTGTGGCATGTTTACAATCACAATGGCTGAATCTGAGAATGATACTACATCATGGTGGCTTAATATTTTGAGAGTGAACCTTTTCATCTACCAGATCCTGTTTGAAACTGTGTTTTTAAAAAAGTGAATGCTTCTTACTGTTTGAAAACTGGGATTGTGCAGGCCCTCTGGGAGGTTATGCTGGCACAGAGCAACAGCGGACTGTCCGCTTACATCTGTGCCAAATTTGGTAATGATCTAAATCCCAGACTAAAAGTTGTAATGGGGGGGGGGGGGGCTGATCCCATATTTACAATTGCTTTGTAGAATGTTGATTTGCTCTACCACTTGTGCAGCAATAATTTTGTTGTTGTTATTGTTATGTGCCATCAAGTCACCTCTGACTCATGGCAGCCTTATGAATGAGTGCTGTGGATAATGTCCTCTACTCAGCTGCCACACTCAGCTCTTGCAGATTCAAGCCTGTGGTCTCTTTTAGGGAATCAATCCATCTCATACAGCAATAATAGCTGTAGAGTAAAAAAAAGAAAGAAAGAAAGAAATCAAACTCTGGTGATTATAAGCAGGAAGAATGTTAATCTATAGGTGGCATTTTAATTCAGAAAAACACACTTGTCTGATAATATTTTTTCCTTGTAAACACCAAGGAGGCGGAGGATGATTAAATGCTTGCATTATCTCTTAGATTGTATGCTTGAAACACATTCAATGGCACTTCTGTTTGGCTGGACCATTGTGCTTTGCCAGTTAAAACTTTCAGTATGGTAAATTATTATTATTTAAAGACAGTCAAGACCTGTGGATGGAAAGAAACACATTTCACTCACTAGAGTTATTTGCGAATGTACTTATCCCAAATCTGGGGGATAATTGATATATACAACTATAATTTGCTGGGATAAATAAATACAGTGAGAATGTAGAAATATTTCTTAGCGTGCTTTGACTGAAGAGCTAGTATTGCAGTCATGGTCATGACTTCCATTGTGCAATCATTTTAATTAAGTCAGACTATAAAATTAGTCTTGCATGAGGAATGAATACACTGTGGAGGTTGTGATAGATTGACAGCTGCCCAGGGAGGAAAACATGTTGTGCTGATGTTTTCCATTTGATTTGGAGATCTGTGTACATGCTATTGGTTAGGCTTGGGTGATGATGCAGATCTTGACCAGCTAAGATATTTGCTGCTTTACTTCAGGGATCAAGGAAAGAACCTGACAGTACATTTTTCAAAATGATTTTATTGTTTGTTTTTATGGAGGCTTCTGTTGTGGATGAATAACAACATTGCCCAAGTAATAAATTTTAATTAATATCTGTATCATTTTGGTTACTGCTAGTTTAGTAGAGCAATTAGTGTAATTAGTAAGCAGCATTGCTTGGTGGCATGATAAATCACAGTGCAGAGTATGTTGACTCTTCACCAGGATGATATATTGTCCAATTTACTCAAATTTAATGCACATCCAGGGAAAACACAAAACACAAAGAAGTATTGTAACAGCTGTGGTATTCTTGGGTGACTCCTGGTGAGTTTTCTGTCTCAAATATTTTGAATTGGTCTAACCTATCAGCTAATTAAACATTCTGTTACTTTTAATGTTAATTTTTGAACTTGCACAGAAGGAACAGTAGGACAGAACATAATCTTTATGGCAGACATTTCCTCTATTGAAGTTTAAGGTGGCATGCATGGCTGTCCTGTTTCTCTTTTTTATTGTTGACTTTGACTTTGTGAATGAGAGAGTAGCTAGTCCAAAATTACCCCATGGCATTCAGTGTGGATTAGAACATAAATCCCCTAAACTCCAATTGGTCTGACAAGCAGATCACTAACACTGTTTAATCCAAGAGTAACTTTACGTGGTTTATTGGACCTTTCTTCTTTCCTGATTGTGCATAAAGGTTTTTTTGTTTGTTTGTTTCAAGGTTGTAGTTTCTTGTGTAAGTTCTCTGATGGGACATTTCAGAATGTTGTTAATTGGTGGCCTTGATTGTATTCTGTGTCTTTCAGAGCCGATGAGAACACCCAAAACTCTGAAGATTGCTGAAATCCAGGCACGCCGTATCGCTGTGGACTGGGAATCTCTAGGTTACAACATTACTCGCTGCCACACTTTTAATGTTACCATTTGCTACCATTACTTCCGTGGCCACAATGAAAGCAAGGCAGACTGCTTGGATATGGACCCCAAAGCACCACAGCATGTGGTGAATCACCTGCCTCCTTACACAAATGTGAGCCTCAAAATGATCCTGACTAATCCTGAAGGAAGAAAAGAAAGTGAGGAGACAATTATCCAAACAGATGAAGATGGTAGGTTCAAGCTGGTCAATATTTTCCCTCAACAACTCCCTTCAATGCCTGACAAAAGAAGTGTTGGAGAGAATTGTTTATTGTGTAGTTTTTCTTTCCTGTTTTGTGTTTATTTTTTCTGTTACATTTATATGAGCTTCCTGAGGGCAGCCAAGACTGCATTGTTTTATACGGCTTTTGAGGAAGGTGTAATGATGGATTTGAAGTTACTAAAGAAAGCTGACTTTTCACATTGCTCTTTAACTTCGTTTTTAATCTGTGTTTAAGGATTCTGTTCATTTGGTTCTTTAGTTGGTCTCTTCTTTATGCATTACTTTGGGCGCCTTTGTGACCTAAGAAGCCATAAATAAATATTTGCTTTAAACAAAGTAGCTATTGTTTGCTACTTTTCTCTGGTGAGCTCAAGACGGTTTACATGGCTCTCCTTCTACCCATTGTAGCCTCAGGGTCAGGCTGAGTGAGAGCAATTGGCCCAAAGTCACCCAGTGAGTTTCATGATTAAGTGGGGACTGAGTCCCAGTCCAACACTAAATGCCATGCCACACTGGCTTTTTCTTATTTACTGCATATTCGCGGTAGCTTCTGAATAACTGTTCATTTTCTTTAAAAAAAACCCACAAAAAACCCAAAAAAACCTAGTGCTTAATTTCATTGTGAAGTTCCCAAACAGAGGTGACAGACATGTCAAAGTACATCAGTGTAAATGTCTTTGATATGGGGAAAGAATCCTTTCCTTATGAAATCTTTTAATATTGGAGAAAGAGAATAGAGACCTTTTTGGTGTACAAGATGCAAGAGTAAACACTAGGATAATCTACAGGATACTGTATGGTTTCAGCCCTAGTGCAAACTATTTACTAGTTTTCTTTGTTTTCTTTGTTTAGTTAAATGTTAGCTTTGGTTGCCAACCATGGTTAAAATGAAAGTCAGGTTTGCTCCTGAATTCAGTTCAGTATTTAAGTTTGTTCATGATTGTCACAGGTAAACCTGGGTGTAAGAGGAAGAGAAGAACCATTAATCCTTGGGAAGGATTCTGAGAACTTCTATTTCATGCTGGCTTCTGCATTATCTCTGACCAGGCCAGAGAAAGTCTCAAGTTCTTCATAAGCATTACTGTGTGAAAATGTATTCCGGTGTTTATCTGTTGCAAACGTCTATGCGAAAATCAAAATAATGTCAACACATTCCTGTTTACAGTGTTGATATTCTTTAGTTTCACTCAGTAATTACAACCAGATAAATTGAAATTGGTGCCTTTACATATTCTTTATTCAATTTTGCTAACAAGATAACTTTATGTACTTCAGTTGAGGAAGATAAAAGATGCTTTAGATATTTGCAAAGCTCTTTAGTGATTACGCTTTATGAATCTTAATTTTGCACAAATTAAAATAGCGTTAAATGAAGTTTCTAATTAGATGAAAATTATAATATATGGAAGTAGCTTAATGTTCATGTGGCTGAGTGAGTTACTAACTGCATATTCATGGGAGGGAATATAAAAATATGCATTTTCGGTGGGGAAACCTGTGCAAAACCATACAAACTATCTTGAAGTCATTGGAAGGAAGCTGAGATAATTGTTGCTTTGTTTGTTGCAAATATTTATTTATGGTTTCTTAGGTCACAAGGGTGCTCAGAGCAATGTACATAACCAGATTGTTGCATTGCATTGACAAAGTCCATAGAGGAACTAAAACAGAGTTCACAGACAGAGGGGACATTTCGCACACTAGTGAATGAGGACATCAATAGCAGCACAGGGTATTATTGGCCTTCTGAGCTGTCTTTCAGAGTATCTTGTTGACTTTCTTCCATGCATGTCAGTGATTCCCATTGACTTACCTTGGGGAAAGTAAGCTCAATATAGTTGGGAAGTTAAATGAAAAGGTTATCCCCTTCTCTCCATCTGCATGGGTTGACAGCTGGGGTCAGAATGTGCATTGGTTCTAATGATATTAATACGGCTGCAGTAAAATTAAATACATATAATTGCAAAGCACCATATGACCAAAGGACAAAAAGATCCTAAACCAGATAATGTTATTAATCCACATACAACATCATGTATAATACCAGTAACAAATCTAAGATGTTGATTCAAGGATGTTATCTTGAGTCAGCCACTCCTATTTTGCATATAGTGATTAAAAGCAGATTAAGTCCATCTCCTTCAGTTTATAAGCACACAAAACATTTTTATGTATTACTTGTTTTGAAACAAACTGTAGTCTTCTACGAATTATCTGATGCTCTGTGCTCTGAGAGAATAGGATCAGGGTTGTCTGTCTGTGTAAATGCAGTTTCTTTCCTCAAACTTAACTTTGAGGTTTGAAAATTCTTGGCTTGAGGAAGTGGACTTGTCCACGGAAGTTCGCATTAAAGTATAGCAGTTATTTTTTAAGGTGCCAGAACGTTTTTGTCTTCTTTATTTTTTATTTTTATTTTGTTTTTGACTTGATATACTAGCACCGGCTAACACAGCTACTTCTTCAAAAACTCTTGGTTAGAGGTTACTTTAAAAAAAAAAGCTGCTAGTAAACAAAAATCCTGTAATGTATAACATTATTGTATTGTCTGCAGCCAACTGTATTGTGACCAGTAAAATGCTTGAATGTGGGTTGTTTACAAGTTTCCCCTCCTTGGGATCCTTAAAGAGAAATATAGGAATATGGAGACCCAACATTGTCGACTGCAGATGTTTAAAAATCTTATATGCTTGCAAAAATGTGTAATATAAACATGAAGTTATATAAGTTTGCATACTAGGTTTTCAAATGCTGTAATGACAGCTTTCGAGTTCCAACTTTCATCCTTCCATGAATCATTTTCTATAGCCAAAACTCCACACATATGTCATATAACAATTTCCACCAAAAACATAGCAAGTTCAGACAACCACCACCAAAAGGACAGACTAAGATATTTTCTTTGGAACCTCCTGCCCCCTAGTGATACTCATCAGAATAAGGAATGTCTGTTGGAGGGTTAATAGGGAGCTGGACAAGAGACATGATCGGTCCATGATTCCAAACCTTGGACCTCCAGATGTTCTTGGACTAAAATTCCCAGAAGCCTTCACCTCTAGCTGTGCTAGCCAGGATTTCTGGGAATTATAGACCAAGAACATCTGGGGACTCACAGTTGAGAATCACCATGATAAGTAGTGCCCAAGAGACATAGTCAGGTTTGTCTTGAAGGTGGCCCTAAAAAACAAGTGTGTTATGGTCCCTTTATTGCTCATTTCTGAGGTGAAAAGCAGGAAACAGCAAAAATGCCCTGGGTATAGTAAGAGCTGTTGTGCATTACAATATAGAAGCACACAGTTGCTGGACCTGGAGCAGGAATGTGGAAGTCTTCTTCTGTTGTGGAGCACATTTATTTAATTTATTATTTAATTTATTTATTTTTACTCCGCCTTTCCTCTTAAGAAGGAACAAAGGCATATTCTGTGAAACCACTTGCCAGCACTAGATAATACTGAAACTAGTTGTGGGGAAGGTATTCCCTCTGTCAGGCAGACTCCCACCCATGCCTTTATCTAGTCTTCTTCCATCCCATCCAACAGGCATTGGCAGAGAGAGGAAGGCTGTTTTTCTTCTCAACATCTTTTCAAGAATCACTTGTTGAGGAAAAATTACAGAGATCACAATTTGCCCTCCCCCCAAGCCTAGTCCTTAACAGAGAAACTTTTCAAGTTATTGTTGCCACTTGTCACTATATCATTGCGACTGGTCAAGTCCTGGAAACTGTCTGGACAAAGAAGCCATTGGTAGTAAAGGTGGATTTCATTTATTCCTCTTAATCAGTCAACCAGTCGTTTAGCTGCTGGATTGTGGTTCCACACTATTATGATCATGTCCAACCCTATGGTCCCTTCCAACTTCAACGAGTCCCAAATTGCTTTTGGAGACAATAGGGTTGCAGTAGTCTGCAAAAATGTTTTGAGTCTTTTGAAATCAACATTTCAGCACTGTACAGAATATAATTGTGTTGATTTGCTAGACATTTCATTGTCATCTGTCATGTGCACATTCAGCTGCCAAAAGAAGTCTGTCACCTGGGCTGAGCCCTGTGCAGTGCATGCTTCATTTGAACTGTAGATAGGAGAACACAGAGCATTCCCATGGAAAGCAGACTACTGCCTACAGCACATCAGCAAGTGCCACAAAACACCACAGAGGGACTGTCAAGGCACATCAGCTGTCATCTACTCTGGAATCACTGTCAGAATCGTGAAGCAAAGAACAGCAGTCTTCAGTTGAGTGATGGATAACTACACCTCATGCAAGACGAGTGAATTGCATCAGTGTAGCTATGGTCTTTTTGCACCATGAATTTATTTTTAATTCATCAAATTAAGTTCCTTCCTCAAGGGGCTCCATATTATTTATAGTTTCATACCGCATAAAATAAATTTGTCACTTCTGATGGACCTCTTGTTTTCTGCAGGATATTTTTTCTTTGATGTTTTAATTTATTTCTTGCCACTACAAAATTACAATATGTTTTGAAAATAAATCTTATGGAAATGCCATGTATGGAGCATGGGAAAAACTAATTTAGATGGCTTGGTGAATAAAGGTTTGAGTGTCAAAACAGAAGCAGCTGGTTAGAGGTTTTTTTTTTAATTTCTCTTCTCTTTTTGGTTGCACACAACTGCTTTTTGGAATATATACCTCCTCCAGATGATCTGCTGATAGGTAGAAATGGCTGTAAGGCTGCTTCAGATATGACCTGTCAAATCAAAAAAGAAGATGATGTTGAGCCCATTCACTTGTGGCTGGGATTGCTATTTAAACAACAGCAGCAGCAACAACACACACACAAACACACATGATTTAATTCACCATATGGGTTAATTCTAAGTCAGTGATGCATTAGTTTGATAAAACTCTGATTATTTGACTTAAGGGGCAATAGTTTCTCTTATATGTTCAACCCTATTTTTGCAGTGCCTGGTCCTGTTCCTCCGAAATCATTAAAAGGAACCCCCTTTGAAGATAAAATTTTTCTGAACTGGAAAGAGCCTATGGATCCAAATGGCATCATCACACAATATGAGGTAAAAAAAACAAAACACAACTGGACGGAAAAGACATGCTTGCAATGATTTCATTAATGTTTTGATGCAAAATCCCTTCCCACATTTGTTAGTGGTATCTTGATCTTCATCATGATGTGGCTGTATTTGTCCCATGTGCGAATTCTGCTCCTTTGGGTAGGTTATTGTTTTTAGGATCCCCCCAAGACTTGATGCTATGCCCTGATCTTCATTGGTGTATTTATTCAGAATACATCATCATAGTTATCATGAAATCATGGAACATGTCCATAGTCAAAATTACCCATAGTCAGAGTGGATCTTGGGAAAGCAGAAGTGCAATTTTCACTATTTTATGATAGAAATGAGATATTATTTAGGTTTCCATTTTTCATTTGGGACTGTTTTCAGGATCCACACAGATAATGATAAATAAACCTTTTAAAAATTTAACTGTTTGTTTATAGAACACCTCAATATATCACCACCTAAATTGAAGTGCAGTGTTTTGCCTTTCAAAAACCTGTGCAACCATGCCTCCACCTTCTGAATTTAGCATATAAAATCATTATGTTTTGTTAATAATACATCAGATTAAGTTACTCAGTGATGGAATTAGGGAAATAGTTAAAGAATAAGATTTAAGTGTGATGTTACATAATAATAACAGGCATGCTGTTGCCAAGATGCTTACATACTTTTAAATAAACAATGAAATCCAGAGTCTCAATGTACAGCTTTGGTTTCGATCTGGTAGCTTTAATATACAGCCTTTCAGTGTCATGATTTAATGGAGCACTGTCCAGTGAAGGCTACAGGTAATATATGCGAGAATTTATTAATATAAATCAGACATTTCTAGACTTCAAGGTAACATTTTTCTCCTTCAAGAAACTTTACATGCAAATATTCAGGATTTTTAAAAAAAGGCTTAACAGTAGTTTGATAAATGAGCCCTTGGAGAATGAAGGAAAAAACAATAATTTTGCACCCAATTTCCTCTATTTATCATTTCCAGAACTGGGCAGCCTTGGCAATACTATTTTTCTGCTTAAAAACAAATTAAGTGCCTCTGAGAGGCACTTAAATGCCTCGTATGTGTATTAACATGACCTAGCAATATGCTAATCTTTGCATATCTCATTAGTATTTTAAATCCAGAATTCCCAGTAGATGTAGATGCTGCTACTCTAATGGAAAAAGTCACTGTATAATGGGGAGCCTTAAGTACATGTACTGAGGTAGTTTATGTACACAAAGCAGTTTTAGCAGAAAGAGAAAAATTAGGGAAAGATGCCATAATTCACAAGATTACTTAATATAACTAATTAAATTAGCTAGCAAAGTTGTTCCTGTTGTTGCAAATAAGGTTCCTGTTGCCTTCACCGGGATATTACATATAGTCTGGAGATTTGAACATGCCTGCCTACTTCTTGACCAGCCATGTTCAATGGTACAGGAGCTGAATAAACTACATGTCCGGTACAGCAAACGTGGGAAAATATAGACCTCTCGCAAACCACAGGATGTGGCTGGCAAGCTGAATTCATCTTCGCTGCTCAGAATTTGTAGGCAAAGTTTGAGAGGAGTGAATTCTGCAATGATTAGATGAAGCATTTTAATCCTTCACATCATCATACTAATATGGCAAACTCATTGTTTCTGATACAGAAGGAGGAAGAAAGATGGTGGCATGTCTATGGCTACCTTGTGTTAAAGCACAGAAGCCCAATCTAAAACCTTTGCCATTCTTTAAAAGTTAACCTAAGTCTCTTTTGAAATTCTGCTAAACTCTGAAATTATTTTCACAGGTCAGTTACAGCAGCATCAGATCATTTGATCCTGCAGTTCCATTGGCGGGGCCAGCTCAAACTGTATCAAAGCTCTGGAACAGTACGCATCATGTCTTTTCTCACCTACATCCTGGGACCACCTATCAGTTTTATATACGGGCTAGCACTGTCAAAGGTTTTGGACCAGCTACAGCCATCAATGTGACCACCAATATTTCAGGTAATGCTAAATGTAAAACCAGTGATTTACCATATTAGACTTTTCTTGCATAAACCATGTCCTATTCTAGTCAGGGATCACAACAAAAGTTTTAGCAGTGAGTGCATGATAACAAGTTTACATGAAGAAGGCTATGCAGCTGTCTTTCACTGATGAATACCCATCCTTAATTAGAAGACGATGTGCACACTTTGAAAACCACGTTGCATAGTCTGCATTTGGCAGTTTTGCTGACAGTTGCCCAGTTTTTCTGTACAGTCACATGTAGTCATGTTTCTACGACATATGCTGTTTGCTGGATTGCAGCCCAATGTTCATTCATTTTGCTGAAGATACTGTGAGAACTAGTACTAATATCCAAATGTAAACACATAAATGAAAATGATGCTTTTCTAATTTTAGAACGTTCATTATTATGTACAGAATCTCCTAGTGTTGACAATCCATTATGTATCAGATGATATCAGTAAGCTGGTCTTGCGTATGAGTAACATTATATGGAAGGTCAAGACATTTATACTCCTGCATTAGTTAAGTTCTGAGCCTCCTGCTTAGAACTACCAGAATGATGGAAAATCAATACAATGCGCTCATTATTGGTAGGCATTGGTAGTTCTTGCAGTCATGTTTGTATATTATGCTCAATCTGTAGATCAGCTTACATTCTGATTGGTTTAAACAAGGCAGTTTCATAATCCATTGATTGAAGCTGCTTGTTTTGAAACTGATATTCAAATATAAAGGAGTCACAGTGGCTCCACCCCTTCCTTCACCAACTTCATCCTCCTCCTTCCACTCTAACCCCACTCCTTCCATTTCTAGTTTCATCACTCGCCTACATATGGAAGACAATTACGTTGAAGAGGAAGAGCTCCACTGTCCGTGGGGGCTCTTTATATAAACCAGGGTCCTGATTTTCCACATTTCAGTTAGACAGAAATCAATATAACAGTTGTGAGAAACTATAGGCACAAATGCTGAAAAATATATGAAAAATAAACATAAATTGCCGGCTAATACTTTAGTCAGATTTCAATCCAAAATACAGGGGTATTAAAGGTACAATAGAAGTATCAAAAAGAATGTTTTAATTACATTCTAAAAATGCAGGAGCTCATACCCTGAAAAGGTACAATGAAAAAGCAGAGAATACATCTCTTAAAATATCCAAGTTTTAAAAACAAGAATATATAAAGTAAAATATATTTCTTAGCCTTTAAGCATTATAAGGACACACAGAGAAAACTATTAAATAATATTTTCACCCAGCCAAGCCAGCCACATGCCAGTCTGCATGTAGGGAGGGAAATCCATGATATTTGTTGACAGCTTTTGCAAATGAAGCCTGCTGCTGTTGCATTGCTCCCTATTGACAGTCAGAAATAATTTTTCCAATAAGAATCCCTTTTACTTTTACTAGAGGGGTAAAATGCATCTCTCATAACTTACAAGGCTGGCAAGTTGCCCCTATCACAGATAACTGCTATTGTTTTGACTAAATAGTAAATTGGTACTGGATAGGCAAAATGCTATAGGTGTAAAATGCTGGTGAACTAAGTTGGCCAGGTACCAATTTGCTCTATCCGTATTTTAGGAGTTTTTTTTTTTTTACTCTAGGAGGTTTTTTTCCTCAATTGTTTTATATTTGTAATGATTTGTTGACACATTTGACTGTCAGTCATGAAAGAGATTTTTTTGCAAGGCAACATTATTGTGCATTGACCTTGCTTCTAGACTTGGCTGGAGAACTGGCTGATTAGTTCACAGTGACTTTTAGTAAACTGCTGTTCAAACCTCATTTTTAAAGCCCAATGTACTCTTTCATGATTGCATTTTTTTTCTACACACCCTTTAATTTTTTAAAGCACTTTATACACACAAAATGTCACATCTTGACAAGCTAGTCATGGAGAAACGACACATGTTACAAATTGCTAACAATTATGAAGGAGAGATGGTTGGACAGTGTCATCGAAGCTACCAACATGAATTTGACCAAACTCCGGGAGACAGTGGAAGACAGGAGGGCCTGGCATGGTCTGGTCCATGGGGTCATGAAGAGTCGGACACGACTTAACGACTAAACAACAACATGAAGGAGAGGTTGGAACAATAAATGTTTTGCCCAACTTATATTTTGTTTTGACCAGCTCCCACGTTGCCAGATTACGAAGGCATTGATGCATCTCTGAATGAAACGGCCACAACCATAACTGTACTCCTGAGACCAGCACAGGCGAAAGGTGCTCCTATCAGGTAAAGAGGAAGTACAAAGAGCTACAGTATTTGGCTTCATGTGTAATAGAGGACAAATCCTCAGATAACCAAAAGAGCTGATTTATTCAAAGTGTGAATGATCCTAATGCTCTTTGACTTAGCTATGTATGTCATGTTCTGTCACATTTCAGTGTTTGTTGGATATGGCTTATTTGCTTAATTGATTTATACTCTGTCTTTCTAGTAAACATGGTAGTCTGCTAGTCCAGGTCCAGTAGAGGAAACCAGAGAGGTCTGGGATCAAGCTGCTGTTGTGCAAAGGACATGTCATAACATCATAGAACAGATAACGGCTGAAATCCTGTTTCTCAGCTTAGTGAGTTGTGCTTGAATAGGCCCACTGAATCAGTGGGGGATGTGGTGAGTCAAATTCTTAGTAGTTCCATTGGGTCCACTCTAGTTGTTACTTACTTCGGCTTAGTAAGTCACAACTAAAATAGGCCTATTTGAATCATTGGAATTTATGGAAGAGTTGACTCACCAAATCCCCACTGATGCAGTGGGCCTACTCCAGTGTGACTTACTTAGCTAAGCTACAGGATGTCAGCCAACGTCTCTCAGCCACAGCCATTAAAATCTGTAATCATTACAGTATATGTCTGCAATGGTATATGTCTGCTGACAGGAAATTATGGCCTACAGCCAGCCATAACCTGCCTTGGATGTTCCAGCCAGTCAGTCCCTTCCCCCAGATGTGATACTTGGAAAAAGTATCAAGAATCTTTCATACTTTGAAGACTATTTTGCTTGCTCGTTTGTTTTTTCATTACCTTTATACCCCACCCATGTAGTGCTGAGGCATTATTAAGGTACATCTGAAGAAGTAGGGTGAAGTCCATAAAAGTTTGTGGCAAAATAGAGCTTGTAAGTCTTTGAGTTGCCACAAGTCTTTATTGTTTTTACTAATCATACTGCTGTCTCCTCGGAATTTTGGATCCCAGAAGTAATATGGAGATGACAGGAGCAACGGATTAAGGGAGGGATGTTAAGATGGAAGAAGATAAAACTTTCCTGCATGCTTCTTTTCATCCACTTTGTATATGAAAAATCCACCTTGACTCTCACTCTTGTTCTTTCTTCACTGACTTGGTTAGCTCCTTAAGACAGGATAGCCTCCCCACCACCCCCAGCCACCGTTCTGAAACCAGATGTTTTTGATGCCAGTTGACTTCTTTTCTTGGAATCTCAAGAATATGCGAGTGCTAACAGTTAAACAGTAGCTTGATTTCAATATGCACCATCGCATTATGTAGTGTAGGAGTCAATCTTCCCTGCATATCTGTTCCCTTGTATACTTTGCCTGCTCCACGCACAGGCCCCTTGAAGCAGATGTTCCATAATCCAATTCAAATCTGCAGGTGCCGTCAATCATTCCTTAAGATGCAACATGCTGCAGTAGTCACAGTTCTAATCATGACATAATCGTGTCTTGCCTGCCAAGTGTTATCTCATAATCTCTAGTTTTCTTTATGGTCTCTTGAAGTTGTAAACCAAACAGCGGACATGAAATTCAAAGGGAGACTGGATGAATCAGTATTTATAATCAGATATTAAGCCTTACCATTTACCGGGCAAAAGTCTCTCAACTCATCCAGTCAGGAACAAACATTTATTCATCAGTGAGCTGCACAGAAAAGTCATTTGCTTATCACTGGCAGCATGTACTAGTTAAGCCTCTCTACAGAACAGTGTCTGCAAGATTTATAAATAAATATGCTAAGAAAGTGCTAATGAATGCTTATAGGTACTCTGCTGATTTTTTTCTGTACTGGATTTTTCTGAGGGTTTTTCAGACAGATAGCACTTTAATGTTCTATATTCAGTGAAGAGAAAAAAAGATGACTAAGAACTGGTATGTTCCTGTACCTTGGGCCTGCTTGCTGTTTCTCACAAACAGAAGCAAAGCAAAAGCAAAGTGTGTTGCTTATATTCCACCCCATAGAGCACTCTCTGGACGGTTTACAATTTAATTATGCAAGCTACACATTGTCTCACCTCCTCCCCAACAAGCTGGGTCCTCAATTTATTGACCTTGGAAGGATGGAAGGCTGTGTCAACTTTGAGCTGGTTGCCTGAACCCATCAGAATCAAACCCAAGTCATGAGCAGAGTCTTGGCTGCAGTACTGTAGTACCACTGCACAACAAGAAAATGTGATATCTTTTCCTGGAAGATTCCCTTCCCTTGATACTAGTTTTGTGTGTGTAAGTACATTTTTGCAACCATACAGTTTCCCCTCTGGAGCCTAAATTGGCACAAAGCAGGGTCACATTTATCCCTTCATCTGCTGATTTATGAGCTAAGGGGCCTTGAAAAACACAAACACTGTTGTTCCTTTTGGGAATTCACAGAATTGCAATAAGTGGGCAAAGGCGTAGCAACTTCTCCCCAATGCCCACCCACCCACACCAGACCACACACATCAGAAGTGCTTCAAACTTTCATTCATTCAGTACAAATGGGTGTTGGGAGCAGAACATGCTTCAAAAGTTCCTTTTGACTAGGTACCATGTGATCATCAGAGTTCCTGGCCACACAAAGCCTTCTAAACACATTCAGCTGAGCAAGCTTCAAAGCCTTCTTGAGATATTCATGCCAAATATATAAAGGTCTCCAGCAGAGCTGGGAAGAGTTTATTTTGGACCATAACTCCTAGAACCCCCCCCCCCCCAGGCAGCATAGCCAGTAGCCATGGTGGTTGGTAGACCTACTGAAAGTTTAATACATTTTTGCAATTCCTGCCCCAAGTAAAATCTTGACTTCATGTTAAAAACACAAATTGGTCCATAAATAAACCATCAGACAGTATCTCTTCCTTTTCTTTTCCCCATCTTCTTTGTTTTACAGATGCACATTGCACTCTATCACCAGTCTCCCTCCTGGCCTTATTCTTCCAAACTAGCCAGATATCACAATTGACAAGTTTGCTGATCACCTGGTGCTTTGGAGAGCAGGAAGTCTTGTCAATTGTTTCTTGTTGGCAGCTCAGAAGGAAGGAGTGACAGTGTCTGCTGAGGCAAAGATAAGATGTCTGTGTTCCCTACAGAGTAATCTAGTCACCTATAAAAATATTCACTGTTAGTGCCAAGATTCCGGAAAGGAGGAAGTAAAGAAAGAAAGCATATCTAAAAATAAAATAAAATGAAAATGAAATTTTCTTTTGTTTATTGCATTTGTTCACACTCTTTTGCATTTATATGGATCATACTTGCTATGTTTTCCCCTCCCTTTCTATGTGTGTGTGTGTGAGAGAGAGAGAGAGAGAGAGAGGGAGGGAGGGAGGGAGAGCTGGCACCTCTTCATGTCCTTCACTTCAGGCAGCCTTTTTCTCAGTATCTGGCTGCCTGCAGAGAGGGGTGCTTTTTTACACCTTCCAGTTTTAATAATGTTTGTTTTAATATTATTTGGGTTTTCTTGAGGAGAAAGGTAGGAGAAAGGTAGGGAATACATATTTTAAATAAACTAATTAAATAACTGACCACTAGGCAACCTTGTGCCCTCCAAATGCCTTGCAGAACAATTCACATTATCCCTCCTGGTTGGAGCTTGTGCATGTTCGGGTTCAAAGGAACACATTGTGTTTCCCTACTCTAGAGTAGAATTCAACACTGCCACACAGATAAATTTCATCATTGATCAATCAGTTAAATCTGCATCTGAACACATGCTAATTTCTCTTGAAAACTGATGCTGTGATTCACTGTTAACATTTAAGTGCTGAGGATGGATTTGAGGCTGAAAGAAAATGAGATACAACCATCCTTTGATACAGACCAAGGTTAATATTCCCATCTTGCAGACTAGGACGGCGGCTTCAACAATTCTGGATTATGATCTCCCATTTTAGAAAGGGACTGAAGTCATTCTGTGCTCTTATAATTAGTTTCTAATAATGGCTTTAATTTATTTACTTTATATCCTACCTTTCTCCCATGAATGGGTTAGGTTCAAGAGCTGTCACCTACTTGATCTTCATTAGTGTTACTATAAGTCCCTCCCCTTTCCATCAGCCACAGGCCAACCACAGACCAGTGACACATCCTCATCAATGGATTATGGGAAGTAGTTATTTTTGCTGATTCCTTAAATAATGGGCAGGGCTTTGCTTTACAGTCCAGGACTCACTGAAGAGGCAGGCAGCTGGATGTTGGTCAAATGTGAGTCCAATGTCCCTCAAGGTCTTTCACCCATCAAACAATTGAGTCCCAGCAAGGAAACCCCCATTTTAAAAACAAAATGCTTGGCAGAGAGTGGGACCTTAATTGGGGGGTGATCATTTTGACTGAGCAATAGAACTTTAATTGAAAAATGTTGTAGGCCTGGAAATAATTTGTTTCTTGCATATGAATGCTGGACATGACACCACCATATAGTCCACCTCCCTGCCATAGAACTTTCACACTGCTGCTTTTAAGAATGAATCCTTTTCATCAGAATTCATGCAGTTCTATAGAGGCATGCCAAAATAGAAAGTTAGTGCTAATTTCACTTCTCTTTCTTTGTGTTTTTTAAAAATGTATTTATTTATTTAGGGATAAATTGAAAACCATTCCCAACATAATGTAGTAGATAGAGTGATGGACTAGACCTCTGGAGAACAGGGTTCAAATCCCCGTTCAGCCATGGAAACTCACTGGGGGAGTGGAACTGGTAAAACCACTCCTTAAATATCACCCTTACCTTGAAAGCCCTATTAGGGTCACTCACTGTAAGTCGGTTCTGATTTGATGGCACAGAATACACAAAAAGAAAACAACAACAGACGCCTATCATTAAGCTCATATATCAGTAATATCTATCTGAAGTTAATATTTGCACCAAATATAACGAACAGAAACCAAAAATACGCACAGTCACAGATATCCAAAACTGAATCACAGAAAAGGAGGCAGAACCACACAGCTGGGTGTGGAAACCATATTGGAACTCAAATTAAAAAGCTACCTGTGGGTAAACTATAGTTAAAGCTGAGAAGGAAAGGGAAGAAGCTTGTAGTCTTCTTGTTTAACCATGTTTACAGGGTAAGTAGTGTTATGTCAGTGTGTGGCCTAATAGAGAACACTTAGAAAGCTCAGAATATTGCTTAATTTGTTGATACTTTCTTCTACAAGATGCATATTTCCTTGAAATATTCTCTCCTGCACAGATTGTTGACTCCTTATCTTTTAATATAACATTTTATTTTATTTTATTTTATTTTTGGCAGCAGAGTGGCTTGGGGAAAAAATTAGAAATGTTGGAAACTGTTGTTATGTTTTTTTAGAGCAAGAGTTAAAATCATCTTTGTCCAGAAGATCCATGTGCTGATTGTCAATTAGTCTCATGTTTCAGCTGCTTGTCTCTTTTACTCTGGAGGAAAATTAGAAGTATGGTTACCTTCCCCACTAAAATTAGATTTTTATGACGAATGACCAAGAGCTGTCATTAAAAGGAAGGTACTGGCAAGTTTAGGCTGAAGTTTGTTTTGGGGGTTGTTGCATTTTCTGAAATTTCTTCTAATTAAATAGGATGAATGCCATCTGCTCCAGCAATTTGTAGTGTTTTTGACAGCGGTGATGGTAGGGAAAGTAGACAGACTATTTAGAGCAAGTGGACAGATTTCCATCCATCTGTGCTTGTATTACAGAATGTCGCTTATACTTTAGATCTCTATAGCTGTGAGCCAGGCTAGATGTCACATCAAGGTCAAAGGTGGGGATGCTTGTCGACACACTTTGTCTCACATAATATGACAACTGTAAATTGGTGCTCTGGGTATTGTTTAGGGCCATTGCACTGGGCCTTGAAGGCAGGTTTTCTATAATGTCAGAGCCAAGGCAATGATGGCATTATCAAATGGAAGACTTGCTCTGTTACAAGTATCTATGCCTAATGTGAGATCCACTTTCAAGCTGCATAATGCTTAATTCAGTCACTCCTTCCCTTTCTTACTCCCTTATCTAAATAGATCTAGATCTCTGTGTGTTCTGTGCCATCAAGTTGGAACCAATTTATAGCAACCCTAATAGGGCTTTCAAGGTAAGTGAGATATTTAAGGAATGGTTTTACCAGTTCCACTCCACCATTGAGTTTCCATGACCAAGTGGGGATTTGAACCTTGTTCTCCAGAGTCCTAGTCCATCACTCTATCCACTAGACCACATTGGGAATCAGATACAGATATAGATATATCCAACCTTTCTCCCAATAAGAGGGCTTCAAAGTCTATGTTGATATTGTGTAAGGGTTTCTTCTTGTTCCTTCAGATGTAACAAAGATTAGAGGAACGGTACTGGATGATGTTGGGAATGAGAGAGAGTTGAATGCCATAGGAAATGAAATAAACCATTTTCCAGTGAGGGCCCTGCACTGAAAACATTCAGATTTTAAAGGTGTTAAGTTGTCCCTTCCAGACTTTTCATTTCCTCATATATTTTTTGTAGCTGGTTATGGAACCAAGTCATGATGTGCTATACGTCTGGTGTCATGTTATGAATATTGTTGTTTTTCTTGGTTTTGAACAGTGCCTATCAAATTGTTGTTGAAGAGTTGCATCCCCATCGGACCAAAAGAGAAACAGGTGCCATGGATTGCTACCAGATTCCTGTCACGTATCAAAATGCTCTGAGTGGTGGCTCGCCATATTATTTTGCTGCAGAATTGCCACCTGGCAACCTTCCTGAAGCAGCCCCTTTCACAGTTGGAGACAACAGAACTTACCAAGGCTTCTGGAACCCACCTCTGGCTCCTCGGAAGGGGTATAATATCTACTTTCAGGCCATGAGCAGTGTTGAGAAGGTAGGCATCTTACCAGTTTTCATTCTGCAAGAGTGGTGGTCCACCAAATTATTTTGCTGAAGAATTGCCACTTGGCGTTCTGCAACAAATCCTAAATATTGCTGGGGATTATTTGGATTATTATCCAGACAAATGCTTTATGTTAACAGGTGAGCGACTGTGGCCCTCCAGATGTTGCCAGGCTGCAAATCAGCCGTAGCCATCTTATCAGTGGCAAGGGATTATACCTATTGAAGTCCAATAATAGGTAGAGAGCTCTTCCTATACAACACATGGATTGGCCTCCACATTTGTAGTATTATGCGTGATATATGTGTACATACCTCTATACTTCACATAGTAGCCTCCTCCCGTGCAGCCAGTGTTTGATTTCCCCCAGATCATCTCAAAAGATGCTTGTTGGGTAGCGTGGAAACCTGTTGAGAGGAAGAATAATAGTGGGCTTTTAAAGAACTCTTGCCTGATTTTGTAGGCAAAGACTTCTGCGAGGGGAGGAAAAGAAGGTTCTACCAAGGGTTCATACTCTGACTCAGAAAATGATGGGAAGGCTGTGTCTTCTGAGTGGAGGCTGAATATCAGACTGAAGGTCCTTTCTCTGAAAGAATAGATAGACTTCTATTTTTATTACCTGTCTTCTGTATCCTGGGAAGGCCAAGCACTGGGAGACGTGACAATTAGTTGATTCATTAAAACATTTTGATCTTATGTTTCCTCCAAACCATGACAGTATGCTTTTAGAACAACAGAAAACCGAGAGCATCAGAACTGAAAACAACAGTAAATGTTCAATAAAATATTCTTATCAGTTTCAAAATCTAGACTTGTGTCCATAGGTGGCCTGAGACATTTTAATGTTTCTTGCAGAAAATCCCAATGGCATGCCTATGTGGTGGATGGATAATATAACCAAAACTTGCTGTTTCCCTTCTGTATTATCCCCAAACTAGCCACCTGAAACAAGTCATCTCACTGTGTCTGTCACATAAAGGCTGAAATCCTGTTGTGTAGCACCATGAAAAAAATAGAGAAGTAGCAGCAGCAGCAGCAAGTAATCACCACTGATTACAAATGTTTTTTGGGGGGTTGCAACTTGTACACAATGTGACTAAGTCACATGCACCCCAAAATCTCCAAAGGAAGCCTTAAATCAGGAGTGGATTGATGCAGATGATAATGTCATCATCACCAGAGCTGCACAAAGAGGATTTCAGTCAGTGAACCCCTAGATTTTGCTTCATATTGTTAGAGACTGGGGGACATACGGATTGTTACTCTGGCTTCCTTTTTTAAACAAGATGGTTCTGTGCCATTCATATTCGATGCAATGTTTTTCTCATAACAAATATTACTTTTTGAAAATTTAATAAGTCTTTGAGCAGTACCTTCTGTGAAATAAGTTTAGCCATGTTATGATTTCCCATTTCCAGGAAAATAATCCTCAACCTACATTCTGTTCTCAGTGCCCATTGAGTTCACAAGATTAAATTGCTTCAGGATAAACAAAATCCAGGTTGCTCGGCAGGCTAATAAAACATTACCAACTTTTCAGGCCCTCATACGCTAAACATCAAATTAAAAAGAATTGTTTTTTTTAAAAAAAACACATTGTGAAGAAATTCCTATACTCATGTATGTTTGTGGAAAGCCTCAGTACACAAGTTCAAAATTGCCTGCCTGCTGCGCTAGTACTAAAAGTATGACTGCAGTTTGCCTTTGCTATTTCCTCACTGTTTGATATTGTGATGCTGCTGAGGACTGTTTCTGTTTCTCTATGCATATTGATAGAGAACAAAGCAACAGGAAGTTAAATACTGTAGGCAGCTCTAGGTGTGAAAAGCCACATGATTCAGTAGACCCCATTCTGCTGCCACTGAATCGTTTTCTCTTATAAAATGAAATATGAGATGGGAAAGGGAGTAACAGCCTTGACAATAGGCACTGAGATATTTAAAACTTCAGTCTGAGAATTAAGTATAGTCTTGTACAAAATCTCTGGCTCCTGGTTATTGTGTCCCAGTAGCAGATGGCTGGGGCAAAATGAGGGGAGAGGAGGGATTTAGGGGAGATTGCTCCTAGATTGGTAGGCTTCAGGAAGGTTAATCTGCTTTCTGAAGAAACCACAGTGTTTTGAGCCCTGCCCTTTGGACCTGTGTTCCAGTTCGTAATGAAGAGATCATAGCTATCCATGACTCTGCCAGGGAACCTCTGGAATAAAATCTTGCCTAATGTCTATCACAATAGGAATTAGCTGTTCACTGTAGCAAGAGAGGGAGAATGCCGTAGCTTGTGAAACTGTATGCTAGAGCACTTATACAGCTGGAAGATTTTCCTGATGAGAGAAAGATAAGCTAATGTGTGTTTGTTTACATGAGCAACTGTGGAATTGGATGTTGGTTCTATCAAAGTATAACACCAAATTAACCTACATGGTCAATTGAGTTAGAGGTAGAAGATGGGCATAAAATCTGGGAGAGCAGTATGCCAGTATAGAAAAGTTGTTTTACACATTCCTGTCCAGATGCTCTATAGCCTTCCTTCAGCTTACATTTAAAACCTGTATTAGAGGCCAGTATATGCTGGAGGGGTTGTAAACATAAGGGAATTTTCTTACACATCTGGTGGGAATGTGAAATCATGCAGAAAATGTAGCATGAGGTATCAGAAGTGTCCCATTCAGGCATAATGCTTCCAGTAGATTCAGACCAGATTTTGCTGCATTTTGACATTGACAGTGGGATACCTAGGTCACAATCCATCTTAGTATCTTATTTACAGTTAAAAGCTAAGCCAAAGTTAGCTAAAAAACTAGATTTCTTCATAATGGCCCCCTCTTCAGTTTTGCATACAATGAAATTTCCTCACTGCCGAGAACAACGTGCACCAAATAAATGACCACATGCACCAGGTTCAACCAGATCCCTCTCTGCTTATACGGTGTGAGTTCTGTAATATAGGCGAATAGCTTGGTAGATCAAATGGCATATCTTGACATATATGAAAAGGGTTAAAGCTTTATCATTTTAGCACCTCAGTTAGCTCTGTGGTTTATTTTCACTGGCAAGAATGTTCTCCACGCCAAGACTTATTTATCATAGATGAGTAGGGTGAATTAAATTTTAATTCTAGAGAATATCCAAGAATATTCTCAAACTAATGCACCTTACTGTTGCTGCTAATGGAGCTGGGGAAATAAGGTACTCAACTAATCATATTTTCTCCTACTTTTCTTCTTAACAGGAGACAAAAACTCAGTGTGTTCGCATTGCTACCAAAGGTAAGAGTTTTCCCTCTCTGAATGAGAGATGTTTTATAGTGTGGTTTGCAGAAAATTACATGTGGCATTTTTGTTGCCAGGAATTTGTACTTAGAGCTGAGATAAAATCCTCCTGAAGTGTTTTGCTTGCTGTCTTGACATGTGACATGATGCAGTTTCCTGGGTTTCTTTGGAGGGGAGAGCAGGGGACAGAAGGATTGCTTAACATTAGAAAGAAATCCTTGACCCAACCAAGCATTATTTGAGGAAAATAAAGAAATGTGCTTGCATGAAGATCAGTAGGTTCCAGCTTTTTGAGTAAACTGAAGAGCTAGAGAAAGGAAAATGTGATATGTAGTGTAGATAGTAGCAGCCCTTTAGGATAGCTTTAAAAGTTACTTTTAGAAAGTATTTTCTGACTTATAGTTCCAAATCACCCAACACCGTCATGTGACAATTATAATTACATTTTTGATAGTAACCTTTTCTTCCTGTTTCTCAGAAGTACCTGAAATAGTTGATTTGTACAAATAATACCTCAATGCTACAGGCTGTTGACCTGGAGTACAAAACATACTCTCCTCCTATCCATTTTGTTATCACCTCAGCACTCACATCAGAAAACAAGGACACATCAAAAGCTACCACTAGAACTTTGTAATATTTCTTCTTCACCATTTAGCGAGGACACATCATCATAATTAAAAAATAACTTGTTTGGTCAGGTTGCTTCTGACACATGGTGATCCTATTAATTAATGATGATCTTTAAAAAGGTCCTATTTTTAACAGTCCAGCTCAGGCCTTGCAAATGAAGAGCTATGATTTCCTCTATTGAGTCAACCCTTTTTATGTTAGATCTTTGCCCTTTATCTACTGTCTTCCACTCCTCCTAACATTATTGTCTGTTCCAGTGATTCTTGTCTTCTCATTATACATCTAAAATCTGATGGCCTTGGTTTAGTTGTTTTAGTTTCCAGTGAGAGTTCAGAGTTGAATTGTTTCAGAACCCACTGATTTCTCTTCTTTATCATTTGTGGTGGCCATAAACCTCTGCCCTAACACCACATTTTGAATTAAAATGGATTTTCTCCCTCTAAGTTCAGCTTTCACACCCATATGTAACCATTGGGAATACTGTAGTACGAACAATCTTGGCATTGGTCTCTGGTTACACATATTTGCTCTTAAGGATCTTTTACAGTTCCTTCATAGTTGCTCTTCCAAGGATCAAACTTCCTCTGATTTCTTGTCAAAAGTTTACATTTGATTTGATGATTGAACAAAGGTATAGAACGTTTTTAACCATTTTTTATTCCTCATTGTTAATATTAAAGTTATGCAATTTTTCTACAGTTATTATTTTGTCTTCTCAAAGGGCAGGTTCATGCTGAACATGTTCTCAGTTTAATAATAACAGCAATGTTGCCTGCAGATCCACCAAATCTTTCAGTGTATTAAGTCTGGTGGAATATATATATATTTAAATATATATATATAGTTATTCCTGAGAAGTATCAACAGGCCTTGATTTTCTTGTACTGCTAATGCTGGATTATGCAGCAGTTTGAATCTAGAGGGACTACCTGCCACATATTTAATTTGAGAGGTGCTGGCACGGGAATCCATGGCCCATTTATTGACAACATTCAGCTCTTGGTATTCAAGGTCCCCTTCTATGAACACTTATGGCAAATTTTAAATTACTTAATACCTTTGAGGCTTGGAGCAATGCCTAGAGTGGGAAATATGAAATCAAATTATTCTGATAAGCACATCATCACAAGCAATAAAGAGCAAGGAACCCAAAATCACTTTGCGGCTACTTTGGCACCTGTCCCAAACTCAGCAATAATCTTGTTCCCTTCTCTAATACAATTTACAAGCTTGTCTGTCAGCCAGCTTTGAGCCACTAATATTTCTAGGTAACTAATTGTGTGCCATTGTAAAGATGGTAATATAGGAACAGTTTCAAGGAAATTTTTGTTTAGAATGTTTTTAAAAATAATTTTCAAATTAAGCTGTTGACTCCACAACTATGAAGGGTAACTAGGGATATGCCTGCTGAACTGAGTGTTCTGAGGGATTTAGGATCCAGAAAGCTCAGTTCAGCTCGGGCTTCATTCAAATCCAGTTTGTATCCTTCATAGTCCCCAGAGAGGTGAGGAGAGGACTTACTTTCGGGGGGGTTGTCTGTAAAATGCTGTAGTAGGGAGTGACTGACAGGCCCACCTTCAATCCTAAAACATATTTTACTAGGAACTCTCCAGTTACATACTTTATGGTGAGGGGTTTTTATAATTTCACAAAAGCTTCCAGCTTTCCCTTTGCACCCCATGTAAAAACTTTAAACTTGTTCAGGTTTCGTGACTCCCATGCTTCTTCACCTGTCCTTCTGAAATTTGCTTCTGAAATGGTCAGTGCCATTTTGTATAATCTAGCAAAAACTTCCCAGAGTGGAAGGAGGCAAAGTGTTATCAAATCACTCATTCACCTTCAAATTTGAGTACCCCATTCTGCTCCACCAGTCCCTCTGGAACAGGGGTCTCAAAACTACAGCCCATGGGCCACATCCAGACCCTTGCCTTTTTATCCTGCCCGGCAAACGCCGCAGGCTCAGGTCCGTTCCCTTCAGCCCATGCGTGCATGTGTACACGTGCATGTGTGTTCCTTAACCCCTCGAAAATGTTTAAAATGTATGATGTGGCCCTCATGCTGAAAAGTTTGGAGACCCCCGCTCTAGAAAATCAAAGCTTTATAAATCAGGGTCATCTCTATTCTCTCAAGTCATCTTGAGAGAAGTAGTGCACAAGAAACCAAAGGGATAAACATGTCCTTTTGAAGTGGATACCATTCTCTCTTGGCAATCTGTAGCAGTTCCAGAGGCTCAGTTATGTTTGTGATGCCCTCAAGAGTTTATGAATTGCCATGTGGAATCCTGTAATGTGCCTCCTGTCTTAGGTACTTACTTTCCAACATCTGCTCTCCTGGCCATTTCTAATTTGAAACAAGATGAACTAAATTACTGGCCAAGCCAAATCACTGGCTTGGTTCAAACCACGTTCAGCATTAGGATTCAGAGCCTATGCCAGATAACCCATCAACAATTACTAATCCTTGCAGCATATCAAGACATCTTATGTCAAAAATCCTGCCAGTGTCCCAGTTTTGCAGTTTGTCAGGAGCTCAATCTCTCCCAATTTTCTTCAGGGTGCCATCTAATCAGATTGAAGGAACATTTCCAATTTTTGAAAGTAATACTTTCTGTACGCATTTTAGCTCCCTCCTTTCCTTTGGAATGACTTCCAAAATTTTCTACCATTCCCCCCACCCCAGTGTCTGCCAGCCTGCTGCCACTTCCACAGTGTCCTAGAATGATACTAGGTAAAGGACCTTGTAGAGGAAGCAACGTGGTGGCAAGTTTGTCACCACAGTTGCTATTGGTACTATTTATAGTGGCAGTGTGGAAAACAAAACAATGTTGTGGGAAAAGAACAAAGCTATGCTACAGTCATTGCTCATGATGAGCCCCACTCTAAGAAACTGTTGAGAGACATGCTTTTTCTCTGAGGAAATTCAGCAAAAGAGTTTCCCCAGTTTCCCTTTGCACAAATACTGTGGAGAATGCTGAAAAGCCATTTATGCACGGCTATAACTGCACATAGCATTCCCACGTATTCTGCTCTATGCCACGTTTTGCCACTGTGACTTGACACACAGAATAGCAGCTGTTCCCTTCTAAGCTTGCAAATAATCATTCTGAAATCTCTGTTCTATAGCCCAACTTGCCTTCTTGTCTCTTTCTTGCTATTGTTTCTCCAGAAGCTTTTAGAATTCTTATTGGTGGCTCCCTAGTGACACATTTTGTCATTGACTTCAAAACAGCACATTCTCCCATTTGTAATCTGCCTTCTACACCCTGATATATCAGATTACAACATTTACAGTCTGACTGGTAGCTATCAGAGGTGGGATCTGTCATGCAAGACATCTGGAAAATCCTATGAAGGCTGTCCTAAATAACAGGCTTCATGGCCCTTCTCAGTTAGAGGTTGTTGTTTTTTTAATTACTAAATCTGCCCCGCCTTCCTTTCCAGTCCTTCCCCTGACCTCCATATATGCTGTCCACTCACCCTTCAAACACTACAAATATCTGGATTGGAAAATGTACATAAGGAAGTGTGTCTTTATTCAAGTTAGAATACACTGATTCACTGCAGTTTTGAAATTTGACAATACTTCTCTGGAAGATTGTCATGTTGTCTCTCTGCAGTAGAGTCACCCACTTTATTGTCATTTCATCCAGCCAATTTCTTGGAAGCTGACTCTGGTGACAATGATGACAGTTCGTTTGTAGTTTCTTAATAGTTTAAATCCCTTTAAGACTTTGATCTTAAGGGCTCTTAAAAGCAGCGATGGGGAAGGGGGCATTTGAGAAGAAGGAGAAGTACTGCAAGTATAAAAGGATCCTCAGAAGCCTTCCTCATTTAGTGGCAAGAAAGGTCTTTCTTCATTTTCCTTCCACTGGTGAGTTCCCTGTGGGAAAGTGGGTGATAAAGAGATATTCCTGGATCTTCAGAAGAGGCCTTGGATTCTGCTATTCTCCTGTAACAGTCTGGAAAGGGACAAAAACCACATCAGTCTGAGAGCTAGCACAGTTTATCTCTCTCCTCTTAGATGGTATGGGAGGAAAATTTTGGAACTAGAACAATACCACACTCCTCCCATCAACCTCCCCATGAGCCTGCTAAGCATTAGAGGTAGAAGTTCATCCACCATATATCCTCCCGCCTCTGCATCTTCTGGATTTCTCTCTAAGTGAATTTACCATTAATCCTGAAATTACATAGTCTTTTTTATTAACTCAGTGGCTGTATAATACCATGCTTTCCAATAAACTGAAGAAAAAGATCACAGCAATGGGAAAGTGTATTTTATTTTTATCAAAAGATACCTGATAAAGAATTATATTAGAAATTGGGTTGCGATGTGCACAATTCTCAACTTATTTTCAGTGCAGTTAAACATCTTTGAAGGTTAGTGTCTGTTTTCCCACAGGATGTATGAAATATTAATACATAACTTTTATGTATGTTGTGACATGCCTTCTAGTGTATTTCCCTGCAGTATTACATTCTTTGTTGGATTTGCTTTTATTCAAACAGAATCTACTTGAAACCAAATTTGTTTTTAGGCTTCCTAGTGGGAGTTGTTCACTATAAATAAACAAGTAACAAGTATGGTTTCCAGTGTTTCCTCTGGTTGTACTTATCTCATTAAACACAGGATATGCCTAAATGTTATCTATAAAAGGTCATAGTATTAGGCAGCTTACACTGAGCACTTGCAATGGTAGTCTGTTGCCATTATAGATTTATATCGCTCATTCTCTCCACCCTTGCCTCTCTCTCCCCGACTCTTTCTGTGACAGTCTGTCAAACCATGTCCATGGATTTCCCTTCCAGACATTACTTTCATTATACCAACTTCCTTTTCTGAAAGGAATAAAGATTCATGCAAGAATAAAGATCTCTCTCCTTGTGAACAATTTACAGATAGAAATAATAGTGCAAAGTGGCATAATGAATGTAAAAAAAAACCCTGTAAAAATAGATATAGAAATTGTGTGTGTGAATGAATCAGGACATCAATAAGTATGCATGTAAACAGATGTAAAGGACAGGCTTGTCTGCTTATAAACTGTTTAGTGAAAGCCTTGGGACTGATTTCATGACACCTGACACAGATATGATTAAAATTAAATGATATATATTTTTTCTTCTCTTCTGCTTAGTGGCATTAGTCTATGAATGGGCTCTTTGTTTAATTCATGCTTGAATAGTTGGAGGATTATGTACAGCCATGTGCCTGTTTCCTCCCTTTGTGTGTTTTTTATCACGATGGTACAAATTTATAAATCTTTAATGCTCTTAATGCTACCCATATGTCGTATAGAAATCCCCAGAAATCTGAAAAACAGAATCCAGAATAATAGGCTCAGAAAGCTGAATGCAGGCCTAAAGCATTCTGGCAGCTAAAGATTTGTCAGCCCGAGTCCTAATACTCCTCACATAACAAATGCAGGCTCCCACGACTCATCCCATTATATCTGCTATCTTAAATCATTGTACCAACCACTGCCTTCTTACCCATGCAAACACCCATCCAAGCTTCTAGATTGAAAGTGTAGCAGTGGGCATCTGGACTCTCGCCCTGAGCACTCTCCTTCTGTGCTACAATCAAGAGAGCTTTTTCTTAGATTTATGCTTCTGGGCATATGGACAACTGGAAGTCATTTTGCAACACCACTGTGTCCTCATTTCTTCAATATATTATCCTGATCCACAAGTCTTACTTTAGAAGGCTGCTAGCCTCCACCCCCTCTTTAAAGCACACATCCATTTGATTTTTAATCCACAGTGCAAAAGGTGATGTTGAATGTAATCAAAACTGTATTTTATCCTCAGGCAAATATATGCAGTTAGTTGCAGGAGGAAAGGAGGGGAATCAGTAATTCATTATTCTAGTGATGAAAATATGTGCTTCTCAATAATAAAGCTTTTCATCTACACATAACTGCTAATTCTGATCTGTTTATTAATCTTAAGGCATTGGGGCAGGAAGAGTTGCCTCACTGCTTCATAGTAAATCTAGTGGATTTATATTTATGAGCCATTAGTAGTTTGACATGACTTTAATCTGATGCAATTTAAAGTTCCATTATTTTAACCTTTGATAGACTTTGCTATAAAGCAAATGGATTTTTGGTGTTATTGAAGAAAATCCTTTTAACAATAGGAACAGACAATATAGATCTTGAGTTCCAACAGGCACTCAATCCTTTATGTATCTTTCTGTCTTTGTTTGTATTGTTTGAGCCTTTGCTGGTTTTAATGTTCTAATATTTTACCATCTTGGCAGAATTTGATTTATCAGTTTTTATTGTTAAATTGGTTATTTTACCTTTAAAAAAAAAGTTTGAAACATTGCCCTTTCAGATAAATTGATAGACATTGTATTGGCAAGCCTGTGGTTTGCAGACTTTTCCCCTGCCTTTCCCCTGTTTGTGGAATACATGAACACACCCACATATACATATATATAACACAGTTTCTGAGACAGGGTGTCCCAGGTCCTGAAATCTATTTGCATTACTGATAAGCATGTGTTAGCTGAAGAGTGGGTCTGTTGTCTAGCTAGGACAGATTTCTGCTCTGCCTATCCTCTTGTTAGCACTATGGCCCACCAAGAAGTCACTGAGTACTGAAAGGAAGACCAAACAGGTTCCTGACCCCACCACCATGTTGTCCTCTGAAGAGACCAAGACAGGACACAGACATGCCATGACAGCAGGAGAATTACATTACCCAATGTGACATATTTTCTCCTTATCACCTAGTGAGCAGCGAAGGTTAAAGATTTGTTGGGAGCATGGAAGCAGCCTGCAAGAGGGAGACTTCTGTGTATTTTGAGGAAAGTGAGCCTTTGCTTATGTGTTGGGACGTTTTCCCCAGTCAGGTGGACCAAGAAGAAAAGCTGCCAGAGGTAGCCACAGAATGTCCATTTGCCAAAGCCACCACTTCTCACTGGCCTGCCAACAGCCATTCCAGAAATCCCTGCCTAACGGCCTGAGGGAATGGATGTTTATTAGACAGCGGTGACGAAAGCATCAAGATGGGTGGGAGAACCATGAGCCGGAAACTATAAAGAACATCCTCTGGTCATTAAGCCCTGGGAAGAGTAACCCTCTTTTAAGCTGTAGTCTGAAGTGCCATGAAGCTACAAGAGAAGGTGGGGGAAATTAACCAGTCATGACACTTACTGTAGCTGTATTCACCTGTTTCCTGCCTTGGTGCTAACCAGCTAACCACAGTACCCTTCCTGAAGGATAATGAAGCTCACACAGCAAGCAGCCTACCATCTGGCCTTCACAAATCTGAGCAATGTGAAGGAGCTCCCACCCTGCTGAGTCCAGGACAGGTCCCACAGTATGTTTTTTTGTGAGTGCTTTAATCCTAGACTGGTACATTTATTAGCAAGGTGGATGTTTTGCTTTGGCACCTGGATGAGGGGATGGGATACATTCAGATGGAGGCAGGTAGGTTGGCCACGCTCTGCTGTTGCTGTTCTTGAAGCTTGCTTTGTTTAAATTTTGGACTGCTCTCTGAGAGTGAAGGGAGTGGAAATCACTGCCCTGGAATGACAGCGTTCAGTACAGTATCTCCTGTTCCAGAAATTGCTGCATTGGGGTGCTTCTAAAAAGTCTGAGTCCCAAGTACTGATTTTATGCTTTGCTATACTAATCTCACCTTTCCAACCCTCTGATTTGTAAGCATGATATGAAAAAGAATTTGTCTCTTTTTTTCCCTTTCCTGTGCAGTGGGAGGAGTATCATTACTGACACAGATCAAGGTGGCTCTTTGTTTTGGTGTCAATTCCTCCCCCACTTTCTTGCACTTACGATATTAAAACCACTTGCCCCAGTTGCTCACTTCTTTTTTCTAATGTCAGTGGTTGTTGGAGCACAAGATATGGCTCCAAGCGAGTGCTTTTGCACCGCTTTCTGGATTATTGAGGATGGACACATCATATTAAAGAAGATTGTATATTCCTTCTATATACCAGCTATTTGTAAGGGTGCTGTCATGCACATATCTTGCTTGTGGGTTTCCCATGGGCAATTGCTTGGCTGTTAACCAAATGTAATGCTGGATCAAATGGGTCTTTGGTCTGACTCGGCGTGGCTTCTCTTACCTTATGATTCCTGCCCTACTTGATCTGAAAGTGATTTATTAAAAAAGTGGGATGAATAGTTGTCTCTGTCTGTTGTGAGCTTGTTGTCATCCATTGGTTGTACCTTTCAGTGACCTGGTGCTCTCCTCACCAACCCCACTGGGCACCAGCCATCAATGACATCTGTTATGAACAGATTCAAGTTAGAACACAACTCTGACAATAAGGGGTTCATTATTGCACATCTCAGACATTTACCTTGTTATGGTTACCTGGAATAATTATATGTAGATTCAATAGGAAGGAAGTATTCTGTTTTGTTTTTTGTTTGTTTGCCTTTTTTTTTTACAGCACTCTTTGAAGGAATCTTCCTGCAGTTATTTATATAGTGGATGTTGCGCAGTAACTAAATTTCCATTATGAAAGTGCTTTGCAGAGCCTGAAGTAATAGTTCCATTTGTTTTCTTCATGTTAACCCATTTTCCTATTTTTCCTCTTAATTTAATCTTTCATCTCGACATAATTCATCACACTTCATTAGTTCCCTTAGAGAGCAAGCTATTTTCTTTCTGCACTAGCTCTAGTAAATAGGATGAAAATTAGATTTTCGTACCTATAACTTCCAAAATTTCCATTGTCCTGCGAAACTGACTGCATCCCCACTGCAACAAATCAATCTTCTGTGGAGAAGCTAATGGATGACTTCCCAATTGCTTTATGTTAGTCTAATCAGATTTGCTATCTCTATCCATCAAGCTGCCTCTTTCACTTCTCCCAAAGCTTCTCACAGTATGCGGTCCCTTCTCAGATGCATTTCTTGGATCACCTAAAGAGTTCCTGCTTTGTGTGTGTGTGTGTGTGTGTGTGTGTGTGTGTCTTCTAATACCAGTTAATTCTGTCACAACTCCACTGTTGGATGTAGGATCACATCCTTTAATCTTCTCCGGTTACATGATAAACTAGAGTATTAGTCTAGTCTGGAACAAATAAATGTTGGTGTTTTTGCCCGCCCCTTCTTGCCTTCTTTGGCCTGCCATCGCTTCACAGCTTCTGAATGTTCCTCCTGACAGCCTTGTTTTGCAAATGCTTCAATTTCATCCAAAAGTCCTCTTCTTCCTTTGCACTACTGTAAATGCTTACCGCCTTTTTTTCTTCCAAATAATGAGTATTCCTATTTGATTTTGTCTATTAAAAGACTGCCCAGCAAAACCAATGGCTTGTAGCAGCTTTGAAACAAACAAATTTTTATTTTAGTATGAATTTTCACAGATTGCAATTTACTTTGAGTGATACAGTATTGTTTTATAAAAACTGATTTAATTTGACTGGATAATTTGGTTATAATTAATGGTTAATGATTAAAATGAATTTGATGATCACAATTCATAACTTGATTATTGATAACTTTATTAGTTCATTGGTGGCGCTACAATTGGCCTCATGTAGCTTGTATCTGACCTACCATCTAAGCCACCTACTAGAAACCTCTCCTTGAGAGGGAACTGGGAGAGGGGGAAGAACCAATCCATGTGAGCTCATAAGAATATCCCTTCCTAATATTAATTAAAACTTTATAGAAGCAATATTTGCCAGCAAGTACGATTAGTTTTCTAGAAATTATACAGCAATATTAAAAAATAACACAGTCCCTTCCTTCTCTTGGCGTACAGTTTAATAGGCATTAAACAAAAAAAGGGGATGTGAATGAGACTAGAGAATGAGGAAAAAATTAAAATACAGTTTCTGACTGCTGCCTTACGGAGCAAAGCAATTCTGCTTTCAGCACCTGCTGTTATTCTGTGCAGCAAATGATTTCCTAGGTTGTCGCTGAAAACCACACTTAAGATGAACTGAGGCCATCTCCATTCCTTCTAATGCCATGCTCAGGTTATCCCCATGCTCCTGCAACAACTGTACTGCCCACTCCAAAGAGGGAGGTCGGTAGACCCAAGGCCACCCACAGGTTTGTGGGGGCATTCCACAAGGAGAAAGTACAAATTGGGGAGGTGATGGCAGGAGGGGGAAAGCCTTCCACAATATATCCCAGTGGTAGCTTAATGCCACAAAATGTTTACGAAAGACAGAGACTGAATTTTTGACAGAGGATGGATGGGATTAAGATACTGTATAAGGAAGAGGAAGATAGACACAGAGACGTAAAAATAGCAGACATAACCATCATGTAGTCATATGTCATAGCCCAGCTCACACTGAGAAGCTATTGTAAAATATGTCTGTGGGTGGAAGTGTGAAGCATTTAAAAAATAGCTCTGCTAATGCAAACTTCAAAGAAAATGCCATTCATTGTCCACAGGTAGAAAATTAGAAAGGGCTTTAATTGGAACAGAATAGCCCTGTTCTCCTTGCCATGTTGTCAGGAGATGTTAGAATCCTACTGCATTTTGGTCTGACCCTTACAGTTCCACAGTGTTGCTATTTTTGCATATTTTATTTACTTATTCATTCATTCGACATGAGTGCATGTGTGATGTTTGTAGAATTTTTTGACAAATACGCATCAAAATCACAAATGAATCCTACAGATCTCAGCCAAAGTGGCAGTTATAGTTCATACTGTATATTAATTTAGAATTACTGTATCTTTTAAAAATATCTGGTAAAATTAGGACTTCAGTCTCTATTTTATGATAGATTTATATATTTCTAACAAAATGAGAGATGTGATAGCTCTGATGTTAGGTTTTCCAATCTTAAATTTTACATTTTAAAATATATATTCATCTAGGTGTATGATCAAATAAGTATTATTGCTAGAGATGGGGTATTCGTATTCATATACGAATACGAATATCTCTGCACAGGTGGAGATAATGAGGGACCAGCACCATGGGGCCGGACGGTCCACTCACTGCCGCGGATGCCACAATTCTTCCAATGGCTCTGCAGATCGCGATCTGCGAGCCACTCTTCAACCTTGCAGCGAGGCTTGTCCTCCCGCCTCCTGCCAGGAGTGGCTAGCCGATTGCGATCTGTGAAGCCATTGGAAGAATCATGGTGTCCGCAGCAGCGGCGGATCGGTGAGTGGACCATCCGGCCCCATGGGCCTGGACCCTCATTATCGCCACCTGTGCAGGGATATTCGTATACGAATGCCCCCATCTCTAATTATCACCTCATTGTTTTCACCCAACAAATAGTATATCTTGTGTTCTCTTTTAATCAGGTCACTACTGAATCTCTATGATGACCAATAAGTCATCTGAATAATCTGAGTAACCTGGAACGAATCTGCAAATTATTTATCATTTCTGTGTAACATAGCTATTCTTATTTTATGCTATTAAATTGAACTGTTAGTAGCTTTCAAGTAAACTCCCCTTTAAAGGCACAGTTAATACTTGGCCTAAAAGGCCCCTAAGAGTAACTGTGAACAAGTATTATCTATTTATCCTGTTTTAATATATTTCTGTGCAAAACAATATTTCCTGTTGTACCAATAACACTCCTTTTACCTCACTGCTGACTGTCATGTAGTGAAGTTTTCCATGAGCTAACTTTGATATGTCTTTAAAGAAATGATTATATAAAAGAGTGGGGGGGAAACAGTAACAGAAGAAAACCATTCTGTGGTTTCAGAATCTCTGGAGGGTCCCCTCCCACATATTTTCAGAATGGCATCTCCATTAACTGCTTCCAAGGTGTGGATGGTGTGGACTTGGGGAGGGGGGGCACAATATACAAAATATATTGGCCTGAGTGGGAAAGGGCCTCATGTTTTTCTGCATGCAGGTTATATAATATTAGGATATGAAACGGTTACAATAAAGATGCTGTGAGTCTCAAAAGAAGATTGCCCGCAGCCCAGCCTATTGAGCTAAGCTGTTCCTCTTTTTAGAAATATTTCTTCTTTGATTTATATACCACCCCATTAGTGTGATGCACTATTTTGGCATTGACTTAAGCATACCATTCTATTAGATAACTGTTGCCATAAGTATCTAAAATGAGCAAGATCTGCAAAATCTGAGGTCTAAGGAAGTGGACTTGTCCACAAAAGCTCACATTAAAATATAGCAGTTAGTCTTTAAGGTGCTACAATGCTTTTGTCTTCTCTATTTTTTATTTTTCTTTTGTTTTTGCCTGATATGCTAACATGGCTACCTTTTCTAAAACTGCTAAAATGAGCAAATGTCCATTCACTATACCTACCCAGACGCTCTACTGTCCCCAGAAGCACTACAGTATGTAAAATAAATTGCAGGTGTTATGGTGGACAGCTGGTTAGATTTTCTTGGGAAAACTCACAATATAATTGCTGTGATATATATGAAGCCTTTTATAAAAAGGAACGATGACTTGCTTATGATGGGCAATATGTTCAATCAGCTGTGTCAGAATGATTTCCAGAGCACCACACACATTGCCCTCGCTGATTGTGTTAGGTTAGCAGTATCAGGAATCTGCAGATGAGTCAGCTTTAAAAGTCTGTATCTGGATGGAAGATCAGACCTTAAATTTTAATGTTATTTTGTCATAGAAATTGATCAGTATTTAGGCTTAGAATGGCAAGAGAGATTCTTACAAAATATCATTTATGCACTTCTGCACAGTCACGTAGTAGTCTCTACAATGAATGAGTTAACTATTTATTCTGCAGGTTTTCTGTTCATTATCTTGCCTCCATGCAAAAACACAAAATTGTCACTGTCTGTACACATTCTCCATTTAATGCATATATAAAAAGCAACATATGCAATACAGTAGGAGTATTGTATGAAGGCATGTCCTATTCTGCTGAGGCCTCTTCTTGTTAATTATGATAGCCCTTTTCAAATACTTGAAAGGCAATCATACAGAGGAGGGGCAGATTGTCTAGCATTTAGCTGGGGTGTGCTGAGCAAAGCAGGGGTGGAACCAGCCTCCAAGGAAACAGAGAAGAAATCACGAGACAACAGCTTCTTCTTTAAAGCTTATATTACATATGTACAGTCTTCACAAAATACTCCAACAGCATGTCCTCTAGCAAATCTTCCAAACTCTCCACACCACATGTGTGTACCTCTGTACAATATATATAGTACGTATAACCAATCAGGTAGCATTACCTCATCTCAGGTGATCTCATATGAATTATATCAGCCTTCTGCCTAGACAGCATGACTCACCTTTATGCACAGCTGTACAGTATGGCTGATTAACAACTTCCTTTATACATTCAGTCTAAGATGTCAATTTCTTCTATTACAATCCTTGTAATTTCCTGACCCAGATCTGTTCTCAACCATCCCCGAGTGCAGGACATATAATAATGGGCTCAATTTACAGGAAGCCAAATTTTGGCTGAATACCGGGGGGGGAGGGGATGAACTCTTAGAACAGTACGACAGTGGAACCAATTATGTCAGAAGATGGTGAGTGCTCCAAAACTGGAGGAATTCAAAAGAAAATTGGATAACCATCTGTCAGATCTATTTTGATTTGGATTCCTGCACTGAGCACGAGGTTGGACCCTTATAGGCCTCTTCCAACTCAATTATTCTATGATTCTGTGAAATGACATAGATGAGAGGAACACAATCTAAGCTATATTTCAGAAAGACACCATGATTAATGTTGTAATATATGTGTGCACACGTGTGTGCATGTACATCCGAAGACCAAAATGAAACAAATTGTGCTCCATTCTGTTGTAATTTTGTTTGAATGCTGAGCTTTCTTGGTTCCACACCTACCTGCTAAGTATATACCTAACTCAACAGAAAATATGTTTCTAGTGTTATATATGCACATACTCCATACTGATTAATAAATATATAATGTCTGTGAAATTATTTTTCATTCCACCCAATTTTAAATGGTCCTAATCAAACAAACATTTCAGATGGGGAATCTCTGTGGATTGGCAGAAAACTCTAATTATAAATATTGTATTATACTTTTCTCTTCCTTTATTTAAACAAGTTTCCTTCGTAACTGTACAACTGCTGGATAGCTCAGTGGCTTAGGCATCTGGCTGCAGAGCAGAGGTTGGGAGTTTGATTCCCTACTGTGTCTCTTTGAACTGGACTTGATGATCCATAGGGTCCCTTCCAGCTCTGCAGTTCTGAGATTATTATTATTAAAATTAGAACAGATGTACTAGTTGTTCATGTTCTTTATAAGCAGCAGCATCTTAGTGCAAATAGCATTATTAACCATTCTAAAATACAGTGTTTTCTCCAAGGATAATGAAAACTTTTCTGTTTGGATTTATTGAATCCACTAAGTTTATACAAATATGACCAGTGAATAATTTCCTTTTTGTAGAAAATGTAATCTGAAATTGGACAAGATGAGCACAGTGTTAATCTCTCGCATTGTTTTGTGTTCCGTTTGAGGTGAAATGAAAATTTACATTTGAAGCAGCTGAGAAGAGTGGAAATGGAGAAGAGATGCTTCCATCATATGAGATTGTAAAAACACAATGTTATGAAAGAGATATGACCACACTGGCTGCTGAAATGGCTTGTCTAGGCCAATATGGCAAGTAATGCCTGGCTTGGTTACCCACCCGGCCAGGTCTGGCCTGGCCTGGGCTAGCTGTATTTCCCCACTGAGATAAGACGAAGCAATTAATTTGCTTTGCCAAGTGGCACTTACCCCTTCATAAAAAATAAAAAAAAAGATAAAGCAGAACAGCTGGAATTTTATGGAGCCTTAGCAATCCCATTTTTTATTAGCCCCAATTCTCACAATCAGAATGTGTGTATGAGAGAGAGATGGAGAGATGCCCATTTGTGGCATTTTACCAAACTAATCCCTTTGTTCCTTCTTATTCTTGATGTTTCAAGCTGCATCCCTACTGATCTTTTCATCATGTGTAGGAGTCAACCTCAACTGTTTACAAAGATGTTGCCATGTTAGTCTGTCTCAACATGCATGGCAAGAATACTGTGTCTGAGAAGGTGGGCATGAAGGTTAATGCTGAAATCTGTTACTCTTCAAGGTGCCACCAATCTTTGGTTCTTATTTTTGTTCTGTAATCTAATTTGGTTAGATTCCAACAAGATGAGCTGCCAGAAATCAGGTTTTAATGGAATGTCCTTCCAAAAATCCTAAATTGATTTATAGCCAGCACCTCCATCCTTCCATGATTGAGCCAACGAATCTGATTTTGGGGCCAGACTTGCTCCATACCCAAAGAGCAAATGTAACCTCATCTCTCATTGGTCCCAGGAGGCAAATATTTCATCGCTATGGTTGCCACTGCTGCAGTCTTCAAAAAGTTCATTGCATAACAGTCTGGAAGCCCTTCAATTATGGACTCTCTTTCCCACCTTAAGGGAAGATTCCTTTCCTTCTGTGAATACTGCTGAAAATTGGGATTGAGTCAGAGTCATGCCTAATTGACAGTTATAAAGGACTGCAAAAGGACATGACACATTACTCTGTCCATGAAATAAAGAATCCTCCCTTTCATATGCTGATAGCCATAAGGTGTGGCCAGGGGCATTGACAACCAGTGGTTGCAAACCATAGATACTCCTTAGATGAACCTTCTAAGATATTTTCTTAAATCAGACTGGAATGGTTTTTAAAAAATGTATAGCTTTGTTTAATTTATTTGTTTGTTTATTTTAAAAATGGATTCATTTAACTTTCAGAGAAACAAAAATAAAATGTATTCCATCCAAACAGATCATACACATTCTAGCCTGTCTCATCCTAAAGGCTGAAAACACACTCACAAAATCTATTTGTCTTGACTTCCATCAAAAAGGAGCAAGGCTCCTTTCTGTTTTCTGGGCTCCATAATTCATGGGGCATTATTTTATATAGTCTACAGTTTTTTTGTGTGACACAGAGCTGTGTCTCCAAACGTGAAACTGACGTGAAGAGTGTGACATCTCATTTCTCACTTCTAGGACATGACTAGCAAAGTAGAAACAAATTACCTATTAAGTGTTTTGTCCTTATTGATTTAGATAACTAGGATTATCATAGGAGGATGAATACTCTCCAGGCACGTGAGATCCTGTGTCAAATCTAACGCCTTTCATATCTCTAGTCATGGTCTGCTCCTCTAGTATATTTTAAAGTCAAGCTCATCTATACTATCACAATATGCCTACAGCTTTGATATACTAAATACAAGTTCTCACACCAAAAGGAAACCATTACATATCTGAATGAAATACTTTCATACCTTCTAGATCATTCTTGCTTTTAATTTTTTTTTTAACCCTAATCCCACTAGCAACCTTTGGATCTTTTGGATCATTTCCTTCTGAAAAATCTTTCCTATGTTCTGCTTCCTGTTCTATCATCATTTTCTGGTAACCAAAAGAGGTCCATCTTAAGCGACTCCTGTGTCTTCTGCTCTGCTGCCAAATAAGCATCCTTCTTGTCATTTTTTGAAAATTGTTGTGTACTGTTTTCTGTCTCCTGGAGGAAAATTTACAACCTAGCACCAAACATAGGACATAAATCACTGAATGTGAGATCTAACCAAATACCCAAGACTCTTAGAGCCAATGAATATTTAGCATGGTTCACTTGTGCAATTGGTATTTCATCCAGTATTTCATTTTTGTTGCATATGTCTGATGAAGTTGACTCGTCCATGAAAGCTCATATTAAAATATAATAGTTACTCTTTGAGGTGCTGCATGTTTTTATCTTTTTTGTGTTGTTTCTTTGGATTTTGCCAGATATTGTTGTATACTTTACACCATGAATTCTTGACCCGTCCAAATCTGTGAAGAAGACATCTTCTAGGTACTGAATAACTATCCAATTGCCAGATTTCAGTTTTAAGCACCAAATAATAGAATTCCAAGAGTTGAACATAAATTAACATAGTAGGTCAGAAGTGTTTCCTAAAAACAGAAGACATTTTGAAATGCAGACTTCAGCAGGTTGAAATCTTCTCATATTCCTAATGAGTTTCATAGGTGTGGATATCTGAAAATTGGGGCTCTGTCTGGGTCGTGTCCAAACAGTCTTCCTTCTAACTCCCACTGTCTTTGTCCCAGTTTCTAATCTAGTTTATACAGCATGTAATATCTGGTGGTACAAAGTATTTTTCAACATGCTATCCTAGAAGTTAGTTAACTTGTCCTTTCCTTTAAGTCGCCAAGCAATGGAACTATCACACGGGTCCATCGTATACATGTTTGTATGACTGCTTATTGTTATACTCTCAGCCTGATTAAAAAAAAAAAACAGACTATGAATAAATACTTTGAGAGAATCCTGTTCAGTTAAATAGCCCATGTAGTGACCAGAGCATGAGCAGGTTTGTTCAAGAAAATATCCAGGCCTTTCTGGTGCTTGTGTAAGCTGGCAGTTTGTCACAGATATCTCTAATTGTTTAAGGGCATCACTTTACTGGCAAGGCTTTAGGTTCTACCAGTGCTTAACTGCATACCAGCTACAGTCCTAGGCTACAGTTCTGTACATGATAAACTCAGTGAGACCAACCCTTGAGTAGATATGTATAGGCTATTTTTAATAGCCCTGTACCAAAATTAACACTGTGTAGTTAAACTTTGGATTTATGCTGTGTCACTCCCAAGATTTTGGTCAAGACGGACCAACTTGGCACAGCTAGGGAGCCTGTTGAAGATTCTCCAACCTCTGTATGAGATCTCACCTCCAGCATGAGACTGAGATACTAGTCATATTTTGTCATTGTTTCCACATTGTGTGTAAATTATTTCAGCACAAAACTTGTCTTTTCCTTTCATGCAAGCTAAGCACACATACATTGAAAGCACAAAGGGGCAGGTTTATTGATTACAAAGACACAAACAACCCATTCAGTGCTTCTTCATTTGTTAATTCTTGCAGAAGTGCAACACATCACATCTTCTGATATTGCATGTTTCGATAAATGCACAATACCCAGTCTTAAAATATGCAAGTATTTTTATGACCAACAACGAAGTTCTTGCCATTTGAAGCAAAGAGAATTTTTTATTGGGAGAACTTTTTTTTATTATTTTCTGTGTTTATCATCACAGTGTAGATGAACATCTGTGTAGATGAACAAAGTCAGGATTTATAGCCTTTCTCATGCAGTACAACATATTTAAAAAGTGCTACCCACAAGATAGCCATACATTTATGGACTCGGAAATGACCAGGTCATGTGTACACATTTCCTTTCCAAATACAATAACAACACAGAGCTTCTTCAAAAACTATCCTCCTCTGGACTGGGGAGTCGTCTTCTCCAATTTGAACAATTCAAATAACTTTTCTTTCTGTTTTTCTCTCAGCAGCAGCAACAGAAGAACCAGAGGTAATTCCTGACCCAGCTAAGCAGACAGACCGTGTCGTGAAAATAGCAGGAATAAGTGCTGGAATTCTAGTCTTCATCCTCCTCCTCCTGCTTGTTATATTAATTGTCAAAAAAAGGTAGGCACTGCACATTTGCTATTTTCTGCTCATTCAATGTTGCCAAGTAATCTAAAAGATTTTTTTTCCACAGGTCATTTGAGAAACATATTTGCTAGAGAGAACATTATTATTCTGAAATTAAGGCATATTGTAGAGTGGGAAGCCAATATCCTAGGGTAAAATCTATTAAGTATAAGGCTATGAAAGGTATACAGGCAACGGCATGAAAAATACACTGGTGTAACCAAAATAATATTTCCTTATTTGCATATTGTCCTTTCCATTTCATAAAATGTAAGCCGACCTTGCTCTTTCCATTAGCCCTATAACTCTTTTGTAGCTATATATTGTCTAGCTGGTTTGTCCTGGAAAATATTCTATATTACCTTGATTTGCATATTTGAAAATATTGGAAAGTAATAGTTAAAATCACATTACATCACCATAATTTTTCCCGCTGGGTTATAAGTATGCAAGGCTTCAAATGCAAAAAATATATTAACTGGAATCTGGACAAAAATCTCCCCCCCCCCCCCCCGTCCCCCAGTAACTTCCAAAGGCATGACAAAAATCAATAGCGCCATCTTCTGGAATAATATGCAGCTCAAGAAAAATCAGCAGTGTTTTGACTGAAGAGTGACTTACTTAATTGGTTATTTAAAAAAATCAAACATTGTACTTTTTAAATGTCACTGCTTTTGTTAATTTGGCATCAGTGTTCATAATCAACATCTATAAACTGTTAAGAGTAATTTTATTCGTAAAAGACTACCAGATCCCTCTTTCCCTACATTTTCCCCCTTGCATCTTGAATTCGTTCTGGGTGTGCAGACTTGGATTTAGTACAAAATAGTGTGAAAATATGCTGCTGATTATATTGAGTCAGTTTATTGGTCCCTTTAGCCAAGGCTGTTCTGGCAGAGAGGAAGAGGCAGACAGACAAACACCTGTCTGAGATCTTGTACAGAGGTCTCTCCCATCATCATCTCCTACTCATAGTCCCTGATATGGAGATGCCAGAAGCTAAAGTCAAGAGCTCATGCATGCAAAATATGTCTTTCACCCCCAAGCAATTGCCTGTTTGCTTCAGAGATGCATTGCAAAATTTTGTTTATTTTTTTTAAAATCCAAATCAAGAAAGTATAAAACCAAAGATATATATTTGTATCTCTCTTGTATGTTAAAATACAGTGATTTTTCTATTCATTTTTACCAAGTAGAAAGAAAAAAATTACAGTTGTGCATAAAAGTCATATCTATGTCTTAATGGTTTCCAATAGATTTTTTTTAATCTATTGCCTTTTTGCAATTACCCCCTGGAGATATATAACATGGAGAAGAAACGTCTGCATTAGAAACCTTAGGTATGCTTATATAGTGTTCTGTGTTAGTTAGATACATATGTGATTATCCCAACAGTGCTTTCACTTTTTTTTCCTGTTGTGTACCTCTGTGCTTAAGAATAAACATACATGCTACATAGGCTAGTCATATTAAAGTAACTAGACTTCCAGCAACATTAGGTGTTTATGTAAGCTGAGGTACAGGTCAGTGAACTATCTCCCAGCTATATTTTTATTTTATTTTTATTTTATTGAATTTCTACCCCGCCCATCTAGACCAAAGGTCTACTCTGTAGTATACTCTATATAGCTGGCATATCTGGCTTGATCTGAATATGATTATTAGGACTGCAAGCATACTTTTATATAATTTAGCATGCAACTCCTGCAATTGCTGTGACAATCCACTACTAGCTTACCATAAGTTATGAGGACAAGTTCTTCCATTTTCATTTCTGTGCATTTGCAAGAAGTGTGGCATATTCCATTAGTCCTCCCTTATGTGGCCTGTACTTGAGAAACACTGAGGGAGCACTTTCTTTTATCCTGTAAGATGTATACATAAGGAGGTCAGAATCCTGGGCATGTGGACCCTGTATTACCCATTGACTTAGTTTTTGTTTTTTTACTAGAATCAGAAAAATCTCGGGTCTCATTAAACAAATAAAAATAAATGTATCGATCTTCCCCACCACCACCAAAAAATGACCCATCTGCTGTGTAGATGTGTGGGATTGCACTTGGTATAAAGAAGGAAGTGGGCTCAGACCTTTCTTTATGGTTGGCCCGGTATAAGCCCTTCTCCAAGCTTGGCTGAAGGTGTTTGAAACCCCTGTATGGGAAATTCCTTTGAGCCAGATCCATCGACTAGTTGGGTTAGGGGAATGCACAGTTCTTTTGAATGGAATTGGCATCTCCTCTATTTTGAATTCACTAGAATTCTAATGAATCTCAGTAGGTGACTATTTGGATGCTTTTGTGGTGTCTTCCAACAGGGAAGAAACATCAAAGCTGTGTTGAAATGTCAGAACTACAGAGCAGGGGTGAAGAATCATTTGCCTTCCAGAAGTTAATGAACTCTAAATATTAAGTAAGCAAGAGCAACCTTAATTCATGGATGGTCACCATGGTTAGTGCTGTCAGGAACTGACCACATCTGGAGGATCACAAGTTCTCCAGACCTGTTACAAAATCTGTGAACAACTGTAATTTCTGATCTCATTGTTATGGGATGGTAGATCCTCAGTGATGTATTTCATATTTAATAAGTGACTACTGCAAGAGGATAACACTACCAAAAGTGTAGCGTCACCAACCGCCCTGGTTCATCAACATCTCATGTTTAGTTATATAAGTTACATTTAGTTACATTTTCATAACTATGTGCCATCTTGCCCGTGTGCCTTTACCACTTCATGAAGAAGATGGAGACTCTACAAAAATGTGTAACTTTGCAACAGGGACCTCTGGATGTGGTCTATAGATGGACACTAATAATTTAAATTTACGGTTGATAGTTACCATCTTTGCCTGGAATTATCCTCAGTTAGTGAAGAGAGAAAACCTTGTAAATCTGGCTTCTATAGATTTTCTGAAGTAAATTCAAATTCATTTGACATTGAATTCATAGCCTTTTTCTACAGATTGCTTTAACAAATACTTTTCCTTTCTAGATAAATTGTCCATAAATCAATATAAAACCCTTTGTGTAGCAGTAAAACATGAAACACATAGGTTATGTGATACCTAGTAAGACAGCTGCAAATGCATAACATGTTAAACTCTTATCCCACTCCACATTGACAACAGTGAAGAAATCTACCCTCTTAATGAAACTTCAATGTTTGTAAAACTGTTACGATGACTAGTGTAATTGGATGACTGGTGTAATATATAATTCTTCCCTTTCTTTTCTCCTTTCCCGTCAATAAAATTTGGCAATTTAATAGATGAACTTTTAGACCAAAAACACATAGAGCTTTTAGACCAAACTTTTAGACCAAAACCACTGTGACATCATTTAGGCCTCTCTAATGTAACATGTACTTCAGAACCTAACACATCAGAACCTTGAAACATATGAAAAGTTATGCTTACCATATAACAGTTCCCTGGCTTTCACTTTTGAGAACTTCCTCTGCCAATGTTCAGAAAAGCTGAAGGAGCCCCACAGTCAAAATATGCAAATAAAGGAGAATTGCTAGCTGGTCAGCAGAATTTACTGCTTCACTCAGTTGCTGTCTTCTCCTAATCTCATGGCTCATAGGAGCTTCATGGGACAGTGGTTAAACTGGAGTACTGCAGTTAAGAGGCGACTCTACACATGGATACCACCAGATGGGCAATACCGAAATCAGATTGATTATATTCTCTGCAGCCAAAGATGGAGAAGCTCTATACAGTAAACAAAAACAAGACCTGGAGCTGATTGTGGCTCTGATCATCAGCTTCTTATAGCAAAACTCAAGCTTCAACTGAAGAAAGTAGGAAAAACCACTGGGCTAGTCAGGTATAATCTAAACCAAATCCCTTATGAATACACAGTGGAAGTGAAGAACAGATTTAAGGAACTAGATTTGGTGGACAGAGGGCCTGAAGAACTATGGATGGAGGCTCATAACATTGTACAGGAGGCCGCAACAAAAACCATTCCAAAGAAAAGGAAAGGCAAGAAATCAAAGTGGCTGTCCAACGAGGCCTTACAAATAGCAGAGAAGAGAAGGGAAACAAAATGCAAGGGAGATAGGGAAAGTTACAGAAAATTGAATGCAGACTTCCAAAGAACAGCAAGGAGAGAAAGAAGGCCTTCTTAAGTGAACAGTGCAAAGAAATAGAGGAAAATAATAGAAAGGGAAAAACCAGAGATCTGTTCAAGAAAATTGGAGATATTAAAGGAACATTTTGTGCAAAGATGGACATGATAAAGGACAAAAATGGTAGGGACCTAACAGAAGCAGAAGACATCAAGAAGAGGTGGCAAGAATACCCAGAGGAATTATACCAGAAAGATCTGGATATCGCGGACAACTCAGATAGTGTGGCTGCTGACCTTGAGCCAGACATCCTGGAGAGTGAATGTGGGCCTTAGAAAGCATGGCTAACAACAAGGCCAGTGGAGGTGATGGCATTCCAGTTGAACTATTTAAAATCTTAAAAGATGACGCTGTTAAGGTGCTACACTCAATATGCCAGCAAGTTTGGAAAACTCAGCAGTGGCCAGAGGATTGGAAAAGATCAGTCTACATCCCAATCCCAAAGAAGGGCAGTGCCAAAGAATGCTCCAACTACTGTACAATTGCACTAATTTCACACGCTAGCAAGGTTATGCTCAAAATCCTACAAGGTAGGCTTCAGCAGTATGTGGACCAAGAAGGGCAGAGGAACTAGAGACCAAGTTGCTAACATGCGCTGGATTATGGAGAAAGCCAGAGAGTTCCAGAAAAACATCTACTTCTGCTTCATTGACTACGCAAAAGCCTTTGACTGTGTGGACCACAGCAAACTATGGCAAGTCCTTAAAGAAATGGGAGTCCCTGACCACCTTATCTATCTCCTGAGAAATCTATATGTGGGACAGGAAGCAACAGTTAGAACTGGATATGGAACAACTGATTGGTTCAAAATTGGGAAAGGAGTACGACAAGGCTGTATATTGTCCCCCGGCTTATTTAACTTATATGCAGAATACATCATGCGAAAGGCTGGACTGGAGGAATCCCAAGCCAGAATTAAGATTGCTGGAAGAAATATCAACAACCTCTGATATGTAGATGATACCACTCTGATGGCAGAAAGTGAGGAGGAATTAAAGAACCTCTTAATGAGGGTGAAAGAGGAGAGCGCAAAAAATAGTCTGAAGCTCAACATCAAAAAAACTAAGATCATGGCCACTGGTCCCAACACCTCCTGGCAAATAGAAGGGGAAGATATGGAGGCAGTGACAGATTTGACTTTCTTGGGCTCCGTGATCACTGCAGATGGTGACAGCAGCCACGAAATTAAAAGACGCCTGCTTCTTGGGAGGAAAGCGATGACAAACCTAGACAGCATCTTAAAAAGCAGAGACATCACCTTGCGAACAAAGGTCCGCATAGTCAAAGCTATGGTTTTTCCAGTAGCGATGTATGGAAGTGAGAGCTAGACCATAAAGAAGGCTGACCGCCGGAGAATTGATGCTTTTGAAAGGAGAACAAACGTATCCATTCTAAAAGAAATCAACCCTCAGTGCTCACTGGAAGGACAGATCCTGAAGCTGAGGCTCCAATACTTTGGCCATCTCATGAGAAGAGAAGACTCCCTGGAAAAGCCCCTGATGTTGGGAAAGTGTGGAGGCAAGAGGAGAAGGGGACGACAGAGGATGAGATGGTTGGACAGTGTCATCGAAGCTACCCAACTCCGGGAGGCAGTGGAAGACAGGAGGGCCTGGCGTGCTTTGGTCCATGGGGTCACGAAGAGTCGGACACGACTTAACGACTAAACAACTGCAGTTAAGACTGCTCAAGACCTAAATTCAGTCTCAGCTGACTCAGGTAGTTGTCTCAAGGCTGACTCAGCTTTCCATACTTCAGTAAACTGAGTACCCAGCTCACTGAGGGGGGCAATTTGTAGCCTGCAAAATTACATTGTAAACTGCCGAGAGAGTGCTTTAAGTGCTGTCTGGTAGTATATAAGCAGCACACTTTGCTTACTTTGCATTGCTTTGCTTTACTCAGTCCTTTCCCCTCCTACTTCTTGGGGAAGATTACCCTGCAAAGGAAATAGATCCAGTTCCTCTTTTCCAGATTGTTTGGTAGCAATTACCTCCAGCTTTCTCTATCTTTTAGTTATTATATCTGCATAGCTCAAGATCAGAAGGCCCCACATCTAAAGCATATGTGAGCATCTCCCAGTGTGAATCAGACCTGGTTTAAATTAGAGCAGCTAAAATCATCCTGATTCATTTGTAGAGTCAGTCTCCTAAATGGTTTATCTCACCCACTTATTACTTATTTGCCAGTAAGTGAGAAACCCTGTCTTTATTACTTGATTTAATCCAGCTTTGCAAACTTCTGTAGACTGGGGGTCAGCTCCCATATTGAATAGTTGAGATTCAGGTTATTAAATCTACATACATTTTCTCACTTTAAGTTGATATCAGCACACTGGTTTCCACTTTCAGATAGTCCTGTAAAATTGCTGTTCCCTTTTCCATTGATCCATAGGGATAAAATTGATATTTACTCAATTCCTTCTCTTTAATTAGGTTTAGGAACTTTAAATTAATCCATCCTCCTTTGAATTAAGGAAACATGGTACCCCCCTTTTTTTTAATAAAAGGAAGAGTTATTTCTCTTGTAAACACTGGAGAATTAAATTGAAAATGTTTTGTTTTAATCTTAAGCGCTTAGTATACTTCTAGGTAACATCAATAATGACTTATGATCATTTTGTACACACATATTAATGTTTCTGTCATGTGGTATCCCTTTTGATACTTGAATTTTATAACAGTTTTAAGAAGATCAGAAAAATAAATGCATGCTCATTTCACATGGGTTTGATTGATCTTATGCACTGATACAGATTTCCAAATTTGATTTATTAGGGGAAAAAATATCTGTGGTAAGCAATTCTGTATGATTTCATGAACCAGAGGTGTCTTGTCCTTTGCCTGATAATTTGTACAAAACTGATTTGAACTTGAACTGAATAAAACTCTATTAGATGTTATAGAGTTTTTGAGAATATTCAAACTGCACAAGAAAAGGGATACTGCATCTCTTGAATAGCAAATACTTTAAAAAAACATTGTTGAAATATTTTCAAATGAACATTATTTATTTTCATTTACTTCCCATTTTTTAAAGCTAAACATGCTTATAGCAGCATTTCTAGTTCTAAACTTAAAAAAGAAGCAGCAGCAGCTGTGTGTGTATAAATAATTGTAATATACACACACATCTCCTGCAGAGAGGCCAGAGCATAGTGCATTTCCTGTACAGGGTGTTGCCAAAAATGCTTACACCTGTATACCTGTACTAGCCATCTTAGTTGTTTGCTAACCCCGCTCTGCCACAACAAACCTTTGAGTTTGTACCTGAAAGTCAAAAGGAGAGAGAAGAAGGAATGAGAGCACAAGACCTGTACACAGCTGTTCTGTATGTCATGACATTTAGATAAGTTATCAGTCATCACATTTATGCCGAACTGCATGTTGAAAATACATAACCCATTTAATTTCCATTTTTTTCGCAATAAATGAAGTGTCAGCATGTCATTTTTCTCTAGTGGATCTTTCTAATACTGAAATCATTTTATATGCTAACGTACTTTTTTTAATTGCATGGCACCTTGAGGTTAATCAGTGCATGAGCAAGTTTGTAATGCTAACCAAGAAAACATGAATTTTTAATTTTTTTTAAACGCACATTTCTCTGCTTTATTGAATGTGACAGTGTCACGCTTTTCATTCACCATTGCTTCTCTTTTTCCACTGTCTGTGATTTGCTTGCCAGGAGGAGCTACTATTCTTACTCCTACTACCTGTAAGTAGAAATGGGTGACTTACTTATTTACATGTTTTGAAGATGCAGTATCCCTTTTCACCATAAAAAAGAGGTGAAAAAATAGTTTGCTAAAATTCCCCATACAGCATTGGTTTTGTTAGGAAATGAACATTTCTATTTTATTTTTAAAGTGATATTTATTGTACTCTTATTGATTGTACATATATATTATATATCTCTTCCTTTACTGCTTTCTCTTTCTTTTCATATCACCACAACTTAATTTTCAGTCTAGAATCAGTCTTAGCATCCCTTCCAAGAAGGTTTTATGTTCTAGGTAGACTTTTATTTAAAATGGGACTACCCAACCAATCCCTGCTTTGAGGAACCATAAAGCTTTTCTACAGAACAGAATCTACATCTTTCCTTTCAGTATGCACCATCCAGGAAAGAAGCAAGCAGCTTTTTTACATAGTTAGAAAGAAGCAGGAATAGTTCGTGTGGTCCCCAAGATTACACAAATGAAGATATTTTGTTTATTTGACTACTATAAATTTAAACAAATAACAAGCTGCCATGAATGAAAACCACTTCCTCAGGCTAAGTGCACCTTGTTCACAAAGAGTGCAGAAAAGGTGTAGACAAGAGTCCAACAACAGATTATATGTCAAGAAGACCTGGATCATCTCTCAAAGACATGTATCATCAATTTTTGGACTCTTGTCTACAATTTTTCTCCAGTATCTATGAAGGAGGTGTGCTTAGCTTGAAGAAGTGGATTTTATCCATGAAAGCTTGTAATTTAACTTTTTAGTGGCCCAATAAAAGTCATCACTCTCTCTTGCATTTGTGTAAGCAGCTTTCTGTTTCCTTAGGTCAGGGGTGGACAATTTCCAAAGACAGAGGTCTACACAGACCCTTCCTTGGACGTTGGAGGACCATAGCCACTCCCATGACCCTCCACCCTTTTTTTCTTACAAAAATGGGTGACTAATTTTTTTTTTAAAAGCCCCTTTTGGCCCTCCAGTGGCTTTATGTTTTTTCAATGGGAGAGAGGAGGCTGCAGATATTCCAGGCAATCCCAAAGTATGGGGAAAGTGCCGGGTACACCTGAGAAGAGAAGGGGATTTTTTTAAGTCAAAAAGAATATGAGCATATTGGGGGTGCTGGGGGCCACATAGGCCCATGTTGCTTGCCCTATTAAGATTGGACTTCATCTTCCTCCAGTAGACACCATTTGTGATTTGCTGTGGTTGGTGCAGGTCGTAAACGTTCAACTCACACAATTGAATCTAATTTTGGCCACTTTTCCAGGCGTGAAATGAAAGGGGGTGCCTTCTTTTCTCTGCCTATCCACCCTCTCTCTTTTCTGGTTAGCTGCATCTCTCCCTTTTTTTGCTATCAGATTATCCACATGAAGTTGCAGTTTATTACGTCCACCAGTGAAGAAGAATGCAGTGAGAGATGGGAGTAGAAGCTGGCCTTCTCTCGTCCAATGGCAAAAACACATAGGCCAGTCAAGTCATTTTGTTTCTTCCTACTCCCACCCACCATCATCACTCAGTGGTCCTCATGAGTGTTGAAGTGGACTCTCCACTTCAGTCCAGCCATCTCTCATCACAGCAGTGTGTGAAGTACCCTCAGATGTCCTCAAATGCCATTACTGATAACAGCACATGTCAATGAGAGTTAACATTCTCATGATGTGTTCCTTGTAAGACTTTAAGTGCTGTTAGCTTTTTAGTTTGTCTTAACCAGAAACCTGGCTGCAAGATTTAGCTTGACTGAATCTCAGAACTCCACTTAAAATCCTGGAGGATTTGTATGATGTATTATAAAAGTGGTGCTTCAAAAGAGGGTTTAGTGAAATGAAGAGGTGGGATGCATTATTCTTCCTCTCCTTCCCCACCCTGAGGTAGTATTTAGACTGGGAAGCAGTTTAAATGAGAGCTTTAATGTATGGGGGTCTGTGGGGGGTGGGTAAGGCATCAGAACTGTAAATGCCTTCAAGAATGTGACAGGATTACAAAGCAGCAATAAATCTCCTGTATTTTTAGTTCTTGCTATTCTGTTTTTACACATGTAAAAATCTTTGACACTTATAACTCTAAAAATAGTCAGTGTTAATTTTTAAGCCATGTGCCACAGATCATGGTGAGAACTGGGTGAACAGAGCACCATTTGAAAAGCTTCAGGCTCATACATACATGTACCATAGGGGTCACAACCACAAAACAAATTTTATCACATGTGCTGTAAATGCCAAGTGAGGTGATAGGCACATTTTGGCACTTAGTTCCCAAATACATGGAGCAATAACCTGTACACCAGCATCACTTTGTTAATTCCTCCATGCGGACACAAACACCAGAATAAAGATAATGGGGAAGTACTTGGCTTTAATAGTAGGCTGCAATGTTATTTACTATACAAAGTTTTGCAATATACATTTCTAAGTATTCTTAACTCCATCCTGCCAAGGAATGCTTAGCTGTTTCTTAAAATCAGATCTTGGAGGATGCTCTTCCTCTGTCAGTGTTAAACTGGTGAGCTGATCATGGTTAAAAGTACCAGATTAGTTAGCTAAGCAACAAATCCAGCAGTCACCACTAAGTCTCAGTGGCTGATGCGGATCTACAAAGTAAGTGGTAATCAGAGAGGACTGGTATGCCCCCCCCCATCCCAGAAGCTCCAGGGATGTTTAGCATGCCCCTCAGGTCCCAGAGGTTGTGACCCCAGTGAGAGTGAGGAATGATCAGCCTGAGAATGCCTGATATGTACGAGCACTCTTTCCACACTGGCTTTCCTTCTTCACCTTTGTCTTCTACTTTTTCTCACTAAACAGTCCTGTTCACACTTCCAAAACAGTTCTTCAAAGATTGCCAACCACAGTAGTATGTGTTCTTAGCGAATGCACCTCCATACCAGTCCTCAAGCATACCAATTTTTCAGGTGATCAAACGTTTTGCCCCTGTGGGTCAAAGTATGCTGCTCACAAAAACCTGCATTAAAAAATGGAATGGGAAATTCCCACCCACCCCCGCTTCCCCAATTCTTGCTTACAGCATTTCCAGCGGTCCCTCCTACTCACAAATAGCAAAACACACATTTCCTTCCATCTCCTATGACAGTACATTTATCACTGTTGTTCCAGTTTTGCAAGGATATGTGAGTCATAGTCTCTTTACCAGGGTTGCTTTTTGTACTAGGGTTAGACTACTTTTACTCCTTTTGGGGTTGTATCCTTATTCTGAAAATATGAAAGTGAAAATGGGTGCCCACTTTACATTGCTTCACAGGCTAAGGTATGGAGAGCTATCAGGCAGGACTTCCCTCCCCCACCCCCATTTCCCCTAGAGCTTTATTACGTACCTAGAAGTTTAAAAGCTGCCAGTGTCTTTGTTTGTGTGCCAGCAGGAACAGTGCTTTGCCCACCACCGCCATCTGTCTTTCTCAGACTGCCCTACAAAATGCCATGTAGGGAGCAGGGCATTGTGGAAAGAAAACTTTGTCCCCATGCCACCATGATAAACCTTCTCCCCTGAAACCATTTAAGAGGAGGCTCTATCCAAAGTTGGGTAGTGGACTAACTAGCCAGTTTGCCACCCATATCTGAGGATGGCAGATTGGGGGCATCCATTTTAGCTCAAAATGAATTCACCAGCCATCAAAATCTGTGATTGCCCCTTTTTCCCCACTCTTTTTTTTTTTTAATGAGGAATCACTGTGAAATCACTGCATTTAGGTAAAAAGTTTTTGTGGTGCAGTATCTGATAAAAATTTATTTAGAGCACCAGTTTAGTCTGAAGAGGTAACAATGTCAAGGAGCTTTTTTTCTGTGAAGTTTCCTGAAACCTCCAGGTGGTAGGATCTGAAGGAATGGATTCAAATTAAAGAAAAGAAATTTTGACTAAACTTTAAGAAGAACTTCTTGACAGTAAGAGCTGTTTGACAGTGGAATGAACTCTCTTGAAAAGTGGTGGAGTCTTCTTCACAGGAGGTTTTCAAACAGAGGTTGAATTGTCATTTATCCAGGATGCTTCCTCTGTGAATTTCCTGCTTTGGCAGGGGGCAGGACTCGTTGACTCTTGGCGTTCTTTCAAGCTCTACAGTTTTATTAGTGTTCTGTTTGCAGGCTTGGCTTATTCTGGTCAATATGGGCTATTGGCTTTTCTCCAACCAGTTTTGTGGAATTTTAATTAATAATTAAAACATGCTGTTTTGCTATAAGGAAAGGGAAAGAGAAAATAATGAAAAGAAACTAATAATTTAATGCTCCTTCCCTTTTCTGTGTGAGCACAAAATCAAGGTGTGCTCAAGGTAACAATTTTGAGAAGGAAGGCAATAAAACAGGCTGAATCTGCAAAGTGGAAGCTTCTAACTAAATAGGACCTACTTCCAAGCAGACAATGTGTAAGGATCTGGCTGAGGAGAAGAGCACTGCAAGAGAATGGGGTACCGGTGCTTGCACTGAACCTATATTTCTGCTTCCAACTGAATGAGGGGAAGAATACTTTAACATTTCTAGATGGATCTAATGTGGAAGTGATCTTCATACTGTTTTAATAGACATTTTCCTCAGGATATTATTGATACCAAATCCCAGGATCCGAATAATGCCATATTATTTTATAGCTGTGATAGTTTTTTCTCTAAACTTTAAGAAGCCAGCAGGAGAAGAGAGTTTCTGAGCATTTCTGGAGGGTACTCCTCCACTACTGAGTCTGCACATCCCTCATGCAGTTTTGGTATCAAGGCTCAGCTTTCCTTTTACAACATGTCTTTTGATCAACATCAAGCTCAACTGCCTTTGTATCAAAGACTTGTAAAGATATGAAACAGGAAGATGTAACATGTCAGTGTCTAAGAACACCATTCCCCAGCTAGGCAGTCCCCAGGTGTGGGGATTATAACTTCCATTGACCCCAGCTAGTTTAGCCATGCATGTACTCCCCACACCAGGAGGGCACAAGGTTGCAGAACATTACCATAGAACATTTATAAAGTGAATATATGCAAACCCTTTATTTTGCCTATACTGATTGTTTCTTCAGTCAAAGTTTTCTATTACTTATCCATCAATGTCCCATAAAGACTATTTTTTTGCAGTTCACTAAATTACACTTGTAGCTTCTGTTAAGAACATGTAAGTTCCCTGTATACAACATGTAAGAACATGTTAAGTTCCCTGTGTACAATATATGTGTATAAATATACTGTATATACTGTACATCATACACAAAGTATTATGATAAATTAGCATAATGATAATGTATTCATATTTGTACAGTTGGAAATAAGGTATTTAGTCTCAAAGCAGTTATAAATACGCAAAACTACTGTGAATTCTGCCTGTTGCTGTAATTTCAATCAGTCTGTGTGCTTAATTAACACAGGTGGTATTCTGTACTGCTTTCTTATATGTGAAATACAGCTAACATGCTGTGCTAATTTTTAGTTTGGCAAAGAAAGACTATGAGCCTGAGTTGTTGTTACGTGCTGTGAAGTCACCTTAGACTTATGGCAACTCTATGAATGAGTGACCTCTAACATATCCTGTCCCCAACAGCCCTGTTCAGTTTAAGACTGTGACTTCCTTTATGGAGTCAATCCATCTCATATTTGGACTTACTCTTTTCCTGCTGCCTTCAACTTTTCCTGGCATTATTGCCTTTTCTAACAAGTCTTGCCTTCTCGTGGTGTGCCCAAGCTATAACAGCCTCAGTTTTATCATCTTTGCTCCCAGAAAAAGTTCAGACTTGATTTGATCTAGGACCCTTTTGTTCATCTTTTCGGCAGTCCTGGTTATCCACAAAGCTCTCCTCTAGCATCATATTTCAAATGACTCATTCGCCCCCCCCTGTCATTTCAGTCTAACCTCCTCCATATAGCATTTCATGCTTATAAACATGCACTAATGGTGGGGATACTCCCTTGCTTCGACAGTCCCAGGCCTCTGAAGTTCTCTAACAGTGAGAACAGCACATAATTGTTTACAAAAGTAGTAATATTGTTCACTTTTATCATTTATGCTGCAGGAAAACTGAAGGATGATCTGTGAGAAGTAACATCAACACAGAGTCATTTTTCTGTTATAACTGCTATTTATGTAGCATTGCCAAAGTGGGAATTTCATTAAAAAGAACTGGGAAATGAGTTATCCGACTTTAAATCAAAATGCAGATTCAGTGGTGTGGAGCATATAATTATGACTAGTTACATTTTTGTTAAAATGTCATTTTATTCCTAGTTTGTGCATATCAGCATACCAATACCTAAATAAGTGCTGTAGGGAGAAAGGACAATGGATTTGTAAACAAAAATACTTCTCTTTATTTATTTAATGGCTGAAATCCTATTGCACATTTATACAAATGGCATAACTTTTAGATGTGAATTGTCATAATTTATGAAATCTCTGTAGAACTTATCTGTTACACACTGAGTTGCCTGACTGAATATACAACAAATAATGTTCATGGAGATTTCCTAATTTATGTCAATTTGCTTACAGACATTGCACCATTTGCAATGCCTGACAGGATTTCAGCCATTTTTTGTGCTGTAACAAGAAAAAAAATGCACAATTATAAGACTGAAATTTGTAAATGTGTGAGTGATTATGATAGAAAGAGTGACTAGTGGTTTCAATGCTTGCAGCTGACCCAAGCAGCATTAAAGCATAATACTTAATTTTTTGGAGTTATTCTTGTAATGTCAGATTTACAATTTGTAAGACCAAGACTTCAGCTACTAAGCCTGCATCCTTTGAGAATGAGTTGAATAGGAATTTTTGCCCATTCCTTCTGAGTAAGTGTGTCCTGGGCCAGACTTTAATGTTCTTAGGCACGAAAAACACCCAACGTTGCACATGTTAACCTTTACAAATTCTTCTCCAAACATTACCAGAGAAACATCCATTGGAACGACAAGTTGTTTTCACTTTTGAGTGGCTGTGGGTACCACAGCATCAAAAGGTGTTCTGAAACAGTTGTGACAGATTTGTTCACTAGTGGTCGCTTAGCTACCGTTGCATGTTTCTGCTTACCAGACAGTAAAATTATGATGATTTTCATTTCTGTTTTTGCTTCTGTTTTCTTTTTGGCTTTTGGCTGGGCAGCAAACTTGCCAAGAAACGCAAGGACGCAATGGGAAACACTAGACAAGAAATGACCCATATGGTAAATGCAATGGATAGGAGTTACGCTGATCAGAGCACCCTGCATGCAGAGGATCCTCTCTCAGTCACCTTTATGGATTCCCATAACTTCAGCCCCAGATGTAAGTATAACAGCAACAATGCTGAAAATGCTGATAAGCAGGAATGGGGAGGTTGGGTTCCAGCATGTGTTGCAGAACTACAACCCTCCTCCTACAAGACCATAGGTTATGCAAGCTAGGTCCACCTGGAATTAAGATCAGCCAGGCCACACATTCCATGCTCCTGGCTTTTTACAACTGACATGGCATCTTATTTCTGTACATAGCTGATGTACATGATATTTGGTAGCATGTACTGTATGTTTTCATAATTTTCACAGGACATTAATTATTTGAATGCTATTACGTTTGTCCTACTTATGGTACTCAGACTGCAGAGAAATTTGGTCCAGGCAATCACCAAAAAAATGTAAAATATATTGAGTTTTCCTTTTGTATAACTACTGAAATGTTTATTCCATAGTTGCTATTCTCCCCCCCCCTTTTTTTCCCCCCCTCCGGTATTCATGGGGAAATATCTGCCTTTGCGTAATGTGTAATGGAGTCCAATTATGAAAACTGTCCCTTTACTTCACCACTAAAATTAGTGACCGAAATAGAAAATTTCCCAGCAAACTTGAAGGGTTTAGCTGATTTGTTTAAGGATAAAAAAGTTGCCAGATTGAAGGATTCGATGATAATAAAAATGAGATTGAAGGTTCAGATTATAGTTAAACTTCAAACTAATAAACTATCTTGGTATAATTATATCCAATTAGATAGTTGGACAAATGAATGGTTGAAGACTAATGGAAAATGTAGAGAATGTACTAAGTATGAACAATTTCTATCATCACATGAAGACATGCAGAAAGATGCTTTGAGGAAGGGAGTAGTAAATAGAATTTATAATCTAATTTTGGAACAAGAGGAAAAAGAGACTGAAATAGAAGGGTTGAAATCAATTTGGGAACATGATTTAAAGACAGAAATTAAAACAGAGGATTGGACAAAAATTTGGAAACTGAGAGTTTTAAGATTAATGTCGGTAAGAATAAAGGAAAAAAAATTAAAATTAGTTTAAGGTGGTACATGACTCCGGTGAAATTGAACATAATAAATTCAGACTATTCTAAGGCCTGTTGGAAATGTGATGAAGAAATTGGCACGTATTATCCATATGTGGTGGGAGTGTAAATTGATTCAGAAATTTTGGAAATTGATTTTTAAGGAAATATGTGATATATTTGGAAAAGATATCGAACTTAATTCTAAAATTGCTTTGCTGTCAATTTTTGATAAGATAGAACTTGATTATTGCTCAAAGGAATTGATTTCTAATTTTATGACAAGTGCCAGAATATTAATAGCTAGATTCTGGAAAGATAAAAATGATATTAAATTAGAAGATTGGTATAATGAAGTATGGGATATTGCGTTAAATGATAAATTGACTACTGAACTTAAGATGAAAATAAGGGAAATAAGTTTAAATATTTTTTATGCTATTTGGGGTAGATTTATTGAATTTGTATTAGTGAAAGGAAAGGGGAAAGCCTCTAAGCAACAATCAATACAATTTTGGAAAGGAGGTTCGTAATAAAAGTATTGCTCCAAAGGGTCCCATGGGTATGGGGGTGCACTGTGTTTTAGATTGTATTAGTAAGTATTTTGTATTCTTGTATTTGTTTTGGAAATTTAAAAAAAAATTAAAAAAAATTTTAAAAGAAAGAAAGAAAACTTTAAAAAGTATAATGTATAAATAGAAAATCCCTTCTCAATATGGCTTTTCAAAAAAGCTGGGTGAAAAAAAATAAGCAGCAGGTTACAACTATACCTGCAATTCTTTTGTTATGAAATGTAGGGTCATATTATGTTTTCTTTCTATTGCTATATTGATATACAATATATTACATTTTTTTCTTCAATAATAAATATTTAACAGATGGATCCATCTACTAATTCTTTTTAGAACTATGCTTACCACAAAGGGGATTAAAATCCACTGTTGGCCAATTAGGACTAACAGATGCCACAAAAGTATTCAGGCTTTCATTTTCTCCTCAAGTGAGGTGGAAATGAGTGAAGAAACAGGAATGCCCTAAATGTAGATTAGGATTGTGACTGTGATTTCTCCTGCTTTTTTTGGTACCATACAGCCCAGTGAAGACTTCTGGAAAACTCAAAAACATTTACACTTCTAAGCAGTTTGGCTGCTCTTAGAAAGACGTTATCAATCCAATTGTGAATTTTGTTCTTTTTGCAATTAAAAACAAACAAATGATGCCTTCTAATAATTGGCAAATTGAAAGTGCATATAGATTGTTAAAAAGAGAAAGAAGAATCGAAACTCACATCAGTTTCAAAAACCTACCAACTATGACAGTGTTCGGTAAATGCTCATAGCCTAAAAATAATTTTACTAATCTGAATGATATAAAATATTATTCCACCCAATTTTTTATCTTTCATTGTACCTGTCCCGGATAGCATGTTTGAATCCAGTTACTATGCTGACTGAAAACAAGCTGTGCTGATACTGAGATCAGTACACTGTAGTGGTTACATTAGTTCCCAAGTTTTTCTTGACCAGTGGAGTTCAACACCTAAAAGCAAATACCTTTATCTTCATGAAGGAACATCCTACCTCCTGGACAAGTCTCTCAGGAGGGTGTGATGAGGCAGGGGGAAGATGAGAAACATTCTTCCTGTACAATTCCTTAAATTCACTTAGGATTCAACCCTAATTTTGAATTGTCTCCCTCCCCTCCTCATATTGCTTCCTATGTTTATCAGGAATACATAAGCTGTGAGTCTAGAGAGGCTTTGGGGGGGGGGGGCTGAGGGGATACACATGACTGCAGGGGACAGGAAGAACGAGATGGGAAACTTTCCTTCTGTGTACTTCTTTCAGTTAATGTATGTCAGGCTCTAAACCACTGAGTATAGCTCTCAAAGTACAACATAATAAATGGATCTTCCAGGATGAGGGCTCCGAAGTAAATGACAGAGTTTTTCTTAGCTGATTCCCTTTCTTAGTAGTGAATATTTTTGGTTAGAGGTGGCCACAGACTCTTGTTTCCCTCAGATTATTCCTCGAGGCAAAGGGATGGAATGGCAAGGCCATGAACTTTTGCCCCTTTTTTTGCCTAGCCTGGTTATTTTGATCCTTTTTCAGGTATGATATTTCATGTTATTTAGACAGCAGCCATTGTAGTTGTGTTCTGAAGAAAAACACAGGCATGGCATACTGGTACTTGTTTCCCTGTGGGAAAACAGATAAATTAATTTGCCAGCAGCAATTCCTTCTGTGACTCAGACTCACTGTTGTAGAGATATGCTGTAAAACTTTTCATGTGGGATGTGGACATATTTTTGTGGGGGGGATTAATGTCTGCAATGACAGCACTGAAAGGCACTAGAAGCTCCCAAAAGCTCCATGTAGATTAATTGAAACATTACCTGAATTCATTAACAAGAGCAACAAACACAACACGGTGCAAAATTGTTTTCTAAATTAATTTGAGAGCGCAGAAAAAGTACCTGCTTCCCCATTTGGGAAGTCTCTTTTTAAATCTGGTTTCTAGATGTGAGTGGGAGGAAAGATCCAAGATCCAACAGGGTCAAAGTGGAGGGATGAGGAAAGCTACCATAATGCTATTGAAGGACAGTTAGGTATGGCCTTCCTCTGAGATTTATCTCTTGTAACATCATTTTCCCACCTGGTGAGGGAGCTAATGGCTAAATAAGTTCTTGTGGAGGAAAAAAAGATCTACAGAGGCCAATTTTAAAGACAAAGGGAGAAAGCTACTTGACTCTGCAGGTTCTCCCAAGGGAAGTGTTGCATTTTCCTTCAATACGGATCCTGCACCTCTTAAAATTGGCCTATGCAATGTAATAGAGTAACCTTAACTCCATTATATTGCACAGGATTTTAAGAAGCCTGTTTTGCTGATATCATCCTGCCCCTAGTTCCTTGCCAGAGAAGGCTTGTCCAACTTGGAAAATAATTTAGAGACTTTTAAAAACTCATTTCTTCTTACAAGACCGTGAAGACTTGTTTTCCAAGTTGGGCTTGGGAAATCTCAGCCAGCATCTCTAAATAGAAATTGTGCAAACTGAGCCTCAATCTAAGATACAATTTAGTAAGAATACATGATAACTGCTAAAGAGTGAGGTGCTCACCTATTGATTTAAGTGCTTACAATGTTTCAGTCTCCTTTATCAAGGAATGTGTTGATAAAACGTCTTCATTTAATACAGCTTCACTTTACCTTCTGTGTGTACTTTCAAATACACATTTTAGCTATGCCCTGTTTAAAAAAAAACAGAAACAGGATGTATTTAGGCTAGTGCTGCATTTCAGAGAGCAGCAGTCACTTCAGAATGGTTCAATTAGCCTGTGACAACTGCACAGGCAGGCTACCTGAGATGTTACTGTGTAGCTGTCAAGCAGCAAATGCTTAGAAGATGCTCAAATTCAGCCCAATTAGGCCATTTTACTGCATCTCTTACCGTGTGTAAAATGCAAGCATTGTCTTCAACAAAGTGGGATGCATATTCTCTCTTCCACTTGCAGATATTGCCTAGTGATGTTTAAGAAGTCTGTTTCTTTAAATAAGACATATATCAATTGAAGGTGATGCATGATTTCATGAGCTTTGTTTTCCTGCAGTGCCCAATGATCCACTTGTGCCGACTGCTGTGTTAGGTGAGGAGCTAGTCCTTCATCATCTCTTCCTTCATGAGTTTCATCTCCTTGCATGGTTTATAACGCCTGTCAGCAAATATATTTATTGCTTGTCAAAACAGCTTGCTTCAGTTTGAAACGATAGGCCTGCTATTTGAATATTCAGATGTGTTCATCTCTGTACTCATTTTTCTGGGCCAACACCAAATATTTATGTGCTGTGAACTGTTTTCGTGTAAAAAAAAAAGAGGCATCCTTTGCCTAAAATGTTTTTGGAAACCCCCAAAAGCTAGTTTGGTGCTTTCCACAGCTCCCTTGGTAGCTATTTTTTGACATTTTGTATAGTTCTGCTTGTTTTGGTTTCATGTAGACCTTGCTATATTTAAGAATGATTATGTCACATAGCCAAAGTGTTATGGTTATCACTGAACCTGTGCAAAACGCTGTGGCCGGAGTCCTGTTAGGGAAAAAGTATGCATAATCGCAATTGCATAAGTGGTTCCCCCTTTGCTGAGGTGTCCATCATGCAACCAGTTTCACAGCCATGCATGATAATTGATTTGACAGACAGCATGCTATTCCCCCCCCCCCCCCCAAAGCAGGATGCTGGCCTGTCTATGGCAGTGGAGTGAGAGGGGAAGCATCAAACTTGGACCAGTTGGCTCCGTAAGCTTGTATTGAGACATTGCAGTCACAGAAGAGATCATGAAGAGCAAAGTCTCAAAAACCAACAAGCGGGAAGATAATGGCCAAAATCATGTTGCTTAGTGTAGTAAATTGCACTAAAGTAAGCCTATTGAATCAATATGGACTTGGTGAGTCCGTTCCTTCATAATTTCCATTGACTCAAATGGGGCTGCTCTAACTGCGTCTTCCTTTAGTATATTAAGTCACAGTTAGAGCAGGCCCATTTGAATCAATGAGACTTACAGATACGTTGTCTCACTAAATATCCATTGATTTGATGGGCCTACTCTAGTACAATTTATTATGCTAAGCAACAGGATTTTGGCCAATATTTTGCTGATGATAAAATTATTTTAAATATGGGAATTTAGCTTACATTTAACATTGTAATATTATCTCTAAAGGAATCACTCCAGTCTGTAGTTTGAGATGCTAGTGATTCCAAATTTCCATATGGAAGTATAGGTATCATAAGTACAAAACAGTACAAAATAACTTTTTGCCTGCCATGAAATTTGGAGATTTTTGCTACACTAAAACAGCCTTGTTTTAAGTAGCTTTCACTACTTTTTTTCACTGTTTTTTGAATAGTGTCATGTGACCCTAGCAGCTTTCAATAACTTACAAATTTTCTATAGGGCTGGCATTCCCTTATTGTTAGATGTTTATGTTAATAGTGTAAGTCTTAGAATTTTTCTATCACAAGATGGGGAGGAAGTATTTAAAATAAAAGCAGGACTAAAGGATCCTTCCAGTCCCATAGCTGCAAACTGCGTAGGGCCTTATGGTGAGAGACACTAATTATTACAGTGCCTATAAAGAAGAAGGGGATAAAAATTCCTGCATTGAGCAGGGGCTTTGATTTGATTGCCTTGTAGGCCCCTTCCAACTTCACTTTTCTCTGATTCTATGAAAAGGGAAAGAGCATTATTAACATAGAGAAATGTGTTCAAATTAGTCAATTGTACTTAGGAATTTAGTTGCTGTGTACCAAAACAGCTGAAGTTTCCAAAAATATTATCAGGTGTGTCCCACTGCAATGACCAAGGTAGGCTAACCTGAATAGGTGAAGAGCATGGATAACTGCCATGTGCCTGTGTCTAGGAAATATCATTGATTGCTATGGTGAGGGAAGGACTTTGTAACACAGATGCTATTTTATCATGCACTGTTAGGCAAAAACTTAATAGCACCTCTAATCTTTCTAATCTTTCAGAGTCTTTTAATGTTTATGAGAAACCCCATTTAACTGGGCAAAGTAGCACACATACATATCCACCAAAACAGCAAAGAGCAATGCTTCCATTTTAGGCCAGGTGAGGGCTAACAAACTCAGCCTAGCCATTACAGCCCTCTAGCATCTCCCAGAATTTGTATTGTCTTCCTTGGTTCAGATGTAAAGAAGTAGAGCTGGATGTCATCAGAATTCTGATAGTATTTCAGATCAAGTCTTCAGACAACCTCATCTCACAGCTTCATGTAGATGCTGAGGAGCATGAGAGAAGATAGATCCCTCTGCATGTTGCTATGGTAACTCTAGTTGTTGCTATGGTAACACTTGATCTCTGCTGTCCCAGAGAGGCAGCCCATACAGGTACCATGGTTGATGGCATCAAAGGTGACTGAAAGGAAGATTAGTCCTTTTCCAAATGTAGCTCAAGATGTGCCAAACACTGACCAGAAACCATATTGAAAGGGATTTAAGCTGAAATGGTCTTGATATATATTCATCAGGCTCATCTGAGCATACTGATGACATCCATCTCCAGCTTATGATTGTACAATAGTTGGAAGGGGAAAAAATATAGATATCAGTATATAAAGCACTGTGGGTGGGATTCATGTTGCTTTCATCATTGTGATAGCTTTCTGAGAATAGTTCAAGTTAAGAGCTGTTGTTTTTTACCAGAATCTGCAGAGCTGTTTCAGGTGCAAGTAAAGAATTGAGCTCATCTACTGGAACTTTTAATATCTTCCTCACCAAACTTCATACTATACTGACAACCAAACTTACTTTAAAAGTACTTTCAGTTTAAAACATGTGGTACACGGCACATCCAACACCTCTGTGAGATAGGCTAGGCTGAGGGACAGGGATTGGCCCAGGGTCACCCAGTGGTCTTCAGGGGTGAGTGGTGATGCGAGTTCAGGTCTCCCTAATCCTGGTCCAGTGCTACAGCCTTTGAGGCCCGCTCAGGGCTTCTGGTTTGATCAAGTGTATGGGTGTGAGCCTACTATCCATTTAGGTGGCTCATGCCCATCTTCAGCTGAATTAATAACAGCTTAATTGCCATCTTAAATTACAGTTCACTTCACTGAATAGTCAGTAAGATTCAACTCACCAATTGGGTGCTGCTTTTTTAAATCCTTTTTTTCATCAAGAGGCTCTAACTGCCATATAGTCAGTAAACAAGTATATTTGATGTGACATTAGACCCATCAAAACCTCCAACTCAGTTAGGTGAAACACATCTTTTGACATGCAGAGGTTAATCTGTTAGAACTTCAGTGAGACGGGCAGCTGTGAAGAGCAACTCCAGGGCAAAACTGAAAGGGGGGTGCTGACAGTTACTGCATGCATTCACATCACAGTGTGTTTTTTTGTTTGTTCTCCATTGCCAATGTAATATTATTTATGTAAGTCGAAAAGCCTAAGCTAGAATTCATGGGGCACTGTGCTTGTGTTAGATATTAGAGAATGTTGCTTATTCTTCACTCTTTCAAAATTTGGTTTTCATTTCATTTCATGTATGTGAACTCTTAACAGTGTGTCACTGATATTTTCTATTCAAAAATAATTTGCCTGTGTAGTATAATTTGAAGAGTATGTATGAGCATGTGGTGATTTTAAAAATGGGCTTATTCAGATTTCTGTGTCTAAAACAGAAGCTACTTTAGTTGATACAGTTATGAAATTTCTGTATATTTTAAGTATTGCTTTGCCTTTTTTTTTTCCTGGTAGCCTTCAAATATGTCTCTGTGTTTTATTTCCTTTTTTTTTAATGCTTCAATGGGCTACAGTCCCTATAACTGGTAAGTATTTGAGGAGCCGCTTTGTAACGCTGACACTGAAGTGATCTTTGTTGCATTACCTATACAGTTTAACAGGTGAAATATTGTCTTTCTGGTGACCTTGCCTTATTATTTACATATAGTTGGTATAATGAAGCACACATATTGAAATTGGGAACTCAGGTGATTTTAAGAACTTAGGTTGTTTACTCCTAACCTTTTTTGCAACAGCCTGGGTCGAAAATTAATAAGCCTGCTTTAGCTTTGATGCTTGCAGTGTCCTCATTACAGTAGATTTGAGTCTTGTTCAAATTTTACAACAGGTACAGAACATGTGGCCCTCTCTTTAATAATAATAATCATGTGCAGTCAAGTCAATTCTGACTTATGGCGTCCCTTTTTCACGGTTTTCCAGGTAGAGAATATTCAGAAGTGGTTTACCATTCCCTTCTTTTGGGGGTGCCCTGGGACTGTGCAGCTTGCCCAAGGCTGGCTCCACCTACAGGAGGCACCATGGGAAATTGAACTCCCAAGCTATGGCTTCATAGCTAGAAACCTAAACCACTGCCAGCCTCTTTAAACCTCACCATTGGCGAGCCTGACTTGGACTGATGGGATGTGTGATTGAATGGCAACAGGAAGGACACACATTTCCCATCCTTTCATTATAGGCAGTGATATAAAAAATGATCCACTACTTTAATCCTGAAGGTGTATACCTTCTGTTTTACCACTTAGCATTGAGATTCGACCTCTCTGCGTAAGGTTGCTTCTTGTTAAATACTGCTGAGTTTGCACCCTATAATTGACAACAAAGAGTGCTGTGGCACCATTAGGACTCTTAAGTTGTATTTGGCATAAGCTTTCATGTACTGAGAGCATCAAAAGCAAGTGACTGACATTGTTTGCAAAATTATGTAAAACAAATAAATAAAATAGATGGTAACTACATGTAAACATGTTGCCCAGGCTGATCAATTTATTCTAATTATCTTTTAAAGCTTTGCCACACATTATAATAGCATCTGGATTTCTTCATATATTTCCTTATATTGGTTGAGGCAACTGTGGCTAGCAGTGGATAGAGTTCTGGCAATCACTATGAAGCTATTAAAACAGTGTATTTAAACATGCCTCTATCTCAGCAAGACCATGCTTCAGTTGATGTAAAAGGATCTCCTTTATTTGAAAATTGATGTGTGTGTTTTTAATTCAGTCTAAACAACTGATCATAATTTAGGAGTGCAGCCATACTTGTATTCTGTTGTACAGAATGTAGTACTGTATTCATCATACTAATTTTCTTAATATTTTAAATTATATCATAATATGGGGGGAATCTTTCAAAAGACCTGTAGCTGGCTGAACTAGAAACATTCATTTAAGAGCAAAAATGCTAAATTGGCTTTGATGGAGAAGATCAAGTTCCACAGAGTAGACTATTTTGCATACAGTGTCTAAATAGATACTGTCTAAGCCTCTGAAAACACTGGAACTTTGGGGAGCATGAAGATGATGGTGCTCTTTGAGCCATTACTCACTTAAAACTACATATACTTAATCAAAAGACAGAAAATACCTTTTGAGCCTTGCCATGGCTACCAAGGATAATTTTGGGGGCTGAGTCCATTGAATGGAAGCCACATGTCCCCTCTTATCTCAGGGTTGCTATTCATATATAATAGCCTGCTGTGTAGAGCAGGAAGTTTTCACTGAAAGTCTCCAAAGTTACATGGACTGCTTCCACACAGCAGCAAAAAAAAAATGTGTAGCAGCCTTAGGTCCAAACAAAGATAGCCAGCTATGCTGGAAGCTCTTCTTTTCATCTCATGCTTACGGGTTGGCAGCTTACGGAAAGCACTTTGGGGGCCTATAGCATGCTCTGAGGGCACTGAAGCAGCCAATGAACACCAAACACCCTTAAAAAAAGGATTATTACATAATCAGTAAGAGTTGAGGGCACATGTTGGTTGAAGTGATGTTGTAAGCACCCTTGAGGCCCATCAAGCTATGAACAGAAGTCACAGCTTCATCTGATAGTCTGCTAAACTAGAGCTGGTAAAATGAAACTACCAACTGAGAATCTGGCAATTTGTCATTCAACCATGAATTCAAATTAATTTGCTATGCATTATTTAACTCAACATTTTCATAAATACAGCGAGAGTTTGCTTGCTGCTTCTGCCTTCTTTGTTGAATTGAAACCAAGAGTATCCAAAAACCTGGCAAGAGAGCAGCTACAAGCTAATTTAAAACACTACGGCATCTCAGATATATTTAAGTTTCACTATTACTGAACATGGCTTTATACTCTGGGGTCTTCTAACCGCAGATGAAAACCACAGTGCAACAGCAGAGTCAAGTCGCCTCTTAGATGTGCCTCGGTATCTCTGTGAAGGAACAGAATCCCCATACCAGACCGGCCAACTGCATCCTGCTATCCGAGTAGCTGATTTGCTGCAGCATATTAACCTCATGAAAACATCAGACAGCTATGGTTTTAAAGAAGAATACGAGGTAAAACTATCAGAAGTGATAAAGAAGAAGAAGACGAAGCATCAGCTTAGGAAGGAGAGACCCTTAGAGAGTTCAGCTCCTTGTTTACAAAGAGAGTTCTGAATTAAAGGAAGATTAAAATGCATGTTTAATGGGATTAAATTTTTAAAAGACCACTTGTCAGGGAGGCTTGAGTCAATGGAAGAATCTGAAAGAGAACTGATAATTTCTGGTGCTTTGGACATTAGATCATAAGGAACTGACGGGTGGGCTGTTGGCTGTTGATATCCTCATACCTTAGGCCACCTGCCAAGTGCAGTTGGCTAATCAGGAGCCACTGCCAGGAACATGGGCACTTCCTACCAGTTGTCCCTTTCTGGAACAAATTTTCCTTAACCTCAAATAGGTTTCTTTGAAAGTAAAACCTATGCAGAGATAACCTTAAAGGAATTCCTGTTGATGAATGGAGAGGGCAGGTCTCAGGAATTTTGCACCCATTTTTCCACTCAACCCCCAATTGTTGTTGTCCTGCTTGTTCCTGCTTGAGCTTGAGGGTAGAGATAGGATAGTCTTCTGAACAAGCATTTGGTCTGATCCAGTGGGACCTTATATGCATCAGAACTTGCATACCAAGGCCCATACTTGAAATAGGGGTTGCAGGGCACAGGGTGCCCCTTGGGCTCCAGTGCAATCCCAAAGCTCCTCTGTGGCCCCCACATCCCAAAAGTAAATGCCTCACAAGTAAACTTCTTGGTGTAAATTAATTGCCTTATGCTCTACTGGGGCAATTCTGCCATATTTTAAGGACCCACAATCCTTAAAAGGGGGGGGGGGGGATCCCACACACTCCCAAAATTAAAATAAATAATTATTTGTGCCACTAGAGGCCACAGGGGGACTTTTTAGTTAGAAAATACTTTTAAAATAAAAAATATTTGGGTTAGCATCATACAAGCAAATGTGTGCGGGTGTCGGTGTGGATCTTCTAGGTGTATAGGAGCTTTGTGCAAAGGTCAGACAAGTGGACAGAAAGCCACGCTGGATTAGTTATACCTCTCTAAGAGTATCTGCATGGGGTTAAACCCAGGTTCCCTTAACTCTGAATCTGAAAGTATAATCTCAATCTAGTTTTATGGCTATTTCAAAACACAGAAATCACAAACAATCCTTTTAGTCCCTTATTTCAGTTTCCAGTCTACCATATGTTATTTCACTCCTTCATCCACACAGAACTTAGTAGATCCGACTGCTTAGTGACATCTTTTTTGTTCCATTTGTCTCCTAGAAAGAGATAACACCAGGATTACAATTTATAGAGTATATGTTCTGATAATATCCACTGCTGGGAAGGGAGATTAGGAAATATCTATTTCCAGTGAACACAAGTGGTGTTTTTGGGGGGTTTTTGATTTTGTTTCTAAACTGCTACTCTGAAAATATTTCCACGCTGTAAAAACAAACAGGAAAAATGTTGTCCGGGGGGAAAAGCAATTGAATTAACAATGGCTTTGTTCCATTACTATCTTGTGTTGTTTTAATAAGAAATACTAATTTTGCTTTTGCTGCATTGAAAACACAAATAATAAGAAAATGAGAATTATTTTTTGTGTGTGTTATTTATATCAGGGATGAGGACAAGAATATGTCACCCCAGCAGGCTTCCCTGTATTTCTGGATCAACCCAAAATCTTCCCAAAAGCTGCAGGCCTTGTTGCTGCTCCCAACAGTATTTTTTTTTTCAGCCCCTTTACCAGGGGAACAGGATTTTAATTTCTAAGTTAATGTATTTGTCCTTGTTGCGGGGGGGGGGGGGGGGCAGCGGGAAAGTTAATATTTTCAATGCTAAAATACAATGTGTGTTACAGTGAATAAAATATTAATTCTTTTTCTTCTTCCTTAACAAAAGAGTTTCTTTGAGGGCCAATCTGCTTCTTGGGATGTGGCAAAAAAGGATCAAAACAGAACAAAGAATAGATATGGAAACATAATAGCATGTAAGTTATGACCTTATATTTAGCAATGCAGTTAAATACATTTATCACATTTTTATACTGCTCTTCCTTGACTGGTCTGGAGCAACATACCATTTTGACTATCCATTTCACCCTGTGAAGTAAGTTAGTCTGAGAAGTAATGATTGGCCCAGGTGACCCAGTGAACATCGGAGCTTATTGGAGATTTGAACAGGGCTTCTCAGTCTTAGTCTCCTGAATGGCTAGAGCTGCACATGTACTGCAGATTATGTTTAAACTTTTCAAATATTAAAACTTTCCTATCCAACTCTGTCCATCCAGTCAGTCACTTCAGTGCAATACAGAATTTCCAGCTTTTGTTGCACAGATATACCAAAATATTAGGGGAATGTTACACTAAAATACACAACAGCCATCCATGGGAGAACTCCCACTTAAATGTGGGCAAAACTTTTGACTGCAGCTGCAGTCAGACATTTTGATAAGTCAGGAATCATGCTTCCTAAATTATACTGGGCAAAGGCAGTGTGCTTAGGAATGCAGCCTATTAACTTTTCTTGTTATATGAAGGATTTGCATAACATCTGAACCTGGTTACATGAATGCAAACACACAAGGATTTAAAATTGTTTTATGATTGTTTGGGTACACAAACATAGCCCTGTGTTCAAAGGAAATAGACTACATACCCATTCATGATACCTGAATGTTAAAGTGTTTATCTGAAAACCTTCTTTCCCCTTTTTCTAGTTTATTTATATTAACATTTTCCTGCATTTCTTTTACATTGCTACACCGTATCTGATTTTCAGTTGTTTACTTCTGATGCACTCCACTGCAGTGATTAGGATCGAAGAAACCTGACAGGTTCTCTGGAGTAAAGCTTTTGATACTTAAGACCAAAGCACAAACACATTTTGATTGCCATTTCACCACAAGAATAGCATCAGCTATCAAGACGCCACTGGGAGAACAGCTGATAAAGGCTTAGACTTAGCTGCCCACATATTCATGAAAGGGTATATTTTCAAATGTACATATCACAATTTTTGAAGAGCTAAGAATTTTTGTGATACCAAGGGCCAGATGCTTGATTATTAAAGGCTGAATTATTATTATATCTCTCTCTTTCTCTCTCTCTTTCTCTTTACTGCCAGAAGTGTTCCAGTTGGATTTTGTCCCAAGAAAAATTACTGAATTTCTGAAACTGCTTTTGGTCCACTGGTGGAATTATTTCTGGATCAGTCATTCTGGACTGACATGGAAAAGGAGATGTTTTTATAACATCTGATATCAAAACTATTTGTGTACTGTCTTCTCCAAGCTATCTGACATAGAGTCCCTGCCAGTGGAATTCCACCTAAATGTAGCAGAGGCAAAGATCAATCTCTCTAGAGAAGCTTCTTCAGATGACAGTTCTAGAGAAGAAACTTTACTAGGGTGAGGCAGGTAGCACATGACTGTAATTAAGCTGATGACTGAATCATGCTATTAACATCAGTTAATGAAATATGCAGGTCCCTACTTGGGGTAGTCCATTGCGAAGATGTTTGTGCATATGTGCTTGTGTGATCATGACCATGGGATTAGAACTCCTAAACTAGCAGAGAAATCCTGTGATTCTGTTAATGTGAAACAGCTATCATTTAACAGATTAAAGGCATCCATTAAAATGTGTGGGGAGGGATGTAGATGACTACTAAGCTATTTCCTTATGTTGTAATACAGTATATCAATGTTTACAGATGACCACTCCAGAGTGATATTACAACCTGTTGAGGATGATCCTTCTTCAGATTACATTAATGCTAATTACATTGATGTAAGTAGATTGCATAATTCACATCTTTTCTTCCAGCTTCTCTCTGTGACACTTTTTTTGCATGCATTTCCTATGAACTGAATGACAGCTTTTTTATTTAACTACAAACAAAATGTACACTTTTCCTTGTTCTCCGTCCTAGTACTCACTGACATTGTTGTGCTTTCTTTCACATCTGACTTTGATTTGGGCTGTAGATTTGGCTGTACAGGGATGTAAGTACCACTATATGTGAATAACAGCATCCTGTTATGACTATTTAATATAGCAAACATTCTCAGTTGCATTATTCTCCTAATTTTTATTGCTAGATATATATGCATGCCTCATTTAATTAACCTCATTTATATATCTGGTCTTTTAAATGTTCCTTTGTGCTAATATTTTATGTTTGTACCTGTATTTTAAAAGTTAGCTTAGTACTTTAGTTCAGTCATGAAAACCATTAGCTAAAACAGCTGAACTTATCCATTTAATTAAAATCACATTTTGCTTGAGTATTACTTTTATTTGCTTTTGTTAGTAGCTTTTATTTTGCATTCCATTTTCATGTGAGAAGCTGGATAGTATGATGTGTAGTGTTGCTCTGGAAAAGAGAGCTGCTTATCATATGGAAGGGGTACTTGGTCGGAGGGATGGAATTGTCTCATTTTCTTAAATGGAGTCATTTTAATAATGGTGTTTAACATGCTAAATGCTTGCCTTCATATTTCCAATTCAAGTTGAGGTCAGTTAAATAGTCTATAGTATATATAGTATATGCACACGCCCATATATTTACAGACAAAATATATATTTAAATAATGTACATTTTCCAGCTTCAGCCACAGATTCTCCATGTGTACATATAGACGTTTTTTGGAGGCATATTAGACAAAGTAATAACTAATGAAAACCAAACTGGAAGATTTCACTTGAAGCCAGTGACATATAGAGGATAGGCAAACATAAAATAGCACAAATGAACATAAGGCCTATTATGGTGGCATGTCTAACATACTTCAGTCAGTGGCTGTATTCAGACATGATGGTAAGCCTGGAACACAGGTTTATGAGTTGTGAGGAGTGCATAGGTGCAGGTTGTCCAGTCTCCCACTTACAGCAGGAATGGCTAAACCAGCCATGAAGCTTCAGTCCACAGTTTGTTTATCTTGTCATCTGAACCTGCAGCAGCAGGTGCTCTGGCTCGTTTAAGGCAGAGAAACAGAGAGCTTGGTACACCTGCACCATATATTGTACATACTCAGTAAGTAAAGATTCCTGTTGTTCCACTGTGAAATCTAAAATTGAGCCAAAGGGACTAATTAATACACCGTTTTAAAATGCATCAGTGCACATTTTTAAAATCATCAGTACTTTTGTACATGGTCGTATAATTTATATATGGAAGTTTGTTTCACACACAAAATGGTGTCCTTCAGCATTTAGATAAATCCATCTATGAATTAAACAAGAGAATTTTCATACAAAGGTCCTTGAACATGAGTAAGTTGAATGTTTTAAGCCACTGATTTGCTGTCTAGGCAACAATAAATCTGCACATTTATCGGTAAAGCACAGCTCTATATTGACATTTCTCATCAACAAATAAGTGTTGAATCATTATTTCTGCCTACGTCTTTTCCTGGTAATAATTTTCTATAGTAATAATTTCTCAGTGCAACCAACTGAGTACAATGTACTGAAATTGTCAGATAGCTCAGTGGTTTAGATATCTAGCTGCGAAGCCAGAGGCTGGGAGTTCGATTCCCTACTGTGCCTCCTTGACAGTGGCTGGACTCCATGGTCCATAGAGTACCTTCCAACTCTGCAGTTCTAAGATGATTATTATTAGTATATGGGGTGAGGGAATATGCAAGCATGCTTCTTCCAGAGGTTTTTTTTTTTAAAAAAATAATGAGGATAATCAATATAAATGTTGAGAGCAGGCATCAATAAAGATGTCATTTACAAGAGCTTGCATCCTTCTTAAGAGGTTGGCATTTCAATTTTTTCTGGCAAGCCAGCACTATTAAACTTGCCTCCTCAATCCTATATTTTACTATTGGCAATCATTTGGTACTTTGATGAAACAATTTGCACTGGATCCATTTATCTTGTTGTAGTTAGTACTCCAATAAATTAATAGTTATTAACAGTGTTCAAAATCACTTGGAGGAATGTGATCTTTCCCTGTATTTGAAAATGGTATTGTGGAGAAAGCTGAGCAGAAGTACTAATGTATGTGTGTGTATATATATACATATCTTAATGTAAAGTAGTATATATACACACCATTTGTTTTAATTCTAAGATCTTGCTTTATGTATTTGCACTAAGTACAGTATTGCATGTAGATTTTGCATCTGTGCACACATACACATTGTCCAGCTCTAACATTCAGCTGCTCTGCTTATTAGATGTGGCTCTAATAATTTTTGTGCATTCATGGTGAAATTTAATTTCTGCAAATGAAATATGATTGTCTCCCACTTATCATATGAAGCAGCAAGCAGAATTGTTTCCATTCTTAAAAAAAGTGAAGGCAAAGCTTATCATTTAGTAAAACTAGCAATGATCTGACAAAAATTTGATACAAATATTCATTCAAAAAACATTTAAAGCATTTACAGCCCATCCTGTATATCACAGGGTCTCAGAGATGTATAAAACAATTTTAAAACATAAGACATTTAAAACAATTTAAAATCAACCAGTTTAAAACACAAAATTAAGACATTTAGGAATAGTGGTAACCAATATAGTACATGTTGTATTAAATATATGAAATCATTGTAAACAGTCAGAACAAAAAATCTATTTAAATCAGTTCGACTTCATTCCAATTCCAGTGCCAAGATTTTTTGTAAATGGTTGAAGCTGACACCGAATTTAGTTGACTGGATTAGCATCTACACCAATTACTAGATTGTTGTGTTTTTTCCCCCTAAAGAATGCCTACAAGCATCTTGGGTATGCCTTCATTTTCCCTACTTGAGTCTACATTTTAAACTAAACATCCATTGTAAAATATAAATTCATTTTCCTGTTTCAGGGATATCAGAGACCAAGTCACTACATTGCAACCCAAGGTAAGAGTGCACAAGAAGGTTCTTATTTCCATTTGGGGATAGAATGTACGTTGTATTTTGACACATGTGTGTAGTAACACTTTGCATGATTAAGTCCCAGCCCTTTAGTTGAGGGATGGGATCATCACTAGGATTGTGGCATCTCAAGATACTGGTGGAAGTCTTAGGCAGTGAAACACATCTGAAAGCAGTTTCTTGGAGGAAAAGGCCTCCCTTTTTTTGTATGACATGTATTTTTAAAATCCACTCATTCCTAGCTCCCAGTAGGGCTCCCAGTGTGTCTTCTAGTGTGGTGTAGTGGACATGTATGGTGTAGCGGACAGAGTGACAGACTAAGACTTGGGTTTGAGTCCCCTTTTGGTCATGGAAACTCACTGGTGGATGTGCAGAACTGGTAATATTTCATTCATCTTGAAAATCCTCTTAGGGTCACTATATGGTGGTTCCAACTTGACAGCACATTACACAAGAAGAGATCATATAATCCAAAGCCTATATAAGGTAACACTCCACAGTGGCCAATTTCTAGGAAGCACACAAGCACAGCATAAAGGCAACAGCTTTCTCCCATTGTTTTCCTCCAGGAAACTGTTATTCATAGGCATACAGTTTCAAGATCTGAAGTTTCTAGGCAGCCATTATTATTAGCAGCTATTGATAGCAGCTAATGTAAACTGTCTATAAGAAAGGTATACTAATTCATTAATGCTAATGGAAGACAAGGGGCTATAAAGTAAAGAAATCAGAAGCTGAAATTTGAGAGTCCGGTGAAGAGGAATTTGTCTGTGATCTTTCTCTTAGGAGTTGGGGAGCCAAGTAGTTGGATACTATAATCTTGATGGTAGGAGAGTAGGTCTATTGGATTTCCAGCGACTTTAGTAAAAGCTATTATAAGGTGACTTTCCTTGTGCTAATGAACTCATAATGAAAGTCCACTAATTCTCAAATATCAGCATTTTCTGGCATAAGGCAAGTTTAAGAGTCTTAATACCTACTTGAGTTTTTTAAAGCTAATAATCTGGTTTCAATGAGATATTTCGACACTAATGATGTATCTGTTATTAACACGTAGCAGTTTTGGAAGGATTAGTGGAGTCCTTCATACCTAAGGAAATAACTGACAGTTATTTCAGAGATCAGTGGCTTTGTAGGTACTTTACATATATTTAAGAGCATTTTCTTCCCCAGGTCCAGTCCATGAAACAGTCTATGATTTCTGGAGAATGATATGGCAGGAACAATCAGCATGCATCGTTATGGTTACTAATTTAGTTGAGGTGGGACGTGTAAGTATCACCTTAGAAATGCTGAACTCTTAAGACACATATTAAAAATCATAATTCCTTTGCTCACAAAAATAGAAGCACGTTTGAGGAAGTAAAAGAAAAAGAATTTACCATTGAAGGGCCTAATGGAAAGAAATGTTTTCCTATGTAGAAGTTGGGGAACAATGCAGCAACTGTTTTACTTTATCCACATGTTTGTATTGTGAACCGGGACTGTGTGTGTACGTATATAAATTCAGCACACATATCCCATATTAAATACTGGTTCACATTAAATAAGTCACACTTGGATTATTTAGAAATGGGAAAATTGCACCGGAGAGGGCAGGAGAGGACATCCCCCACCTGAATAAACCTTTCTCTTTTTTTGTCTCCCTCAGTCATGTTATCTCCACATCCCTTATTTCCAGCCCGCTGTATTAACTTAGAAGTACTGCTAAATTCATTGCATATTATTCGTCTTACAGTATAATTACTTGGAAATATGCCTCACTGTATTCAATGAGGGTTGTTTATCAAAATATTCATATCCCATTTTTTCCTGAAGATTCCAGGGTAATTAGTGTTTGAAAGAACTTAAAACAATTCAACACAATCAAAATGTTCACTACCTAACAGAAGTGTACAGATTTGCATTTTTGGACTACAATTCCCAGGACTCCCCAGGCAGCATGACTATTGTGTCCTTTTAATTAAACCATCCCAATCTTGTTTCATTGATGAAATTATCTCTGTTTACACACCTTCCAGTTCATGTATTTATTTGGTTTGGAGATATTTTTAAAACTTTTTTTAAAAGGTTAAGTGCTACAAGTATTGGCCAGATGACACTGAAGTATATGGGGACTTCAAAGTTACTTGTGTGGAAGTGGAACCACTTGCGGAATATGTGGTCAGAACGTTCACCCTTGAAAGGGTAAGTATGTTTCAGACTATAAATTACATATTCAAAATGTGTTGTTAGTTTAGTCTTTGATGGCGCCAAGATTATATATTAAGCTTTTTATGATATTTACTCCCCTAGCAGTCAAGCACTACCGCACTCCACTTCTTTGTGCTAAATAGAACAGACTTCAAAGAAACTGTGTTGAATGTCATCCACCTCAACAGCATTCCCCCTCGTCCTGTACTCAGTTACCCATCATAAAATGGGCTTATTTATAAGCCTTCTTCCCTTAAGTTTATGATTCTTGATTGCTGTTTTCCTCAAAGGTACTCTTCTGTGTCCTTGCATGCTAACATGTCTGTCATATTCTGGGCTGATTGAGAAACTTCTCACTAGCTTTTGAAATGCATCTCTAGCATCAACCCTTTAAATACACAATCTTCTGTGTATGGCAATGACACTTTCAGTCATTGCACTGGATTTATGAAGGACCCTGAGAAACTGATAGATTGGACTTATTTATAAATTCAACTGTAGATGCCCATTGTCATATTTTTGGCTCTGAATGCTAATAAAATATACCTGTTGATTCTGTAAGTTTCTCTGGCCTCAGAATTCAGTATTCGATTTTAATATGCTCTCCTCATAACTTTTCAGATGAAGAAAAAAATGTGTTGTTTTGTTTTTTGATGTTGACAGAGAGGCTATAATGAGATACGAGAAGTTAAACAGTTCCACTTTACTGGCTGGCCAGATCATGGAGTACCTTACAATGCAACAGGCCTCCTTTCATTTATACGACGTGTGAAACTATCTAACCCTCCTAGTGCTGGGCCTATTGTTGTGCATTGCAGGTGTGTAGAGAAGAGGTAGATGCATTTTCTATAATTTCTCAGTGTATGCATGATCTGTAGTCTCTTGTGAACTTGTGTTGGTGTGACATGCTGTTTTTCGGATACACTGTATGTTCTGTATTTTACCTGAGATCCAGTTTGGTATAGTGAATAGAGTATTGGACTAGGCTTCAGGAGGTTTGGGTTCAAATTGCTGTTTGGCCATGGAAACACATGAGGGGAGTGTAAGGCAATGACAAGCCACTATTTGCATATACCTCAAAAACCCTGTTAGGGCTGCTATCAGTCAGAATCAACTTGATGGCACATGAGCAACAACATTTTATCCTTGCTCATGATCTGATAGATGTAGCCTAACAATATTGTAATCCATTGATCATCATCCCTGAAAGTCCTATGCAATCAGTTTTTATTTATGTATCCACAAATCATCTTCCGTGTTGGCTGGGGATAATGGGAGGGAAAGTCCAACCATACCTAAGAACCTGGAGCTTAAATGTTTTAATTTTTCCCCCTAAAACTTTGAATTGTTATCTGTTTGTTTGTTTTTTTCTGGAAAAGTAGATGATTACAAAAACTAGTATCTGACCTAACAGTGTGTGCACTTCAAGCCACTAAATCCCTGGCAGCTAGTCATATAAACACAGCAGCTAAGTCTGTGCCACTATGCATACTTCATATGAATTACTGCAGGAACACAGAAACAATAACCAGGTATTAAATCCTTTGAAAGGCTGTATCATTTTGAGAGACATTCAAATGCTAGAACTGCACATCTCTTTAAGTAGGCCCTTGAGAGAGCTTCATTTTAACAGTAAAGCCAGAAACAATCAATTTTTAGTTGCTGCCCTCAGAACCATCTAAGTATAGATTTCATGCACATTAATATTTGTTTAAAACTCTAAGAGCAAGGAGCATTACTACTGGAAAGTGCATTTACTGAAGTTTAAGGGTATGAAAAATAACATATTCCTGTGTTATTCTTGTTAATATCCAAGTGCTGTTCCCAGTGACTAAAATCGACTAATGTAAAGTTACACTGTGTATGTCTGATGATGTCATTAACTGTGGCCATATTTTGTCATTTAAAAAGTTTCTTATCTCCCCCCCCCACACCCCGCAAGTTCTTAGGATCCTTTAGGAGGCCTTTGGTCATAGGGAAAGCTTTTGGGGACAGCAGGATGAGGGAGGGAGGAGTCTTAAATGTCCAAAAGTTTCCACTGCTGGTCTCACCATAGTTACTGCTAATGACTTCATCACCACAGAGCTTTATAATGTTTGATTTCAACCAATATCTACTAACTTTAGGTATTACAGAATATTGCTTTTATGCTTTGTGTCCATGGTAGTTAGCAGAAAATGCTGCTTCCATGTGCTGGAATCCCCCACACACACACACACACAAGAAATCTGATCCTGACTTCTGCAGAAAGGTGGGTTGTTGTTTTTCAATATGTTGAGGGAAACACTCCATACATTTGCTTCTCTTTCATTACAGTGCTGGAGCTGGACGGACTGGCTGTTACATTGTAATTGACATAATGCTAGACATGGCAGAAAGAGAAGGTGTTGTGGACATCTACAATTGTGTCAAAGCGTTACGTTCACGCCGCATCAATATGGTACAGACAGAGGTATTGTACTTAATTGTGTCACATGTTAAGGTTTCCTAGAAAGAGCACAGAATCACACTTTGTTAAGACATTTCACTAAGCAAGAATGAAGATTGCATGCAAGTGAATGAAATGGGGGTGGGGCAGGGTGCATGGCAGGGTTTTATAAAATGATAGAGCTGCACCAGAGCTTTATTTGAGGACCAGCTTCTCATCTTGCCAAGAATAAGAGAGCAAAGAGAAAGTGTGATTTCTTGCTCTTAATCCTCAGAAGCTTCACGAGGAGGCCACAAGGAAGTGAGGGTGAACTTTTAGAACAGTGGTGGGCGTGTAGTGTCCCATCCCCGGGATTGACTGCAAGATGCACCACTCCCAAGAATGCAAAGCAGTACTGGGTGGAAAAATTAAAATAGAAATTGGTTGCAACACTTGCTTCTAGCTTTAGGTTGTGCTGAGGTTACTGCAGAATTGCTGGCACTGTGATTTTTATTTTATTTTTTTGCAAAATAATCAGCAGGGGAAGGGGCCCCCAAATTCTTTGCAAAAGCACTTTTGGAAAGCTCTGGTTATCAGTCCGTTCCCACAATCATCTCAGACCCCCTATGATTTCTCATGTGAAACACAGGGTGCTAAAGGGAATCCATTTCATAAATCTACTGGTCTTTCTGCTGTGTAGCAAAAAAAAATTTTTTTTTAAGGTGAATCAGCCAACTAATAAGAAACAACCCGTGGTTGCTGGAGAATGGCAGGGGTGGAAAGACAGAGGTGTATACCACGAGATAAAAACAATGTCAAGCTGAAAGTGACAGGACTCTGATGTATAGCAAATACAGCATCTGAAAACCAACCTCCTTTCACCCTGGTTCTTCCTTATCCATACGTTCATTATTAGCTCTTAACATCTGCTTTTCAGGACTCAGATCACCACTTATTTAACACAGGTAACACTGCAAAACAGCTGCTATTTTACAGGTACAGTATAATAGCGGTCATAAGAGGCTATCTAGGCTACAGGCCAGCTGGTAAGTTCAAAATGTGGTAAAAACAGATTCAGCTTTAAATTAAACTGAAGTTGCTTCACACCACCAAATTAAACTGCTAGCAAAATAAACAGATGCACCAATTTCGTGCAAGAGGTGTTTAGCCTGTTCTCCTGCATGAAAAATGTTTTTAGCACAATTATTATTTCCCCAACAATTTGTACAAAGTACCGCAACCAAATGGTCAAGTGCCTGCTCTGAGGTGCTAACAGACTAAATAGGGAAAATATGTGTGATCCAGCCCTGGCTCCTTCTCATGACACGTACGTAGATCAAACAAATTGTAGAAAAACAAGTCACAAGTAGGGGCAGTAGCAAACCATGAAAATGTATGACATAAGAAACTTATGATGAGCAGTGCTGGTCAAAACCTACACAGCACAGTTTAGAAAGGGCAAGATCTTTTCCAGGCTTTTGGGGAAGTCTTTGACAAAGCATCGACTTTTTAAAAAGCCTTAGCATCACCCACCCCTGCACCCCCCGCCCAACGTGAGACATTTGTGGAAGTGTGAAAAAAGAGAGGGGAAAAAGTGGATCATTGAGATGGCTGGTACTGAGCCATTTCATCTGAGCCAAGATGAACTTTTGAGATGAGTTGGTCTGGCTGACCTTGTCATTTCTAGAGGATTCTTAACTGGGGGTGGGGGTGGGGAGTTTGTTCCTGAAAGTTTCTCTTTTTTCTTTTTCTTTTTCTTTATCCATAATCATGAGGAATGTGACACTGCATTTCCAAATATGAGTTCTTTTCGGGGACCTGGGTGTAAGCTTTAAATGGTAGCTATGTGGATGTGTCTCTGTGCTTGACCTTTCTTGGTATGTAGGGATCCTCAAGCTGTTATCCAGAGTGAGCTGTTTTAATGCCTTTCAGCTCCAAGGCAGAAACATGAAATAAACCCCAAACTACTAAATATACGTCAAAACCAATACCTTCGCCACTGAGTATTGTTAGAGTTTAAATTTTCAGAAAATCATCATGATTAAATGAATCCCAGTTAAGAAACAGACTATACTTAAGGTGCTTAAGCAGAATAAAAATGGATTGAGCTAATCTTCCTTGAATAAGATTCCAAGTGAGAAGGTATCTACAAGAGAAATTTTGTTTCTCTTTTTAAAAATTGCCTTTTTTCCCCCTTAGGAGCAGTATATCTTTATTCATGATGCAATTCTGGAAGCCTGCTTGTGTGGAGAAACTGCCATCCCTGTATGTGAATTCAAAGCTGCCTATTTTGACATGATTCGAATAGACTCTCAGACAAACTCTTCACATCTCAAAGATGAATTTCAGGTATTTTTAGCACCTTGACTCTATAGAAACATTTTTTCTGTCTCCAATTATATAAAATATCTACCAGTTTTTATATCAGACTCATGTTATCAACTCATTCTATCGTAATGTGCTTAGCAAAGTAATCTATACATCTGGAATACCAAAGCCTAATATTAATGGCTGCGAATAGCTAATTTCTTTGAGCAAAAATGACCTTTGGATTCCTAAGACTGATTTCTTGTCTTCTGTAAAACACTTCTCATTTATTTTACACAGAGGTTTCCTATTTTGTGTAGAATGCAAATTGAGAACCAAATCAATATATTCAGATAATTTCTTCATCCTGTCATGACTCAATCGAACTGCAGGTCAACTCAAATAAGCAAGTCTGGGCTTTGCTAATGGCTTGCACTATTCTCACCACACAGTTTTATTTAGTGCCTAAATTTATTCATGTAGGCCACACTATATGACAGCAAAGATTTTGTACGTCTTTTAGACCCTGAATTCTGTGACTCCTCGTCTACAAGCTGAAGACTGTAGTATAGCATGTTTGCCAAGGAACCACGACAAAAACCGCTTTATGGATATGCTGCCACCGGACAGATGTCTCCCTTTCTTAATCACTATTGATGGCGAGAGCAGTAATTATATCAATGCTGCCCTTATGGATGTAAGAGACTATTTCTTTTTGACTATTTAATGTATTTTGAAAATATGCATAAGGTTTAACAGAACTCTGGCTCATTCGAGAAAGATTAAGTTGACCTTTCTATTGTGTTCTGTAAAACGGTCTTCTTAAAAGAGAACATTAAAAAGTGCATAAAACAGTCTTAATGCCCACTGATCATTCTCTGGGTTTCTGAGCCCAGCATGTGAAACTTTCTCTAGCTTACTGGAATTGAAATTCATGAAAGAAAACTCTAGCAGGTTTCTGATTATTTGTATGTTAATTTGGAGCCGATTCCAGCTATTTGTCTTTTTCCGGCGAATACAGTCCTAGGAGAAATAAAGGATTAGTGAGGAGAAGAGCAGAGAAATAAAATTCAATTAAATATATTCCTTAGCTTCTTCTATCTGTGCATGCTGATGTGTTTTTTTAGAGTTTTGTAGGCAGAAGGATGTGTTCAAATGGGGAAGAGCCATCACTCAGCAGTGGACAGCATATGCTTTGCATGTAGAGGTCCAAGGTGCAGGCTTAGAAAAGATTCCTTTCTGGATCTCTCAAGTGCTGTGATCAGTCAGTGTCAATCAGGAGTGAGGTCATGTAGGTGAAGGAGAGGGGCGTAAAAGCAAACAGCCAAACAAAACTAGAATTGGCCAAAAGTGTGTGGGGGGGGGGCAATTCACTGTATCTTGCTGAGGAGAACAATTATTATGATGGAATGTGATTGTCTGATGGGGCCAGAGGTGCAAAATCATCTGGAGGGAGTGTATGGGGCACACTTTGCCCATCCCTGCATAGGGAAAGGAAATTGCCCCCTTGCTCTGATTAGTGTGCTGGGGAGGTAGTATGATATTCATACAAAACTACATGTTTTCTGACTGCAATCCTTTTTTTAATCTACTCTTTTTAAAGAGCTACAGACAACCTGCTGCTTTCATTGTCACACAGCATCCTCTACCGAACACTGTGAAAGATTTCTGGAGATTAGTCTATGACTATGGCTGTACCTCTCTTGTGATGTTAAATGAAATTGATTTAGCACAGGTAAGTTCCTAAAGCTTAAGAGTGGTGCAAACCTCATTAAAATGGATGCAGTCTGTGGCTGAGAAGCACAGTTGAACAGGCCATCAGAGCTGTTCCACTTCAGACTACAAAGAGGGATTACAAGACTAGATGTTCACTTGTTAAGTAAAACACCTATACGTGTAAAACAAAGATATCTGGGTGATAGCTGGGCTGGAATTCCTTTTCACTCACTGGCCAGAATGTTTCGGTGCCCATGTTTTATGTGGGTCAACCTCCAGCCATGTGATCCCCTCACCCTGACTACACACAAAATGGTATAGTCAGAAAACCATCAGAGATCCATGCAGATCATCTCTTTCCAGCCGTGTGTTCTCTGCACAGGAAGAGGAGGAAGAACTGGCATTTCATCATTACCATGCAAATCCCCATTTTAATTCACATCCTTCCACTCTTCCTGCATGTCTGTGAATGTCTGGAGTAAGAATGGGGTTTCTATGCACATACATTGCACACGTAGATCTTTCTCATTCTTGGAAAAACCTTTGCACTTGGGGTGCTCATGGACCTGTGTAAAGATCTGTGTAAAGAGAAAACCCATTCTCAGTTGAGGAGGGAACAAATACTTGCAAATGTTCTCCTCCTAGATGAGGCATCTTTGTGAAAAGAAAAGGCAACTGCTGCAGGATTTTTCACTCCTACGTTTTGGATCATTCTCAAAAAAAAACCTTGCATATTGGATAAAATAGCTTTTTAATGCAAAAACTGCTGCTGCAAATTTTTCACAGAAAGGGTAGAAAAATGCACAAAATTATTTGAATCATACCTGGAGAGGAAAAAATGTTCTCTGGTCTTAAAACAAGCAAACTGAAGATCTGAATCCCTGTTCTCACCATTCACCAAGTGGGAGAACACCAAGGGCCAAATTTTCTCAGAAAGCCCCATGCCAGCAATGGACAGAGCTACAGAGTCCAAAAGTTGCAGCCTTGCTGTGCTTCTGATACACACAGAAGACTCCAACCAGTTCCACAAGAAGCTGCTCCTCAAGATACAAACTGAGTCATGCTTCCTCTCCCACCTCACTCCTGCAGAGGGAAAGCAATCTTATTCTAAGGCTTTTATAGCCCAAATGAGATTGCCATCTGGCCTGTAATTGAGGCCCCACATCTTTGCACAGGACATATAGGTGCAAGGGCAGAAGGCATGTAGATCCTAGTGCATAGCCAATAGGTAAGATCACCCTACGTGTTCAATTAAAGACATGGAGGAAACATCTGTATGCTGCTATTATTAATCTGGAGAGCTTCTGAGACTGCTTTGATACAACTGATTCAGAACGCCTCCTAAGAAGAGCTTGGAAATAATGCATTACAAGTAATGATATTAGTGGTACAAAATTGCTTCTGGGGGTAGCAAGAGCACAAATCCATTTCTTTTTGTTTCAAAAACAAGAGTAAAAACCAAAAACAAGCAGAGGATGCCATATAACAAGTAATGTTTAATCATTACCTTTCTTCTTTTTTACTTTTTTGAGGGGGGAAGGAATTGCTTTGGGAATACATTTTGAGGCAACTTTTCCTACTTGAGGTAATTTTGATGGGTTTTTCTTTCCAAAAAAGGAATGGAAAAGTAACAAATAAGAGAGTGCAAAACTAAAACTATTTTTTTAAAAAAATATATGCAGCACTAAGGATAATGTTCAAAATTCTGTTCACTACCACAACATATGAAGTGGCCCTTTGCATAAGTAGTTATCTTAGTTCTGGCTTTTTCATAAGGGGCTTTCTAAGGGAGGCCGCAGGGCAAAGCATCAAATGCAATAATTCTAAAAACCCATGTAGCCCCCTCAACTGATATACAATACAGTTTAAAAATGGGTTAAACTTTTTCGCAAGAGGACGCACACACTGACCCAAAACCAAGTGACTACTATGTGACTTTAAACTGATTTTGAAAACACCAGTCGATCTGATTTCTTTTATTAGCCATACTCCATGTTCCCACATGGACTTATTTTATAATCCTAAAGCCACCTGCTATACAACACGTAGCAAGCTAGCTAGCATTGCGGAGTGATCTTGTTTGCTGAAATGCATCATTGTAACCCAAAACTAATGTTGGAAGGAGGAAGGTGAACCCACATCCAGCTTCCAGGTCCACACCACATTAATTGAGCATGAGGACCTTTTGCAGGTAAAGAAAGGTCTGCATAATTAATTCTGCTTTGCAAAGCAAAGATGGACCAACACACTAGTGTATCTTCTTCTAGCCTGTTGGAATTGCATAATATAGTAGATTGTATCTGTTTTAGCAATTGATTTTATCTCTGACACAACTTATAATTTAGTTACATCTATTTAATATTATACAGGGGTGTCCACAGTATTGGCCAGAAGAAGGAATGTTAAGATATGGTCCGATTCAAGTGGAATGCATGTCTTGCTCAATGGATTGCGACGTAATAAACAGAATTTTCAGGATATGCAATTTAACAAGGGTAAGCAATATGGCCATTATTAAACCAGAACATCCCATGTATTAAGCTGGTAAAGATCAACAATAAGTGAAAGAAATGGGGAGTATAGAAAAGAAATGGGGAGTATAGAAAAGAGGCAAGATTCAAATGTAGTAAGTCACTTTGGATGGCACTAAGTATTCCACCACCCAAAATCAATCTCTGGCTACCATAATGATTACTACATTTTAGTTCTGTTCTGTGTAAAAGTGGGGTCCAGGAAATTGTGTATGCTGTTAACTAACTGATGCTCCTTATATCTTCAATTATTTTTGCTATAAAATCAGATGTTTGCCTACCATAGTTAAATATACATTAGCAACTATCTTCCCAGGCTCAAGTACATCTCAAATTTCTTGCAGTTCACAGAGATTGTCACTCCCGTGCCCTGCAACTTACCCCCTTCCTTTCGTTTTAATTTTTATCCAATCTGATTAAGAGTTTTAATGAAATTGGAAGCTTGCTTAACTTGTAACTTCTAAATTGGTCTTAGAGAAGATATTACCATGCTGTTACCTTAGAATTTTCCATAAAGATACATTTGAGTTTGTAATGAGATTTTTATTGTCACCAGCCTCAGGAAGGCTATTTGATGGTACAACAATTCCAGTATCTGGGATGGGCATCTCACAGGGATGTTCCAGCATCCAAGCGGTCATTCTTGAAGTTAATTCTTCAGGTTGAAAAGTGGCAAGAAGAATGTGAAGAAGGGGAAGGGAGAACCATAATTCACTGCCTGTGAGTATGATTTAGAATTTTTTGCACAAGTGGCTGATTGTGGCTGAAATTTAGTAGTGGAAATTGCACCATGTAAAGCTGATTCATCAGCTATAGTGTTTTTTCAGAAAATAACATTCCTGACTTTTATCCACCAAAGGTCCCAGGGTCTCTCTGTCCCATGGAAGAAATATTTAATTTTTGAAAAGTGCCACCACCAGTAAAATAATCACAGTGGCAGTAATTTTCAAAAGTTAAAGACTCCTCTGTCCCAAGACACACACACCCCAACAGATTCCCCAGGATGAAAGGGAACTGAAGGTAGTCTAGAGACCTTCAGAGGAAGTGGAGTCAGAAATGTTTAATTTTCAAAAAACTGCTGCAGGTGATAATGTCACTCTTCATCCTTATGCAGTGTAAGTTCTGTCATTGGATTTCAGCAAATACGTGTAAATTCCTATTACAGTTTTGTGCAAATTCCTATATTACATGCAAGTGTCACCATATGAAACATCCTGGCTTGAAAACTTGGCAAGTTATGTCAGGAAACTAGAGATGGACACAAATCTTGGTTTGGAAGTTCATGCCAATTCATATGTGCGGTGCCTCCCTTTGCCTGCCTCCCCAGCTGGATCCCCCCACTCACCAGCCACCATGCCCTCCTCTCCTCCTCCTCTTCGGGTGCTCAACCAGTCTCCGGTGGGAGCACAGGCTTCCCTGCCCCACCTCCTTGGCTGATCACCCACTCAGACAAGGATGCAGGACAGGGAAACCTGCACTCCTGCTGGGGAAAGTCAAACAGCCGAAGAGGAGAAGAGCGCACTCTGACTAGTTAGTGGGTCATTGGTCAGGGATGCAGGGGAAGGGAATGCCATGCATACGAACCAGCACAAACCTCCGAACCAAGGTTCATGCCCATCTCTACTTGAAACCCCATAAATCAATACTAACTCAACACATATGGTCAAATCTACTATGCAGCAGTAAGTAGTTGCTTACTGCAGCTACTAATTGTGAAATGCCCGTTGTCAGACATTAAAAACCATGGTTATTAGGAAATGCATAGTGAAAAGGTTTGTTTCAGGTTTTGTATGTTTGGTTTTTGGAGGGTAAGTAACCTCGAATCCCCCAAGCAGATTTTCTGGAACTGGGAGAGGAGAAGATGACAACAAAAGAGATGTTTTTGCTACAGCCACTGTCTGCTTCATTCCACATGCATTGACTGAGGAGAAAAAGGGAATACCCCTTCAGCCCCACTGCTTGCTAGAGATCACCCTAGTGCATCATAGGGAGGATAGTCTTGCTACCCATAAAACTATAAGGAGAGCCTTTCACTGAAATACCCTCCCATGGTCCACTCATTTTCTACTTTTATTTTTAAACATCTATTGCTAGCTGATGGTGGATTAATGAAAAGGCAGGAGCTGGGTCTGAAATATATACCTGCATGAACTCAAGAGCAAAATGGGTCAGGTCCCCTTCCATACCAGCTCAAGGAAAGCCAGTCCCAATCTGTACAGCAAATATTCTGATACAAATCAGATCAGACAGTGCTTGCACACTGCTACCTACACTCCTTCTGGATCAAATGTCCAGGACAGGAAATCAAAGCACTATTCCTGATTAACTCCAGTCCCCCCAGGCAAGTCCCCGCTTGCCTCTGGAAGGCAAGGCTTAAGAACTGTATGCAAAACATATGTGCTATGACATTTTACATGAACCTGTTTTGTTGCCAGCCTTCTTAGTACTTATGCAAAATCAATGAGGGTGTCTTAGGGTTTGCAGCTGGACGTCATCAATAGATAATGAAACATGATTCTCACTCTCTACATCCCAGTTCAGTAGTCAGCCAGGTCCTGAACATATTATTTTACATAACATGAAAACTAGAGAAGCCAAGTTCAGCACAGACAGGATAGAACTATCCTTGGTAAATGGCTCAGAAAGAAAAAAAAAGAAAGACATGCCAAAGCAAAAACAGTAGAAGAGACAATCTGTAAAGTGCTTCTTCTTCTTTTCTTTTTTTCTTCCTTTTTTTTTTTTGGTCAATAAAGCTGAACACAATTTGGAAAAAAAAAAGCCTCTTCCTCAGTGGAACCGTGTTATAAATATTAAAATATCTGAAACATGTCATTAATATGCAGTACTTTCACAGTACATTTAGATGCCATCACTTCTATTGTTCTTAATGGAGTTACCAAGCCAAGGAAATAGCAGTTAAAATTTTCAGTCTAAGACACATGGAAGCTGTACTGCTTAAAATAAAGATAAGGGCAAAATATTGACCAGCACCACTAGGATTCAAGGACTAGAATTGTTACCCAATTATTAAATTGGCATTTAGTGTTCATTTTCTTGTTTATGGATTTTTGTCATCTGTATGATGTTTTAAAGCATACTTTTAACCTTTTTTCTTAACCTTTTTTCTTGTTTCTTTTTCTTTCTTTTTTTTCTTTTTCTTTTGGCCGCACAATATGAAAGAAATATAGGCCAAATCAGGATTGTATAAGTGACATAATAAACCTTACAAGGTGGTGCTTGAAAAATTGTTTCCAATCTGTGCCCCCTCTTCAAATGTACTAGAAACCTCCTGGGGGGGGCAGATTGCCCCTGTTGAGAATGGCTGCTTTAAAAGATTTATGTATTTATTTTGTTGATACATAGGTTTATATCAAGAATGCTGAGGTCAATAAACTTACCAAAATTGTTCTTTCTGTGGTCAGGAATGGTGGAGGACGAAGTGGAATGTTTTGTGCTATAGGCATAGTAGTGGAAATGGTTAAAAGGCAAAACGTCATTGATGTTTTCCATGCAGTAAAAACTTTACGGAACAGCAAACCAAACATGGTAGAAACACCGGTAAGTTTGTGGATTTCAAAAGTTACTATGTATGGACAGGTAAAGATGCTAAAACATAGAAGTGATTTTGATGGAAATATTCTTAAGTGGTCACAGCTAAAACAAACAAATTATCTTGAAACATTAAAAATATGTACATTATACATAGACTCACTCTTCTCCCCTTCTCTAAATGTCTGCCTGAAAGTCCCATCTTCTGTCATCTGAGATAAATGCATTGCTTTGTTAAATCTCTCTGTGGTTCCACAAGAACTAATTGAAAACATCTCTCACTGTTCCACTTCCTGTTCTCATTTGATTCATTGAGCACAATATCAGGAAGTTGCCCATGGCTGTCATAATGTCAATAATCTGATAATGATACAACTGAGAAAGAAAATGTGATTCCCAGAACAGTGGGCCAGTTTTTCAGAGAGCATGGGGATAAGAAGCTACGTTTCTTATCTCCACCAAGATTCTTGCAGCTGTTTGAGAAAAAAACAAAAGGCCCAGGCTTAAATTATGTTTTTCCAGGAAACCTAGTTGTTGCAAAGGGCATTTCACAAGAGTTTTATTCCTTGCTGAAGCCAGCTGTAGTCTGTTTTCTGGAGTTAAAACATTCATTAGAATTCACAACTCATATGCATCTCCCAATGACTCATCAGTCTATATCAGACTGAAATAGAACAAATTTGTTACGTGGCGTTGTACGAATCTCATTTTTGCACCACCCAATGTAGTATTCAAGCTTCAGGAAAAATTATCAGCTTAAAAAAAAAGTTCCCAAACTTTTTTGAAACTGAAAACCCAGTTTCAAAGCAAAACAGTGTTTGTTTGGTACCAGTGGCATTTTGGAGAGCTGTGTTTCTGAGTTTTTGCTGGCAAACGGTGCATGATTTTCATCAAATGCCCATAGTTTTCTGTATTTCTGAAAATTTAATCATTTGTTATATGAGGTAATTTTAATAAGAAAAAGAAGTTGTGTATAGCATATCCCTCTTCACATTTGCTGAACCAATACTTCCCCACCCATTCTGTATCCAAAATAAATGGATTCATCCACCCACTTCTGAAATTATAATGATACAGACTACTGAACTCCTGACTTCCTGCAGTAGTTGAAAGGATGGAAGTTGTGATATTGGTGTGTGCTTTTTTTCCTTCCCAAAAACATAAAGAGAGAAGAGAGCAAGAGAGCTGGAAACAGAAGCTGTGTGAGCAGAAAGACACAACTCTATTGTTTTTTGTTGTAAACCACCCAGAGTGGCCTTGGCTGCCAGATGGGTGGTATATAAATCAAATAAATAAATAAATAAATAAATAAATTGGGGGGGGGGGGAGAGAAAGAAACTAGAACCAGTAAGGTTTATAGCAAGGATGAGCAAGTTGTGGTTTTCCAGAGGTGTCAGACTCTACTTTCCATTAGTTACAGCCAGCATGATTGACAGTCAGGAGTTGCAGACTGTCAACATCTGGAGGGCTCAGGCTTGCAAACCCTGTCTTAGAAGCAAACAAAAGGGAAAAAATAATGTTCTCCCTTGATTTCCATCCCTCTTAATACATATACACACACACACTCACACACTTTGCAGTTCCATCCTGCACTGCAAAATTATCCTCTAGGAGCACCCTGTCATGATTTGAAGCTGTATCTCTTACTTTATTCCCTTTGCAATTAAAGCATTTCAGAACATATACATTGTAATTTATAAACTTTTTTCTCTAGAAGTGCCTCATTTACTGTGTACAGAGTTCCAGTGCTATCAAATTCATAATACTATCAATGTATTCTTTAACAAAAACAAAGAAGCAAAAAACTGCAATTGCAGTAGTTGGCCCTTTTTTTAGTGCCACACATAATGTGGGTGAACTCTCTTGAACTTAAGCACACAGCAGCTGTTCAGCTGGGTGAGGAAGTGAGCCAAGAAAACCAATGTATTACTGTTACCTGTCCTACATTCACCAAGATGATCAGATAACCAAAATGAACAGAACAATGAAACCTTTCAGAAAGCTGCTCCCACTTCCTGTGAACAATTGTACAATGTTCATTTCTAGACTTGGAGACAGTATGGGGTGGGATAAAGAGTAACACAAGTTTTTTTTTCCTATTTGGAGGAGTCGGAGTCTATAATCCTTAAGCACAGTGAGGCACTGAATCTCCTTTGTCTCCAGGCAGTGGGCCTTGAGATAAAAATGTATTTATTGGAATACATAACTCTACAGAGGGAAGCTGCAAGACTATACATTCTTGCTTATCAATTCATTGAAATTCAACTTTGTGTCTACTTGGCTTACCAAATTTCATCTCAATGCGAGAGCTGGCAATGGGTTTTATTCAGCTCAGCACAGCAGAGCAGTGGTCACTTGCTCTAATACTAAGATGCTGATATTTGTTAACAACTAGATACAATAAACAACTATGTAATATTATTACTACAACTACTCCTAACCACTATGCAAAATCTAAGTTCTTAGACCAGAGATGCAATTCTTTATTGACAGTCAATAATGTTCATGTTGTAACTGATGAAGCAGCAGGTAAAAATAACGGGCAAATAAATAGCAATAGAGAACATTAGACTGTCTCACGTTTTAGTGAGGTTTAAGCCACAGCTAACAATAAATTCCAAACAACTGTCCATGTGTGTGTGCAGTTCTTTGGAATTTATTGTCAGCTGTGGCTTAAACCTCACTAAAACATGAGACAGTCTAATGTCTATTTAGAAATTAATGCCAATACTCTTCTCATTTTAAACAAACCTGTTATCTGATTATCTGTGCTTTTTCCACACTAGGAACAATATCGTTTCTGCTATGATGTTGCATTGGAATACACCGAGTCATCTTAGTGAGAAAGGATGGATGCACTCAAGTGAACCAAATAATATGAATAAACTGTGTTTTGGCATCTGCTCTTGAACCTATGAAGAAAAATTGCAGTGAAGGGAAGACTTAATTTTTAAATGCAGAAATATTTTTCTTAATAAATGGTGTATCTTAGTTATATATATATATATAAAGAACAGTTTCTATGCCTGTACACAGTATGAACATATAGTGCCACAAAAATAAAGAAGAGCCGAGGCAGCACACATCTGCTGTTCGAGGTAGGACTTTTCAGTGTTTGTATATTCAGCTGTCTGTCTCTTGGCTACACTAGAGTCACCATCTGTTGCATGTATCTATTTCTAGTCAACATTTTATTTTCTTCGTCCATAATTTGATAAACTGTTAACAGTAAAACAAAACTGTGCAGATGGATAGTCTCTATGGGTTTCATGTGTTGCAAGAAAAAAAATATATAAATAGATATACATATATGATAACTGGCTTATTTTGTTTTAATGTGCAATGATGGCCTGATCAAAGTTCTTTATAAAAAAAAATTAAACATAAGCCAAAGACTCAAGTGTAAATATGTCTATATGAAGAAAAAAAGCACACTGTATTTATTGTTTACTGGCATTCCTTTTATGATGGCTGAACAAAAAAACATTTTATCTTGGAAACCTCTTTTTGTTGTTACTGAAATCAAGTGTAAATGATTTTGTAGATTATTTTTTGTATGTTTTTGTGTAAGTAGAGAGAGAAAGAAAGAAAGAATTTTTATGGGTAGACCAGAAAACATTGGTTTCATATTGTTGTGTACATGCTAATGAATGAGATCAATGACTTGGTTACAGAAGACCAAACTCAGACCATCTGTTCTCAAAATGCAGAGGGATTTACCCCCTCCATTTTAATAATATGAATCCTCTAGAAATTGCACATGTACATGGCCTTTCTTAGGACTTCAATGTTGAGAATAACTTCATTATAGAACTTGGATGTTTAAAAAGAAAAAAATTGGTTAATGTTACAACTAATGCTTGAAACATGGCTCAAGCAATCAAGGTTCAATTAAGTAAATAACTGTATTTCTCTTAATGTTGTGGGCATAATCTAGACAGCCATAGCATGGGTAAGGATGCACACACAACCTTTCACTTTCTATCCCAGCAGTGTTAGCTGTGTTTTTGAAGTTTTGTTGCAAACATCATATGGCTAAGCAGGCAGCCACTCCCTGACCCCCATACAACATTGGCCAAATGACTGGGTACTGTGGAAAAAAAACCTCCAGTGTGCATACACATCTTTCCCTGTGGTTGTCTAGATTTGTGGCAATGGAAGCTTTGTGTTCTGACAAAGCCAAAATGGATTGAATCAATTCCATAGTTAGAATATAGCTTTGGTATTGTTTTTACTTTGCTCTTCATATGCACGTTCATAAGCCTGGACATATTTTCATAATGAAAACTATTCATGAGTCCTGTTGATTTTTTGATCGAGAGTAATTAACAAGGTGCTTTAAAAAAACTCATGTAAAGTAAGAGTGAATTAAAGACGTTTTATAAAATTGTGATTTCTTCTTATTTGCTTTTTCAATTATTTTAATTGGGGGATCAATCGTGCATCAAGATCATAACTACTTAATGATGGTTAATTAATCCAAAATAACTCTCTTCCAAACATTATGTATACTGCTATGTTCTTCATTTTCTTTGCAGCACTTCCATCCATCCATTCACACCACCATGATTTCGTGAGAGAAAGCACTTGAGATTTTAAAATGTGCCATTGGACCAATCCTGTTGGTGTAACTTTGTGCAGTGTAACCTCAATTGAGCATCAGAAATAATTAAAAACTTCCTAGCCCCTCCTTTTAGGTTCTGGGGTTCTCTGGGGCTTGCTTTTGCCCCAAGGAAGCCTTTGGGAGGCTTGAGACAATGGGGGGGGAGCTTTAATAGTTAAAAGAAAATCACTGCTGGGATTGGGACAGCCACCAGCACTTTTTTAGTATTAAAAGCTCCCCTCACCAGTCCTGAGGCTCCAAAAAACTAAAAGGAGGGTGATGAAAGCTTTGAATTAATTTAAATTAAGTGCTTCTGACTCCCCATCTGGATTATGTCAGAGCAAAGCTATGCAACAATATTTTGCTCACTGAATTTACTAGATACAATACTTCATCTCAATCCTAAATCAACAGAGGTCATTCAATAAAAATACTATTTGATAGCTTCAGAAATTGTTGTCTATAGTGATGATGAGGAGTTATTGCTACCATCCCAGTGTATGTTGTCAACTGGTGTGGTGGTTCTGCATCCCTTTTATGATCATTTGACAATACAGAAAAATTTATCTCTTTCTACACATCCAGTACAAAACACACATGGGTGTTTCAAGTCATTCTCTTTGGACTAAATTGCTTAGCAATAACGAATGCAGGATTGGTTGTGGCTTCCTGATATAGTTTGGTATGTGTTTCCTTCATTATGAATGTGTAGACTGTTGTCTTACAGTGGTGTCAGCGGGAGGTCCAAAGGGTCACAGAAGGTCTTCCCAGCATCTTGTAGAGCCATACAGTCTACAATTTTAAAAAAAAAATCTCACATAGAGATTACTGAAAGAGCCTCCTTACACACTCTAGTAACCCAAAATACATTATATCTTCTTTAAATAACATTGGGGGGTGAGGGACACTCAAAATATGGCTAAATTGTCCCCCATGCCCTCTAGACGGCACAAGAAGCATTTTTCAGCTATTTTTTAAAAAAATTGTGGAATGGGACACATTTTAATTCTATCATGAATGTAAAAGATGTAATTATCTACATTAACAGAAGCTAGTCTTTACTTCCCTACAGCCTTTATATCACTATCAACTGTCTTGTTGTGTCTACCTCAAATCAGTGAAGATGGCTTCATTCTCTCACAACCTCTGGTATTACAGTTAGACAAGAAATAATGGCATGAGACATGAGAATTAAAGCTTTTTCTAACTGGCCTAAATCCAGCTGGTAATACCAATCTAGGGTAACCCTAAAGAATCTGTCCTTGAATGGGGAGTCAAATATTTATGTAAATTCCATTTATGCAGTAGGTCTACTTCAACTGGCACTACCAACTGTGTTCAGGCCACTAATCCAAGGTCTTGCTTTGAGGGAATCAAAGAAGTGTGCTCTTGAAGGCTCTGCTACCCTACAATTCTGCTTGAAAATGGATTGAGAAAATTATAAAGCTGAGGTACTCTGCTCACCCACCAATCCTGACTGAGCAATAAAGAGGAAAACCTTCACAGTAGCAAACAATCTGCTATCATCCTCTTTTCTGGGCAGTGCTACAGAGGAGAGGCCCTTCCACCTCCTACACATGGCCTAGAGCAAACAGATTAGCAAGGTGCAATACAGGTGTATGCCATTACTGCTGGGCCCAAACTGTAATGGCTTGGTGTAATAATTAAAAGTGAAACAACAGTTAAGCACAAACAGGAAACATTGCTCTATGGACAATCTGGGGGAAGAAAACAGAATATTTTTTTTCGAAGCCATTCCAATGCTATGAGTATCTGTCTTTTCTTTTTTTCTTGGATCAATCTTGCTTTCAAAAGAAAGAGTTTCCAGAACCAAAAGCTCTGTTTTAATCTTATTAACATCAAGTCCTTTAAACTTCCCACGTTGTGAAGAGTATAGAAACAAGTGGGAGGATTGTTTCATGGGGTGAATGGTTTTAACCAGAGACTGGCACAGACAGTGCAGTTCAAAGACTGTAACTCAAATCTCACAGGAGCAGTAAGCTACAGATCCAAAATGACAGAAAGGCTAACTTAAAGGCAAAGTCACTGTATGAATTTTTATATTAAAAAAATCATAGGAATATATAGATCCTGGCTTCAGACTACAGTTGACTAAGAGGACCACTACATACTTAATAAAAGTAAATCAACCATTAGTATGGGGGGGGGGAGATGAAACCAAAAATAACCCTCTCCCCTAAACCTTGGAATGAAAAAGGATCAAGCTACTAATCCTGCCAAAGCAAATTTAAAAGCTGAAATTTGTTAATGCAGTGCTAGAGTTTGCTCTACTATTATGGAAAGAAACAGTATGGCCCCAGATTTATTATACTAGCAAGGACATTCGGGTAACAGTGTTGGCTAAGCATGTGTTCTTGCTTGCCCCAAAGTACTGTGCTGAACAAAAAAAATTTTTTTTTTGTAAAACACTAGAGTATAAATGGCATCAGAGAATCCACCTAGCTCATATTACAGATGGTATTTCTAAAAATGGAAGGGATACAAAAAGCTTGATACAAGATTCAATAACTAAGCCTTTCAGTTTTAAGTCAATCGAGATGCTAACTATCAAGGCACAGGCAATCTCAGATAAATATTTGATTCTCTGTCAGAGAAAGCCAGTCCACCTCTAACTGACAAGTAACACAAAGACTCTTTGCAACCTTTCCAGAGACTGGCAAAGTAAATGTGATAGCCACTTGAATATTGGACCCATCCTATGTCAAACGAGAAAGCTGTTGAATCACTTTCAACAGAAAGAAATCTGTTGACAGTGAATGTTGCAGAGAAAACCAGCACATTTTATTACTTTCCTCCATTTAAACCACTAAGACCTGACTAAGTAACCACCCTTTTCTTCCTCAGAAACCCTGAAGGTCAAACACACAAGTTTTAGTGTGTAAAAGTGTGGTGTGTGTCAATGTAAGTTCAACTATGTCGGTTGATTTGTTGCCGAACATTGATTCAAATGTAAAGCTAAAGATATGTGGGTTTTAAATTAATATGTAAATTGCAACAGTTCCAAGAAAGCAGTAACTGGAAGTTTACTTTTTGGCATTCCATAAAAGTGACCCAGTATCAATAACTTCTACACTTTGAAATAGAAAGGGTGGTGGTAGATTAGAATCTAGGGTTTGGGACTCGATGCCTGGCAGAATGCCTCCTTCCAGTGAGATCTGCCTGACCTACTCAGTCTTCCCAGGCTAGGCGGTTCAGAGAACTGACTTCAAGAGAGGCCCGGAAAAATAAGGAGACCAGAAACCAGGTCTTCTCAGTGGTCACCCCCTGCCTCTGGAGCCATCTCCCACCTGAAATTCACCTGGCTTCTTCACTAGGAATTTTTTAATGATTCTTGAAAACATGGCTCTTTAAACAGGCTTTCCCAGCAATCACACCATCATAGCACGGAGGCTTTTTCAGTGCTTATATCATCTGTCCCACCATCTTGCCTTTTTAAATTAGTTTAGTTATTTTTATGTTGTTTTTGTATGTGGGTTGTTATGTTTAATTTTGGTTTTGTATTGTTTTATCGCGCTGTGAACCGCCCAGAGTGGCCTTGGTAGCCATATGGCGGTATAAAAGTTGAATAACTAAATAAATAAAATTGTCAACTTATTCCCCAACGTAGGCCAGTAAGACCAACATTACTCTCTTGTTCTACTAATCACACCTGTAGCCCAATTCTCTGTATATTTATTGGGAATGACTCACAACGGTGTTTCTCCTTGGTAGTACTAAGGTTGCATTAAGGTTGCATATCTCTTCCCGTACTGAAGAAGGCTGTTTCACAGGAACTCCTATTAAAACAAAAGTCTTATCCTGTGTTGTACAGAGAGAAGCCCTTTCCTCTCTGCTGCAACTCCCATATTTCTCCAAGCCTAATCTACAAGGTCCCTCAAACCTCCAAAACTGATTTGTGAAGGTGCAGATTTGCCAGCTTGGGTAGGGATGGACTCCACCAGTGGTATCTGTTTTGCTTGGTGGACATGCAGTTAGATACCACACAGAATGAACTGGAGAAACTGCCACAGGTCCTGTGTTCCTAGTAGTCAGCACAAAAATATTTAAAGGGGACTATAATGTGCAAGTGGATGGAGGAATGACTGATCACATGAGAAATGTAATGAAATGTTAGTAGATGAAATTAAGCATGAGTGACAGATGTAGGGAAATAGCTGAGAAATTCAGATGGAGCAAAGGAGGAGAGAAGTGTCAATTAAAGAAACTGGGAGAGAATTGGAAAAAGAGGAGTGAGGAGACACTACGATGCCACGTTGAACACCTGATCCTGTCTGATTTTTGGAAGCTAGGTGATATCAGGCCTGGTTAGGGATTGACAGGAAACCACCAGGTATCTCTAGTTAGGGTTAGGAAAGATTCCTGACCAAAACTTGGAGAGAAAGTTGACAAAACTGAGCAAGATGGACTGCAAAAGACAGAATTAAACAAAAATCAAAGAAGATACAAGGTTGAGGATCTCAAAATGATTTGTGCCAAAACAGCATTTGCATCAGTGTTGTGGCAAGCATCCCTGTGAGTAGAGTTCCATTAATGAGGCACAAGAAGTTAAAAGACACTGCTTTGAAAAATTGCTTTTGTCCTACTGTGGCAGAAACAGACATTATAGGGAGCCTGTCTGGCACAGGCAACATTTTGTGTTTGAGAAATCAATCTTCAGTGAAATCCTGTGTTTCAAACCTAAAGACCAGTAACACCAAAGAGAAAGAAAAGAAAAGAAAACCAATTTGCAAATTATGTGAAGTGAGAAAAGGTCTTGCTAAGCCCTCATATGTCTTCACCAATTAAAGAATTCTGTCATCTAATCACAGGCTATCTGTAATATTTATTTCTGTCTAATATCCAGCAGCCAGCATAGATTTGGGAAGCTTGTATTACCAAAAATTAATTTTTCCAAGTTCTTTGAAAAAGTGCTCATTGATGTAACTCTGGTATCAGGCAGGTTTGTATATAGCCTGTGAGAGGTAGTTAGAGGTGAAAAGTTGGTGATTAGCATAGCAATTGAAGAGCAGATTCCAATAGGTTAAGTTGGCTGCAAGCACTATTGTTTGTTATAAAAATCATTGTAAGTGTGGTATTATTACTATTACATATTCTGATATGGCCCAAATATGATATGATCCAATAAATATACTTATTTATTTAATGAAAGTGTTATTATCAGGGGATTTGAAGGTTATAATTATGACTTGAATTATCCAGCCAACAATAAAACAGGACTGCTGTATCCATGCGATCAGTACCCTCAGGTTCACTTAGGTTCTGCTTCCTGAAAAGAATAAACAAAAAGCCTCAAAAATATGCATTTCCATGGTGTATTGCCATGTTCTGGTGGGGCAGGGGGGAGAGGGAGGTTCAAACAGCCCAGGCATCTGTGGTGCTGATATTCATATTCATCTCCCTTGGGAGACAAATACGAATATCTCATGTCTAACCTGGACTCATCAGAGAGGCTGAGCAATTTTCCAAATTACCTTGAAGGCCCAGAGGCTTTGGATGGCAAAATGGCTCTGCTTTGCAATCTCAGATTTAGAATTTTAGAGATTTCCTGTATCATTCCTGCCTTGGATTACTGACTTGGGATGGTTGAAACCATTACAAGAGCTTGTGAGCGTCCTATCAAAACATTTAGCTAGTCCCTCCAAATTGCTGATAGGACAAGAGCCTCCTAACCTGGAGAACTGTGGGAAATGTAGAATGTCCCTAAAATATGTTGCCAGTCTTACAGAAGTTGTTTTGCTTCCTCTCTCAATTTATCAGATGGTGTGTCTGAATAATCCTTCACATTTATATTTGCTTTAGACAAATATGGCATCAATTCTACTTGTAATGCATTAGAAATGATTTCCACTGCTTAGTCTATCATATCTGACAAAAAAAAAAAGTCATTCGGCATAGTAAACAGGGATTAGTTTACCCAGTAATTTTACCTACAGAGTGATGTATTCATTACTAAACACATAAGATGCTTACTATAGTAACAGTAATGAGTATTGATTTCCTCTCACTCTTCAAAGATCAAATGCTTTAACAGCAGCCACAGAAGCCTTCTGTGAATTACCTTCTCTTCAGTTTGCAAATAAAAATAATCTACAACACAAACATACAAAAAGCTTTCTTTGCCACCATGAATGGTAGCAGATTTCTGCACCTTTAAGTAAATACAAGAAATTAAGAACTGTTTGAAACTGCTTTTGAGGAGACAAATCTTCCTACAAGCCTTGAGACTGTGTGCACATAATCACTGCTCTGGCAGACAACATCCTAAATTCCCACACCTCAACTAAAGCACAGCGTCTCAGGGGATGGTGTCATATGGTAACTCCTAAAATCGTTTTTCAGATTAGGAAGTTTGGGCAGCCAGGAAAGTTGCAGAATGTTGAAGAGATATCTATTCTACTCAAAATGAAAGAATCAAAACGAAATGGGGGACACACTAATGGCACAGCTTTAGTTTTGCCTTTTTCCTGAGGTTGTTAACACAAACATTGTCGTCTCTCCTGTCAGCTGTAGATCTCACCAGGAATCAAGTTTATATTATAAGCATCTACAGTAGAGACAAAACCTATCTAGAATGACCCATGTTATGTTGGGAAGGCCAGCGAAAAGTGCTGAACCTGAAAGAATCACTACTAGGATCTAAGAAACATTCCTCTAAGAAACACTGTGATTTTTCTTTTTCTTACTCTTCTAGAAACAGAAGACAACTTTGCAGAATTATTTTCAAAAGTTTTACACGTTTGGGGGTGGGGGGAGGCTGGTTTCCTCTCCACCACCACCATCAACACCACAATTCCCCAGAGTGACACAATGTACAAAGGGCGCTCTAGAGGAAGCAAGATTGCAATGACTGCCACTTGGAGTGGCAGTGCAAAAACAAACCAACAAGTCAATATGCTTTGCAAATAAAAGAACACAGCTATACTACACTGAATGCTAATGCTGAGCCCTACTTCTAAGATATTTTTCAGAAATTTCTCCTTCCCCAGCTGAAATGTGGTTGGTATTTTTCCCTCAATTTCTCTGCTCACAAAAAGGGTGGAGAATTTCAAAAGGTTGTATGTGCACAGCTACAGTCCAGGTGATCTATTTCAGCCCTATACCACCTTATCCATGAATTTATCAACAACACTCAGATGATTAGATAACCCCAGTCAGAGTGCCTGATTAGGACTAGGGATGCACCATTCTTTATCATCATCTTGTTCTTGGACTCCAAATCCCAGAATTCTCCATTCCAGGAGACCCACCTGGCAGATAGAAACCTACAGACATCTAAATGTGATTCACCCGGAAGTAAAAGCTAAAGCTGGAAGGCTTAATGGCCTTGCATAACCCTCACTTCAGCCAGTTTCCTGCTCAAAAAGCTCCCAGCATGCATTGGGGAAGCTTCCTTTTTGAACAGGAAGCTAGGTAGAGCGAGGCTATGCTAGGCCACAAAGGTTAGGTGAGCCACACTGGGTATCTGTCAGGTGGGACTCCCAGAATGGAAAATTCTGGGATTTATTGTCCAACACCCCTCCAGCAAATGTCATATCCCTCATTAGGGCTATTTAAAAGGTTTGAGGGCCAGACTCAGTATCTAGTAAACTATGCAGGAGTCTCTTAATTTTCTCCCAACCTTCAAGTGACAATGGAGGACAGTACTAGGACCAACAGTTAGCTTTTATAATATCACTGCCATCTAACCATACCTTTTCACATCTAACCTGTCAACGATTCAACATTATTTCCAGGATTGCTATCACCATTTCCTTTCCTTCTTCCCAACCTATGCTACTGCAGTTCACAAGACTCATAATCTAACCTCTCATTGCACAGCACACTGCCACTTGTTCATCCAAACCCTCTATCAAGCTAAAGTAGATCACACTCCTTCTCCATGTCCTGCTATCATGAGCATGTTCCTGTGAGACAATAAACAAATTCCAGAGAGCCATTAACCAAAGTCCAGAAGACAAGAATTCTCAGGATGTGAGTCAGTATCTGTCCACAAATCAAGGCCTTACTGGGTTAGCAATTCAATCAGAGGTCACGAAGCAGTCCAGGTCATGTTGTCCGGTGGTCTATCATGCAGGGGAACAAGGCATTACGAGGAAGAAATGAGGCTAGCCAGGAAGAGATATAGGTCCTAAGCACTAGTCTGCTAGTCTGAGTGTTTGGCTTCTGATCTTATCTGTTTATGTTGTTTTATGTTTTGCATTTCTCCCCATAAGGTACTCTCAATCTATTAAAACTATACAATAGTCACAATCAAAAACTTTATACTAAAAAAGAATTAAACATTAAAACCGCAATTAAAAACTAATTTAAAAACATGTTTAAAACATTTAAAAATATCTGTATTTAATAAACACAGCATTCAAAAAAACCCAAAAAAAATCCAACAACAAAAAACCTGAACTAATTGCTGAAAAGACTACCTGAAAAGGAAGGTCTTTACCCAACAATAGATGGATAAGAGAGAGGGGGGCCAGCCTGGTTCCAAAGAAGAACAGCTTCCTTGGAATCAGATGGGCAGTAGAGTTGTGTGTCATCATCAGAACGATGGCCCTGAATGAAGCCAAAACTCCAGACAACCTCTCTCAATGGTTTCATGTAGATGGTGAATAGGTCTGTTATCAACACTTACATCTATATCTTCCATATCGAGTGGTAGACAGCTACGAGCCAGTATTATAAACACTGGTTCCCAAACTGGGCAATACGGCATGGGACTGTGAGATTTTCATAGAGAAAAATAATGTGTAGCAGTTTAAGCAAATTTCTGTGAGAGATGTAGTTATTAGAATGTAGGACTTCCTAACAAAGAAATTTGCTTTTTCGTTTTTTTAACTTTAGATTTTAAATTCCAAATTGAGTTTATTGTTACAAGGGTGAGTAGATGATGATAAAAGAGACATGAGGTGGTGTAAAGATTTCTGAACAACAAAGAAGGCAGCATAATGTCAAAAAGTTTGGGAACCTAAAATCTCTCCGATGCAGCAGAACAGTCATATCCTGTGCTCAAGCGCAGCCATTCTGAACCCTTTTTTGGCCACAGCCATAAACACAATATGAAATAAATATAGGCCGAATCAGGATTGTATAAGTCGCTTAACGAACCTTATAAGGTGGTGTGTGAAGAATTGTTTCCAGTCTGTGGCCCGCTTCAAATGTGACAAGGGTCCCCTGAGGGCCAGGGCTCAAGCGCATTGTCAGGCTTATAAAGTGATGAGTCATAACTTTTGCAGCTAGGTAAACCTGTGGTTGCAGAGAATATCCATGTAGGAGGGGGGCCAGCAGGGATACTTTCCTGCATCCTCTGACACCCCCCCCCCTCTGATGCAGCACTGTCAAATTTAAAAATACTAATGCAGGCTTACGTACAAAAGAACGATCAGGAGCGTAATCTAATTACAATGCCTAGGACTGTTCAGAAAAAGGTAGTAACAGTAAAACTGATACAAATCAAACATGTTTGTAGTGTAGCTACATCCTCTGTTACCTTTGAGGAATGTAAGGTAGATTCTGGAATATACAAGGAAGATCAAAATACTTGTTTTTATTAACATTCATTAACATTCATTGACAGCAAGTCACAAGAAAAAGTATGGATTAGGCCACTGAAATATACTGGGATATTTTGCTGTTGCTTTATATGGGGATATACAATTGGAAAGTAACATAAACTCTATTTCAGAACACTCTAAATGTTTTAATATAACATACACACGGTGAGCACACCAGCTCTTCCCCCAAAAGCACAAAAATATTAATGTACAAAGCACATTTTACTACTAGTGTCTACTATGGTTAAACTCGCAGTCTATACTATGCTGAATAATTGTAATCTTAATCTACAGATTACCTGCCATCTACCTTCATATTGTTTAATATTTGTTTCAATAAACATTTAATTTTAAAGCTGACAAAGAATTACAATATTTGCAAATGTTGAAAAATTATTCATATTAATTAAAATATGTCACCAACAAATTTGTGCAGCATAAATTTGTTTACACTTGCAGTAGAATAAGGCAAGAGTGGAATGAAAGAGTAATGGGTTATACAATGGAACACCATTTAAAATTAGAGGTGAGAGAATCTTTTGTTTATGGTTCCCTATGTTAAATTACCTCTCCTAAAGGGAAACTATTATGCAGGAAATAGGCTGAGCTAGAACCTCTTCCATTATACTAATGATGGGATTTCCTTACTTCCAGGAAGCTGTTTGCACATGGAATCATTTAGAAATGGCATATCTACCTTTGGTCTAATGTAATTCTACCCATTCAGAATGTGGAAGAAACTGATTATAAGTAGCAGTTACTTAGAATAGTTACTTTGTGGTATTACGTAATAACTAGTAGTTGAAAAGTTACTTCTAGATGTAACAAGAAATACCATAAATCTAAATGTAATGAGTACCTAATGTACTTTCAGCACTTACCTTTTAAAAGTATATAAAGGCATTGTAGAAGAGCTTTGACATAAATTTTCCAGGTTTTTTTGCCACTAACTTATCAGTTCTCAGTGGCAAGGGAAATACTCGGTGGTCTTCTGTCATTTCCAAAATATAATGTCAAAATGGGCCACTAGAGGGAACAAGAGACTGTTTCCTGTATTTTTCTGGCCTGCTGGAACAATAACACAATATGCTAAAAACACACAATGCAACAAAATCCTTGCACAAAGCAAACAATAATAATGGCAATATGGCTGCCAAGAAGTAATGACTAATGCAAGAAGTTCCTTTAAAAAAAATGATAGCCCAAGCTCTATATCCACTCTTGCCAGGTCAGTGTTCTACCACCTCATTTTCCATTAGGTCATAAAAGAAAAACTAACCTGTTGATATTACTTGGAGATACGGAGATGCAGGAGAGAGTTTGGACACCAATAATGGCTGATTCAGATGCAATACTAAACCCTCGCTTTGTGTTACATGCTGCATTGTACTAACATCTTCCTTTTCCACATAACATAGCTGCCTATAAATCCAAAACAGGGAACTACTCGCTCACACAACAAAACCTGGAATTACAGTTTGATTGAAGTTTCCTTTTCTGGTTTGTGAACATCACAGTTTGTCTGGTTTGGATGTAACTATAGATTTCCATAAAAGAAGAAGGCAAAAGCACTCGTATTATACCAAAATGTGAATGTGGCAAGCAGCTGAATCTCCGGCACAATATTTACATTTCTTCCAGTGACAAGGTCATCAACCTCTTTGTGAGTTCTGCAACAAAATATGCTCCAAGGGACTAAAATGTCCCATTCTACTACTGGATGGTAAAAGTCTTAAAGGCCTCACTCTAAAAGACATCAAAACAAGCGAGAAAACTGGCTTCATTAAAAGGAAGTAAGTATGTTTCAGGCATAGCCATGGGAATTTTGGATTTTTTTGGTCTGCAGCTCCCAGAATTCACCAAAATAAATTCCCCAGCCAGAATTCTGAGAGCTGCAGGGGAAAAAAGCTCCCATGATGCTTTGCCATGCCAAGCCATTTCCTTCTTCTCCAGAGGCAATGATGAGCCATGAAAGCCTATGTCTAAATAATGAAAATAGGTCTCTGGATGTTGATTCTTTTGGCTGCAGCTCCCAGAATTCTGGCTGGGAAAATTCCCGATGAATTCTGGAAGTTGGACTCCAATAAAATCCAAAAGTCATGTGCCCAATAAAGAATAATCTAGCAGGAAACAGCAAAGGGCACAAAGATACCTCAGCATTAGACATTTTTCCAAGCCCTTCACATAGTCCTTTCCTGAAACAAAGTTCCTGTATTTCATTAATCCAAAAGGCACATTAATCCATCCATATGTCGAGATAAAGCAAGGGCAAAATTTCAATGTAAACACAGCAGGGCTATATCCTCATTTATTTATTTATTTGTTTTATTTATAGGCCACATTTCTGCCAATACCAATTGATTAATACAGCCATTCACCAAGGAGAAACCCCAACTCTAACCAGCAGGTGTATTCTGCACATGAAAACCTGATTAAATAGTTGGATCATCCAGGACAGAGATACAAAACGGCTATTATGGAGAAAAGGAGCATATCCAGCAACGTTGTCCTTGAACAGATGGCCACTGTTGTCAGCTCTGAAGCTGCTGATCACATTTCAAATGGTGATGGGATACTCACTGCTGTCTCTTCAACAAGTGTTTAGGTCTGTAAGGCCATCTGTTCAGCAGAAACAGCACATATCACATAACCTGTTGATTCACATCAGACTTGGAGTAGGACCCATAAGCCTCCAGGGATCTCCCTGACCTTCCATGGAAGTTTCAAAAATGGTGCTGAAAATTTTACTGCTTGCAAGGAAGGGCCTGTGCCATGCTATCAGTGCAAGGAACTGGAACAGGTGAAAACCACTAAAGTTGAAAGAAGGAGTTGACACATTAACTGCTATTTTGGAATTCATACACCCAATTGGAATGCTAATTCATTTGGATGTATAAGGCTTTGGACTCACCTCCCTCTATTACCATCTCTACACAAGAACTGGAGCTTGTTCATGATTTCGTGTACCTTGGCTCAACTATCTCTGACACTCTCTCTCTAGATGTCGAGTTGGATAAACGCATTGGCAAAGCAGCTACCATGTTCTCTAGACTCACAAAGGGAGTATGGCTTAATAAGAAGCTGACGGCATATACCAAGATCCAGGTCTATAGAGCCTGTGTCCTGAGTACACTCCTGTACTGCAGTGAGTCCTGGACCCTTTGTGCATGGCAGGACAGGAAGCTGAACATGTTCCATATGCATTGTCTCCGACGCATTTTGGTATCACCTAGCAGGACAAAGTTCCAAATACTGCAGAGTAGTCCTAGAACGAGCTGGAATTTTTAGCATGTATACATTACTGAAACAGCGACGTCTACGTTGGCTCGGGCATATCGTGAGAATGGCTGACGGTCGGATTCCAAAAGATCTCCTGTATGGAGAATTAGTGCAGGGAAATCGCCCCAGAGGGAGACCACAGCTGCGATACAAGGATATCTGCAAGCGGGATCTGAAGGCCTTAGGAATGGACCTCAACAGATGGGAAACCTTGACATCTGAGCATTCAGCCTGGAGGCAGGCGGTGCATCATGGCCTCTCCCAATTTGAAGAGGCACTTGTTCAGCAGGCCAAGGCAAAGAGGCAGTCCCGAAACCAGCAACATCAGGGAGCTGGACAGGGGACAGACTGTATTTGTCTTCAGTGTGGAAGGGATTGTCACTCTTCTCAGCCACACTAGACGCTGTTCCAAGACCTCTATTCAGAGCACGTTACCATAGTCTCTCAAGACTGAAGGATGCCTACAATAAGACTTTGAAAACTGTATAGTACTCATACAATTAATGAGTCCTACCAGTATTCACATAAAGTTCGCACAACTTGCTGTAGCTAACTCTGGCTAATTGATGAGATGTGTAGATCACCATAGTGATGTGTCTTGTCATGCACACAATTGTGCAGTTGAGATGCACTTCCATACCTAACAATTAGCCATGATTAGCCATGGCAAGTTATACAAGTCTTACACAAACACCAATAGGATTCTGGCTAATATACACAATGACCGTATTACGAATACTTATTTTAGTTCTGTTTTGCACCTATTAAATTTTTCAAAGTTTGGGTCTTAAGAAAAAAGGTAGCATTAGAAATGAGATAACACATATAGATATAATGAATATGTATGCTGGCAATAAGTAGGAAGGTTTCAACTACACTGCCATTCTTTTGGAAAATAAGATCAGGAATGTATAAACAATTCAAAAACCTTATTGGGGAGGTTCAGAAAACTAAATCACCAACTGAATGCCTAGTGGTTGTGATTCAGGAGAATATGCTTCCAAGCACCACTTTCACTGTGACTATGCAAAGGTGTGGACATCTGAAACCAGGTGGAGATGGGATGCTCAACAGCTGGGCCTTACCTGCTTTCCGGTCTCATCATAATACTTTGAGGCCTAACTGTTCTCAGGCATGACACCTGATGAATCTTCAACACAACTGGCCTTACTGGCAGTTTGTTTCCAGGAACAATGGGTGTCATTTCTGGTCCACTTTTGGAACTATTTGCCTTTACCCCAAAATTTATACCGTCTGCCTGATGACAAATTCTGGAATACTTGAAAACCTGCCTTATTTGTACCATTTTAGTAATTCCATACAAATATTACTCAAACCAGAACTTTGATTTTATTGTTAGTAGTAGTTATTTTAACTTTATCTGATTTAATTTTCCTTTTATTCTTCCTTGTGATTTCTAGCTTTGGGTATTTCAGTGGAATGCACTTGATTTTGCACACACATAGTTTTGGCCATGGGAATTTCTATACTCTGCATATATTGGTATTCTCATTGGGCCCAAAAAATATCCCACATTCTGTGTAATGTATTTTGTTCTTAATACCTAGTGAAGGTTAAGGACTAATTTTATTGTATTCAGATGTCTGGAGTATCCAAAACACATTCTGCTAAACATAATGGTGTGCCCACAAGGAAGCTAAATATGCTGTCATAATCAAAGTGCTGGTGTACACAACCATATACTCAGTTTGAAAGCTCAGCTTCCCATAGTGCTACTGGATCTATTTGTTGATGCAGCTTCTCAGCGCAAAATCGTATTTGCAACAAGTTCTCAATGTGCTCCTCAGAGAGCATCCTTCCAAATTTTCAGCTTCCTCTTCATAAGAGAACACATTAATGCACATCCTCAGGAACCAACTCCTCCACCTAAAAGTCGTGATGCCGAGTCACTTCTAAAAGAAATCCCCCTCCCTGTCCAAGTCAATGCCAGTTACAACCCTATGGGGGCCAAAAGACAAACATCCTGCTGTGACACTAGAGGAATATGTGAGCAAAGCACACAGTGAGAGATCTGCTTAAGGGTTATAAATGTCCTAAAATGTCGAAGTAATACAAACATATCAAACTGAAACCAAAATGAAGAGTCAGCAGAAGGTCTTGATCCCTGAAGTTACAGCCCGGAGATACACCCTGATAAAACCATCACAATTCCAACATGATTTAAATGGAGTTGTAATCATATGGCTTTCTCCCCCTGCCCCATTGAGGTGAGAGGCAGGGGAGCCATGCAGGCCTGGCATAACTCAGCAGCTGTCTGTTATGATGAACATCTAACTATATTGCTCAAGAAGATATAGAACCAGCTTATAAAGCGGGGGGAGGGAGAGGGGAGCATGTTCAGCTACAATCAACGTCCAACAGGTGAAATTTTTCAAACCAAGAACTCACCCCCATAACAACTTAGACTTGACAAGTGAGTGATATCTTAATACTGACATGTTTACACTTTTTTAAAAATGTGGTGAAATATAAATGTACGCAGTACTCAGAAAATAAATATTCTTCAGCTACTGAACAATCATTAATAACTCTGTTCTGCCTCTGTTTCTGTGCTGATTACTTAAAAGTAAAAAAAGAGCAAATAATAGTTAAACTGGAGATATAATAAAGACGAATTTATAATATTGCAAGAGCAAAGAAAAAGGGAAAGGGAAAAAATGGGAGAAAAACAAAAACAAAACACAAGAGTGTATAGACATAGGCTCATATGAAAGGTTTCCAAATATCAAAGCATATATCCATGCATACTCTTCATGTGTATGTATATTGATATCATATGTATATTGATAAAATTATAATGTCTTCTATCCACTGGATTACTGGTGGTGAGCATCTATCTTTCCAGTGAGGCAAAAACAGTTTTTGTTTGTTTGTTTTTTGTAGTTCTAAGGGTACGGAGAGTCCACCTACATTGGCTGGTGGTTAATCACCAAGAAGCAGATATATAAATGTACATAAGTATAGACAAAGATCAAAGATTCATCCAATACAATATTAATGTTGGCAATAACTTCTCTCCAAAAGCTTGTGACTAGGCATGACCACACCATGTAACTAAGACATGCATCAAGAGAATCACAGCACCGACATTTAGACAATTTGCTCAGACCCTTCCTAAAAATATATTTCAGTGTCCAGTGTGTTCTTAATCCTGAATTTTTGTGAGATGAGTCATAGCTTAAGATCTATAGATATCTTAGGCACACTGGCAAGTGTTATCTTTCATTGGTTAGGCAAAATAACACGATCCATTTCCTTGTTCCATTCATCTCTGAGACCTTATACATCATATTTATTACCTGACAGTAAATAGTTATAAAGAAAGAATATAGGCTTCTTTTCTTGGACAGATGCATTTCCAAATGTGCAGGAAAACTCTGATGCATTCACAGTTTTCTGGGATGCATTTAGATACCAACGGATGCCGTGATTATAAATACTGCCATTTGGCTGAAGCTGGCAGATTATACTTGCTTCTCAAGTAGGCAAAGGGCAAAAATTCATCATCCTATCGAATTAATTGGTCTAGGGTAAGAATTCCTCCATCTGTCCACACCCTTTATAAAAAGGGCTTCTTCTCAAGTTTAAAATCCGGATTATCCCATGCTACCAATGTGACTTCAGCATGTCAAAAATGGCATTCCACATCTCATCGTCTTTCTCTCAGACGTGCCCCTGCTTATGATGCAATCCAAGCACAGTCTATATACCATAGGTGACTTCCATAGACTCTTCATATGTTATACCCCCTAAAATGACTAATGCCTCCTTCCCCTAATGCTGCTAATCTGCATCCCTTTCTTACTATGCTCCCTGCAAAATTCTTGGTACTGACACAGTGTTCTATCTTGATTGCCATAACTCTCCTTCTCACATCTTTCTCCAGTTATGTCTGACCAGGACAGTGCCCCATAATTTTCTAGCTTGCTCATTTTTAAAAAGTCACATCCAATTTTTCTTCTGTCTTTTCACCAGCTTTGAACTTCACTTCTCAGCTATAAAACATGTGATCATCCTCTTGAAAAGCATAATAGGTCTATTCAGGCATTAGGAATCCATGTAGACACACCACAGGTGGATGGGAACACTCTAAGCAGAGCCTTCAATTTCAGGTTTCATCACTGGTCTGCAAACAGAGATCAATAAGTCTGTCATGGAGATCATTCATTATCCAGAGATGCTCTCTGCATGAGTAAGGACTCTGATTTTCCCATGTTCCAACTCAGATAGAAAATGCCCACAGGCATGACAGTCTCTGTTAAGATTCACCACTTTTCACATGCAAGAAGGCAATGAGTAAAGGCAGAGTACTCCCCTCTTCCTGTTGTGGGTATATAACAATTCCTAACACCTATATGGACTCAATAGAGGTTTTCAGACATTCTGTTTTAGAATTGTGTAGAGGGAACAAAAGCATGCTTCATTCCACCCCATTCACTCTTGATCTCCCTGAGGAGGACTCCTGACAGCACACTTTGTTCATCTGAATGCAGTTATATCTTCACTACAGACCACCCTGGCCAACTCAGTAAAGTCAAGAGTAGAGGAACATGGGAGGAAGGCACACTCCCCATTGTATGATTTCTAAATAGAATGCCTAAACAGGGCTAAAGTGAATGAATAACTGGCCTTGGGGAAAAGTTGTTGCACTGTGCCCTTTTCCAGAAAGCAGCCAAACTGCTGTTGTGCACCTCTGCCTGTGCAATGGGAATACGAGTCATCATTAGCAACAGATTGCCACTGATTAAAGACTATGGGTGCCTGGCTCACACACAATGAGGTGAAGTTGTGTGCACCCCATAACTGAAGGGAGTCTTTAAGTTGCAACAATCTGCCACTGACAATGATGTCATTTCCATTGCTCAGGCGGAATCTGTCCAACAGAATCTCAGCTCCTGTCTCCGCTTGATACCTATAACAAACAGACCATCCCTTAGCTTCACATAGAAAATCATTAAATATTGACTGACAGACACACATTTGCAAAGAAGCTTTGTGTCTGTTGCAGGTGGGGATATAACACTTACAGAATTAACTTGGTTCTTCACTGTAAGCCTGAGGCCCACCAATCATAGCCAGGTACAAAATAATGTCTCAAGGTACCGTTGGATGCATGTTCAGCCCAATCATATGTTCTCAGGGGAGTGGGGGAAAACACAGTGTGTTGAAGATTATCCAGATGAGTTACCAGTTCACCTACATTACAGCCAGCATCTTAGGGCTGGTTGTTAAATACTGGCAAAGATAGGAAAACAATAGACTAGATTCTTCCCTTATAAAGTGCTGGAAAAGCACTTAGCTGTCAGGAAATATCAAGCTGTTTTTCTTTCCCAAGTGCAGAGGACTGTTGAGTTCACAGGGAAAACGTCAAAAGCAATTAGAGAAAGTGATCGTGCAAAATCCCCAGGGAATTTCAACCTTGCACAAATGTATTTAAATGCATTCATTGTCCTTACTTTTTAGTAGGGATTGCATTTAAATACTTTGGGGAGATGACACCCAAGGATTGCTCTGTTCTTTTTAAAAAACAAAAAACAGTGTGAAGCACAAGGCGCCCCAGGAGGACTGTTCTGTAAAATTAATTCAAGAGGAGTCCCCTGTGTGTCTCCAGCTGTCACCAATGCACAGAAGATACGCCAAACACATTTCAAAACATTTCTGTGCAATCTGAAGACCCTGAGTAATTTTCCCCTCGAAGTAAACCTTTAATAAACATGCAGTACTTTCATAAAGTGTTACAGTCTTTCCTCCTCTCAATCTTGATAATTATACTAAAAAGTCTGTGTTGTCTTTGATGAGCAAGTTGAATGAAAAAGAAAAACCCATGTGGTCCTTGCAGGAATTGCAAAAACAAGGATGAGTGCTACATTTATTGAACCACTAGAATTGTAAAAATAGGTGAGCTTTCCAGTCTAGCAGGACCCTTCATCTGGCAGGTTATTGTACAGCTTGAGAGAGTTAGGGAGGGGGTCAGGCAGAACAGTTCAATATTTATCATGACCAGATGTTACACTCGCATAACATCATGTACAGTCCCCCTCCACCAATGTGCCACTCCTTCAGCAGACATCACTACACTGATGCTACTTTCAAACTGACCAGGTTTGAACTAGTATAAACTACAGGAGAAGAGCATGGCTATAGAACACACCTCGGAGGAGCCACTGGGCAAGCACTTGCAACTCCAGCTGGCAGAAAGGCACAGTAACAGTAGGGATGTTCATCTACACCAGTGGTTCCCAACCTTGGGTAACCCAGGTGTTCTTGGACTACAACTCTAAGAAATTCTGACCAACATAGTTAGTAGTGAAGGCTTCTGGGAGTTTTAGTCTAAGAACATCTGGGGACCCAATGTTGGGAGCCACTGATCTACACCATAACTCATACCAGGCACTAGTGGGATCCCATATTTTTTGAGGTGGTATGGGACCAGAGAATCCCAGTTTTATAATAAGAAAGAAAATAATAAACATTAGGATGACAAACTATGAGCTGGCAAGAGAACCAGTATAACCTCTTATAAATCAGAGACATTCAAGTGGCAATTGGGAAGGAAAATTACATGACAAATATCTAATTTGAACAGACAGAGAAAAATACTAGCTCCCAGGCCAGGAATCAGGGAAGCTAAGAATGTAGCTACGTTCACTGTCACTTGTGCCAGTCAAAATATTGTAGGAAAACCAAGGGAGATGGCTTTAATGCCCCCATGTCCATCTCCATCAAACAGCTCATGTTGTGTGACTGCTAATTATCTTCCAGGGCATTTGCAAACAGCTGGATTTGGGCCACAAATTTCAATGCAGCTTGCTTCAGGGACTGTGTGTGGGATCTCTGTGCTACCTACTACACCAGTGGTCCCCAACCTTGGGCCTCCAGATGTTCTTGAACTACAACTCCCAGAAGCCTTCACCACCACCTCTGCAGGCCAGGATTTCTGGGAGTTTAAGTCCAAGAACATCTGGAGGCCCAAGGTTGGGGACCACTGTACTACACTACATGCAAAATGTGGCTTACCCACTAGATTCTCTACTTTTGCAAAAACTGGATGAAAATCCTTGGCACAGTCGTGAGGCCCTGGAGTCCTCTGTTATGTTTGCAAGACTGTCATAGAGACCAGAAACTCTGTATCAGAAAGATTTTGTCAAGACTGAGGGTTAACTTAGACCTTAAGGCAAAATCATTATTTCTTCTTCTTACAACATTACCCCTCCAGGCAAATTTTTGTGCTTCCTGTCTGAGGTATCAGATACACAAACAAAGACATGCTGCCTCTCATGTGACCCAATACAAAACAAAAGGAAGCTAATTTGCAAAACACAGGCTGAGACATGCTCATGTTAGAATAAGCAGGCTGCCTTTTCCCCTTATGAGAATACTCTTTCTAGATACTGAAGCAGCTTCTCATCTAGTCAGGCTGTATATTTTTCCCAACAAATCTCATTTCTGCTCTAACCTACGAAGAACCAGTATATGTTGCATTTACAAGAAATTATGCACCTTTTCTTGCATGCATTTGTATTCTGAAACACCCACCTCACTGCGAAGTGGAACGATTCCAGATTGGGTGATCAATATGTGGCCTGCGTGCAGCTTCATAGGGCCATATTCACTGTGCCCAGGGCCATTTCTCAGGCGTTCCAGTGCCCTGGGCTAGCAAGCTGCCCCCATGCAATCCCGACAAATTTTAATTTTTCAAACAAACTGGCCACTGGAGTGTGCAAGGGGGCTTTTTCTAGTTAAATCCATTTTCAGTTAACAAGAGCCCTTTGTAGCAACCATTACAATCCATAATAACTAAATTAAATATTTTACAAATTAAAAATTAACTATGCAAATTAGCCTTTCTGGACACATTCTCAGTACACTCGGGCATCCGCTGGGCAACAGCGTGTAGCCAGCAAAACCTCTGCTTCCAGAGGTGCTGCACGGGAACAACACCAAACCCACCCACTCCATGGAGACTGACCCCTCCTGGATGATGATTGAAGTCAAGGAAAAGTTTCTGCACACATCTCAAGTTCTAACTTTTTAAAAAAAATAAATTTATTGTCATTGTAAGTATATACACAGTATACCCATACAATGAAATTCACACAGACACCCAGAGACCAGACCCACATGCACACACATAAAATAGTTTGATCATCTTGGCATTTTAATTGGTTTTTAATTTTGCCTATATTTCATGTGTGTCTATGATTTTGAATTGTGCAATCCTCTGATACAAAGAAAGAAAGAAAGAAAGAAAGAAAGAAAGAAAGAAAGAAAGAAAGAAAGAAAATTTCATAGAGAGGAACTTTTGTTAAATGGGCCTGTTGGAGATATGGCCTGGCAGACCTAATTGGTACAGCCTCCAGTTTCAAACAGCAACAAACATACAGTAGGACTGAACGTTTTATTTTAAGCAAGGCTGCTGTTCCTGAATAAATTACTCTGGAATGTATGCTGCTGTGTGTTTGTTGCCTGTTTGTATTTGACTGGTCAACTGAGTAGAGCAAATTGCATACTACTGCACAATGAAAACAAATACGCGCGCGCACACAGCCTTTTCCACACAAAGCATTTTCCCAGGCCTCTCTCACAATTGAGCAAGCACTTACTAGATTTTCTTTAAGACTTAAAGAAAAACCACTCAGCACATAGATTTGTTCTAGTCCAATAGCAAGTCACAGGTAGAGTAGGCCGATAACAATCAACAGAAGAGGAGTTGACTCATCAAGTCACCACTGATGTAATGGGCCTAATCTAGTTGTGAGTTACCACTCGATTTCAGCCAATATCTATTTTTCCTTGTCTGATTACTTCTTTTCGCCATATTTTAAGTCCTTGCCCCTCATCAGTATGTGGTTTTTCCTCCCCACGCCATTTGCTCCCTCACAGAAACCACAGAAAGCTGTCTTGCAAATGGCTATACTCCCCACATACACATATTTTATCTGATCTCTATGACAATAAAGCATTAATTTCTGTAAATTTTGTACATTATAAACACCAGAAAAATACTAGAGACGATGAAAAAGAATGCCACCCACACATACAGACATGCAATTCATGCAGAACTGACCATCAGAATCTTTGTATTGAGAAGCTCATTTCAGCATTCCAGCAACAAAGAGTGATGACAAAAGAACAGACGGAAGCACTGTTTGATTTGTTCATGGCTGCTGGAATGCCAACCAATACAATATATAATCGCCAGGATGTTAACCAGTACAACATACAATACTGTAATACAAAGTATAACATCTGAGCACAAGCAAGGTGCCTTTAGTACATCAGTTCTCACATTCCGAATATGACACTGGATGGAACATGAAAGTACTGGCACCTTTTAAAATGATAATTTTGCTCTGCAAACAAGTAAGATGGGAGAAGGGTAATATTGTACTGTGCTATTCATTCCATGAAGCCTTCCATGCTGCTGATAGTTTTTTAGGGATGGGGAAACTACAGTCACAACCCAGTCTGAGTTTTGTCCAAACTGATGACTCGAAAACAAGAGGCAGAAACGGGCACACAACAAGCACTAAATGTGGAATGTAGGAAAACAAACCTACCATACACATTTTGAAGCATATTTCCTCCAAATTGATAAGAGAGTAACTTCTCAACAACCCTGACAAGAAAGAAGCTGGTTGTTTGCCAATGCAATTGAGGTGTGGGGACCACACTCCTTTCATACAGTGTTTAAGAAGAGATGCTACACTCACCATTGTCCAGAAAGGTAAACTAATAGCAGGTTGCTTTGTAATGAATACAGCCTGACAGCCACATCACTGATGAAACCATTGCTTGATTTATGCACAACTACAATTTACAACCTCATATCAGTCACTGCCATGGGTAAGGCAATGGGCTAGAACCCAGAAGACTTGGATTCCAATCCCCACTCCACCAAGTCACTGGGGTTGGCTATAGTAAACCACTCCTACAACATTTCACATACTTTGAAAACTCTATTGGGGTCAATGTAAGTCAGACATGATTTGACAGCACATATCAAGAACAAACGCTAATAACAATAATACCAAAACGGGGGGGGGGGGACCCTTTCTGTAGGGTTATTTAAAATAACACATAACTTTGACACTTCTATAGGACCTTTTAAGCATGACACAGGTTAGGCATCAGTGTGCCTCAATCACCTGGGGAGAAACACTGTTAGACAACAGTGTGAGTGTGTGCCTACTGTTCAGTAAAAAATTACTTGGGAGCAAGCCCCATTTGATCATCTTAAAGCTGGGGTATCAGATGGGACCCAAAATTTGGGTAGGGCTGAAGAAAGCCAGTAGAATATATTAGTTCTTCAGCACTGGTAGAGCAAAGAAACAAAAGGCTTCTTTTTATTCTATCACATTTATTGGAAGGGAAAATTACCCAGTATTGAGGCAATATTGGCTTAAGCACACTCCTTCCCCAATCCATAACAACAAAAGCAGTACCATTTGACTCACAAATTCCAGACAACTTAAATAGCCTTTTCTCACTGCAGTCACTAGAACACATTTTCTTCTTCTGCAATTAGAAACTGCTGGGGAAAAAGAGCTAGAGCTTCACGTTAATCAAAGCTAGCTGCACCTGCTGTCAAAAGACCATCCAGATCAGCAGTTCCTAAACTTGTAAGCATTATGTTCCCTTTTAGAGAAAATCACTTTTAACCAAAAAAAAGGTATTAAAACTCAATTTGTAGTTTGCAATTAAAAATAAAAGCAAAAACTCAGTAAAAAGGTTATTTTAAATAATGACTAGAAATAGACATGCTTTCATCAGAAGTTAATAAAAATATAATTATGCTAAGAAATAGGAGAAAGAAAATAAAATTGAAATGATTTTTTCTTAGCATTAAAAATTGATAAAAATTTAAGTATGTAAAGGAATGGTAGAAACAAAACAAATTTGAAATTAAAAAAGTTGTTATTGTGGTGTATTTAATCCACTTGTATTTGTATGCAGTTCAGTGTGGTGCAGTGGCCAGAGTGACTGACTACAGATATTGAGAGCTGAGTTTGAATCCCTACTTGGTCTTCGAAACCTATGGGAGGGGTGACAATGGTAAAACCACTCCTTAAATATTGCACATATCTTGAAAACCCAATTTTGGTTGCTGTGTGTTGGATGTGACTTGATGTGCACAACAAACTAATGCTTGTATCATTATGTTGAAACTGCTGTGATGATTAATGAATCACTATTCAAGACATGAAACGGGTATTAGCTGAAACTCAATGTGGTCAAATGCGAAGGTGGGAGATATTATCAAATCCTCCCTGATATTAAAAATTCCCTAAAAATAATTTTAAAAGCATGGCAACAAACAAAGATCCAAAGTAGAATCTTCTCTCCTAATTGCATGTTGGCACAAAGCCTTTGCGATGAAGAGAATTCAAAGAGGTTTCCTCCACATGTCATCTGGAGATCTGCCTACCTCATGCCTAGGCCAAGCTTCACCTGTCTTCCACTCTCAGACATCCCCACTATGTACTTTTGACTAGCCACCACAGGACATGGGAGGCAGTTTCCCTTTAAACAGCTCCCTTTCTGTAACAAATTGTGCCAAAGCAGCAGCAAAACATGAACTGCTTTCTTCAAAGGCAGTCTATGGCTTCTTTAACACAAAGAAACAGGGCTTTGTGTTGCAGAAATGCAGGGTGAGGCAATCAAAGTCTTAAGGTATGTGTGTGTGTGTGAGAGAGAGAGAGAGAGAGAGAATGCAGCTGTCTTCATTACAGCATCATATGGCGGCTGAAGCAAACTCCACCCACTCTAGGTACTGATAGAAGTGTGGATACAGTATTTCCTGCAACTTAAATTAGCAGCAGCACTAGGTAGTACGCACCCAGCTGCAGAGCACAGTTCTCTTTGCTTCCTATATCCTCCCTTGTACCAACCCAAGTCAAGTCAGAGGAAGTGATCTCCACAGTAAAAAACAAACAAACAAAAAACCAAGAAACCAACGTCACTTTATCTTTTTATAAGCAAAAGCCTTGTTTCAGGTCTCACTGTTTATTTGTTTTTACAAGAAAATATATTAGTTGTTTTTGTCTAAACAACAAAGCTCCCCTAGTGCTGCGCCGACCATGGCTTGTAGCCTGAAGAATTTCATCCATTCCTTAGATCCAAAATCTCTTCCTAGGATTCTCCACATCCAGTCCGGCTATTATGATGAAGGTGAGTTTTAATCTTAAACCATCTAAAAGAGCATAGTTTTGACAATGTCTTTCAGCTTTGTCTGTGAAAAAGGCGTAACAAGTAGGAGCTGAACGTTGCAGGAATGGCATCCTTTAATATTAGCAGAACATAATGGGGGGGATGTATAAAAACAATGTGTCTGATATTCCGGTGGTTCTCACATGGCTGAACCCCCACAAAGAGTCAGAGGGCATGGCTGATAAGACCCTTAGGTACTGCGCAAGTGTTATGTCTCCATTGAGCCATGCGGGATGGGTTGGGAAAATTTTAAGGCCTCATAACAGTGTGCTGAGCATGTATGAGGAAAAGGGAGGCAGTATTTGTAGTGGAATCGCAGACTTCTACACTTTCTAGGTGCCACTTAAACTACACCAGAGGGGATGAGTATTGTAAGACCTCTAACTATGTGTGTGTGAGTGTGTGTGTTGTACTGCATCCCAGAAGACTGTACTAAAATTCATAGCAGTCTGATACCATTATTAGAAAAGTGGTTCTATTATATAACTAAACGATACTGTGCAAACCTTCCAATTCCATAATTTGGTATCTTGTATCTTTTTCTTGTGACCGATGGTTACAAGAAAAATATGAATCTGGTTCCTTTTGGAGTTTTTGAGGAGGGCAAGAAGGGTAAATGCTTTTTGTATTTATGCTTTTTTCTTTCCCAATTTGTTTGTTTCATTTTCAAGTTTTGTCTTTTATCATAGTCTGTATCAATTTACAGAAACTTTCTATGAACATAGATAATGACAAAATTACCAGCACTTAAGCTATGAAGACAACACTATATAAATGTGGTAAATGAGAGTGAGTGTAATGCAGGACATTTTTCTTACATATAACCAGCAAAACATTAGCTAACAACATATTTTAAGGAAATCTATCCAATTCTAGCTGAAGCAGAAGGAACCAAGGGAAAAGAAAATATTGAATATAAAGACGTGTCACCAGAGATCAAGGCCAACGTAATCCATGCTGTATACTAATTCCCCATTACTTTTTATGCATATGAGACCTAGACAGTCAAGATAGCTGACAGGAAAAAAAAATCATTTGCAATATGGTATTGGAAGGAGTTTTATGATCATGCAGACTTCCAGAAGGATAAATGAATAGGTGTTAAATGAAATGAAGCCTGAATTCTTACTAGAAAGTAAGGCTGGCATACTTTTGACATATTAAGAGAAGACAAGACTCGGTGGAAAAGACAATGCTAGGAAGGCAGTAGGAGAAGAGAAAGACTTAATCAACTGTCTGAATAAACTAAGCCATAGCCTTTCGTTTGCAAGATTCGAACAGGGCTTTTAATGATAGGATCTTTTAGAAGCTGTTCATTCACACGGTTGCCTTTTGTTGGAAATTACTTGATGTCAAATAATATCTGAAGCAATGCATGTATGAAATAGGCTTTCTTATGAGCACCACCACTAAATGGGAAATCCAGTTCTTAGAGCTGGGTCTTTGCATTTAATACATGGAATGGAGTGTGTCTTCCTAAAAAGAATGGTTGATGTCATCAGCTTTTGTAGCACTGATTACTGGTTTGCAAGGCATGTCCCATAATAGTTTGGATCAATCTTCCCTCACCTCATGGTTACAGAAAAGGGAAGTTTGTGTGTGTGTGTGAAATTGCTAGTAAGTCATACATGGGGGGGGGGGAGCCCTGCCCATCCAGCTGAAAACTACAGAGAACGTTTCTTGTAACACAGAGGTAGGCAACTGTGGCCCCAACAGATGTTTCTGGAATACCATTCCAGTAACCCTTCACCACTGGCTATGTTGCTAGGAATGGCTGGAAAAAAAAATATCTATTTTAACTATCTGTCTAGTTGCCTTAGCTAGTAAGGCTTGCTAGCAAACCCACTGGCCAAAGAGGAGGGGGAAGCTTATAAAAGGAAAGCATGTTATTTGCCCATTGATTTTACAAAGATTAGCGTACAGGATTGAATTTACCTTCTTTATGTTGCAAAAATTATGCTGTTCAAAACTACCAATATAATTATTTTATGTGCTTCTAAATTTAATTTCCTGCTGCCTTAATTTAACCAGTGGCAGAGAAGTTAAAAATGTCATCTTTCTCTTGAAAAATGTAGAGTTTCCCAGAACCATTTATTGAAATTCATTTAATAAGTGCTTGAAAAATGCACAAGCAGGTTTAGAAAAGGGACAGGGTTTGCTACATCCTACAGATGCCATAGGCAAAAGCAACAATCTGATGACTTCTTCAAACTTTCACATGGACATATGTCAATTTATAATTTAAGTCAAAGTAATCTAGCATATGAATTGATAATACAATGTCCACATCAGTTACAGTATTTACTTGTATTCTGAGTAACAACAGTAACAAGCCTGGCACCTGTTTTAAAATAGACACATCAACCTCTCTGACATGCTTTTGACAGCTTTGTATTAATATCCTCTTTGTATCAGCTTACTAAACCACTGTTACCTGACTGGCTGATTCATTGATTGATTCATTGATTAATTGCAGCTCAAGATAAGGTTCTTCCTCACCATCTTACTTTCACAACAACCCAGTAAGGTACATCAACATGAAAGATTATGAGTTGTCCAAGGTCACTTAGTGAGGATTTGAATCCACATATCTTTACTCATAGTCTGACACAATAAATCAGGTGTAGGTAACATGCAGCCCTCAGGCTGCATGCAGGATCTCTGGGCCATATGTGCAGCCTGCATACATTTAATTTTTAAAAAACTGAGTTCAGGTCCTTGCAGCTACTTTCACGGGGGTGGGCTAGTACATGTCTATTTCAGTTTTCGTTTATGGTCTGCTGGAGCCACTACAGCTCTACTGCAACAATAGAGGCCCCTCTTCTGTTAAATCCAAGTGCCTAATATATCCTCTACATTCAGTATGTGTATGTCTGCATGTGGAAGGAGAATAAGAATTCCCATTGCCTGATTGGTTGGGAATAGAAGAGGGAAGGGAAGGGAAGACTGAATGAGCAATAAGGATGACAGAAGAATAAAACAGTGGCAGATAAAATTGCCATATTGCAATTAGCTGGGTTTTACTTGAATTCTAGCCATGTCAGCTGCTGCCTATTTAGCTAGCTTGGATTCCCAGTTTTCATTAGAGAGAGACAGAGATGTATTTGCACTAGACAGTAGTGGCTCCAGCAGAGGAGTTTCTCTAAGGAAAACTGGAATATCTAGTCTGGTGAAGTGCTAAAGGTACCAAGGTATGTTTGAGAAGAAAGGAGATGAGGGTTAAATCCTATAGTGTGTGCAGGCATTCAGGGTAATTGTAGTTCAGGGGAGTAGACTGGAGTCTCTGTTAGGTAATTCTAACAAAAGCTACAAATATGAAGATTTCTTAGGATAGAGCCATGACAATTATAATAGTATGATTGCTCTGTGTTTGAGGTACCTCTGATATCCCTAGTACTTGTAGAAGCCAAGATAGGAGGCAAAACGTTCACTTACTATTCCACCAACTTTTTTTGCAAAAAAACACCAACCCTGATCTATTATTGTCTTTCAATGCACTTATCCACTGAGTGAAGTTACAGTTCTAATTTATATATTCTTGGAACTCAGATATAAAATGGCAAAATGATCCATTGATTTCTATGCGTCCCGTATACGTACCACTGTGTTCAGTCATGCTAACTGGCACTCCTGTCCAAAGGTTAAAGTGACAGCACTCATCTGTAAATGTTTCCTATATCCTATCACCCAGCAATTCAACTGCAACATTTCTGAGTAAATATGTATATGATTGCCTTATTAATTTACTTTTTCCAGAGAAGTAATTTCACAACAAAGGTGGGAAGCATTCTGCTCAGTGGCAGTTGTTCATCAGGAGACAACTGGAAAATCTTGAGGGTAGAAAATAGACTCCCAGGTTTGAGCATGTACTTAAATCCAGCATTGTCACTAAGGTACCATCAATGTTTGTAGCACCTTACTTCAAACCAACACATATAGTTCTGCAACTTTTATTCATGCTCTGATAACCTCCTGTTTGGATTATTACAATGTGTTAGACACATGGTAAGCTTTGAAAACAGCTAGGAAACTGCAGTTGGTGTGAAATAATGCAACTATGCTACTCACTGATACTGGCTGACATGATCATATTATGCCACTATTTTGTCATGTGCATTGGCTTGCCAGTCCGCGTGTCTGAGCTGAGTTCAAAATACTGGCTTTAATTTAAAACACCTTGGGGCCTGGTTGTCAGAAAGTTCATCTCTTTCCATATCTACTTACTCAAACCCTAAGATTATCATCTGAATGTTTCCCCCATGTGTTGTTGTTGATGTTGTTGTTATGTGCCATCAAGTCACTTCCAACTTATGGTGACACAATGAATTAACAATTTCCAGAAGATTCTATTTTTAACAACCCAGACCAGATCTTGACTCTTTTTATCAAATAATCTCATGCTAGATGATCCTCTTCTCCTTCTGCCTTCTACTTTTCCTAGCAATAATGTATTTTCCAGTGAGTCTTTTTGCAATTTAGCTGAAGTACAATAGCATCAGTTTAGCTATTTTATCGTCTTGTGAGAGTTCAGACTTTGCCCATTTATTTGTCTTTCTGGCGGTCATGGTATCTTTAAAGCTTTTCTCTAGCACCACATTTAGAATGAGCCTTCCAGGATGCTGCACAAAATGCGGCAAGATTTGGGACTTCAGGAGAGGTGGTGTTTAAATGAGTGACACTCTTCCTATGGAATGCCCTCTTTCCTTTGTGATGTTCAAGTGCCTACTTTATGGTATTTGTGATGCTAACTGAACATCTTTTCATTCTACTAGGCATTTTAAGAACTGGCTTTTAGTGATTTTAGACCATAACTCTATTTTATTTTGCTAGTAGTTCTTCTTTAATTTTAGCATTATCTGCAGCAATGTTTTATCAGGGTTTTATTGCAGTCTGTCTTTGGTAATTGTTTGTTTGATTGTATTTTGCATCTCCTGGATAACTTTGGTTGCAGAACGATGGAAAAGTGCAAAATTGCAATCCATACAACAAATGTCTACAGGAAGGGGTGATTTTAAGGGGGCCAAGGGCCAATTTCCAATTTGGCCCACAGCCGTGCTGCTGCATCTCCCAAAAGCTTCCGTACAGTTATTTTATATTTACTTCTTTTAACTTAATAAAATTCATTACAGCCTTCGTTCTTTTAGCTTCTTTAAGCTATCTCAGAATTTGAATCTAAAAAACCAGAGGGGCAGTCACAAAACACAGACTGATGGGAAAAAGAAAATGATTCGAAAAGAAAACCATTCATTTTAGTAGTGGTCCTTTCTAGCAAATTACTGGACTCTAGAATATTAGAATCAATAGGTGCAACAGCAAAATGTGTATTTATTAAAATAGACAGCAAGCTTTATAATCTATCTGATGTGAAGATTACAATTTTTCTATTCCCACTGAGTCCAAGGGGAATAATTAAATACAAATCCTTTCATTATCTGTGTTGTGGGGAAAGTGTAGAAGTTGCTGGTGCCTGGTTATTAAAAACATTTTGCTTTAAAAAAATGAAAGCTCGTTCCAAAATTAATTAAAGAAAGACCCAGTTATGTCATCTAATGTTTTCTAAAGGGCTGGAGTCATAAAATGGGTTTTGGCATTAATTGAATTAATTTATTAGTTGTCCGTGGGCCAAATAATAACTTCCCACTTGCTGCCAAATGGAAGTAAAATGTAAATGCTTGTTTTACCTATCTCAATAAGGAAAATGTAAAATATAAGTTATCAATTGAGCATCAACTTTTCATGATTTTAATAATTGGTATAGGACAGCAATTCTCCTGCAAACTCTACATACAAGATCATCATTCCATCCCATATTTCTTTGCTCTCCCCTCCTCCACGCTTTCACCATCAGAAATGCTCGTTCGCTCTCTCTCCAATATCCCCCCATGCAACTTGCTCCCTTGAGTCCATTTCCACCCATTTCTTCACTGCCACCTTCTCAGTTTTTGTTTGTCTTTTTCTTTCTCTTTCAGATGTCAAGTGCATAAGCCTGACTTCTAAAACTGCCATTGCCCCAAAAAAACAAACCTTGACTGCATCTCATTATTTGAGTGTATTGAGGGTGCTTTTGGGACCTTTGGTTGTGTGAGAGTAAAGCATTAGGGCCTACTCACACCTGTCAAAAGAACCCCAGTTAGACTGATTCTTTCCAGACTTCTGTTGTTCTGATACATTTATTTTTGTGGTCATGTGGTATCTATAGTGGTGGGAGTGTTCCCATTGTTTTAAATTGTATTGATGCATATCTTTTTATTTGAACCATTATAGCAGGTTACGCTGCTTGTAATTCTGAATCGATTCATTTTCTCTACTGTTTCTTGGGGCAATCAGCCCCCCTTGTCCTTTTTTGTAAATTAAAAAAAGTGATACATCAACAGTGCAATAAGAGATTTGAGCCTTCTCTCCTCCCCTTTTCCCATCTCTCCTTTACTCACTTTACCCGACCCCTTTGCAAGAGTTAAAAAGAGAGAGAGGAGAAAGAGGAAATGCCTCTGCTCTTTTAAAGGGACAGGGAAGGCTGTCTCCTTGGAGCTGTTTCCTGCTGCTGCAGCAGCTGTTATTTGGCTATCTAAGGGATCGCTTGTCTTGTTATGAGCCAATTTGTCAATACATCTTTTAAAAAAAAATTAAACAGGGAGGGAATAAGCACAGTGGCCATGAAGTGGCCACAGGACCCAGAAATCCAACACTTTTGCAAAGGAAATAAATCAACGGCAACATTCACACAGGCTGAAACAGCAAGGAACGAAGCAATTCATCATCGGTACAAAATTAAAAACCTCTCTCGGCGAGGGGGAAATAAACCAGAAATAAACTACTGGCCAGAAAGGTGAGTCAATCATGCCTTGTATTGTGTGCTTGGGAATTTATGAAAAAAAAATCTAAAAATTGCCATATCAGCATAACTGGGGTTCATTTGGCAGGTGTGATCAGGCTCTTAACTGGATAGTGAACAGCCACTCTCAGTATAATATTCTGGTTGCTTTAGTGCAAGACTTGGCTGTAACAATTATATTACTTTCCACATCATGTCTGATAGAGAGGGACAATAGAAGCTATGGTGCTGAGCTAAAAGAAGCAAATTGTATTGTTATTAATAAAATATTTGTAACAAAACTAGATGTGAACAGTCACTCTCAGTCTAACATTGCATTTTCACTAGGTTGTCTTTAGCTCTTAGTATCTAATAAACATACAGTCTATGCAAAAGAGGTGTGCAACCTTTAGAAATGCTTATGCATCTTCCTGCTATCAGTGAAGTTTCAGAAAGATCCCAGACAAGCCATTATCTATCAACTCCTCTTGAAGAAATGTGCTCCATAAATATGCATTACCCTCCCAATAACAACAACAATAATAACAATAATATTTGTGTGCCGCCAAGTCAATTCTGACTCATGGTGACCCTTTTCAGGGTTTTCTAGGTAGACAATACTCAGAAGTGGTTTACCATCCCCTTCTTCTGGGGTGCTCTGGAACTCTGCAGCTTGCCCAAGGCCACAGCAGCTGGCTGTACTCACTGGAATTGAACTCCCAACCTCTGGTTCCACAGCCAGAAACCTAACTCACTGAGCTATCTAGCCAGCATTATTCTCTGCATAGGCTGATGTTTTAGATATTTTATTTATTTATTTATTTGATTTATATACCGCCCATTTGGCAGCCAAGGCCACTCTGGGAGGTTTACAACAAATAACAAAAGACAACAGAGTAACAAAATAGCAAATAGTGACATTAATACATAGGGGTGAAAATCAAAAATCATAAAGTGAAGTGAGGATAAAATTATAATACAATAAATACAATGAAAAGCATAGAAGAAAACATAGAGTGTGCCTATTACCCACAGTTTACAAATCTGTTCACCATTTGTTGGATGCACTTTCAAGGTCTAAATTAGTGCCCTGAGATTTCATCAGACTCATCAATAGAGTGCCAGTCTTAATAAAGGGGAATTAAGGAGAAAAGGATTAATCCACCTGTATGCATATTTCAGAAGCTGCTGAAATTAGTTCATGTTGACTCTGGGAAGGAAAACAAAAAAAAAAGTGGAAAAATAGTTCTGAGATGTCAAGTTGTTTCTTTCCTGTAAGACGCTGCTTCTTACATCAAAGCTTTGTCATTGCAAGCAAAGCTCAAACCTACCAGATAAATGGGCAACAGCAGAAAGTGTCATAAACCCAACAGGGAAGAAATAAGTCAGAAACAGCAGAAGTCATTTTTAAAGGATTCACCTAGGATATAAATGGCTTAAAGTCTTGGCATTTAAAATTGTGCTTTTGCATGTGAAAAGATAGATCTATGTCTGTTGCTTTTCTAAGCAACATGCTGACTGGGTGTATATTTCCAAACCCTGGGTTTCCTGAACTCAAGTTGTTAGCTAATGGACATGCTCTGGGCATACATTTACATTTCTGCATATGTCACACTCAGTTTCTGTATGTTCATATGTAAGGGTCTGAAAGCCCAGTTTAGGTGGTCTGGTATATTACAAAGTCCCCACACACCTATGGGAGAGTTGCCCTGATCTGGATGCTGATATTTAACTCCCTTATTAAAGGACAAGCTCAACTAAATACAGTGGGTTTTATTTCATGCATCACATGGAATAATGTATAGAATTGTCTTGTATGTCAGTAGACACCAGAGCTAAACTGAGTTGTATCAATTTGATATCTCATTGTCAATTAGATGTCATTTAATTATGCCAGTTTGATGTCACAGGTTGATTAGATGTCTCCTGGAATTGCCTTACTGTTAGGAGATATATTTTGGTGGACAAAGGAGAGGCCTATGAAGATTGTCACAAGACTTAGAAGAATGGTAAAAGATCATGTGGAAGAAGGCAGAAATATTGTATTTTTTTTAAAATTAGAAATATGTAAAATATTTTTACCCCACCTTTCTCCTTAGGACCCAAGGTCCTTTTAATGATGATGGCATTATGAAGTGAATATTCAGAGCGTGGAAGGTTAGGTTTGAAAATTAGTTTGTTAATGTTAAACATTAGAAACTTGATTAAATGTAGATTAATTTGTTGCAGCTGCCACTGTGTAGTGAAATTCACATTCATTAGTTCATTAGTCAATTCATTAGTTGTAGAATAAACAGGTGATTTTTCCCTGTTTATCCTTGGTGGCAGATTTGTTATAGGCTCTTTAGAAGTATTATTTCTGTTGTTTTAAAGCCGCCTTTCCTGAAATGGCACTTATTGCCAGATGTACTACAAATCCCATAATTATCAGCCTGGGATGATGGCATCCAATATATTATTCAGTTCCTATTTTGAAGGGTTGCAGATGACTGAACAGAGGGATTTCAAGCAAACCATGCAATACAAGAGGGCAAGAGCAAAGTTCATGTATCAGCCTGGTTCTCACTGAGGTGAGATTTCAGCTTCATGTAAAAATGTAACATAGAGGAAGAAGAACAATACCCTTTTACCAAGCTTGTTCTGTCCTGCAATGGAAGACAGATACATAATTTGCAATCCACTGTAAATTGTTACTCCATGAGCTGGGGCGTTCATTGTATAAGGTTTGGCCTAGGGTAATGCCAACCCCTGAAAACAATAGATACTGACTCTGCAAGTAGTGCCCCCTCCTTTATCATTCATCAATCCAGAGCCATCTTTGGACTGTCAATGGGAGATGTCACAACAGGGACCAGTTAGGAAGCCAACAGTTCAACGAGTGTTGATAGAACAAAAGGCCACTGCACCTGGCCCTCCCTCATCATCTAGTGATTTTGGTCACTGGTTTTAACTCCTTTGAAACCTTCAGGCTTGCTTCTTCTCTTCTTTTGAAGGGACAAGGTTTTGTCCATACTCTCTTCTCTAGCATTTGAGGCACTTCCAGGCATTTTGCCCCAAAGCTATCTCTCAGGATTATATTTCTCGCCTCTGATCCTCCCCTCCCCCTTCCCTTTCCTCGTTTCAATGTAATAAAGCATCATCACTTTTATTTTCTTCAAACATTTTCTCCGTTTCTCCCTGGACTAATTTTTCTGTTGTACCATTCTCTGTCTTGGGAGAGGTCACTGTTGGTTTCTTTCTGGGTCCACAGGAGCTGGTTCTTCAAATTCTTGCAGAGATTTAGGTAGATACAAGATTTAACTCTCACCTTTGATTTCTGTTTGCAAGCTTTGCTGTGAAGTAGCAGGGAACTCTTAGAACATGTGTACACAATAATCAGAAGTAGCCCTCGCAAGAAATCTTTAGTTGCCACCTAGAGTTTCATTTGAACTTGTCTTGACCATGGAAGGTTGTTGTTGTATGCCATCAAGTCAGGTCCAACTTACAACAACCCTTGTGAAATAATGACCTCCCAAAGGTCCTGTCAGTAACAGCCCTGCTCAGATCTTGTAATATTCTGTCAGATTTGTTCTTTGGCATCCTTCCCTTCTTCTTCTAGCCATTCGCTGGTTTTCTTTCTGCTTCATAGTTAAATAAATCTGATCATGCTCACTAAAGTAAATAGGAACCTTGTTTTCACAATACGTTTTCAACTTGTCAGGCAGGGGAAGTCTGTTTATCCAAGGGTGGGGTCACATCTTAGGCCCTGCACCAACTAGCTGCCTGCCTTTACTCTATAATCATTTGTGAGATGTGTGGTCTCAGTTACACTGATTTGGAACCAGTGTATATTCCTGGTTCCAAATATCTTTGGAAGATATATTACATTTTCTCTACCCACTTACTATACTAGCTAGTAGGTAGAGTAGATGTAATTGGGTTGTTCCAGTAATAAAGAAGAAGCATAGCATAGAAATTGTTGTTTAGTCGTTAAGTCGTGTCTGACTCTTCGTGACCCCATGGACCAGAGCATGCCAGGCCCTCCTGTCTTCCACTGCCTCCCGGAGTTGGGTCAAATTCATGTTGGTAGCTTCGATGACACTGTCCAACCATCTCATCCTCTGACGTCCCCTTCTCCTCTTACCTTCACACTTTCCCAACATCAGTGTCTTTTCCATAGATGTTGGAAATAAACATAGAAATAAACATAATTTTTCTGTGAAAAAGTAACATTTTTGAATTTGTGAACTAACTGCAACCTAAATGAGTTATTCATACCTTTATTTATGCTGCAGAAACCACCTGATGCCAAAATTAATAGCTAGCTGTTATATTCAAAGGATCTGCAGGTGCACTGGGACAATTTTTTTCTTTGTAAGTCCTGTTGGTCTCTCAATTCCAAAAATGGGACTGGATGGGCATGCAAAGACTATTTTAAGAGGCTAGACATTTCCTCTGGAAGGAAATGTATGTGGAAATGAAGGCTGCAGTCATATAAATATGTACCTAGAACAAGATCCCATTGAACTCAGAGGGACTTACTTCTTGGTAGACATGAATGTTACTGTGTTGCACTTCCCCAAAGATTTTTAGACAGGAGCATATTTGTTTTGTTCATATCCTCCAAAACCATATGTATCAACAGGTCAGCATCCTTGAAATAATTCATGAGGGGGAAGGATTTTATTCTGTGGCAAACAGCTGGATTTTTATCTGCCACTCAAGCTTTTCAGTCATGAGTGCTGCCTGACTCTTTTTTCAATGCTGGTTTGGAATGATTGAACGCCCCTCACCCCTGACCCAACAGCGTTTCAAGTATAGCATCCTAAAATCTTGTACACACTTAAACCTCATAGCAGACAGTTTAATGGGACCTGTTTCTCAGTGAACATGTGCAGTTAAGAGTGCTTTGAAAAAAGGAATAATCCATAGCTTTAAAAAAAACTGTTTGTCTTGTAATGTGGCTTCCTGTAGCTAAACAGAGCATTAAACACTTTACTTCAACATCTATGCTAAGTTATTATTCATAAAATATTGACCTCAATCATTGTGCCGTAATACAGTGATTGGAAGCACAATTTGTCTTCTCTGAAATTATCTACCTAAAATTTCCAGTTACTGGAACTGTTAATGATTAGATAATCATATAAACGAAATCACAGTAGGATGCTTCCCACCCCCAGTTTTAAATTCATACACACATATACACACACTCGTACATACACAGACCCTATTTAACATTTTCAAAGCATCAGAGGGAAAAGCTATTGAACCAATTGTTTGGTTGCTTTGATGTGATCACAGCAGCAGCTAATATAGATTTGTAAAATCAGGGAAGAGCTTGTGAAAGGACGTAAATGTAGTTCTTTTTGAACAAAGTAGCAATCTGGAAGAGGTGATTTCAAAGGCATCTCCTCCTTTAATTCCAACCTTCAGGGGCATTGTTTGATCCTTGTAAATAGGCTGCATTATTCCAGTTTCCACTGCAATGAATGTATCACATCTTTCTTCACTTGAAAGACAGAATCAGTCCTTTTGCTTAATTGCTTTTATGTCTTTGATGGATTTATGCTTCCTTTGTATAGGAAGGACACAGGAAATTTGCATGATGGTAAAACAACGTGGTACATCTTCCTCCATATCTATGCTGTGCAATACATGGGAACTGATGGTGCACAACATAACCTATCACAGCAAGGAGCTTCTAAATCTAACATATATATGTGCATTATAAAGCAAAGATCCTAACCGTGGAACAGTGACACCAACTCTTCACGGTGGTGCCGACCCTGTGGAATTAGCTCCCGGTGGGGCTGTGCCTGGTCCCCTCCCTGCTAATGTTTAGAAGGCAGCTCAAAACACTGTTTTTTAGGGAGGTCTTCCACAATGACCCTGCTTATCACACCTCTTGCCCTGCTCTTGTAGAAATAATGCTCTTTTGGTACCATTGGTTTTAATTTTTTGACTGTTTTAACTCCTTTCACAGTGCATTAATATGTGTATTGTTATATGTTTGTTTGTTTTATTATGTTGTGAACCGCCCAGAATAGTGCATTGCATTAATGGGGCAGTAAATAAATCAAATAAATCAATAAATGGGAGTGTGTTACTGGGGATGAGTCACTTGATCTTGGGGAGCTGATTCCATTTCAGAGTGACCAGATTATAGTCTCTTCATATTACTTTGGTTCTTGCATGAAATTAACATCTTCCTTACCCAAGACTTGCTGTAACAAGCAATCTCAAGGAGATGGCCCAACCAAAAGCTTTGTCTCTGTATTCCTTCACTGACATTATATTCATCTGTTTATCTGTTTCTTATTAAATTTGTGTTCTTTCTGTATGCCAACATACTCAAACCAAGTACTCTCGGAGTACAGAGGGACCCACATATCTGTGAGGGATCAGTTCACCAATCTACCATGGGTTGCTGAAACGGCAGTTATGAGGAAGCCCTATATACAACATACAAAGAGGTGGGACACAGGCCACAAGGACGCACCCTTGTATGTTACATATAGGGCTGCAGGAAACCACAGATAAGTAAAACCACAAATACCCATCCCATGGTTATGGGGTCCTGCTGTTCACAGAAAACATTCTGTATCATTTTGATGCCATGTATAAATATTTGCCGTGTTGAATTTCTTTCTCTTATGACTGATGAAGTGGAATTGTCCATGAAAGCTCACACTGAAAAATATAAAAGTCTTTAAGGTGCCACTACATTTTTGGGTTTTTTTTATTTTTAATTTCTATTTTGCTTTTACCTCTAAAACATTCCCTATCAGTTTACTTTCTATTTTCTATGTGCCATATTTCATTGTTTCTGTCTTATGGCATCCCTAGTAGGGTTTCTGAGTTAAGTGAGAAATTTAAGGGGTGGTTTTACCAGTGCCACCCTCCAGTATGTTTCCATGGCCAAGCAAGGATTTGATCCCAGCTGCCAACCTAGCAGTTCGAAAGCATGCAAATGCAAGTAGATAAATAGGTACCACTTCGGTGGGAAGGTAACGGCGTTCCGTGTCTAGTCGCGCTGGCCACGTGACCACGGAAACTGTCTTCGGACAAACGCTGGCTCTATGGCTTGGAAACGGGGATAAGCACCGCCCCTAGAGTCGAACATGACTGGACTAAATGTCAAGGGGAACCTTTACCTTTACCTTACTAAAATTGAGTATTTTAATCTCTTATCTGTTAGTACTCATGAGCTTTTTAGAGTCCATATTTTTAACAGACTTTTCTTGCTGATATACTCCAGGAATTTACACAGTATAGGAGATAATGGATCTTGTTCTGTTCCTCCTCTCTCAACTGCTGTTAAAGTTTTTGTTTTTAATCTTGGGGAGTTTTGCTATGATGATATTCAAGAATTTCTGTATTAAATTCAGCACACTATTCATTTTAAAGACAGTTAAGGTGTTATTTGTAACACATTACTGCCATGCCTAATTTTTGCCTCCTCATCCCTGTGGAGAAGCAAAATTGTCCTTTCTTCCAACAGACCTGGTACAGTACAGTGTCAGTTACTACTGATGCAATTAAAAATAATGTTATATACATAATGAGCAGATTTGTGTTTAATCTCTTATAAAATTCAATCTGAATATTGAGCTAAAATTTTCTATCTAGATTTTAACCCATACAGTGCCTTCTGATAATTAACTTCAATACAGCAGATAGTCTGTGCACAAGAATATAGTAATACTATAGATATGAATAACACACAAATATTTATAAATTATTTATAATGGCCAAAATCATGTTGGTTAGCCCCGCAACCATGACTCAAATGGTGTAATTTGCCTCAAAAAATCATTAGAGCCATTATCTCTTGTGTATTGAATTGTCTGACTCAGCACACAGCAGATAATGTCTACAGTGATATCTTAACTTGAGGAAACTCATCTCCATTTGCAATGTGTCAGAATAAAAACCCAATAGGATTTTGACTAGAGATGGGCACAAACCATCACTTTGGCAGCTCATGCCAGTTTATTTATCAACCAAATAGGTGTTTGGCAGTTCCCAGCCCTGCCTCCTCTGGCGGGCACCCACTCAGAGGCAGTGCCTGGAGGAGGTGGGGCTGGGAAGCCAGTGTGCTGCCTCTGAGTGGGCACCTACCAGAGGAGGCAGGGCTGGGAAGTACCAAACACCTGTTCAGCCAATAAATGAACCATCAAATTGGCAGTTTGTGCCCTTCTTTAATTTTATCCAACAGAATATAAATATTCTTCTAAGTTTATAGACTATTACTACACTTTTATTCTCACCCATTGTGAAATAAACAGTTCCACATATTTTCATTGGAAGGCAAAATACTATGGAACAGGACGATGGCACCTATGATGAATGCAAGAGTGCTGATCAGGCCCTTTAAAATACTGTGAGTGTCGTTCGATCATTCACTATGATATGGTATTAGCTGTGCACGTAATGTGATAGAAATAAACAACAGGATGTAACTTCTCAGACTGAAGACACAAAGATTGCACTTTGATTCTGAAGGGTGCTTGTAAGCCACATCTCAAGAAGTAATAAAACCAATGCTGCTAGTAATGACCACCATAACCACCTTGTTCCATCCAAGAGAAGTAGCTCTTATCTTTGCACTTGTCTTTCTAGCTACTGCTTAGAATCACAGTGAGGAGGCTGTTTCTTGATTGTTACCAGCACTTTAGTGTCTGCCCTATCAAGTGTTGTGAGAGGACAAGGAGATGGTTCCAAAAAATGTGTATAGTAACCTGGGAACATATGTGTTTTAGATAGGTTCTGACATAGACTCACCCACATAGACTACAGAAGCAAGGCAGAGCTGGTGCCACCATGGGCCAAAATAAGACAACTCTCTCTCAGGAAACTCAAACTCAGTAGACAATCCCTTTTCTTGTCCTTCCTGGAGGGGAGAACCCAGTGGGTGGTGCTGTGAGACTCCTGTTTGACACCTTGGCCTGTGGCCTGTGGTGTTCCTCAGGCATCTGTTTTGTCTCCTATGCTATTTGATATCTACATGAAACCACTGGGAGAAGTTGTCCAGAGTTCTGGGGTTCAGTGTCACCTGTATGCTGATGATGCCCACTTCTATCTCTCCTTTCCATCTAAATCCAAGGAAGCTGTCTCAGTTCTAAATCAGTGTCTGGTGTCAATAATGGACTGGATGAGGGTGAATAATCTGAAACTTAATCCAGAAAATATAGAGGTGCTCCTGGTTAGTTGAAAACCATATCAAGGAATAGGGTTGCAGCCTGTGTTGGATGAGGTTACACTCCCTCTGAAAACACAGGCACACAGCTTGGGGGTGCTCCTGGATTCATCTCTGAGCCCGGATGCCCAGGTTTCAGCAGTGGCCAGGAGTATCTTTGCACAGTTAAAACTATTGCACCAGCTGCGCCCATTCCTTGAGAGGTCTGATCCAGTCACGGTGACACATCCCCTAGTTCCATCTCATTTGGATCACTGTAACACACTCTACATGGGGCTGTCTGGAAACTCCAGCAGGTCCAAAATTCTGCAGCCAGATTGTTAACTGGGGCTGGTTGCAGGGAACATGTAACACCCCTGTTACAACAGCTCCACTGGCTGCCAATCCGTTTGTGGGCACAATTCAAAGTGCTGTTTTTTAACCTATAAAGCCCTAAACGGCTTGGATCCAAGCGATCTAAAAGACTGTATCTCCCTCTATGAGCCTGCCCGGGCAATAATATCATCAGGGGAGGTCTTTCTTTCAGTCCCACCACCCTCACAGGTGTGTTTGGTGGGGACACGGGAGAGGACCTTCTCTGTCGCTGCTCCCAGACTCTGGAACTCCCTCCCACAGGAAGCTAGGCTGGCCCCATCTTTACTGTCCTTCTGCAGGCTGGCAAGGACCTTTGTCTTCAGACAGGCTTTTCCTTAATGACTGGTGGTCTGAGAGGGGTTTTAAATGGACTGTTGTGCTCTGTTGTTTTAAATGTGTTTTAATATTGATCTTAGCTACCATTTTAATATAGTACTTGTTTAATTCTTTTTTAATATTTGTAGAATTACTGTTTTAGCTTTTAAATACTGTTTTAGTAATGTACTCTGCCTTGGGTCCTTTTGCGGAGAAAGGCGGCATAGAAATATTTTAAATAAATAAATAAATACAGCTTTTTGAATTCTAGAAGTTGCATCATTACCGGTTACAATTTACTTCCAAGTTCTGGCAATTTCATAACATTACTGCTGTGGCTTATGTTGATATTTAGTTCTTAAGGAAATTAGTACGTGACTGGAACATATGTGCTAAATATTTTTGGACAATAGTCCATTAAAGGAATGAAAGGAGCCACTTTTATGGACAAGTAATTTTAAACTGTGGTTACAAATCTGTAAAACATCTTTGTTTTTGTTGTTTTTTCTCCCCCCTCAGATTCTGAAAAGCTTGGCCACGAACACTGTTTGTCGACTGGGGATGTGATAAAAGTTGTTGGATTAAAAGTTAAAAAAATCCTTGCCAATAACTGTGAGAGTGAAGATGATAATGTGTGCCCTGCTATGGTTGAGCTGCCTCTAAATTTTCCAGGTATTCATATTTTCTCACAAAGAAGCCAGATGAGTGCTGCCCACTTTTGAAGTACTGATTTGCTGGAAGAGTGGGACTGGGCCAGGCCAAAGGCCCCTCTAGTCCCGCATTCTGTTCCTGCTGTGGCCAATCAGATACCGATGAGAAGGTGACAAGCAGGGACAGTAAATGGACCTCAGAGGCAGACTGCCATTCTGACTAGCAGCCAAGAATGGACTTATGCTCCATGAATCCATCTAGTCTCCTTTTAAAACTGTCTAGGCTGGAGCTTGCCTCTACAGCTTGTGGTAATGAATGCCTGAGATTAATTACATGTTTTAAGAATGACCACCTTTAATCTCATTAGATTACCCCCAGTTCCTTGTATCTGAGGGATAAAAATTTACTCAAGTTCTCTGCATCATGTAGATTTTTTTTCCCCCTGCTGTTATTCGCCATTTTCTTAACTACTATCCTCCACACCAAATTTGATAAGATTTCCTCATAGGGGACTTGATCAGCCCATGATAATTTTCATTGTCCTGTGTTTCATTTTTTCCAGCTCTATAGTATCTTTCCAGAGGTTCAGTAGCTACACAGGTGCACAATAGACCAAACGTGATTAGAGCATGTTTCTGAAATGCATTCTTTGATAACGATCCTAACATTAAGTTGATATTTTTCACATTGAGCTGCTCACCTAAATTCCAAGATTCCTTCCCTGCTCTGCCACCAATCTTTATATCTGGATTTTTAAAAATCTTTTATTTTCCAGAAGACAGTGGGGAAGAATTGACTCCCTTAACCTCCTCACCTTGTTGCTAAACTCTCACGAGGAAGTTTTTTCTCTCTTTTATGTGCTGCTTTGTCAAATTGTCTGTCTGTTTTATTGTTTAACTTAATTTTATTTGTTTATTTATTTATTTGCAAAAGTGGAAGTGACTTTTAAAATGGAGGTAAGGTGGTTTTCCATACATGACGTACAAGATGCTGTACACTAAAATAATGTTGTATCATTAAATACAAAACAAGCAACAAGGAAAAGATAATAAACCAACCTAACTTCATTACACTGTTCTCACAAATGGTGGAAGAAAAGTAACCTTTTTATAATAACAGTGATACATGAGTCGGACAGCATGTTACAAAAAAAAAAAAAACTATTACTGCCAAAAACAGCAGCTCCATGTGTACTTTTCCTTCCCTACAAAGTGTGAGGCAGTATCCCTCTGCACACAAGGAGTCACCATGAAGTGGAGTTGAGAGATGGTGACATCACATTGTTTGAAGGTGGTGGAGGAAGAGACACTGGTGCTCTCAGTGGTGGCAATATCTTCTCCAACATGTACATTCAGCTGTAGATTTAACTTGAGAAGGGGTATTATGACACTGCTGAATCATATAGTACAACCAAGTCACGTCACTATATTACATCCCATTGCTGCCCATTTCTCTGAATGTCTCATTAAATCTTCCTCCAGGAAAGAAAAGTTACCCAAATGTACATATGTACTTAATTCTTCTTTTCTGTGTAGTTCTAACAAAACAATTCCAAAGGGTATGATTAACATGGAAACAAAAATGCCCTATAGGTACTGCAATTTCAAAAGCTCCTATATCTTTTAATATTTCAAAGTTGCAATTAGGTCTCAATAACTAGATGCCTCCAGTGTCTAAATGCAGAATTCATATGTCTAGTGGCATGGTTATCCATCTTACGATCTTTCTGCTCTTTTGTTTTTATATTTCTGTGTTGGATCTGCTTATCCAAATTATGATTTTGTCTGTTCACAGATGATTAATGGGAATGCTCAAGCTAGCTACTAATCTGGTAGCAGCATCGCATGCTGTTGGGTGATAGAAAGCGGTATTCAAGAAGTTTAAGAATAGCCTATTATTCCAGCTTTTCTATATATATTTTGGTTAGCCCTCTTCTGGGTCACTCATTGTTGCACTCAGAGTACCAGTTGTTGCACATCTAACACCCACCTCCCATCACTGCCTCTCATTAGAGTGCTTCCTGTTCCCCCTTGGTGCCATACTGGTCCATGCACCACCAAACAAGATGGAGGAGATGAATGGAGAAAGAAGGAACTCTGATCCATAGGGCATCCTTTCGGGGGAAATAAATATTTCCAGCTACTCAAGACTTAAAGGCATTAAAGATACAACAACTTAAAGATTTAACAACTTATCACTAATAGAGATGGGCATGAACTGCTGATTTGGTGGTTTGGCCTGCTTTGTTCACCACTGCAACATGTGTTTGGTGGTTCAGTGCCCTACTCCCTCCAGCGGGCACTCACTCAGAGGCAGCTCCTAGAGGAAGCAGGGCAGGGAAGCCAGGATGCTGTCTCTGAGTGGGTGCCTGTCAAAGGGAGCAGACTGCCGAACCCCTGAACACTTGTTGCAGTGGTAAACAAACCAGGAAAAAATTGCCAAATTGGCAGTTTGTGCCCATCTCTAATCACCAAGTGTGATAATAAAGCCCTATATACACAGTTTTATTTAAAGAACAAAACCAATGACCCCAAATGTAAAGATTTACACTTTTTGCAAAAATGTGGTTACATCACCACAACGTCTAGGTAGTTATCATATTTTAAATTAAAAGCAGAGGACATTAAAATGAATATAGAAGCTTAGGTGAGTACGTCATCAAATCTGGCCAGAATAAGGCTAATGGCCACAATTTTATTCAGCCATGCTGTTAGTGAAATCTGCAGAAATCTAGATGATCAGGATTTTGCTTTTCTGAGGTAAGTTCTAGCCTCTTGAACACTTCCTAACCCTAATCAAGTATTAATATATCTGGCCATAATAAAAATGCATGGAGGAAGAGGGGGCAAATTCTCCTATTCTTATCAGTTCTTATCACCCTCTTTATATGGAAGGTAGAACAGAGAGAAAACACACACACACACACGTCTGTGAAATAAAGTAAATGGATTTGTGAAAACAGTTTACATAGAGGTGACTGTTCTTTTCAAAATTGTACATTTATTTTACATGTTTTATACAGAATTTCTGAATGCTTATAATTGTTGTGTGATATCTACTGGAGATATTTTAGTAATAAATTTCAATTTTATTTGAAAATGAATTTACCTGATTTTTTTTTAATTATTGTGAGCTCTAGGCCAATAGTGGTAATCTTGTAGCAGAGCTCCATGTGGACAAAGGATGTGATGTCAGCATCAGCAGCAAATCACCACAGATTAAGGGCAAATTGCTGCTGATTAAAAGTGATTTGTGGGTGCTTCTGGCTATTTCAGCAATAAGTTTATTTTGCATACCAATAAAATAAAATTATATATAAATGCTAAATTACATATTGTATACTCTTGGGTGCTCACATATTTCAAGTTCTCTTTCTTGATTCAAAATCTTCCTTTGAAGGCCTTTTCAGAATTGTCGCTGATAAAAAACCATATGCTAACATTGAAGAAATTGTGAGAACTGTTTTGATTGGACCAACAGAATCGCAGCAGCCTTGCTTCTATTGCTCTCAAGATATAGATACAGAGACCCTGACCATCCAACAGGGTGAAAAGATTATATTCAGCTCTGTGGAAGACAGCAGTGGGATCTTGACTGTAAGTTGTGGAGTGATCAGGAATGACCAAATGCATGTGTTCGTTTTGCCACTTTCACAAGAAGGTGATTTTTACGAATGGGAAGATGACCAAACTTATACCATAGAAGAGATTGCTGAATGGAAAATCCCAAAGAGCAGATGTCGGAATGTGATATTTACAGATATATGCAATGCTGTGGACTCCACCCATTTGCTGCCTGTGGATCTTGATGATTGCCTTGTTCTATCACCCATATATGAAATACAAGCAGTGATGAAATGTAAGTCAGTGAATAACATAGTCAAATATATGTGGCTAATTAGCAAGGTCCTCAAAAGTAGAAATATAAGTAATGGTTTATTTCATTCTCACAAGAGAACAAAAAAAATTTAAAAGTTTTCTCCTACAGGATAAGATTGCTAGAGTTTTTGTACATTATTCAAAGGGGATGGGGAAAGAAGTTGAATCTTCCAACAAAATTAGTTTTGATATTTTAAAAACTCTTCATATTTTGACCAACATAGAAAGTTTTTTAAATGCTCAAGATAGTTTTTTTGTTTTGTTTTGTTTTTTTGTCAAAAGAAACAAAAAAAGTCTTTCTTAGTGCTACCACCAGCTTCTCTCCTATGCCCCTGGCTTTTCCAATGGTGTACAGGAGCAAAAAAATTCTCACAGCTTGGGAGAATTTTTTCAGTTTTGTTGAGGATGAAAAAGTATCTGCTTTATATTTATTTATTTATTTATGCATGCATGCAAGTAGACTTTATGTCTTTATTCAAAAGTCACACAAACAGGCTTTAATCATTGTCTGAACTGCAAAGTGATCTGTAGTCATGGCATGAAGAGTTGTCAGTTATAGGGCTGAGGGGGAAAATGTTTTAATAGGAGCATTTTTGCTTTTCAATCCTACACAAACTTGATTACATTTCTTATACATTTTATTGTTGTTGATGACCCATGTCAGCATTCCGAGATATACGTGTATATGTGTGTGTCCTGCTGATCTCTAGTCATGTGCCAGACTAAAATGAAAATAGGGAAAGAGTTCTAATTTAAAACATTGTATTAGTTCGGAATGCATAATTCACCGTTTGAGGAAACGCAGCTGCAATACTGGCGAGCAGCTATAGCTCAGTGGTAAACCACATTCTTTGCATGTAAATGTGAGAGCATATAAAGTTCTTTTTAGAAGAAGAATGGATGTAATGACATGCTGAAGCCATCTATAATTGAGCAATGATAGGATGATGCTCTGTGACTGCTCAGTTATGGATGCCTCCAGCATGCCATTAGGGCCATTCTTATCACAACTATCTTTCCAAGCTCTACTGAATAACCCCAGGTTAAATCCGCTATAGCTGAAGTTGAAAAAAAAAATCCAGTAGCAGCTAAGGAGAAAGACCATGATATTATGGAGAGTTGCTGCTACTCAGTTGGAACAATACTACAGTAGGTGGGACAATGACTTGTATTTACCTAGATAGGAAAACCAGACTAAAGGTAGGAAACACTGAGTTTCACTCATGCAAACTCTTCTTTATTTATCTGCCTGGGTAGCTCAGTGATTTAGGTATTTGGCTGTGGAGCCAGAGATAAGCAGTTTGATCCCCCCTCCCCAATGTACCTCCTATGGGAAAAGCAAGCCTGTGTAGCCACCGGCAAGCCCAGGATGCCCCCAGAAGAAGGGAATGGCAAAACTCTTATGTGCATTCCCTACCTAGAAAACCCTGGAAAGGGTCACCCAAAGTCAGAATTGACTTGACAGCACACAATTATTATCATTATTCCTTCTGTAGGTTGAAGAAAAGCTCAAATTGATAATTAGTCCTTAGACTGCAGACAGCAGATACTAAACACTGTACAACTGTTTTTGGCCTCTTTCACTTGAAATTGCAAGTGGCATTTATCTGGTTGAGTGCTCCTCCATGACAGGACATCCACCCACACAAGCTTCATACAGAAAGCAAGATATCATGGAGAAATCGGGTAGAATTTCAAGAAATGGTGATTCCATGGTTCATTTTGATTCCGTGTTAAATATTAGGTTTGAAATGGGAACAGTGAAGTGAGCATATTTGTTCTTGATTTTCCTTAACCTTTAACCAAATGGGACAAATACATTGTGAGCAGAGAAGAAAAGAAAGTCTATTTTTAAAAATCTATTCTATATAACATCTGAAATAGATATGGATAGGGTATAGAAATATAGATACACACAGACACTTGTACACACCCACCTAGGATTTCTAAGGATCTTCTAAGTAATGCTCTTATGCCTTCAGAAAGGATTCTCTCCTATTCTATTTAGAGTTTGCTCTTTTTTTGTTCTTTCTTTGTAACCTTTTCCCACCATCACTGCCCTTTTTTATTCTTCTGTGTTTAACTACAAGCTTGGGGAAGAGGATTGCTGAACCCATACTTCTTCCAAATGGAAAAAGGTAACTGTGGAGTTTTGGAGCTATGAAGAAAAAAAAGGGCCCTTGAAGCATGAAGAATGCTTCAAGATGTATATGGAAATATATATTTTATACTCATATCTAAGAGATGCTTTTGTGCAACAAAATAGGACAATATGATGCCTTGTGGTAACTTTAAAAAAAACAAACCCACAATGCTTATACCAAATAAAACATATTGGTCTTCAAGGTTTTTGTAATATTCTTTGTAGCTTTTTTCTACAACATACTGAAGAGCTACTTCCTGACAGTAGTCAGACACGTTATAAGCAGTGTCTTCCATTTGTAGCACTCCTATATAGTATAGTGTTGTGTCAGGGAAGCTTAAAATAACTTTAATACAGTCAGACTTGCTTCTGAAAAATAAATATGGACAGAATGGCATCTTAAGGTATTAACACAGAAGCTTCTGCTTTAAGGAATAGGACCCTTCTGAGTGTGATTAGAACTGTAGATTGGTTGTGTTCATATTATTAGAAAAGTTCCCTTGAGTACAGTAGGATATGCTCCGAGATACCTGAGCCCGCTATTCGAGGCTTAACCTTCTCCACACTTGACAGTTCTGCTCAGAGAAAAACAGTTCTGGGTAGTTGTGCTGTGACTAGTGCCAGGGAAAAGGAAATATTTGTCCATGTGTATTTGCAGTAGTAAATAAATATTTCTGAGTCTGTTTAATTTAAAATAATCTTTTTCCGAGACTTTGTGTTTATTTTTAATATTGAAGCAAGAATTTAATTTTTTGTTGTTGTTATTGTTAAAAGGGGGGGGTGGAGATTATGTTAAAGAGGAGAGGGAGGGGCATGAGGTTTGTCAAAAAAACAAAAGAAACGGGCTGAATGTAATGGCAAAAAGTTTGGGAACCTCTGAAGTAGATGTTAAAGGGAATATGCATTTCCTACAATTAATCCACGTTCATTCCCATATCCTTATTTCCTCAGTGGTATCTGTTTCAACAATGACACTTATTAATTTAAGGACCAATTGATTAATGATCAATGGCTGGTTAATTAACAGTCAGTGACTGATCGCAAGACAAATCTAGCTAACTGCAAGATAAATAGGTGACGAAAATCATATTAGACAATCTTGACTGCCTGAAAAAAACACCTCTGAAAATATATGATAAACTCATCATCTAGCTTGGCCCTGAGTCAACCATGAAAGAGACTCACAGCCAGAAAGGTTCTGGAGATAACGATGCAATCATATATATCACAGGCCTATGTGATTCCAGCCTAAAATCTAATTCCCCCCCCCCCCCCCACTTTCCCACCCTGTTTGACTATCTGGACATAAGCCTTGAATTCAGGTGTTATCTATTTGTCAGATAAAGTCAAGAATATAGTTTTACAGCTCTGGGTTCCAATGTATGCTTCAGCAGTTTTTCTATTTCCAGTCATATCCATGTGTTCTACCATGCATTCAACATATAAATTGCAGTGAATATTTTCTAAATATCTTCTACAATTTTCTATTTAGAAGCAACTTACTTTTGTATGATGAGGTATTTGCTTTGTGAACTGTGAAAAACGGATTCCCACTTTTTTTTCTGAAACATTATGAGATAGCAGTGTCAGACTTAGCATACATTCTGTTTTTAAATAAAATAGGTACTGCTAAAAGGGACTAATTGATTTCTAGCTGATATTCGCAGAGTACTAACATCAACTCAGAGACATAATTCCCTTTATAGAAAATCTTGTCAATCTCAGTGATCTTGCTTTGACTGATGGAGTCACTAATATACCGGCTATGTATATAGAATATATATGGGATGTGACCTGATATCTGCTTTCAATTTGATGAACACTTTTACCAGGTGCAGACCACAACTTCTCAGTGATCACTGACTGCAATATACAGATTATAAAAATGACTTGTTTTAACAAGTTGTTGTAAGGATTACTGTTATAATGCATGTGCATTGTTTTGAATACATAGGTATAACAATCCACCTGATGGGAGAGGGAAGATCTGAAGGCAGAAGCACACTTTTTTAAACTTCTTTTTTCTCCTTCTTAAACAACACAGACTGTTGTGGCATTTGAGAGACAGACAAGGTTTATTTGGTGTCAGGTTCCATGAACTGCAGACCCCTTTCATTTCCACTCAGTTCCAGTAGCAGGGAGTTTAGATACAACCGGGGTAACAATTCCAACCTCATGAAACAGCCTCTTCATGTGACACCAGAATTTTTCCCAGACAACCAACCAATCATGGTAGTTTAAGCAGCAAATACAAAAAATGGCTGTGTGAGGCATTCACAGCAGCAAAGAAGGAACTGCTGATGGATCCCTTTTTGCAAACTTTGTTGCTGTGTTGGCTTCTTGAGCCAAGGGCATTGCATCTTTTGTAGTTTCTGGGCTGTTTGCCATAACCCCAGTATGTATACTGTCTTCTCCTGAAGAAGAGTTCTGGAGAACCTGAAAGCTTTTCTTATATAGTCCCCTGTGGTGTCACAAAGCTGGGGCAAGCATGGGCTGGAAGAGAGTTGAGAACTACTTCTGGATCAGTTGGTTGTGGAAACAGACAGGATAAGGGTATAGAGACTCAGAATCCAGTTAGATGGTTAGTTAATATGGAAAACAAACATGTTCATCCACTGGGCAGGTACAGGCACTGCAGCCTTTCTTGCTAGTGTTTGCATCTAATGCAGACTTTCAAGTAGCACCTATGATGGGGTGGTCCAGGATTTGTACTGCTGTGGGGCCCTAAGAAAACTTGACCAGCTCACTGTTCCTTTTTTTCCCCCAATTTGTTTGTTTGGTATTTTTTTGCAGGCCCTATGCCACTGCTGCCAATGCTCACACATCAGGAAAACCTTGTAAACCATTATGCTGGCACTCTACTTCCTACCTTGCTCCAATCAGCCCAAGGGCATGTCCTTAAGCAGCTCTGTCAGATCCTGATTTGGATTACTGACTCCCCTAGGAGTCCTATAACATTTACAGACCTCCCAGGCAAAGAGAACAGAGTCTATGTTTCATCATAGCTGACATCCCAGTAAAGGGTTAATACCAGAAATAAAGCAAATAATCAGTCACAAGCTGTTTGTAAACTCATCTGGGTATCTCACTATAAGTGTCTTCATTGCTTCAATAATTCCAGGGCACTCAAGAACTTGTTAATTTTATGCAAGTTCTATTTATTTACATCATTTCTAGGTTCCATGCTTAAAAGTAGAAAATCCAAAAATCTCTCCAAGACAGTCTTATAGTTATGAAGAAAAAACATAGGCATATACACTTAAAAATATGAAAAGTGGATTTAAGTTGTACTTGAATACAAGCATAGAAGTGCTGAAATATAGGAGCTAATATAATCAAAATATGGGAGCAGAAGTACAATAAAGTATCAAAAAAAGAATGTTTTAAGAGAGAAAACATATTAATGTTTTAAGAGATTTTGCGATACATGAGCTTCTTCATTAAGAGTACAAATTGTTTCAAGAGTAAAACTCAACAGTAAGCACTTCTAGCTTAATAAGGCAAAGAATACATTTTTGAACATTTCAAAGTTCTTAAGATTAAAATCATAAAATGCAAAAGCCTTATAGTTTTCAGTGGCAGGCATGAAAAAGTATTTAAACTTTTAAAAGTAAAAACGTAAAAAATAAAAAGTATTACTTAGCTCTAAGCATCATGAAAACTGGCACAAAACTCATAGAACTGAGCTACTGCCACCTCATTTTATTTACTTCTCTCTGTACCAAAAACAAATCAGTTGTTTGGTTTTGTTCTCAGTTGTAGTATTTCAAAAATACTTTCACTTTTAAGACACCTCTCCGAGGCACTTTTTAAAAGGGACTTCTCAAAGTTTAGGGCTACGCTTTGCATCCCACTCAAATTATATATATTTTTCCTGCCACATGTTCCTATCAGAAATCCAGAATTGACAGCTCCTACCCCATTCCTGGCTTTTGGGGGCACCAGTGTTGCACAGTTACAACACAAATGCAAACCCCTTTATGCTGAGCCAATGAGCCCTGCTACTAACGGTGAATATATATGTGCTTAGTGTTCAATACTTATACCCACTTTCTCTTCCAGTCTCCTTGCTTGAGGTTTGTCTTCCTACCTGGAGACACAGAGAAGTACGTGGCCCTGAGATCTGGCAACGTCAGTTACATTATACATTGCTATTCATTACATTTTTCATGATAAATTCTTATGAGTGGTATAATCCTAAAGCTTGAAAAAATCATACTCTAAATGACTTTGAAAATGCCCTTCAAAAATAACTAGAAACTGTTACACATTACGCATGCACTTCCCCTCCAGTTTTATAGGCAGCAACAGGAACCCTATTCATAACTTTTGAGAATTACCTTTGTTATGCCCATCCCACCACTGGTTTGTAATTTGTGACTACATTGCTAGTAAATTATTCCTCCCCAGCTTTGGAAATGCTACAGTTTCTTTCAATATTCAACGTACTGACATATAGGCCAAAATCTTGTAGTGTAAATTACACTCCCATAAGGGTGATGGTGTCACCTGTAGGGGGAGATTGCTAAGAATTAAGAGTTTCTCCTTCAGTTTCAGGGTTCACACAACTTGATATAACTTTCCCACAGTCAGTCTCATTCTGGGAATGTTGAGCAAACCCCAAGAAAGAAAGAGGAACTCTTTTTATTACCATGAATCTGCTGGTGGTGGTAACAACATCCATTGGGAAAACTGCTGAATTAAAGAGTTCCTCCTTCAGTCTTGAGGTTCACATGAGTTGTCTTGAGCTCTCAAATGGAAGGAACAATGTCCATCTGCCAATGACGTTGTTGCCTGCATACAGACATAATTTATGCTACAGGATTTTGGCCATACATTAATTTAGGATCAAATTCCGTTGCTAATCCCAGCAATCAGTGGGACTCAGAATCAGTGGGATTTATGTATGGATTAATTTACCTTCCAGCAATTGATTCAACAACAACAATGTGCCATTCTGACTAATGGTGACCTTTTTCAAGGTTTTCTGGGTATAAAGTACTCAAAAGAGGTCCCTCCCTCAGATGGTGCTCTACAACCCTGTGTAATATGTACTATTTTGCATATTAATTGTATGTTATTTGTAAACTTTAAAATATATTTTAAAAATATAAAATGTGTAAAAGATAATTCTGCATTTCTTTAGTTAAAGAAATTGTGTGCTATTGCTGGAAATTGCTTCCAGGTTAAAAAAAGCAAAAAAAAAAAAAAAAAAGGTGATATAAAGTTTTTCTGAAATAAATAAATTAGTTGAAGTAATAAATAACCAGATATTACTGCAAAAACCATACAAGTATATAGAAAATATTTGTATTTTTACACAATATACCTTTATACTGTTATCACTGTCTCCTTCCATCCTTATCAAATTATTAACTTGAATTTTGTATTATTTTTTCCTTTTCAGTTCAAAAAGATACTGTTCACTTCTTTTCTGATTTAGATGTTGAAGTCAAAGATGTGACTGCCTCTTACAGTATTAACAATTTTCTTCAGCCATTATCAGTGGAAGATATATTGGAAAAGGCATGGGATGAATTTCCTATTGTTGTTGCAGTAATTGAAGGCTCTGTTGGAAGCAAGCACTCATATAATTTATTGTGTCCTGGTAGAGAAATAGTCATCTATAAGAAGTGTCAGGCAACAAGAATCTTAGCATCTGAGATCAAGAGCAATCCCTGTAGGAGACACTTTTTGATTCCTACCAGCTACAAAGGGAAGTTTAAAAGAAGACCTCGGGAATTTCCAACTGCTTATGACCTGGAAATAGCAAGGAATATGAAAGAGAAGCTTCATGTTACAGCTACCAAAGCTTTCAAGTCTCCTTGTGAAGAACTGAGTTCTGTTTCTGCTGGAGACCATTTTCTAATTCCACAGCGCCAGACAAGTGAAGCTGTTGACCTGGGGAAAAAAGAAGTGGAATCTGCTTTGCCCTGTGAACAAATTTTGTTGCTAAATAAAACCTACAAGAGTGCACGGCTTCCAATGTGCATGGAAGGGAGCTTTGTTGAACTTATTCATGATAAGAGACTGTATGAACTTACGGAGATTTGCAAAGATTTCCACCTTCCATTTAATGTTAAAGTTGCCATGAGGGATCTTTCTATCCAAGAAGATATTTTGGCTGGTGTACCATGTCTACAGCTTGAAGAGAAAATCATAGATTCTTGCCTGCTAATCAGCAACTTAAATGACCCCACAGAAATCTGGGAGGTTCCTGTGCATCATTTAAATATGTCCTTCCAGTTTCTGAGAAACCATGTTGAAGATATAGGCTATCTCCCAATAAAGTCTATTGTGGAAGAGGTTACAGAAGAACAGTATTACATGATGAGAAAATATGGAAATCAAGCCACAAATCCACCACCCAGACCTCCAAAAACCCACATAGTAGAAGAATCCAAGACATTGTTTCTCACCATACCAGCTCAGAGTGTTTGTCATACACCAAGATCTAGGAAGATATGGAAAATGTCATCTTTTTGATTCATTGGTCGACAGGCATTAGTCCATGTACCCATGTGCTGCCTATTCAAACTGGCAGTGTCTCCAGGAGAGGTCCATCACAGGCCTTCTCCCTTGAATAATTTAACTGGAAATCTCAGGGACTAAACTTGTGATTTTCTGCATACAGAACATGTGCTCTACCACCATGACCCTTCCCATAGGGTCATTCCTCACATAACTGATGATATGGAAGCAATGTGTTTGTGCTGATAAAGTCATTATATCTATATATTAAAATTAAATTAAGTGCTAAACATCTAGCAGTATTGTAGCACAGAAGTGCAAAGAGATCCAGATTTCCATTGATAAACAATATGGAAGACACTTAGGGATACTATACCTGCCAATCTGATCTCAAAATGTAACCACTTCTTAAAAGCATGGTTTTGTGTAGACAAAGTGATTATTAAACTTGCCTCTGTCATGTGAAGAAATGCATGGAAGGATGAAACAGATCAACTAAAGCTTCAGAGCCACTTGGGAATTTATATATGAAATTTCATAGAATATGTGTCATATTGGGTAAAATATCATTTACTTAATGGGTGAATGCAACAAAATGTGAAGAGATTTGCAGAGTCTTTCCTCCATGGCCACAAAAATTTGACCACAATATGCACCTCACCTTCTCTGTCTGTTCATTCAGGTGCCGAGGTGTGGTAAAAATTGTCCAGTTTCATAGTTCTGGATAATAAAAGCCAGTGTGATGTAGTGGATAGTGTGTTGCACTGGGGTTCAGGAGACCTGGGTTCAAATTTCTGCTTGGCCACAGAAATGCACTCAGGAGTGGCAATGGTAAACTAGTCCTTGAACATCTCACATACGTCAAAAACCCTCTGAGGGTTGCCATTCATGGGAAGGGAATTGATGGCACATAACAATAATATAATGGTTGAGGAGGAATGGTTTTGCACATAGATGTGGTAGCTTCGTCATCTGTAACTAACCATCAGTTTTCACATAGAAAAAAAAGTGGCTTTTTAAATTGCATTTTGAATTTATTTATAAGACTCTTCAGAAGAACGAGAGAGAAGGGGACAATTCATGAAAGGATAACATTTGGCCCTCCAGATGTTGCTGGACTCCATTTTGCATCATCCCTTACTATTGGCTAGGGCTCATGAGAATCCCATTTGGATGGCCAGAGCTCCTGCGGGCCCTCACCATTTATTATATTTGGTGGCTGGTGGGAGTAACAATTAAACAACATCTGGAGGGCTAGAAATCCTGTACCTCAGAGGAGGAAAAAAGTCTTCTACTTGCAGTTCTATTTGAAGTAGCTGTCCTTGATATGCTGGTTTTCTAACTGTGCAGCATTACTGACACATGGGATCACTAAATCGCTCTGTCTTTTTGGGCAGAATGTAAAACAGTACCAACAACAATAATCTTTTATATCCATGTGAAACTTATATTGACCTCCTGGTATGATTAGCATACAGTCTTTCAACACAGATAATTCAAAACCATAGCAGGAGTGCAATGTTTTTCCTGAGTGTAAATGAAGCAATTAAAGTATGCTTTGGCACAACAAAGAGTTCACTGACAGTGACATTGTTTTGAAATTCAGCATGTTTACCAGTGGGGAAGATGAGTGTTCCATAAATCCCCTTCATAATTATCTACTTGTGTTAGCATCTGCATATTCTAAAGGGTGTCTGCTTTGAGGAATCATACATCAATTTCATTAATATTAAAGTTTGTTTACAATCTTCTCCTAAAAAAAGAAACTCTGTGTTATTTTTTTTATCAGTGCTTTAGTAAGAGAAACCAGAGTTTATATTAACCTTCTGGCTATTGTATTGGTACAGAGGTTTGAGGTTTCCTTAGCCATATGCCACATGCCATATCCCAACGTAACATTGATAACGGTCTGCCTTGTGGGCGTTTTTCCATGTGGCAATAAAACTACCCTAGCACCAGATGTTAACACTCTGTTTTTTCATGGTTGTATTTCCTTCCTTGCCGGTTGTATTTATTTCCTAGCTGGATAACTCAGTGGATTAGGTTTGTGGAGCCAAAGTTGAGAGTTCAGTTCCCCACTGTGCATCCCAGAAGAGCCAGTGTGTGTGGCCCGGACAAGCTTCACAGTCCCAGGGTGCACCCAGAAGAAAGGAATGGTAAACCACTTCTGAGTACCCTCGATCTAGAAACCCTTGCAAAGGGTTGCCATAAGTCAGAATTGACTTCATGGCACACAATTATTATTATTATTATTTGTGACACTGGTGATGTGTTCTGTTTTGCGCACAAGTATCTGCAGTGGGTATTTCCCTTTATTCAAAGGCAGTCCTCTATTTCCTCCTGTGTTCTCATTCCCACTTCCTATTTCCAGTGCTGATCTCTGATGGAAGTCCCAGCCTTGTTGAATTGCTTTTCCCCCAGATTTCTTTTCATCTGCTTTTAATGTCCTGCTCTCCAGTCCCAACAGGAATTTACTTAGCACCAGTATTCTTCCTTCCTCTGCCCAGAGTTATGCCTTCGACCTACAATAATAGTCTGTGTTGTCCCTACATTATTAATTAAAGCAAAGCAAAAGTAAAGTGTGCCGCTTATATAGTGCTTAAAGCTCCTCTAGGTAGTTTATAATTTAATTATGCAGGCTACACATTGCCCCCTCCCCCCAGTGAGTTGGGGACTCAGTTTACCAGCCTCGGAGGGATGGAACGCTGAGTCAACCTTGAGCCAGCTACCTGAGCCCAGGACTGAACTCGGGTCATGAGCAGAGTCTTCACTGCATTATTATTATTATTATTATTATTATTATTATTATTATTATTATTATTATTATTATTATTATTATTATTATTATTATTATTATTATTGTTATTGTTGTTGTTGTTGTTGTTGTTGTTGTTGTTGTTGTTGTTGTTGTTCTTGTTCTTGTTCTTCTTCTTCTTCTTCTTCTTGTTCTTGTTCTTGTTCTTCTTCTTCTTCTTGTTCTTCTTGTTCTTCTTGTTCTTCTTCTTGTTCTTGTTCTTCTTCTTGCTGTTGCTGTTGTTCTTGTTGTTCTTGTTGTTATTTACCCTTTATTGTTCATTATATGCTTTACCAGTTCTCCCAAACTACATTCTGGCCCATATCTATGTCTGAATTTAGGATAGAAAACTCTTGCTAATTCTAGGTACTTGTGCCATCACAGGAGTGTATCTTTAGAGCAGCGGGCTGCTTCAGATATCAGCAGAACACCCATCACCCCATCTGAAAACAAATCCTTCTCCTTCCCCAATTGGTCAGCGTATAATTTCCTCATGCTAATATGGTAACATGGCAAGACATTGTAGGGTACAGGAACATTGATGTTACAGAGATGTAAGGGCCAGGCCATTGTGGGGTACAAGAAAAATAGTTCCTGCATTTCTGTATTGGGCGGCATATTGTCAGGAAGCAGCAGCAGCAGCAGCAGCATGAGTTCAACCTACTTTCCCAGACTTTTCAGAGACGAAGATGTTATCTGTCGCCCTCTTCAAGTTTCTGTGTTCCATCCATCCTGAAATTAGCTCAGATCAGGGAGAATCAATTTCCCAATCAACAGATAAGTTATCCCTGTTTAATGCAGGGTGCTTTGTTACTGTCTGTTCTTGAATGTGCAATTAAATCCTATTAGTTTTCAACCTACCCTTTGGATGCACACCTTTAACATGGTGAGGAGGTTTGAGTGTGTTGGTAGAGACAAGAGAAATGTCATTCAGCATCCAGTTTCTATTACAAGTCTAGATTCTTACCATAGTTACCCATATTCTTACCATAGTTAACATATTGGCTGCTGAGGCCAATATGTTAACTAAGCCCTCAGCACACTATATAATTTATAACACTCCTTGACTAGTCAACCCGTGAAGACCATCACAGCTAACAATCCCTGTGTAGGATGTCTCCAGTAGGATCCAGAAGATTTATTATGCACAAACAACTTTCTCCCTCTGGATATCCTTCAAATATTTTGCCCCAGAAGCATACAAAGTCTCCAGAAGAATTATTGTTTTTCTTCCTTTTATTGAATATATAAGCAAGATTATATGCACTAGCACTCTCTCTCTCTCTCCATACATATATGTATGTAGAAGTCTTAATAGTGAAATAGACAAGTTCCAATAAATGAAGTCTTAAGAACTTAATACATATATAGAATACAGTATGACCGTATCCACAGCATCAGTATTCACACTTTTTACTTATCCACTGAAAGTCTGAAATCATTAAAAACATTAAAAGAAAAGAAAAAACCAGAAATATGTATTTCCACAATGTAATTACCAGAACTGGCCACTAGATGGAATCAGAGACAATGCTATATATAACATTTGTTATTATTGGCAGGTTTTCAGCATCTGCGGGGGGGGGGTGTGTGGCTTGGAACCGATTGCCACCGGATACCATAGTCCTTCTGTATATCTTGAACCTGCATTTTGGTGCTAGTGCACATCCCTATTCAAACTGCAAAACAAAAATATTAAACTTTGTAGTACTTGATGTAAGTGAACTAAAAATGAAGTACTGTAGATTGGAATATGATGTTTTCAATTAGATAATGACAAAGGTTTTTTTCCTATGGAAGCCACACATTCGGAACAAATGGCATGGGCCTAATAGTGAAGCAAGATGTACCACAAGCAGTTAAGGTTTATAATACAAAATCTGACCAGTGTCAATCAGACTTCATGGAAAGCCTATCAACACAACTAGCATTCTAGTCTATGCTCCTGTCTAGGCTGAAGAAGAAGAAATAATGGCAGGAACTTTTGGAGGTCATTTCAATTCATAAGGATGCGATATGTTGAAAACAACTTGACAGCACTTAATAAAATTTTGTGAAAGACACACTTATGGTGAGGATGAAAATGGCTAGGATTGGTATGTTGATAGATGAGAGGGATTTCTGAACTTTACTGGATTGGAGACTGGCTATAGAGACTCTCTTGATAAGCAACTTCGACTTCAACGTTTGCCACTTCACTATACCGCTAAGAATATTTGAGGTCACTCAAATGGAGAAAGGTGTGTGCTGTTGCATTTTCAGGATTCACTGCATGTCTTATTCCTTCTCTCTCTCTCTCTCTCTCTCTCTCTCTCTCTCTCACTCACTCACACACACACACACACACACACACACACACACACACACACATTACATTAGAGTTAATTAACACATCCAAAAATGCAACATTCTTATTCTCACTCAGAATCTATGGCCCGAGGCATGTGCAATTTGGGGCCACAAACTCTAGCACTGATGCTGCCTGCTTGCATGGTTCCCTAACTGTGCTGCCATTCTGTCAGCCTACCTATTGCCCTCTGCAAGCCTCTTTTCGATCAGCTCCCGGAAAGAAAACCTTTTCTGAGTTTGACATGTTCAGAGACCGGACTGTTTCCAAAGGTTGATCTAATGCACACACAGGTGGACTACTAGTCACCTTCCAAGTGCTATTGGACTGCAACTCCCATTAGCCTTAGTCAGCAAAGTCAGTGGTGAAAGATGATGGGAGTTGTAATCCAGCAGTGTTTGTGTTGAAACCAGGAGCTAGTCTCCAGAATAGCAAGTCAAAGTTTTAACGCCAATAACCTTGACACAAGAGAGAGTTCTAATGGTTGCTGTTTTATTTAGCTAAATAAAAGGCAGACGGAAGTCATGCCTCCAAGTGTAGGCAAGAACAACCGTGTCATGCAGAGGAAGACCAAGACTTTTATAACATTGGTTACACAAGAGAATGGGAGGAGAAATGGAGAAATGGGTGGTTCATGACCTACTGGCAGAAGGGATGGGATTACAAAGGAATCCAAACTTTATCAGAGTGGGAATCACAGAAGGGATAGAATTTTACAACAGGGTGGGTCAACAGGGTGGGTCTATAGACAGCAGTTATGGAAATACATGGTTACATTGTTGTATTGTTCTGACAGGAAAGCAATTTATTATTTTGCAAAGAGGTTACAAAGTTGGTTGAAAAGGAGACTTCCAAGGTGATAGGAAAAAGGTATTGTGCAGTGAGACTGTCCAGGTTCCAGAGTTCAATTTGCATAAGACTGGTCCTGGTATTCGCCTGGGGGAAGAGAGAGAGACAAAACCCAGCCATCCTGCTGGTGGAAGGAGCGACCCCTGCTGTGTCTCTTTGCTTCTCCAATCTAGATTGGAAAGCGAGATAACCCACCCTGGCGAAGGAAACCCGGGCAGCCTTATTCCTTTACAGAGACTCCTTGAGGGAACAAAAAACATGTACATATATGTATAGCTGGCTGTACTGCATTCCAAACTGCATTCTGTGTGATCTGATCAAAGGTGTGTTCTTCCTGCATGTTTCATGTAGTGCTTTTTGTGTACATGGTCCCTTCATTTGGAGGGTCATATGTTGCCCACTCCTGATCTAAGAGTTTCTGTGTTACCTTAGGCCAAGACAGCTGCAAAATTAGGAGCAGGGAGGTATTTAGAAGAAGGCAGCTTTTGCAGTGGTACCTTATTTCACATAAGCAAGCTTGCCTGTTGCCTGTTCATCCAGCATGTGTAGCAAGCAATGCTGGAAAAAAGCGTAGTAAGGAAATGCACCTTTTTTCAGAAGCAAATGAAGCAGAAATGTGTACAAGTCTGCCCTACCTGTTTGGGTCAGGATGTTTTTAAAAGGAGATTTGATAAAAGTAGGGTCTCTGTGTATCAGTTGCTGGGAGGCAACAGAGAACGTCAGCTGTGCTGCTGGTGGACTTCCCAGAGATGTCTAATTTTTTGCCACTGTGGGAAACAGGATGCTGGAACAGACAGGCTTTTGTCGTGGTCTTGTTATGATGCCACTACAAATATTTTAGCTTTGCCTGCATCATAGCAGCTGAAGTTTAGGAATGAAACCAAACTGTCAACCTGGTTGTGCTGCAAACGCAAAATAAAGCCAGATACAGGATAACACAATTTATTTAGAAAATGTGTTTGGCCTTAAATAAGTGCAAACAGAAAAGTCATCCTTCTAGGCAGTTATGCTTGCATGTATACATTGCCAGGAGGCAGTGGAAGACAGGAGGGCCTGGCGTGCTCTGGTCCATGGGGTCACGAAGAGTCGGACATGGCTTAACGACTAAACAACAACAAAATACATTGCCTCCCACCCACCAGAAAATAAAAAAAAATAAAGAACTCACCCAACCCGAACCCTTGTTATCTTTTCAGCATTATCTTTTCTACTTCATAAGGGAAATGGCAGAAGCAAGCCGATAGCTCAAAAGGAAGCTTCTCTTAACAGATGTGATAACTTCCAGAGTACCATTCCATCATCCCTCTGAATGTTGAGAGCGCCAAAGAATTCAGCAGAGTCAGATTATCTTTCTCCCTTTTTAATCTCAAAAGAGATTGGCTTGTCAGTGGCTTTATACAGAGGTGTCACCGTTCCTTGGAGAGATGGGCACATTATTTTTAATTTAAGGCACACTTCTCGCATCTATTTAGCCAAAGCTAGAATCTGACCTGCTCACAGAAAGGCAGATATATTCCCCTTCGAGTTATTTTGAGAATTTAAGTGGGAATTAAGCAGTTCCTGTGCCATATGGCAACTATCTTCACAAAGCTGAATTTCACTTTCAGTGAGCCTATAGAAATGGCTAAAATTGCAGCTCAAATGTGAAATAAGGCTGAAAATATGTAGTGCCAGTCAATGACAAAAGGCAGCCACTAAGATGCTGACAGAAAGCTATCATTGAAATAATTACCCAATGATTTTTTTACATGCAAACAATGTGACAAAATGCAAGTGTATTCACTGGAGAACATGGGGGGTTGTTTGTTCCTACCAAGTGTCACTGATGAAGTTACTGGGGAGATGACTAAAGCTGTTATTGTCGGATAATGGTAGCAAAACGCATCACAGTTGTGTGCAGCCATCTGCACAATAAGGCAGTGGAAATGGGATGAGAGGAACACCAGGTTAAAGGCATTTAATTTGCAGTGTATTATTTCAATTTAGTAGCATTGCTGCTGTTTCTCTCTCATGCTCGCCGTGTTTCTCTTATTTTTCAGAGCTGAAATTATTCATCTTGCATACTTAAAAAAAAGTCAAGAAAAGTATCAAGAAACTTTATACCTACAATTACTTGATCATTTACTTATTCTATTTTTATAGATTTTGCTGCCAGGTTGTTTTTGATTGGTTGGTTGGTTGGTTTTGGTCAACAAGAATATTATACCTCAAAGAGATAACTATGTTAGGGTGCAATCAAATGGTGATAAAGGATCATCTCTGATCATGCTGGGAAGGGTTGCTTCATGGGAATTGAGCTCCCTTAAAGTAACCCTTCTGTGCTCCAACCCAGCTCCAAATAAGAGTAGTTTTGCTGCTGGACCAAAAAAGGCCTGGCTTGGGTACAGAGAAGGAGATGGGCTGGTTTACGGTCTCCTGTGCAGCATCTGATCACTCGAAAATAGCTTGCACCAGACCATGTCATAAGTGGTCCAAGATGCATGCTATTTCTCCATCTGATCTCATTCTTAGTCTGTTTCAGCATGTATGATAAAAATAGAAATGTTGTGGCATCTTGAAGATTGTCAGATTTACTTCATTGTGAACTACTCTGGATTTCAATTCATATCCAGGGACACATGGAAATGAGAACAGTACATAGGCCCACAGACTTATAACACTGTGTGTGGTTAGAAGGTTAGAAGATTTGCAGCCAAATCCAAAACTATGTATTCAAATTAAGGGATACTTATTTTGTTTTTTTAAAGCCGCACAACACACTTGTGTCAAGGACACCTAGTCTAGCACAGTCAAATCTCTTTGCAGTTGGGCAAGCTAAAACATTATTTCTACATGTGTCTTATTCTTATTCATATTCTTTTGTTATGAATCATGCATTTACAGATTTAATCTGAGTTGTGCATTTACAGATTTAATCTGAGTTGTGCACACAATTAATGAGATTCGGGACAAGAACTCAAAAGATAGATGGTTTTTCGATATCTATAATCACAGCTATATATTACAGACATTGCCTTCAGGGTGACATTTCTGTTTTAAAACCTGAATTCCTGTGTCTCAGAAGTCAATGAAACACCTACCTCTGAAGTCAGATCCAATTATAGCGAATACTTAGATTGACAGAGAAGTTTGTTAAAAATTAACAGGCAGGATGTCAGATCCATGATGAATAAGACTTCTCATTTCCAACTCAACAACAGAAAACCACTTGCACATTATTTGTCAATAACTTAACGCCTTAACATTTTCTTTTGTCACAGATTTCTGGCTTTCATTCTTAATCAGCCTGAATAAATTTCCTAAGAAAGCACCCTTCTTTTCCCCCACCCTCACTGCTCCATTTTTGTAGAAAAGATACTGTAGAACTTCCTGTCACAGGAAACCTTCTCAGTGGAAGCAGGTGACCTTATAAATGAGAGCTGTTTCTGAATTCACCTCAACTACTAGTGCCTGAATAGTAAAATAGTCTCACTGCCACATTTAAGCAAGCCATCATCTATATTTCCTTTACTCTGGCTTTTATCCTAGGCCTTTTGATTTTTCTACCTGCAGGACCTACACACACACACACGTTCCTCTAGCTCTTCACACCATGTGCAGGGATGGCTTTGCTATCAGGCAAGGTAACCACTTCAAATTGCAGGTGCTAAGATATTAGTGGACCACAATGGCACCCCCCCCCCTTCCAAGGTGTTCCTTCTAGGTCTCTAATTGTTCTTCCTTTTGGAGAACAGAGCTCTATTCAATGGCACAGCTAGTTGTTGCCCCTTAAAATTAGCCTTTGGTCCTCTGGTGAAATGGAGGGCTTTTCCCATTGTCAGTGTTGACATACATTTTAACTCTAGTCCTGTTAACTGCAGGAAAGTCTAGCCCCTGGTCACACAGAGAACTAGGTTACTTGGAGGTCACTTAATAAGCTACAAGGCAGCATTGACAGAACCATGGTGAACCTAAGAAAATGGGGTTTTCTCTGCACTCCTTTGTGAGTGCAGACAAAAACAGGCAACTTCACACCTATGCCATTATTCTCTATACCCTTCAACATGTACCATGGAAGATTTGATGTTAGCTGCCCTAAATGCTCTTGATGTTTCCCATTATTGGGTGAAAATTATTTGATATGTTTACTCATTGTACTGTGGTACTTTTGACAGGAAAAAAGAAAGAAGCTTCTATGAAAACAGAATGGAGAGAAAAGCTATCTTGTCATTTCCCTCAGTCAGCAAAATTTGGGCTGGTTTTGACACTGTGGCATATTCAATAAACTCATGAAGAGGAAGAATTCTGTCTCTTAAGCTGTTCAGGAGATCTTGTGAGTAGATCTTATGAACAGACCCTGCTAATGTGTTAATATTGTGAGATTACCTAAACTGCCCCATTACTTCTAGTATCTGTATAAACCAGTACTAGCAAAAATCATAGTAAGGAGACCTGAATTGGTCTGAAAGACAAATGAAACAGTGCTCATGTCAGGCAAAGATGTGTTTGTACATACTGCCCTTCCTCTTGATCTACATGGCACTTAATAAACCATATTGACAAATCCTACACATTGTCTGTATAAACTCTCATATGTACTTTTTTTTAATATGCTGTAAGGGGGGGCACCTTCACCATTCCTGGTGGGTGGTCCACCTCATCTCCACACCCTAATGAGAACTAACAAGAAACCCGGTGGCAGAGCAACCCAAGGATGCAGACAGTGGGATGGTACACCTGGGCAAGAATGAGGACGAGGAGGAACAGGTGTCACAGAGAAAGGACACAGGTGGTGTGGCTGGCTGGCAGAGGGGAATAAGAGAGCAAGAGGAGGGAAGAAATGGTCAGAGATGTGGGAAGAATAGCCTCCCATTTTCTGTGCCCTGGGGAAGAATCAACTGCTGGTCCTCCAGGATCTGTGGATCAGCTTTGCCCTGAGGAGGGCTGTGGTGAGTGCACACCTGTCTTTCCTTCCATGGCCACACACACTGAGACCCCATTTACCTGGAGGAACTTTGCCCAAAGAAACTGCCCTCAACCCATAAGAGATGCTGGAGGCACCACCATGAACACCAGTGCCACATCCTGCTGGCCCAGTAGCAGGAGGAGACACTCTTCGGCCAGAAGCTACCAACTGACAGGTGTTGGATTGCTGGGGCTAGTGCTGGTAACTCAGCTCCAGCCACAGCCATTGGACAGTGGGGAGCTAGTGCAAAAAAAACCTGAGACTTCACCAGTACAAACAGTCAGTGGGGATAGGATCTGATGGGACCCAAGGATAGCTCTGGGATCAAGCAGGTTGGGGATGCCCAAGCCAATCTTATACCAAGTTCCCCATTCCTAATAAAGTCCAGTTAAAACCTCCCCAAGCCTGCTGAGTTCAAGGTATCCATGTCAGAAGAATCATTCCAACCATCCCACCTCCTCAGTGAGGGCACGGGGGCGGGGGGGGGACATAGGCACACAGACTGTGTACTGAATATGGAAGAGCTAAAGATGGGACCAAAGGATGATCTCAACCTCCTCCCCATGTGTCTGTCCATGGCATATTGTATGGAGAGGGGAAATCAAGATTCCAAAAAGTAAAGCAAATTCTGCTATATGTGGAACAGTTTGTACCAAAATAAGTACATTTCTAAGGAGCTGAAAGGGAAGAGGTCTAATCCTTATAGTATCTTTCGCAGCCAAAGCTCTTCTCTCCATGCCAGATATGAGAATCTCAGGGACCTCTGTGTTTAGATGTCCTGCTAGTGGCTTGACTCCTAACAGATGCAAGTGTGTCTGACCTCTATGTCTGGCTCTGCTGTAATCTTTATTAAATCTTCTTGGTTCAACTTCTGACACGAGCATAGCTTGGCAGTTCGCAAAGCAAAACTCCATAGCTAGCTGCAGACATGGTCAGCCTCATGTCTAAGTACTAAAAATGTGCCAGGAATCCAAATCTAAGTTCAAGCCCTAATTTGACTCTTTAGAAAATGGCTACCATCTCCAATTGGGGTCCAACAGGTGTAGGAGTTTGGGAGATTCATTAGCTGAAAAGCAGTTTAAGGCTTTTTAAATAGTAAGACATGGTGGCATTAAGAAGGAGGAAGCAATTCTCAAAGTTGCTCCCTCAGAGCTTAGTTGTTGGACATCCTCTCTTAAAACTACCCAACGATTAAAAGGTGGATCTGTTAATCATTTCTTTCTATCCCTCTCCCTTGGCTTGGCTGTTTCCCACAAGAACTGGGCTCTTTTTAGTGCCAGACTACGTACTTGGAAGCCTGGACAAAACTTAATCCAGCTCAAGATTTCAGGTGAAACCTGCCTCACTTTAGGAAGCACCCAAAGTGGTCTAAAGGAGCCCATGTTTCCTTGGGCTTCTGCCAAATCTGACCAACACCTATATTTGTCTTCCCTGGTGCTTTCCAAACCTGCAGATCTGGATGGCAGACACTAAGCTGAGGAAGGCTGTACTGTACAGATGTTACTGCTTCTTTCTCAAGAGCTCTTTTCTAAGTATCTCTTAAAAATATTTTTCAGTAGTACTCATTTGTATCCCTTCTGGGCATCCTTTTCATTTTGCTATTCAGATTAACTCCAGTTTGTCAAATATCTTGAGACTCATCGCTGCATCAGTTAACATTATCTAAATGTTCATTTAAGCCTGTTCCAGTCACATTCATTCTATTATCGGCTCTTTTTACATCTGTTATTAATTCCCTGCAGGAAACTTGCATCACTTTGATTTTGTACTGGCAAAATTCTCTTTCGCTCCGCATCCTGGCAGCTCTAGTCCATCTTGCCTCTGCTGTACTGCGCTTGAAAAAAGAACTACGGGGAACTTTGCAAATACTTTTGCCTATTCCCCATTATGCATTTGGTCAGTTATCTTCACATCAGGAACATGTTTCTGTGGGCAACGCTATGCAATTGCCACTTCCTAACTAGTGCCCTTGTCCTGCAGCTCATGTAAAATGCATATGTTATAAGCTGATACTGTGGTCAGATAATGGCATACTAAGAGATGGTATAAATGGCAGTACAAGGCAGTCTCACAAGGATGTTCCCCCATAGGAATTGTTCATGATATTGCCCTAGAAACTGCACTTATTTAAGCTAAGGGGCTGGACAGAAAGTATTATCCTAAGAAATGACTGTTCGTGTGTGTGTGTGTCAAGTTGGAACTACAGTGATCCTAATAAGGCTTCCAAGGTAAGTTACTGAAGTAAAAGGTAGCCATGTGGTCCAAACAGGATAATGCAAAATCCAAATGCAAAATTAAGCAATACCTTGGCGATATCAAGGTAAGTTAGATATTTAAAGAAAGGATTTACCAGTTCCACTCCTGCAGAGAGTTTCCATGGCTGTGCAAAGATTCAAACCCTGGTCTCCTGAGTCTTAGTCTATCACTCTATCCACTAAACCACACTAGGTATCAAGAAAGGTCTACAGAAGTTAAAATCAGAAAATGAACCTTCAAGGAGCATTTCTTGTATCAGATTGCTACCTTGCTTGTGACCGTTGTTTGTTGATAATATTGCTTTAGTTTCTCTATAGCTATTCCAGTCCTTCTTTTCATCAGGCGGATTGTATTAATGTCCCAAAATGGAAGAGTTGACTCACCAAATCCCCACTGATTCAGTGGGCCTACTCTAGTGTGCAAGAAACAGTATTTGGTCTAGTGTCTCCTCTAGTGATGTTCTCACCATGATTAAGCTATTCTCAGTGTCATATAGGTTTCAGATTACACCTAGGAAAACAAATACACAATCGCTGTTTTCCGTCCAAGTCCACCACCAGCAGTTACTGATTTAGTTTCCAATGTTAGTCAAAATGCACTAGTTATTTTATAGAGTGCAAAATAAAAAGAGAACAAGTGTTTTCATATTAACAAGGCTGGAAATTAATTTTGAGAAGTGCACTAGGTGAAAAAAATATTAAGCAAATGAGAAAGAAAGAGTGGTGAGCTAAAACAAAAACATGGGTGTGGGGTGTTAGCATTTGTTGTGGGAATGCAGTAATTTCCTTTTCTAGTTAGCAGAGTATAAAGTAAAAAACAAAGCAGCAGCAGAAGAAAAATGTTTGTGAGAGAGATGTAGCCGAAGTTTTCAGCATCCACCCTTTTCAGTTACTAGCACTCTGTATGTTAAAAATCAGTCTTAAAGCATCTTAAGTAGAAAAAGTATCTTTACTTAAAGTTACAATCTTCAGGAACAGTCAGAAGTATAAAAGAGAGGCAAAAAATAAAGAAATTGCAGTCTCAATCATGTTGGATTTAACTGTGCAAAGGCACTCCTGGCCACGCTGAAACATGAGCATCCAGACCCAGAAATGAGTCTAGGACTACACCCAAGCTGTGCTTCTGTGTTTTCAGAGGGCGTTCAACCCCATCAAGCACAGGATGAATCCCAATTCCTTGATCTGCCGTTTATTCATTCATTCATTTATTTATTAAATTTATACCCCGCCCATTTAGACCACGTCTACTCTGGGTGGCTTACAATAAAAATAGCATAAAACAATAATTAAAAGCAACAGTTTAAACAACAATATTAGTAACATTCAAGATGGCGAGGCAGAGATCAGGATAGACAGTAGAAAGAAAATTAAATCAGGTAGTGACATGAGGGAAGGCTTGCCTGAAGAGTCTTACGTTGGCTCTTAAAAACACCCAGCGAGGGGGCCAGGCGGATCTCTGACGGGAGAGTGTTCCAAAGTCAAGGGGCCACTGCCGAGAAGGCCCGGTTTCTTGTTCTTTCTTTCCGGGCCAGGAGCACTTCTGTCTTTCTTTCTTTGACTGGCCAGGAGCACTTCTGTCTTGTCTGGATTAAGTTTCAGTTTATTTGTCCTCCTCCAGATCACACGTTCACATGGAAATGTTTAACTATCCCATTGCAAGAGTCCACACTGTACCCTTCAATCACAAAAATGTTCACCTGGATCACAGCCTCCTACTCTATTAGCACTGCCCTCTTCCCCATCACCTTCCTTCATCTGTCCCCTTTCTTCATCATCTGTCTCGATGTGTTCCTTTTCTTTTTATTTTAAACAGGAGATACAGTGCTGGCTTGATGTCACAACTTGTTATCCTAGCACAGGACAGACTAAAACTCTAATGTGCCTAATAGGAATAGGAAGACTTTTGATGAAAATGATGGTGCTTCCTAAAAAAACATTATATAAATAGGAATCAGAATGAGCTCCGAAGTGCTCTGTGTGTTTGTGCATGTGTACATACATGTGCAATTGCTCTCTTCTCTTTAAATGTGGACTTGGGATTACGCTGGGAGGTTTGTCCAGGTATGTCAGGATGCTTTTGTTTTCCCAAGAAGGAAAAGGGGAGAGGGGAGAATCTGTAAGAGAGAGAAAAAAAATACTTTTCTTAGCAAATTTTGCCCATATATTAAAGAAAAAAGTGCATACATGTGAAAAACCTATCTTATTTGACAATGGTCAAATTATTTAAATGGAGAAGCATGGGAGCAGGGGAAGGTTGTATATGTGACAGAGCAAAGAGAGGAAAACACATCTGTGTCCATGCTGGTTTCCCTTTCCTTAAATAATATTCTTTCCTTTTAATAATAGTAGCAGTCATCATCATAGTAATAGTAGTTACATTAATAATATTGCATATATAATTTATTATTATCAAGAAGAATACAAAGAGCTCTCTGCACTGGCCTCTTTTCCTCCCTCTCCAACCCAGCAAATCTGAAACATCTCTTCCTGCTGACTTTAAAAGGTTACTCCGTCACCACAAACATATTTAGCAAGGCAGTTTTGAAGGCAAAACGTATCTGATGTAGCGCTACATTTGACAGGACCATTAAAAAAAAAGAAAAATGTTCTTTCAAGGAAAGGCAAGAGGTGTTCACTGGAAGGGGATGCTCCCGCGGTATTGCAGACATTCCCCACTGTCAATGTCACCTACGACACACCTGCTACTGCCCCTTTGGGCCAATATGGGTGGGCATTTATACATGCCAGAAATCAAAACAAAGCTATGCAAGCAGAAAAAAGAGTAGCCCTTCCTAGATGAACAAAATGAAATAAATGGGCATGCAAAAGGGCCAGAAGTACTCGTGCTAAACTATATGTCTGTAGTTGATGGAAAATAACCTGAAATTGACCCTGACAACTGCAGCTAAAACAGTGGAATACATTACAGTTAAGCCCTCAGTCTTCTTCTCTTCAGACTGAGCATACTCATTTCTCTCAACCATTTCTCATAAGGCTTGCTTTCCAGACCTTTTGCCATTCTGGTTGCCCTCCTCTGGATACATTCCAGCTTGCTGATAAACCAAATACCTTAAGACTCCTGATTTCTTGCTTTAATTACAATAATTAGGGATGTTGGCAAGTCTTTGGGTCCAAGTCCCAAGTACAAGTCTGAGTCTTTGGTACTAAGTACCAAGCCCCAAGTCCAAGTCCCTATTAAAAACAAACTTTTCTCCCCAGGAAAAAAAGGAAGGGAAGATTTAGTTCAGAGCTGCGTGTCAAGTCGAAGTCATTAAAAATAAATAAATACCAAGTTGAGTCCAAGTCAAGTCACTGGTGTGACTTAAGTCCATCTTGACAGTGAGTCCTGCGACTCGAGTCCCCATCCCTGGTAAGAATTGTGTGCCATCAAGTCAATTCCAATTTATGACTAACCTTTTCAGGATGTTCTAGGTGGGAAGTACTCAGAAATGAATTGCCATTTGCTTCTTCTCGGGGGTGTGTGTGTGTGTGTGTGCCTTGGGACTATGCAGCTTACTCAGGATACACAGGCTGACTCTTCTCCCAGAAGGCACAGTGGGGAATCAAACTCCTAACCTCTGGCTCTGTAGCCAGATATCTAACTCACTGAGCTATTCAGCCAGACATTGAAGGAAGTCAAAACCCAAGTAGTGCTGCCCTTAGAAGGAAGTTATGGGGTGGGTAACTATTATTTTAGAGATAACTATTGTTTCAATTATCTTTGAGGTAACTATGAAAAGATACTTATGAATTCTGGACAGTACCTGGTAGGGACAGTGCCCACATTTTCGAGTTATATGAATCCGGAAACTATATATGACTTACAAATGGCATGAAAATTATTGTTTAGTTTATAGGCAAATCCCAAGCAGTAAAATACTTCCTGGCACAGATTGTAAAAACATATAAAATGTAGTTTGGCTGTTCCTTTAAAACTAGGTATAAAAGAGTCCACTGCAGCCCACCTTTTGGATAAAAGATTCTACTTGTCAGAAATACACAAGGGAGGTATTAAAAAAGAGGAATACGTATGTCCTAGTACTGAAAAGAAATTGTGCATTGAACAAGAAAATGATTGAACTAGTACTACTGTGAAAAGGAAAAAGGGAAGACATGTTATGATGTTACTTGTAAGGGGAAAATGAGAAGATTGCTTGATTCTCTGGGTGCATGCACCACAAAAATAATCTCTGCTGGTTTATTATATGATTGACCTGGCACATACAGATAGCATTTGGACATAACTAGTTACAATCAGCAAATTACTCATAATTAGTTCCTGTTTAGATAACAAAGGTACAACTGCATTACGTAATGGTTGCACCACAGTGAGGGATAATGTTCGTCTTTTTGCAGTGTAACTGTACCTTTTCATTATTTTTATAGATAATGTTGGGAAAAAACATGACATTCTTAAAGATTTCCTACAGTTTCTCTACCTGTATCATGAATCTAAATGAAGACTGGTTTTAAGAAATTAGAAGACTGAGACTTGGAAAGTCGGCCATGAAGAAGCTCGAAAAAAAATCCTCAATTGTTATATACGTCACTGGAGATCAGGGCCAAGATTATCCATATTATGGTATTTCCAATTACAATGTAAGAATGTGAAAGCTGGACAGCAAACAAAGCTAATGGGCAGGCGGCGGTGGGGGGGGGGAACTATTTATTTGAAACACAGAGTTGGAAAACAAATTTATGCTTACCATGGACTGTCAAACAAGTAGGTGCTAGATTAAATCAAGCCTGAACTCTCTTTAAAAAGAAAAAAATGACTAAACAGAGACTATTGTGTTTGGGCATATCATGAAAAGACAAAAATGGAGGAGACAATAATGCTGGGAAAGTTGAAGGCAGCAAGTAAAAAAGAGGGAGGCCAAATATGAGCTGGATTTACTTTCAAGAAGAAGCCATGGCCTTGAGTTTGTAGGGTTGTTAATCACAGGACCTTTTGGAGGTCATGAATTTGTAGGGACCATAAGTTGGAAATGACTTGGAGACTCATGGCAGTAACTTGGATTCTGGGCCCATTTACAGTGACCTCATCCAATCTATGTCTAGCCATTGTGATGTCACAGATTTTGGCCCAGTAATACTGGAGAATGCAAAGCTACTTACTTGGCATGGCTACAGTTGTATGCTTTTGAAGCACTGAAGATATCTTGTGAACTGAGATAATGGTGAGACAGGACTTTAAGAAATAATGTATCTCGTGATGCCACTAGCATTCTGAAATCTTCAATGCCTCTGAGAGCTTACTCTCAAAGTTTAGCCATGTGTTTAACTATCTTCAGCTAGGTTTTTTTCCTCCCTTTCCTCTTCATGTTTTGAGTTGATATTTTTTAATTTGGAAAAGCAAATAGTAATTTCTGTCTGGCTTTGCAGTTTTACAAACTGAACCATCAAAATATTTGATTAACATATTTATCATATCTGCATTCACAGGAGAGTGATGAATCTTTCCAGAATTAAACTGATAAGAAATATATTGTTGTTTGTGGCTTTTACTGAAGCATTTCCTTTTCTCTAACCTGCTTTGGAGAATATTCTCAAACCTATATACATGTAGCATTCCTTCAGTTAAAATTTTGTCTGATGTAGTCAGAGAACACTTTCTAGTTGCCAAATGTCACCAACAGTAAAAACAGGAGGAGTTTGTGGTCTTAAAGTAGATAGGTAAGTACGTAGGCACAGGGAAATATATTAAACATCATTTTAATTTGCTATGTTCTGTGCATCTATTTCTTATTTCTTTAAGTCCCTAGGACAGCATTTCCCAGGCTGGTACCTTCAAAATCTAATAGCCATGTTGATGGCAATTCATGAGACGTATAGTCCAGTCCATGGAGTTGAAGGAGATGGTACTCCAAAACTGTATTCAAGTGTGTGTCAGTTTTGGTCAGCTTTGACTTACTGTATATACTCGAGTATAAGCCGACCTGAATATAAGCCGAGGCACCCAATTTTACCACAAAAAACTGGGAAAACTTATTGACTTGAGTATAAACCGAGGGTGGAAAATGCAGCAGCTACTGGTAAATTTCAAAAATAAAAATAGATACCAATGGAGGATGGAGGAGGAAGGTGGGAGGAGGAAGGTGGGTACATAGAATATGCAGAAGGAGGAGGATGGGAGTGTCCTGGAAGCGGATACTCCCGTAAAGATCTTTAAGAGACATAGCTGACAGGGAAGAAGGGGGGTGAATGGGCTTCCCTGAGCTTGTAAACAAAGATACCCTCACTGTGACCTCTGTTCAGAGTGGTCTTTGAAATACTGACACGCTGCCGGGAAAAAGTTTTCATCTACAGCTCCTTCATTTGGACATAGACTGCTATTATCCTCCCAGCACGGTGTCTGCCTGCGGAGTCTGAAAAATGCAGTGTACTTAACCCGGGTAATCGGACAACCCACAGAGGCTGCAGGCGCCCGTAGATGAGCGGGGGAGTCCGGAGAACACCTGCACTGCATGGGAGAACATGTAATTTTGACACTGACTCGAGTATAAGCTGAGGGGGGTGCTTTTTCAGCAAAAAAATTGTGCTGAAAAACTAGGCTTATACTCGAGTATATAGGGTAAGTTGCATTGCAGTTAGACATGACCAAATGTCCTATTGATCACCTCTATAGTACGTGACATTGCTTGATGTGGTTGGTTGTGATATCAGAGTACCTGAAAGCATAACTTAAAAGCTTCAAGAGTTAGTACCAGAGGCAATCTTGTTTCTTTCCTCAAGGCTTCAGTTTTAAGTGAAGGGAAAAGAAAATGATGGGAAAAAGTAGAGAAAAAGAAGAAGGCGCGGGGGGGGGGGGGGGAGAGAAAAAGAAAATGTATCTGATTTTTTGGACTGAAGTTAAAAGTGGGTCCTGGATTTAGAAAGGATTGAAGGACTGCTAATTAGGCAAGCTGTATGACATAGTGTGATTAAAATGAATGTTTTGCTTTCAATTGTGGGAGTTATATGAATATTTTTAAAAAAAGATCTGAGAGAGGTACTATGTTAGTCTGTTTCAGCAAAACAAAAAAACCACAGATACTGTGCAAAGCTGTAATCAGTATTTTTCGCACCTAAGATGTTGCTGCCATATTGTTTAAGTTTTTGTCACACAAGACTGACAAGGAGAGGGTGGCAGAATAGGGGGAACACTTGGGTCTGAGTGCATGACAGTCATATTGGTTCCACACTGAGCCCACTTGTTTTGTGTTTCCTTCTGGCCCCCCTGAGGACATGGCATGTACACTTCAGAAGGGCAGCTACATGCTCTTCCAGCAGCAAATAACAATGAATGGATTCAAGTCCCTCTATCAGCAAATATTACACTCTCTAAATTTTGGTCAAAGCCCCAGTCACTGTACCCTAAGAATGTGTCTCATATTGTGGAATAGCACTTCTAAACATACACGTCTTGTACCTTCTGGGTCTGAAGATGTGGGGTGTGATTATAAAAAAATTAATGTGTTACTCGGATGCCACAATCCTTTTTCCTTTTTTAAAGAAGTCTCTGAGCTTATTGGGCACCCAATTTTTTTTACAACCATGTGCTAAACACACCGTCAATATCAAGGACTAGGAATAGTGATGACAATGAAAAGGTGAACTGGCCATTTGTCCTTGTGCCAGGACAACTAGGGGGAAGTGAGCACAATGCTGGAGTGATCTTTTAATCTATTGCTCTCAGTGGTGCTGTGTGCTATTAATGGGCTACATAAAGTGAAATCAGCTGAGGTCTTAATTTTTCTTGGCTTACTATGCAGTGAGGGATGTATGTGTGTGTTTATAGTTCCCATTCAAAAAAGAAAATGATAATTTCCACAAAATGATTTTAATGAGCCAGCTGGAATTAATATGTTGTTTAGCAAGGCGTGGAAAGCAGGAGGAAATTCAACACTAAAAATGAAAAGGTTGCTGTAGCTGAATGTATTTTGAGGTAGGCATCAGTGGAAGTGCCCATCCTGATCAGCTGTAGCTTCTTCTTTCTTCTGGCCCCTGTGTGAAGATGTTGCCACATGGATGGATGGATGGATGGATGGATGGATGGATGGATGGATGGATGGATGGATGGATGGATGGATGGATGGATGGATGGATGGATGGATGGATGGATGGATGGATGGATGGATGGATGTGCTGAATCACAACATGACATCCTTTGGCTGAAATCTTGTGGCTTAGTTCAGTAAGATGCAAGTAGACTAGAAATATCCAGTCAGTTTTATATTTCATAAGGGCTGGGCCTTTGGCTTTGGTTAAGGTAAAAATAAAACTGTTTCACCTTTGTATATCAAATTGAAGCCCTGCATTTGGCTGGGGACACACACACACACACACACACACACACACACACACACACACACACACACACACACACACACACACAAAGCCTGGCCCCTGTCTTGCTAAATGTAGTCATGATCAGGAGCCAATTACACATTTTCTGCAAATGCCTCATATGCAGCCATATATAATTTTGCTTTATAGTTGTAAGAGGCAGTAATTATCCTTATGTCTTTACTCCTAAGCATAAATGTATATGTTTTCCCCCTCCTCTTATGTCTACAATGTAGAGAAAGAAAAATTCTACTGAGGCCAATGGATTCCTCCTCCCAATGAATTCTAGTCACACAGTAATGACAGGTGATAGGGGAGTTTCAGCTACAGCTAGGCGTAAAGAGAAAAACTTTCTCTCATTGTGAGCAGTATTTCTGGGAAGAGTCACCATCTCTCCTGCATTCCTATAGGTAACTAAAGCAAAACTACATCACTCGCTGCATGCTAAGTATTACAGAATGAATATCTGTAATTACGAGGACCTAAAGTCCTATGGATTACTAGTGGGTTATAGTGGATAGAGTGATGGACTAGCACTCTGGAGAACAGGATTTGAATCCCCACTGGGCCATGGAAGGTCACTAGGGGTTAGCAACTGGTAAAACTGCTCCTTGATATCTCACTTACCTTGAAAGCCTTAATAGGGTCATTATAAGTTGGCACAGAACATACACACAAAGTAGATATAATATAGGTAATCATTTGTGATTGTAACTCCCAGGGGACTAGAAACTAGAGATGGGGGTATTCGTATTCATATACGAATACGAATATCCCCCCGCAGGTGCAGACAACGAGTGTCTGGCTCCCTGGGGCCAGACCGACCACTCACAATTCCGCTCCTGCCACTGACCCTTCCTATCGCTCCAGAGCTCGCAATGGATTAGCCACTCTTTGACCTGGCAGAGAGGCTCGTCATCCTGCCTTCTGCCAGGAGTGGCTAATCCATCGCTAATCCATCCATTGAATACAAATACCCCCATCTCTACTAGAAACCAATCTATATGAGGATAGACTGAAAGAAATGGACATATTTAGCCTTGAGAATAGAAGACTGAAGGGAGAAATGATAGCACTCTTCAAATACTTGAAAGGCTGTCATATAGAGGAAGGGCAGGAACTGTTCTCAATCAGTGCAGGACACATAGTAATGGGCTCAAGTTACAGGAAGCCAAATTTCAATTGAATATCAGGAAAAAACATTCTAATTGTTAAAGCAGTATGGCAATGGAACCCCTTATCTCAAGAGGGGTGAGCACTACAGCACTGGAGGCATTCAAGAGAAAGTAGGACATCCATCTGTTAGATATAATTTAACCTGGATTCCTGAAAAGAGGAGGGGGTTGGACTTGATTGCCTCATAGGCCCCCTCCAACACCATTATTTTACAATTCTATGATAGTATTTTATTTCTCAAACAACAACAACAGTTTCCTGCCAGCCTTTTCCATGCTGTAATCTTTGTCTCCACTCTGGTTTTTGACTGTTTAAAAAAGAAAAAGTCTGAAAAGAAATAAATCCTGAATTCTCACATTACATCTGATTTGATTCAAAGTCACATTAAAACCAATAAATATTTCTTGGTGTATCCTTTTCATACTTTAATGTCATACATGGAAGGGCACACAGTAGGGTTATATACACACCTTTACTCCAGACCATCATCAAGTGTTCAACCCAAAGATATGACTGAGACTATGAGTGTAAAAAATGTACTCATATAGACTTTCTATAAGCAACTGGGAAGGTTAAAAAAGAGGGAGAGATCCTGCTAAAGAAGCATATTTTTACATGGAAGGCTTATTTCCTTTATTTTTTTTCTTAATATGAATATGCAGAAAATAATTTGACAGGTGATTACTAGGTATATAGGGGTTAAAATTTAGTCTTATTGCTTAGATTAGGTTGCTGGATATCAGATATGTAAGATATTGATTTGTATTTTTTAGAGAAAAAAGTAGCCATGTAACCCATGGCTGGATTTCAAAAAGAGTCCATTTTAACTAAGGATAAGGATAAGTGAGGTCCCATGGCAGGAGGTGGAAGTTTCTAAAACAGGAAACATAGGACAGAGAGGGATATTAGCTACAGTCCCTTTTTCATTCCTTTCCCAATGCTCCTTTCCCACGTTACAAATCTGATTATCAGATACGTTATGCTACAGAGGAAGATAAGTACACAGTTTTGAATACTGTGTGGAAAAGGCAATGACTGAAACTCCTGCCTCCCAAGCTTCTAGGTAACCAGAAAAGGGAGAATGGCACCAGTAGTCATTGGGAGTGACAGCCTGCAAATCTCCCCTTGGGAGAGATGTGGCCCCTCCTTGGCTTCCACATGACCCTGGAATAACTCTTGGAAAGAAGCAGCATGACTCACATTTACTTTCCACGCTGGCATTTATACATTGCTTTAGTGCTGTTACATCTGAGTTAACCATAAGGCAGAACCTCCTAGCAGTAAGTAATGTGTGTAGTTACAATTCACAGGTGGGCAACAGCTGTCCCAAGTCATTGCTAACTACTAGGAGACAAATTGTCCCTCTGATTGAAAACAACATTTAAAAAATACACCAAGTGGGAAGCTGGTTCATGAACAGCAACAATAAGTACATCTCTACTATATCCCAACTCTCAGATGTTAAGAAAGTAACTGGATTTTGTTCTCTCTTACCCAGCTTACAAACACTTGTTTTCCATATTTCTCTCAACAGAACTACACACTGTCAGTGAAATCAAGCAGAATCATCATCAGTGTTTAGGAATGCTGGTATTTAGAAATGTCAGTGCTGAGGAAAATCTGCACTGGTGATGGCAATGCAATTTCTCCCACCATAAATGCTCTTTCTGTCTTTACACTGTGCCTTGAGTCCATCTGAGGATTAAAATACACAGTGCATTCAATGGGTAATGTGCCGCTGAAAGGCACTTTACTTTCTTTTGTATTTGCATGAAAGGACTGGGGATCCGCTGTGGATTGGACCTGCAATATGTAAATAGACAAGGTTTAACTCTGTCCCACTTTACCTTCCCCTTTCCTTCTTCACAGGGAATAATTCTTTTAAAAACAACGTTCTATTGACCAAATCTAGAGGGCAGTTGTAGGGAAATGAAAGGGAAATGACTGAAAGGAATGGTCCCAATTGGTTCTTATTACCTTTCTCCAGTGGAGAAGGTCAGTGCTTTAAGATAGGAAACTGGTGAATCCACACACCATTGCCCCATCTCATTCACTGAGTTCTACATGGGTTTCAGAAAGTGATGTCCTTCACTCGTAATGCTCCTTTATCCTTCCACCACTATTTCCATCATTTTTCTATGTGCTGAAAGTCTCTTAAGGTGAAAAAGACAGAATAGTTGCACAGAGCTTTTTAATCACTGCCACGAGGCACCCTTCACCTGGAAAAATCCATGGAACTGGAATGTGTCTTTAGTACAGCAGGTAGAGTTCTAATATATAGAAAGAGACCTTTTAATTAAAAGCCATTAAGTCATGCTGTCATCAAAATAAAGCAAGTCAGACATCTGATTATCTGGTTAATCAGTGCAGCTTCTCCTTGTAAGTACAGCAAGGAAGATGAGTTAGAAAAAGGTAAAACATGGTGCAGTTATGTATCAGCCAACCAAAGAACTGTATAATAAAATATGTAAAAGATGTTTCTCATTATCAAAGAAAACACCCTCAAGTAGCTTCAGTGACTCTGCTCACCATTTGTTCCTTGCCTCTGAAGAAACAAAAGACATGCATGCTTAGAGAGAGAAAAAGTTAGGATATAACAGCCTATGAACAGAGAAAATATTAAGTTTATTTTCTCTAGCCAGTGTTACTGAAGACCTAAAAATGATTGACAATAACTGCATAGTAACTCATCAATTCATTTTGATCTACAAGTAAAAAGAAATAAAGATTGTACCTTCCTAAATTTCTGTTGACAAGAGACATTGTCATTTAAGTTTGAAGCAAGACACGTTGCCCACCCACCCTGCTGCACTGATGCAGAAGAAAATAATTCATGGACTTCACTTATGTCTAATAGTTGCAACGGAGAAGAAATGATCACTTATGTGAGCAAGGAGGCGTGATTATCATTTGGAGTGTTTCTCCAAAGACATAAAACATATTTTGGCAGCTTCTTTGGGGTCTTCTCTCATTATGTGTTGGTTTGAAAATTAGGACTCTTCTGCTCCTGATAAGAACTGATGTTCCCATTGTTCACACCAGAGGAGGGAAAAAACACTTTTTGATGAGATAGATGGCAATAGGATCTCTATATAGGGTTGTGATTTATCAGCAAAACAACTCCAGTCTATAAACAAACCATCTTCCATTTTCTAGAAACAACTTCAGAGTGTTAGACTTTTTAAACCGTTCTTTCTGGCATGGAGCCTACAGTAGATCCGTGGATTTCCTCTCTTCTATGAAAAATAACTTTTTTCGCATGCAGGACTTCTATGTCTGCCTCTGACTGTACAGATACACCTTTGGACTGGACCAATTAGGTGTTAGGTTAACTAACTCCTTGCTAATCAAAGCCACATTCCTTTGATCATGTAATATTTAAAATCCTTTTGATAACCACAGGGGCGCTACTCAGTTGGTCTGTGATATGCAGAACAGTTTCCTAGGATCAAGAAATGAGAGTTTTCCAATAACATCAAACCAACCCCCAAAAGTTCCATGTTTAGCAGACAGCAAGAAGGGGGGACTAGGAGAATAAAAGTAATTGGACAGATTATAGTGCCTTCACAATCATCTTCTTGTACTATGATAAGTCTCACTTCTAATTTTGAAGGAGAATTATCTAATCCTTGAGACAATCATGGACAAAATATATTCTTGTTTTAACTGCTTTTGTGTTCTGCCTTTCCCCTCTTTAAGTTCACTTTAAAATTGGGCAGAATGGATATAAAAACTAGGAGTATGTTAATGAATTATTTAAATTTACTTCTTAAATGTGAGAGAAGTATAGAGTTGATAAAATAAGCAGCAGTCCTTCCAGAGGTGTTGTACTGATGTATGTTTTTTTTCCTGAATGTTTTTCATTTTATTGTTTGTAGCATTCTGAACAATCAGATTTTAAAAAAAACACTCACAGAAGCTCCACTGGATTTATTTGGTTCTCTGAGGCCACTTAACTAATGTTTATCAAGATAAGAAATCTTGACTCTAGTATATTTCTGTTAAATTGAGAGAACAGCAAAAGAAGTTTAGTGGAAAGGTTTATCTGAAAACATTATGCTTCAATCTTTAACAATGCTTTGGACAAGTTGTAAAATGATCTAGTTTTATTGGACTTGGTCCTTGCTCTATCATGTTTTCTTATCAGAGTGCAGGCCCCAGCCCAGGATACAAATATGTTGGAATCATGTCCCAAGCAAACAGGGGCCACACATTTACAGAAGCAATTGTTTCTTTGAATCTGCGGCTTTTTCTCTTTTCACTTTTAGCAGAGAGCTTACAAAGTATGCTATTCTGAGATTTTTGCATGTGTGGAGTCAAATTCCTTGTCACAGCAGCAGAGGACGGCAACACCACCACCAACAACAACAACTATAACACCTTGCATGTGCCCATTCAATATATCTTTTTAGCTGTTCTCGGCAATAAAGTACAAGGCTTGACATTGCCTGGGACCTGCATGCTTTAAGTCTGGCCACCTTGCATGTGCCCATTCAATATGACCCTGACAATTATCTGCTTGCCATACAAGGTTCAGGAGATGAGGAGGTAAGACTTTGTGATTGTACAGTTTAATTCTATTTGTTCCACATTGATTTTTAACTTTTTTTTATTTTCTAGTGGCTGTTGTTATACCAGAAATGAATACAGAGGTGTCTGTTCAATAAAAGAAGAGCTTTTCTTGACATAGGGCCAAATACATGAAACAGGCAGCTTCATAAATAGAGGTGGCATTTTTAGCATTAAAAGGCATGGGATTATTTTCTAACATTTCACAAGTTGTTTGGCGGTTAGTTATTGAGATGCAATACCAGGGTTCCGTGTGCAAATGTTGTAGATTCAGAGAATGTAAAGAGAATGTGTTATCACCTGTCATGCTTCTCATCTTGTCTGTTTTGGCCCTTTTGTTATATAAAGGAGGAGAGTTGACTCTAGTGTTCTTTCTACTAGCACAAACCACACTACCGCTTGAACACTGTTCTGTGCTTGCGTAACCAGAAGCAGGTCAGAGGTTGTAGAAATGCAATGCATGGCTATAGAAAGGCACAGCAAGACAGAGTAAAATGCAAATTACAAAGCAGGGAGAGCACTCCTTTTTCATGAAAGACAAGCAGAACAAGTTCAAATTGTTGTAACAAGCAAGAACACCTGTCTAAAAAACATGTATTTTTCAAACTGCAAAGCAGAGAATCTTCCATTTACTGCACACCCAAAAATGAGCTCAAGACAGTTGCAGCAAGTAAGCCATAGAAACAGGCAAGCATACAATTCAGTTCCCTCACTGGTCTTTCTGCCAGACTTTCACGTTTAAAGCAAGTAAGGAATCCAATAATCAAAAGAGCTGGGAAGGGAGCCCATGGCACAGACTGCAGAGATTCCTTGAGAATCAAAAGAAGTGAAGTCATAGAAATAAAGACTGGTAGTGGAGGGCAGCCTTTATAGTTGGGGTATCGATACAACTGCTTCAGGCTACCGAGACCGAATCTATCAAAATTCTAAGAAAAATATGCCAACAAATATAGAAAATAAAACAATGGCCCACAGACTGGAAACTGTCTTCGGACAAACGCTGGCTCTATGGCTTGGAAACGGGGATGAGCACCGCGCCCTAGAGTCAAACACGACTGGACTAAATGTCAAGGGGAACCTTTACCTTTACCTTATAAATGGGGTTGTGCTGTAAACAGAAAAATATGGTATATTATCCTTCCATTTTACACAAAAGGAAATACCTCTTCTCGGTCATTTGTTTCATGTTTCCCCACATGTCTTTTTTGGCACAAAAGCCCTAAAGAACCCTTAAAAACGATTAACAACAGAGAATTAATCTACTCCAAAAGCGGGCAAAAGTGCATGAGAAAAGAGAAAGCAGCACCCAGCACAACAGATCCTCTGGGCAAAGGCAGCAGAAAAGAAAAAAGGCAAGGAAGCATCCAGTCAACTACGCATTGGCTGCCTGGCATACAGAGACACCCATTTACGAAAACAACCAACAACAACAACACAGCACCAAGAAAAACAAGAGAGAAATTCCTGGAGCTGTGGCTAACCAACGAAAATAACCACCCACACAACCAAGTGGCACATTGGCACAATGACATAGTCCAGTCCCTCACTCACATACTCCACAGAAGCAAACAAAGGAGTTCAAAAGAAACCCCCACCAAAATATATACCTTTAACAGAATAAATACACAGTAAATTAGCCAAATAACGAGAGAGAGAGAGAGAGAGAGAGAGAGAGAGAGAGAGAGAGAGAGACAGGGGGGAAGTCGTAAAATTTAGAAGAACCATAGAGCCCCCTCTCAAACACTAAGAAAAGGAACCAACCAAATAAAGGCAAAAATTACAATCAAAGCTCCTCCAACCAAAACTATTAGAATATGGGGAGATTTCTCTCCCCTCCCCACTTGATTTCTTTTCTCTTCTTTGAGTCAAACAGGCAGCAGTAGGCAGGTCTGGTAGGCAGTAGGAAAAATAATCTATAGAGATGGAGGGAAAATCCCTTTTAAAAATCAAGAAAAAAGCCAGAAAAGGAAAAGATCAAAGATGAAGTTGGACAGACAGCAAATGCAATCCAAAATGGAGGGCACAAGGAGCTCTTCTTAGCTATTGCTGAAAAAGCACAAAAATACATAAAACACTTATTTTGTGCTTTGGGTGTTTTGTGAAAGGTGCATCTCTAGGTCTTGTCAATTAAAACCAATCTGGATATACTTGGAAATGCCCTTTCCACCTCCTTTGCTCCTGCCACTTGTGTTGTTCCATCCAAGATACAAGGGCAGCTCTACCATTCAGTAGAGTGAAGTCATAGATGTGAGGGCATGGGCATGGTGCTGTGTTGGAGGACAGAGTTGTTTGTGCAATGCAAGCTGCTCTGCTGTCTTCAGGTGTAGTGAATGATCCTGTCCCACTGCTCATGTTGAAGTAAGATTAAATGTAGAATAGTGTGACCAGGTTGTCTTTCATATTCTCTTTATTCTACAAAGAGTCTGAGTGGGGAAGACATACATTTGGAGCTGTTTTGGAAGTTAGATGCAATCATTTACAGTACTTGTTTTTCTTGCTTCTTCTCTTTTACTTCTCTTTCTAATTTCTCCAAAAATAAGATTAAGGGTTACTATTTTCTTCCATATTATTCATCTGCTATTTCATCTACCAATCCCCAGAGACAAATTTGAATCTAGTCAACAATTTAGTACTGCTGTTATGCAGACCCACATATCTTCAAGTGTTATGGGGAAGAGGAAGACGAGAAGGAGGAGAGGATAAATACCCCTCTTAGATTGGATCTTTTTATGACAAGTCTTTGCCTGCAGTGAATTCTGAGTTATGGACCCTTGAAATGAAGAGTTTAAAACTGAATATTTTAGCAGTGTTAATTTCAAATGTGTAGTGTAAAACAGGAAAGAGAGACATCTAGTGGTTTCCTTTGCATTGTGACAAAGATAGTAATTTTTTGGCAAGGAAAGAAAGCTTTTTTCCTCTATTTATTTTCCTTTGTATGTGGCAAAGTAATACATTTGGGTTCATGTTAGTCAATACTTAATGGAAAACCTGAAATGTTACATGACATTAACAGGTAATGTACCATTGCTAATATACTTCAGAATACAGACCCGCACAGAGACCAACTGTCTGTAACAGACTGTGCTTGTTATCTTGGAATGGCCACGGTGGTATATTTTTCTCCTGACATACATGGGAAAGTACTGTCCTTCCATCTGCTTCCTAATCCATGCATTGGTACACAAATGCTTCTCACACAAGTAAGAAAATAGGATCTTGCTTCTCCAAAACTGGTACATGGAAGTCCTCGTTTTCAGGTCTGGTGAACAAACTTGATTAAACTCCATGGCTATTATTATTTTTCATTATGAGAAAGGTGTATTTTACAGCTTAATTAATATGTAAATTATACCTTTCATTATATAATTATTAAAATATTATGTATACAGCATGCACGGAGTGCTGATTTCTGCAAATGTTGGACAACACTACAATTCTCTCTGAAAAATTCCAGCAGAATTCCAGAAATAAAACAAGTTAAAACACATTAGATTGTTGCCAAAGAATGAGGGAAGTAGAAGAAGAAAGTTAAAAGGGAAAGTTAAAGGAGAGCCAGATGTCTCTAGAATGCTTGGGGGTTACTCAAAACCACGATGATAGAAATCCAGATAGAAATTATGCCACAGGCCAAGAAAGGTGGCATCCAGTTGACAACGTCACTGCCATGGACAGCAAGCAATATCAAGGAAATTATTACAAGGGATGTGCATTTGGATTCAGAAATATTCCGAATTTGCCAAATGACGCCATATTCAGATAGTTCAAAATATATTTGGATCCAGATTTGATAGTTCTGAATATCTGTAATAATAATTCCTAATATTTGGAGCCCCATTTACTCCTAGGGGGACGTAGTGGCACTGCGGGTTAAACCGCAGAAGCCTCTGTGCTGTAAGATCTATAGATCTGCAGCTGTAAGATTGAATCCACGCGACGGAGTGAGCACCCGTCGCTTGTCCCAGCTCCCGCCAACCTAGCGGTTCGAAAGCATGCAAATGCAAGTAGATAAATAGGGACCACCTCGGTGGGAAGGTAACAGCGTTCCGTGTCTAAGTCGCACTGGCCATGTGACCACGGAAGATTGTCTTCGGACAAACGCTGGCTCTATGGCTTGGAAACGGGGATGAGCACCGCCCCCTAGAGTCGAACACGACTAGACAAATTGTCAAGGGGAACCTTTACCTTTACCTTTACTCCTATAGATTTGGAAGCAAAAGGCTAGCTTTCTGCTTGCCGGAGGAAGAGGAGAAAGTGAAACCTATTTCTCAGGCATCCTGGAGTGATTTCTTCAGAAATGAAACATAGAGCTTGACTGCACATCATAATACTCCTGTTCTTGTGTCGGGTTTACTACACTTGAAGTCGATTTTAAAAATATGCAACAACAAGATGTATAGCTAAGCGTGTATTTTTGAGGGCAGTAAGTGTTTTCTTAAAAGCACCCATGATGTTTATTTTAAATTTATTCTTGTCACACTTTTTAAAATTTGTTTTGGCCTGTGTGAATGCTTGTGTCAGAGGAAATAATGTATGTGGAGGTCTGCAGGTTTTGCCGAAATAGGTGCCAAGTACAAGGGGTTCTGGATGGCAGGATCCATTTATTTATTTAGTTATTTAGTTATTTATATATTTATTTATTTATTTATTTAACCCTGCATTTCTCCTTGAAAAAGACCCAAAGTGGTTTACAATATTAAGGCAAAGATCAATAAGTATACAAAAATTTAAAAAATGTCACCCTGAGAAATGGAAAACACAAAAATGGAAAACACTAGTACTAACAATCCAGTCAAAAGCAGTAATGCATAAAAATCTATCTAAAAATCACACACAGGTAGCTGGTTCCTGAGGGAAGGCCTGCCTGAAGAGAAAGGTCTTTGCCTCCTTGCAGAAGGATAGCCAAGATGGGGCCTCCTGTGGGAGGGACTTCCAAAGTTTGGGAGCAGCAACAGAGGAGGCCCCCTCCTGTGTCCCCACCAAATGCACCTGTGAAGGTGGTGGGACCAGGAGAAAGGCCTCCCCTGATGATCTTGACACCTGAGCTGGCTCATAATGGGAGATACAGTCTTTGAGATAGCTTGGACCCAGGCCGTTTAGGGCTTTATAAGTTAAAACCAGCACTTTAAATTGTGTCCGGAAACTGATTGGCAACCAGTGGAGCTGTTGAAAGAGGAGGGTTACGTGATCCCTGTAAGCAGCCCCAGTCAGCAATCTGGCTGCTGCATTTTGAGCCCACTGAAGTTTCCTGATACTTTCCATTGGCAGCCCCACATAGAGAGCATTATAGTAATCCAGCCAGGAAGTAACTAGGGTGTGTATCACAGGGGCCAGATAAGATATCTCAAGAAATGGATGTAGCTGGTGCATTAGTTTTAATTGTGCAAATGCACTCTTGGCCGCTGCCAAGACCTGGGCATCCAGGTTCAGGGATGATTCCAGGAGCACCCACCCCCCAAGCTGTGCACCTGTTTTTTCAGTGGGAGTGTAATCTCACCTGGTACCGGCTGTACCCTTATTCCTTGATCTGCCTTTTGACCGACCAGGAACACTTTTTATCACTGCATCAATCTAGCGCTACGCTAGATTTTTTATTTTAAAAATATGAGGAGACTGGAGATAGGCTGCTGCTGCTACCACCGCCACTACCCCTGCAGCTGCAGTAAAATTTGCAATTATTGCTCCCCCAACCTCCTCTGGTATACAGGCAGAGGGAACCCTGAAGCTCCTCTACCACAGAGTGCGGGTGCCTTTGTGTCTTGTTTGGAACCTGCTCTGCTCTGATCCCTGGATTGTCTGGACGTTGAGTCATGTAAGATCCCTGGACTGATGTCACTTCCTGGGAACTCCCGCTCATGAGGGAATGTGGGACTTTCCCTCCCTCTTGGCTCCGCAGAGTTCCTGGCATTTGGAGACATCCAGCTTCCATGAGAATGCATAACCTGTCACAAAACCATGTGACATTATATATGGATTTCTAAAAAACCCAAACCAGCTTTAAACCCATTTTAATTCAACAGTGTAGTCACACCTTCAAATACACTCTGGCACCAAGGGTAGTGGGGGCAGAGAACTCAGTGTCACCAGACTGAGATTGCCATGGGATTCCTTGGGGGGGGGGTGCTGCTGGGGCAAGAGTAAAACCTGTAAATGATATCTGTTTGCACCAATGACATCTAGAAGCAGTACCAGCAGTTGTGTTGTACAGTCCACATCCCTCATCCCTGCAACAACAAGAAAAGCTTTCTGGGACACTTTCTTGACAAGCATGGAAGGGGCCTGTCCTCCAGAGACACCATCCCAAGAGGAAGGGCCTGGCAGAGGCAGAGGTAGAGGCATGAACACAGGAGCCCTGCAAGCCAAAAGAGACTGACCCTGGGGCTGTGGAGGCATCTGTTTGGGGAAGTCTGGCCAAAGTGGCATTGAACTGCTGTCTTGCCCACCAATTGGTGTACCCAGTGAAAGAGTGTTCTCTCAGGCAGGGAACATTGTCAGTCAACACCGCTCACAGCAGAACCTAGATATGTAGAAAAACTTATTTTCCGTAAGGTCAACCTACCATTGCTGGGCTTCCCTGCAGCCACCTCTAAGTAAGAGAGAATGGCACACTCTGTTCACAGTACTAAATATGCCATGTTTCAGTCTGCCATCCCCTCCTTCTGCTTCTTCTATTCTTCTGACTGCTACTCCAAGATTGTGCCCACTCACTCAACTGTGCTGTACCCCATGTTACTGGCACAGTTCCCACCTACCACAGGCCATCCCCAATCCACCTGGAGTGCTGTCCAGGGTCTTTGCCCACTCCTCAGTGTGACCTGTTCTCAGCTTCCCAACGCTGCTGGCATTTCCTGCTGGCATTCCCACTGTTCAAGGTTCAATCAGTAGGCCCTTTACAATAATTTCGTAATACCTAGGCACGGATGGCTATTGGTGTGCACTCTTTTTTAGTGTGTGCAATCATTGGGACATGTCAGAGGACACAAGGAAATCCTTTCAAAACACTTTGCCTGTTTGTGTTTTTTTGAAACGGGAAAATAATGACTAGATAGTATTCACTATAGTGGAGTTCTGGATATCTGGAAATTCTGAATTTTTGAAATTCTGAATTCTGAATCCAAAAGGCTGTAATTCCAAATTCCAAATCTGAATTTTGGTGCTAGTGCACACCCCAACTGTTGAATCACAAGACACACTGATAGAAAGAAAAATTCAGTCAGTTTTCCTGTCAGTCTTTGCAAGCATATTAAAGCTACTATGCAGAAACCAAACATTTCAGCTACAAAAGCTTCTCATTTTATTTCCTGTTTACACCTTGGCCTTTAATTGAATAAGGACTTTATCTGGCACCATAATGTAAGGTAAAGGTTCCCCTTGACATTTAGTCTAGTCGTGTCCGACTCTAGGGCGCGGTGCTCATCTCCGTTTCCAAGCCATAGAGCCAGTGTTTGTCCGAAGACAGTTTCCGTGGTCACGTGGCCAGCGCGACTAGACACGGAACGCCGTTACCATCCCACCGTGGTGGTACCTATTTATCTACTCGCATTTTTACATGCTTTCGAATTGCTAGGTTGGCAGGAGCTGGGACAAGCGATGGATTCGATCTTATGATTCGATCTTATGACCACTGGTCTTCTGACCTTGCAGCACAGAGGCTTCTGCGGTTTAACCTGCAGCGCCACCACGTCCCTAGTGCACCATAATGTTGTTGTTGTTTAGTCGTTTAGTCGTGTCCGACTCTTCGTGACCCCATGGACCAGAGCACGCCAGGCCCTCCTGTCTTCCACTGCCTCCCGAAGTTGGGTCAAATTCATGTTGGTTGCTTCGATGACACTGTCCAACCATCTCATCCTCTGGCACCATAATGTACATGGTGCTAAAATTTAATTATTTTTTAAAAAATTCAAACTGTGTCTGTCATTGTTTTATTGTGTTCTGTGGCTTTATATCTTGCTGTACTCTGCTCTGTGAGGGCTTGACTCATCCATCTTTTAAATAAAGAAATACATGCATAAATTTATTGAAGGAGAATCATAAATGTACGTATAGCCATGTCATGATATAGGCACAGGATCTTCATGAGTGTAAACTACATTTTCTGAAATGAAAATCCTCTTCAGTCCCTGGGAGGACTCCATGAAAAAGCCTGATGTTCATGATATAGGATTTGTGGTTGTTTATCCTACAGGAATGCAGCACGATAAAACGTTCCATGATGAAATAAAGGTGAAGAATTCTGCCAAAGCAGTTTAACCTCTTTATTGTTTAAAACTTTCTAGCATCATTAAATGTGCAAAAGAGAAGGCATAAAGCTGTAAAGATAAGTTTGCCTTTGACCGTATAGTATGTCAGGAACTCAGGGATAGTATGTTAGGCTGTTTTACTAGAAGCAGTATCTTAAGACACACAGCAGTAGGAAAACTCAGAAGCTGTCAGATCTGAACCAGACAGAGAAACACAGAGACCTAATATGGGCCACATATTGTACACAGTACATTTTGCTATGGACTAGGACACATACTGTACCATGAGAGATTGCCTTTGCTTTTATGTTTGCTTTCATTGTTTGTATTTTGGCCATGCAAACACCTTGTTCTTCCAACCTAACCACTGACAGATACATATGTGGAATATGACTTCTTTGGAGTGATGGCCATATCAAACTTCTTTTTCATCCAAAATCCTCACTGAATCTTACAAACATTACTTTTACTTCTAAATATTTCTAGAAAATAAACCATCATCCCCATCTTTCTCTAAGGGAAACTAAACACTTAATTACTCTCACATAGTCAGTCTGTAATACACCAGAAATAGGGAGGATACATATTTTTTAAATGGGGAACATTTTTTTCAAATCTAAAAAAACCAGTTTTCCTGCATGTTTTGCCACTCATTCTTATTTCCTCTTTTAGTTAGTTATTCATTTCACTTAAGGATATTCCTTGTATGCAGATAGTAACTTTACATCAGTAACATTACATGATACCAACAAATTTTGTAACAGTAGCTATAAAATAAAAGCTTTTTTTGGGGGGGCTGAGAAATCACACTATAAATTATTGAAAAGCTTCTCATATTCCTCATGCCTCCAGAGCTGACACAGTTCTTCACATAATAAAATAGTTATAGTTCTACATGTTAAGTTGTACTAATAGCCAGGGAGGTTCTGCATGTAAAGATGGATAGCCCAGTCCACCGCTTCCGATATATTGTAGAGAGTAGAGACAATGGACATACCTTAGTGATCAATGGGATATCCAATGTCACAGCCAGATCACCTGCACATCTAATAATAAATATAATGCTACTTTATGTACTTTATCCCTTTGCCTGCAGTACAGACATGCGTTTTAAAGTTTTCACCACTGTTTTTTTTTATTAATCCTTGGGCAACTGGTTGGCCATTGTCTGAACAGAATGCTGGACTACATAGGCTTTTGGTTGGATTCTGCCTGCCTCTTTTATGCATTCTATCTGCAATTTTCCATATCATTTGAACCCACCAAAACAGTGGTCTGTGCAACCATAGTTTATGAAGCTGGTGTTTTTTCACTAATCATAGTTAAGATTAACCACAGCCTTCCTAGCCTCAACAACATGTTAAACTATGAATGAGCAGGAAGCTTCAGGACTCACCCTTACAGCCATACCAAGGAGGAGAGAGGGAATATGCAAGCCCAGAGGGAGACTTGTCTTGTTTTTGTAATGCTAAACAATGATTTAGTGTTGTGTCCAAACACAGCCAGTGTGTCACACCCCAAGCCTGCTGAAAGGATACTGTGATAACATAAGAAACCTGAAGCAAAAGAAAGCAATAGTTTTTCTTACTAGAACAACAGTTTCTGTTTGTACCAATTAGGCAAAATATACTTTCCATCTGACAATAACTTTGTACAAATAGATTTACACATATATAGGTTTGTATTTGATAGAACAAGCAACAAATCATTATACATTCTAATATGTAATACAAAAAAACCTAATTGTAACTGTGACAGACAGCTCCAGTCTCCACCCTCTTTTTAGATCCATCACAGTCTACGGAATGCTATGAGGAGATTGAAGAGTAAAGAGAAAGAGTGAGTCTTTAGTTCAAACATGGTTTTAGCCAGAGAAGGATGTTTGGGAGTATGAAAACGAAGGCAGTTGTGAAAGCATTTGAGGAAGATTAAAGTAGATGGTAAGACAAGCATCATTGACATACGACTCAGTTGTTTATTATCCTGTTCCAGCTTTGTAAATAAAGTATGCCATTGCCCATAGCCCCTTCACGGATTGCTGCCTTGTCGTGGCGAAGGGGCTTGAGTTATTCAGAGAAGCTATGGGCTATGCCGTGCAGGGACACCCAAGACGGACAGGTCATAGTGGAGAGTTCTGACTAAACATGATCCACCTGGAGCAGGAACTGGCAAGCCACTCCAGTATCTTTGCCAAGAAAACTCCATGGACAGAAACAAAAGGCTAAAAGATATGACGCTGGAAGATGAGCCCCTCAGGTCGGAAGGCGTCCAACATGCTACTAAGGAAGAGCAGAGGACAGGTACGAGTAGCTCCAGAGCTAATGGAGTGGTTGGGCCAAAGCCGAAAGGACGCTCAGCTGCGGACGCATCTGGAAGTGAAAGGAAAGTCCGATGCTGCAAAAGAAATACTGCATAGGAACCTGGAATGTAAGATCTATGAACCTTGGTAAGCTGGATGTGGTCAAACAAGAGATAGCAAGAATAAACATTGACATCCTTGGCGTCAGTGAACTAAAATGGACGGGAATGGGCGAATTCAATTCAGACGATTATCATATCTATTATTGTGGGCAAGAAACCCGTAGAAGAAATGGAGTTCTAGAACACCTTCTAGAACTGACACCAAAGAAAGATGTTCTTCTCATTATAGGGGATTGGAATGCTAAAGTAGGGAGTCAAGAGATAAAAGGAAAAACAGGCCTTGGAATTCAAAACGAAGCAGGGCAAAGGCTAATAGAGTTTTGTCAAGAGAACAAGCTGGTCATCACAAACACTCTTTTCCAACAATACAAGAGGCGACTGTACACATGGACATCACCAGATGGACAATACCGAAATCAGATTGATTATGTTCTCTGCAGCCAAAGATGGAGAAGCTCTTTACAGTCAGCAAAAACAAGACCTAGAGCTGATTGTGGCTCTGATCATCAGCTTCTTATAGCAAAATTCAAGCTTAAACTGAAGAAAGTAGGAAAAACCACTGGGCTAGTCAGGTGGAAGTGAAGAACAGATTTAAAGAACTGGATTTGGTGGACAGAGTGCCTGAAGAACTATGGATGGAGGCTCGTAACACTGTACAGGAGGCAGCAACAAAAACCATCCCAAAGAAAAGGAAATGCAAGAAAGCAAAGTGGCTGTCCAACTAGGCCTTACAAATAGCAGAGAAGAGAAGGGAAACAAAATGCAAGGAAAATAGGGAAAGTTACAGAAAATGGAATGCTGACTTCCAAAGAATAGCAAGGAGAGACAAGGGGGCCTTCTTAAATGAACAGTGCAAAGAAATAGAGGAAAATAATAGAAAGGGAAAAACCAGAGATCTGTTCAAGAAAATTGGAGATGTTAAAGGAACATTTTGTGCAAAGATGGACATGATATAGGACAAAAATGGTAGGGACCTCACAGAAGCAGAAGACATCAAGAAGAGGTGACAAGAATACACAGAGGAATTATACCAGAAAGATTTGGATGTCCCGGACAACCCATATAGTGTGGCTGCTGACCTTGAGCCAGACATCCTGGAGAGTGAAGTCAAGTGGGCCTTAGAAAGCATGGCTAACAACAAGGCCAGTGGAGGTGATGGCATTCCAGTTGAACTATTTAAAATCTTAAAAGATGACGCTGTTAAGGTGCTACAATATGCCAGCAAGTTTGGAAAACTCAGCAGTGGTCAGAGGATTGGAAAAAATCAGTCTACATCCCAATCCCAAAGAAGGGCAGTGCCAAAGAAGGCTCCAACTACCGTACAATTGCACTCATTTCACACGCTAGCAAGGTTATGCTCAAAATCCTACAAGGTAGGCTACAGCAGTATGTGGACCGAGAACTCCCAGAAGTACAAGCTGGATTTTGAAGGGGCAGAGGAACTCGAGACCAAATTGCTAACATGCGCTGGATTATGGAGAAAGCCAGAGAGTTCCAGAAAAACATCTACTTCTGCTTCATTGACTACGCAAAAGCCTTTGACTGTGTGGACCACAGCAAACTATGGCAAGTCCTTAAAGAAATGGGAGTGCCTGACCACCTTATCTACCTCCTGAGAAATCTGTATGTGGGACAGGAAGCAACATTTCGAACTGGATATGGAACAACTGATTGGTTCAAAATTGGGAAAGGAGTACGGCAAGGCTGTATATTGTCCCCCTGCTTATTTAACTTATATGCAGAATATATCATGCGAAAGGCTGTACTGGAGGAATCCCAAACCGGAATTAAGATTGCCGGAAGAAATATCAACAACCTCAGATATGCAGATGATACCACTTTGATGGCAGAAAGTGAGGAGGAATTAAAGAACCTCTTAATGAGGGTAAAAGAGGAGAGTGCAAAAAATGGTCTGACGCTCAACATCAAAAAAACTAAGATCATGGCCACTGGTCCCATCACCTCCTGGCAAATAGAAGGGGAAGCTATGGAGGCAACGACAGATTTTACTTTCCTGGGCTCCATGATCACTGCAGATGGTGACAGCAGCCACAAAATTAAAAGACACCTGTTCTTGGGAGGAAAGCGATGACAAACCTAGACAGCATCTTAAAAAGCAGAGACATCACCTTGCCGACAAAGGTCCGCATACTCAAAGCTGTGGTTTTTACAGTAGCGATGTATGGAAGTGAGAGTTGGACCATAAAGAAGGCTGATCGCCGAAGAATTGATGCTTTTGAATTGTGGTGCTGGAGGAGACTCTTGAGAGTCCCCTGGACTGCAAGGAGAACAAACCTGTACATTCTAAAGGAAATCAACCCTGAGTGCTCACTGGAAGGACAGATCCTGAAGCTGAGGCTCCAATACTTTGGCCATCTCATGAGAAGAGAAGACTCCCTGGAAAAGACCCTGATGTTAGGAAAGTGTGAAGGCAAGAGGAGAAGGGGACAACAGAGGACAAGATGGCTGGACAGTGTCATTGAAGCTACCAACATGACTTTGACCAAACTCCGGGAGGCAGTGGAAGACAGGAGGGCCTGGCGTGCTCTGGTCCATGGGGTCACGAAGAGTCGGACATGACTTAATGACTAAACAACGACAACAACATTGCCTCTTTGGCTTCTAATTAAAACATTTAAAAGATTCTAGAATGCTCAAAAGATACATTGAAAATGTTGATCATCTGCATTTTATACCACACCATGCAAACAGATGGATGGTCAGCATTAAGCAAAAGTAAGTGTGTGTGTGTGTGTGTGTGTGTGTGTGTGAGAGAGAGAGAGAGAGAGAGAGAGAGTGCATGTGGTCAAACAGCTGCTATACTACTTCTGTGAGGAGTCTGGAAGTAGACAAATAGGTGGAATTGTTTGATGAAGTAGCATATTCCCAGACAGAATGTTACTTTCTAAAATGATTGCAAACTATTTTAGTGAAGAGAATGACCCATTTACTGGAGTAATCAGTGCTGGATATTGCACTACAACTTTTCAAGTGTATCACGTTATCCATGCTGCAAGGATCATAAATCATTAACTGTGGTCTTTAAAGAGATATTGGAATTTCTGATGCTTTCAGAACTTTAGATAGCAACTAAAGAGATATTTGTATTAATGGCTAACAGCTCTCAGCCTATGTTGTATACCTTTAGCTAATGTATATTAGAAGCACTCGCTTCCATGCAATAACTTCCTTGGTTTTAAATAACCTCTTATGTCTTAACACCAATTCCCAACCACAAAGTACAGCAGAAGCAGCTTACCACCAGATAAGGAACTCCTGTTGGCTGTTTCTGTCCCCCTGGTTCCCCATCTCTATCTTGAAAAAAAGTCTAGTCATGATGGAGGATGAATAATACATATGATTTTTTTCTGCTTGGGCATATAAGATCTTAATTTGCTATCATGATTTTGCTCCAAAGAGCTGTTTGCTATGAACTGGATGGCTGTGTTGTCATGCATAATTGTTGTCCACAACCATCCTGAGGCAGCTGCCCTTAAAATATAACATTAGAAAGCTGTGAGACTTCAGAGGGAACTCTTACTATCACAACAGCAAGATTAGACTGATTTTTTTTTTACTCTAGAAAAGATAATTATCTTTTGATATGTTACTCATTTTATGCCACAGTGGCCTTCCTGCTGAAGTGGTCAGCAAGTCCAGCTAAATTGTACACCAGAGTGATTGCTTGGAAGGGCACTAAATAACTACACTTATAGGCACCACCAAGGTCTATTTTTTGTGACCAGTCAGTTTAAATTCTTTCACTGTGCACTTTCTGACCTATTGGACAGTGTGAAAATGGAATTATAGGTAGCTAAAAATCTTCAGAATGGCCATTGACAATAAAAGGAATCTTCATGTAGCCTTATTAGCATGCAGGACAGCAGAAGTACTTTAGTTTTATTTTTCTGGAGAACCTGGAAGTTAAAATAAAATGTAGATGAATGTTTTCAGTGCTTTGTGTCTATTAGTCAAGCCTAAAGAGAAAGTTCAACAAGAGTCCAAGGTGATAATCTAATAGAAAATAACCATGAAAGGGCTACACGTAAGAGCCACAGTAGCCCACGCAATAAACACCATAAAACCAGATGCCCAAAGAAAGTCCACAGCAGGATATTAATGAGATAGCACCCTCCTACTTGTATTTCTCAGCAAGTGGGATATAGAATCCTACTCAGTGTATGACTACATAGCATTTGTCCCGCTTTTTGGTCTGTTCTGGGGACAGGCTGGTTCACTCCCGTTGCTGGTGACCACACTTCATAAGTGCAAGTGTAAGCCAGACTGCTCCTCCTCACATTTTTCTGGCTCCCTGTCAGGGGCTACACTTTTTGAGGTGCTAGTAGGATCGCTCCATTTTGGTTCATTTCCAGAGTATGCAATTGCTGGGATCAAACCAAGGTAAAGCTGCCTGCTTTCAGTTTCCCATTTGGTTTCAGTTTCCAGATATGGTTAAATGGTTTAAACAGCTTAGCCACTGAATTATATTAGGAAATTTAAAATTTCCACTGCTCCTCCATGGAGGAGCACAAAGCAATGTAAATCTTTATCTCCATGGAGAGGCAGAGAGAGGAAGCAAAGGTTTTTTAAGCCTGTTAAGGCAATGCAGATGTGCTGCACCTTTTAGGGGGGGGGGAAATAAGGGTTTCCCTCAGAAAGAGGAGGAGGTAATGAGGGTGTGTTTTTGGGGGGAGAGTTGTTTTTTGTTCTTTTCTTTTTGCTTTAAAGGGAGGTGGGCCAAACAAAGTCACTTGAGGTGGACGCAAGGATTGCACCCAATAGCATACCAGATTTGTATGTGACTTAAGCAACCCTATTTAGCCCACTCCAGCCTGCTCCAGTTGAGCCATCTAGCGAAGCTCTTTGTCAGATACGGGCGATAATATCCAGCTACTGTGACTGGTAGCCAGGGATAGCCTTATCCTCCCTGGATTTAGGTAATCTCTCTTTAAAGCCATCAGAACTGGTGACCCTCTAAACATCTTGTGGGAGGAAATTCATCAGTTGAACTTTGTGAAATGCTTTCTTTCATCTGACTTGAAACCCCCATAATTCTACTTCAGTGGATATCCTATCTTCTTCTGGTATCATGAAAGCTGGAGAAAAATGTCTCTATCCACTTGCTCTGTGTTTTCTCTCTGTTCTTGTTATCTGCTTCCTCACCTAGTTCTACATACAGTTTATATACGTCCCTCTTTAGTCACTCTTCCTGTGGGTACACCATATATTTTCATAAGCACATTATGTTATCGGCAGTTTTATTTTAACTCCTTTCCTAATGACCCTCCATATGAAATTCCCGTGGTTTTTTTTTCACACCAGCCACACACTAGGTCAACATTTTCATTCAACAATCCACCACAACCCCAAAAGCTCTCACCACCAGCTCACACCCACTTATTGATGCTGAGATTTGTTTATTTTCTGCCTCAATGCATGTCACTTTAAATTTTCATACATTGAACCTTATATGCTATTTTAAAGTTCAGCTGCTCAGTTTTGACAACTGATTGCCTTGGAGCTTAGTACAATTTTAATTTTTTCAAAATTTTAACCATGCTAATTAGCCTGATGTCATTACCAAATTTGACCACTTTAACCCTAATCTGACATTATTTTCAAATAGGTTTCAAAAAACACTGGCCAGAGACCCCTGTTTATACCCCTGCATTGTGAGAACTGGCCATTTATTCCTGCTATTTTCTTTTTTAGCTCATTGCTGATCCATAAGAGGCCTTCTCCTCTTATCTCACAACTACTACATCTACCCAGGAGTCTTTGGTGAGAGACTTTATCAAAAGCAGTTTGGAAATGCAAATAACCAGTGTTTTCCAGATCACTTCTGCTTGTTTGTTTTTCAACACCCTAAAATACATCTAAAAGGTTACTGAGATTTTAAAAAGGTTTCAGCAAGACATGTCCTTCTGTATGCCTGATAATTTTAGCTTTAATAACACTTTCCACCAATACATGCAGAACAGATGTTAAACTATAACTGGTCTGCAATTATCTGGATGTCCCTGGATTCTTTGTTAAACATCGAACATTCAGTTGACTACTTTCCAGTCCTCTGGAAAGTACAAAGGCCATGATCAGTACGGAGGCTGATCACAGAGACATGTTCTCAATCACTCCCCTTTCCCCAGCTTTCTCTCTGTCTTCCTCTCTCCCCTCTTTTTTTCCAAAATTTGCAAGTTCACATTTGAGTTATTTCAGAAATCTCTGAAGAATAGCACCCAGACCCAGTGATATACTGGTTTGCAATTCATCCATATAGTCTACACCACCATCTCCTAACACTACAATTTGTCTAGTTCTTCAGACTTACTTCCTAAAAGCACCATATATATCCATCCTACATTTTCTGCAGCAGGGAATAGAGGAAATGAATTCTCTTCAATTTTTAAAACACTCTTTAGGGCTTATTTAATTCCATGGTTATCCTAAGTGTCAACCACTTTCCCATCTGATTTCCTGACAAAGGTGGCAGACTTGATGATGCCATGGACTAGGACTTGTATTCGAGTCCAGTTCCTACTCTGCTCTCATCTAGCTTTGCCCCCACAATATCATTCCCCCCATTTCCATGCAGAGACAAGTGCAGAAAAGCATTCTTTACACAAGGCATCCCTCTGCTTATATTCCTAATTGGTCTCAAACCATTGAGGATTCAAGGAGGGAGGTGCCAGATTTATATTGGGATGTCAAGCAAGTGCTACAGTAGTTAGCCAAGGCAGAGGTGATACATTTTACAAGTGACATGTGGAGCAGTCTGGGTGCAAAACATGCCTGTCCCTCCCTGATAGGAAACTGGGGGCAGGTGGAGGCATCAGGCATCGGGAAAAACACCAGGGCAGGATACAGATGAATGTGAATGTGATGGAGGGCAGCCACAAAGCTCACTGCTGCTAAGAGTCGTTCAGGACGGCAATTGGGAACGAAATGCCAGTTCTGCCACAAACCCATGGAAACCAGTGTTCTTCACCAGACAGAATGGCTGGCCCTCCAGGGTTAGCATCTCCCCTAGGCAATGAGTAATCCTGGCGTTTTTATATTTGCAGAAGGCCTTTTTCTTCTTAAGTAGGACATGATTCTGTGTATATTTTCTCCCAGATGTTGGCAGAACATGGTGGGTCAGTGATGGAGCCTAATGAAACCCTTGTGAATCTGAATTGGTAGGTCATTAACTTAGGTATCTACTCACTTTTTAGGTTTGATACCAGCAAAAATCTATTTCACTGGTCATAAAAGTAAAATTGTGGCTGATTGGGACCTGCAATCAATTGCAGCTGCAGTGTGATTTTCACCAATTTTCAATCTCTCTCAGACAACCTCTCTCACTGTGTGTTTGTGCTTGCACAGTGCATGTGTTCATTTCTCCCCTGCTGCATTATTTCTCCCTTTTCCATTCAGGACCAGCCCTACCATTAGCAAAATGAGGCAGCTGCCGTAAACAGCATATTTTGGGTGTCATGAGAGGGCAGCAAATTATTAGATATTTTATTATTGTATTTATATTGCTAGAAATGGATGGAAGTGCTTGAAAGATTTCCCATACTCACAGCAAAGTGGTCTGACTGGCTTTGGGTACCAAGATATCCACCCTGTCTTGGGTGGCTTGATCTCCATTTGCTATTCCAGCTCAGGCAGAAAAATGTCCAGGGTCTCCCTGACACAAATGGGTTTCTGCATTCATATCACACACACACACCAACACCATATGAGAACTTCCCCAAGGTATTAGTTATGCTATAGTGATGTAGTTGCCTGTAAACATTCAAAGGATGCTGTTTTTAACACCATTTTATAATTTCCTCTGACAAACCAGAAGTTTCCTCAGTCAAACCCACTGTAAATGGCCTAAAATAGAACCATCATTCTTCTCATTTCTAGGCTGTGAAACACCATGTTCTGACTAACTATGTGTGCATAAATCAATTCTGGTGTCTGATGTGCTTTCAGAATCTTAAGAAAGACTCCACCAAGAAGCAGCTCTCCAATCAAGCTGCTGCTGTTCCCGGATTGCAGTTTAGCTGTCAAAGTGATTTAGAGCAACAGAAGAACAAGGAAGATTTGGCTGGAATAGCTATATTTGCAAGAGGTAGCATGATATAAAGTCAGATGTGTTTTGCAAACAATATATGTTGTTGTTCATGCAACAACAAAAAACCATGTACACACATTCTGAGAACAGACTACATTTTAAAGGCCAATGTTCTGTTCAGTTTTTATGTGCGTGTAGAGCTTTAGCTGCAGAAGCTGCCATGGTAATCTGATAAGGGGCCAGTCATCTGTGACCAGGCGCACACCCAGCACCTAGTCAAAGCAACTTCTGCAGTTGATGTTTCATGTGTGTAGACATCAATATGATTTCAATTGGAACCTATCCATCTTTTTTTTTAATGCAAAAAAGACATCTCTCCTTCTTGTGTCATTACACAGGTATCCACCACTAAGTGAATATGTCTAAGCACTCAGCAGACATCAGCAGCAGCCTTGATTTGGGATCGAACTGTACCTTAGACATAACCTTTCTTTATTGCTGAAATCATGTTATAATGTTCAAGAGACAATCTATCACATATGTGAGGTTGGACTTAAAAAGGAAGAAGTTCATAATTCAGATGAATTTAATCTGGGTCTTTTTGGTTTAGAGCTAACATGCTCCCACATCTACTCTTTCCAGTAATTAGGAAATGACCATGCCTCTTTGTTTCCACAAACTAGCATACTGTTTAATCTTTGTACTTTCTTTTGTTTAACATTCTAGTGAGCACACTATTTACTGCTGTACCACTTGTCTTCTGCATATTTAAGAAAGTTCTTAAGTGTTTGAGGGCACCAGTCAAATAATGTCCCTTTGACATGAGTAACACCAGATCTACCTCACACTATCTAATTTGCTACAGAAGCTGCCAGCAGTTTCCTTCAGGAAGCTAGATTAGAAACTAAAGCGCAAGCCATATTTAGCAATGTTGTGATTTCAGCAATGGCTTTTCGTAGGCTTGAGCCACCCCTCAATGTATCAAATTTTCACCTGTCATGTAAAAACTATCTTCAAGGGTGAAAAATGTGAAGGTTTGTGATAACGCTTGCTACATGCCACTTCTCTCTACTGCCATGGATTTCCATGTGTATCCATGTTCAGTGGGGACAAAAAGGCATTTCGTGACAATGAATATCTATTAGGAAAGCAATAATCAATAGGATTGGTTTTAGTAGAAGAAGCTAAGAGTGATATGAGGACATAGAGAGAGGGGGAGGAGGAAGGACTTTGCTGGTGAAGATATTTTGGAACACTAACTTGTATGTGTTAGTTTAGAGTCTGATCTATTTTGAATGTACATGTTTTGGAGCCACTGGGTAAAAGGGTACTACATGGCCTGTGAAAATGATCTGTGAAAAAGGCTTTAGATTTGAACTGAAACCAGACCATTAATATATTGATATCCAATACCTGAAAAATAATAATAGGATCTTCATACCCAACAGGGGTGGGAAGCCTTTGAGCATCCAGATGTTTTGGCCTCCAACTGCTATCAGTCCCATGGCCAGTGATAGTCCAAAGCATCTGAAGGAGCTAGATGTTTATATGAAGTTATACAGCTTCTAGTCAAAGTAGTTTGATTGTCTTGACATGTTAATTGTTTTTTTTTAAATTTGCCTATATTTCATGTGTGTCCATGATTTTGAGTTATGTGATGCTCTGATATGAATTAAGAAAGAATGGGGGCCCTATGGATGAACAATCTCCAAAATGTCCTGTCCTCAACAGCCCTGTTCAGCTCTTGCAAACTCAAACCTATGGGATTAAAGGATTAAGGAGCCTATCAATCTCTTATTTTGTCTTCTTCTTTTCCTGCTCTCTTCAGCCTTTCCCAGCATTATTGTCTTTTCCAGAGAAAACCCTATTAGTCAGTTGATGGCACAAAACAACAACAGACAATCTTTAAGAAATCTTCACAGGAATGAAACATGGTAGACCAGCCCCAGCTTAATGCTGGCATTGTGGGATTTCTTATCTTTTTTTAAAGTGTCAGATCAAAGAGATTAATTTTAAAACTAGCACAAGAATACTTAGTAGAAGAACTGGTGGCAAATGTACTATTAGGAAGCATCAGTGGCGGAACCCTATAAATTCCACTGTTTATTTTAGAATTGCTTAAACAGTGCATTAATTCTGCTAGTTCAATGAGTTAAACGTTTCCTGTTTTTAACGTTGACTATAATGACTTGATTTTGCAGTTTCTAATGTTTAATACTAATGAATTAATTTTCAAACCAAACATTACAAGCTCTGCAGAGAGAGCCTCTGCTGAACTGTTTATTCATAAATAAATATAAACTCAGTCAAGTCATATTTTCTTGACAACGGGGTTAGAGATAGAGGGGTAGTACTTCATAGTCATATTGCTCAGAGCCAAGAGGCCAGAGCCAGACTGCCTGTCTGGAATTACTGCAATATGTCTTGCTCTAGAGTGTTTGGCAAAAGTTATGCTATGAGAAAACCCACTTTAAATTCTAGCCTGATAGGACTGTCCACTGCTCAACGTGTGCCATCGTGTAGCATTTGATTTCTGAGCTGTATGATTATATAAGCTGCCTCACACTGAGGCAAAACGAATAGCCCCAGGAAATGTCACATTCGGCTTGTTCGGTAGATCCGTGCGATACAGAATGCTGCACCCAGCCTGGCCAATTGCTATGCTGAATGGGAGATTCTGGGAGTTGTACTCCAATACAGTCATTTTTCCAAGCTCTGGTAGTAGACACAGAAATGAGTTAAAGAAAATAGCAATTACACTTCAAATAGATTTATTCAAGAAATCACTCGCAGGCATTTCACAAAGCACATGTGGTCTCTAGGTAAGGGCAGAATTGTGTGGTAGAATGGATAGACGGATGGACTAGGACTCTGGAGATCAGGGTCCGAATTCCCGCTTAGCCATGGAAACTCACCGAGGAGGGGAACTGGGAAAACCATTCTTTAAATATCTCACTTACCTTGAAAGCCCTACTAAGGCCGCTATGAGTCGGTTCCAACTCGATGGCACAAAACACATAAGAGACCACCTTAAAAAATATTTTCAAAGCTGAAAAGGTTGTTTTCTTGTTAGCATTTCGGGAGCTTTTATGCCTTATTCTGTGACTTCCTGTTATTTTAAAGTTCAAAACCCTTGTGGTTTTCTTTCTACCAGTACCAGAAACGTTTTAATGTTACAGGCAGGCTCAATTTATAGGTACATTTGCAAGTACTACAAATCCCATCCAAATCATTTTTGTTTCTTTATCATGCAGAATATAACCTAATATGTAAAATATCTTTTGTTTCCTCAGACATGCATAGTACCTTCTGCAACAGTGGGGTTGCCAGTTCAGCAGCATTCCTTTCCCTGAGATTTTAGAGCTAAAGTCTAAAACAGGGTAGGGTGAGCTCACTGAGATGTTATAGAAGTGGACCCCTGTGACATCAAAGAGCTGGGTCCTTGTAATTTCAGAGGTATGGGCCAGGCAAAGATTTATAGTGGGGCCAGAGTGGCTTCTTGGCCAGCTGTCTATAGAAATGGGCATGAGGAGAATGCAGGTAAATAAGCTTGGTCTGACTCAAACCCAGCAAATGCGGTAATAGGGCAACTCAGAGCCAGATAGTGGGGCCAAACAAACAAACATATTTGGATGGGGGGGGGCAAAAAATGCACACAGCAGCTGTAGCAGTTGTTGACATTTCCACTAAGATTCACATCCTGCATTCCATACAAAAAGGAAACTTACTCTTCCTCCAGTGCAGCTTGTTCTAAAATTAGTTTATTTCTGTCTCAGACAAAAATATATTATGAAGCAGAAAATAAACAAGGTCTGTATAGAAAAATCAAGTCTATAAAGAAACATGAAAAGGTAAAATTTAGTATATATTTTAAAATAAAGTAATCCTCTAATTAAGTTATTTCACTACTTAATACCCACTATTTTCAATTTACACAACTTAATAGCAGCTGCACAAACACTTGCCACTTTTATAGTAATTTTTGAATCATGATCAAATAATAAATATGCAGTTGTTGTTCCTCCATCCTCCTTGGCAGCCATTGTAAAAAAAGGAATTGTGTTGGACTGCTACAGATCCTGACGCATCAGGCAATGCAACAAGATGTCTCACTGTTTCCACATCTCCATTCCCACAGAGGCATACTCTTTCCTGCTACATGGTTCTTCTAGATTTTCTATCCAACAGAGCAGACACATTAAATCTGGCCTTGGTAAAGGCTGTCATGAATTTAGGGATGCAGTCAACTTGGGGACCCATCAGTTTAAATTAAATTTGATATCTGGGGTGAGATGTTATCAACACTTCAAGCTTTACCCATTTTAACATTTGAGATCAGATTGGTGATTTCCATTAAAGATATGGTGGAACCAATTACCTTGAGAGGTGGTGAGCACTCCAACACTGGAGGCATTCAAGAGAATGGCAGATATCCGGCAGATATCCTTTGATTTGTATTCCTGCATCGAGAAGAGGGTTGGACTTGATGGCCTTATAGGCCCCTTCCAACTTCACTATTCTATGATTCTATGGAGGGCCATTCTGGACAAATATTAAACAAGACTTCAGTGCTTTTTGAGTGACTTGTTCACTCTTGTGCAAGATAGCAAAATATTGTTCCAAGTTTTTTGTTTGGATCAAATACTCTTAAAATATATCCCTCCCCTTGAGACCATTGTCCAGCATTTGGTTACATTACCTCTGCATGGGCACCTGTTGGAGGAGGCGGTGCTGGAAACTGCCAAAAACCTGTTCATCCAAAGGACAAACCAGCATGAAACACCAAATGAGTGGTTCACGCCCATTTCTAGTACTATCACGGTGTTGCCTCATTTATTTTTAGATTCATCAAGGAATATGATTGTGAAGGACAGAGCAATGAAAAGCTAGATACAACTCTCAGGACCATGATGAAAGTATTGCAGGAATCTGTTCCCAAAGAAACTCCAGGAGAGTACTTATAAGAATGAATTATAGGTAAAAAAATAAAAAGAAAAAATATACAGAAAATAACAAATTAAAAAAAAACATGGTGACACCTTAAAGACTAATTGTTATATCTTAATGTGAGCTTTTTTTGGACAAGTACACTTCTTCAGACATAACGAGAGAGATAAAATGGCAAATATTTATTCATGTCATCAAAATACAGAAATCGTGGTTGGTTAGTTGGTAAGAAAGTCAATAGGTATTTAACAATGGGGTGATAGCTTCTTTGATATACAGGTATATTCCATTGAGCTTGTGTTGTAAAGGATGTAAGAACCTCTGTCATGAATAACAATGGCAGAATAACATGAATGTTAATTATATTGAGGAGAGTGGCCTTTTGCAGTTACTAATGACCTTTTCTTTATAGGAAGTTGTCTGGGGTAATTCACACATTACAATGATGTGTGAATTACCCCAGGTAATGAATAATAATAAGAGGGGCAGAAAGGGTGAATGCCAGTCATTAGCTATAATTGTGAAGAGGAGAAACTCTTTTCAGACTTGTATGCCAATGTTAGTACCCAGTGTGGTATAGTGGGTAGAGTAATGAACTAGCACTCTGGAGACCGGAGTAAACCACTCCTTAAATACCTCACCTTGCAAACCATGTTATGGTCAGTATAGGTCAATTCTGACTTGACAGCATTTAACAACAACAATGCTAATTTTATCAGGCAAAATGTAATGATTTCACTGTGATTTTTTTATAAGAATTTAGACTAGGAATAGCGAGGTGGGCATCCAGTTTTTCAATACAGGTTTTTGAGCTGGAAGCTTGAATTCCATTTTTAAGCACATGAAAGCATCAGTCCTGGCTAGACACACAAGGTTCGTGCCATCACAACCTTGGCATGAGGTTTGCCAACAACTGAAACAATTTCCAGAATCAAGTAATAAAGGTAGGCTAAGACTGTGTGATAATATTAACTGCTCATTGCTGCACTACTGTATGGTAAATGAACACACCTTGTTGTCTTCCTTCCTGCACTGCTTTCTTTTTAATATATTTAGAATGCTTTCAGTTAAATAGTTTTTCTCTGGAATGTTGCCATTGAGTCTATTCCTGGTCTAATTCCTCCACATTTGCTATTCTCCTACAACACCACTTGTCTTCTTGCATTTACATAAGTATGTTAATGCTTTTAAAAAGTGTTTGTGCCTCATGTGTCTAGTTAAAGAAAGGAGGCACAGCAATTAAGCCTTAGGAGAATTCATCCTGGTAAACTACACCTGGGTAAGCTGGGATGGCTCGCCAGAGGTTTTGTCTGCCCCATGTCACGCACTGTCCATCCTGAGGTAGTTCACCCTTTTGAAATGGAAATGAAGCCACACAGAGCCTGGGAAGCCAACAAATAATTGTGTCACAAAGATATGGTATGGTTGTTGAGGGAAACCCAGAGAGTTGCATCAGGACACTACAAGGGCTAGATCAATCCTCAGGGTCTGAGGTTTCCTACTTTTGGTGTCTAGCAAGGAAATGAATAGACTCAGTGCAGTTTTGATCCTAAACATCTTGGGGTGGGGGTGGGGTGGGAACTTATAAGTCTTCACGTTTTCATAGTCTTTTTTTTTTCAGTCACTAGCTGGTGGTTTGAAAGTAATGTTATAACAGTGAGACACCACACATTGGGCTCACACACAGCACATTTCCTCCTCTAGCGTGGCTATTCATTTTCATTTTCAAATCTATTTATTTATACCATACCTTTCTTTCAATAAAGGGATCCAAGACGGTTCAGAAATCATTTAAAAGACAAATATTAAGACAGCTAAAAATACAATAAATGGCAATATTAAAAACTATTTAACATATTATATATTAAAATTACTGAATTAAAACAACAATTTAAAAGCACATTAAAGAGGCAAGATTTATAATAACCTCCATTAAAACCCTTTCCATGACAGCCACTGATTTACCAAAAGCCTGCCTGAAAAGAAGGGTCTTTGCCTTCCAGAGAAATGACAGCAGGGAAGAGAGCAGTTTGACCTCCTGTGTAAGGGAGTTTCCTAGATTGGGAGCAGCTACCAAGAAGGCCCTCTGCACTGGGCATGACTGTGAGAATGTTTGGACCAAGAGAAAGAACTCTTCCAAACATGCTAAAACTTATATGTGTCTGAGAAAGAAATGTATGAGGAAAATAATAGAAGCATCCTGCCCCCCATTTTACATTAACAATAGTTTACCATGACGTCCAAATGTAGTAAAACTGTGTATGCAACACAAACAAAACAAAAAATAAAAAGGTTTGAGGCACTTTAAAAACTAATAGACGAATATATTTCAACATGAGCTTTCGTAGATTACAACTCTCCTTCCTCAGACGCATTAGGTTAATATATTGACTACAGACCTGAGCCCTATTCAGGAGTTACTTCCTTGGTTCTTCTCAACACATGAGCAGGAGGGTGCCTAGTCCCACTCCTCTCGTTCACTACTTTCCCATTATGCAGAGTGACCTATCTGCAGGGAGAGGTGTGAATTCACATGTGGGCTGTCCACACTACCAAGAACCCTGGGGTTCCCTCTCATGTGGAGAGTCAAACATCACCCTGCCCATGAGGAGAGTGGAAGAAGGGCTAAGTGCTCCCCTGCTCGTTTGTTGGAGAGAATTGGATAAGTAATGCCTGAATGTGGCTCTGGTTCTTAGTCTATAATAACCTGGGCATCTCTTCTCTCTGGCCATTCACCTCTCCCTCACTCAAATTTTAAGTCTTCCCTCCCTCCTTGGCCTACTGTCTTTATAAACTCCTGGTTCTTGTTGATTGACTGTCCCTTGTGCTTGCTATGCTGCTATGTCAGAGTTGACCCAAGAGATTTTCCATGGCACCTGAAGGTAGAAGGCTAATGGCATACAAATTGCATGAAACAAATTGTTCTATCCTCAGGAGAGGGGACTGGCTAGATGGCTCAGGAGGAATGGCTGGGATCCAAGGATCTGATTCTGAGGGCCCACCATCTTCCAGATAAAGCAGTTGCCTTGGTTGGCTGTGGACAAAAGTTAAGATTATTTCATGCAGATTCAATGAACACAAAGCCAGGAACTGGAAGCTGAGATTAATGCCTTAAAACACATTTTTGCTTGCTTACAAAAAATTCACGTTTTGCCACATTGAAAGGCTACCATTGTCGCTGACTTTCACCATCATTTGATGGTGGTCTTGATGTGGTACCACAGTGTGACTAAACTACATGAGAGTTCAAGTGCTGGGTTTAGGATTGACTAACTTGACACCCCTGGCTTCCTGTCTATAGTACAGAAAGTACAAAGGGTGGAGGACAAGATGAGTGAACTCAGCCAAAGCTATGTGTTACAGATAGCTATCCCTGAAGGAGGAAATTCCGTAAGTTCTGGGCACTGATTGTTGCAGCAAAAACTTTTACAGTGTGGATAAAAATCAATTATTTTTAAAAATCAAATTGATTTAAATCATGGTTTACATTTTAAAAACTGATTTTTTAAAAAAAAAATTAAATAATAAAAAATTGATTTTTAAAATTTAAATCAGGATTTAAATTGTGGTCTAAATTGTGATTTAAACCATGATTTAAATCAATTTTTAAAAGCAGATTGACCCTATTTTTTCACCTCCTCTAGTTTGCAAATTAGACTGCTTAGTTTTATGATTGATCACTGAGAAGTAAGCACAGGCTTTTTTTGCAAATATGATTGTTCAATCACAAAAGTTTACCTGAATCACATCTCTAGAACATTAATGCATTTTGGCCAAAATCCTGTTGCTGAGCATAAAACAAATCATTACAGTCAATCCATTCTTTCCCGGTCAATAAAGCATCCATGGAGCAATTCTTGGTGTGTGCGCACACAGGCACCAAGCCAGTGTGTCCATGCAACCAAAGGAATCAAATCTGGGGTAGTGTGTTTACTGGGGAAGAATGGACCAAACGTTACAATTTGGCTTATGCTAAGCAATAGGGTTTGGCCTTCAAGTTCAAATAACAGGCTATCTGTAACATGCAGTTTGACTCCCTAGTCATTATAATAAATAGCTTAGTGGGCTGTACTAGGGCTACTACCAAAATCTGGATGAACAGTTTACTATAAAAAGGCACAATTTCTCTTTAAATTTGTCATGCTTTTCACCTCGCAGTACCTAGACAGAATGCATCCTTTAAATTACTACAGTTGCCTCCCGGCTCTCTTTCTAATGGTGACATTTACTCCTCAATCACCAGGTTCTTCAAGCCTTTATCCACCTGCCCTTTAAATTTCTCTGTCAACAGAGAACAAGCTGAACTTTATTCGCCCACTTGTTTGAAGGCTTTTGCAACACATGAAAGCCAAAGACCTTGCTGTCTCTCAGGAGATTGCTGTCAGAGTCTTGCTTTATGAAATTATTCCATACATTATCTTCTTCAGTAGGTGAAACAGCAATCCAGTTCTCTCAGATCATCTGATAAAGAAAAGATGGCCTAGTTTTTTTCCAGTCTGTTTGGCTGCTTCTGACCTTCAAAATCTTCCTGCTACCCTCTAGCTAGCATGCAAAGCATGGCCCTAGGTGAAGTACTTGAAGAGGGGGAAAAACAATTATTTTTAATGAAAATGTTTGACAGAATCTCCACATCTTGTGAAATCTTGGGTGTTGCAGGCTGCATGCCAGACAATGGAGTGGGAGAGATCAGCTAGGGTGATCCATGGATGCCAGAGTCCCTGATCCCCATTAAAAGTGATGTGTAAATGAATTTTTAAACTAATTGAATGCTGTTTGTTTTCTTTTATTGCTGTATTCTTAATTGTGTTTCAAGTTATTTCTTTTAATGAAGATTCTCATTTTATGTTTATCTTATAATTGTTATCTGAGTGATATTTTTGGTGAAAAAGTAAGATACAGATTTAATGAGTGAAAAAAGAGATCTCAGGAATTAAAACCTGTATTATTTTGAATTCTGTCACACAATTCCCTATCGCAGTCTGCCTTGCAGTGCTTTCATTTTCCAAGCATGTCATGTGTGCTGTATGCCAGAGGTAGAGAGAGGTGAGGATGTGGTCACACAGGGGAACAGATCACAATGTGGACCACTTGGGGAGTGATCTAATGTAATCTATTCCCTGGGAATCACCAAACACACAGCGAAATGTGCTCCAGCCTGACCCCAATCTGTGCCCAAGCTTTTTGGTCCAGCTATAGGGCTTCTACCTTGGAGGGCCAGGCTGGAGCAATTACCCAACAGTTGGAAGGGTCACTTTAAGGATGATACCCTGTTTTCACAAAAATAAGACCTAACCTGAAAATAAGCCCTCATATGATTTTTCAGGATGCTCGTAATATAAGCCCTACCCCAAAAATAAGCCCCCGTTAAGTGAAACCCTCGTGGAAGTGAAGAACGGATTTAAGGAACTAGATTTGGTGGACAGAGTGCCTGAAGAACTATGGATGGAGGCTCGTAACATTGTACAAGAGGCAGCAACAAAAACCATCCCAAAGAAAAGGAAATGCAAGAAAACAAAGTGGCTGTCCAACGTGGCCTTACAAATAGCAGAGAAGAGAAGGGAAACAAAATGCAAGGGAGATAGGGAAAGTTACAGAAAATTGAATGCAGACTTCCAAAGAATAGCAAGGAGAGACAAGAGGGCCTTCTTAAATGAACAGTGCAAAGATATAGAGGAAAAGAATAGAAAGGGAAAAACCAGAGATCTGTTTAAGAAAATTGGAGATATGAAAGGAACATTTTGTGCAAAGATGGACATGATAAAGGACAAAAATGGTAGGGACCTCACAGAAGCAGAAGACATCAAGAAGAGGTGGCAAGAATACACAGAGGAATTATACCAGAAAGATCTGGATGTCCCGGACAACCCAGATAGTGTGGTTGCTGACCCTGAGCCAGACATCCTGGAGAGTGAAGTCAAGTGGGCCTTAGAAAGCATGGCTAACAACAAGGCCAGTGGAGGTGATGGCATTCCAGTTGAACTATTTAAAATCTTAAAAGATGATGCTGTTAAGGTGCTACACTCAATATGCCAGCAAGTTTGGAAAACTCAGCAGTGGCCAGAGGATTGGAAAAGATCAGTCTACATCCTAATCCCAAAGAAGGGCAGTGCCAAAGAATGCTCCAACTACCGTACAATTGCACTCATTTCACACGCTAGCAAGGTTATGCTCAAAATCCTACAAGGAAGGCTTCAGCAGTATGTGGACCGAGAACTCCCAGAAGTACAAGCTGGATTTCGAAGTGGCAGAGGAACTCTAGACCAAATTGTTAACATGCGCTGGATTATGGAGAAAGCCAGAGAGTTCCAGAAAAACATCTACTTCTGCTTCATTGATTACGCAAAAGCCTTTGACTGTGTGGACCACAGCAAACTATGGCAAGTTCTTAAAGAAATGGGAGTGCCTGACCACCTTATCTACCGCCTGAGAAATCTATATGTGGGACAGGAAGCAACAGTTAGAACTGGAACAACTGATTGGTTCAAAACTGGGAAAGGAGTATGACAAGGCTGTATATTGTCTGCCTGATTATTTAACTTATATGCAGAATACATCATGCGAAAGGCTGGACTGGAGGAATCCCAAACCGGAATTAAGATTGCCGGAAGAAATATCAACAACCTTAGATATGCAGATGATACCACTCTGATGGCAGAAAGTGAGGAGGAATTAAAGAACCTCTTAATGAGGGTGAAAGAGGAGAGCGCAAAAAATGGTCTGAAGCTCAACATCAAAAAAACTAAGATCATGGCCACTGGTCCCATCAACTCCTGGCAAATAGAAGGGGAAGATATGGAGGCAGTGACAGATTTTACTTTCTTGGGCTCCATGATCACTGCAGATGGTGACAGCAGCAACAAAATTAAAAGACGCCTGCTTCTTGGGAGGAAAGCGATGACAAACCTAGACAGCATCTTAAAAAGCAGAGACATCACCTTGCCGACAAAGGTCCGCATAGTCAAAGCTATGGTTTTTCCAGTAGCGATGTATGGAAGTGAGAGCTGGACCATAAAGAAGGCTGACTGCCGAAGAATTGACCCTGATGTTGGGAAAGTGTGAAGGCAAGAGGAGAAGGGGACGACAGAGGACTAGATGGTTAGACAGTGTCATTGAAGCTACCAACATGAATTTGACCCAACTCTGGGAGGCAGTGGAAGACAGGAGGGCCTGGCGTGCTCTGGTCCATGGAGTCACGAAGAGTCGGACACAACTTAACGACTAAACAACAACAACAAGTTAAACCCTGCCCTCCACCATTGTGCAGCAACCAGAAGAAGATGACATGACTGTATTTGAATAAATGTAGATCATTGTACATGAAAAAAATAAAACATCCCCTGAAAATAAGCCCTAATGCGTTTTTTGGAGCAAAAATTAATATAAGACCATGTCTTATTTTTGGGAAAACGCGCTAGCTCCCATTTAATTGACTCTTTCCTATGCTATCAAGTACCTGTCTTTGCATCACACCTTGAGTCTCCTCTTAGCCACAGATCTATTGCTAAAAACATCATGATAAGGAATGATCAGAATGATTGTCTGATTTCATACAAGCCAAACAAATTCCTGGTAGATATATTGCTGTCAGGGTGAACATGGCCTGAACATTTGTATATGAACATGTGCAAAAAAGGGGGAGAAAAAAGTACATCAGGATCCAGGTAGGGTATAGAAATCTGTAATTGGAGAGGCAGTGACATCAAGACAGTGTAATCCTAGTTTTAGTGGAAAGCACTGAATTGTTAAAGCAGTATCAGAAAATTCACCTTTGTCAAGTTTAAGCTAAATGGAAAACAAAAAATAACAGTAATTGCGAATGAACACAGGCATTGTCCTTGATATAGCAATTTGCCACCCACACAGGCATCCTGATCATTTTTGCAAACTAATTAGTCTTTTGCTCACTTTATTTTTCAGAATCCTCTGGGAATGAAATGATTAAATTTTGCCAAAAGAATGTCCTACAGCCCACATCATTTAGTGTGAAGATGACAATGCATCTCAAGGTGGAAAGAAAAGGTGTTCTAGTGACAATGAAAAAGACATCACTGTGCATTCAAATACAGTATGATTGATATCTAAGTATACTAACTGGTTTTATTAAAAGGAACAGTCCTCATTCAAGTAAATCAGTTTGATTAAAGGGAATAGTCCCATTTAAACATGTATAACAATTGCTTCCAACACGTAATCAATTGCTGCCGAGGAAGTTTTATTTGTGGAAAATAAGTGGGTTCACCCAAACCTGGAAATGTTCTTTCTTTTGACTACAACATCCAAAATCCCCATGCTGCTGAGAAACTCAAATCTTTGGATTCTAAGGGGATTGGTGTTCCAAAGCTAAAACACGAAGGAATTGATGGAGGGACACCACTGGGAATGGAACCTGTGTATTAAAAAAAAGAAGTTTTTTTTTAAAAAGCATTTTGAAGCTCTCAGCCCAGCCACATGCAAGCTAGTTGGCTGACCTTAGACCTGGTTATATATATTTGCTTGGGAGTAAACTCCATTTCACACAGTAGGACTTACTTCTGAATAGACATAGATATTGTACTGCTGATCTCCTGCAACACTGGGCTACAATCTCTCCTCATGTCTCACTTTTGAAAGGTAGAGGCCTTGCCCTCTCTTGCTCCTGCACACCTTGAATAGAAACAGCCCATACTCATGCCGCTTTGATAAAAAAAACAAGTGATAAGCAGAAATCAGCAGGTGTCCCTTTCCCCAGATTGTAGCAGTGGTAATAGTAAATGCTTTATCGAGTGTTTCCCTCCATTCCCTGTTCATGTAACTGGTCAACATACAGAAAACCCCTTTAGGGATAGAGTGGGGGAGAAATGGGTAACTCTTCCTTTTCTGGAGGAAAAAAAGAAACATCAGATGCTGTTTTTTTACACATACTTAGTAATTTGCAAATTATAAAATATACTGGGTGTAGGAGAAAGGAAAGTTACCTTGCTTCATGTAGGGATGTACCCACTCCAGGGAGAGGCCTCTGATTTTATTTCCCTAACTGGTTCTGTAATGATACAAACTGCTAATTTTTTTAATGGCACATGATCTCATCCAGTGCCCAGGTCTGAATGTAACTGATGCGAGATAATCTGTTTGAGGGTGGTAAAGTGAAACATTGGCTTCCATTCAACCCTTACTACTTTCTATAGTGAGATAGGTCATGGGTGGGCTTTGCAGGAACTCTGGATTGGGTCCAAATTAAGGCTATGACCTGCTAAACCAAGGGTGAGTAATACATGGTCCTCCAAAGAAAGATAACCCATGAACAGCCAAAAGATGCCACATTTCTATAAAATGTTTTCATTTTAAAGAAAGAAGAAGAATATTCCTGGAAGCCTCCAGGAATTACAGTTCTCTAGTGCCTTGTTTACCAAAAGAAGTTTGTTTTAAAATTGCAAATACAAAAATAAAATTTGAGGAAAAAGGGAAGAGAAAAGGTGTGGGGAGGAGAATTGTGTATAATGACAAGCTAGGCACATGACAATTATACAAATGTATAAGTATACATTATACAAAGCTTGTATGACAAACTCACAATTCTTTCTGTGTCTATGTATCAAACAATGCCTTCAGGGAAATGCATATTTCCTGTTATCAGAACATTTTTCCTTTGGGCATGAAACCCATGTTTACCTCCCAAAGGCAACAGCAAAAAAGCAAGCTAATACAATGATACCAAATGATGCAAGTTTGTATTAGGATACACACATATTTTACTTCTTAAGGTAGCCCTTCACTAACATGCTAAATATGTCATTTAGTTCAAGGGGCAGGCAAAGGGGGCATTCAGCTTTAAGTTGTTCAACTACTCCTGCTGTCTTGGGAGTATTAATGGCATCTTTGGAGAAACTGAAACAAGTATTTGTAATTTATGAATGTCCATTGGAAAGCACTAAATTTGATTTCAGTGAAATCAGATTCAAATGGAATAAACAGATGGTTGTACACAAGTTAATCAATGGAAATTGTCTTTGTTTCAATATCTAAAGTTTCTCTAGATTTAAAATTGTGTTTGGCATAATAAAAATGATGTTTGAGGTATATTCTTATGTCTGTTTAGGAATAAATTGAACATTTCAGCTAAATGCTAGGAATATAATGCAAATAATGCTTCCTTGTGTCATAGGATATGGTCGTGTCCCACCACAACTCCTTTTTTGGCTGGATGCATTGCAGTGTATGATGTTTATATTAGAAAAACCTTTCATGTGCATGCTTACATACTTCTATATGTAGAACCCATATAAAATATTTTGCAGAATTTTATGAAAAATGTATGAAATACCTACTAAATTCCTGTGACTTGAACTATATATAGCTAACAGGCAGAGTGTGTTTCCTAATCTACAAAAAAGACTCACCATTCAGTGTCCAGTCGGGGTCAAGGTGTAATAGCATGGGGATAGGAGGTATTATATTACAAATTCTGCTTTCAAAAAGAGACTTTAAATTTATTTAAAGAAAGAGTTCAGCAGAGTTGCTGCAGCCGCTGTCTCCTAGGCCTGAAGCAGTGGGTGATGTTGGCTCTTAGTTCCTGTTTTCTTCCAGCCAGCAAAAATCCTTTCAGGACATATCTAGGATCTCTTCTCATGTTGTTACATGAGGGTTGTGTGGAAGAACAAGCTTCCGTGACACATACATTAGGATCAAGATCAGAATAATTGTATTAGTTCATAGACTAAATTCCTCAGGCTTCTAAAACAGACAATCAGCGCCAGCAAACACCTCTTCTCTTCAGCCCTCTTCTCGATGATTTTTGTTTTCCTAGACCATTCTTTGCAAATTTGAGAATTAAGGAAGAGTTTCCAAATCCACTGTTATCCCTGTTTTGTAATAAATGCTTCAGGAAACAATACATTAAAAGAGTGCCATGGGAAATAAAAGAACAAGCCCTTTTTTAAAAGCAAATTTCTAAACTTTGTGAAGTTGTAAAAATGACAAAATTAAAAATAAATGATAAAATATTGCAGGATGCATCTGTTTGCATTTGGCACTTCTGTAGTGCCCCCTGAATGTAACATCCTGTAATATTTTGTCATTTATTTTAATTTTGTCCACATTTTGTTGTCTTAGGTAGCAGAAAGAGAAGATTTGTAGAAGTTAAAAAAAAATTCCAGGGTTCTGTATTCTGACAAATATAATGATATTCACATTGATCATTGATTTTCTTCCAAAATGGAGGGGAAGCATTGAATATGACAGACCATTTAAATTAGTTTACATCGCAATTCTATAGTATCCACTTTGAAGAAAATACTGGCTACATCCATAGATTTACTACCTTTGAAATGAGTTTAGGATTCCCATTTCAACTGACTGCATAGCACCTAGTTTCCTTCAAAAGAAAAAAAAATCAACAATTCTTGAAGGAAAAAAGCCACCTGTGACCTTCATTAATTTCTTTGTATATTTGTTTTGTCAACTTTGTTTGTGTGTGTGTTTGGCTGAGACTGTGGGATATAATCTAAATTAAACACAGGAAAGGTCAAAAACTTGCTTTCAAACTTTTCTGTGAGTACAATTAGCTTAGTATTTTAACAGCTGGCAGCTGCAGTAATTACTTTTAGATTATACATGGAAATCTGTTGAAATATAGTATAATTACTCTGATCTATGAACTAGGTAATTAGGGTAAAAACTCCCACATTTTCTTAGACCCCATTAACTTATTTCCTTTGAAAATTGCTAGATAATGGCAGTACATTAGAAGCTTATCCATAAAATGACACTGAATGATTGGAACATTACAGGGAAAAAATACTCCTTTAGTATTCTATGTCCTGCTTCATGAGTGTTTTGAAGTCTCAGTGCATAACATCATCATGTAGTTTGTATTTTTTTAAGAAGGGGACACGTCAGACCAGAACTATAGTATGAAAGGATGATGAATGCCTTGTCCCCTTTCTTAACTTGTTGTTAAACTTTTGACATAAGGAAAACACAAGTTGTGTCCTTAGTATCAGCATTTTCACTGAAATCAATCAGCTGTCACCTCACAACCTTGCTCGGAATATGATTGAAAGATGTTAAGATGAATCAATTAATTCATTCCAAAAGACGATAGAATCCTCCAAGGAATATATGAGTAGTTCTTACCCAGATGTTATTTTCTTGCGGAAAATGTTTCGTCTTCTGTATATGAGGCTGTAAGACATTCTTGTACCAACGGTGGCCTTACCTGAGAATTAAAAGAACAATTACCGAGTACCTGCTCTACAATTCTTCCTAGGGTATAATTGAGAGATGGGCAAAGCATGAGCTTCCTGGTGCTATTGGGACTGCGATTCCTAGCAGCCCTTAGCATTGGCTCTACCGGTGAAGGCTGATGGGAATTTCAGTCTAACAAAATCTGGAGAGCTGTTCTTTGCCATCTAGAATGAAATAGCAAAGGATCCCCTTCTCTGCTTTTGGCTGGCACTTCCATTAGGACTTAGCTGTTTCCTGACAGCACTAGTCATGAGTGCTTTGGTCTTCCTTCCACTTCCTTTCCTGCCCAAAGCACCTCCTGAATTTCTGTCTATCATGCACCGAAGAAAACACGTAGGTGTTACTACACGTTTGAATACATTATTGTGGAAACTAAGGAGCATCACATTCTAGTGGAAGAATAATTTGTGTCTCTGTTACAACACCCAAAAGAAAAAGGTTCCACAGAACTGGAGTGAAGTTGATCCTCTTTGAAGCAGCTTTGTTGTTAATGGAACTATTGTGTTTTTTTTAATTGTTTATGGACTATAACCCACTCTAGATGTCATGTTTTAGATTGAAGAGTGGGCTCTAAATAATAAACTACTCACCAGTAATGCATATCAAAAGATCTAATTCTTCCAACGAGATAGCAACCTTTTTCGGGGGGGAAATAAGCCATTGATGCCTTGACAGGTTTCCATTTCCATATTACTAATATATATATTAGTAATTCTTATATTTTTACTAATTCTGTGAAGAAAAGGTCTGTGTTGGATGGCTGGAGCTATTTTGTAAAGCAGTACTAAGCAAAACCACAAGATGGTGCTCTGTAACTCATTTTGCAGCTATTTTGTTTTTGTTGTGAGAGCAACCATGTTATACTTTTAGGAAATCATCAGTAGTCTAGCTATTGGTGCAATTACGTAATATACACAATTTCTTCTAAAATGTTAAAATACAGTTCTTATTCTTCACAATGTGTGTGTTTGTGGGTATGTGATTTTTCTTCTCTATTTTATTTTCATTATTATACAGGATAGTATTTCAGTATGCATTTTGATTAAATGCATCATGCACTAATGTGTTATAGTGAAGATGGATCCAGATATTATTTGACCTGCTAATCTGGAAGCCTGAGACCTCTTCTAGACCACAGCCTGTCTATTTTATAAAGTTTCACCCTGAAGAGGAGTACATGCACACATTCCATTGGTCCTCAAAAATGTGAAATATATACGATGTGGCCCTCACACTCAAAAGTTTGGAGACCCCTGCTTTAGGATTTAGCAGCTTTATTTCATTGTGAGATTACATGGATTTACAATCCACTTCAGATACACAATATTTCTTTGAAAACTTCTACAGTTCTTTTTTAAAAAAAGTAAAACTAAACACTCATGCTGGTGCTCTTATATTCATGCCCATATCATCATTATCATCATGATCACCATCATCATCATAATGTGCCATCAGACACCTAAACCATTCAGCTATCCAGCATATCTAAAAAATTATTCTGTCCTTGACAGTTGAGTGAGTCAGATTTGGCCAGAGTTTCTATAATTCTGGGAATTGTTGACAAGGTTAGTGTCTTATAACAAGGTTAATTTTGAGGGTTCTCATTTTTGTCTCCTTTATTAATGTGGACTGCTCCAGCTGCTTGCATTATTAAGCTTTTGTAATGAAAGGCGGCTGGCTGCTGGTATTGTCCTGATGAGCACCTTCGTTTCTTAATTTACTACTCCACTATAGATGTGCATAGGATTGCAGTATTAATCCAGTGCAGATGGAGGATCAATAGAAAAGATAAGTTTTTCAAACAATATTGAAGCAGTATCGGCATTATACAATATAGGCATTATACAATCATTGGTATTTGACCTGTGGGACAATAGTTAAAGTCATTGCTTTTAAGTAGATAGAATTCTGTTTTTCCAAAAACTAGTGGTGAAGTTTTCTGGGACTTTTAATACAAAAACGTCTGGAGACCCAAAGGTTGGAAACCATGGCTCTACATTAAGCTTTCAAGCAGGTGGCGGCCAATTTTTCTTCCTTCTTCAGATGACATGGCTTTTCTCCACAACAGGAGCAAAATTCCCCCTGCAAAATAAGTAGTGTATTTATTAATTTAATTGTCAATTTGTCATTCCTTTTTCAATTCAAATAAATCCTAATGGGTCAAGTCATATTTTAAAGCCAAGAAACTTTCCAGGAATCAGATCAATAGTTCACTACTATCAGTCGTTCACTCTGCAAGGTATTTTTTTCAAAAAAAGAACAATACATTTTATGCATGATATGTTATCTTAAGCTCACACACAAAACCCACACCTATTTAAGAAGTGTATCAACAATATTATGGGATGAAAATTGGTTCTTGCTGATTAAAGTAAAAGAAAAAAATATTCAGAAAGGCCCCCCCCCCATCCTTTCTAGAAGTTGGGCAAGCAATTTTGCCGTGTTTTGGGTCCCACCACCACCTCTGGGGTCTCACACTCCTAATTTTAAAAGATATTTTAAAAAGATTTTTGGCAGACCACTAAGGGTTCCAAGGGAATTTTTAAACATAAAGCACCCTTATTTTTCTCAAAGGTGCATGTTTTAGGGAGGTAGTATAGGAGTGGGCGTGGCCTCTGGATCTCTGGAGGTTCCTCATGCTTTGACAATTTGCTTGTCTAAAACACTGACCCGTTTTCTCATTACTCTTTCGAAGAGCCCCAAGAAGAAACAACACTTTATTCTGCGTAGGTGTAAAGTCAGCAATAAGAGGTTCTTTGTCTCCTTCCAAAAGCAGTCGGGGTGGTAATCCTGTCTGGAACTGGTTTGTAGTGTTCTGGTCCGTAGAAAAATGAGTGGCCGCAATGAAGTCAACTGCAGCTGACCAATCCTTACCAAAAGTGCTTTCTGGACTGCTGAGATATGATAATCTAAAATTGGGGGGAAGGGAAGAATGACAGAAAATCAGGTCATACTTTAATTCACTCAGTATTCATCCTGCTGCCAACAGGAGAAATGCTTTCTGACCTACAGGTTCTCAGAGCGATATTTAATCGCACATGAATGCTAGCTGCATCACTCTTTGGTACTGTGTTATATATGTGGACCAAGGTGAATCCAATACATTGTGTTGCAGAACGCTGAACAGGATTGCTAGCTGACTCCTGCTTGAACCTTGGCAATGCATAATGTCCACCATTTCAGGAAGCTAGTGTAGAGGTCCAGGACAGGTTGTGTGGCATACACAATTTTGTCTCCTGGCTAAAGAAATGGGGAGTCCAAGAGGAAGCGCCAGGAGCCAGCAACCACTGCCAACCCTTCCCCTCAGTTGTGCCCTGAAGTGAAAGTGTCACTGTTATGAATGCACATGATAAGAAACCTCGGAAAAGCCTTTAGTGCCTGGATGGTTTTACCTTACCGGTTCTGAAACTTTTGAAGGGCAAAGGCAATGGATTGGACATGAGCTTTCCACATATAGTTCAGGGCCCCATCTTGTGAGAAGAAAAGGGTTGCAGATGATTCAGAATTTGGTTCAGTGGATAACAGATACTGAAACAAGGAAACACGGGTATCTGTTAGTAGGGATGGGATTTGGGGGTTAACCTGAAAGGGGAAAAACACAAAAGAGCCCCTTTTATTCTTTCTTGGAGTCTCCCATGGCTTTACAATAGATGGCTTCCAAAATATGACAGATTTGGGATACTAAAAGAGAGGTTCAGGAAACTTACAGATTTTTTTTATATAATTTGTAATTTGCATTACCCTCTTTTTGTTGCCTTTTATTTTATTGAACTTTTTTTTGTGGGGGAGGGATTTTCCCCTGTAGTGCCTTCCTTCCTGTCCTTCACCTAGTTGACTGCTTCCAGTACTGTTGGACTGTAGCTATCAAAGAGTTGGGGGAGGGCTGTCACTCGAATCCTTTATTATTGGTAGGAATTGAGATTTGGGGGAGTTAACTATATTGTTTTCAGTGATTTTTTTGTGTGCTTTATTTTGATTATGATCATGATGATGATTTTTCTTTCTCATATGTACTAGTTCCTCCTGATGAATTGATCAGGATGATGAGGATGGTGATATGATGGTAAATGTAAGCTTTAAACTGCTGTTAACACCTGCATAGGTCAGTGGGTGATTGATTTTTCCTTCTCATGTACAGTTATTGTTGCTCACTCTTGCAATGGGTGATGTTTTGTTACTAGATATGGACACAAATCAGAAGAATGGTGATTCATTTTGATTCATGATTGATCAAGGTCGATGACTCACAAATTACAAATTTATGTTTTTTTCTGACAAATTGATGAAATGATTTGTCATTTTTAATTTAAAAACCTATATAGCCCCCCCCCCCGCTGAACCTAGAGACACCAAATTTGCAGGGAAGCTTCCCTTGCCTCTCCTCTACACGCCCTGCAAGATTGGTGAACTTTGGATTGATGTCCTAGTAATACATCCACAAGTAGGCCCTCCCACGAAAGTTCCACCAGGCACCTAGAAACACCAAAATTACAGAGAAGCTTCCTCTGACTCTCCTCTACAATCTCTCCAAGTTTGGTGAAGATTGGGTTTCAGACAGCCACAAAGTGGGTCCCACCAGGAAATTGTCCTTTAGCAGCTGGCTTGGTCGAAGAGTCGGACACGACTTAACGACTAAACAACAACAACAACAACAAAAGGAGCCTTGGGGACTGTTTTATGTCCAAAGAAATCAGCAAATAAAAAAATCACTAAAAGTTCATTGAGTCGTGATTCATCCATCTTATGTGTAGGAAAAACAACAATACCTTGAAGAAATTGCTCCAGCTAGCCATAACTCTGGGGGCTTGAATCTTGCATTCGGTAGTGCTGTGGCAAAAGTCAGCTTGCTGCTCAGCTGGTGGTAGCATTTCTACCTCGTAAGGCAGCTCTCCAAAGAAGCCACTGTCCAGGGCCCCCAGAAAGGGAATAACGGCTAGGTAGTAGTTCATACCTGGAATAATGAGCAGTAGCAAAGCTGGTTTAGTTGAAATGTCTGCTTTGACAATAAGGAAAGTCATGTTTATATGCAGCCTGATTCTTTGCCTTTTGGTTGAAGTAACTCCCAGTTTGTTTGAGTCTAACTATGGACTGTTGAAGCATATCATCACAGTCATCATCAAAACCAGAAGTTTCTTGCAATTTCTTAGATACAGACAAATCTAAGACTTCACACAGTAATTGGATAGGATGGTACATACCTTCACTGTATGATGATTATAGTCCTTGACAACAACAACAAAAATGTAGTTTGGCCATTTTGAGACTGCAATACATGAAAGCTCATGCTGAAATAACTGAATCTTGAATGTGTGGAGAGTCTTTCAGTGGTTAAACACTAAAAGTTCTGAGCCCAGATGGACATATATGCTCATTGCTGTTTCTCACACATTTACATTCTTATATTATACATTCTGAGTAGTATGTCTGGTATCCTATAGAGCTTCCACTGAGTGGAAGGTTGTCAGTGTACTAAGACAGAATCAGGCTGCTCACTCAAGTGGTACAAGCAGGAGTGGGAGGGTCTTCCTTGTAATCACCACTTATACAATGGTGTCATGTGCACAAACAGCATGATCCCACATCACTACACTGCTGGGACTTTCCCCTCTTCAGAAACTCAAAAAGATATTAATCTAAGAAATGTGTGAGTCTGAAAAAATTCTCGCCAAAAAAAATGAACTGAAACAAAGTTCTTTTCTATCCCTAATTCTGGAAGATGGCCCAGTGAATCATAGAAAATTGCAGCCGTGGTGATAGGGTCTCTGCAAAGCTGGCTGTGAATTTTTGGAGCCTCTATGATGTTTAGCACAAGTCTTTCTCTGAACTGCCTGTGACCTTTTAGCAGTCATGAACTGCATTAGTTCACAGCTTATTCATAGAAGATGAAAGAATTTGTAATCATGGATCAAAGCAGATTGTCTTCCCAGGAGGACTTCCTTAAGGGCAGCTTTACAGATGGACTCAAGAAAATTGTTTTATAACTATCCCATCAACCAATGGCATTCCATAGCTGCAGACATTTGTGATAGCTGTTCTTTGAGTCTGGTCCCAGCAAGTTGGAGAAAGGGAAGCTGTTGAGACCTGACATGGTTTGATAGTAATGAAGGACCACTCTCTTGTACCATGTTAGTGCACAACAAATCCTACCTGAAACCTTATTCATGTTTAAAAAACCCTACACAGAAACAGACAGTAAGTTTGCATCCTTATTTTTTTGTTGTGAAATGTGGAGTATGATAGGTGTCTTCTCAGCTAAATCTGGAAATAATGAAATGACTGAGAAATCTGATGGGGCAACAAATGCTAAATTGTTTTGGAGACCACACAATGTTTCATGAAAAAGGATGTATACTTACAAGCCCACCAGCTGTACACAGATACACACAGATCATCTCCATCCTTATGGCCACACACTGTGACATTAATGGGATCTGCTAGTCTGCCTGGAAGACAATCAAACAGAGTATTGCATACAGTTTTCTTTCTACATGTGGCTGAGAGTTTTCCCACTTGACACAGAAGATGCTAAGAGAAGGAAAACTGTTCTTTGTTTAGGAAGTGTTTGATCTTGACAGCTAAAGGAATAGCAGTCATGTCTCAAAAAGTTTCTGTTGTTCTCTTTTATTTTCTTCCATGCTTTCTCAGAAGTAATTCCTATTCTGTTCAACCAGATTCACTCCCCATAAATATGCATAGGACTGACACATCACCACACTTTGTTGCTACATGTCTACCCAGGAATACATGTCATTGAGTTCAGTGGCAATCCCTTCTAGGTAAGTGGATGGAGGACTGCAGCCTAAGTTACTGGAGCATCACCAAGTGTTATATGAATACAAATCAGTCTGTATAATAATAAACATGTTTATCCAAGACATTTACTAAGCTGAAGATTGACACTAATATGTTAGAGCTAACCACCCTCTTTGAAGACAAAAAACACTTTCTTTGAAGACAAAAACCTAGCTTTAACTTTCTTTTGATCTCCAAGGGGGTCCAAGCCAGAGAGAGGAAAGATGTAAATTGATTATTTGATGCCTCTGTCTCATGGGGATTCTGCAGCATTCCACCTTGTTGGCATTCTGCTTTTAAGAGCCATGGGCACCATCCAATCTGGTCTGGATTATGAATTGTTTATTTATTTAAAATATTATTACTCGTACCTCACTTTTCTCCTAAAAAAGGATCCAAGCGGCTTACATAATTAAAAATACAATATTAAAAGGTAAAAACAGTACACTATTCACGTATTAAAGAAGAATTAATAACATTATATTAAAAATGTTTAGTAAAAACATTACTAAAAGATTTAGAAGCAACAAAATAGAAACCATCCATTTTATTTTCTCCTAGATAGTCAGTCACTAAGGAATAGTCTTCCTGAAGAGAAAGGTCCTCTTTTGCTTGCAGATGGACAGTAAAGATGGAACTAGCCTGGCTTCTTGTGGGAGAGAATTCCAGAGTCTTGCTTCATGTCAGTTTTTTAAAACCATTTTTGCCTGATCAAGAGTTCTAGAGAACTTGCATCCTTACATTATTTGTAACTTTTTAGCAACACAATAAAGGTATTACCCCTCTCAGAACTTTTTTCTTCCTATGAATTGGCTACATTTTCTATAAAGCTAAGGGAACACATAAAACCACCAAAACAACTTTCTTTGGATCATAATAGAGGTTACGCAGGAGAACATACAACAATAACACTATTTGTAAATGTGATTTTTTTTCCCAAAAAAGCATGGGTGCAAAGACAATGCTGGGTATGAATTTGCCTGGAAAATCCACTGGACAAGAAAAGATGAAGTAGCTCCCCCATTATTCTCCCTGCAGCAACTGTTTTGCAGGCTCACACGTGCACAGTAGAAGACTCTCATATATGCCACCATTGAAATGTTTCGTCAATTAATAGAATATTTTCCTGGTCTAGGTTGAAATGTATACCTCACTAACAGCTGCAAATTTCCCAGAAACTGATATTACTCAATCTAACTTGCCAGACAGGAAAATAAGGGTCAACTGCTGAATTATGTTCCCTAATCATGTGAAAAGTCAATACTTTCCCTTCTCTCTCTCTCTCTCTCTCTGTGTGTGTGTGTGTGTGTGTGTGAGAGAGAGAGAGAGAGAGAGAGGGAGGGAGGGAGGGAGGGAGAGGAGAGATGCCTTAGGATGACTTTGGAGAACTCCAGTTTTAATAGAAACAACAGTGAGGATGTGTGATTGTGATAAAGCATTTAAGATAAATTGACTTAATGTTTAAAGGTTAGATACAAGGAAATTGTTTGTACCTGTTCTGTATTGCCAGCCATGCTGCAAGGGCAATCCCCATAGGATGTTCCCACCGTTATTAGGTCCAAGTCCAGCAAAATATTTAGCTGAGAAGTTCAGCAATATTTTATACAATCCCAGTCTCTCCCTGTAGTTCCAGGGATTGATGACAGTGGTGTTGCCTTTTCTCAGGTAATCTTCTAAGGTTTGAGGTGCAGATTCCCATAGTGGAGGGAAAGCATCATGGAAGCCTTCAGGTTCTTGAGTTTGCTTTTCCTCATGGAGCAGACTGAGAGCAGATGATGTTAGCAGGCAGATGGCAAGATGGAAAATGTAGCCCATGTTGGCAGTCCTGTTTTAGGACTTTACAGACTGTAGAAGCTTGTAAAGCTATAAGAAGCAAAGACCAGCTGGAATAAGACACATACATCTCATATAAATCCGATTGTCCCCACCCACTTCTTCTGTGTGTGTGGTGTGTGTTTTTTTTAAACACTAGCAAGGCTATTCTACAAACACCATCACATGGGACTTACATCTCCTTGTTGTTTTAGAAATCTGATTTGCACAATCAACAGGATGGTGCTTTTATGGTGCAATTGTGCTGCTTCATTCCCAGAATTTTATGAGTAATTTGTACAATGGCTTTAGGTCAATTAAGTATAAAGGTATGAGAGTCTGCTTCAAAGAATGGTATGTCAGTCGAGAAAATTAAAGATCTTAGTGACTTCTTTGATTGACATGGCATCTGGGCAGTTGAAATCATTTTTGCTGTTTCATCAGTACCAGTTTGGGCAGTGCAACACCTATGTAAAGAAACCACTTACACAACATGTTGTGGACCACGTGACACTGTATGACAGGACAGATGGGCATTAGGTGTAAATGTTAGTGCTAGATACCACGATGATTTCCAATAGATAAGCAAGGATTTCGGACTTTCAGTTTATGCTGGAACGTTCAGTGGTTTAGGTATCTGGTTGCAGAGACAGAGGTTGTGAGTTTGACTTCCTGCTGTGCCTCCTTGACAAAGTCTTGACTCGATGATCCATAAGGTCCTTTCCAACCCTGCTGTTCTAAAAATTATTATAACAGTGGCAGCACTGAATAGACATTGTCTTACCTTCACCCTAGATTATACTGTTGCTAAAATAATGAGCCCTTGGGATTACTAGGTGTGGAGTTTAATGTGGAAGGACAGTGAGGCTGCAGTCAGACTAGAGAAATGCCCCCCTTCTTTCTTGTGTCTTCTGCTTCCTGTATAGTTGCACGTTGTGGTCATGTGGCATCTATCCTGTGATAGTGGTTCATATGTTTTTTAACCATTCCGCCTTTTTTGGGTGAATTAGATGTGGTTATGTTCATCAACACCTCTCAAGCGGGACATATCCCCTTCCTTTTCTTTTGCCATTCTCTGTTCCCCCTTCCCCCTTTTTTTTAAAAAAACATTTGTGTGGTACATTGCTGTGTTGGCAAAATGCCCTGCTGACCACCTACAGATCTGGGCAATTTCTTCCTATTTCTGTGTTTTGTTACCCTCTATGGAAGAGAACCAACAGCACACTGCACTGGTGGTCAAAAGACAGTAGGGGAACTGATGCTCTGTGTTTGACAGAAGCATACCAACGTGCTGACATTTTTGTTAGATTTTTTTTTAATTAAGGGAGTTGAACGATAGCAGGTGAAGGGAGGTGGGACCACAGATGCATAGGAAATGAATCTGTTTTGGAGTACATACTCAATGGGATGTTGGTTGTACTGTGCGATTAAACATGGAACAAATGTAGTAGTAGGGATTTGATGTTGAGATAGCACAGAGGGGAAACAGAAGAATCAATAATGGCCTTGAGTCATCTGACACACACACACCCCAAAAGGGTCAAAATTTACGAGGAGTAACTAAAAACATTTTGGTGGTGTTACTGTAGCCTGAACTTCATTCATTTGTCATGTTTAAAACAAATTCCTATACTGAGAATTTCTTAATTTGAAATATATGTCATTTCTGCCAGGCCCTTGTTGGTGAATCTCTGGGTTCTAGTAGCAATTGGACAAACACACAGAAGCAGAAGCAGCACCCATGACTCCAACTAACCACCACTGTGAATAAGGTTCAATCATCAGGTCTGCACGATAGAGAAGCCAGTTTTTTGGAACATTGCTTCCAGAACCCATCATCCAGCATGGCCTATTTCATTAGGGCATGTGAAGAAATTTAAATCATGAAACACATCATCTGAATTTTTATGACTGCCTGGCAGGCGTGGGACTGTGACAGCTGAAAGAGAATTGACTTTTGGTTGAACTTTATCTTTGTTTATCTCTCTTGTTTATCAAAGTGACCAAAGATATGGTATCCCTGAGTTAGGAAGTTGGCATGCTGCTCTCCTGAGGGCATGCACATAAAGGCAGCTGGCAGAGGACTGCCTATTGTCAACCTCTGGCAGCAGGATGTGTTTTGTTCTGGAGGGTGATCATCAAGGCAGGTTAAGAGCTATTTAGAAAATAGTCCATCAACTATATAAAGGGAACTTGAGAAAGTGTTTTATTTGACTCATCCCTTGTTTTTCGGAAGGGTGATTCCAGGCAAGGCTTCCCCCTCACTTACTTGTGAGGAGAACTGTGCAAACCTATGAAAGTATGCCAGGTTTTAGCCTCACAGAGGGAAACCCAGGATTTCCCATCTCTCTGCTAAGGTACAGTCAGATACGTTAATTCCAGCTTTTCTTATTTTATGGCATTGCTGTTTATATTCTGTAATCCTGTACCCACAGTTGTTTTGGAACTGAACCTTTTCCCTTCCCCCCCCCCCCAATACATTTTCCTCTCATTTTTGTAGTATCTGAATTGGTGTTAGTGAAATCAATGGGAGATGGTGGCAGTTTACTGAAGTTTTAAGTGGTAACCTGTGGAGCATGCAGCCTAAACAGGCAGAAAATGTGTTGGGGAATAACTGGATTCCACCCAGAGCTCATAGCCTCATTCCTCCTGTTCCCCATGGGCGCTCCCATCAAGAACCAAAGGACTAGTAGCATGACAGAGTGGTTATAAGAAAGAGCCTGGGTGACAGGATCCTTAACAGTGCACATACACACTTGGTGGATATTCATAGGGGATGTGCATGGAGAATTTTTAAATTATTTCTTTCATTTTAGTTTCTTTTCATGGAGTGAATATGGAATTTTGCTTCCATATTTTTTTGTGCACTGGAATTTCATTTTACAAAAAGGGAAGCCTCTTCTGTGTTCTTTCCTTTTGGGTTAACCATTCATGTTTTGACACTTCAGAAACCCTGAGGTAGTATATAAATGAATGAATCAATGAATGAATGAATTAATGAATCAATCCATCAATCAATCAATCAATCACTCTTAAAACTGCTCAAAAGAGCAGGGCCAATGCAAGAGATAATCAGTCTACTTCAGAAGCAGGTCACAATATATGAAAAAGAAAAATTATCAGCCTTCCTAACAAAATTAACAGCTTTAACAGAATATATACATACTAAAATAATCAACTAATAACTTAAAAAAATCAAACAAGGACAGTATCACTTACCACATGGGAAAACATAGCAAAATTGAAAAAAAAAACACAACCCTATACAGTACACACACAGTCCTGTCTCCTCAAAACCAAGAAAAGCCAGCAAGATAATAAAGGCAAACATTCAAGCAACCCCACCCCCAAAGAAAACCTGGCCTACTGATAGCAGCCCTTCTGACACTATTTGATTAAACATTTCCTGAGGATTTAACAGGTGAGAAGTGATGGAAATCTGGAAAGAACATGAAACTGTTGTATCCCTCTTTTTGTTAAAAGGAAGCTTTCAAGTCTAAGAGGCTGTCTTTCAGAAATCAAAGAAAGACCACATAAAAGCTCTTTCGTAGTTTTTCTCATTTATTTCAATCTGAAAACCCCATCCCTAATCACTGTATTCCTATGTTTTACACAGTATGCATAAAAAGTCAATTAATTATTCTGAGGAACAACCAATCCTGGCTTCCACGTCTGTATGTTTGCTGGTCTAAGCAAAAATGGAGAAGTAAGAAAACATAAGAAAGCATGGAAAGGGAAGTACAAGAAAAAAGCAGAAAGTACCAATTGCATGTCTCTCTCACTTAAAAAGGAAAAAAAAACACACAGTGTATGGGGGGGGGGACACATCTGGGTCCATCTAACTATTGACTTGTCCATTGTTCCCTAGATCAGCCATAGACAGCAGGGGACATATGGCGCCTGGTGGCCCTGACAATTTGAAGGGGGCTACAGACTTGAAACAATTCTTCACACACCACCTTAAAAGGTTTGTTATGCAACTTACACAAACCTGATTCAGCCTATATTTCTTTCATATTGTGTTTATGGCCACGGCCAAAAAGAAGATTGAAAATGGCTACCCTGGATGATTCAGACTCCCTGCTGCATGTGTCAGTCCTGTGTTCCAATGATTAGTTGTCCCTAGCACTGTTTTTTAGTGGAAAGGTGGGGCAAACATATGATACATTATAAATTCATAAATTAATTATATTAATATCTGTGCCAATTTTGGAGAAGAAATTTATGAAGCTGTTTATTTATTTTTTTAACTGCTGTGAAAAATTATTATACCACTCCTTGTTAAGAAACCCTAAATTTGTCCAGGAAAAGTGCTTATCATACTTGTTATTTTCCACCTTTTGCCATGTGATGGTGCTATAGAACTGATATCCCACCAAACAAGCTTTTTTCAACCAGCAACAATAAAGCAACTGTCATATACAGTTTTTCTCCCCCCCCCCCCCGGACAATGGGGGATACCCTGACTGGTGCTGACTGTGCAATTGTTTTCTGTCTACCTATTCCTGGTTTTAAAACACAAGCCTTTTCTCTAAGAAGAAGCCAAAAGTCTCTGGTTCTCACTTCCAGTGGATGATAGCCACCCAAAGGCTGCCTTGACTTGCTCACCAGTAGATGAAATATAAGTGAAAAGTTTTCTCAGGTTTGACTGGATGGCACAAAGTCTCCAAACCTTTGCTCCTCTGTATGTTGCCCTACAATTTGATTTATATCACCGTTTTTGTTTTTTTTTTAATTTTCTCAAAAAGGCTAGGGAATACAGAAAGGAAAATGGGTTGGGGAAATTTTGATATGTTAAACATTTTTTGGATGTCACATAATTGCATACAACAATTACAACAAGCAAAAACAGAGAAACAAAAAATAAGACAAAACTGTGCAGTATTATAAGTATGATGTTGATAATGCTTTCCCCCATTTTTGTTTTCAACTTAGTTATATTATTGCAGCCTATATTACTCCAATTATTCAACTTAAAAACACAGAATATAATATCAGCCTAATATACTTACTATACTTATACAGTATTAGTTATGCCGTTATCTATAAAATATAATTTAAAAAAATTACAAAGTATTACACATCTTGGATTTAAATTAAATTTAGCACAAACATGACTCTTCATTTCTGTCTAATAGTAAGGAAGGATGTTAAAACAAAAACAAAATGGAACAGATCAACAACAGCAAGGAAAAAAAAGATTAAAGATATACTAGGTATTTACCCCAACTATTTTTAACTTATAGATTTAGATTCTGAATTCGTAGTATTATGTTGTATTGGACATCTTAATTATTTCCAAGGTATAGATAACACGCTTGCCATTTTTGCTGATATTCTTTGGTCTTTTATTTACACAGTTCGTAAACTTTGCCATTATTGCACACTCAGCTAATTTTTCTTTCCAACTCTCTATCATTGGACACTCTTCTGTCTTCCATTTCATTGTAGACGTTATTCTAGCTGCCATCAACATATATCTAAGTAGGTCTTGTGAGCTTCTCTCTACATTATCTGGTAAGATTCCCAACAACATAGTCTCTGGATCCACAGAGAATTTAATTTTGAAGATTTTTAAAATTTCCACGTGTAACATTATCCAGTATCTCTTCGACTTTATACAGGTCCATCCCATATGGTAGAAAGTGTCATCTGTTATTTTACATGTCCAGCAAGCCCCTCTGTAATTTTTTACCATCTTTTCAATATTATTTGGGGCAGTATACCTACACTGGAGGCCCAGGTGGCCTCGGTGGCCCTCGGTGGTCAGGGGTGCCTTCCTGCAACTGCGGAAACTGTTCCAGCTGTGGCTCTACCTGGACAAACGGAGCCTCATGACAGTCACACATGCACTGGTAACAACCCGTTTAGATTACTGCAATGCACTTTACGTGGGGCTGCCTTTGAAGATGATCTGGCAACTACAGCTGGTTCAGAATTGAGCTGCACGACTGGTGAGTGGAGGAGCCGTGAGAGACCATATTCAGCCGATTCTGGCCAGGTTACACTGGCCACCAGTTGTTGCCCGGGCCCAATCCAAAATGCTTGTTCTAACATATAAAGCCCTAAAGAGCTTGGGCCCTGGATACCTGAAGGACCGCCTCCTTCCATATGAAACTACCCGGCAACTGAGATCTAGCCAGAGGGCCCTCCTGAAAGAGCCATCCCTCAGTGAGGTGAGAGGGATGGCCTGTAGGCAGAGGGCCTTTTCGGCAGCTGCCCCCGGTCTTTGGAATGCCCTCCCAAACGACATCCGACTGGTGCCGACGTTACTGACATTTCGGCACCAGGTTAAAACCTTCCTGTTCCGGAAGTTTTTTACTTGAAGTTTTTAATTGAAGGTTTTAATTTTAATTTTAGTTGATAGTCATGGATCTAGATTGTTTTTGTAGATTGTTTTTGTTTTTGTTTTAATTGTATTGGTTTTTAGTGTGTTTGTTTTAATTGATTTGTTTTAATTGATGTTGGAAGCTGCCCAGAGACTCTTGCAGAGTGCAGGTGGCATACAAGTCAAATGGATAAATAAATAAATAAATAAATAATTTTTTAAAAAATGAACATGATGCTACTGTAGTAAAAGCAATTCAAGGGAAATTATTGCAGTTTAAATGTTAGATTGTATTTTAAACTGACACAAAATATATACATATGCAAATACTGCCTGTTCTCCTTACAGCTTGCATTTCTTTGCTTGCTTCCTCCTTCTTTGTTTCAATGCAGTTTCTTCCCTATTAATTAGACTCTAATTATCCAATATTTCTTTGTACACTGCCTTCCTGTTGCCATGGATTTCCCATGATGGACTTGTGCACTGCCTCCTGGCCTCATTCCATTTGCCTGCTCTCTGTGTCCTACTGAGTAGGATGATGCAACTGCAAACAAGAGACAGGAATCCTGAAATGTTAATCATTATGTCAAAGAGAATTTCAGGAGATGCAGCCTTTCTTCCAGGAGCATGCCTGGTCCTAACACTAACTTTTGAAATTCAGTTTTCCTGCAGTTCTTCAGGGTATGAGACCAGTTTTGCTTTACAATTGACAAAAGGGACTTGAACAAGTCAATCCACTCAAGTAGGAAGGCATGTAGAAATTCTAGAGAACTCCACAGAATTACCTAAGTGTACCAAAAAGAAAAAAGAAACACAGAAAGAAAGAAATGTTAACCTTCAGCAACACACTTGACATTATCTAACAAGCAGTGCTTACTCAGATAAGGACACCTTACCACAATCTAGAAAAAGATTAATCTGCCTGGAAAGTACTAGTTGGCTAGTTAGAATTGCCACTTACACATTGCCAAAACAGATGACACAGATGGTTGTTGTAGGTTTTTCAGGCTGTTTGGCCGTATTCTGGAGGTTTTTCTTCCTAACTTTTTGCCAGTCTCTGTGGCCGGCATCTTCAGAGGACAGGAGTTAGAACTATGTCCAGACAGAGTTCTAACTCCCGTCCTCTGAAGATGCCGGCCACAGAGACTGGCAAAACGTTAGGAAGAAAAACCTCCAGAACATGGCCAAACAGCCCGAAAAACCTACAACAACCATCGAATTCCAGCCGTGAAAGCCTTCGAGAATACAGATGACACAGATTTTATTAATATTTGCATATACCAATGTAGAAACCTAAGTGCACATTTGAAAACATTTCAGTTCTTGTTTGAGACAGAAACAAAATATATCTCATCCTAATAGAGAAGAGTCTGATTAGGTGAGTGATGTGCTTGCTCACTCTGCTATCCTAACCGGATCTCTTGACAGTTTTGAGGCCTGTTTTTTTTTCTGTTCTTACACTTCCCAGTCTATGAATTGGACTGGAATTAGTCAGCTCCTGAAATAAAGCACATTTTCAACCTCTGTATAGGAGGACCCGTGGCTGCAAATGTCTCAATCCCAGCTTCTCTCATAAATGCTTCCATTTCTAAGGATTATACTAGTGGAAACGATGTGTTATCAAGGAAACTCAGGCTTTGTTAACATCATATTTTTCCCCTATAGCTAGTAAATGAGCCAAGGCATTTTCAGAGACATTTCTTTGGTGACCTGTGATCCTCCTCTGTACTCCTCTACCCCTGCATGTTTTTACTCTGTCTCCCTACCCACACCAATCCACAAGGCTGTCTCTCAAGTACTATAACCCAAACTGTGGAGGGTTTGCAGTTAAAACCAGCACAGTGACTTGGTCATGGAAACAAGCCAGAAGGCAGGTGCTGCAGAATCCCACTTCCTTTATATTAGGTAAACAGATGTTCAGCTTCTGACATCTATATATAATAAACAATGCATAGGTGTTTAAAACCTGTTGTGATTCATCCTTCTCTCTACATTTCTAAGGTTTCAAAAAATGTGTTTTAATGTATACTGTGTTTCCCCGAAAATAAGACAGGGTCTTATATTAATTTTTGATCCAAAAAACACATTAGGGCTTATTTTCAGGGGATGTTTTATTTTTTTCCATGTACAACAATCTACATTTATTCAAATACAGTCATGCCATCTTCTTCTGGTTGCTGCACGATGGTGGAGGGCGGGGTTTCACTTAACTAGGGCTTATTATTGGGGTAGGGCTTATATTACGAGCATCCTGAAAAATCATACTAGGGCTTATTTTCAGGTTAGGTCTTATTTTCGGGGAAACAGGGTAGTACTTCTCGGACTGTGTATATAAATTATACATATATAAAAAATCAATGGGGACACAGGATATTATTCCCAGATCTTGCCATTCTCTGCAACAGTAAAGAAGATGTCAATTCAGGCTTAATGTGCACTGTTTGTACTACTGCTAAACCCAAAGTGTGCAAAATGATACAATAGGACTTCCATACCACACCTCCTGAGGTAAAGACAGAGATACTGTTTTCGTTGGCTCTCCCCATGCTTCAAAAGAATCAACTATCTTGTCAAGAGCAGACAATAAACAAAATCTCCAGCAGCATTTTTACCATCCTGGTCTGCAGAGAAGCATCAGATTACATTGACATTACAACTTTCTCTCAAGTCTAAGAGCATTATTTTCTCATTCTCAGATGAGTGGGCCCAAATCCTGTTGGGGTTTTACATGCATGAAAGAGAAGTCATAAAGGTTGCTACTGTTAATTGATGTGGTAGTGGGCATGTTCCCACTCATGCTGTTGATCACACACCTAGTATGTGTCAGGTGCCTCGTCAATTAGCTGTGATTAGTTATAGCAACTTGCATGATGCTTCTTGTGAATGTGTAAAACACTAATGGGATTTTGGCCATGGAGTCCAATTTTAAGCCACCAGTTCATATACAGAGTGTACATGGTTGTAGGAGTGGAACACAGTGAAATGGAACAGATAAGATATCAATTGCATTATTAACACGAGTAATTAATTTCAAAGTGGTAATTAAATATGCTTCCTGGCAACCAGTAGAATAATTGCTTAATGCTAATTGTGGCGGAATGCCCACGTCACTCCTGTCTATCATAGCTGAAGCTCAAGTGCAGGAGCCTATGAGAAGACAGGAGGGGCGGAGTCAATTAGACAGTTAGACAGAGGGAGGCAGTTAGAGAGGAGAATTGAACAGTTAAGGAAAGAGAATTGGAAAGTAAAGGAAGGAGAATTGGAAAGTTGGAGAGTCAGAGAGAATGAGAAGGAGATAAATGGAATAGTAAAGCTAAATAGATAGTCAGAGAATATCAATGAGTTGGTTAATGTGAATAAGTAAATACAACACCTGAATAAGCAAACGTGTAATCAAATATAAGAAATTTTAATGAGTGATCCTACACAATAATAAAAGAACATCTGTGATTTAAAAACCAAAAGATAAATAAACAAGTTATATTGGCAGCACGTGTCTGATGCATATATGGTGCAGTGTGGATGAGAGATCCACTGGTGGTAGCGGAAGAAAGAGTAAACGTATCCAGAGAGTGAACCTGTGTTTGGGGGAAACAAACAGGGAACACTGGGTGGAACATCACACTAATGTTGTTGTTTAGTCGTTAAGTCGTGTCCGACTCTTCATGACCCCATGGACCAGAGCACGCCAGGCCCTCCTATTTTCCACTGCCTCCCGGAGTTGGGTCACATTCATGTTGGTAGCTTCGGTGACACTGTCCAACCATCTCGTCCTCTGTCGTCCCCTTCTCCTCTTGCCTTCACACTTTCCCAACATCAGGGGCTTTTCCAGGGAGTCTTCTCTTCTCATGAGATGGCCAAAGTATTGGAGCCTCAACTTCAGGATCTGTCCTTCCAGTGAGCACTCAGGGTTGATTTCCTTCAAAATGGATAGGTTTGTTCTCTTTGCAGTCCAGGGGACTCTCAAGAGTCTCCTCCAGCACCACAATTCAAAAGCATCAATTCTTCGGTGGTCAGTCTTCTTTATGGTCCAGCTCTCACTTCCATACATTGCTACTGGAAAAACCATAGCTTTGACTATGCGGACCTTTGTTGGCAAGGTAATGTCTCTGCTTTTTAAGATGTTGTCTAGGTTTCTCATCGCTTTCCTCCCAAGAAGCAGGCGTCTTTTAATTTCGTGGCTGCTGTCACCATCTGCAGTGATCATGGAGCCCAAGAAGGTAAAATCTGTCACTGCCTCCATATCTTCCCCTTCTATTTGCCAGGAGGTGATGGGGCCAGTGGCCATGATCTTAGTTTTTTTGATGTTGAGCTTCAGACCATTTTTTGCGCTCTCCTCTTTCACCCTCATTAAGAGGTTCTTTAATTCCTCCTCACTTTCTGCCATCAGAGTGGTATCATCTGCATATCTGAGGTTGTTGATATTTCTTCCGGCAATCTTAATTCCGGTTTGGGATTCATCCAGTCCAGCCTTTCGCATGATGTATTCTGCATATAAGTTAAATAAGCAGGGAGACAATATACAGCCTTGTCGTACTCCTTTCCCAATTTTGAACCAATCAATTGTTCCATATCCAGTTGTAACTGTTGCTTCCTGTCCCACATATAGATTTCTCAGGAGGTAGATAAGGTGGTCAGATACTCCCATTTTGTTTAAGAACTTGCCATAGTTTGTTGTGGTCGACACAGTCAAAGGCTTTTGCATAGTCACTTAATGCTAAACATGCCAATGAACTTGACAATGAGGAAGGAAGTGGTGAGAAGGAAGGGACACTCAAGTATAAAACACGAGACACAGCAAGCAAACAAAAGGTCAGTCATAAAGGGCTCAGATGTGTATACACTAATGCTCAAAGTATGGTGAACAAACAGGGAGAACTTGAAGTCCTAGTACATGACAGCAAATATGGCATTGTTGCCATTACCAAAACTTGGTGGGATGAATCCCATGATTGGAATATGCTGCTAGAAGGATATAATTTGTTCAAAAGAAACAGATCCAACAAAAGAGGAGGAGGAGTTGCACTGTATGTAAAGAATTACTACTCCTGTACTGTAATACAGGAGACCAAGGATGAAAGCCCTCCTGAAGCTCTTTGGATGAATATTAGGGGGGAAATGAATGACATAGCTGTAGGCGTGTACTACAGACCACCGAAACAAGCAGAGGAAATAGATGAAATTTTTGTAAATCAATTAGCTGAGATGTGTAGGAAACACACCACTGTAGTAATGGGGGACTTTTAACTACCTGGATATCAACTGGGAAACCAACTCTGCAGAAAGTGGGAGATCCAACAGGTTCCTGACATGCCTGGCTGACAACTTTATCATCCAAAAGGTGGAGGAGGGAACTAGAGGGTCAGCCATGCTGGACTTGATGCTTACTAATAGGGAGGAAATAGTTGTGTGTGCCCCATCGCTGGAGGTTTTCAAGAAAAGATTGGACAGACATCTGTCCAGGATGGTATGAGGTCTCCTGACTTGGGCAGGGGGTTCGACTAAAAGACCTCCAAGGTCCCTTCCAACCCTACAATGATTCTATGATTCTATGCTAATACATATTTGTTAGGTTTTGTCTTTAAAGTGATGATGAGAATAATCTTAGATAATTATTTTAAAAAATCTTGTAAATGTTTAGTCAACATTTTTTAAGCTTTTGGTACTGCATTAATGAGAGAATAGGAAGTAAAGAAAGTGCAATATGGGATGTGGGATACAATGAAGGTTGTAAGAGGTCAAAGCATCAAGCAAGTGTATAAACTAAACATCTGGAAGAGGAAATAAGAGTTAGAGAAGAAATATATTGTGGATACAGAGGCTAGAACCTTGAAATTCATGTCAGAAGGAAAGAACTAGAGTCTAATGAAATTGAAACAGTCCAGAAAAATTTAATAAATTTTAGAAAGAATATTTTGAATTCAGATTGTTGTCTGTTACCTGCTCTTTTGGACTAGTTTTGAGGGTTCTGTAGGGCTTAATTGGCTTTTGCACCAAGAAAGGGAACCAGAAAGGGAAAAAAACAAAATGCTTATAGCAAGCTTATTGACAGGATATGAACAGAAGGATACCCTCCTGCTCATGTTGCCTAGCAGCTTGCATACAAAGATACGCTGTCACATTCTGGTAATGATATAGCTTTTGCACCCAGCAGCCCTTTCGAGACCCGTTTTGCATGTTGGAAAAACAACAACGATATCTTGAAGAAATTTCTCCAGCTAGCCATAACTCTGGGGGCATGAATCCTGCATTCGGTAGTGCTATGGCAAAAGTCAGCTTGCTGCTCAGCTGGTGGTAGCATTTCTACCTCATAAGGCAGCTCTCCAAAGAAGCCACTGTCCAGGGCCCCCAGAAAGGGAATAACGGCTAGGTAGTAGTTCATATCTGGAATAATGAGCAGTAGCAAAGCTGGTTTAACTGAAATGCCTGCTTTGACAATAAGGAAAGTCATGTTTATATGCAGCCTGATTCTTTGCCTTTTGGTTGAAGTAACTCCCAGTTTGTTTGTGTCTAACTATGGACTGTTGAAGCATATCATCACAATCATCATCAAAACCAGAAGCTTCTTGCAATTTCTTAAAAGATACAGACAAGTTTAAAACATCTCACAGTAATTGGATAGGATAGTACTGTATGATTACTGTAATCTTTGATAATAAAAACAAAAGTATTGTGGCACTTTTGATATTATAATACTTGAAAGCTCACACTGCAGTAAATTTATTAGTCTGAAAAGTTTGGGTTTTGGTTCTTGCAGAAATAGACTAAAATGCTGCTTTTCTGAGAATTGCTCTAATCAGCGACTTGTTTGAAATGTTTACCCCTTCTGCTAGGATCAAATTCAATAGGTTTTACTGCTGCCATTATGCAAGAAGATAATATTGTACCTACACACCATGTGGATGCGAAGGATGAGGAGCCTCTGAACACCCAGAGAGACTAATATTGTTCAATATATTGGGATTCAAATGAGTCTTTCAGTGGTTAAACACTAAAAGCTCTGAGCCCAGATGGACATATTTGCCCATTGCTATTTCTCACACATTTAGATTCTTATATTATACATTCTGAGTAGTACGTCTGGTATCCTATGGAACTTCCACTGAGTAGAAAGTTGTCAGTGTACTAAGTCAGAATCAGGCTGCTCACTCAAGTGGTACAAGCAGGAGTGGGAGGGTCTTCCTTGTAATCACCACTTATACAATGGTGTCATGTGCACAAACAGCATGATCCCACATCACTACACTGCTGGGACTTTCCCCTCTTCAGAAACTCAAAAGGATACTAATCTAAGAAATGTGTGAGTGAGAAAATTCTCACAAAAAAAATGAACTGAAATAAGGTTATTTCCCACCCCTAATTTTGGAAGATGACCAGGGAACCATAGAAAAACTCAGCTGTTAGTGATAGTGTCCCTCCAAAGTTGGCTGTGAATACCTCAGAACCTCTGGTGTTTGTTGCAGGTCTTTATCTGAACTGACCGTGACCTTTTAGCAGTCATGAACTGAGGAATTCATTCACAACTCATTGACGGATGCTGAAAGCATGGGTAATCATGGATCAATGGTGTGACAAAAGTGCCAGAACACTGTCTTCCCAATTAAGACTTCCTTAAGGGCAGCTTTACAGATGGACTCAAGCAAATTGCTCCAGAACTTTCCCATCAACCCATGACATTCCATAGGTGCAGACATTCATGATAGCTGTTCTTTGAGTCTGGTCCAAGCAGCTGGAGAAAGGGAAGCTGTTGAGACCTGACATGGTTTGATAATAATGAAGGACCACTCTCTTGTACCATGTTAGTGCACATAATAGTCTTCTATTATGCTGCCCTTTCATCCGTCCCCAGAAAGGTCATTGTTAACGACTGTTAATGACCTATGACAATGGGTGGAGAAAGACTGCAGAAGTGGAATTTTCACTCAACCCTGTCCTTTGTCCATCTAAGGAGCCTATTCAGACCAGGGGAAAGTGAAACCAATGTGGAGGATATATCAGGGGTCTTCTACCAACTCTCCTCAGACTGAAGAAGCTACTTGGATGAGTAGCGAAACGTTTCAACCTGATAAGAAAGAAGTCCAGTTGCCATGACTCAACTTCCAGATAACTTCAGCTGGATGACTGAGAATCTTCACAGATATTTTTAAAGGAACCATCATTTTTTGTGAATCCAGTTCAGATTGGCTGATAACTGGGCCATCCTCCTTCAATAGACAAAAAATTCTTTTTTTGCCTCCCCACCCCTCAGACATCTGTTTCAAAGAGTTGTGGAAACGTCTTTTGAAGTTTTTTGGAGTAAGTGGTAGAAGACAAAAGGAAAAATGCATGTTGCAGGACTACATTTCTGCTAACAAAAAAAGCAAAAAGAAAAAGAAAAAAGCAAAGCATACTGCTTATATACCACCCCATAACACTTAGAGCACTCCCTGGGCAGTTTACAAGTTAATTATGCAGGCTACATATTGCCGCCCCCCCCCCCCCCCAAGCAAGCTGAGTACTCCTTTTACCGACCTCAGAAGGATAAAAGGCTGAGTCAACCTTGAGCTGGCTACCTGGGATTGAACCCTGGGTCATGAGCACAGTTTTGGCTGCAGTACAGAAGTTTAACCACGGTGCCATGAGGCTCCTGAACACTAGGTTTAAGTGACATGAAGTAAGAGTTTTGTTGAGCAATTGGCAATCTGGTTTATGTCTTGAATTTACATACCTTAAACTGTTACTGCAAATAATTTCTGTATTTTCCAATCTTATCCATGCTTTCTCAGAAGTAATTCCAACTCTGTTTAACCAGACTGACTAAAAATGCATAGGACTGACACATCACAGCACCTTGTTGTTAAATGTCTACCCAGAAGCACATCCCATTATGTTCAGTGGCAATCCCTTCTAGGCAAGCTTGTGATCTACAACAATTCCAAGATCCTTCTTACTCGTAGTGTTACTGAGCCAAGTATCCCCCATCTTGCAAATGTGCATTTGGGTTTTCTTCCCCCCCCCCCCCCGCCCCGGTGTAGAACTTTGCATTTCTTTCTGTTAAGTTCCATTACTGTCTTCAGTCCAGTGCTGAAACCTATCAAGATCTTCTTGAATTTTGTTTCTGTCTTCCAAAGTATTAACTATTCCAGCCAATTTTGTGTCATCCGCAAATTTGGTAAGTATTCCTTGAATCCCCTCATCCAAGTCATTAATAAAAATGTCGAAGAGCACTGGGCCCAGGACTGAAACTTGTAGTACCCCACTTGTTACTTCCTCCCAGTTTGAGAAGCAGCTATTGATAAGCACTCTCTGAGTACAGTGGTGCCTCAACTTACAAACATCCCTACTTACGACCAATTCGAGTTACAACCAGCTCCGGCCGCAAAATTTTGCTTCTACTTGCGACCGGAGCTTCCACTTACGAACAGAAAAAGGCAGGGAAAAAAGGCGGGAAATTCAAATTGCTAACTGTAAGTGGCGACGAGGCTGCTTCTTTGTAGCTCTTTCGCCCCAGCAGTTAGAGAGTGTGCGTCGTCGTCGGAGGCTTGGGACTGCCTCCTTCTGCTTCTGAGTGAGCGTGTGTGTGTTTGCAGGGAGGCTTCGGGGTACCTGGTAAGGTAAGGTGCTGTTTTCTGCTTTTTAAAAACTGTTCTGGGTGTTTTTGCAGCGTGGTTTTGAGCTGGGGGGGTTATGTTTCTGTGCTGTGATGGGTCTTGGGGGGTTGGTTTGTTTTTTGGGTTTCCCCCCCCCCATTTCCGATGGGTCTTGGGGGGTTTGTTTGTTTTTTGGGGGTTTTTTCCCCATTTCCGATGGGTCTTGGGGGGTTTGTTTGTTTTTTGGGGTTTTTTTCCCCATTTCCGATGGGTCTTGGGGGGTTTGGTTGCTTTTTGGGGTTTTTTTTCCCCATTTCCAATGGGTCCTGCATGCTTCCCTTGCTTTTTCCTTTGTTTTCTTTGCATTTCCGACCTGCCTCCTTTGTTCTCTGTGCATTTCCGATCTGCTCCGTTTGTTTTCTGTGCATTAGCAATGGGTCTTGCACGCTTGATTGCTTTTCTCCCCCCCCCCCCCTTCGGCTGGAAGGGATTAATCGCGTTTCCAATGAGTCTTGCAGTGATATTTTTTCTTCGGCCGGAACGGATTAATTGCATTTCAATGCATTCCTATGGGAAATGGTGCTTCGACTTACGACCATTTCGAGTTACGTCCATCTTCTGGAACGGATTATGGTCGTAAGTGGAGGCACCACTGTACAATTATGTAATAAACTGTGTCTCTGCATGACACCTGTGCTATCCAGCCCATTCATAGTTAGCTTGCTGATCAGGTTATATGATACAAATCCATCAGTATAATAATTGACCATGTTTACCAGAGACCTTTGCAAACCTGAAGATCAAGACTGAGGTGTCAAACATAACCAGTCTGACATCCATTCTCTCCAAAGGGGTCTAAGCAAGAGGAAGATGTAAATTGATGTCTGAAGACTCTGTCTCATGGGAATTCTGCAAAATTCCACCCTGCTGGCACTTGGCTTTTAAAAGCCATGGGCACCATCCAATCTGGCCTGATTTTTGGGCTATTTCTTTCTTTAAAATATTTTGAACTCACCTTTCTCCTAAAAAAGGACCCAAGGTGGCTTACATAATTAAAAACTCAATAATAAAAACTAAAAACAGCAAATTATTCAAATATTAAAGAAGATTAATAACATTACATGGACAATGTTAGGTAAAAACATGATCAAAACCAGATTCAGAAGCAAGAAAATACAAATCCTCCCATTTATTGTCCCCCAGGGTGTCAAGCACTAAGGAAAATATCTCTAAAGGAATCCAAGCCAGTGAGAGGAAATATGTATATTGATGTTTGATGCCTCTGTTCCATGAGGATTCTACAAGATTCCACCTTGCTGTCAAACTGCTTTTAAGAGCCATGGGCACCATCCTATCTGGCCTGATTTTTGGATTCTTTACTCGATGCCCAAACTTTATGCCATTTTGGCCTGATAACAGTTCTGGAGAACTAGCACGCTTACATCATTCGTAACTTTTTAGTAACAAAATAAAGATATTACTCCACTCAGAATTTGTTTCTTCATATGACCTGATCATGGTTACTTTTTTAAAATAAAGCTATAGAGACACAGATAAACACACACACACCACACAAAAAACCCCCACCTTCTTTGGCCCCTAGTGGGTGTTATTCCAGAGCATATACAACAATAGCATAATTTTGAAATGTGAATTTTTATGTCATAAAAGAGTCATGGGTGCAAAGACAATGCTAGGTATGCATTTGCCTGGAAAACTGACTGGACAAGAAAAAAATGAAGTACTTTCCCCATCATCCTCCCTGCAGCAACTGCTCTGCATTCAGGCACACACATCAGGAGACTTTCACATGTGCCACCAATGTAATATTTTATCAGCCAATAGAATATTTTCCTAGTCTAGGCTGAAATGTGTATCTCGCTAACAGCTGAAAAATTCTCAGACACTGAAACTAGTTAATCTAACCTGCCAGACAGGAAAACAGCTGCTGAATTATGTTCCTTAATCATTTGAAAAATCAATACTTTTCCTTGTGAGAGAGAGTGAGAATGAGAGAGAAAAATTCCTTAGGCTAACTTTTGATTATTCCACTTTTAATAGGAACAACAGTGAGGATGTGTGATTGTGTTAAAGCTATTGTCTATTCAAAAGAAAAAGAAAAAGAAAAAAAGAAAAGAAAAAAACCATGTCATCCTCTTGTAACTCGGGACCATCTCTTGAAGTGTTCAGAATAATTAAGATAAACTGATTGTATGCTTAAAGGTTAGACTACAAGGAAATTGGTTGTACCTGTTCTGTATTGCCAGCCATGCTGCAAGGGCAATCCCCATAGGATGTTCCCACCATTATTAGTTCCAAGTCCAGCAAAATATTTAGCTGAGAAGTTCAGCAATATATTATACAATCCCAGTCTCCCCCTGTAGTTCCAGGGATTCATTACAATTGTGTTGCCTTTTCTCAGTTAAGCTTCTAAGGTTCCAGGTGCAGATTCCCATAGTGGAGGGAAAGCATCACGGAAGCCTTCAGGTTCTTGAGTTTGCCTGCTCCCAGTCTGGAGCAGACTGAGAGCAGATGATGTTAGCAGGCAGATGGCAAGATGGAAAATGTAGCCCATGTTGGCACTCCTGTTTTAGGACGTCACAGGGTGTAAAAACTCCTTATAACAGGCAATGACCAGCTGGAATAGGATACATACATCTCATATAAATCCAGTTGCTTCCACCCACTTCTGCATGATGTTCCCCACACCAGCAAGGCTACAAACACCATCATATGGGACTTATATCTATTTGTTATCTTAGAAATCTGATTTGCAAAATCAATAGGGCAAATAAATCACCTTGCAGAAACCTGGTGAGAGTTGAAGTCATTCCAGATGTGGCTTTTATTGTGCTGCCTCATTTGCAGAATTTCATGAGTGGCTTACTCAATGTCATCTTCCATTTGTAACCCTCTCCAATTTTTCAATGTTTTCTTTCATCTTCTTTTCTTTCCAGAAAAAGCCATGAAGGAGGAGGGAGGATAATTATTCAATAGCATTTGATTGGTAGCACTCTTAAGGTCAAATTGATGAGTCAATATAAACATGGGCTTCATTTGAAAATTGGGTTGCTCAGGAATGAAGCTCTGTAGGAGTTGCATGGCTGGAGAGAGAATGTGCTCTTACCCTGTAATTAAATGCTTGACTTCAGGTCAACTAAGTAGAAAGGTTTATGAGACGTGTTCTTTCATGAACAGTATGTCATAAGAGATAATTAAAGGCCTCAGTCACTTCTTTGATCAACATGGCATCTGGATAGTGGAAATCATTTTTTTGGAGCAGCTGTCATGCTCTTCCATCAGTACCACTTTGGGCAGTACACTGTTTTAAAGAAACCATTTATGCAAGCAGTTGGAGCCCACATATATGGTGCCATATGACAGGACAGGTAGACATTAGCTGTAGATTTTAATGCTAGATATCTGGATGATTTCCAATAGATCAGCAAGGATTTCTGACTTTCAGTTCTTCAACAGTGGCAGCACCAAACAGACACTGTCCAACCTTCATCCAAGACATAGGATGAAGACATAAGGAGCCCTTGGAATTACCAAGTGTGGGGTGTAGTGTGGAAGGACATTGAACTTCATTCAGTTATCATATTTGGAATATTTGGAATAAATTCCTATACTGAGAATTCCTTAATTTGAAATATATGTCATTTCTGCCAGGGCCTTGTCGGTGAATCTCTGACTTCTAGTAGCAGTTGGACATGCACACAGAGGAAAAACCAGCATGTATGACTCCAACTAACTACCACTGTGGATGAGGTTCAATAATCAGGTCTAGAGCATAGAGAAGCCACTCCCCCCCCCCCCCAGAAACCGCTATCCAGCATGTCACATTTCATTAGCATCCCTACACTCATGGTGGATATTCATTAGGAATATGCAGGGAGAAAATCTTTGTATTTCTTTCATTTCAGTTTCTTTTGGTAGGGGTGCCCTTTTGTTTCCATATTTTTTCGTCCTTTCCACATTCTTTTCTTTTGGGTTAACCATTCATGCTTTGTCATTCCAGAAACCCTTAAAAGCTTCTCCAAAAGAGCAAAGACAAGGCAACAGAGAATCGACCTACTCTAAAAGCAGGCAACTGTATATGAGAAAGAAAAATCATCAACCCCTCCCAGAAGATACATCTTTAACAGAATAAACACACAATAAAATAACTACTGTAAATAAGAATTTAAAAAATAAAGGAACAGGGAAAATACCCTTCCCCACACAATGAAAAAAAAATGACAACATTAAAAAATAACAACACAGTCCTGACTTCTCAAAACTTCTCAAAACCAAGAAATAGCCAGTAAGAAAATAAAGGAAAAACATTCAAAGTCCCTTCCCAACCCCCAACCGGGCTACTGACAGCAGCCCTTGTGACACCATTTGATTAAACATTTCCTGGGGGATTTTATGGACAAGAAATAATGGAAAGGGAAAACAAAGGAAGGAAGCTGGAAGGAACATGAAATGTTTGTGTCCCTCTTTTCGATAAAATGAAGCATTCAAGTTTAAGAGGCTGTCTTTCAGAAATCAGAGAAAGAAAAACAAGAGCCTCTTTTGTGGTTTTCTCATTTGTGTTAACCTGAAAGTCCCATCCCTAATCACTTTATTCCTATGTTTCACACAGTATGCATAAAAAAGTCAATTAATTATTCTGAAGAACAACCAATCCTACAAGCCCCAAACACATACCCCGATTGGGACTGGAGCCTATTTCCTACAGAATGCATATAAGGATACTGTTTCCTGCCACAGTGTTTATAGATCATGGGAAGGAAGTGGAGTGGGAGACTAGCATGCAGCCCTATCCACACCTGGAGTATTTCACCCTCTCTTCTTTAGGGAAAAAAGTAACAAGAAACATTAATAACATAGTATGTTGCTTAACCCACAAAATGAGAGAAACAGTGGGTCAGCTCTCTCCTATTTGTTTGTTTGTTTATTCCACTCCAGAGTGCAGAGACACTCAATGGGCAGTGTACAAATAGCCAGAATATCATATAACAACAACAAAATCAACAGTTAAACATATTAATAATCAACAAATAACAAAGCACAATAAGAAAAACAAATAAAATAATACCCTCTGCTAAATGAAGATGATTAAAATAAAATTAACCCCAATTTAATATCCTAACCACCTTTCATTACAATGTGTTAACCATCTCCTAGGCGCTAATCTGTCTGGGCTACTGTGTCTTAATTTCTGCATTTAAGATCTTGATTAATGCATGTATTTCTTGTGTTCCCATGTCCTGTCACGCCACAGGCTACAACCAATCATGTATATAATAAATGAGGCAAGGCTTCATACATCTCATGGAAATGGGCTTTAGTCCAGGAAAATTTTATAGGAAATAAAATTTGTCAGTCTTTAAGGTGCCACAAGATAATTTGCTGTTTTTGCTATAACAGAGTAACCATGAAAAATTTAAATGTTTTTTTAATGTAACAAATGCATATATTTCAAAATCAGTGTCACTTAAATGCTCCCCCTTAAATATTGTTGTTATATGCCATCAAGTCAGAACAAGCTTACAGAAACCCTAATAGAGCTCTCAATGTAAGTGAGATATTTAAGGACTGGTTTTATCAGTTTCACATCCCCAGTGAGCTTTCATGGATGAGTGAGGATTTGAATTCAGGCCCCTAAATCTTAGTCCATCACTCTACACCACACCTTAAATATACCCTCCAATAATTTGCCTACACTTTCATTAATATAAATACAAGTCCTTGCATGCAGAAATGTTCTGTTCTTAGAGAACTGGACAAAATAGTAACAGAATATTTCTCCTTCTTTTTCCAGTTCCATAAGGGCTAGAAACTTCCCTTTCTTTCTTTCTTTCTTTCTTTCTTTCTTTCTTTCTTTCTTTCTTTGGCTTTCAAATGAAAGTTGACAATCTGATCCAGGGGGATGGTCCAAATGGGCATCTGGCTTCCATCTCTATAGGTCTGCTTGTCTAAGCAAAAATGAAAAAGCAAGAAAACAGAAGAGAGCCTAGACAGTGAAGGAGAAGGGAAAAGCAGCAAATAGCAGTTGCATCTCTCTCATACACAAAAGAAGATGGGGGGACACAGCTGGGCCCATCTAACTATTGATTTGTCCATTGTCCCTGAGATGATTCAGACTCCTTGCTGCATATGTTGATTCTCCATTCCATTGGTTAGTCATCCCTAGCACTACTTTTTAGTGGAAAGGTGGAGTAAACATTTAACACATTATAAATACATAAATTAGTCATATTAATATTTGTGCCCGTTTTGGAAAAGAAACTTATGGATTTGTTGATTTTTTAAAAAACTGCTGTTAAAAATTGTTATACCACACCTCTCCGCCTTGTTAGGAGGCCTTAAACTTGAAGGAGATGTGCTTAGGCTGAGGAAGTGGATTTCATCCACAAAATCTTGCTCTTTAATTTTTTAGTAGTCCAATAAAAGGTATCACCCTCTCTTGCTTTTAGGAAAAGTGCTTATCATACTTGTTATTTTCCCCCCTCTTGCCACATGATGGTGCTACAGAACTGATTTCCCACCAAAACTACACAGGCTTTTTTCAATCAGCAAGAATAAAACAACTATCTTATGCAGTTTTTCTTCTTCTTCTTTTTGGACAATGGAGGGTACTCTGAACAGCCAACTAGTACAATGGTTTCTATATACCTATCTCTGGTTTTAAAACAGGAGCCTTTTCTTGAAGAGGAACCAAAAGGTTTCCAGTTTCCAAAGCAATCCAAGAGAAATTATTGCAGTTTAAATGTTAGACTGTATTTTAAACTGACACAGAATATATGCATATGCAAATAGTGCCTTTCTCCTTATAGGTTGCATTTCTTTGCTACTTGTTTTTATTCTTGCTTCCCCCCTCTTTGTTTAAATGCAGTTTCTTCCCCATTAATTAGACTCTGATTATCCAGTCTTTCTTTGTACACTGCCTTCCTGTTGCCATGGGTTTTCCATGATGGACTTGTGCACTGCCTCTTGATCTCATTCCATTTGCTTGCTCTCTGTGTCCTACTGAGTAGGATGATGTAATTGTAACCAAGAGACAAAACTCCTGAAATGTTAATCATTGGGTCAAAGAGAGAATTTCAGGAGATGCAGCCTTTCTCCCGGTATCATGCCTAGTTCTAACACTAACTTCTGAAATTCAGTTTTCCTGCAGTTCTTCAGGGTAAGGGTCCAGTTTTCCTTTACAACTGACAAAATCAAGCTAATCTGCCTAAGAAGGAAAGCATGTAGAAATCCTAGAGACTCCCACAGACTTACCTAAGTATACAAAAAACAGTGAATCCTCTCCCCCGACACACGCACACAGTACAGAGAATTTTTGAAGATAGCAGTTAGAGTTAATAAAGACATATAGTCAGCCAAGTATAATAATCAAATACAGAGTATTGCAAGATATCTTCAATGCATAAAAATAAAGCACAGTATCAAATAGAGATGGGGACAACTCACCATTTTGGCGAGTCGTCCCGCTTTGTGAGTCATCAAAAGTGGACGACTCACAAAGTTGCCCCATGAAGTGACGAATAATGAAGTTATTCGTCAATTCGTGGGGGGGTTATTAAAAAAAACACCCCCACCGCCCTCCTTCCTATTACAAAAAAACATTCTGCCTATCCGCCGCCTATCAGCTGATTGGCAGCAGATAGGCAGCCACCTCCCCCCCCCAGCCACCCCCCCACCGACACTCCCTTCCTATTTAAAAAAAACAGCTGATCGGCGGCGGGTAGGCAGAATGGTGTGTTTTTTTGTAATACAAAGGATGAATAAAAACGGGTAAATATTTGCCCCTTCGTATTCGTGGGGGTCTCTGGAACCCACGAATATGAAGGGACAAATATTTAACGAATCGGCTATTTTCGCAGGAAAAGCCGATCCATTTTTATATTCATCCCCATCTGTAGCATCAAATTAAATGAACATATAAACATTTTTGAAAAGGGCAGAGAATACATATTTCTGATATGAAATAAATAATCTTCCAGTGTGTATATCCTTTTGTCTTATTTTTTATTTAAAAATAAATTAACACCATTCAGAAATTCCAGTTATAACAATGTGAGCTCATTCTACATCAAGAAATCAAACAAACTCCATCTTTCCCAATCCATCTTCCTTCTCTGGAAGACAGTATATAAAATGAAAGCCCAAAGCCAGCCATTGGGCTTCATTGATGAAACAACATATTACTTGAGTAGTCATGGAAACAAGGACTCCAGATTCATTCATACAAAAAACTGCTTCCCAGTCAGCCCAGAACTATTGTGTGTGAGTTTGTGGATGCATACATGCATATATGTTTGTGTATATAGGTGTATGAGAAATATAGCAAGCATGAACAAGCCATTGTGCTTGTTATAAGAAATTACAGTTCAGTTTATTCAACCCTTCAGATAGTATTGGTCTAAAAGATTACCAATAGTCGCAACAGTCTCCCAAAGGCAAATACAGCACATGAATCAAAATCAGCTGCGTATTTTGTTACAGAGGCTTTGTAAAACACACTCTGAATTAATCATTTATCAACCAATTAGTACTTCCTTTGTACACATTATTTCTGATCCAGCCAAATATTTAATATAATTGCAACATATTGTAGTGGTTACAGAAACAGCTTTAAGCCATCCTGCTCTTTGATATGTCTCCTTAACACCAGACCAAACAATCATGGAGTCCATAATAACAAAGAATACATTAAACAAATTAGAACAAAATACACATTTGCAGAACCATGATTTGTAAAACATTTGAAACATATCCCCCACCTTAAAACTATTCCATACACAATATTAAAGATCAATATTTTTGGTAATTTAGGTTTTAGATTTGTAATGTGGTCCCATTAAACAAAAAAAAAAACCCCAATAATTTAAAGCTTATGTGGCAGAATTAAACAATGAATTGAATTGATCTCAAAATCTGAAATTGATTTTGTACATATCATCATCATCTTTGCTGCTGCTGCTGTTTGTTGTTGTAATTCCTATTATGTAGAGCACACAAATGTTGGCTAGATTTAGCTCCTTGAATATCAGGTCACTTCCAAGGATCTTTCGAGGATATTCATAGGTATTTCCTTAAAATGTCTCTGTTGTCAGCAGTGTCACCACCACCACCACCACCACCACCACCACTGCAACGGACTCACAACTCACAATTTCAGTACAAAAAGATTCCTGAGGCAACTTAAAAATAATCACAAAAATTTAGTTAGACACAGCCAACTTTATGCTGGTGCTGCAGCAACAATGCAATGGAACTTCCTTCCTCTCCTGTCCCCTTCTGTCCCCTCTTTTCCCCACTGCAGCCCTTTGTTCGCTGCCTGAAAACCAGCTCTGGAGGATCTTCTGCAGCAGATATGTGGATTGCATGGGGGGGAGAGAGAGAGCTAAAGTGAGGAAGGGAGACTGCTCCCCTTCAGTTTCTAATGGATACTCTAATTGCACAAATGGATCTCCAGAGTTAGGTGGTGCCTATAAATATATGGACAGGCAGACAGATGAAGATTAAATACATATTACTTACAGAGTTAGGGAGTAAAGGGAACAAATCACATAAAATACATTGAAATGCATCACCATCATTAAAAAAAAAGAGAAGAATCAAAAGGGAGTAGGAACAGTAGAAGCTTCCAGGAAGGACCTGATTTCCATTACCCTCAAACAGGCCTCCAACAAGGGAGAAATGTCTGTGTCCTATGTCTGTACAGGCTTGAATAGAACATACATGATTAGGCATCCTTCAGTCTTGAGAGACTATGGTAACGTGCTCTGAATGGAGGACTTGGATCTAATGTGGCTGAGAAGGCCAATTCGAGAGTGACAATCCCTTCCACACTGAAGACAAATACAATCTGTCCCCTGTCCAGCTCCCTCATTTTGCTGGTTTCGAGACTGCCTCTTTGCCTCGGCCTGCTGGACAAGGGTCTCTTCAAAATGGGAGAGGCCATGATGCACCGCCTGCCTCCAGGCTGAACGCTCAGATGTCAAGGCTTCCCATCTGTTGAGGTCCATTCCTAAGGCCTTCAGATCCCACTTGCAGATATCCCTGTATCGCAGCTGCCCTCTGGGGCGATTTCCCTGCACTAATTCTCCATACAGGAGATCTTTTGGAATCCGGCCATCAGCCATTCTCACGACATGCCCAAGCCAACGTAGACGTCGCTGTTTCAGTAATGTATACATGCTAGAAATTCCAGCTCGTTCTAGGACTACTCTGTTTGGAACTTTGTCCTGCCAGGTGATACCAAAAATGCGTCAGAGACAACGCATATGGAACGTGTTCAGCTTCTTCTCCTGCTGTGCACAAAGGGTCCAGGACTCATTGCAGTACAGGAGTGTACTCAGGACACAGGCTCTATAGACCTGGATCTTGGTATATGCCGTCAGCTTCTTATTAAGCCATACTCTCCTTGTGAGTCTAGAGAACATGGTAGCTGCTTTGCCAATGCGTTTATCCAGCTCGACATCTAGGGAGAGAGTGTCAGAGATCATTGAGCCAAGGTACACAAAGTCATGAACAACCTCCAATTCTTGTGTGGAGATGGTAATAGAGGGAGGTGAGTCCATAGAACATAAGCCTATGTGATAAAGCAGTACTAAGTGAAGACAGCAAAATTTGTTCTGGCAGTGGCATTAACAGTTGTGCCACAAACAGTTGCTGCTGCATTGTGATAGCATTAGCCCTTCTTCTTTGTGGGCCAGGACGAGCTGTCCCTCACTACCAAAACACAGACTCTGAAGCTTGATCTAGAACATACAGTTATGCACACACAAATATAGAGTGTGTATAACTGTGTACATAAATGCACCCATAGTAAAATTGGGGTGAAGTCGAACCACCATTAGCATTAGTAGCACTTTTATAAGAACATGTTAGCCCCAAACATTTTGACCTTCTGCTAGGGGAGAATGCATTCTACTCTCTCCTTAGTTATGTATAGAAACTGGTGTCAAAACTATAGCTACACAATATGTTGCATAAAGGAAGATTCCTCTGATCCATCAATAGTTATATAGTTTCATCAGAAGTATTGTCTTGGAATGATATACAATTCACTCTTTTTCCGTTGTCTGTCCATAGACTGTGGAATTGGGGAAAGTAATGTGCTGAAACCACTACACCCACATAGCTACTAAAGGAGAAGAAGGATCCAACTAACCATCATCCACATGCTAGCAATCTGTAAAAACATCAATGTTTCCTTTCCTTCATACACATAGACTACTATTGCACACATAAACCAAGTCAGTTTCTCTGTTTCTCTGGTCACCATGAAACAGAGTGGTTTGCAGTGCAGCCCAATTCCTGGGGTGATTGTTACTGAGCTTACAGGCCCCATAATGCTTAGTACTCAACTTCCAGCCAGCCCTATTTTTAGCTGCACTCAGCCATTTGCTCTCTCCTTCTAACTTTTGCAAAGTCATCATACCAGCCATTGATTCACCTTGAACAAGATCATCCACTCAGTCTAGCTGTTAACAGTTTTCCTTGGCTCTCTATTCCCCAATAATTATATCTTGTCCTCTCTATATATTAGATTTTATGATATTAAAAATGTATATGGCTGATTTATTGTGTCTCTTAGTTCTGTGTTGTGCTCTTCCCACCTCACTGCTGGAGGGAGAAGGTCTTTGTCAACTTCATTACTGAGGCTTATGCAAGAAACAAATTATCTCTCAGAAACAATCCAGTATTGCTGCTGTGTTCAAGCAGTGGACACCATGGGAATGAAATTGATGCTCTTCTCTGTATCAACCAATTAGATAGTCTGTGCTGTACCTCTGATGGCCAGATCAAAATTGTTTGTATCACAGGTGGCCTATGGACCAAACAGGTAGGAGGGGAGCCTCCTCACCCCACTGTGCTCTGGGTTAAACTCTTGCAAACAAGGCAGAACACTTTCTCTTTCTCAAATGCTGTTTGTAAAGACAAACTAAGATATAGTCTGAGTGGTTAGATTTTCAGGAAACAAAAACTGTACAAGGATTTTCAGTAGTGTGTCACACATCTGCAAAGCAAAGCAGTTTGGAAGGATGCATGCTGCATCCTTCTCTATACAGATGAATCAGTATCTTGTCCAGTAGTTTGTTACATTTGTTACACAGTCAGTTTTCAAGTGGGGTCTCTGCTGGAATGGATGGAACTTGGTATAGGTCTCTGATGTGGACTCTGAATCTGACCTTTTCTTAATACAAGTTAGCATTATGCAGTCAAAATAAAGTTTGACTTTATACGAACAGCAGATCATGCTGTAAAAGTGGTTCTCAACCAAGATATGGAACATGTGGTCCTCCAGATGTTGCTGCCCTTTCATCCATCCCCAGAAAGATCAGGAATACATACACCAGAAAGATCATTGTTAATGACTGTTAACGACCTATGACAATGGGTGGAGAAAGACTGCAGAAGTAGAATTTTCACTCACCCCCCCCCCCGTCCTTTGTCCATCTAAGGAGCCTATTCAGACCAGGGGAAAGTGAAACCAATGTGGAGGATATATCAGGGGTCTCCTACCAACTCTCCTCAGACTGAAGAAGCTACAGAAAGAAGTCCAGTTGCCATGACTCAATTTCCAGATAACTTCACCTGGATGACTGAGAATCTTCAGATATTTTTTAAAGGAACCATCATTTTTTGTGAATCCAGTTCAGATTGGCTGATAACTGGGCCATCCTCCTTCAATAGACAAAAAATTCTTTTTTTGCCTCCCCTCCCCACCCCTCAGACATCTGTTCCAACGAGTTGTGGAAACATCTTTTGAAGTTTTTTGGAGTAAGTGGTAGAAGACAAGAGGAGAAATGCATGTTGCAGGACTACATTTCTGCTCACAAAAAAAGAAAAAAGAAAAAAAAAACCAAAAAGCAAAAAGCAAAGCGTACTGCTTATATACCACCCCATAGCACTTAGAGCACTCTCTGGGCAGTCTACAAGTTAATTATGCAGGCTACATATTGCCCCCCCCCCCCAAGCAAGCTGGGTACTCCTTTTACCGACCTCAGAAGGATAAAAGGCTGAGTCAACCTTGAGCTGGCTACCTGGGATTGAACCCTGGGTCATGAGCACAGTTTTGGCTGCAGTACAGCAGTTTAACCACGGTGCCATGAGGCTCCTGAACACTGGGTTTAAGTGACATGAAGTAAGAGTTTTGTTGAGCAATTGGCAATCTGGTTTATGTCTTGAATTTACATACCTTAAACTGTTACTGCAAATAATTTCTGTATTTTCCAATCTTATCCATGCTTTCTCAGAAGTAATTCCAACTCTGTTTAACCAGACTGACTAAAAATGCATAGGACTGACACATCACAGCACCTTGTTGTTAAATGTCTACCCAGAAGCACATCCCATTATGTTCAGTGGCAATCCCTTCTAGGTGAGCTTGTGATCTACAACAATTCCAAGATCCTTCTTACTCGTAGTGTTACTGAGCCAAGTATCCCCCATCTTGTAAATGTGCATTTGGGTTTTCTTCCCCCCCCCCCCCGCCCTGGTGTAGAACTTTGCATTTCTTTCTGTTAAGTTCCATTACTGTCTTCAGTCCAGTGCTGAAACCTATCAAGATCTTCTTGAATTTTGTTTCTGTCTTCCAAAGTATTAACTATTCCAGCCAATTTTGTGTCATCCGCAAATTTGGTAAGTATTCCTTGAATCCCCTCATCCAAGTCATTAATAAAAATGTCGAAGAGCACTGGCCCCAGGACTGAACCTTGTGGTACCCCACTGGTTATTTCCTCCCAGTTTGAGAAGCAGCTATTGATGTCATTAGGTGTGGATGTTAATGTTTATTTTAAAGCTTCCTATCCATTTACCAACCCAGTTCCAAGGCTTTTTACCTGGGGAAACCTTTGAAAGCCTTGGGATGGAGAGGGGAAGGCTTTAATGCCCAAAAAATCACTGCCACTGGTCTTGCCACTGGGATCAGGACCAAACATAATGGTAGCCTTAAAGCCTGCATAAACTATACTGATTGCAGATATCCCCCAGACATGTGTCTGTAGTCCAAAAATCTATCTTTTAAAAGATTTGGGTACCCTTATAGAGTTTTCATTATAAGACCAAGACAGGAGATTATCAATGCCTGGGTTACAGAGACTCAGCTATCCTTGTCCAGAAAGAGCTGTCGAAAGTAAAAGACACTTCTTGTCACTGCAGTCACTTTGGACCCCAATGACAATGACAGGACTACAGACACATCCCTGTCACCAATCGCCTCCATTATGAAGTTCAACTCCACCCAGAAGAGGCAATCCACCTAATTTTGGACATGGGAACCAATTACCTCTAGGCTTTCCATCTTGCCAGGATTTTGTTTCAGTCTATGGGCTCCCAGCCAGCTCACCACTGCATTCAGGCACTAATCCAGAACTTGTACTGCCACTTATGAATCAAATGGAACAGAGAAACAGAGCTGAGTATCATCAGCATACTGAAGACACGACACTCCAAATCCGGATGATTTGTACGGATGTCAATTGACAATGCAGACAAAACAGTTCTGTGAGGCATCCATGGCATAACTGAAGCCAGTGAGATACATTCACCCAATGCTATCTCTTTGGAACTGATTCTGTTGATTAAGAATGAAACCATTGCAATGTAGTGCTTAGTTAAGTACTAGATGCTTAATTGAGAATTCCTCCAGACAGACCATTTGCTCCTCTTCATTTCGTGCCATTCAGTGTTGCTTAGTGGTGAAAGCATGCAGATTTTCCTGAGGTTTCTGCTCACACTTATTCTTATAACCCCAATTCTTCTTTCCTTTAAGACAGGGGTCTCCAAAATTTTCAGCATGAGGGCCACATATGTTCCACATTTTCGAGGACCAAAGGAAGATGCGCGCGCATGCCTGCATGCACGCCCTCCCACCTGCGCACACTCCTGCACGCACGCACACCAGGCCAGATAAAAAGGCAAAGTGGGCCGGATGTGTCCCACTGGCCATAGTTTGGAAACCCCCATTTCAGCATATTTTAAAGAATCATTTTGAAAATATTTCAAAAACCTTGGGAAAGCTTTTGAAATCATCTTCTGATGTTTCTTCCTCCCTTTTTTAGTAATTTGGCACAAACAGTGAAGGCTTCTGATCTGAAGCCAGTGTAACAGAGATAACCCTGCTAATCCACATCAGAAATCAGCTCTTTCAAAGCAACTATTTAAAAAGCATTGAGGAAACCCTTTAAGAAATATTTTCTCTGCTGGATTTTCTGTTTAGTACATAAGCACTAAACTGGAAACTTCCAGCTTGAGAAACTCCTGCCACCAGAACTCTGCCCTCCTTGTAAAGTGAAACAAACAAAAACACCTAGAAGAGCTGGCTTTTAAAAACCTAGCTTGCCAGGGTTTTTGTTGCTCCTTGTCACTTGTTGCTGCTGATTTAAGCCTTGCAGCCTTTGAACAGCAGGAAAAAATACAGAAAACCTTCAGCGCACAACGGAATACACAAAAGTGAACAAATGTTTCATCTGGATGAGCTCTAGGCACACTGTGGTTATGTATGAGAAAAAGACAGAATTTGTGTGGGCAAAGCTAAGGAATAAAATCTACTGTTTAGGAGATTAAGATTTCATGAAACACCATGTGCAGAATACACATTTTAAAGGCTTTAATAGCCTTAAGAACGAATTGGCTGATCTGAATACATAAGCATACATTAGAATAAATTGCTAATATGGGTACATAAGCAGTTTCAAAGTCACATATATGTCGACTGTCATCATGCAATCAAAATGACATCCGGCAACAGAGTGCCAGAGCCAGTCAGGGGCTTTTTGTTCCGCACAAAAGGAGCGAAAGGATGAGGAAACCAAACCAACTACTGTACTGGCAGCCAAACAACGTGGGGACTCTTTGTTTCGGATCCCGCTCCCTCGCCCCCCCCCCCCGCTTCCTTGCGGCCTGGAGAGCGACAACAGGAACTAAAGTCCAAGAACAAAGGCAGCCACGCTCCGTGGGGCGGATGCCGCTCCTCCTGCCTCCGACAGCTCCCCGCACATCCTTGGAGGAGGCTAAATATTTGATCAGAATCGATTGTGGTCGCCGGGCTGGATTTCCAAGGGAAACCTGCCCGGCCCTTTGGCCCCATCCTACCAGGAGAATGGCGTAATCCCATTTGCCTCGGTGCGGCTGACAAAACTCGCAACGGAGCCCTGAGGCCTGCCTGGGCGTGGCGCTTGCCTTTGACTCTTCTCTCTCTCTCTCCAGCCACCCTCATCTCTTGCTGCTCCCTCCCCCCCTGCTCTCCCCACTCCACCGCCCCCTCCCGGGGCCCAGTGAGGTCAGCTTAGGAACAGCGCTTCGTTCTTCGCTGAGAGAGAGAGAGAGAGAGAGACGCAGCTCTCCGGCACCGCTTGGCACCTCCTCGCGCCTCCGGGCCGGGCAGGCGGGCGCGCGGGTCCTTTTCGCGGGCCAGCCCTTAAGAAAGAAAGGGCGCGGTAAGTCCGCGCGGGCGCGAGGTGGCCGGGTCGGCGCCCTGCTCGGCCCCAGGGAGGGAGGGAGGGCACGTTCTGGAGCCGGGGGGGGGGGGGAGAGAGAAAGGGCGCTCCTTTCCCGCTCTGCCCGGAGAGGTCGTGTAGGGGCCGGAAGGCCGAGGGCGCGCCAAGTCTCTCAACCCAGCCGGCGCTAACCAGCACCCCTCAGAAAGTGGAGGGCAGGAGAAACTCAGCCGAGCTGTGGTGGGAGTGCCGGCTGCCTCAAGCGCAACTCCCGTTCTCTCTCTGGGGAAGTGAGGGGTCGGCCTGCCTTTTGTTCCTCTGCCCGCTTCCCCGCCCCCTTCTCCTCCCCGGATCAGCGGTTTACAAGGGAAGTCTGCGGAGAGAAAGGCGACCTCCTGCCCCCCCCCCCCTGTATCGACACCACGTGACGGTGTCGCCGGCGAGCGCGCTCTGGTTCTGTGAGGGCGGAGGGGAGTAAAAGAGGCGAGAGCCGTCTCGGGTTGCGGTGGACGCTTTGGTTTTCAGGGAGTTTCGATTCGGGGGTGCGCCGGCGAGACCCGGAGGGGACGTCCTTGGCAGCTCTTCCTCCTGGATGGAAGGTGGCGGCGCGCTCCGCCGCAGAGCAACTTCAGGAGGGGAAGCCGGTGGCGTGAAGCTCCGCGGTCTCTTTGGTGTAAGCTTTAAAGCCTGCGAAGATATTTGCTAATGATCGAGAGTTGGATATAAACCAATACATTAAATTCTGAACTCTTAGCTTAATGGAGGAGTTTGGGGCTGTGTTGAAATGGCTTTCTATAGACGTTTACAGTTCATATCTAAAATAGATCTTTGTAAAAGATGACTTATGAGCAACAAAGTGTATATATGTGTGTGTGTGTGTGTGTGTGTGTGTATGTATGTATGTATGTATGCAATAATACTGATAAATAAATGATTCGTAGTTTAAGTTGCAATCCCAGAGAGATTTCTTTAGGAATTACTGGATTTATAGTGGTTCCTTATGAAGAAATATGTAGCAGACAGAGCTTTTCTTCTTATCCACTCTGACAATTTTGCTAGTAAAGGTGGCTATAGAATACAATATCTTCTCTCATTTGACACTCCACTCCCAATGCAAAGACTAATATATTGATGCAATGATTAATATACATTGCAGTTCCCTGCACTGTATTGTGTTTTACTGTTTACTTTTCTCAGTACAGTACTCCATCTAAATCAGTTTTTTATGAGACAAGGACTGTACTCCCTTGTTCTCTGGGCATTGTGCATTGGAACAAAGCTAATATTGTAGTCTAATATATTCTAGGTATAGCATGTTATTCGCTTCTAGAATCTAAGAAATCAATTTGATTTTTTCACTTGTAGATCAGCTGTGTGTGTCCATATGTACAGGATATTATATAAAATGCAGTTGAGATGAATAAGGTGTTGTGAACTTATGCTTTTCTGGACTAAGAAAGATTTTGATCGGGTAGAGGTATCATTTACATATGGGCATCAGCCGTGTAATAAAATGTGGTACAGATTAGGAAACAATTCTGGGCTCACCTTGGGGAAGTGTGAAACCACACATTTCCCCTCCCCCCCATTATTTAATTTTGATCTGTGAGTATCCATTCCCCACCCCACCCCCGCATCACCTGAAATAATATCAATAGCTTGTACTTTGTTAGTGAGCATGCATAGCGCAAGGGTTGGAAGGGAAATCCATCCTTTCCCCAACCTTGGCACAAAGATGTGTACGGAGAAATTAAACAGTTCTAGAGGATAGCTAACTCTTTTGTTCGGTTGTTCCGGGATGGAGGGGCAGTCAAGCTTTTCTCCGACAGGTAATCAGAATAAAAAAAAAAACCCTGACAATCCAAAGGCCTACCTTGGACCTTCTGTAGGACCTGCAGATCTGTTTAGGCCTGGATCTGGGATGCGCGGCCGAAGGGATTAACTAGCCTAGGCGAAGCGATTTGCTTCTTCCTTTGTTGGGGGGGCGGAAGAACTGGGTGAAAAGATTTTTTTTTTCCCCACCAGCTTTGACGAGGCTCCCCGCCCCGCTTGCCCCTGCAGCCTTTCCCAACTAACCCCGGCTTCCCTCCCGCCCCCCCCCCCCCCGGCTGCCGGGGATGCTCGTGCTAGGAGTTTCCGTGTCTGACTTTCGGCAAACCTCGTGGCGCGGTTGTTCCAACTCCACCCCCCCTTGTCTTGCAACTGGGCACATTGTTCTCTTCTGGCGGCGCTCGAGCTCGCGCGCGCGCGCTCCGCCGCCCCGCCGCCAAGGGTTCCGACTTAACCCCCCCCCCCCCCGTTCTCTCTCTCTCTGTCTCTTCACCACCACCAGCAGCAGCCCGTAGCCGGGCAAAGGCGATGACCCTGCCGGGATCGGACCTTTCCGCGACACCTCGGAGCCAGCCTCGGCCATGAGCCAGACGCCTAGCGGAGCGGGTGCTGCTGTTCCTACAGCCGCTTCCCGGCTGCTTCCGGAGGGGAGCAGCAGCCGAAACAAGCAGCAGCAGCAACGAGCGTCCTCGCCTGGGAGACCCAAGGACTCGCCCGCCCGCCAGCTCTCCCCGGCTTCGAACGCGTCCCGCTCCGCAGCCGCCACGGCTGCCTCGTCCAAAACGAGCGGCGCCCGAGCTCAACAGCCGCCGCCGCCGCCGCCCGGGCAGAAAAGCGGCCGGGCGAAAGGCGGCGGCGGCGGCGGCGGAGGGGGAGGAGACAAAGCGCCTCCGCAGTCGGCGCCGGGAAGGAGCGGGCTGCCATTGGGAGCTGTCCAGGCCGGGGATGGTGCTGAAGCGCATCCGGCCTCGCCCCTGGTCCCGGCAGGAGGGTGCCCGAAAGCCAACTCGGGGTCTGCTGCGGACAAGCGAGAGACGCCTCCCAAAAGCCACGAGCTTCCAGCGACGACGTCCAGAGCTGGAGAGCAGCAGCAGCAGCTTTCAAGCCTGACTGGTGGAGGGGAGGTGGAAAGAGGGGGGAGCAGTGGCCTTCCTCAGCCACCACCCAAGAGCTGGAGCCGAGGCAAAGCAGGTAGGCCTCAGCCAAAGGACGGAGGAGAAGCAGGTTCTCTGCCTTCTGGTGGGACAGGAAAAGGCCGGGCCCTGGCGGTGGGTAGTGGTGGTGGCTACTGGAAGGAAGGATGCCTGCAAAGTGAGCTCATCCAGTTCCATCTCCGGAAGGGCTTGGCAGCAGCCCAGATGCAAAGCAAAGGCAACAACCAGGGTAACGGCAATGGCGGCACTGCCTCGGTGGCTGAGCAGTCCCAGCCTGCCTCCTCTTCGTCCTCGACTCCATCACCAGTGGCGCTGGCCGGGACTGAAGAGGCCAGTGGACACAGTGGGGTCCTTGAAGGCTCCTTGAACCTGACCCCTCAACAGCAGCAGCAGCTTCAGGAGGAGGTGGACAAACTGTGGGAAGAGAACGAGGCCCTTAAGGTGAGCAGAAGGAGGGGAAGGGGAAGGGATTCACTTGGTGAAGCCCATTAATAGAAGACAAAGTGATCAATATGACCATTTTGCTATCTTACAGCTTTAAGGAAATATCAAAACATGAATTGATAGCCATATAGTTTTGGCCTAAGTATTGCTTTACATATTTGTCAGAGCTCAAGGCCATGTACCTGTTTCTCCTCCTTTCCACCTTTTTTTTTTCTAAAGGGGAAGCTAATGTTCTTTCCCCCCGTTTTGCTCCTGTCAAATGTTATCCATGACATCAAAATGCATATGATAAACTGGGCACTCCAGAAAAACTGTCAGAGCATATAATTTCTGACTGTTAGAGACATGATTTTCCATGAATGCTGCTTCTGAAGGATAACTGGCTAAGACATGGCATGTACACAGACCTGTCTCAGCCAGTTATTCCTGTAGCAGCCATGCTTCTTACATACTACGTATATGTGTGTGTGTTTTCCCCAGACACTACAGGAGATAGGTGGCTGACATGTGAAATGACAACGACCTGTTCCCCTTTAATGCCCCTGGCCCTAGCACTTAATGCATAAAGGCATGCTTTCTTATTGTCTGCCATGTTCTTCTTCTTTTTTAATATAAAAAGAGATTTTCACATAGTAATGCTTTCCCTCTATAATTTGTGTCATTTACTTATATTTTTCCCTCCACAATTTGTCTCTCTTTTATTCCAGATTTCTTTCAAAGTAGAGCTACATGCTATGGCCAAAATCCTGTTACCCTGCACAACAGGAATGATACCATAATTAGTGGCAATCTCTACTGATGATGAGATCACTCCCATTGTGCAGGCAGAATCTGTCCAACAGTATTTGGCCTGTAATTACTAGTAAAATATGCAAGAGCTTCATAGCATCGTTCAGTTGACTGTAACTCTGTGATGATGGGCTGAAATCCAGTAGTAAAAAGCAACTAGAGTTGGCCCATTGAATCAGTCAGGATTTAGTCAGTTAACTCATCCATAAGTTCCATTGATTCAATGGGCCTACTCCAGTTGCAACTTGCTACTAGATTCAGTCAATGAAGAGAGAATACTACTCTGATCCTACATGATGTCCCCATGTTAGTTGTAAGTAGCAGAAGAAGTAACATCACCTATGTACTTCTGTTTGCTGCCTACATGTTCATGTATACATCTGTTGCTAACTTTGTCAGTATGTAAGAGCTATTCAGTGGGAGGGTAGTCATATAAGGAGATCATTGATATATTTGCTTTTTAAAACTATGTGCCCCCCTTTCCTTTCCTTTATCTATTTGGATTCACATTATATGATGCATTTCTGCCTTTCCTTTTGAATGGATGCCAGAATGAGATAGATGAGCTGAGAACTGAGATGGATGAGATGAGGGACAGCTTCTTTGAAGAGGACGCCTGCCAGCTACAGGAAATGCGCCATGAGTTGGAGAGAGCCAACAAAAACTGCAGAATCCTTCAGTATCGTCTTCGAAAAGCAGAGCGCAAGAGGCTCCGCTATGCAGAGACTGGAGAGATTGATGGAGAACTTTTGCGTAGCTTGGAGCAGGACCTGAAGGTACCACTGGGCTACATTGTCAAAGAGATGGGAGACTGGTGGTGGGAGAACTGTTAAGCTGTGAAACTAGTGTATACTCTATTCTTTCAATAGAAGGCAGAGGTTTCTTGAGGAGTGGATTGCCCTATAGTTTTGGAAACCAAGGTAGCTGAAGTCTCAACACTCTTCTTTCAGAAAACACTCATGCAAGTATTTTGCCTGGTGTGGGGAATTTTGATCCTCCAGATATTTTGGACTTCAACTCTCAGAAGTATCAGACAGCATGGGCAATGGTAAGAAAACATGAGAATGGTCGTCCCAAACATCCAGAGGATCAAAGCTTACTCACACTTGAGTCAGCACTTTCTAGTTGCTGAACAAGCAGTTTCAAGTTCCCCCATGTCTGTAGGTTTTTAAATGTGACTGAATATGATGCTAAGGCTCAAAACACATATGCACACATGCAAGAAAAATGCACTGGTAGGTTGTGGAAATGTACACTATGTGTGTGTGTGAGTTACACTTGTAAATCACTAGGCTGCCCTGCCCCACACCATTGCAAATTCCCATGGACATCCTTGGGAATCAGCATAGATGCTTCAGCTAGCATCTTGTTTTGGTTTGATTTTGCAAGGAACAGCAATCATGCAACTGGATTCCTCCGTTTTCCAGGGTGTGTCATACACTGGTTGCAACAGGTTGTTTGACCAGTCACACAAGTGGGCATGTGACAGCCACCCCAAAATGCAGTAAACTGCTCACATAATTGACACAGTAAATTGAGCAGGATAGTGTCTTTTGTGTCTGTATCATACATTTGTCTCCATCTGTGTGTTATGAGAGGAGTTACAGCAGTGCTGTCATGTGGTTAAATGCTCTTTATTCTGATTATCAGTACCTCATAGATAATAGCATTTCCTGTAAGAGCAAGTGAGTCACTCATGACTGCTGTTTTATGGAAAATAATAGGCTTTCAGGTTGCATTCTGAGAATCTCTTTATCTTGTCTAACTAGGCAATATACATTAAACCCAGAATCCTATGCACGCTTACCTTGGAGTAAACATTATTAAACATGAGGCATAATTCTCAGAAAATGTGACTATAAGGCTATAAACATAATAGCACATGTGTCGGAAACATGTGGTCTGAGGAGAGAATAAAAAAAATGGGTGAGGTGCTTCCTAGATCAGACAATTAAATCCTGTGTCCCGCGTTTATACATGAAAAATAATTATGTGTATATTTCCAGGTTTACAACTGTGAGGCAACTGTTTGGACTTCTGACAGTTCTTACATCACATCTACTTGCATATGGTTAACAGTTACTGAGATTTTTGATGCTACTGTTTTTTGTGCCCTTACCCAGTCTTCTAGTGAAAATTTGCCCTCGCCAAATTAAAATCTGATAATGTTTAATTATTAATCTGCTAAAATATTTTCAGCTAGTGCCAAGTTTGCAAGGCGAGAGAACATCCTTAGCAAGCCTAAGAGGTGGACGGACCCTTTAGAAAGTAAAAGAGATAATGGTTAAGAAGCCTCTTCCCCACCTTTGAAAAATTACTAGTGGGAGTAGAATTCCCAGAATCCCCCAACCATCATTGCCAAGACATTGGGATTCTAGTAGTTACAGCTCCCCCCAAAAAGCTTTCAAGTCCTGTTATTGGGGTGGGGTGGGTGAAAAAAGAAAAGCCCCTTCTCTGGCAACTGCATTGCCAGAGGTCAATGTTTCTAGACAATGAGAGCTTTGTTTTCCTTGCCTTCCTGCCAGTCACCTTTTCTTTGCCCTATTTTGCCTCCCTTCTCTAGACAGAGGCAATGAAATAGCCTTTAACATGGCTTTGTTTGCATCAGTTGCTTCTCCAGTTTCTCTTTTCTTCTCAGGCTACAGAAATGGATCTACTCTCCCTACTGTGAGGCAGGCATGCACTGCCATGGGCAAAATGCTGGCAGACAGGAAGTACTGTTGCTGACACCTGTCATGTTGGTTTCCTTATAAGGCCTCTGGGTCCCCAGGGGATTTCCATTCTATTGTGTCACTCAAGTGGAGGCCCAGCAACATTGTGAGGAAATATGAATGGGTGGTGGCAATAAATTCTTTCTGCCTACCAGCTTTTTACATATGTGTGTGTGCTTTCCAGGTAAGGGAGGGAGGGCTGGGGTGGTGTGCCAGGGTGGTGGTCCCTTCAAGGAGCTTAGACCACTGGTGAATTCTTAATGGTGGTGGCCTCATTGCAGGATGTTAAATTGTTCCTTGATAGATGAGCAAATTCAAGTGGCAGGGCCAATAATAACATCCAGCATCCTGCTGGGATTACTGTGCATGGGACAAACATTGCAGAAGTAGTCAGGGTTGTTTGGTAAAGTTGCTCTCACATGCCTGTCGTGTGCCTGGTCATGTTCCTGGGTATGTGACCAGACACATGACGGGCAGCTTCCCTGTGGCCACTTCTGCAATTTCCATTGCACACATGGCAATTTAAAGAAGATACTAGCCACAGAGATTGTCTTGCTAAAAAAGCAACAACAACAATCAAAAGTAAATGTAAGACATGCAAGTTGAAATTCACATTTTAGTTCATTTCTGTCCAGCCAGAAAATTGGCCTTTAATGAAGAGTGTCATATACAAATTCTTTTTCAGTCATATAATACTTCAGTGATGCTAATGCTAAAATGTATAGTGTCTGGAAGTCCTCAGCAGCATTATGGAATATATGAACTAAGGCCCAGTTATGCTCTCATTCTTTAAAAATCACTGGGGAGAATGATTTATTCAACTTCCAGTGAAATTACATTCATGACATAGGTAGCAAGGGTGCCCATCTATGTTTAGAATTCCAATACCAACCATATTTTTGTTTTTAAAAAATAGGTTCCTAAAGTTACCGAATCACAACTAGCTCTCCCATAACAAAGATTTTTTTCTGGTTTCAAATACTATTTTCTAGTTTCAAATGCTGTTCCCTTAGGTTGCAAAGGATGTTTCGGTGAGACTTCACAATGAGTTGGAAAATGTGGAAGAAAAACGCACTAGTACAGAAGAAGAAAATGACAAGTTAAGGCAGCAGCTAATAGAAGTAGAGGTAGCTAAGCAAGCCGTTCAGAATGAACTTGAGAAGGTGAAAGAGGTAAGTGTGTACTATTGAACTTTGGGGAATTGAAAGATATTAGCAATTTTTACTCCACATTGAATGTTGTCACTGTTGAAATCGTGAACATCATGATTAATGGTAGAAGATGCCAAAAAGCCCCATAATTATGGACTAAGCTCTGAGGATTCTAAAATGGATCAAATTATTCAATTGTTGAAAGGGAGAATACACATTTTAGGAACTGTAAACATTTTAGAGAAAATGTATTACATACTTCCTTGCTGCATCTCCATTACAAAAAGCCTCTGGTTAGCACATTTGTGCTTAATATTGAAGTCCTATTCAGGCATTACCACAATGTGGTGAATCAGCATGGAAACGGGTTGGGGGTTGATGTTGCCTCAACTCCCTCTGGCTAGAATGCATCCCTTGCTTGTTGCATTAATTCATCCCATTTTGGTAATGCCTGAACAGAGATATAGTTAACTGTGAGATTCCAGGCTTATTCTATAGTACCTCCATTTAAAAGATCTCACATTGTAAGTCAAGGAAAGCCCTTAACTTGAGGAGATGGAATAGTCCAAGACTAGGTGAGAATTTTTTGGATACATAATTTGATCTTGCTGGCTGGATAGCTCAATGAGTTATGTATCTGGCTGCAGAGCCAGAGGTTGGGAGTTCGATTCCCCACTGTGCAGCTCAGAAGAGCCAGCCTGTGTAGCCTTGGGCAAGCTACACACTACCAGGATAGTTCCTGAATAAGGGAATAGTAAACCACTTCTGTGTATTCTCTACCTAAAAAACCCTGGAAAGGGTTGCCATCAGTCAGAATTGACTTGACAGCACACAGTTATTTAAATTTGTTCTTAACAAGCAAGTCTTATTATTTGGGAGTGTTTTTTAAAATAACAAGTAGATCTGATCACCTGCTGCAATTCATACATGTAGACAGGAAATGGTATCCTAGTACTGGTGAATGAAAAAAAATAGTAGCTCTCCTCCCTGCCTTCTAGCTGCAAGGCAGAGTCATGCTGTTGTACCCTCCCCCTTCTCCCTTCCCCCTGTTTTGAGATAACAACAGCCAACCAGGTTAATGTGAACAGGCTTGCAAAGTAGCTTCAAATTAGTAACAGCAAATAATTTGTGGCTCTTTAATCAGTTTTATTTAGCATGGGCTTTCATGGACTTCAGTCTACTTTGTTAGATGCATGATAAAGGGTGAAATCTATGAAAGCATATGCCAAAGAAAAATTGCACCATAAAACACTTCTTTGTTTCTGCTGCAACAGTGCCTACATCCACCCATGCCCTTCCACAAAATATGAACAAGCATAAGAGGTCACTGTCATCTTTACCAGTTTAGATAAAATCTCAAGGCTTGTTTCCTATGCCTACATACCTGCCTAGGAAACTGACAGTTTTCTACAGTTCGGCTTTGGGTTAGCCCAAGTCTGTCTTCTTTTCATGTTCTCTTTTTGCGGGTTGAGCACTAGTTTTAAGTTCACAGCCTAGTAGGTGCACTGGGAGGGTCAATTTTCTTACTTCTCATTGGCCAAAATCATCTTGGGATTTTATGTGTGTGCATGAGGAATCATGACTAGAAGGGAGATTTGTGTTGGGTGCATGCCAGGCACTCAGGAGTATCACTGGGTGTGTGACTGGCATGAATACAGTACCTTGTCAGTTTGCTACACCAATGTATGTGATTCTCCTTGTTCATGTGTAAAATCCCAACAAGATTTTGGATTATATCATTTGTGTGTCACAAAAGGGTGACCACTAGATCTTTTGTATCCCAAGAAGAACAATTTTAAACAGCAAAGGACCTCACAAGACACATTAATAAATGCAAAATTAATATACTTTATTGATTACAATTTTAAATAAAGGGGTTTCATGCATTCAGCACATTCACACCACATACATACTCACCAAAGAGAGAAGAATTCTTTATTTGCATTGTCCAAGTTCCAAAGAAAGTAGTTAGTTCCAAAAGCCTTTTGGTCTCAGCAGACAAATTATGGTTGCCCAGACCCCTCTTTTTATATTCCTTTTAGGCAGGTTGCTAGCTGGGCATGCGCATTAGATGTTTCTTTGATTCCCCCTAGATATATGGTCCTTATCACTTATTGTGAAGTATGGAATGCTTAATGTGCCTTCCATCACTTAGTGGACAGGTGTGGAATCTGCTTGCTCAGGAGGATCCTCGTACCAGGATCTTCTTAATCCCCTTTGCTCTACTCCCTCAGTTAGCAGCAGATGTTTTTTGTCAATTTATTGAAAGCATAGTTCAAAACGTTCAGTTCAATACTTGAATTTCTCACAATGAGGGCTTATAGCCAGAAATACAAAGTCCCATAGTTCCTCTGGTTCTGTTGGTCTCCATCTTTGTGTCCTAACTCTCTCTCTGGTTCTTCACCTTATCCAGGCCAAACATGCACTCACCTTACATGTGCAGCTACATGTGTATATCCCACATGGCACCAGTGGCTGGGAGCTGAACGATATTTTAATAGAAATGATGTGTTTCATGTTAAGTTCATGAAAGTTGAAACATTACTGGAAAAAAGTGCAGTCTTCCCAGAGAACATATGGCTCCTACACTGTAAATCTAGGCAAGCCAGACATCTCTTGCAACACAAATTGATTATCTATTAGTCTTTGAAACTCAGTTTCCCTTAGACCTCAAAACTCAGTTCCCTCTCTATAATTATGATTATTACTTGATCAAGAACCTAGAATGAAAGCTGTAAACTCTCACCAGTTTGTTATAGCACCACAAATTGTTAGCATTGCCTCCTCCATTCTGGTACCCTCTGAGTGTGTGGTGTGTGGGAGTGTGTGTTTTATGTGTGTGTGTGAGAGAGAGAGAGAGAGAGAGAATGAGATTGTATATTTGATTGACCCTCACAATTTTTGAAGATTATAGAGGTGAGATTTCTGGAGCTTAGAATTATTACTGTTTTGGACTATCACTCCCAGAATTCCTCAGCTAGCATGGCTGTTGGACATTCTGGCTAGTGGATTTTGGAAGCTGTTTTTCAAAAAAAGGTAATACTTCCAAGCTCTGGGCTTGTCTGTGTCTTCTTGACATATAAAAAGCTCATTACAATTTTAATATTGTAGGAACGTCCCATCTTTGCACTTTGAAACAATTTTGGAGTTAAGTTATTCATACAGAATTTTTTAATATGTAACCTGCCTGAAAAGCTAGAGACGTTGGAAGACACAATGGTTGTCCACATGGTTCCATTGTTATTGGTGCTGCTTCTCTAGAGCAAAGTTGCATGAGTACAGGAGATGAAATCTGATTCTTTATGTGGCTTTAGCATTGTCACAATATGAGAATGAAACTATCTTGAAAAGTGCATCTCAATAACATCTCATACACAGGAAGGATTCAATGCATTGCACCAAATCAGAAAGTGGGTGTATGGAGGGGGGTGTCTTACACTGTTTTGACAAGTCAAAATGCACATTGAATAAAGAACAAAACGTATGCTCCCTGCTGAATATCAGAAGAAATGCCACACAATGCCAAGAGAAAATATCATATGGTATTTTGTTAAGCTCGTATCTGAGTCCTTGGTTTGCCATCAGGCAGAATGTGGCCCTATCCCTTCCCAATATTTGCAGTGCTGTTAACTTTGTTGGAAACACTGGGTCCTTAAGCAACTCTGTGTCATGCATTTCTAAAAGCAACTTTAGTATGTTACTAAAGGCAACTTGAAGTGAGTGTATTCATTCATTAAATACCTATATCTATGGCTGAAATCCAGTTGCTTAGCATAGTAAGTCACAACTAGAGTAGGCCCATTGAATCAGTGGAGATTTGGTGAGTCAACATTCCATTGATTCAGTGGATTTACTCTAGTTGCAATTTACTACACTAAGCAAAGGATTTCAGTCTATATTTGTATATCTAAGAGATAGATAAAATAGCAGCCTTGATCTCACTATGGCAAGCCAGTATAACAGAGAAACCTGGCATGCTTTTCACATGTTGTTCACACAGATTCTTCACTCCCAATTTTCCCCTCCTTGTGGGAGAGGCTAAACAAACCAGGAACTAAAGGCCTAGCATGTCGTCTGAACTGGTGATCTTAGCTTGTTGCACTTCTTGCAACCCAAATTGTAAACCAAGATTTAGTTTGCTTTTTAGTTCCTGGCTTTCTAGGAAGCTGCAAATAAAGAATCTCCGGCTGAACAATAACTGTATCTCTTCAGTCCTTGGTTACTTTAGTTGCTCCTGGCAGCAAGATGAACAAAGCAGAAGACATGCTGCATGCATGGGTTTGCAGCTTACAAACAGCCAGATTCTCTGAAATTCTGCCACAATCTTGTGTACAAACACTGTCAGTGAACACTAGCTATTTCTCTTGATATATTAGTACACTGCATATCAACATTGCCTAATAAATTCTGTTTTGAATTTTTAAAAAAAGAATGCAAGAATTTTTTAAAAAGAATGCAAGAATCAAAATATTTTGCTTTTCATAAATCTGCACATCAAGTAGGCAAAGAAAGGATGTTAAATGTGTTGAAGGCTTTCACAGCCGGGATCTGATGGTTGTTGTGGGTTTTTCAGCCTGAAAAACCCACAACAACCAAAGGATGTTAACTTGGCATGAAATATACTCCATAATACTCATTGCTCGAAAGGTTGTAGGGGTGTGAAGGAATCTGGAATCTGGTGCACCCCACTGGGAGGGCACCAGAGATGAGATCAGCCATAAAAGTTACACAGGGATGTTATTGGAACCAGAAACCAGAATATCAGCTCCAGGTGCCTTATCAAAGGAGAGAGGCTTCCTTGAAGTGTAAATATGCCAAGCCAGTTGCTTCGTGCCTTCAAGGTAGCTTCTTATAAACACCCAGTTTAACGCACTGCATTGCCAGGTTCCCACAGAACACGAAACCTTGAAGAAAGGGAGGGGCAAGCCCCCAAGACAGAGTCAGGTTAATTATGCAGCTGAGGGAGTTAGATTCAGGAGGAGTTTGGGAGATGGGGTCTAACTGAGGAGAGAGGCGAGTTCGCTGCTCTCTAAGAAAGTGGGTGAAGCAGCTCTGGGAATGGAACAGAACAGACTCTGACCCTCCAAGTAAAATGTAGTGCCACCATGAAGTAACCGCATGGCTGATAGGATTCTAGTGAGTGAAAAAGCAGCATTTCTTATCCTATAGTTTTTCTGTAGCCTGATTTATGGTTTGTTTGATTTATGCTTTCAATGTAATCATTTAAGCGTAACTATTTCTTACCTTTTTGCCCTTGCTTTTACTTTTGATAAAGCTTTTACTTCTAGAATAGACTCTTGTGTGAAGAATCTATTCTTTGCAGAGCTACTTAGTTTAAGCTAGTCCAGAAAAGCTAAGCTCTTGAGTTACTCTACCTTTGTAAATTGATCCTTAGAGCAAGTGCAAAGTACTGGGGTTTTACACCCAAGCAATCAACCTGTGATTACAGTGGCGCCTCGATTTACAAACTTAATCCGTTCCAGAAGATGGTCGTAACTCGAAATGGTCGTAAGTCGAAACACCATTTCCCATAGGAATGCATTGAAACGCGATTAATCCATTCCGGCCGGGGGGGAAAAATCACCAAAAAAACAAACAAACAAAAACACTGCAAGACCCATCGGAAACGTGATTAATCCGTTCTGGCCGAAGGGAAAAAAAACCCCAAAAAGCAAACAAACCCTGCAAGACCCATCGGAAATGGGGGAAAAAAACCCAAAAAGCAAACAAACCCTGCAAGACCCATCACAGCACAGAAACATAACACCCCCCCCCCAGCCCAAAGCCACACTGCAAAACCCACCCAGAACAGGCAGTTTTTAAAAAGCAGAAAGCAGCACCTTACCAGGCAGTCCGAAGCCTCCTCCGAACGCACACTCTCTAACCACTGGGGCAAAAGAGCTACAAAGAAGCAATCTCTTCACCACCAACGGTTAGCAGCTTGAATTCCCCGCCTTTTTCCCTGCCTTTTTTCCGATCGTAACTCGAAGCTCTGGTCTCAAGTCGAAGCAAAATTTTGTGGCCTGAGCTGGTCGTAACTCGAATTGGTCGTAAGTTGGGACGTTTGTAAGTCGAGGCACCGCTGTAAGCTAAATAAATCACGTAATTCCTAGAGGAATGATGGCAGTGAATTTGGAGAAAAGAAAAAGGCATGTTGTACTGGGACAAAAGGAGCCAGCCAGGATGTCCCCTTTCTGGCAGAGCGTGAAGACTCAGAGACACCAAGCATGCATATCGCCCCAAGAGGACATTAGGGAAGCAGAGGCACAACATTTCTCAGTTCAGAGATAAATACCTTTCTAAAAAGTCCATCTTCAAAGTATCTGTGAAGATTCTCAGTCATCCAGGTGAGGTTATCTGGAAGCTGAGTCATGGCAACTGGACTTCTTTCTTGTTAGGTTGAAATGTTTCACTACTCATCCAAGCAGCTTCTTCAGTCTGCAGAAGTGGGATTTTCATTCACCCCCAGTCCTTTGTCCATCTAATGAGCCTATTGAGACCAGGGGGAAGTGAAACCAATGTGGAGGATATATCAGGGGTCTCCTACCAACTCTCCTCAGACTGAAGAAGCTACTTGGATGAGTAGCAAAATGTTTCAGCCTAATAAGAAAGAAGTCCAGTTGCCATGACTCAACTTCCAGGTCCACCTTCAAAGGTTGTCTTCTCCAACTCTCACCTTCAATGAAGCAGAATATTTTGTCCCTGGCTGTTGTTACCCAGGTACTAATGTAATCTAATTTAGATTACTACATTGCAGCGCACATGGGGCTATCTTCAAGATTCATTTGGAAATTACAGTCAATTCAAAATTGTTGTTGTTTCGTCGTTAAGTCGTGTCCGACTCTTCGTGACCCCATGGACCAGAGCACGCCAGGCCCTCCTGTCTTCCACTGCCTCCCGGAGTTGGGTCAAATTCATGTTGGTAGCTTTGGTGACACTGTCCATACATCTCGTCCTCTGTCGTCCCCTTCTCCTCTTGCCTTCACACTTTCCCAACATCAAGGTCTTTTCCAGGGAGTCTTCTCTTCTCATGAGATGGCCAAAGTATTGGAGCCTCAGCTTCAGGATCTGTCCTTCCAGTGAGCACTCAGGGTTGATTTCCTTCAGAATGGATAGGTTTGTTCTCCTTGCAGTCCAGGGGACTCTCAAGAGTCTCCTCCAGCACCACAATTCAAAAGCATCAATTCTTTGGCAGTCGGCCTTCTTTATGGTCCAGCTCTCACTTCCATACATTGCTACTGGAAAAACCATAGCTTTGACTATGCGGACCTTTGTCGGCAAGGTGATGTCTCTGCTTTTTAAGATGCCGTCTAGGTTTATCATCGCTTTCCTTCCAAGAAGCAGGTGTCTTTTAATTTCGTGGCTGCTGTCACCATCTGCAGTGATCCTGGAGCCCAAGAAGGTAAAATCTGTCACTGCCTCCATATCTTCCCCTTCTCTTTGCCAGGAGTTGATGGGGCCAGTGGCCATGATCTTAGTTTTTTTGACGTTAAGCTTCAGACCATTTTTTTGCACTCTCCTCTTTCACCCTCATTAAGAGGTTCTTTAATTCCTCCTCACTTTCTGCCATCAGAGTGGTATCATTTGCATGTCCGAGGTTGTTGATATTTCTTCCGGCAATCTTAATTCCGGTTTGGGATTCCTCCACTCCAGCCTTTCGCATGATGTATTCTGCATATAAGTTAAATAAGCAGGGAGACAATATACAGCCTTGTCGTACTTCTTTCCCAATTTTGAACCAATCAGTTGTTCCATATCCAGTTCTAACTGTTGCTTCCTGTCCCACATACTGTATAGATTTCTCAGGAGGTAGATAAAGTGGTCAGGCAATCCCATTTCTTTAAGAACTTGCCTGGGATTGCTGTGGTCCACACAGTCAAAGGCTTTTGCATAGTCAATGAAGCAAAAGTAGATGTTTTTCTGGAACTCTCTGGCTTTCTCCATAATCCAGTGCATGTTAGCAATTTGGTCTCTAGTTCCTCTGCCCCTTCGAAATCCAGCTTGTACTTCTGGGAGTTCTCGGTCCACATACTGCTGAAGCCTGCCTTGTAGGATTTTGAGCATAACCTTGCTAGCGTGTGAAATGAGTGCAATTGTACGGTAGTTGGAGCATTCTTTGGCACTGCCCTTCTTTGGGATTGGGATGCAGACTGATCTTTTCCAATCCTCTGGCCACTGCTGAGTTTTTCAAACTTGCTGGCATATTGAGTGTAGCACAAAACAGCCTCATCTTTGTAAGATTTTAAATAGTTCAACTGGAATGCCATCACTTCCACTGGCCTTGTTGTTAGCCATGCTTTCTAAGGCCCACTTGACTTCGCTCTCCAGGATGTGTGGCTCAAGATCAGCAACCACACTATCTGGGTTGTCCGGGACATCCAGATCTTTCTGGTATAATTCCTCTGTGTATTCTTGCCACCTCTTCTTGATGTCTTCTGCTTCTGTGAGGTCCCTACCATTTTTGTCCTTTATCATGTCCATCTTTGCACAAAATGTTCCTTTAACATCTCCAATTTTCTTGAACAGATCTCTGGTTTTTCCCTTTCTATTCTTTTCCTCTATATCTTTGCACTGTTCATTTAAGAAGGCCCTCTTGTCTCTCCTTGCTATTCTTTGGAAGTCTGCATTCAATTTTCTGTAACTTTCACTATCTATCTTCCTTTTTTTCCCCCTTCTCTTCTCTGCTATTTGTAAGGCCTCGTTGGACAGCCACTTTGCTTTCTTGCATTTCCTTTTCTTTGGGATGGTTTTTGTTGCTTCCTCCTGTACAATGTTACGAGCCTCCATCCATAGTTCTTCAGGCACTCTGTCCACCAAATCGAGTTCCTTAAATCTGTTCTTCACTTCCACTGTGTATTCATAAGGGATTTGGTTTAGATTATACCTGACTAGCCCAGTGGTTTTTCCTACTTTCTTCAGTTTAAGCTTGAATTTTGCTATAAGAAGCTGATGATCAGAGCCACAATCAGCTCCAGGTCTTGTTTTTGCTGACTGTATAGAGCTTCTCCGTCTTTGGCTGCAAAGAATATAATCAATCTGATTTCGGTATTGCCCATCTGGTGATTTCCATATGCCTCTTGTGTTGTTGGAAAAGACTGTTTGTGATGACCAGCTTGTTCTCTTGACAAAACTCTATTAGCCTTTGCCCTGCTTCATTTTGAACTCCAAGGCCAAACTTACCTGTTGTTCCTTTTATCTCTTGACTCCCTACTTTAGCATTCCAGTCCCCTATAATGAGAAGAACGTCTTTCTTTGGTGTCAGTTCTAGAAGGTGTTGTAAGTCTTCATAATTCAAAATTCAGTAGCAATAATTACTACCTGGAACTGAACGTACAGAACTTTTTGGTAGCACTTACAGGACTAAGCCAAATGAACAATATTTGCTGCTGAATACATTTTGGACCCTTTACAAACTGAAAATTTCCATATAAATTTCTGAAGTTTGATTAAAAACAGTTGTTTTCTGGGAGAAAAGCCACTTTTCAAATGCATCCTTTGGTTTTGTTGTTGTTGTTGTTGTTGTTGTTGTTGTTGTTGTTGATGATGATGATGATGATGATGATGATGATGATGATAATAATAATAATAATAATAATAATAATAATAATAATAATAATAATAATAATAATAATAATAATAATAATAATAATAATAATAATAAATGTGCCATCAAATCAATGTTGACTTATGGTAACCCTTTCTCAAGGTTTTCCAGGTAGAGAATACTCAGAGATGGTTTACCATTCAATCCTTCTTGGGGGTATCCTGGGACTGTGCAGCTTTCTTGAGGCTGCCCAGGTTGACTCTACTCACAGGGGACACCATGGGGAATCAAACTCCCAACCTTTGGCTGTGCAGCCAGCTACCTAAACCTCTGAGCTATCCAACCAGGGTTTTTTTGCTTTTGTTTCTGAACTGTATTCTATTATGTTTAACTGTTTTGGGCATCATTTTTGGCAGCAATGTGCCAACAAGAATAACAGTAATTCTAAATTGAGTAATTCTGGATTGTACAGGCATACATATTATTAAGAAATAGCTGAGAAGGCTCATTTGCACTGAGTGGTGATTTAAATGGCTTTGCATTGCACACCCATTAATAAAATATTTATTTTGTATTTCTTTTACAGCAATCTATGAAAAGAAGAGGAAGCAAAGACTTGCAGAAAGCTGAAAAAAAGTCACAGCAGACACCCACTGAAGTGAGCTCAAATACTTCTGTCCATCCTGTGGCACAATTTGGTAAACTAGGGTTTGGCCATTTGCAGTCCTTGAGATGTTTTTTTAAATTATTTATTTATTTATTTATTTATTTACAAGATTTTTTAGCCGCGCCATTACCAATGGTCTCTGAGCAGCGTACAGCAATATTAAAACTTTAGAACAACATTAAAACCATTAAATAATACCCAATATTATAATAATACCCAATATTAAAACAGTTAATTTATCATTAATAAATCCTGCTGCTCATACGGCCAGCTAAAGTATACTATTTAATTAAAATGCTGGCTAAGCAGAAAAGTCTTTGCCTGGCGCTGAAAAGCCAAAAGTGTTGGAGCCAGGCGGATCTCTATAGGGAGGGCGTTCCAAAGTTGGGGGGCAACAGCCGAGAAGGCCCTATTTCGACATGCCATCCCCCTCACCTCTTTCAGGGATGGCACCTTCAGAAGGGCCTCCTGGCCTGATCTTCGAGTATAGGCAGGCTTGTATGGAAGAAGGCGATCCTTTAGGTAACCAGGTCCTAAGCCGTTTAGGGCTTTATATGTCAGAGTAAGCACTTTGAATTGGGCCCGAGCAGCAACTGGCAGCCAGTGTACATTTTTCAGAACTGGCGTGATATGAGTCCACACGGTGGCACCACTTACCAGCCGCTCAGCCCGGTTCTGTGCCAGTTGCAGTTGCCGGACCATCTTCAAAGGCTGCCCCACGTATAGCGCATTGCAATAGTCCAGTCTGGTTGTTACCAATGCATGTGTGTCTGTTGCCAGGCTCCGCTCATCCAGGTAAGGGCAAAGGTGATATATTCTCCGCAGCTGTAAGAAGTCACCCCTGGACACCAAGTCCACATGGGCTTCCAAGGTCAGACCCGGGTCAAGGAGCACCCCCAGGCTGCGGACCCTGTCCTTTAGGGGGAGTGCAACCCCGTCTAGGGCAGGGAAATGGCCCTTTAACCTATCTGGCGGAGCACCTACCAGCAGCACTTCCGACTTGTCTGGATTGAGCCTTAGTTTATTGACCCTCATCCAGTCCATTATCGAGTCCAGGCATGAGTTCAGAACGGTGATTGCCACACCTGGATTGGTAGAGAATGAGAGGTAGAGCTGGGTGTCATCAGCATATTGCTGACTCCTCAGCCCACACCTCCTAATGACCTCCCCCAGTGGTTTCATGTAGATATTGAATAGCATGGGGGACAGTATAGAACCCTGAGGAACCCCATGACGCAACCACCATGGATCAGAGCTACTGTCCCCCAGCACCACCTTCTGGACCCGATCAGCCAGGTAGGAGCGGAACCACCGCAAAACGTGGCCTCCCAATCCCATCCCAGTTTTGGAATGCAACCTCCATCAGCTCAAGTTAGCCTAGCCCATGATGAGGGATGATGGGAGCTGTAGTCCAGGAATTTCTGGAGGACCGTGTTTTCTTTACCTCTGCAGTAAACTGTCTGGCAGTTGATTCATAAGTTCATAAGTGCAAACTGTTTCTCAGTCAACAGTGGAAAAGCCATGGCTTGTTTTTTGTCCCCCCCCCCCCAAAAAACTCATTTACTACATGTCTCAAATGTTTAAAGATGCTGTAATGAATATGATGGATTCCCAATGTGGTGTAGTGGATAAAGTGATGGTCTAGGACTCTGGAGAACAGAGTTCAAATCCCCATTCAGTCGTGGAAACTCACTGGGGAAGTGGAACTGGTCAATCCAGGCTTTAAATATCTCACTTACCTTGAAAGTCCTATTAGGGTCACTATAAGTTGGTTCCGACTTGATGGCACAGAACACACATATACAATGAATATAACAATGTTCTGAGCTAATAAAACCTATATTAATTTTACCCTCCCTAGCCATCTATTTGTATTTTGGTGTTTAATTACAGAAGGATTCTTAGCATCTGTACTCTCAAGATTTAAAGGTTGTTCTACGGAACAGTATTCCATTATGATATTATTTTGAAAATATGTCACATGATCATTAATAGTAATTACATGCCATCAAGTCAATTCCAACTCGTGACCACCCTTTCCAGAGTCATCCAGATATAAGGTACTTAGAAGGGGTTTACCAGCATCTTCTGGTGATGCTGGGGAACTGTGTAGTTTGCCCAGGGCTATGCAGACTACATCTTCTCCAAGGAGGCACAGAGAGGAATCAGACTCCCAACCACCTGCTGTGCAGCCCAGTGGCAACACTTTTTCTCTCTTGATAATGCCAACAGTTAGAATCTCTTGGTCAGAATCTCAGGGATTTCTAATAGCTGAATTCAGCAGCTTTTTTTTCCAGGCATCTGAATAACAAATGAGAGGATGAACATAAACACATTAGCTCTGCTATCTTCACCACAGTTCTTGTTGCTCTAAAGGGGTGCTTATCCGATAACCAAAAACCTGAATAGGGCTAGGTTTGATTCATACATTTTCAACATAATGGCTGAAATCCTGTTGGCATAAATACATGGGCATAAATGGTGATGATGTCATCTGCCCATGACATTGCCCTTTAATTTAATTTAATTTAATTTAATTTAATGATTAAAATTAAATGTTTCCTATCTGTCAATTAAATTGAATTAGACTATTGCAGGCCAATGTCACCATTAATATTTAATTTAATGTGAAGCTTTCTGTTCCGCCTCCCACCATGCTATGAGATTCCCTGAATCTCTTTTGATCTGGAAAAGCCTTTGTCAGCCATGGAGTTGTGGGAGAGCCTTTAACAGCAAAAAATTGCTGCCAGACCACTGAAGCCAATCTGGCAGCAAGTTTTGGATATTAAAAGCTTCCATTCACCACTCCAAAACTCCCAAACGCTTTCCCAGGTCAAAAGGGATATCTACAAGCCTTGGAACCTAAGGGAAGATAGGTAGCTTCAATAAAAGTAAAGTTTGACATCACAGGCTGATGATGTCAAATTTACACCCGCATAATTACACAAAAGGTTTCAGCCACTGTGTCACAGCAGCTAACTTCAGTATGTCTGTTCTAGAGGACCACTGTTTAGCATCTCATGGGTGCCTATGACAAATCTGGTTTTGTGTTTCTGTAACATGTGAAATGGCTCTTGCTGAAAAGCAGAGTTCCAGATTATGTCTGTTTGCTTTTCAGAAAATGCTTGTGAATTGACTTGAGCTATTATGATTCAGATTACACAATAATATTCAAAATATGTTTGCACCAGAACTTTCTGTAGATTCTGCTTTTGTAGTGCTGCAGAGATGTCATATACCATACATTGAACACCAAAAATATATATATATGGTGTTTAGTAAATGGATCGTATATAATCCTGTCTCCACTGAAATTGGTGGAGTGTATTGAGGCCAGTATTCCACACTTCGGTGTTTTAGTGCTTGCTTGCTTTCTTTTTTTGAACTGTCAGGTATTCTTACTGATATCTTAAAAAGCTGTCATTCTTTCCTTTTCTAAGGAGGACAGTGAAGATTTGAAATGCCAGTTGCAGTTTGCCAAAGAAGAGTCTGCCTTGATGAGGAAAAAGTTGGCCAAAACAGACAAGGAAAAGGACAGATTTGAACATGAGCTGCAGAAGTATAGATCATTTTATGGTGATCTGGACAGCCCTTTGCCAAAAGGGGAAGCTGGAGGTCCACCTACCACAAGAGAAGCAGAACTCAAGCTTCGTCTGAGGTTAGTAGAAGAAGAAGCCAACATTCTAGGCAGGAAAATTGTAGAGCTGGAAGTTGAAAACAGAGGGCTGAAGGCAGAGCTTGATGACTTAAGAGGAGATGAATTCTCAGGGACAGCTAATCCCCTCCTGGGAGAGCAGAATGAGTCTCTGTCAGAGTTACGACAGCATCTGCAGCTGGTTGAAGATGAAACAGAACTGTTGAGGAGAAACTTGGCGGATGCTGAGGAACAAAACAAGCGCATCACAACAGAACTGAACAAATATAAATATAAGACTGTAGCTCATGACAGTTCAAGGCATCATGACAGTGTCAAGATGGAAGCATTGCAAGAAGAACTCAAAGCTGCTCGCATGCAGATCAACGAGCTCAGTGGCAAAGTCATGCAATTGCAGTATGAAAACAGGATCCTCATGTCCAACATGCAGCGCTATGATCTGGCGTCTCATCTGGGAATCCGAGGCAGTCCCAGGGATAGTGATGCAGAAAGTGATGCAGGAAAGAAAGAAAGTGATGAAGATTCTCGGCCCCCACACCGCAAAAGAGAAGGGCCCATTGGTGGGGAAAGTGACTCAGAGGAGGTCCGCAACATCCGTTGTTTGACTCCTACCAGGTCCTTCTACCCAACGCAGGCAGGGTGGCAGAAAAGTTTCACAGACCGGCAGCAAATGAAGGACATCCGATGTGAAGCAGAACGCCTGAGCAAGACAATAGATCGCCTGATTTCAGACACAAGCACCATCATAGCGGAGGCGAGAATTTTTGTGGCCAATGGAGACTTGTTTGGAATTATGGAAGATGAAGATGATGGCAGTAGGATACGCGAGCATGAACTTCTTTATCGGATAAATGCCCAGATGAAGGCATTTAGGAAAGAGCTCCAAGCCTTTATTGACAGACTGGAAGTTCCAAAGTCTGCAGATGATGGAAGCACAGATGAACCTTTGTCAGTGAGTCAGGTAGATTTTTATGGGGATAGCTATTTAAGTAAAACGTTTCGGCCCAAGATGCAGTGCGGATATCTGATTCCCATTTTCTTAAGAGGCTTCTGATAGATATGGGGTAAATGTCAACATGTTTGCACTTCAGTTTCCAACACTGTGGTTTGCAATGTTATCCTGATTTGGGAGTCAGATAGCTGCGCTGCGCTGACATCAGATGTTAGCATGGTTGGGCAGCTGCTAGGGCCTATGTGATGTATCCTTTACCTCTGAAAGCTGTTCAGGAACACAACCATTGTTATTAAAATGCAGTTCTTTGGAGCTATTGCCAGGTGAACCTCTTGAAGGTGTGGTACAACCAGGAGAATCTCTGAAGATGACTGCAGTGTTTGGACAGGTCTCTCTTGGAATAAACAGTTCCTCTAGGACCCTGATTCCAACCTCTACAGGGCTTCATAACTCAGTATAGAAACTTTAAATCTGGCATGGTAGCAAATTGGGCAATTCAACCAATTTCACCTGTGCTCCTGCATTTCTTCCTCTGGCACAGATGGAACCAATGACAGTAGCAAGAAAGAGGGTATGCTGACCTTTCCTTGTCATCTACTTGTCTGCCAGCAATCAACGTAGGCAGTAAGCTTGTGAGAAAGCATAACATCAGTACCTGGCAGCAAGAAGGACAGATTCCTACAGTGAAGGGGAGCAGGGAAGGTATCTTGCCCGAGGCCTCTCAAAAACTGCAGCTATAGTAGCAAAACACTGTTTTGTCTCTGTTTTTTTTTAAACTGAGTAATTAAGAATTGGGAGAGAAAGCAATTGCATCAGTTGAATAAGAACAAGTAATTGGTAAGTGGTGTAATAATTCAAAGGTATATTCAAAGGTATAATTCAAAGGTATATTGCCTTGAGTTGTGAATCAGTGGGCATAACCATTACTGCTTCTTCTTCAGCTTTTGTTTCATGCAAAATATGGCCCTTGCTAAAAAAAAGTGCTTGTGAGATTGAGACTCAGAAAGCCTTATATTATAAGGTCAACCGAAGAACAAAGGAGTAATCAAGAAATTGTTGTTGTAGATTTTTTGGGCTGTTTGGCCATGTTCTGGGGGTTTCTCTTCCTAACGTTTCACCAGTCTCTGTGGCCAGCATCTTCAGAGGACACGAGTTAGAACTCTGTGTTCTGAACACAGACAGAGTTCTGTCCTCTGAAGATGCTGACCACAGAGACTGGTGAAACGTTAGGAAGAAAAACCTGCAGAACATGGCCAAACAGCCCAAAAAACCTACAACAACCATCGGATCCCAGCCATGAAAGCCTTCAAGAATACATTAATCAAGAAATGTTTGCAGGCAGAGAAATATCTTGAGTACAGCTTCAGACATACAACTGACATAATTACCCTAGGTAATTACAATTTAAATAAAAATAAATTATCCGATTACTGTGTGACATAGATATATGAGGAAAATGATACTGAATAGTTAATCAGTATTTTCTAGGATAGTTATGACATCATTCTGTCCATTCTTTAAAAAAAATTAATTCCTGCTAAACAAAGTTGTAAAGTAGAGCTATTTAGCCCCCTGCCCCTTATCTGATTAGATTTTCTGTTGCAAATAGCGTCTTTAGAGGTATGTTTTCACAGTCTCTCGCAATACTAAAACTTGCAGTAATCCATGAAAATGGGCAGACCACTCTAAAAGAGGCACTTTTCTTCACATCACATATTTAACTAGAGCTTGAAAAACTTTTACAAACTCTATAATTAATGTTGATATTTAAAAATATTAGTCAGAGTTATGGAGATAAAGTTATCAATACTTACACAAAACTTTCATGTTCGGAAACAATATGCCCTGAATACCAGATTCTTGGAACAAATCATAGAGGAAGGCTGGTGTATTTAAAACTCTGGAGTGTGTTGGCAAAAGCTAGATTCAAGGAACATTTGGTCCAATCCAGCAGGATTATTTTCTCACAACATACCTAATTACTCCAAAGGAGTAATTCCAAGAAGCATCTCAGGTACTCGAACAACATCAATAAACAACAAATCTTCCAGTGGTCTAATATGGCTACAAGCATAATTTTGCTTCATAATATTAGATTGGTTTTTAATAAGATCATTAGAACAATCTTTAAAGGAGCATCCTTGAAGCCATTCTCTCCTGTGAGTGTATGTTTCTGTAGACTTTTTCATTCATGACTCCACAAAGATAGAAAAGGCTTTGTTTTTTTCATAGATCTTTGGCACCAATTAAACTCTATAGTACATTTATTCTGGGTAGGAATTAAATGTTCCAGTCCAGAAGATGTAATGTGCATCCTTAAAAAACAGTTTCTGCACATGGATTGGATTTACTGGATGTACTAAATTTAATGAAGGCAGGGAGTGAGAGACACTCACATTTAGGAATCATTACTAGAGGTGGAATTTCATGGTGTTTCCTTGTAGAAGCTGGTCTGCTAGCCTCTGAAAGCCAGCTCTGTGTTAGGGGTGTGCATGGCAAATAAATTCATATTTCTTTCATTTCAGATTATTTCAGGGGGGTGTGCCTCTTTCATTTTCTTTAATTTTGCTATATTTTCCCTGCTGGTCCTTTTGTTTTAGATGAAAGGGTACATTTATTTTAGATCATTTGTTTCATGTCCCCCGTTCATGTTTCTGGCACTCCAAAAGCCCTAAAGAATCTATTAAAACTACTCCAAAAAAGCAGAAGCAAGGCAACAGAGAATCAGTCTACTCCAAAAGCAGACAGCAATTCAGGTGAGGAAAAAACAGTAGGGGGGGGGGGAAGCAATAAAGCACCTAAAAGTTGGAAAAAGAAAACAATAGTGTGAGTGAAGGAGATACAGTCAAAGATGGAAGTACACAGACACATGCATACATATATCTAAGGTGACCTGTTGCATCATGTGCCCAGTGCCAGATTGCAGACATATACCCATCCCAACAGTCTGAAAACATTTTCCTGCTAAAAAGTTCCAGTCTCCAAGTAAGTATAAGTTCCATCAAGGTGCACCTGGAAATATCTATCAGTGAGCTTTTGTTAGACAGGGAAAGGAATGGCATTATTTCTCTGGAGATTCTGGTCCACTAAAGCAGGGATGAGGGGCACGTATACAGTCCTTCAGGTGTAATTGTTCTACACATCCCATCATCCCTTACTGTTGGCTAAAGTGAGTATGGGTGAAGTGAGTCCAACAACTTTTGGAAGGTCACATATTCTGCAACCCCTGTGCAAAAAATCAATCAGACCTAGTATAGCATGCTTTTGAAGACAAGGCCTCAATATGTCTGTTTTTCCTCTTGAAAAGATAAGTTTGATGTTCCATTAACATGGCTTTATCTTGTCTTTATATTTACTTTCCCAGATGTTCCAGCCTATCATTTTACTTATTCTCATCCTTGTATTATTTTCCTCCCTTTCTTACACAACAATATTTAAACTTGTCTTCCTTTTCACATTGTTCTTTGTGCTGTAGACCTTTTTCATCATTTGTTACCATTCATTGTAGCATTGTTTTCAGTTTCTTTTATTTTGTCCATCCCCCCCCAAGATAAGAACTTCAAGAACTATAGTTTCTGTAGTTTAACAACTGCTGTAAAAACACTGAAGACTAGAGAAGAGAAATCAACTACATGCCAAAATACAGATGACAAAAGAAGCAAAAATATTGACACCTGATTCAGAGATCTGCTCATCAAAAAATCAAGGTAAGTGCCCGAAAATCTTAATTATTTTTTGTATTAATTCCTTCCTCCCAACTACCCTGTCCCCAAAATGGGTATGTGTGCTAAGTGCTTTTCTTTGTCTTTAAAACACATACACAAACACACAAAAGTATAGTATTGTATTCGTGTAAAATATTTATATTGCAGTCATGAGTTAATAAAGGCCAGTTGGAGTTTGTGTTGTGCAAATGTGTATGTGTGTGTATCTCTGTCAATAAATGCAGATATACATACATATGCCCAAGTCACTGTATATTAATTATTTCTCAGCAGAGAGGCTGCCATAATCACTGTCTTTGTTCTGATTGTATAAGCAATTTGTTATGCAGTGCTTTGCATCGTGTTAATGCATTGTCTTGTCATTGCTTGCAGGCTAGGAAAACACAAGGAAATACTCTCTGGTGCCCCTTGGCGCTCAACTGAGATAGTGCACCTTAGAAATATTGATAAAAATAAAAAAGATAAAACCAAAGCATAGTGTCACTTAGGAGTGATAAGAAAATGGCATAAAACCTGCAAAATTCCTGTCAGGAAGTCTGTAAAATGCCTTACAATGTTATTAGAAAGTAATGTTTGAAAGCAACCGGGTCATTAATGGAGCTGACTTAATAGCTCAGTGAGTTGGTTATCTGGCACTGGATACCTAACTGAATATGCAGCTTGCCCTTCCAGGGAGAAGGGCAAGCTGCATATTCTCAAATCACTCCCAGAAAAAGGGAATGGTAAACAACATCTGAGTACTCTATATCCAGAAAACACTGGAAAGGATTGCCATAACGCAGAATTGGCTTGACAGCAAATCATCATCATCACCATCACCATCATAGTTTATTTCAGCTAGGTTTGTTAAACCTGTGCAGCTCTGTGAACTAGTTTTGTTACACCTAGGTTTCTTACACCTAACAATTCATTACACCTCCATGGAGTAGTGCAGATTTGTGGTTTAGGACCACAGTTCCTAGGGTTCCCAAGCAGCCTGGCTGCCTAGGAGATTTTGAGAACTGTCATTCAAAACCACAGATTTGCACAGCCCTACATATAAGCAGGAGGAAAGCGATGACAAACCTAGACAGCATCTTAAAAAGCAGAGACATCACCTTGCCGACAAAGGTCCGCATAGTCAAAGCTATGGTTTTTCCAGTAGCGATGTATGGAAGTGAGAGCTGGACCATAAAGAAGGCTGACCGCCAAAGAATTGATGCTTTTGAATTGTGGTGCTGGAGGAGACTCTTGAGAGTCCCCTGGACTGCAAAGAGATCAAACCTATCCATTTTGAGGGAAATCAACCCTGAGTGCTCACTGGAAGGACAGATCCTGAAGCTGAGGCTCCAATACTTTGGCCATCTCATGAGAAGAGAAGACTCCCTGGAAAAGACCTTGATGTTGGGAAAGTGTGAAGGCAAGAGGAGAAGGGGACAACAGAGGACGAGATGGTTGGACAGTGTCACCGAAGCTACCAACATGAATTTGACCCAACTCCGGGAGGCAGTGGAAGACAGGAGGGCTTGGCGTGCTCTGGTCCATGGGGTCACGAAGAGTCGGACACGACTTAATGACTAAACAACAACAACAACAACATATAAGTATCTTAGGTGTTATTTGTTACACCTAAAAAGTAATGATGTTCATCATAGATTCACTGCCATTAGCTAAAAAGATTATTATTTGAAATGTGTGGTGAATTTCAAAGGAATTCTGCATTAGGTTTGTCAGTCTCTGTCTTAAACAGAATGCACTGCTGGGAATTCCTGAGCCCTTATTAATTTAGTTAGTTAGTTAGTTAGTTTCATTTGTAGGCCACCTTGCTCCCAGTGAGGGGACCCAAGGCAGCTCACAATGTTAAAACAAGTAATACTAAAACTACAATAAATTACAGATTAAAAAGTAATTAAACAGCAATAAAAATTAAAAATCCATTAATTAATTAAAAACAGTTAAAACTCCAATTTAGTGGACCCAATAAAGTCATGCATTTCTTGATTGTATGAAGGGAAATGCCGAAAGAGAGTGAGTGGGCATTTCAGTCGGTTCAGCTGCTTTTCCCCTTGTATGACCTGTCGCAAGGCACTGTCTTGCAGGTGGTACAGCCTTTTTATCACTGGCTCGCCCGACTGCCATGGTCCCTGCTGGCAAGTGATAATCTGTCTGAAGCCACTCACCATGTTTGGCTATGGAGCAGACCAAGTTTCTATCTTCCCTTAGGATGTGAACAGTCATCTTGGCATCAGGCAGATCGCTGGATAACAAGGGCCTTAATCTTTCCCTTGCTCTTGCTTCCTCCCTCCCTGCCCCCTTTCTCAGTCAGAAAGTTTGCTTGGCAGTGTCTCTCCACAGCCTGGATTTTTAGGGGTTGACAATATAACAATTTTTTTGTATTTATTTTTTCAAGAAATCCAGTCTAGCCAAAATGTGTCTGAACACAAAACCAACTTTTTTCCACTCCCTTTTTTGCTGTATCTTGCATCTTTCCCTTGAGGGGTGAGGGGAATCAGCTTTCAGAGTCACTGACTGAAACCCATAACATTTTAAAAAGTTAATGACACAACTGCGCTTTCAACAAAATGGTAATTCTAGGTGGTTCTCCTCTCCCTTGCTTAGTAAAGATGTCATTAAATACAGAAGGGTGGATTCACATGCACCCATGAAACATCAGGCTTTATTGTAACTGCTGGAATTTTACAACAGTGTAGGACTGTATGGCAACTTTCATTGCAGTGCAGACCTTCATGGGTGGTTTTAGTGTAATAGTCAATGCAGTTGTACTGCACTTTATGTAAAGTCAAGCTGGGCCTGGACTTACATCAGTTTTGCTTTTGGCAGAGCCCAGATCAAAGTTCTAAGTCACCTTTTGTAATTCTATCTTTGCAGCTAAGAACCAACTTACATGTGAAGTAGGTAGTTCCCCCCACCTCTCAATTGAGATATGTGCTTAAGCACTTAGAAAGTGGAGGGGGACCTGGGGCTTATAATTTTTACAACAGATGGGATATTTGGATAAAGGGGATTAAACTCTCCCTCCTTCCTGACAGTATCTACACATAGTCCATTGCTTCAAGAGCACTGCCTCCACATCAGCCTGTCCTACTCCTCTTTATTTTTTCCTATTTCTATTTTACATATGTTGAAGAAAGGTATGAGGACAAAACTGAGATGTTACAGAAGTGTTACAGGCAGGTGTATCACAGTTGCTAGAAGGAGGGAGAGTCCACTGAACACCTAAATAATTCTTCCACCTCACCAGTGAATCAGAAGTAGCTTATGCTGTATTACTTAGATGTTTATAACTGCTGTTAGTTAGTGATTTAGTCCGAGAAACTTTGAGATTGTGTTGAAAGGCTTTTTGCTTGTAATGACTGCATAGTTGATGAGCAGGTTTGCTAATAGCCAACAACTAAAGCAGTTAAACAAGTGTCTCACAGCACTGATTTGACTGTAGCTTTAAGCAGGCCCTTAATCAGTGATGAGAAGAAGTATACTCTTCTGTATCTGGGGCAGGAGTAAGATTAATTCATTTACTGTTGACTGCTGTTGGCTACTTTTCACCCCCTCTTTCAACACAGGCATGGGAATGGTAGAAGAGGAGAGTAGCACTATGGGCGTAGAATGCATAGAGCAGTCATTGTGGAGTTTGATGAATTGACCTGAGCTTGGAAATATTACTGTTTAGACTACAACTTCCAGAATTCACCCACTATGAGGGTAATGACTAATGATGACCAATGGGAGCACAAACTAGCGTTACTGTTTTCAGTAGCTGACTACTGTACAACATCTTGGAGACAATCTTTCCCTTTTGGTCTATTGAAAGAAAACTAAGCAGGTTGAGGGCAAAGTACAGAGCCTACTTTTTGAGCCTCTTAAGAATTCCAGGCCCTAATAAGAAACCAAACTTGAAGGGCATAGACACACAACACAGCAGGTGATGGAAATCTTTTGTGGGTTTTTTAAAAAAAACATAGTCAGACCCAGGACGTTTTCTGTGTTCAAGCACACTTGCAATTTAGAGTTCCTTTGAGGTAGCCTTAGCCAACCTGACACTCTCCAGATATGTTGACCTACAAATTCTCACCATTCACAACCAGCTGCAATGACAACAGGTAGCTGGCTCTCCTTTATTCCTGACTTCTTTTGTATCTTTAGGATGCTTCTCAGTTCCCAACATGACAAAGTTGAGCAGGGTAAAGATAAACATACCACTGAAATGGTCTGTGACTCACATTAGTATGATACTACTACAAATAAATGAAATGGCAACTTGAAGTTCCTCTTTCAAAGACAGGGATATTTCTTCCATCTGAAGATGTGTGTGCCCAGAAGCTCCTTGACTACAGATATAATAAGAGGAGGATCTGGTGACATGTGTCGCCAGTTCTTTGGAATCGGAGTGGAGCAAAGCAGGTGGTACTTCAAACCAAAAATATATTTAGCCACTGAAAAATAGAAAATTTGCTAGAAACAGTGTCTAAATGTGTCAGGGAAGAAGAAAGGCAGATGAACTGTAGATGACCTTCAGGAGTTGTTTACAACTTGTGCTGAACCTTAAAGAACATCACACTCCACTTCTTTTGCTTGGCTTGGAATAGACCGGATTAATTTAGAGCTGATGTGATGACAAGGAAAAACAAAAGGCAAAACCGGATTCCATTTGCAAATACAAAATGTTTACTGTCATACGGTGTTGCCTGAGTGCTGAAAATAAGCATAAGTGAAAGCGACAGCCATGCATTTCCAACAGAGTACACAATAAACAATGGATGTCCATGCCAAATTGTAGGAACATTCCAAAGCGGAAACAGGTACCTCTTTCTCTGGTTTGCATTTTGGAATATTCAAACCTGCCATTGTCTGCCATCAAAATGCACCAGGAGAGTATTTCCTTTTCTAATACTTAATACTCATTCCTAGCATACCTTAGGATGTTTGTTTCCTATGCAAATGAGTCATAGGATTCTCAGACTTTCAGACTTCCTGATAGTACCTCTCTCTTCCCTAGGCTGACAAAGCATTTCAGAAAGAAGTTGGCAGATAGATGTGCTTGTCTCCAGCTGTCTGGAGCATTATTACTGGATATTCTGGCTGGGTTTTATTTGAAAATCATAATGGTTGTATAATGCTATTAAAGTTGTATATGCTAACTTTATGTAAGAATATACACAATACAGCGCACAACTGATTACATAGAATGTCTAATGTTATGTCATCATATTCTGGGCAGAATTTGGAAGTGTACACAGAAAAGGTAAGAACTCTCTAGTTCTAATGACTGTGCAGATTTAAAAAAATGTTATATGGGAAAAGAAACGGTGTGCATGTCACAAACCAGAAAAGCTTTGCTTTGCAAAGGTCTGGGAGCAGACAGTGCAGACTATCCACAATCCTACTATTAGATATAAATGTTCTGCCTTTCCTTTAGAAAATTGTGTTGCTTTTCCTTTTAGTAATGCACATTTCCAACTTTGTGCTGTAACCTTCTGCCCAGAAATCTCTCCCAATAGACTCTGGAAGGCACGGCTTGGATACCGATACTTCATTGGCCCTTAAATTCTTAATTGTATCTCCACATTATCTGTCTGTCATATATAGGTAAAGGTTCCCCTTGACATTTAGTCCAGTCGTATCCGACTCTAGGGGGCGGTGCTCATCCCCGTTTCCAAGCCGTAGAGCCAGCGTTTTGTCCGTAGACAGTTTCCGTGGTCACGTGGCTGGCGCGACTAGACACGGAACACCATTACCTTCCCACCATGGTGGAACCTATTTACCTACTTGCATTTGCATGCTTTCGAACTGCTAGGTTGGCAGGAGCTGGGACAAGCGACGGGAGCTCACTCCGTCGCGTGGATTCGATCTTACGACTGCTGGTCTTCTGACCTTGCAGCACAGAGGCTTCTGCGGTTTAACCCACAGTGCCACCACGTCCCCTATTCTATACTAGGATTGAGTTCTATCTCATACATAGCATTTTTTACTTCTTGCTGGAGGGTCTGGACCTGCGAATCAGAAGGGCACGGCCATAGGTTTCAGATTTGGGCCCTGAAATCTCAGGATCTTGGCTATTGCTGATCTGTAAACCCTAGCCACCAGTAGTAGTATGTGGTTCATGCAGGGAGGAGAACCTGATCCCACAGGGAGGCATCTCCAGAGGAGGTACTCTCCTTGCATCAACCACCAATGCCTCAGCCTCTTTCCTTTTCCTTTGAATGAGTGTTGTGTGTCTTTCTTTGTCTCCAAGTGAACATGCCATGCACTCATTTCACACGCTAGCAAGGTTATGCTCAAAATCCTACAAGGAAAGCTTCAGCAGTATGTGGACCGAGAACTCCCAGAAGTACAAGCTGGATTTCGAAGGGGCAGAGGAACTAGAGACCAAATTGCTAACATGCGCTGGATTATGGAGAAAGCCAGAGAGTTCCAGGAAAACATCTACTTCTGCTTCATTGACTACGCAAAAGCCTTTGACTGTGTGGACCACAGCAAACTATGGCAAGTTCTTAAAGAAATGGGAGTGCCTGACCACCTTATCTGTCTCCTGAGAAATCTATATATGGGATAGGAAGCAACAGTTAGAACTGGATATGGAACAACTGATTGGTTCAAAATGGGGAAAGGAGTACGACAAGGCTGTATATTGTCTCCCTGCTTATTTAACTTATATGCAGAATACATCATGCGAAAGGCAGGACTGGATGAATCCCAAGCCGGAATTAAGATTGCCGGAAGAAATATCAATAACCTCAGATATGCAGACGATACCACTCTGATGGCAGAAAGTGAGAAGGAATTAAAGAACCTCTTAATGAGGTTGAAAGAGGAGAGTGCAAAAAATGGTCTGAAGCTCAACATCAAAAAAACTAAGATCATGGCCACTGGTCCCATCACCTCCTGGCAAATAGAAGGGGAAGATATAGAGGCAGTGACAGATTTTACCTTCTTGGGCTCCATGATCACTGCAGACGGTGACAGCAGCCACGAAACTAAAAGACGCCTGCTTCTTGGGAGGAAAGCGATGACAAACCTAGACAACATCTTAAAAAGCAGAGATATCACCTTGCCGACAAAGGTCCGCATAGTCAAAGCTATGGTTTTTCCAGTAGCGACGTATGGAAGTGAGAGCTGGACCATAAAGAAGGCTGACCGCCAAAAAACTGATGCTTTTGAATTGTGGTGCTGGAGGAGGCTCTTGAGAGTCCCCTGGACCGCAAGGAGAATAAACCTATCTGTTCTGAAGGAAATCAACCCTGAGTGCTCACTGGAAGGACAGATCCTGAAGCTGAGGCTCCAATACTTTGGCCATCTCATGAGAAGAGAAGACTCCCTGGAAAAGACCCTGATGTTGGGAAAGTGTGAAGGCAAGAGAAGAAGGGGACGACAGAGGACGAGATGGTTGGACAGTGTCATTGAAGCAACCAACATGAATTTGACCCAACTTCGGGAGGCAGTGGAAGACAAGGGCCTGGCGTGCTCTGGTCCATGGATTCACGAAGAGTCGGACGCGACTTAACGACTAAACAGCAGCAGCAACAAAACATACCAAGTGATTATAAAGATGCAGTTTTGTTCCCTTTGCTAATACTCTATTCATTACCTTCTAACCTAAATACTTTCAATTTGTGTATGTGTTAGGGGGACCATATTTGTTAGCTGGGACAGAAACAGCGTAGCCCAATAAGTTCATCAGCAGAGGGTGTAAACTGCTTGCTTATCAACCTTCCAGGATATGTTGTCTGACTTCCAGCGAACATGAGCAATGTGGCTGAGCAATGTGCTCTACTATGAACTTCTGCTAGCAAGGCAGGGAAAGGGCTTGGCAAAACAACTGTTTAGCAAACATCCCCAACTCTCCATCTGTGGTCTTAGATCTTGCATGCACAACATAGCATGCGCCACAAAGAAGAATGAATATAGCCAGGCTACACATTCCAGCTTCATACTTCAGTCAGAGCCAAATGAACAGGCATACTGTTCAGGTTAACATTGTTGCAGAGTTTTGAATTTCTGCTTAAATTCCCTTTTGCTACACAGTAGAAATACAGAGATCCACAGAGCAGAATAGCTACATGTCCCCCAGAGTCCACCCCTTTCTCATGAACTGACACTTAGGGTCTTAGTAACTCACTCTGAGCCATTTGTAGGAGAAAGAATTCAAAAATATATATTTACTTACAATGGCTTGAAATTACAGATTTGTGTATGCCACTTTCTTTACTACACAAATACTTAGCAACCAACTGAACAGATCAGCGGTAAATAAACAACAGCCACCAACCAATGAAAAAGAGCAACAGAACACTCAGCAGAGAGAGAGAGGGCTCTTTTTGAATTTCAAAAGCTGGAAGGAATAATTGGTTAGTGCTGGATAGATAGACAATCACCCCAGCCCAGAAAAGTCTATCCTAGTCACTCAGACAACAGACAGCATGTGAAGATGTAAATAAAACAACAGACAGGTCCAAGATGAAGGCATGGAGCTAGTCGAGGCACAGTGAGACAAGATGCGACAGGCTGAATTGGAAAACAAGAAGCAGCAGCAACAAAAGAAGAAAAAGAAAAAGAAAGTTTTCTTTAAATAATATTTTTTAAAAAAACCTAACCAAGGCAAGTAGCCTGAAAGCCCAGACAGATTTCATGACCTGCATTGGCTTGTGTAGATCCAATGAGTCTTCTTTCACTTCTCTCCCTTTGCTTGAACATAGTGGGTGGCCTGAAGGCTGAAACCCTGCCTTCTAAGCCAGAGGTCCAGCTTTAGGCTTGAGTCCTGGTTTAAAATCCACCAACTGAATGAAAAGCCTAGGAATCTGCTCTGCAGACTAATGTGGGGTTTCTTTCTTTTTGTCAGTACAAGAAAGAGCATCTTGCAGAGCAGAGCCATAGCAGAATTGAGGTTTTTTTAAAATTAGTATTTTATTTCTTTAGTTCTGGAGGATCTTTGTGCCATTTAGAATAACAAACAATGAACTGCTGGATAGTTCATTGGTTTAGGACTCTGGCTGAAGGGCCAAAGGTTGGGATTTTTTAATTCCCACTGTGCGTCCTCGACAGGGACTGGACTTGATGATCCATAGGGTTCCTTCCAGCTTTGCAGTTCTAAGATTATCTTGAGTTCCTCACCTTGCAGAAATTCATCCTGGTCATGTGTGGGCCTAGGAGGGGGTGCAGATCCTAGCTGTCTGGTTACATGTGCAGCACTGGTCTCTTTGTGTTACGTGTCAACGTTTACTTTGTGCAATAAAAGTAAATTTCAAAAACAACATCTATGAAAGATCCGATGAGCACAGAGTTCAAGCAGTTATTATGTGTCTTACAAATGTAAACCAGTGCCTGAAATCATGCTGATACAGCTGGCAACACACAACCGGTAGAAATTTGGAATATTCTTCTTTGTGTTTGCCAAGTGACCCCCCACCCCCACCCTCCCATCATGAGGTGGGGTCACTGCATTCCCCTCCAGCTGCAGCTGTTGAATCGTCTTCAAAGGCAGCCACACATAGACTTCATTATGCAGAGACATTAATAAGGATTGTTGGGGTTGAGTCTCATTTAAAGTTTGCCTTTCTGCCAGATGGAGTCTGGCATTTGCCAACTGCTGTTCTTTGGAGAAAGAAGCCTCATTTGAAAAGGGTTGTTTGTTTGTTTGTTCTCCTTCTGACTGGCTGTTCATGTTTTGAAAGAAGGAAATCAGTTGTGAATTGTGCGGAGGGGGGCTGCAGCTTTCACTGTACTTACGAAGATTCCACATATGTGCGGAGGGTGGGGCTGAAGAGGCAATGATCTTTTATGAAAGAAATCTAAACCTGGCTATTGTTGTAGCCCTAATATTTGCACAGGCTGCGTTAGCAGTTCAAAACAGGTCTTCACGATAAAAACTAAAAATGTCCTGGACATGAAGTTGTTTACATATAATATAAGAAGATATAAAGTTACAGGGCAGGGGATTGGAAGAGACTTTCAAAACCATCCTGACGTCACATGGAAACCAGCTGCTGGGGATGATGCTAAACGGAACTGTTTTTCAGTTTGCAAAAGCTGCAAAGTTGATCTGATAAAGAGCTCCACGAGCTGCTGTCATTGAGAAGCAGACGGCTTTCCTTTATTTAAAGGATTGGGATTTTCAGACCTGGAAGCCCTTTTCCCACCTCCCTGTTTTCACTGACTTTTTTTCATTCAGACTGACAGCATGGTGAAAGGTTTCTTCCACTACGAAGGTAGGTTTATGCTTTAGTTTTCATTTTAAACTTCATCGCTGATCTTCACTTGCTTAAGGCAAATTAGAGTATGTGCAGAATGGGATGTGTCCCAAGGACTGTTTAAACATCTGCCTAGTGTCTACCCTTGATTTGAATGTAGGTCAGTAATTGTTTTCAAAACGGATTATCGAAGGAAAAGCAGAGTGAGCTTCTTGTAAGCAATAACTGAGAGTTTACAGCCTGTTTTTTTATGCATTTGTTTTTTAAAATTTTCTCAGCATCAGAGTGTCTTGGATGTGCATGCACACCAATTTAGATGCTTGTTGCTGCTACAGTCAGAATGTGGCTGTTTTGTAATGTAGACTCAAAACTTAGCACAGACTGAGTTGTTTGTAAACCAGACAAAGTTACTGCTGGTCTTGAGTGCTGCCCCTGGACATCCAGTTTTGTTCCTTTCTATGTGAAAACATAACACCTCTTTGGCTGATGTCACTCCCTGTTATTTTTAGTATCTGATTTCCATACCCCAGAAGGCTAGTTATTTCAAACTATTTGGACTTGTGTAGGTGTATTTATGTGGTAAGAGAGCTAATAGCATGCAACCTTTTTTTTCTTTTTCTTTTTAAATAAAGGAAAGCTTGTTTGCTTCAATAAGGAAGGGAGAGGAAAGTGCAGCTGATGGCATGTGACATTGATTATCAACATAAAGTTTAAATGCTGTATTGAGCTTCTGACCTTGCCTAGGACATGTGGAAAAATGTCGATACAGCCAAAGGGCAGATGCCGTGCTGTTTCTCAGGGCAAGGAGAAAAGCATGGGCAATGTCCAATGCTGGCCGTCTACCAGCACAATGGATTTCAGCAGAATTGAGTGGATGGGATGATTCCTTCCTTTCCAGCCACTTTCTCCCATGGGCCCCAAGCATGGCTCCAAGGACTCCTCAGGACCGGTTTTAGGGTACTACAGAAGGTTTCAGAGTGGGAATGTTTCAGAAACTTCACCAGCAGAACACTTAGCTCCATGTTTCACTGTAGGTGATTGTTATTTTCTGGGAAAAGAAAAAGGTTTCTTCTACATGCAGGAATAACTTTATGATCACACAAATGCATAACATGTGTGATCTTCAGTTAAATTTTCCCCCACCCACCTCCATATGTGTTCACAAGAGATGGAAATGTAGCTCTAGTTTCTGAGTAAATAAAGGCTCATTCAAAAAACAGAGATAAGGAGATGAGCTGAAGTCCTTTAAGGAATTTATCCACTATAATGCCAGCTTGAGCAAAATTAAAAAGTGACCTAGCTCCCCGTGTGTAAATATCAGACCTGAGCTGTAGTATTCACAGAAGGAATTATTAAGAACATGTGGCAAGACCATAAGCAGTAGTAGGAGCAAATAAAACTAGTGTTAACGTTAGGGAAACATACAGACAGAATGCTGCTTGGTTGGGTCATCTGGGTGTGTTTAACTGAGTTGTACTATTCATTGCCTAACAAGTATTTGTGGGTACGAAATATTTTGCTAAAGCCTGCTAGTGCTTCATAATTGAATAATTTGCCTAGTACTTTACATTCTTGATTGTGATTCCTTTTGACACAACAACCCTGTAGATATGATCACTGTCACCCCATTTTACAGAAGAGAAGCAGAGGTTTATAAACTCACTTCAAAATGATCCAGGGTTGAAGAGGGTCTTGGATCCACATTTTCTGGGACCAAGCTTGTTCTCTAACTACCTGGCCACAATGGGGGTCTGCATAAGACCCAGTTTAATATGTGTGCCAATCTGTGAGGAGGTTTGAATCAGAAGAAACCCATCATAGAGTATTAGCTTGAGTAATGCATTCCTCTGCTCTCTTCCAGCCATCTCACTCTAAATTATGTGTAATGTAATGACTCTGGCTCTGCCCTTCTGAAACCTGATTGCACTTGGATTAACTTCAGTGTGGTTTCAGAAGTGTAGTGTGGTGGAAGCAGACTGTTCCCATGTATTAATTTAAGAAATGCTTAGTGCTTTCATTAAAACAAACAAACAAGGCTGCACAAGAGAGAATATACATTAAGGTCCAGTGTATTATTTTCATGATTGTGCTGTAATAAAGAGGTATTTTGTGTTTCTGATTGAATGATTGATTTTAACAGGTTTTTAAAATCATTCTTTACTTTATCTTTTTACACTGGAATCTGGAAAGTGACAGATCTTTATACTATTCAGGTCAAGTAAATTAAGAGAGGAATGCTTTGTTTACTTCCTAAGAAGTCTGTTTCAATAAATCTGATCAAAAATAAACAATACCCTCTCTATAAAATCCCATACTGTTTTTAAAATGTAAAAGCAAACATAAGGATTGCACATTATAGTAAATATTTTAAAAAGTATTGACATGGCTGTGCATGCATTTTTGAAAATGGCACAGAAAGTGGAAACTTTTAGTAAGAAGTAGAGTTTTGGGGAGATGGCTCTTTTTTTTCTTTCTTTCTTTCTTTCTTTTCTTTTTTTTTTTTTTTTTTTTTTTTTTTGTAATTTTTAAAGCAATAGTCACTTCAGTCTTGGCACAGAATGAGAACTTTGGCCCTGGAAGTGATGGAAGTTTCATTGGCCAGTTGCTCGCTACCGCCTGAAAGCCAAGGCCTTTGCTTAAACAATCAAGCCACATGACCTCCTTTTCTGTAGAAATCCCATGTTGTCTTTGAACAGCTCAGTTATTTGCCATGAACCTGATTTGCAATAAAACTATCTTGAATTTTTCCAGACAGGTATAAATGGAGAGGAATTTACTAGATCCAAAGTTAGTTTTGGAAAGTGTTTGACTCAAAGCTGAGGGAGGGGGGAAGAACAAGCCCTTTGAAGCTTTAGAGTCCAGTGTCAGATCTGGATGAAATCTGGGGAGAGAGGAAGCAAAACACTGCATTGGTCAGGTAACCCATTCAAAGGCATCTATGGACTTTTAAGAAAGAATGACAGCATCAAGGAACTTCATTTATTTAATATTTTTATATTTTAAAAACCTATATTTCATATTCCCCACCGCACTCACAAACAGGAGAGAGAATTCCAGACTTCTTAACAATGATTGATAACACTGAAAATAAACTCTAGAGTAAAGTAGTGAGCCCTGTGGCACAGTGATTAAACTGCAGTATGGCACTCAAGCCTCTGCTCATGACCTGAGTTCAGTCTCATTTGGTTCAGGTAGCCAGCTCAAGATTGATTCAGCCTTCCATCCTTCCAAGGTCAGTTGCTGGGGGGACTGATTGTTTTCATAATTATTTTGTAAACTGCCCAGAGAGTGCTCTAGCACTATGGGGTAACATATAAGTCTATACAACAACTAGATATTGTGAACTGGCAGTTCAACTTTTAGTGACAGGTCTCACTTAGTTTCTGTTGTCACTCATTGCCACCATAAATGGAGAAGGAAACTCTTAACATCTAGTTTAACTCCTTTTCTAAGGCTACATTAGATGTTCTTGGGTATTCTCAGATTCTTGAAGATGGAGGGCGGGGAGGCAGAATTAAGTTTTCTTTCCCTGATTTACCCACTATAACAGGAGCAAGAATACTGTTCTTTAGAGAAACATAGTCTACCATTGAGAAGACCAGACTAATGTGTTTCAGAAAGAAGGCTATATGTGTATGTGCCAGGGATTTAGTCATATGAGCCCTAGGATTGTCCATAGCTGCTGGAAGTGATTGATTCTATCCTCCTGTCACAATACGGCATGAACAGTGAATAGGGGGTAGGTTGGGATCACTTCCACTCTCAACCAATATGCATTCAATAAAGTATGGTGGGCAACTCGTGATCCTCCAGATGTTGTTGGGCTTCAGTACCCATCAAGCACAGCTAATGGGTACTGGAGCATTGCCTGGTTGCAGTACTGGAATGCTCAAACTGAACCTGGACAAAACAGAGTTTTTGCTCCTGGGGGGGGGGACCTCTGATAGGTATGGGGGGATGGTCCCTAGGCTGGATGGTATTCCCCTCCAGTTTAGGGACCAAGTGTGTTCTTCTAGACCTGGCTCTTTCTTGGGAGTCCCAGCCAGATCAGCCTTCAACCAGCTTAGGCTAATCGCCCAATTTCACCCCTACCTAGATGAGGACTCCCTCAGAACTTTGATGCAGGCCCTGGTCATCTCCTGGATCTACTACTGTAATTCCCTCTATGTGGGGCTCCCCTTGAACCTGATCCAGAGACTTCAGCGGGTCCAGAAAGTGGCAGCTAGACTGGTGGTTGGTGCAAGTAAATTTGACCACATCACTCCAGTTCTGGCTCACCTCCACTGGTTGCCCGTGGCGTCCCAGATCAGGTTCAAGGTTTTGACACTCACATACAAAGTCCTCCATGTTACTTGTTGGAGCGCCTCTCCTGGATTAGTTGGTGCCATTTGGGGTTTTTTAGGATTCTTGCTATTGGTTTTAATATCTCTATTTTTTATCTCCTCCCCCCCCCCCATTTTATGAGTTGTAACCTACCCATAGTAGTGCTGTGACACTAATGGAAGTGGGATACAAATTGTATGTATGTATGTGTGTATGTATGTATGTATGTATGTATGTATGTACCCTGTTTCCCCGAAAATAAGACAGGGTCTTATATTAATTTTTGCTCCAAAAAACGCATTAGGGCTTATTTTCAGGTGATGTTTTATTTTTTTTCATGTACAACTATCTATGTTTATTCAAATACAGTCATGTCATCTTATTCTGGTTGCTGCACAGTGGTGGAGGGCGGGGTTTCACTTAACTAGGCCTTATTTTGGGGGTAGGCCTTATATTACGAGCATCCTGGAAAATCATACTAGGGCTTATTTTCAGGTTAAGTCTTATTTTAGGGGAAACAGGGTATGTATGTATGTATGTATGTATGTATGTATGTATGTATGTATGTGAGGGATACTGGGAGTTGCAGGACAACATCTGGAGTGTCGCAAGTAGCCCAGCCCTGTGGTAAACTTTTTTGAACAGACTTTGGTCATGTCTATATTTGTAACAGTGCATTAATAACATCTGCTCGCAATGTCTGTGGAATATATGGAGGCTGGGCAGGGCCAGTGGCTGTGACCCTTATCCCTCTCCTGCGTATTTATGGCCCATGCCAAGTTGCATGAGCAGACACTTGGTGAACCATCATGAAGTGTAGTATCATGTGAATTTTGGGATGGCACAACAGCAGAGTAGAATATTGTTTAGTCTCTAAAGAGAGAGAAATGCAGTCTTGTCGCTTTCTTCCATGCTCCAACACTAAACATGTGGTCCTGAATTGAGATTGGGGGTGGGGAAAACTAATGGTGAGACACTGAGGGAGTTGCAGTCCCAAAACATCAGTCCCACAAATTTCCCATCCCTCATTTAGAAAACAAAATTACAATTGCCCACTGTTCAGTTTCCAGTTGCACTCAGTGCCTTTTGGGAGATCTTATTTGGATCCCTCCCACAGGAGGCTACACTGGTCCCATCTTTACTGTCTTTCTGCAAGCAGGTGAAGAACTTTCTCTTCAGGCAAGCTTTCCCTGAGTGAATGGCTTCCAAGTGTATGGGGTGGGTGGGTTTAAAATGGATTGTTGTACCTTACTGCATCAAATGTATTGTGGTGTTGCTTATGTTTTTTGGCATTGTATTCATTGAACTTTTTAGTATTGTATACGGTTGTTACTAACTTAAATACATTAGGCACACCTGATTTTCCACTTCTATTTCATACACTTAATACATACAGGTGGGTAGACTATGGAGATTCATGTTTTTAGAAGACTGCAGTCAGCCTACCATTGCTGTAGTTTTTCATGTAGTATCTATATATGTTTGTTTGGAAGAGAATGGAGAGAATGATTGCATCAGTGTAAAATCCTCCTCCTTAGCAAACTTGCTATCTTTAGATTCTCCAGGGCTGTCTTGTCAACAAACTGTGAGAAAGCAGGACGTGAGGCAGTGTCTTAGGTCTTGCAAGGTTGTCAAGGCTTTAGTTTCCACTGCCAGACACTTTGGGAAGGACAGAAGTGGCTCAGCAATCTCCAGCACCCTTCCATTACTTGGCAACATTGGGTACCATGAGCCCGAAGAGAGTTTAAGTTTGAACACGTACTTCTCATCTGTCTTTTTACTACCTACTTATCTGTATGCATTGTTCCTTCTTAATATATATGCTGTTTGATAAAGTCAGGGGAGAATAGTTCACTGATGGCCTTCTTAACAGGTTTTCTTTAGTATATTTTTAATATAGCAAATTATATATATATGTATATTCAAAGTAGAAGAATGAAGAAGAAAGTTCACCTTCAATACCAGCATTACAAAAGCAGACAGAATATATGTGTTTGAGTTCTTAAGAACTAAGTACATATTTATACAGCACCAATCAGTATGCATGTATTTTTGTGAGGATTATTTCTATTCCAATAAAATACATTTATAAAATTTATCATAGTTTGCTTATTGAACAGTGTCTTAATCATAGCAATTAGATTAGCCACTATCATTATATCTCATATCTTTCTGTGCCATCATTCCTTTACTACAGTTCTCCTTTTCTGCAAGAAATGTTTTTGCTCCTGTTGATGAATTACTCACCAGTATTCTGCACTTCTTCATTAATGCAGCTGTGCAACAATGCCTGTGGTGCATAGATTACGCATTCAAAACATTTCCCCAAAACCTTGTAAAATGACCAGGAATATAGTTTATCAGCATTGCTCATATTTTATTTCCATTTATTCCCCAAAGTAGAAGTATGGATTAAACAGTAAATTCTGTGAGCACATGATGCCACTGCAGCAAATGTTTATTTTTAAAATGTGAATTGCTGCATGCAGCACTAGTTGTTGGATAGTCCAGAAGTACAATAAATAAATAAATATGATGGAACAGCAGTAGGTATAGAAGTCTCTCTTTGGATACATTTTAAATTTCTTTCATTTCCATTTTGCCAAGATGTATTGTACTGGACTTTAAAAAAACAACTGTGTAAGAATATATTGTGCAACCAATCTTTAGTGTAAATGATATCTATTGATGTCTCAATCAATCTGTCTGTTCTGGTTTTTTCCCTCCAACCCTAAAAGCTGGAGCCCAAGACCACTAAAGTTTCTCTTGATTTAATAACTCCCACATTCCAAGAAAGAATCAAAAGAGAGAAAAGGGACCCAGACACTGCAGCCATGGACTTACAGACACAATTGGAGACCACAACTGAGAGAAACTGGAATCAAGAAAAAATGGAACTCCTGGAACGTTTTGACAATGAAAGGAAGGAGTGGGAATGTCAGTGGAAGGTCATGCAGAAGAAAATAGAAGAGGTACTTTGCATTATTTTGATTGTCAGTGGTAACCTAAAAGCTAATATTGTGGTAAAGACTTAAGCAAAGCCAAAAGCTTCAAAGAAGCTTTCACAGAGTCATGCTGTTGGATGGGGTCACCCATGATGACCCAACTCTGCTCTAAAGGAATATTGCTTTATATTGAGTGGGTTTGCCACCATCTAGCCAGTGGTGTTGATTCTTACATGTTCAGGCTGGTTCCGCTATCTGCTCTCATTTCACCAAACATGTCAGGGCTTATTGAACTTAGGGCCTTCTGTATAAAGGGGAGAATGAATGTAAACTACTCTTAGGCTTGTCTCCTGCCCTAGTTAGCACATTTGTGACAGATCCCTGTTCATGTTTTAACTGTGTTATTTGAGAGAATATCTTCTGCAGCCATGTGAAGCTGCTTGCTTCATTGTTAAGCTGTTCTTACAATCCAGTTTGTGAAGATGCCCTGTGGTCTCTCTTTCTGTGCACACCCATTGAGTCCTGTCCTCAGCAGATCTGACAAACAATCATCCCTACAGTGTGATATATTTTCAGAAGAACTTCATTCTCTTCTGCCTCACCCTGCACTCCATCTTCACAACTCTGATGTTTTAATGTCATGGGCAATATGTTCAAGCATGGCCAGGAGGTATACTTAAGGCACTTCTGTTATATAAAATTGATTGGAAAACATGAAAGCTTGGGACTTCACTGTGAAACTGTGATGCTTTTGTCAATGTCACCAAGCAGCTGCCAATGGCTCTTCACTAAATCTATAGCATGCTTCAGGTAAAACCTTTTAAAACAAAAAGGTGCCCTAAGCAGATAGACATGTTGAGTCTCTTAAGAATAACAACACATGCTTTTTTTTACAGAAAGTGCATAGGGGAGATGTGTCTTTCTGGTCATTGCTTCTGAGGATAAATATTGAGGAATCTTGTTTATGAGCATGTTAAGGAGTGTCAAGCAGCTAAAACCAGTGGCATAAAGACAGGACACATTCTGTTTCAGGCCTGCTATATTTATTGATGGCATTACAAGAGATTACAATAAACAACATACCCAAGCCTAAACGCAAATTGTATTTATACTCCTCAGCACTCAACTGTCCATTCCTAGCCACCACTTATTTCCAGATGAATTTAGTTCTTGTTATTCTTCATACAGTTATACTAAAGCTGTGTATTCAGAAGTGTATTTTGTTGTAATAAAAACAGTGCATCCTGGGGGGTATTTTGTATGTGCTTTGTACATTCATCCTAAAGGTTGGCGTGGAATCATCTGCTTGGTGGTGATGCATTTCTCTGGGATGTACATTGCTGTTTCTGTGCCATTTAATACTTTCAAACTGCAGGATTTAAAGAAATCACCCTTCTCTTTGCTGTGGTCCTGGTGGAGGTGGTGAGGCTGCTGTCTCTCTCTCCTTTGTGTATTTTGCTTATCCATGGGTGTGCCAGCATTTCCTGAATTGCAACCGCATATCCTATGGAGGTCACCCTGTTACATATGTAGTTGCATATGACAGGGTCAGAGTCTCTTTTCTCCCCCTCTGCCGCCTTTCAAACTCTCTTAGCTCAGTGTGCAGAAGTATCCATACATGCTCCTAATTCATATCTCTCCACATCCCTACAGAGTGTCCACTGAACTCAGCTGTTCCAGTGGGAGGAAACAGGAAGAATGAAGTTGACTCAGGGTGTTTTCAGGTTCAACTACACTTCCACCTAATTAAATGCAGGCATCTTAATGCATTGGGTAGTTGTCTGCAGAAGCACCTGCCAAATAAAGCAGTCTTTAAGGTGCCACAAGACTCCATAGATATTAAACAGTTCTTGCAGACAGTGGAACTCTGGAGAAATTTTGCAGCATAATCCATTGCCTACCTATTCAGGTGTCAGTGGCACCTGAAGTTGGTGTGGCACACCCCCAGTAAAGGGTATAATATTTGGATGCGTTGTAAAGTATGTAGTATGCCAAGTCCTGGTGCTGTATGTCCACATTCCCGAACAAGTACATGGGCAGCTGGGTTGCAGGAAGGAACTTTAGGTAGATAAGAGTTCTCCCAATGAACACACAGCATCCAGCACAGAGGAAGTTGCCCATTGTGTTTCTGTGTGATTCACTATTTGGGTCTTGCTTCTGCTCAGAGTGGATCATTTCATCACATTGCTGCAACACACTTGCTTGGAGCATTTGGTTACTTCCAATGCAGAGAATTGGTAGAGTTAACAACTCTCAAAGAAGGTAGACCCACTCTTGAGTAAGTCACAGCTCAGGGTATTGCCTGGTTCCATTGAGGAGGCAAGCCCATAGCTATGATTCAGATAAACATAAATGGCAAGACAAAGTGGGAAAAGACTTCCAAGAAGGAAGAAAGCAATTTCAATATAGATCTAGAAAGACGAGAGGAAATAACTCAATTTCTGACCCCATCACCCAGTTCACATCACCAGCTACATGTGTTAGTGCTCCTGTCCCATTTGTAGGCTTTTATGTTCATAGCTCAGCCACTGTTGAAGGAATTGCTTTACTTCCTTTGTATTCTGTGAAAAGAGAAATTATGCTGTACCCATCAGCATGACTGCTCTTTCTAAAAATAAACTTTATGTTTTGCAGCCCACCAATGGCTCCAGATTTGGGAGTCTGGTGACACAAGTTCAGAGTGAAAATAAATACATCTTCTGTTCATTGGGCTTGTTAAGACCACTGCCGTTTAATAGTAGGCCTTTTGTTTCTTTTCTAGCTTTACCAGGAGGTAAAATTAAGACGTGAGAGTAACATGAATGCCTTTGAGAATAAGGCTCCACATCTTAAAGCACCACAGCAATCTCACTCCCCCAGTTCAGAATGGGGTGACAGACGAGGACTGAACTCTTGTTCACTGGACAAAGAGGATTTGCTCCCCAAGGCAGAAAAGGAAAGCAAGGAGATCAGAAGCAAGAGGAGAAATCATGCTTTCATAAAAGATCATTCCGCCTTTGAGAATTACAAGGAATCCAAAGACTGCCCAAGCTCAAAACCAACCAAGAATTATACCCAGGATCTCAATATTGTGAGTAACCATTGTAACAGATGTTTCACTGAAGACAAAAGTAACCTAGGCTTCAATAAATTCTGATTCGTTTCTGCCGAATAGCCACAGTCTTTGTGGATTCAGTGGATCAGAGACTGTCAGAGTCAGTTGGGAAGTAATAGGATCAGGTCAGCATAACCTGATGTGTGAAAACTTGCTTAGTACACATATATAAGTGGACATTAGCCTGTCCCTTGAACTGAAAATATCCCTCCAGATTCTAAGGGCTAAAAAATTAAGTGGCACGTTGTCCCCAACATGACATTCATCGTCATTTGCCCTTACATGGCACCATTGTAATTACAGCCTAAGGTTAGCAAGAGGATCTGCATTTTCATTGACCATGGTTTGTCTCAGTCACCTTGTACTGCAAAACCAGATTAATGGTTTTTTTCTTAATAAGATTAATGAGCCGCTTTGGGTCCCTTGTTGGGAGAAATGCGGCATATTAATAATAATAATAATAGTAGCAGTAGCAGTAGCAGCAGTAGCAGTAGTAGTAATAATGGTAGGGTGAGAACAGTCAGAGGAGGAGGTCTATCAGAAAGAAGGCGAGGACGGAATGTGGGCACCTGCTTTCATGCAGCTGGCTTGTGGGTATGAAAACCACCATGGGGTGAGTGCAAGCTTACTTTATGAATTCATTCAGTCATTTATGTCAGTAATGTATATCTTGACTTTTTTCCCAGTGTCCTTAAGTCCAACAGTAAAGACACAGATTATAAATTTTAAATATTATTTAAATAAGAAATAGCATCCGTTACAGTGGTACCAGATCTGTATCTGAGATATTTCCATGTAGTGTATTTTCTTCAACTTCCTTTGATACAGAATGCAGATATTGTCTTAGAGAAGTGCCCAGTGCTCTTCTAGAAATGTGGTAGGAACTTAACCACACTAAAATGCTGAATTTTGCTTTTCTAAAGGCTCTTAAAGAACTTGCCAAAGTGAGTGAAGACTTGTGCTCCTACCAAGAAGAAATTCGCAAGAAATCTGATCACAGACGGTAAGATTTTATTTCATAGGTTCATGCAGAACAAAGAATCCTAAAAAAATAAAATTAAAATAAAAAGAAACTAAGAAAAATTGAAGGGAATCTGGAAAAAGGCTCAACATTAGTATAGCCATGAAGTGTTAATTCCTTAACTACTTAGTGTTCTTGTTTCTATAAATCCATTTCCAATTTGATGGAAATTAGTCTGGCCTCCTCCAGTGGTCAGGAGATTTTCCATTCTCCCCTTTACTAAAATAAAATAAAATAAAATAGAATGTCACAAACAGCACAGTTTTAATAACTAGGGTTTACATACACTGGCACTGCCAGTTAAGGGTCTTTGGGCAAGATGTTCTCTGCTTCCCTCACTGCACTGTATGGGTGTCCCACCATCTTGCTTCCCCACTCTCACCACCACCACCCTCCTCCTGGCTGTCCAGGAGTTGTCTTCCTCTTGCCCTGCTTGTCTGCCACCTCCACCACCAAGTGATAGAAAGGAAACAAAAGGGTCATCTGTTTTTGAACTTCCTGAAATACTTTTTAAACAGTGGTTGTCCATAACTCTGGTCACTACTTCTGCAGAAATGTAAAGATGCTGCCACTGCTACACCTTCTTGGTAAGGCTATGAGGAAAGTGAAGGTGCCCAAGCAATGCCTAAAGGCATTCTGAGGACATGAAGCTGGTTGGTGTGACAAACCTCAAGCCGCCTTGAGTCCCTTTATTGGGTTATCTATACAGAAGAAAGACAAACAAACAAATAAATGAAGCCTCTTGTATGAAAAGGGGAAACTGCTCCTATCACATTGTTATTTGGGGCCCTGAACTGGTACTTTGTAATCCTAATGTCATCACAGGGTCTGGGCTCACAGTATACCATGCAAGTAAGTGCAAATAAGAACTGCATCTGTACTAAATTTGCCCATGACACATATTAGCTTTGGTTGTGATATAAACATCAGCTCAGGCTCTGGTTAAACCCTCCATTTATTTAAAACAGCTGAGAATTCTTTCATCTCAGAAGCAGAAATGAAACTGTGCCTTAATTGTAATATTTTCAAGCGATCCACTCTTAAAAGTTCTTTCTCTGGCGGCTTTTAAAATGTTGTAAAAAGCATTACATACTTCATGGGCAGTGTCAGCTTCAGCTGCCTATGCAGCCAAAGGGGAAAGACAACACGGTCCCCCTCCCTTCCTTTTTCTCTTTGGCAACAGTCCAGGGAAAGCTGGTCATGCTTAAATGCCCTTTACAGCCATTAGCTGAGGTTCTGTTGCTTTCAGTAGAACCTAAAGCAATCTACTTTCCTTAGATGGAAAAAGCATTGGTGTAGAATACAGTAGTCCACCAAACTTTGCAACCATCTTGATGAAAGGTCCTTGCTTCCCACAACATGTTTTGTAAGAAACATAAATAAAACATTGTCCTTTGTCTGGGCTAGCTATCGTTCTTGAGGGATGCTTGTGAAACCCTAGTATAGATCCTGTAAAACCAGCCTTCCCCTGTCTGGCATCTTCCAGGGGTGATGGGCTTCTGGGGACAATGGCTAGAGATGATGGGTGTTGCAGTCCAGTACATCTGGAATGTCCCAGGTTCTGGTTTAAACTGTCCAAAATAGGGTTGTGAGAGGCTTGAACTCATAATAGCATTGTTTCATTCTGCTGATGCAGTGTTTACAAGGCATGCCCAAAAGAGTAGATTCTAGGAGGGCTGCTGACTTGAATAATGATACACCAGGAAATCATGGGGATTTGTAAATGTGTGAGTCTGCTCTGATCAGTAAATAAAACAGAACTGAAATAATTTAAAAAAATAGTAGGCCTCGAAGTTCTCCAGTGTTGCAAAGTGCTAGAGTAGAAAATGTTCGAAAAAAATCTTAGCTCTGCAAATGCTTTTCTGTGTATTCAGAAAGAAGCAATCTTCTTTTCTGGGTGAATCTGTGGAAACTGAAAATGCATTGATTACCATGCGAGAGGTGACCTGTCTGCAGAACAATGACCCACAGCTAGCTTCAATTGCATCTGAAACAGAACAACACAATAACAGGAATTTGATGGGCGCCAGCAGGGATTTGAAGGAGATGCCATTTAATGCTCTTGTTGGGGTTGAGAAAGCAGGCCTTTTGCCCTGGCAATCAAGAGAAGCCCCTCCTGTTCCCCCACGAAGCACTTCTCGGCATTTGACCAGCTCACTGGCACATGTTTCTGAAGCATTTGCCAAAGATACAGGGCCGAAAAGCAGTTGTATGGCTCCAGAGTGTTGGGATGGAAATGCATTTATTCATTTGTCTTTTGCAAAGCAATGTGATGCCCCAGTGTCTGTTGGCCTTGCCAACAGGCCTGCAACACCCACCACCATGCCCACAGAAGAAAGGGATCTGTCCATTGAAGGCAAGCCTCTGGCAGGATTTTGTAACAACACATGGACGTGTGATGTAAACAAGGTTGAGAATTGTCTTAAGAATGGTTCTTCACCACATTCTGTCCAGAAGAGCTGCTCTGATGGAAATATGATACCTCAGAAACATAATCCCAAATTACAAAACTGTGACTTTTATGGTCCTGTGTGCGACACACTGGGTGATTCTGGATACGGAACTGGAAAGACTCAACGAAATGAAACCTTAGAAGCAAAAATTGATGAGTTTAACAGAACTGTGTTCCAAACAGACAAAGCCCCAAAATGTCGGCAGCAGAACCAAATGCAGCCCGTACCATCTGCAGAGCCTAAATCTCATTGCATACTACAGGACAGTATGACCAGCAGAATACAAAGTGACGAGTCAGCATGCGTTCGGAATCCCAGACTATCCCTAAGAAGTGAAGAAAAACCTGGCAAACCTGGGAAAAATGTCAAAGGCACAGAACAGCCAAAGCAACTAAATGGACTTCTAAGTGGCTACCATCATATGCTCCATGAGCATCACTGGAGGCCAAGTAATTTGTCTGGTCGCCCACGATCAGCTGACTCAAGGTCGAATTATGGTGTGGTTGAAAAACTCCTGAAGAACTATGAACGATCAGCCTCTTTGTGGAACTCAAAGTTCCAGCAGGAGCAATGGGTGCAATCCAAATGTGAGTTTGCTGATGGTGACTGTGAAAACTTGGAACACGGTTTTGAACTGCTCCAGACAGACCAAGGAAAGCCAGAGCAGCAGAAGAATTTGGTCAGACAAATTGGACTTTATGCCAGACATGGTAAAGAGAAGCAGAAATTTCCAGAGGTATGTATAAATTTAACAAGAAGTTGATCCACTTATTTTCATTGACTGCATTTTCATCTCACTTTTTTTCTAAGATGGTTGAGGCAGCAGATATAGTCACTGGTCCTCATGTATTCCAATGACACAGTTGGGGAGCCTCCATATGGGGACCTAAAATCCAATCAAACCAAATGACCGTATCTGAGGCAGTGGCACATTATGGGGCCTGGCAATAGAGGAGGGAATAGACTGGGTGTAATCTCCTGTCACAGGCATGCTTTCCTACCTGACTGGCTGCTCCCTGCCATTTTTTTAAACATTTGCACCTAGATGTTGGTGGCTGTTCAGAAAAGGACCATGCTCATTTCCCCAGAATGCTTCTGCTCAGGGGAAACAAAGAGACCAATATTATATTTTTCTTTTCCTTCAGCCTGAGAAAAGGCAAGAGGAATGGCATTCCTGTTTAGAAGGTAACAGTAGCCCTGGTTGCACTAATAAGTTCTACTCAGGCAGTCTTATTCAGGCACTCTTCAGTATTTTTACAACATTGTTATTTAGAGCTGCTGCATCTACGATCTGAATAGCTACGGTGATGTCCAGTAATTAATAGGAAAGGAACAACAACAAGAATACTCCATCTACACAATTAGGGACTCCACTTATTCAGAGATTCTCCCACTGTGTAGACATAGCCTTTGTCAAATGTCTCCAAAGCAAGGGGCTGGTATAGGGAACATCCAGCTTTCAACCAATATAGCCATGGTGACTCTCCCCACCTCTGCTGGGAGAGGAACAAGAAGAAGAAAGAGTGCATATCCTGAAGAAATGCAATCCAGTATTTGGGAAGGTCTATGTGTTGGATTTCTCGTCATTCACTTCCAAATGCATTTCAGATTGGATCCGACCTCTCCAGAGGCTAAACTAATCAGAAATTGATCTGTTTGGGCCCCCAGAGGGCTTGTTTTGGCTATGTGTCTGTACTTTGTTAAGTTTAAGAAGGGACGTATTACTGAGTTTGACTCCTGGAAACTGCTGTGATGGTAAAAGCATGATTAAGAAAGGATTCCTAGACATGATTATTGCAGGACCCTGTGGCTGAAGCCAGCAGTCCTACAGCAGTGGTTTCCATGAGTCTTTTTCACCGGCAGCCACTTTTGTAAGTTAAAGGAAGGGTCACAGCAAAACCAGGTGGCTAGGAGGCATCAAAATTCTGTGACACTTCCCATGGCATTATTAGGAGTACAATCCTTGTAAACGCTTACATTTGATTGTTATTCCTCATTACAGTAGATCCACTGAATTGGTGTGGAGTTTGTCAGTCAACACTTATAAATAAGCTCCATTTATTCCATGGTTCCACTCTAGTTTGGTTGAAGTTGGATTTAGACTTAAGAACTGACACACATTTTATATTTTATCATTAGTTTATCAGTTGCTAGCTGCCCTGAGTGGTGTGTAAGCACAGAAAAGCAACATTAAGATTTTCTGTAAACAAACTTAAAGTCTGATTAATTCCAGATGTTCACTAAGTGTTGTCTAAACTGATCAAATTGAAATGGGCTAATTTGAGGGCGATGTAGAGCTAAAAACATGGAGAAGTTAACATTTTTGTACTACAGCTCCCAGAGGTGGATTCTGGGAATTGTAGTCTAAAAACGTAACTTTTTTTCATTAGAGTATCTTCCACCTCTAACTCTGTGCCTAGTTATATAGATTGGTTGAGTCCATCCTTATTTAAACTGGTTGGGCAATGAAGTGGCTGCTTGGAGTGTTCCTCGCTCAGTTTTCTAGCAAAAGCAAAGTGTGCTTCTTGTATACTGCATCATACTGTTTAAAGCACTCTCTGGGTGGTTTACAATTTAATAATGCAGGCCACACATTGTGCACACACACCCCAGCAAGCTGGGTACACAAATTACTGACCTGGAAAGATGGACAGCTGAGTCAGTCTTGAGCCAGCTACCTGAATTCAGGCCGTGAGCAGAATTGTGGCTCTTTGCAACTTGCAAAATGTTTCTTTACCTTTGGGGGCAGGGAAGCTCTTGCTGACAGGTGAGTTGTTTATCAGATCCATCAAGCAAACAGTTTACTCTGCGGCCAGTTGAATAAATGTCAGTTCCATCCTGCTTTGGCTGTCTAGAGACACCATTTTAAACTCTAAATAAAGCCGCTCAGGCATTTTGTGTTTTATTTACATGCCACACATTTCTTTAGCACACAGAAGAGTGTTATTTTTCTCATTACATCTTTACATTGCTATGTAAATAGTAAATAATATGGGGGGGGGGCTTTTAATAGACCATGGCCACCTGTTTGGAGGCAGACCAGCATACACGATGCCATTCTCTTGAAATGCCATGAGTACTTTTTTCCAAGGGAATTTTTGTGCTGAGTTCTTCAGTCAAGAAGCCTGATTTGTATTGTAGGTATCTGTACCAGCTAAACAGTCAAATGGGAAAGGCTTCTCTCGGCCAGCTCGACCAGCAAATAGACGCTTACCTTCCAGATGGGCCTCCAGGTCGCCTTCAGCACCCCCTGCTGTACGAAGGACAGCTTTGAATGAACTCTCTTGAACTGGTGGCGAGGGATTTCAGGAAGAGATTCAGTGGTGTCGTGAAACCTTCATACCTCATGTGGATTCTCTTTTCCACATTTCTGAACACAACCAGTTCTATGCAATCGTATGTTGGTTGATAGTAATATCCTCTTAGATCATTGTTCCAGTCTTCAGTGTTTTTATTAGCTAGATAAGGATGTCTTTCTCCCCATCACAACATGTGTATATTTATATATATGTATAATTTTATAGCTCATAGCAGTTTTTCCTTTGAATGACATAATCATTTCCCCAATCAGTTGATGTTTCTTTTGAATTTAATTAATGTAAAATTATGTATATTCTGACTATTCCCGCAAACAGCAGGAAGAAATGCTTCATGCATGTTCATGTGTTTGTAGGTGCATGTGTTGGAATAGAAAGTATAAAAGTCTGCATTTTAGAAGAGAGAAACTTGGTACTAGTGTTGGCACTAGGAATTATATGCCTATATCCATGCAGAAACACAAAAGCATTTGTGTTTTATTTTGAAGGTTTGAAATTATATAGCTTTGGCGATAATTATATTTTGTATATATTTTACAGGTTTCACATGTCTAGTGTTTGATATACAAAAACGAATGCCTGCATTTTTGGGTAACTACAATAGCAGCGAAAAGCAGCAAAAATGCACAAAGTGTGCTGGAACCTCAATAGATTTGATCCCTTCTTCATGCTTGATGTTCCCCTTTTCTTCTTCACACCTACAAAACTTTACAAAACTTTACAAATGAACTGGGCATATTTTCCCTTGAATTAAATATCTACTATTTATAACCATATTAGCCTTTTTCACAGTGCATAGACATTCCTAAAAATGATCAGCTCCTTTAAAATGCGTATGTGTGTCATTCATTATAAGACAGCCCAGAAACAGGACTCCAATAGATTTATTGCCATCTGTGCTGTCCAGTGGAAAAAAATGAAGCTGCTGTCTGTACATCTTATGACAGAATTCAATGTTGCAAGACACACTGGACTTCTAATACAGCTTGCTCCCTGCCCTGATACATCTGCCCTGCTAGTTGTAGTCAATAATGTGGAAGAGGGGTGGAGAAGTACACTGGCCAGTTATGAAAAAAGATGAGCCACATGACCTGAAGGGGAGGGTAACTTGACAGGTGGGTGCCATTTTGGTGACATCCTCAAAGTTCTTACCATGATTCATTCCACCTTTAAGCATTTTTCCTCATTCTCCTAAGCTACTGTCTATGAACAGGCCGGTTATTTCAGAGTTTGGAAACATTACCTGTCTAGTGGCATTAGCTTGTGGGATTCTGGGAGTTGCAGTCCAAAACAAACACAAATTTTCCTAAGCTGTGGGCCATATACACAATTGGTGTTTGGATATGCCCCATGTCGGGGCCTGGCATAAGCTGCATTCATCTAATTAATGCTTTTCCCCCCTGTTACAATTGTCCATATTCAGGGGCTCAAGCCTGGCAAGCCAATATTAATTTGTGTTTTTGAGTAGAAGCAGAAGAATAAACTGTACACCTGAAGTACAATGCTCAGTCGTAAATCTGTTTTCTCTTAACCTGCATTTCAGCTTGCCAAGGCCACTGTGTCCATTCGGCTCCCGTGAGTGACACCAGTGGCTCTCGGTTATGAGGTTTGCTTTCATTCTGGCACAAGGCTGACATACAGCACATAAATATTCCACCCAGATAGGATTGCTGTGGTGCCAGAAATCCTAGACTGATGGCATGAGAAGCATGTGCTTGCCATCATCTGTCTCTGTGTTTTTGGCTGTTAATAAGCTACGTGTGTAGTAGTTTGGTTTCTTCCCTTTCTCAACAGTTTGAATGAAATACAGATCCTGCCTTGTTAAGTGTCACACACCCCACACACCCCGAAAAGCATTCCTCTTTATGGTTTTTCATCACTCATAGAATTGCATAAGAGGAGGATGGGACAGCAATTACTGGCTGCGTTTGAGCAGAGAGGCCATGCTTTTGCATCAACCTGGTCTCTTCCATTTACTTCCTGGTCTACTTCAGTCAGGTAGCACATTTACAGGCATTTCAGAAAATATGTTCTCTCGTATGTCTCTTTGTTTAATCAATGAAAAAGGAGAAAGAGAGAAAGAATTTAGCTTTCAGCTTGTTCTGTTTTGTAAGGTGATTATAATACTCTTGGGGAAATCTTGGTTGTATTACCCCATTCTAACATAAGCTAGAGAATAAATTTACATGTATACTACAGTAAATGATTTAAAAAAAAAAATTCTACACTACTGTATATATAGTTGCTGGTGACAGAGAAAGACCTGGGCAGAGCCTGCCCTAAGATACATAGAGCTCTGGGCAAGACACACTCAGGGTTAGCTTAGTAGTGTTACCAAACAAAATTGGAAAAAAAATGTCTTTCTGAACTAGAACTCTCAACTGCTCAGTGGTGATGCTGACTGAGGGATTCTGGTAGCTATAGTCTTTTTTTTTTTTTTTTTTAAAGTCATTTTCCAGGCTTTGTATTTGTATGGTTTGTACAGGATTACAAAATCTACAAAGGAAAACGAGATTCTGCTAATGTTTCTAAATCTAGAACATTAAACTTGAAAATAGAGAAAGAAGGATACTTTAAAGCTAAGTGCTGGAAGCTGTGGTTTCTTTCTTTTTTAGTCAGTACCTAAACTAAAATGAAGACAGGAGGGACTGGCGTGCTCTGGTCCATGGGGTCACGAAGAGTCGGACACGACTAAACGACTGAACAACAACAACAAACTAAAATAAAGCTGAAACTAAATCCATTGACGCACTGAGATCAGGTCTACATCTTAAGGTATGCCTTAGACCTAGAACTGTGCCTAAATGTTTTCAGGGTACTGACAAGTTAACTGATGACTACTATAATAAACTTCTCTTTTGGGCTCCAGTAGGAAGTTATGTTCATAGGATACTAGCAAAGATAAGTTGTTAGTTGTCTACCTTCTACCTGGTTTTGAAGGGCTTCCCCAGTTCCTTAGATTGATTGATTAACTGTTTGTTTGTTTGTTTGATTGATTGATTGATTATAGCTGCATTCCTAAAATGGGTTATTCAGAGTAATTTCCTGTTGGAGCAATGCAGGATTTACCCCCAGGTAAACTTGGTTTAGGACTTGTCTAAAAGCTTCATAAGAATAAACCTCTGAAACACAACCAGACTAAATTCTCAGTAAAAATGCCTAGGATTTGGCTGCACATTGGAATGTCTCACTAGCTTTTAAAGACCTTTGTAACAAAATTCCTTCCCCTTTCCCAGCTTGTGTAAATCTTGATGTGGATGTATTTTTAATGCAACCTTGCAAAACATATACCATGTCTTTTCTGTGCTGCCCTTCCTTTGAGATACATCAACTGTGTTTTACATTGCCACTGAAATAAATCTGACATGTGGTTACAAACCTACCAAGCAGGCTGTCTTAACTAGCAACAGCATCTGCCAATTCTCCCAGGAACAGAGAGAACTTGGTTGCCATGCTGAAGACTTTCTCCATCTATTAAGCATATATAAATGCTATGCAGAACAGAATTGACCAGGACTGGGCATACCATTAAGCAGGCTGAGGCAGACGATTTTGAGTGACTTGAGCATGTTGAGTGAAAGGGCATTGAAATGTTAATTGTGCACTTTGCTATTACTATATTGTTATTACCAGGGATGGGAAAAGGTGCTTGTGGGAATTTTGCCTCATTTGCCAAAATAACTGGGCTGGGTTTGAATACTATGCAACTGCAGTGGAAGGGGAGCATCATTTTGTTTTTTGCTCTGCGTGACAAAAGGTCTCATGCTGGCATTTAAAGTAGCCCCTCCATTTTATGGTATAGATTTCCTTCACTAAGGAAGTACTTCTTAACATCATAGGGTGCCAGTTAGATAGAAAGAGTGAGGCTATAACTACATGGTCAAATACTGCAGGATTTGCTGTGGGTGTAAAATAGACAAATTTGCTTTTTTTAAAAACCGATCATGTGACACAAGCCAAATCAAATCAGTCTGGCCTTTTTTGCTCCCAATGTGGACTTTTTTCTCTCTGTTGCTGGGGGCTTCTACTTTTTTCAAGCTGGGATGGTTCAAATGGACTTTCCCCCATGTTGTTTTGTTCTCCAAAAGGATGGGGGGGTACATGACTGTGGATGGTAATCTAGTGATGTACTTAGCTGCATGTGATGTTTTGGACAGCAGGAAAACTTGCCCCTATGCTCTTTCTCCTTAGTTTCTCCCAAAGTATTTTTTATTGTTTCAATAAACTATTGAGTTTAGCACTAGATCACCCTATCACTGCATTAATATATTAGTTTAGCACAAGGTCACCTCTGTACGGACAAAAAAAAAGGGGGGGGGAATCAATATGAAATAGAAACAACTCCAATGAACTACAACAAATAACTAGGTTTTCACGGTTTCTGTGTATGTGTTTGTACATTATGGAGAATTATGGAAATTGGCCTCTTTTCCCTAGTGTCATGCAACACTTTAAATAGTCCACTGCCTTTACAATAACCATAAATGGAGAGCCAAGGGATCAGTAGAGAGTAGAATCAAAGGAAGAGGGGCTGTGGGCTGTGGAGCTGATCAAACCTCATCAGATTGAGAGGCCAGTATGGACACTGGCACCAAAACAATCCAAAACAAAACCTTGTCATGCCCCCCATCCTTTTGGAGAACAAAACACAGTCACACACACCCTCATCCTTTTGGAGAATGAAACAATAGTTGCAGCCTGAGTGAGGTTCTGATTATTCCTCAAGAGTATCATTTTTTCTTAGTCAGCTCACTGACTAGCCCTGTTTCAACATTTTATTCCTCTTCTTCAATTTTCTTTTCTAATCCTTAACTGTCTATCAGTATTCGATAGCTATTGAGTATGCTCAGTCCTCACTGGGCTGGTTTGAGAGGTTGTGTTTTTGGGTGTCCCCCACCCCCCCCCCCCAAATCTGTGGTTCCCTGAGTCTGAAGATCTCTCTTTCTAGTGCACAGATAGTCCCATTTTAGGTGTATGAGGGTTCACTTTCAGAGAATGAAAATGCAATTTAAATGTGGTAAGAAGGCCTCTTCTTTCTACTCTTTTGCTTCACTTATAGGTTGCTTATTGCCCTAGCTGGCTCATCTCTCTACACAGGCCTTTCTCATAAAATGATTTTTTTACAGTGCCAAAACAATTGGACTACTTGCTGCCTTATTAAAAACGAATGAAGATTGCGGTTTGCACGTTCATCAAAGTGAAAACGGAGCTTTGCCCATTTTTGGAATCATGTGTCTGTTTGAACCAATTTCTCTCTTCCACCTTCCATAGATATATTTTAAGTGTCTAGAGCTGTCTTTTTAAATCAAATATATAAACAAGGCACTTGGCAGCACTGGTGGAATTGTGAGCCATGTTTGTACCCATAGCCATAGAAGCAGAGTAGCTCTGATTTTCCAGAGGACAGCTTCTAAAATCTCCTGGCTGCCTTAGAGAGTGGGAGGAGGGCATGATTTCTTTCTGGAGAAAGGAGAAGAGATATATCATCTACAGTATTCAGTGTGGTATCTGAACAAATATGGATGCCAACTCAATGCTTAAAGTAACTGTTATGTGCCATCAAGTCAATTCCAATTTAAGTCGGCGTTTTCTATGTGTGGTGTTCTATGGTTTTCTAGGTAGGAAGTATTCTAAAGTGACTTATTCTCTCTTCTTTTTGTGGTATCTGGGACTGTGCAGCTTGCTCATGACCACACAGTGGAGCATGTAATCCCATCTGCCACACATGGCCTGGGTGATTTTAGATGGTCCCTCACCCTGAAGGCATTGTGAGGATTCAAACTCCTGGCTTCCTCTGCTCCAGCTCACTGAACCATACCATTTCAACACAGTTATAACTGTGTATGTATGTCCCTGGATAGTTTGGTCTGAGCAATCGCATTGAGTCCTGATATGTATTATTCCCTCTGAATTTATCAGAAAAAGTCTGTTTTCTGATATCAATAGTATCCAACAGGACTAGAAAAGAGCAATCTTATGTTGCCTATTCCGTCATGGAGCATTATTGCTTCTTTCATTGTTGGTTTGCAAAATGTATTTAAAATTTCCTGCCTTTGAGGCAATTCCACAATTGCAACAACTCCTTTTTTTTTTTTTTTTTTTGCCAATGGTACTCAAATAGCACAAGACAAAGAAAAATAAATTCCCAAATGATAAGTAACTCATTTTCCATAGTAAAATCATATTGTTGAGACAGTGTGTGGAAAATACCAGAAAAGACGTTTAAGAATGTGTTGATTTCTTATTCTTTCTTTCATTCTTTCTTCAAAAAAAAAGGTGTGGCAAGAAAAACATTTTTCTTTCCAAAGTTATATTTTTCCATCTGTTTCACTGAAACATTCTAGCATATTTGTGTTTTGGAAGAGTGACTTGAAATGCATCCAAGATATGGATTGCCTGAAGGACAGGACAACAATCTGAAGGAAAACTATCCACGCAGAGTGTGCTGTGAGCAGACGCCTAGCTCTTCCTTCAACATGCTCACACATACACACATCTTATACAGACAGATGCAGTCACTCGTCTGGTTCTTCTGAGTAGCAGTAGAAATGCTGTAAGGCTGCTATAGTTTGCTGCATGAACCTCTGTTTGAATGTTAGCAAACTCTAGTCCAGGCGTAGGCAACATGCAGCCTGCCAGTAGCATGCCACCCTGCATAGGGCTTCTTTTTTTTTTTTTTTTTTTTTGCACTCCCACATACCCCTGACTTCCCAAACACTTCTATATTCTCTCCATTTAAAAAAATGATATAAAGATGCACAAAAAGTTTCATTGTGCCCCCTAGCAGGCATAGGAAACATTTTGCCATGTTTTGAGCCTTCCATATTCTATATGTACACACACACACACATGTACTTTGTTCACAAGGGCATATGGGGGGGGGGGGCTCAGAGTCACTTCCACAACCCAACAAGACAGCAAAGTAGGATTCTGTGATACACCCACATTATTAATCTGTAATTATATTCATCCATCCATTCCATATTAACCATCTGTGATGTTCAAGGGTGCATACCATTTGTTGCTTGTTGGCCAGGGTATTCCTCAACCATCATAAAACTAAAGGAATCTATTTTTACAAATACAAGGACAACAATGATAGTTGTCTACAGGTGAATGTGGGAGGTCTATAGACTCAGAGCAATTTGTATCTGCCATTAGAGGCTACTTTAAATTCTTTAAGGGCCATCTGTCATGTCACATGTTTCCCACACTGTATAGGATTATGGGAAGGCTGCCATCTCTTTCAAGGGTCAGAGGGTGAGAGGCCTTGCGTAGGGAAAAAGGATGTTGCAAAGGTGGCATGACCTGTGTGACGGACAGTCCAAATGACACGCCTGTCCATCACGTTAGAACCCTGATGTGGGAGCCAATGACAGAACAGGAGGGCGGAACCAAGGGAGAGAAGAGAAAAAAAAAGAGGACAGTTGGAATCAGTTAGGGTGGACAGTTATGAAAAGTTAGGCAATTAGAGAGTTATAGGGAAGAAGGAGTGAGGTTTGCTGAGAGAGAGAGAGAGATAGTCAGAGATAGAGAATTATTACAAATAAGTATACACTGGTTGAATGGAACATAAGTAAACAAGAAGTGATTTAATGTAGAATATAAAATATGATATTTCAGTGATTGTGATCTAATGAAAATAAACAAAGACCATCTGTGATTCTGAATTACCCTTTCATACCCTTTAATAAATCTAATTCTGTTATTGACAGCTAGTGTGAAAGTAAAGTTCTTTACTGTGTGGATAAAAGAAATCCACTGGTGGCAGCGAGAGAGAAAGAAGGAACGTCGCCAGCGTGGACCTGGGTTGAGGGAAACAAACAGGGACACGGGGTGAACGTCACAACCTGCAAGCAAACGTATTAATAGGACATTGCTGATTATTCAGTTTTATACTGGTAATCTGGAAAGCCAAATAGTATTTTCTTTCTGGGGGAGATACTATTCATGATTGCATGCAGATTGGTTCTTTGGTATAGCCCATCCTGTTTAGAAAGGAGAGATAATCACAGTCTCCCAGGAGGAGCCAATTGAAGTAATGCCAGAGACAATGCATCAGTGTTATATGATATATGAACAAAATAGAGTGAAGTAATCCAGGGTGTTGCTCTCTGCCATGAATGCTTGTCGACTGATCTTTTTTATTATACTTTCCTCCATCACTTCCCGTTTTAGTCAGCTAAACGAAAGCTGAGTCATTTGGTTCATTTTGAGGCATAATAGAGTTTTAGTATCTTGGATGACCATTCAGCCCCCAGAGAGAAGGAGATTTAAATGACCATCAACGCATCACTTTAGTCCAAGTATCAGAAGGGAATTCATAGGAAACAAGAGATAAAAATGGCTGTGTTGCCTGCATATATTGATTTATTTTCCCAAGCTAATTTCAGAGCCCAGTGGAAAATGAGGGAGGATGTGTCATATTATTGACTACACAGATTGATCAAACTACCCTAAGAAGAGGAAGCAATGGGATATAGTATCACATTATTTAGTGAAAAGAACAAATGATGGGAGGAGATGGAAACAAAGACAGCTGCATATGCAGGAATGGTCAGATGGCTAGGTTGACAAGCCCAAGGCCTCACTCCAACAAAATGGCCCACATCTTCTTTTGCTTCTAGGGAAAGGTGCATGATAGTATTCAAATTTGTGCCCCTATTTCTAAAAAGATAGGGGGAAAGGCTGTCTTCTTCTTGGTTACAAAGCAGAAAATAGAACTTATTCTCCTGTCTCATTTTTTAAAAAAAAATTAAAACTAACATATATCTATTTATTTATTGTCTTTAAAAAAACAACATAAAATCATAATGTTCCAAAAGCAAAGAAAAATAGAAAGGAAAAAGGAAAAGAGAGAGAAAACAAAGAAAAAGAAAAGCAAACACAGTGATGTCTACATATAGGCTTCTGTGAAAGGTTTCAAAATATCAAAGAACATATCCATGCATAATTGCCTGCTGTGTGCCATAACATTCATATGTCGATAGTGATGTAAGCTCATCTATCCACTGTATTACTGGTGGTGTGTATCTATCTTTCCAGTGCTACAGTTGTAAGGGCACAGAGAGCATCTACTTTGGCTGGTGGTTAATCTCCAAGAAGCAGGCAAATAGTTTAAAAATACATAAGCACAAAAAACACACACCCATAAATGGTCCAATGCAAAATAAATGTCAGCAATAACTCCTCTCCAAAATGAGCTTATAACTGACCATAGCATGACCATAGCACATGACTAAGATATGCATCAAGAGAATCATAGAAACATTTAGATGATTTCCTTAGACCCTTCCTAAAAAGATATTGCCATGTCCAACAGTCTAAACATATTTTGTTGGATGAGTTGTAGCTTAATATCTTTAAATATCTCCAGTGATATCTTCCATTAATTAGGTAAAATAACATGATCCATTTCCCTGATCCTTTCATCTCTCAGACATTGTATATCATATTTATTAACTGACAGTAAATATTTATAAAGAAATAATGTAGTGTTTTTTTCTTTCGACTGCTGCAATAAGCATTTCCAAAAGTGCAGAGACTCTGAAGCACTCAGTGCTGCTGAACTGTATTTAGCTATCTGTAGATGCTGTAATTGTAGATACAGCCATTTAGCTGAAGCTGGTAGATCATACCTGCGTCTCAAGTAGGCAAATGGCAAAAAATCATCATCCTGTGCAATTAATTGGTCTAAGATAAGAATTCCTCCATCTGTCCATTCCCTCCATAAAAAGAGCTTCTTCCCAATGATTAAATCTGGGCTACCCCATACATTTTAGCCTTTTGTTTCTGTTCATGGGGTTTTCTTGGCAAAGATACTGGAGAGGCTTGCCAGTTCCTGCTCCAGGTGGATCGTGTTTAGTCAGAACTCTCCACTATAACCTGTCCATCTTGGGTGTCCCTGCACGGCATAGCCCATAGCTTCTCTGAATTACTCAAGCCCCTTCGCCAAGACAAGGCAGCAATCCATGAAGGGGAAGTGAAAGGAAAGTCCAATGCTGCAAAGAAAAATACTGCATAGGAACCTGGAATGTAAGATCTATGAACCTTGGTAAGCTGGATGTGGTCAAACAGGAGATGGCAAGAATAAACATTGACATCCTGGGCGTCAGTGAACTAAAATCGACGGGAATGGGCGAATTCAATTCAGAAAATTATCATATCTACTATTGTGGGCAAGAATCCCGTAGAAGAAATGGAGTAGCCCTCATAGTCAACAAAAGAGTGGGGAAAGCTGTATTGGGATACAATCTCAAAAATGATAGAATGATTTCAATACGAATCCAAGGCAGACCTTTCAACATCACAGTAATCCAGGTTTATGCACCAACCACCGATGCTGAAGAGGCTGAAAATGACCAATTCTATGAAGACTTACAACACCTTCTAGAACTGACACCAAAGAAAGATGTTCTTCTCATTATAAGGGATTGGAATGCTAAAGTAGGGAGTTAAGAGATAAAAGGAACAACAGGTAAGTTTGGCCTTGGAGTTCAAAACGAAGCAGGGGAAAGGCTAATAGAGTTTTGTCAAGAGAACAAGCTGGTCATCACAAACACTCTTTTCCAACAACACAAGAGGTGACTCTACACATGGACACCACCAGATGGGCAATACCAAAATCAGATTGATTATGTTCTCTGCAGCCAAAGATGGAGAAGCTCTATACAGTCAGCAAAAACAAGACCTGGAGCTAATTGTGGCTCTGATCATCAGCTTCTTATAGCAAAACTCAAGCTTCAACTGAAGAAAGTAGGAAAAACCACTGGGCTAGTCAGGTATAATCTAAACCAAATCCCTTTTGAATACACAGTGGAAGTGAAGAACAGATTTAAGGAATTAGATTTCGTGGAGAGAGTGCCTGAAGAACTGTGCATGGAGGCTCGTAACATTGTACAGGAGGCAGCAACAAAAACCATCCCAAAGAAAAGGAAATGCAAGAAAGCAAAGTGGCTGTCCAACGAGGCCTTACAAATAGCAGAGAAGAGAAGGGAAACAAAATGCAAGGGAGATAGGGAAAGTTACAGAAAATTGAATGCTGACTTCCAAAGAATAGCAAGGAGAGACAAGAGGGCCTTCTTAAATGAACAGTGCAAATAAATAGAGGGAAAGAATAGAAAGGGAAAAACCAGAGATCTGTTCAAGAAAATTGGAGATATTAAAGGACCTTTTTGTGCAAAGATGGACATGATAAAGGACAAAAATGGTAGGGACCTCACAGAAGCAGAAGACATCAAGAAGAGGTGGCAAGAATACACAGAGGAATTATACCAGAAAGATCTGGATGTCCTGGACAACCCAGATAGTGTGGTTGCTGACCTTGAGCCAGACATCCTGGAGAGTGAAGTCAAGTGGGCCTTAGAAAGCATGGCTAACAACAAGGCCAGTGGAGGTGATGGCATTCCAGTCGAACTATTTAAAATCTTAAAAGACGACGCTGTTAAGGTGCTGCACTCAATATGCCAGCAAGTTTGGAAAACTCAGCAGTGGCCAGAGGATTGGAAAAGATCAGTCTACATCCCAATCCCAAAGAAGGGCAGTGCCAAAGAATGCTCCAACTACCGTACAATTGCACTCATTTCACACGCTAGCAAGGTTATGCTGAAAATCCACAAGGTAGGCTTCAGCAGTATGTGGACCGAGAACTCCCAGAAGTACAAGCTGGATTTCGAAGGGGCAGAGGAACTAGAGACCAAATTGCTAACATGTGCTGGATTATGGAGAAAGCCAGAGAGTTCCAGAAAAACATCTACTTCTGCTTGTGGGATCTGTATGTGGGACAGGAAGCAACAGTAAGAACTGGATATGGAACAACTGATTGGTTCAAAATTGGGAAAGGAGTACGACAAGGCTGTATATTGTCCCCCTGCTTATTTAACTTATATGCAGAATACATCATGCGAAAGGCAGGACTGGATGAATCCCAAAACGGAATTAAGATTGCCGGAAGAAATATCAACAACCTCAGATATGCAGATGATACCACTCTGATGGCAGAAAGTGAGGAGGAATTAAAGAACCTCTTAATGAGGGTGAAAGAGGAGAGTGCAAAAAATGGTCTGAAGCTCAATATCAAAAAAACGAAGATCATGGCCACTGATCCCATCACCTCCTGGCAAATAGAAGGGGAAGATATGGAGGCAGTGACAGATTTTACTTTCTTGGACTCCATGATCACTGCAGTTGGTGACAGCAGCCACGAAATTAAAAGACGCCTGCTTCTTGGGAGGAAAGCGATGAGAATCCTAGACAGCATCCTAAAAAGCAGAGACATCACCTTGCCGACAAAGGTCCGCATAGTCAAAGCTATGGTTTTTCCAGTAGCGATGTATGGAAGTGAGAGCTGGACCATAAAGAAGGCTGACCGCCGAAGAATTGATGCTTTTGAATTGTGGTGCTGGAGGAGACTCTTGAGAGTCCCCTGGACTGCAAAGAGAACAAACCTATCCATTTTGAAGGAAATCAACCCTGAGTGCTCACTGGAAGGACAGATCCTGAAGCTGAGGCTCCAATACTTTGGCCATCTCATGAGAAGAGAAGACTCTCTGGAAAAGACCCTGATGTTGGGAAAATGTGAAGGCAAGAGGAGAGGGGGACAGCAGAGCACGAGATGGTTGGACAGTGTCATCAAAGCTACCAACATGAATTTGACCCAACTCCGGGAGGCAGTGGAAGACAGGAGGGCCTGGCGTGCTCTGTTCCATAGGGTCACAAAGAGTCGGACACGTCTTAACGACTAAACAACAACAACAACCCCATACATTTAATTTAGCATGTGAAAATGAGTTGAACTGCAAATGTCCAGACAATATGTGCCATCATTCTCTTACTGCAGAGATTGTTGGGGAGATAAGTTTCTTTTGGCATCTTTAGATCCCAAAACTATCCCCTTGGAGAGAGGATCTAGATAAGAGGTTTCAAAAAAATCCCAAGGTACTGGATACTTTGACCGTGGAACATAGTTCCGATAACTAGTACAGTTTAGCAGATTTAGCATTCTCTTCATAGAATATTGAGATGGCCACATAACTGCTAGATAGCTCAGTGGTTTAGTTATCTGGTTGCGGAGCCAGAGGTTGGGAGTTTGATTCCCCACTGTGCCTCCTTGACAGGGGCTGGACTTGATGATCCATAGGTTCCAGCTCTGCAGTTCCAAGATGATGATCATGATAAATTTCCAAAGCACAGTATTAATTTTATGGAAGTATCTGCTGGGCATAGATGGATACCCATCTATCTATATCCGAAGATATCTCCAAAGTCAGTTTTGTTAGATTTAATGCAATTATCTGTGAAACTCCCCTGGGAATCCATATTCCAAGATAGGTAATAGCATCTGGGCACCACCGGAATTGCCAATCAGAAATAACACTCTGTGATGGATTGTTTCCCATTGGCAACAACTCAGATTTTCTCCAGTTAATTGAATAACCAAACACATCTCCAAACATATTAATTCCTTTCATTAATTCTGAAATGGAATACTTAGGTTCAGAAATAAACAATAAAAGATTACCTGCATAAAGAGTGGTTTTAAGTTCCTGAGAATAATGAACAAAGCCATGAATATTAGGGTTTTGTCTAATACCACAGGCAAGTGGTTTCAAACACAAATCAAATATAAGTGGGCTGCGTTGTCATAGGCAACAGTGCAGAGAAGGTAACGTCTAGATCTTGGAAATGAACAGAAGATCCAAATACATTTCAGAAATTCAGGAGGGAGACCAAACTTAATATGTACAGGAAAAATAAACTGCCAATTAGAGATGGGCATGAATCAGAAAAATTGTGATTTGTTTTGATTCATGATTCACCAAGGTAAACAAATAATGAATTGCAAAATTACAATTTTTTTCTGATGACTCGATGCATCGATTTGTCAATTTGTTTTTTACTTTAAACCCCTATAAAATCCCCTCAAACCCCTAGAGACACCAAATTCACAGAGAAGCTTCCCCTGACTCTCCTCTACAAGCCATGCAAGTTTGGTGAAGAGTGGATTCCAGAAATCCAAGTTATACACCCACAAAGTGGGTCCCCACAGGAACGTGCCCTTTAGCAGCTGGCTTGGGAAAACTCAATCTTCACCAAACATGGAGGGACTGTATTGGAGAATCAGGAGAAGCTTCTCTGAGATTTTGGTGTCTCTAGTGCTTTTGGGGGCCATTTTATAGCCAAAAAAAATTCATGGTGTGACTATACTGGCGCTTTTGGTGCAGGTTAGTTCAGTCTAAATAGGGTCTCCTGTGGTCAAGGGGAGGAGCGATGTGCTATTTGGTGTGATCCTCATGTTCAAATGCCATACAGACCTCAAGCAACCCTCCAGCTCCTTCTGTTGTCAGGTGTCTTGAATGCTTCCCCTTTCAGTTGAACACTGTCAATTGAAAAGGGGGAAAAGAGGAAGACATTTAACAAAACAAAAAAACAAAGAAAGGAAAAATAAACCCATGAGATTGGGGGGGGGGGGTTTACAATGCTGCAAAGAACCTCCTCCTTCACTGCACAAGAAGGTGGTGAGAGGGAGCCAGCGAGCAAAGCAGCTCCCTGTCTCGCTTCCTCTGCATTGGAAAAGGAAGAAGGGAGAGGAAAACGGGAGGGAGGAAAAGCAGGAAAGAGAGGAAGAGGAAACAATGCTCAGGAGAAAAAAGTCAAGTGGATTCTGCCCCCTCATGACCACTATGTGCACCTTTGTATCTGTGTGTGCATGCGTGCATGCACATGTGTACGTGCCAAGCAAAGTGATGCATAAAGTGGAAAAGGGGTTTACAGCTCCAACAGCTGTCAGAGGAAGGCACTGAGAAGATACATTGCATTGCTTGAGACTTCACTAAACCATTCAATCATAAATGAAATTATTATTTTTGCCTTTACTAGACCATCCCTTATTCACTGAATCACTTAGATTACATTTTTTTTTAAAAAAAAAAATCTTCTCTTTCTGTGTAGGACTGATCTAGAAACTGCCTGCAGTCAGCACTCCAAAGGCAAACTCGGCACTTCAAAAGTAATTTTTAAAAATTAATCTGTGTGATTAAGTGCAACAGCAATGGTCTAATAGAGTAAAAAAAAATTTCACTTCCCCACCCCGCTGTAGAGGAGCAGGGGAAGTGTTCAGTTTGTCAATATCCTGAAGTGGCTTGCTTATTAAGCCACTTCATAATGCAGAAATTGACACCAGAAGGAGCCTTGGCAGCTTTGAAAGCTGCAAGGCTCAATTTTAGTCGGTTCCCAGTGATCACATACACTGGGGATGGGCTAAACTAGAAAGCACCAACCCGCACCAAAAAAAGAAGAAGAAGCCCCAGACAGGGGCTCACATGGTTCAGGTTGGGGTGTTTGGGGGGAAAATTGGTCCACTCTAGCGATTATGTCATGTGGTTGCCAGAAACAAGAGTGAACCAGTCCAGCCTGCAGTGCACCAAACAGTGGGACAAATGCCCATCTGAACAAGCCCTAGTTTGCATTGTTTTCGAACTGATGTTCCCTATGGCCACAAAAGCTTACCAGACAATTACACATCAGACCACCAGAGCTTGGAAGTGGGTGGTGTGTTGGTTTGTTGACTTGTTGGTTGGTTTCTTTTTCTGAAACTCTAAAAATCTCTTAGGCAGCATGGTCACTGTATCTTGGGAGGTGTAGTAAAAAGAAAATCATTTTCCAACCACTGCAGAGAACTGATAATTTTTTTAAAATCTGAATATATGAGATGCTATTAAGCAATTACCATGCAGTCATCTTACTCTCCGACTCACTGCAGCCTTCTTTAATCATGTTAGATCTGCTCTTTGTAGCTGCTGAGCCTACCATGAAGATCTGGCAGAACTAAGCTTGACTGCCCTGAGTGTGCTACTCTTACTCTAATTTCCATCTCCATTCCAAGCCCTTTAGGTTTAGCTTTTGCTCAGCTCCACATTTTTCTAACAAGCAGATGACACCAGTTATTCATTATCTTGAGTATGCAAGCATGTTGCAATTTGATTCCACACAAAGACCCTAACAAACTGAAATTCCCTTCCTTCTCCCTGTGATTAATGGTGGAGGAGTGAGGAGGAGGACAAGCAGGGAAGACACCGCTGATTGGTCCAAGAAGTGGGAGGATATCCTGGTTCTAATCTTTGGGTTTCAGCAGGATTGAGAGGAGAGAAAGAGAGATGGAGAGAATATCCCGGGGGTCCATGTCGCAGTCAAAAGTAGAGCACAAAACAATCTAGAGGATAACAATGTGAAATCACAATGGGGAGAGGAGAAATCCTGGCCCAAGCAACATAGCACCTCACTGGATGACTCAAACTGAAGAAAATAAAACAGGATTACATCCTTCATATTCAAGTTAATCTGGAGGGGGCAGCTTGTGGTCCTCCAAACGGTGTGGGACTACAGTTCCCATCAGCCCCAGACATCACAACTACTAAGGAGGGATCATAACAGTTGCTGCTCAAGAACCTCTAGAACCCTCCCTCACCCCTCAGATATCTAAAAAGCTGTAGAGGTGCTGTTATTAGGAATGCAGGAAGATAGGAAGCTGCCTTTGACTGGTTCAGGAAACAGAGTCAACTGAATAGCAAGGACATACGGCTGCTATCTCATTCCATTCCCCACCCCCACCCCATGTTCAGGTAAGTTTGGTACTGTGTAGTTCAGTATCATCAACAGTGATTAGCAGCAGCTGCTCGGGTCTTTCTAGCTGCCCATGAGCAGTCACACTCGCAGTAAAATGAATGAGATTAGTAGCCTTATACCACATTTATTCCAAAATTAAGTCCTACAGATTTCTGTTGAATCCTAACTAAAATACTGATAGGTTGCTAGCCAGTTTTCAATATAAACAGTCCTTCTCTGACAGATGTAATGAATGCATTTTGAGCTAAACTGGTGTTATTGATTGGAACTCATTACATTAGCAAGCTTCCTTTTTATATAAGACTCTATTTATAGGATGCACTGCTGTGCATTAGTCTTAAAAGCTTCCCCATTCCAGTGGCTTAGCAGTGAATGAAGCAACAAATGCACATGCCAGGAAGCACACCAGTGGTTTTTCTGAAACTGCAGGGACAAGATGAATATATCACCAAACCAATACAGTAGGAGGGGTCTTCTGAAGGCACTGAATCAACCTTTTTCAAAAGAAGCCTCAGGCTTTGTAGAGATATGGTACACCAGGACCTAATTGAATGACAAAAATGGTGGGTGGATTGATTGGTTTTAAAGATAAACAGGCAGGCGAGAGCCGAGAAATGGTTGGTTGGGGAGAGGGTACCAGAACGGTCTTCCTGTCTGTTGTTGTCTACCATGTTCATTCCTCAGACAGGTCCTACACTCCCTGTGGTCAGAGTTCGATCTCTGTGTTTTCCTCCAGCAAATGCAGGAGCTGACCTAGGAGTGAGAGAACAGCAGCTGAAACTCGGGTCACACCTTTCTGCTCAAACTTATCTGCACCAGAAAAATTAACTAACAACACAGCTAAAGAGCCACATCCTTTCATGTGTTTCTTTTCAATCCTTGCAATATCTGATGTGTGAGTGATTGGCTAGGTCTTCTCTGTGGCTCAGGAACTGTTTCTGCCAAAAACAGGCCTGCATTGCCTTTTCTTTCTTTGTTTCCGGTTGTCTTGTGAAGTCCTTTCCTTGCTGGCACCCTTGAACCAAAGAAAAGATTCCTGGCCCTTTAGATTGCAGTATTACAGCAATTCAAACATTAACCCAGCGTCGCTCAGTAGTTCAGATATCTGGCTGCAGAGTCAGAGGTTGGGAGTTCGGTCCACCACAGTGCCTTCTGCGAGTAGAGCCAGCCTGTGTGGCCTTGGGCAAGCTGCACTGTTCCAGAGCGCACGCACACGCACACGCGCACACACACACACACACACACCATAGAAGGGAATGCTAAACTACTTTACCTAGAAAACCCTGGAAAGGGTTGCCATAAATCAGAATTGACTTGATGACATGCAATTAACCAAAAACAATTTTGTGACCCATTTGGAGGCTTCAACGTGGAGCAGAGTAAGTGTCCTTCTGTCCCAACAGGTTTCCCATTGTGTAACCAGTTACATGACCAGTCGTGCAACCAGTGTGAGAAGAAGCACCTGATGAGAAGCCTTCCTCTACTGCTGCTGCCCAATAGATGCCCTTCTGGGATTTCCCTGCCCCCATCAACAATGGGACTATCCAATCTCTTCTGCTGATGCAACTGTTCATTCCTGAAGAGGATGGATTATAGTCCCTAAAAATAACTTGCTGTTTCACGCCAATGTCCATCCAGTTATTCCTCTGGCTTTACCTATTTGGCAACCTTTTAGCTTTCCCTCCCCATCCCCAAATGCCTTCAGTCATTGTTTAGATGTGTGAGCATGGCAAATCCCCAAAGCGCAATGTTCTTGTCATCTCACCAAGAGAGGTTATTGCCACATGTTTCCAATTATGTTGCACTGAGCATTTATGGTCACGGCAAGATTTCTGTAATGCTTTTTTAATTCATAGCAGATTTGGTGATTTTGAAATAAAGCATTATTCTTAATGCATAACATAATGAACAGAATATCTATACTTTTCTTGTGCCTGGGAACTTGAGGAGGGCATTCAGTATAGGATCTACAGTCGTTTTCACATATTTCAAGACACTTGAAATAAGGGCTTGCTCATTGAGACAGAATTCAGCTATAACACAAACCTTAGTTTGCTTTAATGTCAGAACCCAAACAGGCATAGAAATCATGGTTCTTTGGAGCTGAAACCGGAAAACCATAGTTTGAAGATGCTTTTCACACTATATTTTGTGCCTGGCATGGTTTGCTTTTATATTTAAATTCACAGGCCACTGAGTACCCACAGTAACACAATTTCTCCACCTCAGGGCTGCTCACCATTGCCATTCATGTCAGAAGCAATTCCAGGTATAACTATTCCTATTTGATTCACAGTCTTTTTAATGTTTCAAATAGCAATCAGTGCTCTCATAGGTCTGTGACTGGTTTGAAAAGTCACTCTTCATACTGGATGTGATATGGTTTGCATTCCTGCCTATAGACCCCCTTCTTTCCTCCCTCCCTCTGGTCGCATCTCTGCTGACCTGATGGGGGCTGTAAATATGGGCAATAATAATAATGATGGCCCAGCAATAATTTATTTTTTTTATTTTTTTATTTATTGGATTTTTACCCCGCCCCCCTAGACAAAGTCTACTCGGGGCGGCTTACAAATATTATAAAAACATCATTATACAATAGATATAAAAAATCATTAAAACATCATAATTTTAAACAATTAAATTAAATCGATACCAAGATGGGAATGATTGAAAAGACAAAAAATAGAAATCAGTTATTGACTGAAGGGAAGGCCTGCCTAAAGAGCCAGGTTTTTAAATGGCTTTTAAAAACACCCAGCGAGGGTGCGAGATGGATCTCTGTTGGGAGACTATTCCATAGCCGAGGGGCCAATGCCGAGAAGGCCCGGTTTCTTGTTCTTTCTTTCCGGGCCTCTCTCGGCGTTAGGCCCCTCAGCCGTCCCTCCTGGCTATGCCGAGTGATTCGGGTAGATCTAGGTGGGAGAAGACGATCTGCCAAGTATCGAGGTCCCAAACCGTTTAGGGCTTTATACGTCATCATTAACACTTTGAAGTCAATGCGGAAACGAATGGGCAGCCAATGCAAGGCAGCCAGAGTGGGAGAGATATGCTGATATTTTCTCACCCCACTAAGAAGTCTGGCCACCGCATTCTGCACCATTTGAAGTTTCCGCATCAATCTCAAAGGTAGCCCCATGTAGAGCACGTTACAGTGGTCTAATCTCGAGATTACGAGCGCATGGACAAGAGTAGTGAGGGCCACACCATCAAGATAGGGTCGCAGCTGATCTAGCACTAATCTCATATATGTAAGAATTTTAAAAAAAATCAGAGGATGATCAGAGGAGAGGAAAGAATGTGAGGGCATGTTCCCCCAGTCCTGAGCACCCCAACTGCCTACATCACTGAAACACCACCTACAGTCATGCCCCCCACATTTACAAGAATGTATCACAACTAACCATATGGGGAAAAGCTCGTTTGAATCATTCTGGCTTGAAAAAGTAGAAGTCGCCCTGTGGCAGAGAATGAAAAGCTACTTTGGGTGCAAAAAGGGCTGGACTGATTTGAGTCAACCTTTGTGTCATGTGGTCAGCAAAAAAATACTTCAAATTCACCCATTTTAGAAGTGGAGCAAACCCTGCTGTCTTGGACCGTGCAGTCACAGGCTTGGTGGTGCTTCTCGAGTGGACGGATCAGCTGAGATCAGTTGACACGGAGCTGCTGTTGCCCAAGGGATGCCTGGATGTGTTCACAGTTCTCATTCTTTGGGAAAGATCCTTCCACCTCTCCCCTCAAGGAGAGATGGTAGAAATCAACTTACGAAGCTGAGAGCTGAACAGATGGGAAACAAAAACAGAGAAAATGTCTCAAAGCCACGGTTGGCCTATTATTAATCTGGAAGAGAAAACCTTTCTGGTTGTGGAATCCCAGTGATGGAATGCCCTGTCCAGAGATGGTCACCTGGCACCAACATCGTTAGCTTCCAGGCACCAGACTGACACATGCTGTTTGTTCTGTCATTTTAGATATCTGCTTATTAGTGATCTACAGTATGTGATCATTTAAATCACCCTGAAATCAATTTTGTAATGAAAGGTTATGAAAGAAGATATACTTATTTTTCAGCAGTATATAATAGTTATTCCAGAATAGATTTCATACTCACATCTCAAGATTTAATTCCTAAGATAGTTAATACTGAGATTAATTCTATAAAAATAACAGATCATGCTTTGATGTTAATGGAGACTGAGACTAAAAAAGATTATAAAGACTCTAAAAGATGGAGAATGGATATTAACATTTTCCAGTACCCAGAGGTAATAGAAAAGATAAAGAAAGAATGGTTAGAATTGTGGACAATAAATGAAGCAGGAGGTACGAAATTAGGCCTGTTGTGGGACACGATGAAAGCAATTTCAAGAAAAATAACAATAAGGGAATCCTGTAAACTGAAAAAAAACCTGAAAAAAATTAAGGAGAGAAACGTGAAAAAACTGGAAGAAGAATTGAGAAATTTGGAAAGCAAGTTTCTTTAGAAAGAGATAGAAGGATAATAGCAGAAATTCAGGCAAAGGGAAAGGAACTAGAAAACTTAGAGATAGAGAAAGTTCAGAGGGATTTCATGTATATAAAGATTAATTTTTTTGAATTTAGCAATAAAAACTCAAAATTATTAGCTAGAATATGCAAAAATAGAAGATTAAAAAACACGATTGGGGTAATTAAAGATAGAACAGGCAAGAGGTGTAATATGATGAAAGATAAATTGAAGATTTTTCAAGAATTTTATCAGAAATTAGATAAAGGAAACAATGTACTGAAAGAGGATATAGAAAATTATCTAAATGAGAATTTAAAAACTAAATTATTGGAATGTGATAAAAGAATATTAGAAGAAGAGATTAAAGAAGAAGAAATTGCTGAAGTCATTAATAAACTGAGAAATGGTAAAACACCAGGCTCTGATGGATTGGGTCCAGAATATTATAAACATCTTAGTTCCATTTTGATACCTAAGCTAAAAATGTTTTATAATAAAATATTGGAAGGAGAGACAATGCCACCTTCTTGGAAACACTCATTAACGATTCTTATTCCAAAACCCAACAAGAATCTAACAGATCCGGGATGTTATAGACCTATATCTCTAATAAATCAAGATGCTAAGATTTTTACTGCTATATTAGCAAATAGATTAAATAGATTTATAGCAAATTATATTAAAGAGATTAAAGAGGATCAATGTGGCTTTATAAAGGGAAGACAAATGGATAATTTAACTAGGCGAGTTTTGAACATTATATATGAGGTAGAAAAGGAAAAACAAAGGCAACTGTTTTATCACTAGACATATTTAAGGCCTTTGATTGTGTGGAATGGCCAACATTAAAGCTGCTTATAAAGGGTTGGGGATTTGGTAGAAGATTTATTGGGGTTATAGATCAATTATATTCAGATAATACTTCAGAAGTAATAGTTAATGATGATTTAACAGAGCGGATTTTTCTAGGCCGAGGTACAAGACAAGGCTGTCCACTTTCACCAATATTGTTTTGTATGATTATAGAACTGTTAGCTAATGCAATAAGAAATGATGAATTAATTAAAGGATTAGGTAAAAATGATACAAGTAAGATTAATTTATTTGCTGATTATTCATTATTAACTATTAAAAACCCATTAGAAAGTATGGATAAAATTAAAAATCATTTAGAAAAATTTGGGGAAATAACAGGATTAACTATTAACTGGCAAAAACACAAATAATGATGTTTACAATAAATATGAACAAGAAACGTTTGTAAATAAATATGGTTTTAAAATGTGTAATTATATTAAATATTTAGGTATAAATATAGTTAAAGTGACTCAAAAATTAAAGAAGCAAAATTTTAACAAATTAAAAAGTAATATTAAAGATAAATTGCAGGAATATTCTAAATTGAAACTATCGTGGTTTGGGAGAATCGCTATGATCAAAATGAAAATATTACCAAAAATTACTTTTTTATTCAGGATGCTCCCAATACAATTAGAAGAAGAAGATTTTAAGTATTGGCAGGGATTAATTAATGGGTTTTGTAATCAAGGTAAAAAATCAAGAATAAATAAAAGATATTGGTATAAGGCTCAAAAAAATTGAGGTTTAGGTATTCCTAATATAAAAAATTATTATATAGCGGATCAACTAAGATTTATTGGAGATATTATATACAACAAAGGAAGGTTAATTTGGTGGGATATGGGATCCTCAGAAATAAATGGGAATACTGAAAAATATTTGTTTAATGTAGTAAAAAGAAATACAATAAATCAGGTGAACAACCCTTTTTAAAGAAATATGTTAAATGTCTGGAACAGATATAAAAAGAAGTTATGTCCCTTTACTTCACCACTAAAATTAGTGACCGAAATAGAAAATTTCCCAGCAAACTTGAAGAGTTTAGATGATTTGTTTAAGGATAAAAAAGATGCCAGATTGAAGGATTGGATGATTAAAACGAGATTGAAGGATCAGATTATAGTTAAACTTCAAACTAATAAACTATCATAGTATAAAAAGGTAAAGGTAAAGGTTCCCCTTGACATTTAGTCCAGTCGTGTCAGACTCTAGGGCGCGGTGCTCATCCCCGTCTCCAAGCCGTAGAGCCAGCATTTGTCCATAGACAGTTTCCATGGTCACGTGGCCAGCGCGACTAGACACGGAACGCCGTTACCTTCCCACCGAGGTGGTACCTATTTATCTACTTGCATTTACATGCTTTCAAACTGCTAGGTTGGCAGGAGCTGGGACAAGCGACGGGAGCTCACTCCGTCTCATGGATTTGATCTTCTGACCTTGCAGTACAGAGGCTTCTGTGGTTTAACCCGCAGTGCCACCACATCCCACTTATCATGGTATAATTATATCCAATTAGATAGTTGGACAAATGAATGGTTGAAGACTAATGGCAAATGTAGAGAATGTACTAAGTATGAACAATTTCTATCATCACATGAAGACATGCAGAAAGATGCTTTGAGGAAGGGAGTAGTAAGTAGAATTTATAACCTAATTTTGGAACAAGAGGAAAAAGAAACTGAAATAGAAGGTTTGAAAGCAATTTGGGAACATGATTTAAAGACAGAAATTAAAACAGAGGATTGGACAAAAATTTGGAAGATGAGAGTTTTAAGATTAATGTCGGTAAGAATAAAGGAATTTTTAAAAAAAATTAGTTTAAGGTGGTACATGACTCCGGTGAAATTGAACATAATAAATTCAGACTATTCTAAGGCGTGTTGGAAATGTGATGAAGAAATTGGCACGTATTATCATATGTGGCGGGAGTGTAAATTGATTCAGAAATTTTGGAAATTGATTTTTAAGGAAATACGTGATATATCTGGAAAAGATATCAAACTTAATTCTAAAATTATTTTGCTGTCAATTTTTGATAAGATAGAACTTGATTATTGCTCAAAGGAATTGATTTCTAATTTTATGACAAGTGCTAGAATATTAATAGCTAGATTCTGGAAAGATAAAAATGATATTAAATTAGAAGATTGGTATAATGAAGTATGGGACATTGCGTTAAATGATAAATTGACTACTGAACTTAAGATGAAAAGAGGGGAAATAAGTTTAATTATTTTTATGCTATTTGGGGTATATTTCTTGAATTTGTATTAGTGAAAGGAAAGGGGAAAGCCTCTAAGCAACAATCAATACAATTTTGGAAAGGAGGTTCGTAATAAAAGTATTGCTCCAAAGGGTCCCGTGGGTATGGGGGTGCACTGTGTTTTAGATTGTATTAGTAAGTATTTTGTATTCTTGTATTTGTTTTGGAAATTAAAAAAAATAAAATTAAAAAAAATGAAATCAATTTTGAGAAAGGTATAGCGGTTGTTCTCTCAGAACTCAGCCAGTGTCTAGTCTTGTAAAGTGATTGGCAGATACTAGCAGAGTCTTGTAAAAAAAGGTAGCAAAGGTTGAACAGACTGGTCTTTTACTAACAAATGTATTTCCTAGCAAATATATTAAGCTCAGTCTTTGCAAGGGTAGAGAGAGAGAGAAAAGAAAAGAAAAGAACAGAGAGTCATGCTTCCATTCCTGGCCATCTTAAATGCTAATTATTCTCATTTGTTAATTGAAGCCAAATTCTCCTGCATTAAAGACAAAATAAGGAGATGCAATATAGCAAAGGCTTTTAACAGTACAGTGTCTGGTCTGTTGCCAATGAAAGTCATTATGTTAAAATGTTCATTGTTTTATGTAAGAGGGCATCTGATCTCCCGCCTAAGAGCAAAATCTTAGAGGCTCAAAAAATAATTGTTAGCTCTTACAAAGGCAGGCAACCGGAATGTCTCGGCTGTGTCACGGTGTGGATTAACCCATAAGCAGAATCCCAGGCACCACAGTATCCAACACTGAAGAAAAAAAGGAAAGGAGTGTAGAGGAAGGCAGCCAAAGAGAGAGGCATCGTTCCAGCTGTTGCTGCCGAAAGCATATTCCAGTTGGCAATTGCTTCCTTGCAGATGCCAGACATGTCCCATATGGAGTTAAAGGGTGGCCCCCAGTGCTGGATCAGTGTAAGGAAAATTCAATAGTGGCAGCAACAGAAGAGACAATGCCAAATTAGGACAAAAATAAGAAGTACAGGCTGGTTTGTCTAATCAATTCCGTGCAAATGCAGCTCTGTTACATTTTTAGGAAAGAAATGCCACATAATTTCCAGATCTATTATGTGTATACCCCCTGCCAACCTAAATAAGAGAACACTGAACGCATATCCCTAGGGCAGTGATGGTGAACCTTTTTTGAGCCCGAGTGCCCAAACTGCAACACAAAATCAACTTATCTATTTCAAAGTGTCAATACTGCAATTAAAACCTGAATGCTGAGGTTTTAGTTAGAAAAAACAACTGTTCCTGCACTGCAAGGGTTAAATGCTTGTTGTTGTTGTTTCCTATGGGCAGTATTAACAAAAAAAATACTTACCGGTCCTCCAATCCCCCCATTGGGCCAGACCGGTAATGGTCGCCATTGCACTCCTTTGCTGGACCACTGCACCAGCAGAGGAGAGTGCCAAAATCCAGGATCGGAGGACGGGTATTTCTCTAAGGCGACTTATGGCTCGTGTGCGCACAGAGAGGGCTCTGTGTGCCAGCTGTGGCACACGTGCCATAGGTTCGCCATCTCTGGCCTTGACGTTGTGTCCATCAGCCTTGTTCCATCCTCTAGCCTCTTGCAACAGCTTCCCAAACTACAAAGTGGCTCTCACTTCCATTCAACAGAACGTATTACTGATCACTGGAGATAACCACAGAAGCAGCTTGAGGGCCAAATGGGGAACCTGAAGAGACCACCTCTGACCCAGAGGCTAAACATTCCCTAGATCTGCTGCCTTCTCTAGAGGCATTTGGCATAGGCTTTGTTCACACCGCTGGAGGGTTTTTTTGACTAGGCAGAGCCCCTGGCTGTACAAATGCAGCCATCTTCTTCCTGTTCCTCTCCCACTGGAGGTTAGAACTCATCATGGCTGTTTGGACTTTAGCTGCAGCAGCTGTAAGCAACAACGTTGTGTTGCCTCTAACCAGTCTTTGAGATTTCTCCACTAGTAAGTTCTCCTTCCTAGCCTTCTTTTCTCAGTATTTTTTCACCTTGAATGATCAACTGTAACAATTCATACTTTTTGTTTCCCATTATGTGACAAAAGTAGCCATGCCTTCTGCATTCTATGTGGGTTTTTTAAATTGTCTTTTTTCCTTCTCCTTAATACTTCTGTGTTGGTCATCATTTTGTTAGGATTCTGCAGAACTGGTGTTCTGAGGGCCCTGAATACCTGGGATACAAATGATCTTCATCATCATCATTTTAGAACTGCAGAGCGGGAAGGGACCCTATGGATCATTGATTCAAGGAGGCACAGTGAGGAATTGAATTCTCACCCTTTGGCTCTGCAGCCAGATACCTAAGCTACTGAGCAATCATACTGATATTATACTTCTAAGCAGCCATCAGAATACTGCCAAATCATTCCCTTGGTGGTGGCTCAGTTTGGATCACAAAATTAAGAAAACAGACTAACCAAATTATACTTTCCTACAGACTTATCTGGAAACTCCACTGAACTCTGTATGTCTTATTCGGAAAAAGCATGCATTTGATTTCATTGCAATTCAATGCTCTAACTCAGTTTAGAAAAGAAGGTGATTATTTATATTCCAGCCTTCTTCCAGATATCTGCTATTAAATCTGATATATTTCTTGGAAGGGATGGCTTGCATTCAGCTGACAATGTTGTTTTCATTAGAAACAAATGGATTCTAATAAGACCAGACTGTCAGCTGGCTGTTAACAGCCCATTCTAACCTTGCTGGGCTTGGCTGGGGTGGGAATGAGAACTATTCTGCAGTGTGACAAGAAGGTAGAAATTAAATAAGTCAGCATTGCACTTAGCTTTAAAGCTCTATAATCTCCATATCGGCTCTAACTATATTTCCCTTTAGTGTAGCATTAGAGTTCTATGCTTTGCAATAAAAGTACCATACACATGTAATCATCAGATGAAAATATGGGAACAAGACTGAGAATTAGCATAGGTAAGAGGATTGGAGAGGAGACTGTATATACATGAATTACATTTCTGTGTCATTTGCCCACTAAGGAACAGCATTTAAGACAACTTACAGACATATAACAAGTTACCAACAAACAAGAAAGAGGCAGAGCAATAAGACTATTAAAATATCTGAACAATCAACCCATTAAAATCAGCACAATGCTCAGTAAATATGACAGAGTTTAAAAGACCAATTTGAAGAGCGATGATTTCACACTGTTCCTGAAAGCAGCAATCACAGAAATATTACACGAAGTAAACCAAGGACACAATCCACCCCCAAAGCAGGCATATTTAAATGCTGCCAGTTTCAATGGAGGGAGAAGCACATTGCTTAGCTCTTTCCAACTCAAATCAACAAAACTTAAAGGCATGCTTCATTTTGGCTAGCTCATGCTCCAAGATTTCTGAGGTTGATCTTTGCTTTTACTGTCATCATGAGAAGGAAATGAGAGCCATCAGGCAAACCATAAAAGGCTTAACTGGCTACAAGGCCTTTAAAAAAAACATTATCAGTGTGATGGTGCACTTTTAGCAGGACTATTTCCCACGACTGTTATACAGCTTTTTCCCTTAATGGCTACACAGAGAGATACATAGTATGTGCTAACAACATTAATAACATTTTGGAGTCCTTTGGAATAAGCTATTAATGATACCTTGGGTAAATGAAGTCAATAACTGGTGTCAACTACTGGCCTTTATGGCACGAAACAATAAGTGGGCTTCTGCTGGCTCCTTAAATGGAAGTGTGATATATGAAAAGTGTGTTAATATTAGGACTTGAAGTAACATTTGTAAAGATAATTGTTATGTCTTGGGATGTGGTCTACTTGAATCTGTTCCCTTTGGGGTTCAAACAAAAAGAAACTACTGATACTGTAAAACTCTGACAGTTCCTTTCACAGGGCATGGCTACAAACTTGTACTATCCCTCACCTAGGACAAAAATTGCAACTACATGGGAAAATAGTATGGGATTTTCTGCGGTAGTAAAACAGAAGCATTCAATTAAAAACAAAAACAAAATATCACATGACACAAACGCCAGTGTGAATCAGTCCAACCCCTTCTGCTTCCAATGTGGCATTTAGCCCCACCCGCCACTGAGGGCTTCTACTTTTTTCAAGCTGAAGCAATTTGGACAGTGCTTTCTCTGTGTGATCAGTTGTTTTATTCTAGAAAATAATGTGGTGTGTGACTGTAGGTGGTACTCTGGTGACATACAAAGCTGTGTGTGATGTTTTGGCTAATGGGAACAACCAACCCACAATCTTTCTCCCTTTAAATAATTTAAATAAATAGACGTCTCACAGTATTTCTATTTTTAAAAAACTATTGAGTTAGCACTAATTCACCTTATCACTGCATTGATATATTAGTTCAGCACTAAGTCACCTCTGCACACACAGAGACAGAAATAGAAATTGATATGAAATAGAAACAACTCTGATGAACTGCAGCAGACTGCTGTGTTTCTGTGGTATGTGTGTATGTTGGTACATTACGGAGAACCTTGGAAAACTGCCCCTTTCCCCTAGTGCCATGCTACACTTTAAATAGTGCAAAGGCTTTACAGTGAACCATAAAAGGAAAGCCAGGAATTGGCAGATGGCTGGATCAAAGGAAGGGGGGCTGTGGCATGGATCAAACCACCTGAGATTGAGGGACCAGTGTGGACACTGGCACCGAAACAATCCATGGTCTCTGTATGATGACCTAATCTGATAAGAAGCATAAAACAGGCTGCAGCAATGCAAAATTGCTCCAATTCAGCTTGCCTGTGTACTCACGCTCCACTGAGCTCACTGTTTCTCTAAATGATTTGGGGTCCGGGTACGTAAGCAGTCACCTGTCCCATTATGAACCTGTTCTGATGCTACTGTCTTTGGGCAGATGAGAATTTAGACACCTGTGAAGTCTCATTCACAGTAACATAGAAGAGGGCTTTGGACTCCACTTTCTTCAAAGCTACAGTTAGTTTCCCAGCATTAGGAAAGGTGTGAAGAAGGCACATATCTTCAGATTGAACTTTTAGACTATTCTGGTTAGAGATGGACATGAATCAGAAAAGTGGTGATTCATTTTGATTTGTGATTTGTCAAAGTCAACAAATCACAAATAACAAATTTATGTTTTTCTGACAAATCAATTAATTAATTTGTTAATTCATTTTTCACTTTAAAACCCTATAAAACATCCCCCAGGCACTTAGAGACACCAAAAGTGCAGAGAAGCTTTCTCTGGCTCTCCTCTACAAGCCCTGTAAGTTTAGTGAAGTTTGGCTGTTGGATGTCTGAGTTATACAGCCACATAGAGCCCCCCCCCAGGAAGGTTCCCCCCAGGCATCTAGGGACACAAAAATCACACTGAAGTTTCTACTGGCTCTCCTCTACAAACCCTGCAAGTTTGGTGAAGATTGGGTATCAGACACCCACATTATACACCCACAAAATGGGTCTCCCCAGGAAAGCATCCTTTTTAGCAGCTGGCTTGGGGAAACCCAGTCTTCACCAAACATGGAGGGATTGTAGAGGAGGGTCAGGAGAAGCTTCTCTGAGATTTTGGTGTCTCTAGGTGCCAGGGAAATTTTCCCTGGGGTGTGTGTCTTATTTGTCGGACATCTGAAACCCAATCTTCACCAAACTTGGTGGGATTGTAGAGGAGGGTCAGAGGAAGCCTCAATTTGGTATCTCTAGGTGCCTGGGTGGCTGTTTTATAGCCCAACAAATTGATGAATCAAATATCAATAAAAACCATTGATTCATATTCATTGGGGGTGTCAATTCATATGAATATGAATTGACGAATTTGTGAGTTTTGATGAATTTTGCAATTCATTTTTAAATTCTTGCCCATCTCTAATCCTGATTATCACAATGGCTGTAATGGTTTCAGTATTTTAAATCATTTTTTTTATTTCTAATTTTTTATTCTTTTCAATGGGGGTAGGATTATGGGGAAGGGAATTTAGAGTTAGCGGGGTAGATGTAGATAGGGAGAGTGTAAAATTCCAGAGTGAGATAGTATGTTTACATCAACTTGTACAATTATATTAGAAAGAGAGAAATCAAATTAAATTAAATTAAAATTCTTAAATTTTGTTGGCATTGTGTACCATCAGTAGATCATATATCATCTATAAAACATCTCATCTGCATTTTCTTTCATAGTTACTAATTTTTGAACATTAATGTTATACCATTTTATATCCATTATATCCTACAGTCTTTAACCATTTTATTCATTTAGTCTATTTTTATTGTTCAGGTTTTCTTTCCTCTTCCTGGATCCTCTTGTTTCTATAGTACACTTTCCTTTAGAGCTTCTCACTTGCTCTTCTGCTCTAGTCAAGCTTCTTTCTGCCTCAGAGCTTGATGATCCACTTGATTTCTCCTCTTCTCATTTCTCATCTGCTTTTCTCTCCTTTTTTCTACCCAGCCACTTCTCCTTTGTTTTCAAAAAATATCTGCCTTTGTTTTTGAATTAATATAATAACTCTGCTCCTCGAATTCAAAGTGGACACCTTCAGGCACCAACCAGTTTGTTCTCAGGAGGGATGTCAGCTCTGCATATTGTCTCCTTTTCTGTCTTATTTGCCATGGAATATGTTTCAAGATCATAATTTCTGTATATTTTCTATTAAGTTCCTTGCCTTGTGTATATCTTAGAACTTTATCTCGAAAGATCTTTCTCATAAATTTAACATGAATTTCTCTGGGGAGATTTTTATTCTTGGTGTATTCTGTATTAATTATTTGTGCTGTGTCTATATTTTGTTGAACATCCTTTGATCGCATCTCCATGAACGATGATAAATAGGCAGTAATCACTTGTGCTTTATCTTCTCCTTTTTGTTCTGGTAGATTCTGGAATCTAAGTATGGCATTGGCTCATTCCATTTGTAGATTTAGCAGAATAATTTAATCTTGCTTTCTTTCTTGTTTCAGTTCTCCCATCCCTGTATTCAGGGTCTCCAGTCTTTCTTGTGTTCTTTTTGATGTCCCATCTATTCTGGCTATTTGTTTTTTATTTTCTGTAATTTGATTTTTAATCTCAGTGATTTGCATCCCTAAATCCTTCATTTGAACACATAGCTGAGCCATTCCTCCTTGTAGTTGCTGTAGCCCTGTTGATAAGATCTCTTGAATACTCTGTTGCCAGTCCTTAAATGACTCTTGCCCCAATATTCCACTGAGGTTCTGTTCCTGTGTCAGTGAGCCTCCTTTAGTTCTCTCTTTTCTACCTTTTGTCGCCATGTCAGCAGCTGTTTTCTTTTTCTTTAAGGAGTGCTGTTTAAGTCTTTTGTCAGCAGATGTTGCTGTAGCTTACTTTTCTTTCTCAGTCTTATTAACATATCTGATCCAAGGGGGGGGGGGAGCTTCCCTCCATGTAGAAAGTTCTCACAGTCGCCAAGTCACAACAATAGAAATTTAATGGGTCCACAGTGTTTTAAAGTAGATAGGGTTTGATATCAATGCTTCAGAGAGTCACGGGAGTGAGGCTTTTATCTTAGATTGCTCTGCATTATGACGAGGTAATTTTCTCCCCCTTCTCCTTTTCTTTCTTCTCTCCTCTTTTTCTCCCAATCCAAGCTAATGGGGGGGGGGGGTTTCGCTTCTACCATGACATTAGGATTTTTTAAAAGGTAAAGTCTGTTTGCTGACTGTTTATAGCTATCTCTTTTCTGTGTAGTTATTTGGGTCCATGGAGATTTTCCTTACATGAACAGATATTTTAATTTACTCAGAGTCTCTGGTTGAGATATTTTCACCATCCTTTTGCACTCTCTCACTCTCTGCTTGGGGTGTTCCCAGCTCTTTGCCAAAATGGCTTCCTCCTTGGTCCATGCACTCAGATTTGACTTTGGAGGGGGAACTAGCCTTCGCCAATCCCATTCCCCCCCTTTGGTCATCTCTGCTGCTTCAGATGCCACTTCTCCTGGCGGATTGTCCTTCCCCCCTCCCTAATTTAGGGGATCCGGAACTGAGGGGTGCCAGTCAGTTTCAGGAGCTTGCCTAAAACCTGACCAGTTCTTGCCGTGATGAAACCCCGCCTCCTTTCAGTGTTTTAAATCATTTTAACTGTATCTGTGAGCAGTATTGTGTACTGGAAAAGTGGGAGAAGCACATAATAAACAAATGAATTGAAAGAAAAAACCTTGTTGGAGAAACAGAAATATTGAGTTAATGCTTGAACGTTTCCCTATTTCTCTAACTTCCTCTGTGTGAATCTGTCACAAATGATAGGAAAACTTACAAGCCTTGTCATTACCATACAGTGGGATGGGCAACCTCCCAATGCCTTGAAGGGCAGGACCTACAACCCCTCATGTTCCCCCCCCCTTTTTTTTTAGAAAAATGGGAGTGGCAAACATTTTTATAAACATTTTTTAATAAGGGAGATTATGTGGGCATGCTATGGGGCCCCCTTTTGCCTTTTCTTCTGACAAAGAAAAGAGATTCCACTAATTATGCTGGAGCTTTGACTGATGACTTCATCCTTCCTGCTCTGGAAAGCATCCTCTTTCCTCTCTGCCACAGTTAAAATGTTATAATAGGAAAAGGCTAAGCTCAAACTCTGAAGGTCAGAGAAAGGGAGAACCTGAATAGCTTACTCACATAGCCTCTGGATTTCAAGTTCTCTTTAATTAACACATTTTATTGGCTCAGAAATAACCTTGTTTACCTAATAGCTGTGCTGCCAAGGTCACTGAGTCTTAAAATTAACTGATCTCGTGGGCCACCCCAAGCTTGGAGGTCTTTCCTTAATTATGTCAGCAATGTTTAAACAGACGAGACATCTAGGTTACAGGCCTACATTAAAAATAAAAGCATGACAGGATGTGAAATGATTGTAAATAAACTACTGAGCAACACACGTTGTCTCCTAAGATGGCACCCGATTTTTGAAAGAGTTATATAAACACTGGCAGCTCAATGCACGGGAAGGAGGAAAAGCTGCAGCCCTATTCACCTGTCAGTTATATGTCACACTTGCCTCCTACCCTACCTCCCAATGCCTGGACACTGAGCACAGCCCTCACAGAGGGTCACCTACCCATGAGTAGCTGCCTCATGTAGGCACTCTTAAGCAACCAGGATCTTGTCAGATGGCTGCACTCAGAGCACAGCCATAAACAATGAATCCACTGGCATGAGGTTGCTCCCTTTTATTCACACACAGAGGCTGGAAAAGTTATTTTTCTGATGGGCCACTGCTTGAGTTCCCCCAGGCAACATAATTTCTAAGATTTGGGGGCAGGGGGGAGTAGAAACCTAAAAAGCAATGTTTCCAACTACTAGTCACATTTTAGCCCTTAGCACACCCTTCTCCACCTGGCAGCCCCCAGATTTTTGAATTCAATTCCCATAATTCTGAGTATAGGCTATGTTGGCTGGGGCTGCTGGGAATTATAGGCCAAGGCATGTGGAAAGCACTCATTGTGAAAGGCTGCCTTAACATGCCGACTGCACCATGAGGGCTCGCATAGTGCTCTGTTTTCAGATCCACTGAAGATTGGTAGCTTTTGAGCTTCTGTCTGCAGCTGCCATTTCACTTTCTTACTTCATGAAGAGCTTCGCCTGCTGCCATGCAGACTGCCTAAATGGGTTGTGCCTCACATACAGGAAGGACGATCTTGTCCCATTATTAACCTTCCTTAATTTAAGAGTGGTTGAGAAAGTCTTCTTGCATGTGTGAGGTGTGGTGGGTAGGGACATGGAAAAGAGACATCTCTCTAAATGCACCTAGGAAAAGGATCTCACACTCTTCCCTCTGGTTGCTGGCCATTTTACTTTTGATGACTTGTGCTAGCTGGAGCAATTTGGACTTGTGCTCCAGAAAGAATTTTAAAATCTAAGCAATGTTACCTGTATTTTTATCTGCAGGACTGGACTCTTGCTTGTTTCATTGACACCATAATTGCAACATTGCTTTAACAATGTATTCTGTTAATTAATTTATTTATTATTTGTTATTTCAGCTTATATAGTGCCCCAGTATCTGCCTTGGTATCTTCTAATGGAAAGACTAAATACAAATTGACTAAATCAAACTCTTCAATTCAAACCACTATTAAAAATGCAAGAGGAGATCAATCTATGTTTCTGATCATTTGCCAAACTTAGCAGTTCAGCTCTTAGAACATTTAGTTATTTATACATTTATTTATTTAAAATCTACCCCATCTTTCTCCCTGTAGAGGGGCCAAAGGTGTCTTCCAAATTATTTTAAAAACACAAGTATTAAAGCAATTACAAATACAATAAATTGTCCTACTAAAAACAAACTTATTATTTTTTTTTTTTGTTTAGTCATTAAGTCATGTCCGACTCTTCGTGACCCCATGGACCAGAGCACGCCAGGCCCTCCTGTCTTCCACTGCCTCCTGGACTTTGGTCAAACTCATGTTGGTAGCTTCAGTGACACTGTCCAACCATCTCATCCTCTGTCGTCCCCTTCTCCTCTTGCCCTCACACTTTCCCAACATCAGGGTCTTTTCCAGGGAGTCTTCTCTTCTCATGAGATGGCCAAAGTATTGGCGCCTCAGCTTCAGGATCTGTCCTTCCAGTTAGCACTCAGGGTTGATTTCCTTCAAAAACTTATTATTAAAAGGCACTAAATAGAAAACTCTCTTCCACATCTGCACCAAGCATGCCTGTGTGAGTGGTGGGGTTGAGAGAAAAGTCTCCCCTGAACTTCTTGAAACTTGTGGTGTCTGACATGGGGAGAAATGGTCTCTCAGATATCCTGGTCCTTTAGGGCTTCATAGGTCAACATTAGCATTTTCTCTGTCTTGGGGCAACCATACCAGTGTTTCCTGCAGCAAACATAATGTGCCAAGGTCACAAGGGCATATGTATGTCAGAGCACAGGGATCTGGGAAGTTTGGCTCAATCAGGTTTCCTAGATGCCAGTACGCTTGTCTCTGACAAATTCACTGATAACACATCCTCGGCAGCCCTCGTGCAGAAACTGTTATTTTATACACAAGCCACAACATTTACAAGCAACTAGGCATTTTATCTCTCGTGTGCAGAAGGAACATTTGTCATTTCCCTTAGAACTATGATGTGCTATCTAGTGTGGGTTGGAAGAAGAGAGACTGATAAAATTAGGTTCTCTCTCTTTCTCCTGTGCTCTGAGAAAGGGGAGGGGCTCTTTTAAAGTCACTTATCCTTAAAAAGTAGGCATTTGAGAGAACTTCAATCTTCTGTGTGATGAGGACCAGTTGAAAACGTTCCTTTCTGGATTACAACTGCCTAGCCTGCCTAGCCACTACCTAGGGGATTTGGGGAGTCATAGCTAAAATATATATATTTTTCAGCTGTGACAGAGACAGCTCTATTTTGCATCCCACCCATATAACTCATCGTTATATGACTAGCTCACAAAGAATATTCCCCCTCTTCTTTTCCAGATGTCTTTCATAAAACACCCAAAGTAATCTCTTAACGACAAGAAAAAATGTCTGTGTAACACCAATTTTGTCTTTATATAAAAGCACGTTCTGTGATTTGGGACTTCTGTCATGCTGAGTCATCATCGTGACACTTGTGAGCACAGTTTGGAAGCAATGAACAGATCAACAGAACCCTGTGGGTTGAATCAACAATTCTTAAGAGTACAGATACAGAAATCAACATGACATCCCAGTAATGAAAGGGATTTCACGGGAACCTTGGGACCTTCAGGGGAGCCAGATGCTCAGCACAGTGTTCATCCAGGCCTGTTGGTCTTAACGACTGTTTTCACAAATACATCTGGGAATGCCAGCTGCATATCACAGAAATGGCAGCTGGACTAGGGCCTGACATAACTGTTGCATTAAAAACCCTCTTAAGGAAAAGGGAGATGCTCTTTAACATCCTTAAATTGCATCCACTCACAACAGGTACCACTAGAGAAGAGATCTTGGCCTCAAGTTTGCCTCCTTTTTGGAAGATTACACTGACTTTTCCCTTTCAGAGCTGAGCCAGTAAGACAGGAGGCCTCCTTGCTGAGACTGTTGTATAAATAAATGTTTATTGCTACAAGCCATTGACATTTTGGTCATATAAAGCAAATGCCCTTGGCAGACAAGCCTCTTCTAAAATATGAGGTATTGTAATGCGATAGCTGCTGTTTGTGCTGAATGTATAAAAATAGAGATCACCTTGGAGAAAAAGGGAGGAGATGCAAGAGATGAAGATTCAAGAGCCTCTTGCTCTTGTTCTTTTGCGGTGTTGTTCATTTAAAGCATGAAACGTTCTTGTCAATCTGAGAACTCGCTCCAGGAATTCTGTATATTTCTCTGCTTCACAGAATCAAGGTTGAAGACTATCTAAGCCAGCCATCTCCTCAGAGCAGGCAAAACAGAACTACAGCATCCTCAATAGATAGTCCCCCTGCCTCAGCCCGAAAACCCACACTGAAGAAGAGAGTCTACCATGTTTCTGTGCAATTGATTGCACTATCAGACGTCTCTGACACATTAAAACAATTTCTCCTAGTGGCCAGCCCAAATCCACTGTCTAGTAGCTTAAGCCTATTTCATCTAGTTCTGTTCTGAGAGATTGCAGAAAACAAATCTTGGCATCCTTTATGCATTGGTCTTCAGGTACTGGAACAGTGCATTCATATCCTCTAGCTAGATATGCTGTTTTGTGCCATTATGTCACTCCTAACTTATGAATACCCTAAAAGGTATTAGAGGTGCTTGAGGAGTGTTTACCATTGCTAACCCTCCCTCCCATGGACTTCCATGGCCAGTGGGGATTTGAATCCAGGTCTCCTGAGTACTAGTCCAACACTTTTATCCACTACACCACACTACACTGGCTCTCATGTTGGATGTATCCTATATAATGAAGAGATAGCCGTATGAACCATCCACAGCACTGTGTTCTAGACTAGTGTTCCCAACCTTGGATCCTCAAAGGTTCTTGGACTACATCTTCCAGAAATTCTGACCAGCGCAGTTAGTGGTGAAGGCTTCTGGGAGCTTTAGTCCTAGAACATCTGGGGACCTGAGGTTGGGAGCCACTGTTCTAGACTGTTCCAGCCATATTCCTATACCCTAACATAATCAGAAATAGCCAGCAAAGCAGAACAAAGAACATGGACCAGGCCTGGACTTCTCACCTCTCTTATTATATTCTAGTGATTAGATAGTTTATACAGTTCTATCAAAGAATTTTGCTGGGTTTTTCCTTCTGTTGTGAAGCCATTGGAGCAAAGGGAGTTGTTTTCTTTGTGTGAATTTTCCCCTCTCTGCTTCCTAGCTATTTCTTGAAGGGATAAACAAACATATAAAATCTATAGCTAGGCACCTCCTCCCTGGCTGTTGCTTCAGAACCATGGATGCACAGATGCCTGACAAACTTTGCCCCTGAATATCCTGGCCACAAGCCATTTAACTATCTTATTCAACACTACAGGAGGCAATTGTGGCTCCTAGCCAGTAAGGTCCCAGACCAGGGAGAAGGTGAAGCAGGAAGAGCAGGTACTGCAGAGCTCACCATAGCAGTCAACTGGGCAGGATAATATGAAGTTGTAAACAAACAAACAAACAAACAAACAAAAATAGCCCAAAGGGTCAAGCAGGGCCCAGGCAATTCAGAGCAAGAGATCCAGACCCACAGAACAAATCAGGAAACTGACAGACATGTTACTTCCAAATGCTTGCAGTTCCAACTGGAGAATGTTTTAAAGCAGTGCTGCTGGAACCCCACCAGCTCCTGGTGTTCAGGGAGTTTGGGGAAGAAATCAGGCAGAAGGTTTGGCACCTGAGTCTCCCTGGGAGGAAGGTACCACTCATGATGAGACTATCTACTCATGGGAGACCCCTCTGGCAGTTGAGCACTCTGCCTTGTGGCTTGAAGGCGGGGATCCTGTCCTCAGTCTTCTTTGCTCAGGCTCCTCCTCATATTCCACCACTGAATCTCTATCACCCACAGGATCAGGCCCCTGGTTCCCTGAGCATCTGGAATCTGCAGGGCCAGTCAGCTCCTGCACCCTCACAGGCTCTCAAGTGTCAAGTTTCTTGGGTTCATCTTCACTGGAGTTTTCCTCTGCTGAGGTCATTACATTAGGGCTGCATTAAAAGCTGAAACCAGCACTTTGAATTCAACCCAGTAAGTAACTGGCAACTGTACAAGTCTTTCCATCTTGGGGTCATGTGATCTTAATACAGTACTCACACCAGTTTACAAGAAGACTATTTGTTGAATATGGAGCCGAATGAAAATTCTAGAACCTCATAGGATCATGAAGCTGGAAGGGACCTATAAGGCTATCGAGTCCAACCCCCTGCTCAGTGCAGGAATACAAATCGAAGGATATCAACAAGGGTGGCCTCACAAAGAGCATGTTGCTGTAGTCAAAACACAATGTAATGAAAACATGGCATGACTAGCTAAGTGAGGCTGACTCAGAGAGCACTGTAGTGAGTGCACTCAGCAAAGTTGCACAAAGGCACTCGTTGTCACCCCAGCTCCTTGGGAATCCAGGGGCAGCACAGAATCAAGGGGTGCTGCCAGACTATGCATCTGACCTGTCAAACCCCATGCAGGATAGACTGAACCCTAGTCCCTTGCCCTACCGTTTTATTGGCCAGACTCCTCTTTGTCTCGTCAGGATTCATATTTTGCTTGTTCACTCTCATCCAGCCTGTTATTGAGCAGCACGGAGGGATACTCGCAGCTCCCTTGGTGTTAAGTGAAGAAGAGCAACAGAGCTGGGCAGCATGAGCATGTTGGTGGCAGCCCTGTTTCCCCCTCCTCCCCAGCTGTTTATATCAAGCCCTCGAACCACTGAGAAAGAGAGACACATGCAAATCCTCCACCCCCACCCACCCACATTGTTTTATCTTGTGATTGCCCCTTCCAGCCCAGGGAAGGGGGGGGGGGGAAGGCCAAGCAAGTAAGGCAGTGGAGCATTGGTAAACATGAAGAGAATTAAGCTGTCCATCTACTTCTTTGTCAATTCTGTCTTAGGAATGCTGCCTTACGATCATTCGGTGTTGGGAAATGCAGCAGGGGGAATAGGTTTGCTGGGGCAACGTGTCATTCCACCCCCTGCGAAGCAACAGCTTTTCTTTTTCTTTTTTTCTTTTTGGTAGAGACACCACTTTGTGAAGTATCAAGGCAGCCTTAAGAATGATAGCAGGGTATAAATGAACTGCCTAAAGGGTTTAATCCATCTCTCAGTTCCCAGTTCTTTCATGCCTGTGGCTAATCTGCGGAAATGCTCTCTCTGTGTGGTCCTATCGTGATGACATCCTACTTGCTGTCTGCAGAATAACAGCATAAAAGCTTGACATAAATAAAACAGAGGTGAACAAAGCGTTGCTGTCTCAGATCATTTCCCCACTGCTCTCCATTTCATTATTCATAGCACTTCCATTATGTGAATTACATTTTTATTTCAATTCAGATCATTTAAGCGATATTATTCGGCAGCCAAAGCATAGTTCTAGGCCACTGTACCTTCAAGTAGGAGCGCTGCTCACGCAATCTGAGGTCAAGCACCAGTTAACAACAATTTTGCTATAATCATCAGTGTTTCCTTACACAAAACAGGAGGCAAGAATGATCCTCGTGGAACTGTTGATATCAGAAGACATAGAAGGGAGGAATCCTCCCTGCATCCCATGCACCCCACCATCCACACCTAGCTCCAGAGGGCTAAGAAACTCTTCCAGTCTTCTAGCAGTGTGGAGGGCTGATGCAGGAGGAGACTTCCATCATGCTAGTGAGCATCTGTTGCCCGATATTAGATATAAGTCTTAGCATATAAAGCCTGAACACCTAAATTAACAAAAATGGTGATCAAGGGTACAATGCCGTACATGAGTCTTCCTGCACCTCCCATTATTTTTAAAGTAAGAAGGTGAAATGAAGGGATGGAGATGACTTGCGCGTGAGCTGTTTAAAGTGAGGAAAACTTGCAAGCATAAGCCTCACTCTCTCCTTCCAGTGCTCACTATAGTCCAGTGGCAATATAATTTCCCTCTATTCTTTTCTTGTACTGGTCTAAGACTCACCTTCTGCTTTCACTCTGTAAACCTGTCATTGTAATTAATGTCCCCCACTCCTGAGCTTCCTTGACTTTACTATATATGGGAAGAACAGAGGAGCAACTCTCCATTGTGAAATGAAATAAATGTTGGTATTACTGCCCAGGGACGAAAACCTCCCTGCTTCCATGTTACAGCCTACACGGTGCAGCTGTGCTACCCAGGCAGCCGTTTTGTTACAGATATGGGTCAGTGTGGGGAAATGGAGAGCAGGAGTGTAACTGATCCATTTAAAAAATCTAATTAAAATGTAACAGACATGGTTCTGACTATATTGGACAGGTGCCTGATGCTGCAATAGCAAAACTGCTCTGAAAATGTATTCCCCCCCTCCCCCGCAAGCTGTGAAGAACCAGCAGGCTAAAACCCAGAAAATGTGCAGCAGAACTTGTTTGTTACTTAAATGATGTCTGTCTCTCTGTCTGTCTGTCCTTCCATCCATCCATCGGTCTGTCTGCCTGCCTGTCTGTCTGTCTCACTCTCTGTGAGACATATTTAGGAGCACAGTTAAATTGCACTTCTTCCAGACCAACATACTCTGAACCTGGGTGTGGCAAAAGACAGCAAGGATAGAGTACTCATTTCCATTCTGAGGAAACTCTGCTACTTGGCTCATCACCATATGGGCAGAAAGAGCCATGCAGACATTCCCAATCAGTGCTGACCCAAGTCATTTTGTGACCCAAAGTGATGAGAAATAAATGGTACGCTCTCCCATTCCATGAACTTGACTGGATATTGCATTTTTCTTCAACACTGGCAATGGGGGCAGTGTCATCCACCAGATCTGAAGCAGCAAGCTAATTAAGGGGCCATGGGATAGACTGTGCAACACACCACCCTCTTTTTTGACACCTTGTTGCCACCACTGAGCATCTACCATTTCAAGTAACTGGCTTATTCTGTCTAATGGTAGTCCTTAACTGCATAAACCATGATTTGTCAATCTGTCAAGAAACTGGAAAATGAGGGGATGATGGTTCCAGTTGCCTTTGAAACTTGGGCCTATTGGTTTCTGCTGGGAAAGCATAGATCAAAAAGAAAAAGGAAGGAATTGCCTGCTAATTGAAAGGTTTTGCCAGCTATGTCTTATTAGAGTATGAGAAGGAATTTCCAAGGTCATAAAACAGTCTCTCTTGGTACCAAGCTAATTAGTGAGAACTGGTTTCAGCTGAGAAAAAGGGAGGAGGGAAGAACTGAAGTTACTCCCTTCTGGATGTTTTCAGGTGACTTAGGACGTGAATGATAGAATACACTTGAAAGATCTAGAAAGGTGGATGATGGGTGTAAAAATGGTATGGGAAATTTGCTTAGTTTAGCCTAGATTCTCTGAGGAGAATGTTATGCTTGCTTGCTGTCTTCCTATGTGATGTGTACTCTGTCTATGCTCTGAACTATGCTGAAGTTCTATTCCAATGTAAGTAGTTTAGGGTAGTTAGCCTTCTTCTTTTTTTGGCGGGAACTGTTCTGGCCTTAAGTCTTTTTGAATATGCATTTGCTTCACAAATGTTTTGATTGCTTTTGAACTTCTTGGAGTTGACTTGACTTTTTGCAACAGCTTGTGACTATTTCTTCTTGACTTTTTGCAATCTCTGCAATAAAATAATAAATATTTTACAGCAATCTGGTTATTTGGGAAGGAGAGGATTTGTTGGTACTAAAGAAGGGCTATGCTTTGTGCCCCTACTCAATCCCATTATATTTTATGTGTGTTTTGGTATTCCTACCTGTCAGGGTTGGTGTGCAAGTGTAGTATTGTGAATTTTGGTAACTCTGGAGCACTGAGGAGTCAGGCTGACTCAGAGTGCTGGGAGGGAGTAACGGGTAGGAAGATTTTCCCTACCCATCAGCATATTGATGCACTTGAAGCTTACCCACACCAGGAAAGTCTGGGTAGTGTGGCTGAGTGGTTTATGAGGGCCTCTATACTGAGGAAATATAATAAACCAACACATTGGTAAACTTCAGCTGATTATTTGTTTTTGCAATTGTGTCTAATAAACATTGCCACTAATAAGAATGCTGAATGCTTGCATTATTAAGAACTGCAGATCTGCATCTTATGATTTGATTTTAAAAGGAGATTTTGCATTATACCTGCAATTATATGTTTGATTTACTATTGCTGGGTAAATGTAATCCTAAAATATTTATGTAACACAGTTTGATGACAGCAAATGTATGTACATTTCAATGTGCAAGTCTACCTATTTTTCATCTCTGAGATACACAGTAAAATGCCTTTGATTTGTCAATCTGTTACAGAGAAGACTTCATCAGGTAACATGCATTTGATGAACATATTTGCATAACCTGAAAGCTTTTATCCTGAAAAGCAAGCTTTTATCAAGGAAAAGTTCAACAGTGGAAATATTAATGGATGATAACCCTCATTCAATGCTTAGTGAACAAGTTTATGGCTCATATGCCTATTCTCTTTCAGCATAACCCAGGATATTGGAATTATCTGCTCAACCATTTCTTTGTCTATATAAATTCCAATCGACCTGATTTCCAAATTAGCTCAGTTGATAACCACAGCTAATCACAGTTTATCCCAGTCTGGGTGAAATCACAGATCATGGTTAGCTGGAAATGGAAATAGATCCTTCAATTCTTCTCAAAGTTATGCTAAAGAAAAAAAGAGGAAGGGATGGATTTTACTAGCTCCAGACCATATAACACTTCATGATATGAACACAGTGAATAAAAGTCAGGGCCGTTTGTATCCCATTTCCAGGGGGATAAAAATATAACTCCCCTTCATGAATTGCTGCCTTGTCGTGGCGAAGGGGCTTGAGTAATTCAGAGAAGCTATGGGCTATGCCGTGCAGGGACACCCAAGACGGACAGGTCATAGTGGAGAGTTCTGACTTAAACGCGATCCACCTGGAGCAGGAACTGGCAAGCCACTCCAGTATCTTTGCCAAGAAAACTCCATGGACAGAAACAAAAGGCTAAAATATATGATGTTGGAAGATGAGCCCCTCAGGTCGGAAGGCGTCCAACATGCTACTGAGGAAGAGCGGAGGACAAGTACAAGTAGCACCAGAGCTAATTAAGTGGTTGGGCCAAAGACGAAAGGACGCTCAGCTGCGGACGCGCCTGGAAGTGAACGGAAAGTCCGATGCTGTAAAGAAAAATACTGCATAGGAACCTGGAATGTAAGATCTATGAACCTTGGTAAGCTGGATGTGGTCAAACAGGAGATGGCAAGAATAAACATTGACATCCTGGGCGTCAGTGAACTAAAATGGACGGGAATGGGCGAATTCAATTCAGACAATTATCATATCTACTATTGTGGGCAAGAATCCCGTAGAAGAAATGGAGTAGCCCTCACAGTCAACAAAAGAGTGGGAAAAGCTGTACTGGGATACAATCTCAAAAATGATAGAATGATTTCAATATGAATCCAAGGCAGACCTTTCAACATCACAGTAATCCATGTTTATGCACCAACCACCGATGCTGAAGAGGCTGAAATTGACAAATTCTATGAAGACTTACAACACCTTCTAGAACTGACACCAAAGAAAGATGTTCTTCTCATTATAAGGGATTGGAATGCTAAAGTAGGGAGTCAAGAGATAAAAGGAACAACAGGTAAGTTTGGCCTTGGAGTTCAAAATGAAGCAGGGCAAAGGCTAATAGAGTTTTGTCAAGAGAACAAGCTGGTCATCACAAACACTCTTTTCCAACAACACAAGAGGCGAATCTACACATGGACATCACCAGATGGGCAATACCGAAATCAGATTGATTATGTTCTCTGCAGCCAAAGATGGAGAAGCTCTATACAGTCAGCAAAAACAAGACCTGGAGCTAATTGTGGCTCTGATCATCAGCTTCTTATAGCAAAACTCAAGCTTAAACTGAAGAAAGTAGGAAAAACCACTGGGCTAGTCAGGTATAATCTAAACCAAATCCCTTATGAATACACAGTGGAAGTGAAGAACAGATTTAAGGAATTAGATTTGGTGGACAGAGTGCCTGAAGAACTATGGATGGAGGCCTGTAACATTGTACAGGAGGAAGCAACAAAAACCATCCCAAAGAAAAGGAAATGCAAGAAAGCAAAGTGGCTGTCCAACGAGGCCTTACAAATAGCAGAGAAGAGAAGGGAAACAAAATGCAAGGGAGATAGGGAAAGTTACAGAAAACTGAATGCAGATTTCCAAAGAATAGCAAGGAGAGACAAGAGGGCCTTCTTAAATGAACAGTGCAAAGAAATAGAGGAAAATAATAGGAAGGGAAAAACCAGAGATCTGTTCAAGAAAATTGGAGATATTAAAGGACCCTTTTGTGCAAAGATGGACATGATAAAGGACAAAAATGGTAGAGACCTAACAGAAGCAGAAGACATCAAGAAGAGGTGGCAAGAATACACAGAGGAATTATACCAGAAAAATCTGGATGTCCCGGACAACCCAGATAGTGTGGTTGCTGACCTTGAGCCAGACATCCTGGAGAGTGAAGTCAAGTGGGCCTTAGAAAGCATGGCTGACAACAAGGCCAGTGGAGGTGATGGCATTCCAGTTGAACTATTTAAAATCTTAAAGATGACGCTGTTAAGGTGCTACACTCAATATGCCAGCAAGTTTGGAAAACTCAGCAGTGGACAGAGGATTGGAAAAGATCGGTCTGCATCCCAATCCCAAAGAAGGGCAGTGCCAAAGAATGCTCCAACTACCGTACAATTGCACTCATTTCACACGCTAGCAAGGTTATGCTCAAAATCCTCCAAGGCAGGCTTCAGCAGTATGTGGACCGAGAACGCCCAGAAGTACAAGCTGGATTTCGAAGGGGCAGAGGAACTAGAGACCAAATTGCTAACATGCGCTGGATTATGGAGAAAGCCAGAGAGTTCCAGAAAAACATCTACTTCTGCTTCATTGACTACGCAAAAGCCTTTGACTGTGTGGACCACAGCAAACTATGGCAAGTCCTTAAAGAAATGGGAGTGCCTGACCACCTTATCTATCTCCTGAGAAATCTATACGTGGGACAGGAAGCAACAGTTAGAACTGGATATGGAACAACTGATTGGTTCAAAATTGGGAAAGGAGTACGACAAGGCTGTGTATTGTCTCCCTGCTTATTTAACTTATATGCAGAATACATCATGCGAAAGGCAGGACTGGAGGAATCCCAAGACGGAATTAAGATTGCCGGAAGAAATATCAACAACCTCAGATATGCAGATGATACCACTCTGATGGCAGAAAGTGAGGAGGAATTAAGGAACCTCTTAATGAGGGCGAAAGAGGAGAGCACAAAAAATGGTCTGAAGCTCAACATCAAAAAAACTAAGATCATGGCCAGTGGTCTCATCACCTCCTGGCAAATAGAAGGGGAAGATATGGAGGCAGTGACAGATTTTACTTTCTTGGGCTCCATGATCACTGCAGATGGTGACAGCAGCCATGAAATTAAAAGACTCCTGTTTCTTGGGAGGATAGCGATGAGAAACTTAGACAGCATCTTAAAAAGCAGAGATATCACCTTGCCGACAAAGGTCCGCATAGTCAAAGCTATGGTTTTTCCAGTAGCGATGTATGGAAGTGAGAGCTGGACCATAAAGAAGGCTGACCGCGGAAGAATTGATTCTTTTGAATTGTGGTGCTGGAGGAGACTCTTGAGAGTCTCCTGGACTGCAAGGAGAACATACCTATCCGTTCTGAAGGAAATCAACCCTGAGTGCTCACTGGAAGGACAGATCCTGAAGCTGAGGCTTCAATACTTTGGCCATCTCATGAGAAGAGAAGACTCCCTGGAAAAGACCCTGATGTTGGGAAAGAGTGAAGGCAAGAGGAGAAGGGGATGACAGAGGACGAGATGGATGGACAGTGTCATCGAAGCTACCAACATGAATTTGACCAAACTCTGGGAGGCAGTGGAAGACAGGAGGGTCTGGCGTGCTCTGGTCCATGGGGTCATGAAGAGTTGGACACGACTTAACGACTAAACAACAACAACAAAAATATAACTTCCTCTTCTTTAAATTAAAAAAAATTTACATAAAGAAATATAGATAATTTAGGGGACAGAGGGAAACACAGAAGATTGCAAGAAATGCCTATAGTTAAAAAAAAGTACACAATGTTATTACATTATTGGGTAAAATAATGCAGATATTTTCCTATTTTTTCCTTTTTTAAAAACAATACAGAATGTTAAATGTGCCTTTTTGCTGCTGAATGACCTATATTGTGCCAGTAGCATTTATGCTGAATGATCAGATGAGCCCATCCATCAGATGTTCTTAGACTTCACTTTCAAGCAAACTATTCAAAGAGCCATGTGCCACCTAGTGATCTTGCAGGAAACAGCAAAGCAGCTTTCTCTTTCTAGAGACAGATGAAAAAGAAATCAGAAGATTAAAAAGATCTCTTCCAGCAATAGCAGAAAATGATTCCTAAAAATTACAATGATTCATGATATTTATTCTTTGGATTTCTCACCAGAAGAGTTCACAATGTAAATAGGAAAATGGATAAGCAACAGTGTCCAATTTCCAATGCATCGTGATATTCATAACTGTTGCAAAGCAAAGGGATGAGCATAGAATGGACATGACTAGAGAAATGGCTCAAATGGTATTTCTGCTACTGCAGAATATTTGGTATGAATCCATTATACTGAGAGGTCGCATAAGAGGACAGATCCTTTATTAGACCACTTTAAAAAACAATCAAGCAAACAATAGCTTGCTTTTTATGATAATTCATCTTCCTCAGGCTCTGCACTAAGATCTTGTAGGTAGCTGTGAGCCTGGATGCCCAGGCCTCAAGCGGTAGCCAGGAATGCATTTGCATAATTAAAACTAGTGTGCCAGCTACGTCCATTTCTTGAGAGATCTGATCTGGCCACTGATCATAACAAAAAACATCCTGATCACCATAATCACCCAATCTCCTGAAAAAGACAAAAAGTTGATCCCACAGCTACAAATACTCAACTATCCCACACACTACACCAGAACACAGACAGAGTTCTACCTCCTGTCCTCTGAAGATGTCGGCCACAGAGACTGGTGAAACGTTAGGAAGAAAAACCTGCAGAACATGGCCAAACAGCCCAAAAAAACCTACAACAACCATTTAAATGTTGTCTTTCACTGTTTTAAGCCACCTTGGGTCCTTTTCATGGAGAAAGGTGGGGCAAAAATATTTTAAATAATAAAAAATAAATAATAATAGTTCAAAAAATCATATATTACACTCCCAAAGTTTCACAGCCATTGTTGGGGCCAGAGTAGCTTCTTGATATGGGTACAGATGCAGTCAGCAAAAGACTTGTGGGGGGAGTATGTGGTTTCAAACCCCTGCTCAGGCAGCAGTTTTTATTTATCACCCTACTCTTTAAACAAAGGACCACCAAGCCCCCCCCCCGCCCCCCCCCCGCCCCATTTGTGGCCTTTTGAGATTCAAGAGTTTCCATTTGGCTAGGGAAAACAAGGTAATACTGTAGTATGGCAAGCCTCCATCTGGGATTAAAATTTAGTTTAACTGCCAGCAGTAGCCAATTTTAGCCAAATCAACAGTGTTACCTGGTGGATGTTTTCTTCAGAATGAAGTACAGCTTGGCTGGTGTCAAGATGTTCAAGGATCTACATTGTTCTTCATTCGGTGCCCTGACTGGCCATCCAGAATTCTTTTATAATTTCGTAACTGGAAATTCTACACATTGATTTACACACCCATTTCCAAGCACTTTTTGGATTAAAATAAAAATCAAAAAGAAGAAGTGAAGTAGTTTTATGTGTGACTTTTAGACCCATGTCCTGGAGCATCTGAATTTAACATGAGAGCATAAAAGTGCCTGATGATCAGCTGACTTATCTGTGGTTCTGGTACATGGCATATTTCTTGAAGAGCAGCATGAAGTCCTATTAACTTTTGTAAAAGGTCATAACACTCTTTCAGAGGAGACACAGAGAAGGAAAAAAAGAAGCAAATGGTCAGAAATGACTGTTCTAATCCAGTCCTGACTGAACTCTGTCTTTTAGCAGTGCTTGGCAAAGTTCCTTTTTTTAGACGGCACGTTTCATAGCCAATAGTGGTGCTGGCTGGGGGATACTAGGAGTTGAGGTCAAAACAAGGACCTTTTCCAAGCACTGTTTTTACAGCTGATAATGATGCCTCATTTTAAATCCATGCACTCTTCCCCCCCCCCTTTTGCTCCTAATCTGGTACAATGTTCTAACTTTCACAACAGCCAGATGTGCAGAAATAAGGATAGGTCAGTTTTGCACAGCATTAAAAAAAATGCTACACAATCATAAAGAAAAAAAAGAAACACAATTAAATATGTATGCATAAACACAAAGAATCCAGAATTACCGCAAACAGCATAAAGGGGAACACTACTGACTGCTAAGATTTGTAAGTTGAGCTCAACATGGTTCTGTGGTGATTAGGACTGCCGACCAGAATAGTAAGGGGAAAGGTTGGCAATCCCAATCACTATAGAACACCGATACCTTGTACACATGCTGACCTGAAGATGGAGTGTGAAGACTATCCTCAACAGTGAATATGAACCCATCTCTAAGAAATGTGCAATGACCATCAGACAACTGCTTTGAGAACGGGCACCACAAGGTTTTGCAGCACTTGATCATTTTTTAAAAACCAAAAGATTAGTAATCCAACGCTGTCTAAGATTTATTTTGTCCTATGTTTTAGTACAACATAGTTTGAAAATTCAACAAATTGCATAGCCCAAACTGATTATGTTCAAATAGAAGAGTAGCGATAGGCAAGAGTCATTCCAATCTGAAGTTGCCAACCTTTGATAACAAGTGGGACTGAGCATGTTTTGCAAATACATAAAGCTCTTCTAATACTCAGATATTTCCATTGCTGAATCCATTCTCAGATAATCACGAAATAGCATGTTTGTTTATCCCACAGTCTCAGCTGTGCAGAATGTGACATCACCCACAGCTTCAGAACTGACAGTGAATTCATGATGACAGAGCATGACAAAGGAGGAGCTGTTGTTGCCATAAGTGCATTGGACTATAAGCTTCGCATTTCAATCATGTTGTGAGCCACCTTGAGTCCAAGTACTGGGAGAAAGATGGGATATAAATTAAACACATACATATGTACAGGAGGATGAGAACAACTCTCCAGCACCTTTGATAGACCTCATAATCAGATTTTATTATGAAATATTTTGAAGGTTTACACAATCAGATATGCAACACCCATCCCACAGATACCCACAGGCGCCTTAAGCATCTTTTGTTTGCTACACAAAATGTGCAGTCCGGCATATCGTGTACTTACAGGCAAACCTTACAATGGTATTTTTTTAAAGGTCCTTTATTTTTTACAAGTTACATTATTTTTAAAAAGTTACTCATTTTGCTCCCATTACTTCTGGGCAGCCAGGCTGCTGTTATCATTATTGTTGCTCCAATCAGACATGCAATTTGGCACATTATAGTTGCACTGTAGTGCCAGCTGGCCAAAAAGATCAAGGAAAAAACTCTCTGGAGCCCTCCAATGACCAATTTTGATACTGCTTATTGAAAATATTTTTTTAAAGACAAAAGACAAAACTAAGAATATTTCCGTTGCCATTTGAGATTAATAAAACAATGACTAGAACCTGGAAAACTCTTGTTAAAATGCCACTATGGTTGTGTGAGCCCCCTCCCCACAACCCTGTCTGGTTCAGTGGGGCATCCCTCTTCCATTCTTTGGTCCACAACATGAATGACCAAACTCAATGGAATTTCTTGTAACTTCGATGGGGAAATAATCTAAGGAATAAATAACTTTATCAGAGTCTTTGGTCCTAGTTACATTCAGTAGCCCACAGTCTATGTTCTTTGTATCTTGTACCTTGGTTCTCTTCACCAGGAGGGGCTTAAGTATGCCCGTGAACCTAGTCTCATAACTAGTCCAGTTCCTGTAGACCTGGAGTCAGGGCTCCTCCACCATTGTGTTGCTCCTAAGAGTGAGGGCTGGTATGCCCACAATGAGGGTAAGTATGTGGGGATCCTCTCTCCAGAGAACTGCACCTGCCATGGCCCAAATGCTCTTCCCAATGCTGACGCTTCCTCCGCCAGCATTGGCTCTGGGTCGGCTTAAGGTTCCCAGATCTTACTTCAGTCCTTCTCTTTCTGTCTCCCCAGTAGGATGGCTGAGGAGGGAGTTTGGAGTTTTCATGCTTATCCCCTTCTCTCTTGAGGACCTGGAGTTAAACCAACCCCCACTCCAGGGGTCTTCCTTATCACAGAATCATAGAATAATGGAGTTGGAAGGGACCTATAAAACCATCAAGTCCAATCTCATGTTTAGTACAGGAATCCAAATCAAAGTAGATCTGACAGATGGTTGTCTATTTATAAATGTAGTATCACTCTCCTGAGGGACCTGGTTCCTCTTCTATGGAGTGTTCTGCCTAGAATGTCTCAGATCACTTCTCCTGGGTGTCCCTCCAAGCTCCTTTACAACGATCTTTCTCTTCTTCCCAGATGGACTCTGGTTCCTTTTCCTCAGGTTCTCCCACCATGCCCTTCACTACTTCTCCAGGTGCCTCTGGTTGCTGTTTCTTCATTTCTTCTGTTTGACAGCCACCCTCTTTCCTAGTTGGATTTTGCCTCTACTGGTGGCAAGGCAGCTTTTATAGCTGCCATTCGCCAGGGGGAGACCAGTTCCTTCCTTTCTCCTAGGGGGTCATCTCCCAATCCTGAGAGCTGATACTGCTATGAGGGCCTCAGTCTGGGTCATATTCTCACCAGATGGTTGGGTCTTGGTGCTGCCTTCTCCCTGCTCAGAATGGTGGGACACCTTGGGAGACATTGTTGGGGATGGGGCAAGAGACTCTGGCTCTGGGTCGGAGTGGCATGACTCACCAACAGGGGCATCTATTGTCCTGCCCTTCTCATATGTTGCAACTACACTGCAATTTACTCCATGCTTTTGTGCCGGAGTTGTCATGGTTAAATTCAATGTATTTTTCAGCAACTGTGCAATGCAGAGCTAATTGTTAGTAAGCCCACTCTTTGCCCATGGGCATTTATTGTTTTTTTGTTCAGCTGGCAGGATCTCATGTCTTTTTTAAGTGATTCCACTCACAGCACTTTTTTTGGGTGGGGGAAGGTTCTTGGAATGTGTGATTGCCTATATTGGTCCAAAGGGCAGAGACAGATATGGCTTAGCAAAGCAAAGCGTGCTGCTTATATACCGCCCCATAGTGCTTCAAGCACTCTCTGGGCGGTTTACAAGTTAATTATGCAGGCTACACATTCCCCCCCCCCTGCGAGCTGGGTACTCATTTTGCCGACCTCGGAAGGATAGAAGGCTGAGTCAACCTTGAGCCGGCTACCTGGGATCGAACCCCGGGTTGTGAGCACAGTTTTGGTTGCAGTACAGCAGTTTAACCACTGCGCCACGAGTTTTAGGATGATGTTGATGGTTGGGTGTCTTTTGGCATCCAACCTAGCACTAAGCTAATATAACAACTTGCAAAACTGCACTATTTATCTGCAATAGCACAAAATTGAAAAGGCATTAAAAAGTGTTCAGTAGGAAAACTAGAGACAGTCACTTGAGTGGGATATTCCCGCTGTACTGGCACACTGTGAGTACCTCTTGTACTTCTTCCAAACAATTTTATTATGTCTTTTGAATTTAGCGCCATGTCAGATGAGCACTGCAGTGTCACAAGTTGTTATATTGATCAGCAATATGTCATTTGTGAACAAAAACACTTTAAGAGGTAGGGAAGATAACAGAAGAGAGTGGGCAGTCTGTGATCCTGGTGAGAATTGAAACAATTTGAATTGTGGTGTGGAGTCTGTGGATGCTTGCGCTCTATCTTGCTTGAGATAATTAGACAGTCCATGTGAATGACCATTGCAATTTAACAGCCATAGAAAACATCAAATTAACCTAAATTTACTTGGGGCAGCCTCCCTGTTCAGTCATACCCCAAAATAGCTTAACATTCTTATGGACACTAATAATTTTCTGAAGAAAGTACAAGCCAATGAGAGTCCCCCAGAGACTATCCTGCAAGGTACAGAGGTACAGAGGAACACAAACTTTGCACATGCTTCCAGTTTTGACCCAGAACATATCACAAAATCCATTAGCTATAGCTAAGCTATATGATAGAGTAATATCTGTACATGTTTGTTACACAGAGATTCACAAATTTAAAATCACCAATTCTGAAACTACAGTACCCACACAGTTAAATGAAGGAACATACCGAATGGTAGCTGAATTATATAATGTGTGAAGATGCTCATTTGAGCTTCTTCCTCTTATGTCATTCTGAAGTTATTAATCTGACTAGGTGATTAACTGCATTAATTAAACTAACTGCATTCTGAAGTAGGTAGCATTTTTGTAGCAAAATTGGAATATTTTAGCAAAATGGGACAGAGACTTTCCACAAAAAGTCTGGCCCTGAAATGTCTCTCTACATATTATTATTTAAGATTAATCATATAAAGTGTGCAAGCATCATTATGCAAATATAATTGCTTTTACATAGGCAAATATGATAGTAAATTATTCCCTAGTTGATACTGTTAGCAGTTTTATAATGCTTGTGTCTAAGTATATATTTTTATTTCTTGTGTATGGAAAGCATCTGTGAATTTTAAGTCCCTTGATTAAAACCACAAGTCACTACAAAGCCTGTGCTGAAAAAAATGGAATAATTAAACATTAAATAGTAGAGATGCTTACTGAAATCTCTTCATCTGATATTCCTCCTCCATTTTAGAGTTTCAAATTATTTGCTCTTATTTCTGGAATGACAGTGATATACTGTATTATTGATTCACTCTCCTTATATGTATAGCAAAGGTAAAGGTTCCCCTTGACATTTAGTCCAGTCGTGTCGGACTCCAGAGCGCGGTGCTCATCCCCGTCTCCAAGCCGTAGAGTCAGCGTTTGTCCGAAGACAGTTTCCGTGGTCACGTGGCCAGCGCGACTAGACACGGAACGCCGTTACCTTCCCACCGTGGTGTTACCTATTTATCTACTCGCATTTACATGCTTTCGAACTGCTAGGTTGGCAGGAGCTGGGACAAGCGACGGGAGCTCACTCTGTCGCGTGGATTCAATCTTACGACTGCTGGTCTTCTGACCTTTGCAGCACAGAGGCTGTATAAAACCCCCTAAAAACCAAAAGCATTATGGCAATGTTAAGTTTAACATACTTATTTCAATATGAACTTTGTAGATTGCAATCCATTTTTCCAAACACAGGTGTATAAAGAAGGGGATGTGTCTGAAGAAATGGACTCTCCTGCACTGAAAAAAAGTGTTACTCTTAAAGAGCACTTCTTTTTCCATTTTCGTTGCAGTGTATTAACACAGCTCCCTCTAAGGAAACTTAGATTTTTGTGTGTTATTTGTAACTTTTGCATACATCTCTACACATGCAGTGTGTGGCCTTAAAAAAAAATTATAGTTTCCTGTCATATTCTAGACAGAGCATGAAGACAGAGATCTGTAGATGTATTCATGAACACACACTAATTAAATGCCAGAGCAAAAAAAAAAAAAAAAAAAAGGAGGCTTGAAGCTATTGTATCATCTCATCTGATGTAATTGGATCTGGAAAAGTGTGGAGCCAGGGCTGGCCCTTCAGCTAGGAAGGGTGAGGCAACCATCTGAGATAGAAGATGCTGGAAGGAGTGATGGCAGCAGTTCTGTCCCAAGCTTAGAACAGGTTCATACAGATCATGGGATTCTGGCAATTATATTTTTTTAAAAATCAGAATTTCCAAACTCTAAGCCCAATTATTTATTCAACGCCCATAGGACCTCATAGCTATGTATGCCGCACATTGTTTCCTGCACCAAGTCTAAATTACTTGGCTGCCCTCAGATGTGGAGAAAGCCCACCTGACTTCTGTACCAAAAAAAATGGCCGAAGGCACCATTCTCTCCTTTGCCTTTAGTTAGTTATGTGCCATCAAGTCAGAACCGACTCATAGAGACCCTAATAGGGCTTTCAAGGTAAGTGAGATATTTAAGGAGTGGTTTTACCACTTCCACTCCCCAATTGTGTTTCCATGGCCAAGTGAGGATTTGAACCCTTGTCTCCAGAGTCCTTGTCTGTCACTCTATCCACTACACCACACTGGGCTGCAATATATCGTGGGCTAATTCAGATTGGCACTAAAGCAGAATTAGAAATGTATTGGCTTTTCAGGGCACAATACAGGTTTATTTATTTTATTTTATTTATTTATTATTAGATTTCTATCCCGCCCTTCTAGACAGGAGTCTACTCAGGGCGGCTCACAATATATTGTGCACAAAACGGATTTAAAAACAACAATTAAATTCTACAATAATAATATAATCAAGATGGGAAGATAACAACAAAAAACCAAGAAAAGTGGAAATCAAGTATTGGCAGGAGAGAAGGCCTGCCTGAAGAGCCAAGTTTTTAATTGGCTCTTGAAAACACCCAGCGAGGGTGCCAGGCAGATATCTGGCAGCAAGCTGTTCCAAAGTCGAGGGGCCACTGCCGAGAAGGCCCGGTTTCTTGTTCTTTCTTTCCGGGCCTCTCTCGGCGTCAGGCCCCTCAGCCGTCTTTCCTGGCTATGGCGAGTGACTCGAGTAGATCTAGGTGGGAATCTAGGTTACTATAAGAGAACACAGTTCTGCTGGAAAGACAAGCGCAACACTATCTTGTTAACATCGCAGACTAAATTCTAACCCATTTAACACTTGGCCAATTTAAGAAGCCAATTCAGTTGTGTTTGGCCGGATGTTTCCTGCTTTTGGGGACAAGCGTCAGTTTTGCTGCCAGATACAGATGGATGCTCTGATTGTGTGCAAGGCAGGTTCACCCCGCCCTGTCGAACTGCAGTCAAAAAGAGAAAGAATGGTGAGGCGGTTTCCACTGGGAGGCGGTGCATGTATTGGTAGTGCAAGGCAAAGCCACGTGGGGGCGTATGTGTTGAAGTGTACACGGATTGCCTTAGTGATTCTTTTATGGCTGTTCATTGCCCTGTGGGAAATACTGCCTCTTACATTCTGAAACCCCATAGTTTCCCGCACACGAGAGTAGCCATGAAACCCTCTGCGTACTTTCCTTTAAATTAGATGAGAAACGGGTGTGAAAAACCCTGCCCACAAGTTCTCTCCCGGCACAGTGCGGGCACATTTCCCAGATCTTTTCAGCACTTTCTATAAATGATTATAAAGTCCCATTGTTAAGCCTGTCGGCTTCCTGGTCAGGATCTCTTCTGCAGGGCAACGGTTTCCTGGGGGAACCATTTCTCTGTGACACAAAGGTTATTACTGTTTGGGACGCTGCAGGGTTTTGCCAGCGTTGTGGGTGCAGGTTAGTAATCTTGGCTCTGGTTTGTGTTCGATGCGATGGCTTTCTTGCCTCTCCTTTGCAGGGATGAAGAGAGAAGTGCGACAATTCAGTCCAACTCCCTTCCTTCCTTCCTCTCCTCCCGTTTGGCCTGTGTGCTTAAATAAGCGGTGCTAAACGCTGCCAAACCTAGCTTTTGGGGCTTTATTAATGTGTGTCGTCTTCTTTCGTTATATCTTGCATTAAGTTCTCCCTTTTTGCTTGGTGGTCTTCCCCTTTGTATTAATCCCAGAATATAATAAAAATTGCCTGCTGTCAAGTCGATCCCAATTTATGGTGATGGTTTCCAGAGTTTTCTAGGTATAAAATAGTCAGAAATGATTTGCAATGTTCTTCTTATGAGGGGTGCTGTGGGGCTGTGCAGCTTGCTCAAGGCTACACGGGCTGGCTTTTCTCCCTTGAGGCACAGTGGAGAATCAAGCTTCTGTCTTCTGGCTCTATACTGAGATACTTCACTGAGCTATCGTGTTTCCTCGAAAATAAGACAGGGTCTTATATTAATTTTTGCTCCAAAAAAACGCATTAGGGGTTATTTTCAGGGGATGTTTTATATTTTCCATGTACAACAATCTACATTTATTCAAATACAGTCATGTCATCTTCCGGTTGCTGCACAATGGTGGAGGGCGGGGTGTCACTTAACTGGGGCTTATTTTGGGGGTAGGGCTTATATTACGAGCACCCTGAAAAATCATACTAGGGCTTATTTTCAGGTTAGGTCATATTTTCGGGGAAACAGATTATTTAGCCAGCCCTATAATAATTAGAAGAGAAGACTCCCTGGAAAAGACCCTGATGTTGGGAAAGAGTGAGGGCAAGAGGAGAAGGGGACGACAGAGGACGAGATGGTTGGACAGTGACATCGAAGCTAACAACATGAATTTGACCCAACTCCGGGAGGCAGTGGAAGACAGGAGGGCCTGGCGTGCTCTGGTCCATGGGGTCACGAAGAGTCGGACTCGACTTAACGACTAAACAAAAATAACAAATAATAATTATGTGGCATTAAGTAAATTCTGATTCATAACAACCCATTTCAAGGTTTTCTAGGTATAGAGTACTCAGAAGCGGTTTACCGTTCCCTTGTTTTGGGGGCACCATGAGATGGTGCAGCTCAACCAAAGTTCCATGGCCTGTCTCACTCCTTGGATACACAGTCCCAACATCTACCTAACTAAATGATCTACTGTACTTAGCTAGTCCAATCCTACAATACAGTTTAATGATTAAGGAAATAATCTTTGCTGGTATGAGATGGTCTTGGTGTGTTTCAGTGGTGGCAAATGGGTACTCATCTCATGTAGGAATTGTCAGATTTGCAGGGAATGGTATTCTACATATGTTCAGAGGAATTGTTCTGAAGATTAAACTTGGTTAAAGTTGAACTCTGTGTGTGTCCGTATAGTATTCTTTTGTTATTTCTCACTCCTGGTAGACAAATGTTATTTATTTTGTGTTGAAAAGTAAAGGATATTACAGAGTTTGAAGGCTGAAAAATCTTTTACGATTCAGATATTTTTGCTGTGGTCCTAGCTATACCCTCCTGCAGTCGCTGAGATGGTAGTCCAGGGATTGTATGGGAGGAAGGGAAAGAAATACCAGTTCATACTCAGAGAAGGAATCCCAATATTGGGAAAGGTGAAAAGAAGAGGGTGGATCTATGGTGTGGCTAAACTGGAGAATGCTTTAGATCCAAAGGATTCAGAGGCCAACAGTCACCAACTATGTTCTTGGCAATGCGGTTCAGGGGGAAGGACTGGTGGCATCTCTGGAGGAGGGATAAATAATTTTTCTGTGTTGGATGGATCATGAACACATTTCTCTGTTTTAGAACACTTTGAATTTTCAGGTTGGATTGCCCTGTTAGTGTACTTATTTTGGAGTAACTCTCACTGATCAAATTCTGTGGGACTTAGTTCCAGAAAACATTGTTTGCACTGAAAGTGGATTCATTATGTCACAATGCTTCATAGACTGAGAGTTAAACAAGGCAATACACTTAGAACATGTATTTAGAAGTAATGAAAGGTGTCTGTTTATCATAGCATGTGATTTCCTTCACTTCTGTACTTTGCACTTAGCATGTTGTGTAATTGGTCATTTCAAGTGAAGCACAGGCTTAATTGGCAAGTCTTATTGCTAAGGCACATTGTGAGGCTGTCGGTGAGAGCAAGGCCCCTCTCACGGGAGTGCTGTCCCTCCCGCTCTCTGCCGACAAGGAGGTGCAAACACCACCCATTCCCCCTCCCAGGAAGATTAGGCCACCTGAGCAAAGCCCGGGGAGCGTGGAGGAGGAATTGAGAGGAATGTCCGTTGGAGAAGGCGGGAATATTTTGGCGGGAAAAGAGCGACGGCCCCGGGTAGAAGTGGAGGCGGGGCTGGGGGATATAGAGAGGGGGAGGGACAGCTTGCCTCAGGGTTGGGAGTGGATATGGCTAGAGGACCCGTGGACTGGGAAGGTGGAGAAACTGAGGGTCCCAAGAGAAGAGGCAGAGGCCCGGAGAAGAAGTGAGCTTACACCTAAACTCTCTTATTGGGGGGAGCGTGAGACAAAGGAATGGAGGAAGACGTTGAGGGAGGAAAAAGAGAAGGTTGAGAGGGAAAGGAGAGAGAGGTTGGAATGGCTGATGATGCAGCAGCAGCAGAGAGGTCCTTCAGGAGACTTTGGCCAGAGAATGCCTCCTCCTGGGACCCGATCTGGACAGATGACCAGGACGAAGACACAGTACCCCTATTGGAGGGGGAGAATGGACAATTATTAAACGCAGACTGTACTCTGGACTGGCCGGGTCCCTGGAATACCCAGGAGACTAATCCGTTCAAAGTTGAAGACTGGAAGCCCCCTCCTAACCCGTTGTTAGAGGGAGACAATGGTTGGAACACATTTGTAGATATAGGCTGTTTGTTAAATAATCCAATAAATGTGACTCCTATTTCCAAACCAAGGAAGTCTGTCAATTTATTCGAAGAAAAAGTGGAGCCAGGACTCGAACCCTCACACACATAATTTTGAAGAAATCTTTGTTGGAAGGAAAGTGGATTAATTGGAGGGAGTAAGTGCTCCTCTTAACATCCAATTTTACCCTATATATCTTTGCTTTATGTTACAACTTTACATCTGCTTACTTGGGGAAATCCAGTTGAACTTTGATTTACTTCTAAGTAAACATACAGATGTTTGCATAGTTATTTATCTGAATGTGTTTGCTTTGCAGACTGTTCACCTGTTCTTTGTGGTACACTGAAATCAGATTGTGTGGAATGATCTGTGGAGACATGACGGGTCGAAGGTCCTATAGTGTGAGCCACTGTTCAGTGGTTGAATGAAGTGGCTCTGGAGTCCCTTTGATTATATTCTGTGGAGCTATGATGAACTGGGAATCGGGAACAATAATAAGGAGATAAGCAAAGCAGTCAGATATTTCTTATTTAAGAGAAGGAGGTGTTTGGCAACCTTACTTTCCTTTGAATCAACATCTGCATGTTTACTTGGAATCCCTTTGATACGGTAAAATCTACTTGGAACTAAGTGCAGATAGGATTATTTCCTAATCTGACACCTGTCTTCTTTTGTTCGGTAATGGTCTCTTAACATATTTTCCATATTCGTTTTAAGGAAATTAGAGCTGATGCAAAAAAACCTGATTTTCTTCAAGAATATTCTGAGTCTGTTACCCAAATATCTCTCCTAAAACTTAATGTGTGAAGATTTGACAGTGAACTGTCGGTGTGCACAGAATTCTAATCACTGTTAGGCAAAACATTCTAATTTTAAATTTTATTGCCAGCTTCTTAGCAACTCCTTAGCAGTTTAATCCATACATCACAGTGATTATTTCCAAATTTGCTTTGCTATGAATATATCTGCTCCTTTTAAACTACCACAGCTTTGGTTGTAAATCTGGGGTGGGTGTGGTTGATTGAAGCACCTGTCTAGGTAAAAATTTATGTTAAAAAACTGAACAGATTACATCTCCTCACCTCCCGTGCACAAGATTTATATCTGCCTTCTATTAAGGTTAGGCTGTTTGCTATTCATAGCAGGAATTCATTAAACTATGCAAGCATATAAATACGGTTTTCTAGGCTGGTGTAGCTCAGAGCTATTTTCTCACCTGAAGAGGATGGGGAATGCCTCAGTGTAGGCAAGAACAGGGAATATGTGCCCTACTGGATATTCTTGGACTGCAACGCCCATCATCCTTCTCTATTTGGTATCCTAACTGCAGCGGATGGGAGTTGCAATCTAAGAACATATGTTTCTCACCCTGGTTGAGGGTACTTTTGTATACATTCTAGAGTCCTATTTTAACATTTTCAAAATGCCATATTAGTAACAAAGTGATACCTCACACACTAAAGTGCTAGGGGAAAAAGTAAATAGAGCAGTTGGTTTCCTGTATAAGATGCAGAGGTGCATGCAAGGGTACATACTCTAAGTTAAGAAAGTAGCATATGATGTGGATTGATGATGGAAAATAGGGATTAAGAAAGCAATTCACTAATAAGTTTTCAAATGCTCAGTGCTAGATCATGGGGCTCTCCACTGTTATGTTTGTGTGCCTTGCATTGTCTTATAGGTTGTTTAGCCACTTACCAGTTTCTGATTTGTGAAATAAGTGTGCATTAGTTCTGAAAGGACCATGTACCTGAAGTCTCAATAGTGGAAATGTTAGGAATCTGTCCTGTGTATTTATCCTGTGTCTTGGGCTCAAAGGCAACTTGTTCTGGTGATGTAAGAAGGAAGTAGCTGGTACCATTCTTCCTCTGATGCTGGGCAGAGTGTACTTCTGCTCTTATACCTTGAGACCACATACCTGGGCCTTAATTGAAGGGAGCAAGGCACATATCTTCCCATACTTGAAGATCAGACCCAATACAGTACTGCTATATTGTATAGTCCCATTGTAGCCTAGATGCTGGGTGATGTATAGCCTGTAAATGGTATACACCTCTTGAACCCCATTTTACATTCAGTGCTAGTCCCATCACATTGGCTATAATTTAATACTTTTAATACTTTTATTATTAGAAGCCACATCACTGAAATCAGCAAGGGATTTCCCCTAACACCCTAGCATTCTGTCACTTTCTTTAGTGGTGAAACTCTGCAAGAATCCGGTTTGGTTTTTCCACATGCACAAGGGTTGGTTAGGTATGCAGTTGTCTTTTCTTTTCTTTTTTAATTTATGCTAATTGCACAAGAGAGTATTCATGCTCTTTTTAACGGGGTGATGAACAGCTTGCATTATTGCAAGTTGGAGACAGCTGGAGTGGGTGCATAGTGCTTTGTCCACCAAGCAGTTACACTGCATGGTTCTTTATGGTTTTCTGGCCACTATTCCCCAATCTTTTAAGTGCTGCTGTAGTTGCCACCAGATATCAGCAGCATCCACTGCAGGGATGGCCATGATGGAAGAGTGTGGCCCTTGACATTTTGCATATGTGAAATACATCCAACACCACAAAATTGCTTTTGAGCACATTTTTGTACATTAATAAGAAATATGCATATTTAGAGTTTCTTAAAACTTTGTAGAATACTTCAAAGCAGATTTTTCAGTAGAAATAATCCTCATATCACAGAAGTGGCCTCCTGGTCTGTTCAGCTCAATCTGAGTTCGCTTCCACTCTTAAAAGCCAGGGAACAATGTTCATCCCAATGTGCTTATCCCAGTCCTTTGCCAGCAGGAAGGTTCATGTTTCTTCCCTAAATGGCTCAAAGGCTTCCCTGTTGTCTGCTTTCCTGCAGTATGTTTATCTCTGGCACTTTTGTGATCTTGCTGTTAGATTGAATCAGATGATTGTTGCTTTTCGAGCAGAGTGGTTTGATCTTGAGATAGTTTTTAAAAGCAAAATGTTGGCAACATGAGCCAGGGTTGACTCTTCTGATGTGTGTTTTTTTCCAGAAATGGCAGTCTTATTGGGGAAGAGCTTCCGTCACATTACTAACAGCAGGCTGTTGCAGCTAAGAGTGGTGTCTCTTTACAACCACACCCATGGTTTTGAGGAGGATGCAGTGAAAAAGAAGCTTCAGCAGTTCCCTGGTGGATCTATTGATCTTTCTAAAGAAGATAACGGCATTGGGATTCTCACGCTGAACAACCCAAAGTTCATGAATGCATTTACAGGTGTTAAGAATTTAATGGATTTGCTTCCATTATGTAGGTGCAAAAGCAAAAATAAGAAATTACACCCTAACATGCAGCATTAGCAGTGAGAAAATTTAGCTTTGAAATGTAGAGGTGCTGATGTGGATCTTGTGATTCATAGAAATTGTAATAACACAAAATTCATTAGGCTTAGAAAAACAATTTAATAAGACTTAGGTTGTGATTAGATGGTTGCAAAGGCACATGGCTGATTGTACTGGAAATGGTCATTTGCCAACGTTCCCTCTAAACTGCACAGCCACACAGCGCTAGATCAGGGTTGCACAGCGCTGGATCAGGGTTGCACAGCATTGGATCGGGGCCACACAGCCGATGCAGAGTTCCTGCTCATTTGCTTCCGGTTGCAGCCAGAACCCCACGCACATGGGGTGGGTCCCTCACCCCATGCTAGCGAAAAATTAGAGGGAACGTTGTCACTTACCCTTCTGTCTGCTGAGCAGTTGCTGCAGCCTGGTCCCCAAAAGCAGAGGCCCTACAGTTGGACCAGAAAGGTCCAGCTTGGGAGTGGATTTGAGTGTGATATATTTCCCCATCTGATCACACCCTCAGTCCCAGTTCTTCTTCTTCTTCTTTTTTTTAACATCTGCTAGTTTGTTTTATGGCATAATATGTATTTATTTCTTAAGGTATTCAAGTTTATAACCTGAGCTTTCCCTAAGGCTCCAAGTGCGGAGCCAGTATTGACAAAGATTTCCAGTATATAGCTACAACTGGATTCACTCAGGACTGCTTCCATAATTTTCACTGAATGCCAGAACAACATAGAAAAGTCTTGCATTGCTTCTGGAATACACGTGACTTTCTCAGAGCAGAAGTTAGTATCATATAGCCGAAGCACCTCCCAGTTTGTCCTCAGTTGATGCTATATATGGTAATCATCACTGCCTGTGAACATTGGGATAGAACTTGAGATATTTTAGATCAAAACTGGAGACAAGAATAATGGCTATAAAGCTATAGGCAGTAGTGAAATTTCTTTGGCACCGATAAATGTATGAATGCATGAATGCTGTTGACAGGGGCAAAGCTGATGGACCCCTCCAGAATCCAACATTGTGTCCATGGACTGAAATTTATACAACAGGACTGTCCCCTCACCATTGTAGCTCCATGATCACCCTGGTGTTAGAAGAGATTCTGAAGACACAGGGAAATTGCATGGGTAGGAAATTGACCCCTCCCCATGTTCTGCTGATGGAAGCAGCTCTGTAGGCAGAAAGACTTAAGAGGATTGAAGTTGCTGCATTTTACATTATCGTAGTGTTTGTGTAGGAAACATCACAACGAAAACTGATCAGAGGCATCCAGTATTAGAATACCGTATTTTTCCGTGTATAAGAGGCCCCCATGTTTAAGACGCCCCCCAATTTTGACCCTTTTAAGCCTGAGTGCCCAAATCAGTGGGCACCCTCTGGGCTGGCGCATCCTCCAGAGGGCCGCCCAGGGGACGCCTTTTTCCCCTCCCCAAATATAGGCAGGGCCTTGGCCCAGGCTTCCTGCACTGCGCTTCGCCTCGCTCACTTGCTCTCCTGCAGCACCAGAGTCGCAGTTAATGGGCAGCCTCGATGCGTGCCGAGGACGGCCAAGTGTGGCTCCTCCTTCACCTCCACCTCCTCCTCCTGCTGCTGCCACCACCCGATTGCCTCCTCCAGCGCCACTCGTGGGCTCCCTTCGGGCAGGGGACAAGGCAGCAGCGTGAGCTTGAGCTGAGCCCCGGCAGTGGCGCTGGTGGAGGCGATTGAGCAGCAGCGGCAGCAGTAGGCGGAGGAGGAGGAGGAGCCGTGCTCGGCCGTCCCTCGCGGCTGCCCATTGACTGCAGCTGCAGCCACCCAATTGCCTCTTCCAGCGGCACTCACGGGCTCCCCTTGGGCAGGGAACAAGGTGACGGCATGAGCTTGGCAGTGGTGCTGGAGGAGGCGATTGGGCAGCGATGGCAGCAGCAGCAGGAGGTGGATGCGAAGGAGGAGCCGTGCTCGGCCACCCCTCGTGGCTGCCCACTGACTGCAGCTGCAGCCACCCGATCACCACCTCCAGCGGCACTCGCGGGCTCCCTTCGGGCAGGGGACAAGGCAGCGGCGTGAACTTGAGGTGAGCCCCAGCAGTGGCGCAGGAGGAGGTGATTGGGCAGCGGCAGCAGCAGGAGGCAGAGGTGAAGGAGGAGCCGCGCTTGGCCGCCACTCACAGTTGCCCGTTGACTGTGGCTGCGGCTGCCCAATCACCTCCTCCAGTGCCACTGCTGGGGCTCAAGCTCACGCCGCTGCCTTGTCCTCTGCCTGAAAGGGAGCCCGCAAGTGGCATGGAGGAGGTGATCGGGTGGCCGCAGCCAATGGGCAGCGGCGAGGGGCGGTCGAGCACGGCTCCTCCTTTGCCTCCACCTCCTGCTGCTGCTGCCGCCGCCCAATCACCTCCTCCAGCACCACTTACAGGCTCCCTTCAGGCAGGGGACAAGGTGGCGGTGTGAGCTTGAGCTGAGCCCCGGCAGCAAGCGGTGCTGCTCCCTGCACCAGGCTGGCATGGGCAGTGGCATGGCTCGCGTGCCCACAGAGAGGCCTCTGCGTGCCAGCGGTTCAGCCTACTTCCATGTATAAGATGACCCTCAATTTTTGCTTTATTTTAGGAAAAGGTATCTACTTATACACAGAAAAATACAGTAGTCTAGCTGTAAAGTTACCAAGGCATAGAATATGCTTGCTGTGTCAAAATATGAAGAGAGTGTTAGCATTTAAAATCACAGCAGAAGATATTCTCCTTACGAAGGTTTGGACCAGAGGTTCCAGCGTAGTAAGGCACACAGGAAGACACCAGGAATAAGTGAAGAGAATATTTACTTGCTGTACATATTTACATAGTGCTCACAGGAACATAAACATAGGCATTCAGCAGTCAGACGGACAGAACATAAGCATGACATTCAAAATAGAACTGTGAAGGGCACACTAACCAGCCTCTTAATTTATACTACCTCCAACCAATCAAATTAGTGGTTCACCTCATGGTAGTGAATTCCACACGGCTGTGTCCTTCTTGTCATGTAGGCAGTGACTAAATAACTCCACCTGCACTAACCAATTGTTAATTACATTTCTTCTTCTTAAAGACCTAACAGAGAGTGGTCCAAAAAACCGAGAATAAAACTCAGAGCTTTACAGGACTTAAAAGAAAGAGGAGGAATGGGCTTGCCAAATTGTCTACTATATTATAAGGCCTGTGCCTTGAACTGGATAAAGGAATGGATTACTTTGGAGGACCAAAGACTTTTAAAATTGGAAGGACATGATTTAAGATTAGGATGGCATGCATATATATGGTATGGCAAGGGCAAAGACCAAACACCTTTTTCGGCACATATTGTAAGAAAAGCGCTGTATCAGGTCTGGCAAAAATGTCAGGGGCAAATGTATAAAAAAATTCCAATATGGGTAGCACCTTTGGAAGCTTTTACACAACCTTCTTTAATTTTGAAAGAATGGAGATATACGTATAAAGAGCTCTTAATTAAAGAACAACAACTAAAAAATATACAGGAGCTGAAGGAAATGGGTCTACAGACGGACTGGTGGACAACGTTAAAATTAGAATCAAGGTTTAAAAAAGACAAAATAATGGGTTTTTATGAGGGGAAGGTTCAGATGGATGAGTTATAGATTTATACTAGTGATAAGATTATACAAAAATGTATACTTTTTGTTAGAATATAATTTAGAAGATGAAAGGGTGAAAGCAGTGATGATTAAATGGACACACAATTTTGGTTACAATATAGATATAGATGATTGGACTTGAATGTGGAATGACAACTATAGATGGATTAAACCAGTAAACTTGAGAGAAAATGTTTTAAAGATGTTTTATAGATGGCATTTCACACCTGTTAAACTGGCAAAAATGACGTTGGGGGTTAGCAATTTATGTTGGAAGTGTTCTCAGCAACCTGGGAATTTTTTTCATATGTGGTGGACATTCGATAGAGCAAAAAGATTTTGGAGACAGATAAAAGATATTACACAAGAAATTATACAACAGAAAATAGCTTATAAACCAGAAATGTTTTTGCTGAATATAATGCCAGAAATTGTTGATAAAAAAAATTAAATATATGTTGTTACACATATTTACAGCTGCAAGGCTGATCTGGGCCCAAAAATGGAAAAATCAGGAAAATCTGAAGATAGAGGAGCTGTTTAAAAAATTATTAGATATTGCAGAAATGGACAGTTTGTCAGAGGCATTACGTGAAAACCCGAGAATATATGTTAAAGAAAGCTGGAAAATGTTTTATGATTGGGCCCAGAAACAAACATGAGTAGAGAATATAATATATGTTATGGATTTTAGTATTGTAACACAGCCATGGAGTCAAGATTATATTAGATATTGTATTATTGTAAACACTTCCCTATGTTTATGTTTTGTTTTGTCTTGTTTTTCTTTTCCTTTCCCCCCTGTATTTGTATTCCTTTGATTGCTGTGTGTTTGTTTGTTATATAATAATAAAAATTAAAAAAGAGAGAGAGAGAGAGAGAGAGGTCCACCACATTTATCCCCACTAGAGAGCATAGTTAATGCTCAAAAGCAAGTAAATAGTAGAAAGAGTTGGCAGAATCTTATTATCTTGTGAGTCAAATGGCGTAAATCTCAGTCACAAATTGCTGCTAATGAAGGATCTGTTCCTCAATGGACGCCAATCATGTGACTTGGCTGTTTTGGCTTCTGCTGACAAGATTTGTAAGTCAAAAATATCTGGTGGGTCACAGTTGTTCATGCATGTTCTATATCTTCTCCTGCTGCTTTGCTACATGTTAGTAATAAACCTATTGTTTAAAAAAAGGATTGACACCAATGACTGCCTCTTATATTCTGTTGCGTTGGGCGTGTTCCAAAGCTGCAGACTAAAGATATCCTTTGGCTGTGCTTTCTCTTTAATGGCAGGAACCATGATGGTAGAATTACAGGAAAAGGTTGCTGAATTGGAAAACTGGAAGAATGGGAAAGGACTTATTGTCCGTGGTGCCGAAAATACATTTTGCTCAGGATCTGATCTGAATGCTGTCATGGTACTGTCTCGGCCGCAGGCAAGTGTTGGTGGAAATCAATTTGCCATGCGCTCTTTAAAGTTCTGAAGCATTTATGTCTCTAAGAAAGTTAGCTGCCAAAGGTTCGGGGCTGCCTAAGAGGGATAATAAAAACCAGAAATTATTTCATTCTGCATCGGGTTGCTGAGCATGCTATCAGTGTTCTTTAAAATCTTGTCAAGCTGGTGATGCATTTGATTCATTACCAAGATAACCCAAGTTATATAGTCTTTTTTCAGCATAGTCAGTTTTATTTCAAAAACTTTCTTCTGACCCTCTTACTATTCAGAGGAATAAGACCTTATGCAGATGGAATGATAAACCTGATTGGTTTCCCAGGCTGCTAAAAGGGTCATTTTCCTCTGCATGCAGTTCGGTAATAGGGGGGGAAATCAGAGTTGTAAGAAATCTATTTAGACTGCAGTCCTCTATTTACTTGCCTGAGGGTAACCCCCACTGAACTGAATACAATTTAATTTTGGAGCAGGCATATTGTTAATTTACTTTTTCTGGTTGCAAATTTCTGAGTACAATTGCAGAGGATCAGATAGAAATTCCTAGCATCACACTGGCGGCTGTTCTTCTACCTTGCAGGTTTTTGCCAGTTTTTCTCAACACTGTTGCTTCTTACTGAGAAAATCTCTGTGCAGCTCTCCCTTTGCCAAATCCTTTTGTTTTCATAATTGTATGGTTAATGTGGATAACAAACTCATTTTCTTTGAAAAGCACTTGAAACCATGGCAACTTGGAACAGCGAGTGGCAATGAATAATCTGACCAGACCATAATGTGACATTTTTCAAGGCAGTACTGAAAAGTGCTGCTTTCATTTGTGGGGTCAGTAAATTAGGGCTGGAGATGAAGGGTGGTGACTGGTTTTATTCATTATTATAGCAAATGCCCAAGATGTCGCTCTCATAGCTAGCCACAATATGATTCTTTCTCTGCTTTTGCATTATGTGAGAAATAAATGTCCGACTTGGATTGAGTCATCAACCTATGCAGTTAGTTTCACCCAAGTTCGGCTCAATAAAGATCATTTCTTGAGTGGCATCTGGCTGTGGGAAAGAATGCCTCTAAGTAGCCATAAGATAATGTCTCCAAGTAACAGTAAGAGAAAGCTATTGTACTCAGACCTGGCTGGTGGACTTGGTTTTCACAACAGGCAACCAGCACCTGGTTGTTGTGGGAAATAGGATCAAGTCTTTAGTCTAATCTGGAATAGCCTTTCTTCTGTTTAATCTTTAGAATCATTTAATTGAAGTTAATCATCTTTACGTTCAAGCCTTTTCAGGGAATTATGCCTTCCTTGGCTTTTAATTGATATGCTATTCATAACTGTCCGCATTTCGCAGACTGTATCTCTGGTTGCCAGGCAAACGTTAACATAAGCCCTGTAAAAACAGAGATGTGCCATGATCATTGGTGTGACTTTGTATCAAACATTTCCATTGTGAATCAGTCTTGTCTTTGTTTTTCTGTTCTCCTCCATGAACAGATACATCCTTGTATTCATTGACAGTTTAGATCTTTGTTTTGCTTTCCCTAGTACACTGGGTTGCTTTAAAAAATAAAATACTGACAAGGCTACTGTATGAGAAAATGCCTTTCTTATTTGGTAGAAAAGAGGAGCAAAAATATTTAGAAATAAATGAATATAAAGAAAAACAGCAGATCAAGAAATGGAGGGGCAGCTGACTGACAGAAATATTTGCAATTTTTTGTAATATAAATCCTGCCTTTGTCTGTGAAATGAGAAATTCATGGCTCATAATTTAAAGAATGTGATGGCCCTTGTCTTTTATATATAGATCCCAAGGGCCTTCACCATGCATACTTCCCTGACTCTGTGTTATGTAGCCATGCCAAATAACAAAGTTCTTTGGATCTCTTTTATGTTCTAGATCAGTTCAAGGTGGGCAGCAAGAAGGTTGCTATCTCTCTTGCTTGTGTGCATCACATAAAGGGATATGTGACATTTACAGTACAGACCTTTACATATCTACACACTAGTATTCAAAGGACTAGGGGATGTTTGATTATTTTCCAGTATAAATGGGCAGCTATGGTCATCATGTGTTAGACTGATTTTCATGACCCCTAGCCACTATAGTCAATGATGCAAGATCATAGGAGTTGCAATCTGACCACATCTAAAGGGCTACAGTTAGTTGTCTGTTTCTGATCTACACCTCAGGTTTTGCTTGACTCCTTACTCCCGCCTTTATTTATTCAATATGTTTGCACTCTGGAAGAAATTTTTTTAGAAAAGATGTTATAGAAAAATAGCAATATAATTTACATAAATGAGCTTGACAAGCTAATGACAAGAGACACTTTCATCTGCTTAAAAACCTTGATATTTGAAATATTGAAGGTGTGACAGTGTGTTGCTTTTTTCTCATAGTTAGGAGCACGTAGTGTAAGCAGGTCATATAGAGAATGTAGCCAGTGTAAATTCAGTTGAAGTCATGAGATGTGAATTGTGAACATCACTGGTGAATTTTTCTCTTTCTGTAGTAGCATAATTAATGATCATTTCATCAGTTTTATTTCTTCATTCTAGGATGGGATGGACATGTGTATGTTCATGCAGAATGCTTTAACCAGACTCATGAGGTATATTTGTGTGAGTATGTGTGTGTGTTCTAAAATGCTCAAGCTGAAGTTCTAATAAATTTTCAAAAGTGACATCTAATGTTTGAATTGCGCTCTTTGTTAAGCCTCACTAGTTTTAGAAAACTGAACAGTTGGTTCTTATCAACAGATCTGGCATTTAAGATTCTGGCATTACAGATTTTTGAAAAATAGCAAAACCCTTGGGAGGAATAAATTCTCAGAAATTAGAAAGCATTGATGCTTTTTGAAAGACATAGAGGCCAGTCATCTTGTATAAGTTGGCAAGCAGTAGCACCACAACCTACGTTGGCACAGGGAAGGAACATGTGCAGGGGAGGAGTATGCTGGTTTAATCTTTCATCTGTTCTCCCCTGACACAAGTAGGTTTCTTTTTCTTCAGTATTTAATATTATCTCTATAGTGACCAGAAATTCATATTTCTCCTGTGCCTACATAACAGTAGTTGATTTCTGATCTTCAATTTTGTGAAGGCTCTTTCTTTGTAAAATGACTAATGTGAGGACTTGGAGATGAGAGAAATAATCTGTATGCCTCTGACATTTTAATCCCCTTCCTCGTTATTCTAGACATTTTGCTAACAGACTGTAGACTTATGGCTTGCATGGACTTGATCACAGGCATAGAGTAATTGCTATCCAAGGCCACAGAAGAATAACGATACAGAGAATGGCTGGCTGTGAGGTGAATGAGAAAAAAATGTACCTTTGTTCTTCAGATTTTGCTTCAGGGAAGAAAATCTGCTGGAGTAAATCTTTTCTAAAAGCAGCATGTTGCACATGAAGAAATACTCTGGTATTGTGTTGTTCTTGGTCATAATTCAAACCTTCAGAACATCTCTCTTTGATTGAAGTCCCGTACATTTTTGAGTAGTGGAAGTCTTCTGGTCGTGTTTCTGGGCTATCTTGCTCAACCAATGTGTTAGAATTGTGTAAACAGTGAGAAAAAGTGTTTGATAGTAGTGTGAGGCTGGCAAAACACCTGATGAAAGTGATTTTGTTATGAGTTTGACAGGAGAAATCATTTTTTTTTAAAAAAAGAAGAAAGTATTTACTGAAGTGTGAACAAAAATATAACTTCTGAAATCACGTTTCCCTGACATTTTATCCTTGCTGAAACCATTGATACCTGTCTTATTAAACCAAATTGATGGCCAGTCATGTTGTACAGCTCTGTCTGTGCAATAAGAATGACATAATAATCCACAGCAGATTGCTGCTGATTAAAGACTTCAGTTTTATTTCACAGTGCTCATGGCTTGCATACAATGAGATAAAGTCACATGTACCCCAACATTGAAAAAGTATTTCATTAGTAGCAGTCTTCTGCTGACAATGGTGTCATTCCTGTTGTGCAGCTGGAATCAAATAAGATTTCAACCACTGACCGGTTGTCTTTATAGAATTATGGATGGGATCCCGAAGGCTATGTAGCCCAACCCTGTGTCTGTGCAGGAAATTTGCTACTGTAGCGTCCATGGGTGAGGTCAGGCCAAAACATCAGTTCCATTATTTTTGGTGGCCTGGACACTGTATGTCCAGCTGTGCAGCCTAGAATTACATTAGCCTTTTTAAGCTGCCACACTGCAGCGCTAACTTCTTCAGTGTGCGAACTACCGGAGCCTCCAGCTCCTTTTCACATGTACTGTTCTCAAACCAAATGCAGCAGTGCAGCCCTTCTTGGATTTGTGCATCTGATTTTGCTGATCTAAATGCAGAATTTCACATATGTCTTTCTCAAAATTTGTTTGTGAAGGGAGTTCAGATAATAACTGTCAGTCCTACTTAAGTCAGAAAAACATTTTATACTCTTGGGTACCGTAGTTGAATTTTTAGCATTTCTTTTTCCAAATCAATTATTTGCCTTGATGTTAGAACTCCTGATTGTCTGACACTTCTGACTGTCCTGGTATTTAATATTTGAAATGTATTTTTTCCTTGCTTCTTCATTTGTTTAGGTTACCTCTAATTACAGTTGCTTTGATTCAAGGGAAAGCTCTGGGAGGAGGAGCAGAACTGACCACTGCATGTGACTTCAGGTAAGATTAAAAGTTTCACTAAATAGACTTTGCCTTAGAGTTATGCCATATTCACATGGCTATATCTCATTGTCCCCTACAAGGTCCTGACCTCCAATGTTCATTAGATAAGTAATTCAGCCTGTCCACTGAATCCTAATATGACTTAATATGCCCCCAAAGAAACCTGCTGCTGCCATCTACTGATTTACAGAGAAAGAAAAGACTTGGCTGTTTATGTAGTTTGCTGTGTGCTATAAAGCCAGCACACAAAGGTGAGAAGTGCTAACTTTAGATTCTACTCAGACCAGAATGCATGTAGTTAAGTAAATTTATATATATATTAATGGAACAGAACATCCAGTTATTTGGTAGATAACAATAAATAAGTCTTGATGGCACATAACAAAACAGACATCTGGTCCCACCCAGATGTCTACTCAGCAGTGTTTTGGCTCAGCTGTTAATGGCCTTCTCCCTGCCCTGTGCCATTGGCTTTACCCAAGTCTGCAGTGAAGCCCCAGAGTCTCTTCCTAAACTGGCATTTGACCCCAAGACTGAGAAAGGTTCTCACTTCCACAAGGTATCTTGCAGCAGGAGTGTGTGTCTGTGAATCTCTTTAGGTTAATAACTTGTGAGTTTAAATGTCACTTGCTATGTTATTCAGAGCTATAACCACTTTATCACAAGTATACTAAGAGGTAAATATCCAAGTAAAACCTAGTCTGAAATAAATGTAAATATACATATCTATTAAAAACACTCAAATCCCACTAATATATTTGCACTGTTAAGAGCCAGGCCCCTTCCATACTCTCATACTGTTTCCTAAAGGTCTTCAAGCTTTTCCAGAGATTTTCACAGATATGGGAGAGCCATTCAGAATGCCTCTTGAAGTACCTTGCTATGTGATACCAACTACAATTATTAACACAGTTATTGGAGTTTTAAGGATTGTGGTGGGGGTGTAGGTATAATGTGAGTGATTGAGTGACTGGCCAATCAAATTATTTTAAATGGATTCTCATTAGTGGATTTATAGACTATCTATGACAGCATTCCAAAGACTACAAATATTATGCTGCTCCATGGAATGCCACGTGGTTGTACATTAGCATCTTTGGTACCATCATCTATTGTGTTTCCTTGCAGTTTTAATTGCTGATGGTTTGAAAATGTAATAGATATGTGGTTGTTTATACCAGTGGTTTCTGTCAGTTATATTCTAGTTCAGTTTGGTAGATATACCTCTTTTTAGTGATATTTTCCTTTGAATTACTTCCTGAATGTCCACACTTCCTTTTGTGTTCACATCATTTGGCTTATTGATTGATTGATTGATTGATTGATTGATTGATTGATTGATTGATTGATTGGATTTCTATCCCGCCCATCTAGACCAAAGGTCTACTCTGGGCGGTTTACAAATTTAAAAAGAATAAAACCCATAAGCATATATTATAAATCCAAGGTGGCGAGAGTATAAGATAGGGTGGGAGGGAAAGCTTATATACCACTGACCAAGGCCTAGAGCACAAGACGTAAATGTCAGGTCCTTGAATACTGGAATCTGTGTCATTAGATGAATGATGTAGAATAATTTGGCACAAAGCTCTAAGCAGGCTATTTGGCTTTGAATAAGATGATGTCAGAATAGCCCAGGGCAGAAACAGTTTTTACACTTCCAAAGAAACATTTTAAAATCGTATTGTTTTAGCTATGCCAGTGGTTCCCAACCTTGGGTCCCCAGATGTTCTTGGACTACAACTCCCAGAAATTCTAGCCAGGTAACCCCCACTGAGCTTGAGTCCAACAACAACTGGGGACCCAAGACAGGGAACCATTGGGCAGTTTGGATAATATTATATAATATTGAGTCCATCACATGCAATGGAAAGCTTTAGTCTGATCATTAAAAATTAAATGCCATCAAGTCGACTCTTAGGGCAACCCTTTCCAGAGTTTTCTAGGTACAGAGTACTCAGAAGTGGTTTACCAGTTCCTTCTTCTCGGAGCATCCTGGGACTGTGCAGCTTGCCCAAGGCCACACAGGCTGGCTCTTCTCCTGCAGTGGAGAACTAAACTCTTGAACTCTGGCTCTTCAACCAGGTACTCCATCTCATTAAGCTATCTAGCCAATTTCTGATATCTCATGTTTAATTCTTCTCCTGACTGTAGGTTTTGCTTTGGTTTCAATTATTTTGAAATTATACAGAATGCTATTAGAAATAATGTTAAAACAGAGAGAGCAGGGCTGTACCATAAGCCTGATCATTATATTCCTGGACAGAGTTGCCTCTTTCAAGAATACAGGAGAAACAGTGCTGAATCAGACCAAATGTCTGTCTTGTTCAGCATTCTCTTCACCTATGAACTGCTGAATAGTTCAGTGGTTTATCTGGCTGCAAAGCTAGAGGTTGGGAGTTTGATTCCCCACTGTGCCTCCTTGACAGGGGCTGGACTTGATGATCCATAGGGTCCTTTCCAGCTCTGCAGTCCTATGATGATGATGAGGAAGATGAAGAAGAGGATGAGGATGGGAGGCCTGGAAGTGGTGTATGAGTTCCCTCCTGCTCGTCTTCCCCAGAATTGGCATTCTGAAGAATACTGCATTTGAGACGAGGGTAATACAGATAGCCTTTATTGTGACCAGCAGCCATTGATAGGCTCCTCATTCTTGCAGAGTTGTGGTTCTGCCACTGTTCTGGCAATTTCAGCATATTACGAAAGCATTTTGTGAGACTAGGGGCAGATTCTTCCCCACCATCTGGTTGTCCAAGCCCACAATTCCTCTGGGCAATTTGTTCTGTTTCCTGTACAGGAGCGTATGCATATGTTTATCTATACAAGCTATAAAAATACTGCTCTATTTACCATTAATTTCATGCACTATTCCAGGTAGGCTTCCTGAACAAAGCTTGCTGTTTACTTTTTTGGACTATAATTCAAGAGTTACTCTAGCATTCTGGTTTCATTGGCAGGTCCATTCACCAAATGACAGTTTGGCCTTTGAATTCAGTCATTAGCCAAATAGCCAAATCCAAACCCTAACTGCCAAAATAGAAATCCAGTTGCATTTTACTAACATGCAGCCAGCTGAGGAATCCTGGGTTGTAGTACAAAGAAGTAATTTCCACTGTCCTTGAGTATGGATTGTCTATCTGTGAAAAAGGAAGATGGTAAGTACCGATTCTAGGTAACTGGGGCTGAGCCACGATGTGCAGCAAGACTTGGGACATCTTTAATGTAAACTCATGCTCAATAACACGAGAAATAGTGAGTTTCAGATAGCACTGAAATAGCAAAGGGGGTGTTGCTGAGTGCACAACTGCCACCATATGACAGTTAGCGGGGGGGGGGGGGCAAGCCATGATGGGAGTCTTTAGATTGAAAGCATCACTCCAGTTGTGCCTTTTCTGGTAGGTGTTCATTAGAGCTGAGGTGGTAGTTGGGATGGTTTCAGTTCCTGTCCTGAGTGGTCTAAACCTGCATATATATATTTTTTTTAACTAGGAGTCTTTTTTTGACTTTAAGAGTCTAAAAATATCCCAGAAGCAGTCTCTTCTTGCCCTAAAACTGTAGCCCTCATCTCTTTCTGGCCACTTTGGAATCCTTATGAGAAGTATCAGAATTACATGACTTTTGAGACTTCAACAGTCTTGAAAAAGTGAGGGCCTTTCCTCATGCAGAGCTAGGTCCTAACTCTGTTGTTGGCAGCACCACCACAGGTGTGCAAAGTGCAGACATCTCTGTGTGTATGTGTGTGTGTGTGTGTGTGTGAGAGAGAGAGAGAGAGAGAGAGAAGTGGGTGGATGTTAGGTCATAAGATGCTAACCTACAGTTTCATAACACTATCCCCTCCTCTCCAACCATCCATCCCCTCTCAGCTTGCTTATTAATGTAACTTCATAGCAGTGATCAGCTAGACTTCTGTGTATTCTCAAAGGCTTTCACGGCCAGGATCCAATGGTTGTTGTAGGTTTTTCGGGCTGTCTGGCCGTGTTCTTGAGGTTTTTCTTCCTAACGTTTCGCCAGTCTCTGTGGCTGGCATCTTCAGAGGACAGGAGTCAGAACTCTCTCTCAGATAGCCACAGAGACTGGCGAAACGTTAGGAAGAAAAACCTCAAGAACACGGCCAGACAGCCCGAAAAACCTACAACAACCATCAGACTTTTGTGTATTTCCTCATTTTTCCAGGGGAGAAGTATCAACAACTGTTCAAACTACAAGCATTCCAGGCCTTTTTAATCTTGAGCTCATTGCATAAAAGAACACTGAAGTGTTATCTTGTAATGCTTATTGCATTTTTTCTTAAATCCAGAGCCGCATTCAGGTTAACAGGATGTTTTTTATTTGAAATCACCTTCATTCACAGTAATCCTTTCTTAATGAGGCAGAATAGTGGCCTAAATTTCATGCAGCACATTCGCATATTCATGAGTTGTTCTTGAGAAATACAAGCTGACTAAACACAGCTGGGAGCTTGGCAGGGGCGTGTTTGTGTGAGCCAGCGCTATCCCAGAAGCTATAGCGTAGGCTACAGAACAGAGGGATTACTCTCTGCCTGAAGGTTGGTGGGCTTTGTTTTTTCAGTCTCTTGTTTGGTCAGTTGGTTCGTCCTACCCCAAATCTGTGTCACCCTATGAAGAGCAGAATGTCATTTTTGAATACTTGTATTTTAAAAACATTTTTGGAACTGGTGGAAATGTAAGAATAAAGTGTTTAATACTCAGATCATGACTTCGTTTTAAAGCTCTAAAACAGTGGCAGGGTTTTCTCCCGCTCCAGAATTCATGATAGACTATCCTCCAAAATCACATAATTGGGTAATCAGTTGGGTAATCACAAGCAACCTATGATTGAAATTTGGGGTATTGTGCCCTCCCTTTCAATCCACAGGTCATTCTTTTTGCTGTTTGGCTAGTTCTGGGAAAGGGCCTTTTTTGGTACAGTTGCTGTCACCGTGATAGATCCAGATTACCAATGGACAAAATGCACCCATGGGACTGCCCTCCCCTAGGGAATGGTGGGGAAAACAGTGTTCATTAACTCCTCTTGCAGCTGTTTATGCCTCCTGAAAAGCTGCTCTGAGTCTAGAGGGTCAGGGGAATAGTGTGGCAGGTGCTGTTGAGTGCTATGGGGAGGAAAAATGGGGGCAGAGGGAGAATCAGCTTCTTCCCTTTTGCCTATTAGGAACCTCTACTGTATATCAGTGTTTTCTACAAGTTTGTTTGTGGAAGGGCATGCACAGAACTAAGTCATTATGTGTCACTTAGTTGCATGCAGGTCAGGTTCCACCAGGCTTCAAATGATGCAAAGAAAGTTATGATTTTTCCTGCAGCAGCGTTCCAGTGTTTTGAATTAATATCTGATTGCTGATGTTGTTCTGTCTGCTAAAGAGGTCCTTATCTGTCAACACAGTGATTGAGGGTTGTATATCTGGAAACAAATGTATACAAGTTCCACACAGGCATATTAAATAGAGTTCTGTGGCCTTGTCCGAAGGCAATCAGCAATCTGCAGAGTGAAGGGGGCATTTAAAATTTTAACCTGGGCATTTAATTTTTTTTACTTTATATATTTTATTGTGGAGAGGAGCGAGTCTGTGAATTGATAACTTCACTCTCTCCTTTCCAGAACAAAATAAAAACCTCATATTTTTTACTATCTTTGTCTGATGAAGTTCTGAAGAACACGTAAGTTCAGTTTATTGTATCTTTTCAGTGCCCGACCAAGAATATTCACAGTATGTTATTCTGCAATCTGTTTTAAAATGCAGCTTCATCACTGAGGTCTAAATGTCTGGATGGGTTCTGTAGTGTGCATAATATATTGGCTTTTTTCTCTGTGGCTATAGTGGGAGAAAGTGGAGGGTGGGTTGCATGTCACAGATTATTTCTTTTTCTCTGCCCATCCCCTCATTCAGGACACACTTCAGTGTCTAAGGGATATACTTCAGAAGCTCTGCCTGCTAAGCCAACAGTGTATGCCAGAATAGAACTTTTTTAGTGGCAGCTGTAGAACACACTCCCTGCTGAGGCCAGTCAAACCCATCATGGAAGGGTTTAAAAAGGTAGAGCAAGTCTTTACCCAAAGAGTTCCTCTGTGCATTAGTAGTTGAGCACATTCTCTGCCTACAATCTGTTCTTATCACTTGTCCCTGGTGCTTACTGACAATATTTTGTAGGGGGTGTCATTTACTCTTTTACATTTTATTTTTTTGTTACCTTGAGTTCTATCTTGTGTGGCCAGTAAACAACAACAGGTGTGCAGCAAGGCTCAAGAAAGAATAGGGTGGGACTCAGCAGGACCAACATACATGACATTCCTCCTGCCCAAACATCATCTAACCATGGCAGCATATCTTCTCTCCTTGTTGTATCTCTGTTCTGGTGGATACCAGCCTCATCCCATTCTTTCTTCCTCCTTAATAACCACTGTCTCCTCTTCTCATTGATGTTTTGGACTCCTACTTGCCACTTTTCTCCTTTCACTTCATCTGTGTCTCTATTTTTTTCATAACTCTTATAGTTTTCTCTACTCCCTTTGTGATGCATGCACTATTTATGGCAAGGCTTTGCCACCACATGCAGCAATATAAAATAAAACAAAAAACGCTGAGATGTTGGAAAAGATGTTAATGTCCTTTGCCTTTTTGCAACAACAGAGATGTCATTGCCTCCTGAGAAAATATGGGGATTTCAGATGTGTGTGGTATACTATGCTCCCCCCTCCTTTCTTATGCATAGTAAAGAACAAGAGAGAGTTCCTGTGGGTGGCAACCAAAGGCAAAGTCCTGACCGCAGTAGCAATTAACTATTCCTTACTACTTGTCAGGAGAACCAGACAAAGTGTCTATGCTTTTAAAATTGTTTTTACTGGCCAAATGTTTCTTTTCTTTGCCGCTGCCCCATTTCCAAGTACTATAAGCTGTCCAGTTTCTTTTCCCAAACACAGTTCTCTTGATCTTGTCTAAATTACAAGACTGTCTTTGACCTTTTTTCTTACAAAGCACATGAAAAATTAGCTGTCTTTTCAGTTCCTTAATCACTATGTGGATCAGTTTCAAGCGGATTTGGGCTCAAGACCCAGGATCTCTCTGCTCTTTTAATGGTGATGATTGTGTCGGACCAAGCATTTTACTGTAGCACTAGTTTTACTGCACCTGTACTTTTGTTCTATAGGCTGTGCTGTTCCGGATTTTCTGAATACTCTCAAAATATTTATCCTCCATTATCTGCAGCACTGTCTCTCTAGAACCCCTCTACCTCCATTTTTATTGCCTCTCCATATACTGAAACTGAAACTATGTAGTCCTTATTTTGGTACTTGAAAGCCTTTGAATTTAGTTTTTCTTCTATTGGGTTGGGTCCAGATGGAGTGGAACAGGAAGAAACAAGAATCAGAAGGAGATGCAAGCCTTCATTTAAGTAGTTACTAGTCCCCATTAAGGTACTCCCCATATGTAAGTTAACAGTGAATGCATATACACATAGGATTGCTACACCACAATAGATTTGGTATTAGGAACAATAACTTGTATATCTTCACACAGATGCATGATATGTGTTAACAGTTCCACTGCTATATCCAGCCCCAAGGTATTCTTCTGGTTCTAGAGGGGAAGGTGGGTTTTGACCATTTCAGTGATGGACATACAGGGTACTTGGAACATCTTGGTCAACTGCCCCTTCCCCCCCAAAAAAAGCCCTTGCCCGCTTCTTTACCAGACTTTAAAGCATGGAGCAAGAGAGGAAGGCTTGTCTCTGGCCTCACAAAGCTGAAGTGTAAGCCAAGGATTAAGGCTGTACTGTGGTGCACATCAGGTAAACCCCATATAAGGAAGCTGCATTTAACTCAGTGGGATTCACATCTGAAGAGAACTTGGATAAAATTGCTCTGATGGAGGGAGCAGAGTGCCAATGACCACAACCTATCAAGGCCAGCCAAAACATTTGCTCAGGATATAAGACATAGAATTATGCACGCCCCCCCCCCCATCTCCAGCTTAAATTACTCCCACTTGATGGAGACATGGGTAAGGAGGTGACCACATTGATAAAACATCCAGGAAATACAGTGGGAGAGACTGATTGGCATTTTTTTTCATTGACCACATCATACAAAATGAAATACAAATAATCCCAGAGTTTCCCCCCTCCAATCTGTAGTTTCCCCCCTCTGCTGCTGGGGCTTCTACTTTTTTAAAAAATGTATCCATTTGCATCCATGCAGAGGTATGATCACTTGAACTGATAAAGGGGAGGATAAGCTGCTCACACCCTCACACACAAAGCTCTGCTTTGCTGCTTCAAGCACTGTCCCCTTTGCCTCTTGCCTCATGGGGGGGGGGAGCTATTAATATAGCTATTAATGATGTTAGCATGTAATATTAAAATAAAGGAGGGGTAAAGAATAGGTTGCTAAGCAAGAATAATTTTTACAGAGTTTTGGGGAGAATTTATTGATTTTGTATTTATAAAGGGGAAGGGATATGTACCTTTGCAAGAGTCAATGCTGTTTTGGATGGGAATGGGGTTCCATAGAGGGAGAAAAAAATGGCTATATCTCCAAATGGTCCCAGTGGGTGGAGGGAAAACATGATTTGTGTAGCGGTTTTTTATTGTTGTTGTTGTTCTTATTGTGATGTGTTATTAGATGTTTTTGTTTGTATGATTGTTTTATGTTTTTAAAAGATAAATAAGAATAGGGGAGGATGAGCTGCAGACCTGTGGGGTGGGGGCAAAAAACCTGTCATGTCAGCAAATGCACTCTCTGGCAAAGCCTCTCTCCATGGACAAGACTCTTCTTTTTCTTCTTTATAGTTTCTCCTCTCTTCATGAGCAAAACTCCTCTTTATTTTTTAACAGCTTAAGAATGGAGCTTCTCTCCATCAACAAGTTTTATTTTAAAAAGAAAAAAGCTAATATGATGAGTTAACCAGAGGAGGAAACCCTTGTTGTTGCTTGTTAAGGCAGTTCCTTTTAACCTTGCCTCCTACGGGGCTTCAATAAAGCTGCAAACAAGCAGCAGACAAGACTTTTTTCCTGTCTCCTTGTGTAGCCACCTAAATCAAACAGACCTCAATTCCCGTGTGACTTCACAGCAACTGAATGCGAATGCATTCACATTTCTCTCACTGTGTAGTTGCGCCCTTAGACAGTTTAGTCACTTGTAGTTCCCCTATGCCTTAATCTGATTCTAGCCCCATACACATAAGGTTGTATGTGTTCACTGCAACTACTATATTTTTATGTGTTTGCAACAAACATTAGTGTGGAGGAAAGGAGGTACGTCTGAATAAAATCTAAGGTGATTTCTGTGCTTTGCATAGAAATGAAGCAAAGAAGATCAAGAAGGCATGGCTGCTGAGCTTCACTATAAATTAATGACAGAATACTTATTTCTCACTGACAGGTTAATGACCCCGGAGAGTGAAATAAGATTTGTCCACAAGCAGATGGGCTTAGTGCCAGGATGGGGAGGAGCTGCCCGGCTTGTACAAATCCTTGGCAGCAGCCCAGCCCTCAAGCTGCTGAGTGGTGCCACCAGAATCGATCCAGAGAGCGCCCTCCGCATGGGCTTGATAGAGGCTGTGCTGCCCTCATCCAGTGAAGCTCACTCTCTAGAAGAAACATGCACCTGGCTCAAGCACTACACCAACGGCCCAGTGGAAGTAATTCAGGCCATCAAAAGGGTTGTTTCAGGAGGAAGAGAGCTCCACTTAGAAGCTGCCTTGAGGACAGAAAAGGAAATTTTTGGAACAGTTTGGGGTGGCCCTGCCAACCTGCAGGCCTTGGCACAGAGAACAAAACATAAATGAGTAATGCTGAAAAGAAACTGGTTTTGGTCACTCCTTTGCTGAACAGATTTATAGGAAACTGTTGAAAACTTATCAAATCAACTGGGCACTATTGTTCTGAGGCTTTGAATTATAAACCCTTATGTCTGGAGTCAGTAATGTGGCCTTTTTCTTTCCACAGCTGGGGGATCATTTTGGCTGTGTAATGGAGGGGGCTTCTCTCTGCATCAAAAGGCTTCCTTCTATGAAAATGGTATTTTCTTCAGTTATGTAAAATAAATAATGGGCTTGAGGCCTCAAATGATAACTGCACAAACTGATTTTTCAAATTCTCTGCTGTATACAAAAATTTGTAGAGACAGTTTCTTCAGTGAAAGGAAAAATTGTCCAACAATGTCTCAAAGGTGACAGTTAGCAGTGATTGTAGCGCAGCTTTGTTCTTTACCCCCAAGGAGTATTGTTTTTTGCACTGCAGGTAGCCATACCATACCAGGCTGTGCTGGCAGCCTGGCCACCATTTTGCTACCTACACAGTATCTTCCATGTAGTAGCACAATTTGTCTTTGCTGCAGATACTTATAATACACATGCTGTGTTTATCTTCCTAGTACACAGCTTATCATTGCTGCTCTGCAGCTTCCCTTGTGCCAACATTTCCTGAAGCGAAAAAGCCCTTTGGAAGAGATACCTTAAGATGTCTTCCCCTCAGCTTTTAACTGAATTGTGGGAAATGGGTGGGTGGGGAATGTCCAGTGAAATAAAAACATGCCAAACAAATTCCTCAGACACCTCATAAGTAAGGCAAGAACAGGAATCATGAATATCACCTGTCAGAGTTTATCCAAAATTTCTTAAATTTCTTTTCCTTTTAAGATTTTTTTATTTTTCCCCCCCAATAAAATTGATTGGGAATTGTCAAAATTCTTATGAGGGAAATCCAGATGTGCAGGAATACATTAAGGATATATGTATTTTCAAGTTTTGGGAAAGTGGACATCAGAGAAACTACAGTGATTGGAAAATCACAGTGACAGTAGTTTCTCTGTCTCCTTTCTCAAAAAAGGTTGTGAACTCCTCTATATTTTGATCAGCACTGAATTAGAGGTTAGAGAAGTTAGAACGCAAGTTACATTATGTGCCATTAAGTTGCTTCCAGCTTATGGTGACCGTGTAGGATGTCCTCAAAAAATGGTTTACCATTGCCATCTCCTGGTGAGCTTCCATGGCTGAGTGTGGATTTGAACCTACATGCTACACATTACATAACAATCTGAAGACATGGCTATACAGGCAGGCCTTCCCTACAGCCATCACCTAGCCTATTTTTTTTCTTTTTTCCATCTTGGATTCTGTTGTTAATTTGCGTCTTATTCTTATTATATATATTTTTTCATAGTTTATTTTTTATATTTTGTGTAAACCGCCCAGAGTAGACATGTTCTAGATGGGCGGTATATAAGTTTAATAAAAAAAATAAAAACATTAGACTTATATTTATGAAAAACAACAGAAATTCTGAGGGGGGGGCACAGAAATTCAGTTTAGTCCATGTAGAGTCGAATTACTTTGCTTTGAGGACCTTGCTGCATATTGGATGCAGAAATTCTTTGAATTTGGAATTTTGCAAATCATTTTGCAGGTATTTTCACCTAAACCAGGTAGAAGTAAGCATATCCAGCTGAGATCAGTAGATCCCCTTTGAAAGTAAATATTCATAGGATTGCACCTCTTATGGCAAAAGAACCATAAGATTTCAGAATGTATCTTTATGAAATATCTTCACTGGTAGGTAGCATTATCTAATGTGTATCACATTATGGACATAGCTTCCAAAATGTAAACCCAAATGCCTTGGCTAACTTTGTCTTCGCAAGGATTCTAATACTGGTATGAGAATTTGCCTTTTTGCACAGATTCAGTTGTCAATGTCTCCAGCTTCCACCATTTGAACAATTTTATGAACAAATTTTGATAGCTTAATAACAAGTTTTGAAGTGTGTTAGCTCATGTGGGATAAAGAGCCAGAGTAGTATAGTGGATAGTGAAACTAGGACACCTGGATTCAAATCTACATTTGCCCATGGAAAGTCACAGGGGAGGGATAACGGTAAACCATTCCTTCAACATCTCACAAGAAGCCTGTTAGTGATTTGATGGCTCATTGTAACATATTGTGCATATCAGAAACCAGTAGACTGAAAACTGACCTGCAAGGACACAACTGAGACTTCAAACAGGTAAAACCAAAATATGAAGACAACTGTATTCTGTGATTCTTGGTCAGTTCATTGTCTTATACGTGAGTTCATTATCTTATAAAGTTTTTCTTTTCAGATTATTAAACTTTTCAATTTATTAAACACTGCAAAACATGTTCTTGATTGTTTCCACATCAATTGTTTTGATATATTAATATTGATGAACCTATAAACAAGAACAGTTTCATATCTTAGGGCTTCGTGTAGCTAAAATTGGCCAACACGTTCTTGTTAAATAGTGAAAGGTATGGTTAAGACAACCATATGGTGTAAAATATCAATGATGGCATGGAGATCACACATCAAAGGTATATCATGGGTTTGATAAATTTGACATTTCTCTTATTATGAAGATGAAATTCTATGCAAATTTGTGAGTATGTCCCAGTGACTGGAATTAAATTTAACTGCTCCAGTCAAGTTGGACAAAGAGAGCATCTCAAGGATGACTTGCAAATTTCCATATGCACATAACATTGTGCTATAATAGACTGAACAGAAATATTTTGCATTACACACTTGGACAATTGTGGTCTAACTTTTATATTTAAGATAAATTGATGGTTACCGTATTTCTCCGTTTATAAGACGACCCAATGTATAAGACGACCCCCCCTTTTCTAACCCCAGATTAGAAAAAGCAGGGATCAAAGGGCCCCCTTTTTGCTAAGCCCCGTGCCTTGGCAAAAGGCAAGGAAAGCGGCTGTCAAAGTGACTGCCACTTTTCCTTGCCTTTTGAGAAAGCACGGAGCTTAGCAAAAAGGAAGAGAGCAACGCCTCCCCTTCCTTTTTGCTAAGCCCCGTGCCTTCACAAAAGGCAGCGGTAAAGAGCTGCCTTCCGTGTATAAAACGACCCTCAATTTTTCTCAAATTATTTAAGGAAAAAGTGTCGTTGTATACACTGAAAAATACGACAACTTTTTGTCTTATCAAAACTATTTTGGAAGTGAAAGCTGAGGATTCCCTTTGTCTGGAAATGAGCCCAAGTGCGGCTTGAGAACATATGTGATGAATGTTCTGCTTTGAAGACAATTCACAGGTATGATTTCTGATATTACAGTTGTCAGTAGCTGGCTCGACTAGACAAATTATAGATATAAATTAATTGTGATTTTATGTTAAATATGCATAATGCATTCAAAAATGCAGAAGTTTCCTCACACTTCATTGAGTTCTGTGCACTCATAAGAGCTTCAAACTAGATAAAGAAATTGCTTATGTTGGTTCTCACCTTAACAAATTTCTTTAAGTTTCTTACTTTCCAGTGATGATCCCACTGATTTTCTTTTCAGATATATATTTTAGGAAATGAGGGCTGTTCGTTCGGGCAACAGAAAACTCATTTTTTGTTGGCTGATAGATCTGTGTGTCTACTCAGACTAAGTGTCATTGATTTTAACACGACTCCCAGGTTAGGGGAGAAATGAGATTTCAGCCTTGGGGCACAAAATGGTGTCAGTTCAGGAGCTACATAGGTTAGATCTAATGTTCCTTTAACTTCTTCCTGAATCCACAGTCATTCCTACTGTCTGTTGTGTAGATTTGGCCAGAACTGGAGTGTCTGCAGATTCAGGAAAGATTAAAAGGAATGTGTAGATCTGATCATACAGAAGTTTCCACATATGGGTGAAACATTATTTGAAACATCACATCAATTTAGCTCGCTTTAGTGGAGCTACTGGAATGCTATTCAGAAGTTCACCTGAACAGATGGAGGGCTAAAAGGATGCTGGTCTGTGGAAAAATTCCATAACTCTCCCCCCTCCCCAAGTGTCCCCACCCGGCAGCAGCAGAGATCTTCCTGAGTGCAAAGCTATGAAGAAACTGTTATAGCCTGCTAGTTTTAAGAACTAACTACTGTTAAGGATAAGAGCCACAAATGAACTCATTGTCAGCATGTATATTGTTAAATAAAGTACATGGAAAACTGGGAACAACTGCATTACTTTTCTTTAGGTTGGATAAAACCAATGGCTCTCTCTAATGGAGTGCTGAACGTTGGAAAGACATAAAAAAGAACAAGATTTGTCACTATTTTCTGAGTAAACCTGAGGCTTATTCAAATAGATATGAGTTCTGTTCTTCTTCACTCACAGCTTAAGAAAGAAGTTGGTATCAGATAAACCCCAGACCCTCCTTTTGGAGGTAGAAATAACGGAGATAAAACATGAAATCATGTTTCACCCATGAAACAACAAACTTTACATGGTTGTCAAGAGTATCCTAGGTGTATGAACCTTAGATTAAAGGTAGCACAGCATATCATCAATATCTACTGCTAGGAAAATGTCTGTAACTTGGGTTCAATGAATTTACTACACTTGCAGACTCATCAGAAAGTGCTCAGATAAAGCTTATGATCATATTTAGTTGATGCTGCACTAATAAAATTACTTCTGTTGAAATGAAGGTATTTATTTTATTTATTTATTTATTAGATTTATACCCCGCACCATCTGGCAGCCAGGCCACTCTGGGCGGTATGGCACCAAGTTGTAAGCAAAGTATATTAGAGGTCTGTATGTATTGGCACAGCCCCACAGATATTTAAAATAATTTGCTGAAAATACAGGAGGGATACTTAGAATAAATGTACAAGTTAGTGTCAAGGTTACCCATTCATTCTTAACCCAAGATTAAAGTTGTTCATTCAGCTAAATATGTGTATCTGGAGAGACGTATATTTTAATAGAGAATATTTATATTCTTGGCTGATAAACCTAAATATTTTATGATTATTTCAGATTATGTGTGGGTTTAATTATTTAGATTTATTTAGATTTATGGTGGGTAGGGAACAGCTAATTAAACATTATAGTAATTGGCCCTAGATCATTAATATTTTGTTCAAGCCTATTAGAAAAATCGATATATTCTTTTATATGGATGACAGCATCCCCACTCATTGTATCCTGCCACACTAGGTGAAACCAGAGCAGCATTAATGGCCACAATCCTAATTTATATTTGCATAGGGGAAATTGCGTAAGTCTTGGCAGCAACTGCTACTCATTAATTATATATGTAGCACTTTCAAGATTAGCATTTTTGCAAAATTTAAAAAACCAACACTTAAGTTTGCATGCAGAAAATGATTATACTAGAAATATACTAGTTATTGTTTGGTGGACTGTGTCACGCCCAGTATATTGAACAGGAAAAAAAAATTATTGGAGAATGTAGTGAGTAGAATCAGCAGGAGATTTTTATCCATAATGCAAAAATATGCAACCATGAGTTTTCAATCATGCAGACCATGGCTTTAGAATCAAGTGCTTTTTCACAAAATCACTGTGAATACTGTTTAATGTCTATGGTAGTTCCTCTTCATGAGCAGTAAGATTCAAGTTCATATAGTTTGACATAATACTTGGGGAAACCATATAATGCAGGCTCATGTTGATATTGGGAGAGGAAGCCATTTACGTATAGTGCTGGCACCCAAGAATGGCAGCACAGGTAGGGTGTGGAGTAAAAGATTCTGGTGGTTCAAAGGCTATTGTCCTTATATTTTCAGACGTAGCCATGAAGACTACTTTTTTTCATCTTCAATTATTGCACTCAGAAGAAGACTTTTATTATTATTAAAACACCTTTCCTGAAAATACAGATAATTGACAGAAATAGCATTTTTGCACAATTTAACAGACTTAAGGAAAATGAAAGGGTTCTGTTGAAAGATCAACTGATCAGGATAAAACAAAGACAAGGATACTGATGATGCAAGGATGATAGATATCTTTGAAAAGGCTGCCTGTGATAAAGAACCTCTATTTTTAGAAAGCTAAATGAAACCACTCTCAAAGCTCTTGGTAGAAATAAATCACTGGGAGTAGATGGCATATCAATAGAACTAGTCAGGCTACAGAGACAAATCCTAACAAAAATATGCCAGCAAACATGGAAAATAGAACAATGGCCTACAGACTAGACAAACATAAGATGCAAAACAGTTAACTATAGGACCATTAAATTACTGTCCCATGAAAGCAAAATGATATCCAAGGCTTTACATAAGCATTAGACATCATATTGCAAATACACATGCAAGGAATTTTAAAAGAAAAACAGTTTGCTTTATTAAAATACTGTAAAGCCTTTGGCTATGTGAATCAAAAGCTATAGATGGTTCTATAAAAAATGGGTGTGCCACAACATCTGATTGTCCTGATGTGTGATGTGTACAAATAGACAAGAAGTTACTATGAGGCAGAATATGGAGACAAGGGTGTATTTTTTTTCCTCTTTGTCTGTTAAATCTATATACAGAGTATGACAGTCAGAAAGCTGGGTTAGATTCAGATGAAGGAGAAATGAAAGTCTGTAGATAAATCCTAACTGAAACTATGCAAATAACAACATATAAATGGAAATACTAATACAAGGTATACAAATGGCACCATTTTACTAATAAAAGTGACTTGAACTGACTACTAGCAAAGGTGTAAAGATGGAAAAGCAGGATTGCAGTTGAACATTAATACAAAAAACACAACTACAGAACTATATAACTTTAATGTTGACCATGATATCAAAATTGCTTTAAAAAAAGTCTGTATCATAATTCAATCATCAATCCAAATGGAGACTGGTCAAGACAGGAAAAGAAGACTGAGATTCAGAAGGGCAACAAAGAAGGAAAAATCCTCAAATGTAAGGATGTACTACTAGAGACCAAGGCCATCCATACTATGGTATTCCTAATTCCCATGTACAGATGTGAAAGTTGGATTATGATGAAAGCAGACAGGAAGAAATTACTCATTCAACATATGGTGTTGTAGGAGCACACTACAGATACCAAGGACTGCCAGAAAAACTAATAATTGGGTGCTAGATAAGATCAAGCCTGCACTCCTGCTAGAAGCAAAAACAGTTAAATTGACACTATCATATTTCAGCACATCATGAGAAGACAAGGCTCACTGGAAAAGACAATAATGCCAGGAAAAGTTGAAAGGTGCTGGAAAAGTGTTAGCCCAAATATGAGACGGACTCACTCAAAAGAAGCCATGACATTGAATTTACAACACCTGAGCATGATTAAGATCTTTTGGAGCTTACTAATTCACATAGTCATAAGTCAGAAGCAACTTGAAGCATGTAACACCACAAGGTGCTAATTCTTTTACATAGAATGCAAAATATCTTGCCACATAGAACAATCCTATTGCTCCACCAGCAGGAGCCTGCAGCCTTTCTGTCATCTTCCCAGGGACCACTCACTGTATTGCACCCTCAATTGTAACTATATTATAAAATCTATGCAGCAGGATCTGTTAATGCTTATGCTGTTGCTACAAATTGCTACAACATGCATATTAAACCCTTCCTGACAAAAGTTTATTTAAATATGAAATATGAATTGAGAGACATATGCTGACAGATGGTGCTTTGGCAGAGAGCTGAACCACAGGTTGCTTTTTCACTAAGAGCCTCGTGGTGCAGTGGTTAAACTGCTGTACTGCAGCCAAAACTGTGCTCGCGACCTGGGGTTCAATCCCAGGTAGCCGGCTCAAGGTTGACTCAGCCTTCTATCCTTCCTAGGTCAGTAAAATGAGTATCCAGCTCGCGGGGGGGGGGGGGGGCAATGTGTAGCCTGCATAATTAACTTGTAAACCGCCCAGAGAGTGCTTGAAGCACTATGGGGCGGTATATAAGCAGCACGCTTTGCTTAATTTCACTACATAGATTTCTCTTTTGATTTTCTATTGTCCTATAGGAATAGACAAGTCAGGAGAAATGAATGGATATTAGTAACACGATAGCCACTACCATGTCTACTGAGTAGTAGAAGTATCTGTCCCAAGGACCGTAATGCACAAGAGCCTGGCTTCATTTGGCTCACACACAATAATTCAGTACTCTGATCATCTTGGACACGAGTCTTGATTCTCCAGTGGACTCAGAACTAGTCAGTACTGTGCATGCCTTCTTTGAAAACTGCCTCAACATAACGTGGGCACAGTCCCATATGGAACCAGCTCAGATTGTTGATAAAATGTTGTTTATTAAATTATAAATTTTGTAACAAAAACAAGACAGAACAAGAAAGACACAAACAACCTACAGGGACGAGACATGAGAGCAAATGAAGACACCATGACATGTTTACAAGTAAACTCTGCAACAGAAGTTATATTACATTTCAGTTGGAAAGATGATTCTTTGTTTTAGTAAAATTTCTGAGCTTCAGAAGACACACCTACTTTATGTTAAAATTAAGCATCCTGCTCATATCCAAACTCTTGTTCATTTCCAGTTTAATATTCCTTCCATACATCAATCCATGCAGATAGTAAAGATACTTAATGCAACAAATAATGACAGTTCCAAGTTGTACAGTGGATATACACTGGTCAAAAAAAGGGGACAGGGTTTACTGGGGGAAGGGAATATACTACAAAATAAAGTATGAGACATTTATAAAACTGGGTATTGCTAAGCAGTTGTCAAACTATTAACATGTGCCCAGTTGTTGCTTTTAATATTGAGTTTTCCAGCCAAGACATGTTAAGAGACCGCTTTTAAACTCAGATGATCAAGTTTGGTTTTCCCTTTCCCCTTCTCCCACACTGAAACACTTTAAATACACTGCAGGGCTGGAGTGCAATGTCAACACAGACAAAATGTACAGGTACAAGACTGAGTTTTTAAAACATGGCTCTTGATTTAAACTTCAGTTATTGTGCACTGTCCATCAGGCCTTCTAGATCTTACGCTGGTGCTCCCCACCCCATTCCCTGCCACTGCTCTATCCGAGGCTGGCTGGTTTGCATTCAGATGTCTCTGCTGAGCAGAGGATACAGGCAGCTGAAGTTGGGCAGACACATCCTCACTATTGCTGCTAGCATCCGATTCTGTTTCCTCAATGGAGGTGTCAAGAATTGGCACCCTACCAGAAGATGATGATTCATGGTCTTCCTCTCCCTCACCCCCATGGCTCCTTTCAACCATACTGTCTCCATTTATTTGCAGGTTGGCAAAAGAGTTCTCTAGAGTGCTTGCATCAGGTGATGGCGTTGCAGGACTTGTCAGCTGACCATCTAAAGACGGTAGGGGTCTAACAGAAACAGTTGCTAGAGGCTGCCCAGCAGCAGCTCCTAGAGCTGGTATACTGTCTGCACCATCAGCAGAGCTCTCTCTTGCTAGATTAACAGCATTAGAGTCACAGTCCAACCTAAGCCCAGCCACTCCCTTTTTTGGAATATCTATTATGTCCCGTTTTATTTTCCTGCGGCGTCCATGCTCATTTCTCCTATACTGAACCATGTTCTCAAGATCTGCCACATATAAGAACCCAGCAATTAACATTTCAGTGCTCTTTTTACCTTTAGAAAAGGCATCTTCCAGCTCCCTACTGGTACGTTCATCATATTGCCACCAGCCATTTCTGCCTTCATAGTACCAAGCATATTCCCCATTTCCTCTACTGGCTGCTTTGAGTTCCTCAGGTGACAACAAGGTAGGCTTATCAAGAAAGTCCTCAGGAATCTCCTGCCGACAGAGTGCACAGCGCTTTCCCAGCCAGGAAGCTCCTTTCACACACAGATAGCAGAAGACATGTTTACAAGGCAGACTCACAGGGTGGACACATGTTTGCAGACAGATAGCACATTCAGGGACCATAAGAGATGGTGCTGCACTGGAACACGATTCATTTGTCTTCTTGTTTGTGGGAAGCATATTGATTGAATGATCGATTTCACCACAGCCAGCCATCCTAGAAAGGACAAAAATACTTGGCATGACTTAGTATTAACCAACTTTGCCTAACCACATGAGCTAAACTCAATTGTCTGCAGGAGCTGAATATTTTAAAATTGCAGAAAAGGATGCATGACTTGCAATTTAGGGAGCTCTGGGCATATATTAGGCTACCTCCTTTAATCTTCGTATCAATCCTATGAGAGCAGCACTTCAAATCCAGTTTTTCTCATCTCCATTCATTCACTAAAGCACAATAGTTATTGTCATTTGACATGTTGCAGCCATTGGCTTTGTCAGTATATAAAAGGATTGACTCTTTCCTAATGGAAAACTATACACAAGTTCTGTGGCACACAACAGCTCCATCAGGCATTAAGGATGTGCCTTTTTGGACTACAAATCCCCCAAATTCTTTATTCTGTGGGTCCCACCTGACAGATATACACGTACATACACCTAAATATGGCTCACATGGGAGAATGGTATAAATTGGAAGGCTTCAGCCTAGCATAGGCCTAGATACACTCAGCTTCCTGTTCAAAAAGCTTAAGCCTTTCAGGTGATCTACGTTTAGGTGCCTATAGGAGTCTGAAAGGTGAGACTCCCAGAATGGATAATTCTGGAATTTGTCGTAAAACAACACAAATGGCACATCCCTATCAGGCATCATCAATTTTTGGAAGATTCTTAACTGTCCTAAGTTCAGAAGATGCAGCTTCTTTCACATTTGTACATAACTTGTTTCATATGTTCACCACCTTTATACCATAGTAGTCCAGAATGCAGCACTAGCCATTTTGATTTCCAGAATAGCATTATATAAAATGTTTAGTTTCATTCAGTACTGCCTTACAAATCCAACTCAGTAAGCACAGATACTGCATTAAGATGAATGAATTCATTAACCCATCCCCATAGGGATGAATGAGATACATACATTCCAACTGTTAAAACACTAGCTTTAACATTTTATTATACAATATACTAAGACAAAACAATAACTTTAACATATTAATGTTTAACAGCTGGAATGTATATATCCCATACCCCTATGAGAGGAGGTTAATTAATTCAGTGATAAGTAGGAAGGCTATAAGATAACATTTTGATGGATTTTGTGATGTGCAACCAAGAAAAAAGAACTCAAAATAAATTTCAACTTATAATTGCACACTTCCTAAGCTGTTTTGGTAAGCATAGACAAGGGATAGTTGCTACACAACTCTAGGCTGTAGGTATATTCTGATATTTATGTTAGGAAAAGTACCCCTTTTTCTGGACCTCTGAGTAGTTTTAGATATTAGCTTCATGGGGTGGGAATGGCACTTTGTTGGTTACATTATCAGAATAGCTGACTCCACTGTTTACCTTCTTCAGATTTATACAAGGCCAACTAGGATATAGTTTATCAACTATTGGGTATTTTGGAATACAGTGTCACGGATATACCGACAGCATCCAATTCTTTCTATCACAACTGCTGCAGGTAAGATGGCAGAAGTTTTAAACTGGTATTTAGGATCACTGATGGAAGCTGCACATTGATACACACTGAGACCTCTGTTTCATGCTGAATTTGTAGACCCAATCTTGACTTGCAAGGACATTACATCTGTCCTGTTTACAACTTTTCAATAGTCCAACAAAAGTACTACTCAAGCCAGAACTCTGTTTATATTGATGGTTCATATGGTTACTTTTATTCATTTGCTGAGGAAAGCTGAAACTGAGTTAATTATCTGTATTTCACTGTGATTTCAGCATTTTGTTTTATTCTGAAAACTGCCTTGGTAATGCTATATTGAAGGGCAGGATTCAAATAAAAGAAGGTAAGTAAAGTGCTACATTATCCACATCCAACATTTCAACCATCATTCATTGTACAGGCAGAGATTGCAGAATTCACCCATTCATGATAGCAGAACTTGCACAAATATGCGCTGGACGTATCTTTGCCTAAGCTCCATGTTTCACTTACCAATGCCTTCTTGCAAGGGGGGAATGACTGAACAGGACTCTGTCCAATAGCTTTACCATACCGAGTTGCTTACCTTTTTTCCTTCTTACTCCTCTTTTTCGAACATACTGCAAAATTAACAGGACATCTTTTACTGTGTGTGATCAAAGCTGGGTGCCCCGTATTCCATTCATAAGTTTATTCCTCTTGCATGGTGTTTGCTGAGCAGAGATAATGCTGGAGTGTTACTGTGGGTTCAGAGAAAAATAGAGTCTCAAACTCATGGAAAACAATTACTTGTACCTATATTATTTTTCTGTCTAATTACTCACGATAGTTTGCACTTCATAACAAAGGCTTACAACAGGATATTATACGTGAAGAAAACATAATGGGGGGAAATCAGCAAACTTAGATAACAACTAATTCAACAGTGAGATACAATGATGGAATGATAATTTGCATGAGATAGTTGTAGGAGGAGAGAAGCCAAATCCATGTTGCTACCAATCATTTCCATGGAGGGGGCCACGCCATCTCATTTCTCCTTTGCATACCCAAATGGAAATGTTCAACAAAGTCAGCAAGCAACAGCGGTTTGAAAGTCAGCAGTCTTCCAACTGAAAAGTCTTTCATTGGAAACTCAGTGAAGATTAAAGGTATTACATCTGAACCAATTTTACAACCACAGCAATACTCTCAAGTCCCTTCAAGATAGCAGTGGCAATAAGTCAACAGTGGGAATTAAAGTAAGCCGCCACTTTGAGAAATGAAGTACATCTGAAAGAACTAACCAAGTATTGTGTCCCTGTTGATTTTGCTCCAAAAGAGTTTCCTCTGTAAACTGAAAGAACAGCTCTAGAATACAATTTAGAGAAGCAGGAACCAACCTCCTTAAAGGCAACAGCTACTATACTATTTCAGTGTCCTAATGAACAACTAGTGCAGGGCACCTCAGTAACTGCTCGGTTTAGTGCAGAGGCAGTCGCCAGGGATGTACATGAGAAAACATTTGGGGCTGATTAATTTCGGTCCATCCATTTTCATGTCTTCTGTTCATACTCGTTCTTTCTTTTAATGAGAAAGAGACAATCTTTTTGGGTTCTTTAGGTTTGTTTTTCCCCTTTGTGTCCCTGAGTTAAGAGAATAAAAGGCGTGCTCTCTCTTGCATCCCCAACGTTTTTGCTGTGCACATCTCTAACCACTACATCAGTTCCCCAAATCAGGAATCACAGGATGTTTCTGGTCTATGGATTCCACCACCTTGCCACCAAACCATTCATAATATGGCATATTTCTGTGCCTTGACATTTAGCCTCCTCAGTATGTCAGGAATTGGTATCTGCTGGTGAATGAAGCCCATGAGTCCTTCTAGCATGGTGCTCTGCCTCCATCCGCAGTGAGCAGTATCCTCTGGGAGACTCAAGGACACAGATGAGGCAGGCTCTCCCCATGCTGTTTTCCTGTAAATGCCAATTCCATACCCCTTTTTATGTTTCACGGCAGCATCTCTACAAGTTGCAAACCCAAAAAAGGTACACAAAGATCAGAAATATCCTGAGGCTTGCTTACTTACCAGGAAGCCATTGCTGTGCAGACCATCCAGTCTCATGTCAGGAACCAAGCCTGCCCTTGCTAGTCTGCCTGGAGTCTTTGCTAGAATGTGCGGCCATTGCCAAGGCTACAATAGCAAATAATGAAAGAGGCGGTGCCTCGCGTAACAGCTGCATGCTCAAGATCACTACCACTTCTTTTCCTGCTCTGTGACAAGCCTCTAGGGAAAACCCGGATGAGGTGCACCATTTTCTTAAGCCAAATACCACTGTCAGCCATGTTAGATTTCCGTGATGAAGAAAATATCTCACTCCCATACTAACTCCTCTGTACGAATACTACCGTAGAGATGGGGTGGGGCAAAAGACAGCTACTTACAGAGAAATTAAATGAACAGCAGGGTCTCAACCAATCCAGGCCTTTTTACTAGTTCAAAATCCCCCCCCCCCCCGAGACATTCTGATTTGCTGCTGACAACAGGTCTTGCAATGATATAGGCTGAAATATATCCCGCTGGATTTGACAGACAAAGGATGAAGGAAATGTTTAATTAAGAGGGAAACATGAAAAAACATGGAATGTTTGTGTATCCTGCTTTAGTTAATAGAGATCATATAAGAACATGGAAATGGAAAAAGGGAGCCTCTTCCATGTTGTTTTTGTTTTAAAATAAAAGTCCCATCCCTAACAGTCACAATTCAAGCCTTACCAGTTAATGTGATACTATTCTCCCCTTTCTTCAAAATCACTTGCAATGACCTCTCATGGAAGTTATGAAATTCATCCCACCAACTGAAATATTCTTTTCTACACCATTGAACAGTTCTGTGCAGTTTTAGTTTATAAATACTATACCCAGAATCCTATTGACAAATTATACTTACATACGAAAAGCCATGCAAGTCTTCACGGGAAATTGCCATTCATTAAGCAGTGTGCTGGTGGTGTGCCTGGAAACATGCTAGATCATGCAAGTGGGCGCACACCCGGGAACGCAGCCAGGTCCTCCTTAATGGTATGGCAGTTTGCTGCCAAGACTTGCATAGTTTCCCTTATGCGAGAATTCTGGCCTATATTTTGTGTCTAGACAGCTATCTAACCAAGCACCATTGCATTGCACTTGCTCCAAAAGAGGTTACACTGAGAGGCATATTTAACTGAACTTGAGTATGCTGCACTTTCAACTGCCTAAGCATATCTATTTAAGTGAAATTTTACTGCATACATTAAGCTCATCTCATAAGTATGCAGCTGATTTAAAGTTAAAAAATCAACAGGTCCTTCAGAGGTTAATGGCAATGTATATAATTGAACAGAGCTTTGGGAGAGTTCTAACTGATCTTTCAATTAAACCCTTTCAGTATTGACCTCCACTCTGAAATCTCATTTGCTACATGGAACTGTTTTACAGGTGGTGTACATGCAAGCTTGCGTACAGATGGAGCAAAACTTTTATGAAAGGACTGAAATGCTATTGATATAGCATAAAGTTATATCACTGTTTTAAGTTCATGGGGAGTTACAGCCAGGCAGTCTGTGTGTCTGACTGCACAACGAATAATGTATTAATCATGCAATGACAATACAACTGACTGTAGCTGTGCCCACAGATCCTTCCTGGATGTGACCACTACTGCCTGGGTCCAATTCTTCCAATGGCTTGCATAACTTCAAGTTATGCATATGTAGCTACACAACAGGTTTTGGCCATAGTTGCCTTCTGATCCTCAGCAGATGCTGCTCTGAAACTCACAATGTTTTTAAACTATAAGGATGAAACACTGCATAGTCCACTAGTTATACAGGAAAGGAGAAGAATCATCAAATGTGAAGAGAAAATTCAATGTTCTCATTTAGAACATAGCATGTATTTACTAAACTAGATAAACATCCAATGATTTTTACAGGACTAATCACTGTATTATTACAACATTATGTTAAAATGTTTATAATGGCTATAAGACTGACAAGCAAATTTACATTTTTTTTCAGCTGACCACCTTCAAAGAGCAAAAAATAATAATAATCAGATTCTATAATTATAAATCTAATAGCCAGAAAAAAAAATACTTGCATTGCATTTTCATCTATATATTTAAAGGGCTTTGTGGTTTACACTGTAGATCCCTGCTTATTTACTTCTATTTACTAGATACTGGTACCAAGAGCAGCATTTCTAAACACTCCCACACTTGGAGAACATTACAACCAAGTCTGAGAAATAGGGACAAACCCCATCCAACATCATGTGCTGACGTAATGAGATAGAGCAGCACGCTGAAATTGTTGTCTGATAACTCCACAAAAGTGAGAGCAAGATCCTATTTATCTATAATTATCTATAACATTTTACAGAAGAACTGCATTTTAGGACCCTTTTGCCCAATCTAGAATCCATGGGGCCCAAATACATCCTCTTTAATTCTTACAGGAATGTAAGTACATAAATCAGATAAAAGTCAAATCACATCTCTTGGTGTAGGTACCATTTTCTATACTATATTGCTTTTAGCAATGTATATATTTGAATGTATATTCCAGTTTATACTAGAATCTAGATGGGAATGCATGCCCCATTGAAATCAATGTCTTGCAGATAGTATCTGCACTGAAATCTAATATGCATCAGATTTACAAGGACACATTTCTCTTTCTAGGTTGGGGCATTGCAGTGCAGCTAGTGAAACCAGCAATATCTATCATACTGTAGTGCCAGGCTCTCTTTTTAAGTTGATGCTGTCTAATCTCCTTGGCCATCAAGCTTCCCAATATGCAGCACTGCATTTAGATAAGGCTGATGAATTTCCCTGTGAGGGAGTCCTAGGTTTCAATCTAAGCTATAAAATTGGGTGTGTGTGTGTGTTGTTTACTACAACTGAATGTACTAAATTGTTTTCATCGAATGTCTTATACACTTGCTTGCCTGGTTAGATATAATGAACTATATGTTATGTAAGATATGCATACAAAATTTACATACAATAGAAAAAGTTTAATTTAGGAGACCTGAAGTAGATCTGGTCACATTTTAGTTTGATATCCCTTGATGCCTTTCAATATTCAGTAACAACAGCTCTAATGTTGAATACCATTTGCTACCTGTCCCGAATTTAAAAGATCGGAAGACTCTTTGGCACTTTTTTTAAAGTGCAAAATAGTAGGATGGTAAATATCAGATTGAAAGAAGTAACAAACAGCACAGCATATTATGACTTTTCTCTGAAACGTAATGTATTGCTACATTCACAGTCAAACCAATTTAGTACTTAGCAGCTTAAAAATGATTTGCTCTCTTATTTAATCAAAATACATTTCAGTCCCAAAATATTCAATTCCAAATACACATAGATAAAACACAGCACCATCTTTTGAATTATAACAGGTACAAATGGAAAAAGATGAGTTCTAGTTCAGTTAACTTTCTCTCACAAATTACAGAAAATCTTATATGCAATTATGTTTTGATCATGTTTTGCAGAGGTATGTGTCTGTACAGTGCTGCCACATTTATATATTTTATTTTAGTACTGAAGATCAAATATGAACACAACTTAGAGAAAACCTGGGTCATCTTGCTTCTAGTGGTGAAACAAATTTTGAAACTTGCAAGAAGGCACATACTGTATATACCCTAGTTACTATACTCCATAAAATACTTCATTATCTTTCTGACATAGGTTACCTAATTTGCTTGTCTTATAAATCAAAGTTCTTTCTATTTACCAACTTTTCCCAATAGCTCTAGATTCATTGCAGAAACAATCTCCCATGTTTTTTTTTGTTTTTTTTAAAGACCACAAACTAATTTTCAGTTCTTTTCTATGCACAAAAGAACAGTCAGGAAATCTCTAGGCTCAAACTGATTGCTACAAAGAACAGCAAAGGTATCTTCATTAAAAGTACTTAGCTGCCACCTTTCAAAGATTTGAACCATCATTCTTTGTACTTTGTATTCCTGTATTTTATTACAGTACAAGTTCTAGAAAAGTCAAAACTTAAAATATCATTAGGGAAGGAAGTATGAAAGGATTAAGAAATAATGAAGCACAAATCTGGTAATTGTTAAACCTCTGCACATCTAACCTAAACTTCAGTTAATGAAGAACAACTACTACTACAAATATGGCCATATTTTCATACTGATGATATACATATAAGATCAGGATGCGAACTACTGTAGCTAATCACATCCCTCTTTTCAATCCTCTCATAGTGCACCAAGGTGCTGCAATTACTAAGTCCTCTATATTGTTAAGACTAAGGAGGAAATGGCTCACATCAATTGATGGGAGAGCACTGGGGTATGCTTTGTGTAGCCTAAACAGTGATTCTCAACTTTGAAATTCCAGATGCTGTTGGCCTTTAACTTCAAAAAGCCTCAGAAAGCATGGCCAATGGTTGCATATTCTGAGAGGCACCATTCAAAACATCTGAAGTGTCAGAGGTTGACCAAAACAACAGCAGTGGGCATGCAAGAACCTGCTGCGATGGTAGTCCCCTAGATGCTCCAATCTATCCTTTGTCTTCAGACTAGCTTATGCTGGCCACTATGAAGCACATACAATTGCCTTCAAGTGAGAAGACAACTCTCCCTCTTATAGTTTAAAACTTCTAACACTAGCTAAAACATATGTACCTACACCTACTGTTAATAAGAGTATCGACTTACATCCATAAATATTTGAAAAGTTGGAATCCGTTACTTGTTTACTCCAAATGTTGCCGCTATGCTGCATGAATTAAAGTAGTAAGAAAGTAAATTCTCAACATTACAGACTTTTTACTATTTTAAGTAATTCCTCCAGATCCTAGTTTCACTCAAGGGCATTCAATTAGAAAAGCAGTTGTGATAAAGAGAGCCATATATATATGGCCACATCAAGACTTATTTACATTCAGAATAAAAGCTAAATCTAATTGTTAGTCCCAGCTAGTGTAGACCCATTGAATTAATGGGACTTTTCATCAATATATGTGTGTGTGTGTGTGTCTCACTGGTTCAGTACGACTATTCTAATTGGGACCAACTATGAGACTCAGACAACTGAAATCAACGGGACAAGTCAGCTATTAACCATGTAAGCTTCACTCTTACTCAAAGCATGAAAGTCTGTATTTGACTCTTATTAAGTTGAATTATTAAACTATGTCAAGTTTAGAAAGTGGAACTTGATCCATTAAATTTCACATTGAAATAAAAATCCTACTGTCTAAGGTGATACAATATCTTGTCCCCTCCCCCTGCCTTTCTCCTCTTTTGCCAACAGGTTTATCCAATGTAGCAGTTACTGCTTAAACTTTAGACTCCATCCCTCCAATGCCAATTTCCCTAAATTACTTAATGCAAGTATCAACAGGCCTCTTTCTTTTCACCTGATATATTTTCCAAACAATTTTTTTTAAAAGCTTCCAAATTATATGCCACTGGTAAAGACAGAGTCTTAATTCTCAATGCAGTTCAGAACAACAAAATCCTATTTGTTCATAGATCATATTGCTCTTGAACTGTTAGATCTGGAATACCAGGTGTTGTCAATAGTATCATGTGGCTCTTTGTTCTGCTCCTCACAAGGAGGGGCGGTGGGGATGGCATGAGACAAGCCAGGCCATTTCCTCTCCTATTTCCCCTCAGACATTTTCCAGTGTTCAGTAAGCATCTGAGGTGAACAGCACAAGCAGAACAATACCCCTTCATTGTACTACTAGTTAACATTTTAAAGCTTGGAATAAAGCCTTCTCATTAATGGTAAACAAGAATCAGACCAACGAAAAAGTTGTAGTCCTGCTTTCTTTTTCATAAGGTACAGATACGAAAACATTAAAAAAAAAAACCAACAACACCCGTCTTCCACCAAATTCAGCCTTCTTCCTCAACCTCTAAAGGGGAAGGGGGGGGGGGAGCTGAGATTATTTTACATTTTTGCCTGAAAAATTAAAGAGAAATAAGCAGAGAATAGGCCAGAGGAAAACCGAGTCCAGACCAGGAGGTAGACAGGTGGTGACAAAAAAACTGGCCAGAGGGACCCAGACCTTCTTGCCCCTTCCCACAGCCCTCGGGTCTCCAAATAAAACGAAATAAAAAGGCGCCTCCTCACTGTGAATGCGCCTGTTGAGTGGGCAGGTGGGGGGCGGTCAGAAGGAAAAGAGAACCGTTTGGGCGAATGCTGTCTTTCCCAACAAGGGACCCCCTACTCACCCCAGCCTGCGCGAGGGGGAGGGACCCCTACCCCCCCACCCCACCCCCACCCCCACCCCTGGGGCAACCAGAGCGCGCGGGCCCCCGAGCTCGGGGCGCGCGATGGACGACGACCGTCAGGAGGTGTTTATTGGCGCGGGGGGGGAGCTTTGTTCGGATCTGCTGAAGCCCGAAAGGAGGCAAAGCTGGCGGCGGGCGGGAGGGAGGGAGGGAGGGAAGTGTCAGCTTTCCTACGAGGGAGGGAGAGCGAAGAAGGCCGCGACCACGACAGAGCCGCCGCCAAAGTCCACCTCTTAATGCCGAGCAAGAGAAGGACCCCCCCTCTTCTTCTTCTTCCTCCTCCTCCTCCTCCTCCTCCCATGACAGACGACAGCCGGCGTCGCCCCACAAGCTCGTTAATTCACACACTCACCTCCCTCACAGGATCCGGTTCGCTGCTGCCTAATCCCTCTCCGAGTACTGGAAGCCGAAGCTCTGCCTGCCAGTCAGTCAACCTCGCTCTCTTTCTCTGTGTGTCTGTCGCTCTCTCGCTCTCTCTTTCCCTCCCCGCCTCCTCCGCTCGGCGATTAGGCTGCGCCAGTCCAACCCCCCCGACCGCCGCGAGCGGGCGGCTTTCGCTCGGGGGACGTCAGGACGCAGGGAGGGCGGGGCGAACAAGCGGAGGCCGAGGGTGGGTGGAGTCGAAAGGAAGGGGAGGGGTCAAGGGAAAGCCTGGCCGCTCTAGGACCGCGTCCGCCGGGGTAGTGTCAGTGGTTGTTCTGTTCTGCTCCCGGCTCTCGGGCGCGTGAGCAAGCGCCCTCCTTCCGCGGGCGGAGCGGTGACTCGCCTTGTGCCGTTGAAGAGGGTGGCTCTCGGGTGCGCGTGCGCAGGCTGCAGTTTTATTTTGCAACGAATGAGCAAGGCGAAGCTTCATTTATTTTAATGCCTGACAATCTTATAACGGTACTAGTGTAATACGTATTGACATAGTCATGTTGGCTCCCAGAGAACGAGTTTTAAGAAACTGAGCATCTGTACCTGGACTGTCGTAGAGGTTGGAACAGAGAGAACTGTCTTTTAGACTGCAGCCCGCCGGAATAGGCAGCTGGAGCAACCACTGGTCAGGCTGCCTGGGGGATTCTGGAAGTTGTAGTCAAATTCAGGAAATGTTCTAAGTTCTGATGTGTACTTTGACAGCCAACTAGTGTTCTGAGCTAGGAAGTATCAAAGTGTGGAAGAAACCGCTTAGTTCCTTTTCCCCATAACAAAAGTAAAACTGTATTACATATTGTCTCCCAAGAGGGTTGGAGGAGGAATCACTCTCAACCTCTGGCTTCACTGAGTTATCCAGTCAGGAGTGTGAAATGTCTAACCACTTTAATGCAGAAAAACATCTTGCAAATTGCTGCTTTTTAACATTATGCACTTTAAGCACATTTATTATTTCCTTGTTTTTCTTCCCGTGTATTTAAGCATTGACATTGCTTATATAGTAACCACTGATCTGACAGAATCAGTATATTGTAATGGTTGACATGTAGGACTTGAAGACCAAGTTCAAATTGTTTCATCACAAAGCCTACCAGGTATCCTTGGACCAATCCTTACGTCTCAGTGAAACCTACCTTGTATGGTTGTTTTTGGAATAAAATGGAAAGGGGACAATGTAAAGAAGCTATTAACATTCATATAAATAAAGAAATAATGAAATTTTGCAATACATGTGGCTGCCTTGTGATAGTCTTATGAGATGGCTATCATTTTCTGCTGTCAGTTTTTATTGATATCATAGTGTCATCTTAGCTGCAGGGTAGAAGATGGCAGACTGTAAAAAAAGTGTCTTTTTTTTCCAGAATGGACTGAATATTTTAATAGTTAGAAATTATGATAGCTTAACTTCATTTGCCATATTTGACTTTACACATACACATATACATGCTTAACCCTGGCCTTTGAAAACCTCTCCCCTTTTTAATCTTAATTTTGTGACAACCCCATGGTTTGCCATCTTGTGTTTTGTAATGTCTGTTAGACAGGGGGGTGGTTAGGATGTTTTTTGGTTTTATATATTTACTATTTCAATTTTGTCTGTATATTAATGTTACTTTCTTGGAAGCTGGCCAGATTAGTGGCTTGTCCACTAGATGGGTGGGGTATAAATTTAAAAATAAATAAGTTCTTCTGCAAAAATCCCTTTTGCAGCAGCAGTTTACATATTAAAAACCTGCTTGAAGAGGAAAGTCTTTGCCTACCAGCAGAAGGATAGAATGTCGTCCCGTGGAAGGGAGTTCCATAACATGAGATCAGCCCCCCAAAACTCCCTCTCCTATTTCTGTCCTAAACTTGACTGTGAGGTTGGAAGGAGAGAAAGGTCTCCCCCCAAAGATATTAAGGCCAAGGCAGACTGGTGTGGAGAGACACAGTCCCTGAAACAACTGCACTCAAGTTGTTTAAGGTTTTACAGGTTGAGACCAGCACTTTGAATTGTGCCCTGAAACTGACTGGGAGCCAGTGAAGCTGTTGTAACAAGGATTTTCTGTTCTCTCTGAAACAAACTTCCATCAGGAGTCTAGCAGCATCCAGGACCTGGTGAATTTTCTAAATATTTTCCAAAGGGAGTCTCACATAGAGTGTGTTACAGTAATCTAAATGGGATGTAACTAAGGACTGTGGCCATATCAGACATCTCAATAAATGGGTGTAGCTGATGCACTACTTTGAACTGTGGAAACACACACCCTGCCACTGCTGAGAGCTGGACACTAAAAAAAAGTCTCCCTGGAAAAGAAGTAGGAAAAGAGGTAGATTAAATACAAAATGGGTTGACTTAATAAAGGAAGCCACAAACTTTAGTTTGCAGGATCTAAGCAAATTGTTAATGCTAGCGCCTTTTAGAGATTATTTGTTTATAGGACCACTGTGAGTTTGAAACCACTTGATGGCTCATAATGAGATCCATTTAATTTAGTTCTGTGTGTGTGTGTGTGTGTCTCCATAGCGAGACAGGTATATGTAGCATTAGTTCTTCAAAAACAACATTATGATTTCCTAACTGTTGTTTGAAACCTCTTTCTAGAAATGTAAGCTTCATAGCAATCATAATCTCATTAGCAGCAGCAACAACAATAACAAACAGAATCTTTTAATATGGTAATTTATATGCCTTCTTCTAGTCATCTTTTGCTTCTGCCAATTCTTTTTCCCCTCTCAGGGCAACACCTAGGTAAATTTCCAGAAGGTTGAAAAGGTAATCAAGTCAACCCCGTGTCAAAAAGTAAATGTAATATAGTGTGTAATATCAGAGATTGGGAAAGTTTGTTTTTTGTACTACAGCTCCCATAATCCCCAGCTAGCCTTCATTGCTATGTTGCCATTGCTTTCTATGCACTGTCCAGAAGCAGCTCTGCAAACAGATTTCAGCTCTTTGCAAACCATCAGGCATTCCCACAATTGCAATATTAGCCAGAATCTTATATGTAAGTTTCTACATAATAAGAATGTTGTCTAATTGTGGATGGTTTCACTTATTAGCCAACCACATGGAGAAGCTTATTTCTTGCCAGATAATTGGATAAAATAGTGACTGTATGTTTTGCCTTGTATCTCTGGTTCTATTTTTTTAAAAAAAGGAAGCATAGAACCCAGGCTGACTGATAAATTAAACAGGCACCCCATGGCAGCTCTAAAATCCAGGTAATAGTTGGGCTGTTGCTGAGGCAAGAAGAGCAAAGTTTGTTGGTTTGTAACATTAGGTGTTTTTTTTTAAATACTTCAAAGAAATTGAGACTGGTTGCTTTGTTAAAATTGTAACTGTAATGGTGAAGATAAGGACGGGACACGGACTTACCGGGTCCCACGTTGAGGCCGGAGTGGCGACTGGAATCCCACCAAAGGCGGCCGGAAAAAGAAGATGGAGGCCGCCACATGGCGAGCAGCGAAGAGGGGTCTGGGAAAGACAGCGCCAGGCCCGGCGGCACAACCCCCTTCGAGGATTAGCCGGGCAGGGTAATAGGTGTGGGGCTGCCTGCCGGCGGACCTGAAGGACAGGGTTTTCAGTTCGGTCCACCAGCATGTTTTAAAAGGAGGGTGAGCTGAGGCGCGGAGCCTCAGTTTGCTGGAAATCAAGCCCCCCCCCTCCCCACCCATAACTGGTAGCATTGCATTTCTCTGCTCATAAATTGATTTGGATTGTTAATCTGTTGGATTCCCAAAATTGTGTTTCATTCGTCACAACTTGGTAGGCATTTTCAGGCGTTGCGAAGGATCCACCCATTCGTTGGACAACAAGTGGTGACCTGCAGGTCTGGGTGGGAGAGAAATCCCCACACAGGAACCTGGGGTGGGGCCGGGATCTGCCCCAGCTCGGGGGGGGGGAGAGATTTGCCCGTGCCCCAGGAGGCAGGGGAGCCATGGAGTGGCTTACGTCCGCATGGCCTCCCGAGGAAACTGCCATCCCAGAGGTCTAAGGAGACGGTGGTCTGCATCGGGTGGGCATGTGGGGCCCCCGATGAGGTGGATCCAACACAATGCCTGGCCAGGACAACTGCTGCTGTGATCAATAAAAGTTGTGGTCTTTTTCTTCCAATTACGTGGTGTGTGTTGTGTGTCTGTTAATTCAGGCCCAGTCAGCTCAGCAGTAGGCCATCAGTGGGGTCTTTTGGACTGTAATTGTCATCATCTTCTTCTTTTTTGAACTCCATCTCCCAGAATTCTCTAGCCTGCATACACACCTACATTTCACTCACTTGGACCAAGACCTGCCTTCCAGGATGCTTAGCTATCTCAGATCTATTGTTGCTACCGTGTTTCCCCGAAAATAAGACAGGGTCTTATATTAATTTTTGCTCCAAAAGACACATTAGGGCTTGTTTTCAGGGGATGTTTTATATTTTTCATGTACAATCTACGTTTATTCAAATACAGTCATGTCATCTTCTGGTTGCTGCACAATGGTGGAGGGCGGGCTTTCACTTAACTAGGGCTTATTTTTGGGGTAGGGCTTATGAGCATCCTGAAAAATCATACTGGGGTTTATTTTCATGTTAGGTCTTATTTTCAGGGAAACAGAGTAACGTCCAAAAAGGAAACTGCCCCAATGCTTCTTGGGAGGCCTAGGACTTTGTGGGAACTGTAGTTTTGCTGCTCATTAGGCTCCATTAGAGAGCTCCTCCAAACAACTATGCCTCCCAGGAAGAGTGGAACAGTTTTCTTTTTGTACATTAACAACAGGTTCAAGATAGTCAAGCAGACTGGAAGATAGTAGGAACCTTGTGGTGCAATGGTTAAACTAGTATTGCAGTCAAAACTCTGCTTATGGTCAGCATTTGATCCCAGGGATTCCGGCAGCTGGCTTGATGTTGACTCAGCTTCCATCCTTCTGAGGTCAGTAAAATGAGAACCCAGCTCGCTGGAGGGGCGGCAGCGGCAATGTATAGCTTGTAAACTGCCCAGAGAGTGCTTTAAGCACTATGGGGCAGTATGTAAGCAGCACACTTTGCTTTGCTTTTGCTTTGTTCCTGATGAGGGAAATGTAGGTATGTGTAGGTCCATGTCGGTGGGCTGGAACTCCTAGAATTCTGCCTGGGGAGTTCTCAAAGAATTCTGGGAGTTGGAGTCAACCTCACCCCCCAAAAAGAAGGAATGACACACTCCTACTGATTACTTTTTGAAAGTAACCTTCAAGTTTTGGTGTATGTGTGGGAACATATATCTCACAGACATATCAAAGAAAGTTGGGGGTCATTTCAAAGTCAATGCTTCCCTACAGTCTAAAACATTATCATGTGTAGTCCTTATCAAGAATACATATATTTTTGTTTTCCAAAATTGTAGTATTTTTTGTAACAACAAAATTAAGCATACACTGATGAACTTCACTGATCAGAGTTCAGGGGATGTGGGGGGAAGGCAGCTATTGAAGACTTGTATCTTCCCTCTGAACAGCTAGTGTAGCTTTGTTGGTTGGTGTACCAGCTAGGAATTTTCCTTACTGTGCCTCCTGGAGAGGGCCAGCTGAGATCTCCCAGAACATGTTTGGCTGAAGAGGTTACATGTCCTGCCACCCGTCTAGCTTTGAGCAAACTGCATAGTCCCAGAGTGCCACCAGAATGAAGGTTTGGTAAACCACTTCTGAGTACTTATACTTAGAAAACCCTGAGAAAGTTTCTGTAAGATGGATAAACTTGATGGTGCATACTTATTTATTATCTCTCCCCCCCCCCCCAATAGCAAACTGAGGAAATGGGCGCTGACAAAAATGGAGTCAAAATAGGAACATTGGGAAATGTGGGAGGGAACCCTGAGGTTTGCCGGGCCAATATATTGCAAAATCAGTCCAATTAGGACTGAGCTGTAAAATATTGAATATTGCAGGGCAAAGAGGGGTTGGAAAATTAGGCAGGAGAACTGAATGCATGTTTGAGCCCCTAATGGCTTATTAAAGTATACTTTAAAGGAGGGTGATCTAGCTGGTTGGCTAAAGCTGTGAACAGGAATGCTTCTGCTAGGACATGCTAGCACCATTTTGTTGTGGGTCTCACTTGTATCTCCAGTTATTAGATATTGTAGGCAAGTAGTGGAGCATGGTCCTCTTCCATCTTGAGCTGTTTCTTAGTTTCCAGAGGCATCTGGTTGGTCACTGTTGAGGATACGGTTGCCATAGTTTGTACCTGCAAAGTTTGTTGTTGCATTCTGTTCTTAACTTTGTACCTGCACAATAGATGGAACCTGTGCTAGAATACTTTGGCCTGTTCAATATTTACACACAGAGATATCCAGCTGCAGAAGTTGTTGTGAGTATCTGGTGAACTGCTGCTCGTGGGCCTGGCAGTGCATGACTGGTGACCTACCAGATTTCTGTGACAACTTCTGCAGTTGCAGCTCTGCACACATGTAAATGCTGAACAGGATATTGGCCTATGAATTAGATACTGAGTAAAGTAGCACCCATCTTCTCAGCCCTCCTCCTCCTTCCACAGTTTCCCTTGCATTCACAATTCATCTGGCAGTGACATACACAGTTGTCTTTTTCTGGAACCGCACAGCATTTAATTCAGTGCACCAGTTGGCAATAATAATGCACATTGTGCCAAGGTCATCCAACCAAATTGTACTGTTAAAGGAATGAATATTTAAATGCTAACTTAGGAATAACAAATATAAATCCTTTACTAACCTTATTCCTGCTCTTTGGTCTAAAGACAACAGAAGTGGCAGTCAACTGTTCTTCATTAATAAATGCAAAGTGAAAAAGTCCTGTAGTCTTTCTAAAAAGAACTCTCCAAACATGACTGCATAAAATCAATACTTAAAAGTCTTCTATTGCAAAGTTAATGTAATTATGGTAACAGAGTATTTACACATGCATACTTAGGGCAAGTAAGCTGTACTGACTCACCCCTGTGTAGAGGAAATGGAAGTACCTGAAGCTCTTGAGTTCAAGCCTCAGAAAAGGCAGACTGATTTGACAAATACCAAACTCAGAGCACTGATAGAACCAATGATGACATCAGAATGCCCATGGTAGAATCCTGTACACCAAGTGGGAAAACCACAGTGTGAAAGGTACAGAATGGCCCCTCAAGAGTCTTCTCAGAGCCAAGACATACTTCCCTGGAAAATCTTTCCATGTAGACTGAGTCGTACAGATTACAGAGCCACTTTGAGAATCCTAGAGACATTTCATTTTCTTACAAGCTGTATTGGAAACCAGCACCTGGTCAGTGTGAGCCAGACCAATGCAACCTCCAGGTCACAGGGAGTTTTGTCCATTTGCTCCTATTCAGAGGAAGGCTTAAATATGTGCCCCCAGGTGGGGAGGAATAAGCAGTTGTTTCATCTGCAAACTGTCTTTGAGTGTCACTTATGGATCTGTGAGAGTGAAATAAGAGGAGTGCTCCGGTGGGGAAAGAAAGAACAGTTTTCTCTGATTGTTTAATGTAGAGCTTGGTTATTCAGAATCTCTTTTTGTCCTTATTCCACCTGCAGGTTCAGAGGTTTAAATATCACGAAATACAACTGTCCCTTTGGTTTAATCATATTATTCATTTCCTTTGGTGTAATCATACTCTTTATGCCTCCTTTTTTTTCCAGAATATATCTCCCACTGATAGCTAATAATGATTTTGTCACATGTATGCTAGTTTCTGTCAAACTGCTTCATGTAAAAATCACATATGTCTTTCCCAAACATCTTTTGCAATTCAGATAGAAAGTTCTTTCAGGTATTCTTGTCATCCCTGTAGTTGTTCAGCTTCAGAGTTATCATTCTGCAGCATGGAGCTGAATTATTAATGAAAAAAACCATACTGGAAAATGAAAGCACAAAAAAATTGCTCCCTGACAAGGACTTCGTTTTAGGGTTGCTTGTCTTTAGTGTATTTTGAGGGTTTTAGTGTAGTTTACACCTTCACTTGTTCTCCATGGGCTGCTGACAAATCACTAATCTATGCCATAGAATTTCTGCTGGTACATACTTTTCTCACTCCTAAGGTTAGTGGGGTTGGCTGTCAACATCCTTGTCACTGTAATAGGGATAATGTATGGGTTCAGTTCTTTGCTGAATAAGATTGCCTTGCCCCCTTTAAAAAAAATCTGGCAGTGCTTATTTCCCAGTGGCATGAAATGTTCATTTCCTAAATGCATTTGAGTCAGATTGCTGACCACTGGGCTCAGAAGGCACAGGAGCAGAGGCTGTAAACAATATGATGACAACAAACTGATTCAGTGTATCTATGAAGAGTGGGAAAGAGTGGAAGATGAAGTAGTGGCAAAATAGTTAGAAAAACAATAGGATTTAGGAGATCAATAGGATAAAGGAGGTGTTTGGAGAAGAGGCTTTTCAGATAGAGACATAATCTCATCAACGCTGGATATTTCAATTTACTATGTTGCATTAAAAGCTTTCTAGGTTCACTCAAGCTTCAAAGTGTTGGGACATTGTGGCTGTTAAAGAATACACCTTTATTCAATGTATTATTTAGGCTGAGGATAAGCAAAAAGCTGCCTTCCAGATGTTGGACAGCAGTCCCCTGCATTCCTCACCATTAGCTGTGCTCACTTGGGCTGAGTAACAATACAGCAACATCTGGAGAGCAATATTTTGTCCACCTCTTTGTTGTCCTCCTCTAACCTTATTCTAGTTTGCCAGCATCCATCTGGACACAGTACTCAAGATGAGGCCTAGCCAGTGCTGAATAGAGAGGAACTAGTACTCCAGGGGATTTGGAAACTATACTTCTGTTAATGCAGCCTAAATAGTGTTTGCCTTTTTTGGAGCCACATCACACTATTGGCTCATATTCAGCTTGTGACCAGTCTGTGCTCTATAAACTACAGCAACTAAGCCTTTGACTGTGTGGGTTATGAGGAATAATGGATTGTTCTGAAAAATGGGCATGCCTCAGTGCTCGATGGTCCTGATGCACAACTTGTGTTGTGGACATGAAGCTACTGTTAGGACAGAATATGGAGAGACAGAATGGTTTCCTGTAGGCAAAGGTATAAGACAAGGGTGGATTTTATCCCCTTATTCAATCTGTATGCAGAATATATCATACAGAAAGCTGGATTAGGTTCAGATGACAGTAGATGGAAACTGGTGGAAGAAACATCAATAATTTAAGATATGCAAGTGACACCATATTGCTGTCAGAAAGCAGCAATGTCTTGAAATGACTTATGATTAAAGTAAAAAGAAAATGCAAAAACAGGAAGATAAAAATCAGGACTCCAGAGGAGTTATGTAACTTTAATGTGGAGAGTAAAGAAACTGAAATCGTTAAAAGAATCTGTATACCTTAGTTCAGTCATCAAACTAATTGGAAACTGCAGCCAAGTATTTAGAAGACTGAGACATGGGAAAACAGTAATAAAAGATCATGGCAAAATCATCAAGTATAAGGATGTGTCACTGGAGACGAAGGCCAAGATCATCTACATTATTGTATTTCCAATTGCTAAGTATGGATGTGAAAGCTGGACATAGAATAAATTGGTTCATTTGAAAAATGCTAGAAGAGAGCTTTGTGAATGCACTGGACCAGCAGAAAGACAAACAAGTGGGTCCTTGGTCAAATCAAGAACTCTCTCTAGAAACAAAAAATGAGAAAACTGAGGATGTTGTACTTTGGGTGCATCATGAGAAGACAAGACTCACTAGAAAAGACAATAATGCTAGGAGAAGTTGAAGGCAGCAGGGGAAAAAAGGAAACAGAATATGAGGTGGATTGACTCTATAAAGGAAACAGGTTTCAGTTTGCAAGAGATGAGCAGGGCTGTTAATAAGATGACATTTTGGAAGTGACTCATTCATAGGGTCACCATAAATTGGAGATAACTTGATGGCACAATCCAACAACTGTTGGTCTGTCTCTCTCTATATTAATTTTTTCAGTAATCACATGGCCTCTTGAATCCCAGAATTGGAGGGTTTGAGTGCCATTAAGACTGGATTTCTTGGTTGTTGAACCCTCTTAGGAATGATCAGTCGAAATGCACCAAAAAGGATTATACAGAGAAAAAGATTAAAGCTTTTAGAGAAAGAGTAAAAGTTCTAAGAATAGCCAATCCATTCTGATGTACTGACTTGGGGGTAAACGCAATGGGAAAGGATCTTTGAGTAGATATTGTGTTTGTAGAAGTAGTCAGGGGGCTGAGTTAACTGTGACACCTCAGCACAAAACCAAACCAACTTTTTGGCAAGTTCAGAGGGGACATGAGAGCAGTGCTTTGTCACTCTGACTAACATGTTTATTAGTACTTCACAACTTTTGTTCTTAGGCTGCTTATGCTGAAGGGGAAGGGTGCCTTCACGTAATGGGGTCTTGTACATGTTTCTCTTTGCTTAGTGCATTCATTTTATGCTGTAATAAATAGGATAGTAGTTCATTTATTAATTTGTCATTGACTTTGTGCTAATTGCATTGTAACTGCTTCAGATAGTATATATGATATTGTCATTTATTTATTTATTTTATATAAAATATTCTTACCCTGCCTTTCTCCTTAATGAGGATCCAAGCCGGCTTACATCATGAAAAGACAATATTTAAAGCTAAAAACAGAAAGTATATAAATACGAAAAAGGATCAAACAAATACCACACTAAAAGACAGTAAACAAAAGCAACACCAAAAACACGTTCAAAGCAGTAAGGTGCAACTATTCATTTAAAAACCCCACTCAGTCATTAAGGGAAAGCTTTCCTGAAGAGAAATTCTTTACCTACTTGCGGAAGGACAACAAAGATGTGATTGTAAGTTTGATTGTAAGATGCATCCAAATGAATGCAGTGTGGCAGACAGTTTATTTATTTTGCTTTTAAATGATCAGGTGTAAAAACATGCCTGCAAATAGGCCAAATTTATTGTGTTCTACCTGTCAATTTTCACCTTTCTCCTTATCAAAAAAATGCTGGGGTTCTGGCATGGCTTTGAAATTTTCTTTCTCTCTCTCTCTCTCTCTCTCTAAAATAAATAAATAAATAAATAAAAACCTGGGACAGAATCTTTAGATATAAAAATACATCTTGAAACCTTCCTCTAGGCAGTTTGAGGCTCTAAACTGCTAGTTAACACTTTGTGTCTCTGCTGATACTAAAGCCTGAGGTTATCAAAGCATGTTAGGAAGGAGCAAATCAGTTGCATAAAGTGCTTGAGATTGATTGATTGATTGATTGATTCTTTCTTTCTTTCTTTAAGGAATCCAAGATTTGTGAGGCTACTCCATTTGCTGAACGTTTTAGGGCTCTTTTTAAAAAAAGTAATAGTGCATCATGTAACCATGACAATGGTGTTTTGTTGGTTATAAGAATTATAATTAAAAATAAAAAACATCTGTGGCTGTTCTTGAGCTTATTTTCAGGCAAGGCTTGAGCCCTCTGTCTCTTTGTTACACTGAGTTCAGTGGGACTAATTAGGGCTCATCATACATATGTAGTACATGGCACAATAGGATGCCAAGCCCTTAATTAGGTCTTTTCCCGTGTATTTACTATGGCAAATTAATATATCATAAATAATTCATTTCTAGCATTGACAGGAATGGGCTGCTCTCAATTAGCCAGTCCTCTAGTGGTATGTAGCCATTTTGTCCTATATCCTTAAGCTCTTTGTATTCTAAGCCACCCTAATAAGGTAACATGATAATAATAGCGCTAAGGTATTGTTTGAAAGGAAGAAAGTCATGGTAGGATCCTATATTCCTCATTCAGGCATACAGAGACAGGAATCACATGCCAGGGGGACATGGGGACAGTGGATACTAATGCTGGGAGCCAGGCCCATTTAGGATGTCCTGTTGTTTACTCAACACCCCAGGCTGCTTTTGGTTCCTGGAGCTCTTGCAACTGAGATAAATTAGTAAAGTCGCTACTTTGAAGCCCTCAGCAGAATGAACAGAAGTCATTTCTAGCATGACATGTATCGTTATCTGTCTAAGAAAGGGTTATGTGGAAATATTGAAGGCCAACTGACTTTCTTACGAAACAATGCTCCTGCAATATGATTTTCATGCAGAACTATTGTGTACTGATAACGTGAAAGCCTGACAGTTCCATTTGTGTGATCTTTTTTATAAGGCAAGTGACTCCCATAAATGACTCCTCATGTGTAAATGATGTGACAGAACTGACACGTATGAATCTGTTATTTTGCCTTTGATTAAAACTATTCGGCTATACTTTCTGTATCAGAACTATTTTCCCTGGGGGATTAATTTCATAGAGAAGCTTTAAAGGGATTCCATGAAGAATTTGCAGATGTAAATGTTAGGTTTGTGTTTCTCTACATTAGCCAATGATTGTTTTTGTGTATGGTTGGCCTCTTTTCAGATGCCTGGATGTGAATCGTATTGATCAGACATTTATTTCTACTCCTAACCATCTGTATAGCACTTGAGCAAACTATCAACATATAGGAGTAAATACCGATCTACGTTTATTGACAGTTGAAATCTGAGCTTCACTCTGAAATAGTAACTTGTGAAATGTTCATGAAATGGCACTCCATTTAATAAACACAGTCACCATAAATAATGTCTAAGATTACACACTGTTGGCAGTCATTTATTAAGAATTATGCGTTATCAAGTTGATTCCAACTTATGGTGACCCTTATTGGGGCTTTTTTTGGTATTATGTACACAGAAGTAATTTACTAATCCATAGTTCTGGTGTTCCTCTGGAACCATGCAGCTTGCCCAAGGCTGAACAGGTGACAGGGCACGTAGCCCCCCCCCCCCATCAGCAATGTATACCGTGTATCATCTTACTTGTCCCCTTCCTTGGGAGGCTCAATGAAGAGTTGAATTTCTGGTCTCTGACCTTGTATCCAGGCTCTCCAACCAGTTTTCTTGCCAGTCACCAGAAAGTTCCAAACTGTATTTTTGGAAGGGTAAAGTTTCTTCTTTTAAAATGTCCATTTTGAAATCACAGGCATTCTAGATAATGCTGCTGTGTAGGGCAAATTGATGAACTCTTTGACAACACCAATTTGATGATAACAGAGGGTTTTTTTTCTCTATGCACCCGAGGCATGCATTAATCAACAGTGTTGAGCCTTCTGCTATATCTTGCTACTTAATTAACAAATGCAGCCATGGGCAATGACAATGTGATAGTAGACAGTGCTTGTAAAGGAATGTTTTTGCACTTCACGTCTGAAATTGTTAATGTTAATCATTATAGCTTCACACCAAGGCAACCACTTCTTCACCTAGCTGCCAGTCCAACTGTGAGCAATGTGAATTGCCTGCTGAGAGGGAAGCATAGAGGCATGAGTGACTGTAGATTCAGTTCTATGAAAGATTATCCAAGCTTGCTATTTTAGAGAGAAAAGACAGTAGAAACTAAGTTAATTTAACAAGAAGAGAATTTTTATTGCCTATAGTAGTATAGACACCAAAACTTAGTAGTTGTCAAAGCTATGTTGGTCTCTATAGCAGAGTAAGTGCTAAATAGGAAAGAAAATAATGTGCTTATGGCTATTATGCTTTCCAGCAGTAGCCACTGAAGCAAGATCTTTTAAAGTCAAGTGTGTCTGTTGGCTAGAAGTAAAAAACAATTTGCATAGAGATCTGAAGTTCACTACAAAATCCATTGTTGCCAATATTTAAACAGTACTGTAAAACTCACTTGAAGTCACAGCCAACTTCTGCTGTTACCACATCACCTTCATGAAAAGTTAGTATATGTCTCAATCCTCAGCAAAAATTTAGATTTAATTGTAAATGATAAATAAAACAAAGACTGCCTCTCACAAAGTGCAGTTAGAGTGGTTCAGCTTTTCATGAAACCAATTCTTCTCATTCTTGGTGACTTTACACTGGGGATTTTTTTCCCACCTGTAGCTCAGTTAGTGAGCTACACCTAGTGGATTTACAAGAAGTGAGACAAATGGAATTTGTACCACTGTACCAGTTGTTTCTGTGCACTGTGTAAATTCAACAGTACAAATATTCTGTGCTCAGTTTCGCCAGGTTGTATGAAGGACTGAACTTTTACAGTTGGAGCTATAGTTGCCATTTCTTTGAGTTGCCCCACCTAGCTATGCCTTAAAAGCATCTTGTTTTGCATGAATTAGCAGGTCATTACATTTGTCTCCACAATGCAGGGAGCTTTGCCCGTTACTTGCTATGGATAAAGACCTTGCTGAAAGCAGAGCTATAGAACTCATTCCAAAGTTGAACCATCCACACTTCAGCTACAAATACACATAAAATTCAACATTACATAGTGGACTTCCCTATGCAGCCTTCCCCTCTTGTCCTCTCCCAGCAATCCCTAAACTCTATGAAATCTGCTCTTGAAGGTTTCCCGGTGGCTGTGGTGTAGTTAAGAGGGGAAATTGTCACTTTTCCTGTTCCACGGATGGAAATCATTCTGTAAGCAAGAGTAGTTGAATACCATCCAATATTCTGGAAAGTGGTCTTAGTTTATTAGGAAACTTTCTAAAGAACAACATCCCTTTATTTACAAAGCAGGTCGTGTGACAGTTTTTCATTAAAAGTGTGGTTGGTGGTGGGGAATCATCAGTGCAAATGAATTTCTGTTTCTGCAGTCAGTTTGCTCTGTTCTTTATTCACTCAGTGTTTTTTTTTTTTTCTACAAGTACAGTTTGCCAGTCTGGAAGATTCGAAAAGAAGATTTAAGTTACACAAAATTACAAAAAGCATCGAACAGCACATGCTGTATAATCATAAGGTAGCCCAGAAGAACTGTGCTGTCTTGCAGGTACGAGCGCTGCATAGCTAAGCGCCTTTGTTCCTTGGAAGAGCCTCCAATATGTCTACCGTTGCTTCCACTTCTTTTTCCCCCTTTGCTTTCAGAGCCATGGGGATACATACTCAGGTATTTCTCACATGAATTTGGGATTAAATACAGGTAAATACAGGTAGCTTAGTTCTGACAGACTGTGGGGTATGAAAAAACACATTTCCGTTGCCTGAAATCCTGTTGTTTAGCATTGTGAGTTGGTCTATAGTAGGCCTGTTGAATCAGTGGGGATTTAGTGAGTCAGCTCCTTTGATTCAAATATTTCTATTCTAGTTATGACTTGCTACAAGTGACAAATGGAGTAGAAAGATTTGAATCAATGGAACCTATGAAGGAGTTGACGCACCAAATCCCCACTGGCTCAGTGGGCCTTCTCTTGCAATAGGATTTCAGCCACTCTTTCCTAGGAGATTTTTCCCTTTCTTGATGTGTACATAATGCATATAAAATTATGTGCATATCTCTTGCATCATAAACAATAGATTGGAAAAAATATTTTACAATGGAAAAAGGTGGGGTTTTGTTCCAAATGCCATTCAATATATTGCTATGCTTTATACCATATTGATAATTATATACAAAACTTTTTAATTGCCTCTTGGAGATGCTTGGAAGCATATAATAGAGCAGATTGGAAGTATCCCAGTCAAAGTTTATTTTCTTGACTCATGTCAGTCTCTTGAATAAACCATGACTGCATGAAGAATATAATAGCAATTATTTGGAATGTTGTTTAAGATTTAAGTATAACTGGTAATATTGTCCATTTGTGGCCTGTATTGTGGAGCACCAGTTCCGAGGACCTGGTGGAGATAGCAGCAGCAAAAATCTTAAACAGTGGTGTAAGGCAATTAGGGTGTAGTGCTAATGGGTGCTAGTTTTTGCTGTTTATCCTCTGTTCTTCTTTTCTTTGATCGTGTTTTACTTTTGTTTTCCTGTTCTCTGTTTTGCCTTCTGGATTCCTGGCCTCTGTTTTCCTGACTGATTTCCTTGTTTTCTTCCCTCTTTGGCTTTCTTCTTCTTTCCTTCCCTCTCCCTGCCAAAAAATAAAAAAATAAAAACTACAGTACATAATAAGGCACATTAACATTTTTTTTCAAGAATGGTATTTATAATTTCCCCTGTTTAATCCTGGTATGCTCAAATTCAGACATTCTTAATAAAGAAAGGAGAACAAAATATATGTTAAGGCTAAGAACAGAAACTTCAGCCTGTTGTCTCAGAGATTACTTTTTTCCCGCCAGTATGTACAACTTATATTCAACTCACTTATTTTATGAAATATCATTAAGGCCCTGGATTCCCTCCCTCAGTTTTACTGTAATCAGAATTTGACAATCTTTTTTTTATCATCCTTCATGTAAAAATAAACTTCTACAATGGTTCTAGTTCATTGCCTTATAATTATGCTACAGTCAACATCCCTGACATCAATGAAAATAAATTATGCAGATTAAATGACTCTCTATACACACACACACAACAGTGAGGCATATACACAATTCTGTTATTGACAATTGGGTATCAGCATTACAGGCGTATTTGGAGCTCGAGTTATCTATGTCTACAAATCGTGTGGAAAGAAGCATCTGTAGATGAAATAAAGTTTGGTTGAAAGAGTCAAGAGGATTGCTTGTTTTTCACAGTGCAGTAACTAGGATTTTCTTCAAGATGCTGCAATACAGATTTGTCCATTAGAGGCTTGAAATCATGACAAACAAGTTCCCTGATTCTGAATAACTCAATTTCTTTGTTTATGTGAACTAGCAATAAAAATCCACCGAGCGGCACCATTGAGCTTTCCCAACCCATCGTTTGCTATGTACTCAGATTAGAAAACAAAAAGCTCCCCCACTCCTTCTGCAGAACTCTAGGACTGAAACAAGGAGGACACTAAAGATCAGCTTTGATCATAGCTCACACTTGTCTTGAGTACAGTGTCTAAGTTGTCTAAATTTTTCCTTCCACAGTGTCTGTGGTATTTGGCCCAAACTGGTTTACTTCACTAAAAATTGTAGAATGTTGCTTTTCCAGTCAGTTCTGTGTATTTGTTTGTAGAAATGTTAATGCTGAACAACTAGTTTAAACGTACACTTAACCCACAAGAAAGGAAGAAAAACAAAATGTGAGAATAAGCAAGTGTATCATTAGAGTTTCAGAACCGGGGATACATGAGTGAAGAGGTGTGATGGGTAAAATCCTGCACTGCACAAGATGGGACACTGATCCAAAGTTTTGGGACTTCACAGATAGGAGAAATGTGTTGTCCAGTTGTTCTTATTAATAATCTAAAACCTCTAATAGGATCTACTGCAAAAGTGCTAAGGTTATAAATAAGATCAGTTTTTTACTTCTCAAGTTGCCTACCCTGAAATTCTTTTCAAATGCAAAGCAGAGGTATAAAACAAGGGTATGTGATTTAAAGCCCCATGAGCTCTCCCCAGCCTTATCCTGTAATATATTGGCTTACAGTTTAGTCATAACATGGCAGCAGCACAGGGCCTAGGTGGGTAGCATACAGCCTACATGGCTTAAGGTGCCTTCTCCCTGCCCCCAACCATTCAATGTGGCACAAAAAGAGAACAACAAATAGAAACACACTGGGAGATTCGACTCCTCAAAAATCTCTAGTGTGATTCTTGTTTACTCGTGGGTCAGCTTCGAGTCACCTATAGTCCATTAATGCAATGTTACGTAAATTCCTAGCTCCTTTCTCATTTCCAAGAAGCATTACCAAATTTTTTAGAAAAAGGCCGGCATTCAGATACACTGAAAGTGAACTCTGTAGCTATCGGCCAGAAACATAATTTTCAGGACCCTATCCCAAGAGTCCTATCTAGTGCAAAATAAATTGCCTTTTCTTTTGCCAACTTTTAAAAAATTCAATGAATAGCATTACCCACCAGTATTTTATGTACACAGTAAAGAAAGAGGTCAGTTTCCTATTGCTGCCTCCAAGACATTTTTCTCAGTTCCCCTATAAAACCATTACTACAAAGAGTCTCAAGTGGCACTTTCTTTACATAGGCAATACGTGGCAGACCTTGAATTGCTTATAGCTTGGGGACGTGGTGGCACTGCGGGTTAAACCGCAGAAGCCTCTGTGCTGCAAAGTCAGAAGACCAGCAGTCGTAAGATCGAATCCATGCGGCGGAGTGAGCTCCCGTCGCTTGTCCCAGCTCCTGCCAACCTAGCAGTTCGAAAGCATGTAAATGCGAGTAGATAAATAGGTACCACCATGATGGGAAGGTAACGGTGTTCTGTGTCTAGTTGCGCTGGCCACGTGACCACGGAAACTGTCTACGGACAAACGCTGGCTCTACGGCTTGGAGATGGGGATGAGCACCGCGCCCTAGAGTTGGACATGACTGGACTAAATGTCAAGGGGAACCTTTACCTTTACCTGGGGTGGACAAAGTGTGCTCCCCCCTCACTCCCAACAAATTTGGCTCAATAAGTCCTTTTTGCCCTTTAGAAGGCGATTTTGCCATGTGTTCTGGATTCCTCCAGCACCCTTGGTGCCCTGTACCCCATGTTAATTAAGAATATGGCCATTACAGGTTGCTTTTTCAGTTTTTACAAAAAGGCAGAATGTGGGAGTGGTCCTCCAAGATCCAGAGCTGGGCATGGGCTGCCCTCAAATGTCTGGGGGTGCCCACCCTGTTACAGATTGTCCCCTGACCCCCCCCCCCCAAAAAAAGAAAAAAAAAAGGAAAAAAAGAGATCTTACCAGCTACAATAGATATTATAGAGACAGGAACCAGACCAAGAGGTCAATTTGGTCTCCATCTCTTTTCTTACAACACTATTACAGGATCTATTATTGGGATCTACAACATCAGGTGTTCATATACCTATTCTAATGTGGTATGTGCCATCACTTGCCAGCAGTGCCCTTCTACATTGTATTTAGATCAAACAAGCCAGTTTCTATATAAGAACATTAACAATAAAAACCACAAGTGTACCATCAGAACAATGTTCAAAATAAAGTGGGAAGGGGTCACACTTCAGTTTTTGGTCTGTAGTCTCAATGTACCAATGCTGTACAAAGGAAATTCAAAGACAGATTTCAGTGCCAAATCATTCAGCAAGAAATTCAGCTCTAGAACAGTAGCAGTTTTTAAAAAGCACACTGCATGTATCAATTAACTCACCAGTGCAGTGATTTCTGTATGATGACCAAACAACAGTCTTGTGAATTGCAACTGTTATACTTATCACTGTCAGTGTTATTGGTCTTTCCATTTCCTTGTCATTGCTGGCATTTCCTACCCACTCTTAAGCATGTATAAAAATCTGCCAGCTAAAGCGTCATTTCATGCATCTAAGGAAGTGAGCTCTGGTCTGTGAAAGCTTATGTCACAATTTATTTAATTTATTTAAAGCATTTCTTCATCACCTTTTAATGTCTAAGTCTTCCCTAGATGTCAGAAAGCTCTTTGTTGTTTTTTTCTATTGAGATGTGAGTGGGAATGATTGACCAAACAGATTCACTGGCAGAGGCAGTAGACTACACAGCCCTTTGGATGTAGGCATTAGAACACATGGTTTCTAAGTTGCTACTTTAATTATAGTTTCACTGTAACTGCCACTGCCACATACTGGCTCCAAAATACCTCTCAGCAGTTGTACATTTTCTCCTCCTCAGGGTTTTACTACCTAACCATACAACCTTTGGGGAAAAGAAGAGGTTTGAGCATTAACAGGCTGTAGCAAGATTAGTCTATCTCTCTGACACACAGCACGCACATTCACAATTTACAGAACATGGACTGGAGGTGCAATTATTGTATTCTTCCTTAAATTAAGAAATTGGGGATGTAGCTTGTAGAATGGTATGTTTTTGCAGATTTTGGGTTATTTGTCAAATATGTGGATTGAAAAAGTTTGTTCCTGGCCTTTAACAACATAAGCTCTTCCACTGGATTCCCTTGAGGTCACGGAGGGAGATTAGTTCAGCTGGTAGAGGCATTTGTGCAAACCAGAAATACAAATGTGATGCTGTATTATGTCAAAACTGTATGTTTAGTCTGCCTTTTGAGGAATAATCAGGAAAAGTTATATGTGATAAGATACAGATGCTCCTGCTGCTGCACATATCTGAACTTATTAACAACAGTACAACAATTGGAAAGTAACCAAAGGAATGATTCAAGTTTACGTTAAATGATATTTCAGTCTGACCGTGTTGGAATGAACAATAATGACATTTCTCTTTAAACTCCCACTTTAAAAATAACTGTAATGTTAGCAAGTTTATTGTCTTATTATGGAGGTAATTCATATCCTTTATTCCTCAAATCGTGGGGCTAAGATGGGTTAGATAGCAGACACCATTCATCTTATCTTTAAACAGAATATGGAGCATGGCATATCACAAAAGAGAGCAGTAACATATAGCCTACAATATATCAAAAACCGATGGAGCAGATCGATCCCTCCAACTCCAAAAGAGAAGCAAAACGTAATGTTAACCCAGAGAGTGAAGGTGGATATTCTTTTCTAATCAACAAGAAACTACTTTCCAGCCCTCAAAAGTGCATAACAGGAAAAAATGTGCTCTGTTAGTTCAGGGTAAAATATGCACTACTTTACAGAGAATAGGCCTGTGTGTGAAGGGTTCGCAGTGGACAGAACTCTGTATGAAGGAATCTCTCTTTGAAAGGCTGCCCAATCACAGTGCAGCATACAGATGAAGAGCCCTAAGACATGAGATCAACAGTGATTCTGAAGTTGCCATCCATATCTGTACAGCAAACTGAGCAGGCACATAGGTCCCCTTGTCCCTGTTTTATGCACTATGGTAAGATATAGCTTATTTCTATTTAATTCATACTAATTACTTCAAAATTGTGGTGCTGAAGGAGACTCTTGAGAGTCCCCTGGACTGCAAAGAGAACAAACCTATCCATTCTGAAGGAAATCAACCCTGAGTGCTCACTGGAAGGACAGATCCTGAAGCTGAGGCTCCAATACTTTGGCCATCTCATGAGAAGAGAAGACTCCCTGGAAAAGACCCTGATGTTGGGAAAGTGTGAAGGCAAGAGGAGAAGGGGACGACAGAGGACGAGATGGTTGGAAAGTGTCACTGAAGCTACCAACATGAATTTGACCAAACTCCGGGAGGCAGTGGAAGACAGGAGGGCCTGGCGTGCTCTGGTCCATGGGGTCACGAAGAGTCGGACACGACTTAACGACTAAACAACAACAACAACAACAAAAATTACTTCAAAATTTGCATCTCTGTGTGTTAGAGATGGGGTATTCGTATTCGTATATGAATATCCCCGCACAGATGGCATTAACGAGGGTCCAGCCCCATGAGGCCGGATGGTCCACTCACCGATCCGCTGCGGACGCAGACAGCATGATTCTACGAATGGCGCTGCAGTGCGCGATCCACTTGCCACTCCTGGCAGGAGGCAGGAGGACAAGACTTGCTGCAAGGTCGAAGGGTGGCGAGTGGATCACACGCTGCGGCGCCATTCATAGAATCGCGCCGTCTGCGTCCGCGGCGGATCAGTGAGTGGACCGTCCAGCCCCATGGGGTTGGACCCTCGTTAATGCCACCTGTGCGAGGATATTCATATTTGTATACGAATACCCCCATTTCTACTCTATGTTAATAATTATACAATAATTCTGTGCAAATTTGCATCCTCTTTTATCCTCTTTTTACTGATATGGAAGTGACCATCCTATGTCAGGTTCAAATTTAGAGGCCAACATGAGCACCTCAAGAAAACTCTCACCCTTGAAGATACTACATGTAGAAATTGCATCCCTTAAAAGCTCCTTATTTTTTGCTCTCAGTTTCTCTAGCCAGAAACATTTATTTATTTCAAGATTTATATACTTCATAATCTGAGACAGAGCAACACTGAAGATGAATGGAAGAAGAATGAAACAACAGTAAAACACAATGATGAAAAGAAAGAAGCATTACTGTGTAAAAACCACACCATCAATAACCAAAGTGATCAGATCAAGACATGTATTAATATTCAGATACAGAAGCTTGTAGGTCTTACTCTGTGGCATGCTTTGAGACAGTACTTACAGTTGGTTCCTGCAGCTTGTGCCAAAAATACCAGCAGTGAGAATCATTCAGAACGTTAATAGGATTTGTTGCTGGACTGCATATATGATTTATTCTGTGTGCTTGGTGAAAAAACAGCAGGATGCCTAAATGCTGTCATGCAATGGTGGAAAGATGCACAAACATACCAAACTAAATGAAGTCACTTAATCAGCATAGGTTGCAGGGACAGTTCAGTGTTCCCTCACAGACACTAAGGAGGCAGAAAGGCAGTGTGGTATTACTGTTAAGATCAGATGTGAGACAACCTGCATTGATTTGCTGTGGTTATTGTTTTGTTGACTCTTCTTACTCTAAATTCAGTGTTACTGTAATTGTGTCTCAAGTATAATGAGTTTAATCCTATGAACCAAGCCAGTGGGCAAAGATAAGCTGAGTCTTAGTATGATAGAACTAAGTTCCCTCTGGGTAGTTTACCCGAAGGAAAACTACAGAAAACAGACAACTCAATCAGAAAATAGCTTACATCCTTCCTGAGTAAAGCTTTGGTAAAGAGAAACTGTTGTCACTGTGAGCCAATTTGAATTTGCTGCATATACTTCTATTTCAGATTCTTTCTGAAATTTCTACATGAGAAAAACCACATAGAGCCACATACCGTGCATTTAATTTTGCCTTGTGCCAGCAGTCCCACAGAGAAAGTGGTATCATGAAACAAATCAGATGGAAGTCTAGCTGAAATTCAAATGAAACTTTTACATGAATGACCCAAATGTATGTTTTTTGATTTTAGCAAGAATATTTCATCTTTGTTCTTTTTAAACCGCCGCACCCCCCAAATGAATTTATAGTTGGTTTTGGTGGCATAGGTTTTACATTAGTTGAGATTAGCAACCAGGGTTTTTTAATTTAAAAGGGAGGCTGGGAGTGCTTTGATTCATTAATGTGATCATCTAGGCTGTCTGTTTTATTCAACTGGTACCCCTGTGTAGCTTTTACCAATATATTTATTATCATGCCTAGCCTTGTGCTTTTGAAAAATGTTTTAATAGTTCTCTCTTGATAATCTAATATTTTATTTCAACTGTTAATCATGCATTTCATTCAAAATCAGTACCCACAGAACTTATCACAAACCTGAATATTCATCATTTGATGTATGGGGATACAGAATGGAAAAAGGAAGTATTTTTTTCACACTGTGCATAATAATTCTTTGCCACAAGATGTGGTGATACTCAGCAATGTAGATCTGTGGCTTTAAAAAGAGATTAGAGAGATTCATGCAGGGCAAGGCTGTTAGCATCTAGTACTCATGATAGCTATGTGCCATCTTAAAGATCAGTTGCTTCTGAATACCAGTTACTGGGAAACTGCAGCAAAAGAAAGGGCTGTTGCCCTTATGTTCATTTTATGAGCTTCCTGTTGGTATTTATTAGGCACTTTGGGAAATGATGGGTGGGACTAGATGGACTTTGGGTCTGATCCAGCAGGGCTCTTATTTTGTCCAGCAGGAAACGTTGATTTGGATATGTGAATAAGTCATTGTAAATATAATACATCAAGAAGAACTTCAATTGCACCTGTCATCACCCTTGGAGATGCAATGCTCTTCAAACAATCTGTCAACACTCTTCAGTGAGGGAAGTGGCTGATGTCAGTGCACAGACCTTAGTAGTTCATGATTTCTCCTTTTAAAAAAATTGAATCCTTTCATCTGCTGATAAATTTTAAATATATACAGCAAAAGTATAGATGGGTTATCCTAACAGTTGAAACATATCCAATCTGTTGTAAATGATTTTAAGTATCCATTGTTGTTTAAGACCTTAAGAGGTACTTAGCTCGACCAGACCAAAGCCCATCCAGTCAGTATTCCCCTTATCAATCTCAGCCACCAGACATGGTCCACTGGAATTAGGGCAGTTGTCCAGAAAGGCAGAGTACAATAGACACTACTGTAATAGGCAGTTGGGATACTTTAAGCAATTCATGTATGGGATTTCAGCATTATGTTGTAGATGAAATGTCTGGAAGAAAGATTCTTCCTACCCCATTCACACACTCACCATTGCTACTAAGGAATGTCCTTCAGCAGTATAGCAACAAAAGCAGGAGTGTACAGTCCCCTGTTGTTGCCTTGAATGTGAGTTCAAGCAAATATTAACCTCCAATTTATGTCTGATTTGGTACAGTTCTTTCAGCAATGGAACTCTTTTTTCTTCTTCTTCTTTTTTGCATTGGAAAAAAGGAAACCAAAATATTTTGCATTCATACAAAACACTTCATTTAAAACTGAAGACATAACTGTGCTCTGTGAGTAACAATGAATGGTGAAGAAAGCATATTTGGGACCAGAGTCATTCCAATTGAATTCATTTGGAAAGTGTCTGAATACTTAGTGGAATTTGGCTCAGGTCATTGGTAAGCAGCCCTGAGGAAAAAGATGTGTGGATTTTTAAAAGAATTCCATTTCAGTTTTGTTTTTTTACTTTCCTTGATCAATTTCAATCAAAAATAGTTATTCTGAGTTACTGTGATATGTAATGTCACTAGTTTCTAGTTAGTGTGCAACATTTTAAAACAATAACATTTTAAAAAAATTAATATACCACTGCTGATCAATGTAAAATACACCATTTGGTCTCTGGTCTGCCCTGAGAAACAAAAACAGGCAGAAGGGAGGGAAATGATCACACTCACAGACATCTGAAATTTACATTAAAAATCTATTTCTGGAGTAACTAACCTTTTATGAGAGACATATATTGTAAAGACCACCCAGAGAATTGGTCCCACTAAGTTGAACAGGACATAAATGTTCGTAATTAACAAACAAATAAAACATTCCAGTGTGTCCCTGATTGTGATTGAACTGGAACCAAATTCATCTGAAGGGTAGTTAATAAAAGGGGTTCATTGAAGTTGGGTTGGCTGGGTACATTTAAATCCTCAGTTAGACATGGAGCTCACTGAATAATCTTGGAACCATGGTGGGGTGTTAACCATTCTATATCAATTCTATGCTTCTTGGACAAAATGTCATTTAAAGGTAACAAAGCGTGCTGCTTATAACCAGTCAAATACTTGGCCACAGAGGCAGATACCTGCCACAGCCTTCAAATACAACCATATGGGTGTCCCACACCTATAAAATGGGGACAAAATGTTATTGTTAATTGCTGTTGTATTATATATAAGGTATATAGTATAACATTTATTTTTTGTATTTATTTTATTTAAAATATTTTACCCCGTCTTTCTCCTTAAAAAGGACCCAAGGTGACTTATATCATTAAAATACATTATTTAAAGCTAAAAACAGTAAGTATACACATACTAAAAAGGATCCAACAAATCCCACACTAAAAAAATGATAAACGAAAGCAACACCAAAAACACATTCAAAGCAGTAATGCACAACTATTCATTTAAAATCCCCACTCAGGCAGCCAGTCACTCAGGGAAAGCTTTCCTGAAGAGAAAAGCTTTAGTCTGCTTGCGGAAGGACAACAAAGATGGGGCCAGTCTGGCCTCCTGTGGGAGGGAGTTCTAAAGTTTGGGAGCAATGATAAAGGAGGGCCTCTTTGTGTCCCCACCAAAAGCACCATTATTATATTGTATGTGCTTTTGCAGAAGTTTCAGTTCTTGGCTAACAGTACTATCTAATGCAATACATCTGTAAGCCAGTAGCAAGACTACAGTGGATGTTACAAATGCTAGCCCTGTATGACAGAAGTATCATAATTATGTAGGTAGCATAATAAAGGACTGGTGGAGTTTTCATCTTTTCTGAATGGCATCACATATTTTGCTGTTCATTACTTGAATCTCACACTGGTAATTCCCCCTAATTTAGATTCATCAGTCTAAATAATGAAGTCAATTCTTCAGAGTTTAAACTAAGTTATCCTAGTTTTGCAATACACATTTCTGCTTAGGCAATAAACATCTGTCATCTGCCATTCATTAATATTAATTATAAATGGTTGCTAGCTGAGAGGATCCAAGTCCAGCAGCTGAGATTTTTCCACAATCTGACCTTGTCAGAGTTTGTATAGAAAGGGTTCTGTTACATGGGAGCTCCATATTCAAAGCCAACAATAAGTGGAGTTTGCTGTACACAGCAAAAACCAAGCGTCATCAGTGAAAATAGTAGAAAGAAAAAGGAGACAGGGAGAAAATGTATTAGGAATGATCTTTAAATGTTTAAAAATGTTAACCTTTTGTGTTGGCTTAAAACATGAAGAAGAATTATTCTTAATGATGGTGTACCATCCATTACATGGCACAATAAATCAAAGGTTGTGCAAATTTGTTCATCTCATGTTTTAGGAATGTAACTATGTTTCAAGTTGGAAGCCTGCTTTTGTTTTAAATGGAATCCCTTAGATGGTGAAAGACAGTGGGGGCATTTAAAAAAAAACACTATCTAATATAATTGTAAGCTGAAGATTAAAGCACAGGCATGAATATAGCTGAAATTCTTTTTAGTGGGGCTACGGTTTCGCTACAGACACAGGCCTAAGAGGGGTTACTGTTTGGAACAATTAATAATTATTTTCCTCTCCATATGGAAGAAGTTTAGTTTATTATTCAAAATGAGATAAGTTTAGTTAATTATTTGAGATGATGAGAAGGGAAAAGTGACCATAGGGTATGAATGAATGAATGATAGAAAGTCACTATTTGTTTTATAGTTACAAGAATAATGAAGTATGCATTCAGGTATTTTTGATACATTTCTGTACAACCCAATGCTGTGCATACTTTATCAAAATTGGAAACATATGTAATACTTTAAGAGCAGGTCACTGGAAAATGCTTTCACACAGCTTGGAAATTTGTATTTTCTTTGGACTGCCACTCCCAGAATCTCCAGACCAGCATAACCAGTCAACCTCTGCCTGCACCTGTGTAGATTTATCATCCTCATCATGATATGCCAATAAATCAGTTCAGACTTATGGAGACCCTTTCCAGGGTTTTCTAGGATACAGTACTCAGAAGTGGTTTACCATTTTCTTATTCTGGAGGCGACTTTGAACTGTGCAGCTTGCCCAAGGTCACACAGGCTGGCTCTTTCCGGAGGAGGCACAGCGGGGAATTGAACTCCCAACCTCTGTCTTTGTAAACAGATACCTAAAACACTGAGCTATCCAACCTATAGAGTTATAGGTGGGCATCAATTCATTTGACAAGGTCACAATGGAAATGTATAAAGATAAAGCATGGGGGTGTTTCCTAGCCTTTCTTCTTCAGGTGTAAGCGATTTGAGACACCTGAAGAGGACTTTGATTTTTTGGGGGGTCAAAGCCCCCAAAATTCTGGCTGGGGGAATTTCTGCAGACTTGTAGAAGCTATAGTCCATGCCTGACCTGTGGTTGACAAGAAACATGATTTACACCATGGTTTTATGTGTCCTATTACATTTCATGGATGGACGGTTGTGTTGGCTTCTGAAGCCCATGAAGACAAATGCTCATTTCTGTTTTCTCTCCCGCTTGTAAAAAAAATTAATTATGTTTTCAGAATAATATTTTTCTTGAACTGCATTTCAATACTTTAATCAAAGCTGAATTCCTGCTTCACCCATACCACAGGAGAACCCATGAACTCCTCTTTAAAGAAACAGAGCCCATGCCGAACAATTTGCCTCTTTGTAAAATGAAAGTTTGTTTCCATATTAATTCAGTGGCTGAAATCTTGTTGCTTAGCACAGTAAAGCAGCTCTAGAGTAGGTCCACTGAATCAGTGGGGAGTTGATAAGTCAACCTGTCTGTAAATTCCATTGATTTGAATGGGCCAACTCTCGTTGCAACTTAATATGCTTTTGAATCAATGTAACATATAGAGGAGTTGACTCACCAAATCCCCACTGATTCAGTGGGCTTACTCCAGTGCAACTTACTATGCTGAGCAACAGGATTTCAGCAAGTATTAGAGAACCCCACAAACCAAAAGCTCAGCTGCTTTTTCCATCAATCCTGGTAGCCTTAGTTGTACATCTTAGCAACAAACAGTGCCACAATTATTTGATAAATATGGTTTTTATTATGGAAGAGTTTAGACTAGATGATGATTTAACAGTCTCATTTGGACCAGATGCTGCTGCGTTTCTGAAACTGTGATCATTTTTTGAATGTCTGCACAGACTTGAACATTTTTTTAAACCACTTCCTAATAAGTGGAACTGAGTGTGCCTTGCAGGGCTTATCTATAAAAATGTTGGTTAAGGTGATATTTGAAATAGTTTGCCAGAGGAGAGCAGATTCAGTACTGCTTTGAAATCAGCCCTTACAAATTCTGGGTAATAACACAATAGTACATAAATACTACTGAGCTCTGTGGTTGACACCATCATAACTGTGCTGCTGTACATGGAAATAATTAATAAACAGTACTAAATTTTGCCACAGTTTACTCTTTAAAAAAGAGTCTGCTCTGTGCCTGACATTCCAAAATGTTTTGCATACTTTGGCCATGTTTATTAGAGGTACTTATAAATTATTTGTTCTCCTCCTCTGCCTTCACCACATCACCTCCTCCTCCTCATTGCCCTTCTTTTCCCCTCCACACTGTTCAAACCTTCAGAGATAGAAATGCTTATTCCAAACAAAGTATATGTCTTGGGAGGACCAGAACTACTGTGTTTCCCCGAAAATAAGACAAGGTCTTATATTAATTTTTGCTCCAAAAAACGCATTAGGACTTAGTTTCAGGGGATGTTTTATTTATTTATTTCATATACAACAATCTACATTTATTGAAATACAGTCATGTCATCTTCTTCTGGTTGCTGCACAATGGTGGAGGGCGGGGTTTCACTTAACTAGGGCTTATTTTTGGGGTAGGGCTTATATTACGAGCAGCCTGAAAAATCATACCAGGGCTTATTTTCAGGTTAGGTCTTATTTTCGGGGAAACAGGGTAGGCCTGGATGTCTGTCTTTCCCTGCAGCAACCTCAGGCTCTTCCCAAACAGACTGAACAGAAGCCCACATGTTCACTGGAATTGGAAACACTTCTTTTCCTGCTTTCCCTTTCAGTTGCCATTGCATAATATTTTATTAGAAGTCGTTTCTGCAACCATTCTTACATTTACATGGCCAAGTCTATCCAGATCTCAGCAGCATAGGCTGCTATCTTCCCTTTTCGCAAAGGGTGGATGTTTATCCAGAGAATGAATCCAAGAGGAGGAGCCCTTAATCTTGCTTACTTCTCTTTTCTTAAACCAGCTGCCCCACTAATGGTTCTGCCCAATCACCTTGGTTAACACATCTACTAATAAATGCATCCCCACATCACTCTCTTATCTACATATGCAGTATCTCTTTTTATAGTTTTTTCTCCATTTCCCAAGCATCTCTTTTTCTACTTCCATCCTGAAATGCTGCAGAGCCTTTGTATCTCTGTTTTTGTTATGAGCGTCAAGTTATTCTAATTTACGGTGAGCCCTAAAATGTCCTTAATAGAGATGGGGACAAATCAAAAAATGGCGATTCGTTTTGATCTGTTATTCGTCAAGGTTAACGGATCAACGGATACGAATATACAAATATTTAAAGTCTGCACTTTAAACGGCTATAACACTGGCCCCCAATGATCTAGAGACACCGAATTTGCAGAGACGCTTCCTCAGACGCATCTCTACAACTCCCGAATGTTTGGTGAACATTGGATCACGGACCCCCAAGTTATATAGTCACAAAGAGTACCCCCCAGGAAAGTTCCCCCCAGGTACTTAGAGAATCCAGAATCACAACAGAGCTTCCTATGTCTTTCCCCAACATGCCTGCCAACTTTGGTGAAGATTGGATATCGGAACTCTGAGTTATTCACCCACAAATTGGGTCCCCCCAGGACAGATCCCGGACAAGACGGAGGTCCTGAGGGTGGGCGGTCCCTCCATTGGTGGTTTGGGAAACTCCCTCTCTTTTGGGGGGGTGACTCTCACGGCGAAGAGTGAGGTTCGCAGCTTGGGGGTCCATCTGCATCCAGTGCTCACCATGGAAACCCAGGTGGGGTCAGTGGTCCGCTCCGCCTATTTCCATCTGTGGCGGATTGCCCAGCTGCGTCCCTATCTTGATGGTGGGGCCCTCACCACTCTGGTCCATGCGCTTGTAATCTCGAGATTAGACCACTGCAATGCGCTCTACGTGGGGCTACCTTTGAGATTGATGCGGAAGCTTCAAATGGTGCAGAATGCGGCGGCCAGACTCCTTAGTGGGACGAGAAAACATCAGCATATTTCTCCCACTCTGGCTGCCTTGCATTGGCTGCCCACTCGTTTCCGCATTGATTTCAAAGTGTTAATGATTACATATAAAGCCCTAAACGGTTTAGGACCTCGATACCTAGCAGAACGCCTTCTCCCACCTAGATCTACTCGAATCACTCGCTATAGCCAGGAAAGACGGCTGAGGGGCCTAACGCCGAGGGAGGCCCGGAAAGAAAGAACAAGAAACCGGGCCTTCTCGGCAGTGGCCCCTCGACTCTGGAACAGTCTCCCGTCAGAGATCTGCCTGGCACCCTTGCTGGGTGTTTTTAAGAGCCAACTTAAGACCTGGCTCTTTAGGCAGGCCTTCCCTCCTGTCAATACTTGATTTTTACTTTTCTATTTTAATTTCCGTCTATACTTCTTCCATCTTGAATGATATTAATATTACTGATTTAAATTGTTGTTTTTAACTGTTTTATGATATTCCTTGCCCTTCGACCGCCAGCTGAGGGCCTCATGCTCCTGGACCCAAAAACTCCTGTGGCTGCCCTTTTGAAAGGAGGCGCCTCCTCCTGTTTCCCTTCTGCCTCCCCTGGAGCTGCTCTTTCCCCTCTCCTAGATGGCACGGACGAAGTGCCTTCCCTGGACCTTGGGTGGTGCCTCTCCAGATGTTGGCGGAGGACAGATGCTTGGGGTCTGACCGCCTCCAGACCACCACAAGGCAGGCATTGCAGCGTGCCAGCTGTGGGTCATCGCTGAGCGCCGTGAAATGATCCCACATGTCCCCTCTGTCATGTTTGCCCAAACGAGGACCCACTGCCTGCCCCTGTCTGCTGGCCTGGGAAGAACTCTGTGTCCCAGGGGTGCTGCTGGTCTGGGAGGAGGGAACAGATGACTCTGGGGACAGGGTTGGGGGGGCTGTGAAGCCTGCCCTGCCGCTACTGGTTCCAAATCGGACTGGGGATTTTTGGAAACCAGTAACTCCTCAGATTCCTCTAGGAAGAGGAGCGGCAGTTCTTTTGGCACCTCTGGAAGCTTTGGTTCCATGCCTGCCTGCAAGGCCACCGGAGGAGGGACAGTGGCACTGGTTATCGTAGACGTGGTTGTGCATGTGGTGGTCGTGATGACGGTGCTGCTACCTAGCCTGCGTAGCTTCACAGCCTTCTTCACCTTGGATTGCCCCTGAAGAAATCCCTTCATTTTCTACTGCCTGCCTAACAAACCAACTAAACAAATAAAGCAATGGAGATTGAGGAAGGAAACTAATAGAGGGTCAGAGAGTGTGTGTAAATTTTATTTTTAGAATGATGGTGGTGTAATTCTTTTACTAAAATGTGACCTGCCTGCCTAAACAAAGCCCCCCCCCTCAGTATAATGTAATTAGGAAAATTTCCCCTCCGACCCACTGTGGCAGAGAAGCCAAAAAAGTCCAAAAAGAAAAGCCCTGCCAGCTAAGTCTCAGTCAGAGACACACACACACACACACACACAAATAAGTTTTGGAAGAAAAAGGAATGATGGATCCAGCCACCCACCAAATTCCCTGAGAGACACAAGCCTCCCTAAAATGAAGTTTTGAAAACTGAATAATCCTCCCACCTAGACACGCACACGCACACACAACCAATTTGGGGAAAGGAAAAAATGATTCTCCTAAAATAAACTTTTGAAAACTGAATATAAAGGAAAAGAGATTCCACAGTCACACTACGACAGGTCCCCCCCCCCCCGACGATACACACACACACACACACACACAAGCCTCCAGGAAAAAAAAAAGGTTTGATTGATTTGAATTTGAAATAAAATTAAGTCCTTCCGAAAAAGTAGCCTAAGTTACCTGAAATCCCTCCCCAAATTCCCAGTAAAGTTGATGATGATTGATGAATGATGATGAAAAAGAAAAATATAAGTCTTTGCTTTGCTGTCGCAAAAGCGAAACCGCAAGAGCACCAGCAAGCCAGCGAGCAGCAACTGTTCTCACTCCGGAGAGCACGAACAGAAGTGGGGAACGGCTGGACGGGAAAAGCTTATATGAAGCGTCTGTAAAAGTAGATACACCTTTCAGCAGCGCTATTGGCTGCCAGACATGCCAATCCAGGATCTCTGTCCTGATTGGCCAGAGCTTTGAATTGGCGCCAGCAAGCTCAGAGAGGCCCCCAAAAGGGGTAACGAATATAGACGAATATGAACAGATCAACGAATAAAACTGAGGAAATATTCGTCAAGCCACATTCATCCTGATTTAAAATTTTACAAATATGGATCGAAGAATATATGACAAATCGGCTATATTCGTCAGAAAAACTGATCCGTTTTTATATTCATCCCCATCTCTAGTTCTTAACAGTCCAGCTCAGCTCTTGCAAATTCAAGGTTGTGGCCTCCTTTATGGAGTCATATGTGCTCTTCCTCTTTTACTGCTGCACTTCTTTCTTGGATCTTGTGGGAAAGAGCTCTTGTTTTTCCTCTTTTGTTATTCTCTATTTCTTTGCAATTATCGTTGTAGTAGTTCTCTTTCTCTCTACATGATAGTCATTGAAAAGTTGCATCCTGCATTCTGACCACATTTCCACACCTTTTACTTTTGCTTCTTGTCTGTCCTTAACAAGTTTAAGGGTTCTTCTGTAATCTATGTACACTTTTCTTTTCTTTTCTTTTGACTAATGGAATTATCGTTTTGCATTTTTTGCTGGTAATAACTGTGGTTTCAATGCACGCTTAATCTGGTTCATGATCACTTGAGTTTAGTAATGTAGATACATTCTTTATATAGACTTTAAACTCTTCAGAAATGCTGTTTAAATTATATTTTGGCAATCTCATTCTTTTAGTATTCTTTTTCAGCTTTAATTTTTGATATTAAAAGTTTGTGGTCTGTACCATAGTCTGTTCCTGGTCTTGTTTTGGCAGAGAAAATAACAGCTCCTCTATCAACTACTTCCAATTATCTTTGTTTGTTTTGTTTTAATTTCCATATCAGCTATCTGATGATGTCCAAGTGTTCAGTTGTCTGAAACATGCATTTGCATTAAACACATTGTTGACTTTACAGTATTCTATGATTCCAAAATGTATCTGTACATCTTCTTTTGGTTTGTGATTGGTTTCTTCCTGGATGCTTGCATAAAAGTTTTCAATTTCTTCTTCGGCATCTGTAGCGGGAGCATCCACTTTAATGATGGTTATGTTCATAAGTTTTCAAAGAACTCTGACTGACATTATTCGATTAGACCTTGTGTTAGAGTCACTAACTTCCTGGGCTACATCTTGTGATGCAGTGGTTGAACCACAATACTGCAGTTAAGACTCCCTGCTCACGACCCAAGTTCAGTCTCAATGGGCTTGGGTAGCCGGCTCAAGGTTGACTCAGCCTTCCATCATCCAAGGTCAGTAAACAGAGTACCTAGCTCACGGGGGTGGGAGGCAATGTGTAGCTTGCAGAATTAAATAGTAAACCACCCAGAGAGTGCTTTAAGCATTATGGGGTGATATATAAGCAGCACCTTTTGCTTTTGCATTTCCTTTTACATCTTGCCACAGTATTAAAGCCACTCTGTCTCTTTTGATTTTGTCATTTCCAGAGTAAAACACTTTGTAATTGTCTGACTGAAAATGTCCTATTCCTGTCCACTTTAATTCACTGTCCCCAAGCATTGCAATGCTCAAACATCCAATTTCTTGTGTTTCTAGTTTACCTTGGTTCATACTCCTCACGTTCTATATTCCACTTGAATGTATTGTGTAGCATCAGACTTTCCTTTCACTCTGTGCACATTGGCCACTACACATCCTTTCAGCTTCCTTAGTGACAGCACTATTCATGCTTGTCCTTTGCTTTTCCCTAGTAGCTGATTGAGTGCCTTCCCACCTGGAAGTCTCATTCCAACACTACCTCTTGTTTCATTTTGGGTTGCCTCCTCATAGGGTTTTCATAATGAGAAATATTTAGAAGTGGTTTACCATTGCCTTCTTGTGTGTTTACTCAGAAGTAAATGTAGCTGAATTCAATGGAGTGCCCTATCCAGTAGAATGTTGCAACTCTAACCCTACAGGGAGATTTCAACCCTTGCGGTATCAAAGGCTGCAACTTTAAGATTTTTGTGACCCTATATTCTTTTTTCTGTTTTACCACCAGCAACACCCTTCTCTCATTCTCTTGTCTTGTCTTTTCTGGCTTATGTGTTTCTTTTTCCTCCCATATCCTCTTTTACTCCTGTTTCCTCTTTGTTCTCTGCATGTTCAGTCAGAAGGAAATCTTATTGAGTTCACTGGAACTTGTTCTCTCAATAAGCAATATATTGCTTATCCACGATACTTGTGCATATTGCTGCAACCCAGAACTCAGAATGTTCTGTTTTAAAAAGAACGTATTACTGCTTGGCAACCAGGTTGCAATTATTATTATCCTTGCTTCAGTCACCATGCCTGCCTGTCTCCCTTGTCTTCACTACCAACAGACTAGAAAAATAGGAAAAGATGCATTGGCAGAATATGGAAACTTATTGGCTTAAAAAAAACCCTTCTAACTATGCAGCAAAAAAAAAAGTTCAGGGACCTATAGAGCAGAATTAGCTTCAAGTCTCCCACCCCTTATTACTAGTCTTCTTCCACTGGCACTTACTGTCTCAGTGACTCACTCAGAAACAGTGGTAAGAGAAAAGAATAAAAAGGTTCCATTTTACTCACAGTTCTTCATAGATCAAAACAAAGAGCATTTTACAGAAAAATATGATTGGTTACCTAAACAGAGCTTGTTAACTAGCTGCATACTGACTTACTACATTGCTGACAGAACAGTAAATGTCTCCAGACTGTCTGACTGGAAAAAGGAGGGAAAAGAACTCTTGAATAGAGAGGCATGGCTCTTTTCAAAATTTTGAGGCAGAGAGGGAACAACCATCTGCTTCCACATTTATTGACAGTCACCCCAACCCAGAAAGGTCCTTCCCAGCCAAACCTCCTAAAGACATCATATGTAGGTTGCAATATTTCCAACAGCATGTTCTCTTGCTTCCCCACTGGCAAATTCTAATGCAAATATTTACAAAAGTGTGAAAGACAAAGACAAAGAACACTTCAATTGCCACATAGGATAGATAAGAAAATGGCATAAAATCTGAAAACTTCCTGTGAAAAGTAACTTTGAAAGTAACCAGGTATTGCTTATTACACTAAGTAACTTATATATTACTCATTACATGTAAGAAGTAGCTTTTTATCTACTAGTTGCATTTTTCCTGGTGGATAGCTCGATGAAAGTGTCAACCCAGTGTGCAGCGGCAGTGAAGAAGGCCAAATCCATGCTAGGTATCATTAAAAAGGGGACTGAAAATAAAACAGCCAACATTATAATGCCATTGTACAAAACACTGGTAAGGCCGCACCTCAAGTATTGTGTACAGTTCTGGTCACCGCACCTGAAAGGAGACATCGTGGAACTGGAAAAGGTGCAGAAGAGAGTGACTAAAATGATGACTGGGCTGGGGCACTTCCTTTATGAGGAAAGGCTACAGCGTTTGGGGCTCTTTAGTCTAGAAAAAGGCACCTGAGGGGAGCCATGATTGAGATGGATAAAATTATGCAGGGGATGGATAAAGTGAATAGAAGGAAGCTCTCTTCCCTCTCAAGCAATACCAGACCCAGGGAACATCTGCTCAAATTGAGTGTTGGGAGAGTTAGAACAGACAAAAGAAAATATTTATTTACCCAGCATGTTGTTAGTCTGTGGAACTCTTTGCCACAGGATGTGGTGATGGCATCTGGCCTAGATGCCTTTAAAAGGGGATTGGTCAGATTTCTGGAGGAAAAGTCCATCGCAGTTTACAAGCCATGATGGAGATGTATAATCTCCAGGTTTCAAAGGAAGGTACCTCAAAATGCCAGATGCAGGGGAGGGGGATCAGGAGACAGGTCTCTAGTTGTCTCGTGTGCTCCCAGAGGCATCTGGTGGGGCCACAGTGAGATACAGGAAGCTGGACTAGATGGGCGCTTGGCCTGATCCAGCAGGGCTCTTCTTATGTTATGTTCCTTTTCTCAACAGTAACTAGTTACAGGTAATTATCCTACCTGTAAGTGCTAACTTCCAGTGCTTCTAGAATACCTCTTTTTTTCTCTTATTCTTTGCTTCTACCTTTTCAGTGTGTCCCTCCCAATGGTCTGCTTCTAGTTCTTTTGATCAGATACCATATAAGGATAAATAGACACACAGTGGCATTGTTTGTATTGTGGTTACCGAGTGCTGAGGGGAAAGCATTCTGCACTAGGTTTACTAGTAAAGTAAAGAAATAGAGATCATCTTGTACCTACTAGGCATTCTTGGTTCTTTCCTCTCTTTTTCTGAGCAGAGTGTTGTGGTGATAGTATTTCAGCTGTCTCCCTGTCTCTTTCCACTTCCCACTAATTCTAGTAGATGGTTGAAGGTTACAATGGCACCCTCCCATTTGGACATATTGGTCATATTGTTGCTTGATGACATCAAAATCAATGTTAACTAGCTGCTTAGTTGCCTATGAATAAGCATTTCTGCAGCTCTGATGGTGCATTTTTCAGACTGGATGTTAGAATAAACTAGACATGGCTTTTATATAAATAGAGATATGTGGACACCCAGTGTTGTGAGTGGACAGAGTGATAGACTAGGACTCAGGAGGCCTGGGTTCAAATTCCCACTCAGCCATGGAAGCTCACTGGGGGCGTGGAACTGGTAAAACCACTCCTTAAATATTTCACGCACCTCAAAAGCCCTATTTGGGTTACTATAAGTCTGTTCTGACTTGATGGCACAGACAGTAACAACTATTGTGGGGATTGTTGTTTGTTTGAATATACCAATGTGTGTATATGTATATTTGTAATACAGAAACAGTTTTAGAGTGTGTAATGGTAGCTAAGGGTACAGGGGAGAGAAAGGTTATTTATGCTTAACAACTGAACTAACACACATGGCTGTGTCATAAATGGAAAGGATTACAGTATTAAGTCTGATTACTTTCTCAACTTGACCATGGATCTCCTGTAGTAGATGAACTTTGCTACTTCTGGGCAATCTGTGGAAGTCCTTCCCCAGTATTTTCCTCACACTTTCCCTGACTTAATGAAGAACATTGCCACAATTCTAATACTAAATTAATTTTGGGGAAACATTAATATAAAGAAGATACAAACTTAAATTGATCACTTTTGCTACAAAAATAAAAATAATTAACTTGCCCCTTCTCTTAGCAAATTTCCAGCTTCATTGATTTAAATACATCTCTTCCTAACACTGCCGAAACATAGAATCATCAAATAATGAAGTTGGAAGGGGCCTATAAGGCCATTGAGTCTAACCCCCTGCTCAACGCAGGAATACAAATCAAAGGATATCTGGTGGTCTAGATTTCTCTTGAATGCCTCCAGTGTTGGACCACTCATAACCTCCTGAGGTAATTGGTTCCATTGATGTGCTGCTCTAACAGTTAGGAAAATTTTCCTGATATTCAGCCAAAGTCTGGCTTCCTGTAACTTGAGCCCATTGTTGTGTGTCCTGCACTCTGGGATGATCGAGAATAGATCTTGCCTTTCAAGTATTTGAAAAGTGCTATCATATCCTCAGTCTCTTTTCTCAAGGCTAAACATGCCCAGTTCTTTCAGTCTTTCCTCATAGGGCTTGGTTTCCAGCCCCCTAATCATCCTTGTTGCCCTCCTCTGAACTTGTTCCAATTTGTCAGCATCCTTCCTGAAGTGTGATATACAGAACTGGACACAGTACTCAAAATGAGGCTTAACCAGTGCTGAATATAGCAGCCTAAAATAGCATATGCCTTTTTTATAGCCACATCACACTGTTGACTCATATTCAGCTTGTGATCTACAACTATTCCAAGATCCTTCTCATATGTAGCATTGCTGAGCCAGGTATCCCCCATCTTGTAACTGTGTGTTTGGTTTCTTTTTCCTAGGTATAGTACTTTTTCCTAGGTATAGTACTTTGCACATATCCCTGTTGAATTTCATTCTGTTGTTTTCAGCCCAGTGCTCAAGCCTATCAAGATCATTTTGAATTTTGTTTCTGTCTTTCAGGGTATTAGCTATTCCACCTAATTTTGTGTCATCTGCCAATTTGATTAGCATTCCCTGTACCCCGTGATCCAAGTCATTAATAAAAATGTAGAAGAGCACAGGGCTCAGAACTAAGCCCTGGGGTACCCCACTTGTTATTTCCACCCAGTTTGAAAAGGAGCCATTAATCATCAGCCTCTGAGTACAATTCCGTAGCTAACTTTGTATCCACCTGATAAGTTGTCCTATCCAGACCACACCTAGTTAACATGCTAATCAGAATATCTGTGTCAAAAACCTTGCTCAAGTCCATATATATTATGTCTACAGCATTCCCTCTGTCTATCAGGGAGGTTACCCAATCAAAAATTAGATCAGATTACTCTGGCAGGATTTGTTCTTGACAAATCCATGTTGGCTTCTAGTTATTACTGCATTGTTTTCTAGGTGCTTGCACAATGACCACTTTACAATCTGTTCCAGAATTTTGCCTGGGATTGATGTCAGGCTGACTGGTCTGTATTTCCCAGGTTCCTCCCTTTTGCCCTTTTTGAAGATAGGGGCAACATTAGCCCTCCTCCAATCATCTGGCACCTCACTCATTTCCCATGATTTTAAGAAATAATGGACAGTGGTTCTGATAGTTCTTCAACTAGTTCCTTCAGTACTCTTGGATGTAGTTCGAGACTGAAGGATGCCTATGAGTTCATCCATACCTGGACATTTGAGCTCATTCAAGGTAGTAAGTTATTCCTTGACTATTTTCTTATAAATCTCTAGCTGCAGTTCAGTCCCCTCCACTTGCACTTTGCATTTGTCTGGAGAATCATAGTCTGTCCTTTGGGAAAAAGACTGAGCTAAAATAGGAATTCAGCACTTCTGCATTTTCTTTGTCTTCTTTTATTATTTTTCCATCTCCACTGAGTCACTGAGCCACTGTTTCTTTTCTTTGTCTTTTGCTATGCAGACACCTGAAGAAAGACAGCTAAACATAAAGGTAAAGATGCCCTATTAAACCTGTTCTGATTTTTATTTTATCATCCTTTCTTGGTGTTTTTTTCTCCCTTCTCTGCATTGGCAACTGGCCACTGGACTGCCCATGTGTGGTTTCTTGGTTTGTAAGGCTCAATTTTTGCATTGTTCCACTGGAAATCCCAGGAGAAGCTATTTGTGTGAAGCATTTTCCATACGGGTTGGGGTTGAAAATAAACCAGATCTGTGCAACCACTTGAAAATGAGCAGTTCTACTGATTAGTTTAAAATTGTGCTGACCACCATGCAAGTCACTTCATCCAAACAGCTTCTCATATAGTTTCTAAGCTACAGCATTCATACTGTGTGGGCATTCAGCCTATCTCCGTATATTAAACTTGTTGCAGAACAACAGTACGGGGGGGGGGGGGGGGAATAACATGCCCACCAAATAATTAGTGTGATAATTATGCAAATTAATCATTAAAATATCCATATTAACTGCAGCAGTCATTAGCTTTTCCTTACATGGTCCTCAGTATTTAATACCCCTTAATGAAGAGCATGTTGAAATCTGAGCTCTGAATAATAAAATATCAATACAAATAGTGAATTGGTTAATCTGAAATGCTTAGCGGTTTGGAAAAAGAAGGTATAGTTAATCCATTCCACCAACAACCCTCTGGTCCTCCGGTAGGAGAGCCCTATTTCTTCTGGTAGGAGAGCGCCAAAGTATTCGACATATGTTTTTTAAACTTTCAGATGATTTATAATCTGGTTAATAAAGTTGTTTACTTTCATTATGTCCAGCACATTTGTAAGGAAAACTTCAGAAAAGAGAGAAACTGCCAAGTGACCCCTTAGTTACATCTTAGCATGTTTAAAGAGTGAAGAAGTAGCGGGAACTGGAGGAGGAAGAACCAATAACACATGCAGTCAAACATTGCTCTAAAAACCATGTGCAGGCTTCTGCATTGTGTCGGTTTGAAGTTGATACAGAATGTAAAATCAAGCTGGTACAGAAATGCTAGGAAAAGAGATGTTTTAAGGCCTTCTGCTTTGCCTCCAGCATTCACTATCAGCAAATGAATAGTTCACACCACGAAGGCTATTGTATCACACAAATCCAATCCACCATTCAGGTATCAGAGACTCAGATGTCTCTACTTTTTTTGATCATACATAAAGAATAGATAGTGGTCTCTTTGGCTTGTACCCACTGTTGTGTAGTGAACAGTAATGAACTAGGACCCAGAAGATTGGTGCAGTTCCCCGGCTCTGCCATGGAAACTCACTGGGTGGTAAAACCACTTCTTAAATAACCCACTTACCTTGAAAACCCCATTAGGATTTGCTGTTAGGGTGGCTATAAGTCAGTTCTGACTCTACAGCACATAAACACATAGCAACAATAACTCTTTGGTTTGCCATGCAAAACACCCTGATGAACTTTGTGGCAATCAAGAAATGAGGGGAGTTCCTACCCATAACAATAAGTACTGGGAAGTGGTAGGTGGAAGAGGCACAAGCAGCCTGCTTCTACATTGGGACATCCATCAGGTCACCAGCCATGTATTATACAGTGCTAGTTGCAGCAGCTGATTACTTAAAGCAAATATACAGACACTGGCTTAAAAAGCAAGAGGTATAAATCAGTAACATATAATAAAGCAACTATAGACAAGAATTCCATTCACCCATTGATCACCACATGGTGGCTAATGGTAGTTACACCTGTCACCTAAATGGAAAGGGATGAGAGAGACATTGCGTACTAGGCCAGTGGTTCTCAGTCCTCAAATCCTAGAGCAGTGATGGCAAACCTATAGCACACGTGCCACAGCTGGCACACAGAGCCCTCTCTGCGGGCACGCGAGCTATAAGTCACCAGATCGCTACTCCCCCGCAGCCAAAACTGAGAAGGCGGTTGCGGGGGAGGGGGGGAGTATCCGACAGGTGGCGGGCCAGTATCCGGAGCAGCTGGCACTGGAGGCGGATCCGGAGTGGGGTCTCGAGGCACCTTCGTGGCCAGGATTCCCCCTTCCGCCACCACTTCCACTTCCGCCACCGTCCACTATTTTTTTTCTTTCTTTTTTTCAGTTTGAGCACTCGGGCCCAAAAAAGGTTCACCGTCACTGTCCTAGAGGCTCCAGCCAGCAGAGCCAGTGGTAGAAGATTCCTGGAGGTGAAGTTTAAACTATCTGGAGGGCCAAAGGTTAAGAACTGGAAGGGATGGGTCAGTGCTCAAGATTCATTTGGCACCAACAGAAGCTTCCATTCTAGTGAAAATAGTAGCTTTTAAGGTGGGATGCAGTGCTTTTTCCAGGACACATATATCCACTGCTGCTTGGACTCTCTATGACTGCTATTTATGTTTTAAGAAAACATCCACACAGGCATATTGACACAATCAGTGCCACATCTAATTCAGCCCTAGGGCAGGTTTTATGTTGATGGAATCCCAGAAGATCAATAGCAGGGTAGTTAAGATTGCCCCTTATTCTTTCCTTTGCGGGTTATATTTGGTCAGTAAGCTTGTTGAATCCAGTCCCAACAAGAGGGATAAACAGGGCCATACAAGTGAGTTTTTAAACTGTCACTGACACTTCAAATAAAACAGAAATGTGCTGTGGTATGTTAGTAAAAACCCCTGTAAGAAAAAGGACACATACTCACAATACACAAAAGAGAAAGGGGGCTGCTGGCAGAAAAAAATATTAAAAATAAACAGTCAAACATTTCACAAGATATTCATAATTACAGTAGTAGCTTTGAGTCACAGGATCAAAGTTACAGTGACCCAGCAGCATATGCAAAATGTCAGTACTGAGATATGGTAATTTGCTTCATGTAAATTTTTAAACCTCAGTAGGCTGGGCAATAATCACAAAGAAAGGGCAGTAACCGCAACCACACTGGTGTCATTCACATGAAGTTACTAGAGAATGACACCAGTGTGGTATGCCTCAGCTGCAACGGCCTTAATGTTTGCTCCAGTTTCCACAAGGCTGGATGTTTTTGATGCAGGGTGGGAGGGGATAAAGGACTGGGAATGAAATACTTCCTCTATGTTTCATATCTGAAGGTTATCAGCTGCCTTATCTTTCTTTGCAGGTAACAAACTTGCCATGTCTGTGATGAGGATGGAAAAAGGCTTTGCAAACCTGAGTTGTACTAATTGTTTTGTCTTTGTGGTCTTTGGATCCTGCTGCACTAAATACTTTCCAACTGAGGATTTTACTGCACAGTGGCACTGCTTCATTCAGGGAATGTTATCGGGGGGATTCACACAGCAGTGCCTTAGATCTGCGGATGTCCTGTGATCTCTCATCTCTTTTTCTGTATTTTTTGCTTACCAGAAAATAACCCAGGGAGGAAGGCAGATTAGTTGCACAATTCCTTTTGAGCATTACTGAGTGAAACCCTCTGTCTGGAGGCAGCCTCAGACGCTGTACTGGATTGCTAAAGAATCCAGTCACTCCCTTTCCCTCTCATTTTTTTCTGCAACATTTGGAATATTGACCTACAGCAAACACCCACTGTAGGAGGTATTACTAATATGAAATGTATATATCAATTGGATTATTGGGATTTAGGTATCTGGTTGCAGAGCCAGAGGTTGGGAGTTTGATTCCCCACTGTGCCTCCTGAGAGAAGAGCCAGCCTGTGTATTCATGGGCAAGCTGCACAGATCCAGAGCATCCTCTGAAGAAAGGAATGGTAAACCACTTCTGTGTATTCTCTACATAAAAAACCCTGTAAAGGGTCACCATAAGTCAAAATCAGCTTTACAGCATGCAAGTATTATTATTATTTTTTAAAAGTCTTAACATTCCAAGAAATAAGTATTCTTGACTAAAGGTTTTGCACAAAAAACTGAATGCTTTAAATTTTTGACAACTTGGGCCTAAATACAATTACTATTCCCAACTAGCATAGTGTCATGGAATTAATGTCATCTGCAATGAGTGTTGACTTACTATTTGGCAATTGATTCTGTGGGTCTACTACAGTTGAGGTTGGTAGTTCAATTAAACAGCAGCAGTGGGTCTTACCTACTTTTAGTCATGCAGTCACTTAACATGTTGCTTTTGTTGACATCTCCTGAATCATTTCTAATAAGGTAACCCTTAAGGAGAGGTGACGACTCGGCTACGTAGTTTTGCACAATGTGCAGTCATGAAGATTATTAGCAAAAACTAGGACATTCAGATATGGAAGCATTTTTGAAACAGAAAACCCAGGTAGATGGAGCGGTTGTGTCATCAGACAAAATCTGGTTGAGAAGAACAATGCAAAGAAAATAGAAGCAGGTTTAGTTGCTTTACACCCAGTGTAGCTCTGGCTAATAAAGTCTGTATGTTTGTGGATGGGTGTGGACTGGAGTTTATGCTAACAAGGGGTAGAAGAGTTGCAGGGAATATTTAAGACTGATAGAAAGTTTGCCAGTGCTCCAAAGTTGAGAATTGGATTCCAAAGCTCAGTTCACATATTCTGGAGATGAGTAAGTCTTGAAAAAGCTGTTAGAATCCTAGTCATTGATATGTCCTTCTATAGAAATTGCATAAAAGATCATATAAAAGAAAAAATATCAAACAAAATACAAGCAGAAAATGAGAAAAACAGCAAAATGCAAGGTCTAAAAAAAGCAAGATATTTTCAACCAGATAAAGATGATCAAAACCAGGATTGTCTATCAGTGGTCCCCAACCTTTTCTGAACCGCAGACCGGTTGCGGGGGTGGGGTCCATGCGCGGGGGGGCTGGGGCACCTCCTGTGCTTGCAGGTGGGTGTGGTGTACTCGTGGGTGGCCGTGGCGCTCACTTGTGCATGCGCGGATGGGTGTGACACGTGCTCTCTCTCTCTTGCGCGGATGGGCATGGTGCGCTCGCTGGTGGGCGTGGCGCACACTCGCGCATGCGCAGATGGACATGTCATGTGCTTGCACATGCATGGATGGGTGTGCTGCACTCGTGCACACGCGCAGGTGAGCAGGGCACCCATGTGTGCAGGTGGGCAGGCCGTGTGTGCGTGCAGGTGGGTGTGCGTGGGGGAGTGCATGCAGGGGGGCGGGAGATCTGCCTCCACGGCCCGGTCCTGCCCAGGCCATGGACCGGCACTGGGCTGCAGACCGGGAGTTGGGGACCCCTGGGCTAAATGATCTGGTCATCTAAAAGGATATGTCCCTAATGCTCACAGGACAATGAAGTAGCAGGCTACTTTTGGGAGAGCATTCAGTCATTGGGGCATCACCTCTGAAAAGGCTTTCTGCCTGATAGCCGTTATCAACTTTTCAAGATCACATTGGAATGCCATAGGAAACTGGAAGAGAAAGTGGTCACAGTCTGATGTGAAAGCACTTCTTTAATCAAGGGCAACTGCTAGCAATATTTTTACCTAACCATTGGCAATACTGAGGTCTTGAATTGTCAAATAAATTGTCTTTAAACTGTATTCTCAAAAAGACTAGCTAACAACACCTGTCAATCACAGTGACAGATCATCCCCCCCCTTATCACAACAATACACCCATAACAAAAACCACCCTGATCACCATAATCACCCAATCTCCTTAAAAGGACAAAAAGCTGATCCCACAGCTACAAAGACTCAACTATCCCACACACTACACCAGAACAGACAGAGTTCTAACTCCTGTCCTCTGAAGATGCTGGCCACAGAGAATGGTGAAACGTTAGGAAGAAAAACCTCCAGAACATGGCCAAACGGGCCCGAAAAACCTACAACAACCAACAGTCTTTAAACTGATTATACTAACTAGAAAGCTATACAGAATAACAATATGATGCACTATGTAAGAGATAAGACATTTGTCACCTACAAGAGATATCAAAATCTTTTCAAAGACACTGCATAATTATCTTGGTAGCAATAAATCAGACAGCCCCAAAATAATATAGCATACTTAAGAGATAATATATTTTAAAGCTATCCAGAAAAGGTCTTAGATCAAATCAAGCCTGAACTATCTGTAGAGGTAAAAAAAAATTGACACCAAGGCTGTCCTACTTTAGGCACATTATGAAAAGGCAAGTTTCTCTGGAAAAGCCAATACTGCTGAGAAAGATGGAAAGCAGCGGGAAAAGAGGAAGACCAAATACAGTGGAGTCTCGACTTACAGACGGCTCCACTTACGGACTTTTCGACGTCCGTACTTCTCTGGCCGCAAAGTTTCACTTCGATTTGCGGCCGGAGAATCGACCTACGGTCCAGAAGAGGGAGGCGGGGAAAGCGCCAAATTCAAATTTGGCGCTTTCCCCACCTCCCCCTTCCAGTCCGTAGGCCGCGGATCTGCCTCCGGATGCTTGCCAGGGCTTCTCCGCCGCCATGGGAGGCATCTTGGAGGTCCCCCCCCCCACCGCCAATAGTGCCTCCGAAGCTCCCAGCAGCGGCGGTGGCGGCGGGGGAAGTCCAGGAGTCCGAGCATGGCCGGGATCGCCCGGCACGGCTCGGCTCCCGCCGGCGGCGGGGGACCTCCGGAGGCCTTCCCCGCCACCATCTGAGGCCTCTCGGAGGTCCACCCCCACCGCCGATCGTGCTTTGGAGGCACTATCGGCGGCGGCGGGGAACCTCCGAGAGGCCTCCCATGGCGGCGGGGAAGGCCTCCGGGGGTTCCCCCCCCACCGACGCAGGCTTTCCCAGGGTGGACCAGGCCTACCAGGGGAGGGCTTCCCCCGGTAGGCCCGGTCTACTCCCTGGGAAAGCCTGGGGAGTAGACCGGGCCTACCGGGGGAAGCCCTCCCCTGGTAGGCCCGGTCTACCAGGCTTTCCCGGGCAGTAGACCGGGCCTACCAGGGGAAGCCCTCCCCTGGTAGGCCTGGTCCACCCTGGGAAAGCCTGCGTCGGCGGGGGGTGGGGGGAGACCTCCGAGAGGCCTCCAGCAGCAGCGCCGAAGCCCTCAGAGTCCTCCGGTAGTGGCGATGGCGGCGGCGGGGGACCCCTGGAAGGCTTCGGAAATGTAAGTTCCCTTTTAAAAAAAAATTTGTGTGTGGGGGGGGGCGTTTTCTTGGGCCGGTTACAGATTAAATGGTTTTCAATGCATTCCTATGGGAAATGCATTTTCGACCTGCGGACATTTCGACCTATGGACCCCGTTCCAATACGGATTAATTCCGTAGGTCGAGACCCCACTGTATGAGATGGACTGACTCCCTAAAGTAGCGGTTCCCAACCTTTTTGGGACCGCGGATCGGCTGAGCCTCTGAGGAAGGCGGGGCACCTCCCTGTGCTCGCGCAGGCGCGCGTGCACTCTCAGGCGCATGCACACAGCGGTGGGGGAGCGTGCGCCTGCCAGTGCCAGCGTGAGCACTCCACCACCCCTTCGCACATGCTGTGTTTTGTGAATGCAGCACATTTCTAAGGTAGAAAAAGGCACATCTCCTGTCCCCAAGATCTCCCCCCCATCTTATGCATGTTTATTCAAAATAAGTCGAATTTCAACAAAGCAAATGGTTAAAGGCTTTCTTTTAATAGGCGCTATTGTGCTGTGTCTGCTGGGAGTTTCTTGTAGAAACAGCATGATATCTAGGTGAATAAACAAAAGTAAAAAAGTTAAAAAAAGAATTACACAGTAGTGCTCTCCTCAGAAATGCTAAATGAGTAGCCCACTTTTATTTTCAAACTATTGCATTTCATTGATGTCTACATCTATGTCATGTGTTGAGTGAGCATAAATAAGAGGAATTTAATCACTTAATAATTTAAGTTTGCTGGCATTGTGTTACATTCATCTAAAACCACCACTGTCCTAATTTTGATACATAGCTTGGAAAATTTTGATTAAACAGTGTTCTAGAAAATCTGCTGAAAGCCCAACAGAGCATCTGACTGGACTCTCTATTCATAAAATGTAACTGCATATTTATCAAATCTAGTCTACAAATATGTTGGATATTCTACATAGACACATATACTAATAAAGGATGGTTGAACTTATTTAAAAAAATAAACAAAAACAGTTAGATGTGGCCAGAATTTTGCCCTTCGTCTCTTCAGAAAACAAAGCTGACTATTAGGCACATTTAGCAGCATGATAGTGAAGTTATTGTAACTCTCTTGGATGTTCAACCGGGAGCAGGGAAATTTGGATGATTTGGTCATACCTCTTTGTCAGTAGACAGAAGTTTTACTGGTGGCATGTCCGTTGTGGAGGTTGGAAATATGACTGATGGTAAGGGACAGACCATAAACGTATAGAGATGAATAAGGGGTGGCCTTGGATGTTCTAGGTCCCAAACCCCCTTGTTTTCTTCATGGGCCGTACTTATTTCAGCTTGAGGCTGGTGTTGACATTTTCCTTTTCAGCATAACCAGCTGGGTATGGGTTTATGAACACTTTGATCAGTGGTTTTCACCAAGGGGGCTCTGGAAATTTAGCTGTAGTTCCTCAGCCTGAAAATCAGGAACAGTAGACAAACACCACAGAAGAATTCTACTGGTGTGGAAAAGATTAGAAACACAGAAAGACTGAAACCCTCTGGCTTAGAATAAACTTTCTTCCAACTAGAAGTGCTCTAGTTTAACTTTAGTCCAGAGAGTAGCTATATGCAAATGCACAAGTAATTGAAGGATGTGCAAATGAATGTCTAGTTCATGTATAAAGGACCATTCATGGTCTATGGAAAATGACAACTGCAATTCATTCTCAGATTTGCTCAAGCTCCTTTTAAAAATCTCTTTTGAGAAGCTGTGTACAACAAACCACGCACCTCGAAAGTCAGTATGTCAGGTTTCTTTAAGAGATACTTCAACTATTTTCAGACTGTTCCTGATGAACTGCTGATTTTTCTGGTATCAACAGATAATTTAAAATCATAAGTTGCAGCAGACTTTATTTTACATCTTCTTCATCTTTTTGTGAGCCGCCCATATGTCTAAATGGGCAGCATATAAGCTTAATAAATAAATAAATAAATAAATAAATAAATAAATAAATAAATAAATCTTGTTTTCTGTTTTAAGTCTCCCAAAAATAACTAACCAAAGGTATTTATTGTAATTGTGGTCGCAAGACCAGATAGGCGGGGTATAAATGAAATAAATAATAATAATAATAATAATTGAAGTATATGCATATCCTATAAGATAACCTCCTTGCTTGTCAGAAGAATAACCGTATCATTAAATATGTGAACACTTGGCATTCATTTCCCCAAAACATTCAATGCAAAGAACTTTGAAACTTGCATTGTTGCCAGTAAAAACCAAGACTATTTGCAAAAGGTAATCTCAAAAGGGACATGGAAATTGCTCAAGTGCAATTATTATATATATATAATATATAAAGTGTGTGTGTACTGCTGCTTTCTCAGCTACCTAGCACACCTCTGCAAATCGAAACAAGATGTTGAGCTGCTGTGAGCCCTTTAATATTGTGCACTAAGTATGCCATATAAAAGTCACTTAGTGGAACTTTTATTAAAGATAAGAATCAAAGAAGGCTCTACCAATGAGAAAGCAATTGCAACTACTGTGTTTAACATGAAAAAATCAGGCAGAATATGAAGGCATATAAAGTTTTACAGGGTGAGTTCCACAAATCAGCTGTAATGCACAACACAACACAGTTCCGCTGATGACAACCCCCTGGGCTCTCTGGATCCTATTACAGCAAAAGACATGGAGACCCCAGGATTCTGCATCCATTATAAATGGATGCAATGCACTACTGAGAGTAATCATCAGTGATTCCAGGAAGATGTAAGCCTGGGGCCCAAGTTGTTCCGGCAAATAAGTCTTACGCACCATTAATTATTATCAGGGTAGGGTTAGGTCCTGCTGAGACCCTAAGCCATGTAAAGATTAAGAAGCGCCCATAACTTTTTTAAAAAGTATATTATAAATTTAGTGTTTTTGTTGTATTTAGAGGGTACTTATAATGTGAGACCCGGAATTGCAGCTGATTTGGCTTGTCCATATATTTGACACTAGTTGTATCATCATAGCCACTGAGCCAGTCTCTGTCCCTGATCCCAATTATAGTTAGGAGTTTGCTGCAACTTTGCTTATTGCTAGTGCTGGAAAAATGTGATGCCCACAAAGTGCAGCAGGATTGTGGATCATAATTGCACAGAACTCAAGATAAGAAAGGTTGGTGGCAAGAGCCTTTCAGTAGCTCTTGTGCAAAACCCAAATTCTTGGTGGTCATCCAAATGGCTTGTGTGGGATGATTAGCTCCTTCTTTGCTGTTTTTCTGCCATCAGCCAAAAGCTTTGTTATTAAGACAGGCTTTTGGCCTCCTAAGCTGACTTGATTTTTTTTTTTTTTAATTTTACTTCTGGCTCAGTTTAATACATTTTAATGTGACATTGGCTGGAACGTTTTATTGGTTTTACTGGCTCTTCTATGATAACTGATTTTGAAAAAATGTTACTGGAATTTAAATTTTCCTTTATTGTATTTTATTGTTACTAGCGGTGTTAGCTGCCTTGGATGCTAAACACAGAAAAGTGAGGTATACATGGACATGAATGAACAAACAACCAAATAAGGTTAACTATTAAAACCTTAGAAGACACAATTAAGCAGAACTGCAAAACAAGTCAAACATATCCAGCTACCTCTGGTGGGCTTTTTTTTTTTCTTCAATTAAAGAAATTTAGTTTGGGTGTGTGGGTGTTCTAGGGCTTCCAAAGCAACATTTAATCATTAAAAATCTTGTTTAAAACCAGATTTTAAACAATTTTTAAAAATTTCAGAAAGCCAAAATAGATTGAAAATAATTCCAAAAGTCAATTTTAAAGACAGTTTTAAAGACCAAAGACCAGTGAGAACAATACAATCTTGGTTGCACACCAAAAGCTCACAAGGGATGCATGCAGCCTGTCTTCTTTGGGGAGTAAGTCCCACAGCTGGGTTCCTGCTACAGAGAAAGCCCTCTCTTGTGGAATCACCAATCTACCCTTTCAGGCTGGTGACGCATGCAACAGGGCCTTCTCAAGCCAATGATGCTAGTTTAAGACAGGTGATGTGTGGTTTCTAAAGTGCACGACACACAACTGTTTGGCTGCCAGATTTTAAACTAGTTGTAGCTTGCTTGCTAGTTTATGTTTTTTTTTTATGTATAGCCCACCTTCCTCCTAAAACGGGGGCCCAAAGTTACAAAATGGTTTAAAAACAGATAGTTAAAATTGCAATAAATTCTCACCATCGCCCAGGTTATTGCCTAAGAAGTACCGTTCCCAAGAAAAATAGTTTTCACCAAATGACTAAATTGAATTTCCAGATAAGTTGCTTATACTGGTAGTGGCTATATATGAAAGTTAACAACTGGTCATTGTGGTCAGTGACTCTGCATTTTGTCTTGGGTATAATCCAAGAAACAATAAGGGGGCATGTACCATCTCATGGGCAATACCACTAAACGATATGGCAGAAGCCCCAGTATGCTTATAGAACTTAACGTGCCCTTTCACTAATGTAAATATGCTTCCACATCTGCATGGGTGCATTGCCACTGGCCAAGTGCTACACCAAGGGATCTTTTCTGCCTTCAGCTGCACTAGTACAGCAGTCAAAATGACATCCGGGTGGAGCAGGAAAGGAACAGGTTTATGTCAAACCATACTTCCTTTCAGACTGCAGTACACTCCTGATGAGGGCTGAAATTTATGCTGATCTCAGAACTGGTGTAGTTAAAATCTCTCCCCCACCTTCCAAGATCCAGGAAGGGACTCACTGCTGCCTCACTGCCTCCTGCTCCTCCAGTATCACCACAATAGCATAACTCTGCATCCAATCACAGCATATCCATGCATTGTATCAGTTCACAAGAGGGAGCTGAGAGAGAGAGAGAGAGACCAGGAGATGTGCATCTCTGTCCCAACTGCCCTCCTGCCTGCATGTTAAGTGCCCTGTTGGAGAACACCAGACACACCATTCAAATTGCTGCCATTCTTTGCAAAACACAAATGAGCACCTTTTCCTTAAAGCATCACGGCCTGAATGCATGGAACTCAGCAAATGCCGCTTCACAGGCACAGCTCCACTGAATGTTTCCTACATGGATAGGGGCAAGTATTGCTTCAGTCACTGCACTCTCTCCCGTGGCAGAAGATCGAGGTAAAAAAGTGGATGAGTGCTCATGTGGCACTATTCCCTCTTTCTTCTCTCAAATATGCAGGGCATGATGCATTCCAACCTCTAGTCATTGCTCGTTACTGTCTTCATAGTGTACTTTCTTCTGTCTACAGGAAGCTAGAAGAGGTCCTACCTCTAACACAGTCATATTTAGAGCCCACAAGGAAGACCCATCACAGAGAAGTCGCAGTAATCTGAAACTTCATGTTGCTCCTGAAGTTGCCCACCCACTTGTTCTAGGCCCGTTCCTGCACCCTGGCAAATTTCATAACAGGGCATGGAGACTGATGGTGGGCACTGTACTTCTTACTCTTCTATCTGCCACACAACTGTCAAAGGCAGAGGAGCCCTTCTGTGGTGACTGGCTGACAGACCCATAGATACAGGTTTCTTTGTGATGTTTAGCTTCCTGCCATCCTTGGTGCTGTTCTGGAATGACTTTCATGATGCCAAATGTGTAATTTCTTTGCTGCAAAGTCCAGCCCACCAGCTGTTGTTGGACTGCAGCTTCCAGCAGTCCTCACCATCGGCTATCTTTGCCAGCAATGCCAGGAATTGCAGTTCATCAACATCTAGAGGACTTGACTTTGCCCACCCTGTGCTAGGGACTGGCAAAAAGGGAATGCCTCCCTCAACCCAACCCAACCCTGCATTCTGCCTGGTTTCATCTCATCTGAGGAAGAAATTCTCATCTAAGGTCCCTCCATTTTCTGCTTAATCAGCTTCTTGAGAGGCAATGAAAGGGGATGAGGCTCTAAGAGTGCACAAGCTGGATATGTGCTGTTTCTCTTACAAGTGTGGATGTCAGTTGACAAGGTGGAGAAGGAGAAGATGGGTGGTTAGGCTTGCTGAAATGCATGCTAGGCAGCCCTCTCAGGCAAAATAGAAAGGAGAGAGTCATATGGGCTTTGAGAAAGAAGGGTGGCTCAAAAAATGTATCCCAAAAAGGCTAACTAGCCCATGTAGCACAACCATTGATTACTTTCTGAGGTACAATGGTGTGGTGGAGGATCTTTCCCCAGAAATCTTATCATGAACAGAACCTGGGATTTCCTACATATGAAACTTAGCCAATTTTAGAGGGCTAGGACTCTTTCTGTAATTAGTATGCTTCTGGTGTTTATGAGGAACTGTTTAGGAATATCCCATGAACTCTCTGCCTTTGGTCTACTGCCGTAGCCAAGAGGACATGAAGTGTTGGTGTGGATTTCTCCCCCTGCCCTTTGATTTTGCAGCAGTTGTTGTGAGTTTCCCTTCTCCTACCTCTTGCATGACAATGACAGCCAAGAAAGCAAAAACAACAACAACAACAACAACAACAACAACAACAACTGGCCAAAAACTGGTCTTTTCATTCATCATGATGGTGCATGAACTCACACCACTTGTTGCCCTTTGGGCAACTGGAGGCTGTCCCAATGGGTATAGTTGTGGTTTCGTTACGTGCACTAGTCCCTCCTTTTTCTTGCCTGGCAAGGTTTCTTTTCTTTCTCTCTTTCAAGGGTCATAAACCATTTTCCCAGGCAGACTTTTACACTCACTCAGGAGAGTTGCTTGGCATCGTGCCCTATGCATCCTCCTCCTCCTTTCCCTCTATTGCACAGCCAAAAAAGGCTGGTTTGAACCTCTCCCTGAAGAGCTTTCTAGGAACTGGCAATATCCAGATCATTGCTAACTGCAGGAGTTGGAACTCAAGCAGAGGATATTCTGTATAGTATTATTTGTGTGTTATGTGTGGGATGGTATAAGAAATTTCCCTTACATTGCAGTGCATTGGTTCCTTCTATGTCTAAGCATTATGGAGATGTCACCACATTATTTCCATGACAACAGCATGTTATCACAGGAAAATTACCACAAGATTACCATGCCAGCTTGTGAATGCCTGACACCAGTTGTGTTGTTGTGGATGCTGGAGGTGGGTGTGATAGTTGCTGTTGCTGGTTTGTTTCATGGGGTATTGGGGGGGGGGCTTTGTTTTTCTCACCTCTGGTTGTGGTCTGTGTGAGTGCAGGCTGTGAAAGCCATTGTTCAACAATGTATACCTCTCCTCACTGAAACTAAAATAATAAGAATGCTTTGAATGTCATCATACTCAGCTGTTCATAAGTGTTCTAATTAATGTTAAGTCAAGAATATGTAGTCATTTTCTAGTCGTCTTCTGCCAAGCTGATTAAATACTGATTACATTGAAACTAGTGTCATGTCTGGATAGCAGAAGAGAGAGAGAGAGAGAGAGAGAGAGAATATACAACTCTTATCCTTTCTGGAGAACAACAGATATTTTGTTTAAAAAACAGAGGCAAAACCCATGAGTCAAAATTCTTGACATTCCATGTAGACTTTTAGGCTGTTAACAAAGTAAAGCTACAATTAAGGTCCAGCAAAGGTTCTGATGAAATTAGCCTTGATAAAGAATTAATATTCACAGATTAAGTAATATTGAACCATAACACTCTTAAGTACCTGGTTCTCTCAGGCATTTCTTTCTTTGTACAACACATTTTCTTGTCTCATTTGTATGTGGACATGGTTTGCCCTTTGAAGAAGGAAGCTGTAGTATTTCTTTGACCCTTGTTTCATTTCCCTTTTTGAAACCACATGTTTTTCCTTTCTTCATGCAAGTACTCCACGGGCTCCATTCACCAACTTTACAATGCACTGTAACAAAGACATGATACGAATCAGTCTGGGAATACAGTATACATATAAACAAGTACATATAGAAGCTACACTGGATATTTTTATCACACGCTGCATGTTATATGTATGGCTATACCTATAAATTGTATAAGGAAAAAAACTTTTTAAATGAAAAACATTATGTTGAACAAATCTCTTCTCAAAAGGATACATGAGACACTTGCGATTTTGAGTAGTGTCCTCTAAAATAAAATAAAAATAAAATAAAAGGAATCTGTAGAGCTAGAAATTGTACCAAAATTGCTTAAGGAGTGAGGGCTCTGTGAAGTAACAGTTTACAGTGTCTGGTGTTGTTTAGCTCAGGAAAAAAAAGACAAGTAAGTAAAGATGTATACTCTTATGCATTTGGTATGGAAAAAGTGGATAGGGCACTGTTTTGTTTTCCTCTGTAGTAGCACAAGTCTTCCACTGAAGCTGGATGGCAAGCCTTAAAGAAGACTAGACAGGTTCATGGAGGACAAAGATAACCCCAGCTCGTTATGATGGCTATAGATTTTATCTCCAGCAACAGAGAGAATTGCTGGGGAACACAAGTGAAAGGCTGCTATTGTGCTCCAGTCCCACTTGTGGACTTTAAAGATACATTTTGGTGGCCACTGTGTGAACAGAATGCCAGACTACATAGTCCTTGGTTAGGATTGCCATATTAGGTGTTTATTCCAATCAGGACACCGTGAGTTGTTCTGCATATATGAGTATAGGCATGAGACAGAGCCATAAAGTTTGGTGGAGTAATGCTTGAAGAAAGATTATTTGAGTCAGTCACTCCTCCTGTGGCTCTCAGTATGTTTGTTGTGCCTCACAGAGGAAGTGATTCCGTGTGCCTTGCCGCACCCCAGCCATCTCCACTTTAACGTGTAAAAATAATAAAAGGAGTAAAACACTTTTTACAATAAGAAAATGTATGTTCTTTTATAGGTGGGAATGACCAATAAAGCCTGAAGAAATACACAGCAGGTGTTTACTGGGAACATTTTTCAGGAAAGATTATTTACTTACCAATCTCATTGCACTCCATAGTATGATTGTTGGGTTCCAGCCAATCAGGGCAGTTTTCAAGGCACTTTCCATGGTGTAAATAAAACCCATTTTTACACTTCATGCAGAAATTCTTGTTGAAGCAGGCTTCACAGTCAGCTTTACATTCTGAAGCAGAAAGAAACAAGCCTTTACTAGGAACCTAGGAAGCTGTCTTCTGTGAGTTGGACCATTGGTCCATCTAGCCCTGCTTTGCTAACTCTCAGGGGCAGCAGTTATTCAGGATTTCAAGGATATTCCTCTTACTCTACCTGGAGATGATGAGGATCTGTATGCAAAGAAAATATTGCAGCTAAGGTAGCCACCACTCCCTCATAAAAAAGGAGGATATGGAGGACAAGGAACATCAAAAAAGGAGGAAATTCTTCATGAAAAAGGAGGACATTTTTCCCTCACATTTGTAAATGCTAGTTTAAACTAATACATGCAAATACCATCAGAATTAGAACCTCATTCCCATAATTTATGTAGAAATACACTAGTGCTCACCAAATTGCACAAGATTGTGACTAGATAACCACCTTGAGGCAGAACACTGAGAGAAAGATGGGATAAAAATTAAATAAATAAATAAGGTATATGGTTTAATAACTCTCTGAAATACCCTGTTTACTGTATTAAAATATATAGAGAAAGAATATAAAGAAAAGTCACTGTAGTTTTGTTAAAATATCTAGCTAGGCAACAATAACTATTCCAAAATATCCACTCCTGACACTGACCTCACATCAGAGGTTCACACAGAATTGGCATGGCATGCCATATCCTTCCTGCCATTCATCAGACGTTATATCAGTGTAAGTAGATTGCATCTTTTCTTACATAATGACACATATACCCTGCAACATTTTACTTTAAAATTGAGAGTGGGCTAATTTGGCAATCAGAGCCTATATTTTATCTGCTTGTATATGGAAACTCTCTGAGGATAGGGTGGCCACCTACATGTCTCCAAAAAGCTCTTCAAATGGAGGGCTGTCTTCCCTAAAGGAGGGCATAAGGGCATAAGGCCATCTCAATTGTAACATTAAGATGCATCTACTCCTCAATATAGCACCCAATATTCCCTGGGGGCCTACCCTTCAAGTGCTAACCAACCAAGACACTGCTTCTATTCGGATGATAACTAGAGTTGATGAATTGAATGACTGGAACTTGTTCGGTCAACACCAGAGCTTGAAAGTAACTAGATACAGGTGCCTTACTAGTTACTTATAACTAGTTGCTTTGGAGTACAAAGTTAGGTATATTGAGTAATGTTCTCTTGTTACTTTTAAAAGTTACTTTTGAAAGAATTTTAAGAGGCATTGTGACATAAATTTTCATGTTACCACTCATAAGTGGCAAGAGAAGTATTCTTTGCTTTCATCTTCTGTACTATGTAAATATTTGCAAGGTACAGTGTCAGAACTGGCCACTACAAAAAAACGAAGAGTATTTTTGTGATTTAATTCTAGCATAATAATAGCAGTACCAATAACTTGTGCAATTGGAGCAACAAACAACAATCAAGTTGCCAAACAGTAAGGAGTAACTCAATTAGATCCCTTTCAAAGATGCTGTAAACTTTGTTCAACACTTGCTGAATGAAACAAGACAAAAACTGGGATCCATAAAAACTCTGATCAGCAACACAGAGGAATGCTGCCCTTGGTTTGAATATCATTGTAGACCATCCCAAGATCAGCTGTGAAAGGCACTGGAAAAATGTGGGAGTTCACATGTAATAGTACTGTGGGAGACTTTAGTGTTTGGGAACTCACTCCATTTAGATGGCTGAGGATTTGGAAATTGTTGTATTATATTTTATTTTATTATTTTATTTTATTATTTTATTTTATTAGTTTTATTTATATGCCGCATTTCTCCCAACAAGGGACCTAAAGCGGCTCACAACATTAAAAGTCATACAATTTTAAAAAACAATAAGTTAAATATTAAAGATAAATTAAACAATATATGATTTAAAAATTAAATTAAAAGATTAAAACATGGAAACATGGAAAAGATTAAAATTATTTGCTGAAATGGGGTTCAGGGATTCAGTTGTAATTGTTAAAAGCCTGCCTGAAGAGATGGGTCTTTAGCTTTTTTCGGAAGGATAACAGGGAAGGGGCCATCCTGATCTCCTGAGGGAGAGACTTCCATAGACTGGGAGCTGCCACAGAGAAGGCCCTCTCCCATGTCCCCATCAGCTGTGCTTGTGCTGGCAATGAGACTGAGAGGAGGGTCTCCTCTGCTGATCTTAATCGCTGAGAAGGCGCATATAGGGAGATACGGTCCTTCAGGTAGCCTTGACCCAAGCTGTATACCAGCACTTTGAATTGGGCCCGGAAATGGACTGGTAGCCAGTGCAGTTCTTGTAACAGGTGCATTATATGCTCCCTGTAGCTGGCCCCAGTCTGTAGTCTGGCTGCAGAGTTTTGCACCAGCTGAAGTTTCCGAACCGTCTTCAAAGGCAGCCCCACATAGAGCACATTACAGTAATCCAAACGGGATGTAACTAAGGCATGTGTCACTGTAGCCAGATCCAACATCTCAAGGAATGGGCGCAGCTGACGCACCAGCTTTAGCTGTGTAAATGCACTCCTGGCCACCGCCGAGACCTGGGCATCCAAGCTTAGGGATGAATCCAGGAGTACACCCAAGCTGCGGACCTGAGTTTTCAGGGGGAGTGTAACCCCATCTAGCACAGGTAGTATCCCTATTCCCTCATCTGCCTTCCGACTAACCAGGAGCACCTCTGTCTTGTCTGGATTAAGTTTCAGTTTGTTTGCCCTCATCCAGCCCATTACTGATGCCAAGCACTGGTTTAGAGTCAAGACAGCTTCCCTGGAATTAGGTGGAAAGGAGAGATAGAATATAATATTATATTATACCATTGAGGAAGACCTTGAGGTCAACATGTGTAGGGTATTTTTCTTATACTACTGCCTCAGGTGTTTCGCTGTGTATTGCTGCCTACTCAGACAAGTTGTTTGTTATCACTGTCAACTGTAGACACACTTGTTTACATATTATTACATATACTCATGACTTGTTTTTACTACGATAGTTGTTATTTCTTGTGTTTGTTCTTGGAAAGGAGACTAGTGTATTAGAGACTTCTGTTTGTTTTTTTCCTATTTGTGTTTTGTTTTCTTTAGCTTTCATGGATCCCAATTTTTCTTGTTTTGCTTTGGACTTCATTTTTACATTGTCTTTGTTTTTCTGAGATCTTTGACACATTGGCTGAAGTCCAGTAGTAAGTTACAACTAGAGTAAGCCCATTGAATCACTGGGGATTTGGTATGTCAATACCTATGTAAGTTCCACAGATTCAGTGGGCCTACTTCACTTGCATCTTACTCCCAGCTTTTAGCCATTGAGTCCTACTGATTCAGTGACTCTGTCTACTCAGTTATAACTAACACCCAGATTTAGCCTTTAGTCTTTTCAAATATCCAAAGTATTCCAAAGAGCATAAAAGAGGTTATAGCAACTTTCTCCTCAAACTTACTTATGCATTCATTTCTTTCTCGGGATCGTTGTCCAACGTGTCCAGGGGGACAGGATGAAACACACACCCCTATCTGTTTCATGTCTCTTCTCTCCAGATGGAAAAAGAGTCGAGGTTTACATGACATGCACCCATTGTATTCAGAACATGTTGCACATCCTCCTGGGCAAATTTGGCTCATATTGCGATGCACTAAGAAGGAAAATTACCGAAAACAGTGCAGGGGTTAGTTAAATCACTGATAACATCTCTCTAAACTTTAAATCTTGTACTCAAACCTTGTGTGTTTTTTTACAGCTTGAAATCCAATGTTTCATAATAAGCTGCTTTCCTTCCCTTTGTTCTTAATTTTGTATTTACAGGAATAAAATTTCATAATAATTCAATATATGGATTCTGTATCTGTTCTTTAAAAGGGAAAGAATATGTTCTATCACTTTCTCAATCCAGTACATAACAAATATTGCTCATCACTCATAAAATGTATCTGTACCTTGCAAATAACTTCACTGCAGCCTTTAAAAATGTGTCAGTAATTTAACAGGACAACGATAATGTGGCTAAAATCCTGTTGCTTAGCATAGTAAATTGCAACTACAGTAGGTCCAATGAATCAGTGGGGATGTCATAATCAACTGATTGATTAGCCTGCTCCTTTTGTAACTTACAAACTTACTATGCCTAAGTATCAGGATTTCCGCTCGTGTTTCCTTCTTGTTTTCAATATCCATGTTAATGTAGAAAACACTTTATTAAAAGATAACTAAAATTTGTGTATCTTAATCCTGTTTATATATTCTTGAGGGGAGGAAAACATGCTGTATGCGATGGGACTAATCTCCAATAAATTATGCAGAGAACGATATTCTTAGTGACATAAAGCAGAAGGTTACACATGATTACTATTAAGTAATAAAGCTCACCAAGAAAGCTTACGGCTAAGAAACTGCATTGTATGTATGTATTTGTTTCATTTATATACTGCCTTTCTCCCAGAGTTGTCTTACAGGACAATTTAAAACCATAAGAGATTAAAATACAATAAAATGACAAACATTAAAATTGTAGGAATGCATCTTTGTCTTAAGCACTTCTCTAGTCATTTCAACTGTATTTAACAGATACAAGTTACTAAAGTTCAGTGATAAAATCAATAACAGATTAACATTCCTCAAAGAAAATAGACCCAATGCCACTAACAATATTCTCATGAAGTATGTCAATGCATGGGTTCTGTAGCCTGTTCATGCAGCATAATGGTGAGGTCCAACAGGCTGGGTCAGGGCTCTATGTAAGCTTATATATCCTAGATGAGAACATGTTGCAGCTCTGTGACAGATAGGCAAAAGGATTCCTTTGCCAGAGTAGTCACTTTGAAAAGCAGAGGTAAGCATCAGAAAAAGCAATTTCATTTTCATTATTAATTGAAAAATCAAAGCCATATTTTATGAATCCTTATTTTGTAGATTGTTCTGAGGATATTTATTAGTTAAATTATTTTGTATACAGAAGAGCCTAGATGGCTGACTGAGGATATACTTAAAAATGAATGACAGATGAGAAGCAAAACAAGAGAGGAAATGAAGAGAACAAACAAGAGATCTCTTCCATAAGGTCGAAGAAAGGTCCAAGGAGTCGAAGAGAAATCTAAACCCATTGCATAGAGGCTGAAAAATCAACAGTGGAATATAATTAACTGATCAGGATAAAAATAAAAACGAGATGGAAACAATATAATGAAAAACTATACAGAAGAGATGGAAAGATGACCAACTTCTTTGAAGGAACCTGTAATGAAGCATCTGTAATTTTAGAAACAAAAGCTGCTCTCAGAGTAACTGAAAAAAATAAAGAATAGATGGGAAACTATTTCAAACTGCAGAGACTGAATCTATCAAAATCCTAACAAGAATACACCAAGGAATTTGGGAAAGAAAATAATGGGTCACAGCTGGAAACATTCTGGTTCCAAAAAAAAGGAGAGTATATGGAACGAGAAATGCCCAGTGATCAAGCTGGCTTCAGAAAAGGTAGAGGCACTAGAGATCATATTGCAGTATACACTGGCTACCAGATTATACTGAAAAATACCACAGAATTAAGAAGAAAATTGATCTGTGCTTTATAGATTACAGCAAAACCTTTGACCATGTGGACCATATGCATCATAAAATCTATGGACTTTTCTAAAAGATGTAGTTGTGCCACAGCATTTCATTATCTTGACGCATAATGGACAAGATGTATAATCTGGACAAGAAGCTACTGTTAGAACAGAACAGTCTTCTCCATTACAGAAGATGTCAGATAAGGGTGCATTTTATCACCCAATCTATTCAACCTTATACACATAACATATATAAAAAATTAGATTAGATTCAGGTGAAGGAGGAAAGAAAATTGGTGGAAGAAACAATAATTTAAGACACACAGATGACAACATATTACTGGCAGAAAGCTGGACTGACTTGTAATGATTGAGGAATGTGAAAGAAGGAATTGCAAAAGTAGGGTTGCAACTGAACATTTAGAAGGCAAAAGTCATGACTACAGAAGAATTATATAACTTTAATATTGACAATAAAGACATTCAATTAAATGAAAATTTTCTATACCTTGGTTTAATAATCAAAATGGGGACTGCAGCGAAGAAACCAAGAGACTGGACTCAGAAAGAAAGCTATGAAGGAACTAGAAAAAAAAATCCTTAAAACTAAGAATGTGCTAGTGGGTGCAAAATAATCCATACTATGTTATTACAGATTAATATGTACAGATGTGAAAGCTGGATAGTGAAGAAAGCTGATGAAGTATCCATTCTAAATATGATGTTGGAGAGTAACTTTGTGGATACCACTGAGTGCCAGACATAAAAAGCAAAAAGCAAAGCTAAGCATGCTGCTTTTATACCACCCCATAGTGCTTACAGCACTCTCTGGGTGGTTTACAGTTTAATTAAGCTACAAATCACACACACCCTCAGGCAAGCTGGGTAACTCAGTTTACTGACCTCAGCCTGGAAGGATGGAAGGCTGAGTGAACCTCAAGCCAGCTACCTGGGATGGAACCCTTGTTGTGAGCACATTTTTGGCTGCAGAATTAGTTTAACCACTGTGCCATGAGGTTCCTATAATAAATGGGTGCTAGCCCTTTCTAGAGACAAAAATTACTAAACTGAAGACAGTCTACCTTTGATATGTCATGAGAAGACTGACTGGAAAAGATAATAATGCTGGGAAAAGTTGAAGGAAGATGGAATGGGGAAGACCAAATAAGAGATGGGTTGATTCAATAAAGGAAACCATAACTTGGAGTTTGCAAGAGATGAGTGGGGCTGTTAAGACAAAACCTTTCAGAGGGAACTAATTCATAGGGTCACTGTAAATTAGAATTAATTGAATTTTCAATTAATTGAATTTCTTTATTGTCAATATTAAAGTTATATAATTCTTCTGTAGCCATGACTTTTGCTTTCTAAATGTTCAGTTTGATGGCATGTACAACATCAAAAATCTGAAAGCTATGCTACTTTGCCATAATCTTGTTTGGGATTACTATTTTCACATATTTTGTAATCTTCTCTAATAGAGTGCATGCTTAACCAATGCAGGAAAAAATATACTAAACCACAAAACACAAGTCAGTAAAAATATTTTGGGGCTGCTTTCGCCTTCTTAAATCTAAGAAGGTATAGAGGAACATACATGAACAAGGAAACTAAAACCAATGTAGCTATACTTACTCATTTTCTTGTTTAATATTTCTCCAGAAGGCTGACAGAAACACACAAAATCAAATTAATTTCATTATTATACATGTTCCCTTAACCAAATAAAAGAGGTGTTCCAGTAGGAATCTTGCATTGCTTAATCCCTGTCTGTTTAGACTGTATGTAATGGAGCACCTGTTCCTTCTTCAGTTGTGGTGAGATTATTTTTAAAAAAATTCATTACACTAAAAATACAAACAAAAAATGCAAACAACAAAAATAGCAACAAAAAAGAAAACATAACTTAAAAAACTTTAGAAACACAAAGCCAAATAAACAATACAGTGATACATAATATGCTCCCCACAGGGACCACTTGCAGATATAACCATTTTTTTCTCCATTCTCTAACCTAGGATTATTGATACGATTGAAGAGGCTTGACTAACCACTCTCCCTGCCTCCTTACTTTGTTCACTCCACAATCTGAAGAGGAAAGGTTTCTGTTTGCATCCAAGCGTTACATGTAAGCAAGATTAGGCATCCTTCAGTCTCGAGAGACTATGGTAACGTGCTCTGAGTAGAGGACTTGGAACAGCATCTAGTGTGGCTGAGAAGGCCAATGTAAGCAAGAACCTTGCTAATAAATTCAAATTCTGAGATTCTAGTACTTCAAACAGTTATTAATCCATAACAGATATATAGATGTAAGTACTATTCAGTCATTCTGTTATCCAGGATCGTGAGAGTGGAAGGTTAGAGGGGAAAAGCTATTCTAGCATTGGAAAATCTGTAACCTCTTCTCTTCAGAGTTGTCTTTCGCTGCTTACATGAGCAAAATTGCAAAACACAACACAAGAAGTCAATTCCCTAAGCTTTGGTCACCTTTGTATTTCATGGGTCTGTGAATCACTCATACCAATGACGCATCTTCATGAACCATTTCTGAGTGATCTGATGCCCCATCTATTATATGAAAACACAGTCCTATCAATTAGCTCTCATTCATCTATTGGTCAGTGAATAATGGATACAATATTTACTCTTCCCCTAATACTAATCAACCAAAACCAATGGACCTGACATACTCCTAAAATAATATTTTGCATTCTATGTAATAAATCCAACCTACCTGCCTCCTCCTTTCTGGAAATACATTTGATTGGCCAGGTGGCCGCAAATTTGCATTTCTGTCCCCCTTCCAGACTGATTCAGCCTCATAAGAATCCCTTGGCCCCTCAAGAGTATTGATTAATCAATTCCAATATCATTCTCTTGGGACTGCCCAACACTCTCTCCATCCCACACTGTCAATCATTAAATAAGTTTTCCTTGTCTTCATGCTGATGGACTTCAATAATTCAGTATATCTTGAAAGGCCTCTGTGTTGGTCTTTGGGTTCTGGTGAATTCCCAAAGTTACCACCATCATGTTATCATGCAGCCATGTGGATTTTCTTTCCCTGTTCTCCACATGGATTAAGTTGTCCCTGCTTTCTTCATTATTCATCTTAATAACAAGACATTGACTGAAATCCTGTTGACATATATTTATGCTGCACAAACTGGATGACATCATCATCTGGTGATGGGTTTTTTTAATCTAATAAAATTAAAAACATTGTATCCTCCCCCCTTTTTTTTTTAAGGTTCGAAGGCTCCCTAGGGACTCTTTTTGTCCTGGGTGGAGAGGAGAGTCTTTAATATCTATTAGGGAAGAATGCAAAATCTATTCAGCCTCTTTTCTTCTTCTTCAGCACAACAGAAATAACCTCTGGTTTAGTGTCTCTCTCTGTGTGTGTGTGTGTCTGTGTGTGTGTGTGTGTAAAACCACAGGATAGTTTTGTTTTTTAAAACTAGGTCAATGTTCTTGAGGTTGCTTCAAACTGAATTTGTATAAAATAAGAATACTCTCCACAAAAGGCACTAATAGCAAAGCATTACCATTATCACTGGCAGAAGCAACACAATTCCACTCAAATCAACCCAATCTGACCCTGTCCTACTCAGAAGACGAAGAGGCCTATAAAATCTAAGGATTCTTATAATTGAGGACTGCAGACTGTGTTATTATCTTTTCATCCAGGAAAAGACAACTAAGAAAAATAAATCAAAAAACTGACTTATCAGCCCTTTGTCTGTAGAGATGGCGAAAGATGATTGATAGATCATTTCCTGAAATCTGATACTGTAAGCTGGTTCTTCAAGTTTGTAGCCTCCATATTGGGATTTTACTTTAATTAAACATACTGAAGCCCCAGCAACTGGCCAAGATTATTTCTGAACTTTACTATCTTTCTCCACTCCCATTTCATCTCTGCAATGTCCAACCTGAAGATGAGTCCTGTGGAAATACGTAGAACATTTTTGTAACTTTAGGCAATACCAGTGTTGCCTACTCCTGTTTTAGGATTTTGTACAAATATCATGTGGCTGTTCTCTTTCTTATGCAATAAAAAGGGACTGTGGAGCCAGCAGTGAAGTCCACAAATACTTTGATATTTCAGCTGTTACGAGATAGTTCAGACAATATTGTTCTCTATACGTACTAGGGGAGGAGAATAACAACTAGAGTTTCCCCCTGTGTACAATGTATGTTTTCCCACACAAGACACTGCTGAAACATGATGTCCATGTGTGTACATCTACTGGGCCGTGACACGATGAGGAAGGTAAGGGGCTGTGATTATACTCCACCATCAAATGCTTCTCATAAGATCATATTGGCTGTATTTATCATTTGTTTCCTTGCCAACATCTTTGTTTAACTACCAAGAGAAAGTGCAAAGGGATAGCTTCATTAGCATATTGCAGCAAAAACAAGCATAAATCTTGTGCCATCCTACAGACTTACAAGTTTTATTTGACTTAAGTTTTCATCAATTCCAGTCCACTGCATCTGAAGGAGTAGACTGGACTCCATAAATGTTTATACCAAATAAAATCTGTTATCCTTTAAAGTAACATAAGAGGCACCCTTGAGGACACTATGGAACTTTTCCAGAAAAAAGTAGCCATGTTACTTTGTCTCAGGATGCAAACGAAAGAAAAGGAAAGGAGCAAAATTTTCCAAATATTTTAATGACTGACCAATTTATTACAGTGTGACCTTTTATAGATGAAAATCAACTTCCCCAGACACCAGGAGTACAAAGTACAAATGTCTTTTGTATTTATATAAATACATACAGTCATACATATGGATTTATGTATAAACATCCTCACGACCAGGTGAGAATGGAGACAATAGACAAAGTGGCAATAGTTTGTTGACACAGGAATGGAACTATCAAGTTGTTAATAACCTCAGTTAGCAGGTTCTGGTCAGAGTGATGGACTTGACTGTCACAGGGATGCTAGGAGATATTTCTAAGGTAGAGGTCAGGGTGATAAGGCTCCTTAGTGCATTACATATATTAATAACCCAGCTTTCTTAATATCTCATGGATATAAAACAGTTGTCTCCTTTGACAAACTCTGACATCTACCTAGAAACATCTCTTAGTATTCCTGTGATGGCCAAGTCCATCAACCAGACCAGGACCTGCTAACAAAAGTTGCTAATAGCTTCAGAGTCTACTCCTGTGCAAGGAAACCATTGTCACTTTGCTTACTGTCTGTACCCTCACCTGGTCAAAGGGATATGTATAAATCAGAAATGAGCACTTATCACGGTTTGGCAGTTCAGCACAGTTTGGAGGATCAGGATCACAAGTGTTACACGGGCACCCCGGATTCTGTGCCCCACTTCCTCCCACTCAGAGGATGAAGCAGGGCAGGGAGGCCCGTGGTGCTGCTCCTGCCTACAGGAGATGGGGCACAGAATATGGGGCACCTGCACAACGCTTGCGCGTTGCTCCTCCATGCTGCACCGAACCGCTGAACCATGGTAAGTGCCCATCTCTCGTATAAATATAAACAACAAAGTGTTCTTGTGTTTGAGGAAGAGGATTTTTTTTCACAAAAGCTCAAACTGAAATAATACTAATAGTTTTTTAAGTGCTACAATATCTTGTCTTTTTTCTTCTTATTTTGCCGATGTGGAACTTTTGACATTCTTCTCCCCTGAATTAGCAGCAATGTCACAAACTACTTTTGAAACTGCAGTTTCATAAACAGTTTGTGCCATGTGGAATGAGGAGCTGCTGCTCATGAAAAACAAGTCTGTATTTCCTCAGGACATGGAAGTGACTGATCCAAGAGCTCATTGGATTCTGGCCAGCTAATAAATACACTGCAGAATCCTCTTTTGTGGGGAGAGGGAAATGTATTTTGGACTCATATGTAGAGACATCTCCCATCTCTTTTGCCAAATATTTGGACCAGTTCTGGCTTATTTTCATAAACCAGTTTAAACAACCCCTACTTTCTCAGTAAGGACTTCATGAGGAACTGGTTAGTTTGAAACCAAAAGTAGGTGGCACTAGGAAAAAGCTGGAGCAGAACAGAATGGGGCGGAATGGGAACTTCTTAATAAAAGAATTATGCCAAAAATAGTGGGGTGCAATGAGCAAACATCAGAACAATATTTTAGACCGGAAACCTAAAAAGCATACTCATTCATTAACCCTTTATTGCCCCCAAACCCGCTGGGAACTGAACACGGTGGCCCAGAACAGCAGCTTCCAAGTGAGATAATCAAACCAAATTCACAAAACACACGTGACTAGATCCGATGAATGCAGCAAGCCACAAATCATCTTCAGGAACAACATTCCAGTACCCAGTTCACTTCTCCCACCTGATGAGGGAGGACTTATGCAACAAGCCACAAAACTGCCCTAGAGACCACATTCTGGTACCCATTCTAGTCAGAAAATCTGTATTGCAAAAAACCGCCCAGAACAGTGATATTGACATGTCACATCAGATGAGAGAGGAATGAGGTAAGAGTGTACAAAACATCATCAGGAAGCACATTCTGGCATCCATTACAGGCTGGAAACCACTGCAGGAAAACTTTGCAAAACAGTCCAGACTGGCAATTTCCAAGTAGAACAGCATGCCAAAATGCCAAAATTCACCTGTCCCATTGCAGCCACATTCCAGGGCCTATTCTGGGTCAGAGGGCATTATTACACTTCTAATTTGTATCAGTTTCAGCTCCAATATGTTTTAAATCAATTTATAGTCACATGGTTTTTGTATCATTGTGCAGGTTCAATTTAAGAATTATTACCCTGATATAAAGCAGGGGCTTAAAACTGCTTCGGGAAATTACACACAACATTTTAAATCATTTCATTAACCAGCGTATTTGTTGTGTAGTATTTCTTTGTTTCTACGCATCCTTTGGAATGCCTGTATTTATCTTTTTTTTAAAAAAAATATTTCACAGTGGCATATCAGTAAAGTGATGCAGTGCTAAAGTTTAGGGGAAAAAATCAAAAACATTATTTCAGATGGACAGCAGCATCTCTGCCATCCAAAACCCGCAACTGCCCACAAAGCCAGAGTTTAATACGACAGGCGCATTCACATTGCCCAAAGTGATTCATAAATAATCAATTTCACAAGCATGTTAAATTAAAAATCCCCTGATGGCCTCTTTAAAAAAAAAAAAGTTTGTGGTCAGAAAGAAGTGGACTTCACTGTGTATCGTGTAGCTGGGTTTTTAAAAACGATTTTAATTATGCAAAACCCAATTCAACAGTGGTTCTTATTGTAAGTGTAACCGTGCCTTAAATTTCACATTTTCAAAAAGGCCCATGAACTGCATCTTCTGATCTAGTGACAGCGATCAATTCAGCTGTCACATATGACTGGATGGGAGTAATACATTAAATAATTGGCCTTCCACAGAAACCACAGTCCACACCAAAAAAAGACTGTGGCTATATGTTTTCTGCTAGCCTTCTCGAGCCCATCACTTTGGCTTTACCTAGGGAAGGGAAGACTGAGAGGGACTATGCTGTTGTTCTGTGCCTTCGAACTATTTATCCTTTGTCTCATTTGCCTTATTCAACAGGAGATTTTCATTGAGCTGCCCCACTCAGAAGTTGTTCTGGGCTGTTTTTCATAATATTGATTTTCTGCCCAGAAAGAGTCCTGGAATGTTGTTTCTGAGGGCGTTTGGATAGGATGGGTGAATTTCATTGGACTGCCCTGCTCAGAAGTCACTGTTCCAGGCTGTTTTTCACAATAATGAATTTCTGCCTGGAGCAGTATTAGAATGTTGTTCTTGGGGGTGTTTTGGGGCTGATTGATCCAGTGCCCTTTAGTCAGATGGCACATTTGATTTTTGGTGGAGTGTCTTATTTAGAAGTTATCATTCAAGCTTCCTCCCCCCCCCCCCTTCAGTATCAATGTTCTACCTGGAATGCATACTAGAATGTTCTTCCAGAGGATGATTTGTGGCTTGCTACGTTTGTCTCTACCCCTTCACGGATTGCTGCCTTGTCGTGGCAAAAGGACTTGAGTAACTCAGAGAAGCTATGGGCTATGCCGTGCAGGGACACCCAAGACGGACAGGTCATAGTGGAGAGTTCTGACTAAATGCGATCCACCTGGAGCAGGAACTGGCAAGCCACTCCAGTATCTTTGCCAAGAAAACTCCATGGACAGAAACAAAAGGCTAAAATATATGACGCTAGAAGAAGAGCCCCTCAGGGTGGAAGGCGTCCAACATGCTACTGAGGAAGAGCGGAGGACAAGTACAAGTAGCTCCAGAGCTAATGAAGTGGTTGGGCCAAAGCCGAAAGGACGCTCAGCTGCGGACACACCTGGAAGTGAAAGGAAAGTCCGATGCTGCAAAGAAAAATACTGCATAGGAACCTGGAATGTAAGATCTATGAACCTTGGTAAGCTGGATGTGGTCAAACAGGAGATGGCAAGAATAAACATTGACATCCTGGGCATCAGTGAACTAAAATGGACAGGAATGGGCGAATTCAATTCAGACGATTATCATATCTACTATTGTGGGCAAGAATCCCGTAGAAGAAATGGAGTAGCCCTCGTAGTCAACAAAAGAGTGGGAAAAGCTGTACTGGGATACAATCTAAAAAATGATAGAATGATTTCAATACGAATCCAAGGCAGACCTTTCAACATCACAGTAATCCAAGTTTATGCACCAACCACCGATGCTGAAGAGGCTGAAAGTGACCAATTCTATGAAGACTTACAACACCTTCTAGAACAGACACCAAAGAAAGATGTTCTTGTCATTATAGGGGACTGGAATGCTAAAGTAGGGAGTCAAGAGATAAAAGGAACAACAGGTAAGTTTGGCCTTGGAGTTCAAAACAAAGCAGGGCAAAGGCTAATAGAGTTTTGTCAAGAGAACAAGCTGGTCATCACAAACACTCTTTTCCAACAACACAAGAGGTGACTCTACACATGGACATCACCAGATGGGCAATACTGAAATCAGATTGATTATATTCTCTGCAGCCAAAGATGGAGAAGCTCTATACAGTCAGCAAAAACAAGATCTGGAGCTGATTGTGGCTCTGATCATCAGCTTCTTATAGCAAAACTCAAGCTTAAACTGAAGAAAGTAGGAAAAACCACTGGGCTAGTCAGGTATAATCTAAACCAAATCCCTTATGAATACACAGTGGAAGTGAAGAACAGATTTAAGGAACTCGATTTGGTGGACAGAGTGCCTGAAGAACTATGGATGGAGGCTCGTAACATTGTACAGGAGGCAGCAACAAAAACCATCCCAAAGAAAAGGAAATGCAAGAAACCAAAGTGGCTGTCCAACGAGGCCTTACAAATAGCAGAGAAGAGAAGGGAAACAAAATGCAAGGGAGATAGTGAAAGTTACAGAAAATGGAATGCAGACTTCCAAAGAATAGCAAGGAGAGACAAGAGGGCCTTCTTAAATGAACAATGCAAAGATATAGAGGAAAAGAATAGAAAGGGAAAAACCAGAGATCTGTTCAAGAAAATTGGAGATGTTAAAGGAACATTTCGTGCAAAGATGGACATGATAAAGGACAAAAATGGTAGGGACCTCACAGAAGCAGAAGACATCAAGAAGAGGTGGCAAGAATACACAGAGGAATTATACCAGAAAGATCTGGATGTCCCGGACAACCCAGATAGTGTGGTTGCTGACCTTGAGCCAGACATCCTGGAGAGTGAAGTCAAGTGGGCCTTAGAAAGCATGGCTAACAACAAGGCCAGTGGAGGTGATGCCATTCCAGTTGAACTATTTAAAATCTTAAAGGATGACGCTGTTAAGGTGCTACACTCAATATGCCAGCAAGTTTGGAAAACTCAGCAGTGGCCAGAGGATTGGAAAAGATCAGTCTACATCCCAATCCCAAAGAAGGTCAGTGCCAAAGAATGCTCCAACTACCGTACAGTTGCACTCATTTCACATTCTAGCAAAGTTATGCTCAAAATCCTACAAGGTAGGCTTCAGCAGTATGTGGACGGAGAACTCCCAGAAGTACAAGCTGGATTTTGAAGGGGCAGAGGAACTAGAGACCAAATTGCTAACATGCGCTGGATTATGGAGAAAGCCAGAGAGTTCCAAAAAAACATCTACTTCTGCTTCATTGACTACGCAAAAGCCTTTGACTGTGTGGACCACAGCAAACTATGGCAAGTTCTAAAAGAAATGGGAGTGCCTGACCACCTTATCTAGCTCCTGAGAAATCTCTATGTGGGACAGGAAGCAACAGTTAGAACCGGATATGGAACACCTGATTGGTTCAAAATTGGGAAAGGAGTACGACAAGGCTGTATATTGTCTCCCTGCTTATTTAACTTATATGCAGAATACATCATGCAAAAGGCAGGACTGGATGAATCCCAAACCGGAATTAAGTTTGCCGGAAGAAATATCAACAACCTCAGATATGCAGATGATACCACTCTGATGGCAGAAAGTGAGGAGGAATTAAAGAACCTCTTAATGAGGGTGAAAGAGGAAAGTGCCAAAAATGGTCTGAAGCTCAACATCAAAAAAACTAAGATCATGGCCACTAGTCCCATCACCTCCTGGCAAATAGAAGGGGAAGATATGGAGGCAGTGACAGATTTTACTTTCTTGGGCTCCATGATCACTGCAGATGGTGACAGCAGCCACGAAATTAAAAGACTCCTGCTTCTTGGGAGGAAAGCGATGACAAACCTAGACAGCATCTTCAAAAGCAGAGACATCACCTTGCTGACAAACGTCCGCATAGTCAAAGCTATGGTTTTTTCCAGTAGTGATGTATGGAAGTGAGAGCTGGACCATAAAGAAGGCTGACCGCTGAAGAATTGATGCTTTTGAATTGTGGTGCTGGAGGAGGCTCTTGAGAGACCCCTGGACCGCAAGGAGAACAAACCTATCCATTTTGAAAGAAATCAACCCTGAGTGCTCACTGGAAGGACAGATCCTGAAGCTGAGGCTCCAATACTTTGGCCATCTCATGAGAAGAGAAGACTCCCTGGAAAAGACCCTGATGTTGGGAAATTGTGAAGGGAAGAGGAGAAGGGGACGACAGAGGATGAGATGGTTGGACAGTGTCATCGAAGTTACCAACATGAATTTGACCCAACTCTGGGAGGCAGTGGAAGACAGGAGGGCCTGGCGTGCTCTGGTCCATGGGGTCATGAAGAGTCGGACACGACTTAACGACTAAACAACAAACAACAAACGTTTGTCTCATCTAGTCACATGTGTCTTGAATTTGGTTTGATTATCCTACTTGGAAGTTGCCATTCTGTGCCACTGTGTTCCATTCAGATGGGTTTGGGGGCAATAAAGGGTCAATGAATGAGTAATATGTTTAAGATTTGAAGTCTAAAATATTGTTCTGATGTTTTTCTATTGCATCACACTATTTTTGGCATCATTTTTTAATTGAGAAGTCCCTGTTTGGTCCCGTTCCATTCCTATTTTTATCTAAACTTAAAGTAGATGCTTCCTACCTCCTCTTCATCATCAGAAGGAAAGAGAAACATATGATCCAAAAGTTCATTATGGGACTTCTCAACAAATTTAGTTTAGGACTAAATAATTCTTATTAAACATGCTCTTTTGCCAAAATATACAGCTGCCACTGATCCTTTGCACAATGCCAAATAATACAGTTCTAGGAAATTAATGAAAGAAATCACTGTTTGCACTAACATAATCAAAAGCTAAATTTAGCAATTTGGACAGTAACGTAATTGCTTACATTGTCACATGGTGTGTCTATGCTCATCAGCTCCCAATCTGTACAGGGATAATTCAATTCATACCATCAGCATTTATACACAACTGCAGTTGCAAGTTCACCTTAGAGCCTTCTGAGATGAGCTTTTGTCACAGATGTTTTTTTAAAAAAACACCTACAGAATGAACAGCTGATACATCTTTTACTCTAAAGAGCTCCTGCTTACTCACAACGTAGTGAATTCAAAAAAAATATCCATAATTCTGTGTAGAGTTGGAAAACTTTGGATAGGATAGCAGGAACATTCTGTGAAATATAATCCTAAAAAGTAACATCTCTTAGCTCTGCTGCTATTTTAGAAGTTATCAGAGCTGCCCACAGTACCAAGGAATAAGATTTAACATAGCCACTCAACTTTACTACAGGCCTGAACAAACTGTGCCCTACAGAACAGCCCACCAGCCATATATTACAGCCTCTCAGGTACTTGAAACCTCAGCATTTGTTTCTAAAGCCCCAGACAGGTTAGCCAAACAAGGATTTTTTTTTTGTGAGCCTCTGGGATCCACCATATATAGTTATGTTACGCTTGGCTGGAGCTTGGAAGGCAAATTCAGGATCCCTAAAGGACTGAAAGCTTACACTGAAGAACACCATTAGGAGAATCTTTATAGTACCATGAAGAGTACATAATCAATACCAGACAAGAAGGCAACATTGTGGGACTAGAATGAAAAGTTAGGAGAATGCTGCATCCACATGTCATATCATCTAGGATAGTTTTTGAATGTTTTCTCCTACATTACCTTTATTTCTCTGTCTTTGGGGATGGTTCTTCCTTTCCATTGCTAATTTATAGGCTTTTATAGAGTTTTATCAGCTCAGACCTGTCTCACAAAATGTTGTCTTCTTGCTAGAGACACATTATCCATTACATATGCAGCATGTTCCCATTTTTGCATTGCTCCACTCCACATCACATTGATAACTTCTGAAATCAGTAACCCCGTGGACCTGTTTCTATTGTGTGAGCCTTCAGCTGGCATCTTTGAGAGATGCTGGTGCTCTCGCAGTGCCCACCACTGATACCTTCCTTGTCTCTCTATTTCCTTTTCCCTCCCATTACCTGGTCCTCCAAGCAAAACTAGTTAGCTGGATTGAGCTGATACTTTAATTTCCCACAATGCCTTCAATATAGCTTTGCTCTGTGGCAGTGCAATATATTAAAATCAAACACGCCAGGTTCATCCTGCTCAGCACTTTTGCTAGGTTAACCCTCTGCCACCATGTCAACCCAGGGGAATTTACACAGGGTTGTGCAAAACCTGAAGCCTGTCCTAGTGTGGAAAGTTGCCATACCAGCACTGCCTTTCATCAAGGTAAGCAAGATTCAGGCACACTGGTAGGAGAAAATGGCTCTTGCACTATCTTCACTAATGTGAGTACTGCATGATCAAGAATTTGTGAAAAGCAGTAATCTCAAGGCTTTCATGGCTGAATAATTTATAGACTGCTAACTAGAGCTGGCTGGATAACTCAGTGATGTAGGTATCTGACTGTGGAGCTAGAGGCTGGATGTTTAATTCCCCACTGTGGCTCCTGGGAAAAGAGCCAGCCTGTGTAGCCATGGGTAAGCTGCACAGTTCCAGAGAAACCCCCCACCCCAGAAGAAGGGAATAGTAAATCACATCTACACTTTCTCTACCTAGGAAACCCTGGAAAGGATCACCATAAGTTGGAATTGACTTGATAGCAGACAAACAAACAAACAAAAAAAAAAACCAACACCCAAAAATCAAACTGGATAGACTCCTAACTTACCATTTTAGTTACTATTATTATAATTTTAAAAGTAAAATTTAGTTTTTCCAAAGTGATTTCTCAATTTCTAGTTACTTTTTAAAATATCTGAAGATTACAAGCCATCTATCTCATGAACATCTCAACACCCATAATGGTGCACAAGGCAGAGCATGAGCCAGCACTTGAACCAGGTGATGTTCCTCCTTATCAGTTAAGGTGGCCAAATCTTCATAACTGCAGAACTACCTAAAAAGTTAAATTTAAAGTGCAAAAGGAGTTAAATTATCCCTTGTTAACATTACAATTATAATGAACATTAATGTACATACTATAGTGTTATGTTACTATAGACAAAATCCTGTTGGTGAAATGTATGTGGCAGAAGCTGTTGTCATCAGCCAGCACCAGTAAAATTTAGTGTAAATTAATTAAAAGATTCCCATACCTGTTTTAGGTTCCAGGGTTCCCTAGAGCTCCCTTTTGCCCTGGGAAAGCATTTGGGAGCCTCAGAAACTGAATCAGGGGGAGATTACACTTTAATTAATTTAAATTACATTTTACCCATGTCAGCTGGTTACAGATATCATCAATTTCTGCTGCCTAAGTTTACACCAAAAGGATTTGGCCTATTGTGTACATAACGTAGCAATAACAGGTTTTATACATATGTAAGGGTAACTGTGCAGAATTTTTTCCCATTTGTCTCTTCCCCTTCCAAGTGTCAGTAATGCAACTGGTAGCATGACTAATTTTGCAATCAGTGCCTTAGCCTGTCACAGGGAAACATTTACATGATTGCTTAAGTGAAGAGGATTCTAACCATTATGTACACAATATTGGCTGAAATCCTGTTCCTTTAAGGCTGATTATGTCATCAGCCATAATGATTTTTCAGAACTAAAAGTTTTCAATTCACCCCTAAAGGACCCAGGGATGTTGGCAAATCTTTGGGTCTGAGTCCCAAGTCCAAGTTTGAATCTTTGGTACCCAGTCCTGAGTCCCAAGCTCCAAATCCAAGGCCCTATTGAAAACAAGCTTTTTCCCCCAGAAAAAAAGGAGGGTTGGGTTTCCGAGTTATGAGTCAAGACTGAGTCATTGAAGAAGAAAAAATTGAGTCGAGTCCGAGTCAAGTCACTGGTGTGACTTAAGTCTGACTTGAGAGTGAGTCCCATGACTCGAGTTCCCATTCCTGGAAGGACTCAAGACGCTGTAGGGTCCATTCCATTGTGGAGAAGTTGCTGGGGCTGTGGGGTGGGGGTCAGAGTCTTTAATTTCCAAAACACCCCACCCCTGATAAAATCACTCTAGTGGTTGCAATTTTTGAAAATCAATCACACACACACACACCATCCTGCAGCCGCAATGACTTTCCCATGATGAAAGGGATCCCAAGGAAGCTTTGGGACTTTTGGGGAGGGTGTGTGTGTGTCAGAAAGCTCTTATTTCAGAAAAATCACCATGCGGCATAACTTCTGGCAACAGGATTGTAACTATAGTGTTACATTACATAATGTAATGTTACACTGTTTTCACTATATCATTTATTTATAGGAACATTACTGGAGGACTTAATATTTACTGATTACAAACAGCTGATTATTTGTGAATTACTTTTTCCCCCAGTCTCTGATCCAAACTCTCTGGTCTTGTGCAGTCAGTGCATGGCTACAACCTACCTAAGCCAGGGTAAATGGCCCCTGGTTTAGAGACCCAGCCCTCCTCAAAGGTGACTTCCTTGTAATTCAGTCTGGTGTTTCTTTGTGTTCATTTGATTCTCAAGTATTACAAGTTTTGTATACACAGTTTATATGGTGTTAATTAATCCCCTATTTACATGGCAAGGTTTGTGATCCAGTTCCTATTTCAAGTTAGCTAATTTCCCCAGTGTGATCATTTTGTATATTTTCATTGTTGGTTCATAAATAAACGTTCCTCTGAAGAAGAGAAACGGCACGAGTATGCTTTACAGGGAGCTCTCTTTATCCTATGCCAAGGATAGAGGGTTCTTTAAGCGGGTGTAGCTCTTATAATTTGCAAGCTTACCCATGTGTCTAGAAGACAGAACATTCATCTTTCCTTTTTGTGTGTGTGTGTGTGTGTGTGTGTGTGTGTGTGCAGTCATTGTATCCTGCCCATTTGATCTCATGGGATTTTGAGGATTGTGCTTGGATGAATCTTCATGAGGCCACTCTGGTACATTTAATTTCACTTAGAAATTCTAAAAAGACATGATTCAAATTATCATAGGGGTAGGGGAATATTTTTAGAGCAGTTAAAAAACACACTTCAGGATAAATTTGTTGACTGCTATTTCTGTGGTAGAATTTACATCCTAGTGAAATAAGAATTACCCAGGAACTACACTTAGGCAAGATGGCTAGATAGGTCAAGGTGAGGTGGCTGTCTTTAGGTAAACCTTATAGGATACATCAAATAAAGGATTTACAGGAGGAATGGGCCCAAGTCTATCCCATGATTTACTAATTAAATTCGTTGATTGGAATATTTACATTTCAGTGGCGATTTACTGGCTTTGGGCATTTGCCCTAATCTGACATGGCTCTGACTAGCTTGGAAGCATTGGGTTCTTTTATAGAACACAGTGGCTCTTCATGAGACTTTCTCCTTGCCCACAGACTACGATGCAGCCTTCCATTTATAGAATGATCATGACAAGAAGCTATATCCAAAGATCTCAAAATACTCTGATATATTATATAAGCAGGGATTGTTACTATTTCATTACCACTTTCATCCAAACTTGCACAGTCACATGTATCACTAACTTTGTCCATCATGGGTGACACACCAGTGTGCTAAGATGGGGGGATGGGTTCCTCCTGGGAATGCTTTAATATGGGCCTAGTGTTGTTCAAAGATGACCCATAATTAGAACTGAATTCCTGCTCAAATAAGATCATGGGCCCTGTTTCAAAGCCCACTGAAATCAATGACGTTTGGATGGGGGGCTTCCCGTTGTAGCAATTGTCTGATTTCAATAATGCTAGAAATCACAGCTTCTAGTATTAGCTGTAAACAGAAATGTACTCTCTAGTTGTACTGTGTTATAGTTAAACAACATGTCCATTTTATAAGAAAAATGGAGGGAAATAAATGTGTGCAGTGTCTGGAAGAAAGAAAGAAAATCTTGCTGCTGAAAAGTGTTCTGCCAAGATAAACCTTGGAGCATTTCATAAATTAATTCTGGTCTGTGTGTTTATTTTTCTTTTAGAAATTCTAAAAGTAGACGGTTCAAATCATATTATTGGCAGCAGAATATTTTTAGAGGAGTAAAAAGAAACAAGATTAAAGCTCTGTTACTAGAAGGTGCTTTCTATTTTTTCACTGAAAAGTCTTCTTCCCTTCTGACCTGGCATCTTAGAATAGATTTATACTTCTGACCTGACATTAGGCAGCTAAGATTTATTCTTATATGTTAACTCTATGGTACTTGTAAGCTATTTATTTACAGCGCAGGGAATATATTTATGCCAGGAGGAAAAAGAGATCCTTCTTTATAAAACAGCAAAAATATGTTAGGGAGAGTCCCATGGACTGGGGAAAATAACAATGCCCCTGCAGCTGTTTCCCTCTGGATCTTGGGGTATTTACTTTGTTGTTTCACATTAGCATCCGAATATTTCCAGTCATTTTGATGTAGATTCACTTTCGAAGGTTCCAAAGATTCCAGTATATCCAAATATCTACTAAAGTACATGGTAAAATAGGCTATTCCTTATTATTCTATTAGCAACTTATTTCATCATGAGAAGACAGGATTATTTGGAAAAGACAATAATGCTGGGAAAGGTTGAAGGCAGCAGGAAAAAGGGAAGACCAAATATGACATGGATTGACTCCATAAAGGAAGCCACAGACTTGAGTTTGCAAAGCTAAGCAGGGCAGCTGTTACAAATGGGACATTTTGGAAGACAAGACATTTTGGAGATTGTTCATTCATGGTGTCACCATATGTCGGGGGCAACTTGATGACATATAACAATAACAACAAACCTGTCACTAATGTGAAGCACAGTTCAGACAAAATAAAGCTCATTGAAGTTATAGTATTTTCAATGGGAATATTAAACACAGCTTTAAAGCAAAAAGCTTTAAAGGAATTAATAAGAGGTGAATGTAAGTTGGTATGTAGCCATTGGCCAGAATTCTGCGGTGATATATGTATGCATAAATTAACTCACTGCAATGAATTGCTGCTAACTATTGAGGCACTGAAGATGTCATGTAGTGTGTGCCCAATTGTGCAACAGTACATTCCTAGTTATACAACCACAGTCTCTTTAGTTAGTGGCCATTTGCCCTGGTGTGTTATGCAAATTAACTTACACACAGGTAAACTACCTTCAAGATTGTCACTTGTACTGCAATTTTACAGTAAAAGTTACTCTATGTAGAGCTTGTTTGGTCATACCATAGGATATCTTAGCACTCAATTGTTCAATATCCAATAACTCATGGCTTAATTTATGGGCTACTGCCTCTGCTAAAAAGCACTGTGCTCCCTAATTATGTGATTATGCTTTCACATGTGCAAATCATTTAATTTTGTGGTAATAATTGATGAATATTAATCTGAAAATAGTCTCAGCTGAAATAACATGCCAGATCACGGATTGTAAGACTTTTTTGTAGCTACATACAAAAACTGACAAACTATTATTTGAAGTAAATCTGCAAACTATGGTTTTGCCTTTATCTCCAACTTTACAAATCATGGTTATAGCTGCTATAGTTGCTTTGGCTGTTCAAGCTACTGCATAAAAGCAATGCAAGTCCAGAGCAAATGCAAAGAACCTGCTTTTGTTTCTAGTTCATGAGTTAAGTCCTCAGCTTAACTCTAATATGCATGGTTTTCCAACCACTGTCATATCCTTGAACTTTGTACAATGTAGATACTTTTAGAGGATTTTCCTAGTGTAAAAACAAACCAGAGTACTCAGGAACAAACTAGATGAGGCACTAGTAGTACTTTAATTATGTCTTCTATTAAGTTCATTTACTTGTTCAAAAGATAAACATAGCTAGAAGGTGTGGGGATTACATTAGGTCAGTGATGTTGTGAGACTTCTTATCTTACCACTTTTACAATATCCTAGAAAACCCACCCATTCCCCTCCTGCAATGTAGTTCAGTGGTTCAGGCATCTGGGAGTTCTATTCTCCACTGTATCTTCTTGACGGGGCTCTGTAGTTTTCAGCTTATAATTTATCCTGTAACTAAATATAAGAATGGATCTTTGTGAAGTGCACTGTGCTGTTGCTATAAAGAGAGAAAAGTTGGTGGTCATTACTACTGTTGCTGCTGCTAATGCACTATTCAGTGGTTGCTATTAGAAATGGGCACAAATGGTGACTTGTTTTGATTTGTGATTCATCAAAATCGAAAAATCATGAATCATGAATTTATATTTTTTTTCTGGCAAATCGATGAATTGATTCATCTATTTGTTTAATTTAAAACCCTATAAAAGGAGGAGCTTCCTCCAAGTTTGGTGATGATAGAGTTTCAGACATCCAAGTTATACACCCACAAAGTGGGTCGTCCCCCCCCCCCAGGAAAGTGCCATTTAGCAGCTGGCTTGGGGAAACCCAATCTTCACCAAACTTAGAGGGATTGTAGAGGAGAGTCGTGGGAAGCTTCTCTGTAATTTTTGTGTCTCTAGGTGCTTTTGGGTTCCATTTTATAGCCAAACAAATTTTAAAAATCAAAATTCAATAAAAATTCATTGATTCATGATTCGTACGAATATGAATCAACAGATTACCGATTTTTGAACAAATTTGGTGATTCATTTTTTAATTCGTGCCCATCTCTAGCTGCTGTTAGTAAGACAGGAGGAGAAGAAGCCAAAGGTTTCTAGGATCCATAGAGATATGGAAGCTGCATGTTAATTTCATTGCCTCCACACTTTTCTTTTCAATTGTGGATAGTGTTTGCCACTGTTGCTGGGTCCTTCTTCCCACTGTGGGTGGGGAACTTCCTTACCTGAAAGTTCCTAAAAGGAACATGACTAGAAAGAAAAATAAGGAAGGATAAAAACAATTAGTATTACCTTTTCCAGAAAATAATCATGACAAATAATTCTGGAAACCCTTTTCCAATTTTTTGTGACTTACTTGGCACCTTTGGTCCAGAGAATATTGAGAATACCTCTCAATAATAATGTTTATACAGTAATTTAATCTAATGGAGCCCAGCTCTTGGAAGCAGTTTATAGACACTGCTACAGTAAAAATAAATCATATTGCTTGTTTTTTTAATATACTTTTTTTACTTAAAATTGAAAGCCAGTGTGGTAAAATTGGATAGAATGTTGGACTAAGAGCCAGGAAACCTAGGTTCACATTCCTGCTTAGCCATAGAAGCTCACTGGGGGTGGCAATGGTAAACTACTTTTTGAAAATCTCACATACTTCAAAAATTGTATTACAATCTGCATTGCTTGGAAGTAACATAGCAGCACATTACAACAGTAAATTTGGCTTTAATGTAAGAAATTGATCATATTTGAACCTATTTGAAATTGATCATAATTGAAATGCCGTTTTCTCCAGTATATATTTAAAAGTAAAACACAAACTCTCTGTTAATGATGCAACCATATGCAAGCCTATTCAGATGCTAATCCCAATGTGTTCAGTTAGGGTTTTATCCCCAAGTACATTTTTTGTAGCATTATATGCAGTAGTTATTTGAAGATAAGCCTTATTAAATAATTTATTGATTGATTTTATTTTATACATCACATTTGTACCCCACCCATCTAGTGCCTAAGCACTATGGCTAAAAACACAGCTACCCACTCCCAACCCACAAAGACATAAATAATGAGCTCCAGACCAAAACAGTAATAACCCAAAATATAAAATAAACCTAGAGGCAACAGCTAATCAAAATCAATATTCAATTCATGGATCCATGATGATGTCAGATGGGTAAGATGTTTCTGAAGGCCTCTTCAAACACTATACCATAAATAATACTTTATTGCTCTGTAGCCAATCACGCTATACCACAGGTCATGCATTCCATAGCGTTGTGGCCACCAACGAGAAGGTGGTTCTATGGTTCCTGGTAGTAGTTTTCTGGGCCTCTGTAGGGGTGACCCCCACACAAACGTGAAACCTGGCTAGCCCAGGTGTACAATCTTAGGGAGAGATGCTCTGTCAAGTAATGAGGTCCCAAACCAAACCGAATAGGATACATAAAAACAAACATGCATATGACACTGCAACACTGCAGCCATATGTATTTACATGGGGACATAAGCTCCACTGAACTCACTAGGGTTTTCTTTTGGATGAATGGTGCATATAGATGCACTGTACATTTATTGAACTGAAGCAGTCAATTTGTAAGTAATTTTATGCTTAATTGATCTTCAGCTGAGTATACTGATTCTTGATGCATCATTTAGAAATAGGAGGATTGTTTATGGATATGTTATGTCAATGTGAAGAACAAGGTGTAGTAAAAGAAATAAAATATGTGTAGGTAGTGGTATTTGTAACTTTGGAGGGCAAGCACTAGAATAATGTTTGCTGTTGCTAAGCCAGTCTGTGGGAGACCTGCTGCAAAAAAAAACCTGGACATTTTTCCTCTTTCTGATCCTATTCCCTGATAGGAATCAAATATCTTGTTCTTAAAGTTCTCTTCAATAAATTATGTTGGATCATTGAATGTGCTGATAACAAACATAAATTTCATGATACATTAAAATGCCATGTTTTAGTAGGTTAGATATGTGCATGGGAATCCAGGGATGTGATGCAGGTGTTTCTGCACAAACTAGTTACGACTGAATTTGTGATTTATATTTGGATTCATTTCAAATACACTTCAGTCCCTTGTTAGAAGAAGAAGAAGAGGAGGAGGAGGAAGCTGTTGCCAAGTAGCAACAGATACCTATCAAAACCTCTCCTATACTAAAAACAAGAGTGGGTAAATATCTTTATTACACTACCAAAGTTTACCAAAGTAACATTAACAGGTGAGTTTCTGAGGCCAGCTTCAGGTTGGCTATTGAAAAATTAAAATTTTAATGTATTTTCTGTTCTTGATAAGCTGAGATCTTCCACCACAAGGTGCCTTTCCGGCCATTCCAATTCAAAGGAAAGCAACAGGGAATAATGTATTCTTAAGACTGAGAGCCATCTGTCTCCTCCTTCTATCTCACCAACCTGTACTTGACAAAACTCAAACACTAGGTGTTGCATAAGGTGCAAACTGTCATAACTGCTAATAGATGAGGAACCCATTCACAATTTCTAGACGGATAGCCAAGTACACCAGTTGCAATAAAAACAATAAAGCACCTTGTTGCCCTTCAAAACTAATGGCTAGAATCCCAATATGAGTTAAATAAATGTCATCTACGTAGGAGTGATTTTGATTCCAGAACAGCCTTCCATGACACATTCTTCAGGAGGATCCCTTGGCCCTGTCCATAATTTTTTCAAGTGACTGAGGAAGTAAGAGGAGACAGGAAACCTTTATCCCATAAGGCTTCTTGTATTTATGTACTTCAGGATTAGAATTGCAAGGTCAGTACTGTTCCCTGATATTTCAGGGCTGAAGCATATCTTCTGAGATAGGGAAGATAAGGCTAGAAGAACACTATTTTTGGTGGGTATTAATGTGGCAAAATATGCCCACCAGCTCCAGCGATTATTCCCATTCTAGCAAGGACTTGTATCACACACTACATTACACACAAACACAAGGGGGAGCAGTTTCTGGGTTCCACATTGCTCCTGAGACTGATGGAAACCTCAGTACCAGTCCATGGTGTCCTGCACTGTTGCTGCCAGAGCTTGTTGTTGTTTCCTGAGGTGTGATGCTGGAACTCCACCCCCTGTGTGGGGCAGCCATACATAGGGTTTTGCCTGGATTTTAGCCATGCAACCTGGTACATGTTTGGATCATTCTCTGGTCCAGATTCCTGGTTTCCATTTTTTTTTTTAAGGGTAATGTTTTTAGCCCTTCCAGTACCAGAGAAAGAAGGCAAACTATCGCGTCACTGTTTTGCCCAAATGTTCTCTATGAAAGGAGCATTCAGCTAATGATAATCCTATCCCAGTTCCCAAGTAAATGTTGCAATTTAGGGAAAGCCTCAGTTCTCACTTGTTTGCAGTGTTTGTGGGAGCAGAGGGGAGAGGAAAGACTGAAACGTATTGAACTGATTTTTGCTGTCAATCCTAGATTTCTGGAAGAGGTTCCAGACAGTGACAAGGAAATAGTAACATCTGATATCTTTAAGGAATTGCCACGCTTCTCTAGTTCTCCACGTAAGTATACAAATTTCAGGGCAAGTGATGCTTAAAAAAAAAGAAAGATTGCTTTTGGAATGGATGAGTGCTAACAGGCTCAAACTGAACCTGGACAAGGAGATTTTGCTCCTGGTGGCCCCTCTGAAAGACTGGATTATCCCTAGACTGGATGGCATTTCCCTCCCATTTAGTAATCAAGTCCATAATCTGGGCATGCTTCTGGACCTGGCTCTTTCTTGAGACTCCCAGATTGTAGCCATGTCCAGATCAGCCTTCAACTAGCTGAGGCTTATCACCCAATTCTGTCCTATCTAGACAAGGGTGCTCTCAGGATGCTGGTGCACGTTCTGGTCATCCTCTAGATCAACTACTGCAACACTCCCTACATGATGCTTCTCTTGAGGCTGACTTGGAGACTACAGTGGGTCCAGAATACAGCAGCCAGACTGGTGGCTGGTATGAGCAAGTTTGATCATATCACTCCAGTTCTGGCTCATCTCTACTGGTTACCTGTTGTGTCCCCAGGTCAGGTTCAAGTTTTTGATGCTTACATACAAAGTCCTTCATGTCTGGGACCATGATATTTAGCAAAGCATCTCTCCCCAAGGTCATCTGCCTGTTTCTCCAGATCCTCCCAGGCAATGCTCCTCGGGGTGGCCATTCCGAAGGAGGCCCAGGAGTAATCTATAAGATGGCAAACCTCCTTCACTATGGCACAAGCGCCTGATGGAGCTGCGCCTGGCTCCCTCCTTTCTAATGTTTGGAAGGCATCTCCAAACATTGCTTTTTAGAGAGGCCTTCTGTAGTGACCCTGCCTTTTTATGTCTCATGCCCCAATATTTACGAGGATAATACGCCTCGTGGTGTTATCCGTTTTATTTCTCTGATTGTTTATTTATAATTTTATTGTTTTGTGTTGTTTTACTTTTTTATGTTGTAAACTGCCCAGAATAGTGCATTGCATGAATGGGTGGTATACAAATATAATAAAATAAATAAATTTTGTATGTGCCATGTATATGATTCCTGGGTCCCCCACTCCGCCCATTTCTAGCTGACTCCAGGGTTCAGGAGCTCAAGTGCAAAGGGGTTTCTAAGTTTGTTGTACTTGCACAGCATTAGCAAATTGGAAGCTAGGACTTAGGGAAGGGGCCCTGAGAGCTTGCTGGAGAGTGTGCATGCTTGATCGCATTGCACAGTTTGAAGCAATGCAGGAATAGGGTTGCTATAATCTGGTGCTCCAAATCTGGGCAACTTAATTTGCATAATAAATATTTCCATACACTATTCATTGCATTTCATCTTCCAGATGTTTCATCTTTGGCACCATTTATATAGGTAGCGTGGAGAGCCAGTAAAGTGCTAGTGTGCTAGATTTGGAACAAGGAGATCCAAATTCAAATCTCTGGTCAGTCTTACTTATTAGTTTCCTTGGGATAGTCTCTACCTTTTGTTGCTGCTGTTGTTGTGTACCATAAAGTCAATTCTGACTTAAGGAGACCCTTTGAAGGGTTTTCCAGGTAGCGAGTATTCAGAAGTGTGTGTGCGTGCGCATGCGCGCGCGCGCACACACGCACACACACACACAAGAGGGTTTGGGTGATATTCTCCTTGCATCACTGCCATTCTTTGACATTAGTTTCTACTAATGTCAAAAAAGCCCTACAGATCAAAGAGAATGTAGCAGGAATCATCCGTAATGGTCATTATGCAAGCACCTAGAAAACGATACAGTAATAATTAGAAGCCATACTCAGAAGCTGACGATTAATGGCTCTGGACACCACACTTCAAGAAGGATGCTGACAAACTGGAAAAAGTTCACAGGAGAGCAACAAGAATGATCAGGGGGCTAGAAACCAAACCTTATGAGGACAGACTGAAAGAATTGGGCATGTTTAGCCTTGAGAAAAAAAGACAGAGGGGTGATATGATAACACTTTTCAAATACTTGAAAGGCTGTCATACAGAGGAGGGGCAGGATCTGTTCTAGATCATCCCTGAGTGCAGCACAAGCAACAATGGTCTCAAGTTACAGGAAGCCAGATTTTGACTGAATATCAGGAAAAACGTCCTAACTGTTAGAGCAGTATGACAGTGGAACCAATTACCTCGAGAGGTGGTGAGTGTTCCAACACTGGAGGCATTCAAGAGAAACTTAGACAACCACCTGGCAGATATCCTTTGATTTGTATTCCTGCATTGAGCAAGGGGTTGGACTTGATGGCCTTATAGGCCCCTTCCAACTTCACTTTTCTATGATAAATGACACGTTACTATCTGATTTGCAGTCAAAATTTTAGGGGAAAGTAAGGTCAAAATTCATCAATCACTAAGAAAAATGCAAGGTGTGATTTCCTTCATATATACAGATCAAATATTTTATTATTATTAGAATATGTTCTTGATTAATTTTCTTTGTCATCACAATACATGTTTTAATCAGCTTGTGTACATGAAGATGCCTGCGCTACCACCCAATTACTGTTTGTTAATGACTACATTTAAGGTATGATCAATGTTTGTGCTTCTTGCATGTCTATTCCCTGTCATTCCACTGGCTATACCTTGCCAACCAAATGTGTATAATAAATGAGGCAATGCACTGTATATCTGATGTAAATGGCCTGCAGTAAAACTTTCAATCTTTAAGACTGTTGGTTTTGCTGCAACAGACTTAACACTGCTATCCCTCTGGAAACTTTGTAAGATATTTCTTTATATAAGAAATAAGTGTATTTCCAAGACATGTAAAAATACAATAAGTCCTCCCAAAAGAATGTTACCACAGGTTCTGATTTGATTCTGGGCAGAATTTGCATGCAATTCTGGTTCCTAAATGGTGGTTTGATTCTTTTTAGGATCCCGGTTTGTAGTAAAACTGTAATTTGAAAGTTTCTAATTTATTCCGCCATATCTAAATGAAGGGGGACTTGAGCATAAGGTTTGAGGTTGCTCAGAGTATTACTTATTGACATGTCTGAATATAGCTGAATTGTTTGGTTTCAGAAATACATGACTAAGGCTTAAAGTGCATTGTTAACATTGTTTTGATTCATTAAATGATAACAAAAATGTGTCTATGTATGTTTAATATTATTGTCAGCAGATTGTTCTTTATATATATTTAGAAATTTTCATTTCCATGTTTTTGGTGTGGTACATATTCATAATAACTTCTACTTATTTCAGCTGTTTGTCATTTTCAGTCCCTAAATGTTTGGAATATGTTTTTGATATCACTTGCCAATAAAGTATTTACATTGAGAAAATAATACCATCTTCCAAAGGAAATGTCAGTGGAACCCTCAAACTATACTTAGTTTGAAAAAAAAAATCCAGAATGGTCAAGTTAATCCTTGCCAAAGTCAAATAATCTAATTGAGTGTAGATTCAATGGGCAACATGTGGCCCTCCAGATGTTGTTAGACAGCAACTATTGTGATTCCTCATCATAGGGTATGCTAGTTGGGCTGATAGAGGTTGCAGGTCAAACATCTGGAGGGTCCAGTCCTGCCTACCTTCCTATCCTTATGTTAGCTAGGCTCTCACATGCTAGCAATGTAAATGATGCATGTGAAATCATACTTTGAGACTATGCTAGCTCTTTCTTTATGCACAGACACTTATTACCTGACAATAAGATAAAAATAGAGATAAAGGGACTTGAGAGAATTGGGATAACCAGTGTCTCCTGACCAGGACTCGGGACACCTGGGTTTGAATCCTCATTTAGTCATGGAAACTCACTGACTGATGGGGAAAAGCTGGTCAAACCACTCCTTAAATATCTCAGTTGCCTTGAGAGTACTATTAGGTTCACTCTAAGTCAGTTTTGACTTGAGAACACATTGCACACAACCATACCCAGAGAAACAGAGAGAGAGAGAGACTAGAACAGGGTAAAGAGGAGAAGGATGGAGAGATGGGAGGGGTGGAGGAAAGAGAAAAGGGAGATGTAAATGCAATACAAGGTGTAATCTTTTCTTCCTTTCTAGAATAGCTCTCGATCCCATTTGTGAATATCATGAGCAGGTGTGTGTGTGTGTGTGTGTGTGTGTGTGTGTGTGTGTGTGTGTGTGTGTATACCAGCTTATTTATACATACATACATACATACATACATACATACATACATACATACATACATACATACATACATACATACATACAGAATAAATAAGTATTCTTAAAATTTCCATGGGTCTCTAAATCTCCAGGACTATCTAATAGGTTCTCTAACAAAATCACTCATTTCATTCCAAAATTGCACCTTTCCCAAATGGTGCATTGTGGTGGTACAGCTGCAGCCTCCTCATCCTTTTAATCTTAGAACTGCAGAGCTGAAAGGGACTCTGTGGATCATTGAGTGTAGCGCCTGTCAAGGAGGCACGGTGGGGCGGCCACAACCATTCTTGAGCCCTTTCCAAATCCCTTTCCCAAGCAAATTCATGGTTTAAAATTCGGAATGTGAGAAACACAGCTGCTGCCTACCATTCCCACAGGCGTCCTTATATTCCACACACAAATGATTTCCCTCCATGTTATCCTTCACACACGATAGATGCTACAGGGATGGATTGCAAAAGGGGACACATACACACGGGTCTCTTGAGGGTACATTTAATTATTTATTTTGGGGGGGAAAAACCATAAAAAAAAACACCAGGAGCATAAGGAGGAGCACTGAGTAGTAAGTACATCATACAATTAGCCTGAAGGCTAATTTTTATAGAACTGTTACCATTTTGATGTATTCCGGAAAGCTTTCACAGCCGGGATCCGATAGCTGTTGTAGGTTTTTCGGGCTGTTTGTCCAGAAAACCTACAACAACCCTAACCATTTTCTTTAGATGCATAAAGAATGCCAATGAGGCGACAGTTTCCCAGCGCCTTTCTGGCTCTTTTTAAAATATTTCTCCCACCTCCTCTCTCACAAAAGAAAAGTCTGGAGTCAAGGAAAAGGTGCCTCTGCCTTTGAAGTAGTAAATCTTTTGCCTAGTTTACACGGTCTTGATTAGTTTGCAAGAACGATAAGAAGCGATTCTCTCTCCTGGTGTTTACACAATCGTCCCTCTGATCTGGTTATAGTCATGTGATTCCCCACCCTTTTTCTTTTCCTTTTCCTTCTCCCATTGTCTCCAAATACAATCTAGGGCCCGACATTGTTAGAACTGAGGTCAGTGGCATAGTTTGGGTACGGGGCGAGGCACGATGGGGGCCCCCAAAGAGCCCCCTCTGCACCTGCAAGCAAGAGGGCAGTTTGACGAGATGCGCGTCCGTATGATCACAACGGACGGCAGGGGTCGCACCTCTCACAATTTTGGAGCAACCCAAAGAGCGGCTGAGAAAGGAAGAGAAGAGGCGAAGACTGCAGTCGTCGAAGATAACGCCCCCAAAACCGACCATCCCACCATCTAGCAACCGTGGCCATTCGGACCCATTAAGAAAGCAATATAGGGATACGATTTTATATAAAGAACATTTCCTGAAGAAAGTACTTGTAGTCGCTTTAACGAAGGCAAGGATAAAACATACCATCTCAGAGATTCCTATGCTTGGTTCATCCGTGAATACCCTTGGTTACACAGGATATCTCTGAACTTAACGCAGTGCAAGCGAACTATTAGGTGAGGCTGTAAATCCTGTGACCCTTTACTTGGAAGCAAAGCCCATCGGATTTAAAGGAAATTTGCTTCCGAGTAAATATGCATAAAAGGTGGAACGCGGAAAAAGGGGGGGGGGGGCTCTGCGGTTCTTGATCTCTGATTATGTTGATCGTTATGTTGATCATTGCTCGATATAAATGATGAACTTGCTTAGATGAAACGGCTTCTTCCAGCTCCCGCGCGGGGAAGATGCGCAGAAATCGGGGCCAGTTTGGCTTGCGGAACCATTGCGATCTTCCTCCTGGTTCTTGCAGCTCGCGACCCCGTGCAAACGAAGCAAACGCCGAAGTCTTCCACCCATTGACGCTTATTGCGCGACAAACAGCTTTTTGTCTCCCAGAGAGGGAGATGGTTGGGAAGAAAGAGAAGGAGAGAGGGTCCCTGCAGGGCCTATCCAAAGCTTATCACCACCTGGCTTCTAAGGATCTCTCTCACCCAACTCGACTTGAAAACTTTGAAATCAAATGAACCAAAACTTTGAAACTGGAGTCCTCCTTTCTGGGCTTACAGAAGGGAGGGAAGGCGTTCGGCAGGAAAAGGACCCGCTCTCTCCCTCTCGCCCAGGGCCATGAAGCAGTGGCTTGTCCCTTGTTTCATTAGCCCTTCCTGTTCCTCTCGCCAAACCGGACTGTAGAATGTCCGGAGATCTCGTGCCAAAAAGAGTGCAAGCGATACTTTCAGGGCACCTTCGGTGAATCAGACGAACCTTGTTTTCCAGAAGCTGGTCGTACAAAGGAAGCTTTCAAGGGATACGTGTGCCAAGGTGCGGAAAAGGAGGGCTGGGGAAATAACCCCGCGTACCTTTTTTCATTGATTGAATACAGACTGCCGTGTGTTCTGATACTCCTCTCTGCCTATCAGGACAGAGCTGTCAGGCAAGAGGGAAATAAGCAGCCCCTTTTCAAGCAAGGACAAACGCTAAAGGGCGCCCAGAAGACAGGGTCGCGAAGATAAAAGAGCCCCCCCCCCCCACTCCGCCTCCTCCCTGTGGAGAGAGGACTCTTGCGACGGGAGACGGGAGATTACATTTTCACTCCTCATCTTGGTTTACCTCATTCTTTTCCTCCACTGGAGTCTACATTCTGATGTCATTAGTGGGCAAACCCAGCTAACTCCTTAGCGTCGTCTATCTAGCTGGGCAGAACTGCCTCATCCACTCCAAACCCCCATCGGTTTATCTCGCCTTATAGGATCGCGCCCGCTGCTGCAATTCGAGGGTCAATCCATGCCCGTTTCCGCCCTATTCAGATGGAAGTCACTTTCCCGCCACCCACAGTCGCTCCAGATCCCACGACTGTCACTAGGTTCATCCCAAGGCGGGCAGGCTATGGGTGTGAAATAAAGAAGGACGCCACCCAGTCAGAGCCTCGTCGCCCTCAAGGGGACTTGACTATCCAGTGCTGAAACTCATCTCTCTCGTTAAAATCGGCGAGAGCTCGGCTGCTCGACTAAACATGGTCTTTTAGGGATCAAGGTGAACCCAACGGCTAGTGTTTCGGCGTAAAAATGCTGAGAAATATGCCCTATATAGTATGCCTGACATTGACCGAATCCAGCTCGTCATAATTCGTCGGCTCGATTTGATCTACACTGTTCCCTTGGGTGGGGTGGGGAGTGTTTTTCTGGTTTGCCCTGACTGACACCTTCCAAGCTCACCCCTGATCTCGCCCTTTCCACCCACCCCTATTCTTAACGAAATGGATACTTTGGATCGGTGCTCCCCACCCCACCCCGAATTATAAAGAGCCCGCGGCTCGAGCGAGAGAGCGGGCAGGGGTCTTCTCTCCGTGAGTTTATTTCCGTCTTCTAATTTTGCAGAGGGCGGGAAATCCCAGTCTACTCCCAGTCTACTGTCTACTCCCTCTCTTAAAAAAAAATATATCAGGCACAGTGTTTAGAATATCATTCCATCAATCCAGTGTCAATTTTCCATAATTAACTTCAGTGAGAGGCAGACCTCAGAACTGCCGGGCAAAGATCATCAGGCAAGCAAATGCCTGGCTGCAACCCGGCAGCCTCTCAAGCATGGAAGAAGCCACCGGACCCTACGAAGGACCATCTACTGCTTCATCTTTGGGTGCGAGGAACGGATGGATGCTTCTTGGATCCTGCAAGATCGCAGACTGCAGGAAAGCATCCCATGTTAAAAAGTTAACTTTCAGTCTTCCTGTAACCTAATTACTGGTTCAAATCGTTGATGCATTTTTAAACCTATGCGTCCTATCGAGACATGATATCCTCTTTAACACCGGTTGGATTTTAGACTTGCGTTTAAATATATGCGCAGCGCAATCCTATTCATGTTTACTCAGAAATACGCCTTATCGAGTTCTGATGTCCTGCATGTACTTCTTTTGAGAATACACCTCATGGGGACAATCCTTTTAAACCAAATGATTAGGATCGCTCTGCTCAGCGAAGCAGTAGCAGCAGCAGTTCATGAAGGCCTTAATCCTGTACATGCTTGGGACACAAGGTCCCACTGAGCTAACGAAGGAATCCTTACGGCATACATTAATTACTCACAGGATCGGGCTGCCGGAAACTTGCCAGTGCCCCGAGTGTTTCCCTCTTGGAGAGTGCTCGTACCTCTGAGAGCTAAAAGCACCCAAGACCACCAAGAAAGCAAAAGGAGACACTCAAGCGAGGACTCCAGACCTTTTCCAGACAGATGCAATAGGAAAACGGGCACTTACTTCTTCCTTGTCGCCGGACTCTGGAAGGCTGCTGCTGGCTGCCAATGTATTCCATCAAGTTCAAAGTGATAAAGAACCAAGAAACCAGTCGCAATTGCATAGTAACCCTGTAAAAGTTCCCGTCTCTTGTCCTTTCGGGGGAGGTGGAGGAGGTTGAGAAGAAATGGGGAGGGGGGGGAGGGGAAAGGGGGAAGCAGAAATACCTGCTTCTGGCAAATGACTCCCAAGTATCTTTGTAAATATCTATGTGTGAGAGTGTGCGCGCGAAGGTATCTACTGGTGACAACGACGATCGTCAATTATTGCACTTCCAAATCGTCCGAACGATCCCCTCCTGGCAGTCTCTGCGGAAGGATGGCGAGGACTGGCAGCAGCCCTGAAGCGGCACTGAGGGGCTCGGTCGATGGCAGGGCAGGTAGCATGTTGCACGGGTGGGGCGGGAGGATGAAGAAGAGCGCGAAGATACACTATCGAGCGCGTCCGGCGGGGAGGGATGGCCTTGGGAAGGCCGGGGGGGGGGGGCGGAGGTGTGGCGGCGGCGGCTCACGCTCCGCTCCGGCTATAGGTCGGCGGTCCCGTTCAGGAACTCCATGGGCAGGTGTGCCTTCGTCTCTCCGCCACGCTCACGCCCGCCGAAGGGCTCCCGGAGGGCACCCCATCCGAGGAGAGGCGAGGCGGACGAAGGAAGGAAGGAAGGAAGGAAGGAGGAGGAGGAGCCCGGCTGGGGCGGGTTGCGCGGGGCGGGCGAGGGGAGCCGCGCGCTCCCAGAGGGGCTGCGCCCTCGGACCAAACCGGAGGCTGCCTGAGGCGTCTCTCAGCCCGGCAGCATCTCCGGGAAGGACGAGCGGGCGGCGAGCCTCAGCCCGACGAGGCGGAGCGCTCTGGACTGCGAGGGAGGCGGACCCGTGAGAGAAAGCGACCACCGTCCCAGGGGCACGGGATGCCACAGGCGGCGGAGGCGGAGGCCGGAGGGAGCCGCCGCCCCAGCCGCCCCCTCCCCTCGGCTCCAGACCTCCGACCGACGCGCCGTCAGCCGTGAGGGGGGAAGCGCGACCCGAGCCGCCTCGCTCCGCGAGACCGTCTGCCTCAGTCTGTCCACCCGCCCGCCCGCCGGCCAGCCAGAGAGCGCTTCCTCTTCTCTCCTCCCTCTCCGGCCGTCCAGTAGTATGTTGGAAGCCCCGCCACCAACTGCAGGAAAGCAGACTCCCAACAGGACGCCCAGCGGCTTGGGCGACGAACTTCCACTTGCCGGCTGCTTGGCGGGAGGCCCCGGCTGATGCTGAGGAAGGAAGGAGGGACGCCGCCTCAGGAGGGGAGCAGATGAGGCGGGGGGCATGCGCGCTCGCGCCCGCGCCCGCCCAGGAGCCTCGGTTTGGGAGGATGCTCTGGCGGTCGTCGCCCCCGTGTCGGGAGCCTCTGGCCGGTCGGGCAACCTGTCCTCTTGCCCAAAGGGGTCGAAGCCACACGCTTTCCTTGTGCCATTCACATACTCTAGCGACAGGGTCCTTAACGCCGTTATAGAGCCAAGTAACAAGAGAGAGTTCAATATAATGGCTTTCGGGTTTCAGATGTCCTCTCCTTCAACCACCATCCCAGGCATAATATGATTACTACAGTATTTAATTTAGTGGTGATGTGTGTGGAAGACACTGGTCCAGGCCATCAGTCTTACTCTGAATTATACACTCAGATAGTATTCCTGTTTCTCAGACGGTGGTAAGGTAAAATTTGTTCCTGGATGGGTCACACAGTGCGGAGCTTTACTGCCCTTCCCATTTTCGGAGGCTTTTCCTCCCCCTTTCAGGGTGCCAACAACAATTCATTCATATTGTGATGCACATTCGTATTGTGCATAAGACACTGTTTGCTTCCTGCCTGTAAGTCGTCATGCTTAAAAGTTTGTTCCATTAAAAAAAGAGAGAGAGAGAGAGAGGCAGCCATGTAGATCTGTACTCTGCTGGCTGCATCAGGAGAAGCCAGTTACAATTGATAGCTTGTGCAAATTATTTATATATATATATATTTATTTATTTATCCTGCCCATCTAGACCGAAGTCTACTCTGGGCGGCTAATTAATTAATTTCAGCAAAATATTGAAGCACTTAAAGAGTAGCCAATTTATTTCACTCTGAGTTTCCATGGATCAAAATCCACTTTTTCAGGCATGGGCTGCAAATGCATGATAGACTAGGCTTTCAGATGATGTTGGGAGGTAGAGAGAGAGAGAGAGATCACTGTCTTCACCCTGTTTAGGATCAGCTAGTCCCATTCCTGAATTAAAAAAACATCTCTTTATGGGGCAAAGGCAACTATTACAGTCAGCAACCAGGAAGATAAGAATACATTATTTAGATAAAATCACGTAATATCAGAGACATTGAAAAATATATGTACAATCAAATAAATTTTTGTTTCATGAAGTCTCATACCAAAATAAAGAGGTTAGTTTCTAAAATGCTTACAATAGTTTGCCTTTCTCTCATTTTGTTTTCCGCCTTTACTTTTGCCCACATGCTGAGACTGGTTACTTCTTTGGAAACAATTTAGGTTGGGATCACTTGGGGAAAATACATTGCTTGTGGAGCAGTCCAGTACATTCTATTTGTTGGCTATAGCACAATATATGGGGAATGGTGCTCTAGCCCAACCCCACATCGTGCCCAAGATGGACCTTTTCAGTCCAGCAGTAAGGCTACTATTTTGGGGGGCTGGGCTGACAGATGGAAGGTCAGCTTTGAGGAAGATGGCTCCCTGTAAAACAACCCTTTCCAGTGTGATTGGATGCACAAATGTCTCAATGTCTGATTGCACCCTTATGCTGACAGAAGCTCTCCAGATTTTTAGACAGGAGTCTTTCCCAGCTGGGAGGTGACAGAAATTGAATCTGGAAACATTTGCATAAAACATGTGTTTATTACTGAGCAACAGCTAGCCAGTGACTCACCGTGCCCTAATAGGGTTTTCAAAGTGTGTGAAATATTTAAGGAGTACTTTTACCAGTGCCATCAGCCCCTCCAGTGTGTTTCCATGGCTCACCCCAGATCTTCTGAGTCCTAATCTATCACTCTGACCAATATTCCACACTGGAAAAAAAACTCCCCCCCCCCCAATAAGTTACAGTCATATTTAAGAGCACATTCCCCACCACAGACACACACACATGTTGGTTACAGTGGTATTCAGTGCAAAAATGAACAGACTCCACTAAATCATCCTGTGCACTTTGAAAAAGTAAACTCAAACAGTTACTGAATTTTTCTAAGGTATTTATTGGAAATCACAACCCCTTGTAAGATAGAGAGGGGAATCTTTAAAATGAAATTATTGTCCTTATGGTTCTACAGTATAGTGTTACAACTTCTGAAATCATAATCTTGAATTATTATGGGGTAGAAGCAGTCTCTCTAACTTGCCACTTGAACTGTTCAATCTGAGTTTGCCCACAACTCACAGGAATAAACATATATTTTAATATTCTTTTATTTTGCAACCTTCACTAGGCTGTCACCAACCCTTAGTGGCCTCTACGTGTTGCCACTTTGGTTCTGGCATTTCCCAGTCCCACTACAATCCTCAGGTAAATCAGCATGCCACATCACTTGGTCTGAAGTAAATCATTTTTTGCAGGAACAATTTCAGTAAAATATAGTTTTATTCCTAACCTTGATCTAATTCTTATCCATCTCCCCACTCTTTTCCATGAAGTGGAAACTTCTCTGACCCTCTTTTCTTGCCCAGAAAATCCAAACAATCCTCACCAACATTAAATGCTCCACGCTCACTGCATCCCTTCCCATACTTACTATCTTCATATACTCTAAGCAAGTCACTCACCATATTTACATCAATGAACACATTTAACATTACCAGGAATCACAGAAGCCCAGTCTTAAATCAGAGATGGGACTTCTACATTGCCTTAGCCAACCCTCCAGATGTTAGATTTCACTTCTTCAGCCAATGGTAAGAAATGCTGCAAGTTGCAGAACAATAACACATGAAGGGCTGCCCTTTGCCCACCTGTGTTCTATAGCATAAATAACTCACTATGTTGTAATCCTGCTGAAAATGTTTTGGAGGCTCCCAAGTAAAAGGTGTGTAATTTATTTCACAGAAATTTAGCACACCTAATTTTTGTTAGATTGCAGTATATCTTTATTTAATTTTGCCCAGAAATAATTAGCCCCAGATCATATTACATGGGGGGGTGTTACATAATCTATTTTTTTTTATTTTCAGAAATATTATAAAATACTTTTAAAAATTATATTTGTAGGTTCTTTTAAGCCCCAAACGTATTACATGAGGGTATACTATTTAACATTTATTTCTTTTTCAGGAATATTGTAAAATATTTTAAAATTATATTTGTGATTCATTTTATCCTTATTCCCACAAAACTTGCACAGATCTAATTACATTGCCTGATAAACATATGATTTTCCCCTCATTAAAAAAAGAACTGTAAGTCTTTGTAAATTAGGGACAGTGCTGGAAATCTGGGAGAGACGGTTTTTGCCCACTGAACATTCATTCATTGCAATTTAGTTTAGTCAAAACAGCAGTGTTAGAACAGTCATCAGAAGTAGGAGCTTGCTTCATGAATGATTGATATTAGCATTTCTTTAGTCTAAAGACTACCAGATGTGTACAACTCTCTAGTTTCAAATACATTTGTGTAGATGTCATACTGATCTTAACCCATTTTCATAGTTAGCCTAACAGTTAAATCTAAGACATGCCAACTCAGAAACCTTGAGTTCAGTGGGACGTAAGCCCAAGTAATGTGTAATGTTCCTAGATTAAAGCATGAAGTTGTAGCCCTTTACATATCTCCCTGGGAGTATGTCCCTTTGAACTCAACAGTGATATATATAATTGCAGTGTAACTCAGTTGCCTTGTATACAACTGGCGTTAGTAGGTAAGGAAATGTGATTGTTATTATCATAATAAGAAAGAACAAATGCCAGCTTATTTTACTTATTATCAACCTACTAAAGGAGAAAAGGGGAAGGTAAAATATATAATGTCTTGTAGAGGAGAGAATGAAAGACTGGGACTCAGGAGATATGGGTTTGAATCCCATGTGAAGGAAACTCATTGAAGGGTGGCAGTGATAAAACAACTCCTTAACTATCTCACATACCTTGAAAACCCTGTTAGGGTCGCTGTAAGTTGGAAGTGACTAGACAGCATATAACAAACAAATAAACGAAAACCTAGAGCCACTCATTCTGTATTATTGATCCAGAAATCATAAAGTTCAAAGCCACTTTAAAATGCTTCTTCAGAGTCATGCCCCCCCCCCTCACTAGTTTGTTAAATAGTTTTATCAGAAAATATGGGTGGGTGATCAGTTAGGGGATGTGGGAGGCTTCCTTTGAAAAAGGCTTCATGGGAAATCTTTCTAATTGAGGAAATTTCAGCTGGATGCAGCAAAAGACATAAAATAAAAGGCCATGCAGCTTCCAACTTTAGGAAAATACTCATACACAGGACTTCACACTGGTTGGAGAGGAAAAGTATTAGGAGGGTGAACATGTTGGGGAATATAGTTTTCTTTGCATTTTGAAAAACGAGTTGATCATAGGAGTGATCCTAATAAATAAATGCAGAAAGAAACTGAGGGAACATACATTCAAAGTAACCCACCACAAATTTGGGCAACTCAGCTGGAGTGATGTTAACAGTAAAAGTATGTAAAAGTGTTTGTGTGTGCAGAAAACATAAGGAAAACATTACATATAGGGAGCATGTTCTCTCAAATAATAAGATATCCCAGACTAATCTTCACCAGAGCACAAACTGCATATCCTACTGTTAATGCATCACTTCCAGCTACGATATAGACAGATCACATAAACATTTTCTTAGCATCCACCTGAGCTATTTCAGTAGCCAGAGAACCATATAATACAAAATACAAAAATGCGTTGTTTTACTTCAGATACAAGCAAAATTAAAAAATTTAATTGGCTTTCTTTAGTATTCTGGGAATAATTTATAACAGGAATGTGTGCTAAAAACTGTCCAAAATGAAAAGAGAAGACCTGGATGTGTTGTTTTAACACATTACTAATTCTTTATCACATTCTGGAAAATGTTGGAGCATCTTCACATTTTGGCATTACTATTAATGGTAGCATTACTGAAGAAATGCAACACTGACTGGATACCAATCTTGGCATCCATGTGTCATATAAAGTAATGTTGTTTGCGTGCAGTTTTAGTCATAGATGCTAAACAAATTGCTCTTTGTGTTCTAAAATTTCAAAGAAAAAGATAAGTTTTTTTAATCTATCAGAGGCATGTAAGTGAACAGGGGTTTTATGGGAATTTACTTCATAGTTTATAGATAAGCAAAAAAAAGCTGAGTTTGACATTGGTTGATTGATTGAAGGATTAACTGGTGAGAAAGCTATGACTGGGGGTTTGATTTATGAAATTCTGAGCAAAACCAATTCTCCTATACTCAAGCAGCTCTTAAGGTCAACCAAATGTTACTCATTACTGTATGTATGTGACCGTAAAGTGAGAAGGGTAATATTATTGAAGCCAGGCTGTGGCAGGTGAAGAACTTGTTTCTGCATTAGTTTCCCATGGTGTGTGATATGATTTTTATGTCACTTATCATGATGCCAGTGGCAAAGTGCACAAATATAAGCATAAATCCAACATGCTTATCTAGGGGGCAGAAAGTTCTCCACTTCCATTTGGGTGCCTACAAGCAGTGGACACGGGAGACTATAGATACTGAGCTGAGACATTTAAGAAGTTTCCACCAGCAGCATCTTGTAAAATAAAATTAAACAAACTTATATTCTGCAGCAATATGAGGTAGAATTTGCATTATCTTTGATCACAGAAAGGGGAATATACTCGGAGAGATTTTTATGTAGCTAAGGAATATAATTATATTAAAGGTGTCTCCCTGCTTATTTAACTGTCTCCCTGCTTATTTAACTTCTATGCAGAATACATCATGCGAAAGGCAGGACTGGATGAATCCCAAACTGGAATTAAGATTGCCGGAAGAAATATCAACAACCTCAGATATGCAGATGATACCACTCTGATGGCAGAAAGTGAGGAGGAATTAAAGAACCTCTTAATGAGGGTGAAAGAGGAAAGCGCAAAAAATGGTCTGAAGCTCAACATCAAAAAAACTAAGATCATGGCCACTGGTCCCATCACCTCCTGGCAAATAGAAGGGGAAGATATGGAGGCAGTGACAGATTTTACTTTCTTGGGCTCCATGATCACTGCAGATGGTGACAGCAGCCACGAAATTAAAAGACGCCTGCTTCTTGGGAGGAAAGCGATGACAAACCTAGACAGCATCTTCAAAAGCAGAGACATCACCTTGCCGACAAAGGTCCGCATAGTCAAAGCTATGGTTTTTTCCAGTAGTGATGTATGGAAGTGAGAGCTGGACCATAAAGAAGGCTGACCGCTGAAGAATTGATGCTTTTGAATTGTGGTGCTGGAGGAGGCTCTTGAGAGTCCCCTGGACCGCAAGGAGAACAAACCTATCCATTTTGAAAGAAATCAACCCTGAGTGCTCACTGGAAGGACAGATCCTGAAGCTGAGGCTCCAATACTTTGGCCATGTCATGAGAAGAGAAGACTCCCTGGAAAAGACCCTGATGTTGGGAAAGTGTGAAGGCAAGAGGAGAAGGGGACGACAGAGGACGAGATGGATGGACAGTGTCATCGAAGCTACCAACATGAATTTGACCAAACCCTGGGAGGCAGTGGAAGACAGGAGGGCCTGGCGTGCTCTGGTCCATGGGGTCACGAAGAGTCGGACATGACTTAACGACTAAACAACAACAACAAAAGGTGACATACTGGTGGACAGAGACTTTCAGTGCTTCAGAAAACCAGAAGATTTTTAAGGACCTGCTGTTCCACATTGAAGAGTATCCAAATGAAAACTAGTGTCATCTGCATAAAATCATAGAATTTGAAGGGATCTTCAAAGACATACAGTCCAGGCTTTTGTTACATATACAGAATTTTAAAAACTCTTTCCATTAAGCCAGTAATACTAATCAGGATCAAGACTATACAACATAATGCATGGAGGTAGCACAGTGTCATGTACAGCTGCATACTCTAGAATCGGAGCAATTTCATCAATAATATTTTGTGCCAGGGCAGAGCTCTGTGAAACGCAAACTGTGAAAAAAAATTATCTTTCAGTGTGTGCTGAGTGAAATTTCTTTCCAATAAATCACCAGAACATTTTGTGGGTTAGATTTTTCAGATCAGAAAATGCATGTTCCTTGCAAAGTTCTGAGTCCACAAAAACAGAAAACCCAATCAGTGTGGAAATTTTATTTTGATTCAATATGGCAGAACACTAAGGTTTCCACGAGATGACACTACAAGCTGAGAATAGGCGAGGCAGAGTAGATTTCTAAAATAAACTCAGAACATGCAGAACTTAGGAACTGGGGATAGGGAGACCAAATATAAGGGCTTGTAAATATTGAACAACTGGAGCATTGCTAATATGAGGCCAATATTCCAACAGGATAAAATTAAATTTAGAATATAAGAATGTAAGAAAAATCTCATAAGTAAGAACAAAGTTCTGTCTAGTCTAGCATTCTAACAATTGTCAGCCAGATGATTTTGAGATGCTTATAACAAAATGAAACAAAAGCAGGAGTTGTTTCTTGCTGTTTGTCTCCAACATCTGGTGTTCAGAGGCATTCCATTTCTGAACAGGTTTCATTTAACAATTATGGCTAATAGCTGTCTTTGAACTCTTAAGATATCCTAAATTTAATGATTTAAATCTAAATCTAACAAGTCTTCTCTATATTCCTTATCCTCTTGCATTTCCACATGTTTCTGAATAGATCTTTAGCTTCTGACATCCAGCTTTTGAAATCCAGCTTTTGAAATTAATCTTCTATAATATTGGGATAAGTCTCAATAGATGTTAATTTGACATTACAAGCAGAGGATTATGGTATGATATCATAGGGTGGATAAACTTAAAGAAGCAGGCTATGTAACTTTCAGTAGATGCAATAAGGTTGTGTCTTGGGATCTTTCTAGATAAAACTGTCTTTTAATTTACTTAAGAGATCTTCTCATCACTAGTAGACAAATCAGAGGTGGGCAAGCTGACATCCTCCAGATGTTTTCTATCTTAGTTCCCTTAATCCTTTATCCTTTGCTATACTGGCTGGGACTACTAAGAGCTGGGAGTCCAAAACATCTATTCTAGAAGGTACCAGGTTGCTTCACCATAGCTTATATTTTAGATTTTTAATAAAGCATATGTTTAGAGTGATATGAAATTAGATTCAAGATAGATAGAGTGAATACAGGTATTTCCTGTCCTATGATAAAGAGATTTTATAAATGTATCATGAGATAATTAATCCCTACAATTCAGACTGTTCTGGCTGCAATTCTGTACATATTAGAGAATAATTTCCACTGAAATCAGTGGTGCTTGCTTCTGTGTAAACACGGATCATATCACATTCCCAGCAGTTAATATTAATGCAGTGTTCACGATGAACACACAGACCAAGAGTATAGGAACTCCCACCTATTTTCCCCTACATCCACTGGATTAACTGGTGTCTTGTATATGCTAAGAAGCTCCATGCCCCTGAAAATATATGTGTTTGAACTCTGGTTCAAAATGATGCTTTATAATTGGAGTTCAAAAAGTATTATTTGCTATATTCTGAAAGTGAGATAGGAGCTAGATAGATGATGTCACCTAAATGATTCCCCTAACTTAATCAAGCAATAGGTGAAACAAATAACAATTGATCTATGAGCAACCTTGGATCTATCATGCCAGAGAGAGCTGATATTTAGTCCTTATTGTGCTGTATCCTTTCTACCATCTTTTTGGTAATGCAAAATGAGATAAGATAGCTGTGTAATTCTCTGCCCTTAAATGGAAGAAGGTGTGGGGAAAGTTTTATGACAAGGTTTTTTCAAGGGTATGAGAGAATAATAAAGGTCATTTGATTTATGAGGCTCAGAGTGCTAATTTGGGCCACCTCCATTGTGCAAACAGAAAGTAGTTTCTATCTGAACCTAATCCTGTAAAGGGGAGAGAAAAGACAGTTTCCAAACTGAACCCAACATGTTTTCATCTGAGCATGTGTCTAAAGATACCACTGCATGGAAAAAAGGATTAGCACAACATCGGGATGACAGGGGTGAGAGACATCTGTTTCCCATGATGACATGGCTAAAAAATAAGCACAGTCACATCTGAACACTTGTTGTGAGCTGAGGCATATAAATATTTCTCAAAGCAGCACTCTACAATCATGGTGGAAGTAATAAATAAAAATAAAGAGTATGTCAAGATGAGTAGGTAAGGAAAATTACTCTGACCAAGGATAGAACTGACTAGCTTGCTGTTGTGTACTATAAGAGTACCTTTAGAGTTCTGTGCAACTGAAAAAGAAGGGTGATATACAGAGGTGGTTTCAGCCCTGGAAGCACCATCCAAGTTTAAGATGCACAAAAACAATTGGAATTGATACACTTGGTAAGGCCAAAGTTATACATGAAAACTGAGGATATAATTTGTCCAGGTGTGGAGAACTGTTCAAAGTATAGAGTGAATATGACTATTATTTCTATATATGCTGGAACAGTCAAAATATTTTGATTAGTAGTAGCTATATATTGTATCTCGATTGTATTATACTTTCAGTGGTTAAAATTGCTACCATCTGGTTAACCAGGTACGAATGTCATTAGCTGCTTCAAAAACAGTTTTTTAGGAGTTTAAGTTGCTTTCTCCCAACCTGGCACTTTCCAGAGGCATGCAGATCCACAATCTGATTTCTGGTTGGAGATGATGAAATATGTAGTCCAATATTACTGGAAAATGACAGATCAGAAACCTGTCCAAAAGCAAGCATGCTGTTTAAAAATCTATGCAATTATATCTTGCCACTGATCTGCTGCATCTCTATTCTTCTTTTCAGACCCACCATGATGGCAACATGGATGCTATTCATTCATTTTTCAAACACATTGGATTGTTTAAGAGAGGCATAAATTTTGTGTGTGTGTGTGTGTGAATCCTGCCAAAATACCTTGGAATAACTTTAAAAGAAACTAAAAGTTGTTATAAATTACACCAAAAGCCAAGTAATATTGTTCCCACTTATTACTTTATTTGTGAAATGTACCTCTGCTACGTTGGCTCTTCCCCTGAGTAATTTCTTACAAGTAACTGTTATTTTAACTTAGGGCTGGATCCAGAAGCCCAGTGTTGTTCACAGTACTCTGTCCACTATCAGGTAAGCCCCTAATTTGGAAGATGGGGTCCCATGTTTCTCAGGGCTCCATCAAACCTGGAGCTGGCCTGTGGCCTATTTCAAGGACATTTCAAACTGATAAAAACAAACCCCACCAAAGTGCCAACCATTGAATTGCAGGACAGAGACAGTGGAAAAAAAGGGATAGTTGGGTGAATCAAAGGTGGGGGATGGGGAGGCAGAATGCCCCTATTCGACTGCAGAAAGTGACCAGCTAATTGCAAGGTGCAACTGTGGGAAACAGAGGCAATTCTGTTCTTTGAGTGATACCTCAATTCCCCCAACTCCTGCACCCCTCACTGAACTCTAAAATCTCCCCCCTCTTCCAGTCACCCAGATGTTAATTGCATAGAGTGCCCACCTCTATACTTGCTTTCTGATTCTCAAGCCTCTTCCATGACTTTCTTTGCTGACTGGACTACTGAGTGCGCATTATATGTGTACAGGCCTAGAAAGTTCTACCAGGGTTGCTACCAGTACTATTAATAATAATAATTGTGTGTCGTCATGTCAATTCTGACTTATGGTGACCCTTTCCAGGGTTTTCAAGACAGAGAAAACACAGAGGTAGTTTACCATTCCCTTCTTCTAGGTATGCCCTGGGACTGTGCAGCTCACCCAAGGCCACACAGGCTGACTTTTCTCTCTGGAGACACATTGAGGATTCAAACTCCCAAACTCTGGCTCCACTACTATTAGAACCAGCAAATAAATCAGGGAAAGAGCAGGGGAGGCAAACTATCCATGAGGATCACTCACTCTGCTTCCACATACGGGCATGACTAGATACAGGAAGAGAGGGAAGGGTTAAAAGAGTAAATATACCGTAGTTCTATCATTTCATAGCTTTCCCCCCTCTGTTTTATTTACTTGAGGTTTGCTTTTCTATGTAATAAGGTTATACTCCAAAAGAGTGCTTGGATGTGGCAGTGTGGATTCCCTTCTCCCATTCTGCACTCATGATCTGAAAAGTCACCCAATTCACTTTCCGTTTTCTGTGCAATGGAGACTGGTGGTGAAACAGGAGCTGCTTTGTTTCACTCCCCTCTCCTGGTTTGTTTCAGATTAGGAGTGGGCAACTGTGTCCTCCCTAGATGATTTTGACTTATTACTGCCCTCAGCCCTAACCAGCATAGTCAGTAGTGAGGAATCATGAGTGTTGCAGTCCAAAGATATCCAGGGTGCTCAGTTCCCCATTGAAACAATTTATGATGTTTTAAAAACACAGTTAAAAAGAGTAATAAGTAGTGCAGTCACAGTAAGAATTTAGATTTTAGAAGACCAATTAATTGGTAAAACCTGGCAGAAGAGAAAGGTCTTTGTATGCAAGCAGAAAGAGACTCCTACAGAAAGGTGTTGGTAAGAAACTGGGACAATTACCAGCAAGGCCCTTTCATATATCCAGATGTGACTGTTAAGGGTGGTGAGGCCAAGACAAAGAACTTAATAGATAGGAGGTTCACATGGGATGGATCTTTCAGATATCTTAGATCCAAGTAACATAAAGCTTTGTATATCATAACCACTGCTATGGTGTGAGCCCAGAAATAAACCAGTAACCAGTGCAGCTGTTTTAACAATGGAGTTATATGCTTCTTGTTACTGGCTCCGGTCAACAATCTGACTACAGCATTTTGGACAAGTTAGTTTCCATACATGGTTCAAAAGCAGTTCCATGTAGAACACATTACAGTAATCCTAGTGGAACGTAACTAAGGCACATGCCATCACAGCTAGATATATCCAGCAATGGGCATCAGTGGCACTGAGGCTGTAACTGTGCAGACACTCTCTCAGGCACCACCAAAACCTTGCCATTCAGACTCAATGATGAATGTAGAAGTATGACCAAGCTAGGAGCCTTTGGTTTTCAGGGGAAGTATAACTTTATCCAGTACAGACTGCATCCCTTATATTTAACGATAGGCACCTCTGGTTTGTCTGCATTAAGTTTCAATTTGTCTGAATTAAATTTTAACTACTCTTAATGTTACTCATGACACAATGAATTATATTAGACAAAACGTGTTACTTTCCATGTCTCCATAATGTTGAGCTGTTTAAAAGAAGAAAGATCATCATTTATTTAACTTTGGAAAATTTGTGCATCCCACTATACTGGTATATTCTAATTGTGATGTGCACTATCTTCCCTTCTCCTGTTGTCCTCTGGACTTATTCTAGAATATGCATTGATTCAGTTTTTGTTTGTTTTGCTGCTAAACAGAAGTCTCAGTTGAGTAACACTCTTACTGAATCACTAAAAACTTACGAACTAGGCAAGCTTTCAAATCTTCCAGGACTCTTCATTCAAATTTTATTAAAATGGAGGTGAAGAAGCAAAAACATTCCCAAAGTCCCCTCCAAAAAAATAATCTATCTAGTTATAGAAGCCATTATACTTGAAAGCAGACTAATGGCAGAGCAAGATAAAGACTGCAGAGTTCATTCATTCATTTATTCATCCATTCACTCATTCATTCAATTTATATATCGCCCAATTAGTGCAAGCGCTACACTGGGTGGTTTACACAGAATTAAAAATCACAAACCCTCCGTACCCGACAATAACAAAAAATATGATTCAAAAACAATACAATGATACAACAGACAATAATTATAATCATAAATACGAGAAACTTATCAAAATATAGAATTGATTTAAAAATTATTTTTCACAACATCCCAGAGATTCAGGTATTAAAGACAGCTTTAAATGCAGATCCAGCTAAAAACAAGGTGTCAGAGTATCAGTTTACAGTCTCTCCTTGCCGTCTGGACACAAGTTTATCTAATTCCAGTGTGGGTTCCTCCATTGCACCGATGAGGCGCACAAACCTTTCCTTTTTGGCTTGGAGGATTAAAATAGATAGAATTAAAATAAAATAGGGTTTATGTCGGCTAAAATGGAGGTTGAATTTAGTCACCCCATTAGGTTAAAAAGTCAACTGTGAGTCTGATTGGTCATCATACCTAGTGACTGGATAAGACAGATTCCTCATTGAAGTGCCGTCTCCTGGAAGAACATTTTCGCATTTTCCTTTGACCGTAGAGCCTTCACTTGGGTGGCAATCATGGTATCTCCAGTAGCAAAATAAACTAAACTAAACTGGGGAGGGGGGAGGAACTGAAGAAGAGAAGGCTATTCTATGAAGTTTTGCTTCCAACAGGATAATCTTCAACAGAAAAGTTGTTTCCAGAGCAATGCACCCATCATCAAGGCTATTTAATTCTTGTCTTTCCTTTTTTTTTTTTTTTAATGAGAAGCTTTGCAGATATTTATTCAGTATGGAGCAGAGGATACCATTAGGCATTGCTCTGAAAAAAGAGTCTTGCACAAAAAGGAAAATGCATGTGGAGCCTGCCTTGACTGATAGGGGTGCAAGAGCCCTGGGCAGAACTGTATTTATATTTACTGGGATTAAAATGCCAATTGTCTTCCTTGGAATCAAAGAGGGACATAGGGCAGATAATCATCCTTTTAAACATTCCAACACAGGATTGTGATCTCTTAACAAAGGGCCAGAATTGCAAAACAGTTTGACTTTGCTTCACTTGGTAATTAATGAAGTGCTAAGAGTGCCTAAGCAAAGCATCCTGGTCAGAGAATGCATGACTCAAGATAATAAAAGCCCCCTCCCAATCATTTCAAACATCGGCATCATTTAAATAAACAGAAGAGACAAGCAATTGCAGCCTGGGGTGAGTGCGGAGGAGTAGCAGACATCACACAACTCTTCAGCTAAGCAGTATAACAACATTCACATTACTTAACATGTTTTGTCACCAAGATACAGGCTTTCCCTTCCTGCGTCAGCTGCAGAAAGCAGAGCCTGAATGAAACCAGAACTCTAGACATATGAAGAATGTGGGACAAACCCTGGCAAACATTTCATGATCTCTTTCTCTTAACTGTGGTGGCCAAATTCTCTAGATTGAAAGAAGACGGGAGAGTTCTCCAAACAAATAGTCCAGTTCGAGGGCTAGGCATAGTCATCATAATAATTAATTTCCAAACCAATGAGGAAGAGTTTTATGGCACGTCAAAGACCAATCGTAGCCTAAGCTTTCTGGATTGTCATCCATCTGAAGAAGTGAGCCACTCTTCACGAAAGCTTATCTGAAGTAAAGTTTGGTAAAAAAAACCTCTTTGTTATTTGGGCTGTAATAATGGATGAGTATCCAAGTCATCAAAGCCACTCACCCAAAGCTTCTCCTGAGGTGGGAGAATCTCTGCTTGGCGGAGTGGGTTGTTGTGTGGAGGTTTGGGGAAGAAGAGGGAAATTCCTGGATATCAGACACATACACCATGAATGAGTAATTCACAGGACAAAGTTACCTTCACTGAATTTGGATACCCCATCCCTCTCATCCCCCTGTATCACAGACTGCTCCATGCAGCAGAGACTATATCTCTCAAAATGCCCCAGTCAGCATGGCCAAGCATGAGTTCATAGGTATAATCTTTGGGAGGGCAGGAAGGATTCAAGTCCACTTGGGTCCCTGTGTTGTCACTGCTGGGCAACCTTGGCAGCTGTACCTTGTTATGGACTGAACAGGACTCTTCTAGGTTCCTCCGATGCAACAACTGTTGAAACCCAGGATAGGATGGGTTCAGGGCACAAGTGGCAGCAATAAGATGCATAAACAAAAATACATAAATTGAGTTAGTCTCCTTATCACAAATAACATGTCTTCAGGAAAATGAAAATGCCTCATGCCAAATAATACCAAGCCTATTTAAAAGATACCTGATCCAACTGGCCAGGGAGAGCCCCTGAAGGGAAGCCAGCCAAAAATGTACTAAGCCATTAAGGGCCATCAAGTGTAAGAGCAGCCTTATCAAAGCTAAGGTGCTGATGATTTTCTTAACTATTGTTCTGCTGCTGAAATAAACCCTTCCCCCAAAGCAAGCCAACTCTGTAAGAGTAATCCCAAAGAAAACTCACTAAATAACTTCTGCATTATCTTGTTAATCTTTCTATCCTTCTGCCTTTATTTTTTTGTTTCTCTGGCTTCCATATGTCCCTGACACCAAGAGCTTGGAAAAGCTACTTTGTGGAATGACAGCTTTCAGAATCTATCCACCACCACAGCCATGCTGGCTGGCGGATTATGGGTGTTGTAGTTCAAAAAAGGTCTGCTCTGAGTAACCCCCTTTGTGCATAGATCTTCTTGAGTCCATTAGTCTGAGATACTACTGCCCACTAACATATCTTTCCCTTAGTTTAGCATTGCTTCCTTTCCCTACCGGATCTTCTGGCTGTATTGTATAGTAAATCTGCTTCCTTTCAGCCATTCCAGAATGGATAGCATTGATTGAAATAGGCTTTTCCTGTGCTAGTTTCATCTTTCACATCAGAAAGGTCATTCCTGTCCCATCATAAAAGGAAGATGTCTCTGCAAGCATGTATGGAGCAAGACCAGCTCAGTCATTTGACTTTGCTGCATGGATATAAACAGATCTCTTAGGAGATGGCTCTTGAGCAGAGGTAGCCCAGGGAAGGTGAGATGGCTGCCTCAAACAGCACATTCAGGTGTCATGAAAAGGCAGCAAATTGTATATCTGTACAGCCGTGGATGAGGGGGAGGCACCCATTTATTGTGTCAGGTGCCAGAATAACTTGGTTATATCTGGTCTGGTTAACTTTCCTTTCTGGAATGGAATAAGGCACAGCGTTGTACTGCTTGGGAAGCAAAATGCCTTCAGCTGGTCCCAGCTCCTAAAATGTCACCTGGTTCATAATAATATATCAAGTAAGATGAGAAGGGGATAGGCTACTGTTAAGGTCCCTACTTTGAATATTTGGTTGCAAGTGCTCTTGAATGAATTATTTTACACTGAATGCATTGTAGTGCTTTCAGTATAAAACTGATCAGCTCAACAGCTGTAACTTTAAGATCAGGGTTAGCCCAATAAATTTTTTTGAGGGGTGCAGTAAATGGCAGTCCTCCAACACACACACTCCTAAGTCAAGGAGCATAATACCTAAATCTAGACAAGTTATTTTAGCACTGGGGACAGAAAATCCCACAGTGCATCTCTGCATCCCTAGCAATAACAAAACTAATAATCTGCTATCTTTTAAAATGTCATCCTGGTGTTGAACCTTTCTTTAATGCTAGTGGTGAGATAACCACAGGACACATTTGACCAGATCAAGGAGGGCAACACCTCCTAAATTTTGGAGGTGAGGAGACCCCTGAGGTGCACCTTGGGAAGCAGAGTAGTTTAGGGGAGATGGGGAGACTGCACAACACATAAAGCTCTGTGTGCTCCCTGTCCCTCTGTATCTGTGGCCTGACTCGGTTGTCTCCCTCTGCAAAACAAGGTGGCCCTATTGGGATTCCTTTCCAACTTGGTGATTCTGTGGTTGTGGAATGTGGAGAACTTAACTACTCAAACCTGTTCAACAGGTCTGACTTTTCTTGGGTAAAATAGCCACCAAGTACTTGTCCTTGTGCTGGAGATTATTTTCTCCATTTGAGAATCTAGAGCTTAGTTTCACCTTTCCTTCTTAAAAAAAACCAAACCCTTATGTCACCAAGTAGCTCCTTAAGCAGATGCAAGTTTGGTTTTCATGACAGAGTTGCCATCCAGAGTCAGAGACTGAGCCAATTGGAAGGAAGATCAGAACTGAGATGGGAACACATATTTGAGCACAGTCCTAACTAAGATGGCTGAGGGCCGGCTGAGATGTGCTACAAGGCCAGCTGAGGCTGTGCTGAATACAAACCCCTCCCAGCCTAGGGATGTTAGAGATTACTTAAGACTGCCTGCACTTCTTCTAAATTGATGCCAGGAGAGTGGCTGTGTCCCTGGGCTAAAGAAAATTTGAATCTGGCATATCTCAGAAACTCCCTCCCTCTACCTCATCTCCCTTCCTTTCCCCCACTGTCCTGACAACAGATCTTAGTGAATACAGCAGTTCTGAGGACAGATCCTGCTGCTGGAAGACAACCCCCCCCCCCCCCCGAGATCAGCCAGCTAAAAAATAAAAATAAAAAAACAAAAAATGGTTCGGCAGATTGCCCTTTTAAGGCAATTTCTGTGTTGGTATAAAGGGATTTCTACTGGCAGAAGAGGATGTTGCTGATCCTAGATTCTTGATAAGTAGTGCACCTTGCAGTTAGGATTGCATTATTTATGGGACTGAATAATATTACCTGATGGGGGGAGCGCAGAACCATGGCAAAGCTGTGGTGTTTATGTTGTGAATCTCCATGTAGGTCCAGTGTGTAAAATGATATCTATAAAATGATAACAATTGTTACTATTACAAAATAGAAAAAAATGCTGTCAGTTCCTAGCAACTTCATTCCTGTGTGTGCGCGTATGTGTGTGTTACAGTTCTAATATGATGATGATTATGATGATGATGTGCCATCAAGTTAGAACTGACTTATAGTGACCTTAATAGAGCTTTTAAGGTAACTGGTAACTGCTACTTCCCGTGTTGTTTCGACGCTGTATGCGAAGCTGGAGTGTCCTCTCCAGAGCACGAAGCCTGGGTAAAATAATATGGAGGATAGGCTGTTACCCAAGCAGCAAATCCCCCCTCTCCACGTCACTGAGATAGTCCAGTGGAAAGGCAAGTGCCAATACAACTGGTTCCAGCGACGTCGCAGGAGTTGCCAGGATGACACGAACTGCCTCCGGGACTCCGGCTCCGGATTTTGCCTCGAGGTTAACTCCTGAAGCCTTTTCCATCAGTGGATATAGCCACAAGGCAGTGGAGGTTTGAGATCAGAGTTTTCCTTCTCCTAGATGGGCTGCCTTCCAGGGCTGATGAGCCCCACCTACCCGACCTGCTCTCTAATAGTGCGGAAGTATGATCTGACCCTTAAAAGATTCCTCCCCCCAGGTGTATGTAATGCTAATTGGCTTTCTTATTTACGAAATTAGGGTCAAAAATAGAACTAAGAAAATATCTACCCAAAACATACCTCACTTCCTCCCTCAGCTTCTCCTTCAAGAAAGGGGCTTAAGTATTTCTGCAACCCCCTTTAAAAAGCTGAAACCCCGCCCCCTCAGCCCATGCGGTTAGAAAGAGCAAGGGTCAGCCTGAAAAAACATCACACCAAAGAAAATATCTACCCAAAACATACCTCACTTCCTCCCTCAGCTTCTCCTTCAAGAAAGGGGCTTAAGTATTTCTGCAACCCCCTTTTAAAAGCTGAAACCCCGCCCCCTCAGCCCATGTGGTTAGAAAGAGCAAGGGTCAGCCTGAAAAAACATCACACCAAAGAAAATATCTACCCAAAACATACCTCACTTCCTCCCTCAGCTTCTCCTTCAAGAAAGGGGCTTAAGTATTTCTGCAACCCCCTTTTAAAAGCTGAAACCCCGCCCCCTCAGCCCATGCGGTTAGAAAGAGCAAGGGTCAGCCTGAAAAAAACATCACACCAAAGAAAATATCTACCCAAAACATACCTCACTTCCTCCCTCAGCTTCTCCTTCAAGAAAGGGGCTTAAGTATTTCTGCAACCCCCTTTTAAAAGCTGAAAAAGGGGCTACTTCTGACGGTGGGAGAGGCCATTGCACCTCACTAGGTAGATACCGCCCGCCTTAAGCTGGGCAGCCCCCAGCCAGTAAGGTGCTACCTCGCCAAGGTCTGTTAACCTCACGGGGTGCGTGGGGTTTAGGGTGAAAGCCGACAAGCAGATCGATAACCCTGCACCATGCAACAATCATAAGAAAACTTCTGCCCTAAAGCTGGGCACCTGGAATGTACGGACAATGACCCCTGGCTTTTCTGACCACGGCTTTTCTGACGACCTGCAGGAAATAGACGATGTGCGCAAGACAGCTGTCATCGACATGGAACTGAGTAGACTGCAGATGGACATTGTTGCCCTGCAAGAGACGAGATTGCCAGACTCGGGATCTGTCAAAGAAAAAAACTTCTCATTCTTCTGGCAGGGAAAACCATTGAATGAGACCAGGGAATATGGTGTTGGCTTTGCAGTCAGAAATACTCTGCTGAGATCCATTGTTCCACCTACTGTGGGGAGTGAAAGAATCCTGTCTCTGCAGCTCCACTCATCAGCGGGACCGGTCACCCTCATTAGTGCATATGCACCAACACTGTCATCCACTACAGAAGTGAAAGACAAATTCTACGACGATCTGGCAGCTACTATCAAAAAAGTCCCTGAAAGAGAGGCACTGTTCATTCTCGGAGACTTTAACGCTAGAGTTGGCGCTGATCACAATTCCTGGCCCACTTGTCTAGGCCGTTTTGGCATTGGAAAGATGAACGAAAATGGCCAACGCTTGCTGGAGTTTTGCTGTTATTATGGTCTTTGCATCAGCAACACATTCTTTAATACAAAGCCTCAACACAGAGTTTCCTGGAGACATCCAAGATCGAAGCATTGGCATCAGCTCGATTTGATCCTCACTAGACGTTCTAGCCTTCCTAGTATTACGATCACACGCAGCTACCAGAGTGCTGATTGCGACACTGATCACTCCCTGATGTGTAGTAGAGTAAAACTGTGAGCAAAGAGATTGTATCACACGAAAAAGGAAGACCACGTATTGACATCAGCAAGACTCGCGATCAAAGAAAAGTGGAGGAATTTGCCCAAGCGCTTGAGGAAACCCTCCCAGGCCCGGCTGATGCAAATGCACCTGAACGATGGGAATATTTCAAGAACGCTGTTTATAACACCGCCTTGTCCACATTTGGCAAGAAGACCAAAAAGATGGCAGACTGGTTCGAAGCGCATTCGGAGGAGTTGATGCCAGCCATCGAGGATAAGAAGATTGCTCTAGGAGCATACAAAGCCTGTCCTAGTGAGTACAACTTGCAGGCTCTTCGACTTGCTCGTAGCAAAGTCCAACAGGCTGCCAGGAGATGTTCCAACGATTATTGGCTTCAGCTCTGCTCTCAGATACAGATAGCAGCGGACACAGGTAACATCAAGGGAATGTATGACGGTATCAAGCAGGCTTTAGGTCCAATACAGAAGAAATCTGCTCCCTTGAAGTCTGCTACAGGCGTGATCATCCAGGACCGAGCACAGCAGATGGACCGCTGGGTGCAGCACTACTCTGAGCTATATTCCAGAGAGAATGTAGTAACCGAAGAAGCATTAAATAACATTGAGTGCCTGCCTGTCTTGGAAGAGTTGGACAGAGAACCAACCTTAGCAGAAATAAAAACGGCCTTGGATTCCCTCGCCTCCGGCAAGGCACCTGGAAAGGATAACATCCCTGTTGAAGTGCTGAAGTGCTGTAAAGAGACCATCACTACCGAGCTGTATCTTTTGTCTTTGCTGGAGGGAAGGTGGAGTACCACAGGACATGAAGGATGCAAACATCGTCACATTGTACAAGAACAAAGGAGACAGGGGCGACTGCAATAACTAACATGGCATCTCTCTTCTCAGCGTTGTAGGGAAGCTTCTTGCCCGTGTTGTGCTGAAGAGGCTCCAGGTGCTCGCAGACAGAGTCTATCCAGAATCACAGTGTGGATTTCGAGCTAATAGATCCACCACCGACATGGTATTCTCCCTCAGACAGTTGCAGGAGTAATGCAGGGAACAACAACAGCCACTCTTTGTCGCCTTCATAGATCTCACAAAGGCCTTTGATTTGGTTAGCAGGGATGGCCTTTTTAAAATACTTCCCAAGATTGGATGTCCACCTCGACTCCTTAACATCATCAGGTCCTTCCATGAGGGAATGAAAGGCACTGTAGTTTTTGATGGTTCAACATCAGATCCCTTTGACATCCGAAGCGGAGTGAAACAGGGCTGTGTCCTCGCACCAACCCTTTTTGGGATCTTTTTTGCTGTCATGCTGAAGCACGCCTTTGGAACTGCAACAGAAGGTGTCTATCTCCGGACTAGATCAGACGGAAAGCTCTTTAATCTCTCTAGATTGAGAGCGAAGACCAAAGTCCAGATGAAATGCATGCGGGACTTCCTCTTCGCCAATGATGCAGCCATTGTTGCCCACTCTGCTCAAGACCTCCAACAACTCATGAATCGTTTTAGCAAGGCCTGCCAAGACTTTGGACTAACAATCAGCCTGAAGAAAACACAAGTCATGGGCCAGGGCGTGGACTCGCCTCCCTCTATTACCATTTCCACACAAGAATTGGAGGTTGTTCATGACTTTGTGTACCTTGGCTCAACGATCTCTGACACTCTCTCTCTAGATGTCGAGCTGGATAAACGCATTGGCAAAGCAGCTACCATGTTCTCTAGACTCACAAAGAGAGTATGGCTCAATAAGAAGCTGACGACATATACCAAGATCCAGGTCTATAGAACCTGTGTCCTGAGCACACTCCTGTACTGCAGTGAGTCCTGGACCCTTTGTGCACGGCAGGAGAGGAAGCTGAACACCTTCCATATGCGTTGCCTCCGACGCATTTTTGGTATCACCTGGCAGGACAAAGTTCCAAACAGAGTAGTCCTAGAACGAGCTGGAATTTTTAGCATGTATACATTACTGAAACAGCGACGTCTACGTTGGCTTGGGCATGTTGTGAGAATGGCTGATGGTCGGATTCCAAAAGATCTCCTGTATGGAGAATTAGTGGAGGGAAATCGCCCCAGAGGGAGACCACAGCTGCGATACAAGGACATCTGCAAGCGGGATCTGAAGGCCTTAGGAATGGACCTCAACAGATGGGAAACCCTGACATCGGAGCGTTCAGCCTGGAGGCAGGCGTTGCATCACGGCCTCTCCCAATTTGAAGAGACCCTTGTCCAGCAGACCGAGGCAAAGAGGCAGTCACGGAAGCAGCAAAATCAGGGAGCTGGACAGGGGACAGATTGTATTTGTCTTCAGTGTGGAAGGGATTGTCACTCTCGAATTGGCCTTCTCAGCCACACTAGACGCTGTTCCAAGTCCTCCATACAGAGCACGTTACCATAGTCTTTCGAGACTGAAGGATGCCTAATACTAGAGCTTTTAAGGTAAGTGAGATATTTAAGGAGTGGTTTTACCAGTTTCACTCCCCCAGTGAGTTTACATGGTTGAGTGGAGATTCAAATCTAGGCCTCCTGAGTCCTAGTTCATTACTCTATCCACTATACCACACTGGGTATCCCCAAATGGCATGCAAATATTATTATTTTATTTACAATTATCTTACAGTTACAATAGCTGTAATCAAGACAGTAAAGTATCTAGTCTAGAGGTTGAGTTGCATGATTAATAAGTTATATCCATTAAAAGACAATGAAAAAAAAGGAATATCTTACCTTGCATTTTTCTATTCATAAATTCAGTTTAAATGCTACTATGTCCACACGAAAATGATCTTCCTTTAAAAAGGTTGCTCCCAGATCAAACATAATAGCAAAGTTTCTGTTTGTTTCATGCTGCCCTCCTTCTTTGATGTCACATCTGTAGTTCTTACTGAAAAATAGCCCTTTTCCAGATAACCTGTGGAAGCAGTTAATAAATGACTAGGTGAAAAACATTTTAAAATAAAAGCAACACTTGGCTACTTGGCAACATGTTGATTCAGCTGGCTTATTACTACAGTCAATTGTAATAATGCTAGTCAGTATGAGATATGGGTTGTGATTTGGTATATTGGTTAATGTCACCAAACCACTGAATACCCAGTCAGGCTTCCTGTGGTTTTTGCCTCTGTAGTTCCTGGGGGACATTTGGGGTGTATATCTGAGATGGTAGGCAGTAGAAGAACCGGCTCTGTTCTACTGCTAGTCTCCTTCTCTTCTTCCTCTGATCTTTTCTACAACTCTTCCTCACAGGAGCTGAGATAGAGAGAAAAAAATGTTTGTGGTTTGCTTGAAGTTATTTGGAAATTAAGATAGATTCTTTGGATCACTCACAGCAGCAACTAAAAAGGAACATACCCTGTTTCCCTGAAAATAAGACCTAACCTGAAAATAAGCCCTAGTATGATTTTTCAGGATGCTTGTAATATAAGCCCTACCCCAAAAATAAGTCCCAGTGAAGTGAAACCCTGCCCTCCACCATTGTGCAGCAACCGGAAGAAGATGACATAACAGTATTTGAATAAATGTAGATTGTTGTAAATGAAAAAAATAAAACATCCCCTGAAAATAAGCCCTACTGCGTTTTTTGGAGCAAAAATTAATATAAGACCCTGTCTTATTTTCGGGGAAACACGGTATTTGTCCCTAGCAACTTGGACACAGTTCCCACTTTTGGGTATACAGAATAAGAAATTATTCTTGCATTATGTTACCCACTGAATAAAATAACTTGGATTTGAGAATGTGCACCATATGATGCTATAGATTGTGAGATCTGCTATGTGAATTCTAAGGTAGGCTATTATAGAAAAGATTTTATCTTTTGAAAAGTGAATATATCACCAGATGCAAAACATTTATTGGATTGAGAGGGTGCTCAACAAAAGAATGCTTGTATTGAGAGGGTGATCCAAAAGGGCAAATAGGTAAAGACCTATTCATAAATCACACCAAATACAGAAAGCTGGAATACTTTGGTTACATAAACAGAAATGAAAAATACCGGTTATATCGCTGATGGCTTAAAGTGAAACAACGTCTCAGCTAATGAACCCTTCAAAATAGTTTGAATGTAACATTATGTCATTGTTTTGCAGGGATGGGACTTTCACATAAACACGGAAAAAAAGAACACAAAAAAAGGCTCTCTTTTTGTTTTTGTGGTCATTCACTGATTTCAAAAATTAAGCCACTTAAACATGAATGATTCATTTAAACAAAAGTGGGATACATAACAGTTTAGTGTTACTTTGTGTTTCCCTCTTTGGTTTACTCTTTCATTCACCTCCTGTTTGAAAATAGCCTGGGAAATTCTTCATCAAATAGCATCACGAGGGATGCTGTCAACAGCCAGTCAGAACATCCAGGGGCAGGCAAGTGGGAATTTTGAAACTTTAAAAGGGCCTGGATTGGCTGGAACCCTGTGAGGAGAATGCTTCACTTCAATTGTTCTTGTGGGAATCTGTGTACTAGTTCCTGGTGCCTGCTATCTTGTATTGTGCTGCTTAGGTTATCTGCCTGACTGCTGAACTCAGAAGAAAAGAAGACATCAAGTGGTAGGGGTGAGAGAAATCTCCCCATATTCTAATTGTTCTGGTTTGGGTGGGGGTGTTGATTGTATTTTTTGCCTTCATTTGTTTGCTTGTTTTTCATGGTTTTTGGGAGAAGGGGTTGTGTCTGTTGTTTTTAGTTTGCTTCCATTCGCCCCCTCCCCCTGTGTGTGTGTTTCAGTGGGTGCTCTCTTAGTCAGACTGATTTTTAAAAAATTGTCATTTGGTTAATTTACTGTGCAGGCCGTTAAAGGTGTCTGTTCTGGTGGGCTTCTTGATGATCTTTTGTTTTCATATACTGTTGCTTGCTTTTGGAGTAGATTGATTCTTCTTTGTTGCCTTGCCTCTCTGCTTTTTTCAAGTCGTTTTAAGAGTTCCTTAGGGCTTCTGAATGAGTGCCAGAGAGAAAATGAAAGGGAAAACATGAAACCAAATAACCCCAAAAGAGGTGGTCCCTTTTATATTTAACAAAAGGTGCATGGAAGGCAACAAAATGAAAGATGCACCCCCTGAAAGGACCCAAATTGAAATTAAAAATGGATATTTTTACATGCACATCCTTATTGTTTAAAACTGCCACATCTGAAGTCAGAGAAGCAACGGTGCTGTCCAGACTACCAGTACAGGAACCACAACAAGAAAATGGTCTCACAATGCTTTTTCGATAAGCTAACAACCCGTTTTTTAACATTACTTTTTGTTTCACAAAGAAGTAGGGCACTATTTCTATGGTATTCATTTTTACAGTGTCAGAATAGCTGTCAGAATGCATATCTCAGCCACACATCCTATCAGATTTCAGTCATTCCCTGTGGGGATATATCCTGCCTGTGTGCTCAGTGGATATGCCATACCATCCCCACATTATGAACTCTGATATTTTCCATTAAAACTGTTGAAAAGTTAAAACTGTTGTGAACTGTAGACTATTGTGGACAGCCCATGTCTTTAGATAACTTATGTAAATATAACTTGTGAGATGTCATGAGATTCTTCATTGACTTTGTTGTATAGCTACCCCTCTGACTTTTTCCAATAATTTTACTATCTCTGAAAGTGTCATATGGAAAATATGTTGTACAGAAACAAATGAAGCAGACACCCTACAATTCCAAACACACCAATTGCATCTGATTTTGGAAACTGATTTTGCTCAGGCCTAGTCAGTACTTAGCTGAAAGACCACCAGAGAATATCAGGGAGCTCAAGATAAGACTGAGAAGGGTTTTTTTTCCCCCAGAACTCTGAAAAGCTGTGGCCGGTTGGAGTTGGCAATACTGGCCTAGACATACTAAGAGCAATTTTCTATGTTCCTAATGTAACAAAGGGTCATAGGAGATAGAACTGATGGAGTCAAATGATGTGTGATAGATATAGCTTTGTACACTGGACTATTTCTAAAATCTTCAACCTACCCTGTAGGTAACTATTTAAACTGATTTAAACTGGCCTAAGTGTGCCAAATCTGCTGCCTTTATTTTCCCTAGACCACTTTGAGTGTTTAATCCACCTCACTGGAATACAAATTTTATGTCTGTTCCTTCTTGAAGATAACTGTTATAATTAAAATTTAGTGTTGACATACCATTTCTTCAGGAATTGAGGTTTTAAAAAAATAGCCAGGGGAGCCAAAGCCATTGCATTTTTGTGGGTTTGCTGCTAGAATGTTTCTGTAATGAAAATGAAACCTCTGTTATGAAGCTTTTCCCTTAAAAATACTCTAGAGGGAGTCAAATCTAAGAAAGTTTATTTATGTTTCATGTATTTCAACTCTTGTGCCTTTCTAAAAACATTCTATTGGCTTCCTGTTTATCTATTTTATCCCTCTCTATTAATAAGTAGCCTTTGTTTGTACATATTTGTACATGCTCAGACTGGGCAAGTACTAATGGTACTCAAAAAGGCATTATTTAAAGTTGTGGGTCTATGACAGAAGATTAAATCTTCTTTGAAAAACACACACTAAGGATTGGCTTTATGTTTTAACCAAACAGAGTCAGCTTAGAACTAAAAGTGAAAATGTTTATAAACAAAATAAATGGAGGGAGGTATTGTTTTCAAGTTGGGTCATTCCCCTTAGTACTCTGTATAATTTTAGGATATTATGAAAATAAATCTTTAGATCTTGTAGGTGTTTGAAAAGAGACTTTAGATGAACTTTTTTTTCCAGCTTGCGAAAATATGTAATTTTCCTTTGCTGCCCAAATGGGTTGGTGTGGATTCCAGGAGATCTGTGGCTCATCCAGTATCCTCCCATCAAAAATATTAGTTATTCTTTCTTTCTTTCTTTCTTTATTAATCAATTTTTTTAAATCACTTTTTTAGTCTACTAGGGTTCCTAAGTATTATACAATGGATAAAAACCAGAGCTTCATCCCAGATGGGGTTGGAGTTGTTGGGAACTATAGTCCAGAAAAATAGCATGTCAGTTTCTGTTTTTAAAACAAAACAAACCCTATAAAAACAGATTTAAAAGCCATGTAAAAACCCACCAATATTTGTTAGAACAGATTAAAAACAATTCCAAAAGCCAAAGACCAAAGGCCATACAGAACAATATAGTCTTGGCTACCTGCTGATAGCTAAAGAGCGATGGAGCCAGTCTGAATTCTCTCAGAAGGGATTTCCACCATGACCAAAATGCTATTTAAGAGAAAATTCTGTCTCATATTCTGACAAACCTAGCTTCTGGGATTCTTGCAATAAGGTACAGAGGAGCCACTTAATTCAGCATCCTGTGCATCTAAAGCTAACGAAGCAGACCCTTCTGAGAAAGAGAATGATGTTTACTCTGATGTCTTCTGGATCTGCGGTTGAATGACATAATGAACGCTGATTCAGAAGCTGTCTAACTTTGGCTAAATCTTATTTTCCTGTCAAGAGCTGAACTTACAGGTTTTTACCTACACATTTTTTATTATTTAATATTTTAATTGGTTTTGATTATTGCAAGTCACCCTCTGAGAACAGACACTGTGAAAAAGGTGACCACTGAATTTATTAAATAAAGTTGGAGGAACATGCTATTCAGATACAGTATACAGTCAACCCTCGACTTACGAACTTAATCCGTTCCGGAAGGACGTTCTTAAGTCGAAAAGTTCGTAAGTCGAATCAGCATTTCCCATAGGAATGCATTGAAAACCAATTAATCCGTTCCGGCTGTTTTTGGTTCTTAGGTCGAGGGGTGGTTTGTAAGTCGAAGCATTAGTTCCCATAGGAACTAATGCAAAGCCGGTTAATCCGTTCCTACCACTAGGGGCAGAATTTTTTTTCCTTTTTTCCCCTTTTAACCTAAGATGACTTAAGTTAAAAAAAAGGAAAGAAAAGAGGAAGGGAAGGAGGGAACAGACACCTTTTCAACAGAACACCTTGAAAGTTCAAATTTCGCGCTTTCCCCGCCTCCCGCGTGTGTTTTTTTCAGTTCGTAACTCGAAGCAAAGTTCGCAAGTCGAGGCTATATTTTTCTATCAGAGCGGTTCGTAAGTCGAAATGTTTGTAACTAGGGCCGTTCGTAAGTCGAGGGTTGACTGTATGATATGCTATTTCACATTACATATATGTCCTATGAGACTCAACAGAATAATCAAAACATTATCTCCATTGTATTGAAGATGATGTGGACAATCAGCCCACTTATTCATAGGTGGTTAGATTGTCCACCGATCAAAGCTCTCTGGGGCCTCATGTATGATAAGGATTACAGGGTGACTTGTAATGCCATGTGGTGACTACTTTTGTGATCATTATTTATATGAAGTAATGAAAATGTACTGCATAAGGAGCTGATTAGCTTAGTGATATCTGCTACAGGAATGGAGATCACTAACCTTTGGAAGATGTTTGTTAAATAGCATGGATCAAGAGACTATGGAGTGTTGCATTGTCAGAAAAGCTCATACCTAGGCTCAGGTTTAGTTTGAGGAAAAAGAAATTTTGTGAAATTTGGTGTCCTTTTATTTTGCATGCAAAAAAGACAAAAAGGTTAAACTGGGTCTTGCCAGTGTGTCACACCTGATTCTGGGAAGTTGTTTGTTAAAAGATATAACATAGAAGATTGGCCAAGGTGTTGACTGTGCAATAAGAAGACCATTGAGCAACATTAAACTTTGTTCTAAGAGTATTTTTAACTTGCCATAAAGTAAGCTGAAAAAAAACTACACATTAAGTAGTGTACGTTTATTTTCATATCATTTTTAAATTATGAGAAATAAGGTCTAACACAAGCTGTGAGAACTGAAAGAAAAAATGACTTGGTGTTCTCAGCTCAGAAATAGTGATGTGCTATAATCATTCTCTTACTCTCACCCATCTCATGGAAGCATCTGAGAAGGAATCCCCACTGTTTCTGACCATTCATTAGAAATAGTGGGGATTCTTGTCCTGGCAAGGAAGAGGCAGTGCTTGGAGAAAGAGTTGAGCTCGGATGGCCAGATGGACCTGATCCAGACTCTCCACGGGCTGGAATAAGTCTATGTACCACCTTCTTCCCACTAAGAACAAGGCAGAAAATTGTTCTGGGGACTTGAGAGGGCTTTGGAGAAAACTGCTTTTGTTCCATATTCCTCCAGTAGCAGGCTTTGCTCACTATCTTAGTTTCCTCTACAAGCAGAAGGCTTCCTTCCCTTTGTGGAGAGGCAAGTTGAGGACTCGCTCAGATAAATAATACATATTGAAAATGCCGATTAAGAGTTGCTGAAGGGATGTGATTAGAGAAAGAGGACTGCAAGAATAAGAGCATTCACACAAGGTTTCTCCCTATTTCCCTCCTGTACATCAGTCATAAGTTACACAGCACCCAGGGGCTAAAGGGTTATGTGTGTGTGTGAAAACATGTAGTGCAGGAGTTAGTTTGATTAAATTAGGTCCTCCCTCCAAGTCAATTTCATTTGGTGGGAACATAATATTTTAGTTTTACAAATAAAAAAAAGTTACAGCGTATAGGCAGAACTGAATTTTTATTAAGAAAACTGCCATTTTTAAAAAGAATATGGTTTGAAATACAATATGGGCTTCCATGAAGACTTTCCAGCTAATTGTCAATAGATGTGAAACAGCTTCTCTCTCTCTCTCTCTCATATTCTTGATGGATACCTTATAAATGAACCAGAAACAAAATTGGCAGACACACAGTACAGTGATTTTTCTCTCTGAATCCAGTAGTAAATTAGATTAGTTTCCCCCCCTTTCTCATGTTTTCTGGGGAAAACATTTTGTTATATGATGAATTAAGATGTGTCCCCCCCCCCCCAAGAACTGGTGCTTTGGTGATCCTGTATTATGTTTTCAGTCACAAACTATGGATTTCATGTGCCCGCTGTTATGACAAATATAAGCATATCTTAAATCTGTTAGAAAGGAAACAAAGAATCTTATAACATGACTTATTGTAGCATACAATTTCATCTTCATGGAATGCTTCCATTTCATCAGAGGCAAGGAGCTAAAAAGTAATGGTTGACAAATTATGAACCTCACTGATCATGTATCTCACATGGATACTGGGAGGAAAGAAACTGAGACAGTGATGGCAAACAGCCACGAACTAGAAGAGCTTTATCTGTGACAATATCACATAAAGCCTATTTGGATTCAAGATGGATTCACAACAGCAATAATAGGTGCTAATACAGTCAACCTGGATTTGAGGTATTAATTAGTGCCTTTCAGAAAACCATCTTTTTGGCTGAACCACATGGCTGACTGGATGCACTCTGTGTTTAAAGAAGTTTATATACTATGTAAAATAAAATGTCCAGTTCATTGTGGCAACACTTTTGTGTTTGGCTTATTCCAAAGAGAAGTTGCTCATGAGCTGGTGGTCCAGGATGTCCATTTCCACCACCACCCCAACATTGTGTATTCTGGGTGGCTTTGGGCTAATGGTTCTCCAGTGACTTGGCCTTGTGGAGTTTAGTGGCTTGATTAACAAACAGAACTCCTAACAGGATCTGATAATGAAATGTTATAACTACTATAAGATTTTTTTTTGTTCAAGTTGTTCAATTAGTAATTAAAATTTGTTATATTTCTAGACTCACTAGCTAAGGAAACATGTATAGCTCATGGTCTTGGGCCACATATGGCATGCAAAGGACATCTGCTCCGAGGTACCTCGACTATCTCCAGTACCTGCTACAACCACACCAATGCACATTCTACTGAAAACAACAAGGAACTGGGCAGAGAAGTTGTGTGTGCACTTTTCTGTCCTGTCCCGTAGGGATCATTGGACAGAGGTGCTGGTTATTCCTTACTTGAAAACTACCAAGTAGCTATGGACACTTTTTGAAATCTGCGTTATATTAGAATCTGTTAAAAACATGTACAGTGGTACCTCGGTTTACGAACGCCTCGGTTAACGTAATTTTTGGTTTACGAATGAAAACCCATTGAAAATAATGCCTCGGTTTATGATTTTATTTCGCAATACGAAGCAAGTTTCCTCAGGATGCATTGCACCTGGGAGGTTTATAGCGCCACCCCTGTGCATGCTGGAGTCTGTGGGTAGCACGTGGCGTTGAGTGTGGAGGTATTTGAGGCGTTGGAGCGGTTTTTGCTTAGAATTTTGGAGCCATTCTGGAATTTTTTTGCAGCAGTTTTGGGACTTTTTGGAACTTTTTTGGTGCATTTCTCAAGCGGTGGAAAGGTAGGGAACTGAGCTTGGTCGTTTGCATTCCTTTTACTGTGTGTTCTGCATTGTGGATTGGTTTCCATGCCAGCTCATGTGCTGTGAATGCCTGTTACTGTGTGTGTTGCGTTGTGGGGTGATTTCCATGCCAGCTCATGTGGACAGATTGATGTGTGATGTTTTAAAAGTTGAATTTGGATGTTTGAAATGTTATTGCTTGATTAATTATGTCCCTGTACAGTATTTATGACTTTAAAGTGCACTTTATAAAGAGTTTTGAACAGATAAAAGACTTTTTTAAAAAACTTTTTTCTGACCTCCGGAACGGATTAATTGGTTTTCAATGTGTTCCTATGGGAAACCGCGTTTCGGTTTACGAATTTTTCACAATATGAAACGTCCCGAAGAACGCATTAAATTTGTAAACCGAGGTACTACTGTAACCAAATGTCTTGTGTCAAGAGGGTGACCAGCGCAGAAGTACTGAGGCAAACGAATAAACATCAAGAAATCGTAAAGTATACAACATGAAGAAAGCGAGATACTCCAGTCACAGAATGAGAAATGAGAAGCGAAAAGTACAGATGGTTATAGCAGACCATTCAAGGTAACTTAAATGGGGAAATTTATTTATTTATTTATTAGATTTTTATCCCGCCCTTCTAGACATATGTCTACTCAGGGCGGCTCACAATAAAATTATTCATAAAAACAATTAAAACAACGATTTACATTGACAATATTAGTATTAATCAAGATGGAAAATATGAAACAAAAGATTAAGTAGAAAGTAAAAGTCAAGTATTGACAGGAGGGAAGGCCTGCCTAAAGAGTCAAGTCTTTAATTGGCTCTTAAAAACACCCAGCGAGGGTGCCAGGCAGATCTCTGACGGCAGGCTATTCCAAAGTCGAGGGGCCACTGCCGAGAAGGCCCGGTTTCTTGTTCTTTCTTTCCGGGCCTCTCTTGGCGTTAGGCCCCTCAGCCGTCTTTCCTGGCTATAGCGAGTGACTCGAGTAGATCTAGGTGGGAGAAGATGTTCTGCTATATATCGAGGTCCTAAACCGTTTAGGGCTTTATATGTAATCATAAACACTTTGAAATCAATGCGGAAACGAATGGGCAGCCAATGCAAGGCAGCCAGAGTGGGAGAGATATGCTGGTGTTTTCTCGTTCCACTAAGTAGTCTGGCTGCCGCATTCTGCACCATCTGAAGCTTCCGCATCAATCTCAAAGGTAGCCCCACGTAGAGCGCATTACAGTGGTCTAATCTCGAGATTACAAGCGCATGGACCAGAGTGGTGAGGGTCCTGCCATCAAGATAGGGACACAGCTGGGCAATCCGCCACAGATGGTAATAGGCGGAACGGACCACTGACACCACCTGGGTTTCCATGGTAAGCGCCGGATCCAGATGTACTCCCAAGCTGCGAACCTCACTCTTCGCGGCGAGAGTCACCCCCCAAAAGAGAGGGAGTTTCCCAAGCCACCGATGGAGGGGCCACCGACCCTCAGGACCTCCATCTTGTCCGGGTTCAGCCTCAACCCATTCTCCTGCATCCATTAAGACATGCAGGAAGGAAAGACATGCAGGAAGGAAAGACATGCAGGAAGGAAGAGAACGTCTTGGCTCTAAAATCTAGCAGATTAATGCTGAAGAGAGGAATACATTTAATGGTCTTTCCTGTATTGCTGGAAAGAAGCAACAGAACACAGTTGGATTTTCACCTACTGAACAATGTTTCTTCCCAGCAGCAATGTAAATCCTGGTTTTGGGCTTTGGAGAAAATAGTCATATAGTGTTGTACTCTTCATCCATGGAACAGTTCCTACTTATTCTCTCCCTTCCCCCTCCTCCAACCTGGGATTTTGTTTTGGGTTTTTTCCCCTACTGGTTGCCCCCTAATGGTTGTGTAACTCTTCAGAAGAGCTGGATTACAACACCCATCATCCCCAGGCAATACTATTTTGCATGGGTTGGCATCACTTCCTTTAATTTTATAAGAGTGAATAAAGATGGATCAGAAAAAAGGCAAGCAAAAGGGAAAGGAGTGTAGAAAACTATCAAAGGCAGCCATTGAGTGAAACCCACTTTTAAAACATTCTCTAGCTTGTGCATAACTAGACTCCTGCTGGGGCCAGCATAGCAGGTTAATGTTATAACCTTTCACCTCAGAAAACTAGTTGAAATCTCGCATAAGGGTAATAAAGGGAAATTGAGTTTGATGGTGTCAAATTAGTCCCCAGTGAACTTCTCTCCACATCAGAAAATTTACCGCACATGTGGCCACATTTATTTAGAAGTGTTCTAGGACACATTTTGAAGGAGTGTTGTAGACTATGATGTGATAATGGTACTTTCAGGAGAAAGACTTCAGTATTCTCACAAGTACGGTCATATTGGCACTGTCAAATAAAATGGCACACTCATGATTTAAAATGAAACAGACTGAAACATAGCAAAAATTCAGAACAGCATTAGGTATCCCCTCTTTCTTACAGAGAAGGCACAAAGTGCTTCATCAACGTTTCCATGGTGCAAATGAAAGGAACCTGCATTTTGCTGGTTATATTGAAGCTGCTCAAGATATGCAGTGGGAGAGAGAGAAAAACATTTGAGTTTATTACTCAGTTTGTAAATGTAAACCAGGATTTGTTTGGTCCACAACTACATACTTAGAATTTTTTTAAAAAAATTATAGGATGGGAATTTATTTATTTATTTACTGGATGCATTTCTTAGCCTTCTTTCAAAATCCCAGTCAAGCCTATTTACCCTGTAAGTGAATCTGTATGTGTAAATCCATTCTTCATCAAAATAATAAACATTTGGATTATTCCTCTAAAGTGTCATCTATTTCTTTTAAATAACTGTTGGTGTGCATCAGTTACCAAACAGTTTCACACACTGGTTAACAATATGATGATGACACTAACAGTAATTGGCTGAATGTCTGCTATACAGCAGTTGTTACACTCTTTGGTGAGCATGTTTCATTTTTCACCTACGCTTAGAATACCACGAAGCTTTAAACAAAGGGTCAAAATAAGTCTGCCTGAACAGTCCTATGATAGAGTGGCAAGGGATTCTATAGGCTCAAAAGGATTGTTCTGTCTCCCTCTCCCGCCCCTACCCCACCCACTATAATTAGGATGAAACCAAGGGGAACAGTTTTCTAGCACTCCTCTTTATTGGATAGGACTTTGGGAAAGAGCAGAAAAGAGGCATTTAAACATACTCCCCCCCCCCCCCCCACAACTCAGATATGATTCTATTACTGTTCTTCATACATTATCTGTGAATCATGAAACTAGGCTGCTGTCCAGGTCAGATGTGTAAAGCAGGGTTGGTGAGAACTATGTCTGGAAGACTATTTGGAGCAAAAATAACTTCCTGTCAAAAATATTCTCACTTACTTTCATGCCAGTGACAAAGGGATGCTTTGGCTGAAAACTAGTAGTAAGTCACAATGAAAGTAGGCCCATTGAATCAGTTGAACTTACATGGTTGTTGATTCACCGGATCTCACTGATTCCATGGGCCTAATCTAGCTGTGACTTATTACTAGATTTCAGCCATTAGATTATGAGACAGAATTGTAGAACCCTCATATCTTTTCCACTCAAGCCTATTTTATGCACAACAGTTTCCCTTGATGGTTAATGCTGGCAATGAACCCTGGGGTAAGATCTCATGATGACAGACAGAAAAATGAGAAACAAATCGTATGCAAGGTCAGTACTGTCCATGAAAAGCCTATATACTGTCAATGATCCTTTGGGTTCCTTCTACAATTCTGTGGTTCTCTGTTATGGGTTTCCTGCTTCAGCAGGAAGTTGGATTCCACACCCCCTCGGTTGTGTGATTTATTAAGGTCTTCTACACCTTGTGCAGTTATAATCCTGTGGAAGCAAAGAACCACCAGATAGTCTCACCCAGTTCCACCACAACGTGATTCACAACCCCTCTTTCCTCCACATGTCTACAGTGCTGAGATTCCTGTGTTCATTTAGGCTGTCTAGGCAATACCCCTACAGGCTTTAAATTGAGAGAGAAGTCTTCGCAAATGACCTAAAGCTCCAAGCTGTAGATGCTCACTTTCTAATAAGTGGCAAGGAGTGGAACTTAAAGTGCAAATGCAATGCAATGGGTGGAACAAGTGGCTTGACTAGTCTCCTCTGCCCCCTTGTGCAGTTCTAATCCTGTAAGGAGAACGGTTGCATAGAGCTTGTGAATTCAGCGGACCTGAAGCTTAACAAAAATCTGGCAAGAGACATAGTCTCTCTAGCTCCTACAGTAGTGAGTCTCATGCTGTTGTCAACAAAATATATCCTTTCCAAATGTGGTACAATAAATGTTTGCATTTCCATTACCCATCTTCTGCACTCATTCAGTCATCACAATCATAATCATAATCATAACCTATCTGAATACTGCCATGTAAGAGTTTGGGCCAAGGTTCAAAGGTTCTTCAGCCTTTGAAGAACAATGCAGGTCAGCTCTTATAAGGAAACATTATTTCTTATTGCCTTTGAAGAGGCCTCAGCTATTCTTTGTGCTACAGAGTGCAGGAGACATCTCAGACCACAGAAGTTCAGATTTATGGACACTGTTCATATCCTGTGGAAAATTATTAATATTTCAGCTGAGCCCTGTGTAAACAAGCATGTTGCTTGCTAGACAGAAAAGAAGGACTTTAATAGCAAGTCTTCAAAGATTAGCTGACATAATGGGTGGTGGTTTGTGCAATTGAAAACTGGACACACTCAATGGACGTTTTTGTTTATAAATTATCTTGACCACCAAAGTGTTTTTAGACTAATGTGTCAGGAGCTCCAAAGCAAGTAGTTCCCATGTGATTCAGTCCACTTGACTGGAAGTATTCACAGATGGGCAGATGCAAGTTTGGAAAAGTTACTTTTGGGGATTATGCCTGCCAGAATTTCCTCCCCCACATAGCCAGTAGAGAGGTTGGCTAAGGAATTCTGGTAGCTATAGAGAGAATGGAAGCAAAGAAGATGAAAGAATAGAGGAAAGGCTCTCTACAGTCTCTCATGCATAATTACTCCAGCTATTTTGTTTGTTTCAGTAGAACACAATTACATGTAGCAAATAATCCAAACCAAAAGAGAGCAATAGGCACAGATAAAGAACTAGGTATGTTACTTCTTTTTGTATTTTCTAGATCTACATGTAGACTGGTAGGATCCTGCCCATCTCCTCTCTCTAAGGTCATTTGCTGCTGCTTCCTCCTTCTAGGAGGAAGAAATACAGATTCATTATGGTTTCTCCATAATGGCTGAGCAGACCTGTGAAAATGTGAGCAAGAGGTGTAACTAGAGATGATCTGAGTCTATTCACAGGTGCAATTAATTTGAAGAGTTATTTAAATCATAGCAGATAAACAGGTAATAAGATCCACAAAATGAAGGCACAATATAAAAGAAAACAAAGGAAAATGCAATGCAATGATAAGATGAAAAGTGCAAAGCAGAACAACCTGTATCAAAGTATCAGATGATACTACAATTATGCAAAATTAGCCACAGGTATCCCATTATAAAACACTGTATTTTCCCGTAATCTTCCACCAGCCCTCTAGTTGAAGCTTGCTATGCTCCCAGGTGTTTAGCAGCCTTTGGCTTAAATATTGAGAGAGAGAAATGTATAGCTACCTATTCTAAGGAGTTCTTGAAGTCTCAGGAGAATATGAAAGAGAGCTGATCCAGATGGGAAAGTGTGTTTGTGTGTGTGAGAGAGAGAAATAAATAAATAAGACAATCAAGAGAGGTGTAGAATCTCCCAGAAGGAGTAATCTAACCCATTGTAAAAACTACAGCTTCCCTCAAGATCAAGGCAAACTAAGGCCCAAAGGCCCCAGAGCAGTCAAAATCTGCAAAAGTAAAAATTATGTGAGAAAAAATGAACCAAGAAGCATCTGCATGTGAGCATCAGTTAGTGTGACTCTAAGTCTGAGTCTCCTTATCCCAAGCAACAATGGCTTTTTGTTCCATTGATGCCTTTAATTTTCTTGCATTCTGGTTGGCTTCCTTACCTTCACCGCTAAAATTCATTTCTGTGTTGGTAGATGGCAAGTTGGGAGAAACAGTGCATTGTGTCACCTTTCTTTATTCCCATAAAAATAAATTGTCCCTTTGTCCTGTGGCATACGATGTGACCGTAACCTCTTATCAGGCTACACTCTGGGCCTGAAAGTACCCAACCTTGTAACCTGTTCATACAGTTTCATTGTCTTCCAGCTTGGACAGCAGTCATATGACTGCCACAGCAGTCCAATATCTGTCTTTCTTCAGTCATTCCATCATGCAAAAGTCCAGGCTGGAAGGAATCCTCAGCCCTTTTTGCCAGCACGACTGTGCTATTTATGAAACAAATCAAATATTTCCCTGATGCCAATCCATAGGGAGCCACTCCACAGATTGGTCCATAGACCATATAGTACCTGTAGGCCAGTTCAATCCACATGTCCACATGCCTTTTGCCCAGTGTACCCTTATACCTAAAAGTTGGACCTAATTAACATGCACAAGTAGAAGTCAACTTTAGGAGGTTTTGTAACCACATTTAAAGTTCTTTCCTCTTGAGGTATCCCTGAATGAACTTCCTGCAGTAAAGTTTTCTTACATTTGAGTGCCTGGAGTAATTACTTGTATTTCACGGGCATAAGATGAGCACTATCCCACTGCACTCTGCTGATAGAACTATCAAATGTTTTTGCTTCTTTCAAGTACACAGTATCTAGCAATGTGGTAGCTCTAGGCTGCCCAATGATAAGATGAGTTCCTATCCCTTCAGTAGCAAGACTTGCCATGACACCTGTAGGATTTGGGCTGCATAACTGGCTAATTTTACAATGTCAGGGCTGTATCCTCAACACTGTTTCATCCTGCTTAACAAATATTTAGAAGCATCAATTGACTGACGACAAGTATGCCTTTCTATATTCAGAGAGTGCACTGAGAATCTTACAGGAAGGGTAGGATTTAAGGAGCACATATACATTTAGTGCAGCGTTGGATAAATTTAAACTTCATTATATTTAGTCACTGATCTACTGTCAGAAAGAACATTGTAAGTAGAGTTCTGCAGATTTGCTGCCTGGGGAACTCTTGAAATTCTAGTCCAAGAACACAATTCTTCCACAGTCTTATTTTAAGGAAAAGTTTAAGAAAGGATTATATATCACATGCTGTTGTCTATGCCATTTTAAAGAGACAGATAACAAATTGGCTAGTTCATCAACGCTTTAAAAATGCAAACTACATGGTATCCAAACATAATAATTCAGTTTGAATTGTGTGAGGAATGACCTGTACAGAGACCAACCTACTGCTTAAGAACATATGGTGCTGATTGATTTCAAGAGATATTTCTAAATACACACATATATTTCTTTAATATATATTGAGGAGAAGAGATACAAACCTAACAGAAAGTAATGCAAAATGGCAGGGCCTGCACTTTTATCTTTCTTCAGTGTAAGCCTGATACTTGACTTTAAGACAGATCATTTTCTCAGGAGTGTGGACAGAATTTGCTATGAGCAACCGGTTTACCGTGTGGCAAAACTCCAGCGGTTGAAGATTTGTTGCAGTTCCCACTGAGTTATAATTGATTTGACAAGCGCATCCATCCCATTTGAATCTGCCTCTGTAGGTTAAATAACCAGCAAACAGACTGAAGAAAAATATAACATGCATGAACTGTCTGTAAAAGCTAGGAAGCTGGAATGTGTATGAGACCCATTTTTATTCACTGACATTTCATTCTTCAATATCCTCTTAGACTTCTTATTCTTACCATTTTATACATGTAAAGGACTGGCTCTGAGCAAGCTCCATCCGGGCCATCTATCAGCACGGCAGTTTAAACATGCAGCAGTTGTGGCACTGTCCTCAAGTAAAATTACAGTATATAATCAAATGGGCATTACTTGTTGTTTTGTGGCATGGCTTCTCTAAGCCATAAGTCTAGAAAAAGCATTGGGGACATTTGGTAGTCGTGGACCAAAACTACACACTCCAGAAAAACTGGATCAAGTCTGCAGCATCTCCCGTCATTAACACCAAGCCCTACTGCATTTCAAAATGATGCCCAATCTTATTATTATTATTTTCTTGCTCCAGTTTTTGCTCCTATTTGCAGCTCATTTGCAGCAAATACACTTTCTCTGGTTTATTGCAAATGTGTAGTTCCAGCCATGGTGGCAGTAAATGAAAATGACTAATAGCTCACTCTAAATGCTACTACTTTTAGTCACAGGGTAACAGAGCCTCGAAAGCCAAAGAGACCTGGTACAGACGTACTGAACATTCCAGTGTCTGCCTGGGACCATTTATACACTTTGGTTAATTGGTACCCTGGGAGTTCTTGCCTTAAAAATGTTCTAGTGCCTGTTTACTACTGAAACAAAGAAACTTAGGTGGAAGGATCAGGATATTTCTTACTGGAAAAGATAGGACACAATTGGGTGTCTATATATGACATTTGATATTTTTTAAAGATTTTTTTTTAAAATAAAGAAATAACTAATGACCCCTGAATCAATATGTGATAAGAGGAAGAATAATCTTTTCCATCTGCAAAAATATGCACAGTACTTGGAACAGGCACCACAAACTATTTGAACAGTCAGCAGAATGATAGTAATGACAACTGCAGACTGTTTAAACTGTTAGCATAAAACACATTACGGTTCTTCTGATAGGTATGGAATAATTGCTTTGGAAGGACATGCATACATAAAAATGCCAGATTCCAATATTTTATTGTAAACTCCCTTCTTACAAATAGCACATGAAAGAGTCTCCATAACAGTCTCTCTGTAAAGCGGAGGGAACAGGGCTGAGCCACCAGTTCTCTATACCTTGCCACATACAGTAGTTCTGCTCCCAAATACTAATGTATTGTGTGTGGACTTTTGTGTAACTGGACATGGGCAACTTTTCAGGGTGAGAGGGACACAATGGACCTCCCTCTCAGCCTGTTCCATAGTGGGTGCCAATGAAATTAAGCAACACCAGCTGATATTCCTGGCGGAGTCCTGATTGCTGCTGAAATTTGGAGCTAACAGCTCTCTCTATGGTTCAGGAGAGTGTGAGAGAGCATGAGTTTCAAAGACAATTCCCATGGATTCTTTCAGGCTCATAAATGTGTGGTTTTCTTTTTCTTTCTTTCTTTCTTTAATCACTTTCCAAAGTACTAAATGGTTCAAACCATCCTTGGGTGTTGCATAGTATGGTGAAAGTATGGCCTTTTTGTAGCTGAGCCATTTCCTTGTACAGTACTTGAAGGAATCTCGCTCACTCTCCTGCTCAAAGCAGGATCTGCAATGGAGGGTTTAACTACACCATGTCTGACGACCACTCAGCCTACAATACAAATGTCAGAACCTTAGAGGTTATAGCAGCAGTGTTCAAATATAACACTAACATGCCTCAGCCCCCATGACCCAGTTCCTTCCCTTTCTCCAATACAGCTGCAAGAAGGAGGTAGTTCTGTTCTGCATTATACAATGACTAGCACCATATAGTTATGGTTGATGAATGGTGTCCATGTTGTCTCCCTTACAGATCTGGTGGTGAATATGCTGTTCCCCAGCCCCAATTTTGATTATTCTTTACTGATGCTGCAGTTTGATTTCTCAACCCGGCCACCTTCTTAAAGCATGAAGTGTGTCTTTTATTGACAGTGCAAAGTAGAAATTATAGACTTATGATTTTCTTACTGAGGGCAGGACTAGCTTTCAGTGGAACATACCTGATTCTGGTATGAGCCTGGTATTTTAATGGTATAATCAAGGTATCTTCCATCATTGTCTTTGGATGGTATACAAGGACAACATGGCTTTGAAAAAAAAAACAATTTTGTTTTAATACTTTTTTAATACTTTTATAGGCATTGTCAAGGTGCAATATCAGAACTGCCTACCAGAAGGGACTTCAGCAAAGAAAATGTAACACTTCCGTAATGTGTAACACCTGGGACTTGGCTAGACAGCTCAAGTGGAAGTGGGCTGGATCAGGTTAAATTAGGACTGCTTAAAGTCATATAGAGTTCCAGTATGGCATCCTTGCATCCACATGGCATATGTGCTTTAAGGAAAAGAAGAAAAAGAAAAACAAAGCAAAGTAAAACAGAAATCCTCCTACATACCCCTTCCTATCTCTGCCTAGTTCCAGGAAGAAGCCTTTAATCCCCCCCCCCCTCAAGGTACAGCACATCAGCACTGCCTTAATAAGCTTTTAAAAATCTACCTTTTCTTCCTCCATTTGCTCCCCCTTTTGGTCCCTCCCCTCCACAGAGAAACAGATGAAGTTGTTAATTTCCCTATACCAGTAAGTGGCTAAGCTGTCTGCTTAAACCACTTAATGCTATTGGGAAACTGAAAGAAGCAAGCTCCTCCTTGGTTTGATCCCAGCGATTGCATGTGCTGGAAATGAACCAAAATGGAGCAATCCTACGTGCACCTAAAAAAGAGGAGCCCCCAACAGGGAGCCAGAAAGGTGTGCAGAGGAATGATCTGGGGATGGGCCAATTCATGATGGCACTTATGTCATGTACTCACTTGGAAAAGGAGTGAACCAGTCAATCCCAAGATTGAACCGAACAGCAGGACAAATGCTCATGTAGTCATATTCTCAGAGTCTATTTGCAGAAGAAATCTTAAGAAGGATAACAATAATATGTTTGCTACAAGGCAATGAGTAGCTCAGTGTGCCCTATCTAGAAAAGGTCCAGTGGTCTGAAGCTTTGCACCTGAAGAAGTGCATTTATACCAAATGAAACTTGATAGTTTTTACAATTCTAGAAGACACTTGGTTGTTTTTCTTGTAACAGCTGACAGGGCTACCCATTGGAAAGTTCCAGGCTCTGGACTTGTGACACTATTCAAGTCCCATCCAGTGGTTCATGATATAACTGTCCAAGTCCATCAGCAGAGTAAAGTGTGGTTCTGTTGCACCTGTGAAAAATGTTCAACATATCTTTATTACTGGATAATTGCTACTGCATGGAAGAGCCAGATTTCCACACTAGAGACTGTGAGGGACTTGTATGCTCCTTGGTATTTATAGAGGTGCATGAAAGGGGACTTAATTGCAGTTGCATTTTATAGCAAGACTTCATAAGCATGATAATGAAAATCTTCTGTGCTATTTAAAAGAATTATCTCTCTGTCCAACATCTAAGGAGCATAGCATGCATCTGAAAGGGATGGTAAAATATATTGAATTGTTCACTGCATTTCCCATTGCAACTTGTGTGTATATGTGTTTGTGTGTGTGTGTGTGTTTAGTTAGTTAGTTAGTTAGTTCAATTTTTACCCTGCCCATCTAGTGGCCAAGCCACCACAATGGGCAGCTTACAATGAGAGCATCAATGAAGAGCATAAACATTCAATAATAATGACAAATAAGACATTAAGCAAGGGAAAAAAGTCCACCCAGCTTAAATTCTATACTGCAATGGAAAAATCTCACCAGAACATAGTCATTTTTTTCCTTCTGGCACAATACAGAATTTGAAAGGTACATTGATCTAGTTAATCCTTAAATTACCAACAGTCATGTCTTCCACCATGTTTGAATGTACACCAGTTGGCACATGTGTGTGTGTGTGTGTGTGTGTAAAGGGGAGAACAAAGAGACAGCCTTCTTTGTTCATCACCATTGCCAGCTATGTGCATATTGGTGTGTGAGGGTATATGTGTATCCACATGACACATAATATGGGTCTGAGATCATAGATACACATAGATACATGTTTAAGTATGCATTCAAGTTGTTAAGGTTTTGTTAAGAATAGGTAGGGAGAGTAATGTAGATAGTCCCTTCCCCAACCAAAATCATTCTCTATCACCTTTTCTATTAATAAATCAATCCCAATATGTAAATGAAAATGGGAAAAACTGCCCAAGTACTAGTTCTGTTCATGTCCCCACCACGTTTTTACTGGCTGTTCACTCTACTTTCCATGGTCCCCTGCATCTGGTTTTCTTTCCATGTCCTTTCTGCCTGTGGACCTGATGTCTAGGGAGTTGTCTCAGCAAAGAAGCAGGGATTCTTTTGCATCTGATATATAATCTTGTAAAAGAGGCCTTTGTCTTATTTTGTCATTAATTTATTTAAAACCTATTGTTATAAACAACACCAACCAATAAATGCTGTCTGAGTGGGGGAAAGTATGAATCCTGGTTTGATTTTAAAACAGAATCAAGAAAGAAAGAAAGAAAGAAAGAAAGAAAGAAAGAAAGAAAGAAAGAAAGAAAGAAAGAAAGAAAGAAAGAAAGAAAGAAAGAAAGATGGGCAATCATGAGATCTGCTAGTAGACATGTGATGAACGAGAAGACAATATGATGAGCTTGCTTTTATATGGATCTTTCACTTCCACCCATGCGTTCATCCATCTTCCATCCTCTATAATTCAGTTCTCTAAACAGCTTCAAACCCCTGACAACTTTTAAATATATATAAATAAATAGTGCAAAAGTAATATTTCATTTCCTACCCTCATTTACCTCCCCAAACATCACTGGCTTGACGGGAAAGATAAATGATATTTAGTTCTGCTCCAGTGGCAAGTTTCAAGGGTTCAGTATTTAGCAAACTATTCTAGCAGAGACAGGGAGAGATGAAGTGCTTTGTGCCTGCAAGAGAGAGAAGGAGGGGTCCTTAGGTTTTTAGTCGGCTGTACAGCATTTAGTAGTAACCCTGGAATGTCTCTGGGGAAGAAAACTAAGAATCCTGGCATTTATTATGCATAAACATCTACTTCAGATAATTTATAGTGATTCCACAAATGATAAATTATAGTCCAATTCTCCCAAGGAGAGCTAAAAATTCAACTCACAGTAAAGTGTTCAATTTAGTATAATCAACAGTCACAGCCTCACCTAGAATTCCACTGTCTAAAAATATAGCAGTACATTGAGAAACTGAGAAGCAATTTTGTTTCAATCCTTTTCCCTATATCGAATTTTAATGTACTGAGAGGACCACTGTCTAAAATTCTATGGGGTTTTAATGTAAGAGGGGGCAGATTATTGACCCCAATTATAAGAAATGGTACCTGTGTTTAGTGAGCTTAAAATAAAGGGAAATACTTCTGTACTTGCTCTGTGTATGAATAAGATTACTGGAGGCAGGGAATGTTCAGGGAAACATGTTACTTAGGGACTAAAAGTTCTGCAGCTGCCACACCTTCTTGAGCTCATACTAGATAACACCTGTCAAATACATCATGTGCAAGGGTGTGCAAGAGAAATCCCATTCACAGAATATGGGAGGTTTATTGTTAACAGCATCAAGATTGTCAGGATAGGAAAGCAAGACATCAAATTCTTCCCAAAGACCCTGCATTTTATATATACAGCTAGCTATTTTAGAATTTGGAAGGGTTTCTGGAAAAAAAACTAACACATTTGTGTGACTTTAAAAATGTTTTTATTGTTTAATTTGTCTCTGTTTACTCATGTTACTTTTAAATAGTCTTGTTAAATAAAAATCTCTTTTCAAAAATTTGAAAACTCCTGTGCTTTCTAATAACCCATCATTTTGAATCACAGCTTCCTTCTTAAAGATTCTGGAGGAGTAGGAACAAGATGAAGAAGCTGCCATCAGTCACTATCTACAGCGATGGCGCTAGATGGAACCTGTTTGATCCCCTTTTTCTAATAGTGACTACTCTGATAACTGATAACTTCCCAGAGCATCTTTTTTCACACTTGGGAAACTCATCTACTGCCTTATTCTTACTCTACTGAGATCCCTGCCTATCTTAATACATGAAGTACTAGTTCCCCTCTGTTAGGCACTGGTTAGGCCTCATCTTGAGTACTGTGTCCAGTTCTGGACACCACACTTGAAGAAGGATGCAGACAAACTGGGGCAAGTTCAGGGGAGGGCAACAAGGATGATCAGGGGACTGGAAACTAAGCACTATGAAGAGAACCGGGTGTGTTTAGCCTTGAGAAAAGAAGCCTGAGGGGACATATGATAGCACTTTTCAAATACTTGAAAGATTCTCATAGAGAGGAGGGGCAGGATGTGTTTTTCAATCCCAGGGTGTAGGATAAATAATAATGGGCTCAAGTTACAGACAACCAGATAAGGCTGAATATCAGGAAAACTTCCTGACAGAGGAGTATGACAGTGGAACCAATTCCCTCAGGAGGTAGCGAGTGCTCCAGCACTGGAGGCATTCAAGAGAAACTTAGACAACCAGCTGGCAGATATTCTTTGATTTGGATTCCTGCCTTGAGCAGGGAGTTGGACTCGATGGCCTTATAGGCCAGCTCCATTATTTATGATCCTGATTTGTACTATACACAGTGATTGGGACTGAGCACCGAAGAATCCCTGAAACAGCAGAGCAGAAGGGAAGAATGGTCACTTCAGTTTTGGGTCAGCAAAGTGGAATTGGTAGCTCCAAAAGAAACATTTCTTCACCCTCTCTCATTTTTCCGGTATAAATATTTCACCGCAATTTGTGGCTGTCTCTGGGCCAAGGTATACTTTTGGCGTGAGAGAGATTTGATCAGACAGCTTTTTAGGTAAAGGACTGTAGAAAACATTGCACAAATCTATTGTGGATCTCGGGTGCCATACGAGTAGTTGGATACAGAGGCAAGCTTATACTTTTCCTCTGTGGAACAATTGTAGAAGAACACTTGAACTCAGTAGATAACAACTTGTAAAATGCAAAACTACCCATCTTCATAGGTCTGGTTCCTGTGACATGTTTGCTTCATTTGACTGATGTTACTATGTTCAGCACAGTGATGCAAATACTTACTTCACATATTAGTGAAATAGTGTTCATCATAGCCTTATGCAGGGAGTGTGTCACCCAATGCTCTGAACGTGGTAGAGGGGAGTGCCTAGCCATGCCCCCCCCTGTTGCCACTCCACCTAGGATTTCATTACTGAATCTGAACAGGAGATATGGTTGCCTTTTTGGGTCACAATGCTCAAAATTTCTCAGCCAGCAGGGTCTGGCCTTTGCTGACCAGTGAATTCTGGCAATTACATTCCAAAGTTCTGTAAGTCTGCACACAGTCTGCTGTATTCTTTTTTTTTGGGGGGGGGGGGGGAATCCATTTCGACTTCCTTGGAGATGTGTAAGTGATCACTCTGCTCTCACATTTTAATTTACCACATAGGGTTGCTGTGAGGATAAAAACAAGAGAAACCAGGGTAAACAATAATTAACCCAAAGGAAGTGTGGGCAGCAGCAGAATCAACTTGTTTAGTTCGTTCAGGACTCTTTTAAGACTATAAAAGCTGACTGATCTTGGAGAAGGAGTAGCTGAAATACTGAAATAATGTCAATTGCAGCAAAAAGACTTGCAAATTACAAAAGGTTCCTCTTTTTCAATTAAAGGTACTGCTGCAAGGGAACATTTCAATAAAGACAGGCACATGAAGTATTTGTGTGTGTGTGTAGTGATGACTGCTATTTTAAAAATCAGTTTGGGCTGGAATAGAAGTGTTAATAGCACAGCTACTTTATATTCAAATTTGTAGTGGAAAGTTGCAAAAAATAATTTCTAAACTCTTCTTGTTCTTTGTGTCTTGCTTATTCAACAGAAAGATGTAATCAATTTACAAAGTTGTAAAACTCAAGAAAGAAGGAAAATACTGATAAACAATTGAATCCAGATGTAGTCGTGCTTATGGTAGACCTATTGAAATCAATGAAACAAGTTAGACATGACTCTCTCGTCGAAGCATGCTAAGTCTTGATTTAATCCAGTGAAACCACCTGAAAATAAACATAAAAAAAGAAAAATTGGTTGATTTAGTAGGACCATATATAATGGGGATTTTAGAGGAGCTTGACATAACTTTACCCACAGTGCCTCACTAAAGCATTTAAACCTATACATTTGCCTTTTTGATGGATATCTGAATGTGTCTTAGACTTTGTGAATGGCCTGAAAGGTGCTTATAAGAAAGGAGAAAAAAGACCCTCTGGTGTACAAGGCTTTGTGCCATGTATGCCAATTGTTTCCTTTATACGTGTCAATACTGCTTTCAACATGTGTGTAGACAGTTCCTGTCATACTATGTGCTTTTAACTTGATCTCTAAGATATAAAATGCAGGACCCAAACAGGGGTGAGGAAGGAGTGGTAGAGTGCCTTTTACCTAGTTCTGGAGTGGGTTGGAATTCCATTCTCATGAGCGGAGAAAAGCTGGCATGAAGCTATATACAGTGGTGCCTCGCAAGACGAATGCCTCGCAAGACAAAAAACTCACAAGACGAAAGGGTCTTGAGAGATTTTTGGTGCCTCGCAAGACGGGCCGTCTTGCGATATTTTTTGTCTTGCGAGGCGCATTTCCCATAGGAATGCATTGAAATTTAATTAATGCGTTCCTATGGGGGAAAAAAAGTCAGAAAACCCCCCAAAAAGTCAGCAAAAAGTCACTTACCAGGTAGAGTAGACTGAGTCCAGCTCCTCACAGTGCGTTTGTAGCCCCAGAACAGCCGGAAAAAGAGTGCCAAACAGCAGAGATTCAGCAACCAGCAGGGAGCCGGCAGCCATTTTGTCTCCGCTCCTGGCCCCCTCTTCCCACCTCTCAGCTGATCAGCGCTGGGGTCTGAGAGGCTTTTTCCCTGCTAGGCAAGCCTCAGGAAGCCTGTTAGACCCAGCGTCGATCAGCTGAGAGGCGGGGAGAGGGAGGGGGGGGTAGCTGATCTGAGCTGGGTCTAACAGGCTTCCTGAGGCTTGCCTAGCAGGGGAAAAGCCTCTCAGACCCAGCCCCGATCAGCTGAGAGGCGGGAGAGGGGGGCCAGGAGCGGAGATGACCACAAAATGGCTGCCGGCTCCCTGCTGGTTGCTGAATCTCCGCTGTTTGGCACTCTTTTTCCGGCTGTTCTGGGGCTACAAACGCACTGTGAGGAGCTGGACTCAGTCTACTCTACCTGGTAAGTGACTTTTTTGGTGACTTTTTTTTTGGTTTCTGACTTTTTTTTCCCCCATAGGAACGCATTAATTAAATTTCAATGCATTCCTATGGGAAAACGTGCTTCGCAAGACGAAATTTTCGCTAGACGGCATTAACCGTGGAACTGATTAATTTCGTCTTGCGAGGCACCACTGTATAATCACTGGGAATTATGGGTATGTCTCATATCTATGTGCCTAATGTGCTGATCTTGTAAGATATGCTGAAATTAACTATCAAAAGCAGTGTTTAGAACAAAAGAAGGCACAGTCTAAACAGTGAGTTACTGGCTACAGAAGAATATTGAGAGTGTGAGGGCACAGTGACACTAGGAATTAGAGTCTGAGGGTGTGGTTAAACTGACAATAAGAATCACTGTTGAATTGGGTTTTCCATAAATAAAATTGATTTTAAATAAAGTGACTACATGACATACAGGGAAGCATGGAATTTTTTGCCTGGGAAGCGTGTTTTTTGGTTGGAAACAAAGGTAAAATACTCTTGCTTCAGAGGATTGTTTATTTTTAAATTGCTTGTGAAGGGGCTGGAGAGGAAGAGGAGAAAGCGGAGACAGGAGGTAGTGGAGGTGATGGGAGAGGCAGCAGCAGTAACAAGAGCCACAGCTGGGGGAAGGAAGAAGGGATGGACAATGCAGGGAGCCTGAAGGGAAAGGGAGGACTGGGGCCTGCTCAGCTGGCTGGGGTGTAGGGCAGGTGGCCACCAGTGCAGCAAGAGCAGCTGGAGAAGGCAGACAGGTGTTTTGGTTGCTCCTCCCCCTCTTCCATGTGCTGAAGAAGCAGGGAGCTCAGACAAAACTCCCCAAAAGGAGAGTTTCACCAGGGAAGGATGGTTCCTCCTCCACTGGCTCGCTCAATAGGCAGAACATTTGGGTTTCCTGCATCCCGCGGGGAGAAACCATCCTTGCGCCTCTCTCAAGATAACTCTCAATCTGTCTCTCCTTCTTTCTCTCTGTGTGCCACATGTATGTCTGCCTGACCCTTGAGCACTGAGCTGTGTGTGTGTGTGTTTTCAGCCTCACTCTCCTTCACCTGGGCTCTGTGCATGTGCAAGGCAGTTTAACAATGAATTACAAGTTTTCCCAAGTGGATGCACACACTGACTCAAAAATAATGTGACTACCACCTGACTTTAAACGAAATTCAGAACCCCTGATCCTTCTTTCAATTTATTTCCATAGTAAAACCCTGCTCTCAGAAAAGAAATGTGTGCTCTGTCATGTAAATACTCTCAAGAAGAATTCCAAGTCTTAGCGTACATAATGCACAGGTAAGAATTAAACTTGCACATAATGAATGACAAGTGAAAAGGGGGAGGTATGTAGTAGAAAAATCCGGTGGATTGTGGTTCAATCTCAAAATTGTACAAACTATAATTTCAGAATATCTAGACCTGTCTTGACAGAAGTAGTCTGGACATAGGCAGTAATAGTATGATGCTCTAGGCTGCAGAGCATCATCCTATTATTTATGGCTAGATTTGGCATGTCACCAACTTCCTTCTGTGTGTGTGAGTGTGTGGTGGGCAATCACAGAGTAATTAGCAACCTTTTGGTTCTTAGAGAGGGCTGTAAAAATTACAAACCATGCGGCCTTTGATAATGTCAATTGGGAGTTTATGTTGCTGCAATTGAAGAAGATGGGAGCAGAAGGAACTTTTCTACAAACAATTAAAGCAATATACAGTAGTACCTCCGTTTACGAAATTAATGCATTCTACGGGACATTATGTAAAGCGAAAAATCTGTAAACTGAAACGCAGATTGCCATTTGGAACGGGGGCATCGCTATAAACCTCCAGGCACAATGCATCCTGGGGAAACTTTCTTTGTAAACCGAAACAAACAAACAAACAAAAAATGTAAACCGAGGCATTATTTTCAATGGATTTCTGTTTGTAAACCGAAAATTATGTTAACCGAGGCGTTTGTAAACCGAGGTACTACTGTATACTAAACAGAAGGCCAAGATTAAAATCAACGGTCAAACAACTGAAAATATTCAAATTGAACAAGGCACAAGGCAGGGCTGTCCCCTCTCTCCATTATTATTTATTCTAACATTAGAGATTCTAAACAGACTAATAAGAGGGAATACTGGAATTAGGGGTCTTAGAATCAGGGGAGAAGAATTTAAGATACAAGCATATGCTGATGATTTAGCAATAATATTAGAAAATCCTCTGGATAGTTTGGAAGAATTAGTAAGAACAATAGAAGAATTTGGAGCTGTAGCAGGTCTTAAAATAAACTATCAAAAAACAAAATTCTTGACTAAAAATATAAAGAAAGAAGATGTTAAAAAACTGATAATGAAAACTAACTTTGAGGAGGTACAAAAAATGAAATATCTAGGAGTCATTATTACAAAAAAAAAAAAAAACCCAAGCAATTTGATGAAAGAAAATATCTTGCAACACAGAAGGAAATACAGAGAGACTTGGAGGAATGGAATAAGCTACAAACTTCAATGATAGGAAGAATCTCGATAATAAAGATGATGATCCTACCAAAATTGCTATTTCTGTTTCAAAATTTACCAATTTTATTAAATTATAAATACTTTAAGGACTTGGGCAGCCTGACTTTGAAATTTGTATGGAAGGCCAAGAAACCAAGAATAAAACTTAGAACATTGCAAGATTTAAAAGAGAGAGGTGGTTCAGGATTGCCGAATTGGCTATTATATTATAAGGCATGTGCTATGGTCTGGTTAAAAGAATGGATAACATTAGGAAATCAAAGACTATTGAAATTGGAAGGTCATGATTTAAAAATGGGATGGCATGCATATGTGTGTTATGGGAAATTTAAAGAACAGTCACATTTTGCAGAACATATTCTGAGGAAGGCGCTATTCTTAGTATGGCAAAAATTTCAAATGCAAACCTATAAGAAAATTCCAATATGGGTAGCACCAACAGAGGCATTTACATTGAAAGTATTGTATCAGAAGGGAGCGTTACTCACGTATAAAGACTTTTTAACTAAAGATCAGAATATGAAAGACAAACAAGACCTAGAGAAATTGGGGCTAGCTACAGATTGGTGGTCAATGCTGAAACTAGAATCAAGATATAAAAAGGACAAAAACATGGGCTTTTTTGAGGGGAAAGTCCAGGTGGATGAACTATGGTTCTACACTAATGAGAAAATAATCAAAAAATGTATACATATCTATTAGAATATGATTTAGAGGATGAGAGGGTGAAGGAGGTGATGGTAAAATGGGCACAAAACTTTGGGTATAATTTCGATATTGATGAATGGACAAAAATGTGGAAAGATAATTATAAAATGATCAAACCAGTCAATCTTAGAGAAAATATCCTTAAAATGTTTCATAGATAGCATTGTACTCCGGTAAAATTGGCAAAAATGTCAGAAGGGATCAGTAATGTTTGTTGGAAATGTAAAAAAAAATCCAGGGACTTATTATCATATATGGTGGTCATGCGAAAAGGCAAAAAAAATTTGGTCACAGGTTTGAGAAATGTCACAAGAGATTGTTCAGCAAAAATTAAGTTTTAAACCTGAATGTTACTATTGAATATAATGCCAGAAATTATTGAGAAGAAAACAAAATATAGTCTACTGTATATAGTTACTGCAGCTAGGTCACTCTGGGCCCAAAAATGGAAGAATGGAGAGACACCAACGATGGATGAGCTATTAAAGAAGCTATTGGACATTGCAGAACTAGATATGCTTTCAGAGACACTACGGGATCAACCAAGAGACTTTGTAAAGGAAAGCTGGAAGCTGATATATAATTGGGCCCAGGAAAAGACAGGAACTTAGGGGAAGAATTAGTTTATGGCAAATCAGTGCTCACTAGAATCCTTTGATGATATTTAGATGACCAGACGACGGCGAAATCTCTGATCTATAGAGGTAGTATGGATGTTTAGTTTTGATGTTTTTTGTTTATTATTGTTAGGTTTTTAGTGTTTTTAGTTTTGTATGTTAGGTATGTATGAATAAAAATTTTTTTAAAAAATTACAAACCATGCTACAAAGAGGCTTGAGGCGTTAGCCTCCAGAGGATTGACATCAATTCTCACAGACATGTATCACCAATTTTTGGAGCCTTGTCTACAATTTTTCTGCACTATCCATGCAGGGTTGATGCTAAGTCTGAAGAAGTGGAATTTTCTCCACGGAAGCTTACAATTTGTTTGATTCTTTTGTGCTCCAATAAAAGGTATCACCCACTTTTACATTTTTATAATCTTGATGACTATGTGGCCTTTTCCTTGTTCTTCTTCTTAAAAGTAACTTTCCATGCTTGTTTCCAAAGAAGTAGCAATATTAGTCTGTCTCAGCATGTTGGCAAAATTAAAAGGGGTGGGGGAGAGAAAAGAAGAAGAAAACAGAGGACAAAACATTATGGCACTTTAAAGATGAACAAATCTGTCTGAAGAAGTACCACAATATTTTGTCTTTGTTTTTTCCCCCTGTCTCATCTTCTTTTCATCCCTGTTCTTTAAATTTACCAACTTTATTCATTTATCCATCTATCCATTCATTCCACCCATCTGGCTGCCAAGGTCACACTTTCCAGGCATGGTGTTGAAGAGTGTTTTTTCTCTCATTGGCTTGTCCAGCAAGAGACCCCTGAAGGTCCACAACAGAATTCCCAAGCACTGCTAAGTGTTCTGAGAAATGTTTCAGTGGAGCCAGAGGGAAACAAAAAGTTCACACCATGCACTGTACAGTCCTCAACACCTAACTATCGCTCTGAGCGAACTGGAAATGGGCCCTCCAACCTTTCCCAGAAACTATTGCAACACACTCTTTTGCAGCCGTGCATTTTAGAAAAAGTTTGGCGAAGAAGGACAACCTGTCAGATAAAACTGTCTGTCTTTATAAATGATGAACTCCTGATAAACATCCCAGGAAACCATGGCCCTCTAGAACTCAGGCCAGATAGTAAGGGCAGAGTGTGGAAACTTAGTGGCTTAAAAATATTCTAACTACACAGCAGAATTAACTTCAAGTCTCCCTTCAGTAGACCATCCCTTATTTGTTAGTTTACCTCAACACTTACTGTTTCAATAACTTGCTCAGATATGTTGCTAAGAGAAAAGAATAACGAGGTTCCATTTTACTCGCAGTTCTTCATGGATCAAAACAAACAACATTCTGTAGCAAAATAATGACTGGCTACATGAACAGAGTTTAATTGATTCACTAGCTGCATAACTGATTTACTGCATGGTTGACTGTAACTGACTACAGACTACATCACTCTAATTCTAACTGTTCATAGAGTGTCTGAATTCAGACTCTGTCTAGAAAAAGGCAGAAAAAAATCTCTTAAATAGAGAGGTACGCCTCTCTTAAAAAAGTCTGAGGTAGAGAGGGAACAATTGGCTGCTACTGGATTGATTGACTTTCCCCCTAATCCAGAAAGGTCCCTCCCAGTCAAAACCTCCTAAAGGCAGCATATGAGAATGCGATAATTCCAACAGATACCTTATCTAGCCATGTGTCTTTTCTTTTCCTTCTTTTTTTGTTCCTCCCTACATTCAGCCTTACAGTGTACTGCTTGTGTAAACTTCTTGACATTGTTACATGCTGGAGATTGACAACATCCAAGGGCAAACAGATTAGCTTTCAATGTGCTTTTATAATTAGCCATTACTTCAGTATAAAAGCTCCTGGAAAGTTTTTAGATTCACAGACGAGGTGTGCAGCAGGAAAGCACTCAGAAAGAGCACCTGTTGAGCTCATTTGGAACTGGGGGTATCATTACCAAGGAGGCATGTAGCAACGTGCAGGACAGTCAAGAGGATTGAAATGGCTCATTCATGATGCCCAGGGAAAGCTATTCATTTGACCTCACTGTGCTAAGAATGGTTGGTGATGTGTACAAGTGGCTTCCTCCACAGCTTGCCTCCCACATGTTCACTATCAAAGATGATGACTTAGGAGAGGCTTCTGATAAAGTAGGTATCCGTTATTATGGAAAACAGAAAACTTTGATAAGGTTTTGTTGAGGTCTCTACTAAACAACATGAGTGTTGAGATCATGTTTTTTAAAAAATTGTTTTTACCATTGTTATTCATTTACAAGTGGCGGCTGCAACTGTGTCACAAAAATGGCATTTGTAGGGCTGGGAAAAAGTATAGAAGCAGACAACTGAAATTATCAAGGGTCTGGGGCAATTCCCTAGTGAATAATTGTTACTAAATATAGGGTTGTTAAACTTTTTTAAAAAAAAATACTGAATATAGGAAGAGATGCTGGAGATGGACAAAATTATGCACACTGTGGAGAAAGTGTATGGGGAGACATTTTTTCTTTTTCTCTTCTAATATGTAATTCCATCATCCTCTGAAGCTGAACAGAAGGGAATTCAGGACACATCAAAGGAATGTTGTCACACAGCGCCTAGTTAAACTGTAAAATTTGTTAATATAAGGCAAAGTGATGGTGCCAGCATGGGTTTCTCTAAAAAGAAATCAGACAAATTCAAAGAATATGTCTATCAATGGCTACAGTCATGATGGCTATGCATCGCCTTCTGCATCAGCAACAGTCTGCCCCTGTATACTAAGTCCTGAAGATTATGAGCAGAAGGCACTCAGGTCCCCCTTCCCATAGGCATCTCTTTGAGTGCTGTGCGAACAGAATCTGGATTAGACAGGCTTTTGATCTGAACTAGCAATGTCCTTCTTATGTTCTGACAATAATACAGAGTGTTTTTAACTCAGAATTCCATCCAGCCATTCAGTTCTGCCCTTATGTAGGATACTCGTACTCCAGTTAATGTCCCTTTGTTTGTTTGTTTGTTTGTTTGTTTGTGTATTTAAAATGTGTTTACCCTGCCTTCATCCTTTAAAAGGACCCAAGGTGGTTTACATCATTAAAAGACAATATTTAAAGCTAAAAACAATAACTGTACAAATACTAAAGGGGATCAAACAAATACCACTCTAAAACAAAAGCAGTACTTTCTACCTTAACTTTCTATCCCGCCCCCCACCCCAATAACACCCACCATATCATGGCTGCTGAACATGCTAAGTCTTCATCAGAATATTTAAGTTGGTGTTTTCCCCCCATTTCCCTATTGGTCTTCACAAGTTCCCCCCCCCCCTTTTCCAAAATATTTTTTGTACTTGTGCAAACTTGGTAGTTGCTCCAAGAAAACCTATCTTTTTTCCTTATTTGTCAGTAGCGCTCTTTGGGGTTTGGCTACAATTCATTTGGCACTCACCAGCTGATTTCACTACCAAAAGGAATGATATATCTTTACAGTTTGGATCTCATTCATACCTAAGATGAAATAGAATTCGCAGTTAGAAGAATACATTATTTTCAATTCATTGCCTATACACTACACATTGCTCGTGTCTATTCTAAGCTCCCAGTGTGAGCAGGATTCACCAGTCACTTCAATTCACTTTCAACACTTTGCACATAAAGAATAGTTTACTTTACTGAAGTGAATAAGAAAGGCTCATTTAGGGATTTCAACAAGAAAGACCAAACAAAAGCAAAAAAAGACATTGTGGTACTTTAAAGTCTGCTATATTCTCATGTAAGCTTTTGTGGAACATTGCCCAGTTCTTCAGACATATAGGTAGAATACAGAGACTACATGGCAAAACACTCACTAAGAGATAGTGGTGTTTGGTTGCATTTCACACCTCATAATAATTTATGACCCCTGCTTGGTATTCAGTTCTTTTGAAGCTAGGTTCTGTAAACAGCAACATGATTAAAGAGGTAATGTAAAGAATGGCAGACTTTACCATTTGGTCTTGTTCTAAAAAGATGGGTCTGGTAGTTGTGAAGGAAAATAACAGTACATAACAGCATAATTATTACATTTGGTAATGACTTAAGAAACCTTGACTGATATTTAATCCATTGATATGGGTGTCCAGCATGTGCATATATTTTATCTCAGCTGTTTCCCTCTGGATTCTTGTTCTGTAATTTTTCTTCTCCAGAATAACCACTTCTATATATTGTGAAGAATGTCCTGAAATGATTTAAGGCAGGTTTCGGTGTGTTGCAATTTCTGATGTCTGATTTATGTCCATTAATTTTTGTGTATGTATAGACTGTCCTATTTGTCCTATGTAATAGTAAAGAGGGGCAGTGTTGGCAAAAGATGGCACAGACCACATTAGCTGGGGAATGAGTAAATGTGCCCTTGAGGTTTTGTGTGACTGTTGGGTCTTCTGATAGTGTTGCCAGAGTAAATGTGGGGGAAGAGCTGGCATCTGGGTTTGTAGCAGGGTATAGTCTCCACCATTATGTCAGTGTTGTGTAGCTCATTGTGTGTCAATAGTTGTTGTCTGTAAGCAAGTATAGGCCTGCCACCAATTACTTGGGAGAGTGGAGTATTCTCATCAAGGATGGGTTGGAGATTATTTATGATGCATGTGATTGTTCTGAGTGATGACTAGCAGTGTTCATTCATTTTTTCTTCTGAGTCTGTCTTGCAGTAGGTAGTTTCTGGGGACTTGTCTTGCTTAGTTAATTTGTTCTTTAACCACATTGCATGGGTATTGTAGTTTGAGAAATGTTTTTTGGGGGCCCTTGAGTTTGGAGTCTCTATCTTGCAGGTCCAAGCAGATGTGATTGTATTTGAGGCTTGACTGTAAATGATAAGTTCAGGATGGAAGCTGGAGGCATGCAGGTAGGTATATCAATCAATGGGTTTTTGACACAGACATTGATGCTCATTTAGAGAGTGCCTTGCACAGCCTCCTTTGCCTGCAAGGAATGACTGGATCAGGGTAACAACATTACATTATTTATCTGAGACAATTTGATCAAGGGTAAAAGAAGTGAGCCTCCTTTATAAGATGCATATTACTGAAATAGATCATGATGTATACATTTCTCCCCAGCAATCTGATGGTAGGATCATATTGTGTTTTTTTTTCCTAAGGGAGGCAGGTCAAATAAGGTCACTTGAGGCGTACATGCCACTTGGATGCAAGGAATACACTAAATGGCATAGTGGACCTCTACCCAACTTTAAGAGTTAGCCCAATCCAGACTGTACCAATTGAGTCGTGTAGACAAGCCCTGAATCCAGTATTACCTACTGTTGGCTTTGATTGGAGCCTCACTGCATGGAGAACCAACCCCCTTGTTATCAGTCCATCTAGAATCAGATTTGAAAGTGTTGTGCGTTCCATTACTTGAAGCAATTTGGCTTGTCCAAGCTATCCCCACATGAACCTGCACATTCCTCTTTGAAAATTAATTTAAAAAAATTAAGGGAGTCAAATGACAACAGGTGAGGGTGATGAGACCGTATGCCAGATGCATAGGAGATGAATCAGTTTTGGAGTACACACTCAATCGGATGTCGGTTGTACTGTGCGATGAAATGCAGAACGAATATAGTAGTAGCCTCCCAGCAGGCTGGATTTGATGCAGAGATAGCATGGAGGGGGAACAAAAGAATCTGTAATGGCCATGTGTCATCGGAACAGCAACAAAAAAGGGTTGAAATTCACTAGGAGTAACTCAGAACAAACAAACAACCAAAAAACAACTTTCAGTGGTATGGGAACACAGGAAACAGCCACTGAATCAGACTAGTGGTCCATCTAGCCCAGTCATGTCAACTCTGATTGGCAGCAACTTTTCAGACTGTTAGGCAGGAGTTTTCTCTAGTTTGACTGAGAGATTTCTCATGGTCTCCCATCCAAGAATAATTCACATCCAACTCTGCTTAGCCTCCAACATCACATTAAATTACTGTGTTTATGATGTTTGATGGTATGCTCTCAAATGCATCGTCTTGCCTGGCGAGGTTAACTTGCTTTCAACCTGTGACATCCAATGAGGTGGACAGGGTGCTTGTATGCTGTCATGCCACCACCTCCTCTTTAGACCCTTGTCCGGCCTGGCTCATCAAAGCAGCCAAGCCGGTAACAACAGAATAGGCCACCGCAATAATTAATGGGTCTCTCCAGGAGGGCATGGTTCCCCCTGCCCTCAAGGAGACACTCATTAAGCTCATTAGAAAGAAACCTAATTTGGCGGCGGACGAAATCGGGAATTATAGGCCCATCGCCAATGTTTCTTTCATGAGTAAAGTGGTCGAGAGGGTGGTGGCCGATCAGCTCCAGGCCCTCCTGCAGGAAACTGATGCCTTTGATCCGTTCCAGTCGGGCTTTAGGCCGCGGCATGGTACGGAATCAGCATTGGTCGCCCTGCAGGATGACCTCCTGAGGGAGGCCGACAGGGGCAATATGTCCTTGTTGGTCCTCCTCGATATCTTAGCAACCTTTGATACCATCGACCACGGTATCCGCCTGGGGCGGCTCTCCAAGTTGGGAATCGGTGATCTCGCTTTGGCATGGCTCCGTTCCTTCTTGGAGGACTGTCCCCAGAGAGTGCAGCTTGGCGAGATGACTTCCACCCCATGGATCCTCAATTGTGGGGTTCCGCAGGGGTCGATCATCTCGCCAATGCTATTTAATATTTATATGAGGCCGCTGGGTGAGATCATCCGGAGTTGTGGGGCCTAGTGTCATCAGTACGCTGATGACACCCAGCTCTACCTCTCCTTTTTTTCCTACTGCAGTGGATGCTGTTCTGACCCTTGAACGCTGCTTGGGGACCGTTCTGGAGTGGATGAGGGCAAATGGACTGAGATTGAATCCGGACAAGACGGAAATCTTGCGTGTGGGTGGCCCCGGCATCAGTGGGTTAGGAAACTCCCTCTCCTTTGGGGGAGTGACTCTTCCTACGAAGAGTGAGGTACGCAGTTTGGGCATCTGCCTAGACCCAGATCTCACCATGGAAACCCAGGTGGCATGTGTGGTCCAGGCAGCCCATTTCCATCTTCGGAGGATTGCCCAGCTGCATCCCTATCTAGATGCGGGGGCACTCACGACACTGATTCATGCCCTAGTAATCTCAAGAATAGACTACTGCAGTGCTCTCTACGTGGGGCTACCCTTGAGGCTGATGCAGAGACTTCAACTGGTCCAGAATTCGGCGGCCAGATTAATAACTGGGGTGAAGAAATTCCAGCACATCTCCCCCACTCTGGCCGCCCTTCGTTGGTTACTGGTTCGTTTTTGCATCGACTTCAAGGTTATGATGATAACATTAAAAGCCCTAAACAGTTTAGGACGTAGGTACCTATCAGAAGGCCTGCTCCCAGCCAGATCTGTCTGTAATACCCATTCTTCACAGGCAGGGCAGTTGAGGGCCTTGACCCCGAAGGAGGCCCAGAGGGAAAGAACAAGAAACCGGGCCTTCTTGGTGGTTGCCCCCCACCTATGGAACAACCTGACTATTGAGATCTGCCTGCACCCTCGCTGGATGGGTTCAAAAGAGCACTGAAGACCTGACTCTTCCACCAGGCTTTTCCAGAGCACTAGGATCTCGCCCTCCCTTTTTACCATTCTTTTTGCCATCCTCTCCATCACCCTTTTTACCACCTTTATTGCCATCTGTTTTAATTTCCCTATTTGCTATGTATTAATTTATTTTTATCATGTTTTTAATATTATGCCTTATATTGCTGTTAGCCACCCAAAGTGGCCTGGTTGCCAGATGGTGCGGGATATAAATTCAAATAAAAAATAATAAATAAATAAATAAATAAATAAATAAATAAATACAGAGAAACGGGAGGGGATAGAAAACCTTAGAGTTTGGAAAGATTTGGAAAGTTTCTCGAACAGAATTTTCCAGAATCTGGGGGAATACATATCTCTGAGCTTGGTGGTTTAAGCTTCTGCCTGTGGAGCCAAATGTCAGGAGTTTGATTCACCACCGGGCCTCCTTGACAGAGACTGGACTTGATGATCCATAGAGTCCCTTCCAGCTCTGCAGTTCTAAGAAAAATTAAACCAAGTCTTTCTATCATGATGTTGTGAAGGGCAAAAAATATGCCAGAGAACAACAGCCTACAGCAACACTATTGATTATATTAGTGAGTTTGATGACTAAAACCTACCCCTGGGCTGAAGAATCTTAGCATTTTCCATAGGATTATAGGCAAATAGTTCCTGGTTCCGATCTCTCTCAGGTAGTAAAGATGTTTGTCATCACATGCATTAGGTAATGAATCGTTAAGTACTGAAATTTCAGTTAACTCCTGGTCATCACCCAAACATCCTAGGGGCTGGGGCTTCTAATCTTAGCTTGGAAACAGGCCAAAAGGCATTGTGAAAATGCTACAATGTGTGCAGCAGTTCTGGCATGGTGCCAACAGCATATCCTCATTGTACAGATATAAACTGTACTAATTGCCTCTGCTACACCCTTCCAGCTCCACAGACTTCTAATGTGAGTCTCAAGGCAGAATGCTCCAGATGTATTAATAGTTTGGAGGATTCTGTAGATTGAGTTTCTGAGTGGATGTAAATGTGTACAAGCCCCCAACACCAGAACTATTTTTCTTCACAAGAAGCTTCAACTTTTCTCTCATAATTATTTGGTTACGAATAGACAACATAAATGTATAGTTGGCATTTCAGATTCTTTCCATTTCATTATTCTTAAAATTTATTGTACTTTTACAAAATGTGATTGTTTGCATAGAGGGAATTGTGGTTGCACTCAATCTGTGGTTTGTGCATCCTGGAAGTCTCAGTCTGAGAGCAAATCTCGTCATTTCAAATTGATTACAGAAATGTTATAGATATTTAATTTCTCTGGTGTTTATAATACGTGGTGTAGCTGATTGGGCCCTTCGATTTTGTGGTTGACCCAGCAGTTTATAATTCAGCAGGTCATAAACTTTTAGAAGCATTCACATCCCATAAACAGAAAGTTGGAGTTACTGTTGTCGGTCCAATTAAATCTTTCCAAAGTTGCTTTTACTCAAAAAGTCTAGAGACATACTTCATCTGGAATCAGCTGTTTTCCAGCTCTGCTTTTACAGAAAGCATTTATTTTGTAGTTTTGCCATTGTTTTTTTAAAGCAGAACATTAATAGTTGTAGGGCATTTCAGAGTGGAGGGAATTAAAAGAGCAAAGTAACTCTTCCCTCAAATTAGAAACTTACACCATTTTTTAAAAAATATACATACATTCTGAACCTAAGCAACTATGCACAAGAAACTGGATATGAAAATGTAATAAAATATTGGCAGAAATTCTGTGCTGCATATCAAGTCTTCCCTTTGGCAAACTAGAAATCTCAACATTATGGAAATGTGCGCCAGAAAAACTTTCTAAGAGCTTGTGCACTTTCTTTTCTCCTACGAGAAATTAATGTACCTGATTCCCATCTCATGGCAGCCATGTTGAGCAAGAAGCTACTGACACCCAAGTTGACTTAATGGTCTACTTCAGAGCTTGGAATCATTACTTTAAAAAACCAACTTGTTACTCATTGTTGTTGTTGTTTAGTCGTTTAGTCGTGTCTGACTCTTCGTGACCCCATGGACCAGAGCACGCCAGGCCCTCCTGTCTTCCACTGCCTCCCGGAGTTGGGTCAAATTCATGTTGGTAGCTTCGATGACACTGTCCAACCATCTCGTCCTCTGTCGTTCCCTTCTCCTCTTGCCCTCACACTTTCCCAACATCAGGGTCTTTTCCAGGGAGTCTTCTCTTCTCATGAGATGGCCAAAGTATTGGAGCCTCAGCTTCAGGATCTGTCCTTCCATTACTCATTAGCCATTGTCTTTTCAAGAGCAATGCGTTTCTCATTACATACGAATATTAACTGAAATGGGGATTATTATTAACACAATATATTTCAATGTTATCTTTAATTTTAAAAACTACACAAAATGCCTCCCAAAATAATGCTTCCTAAAATAACAAATAAACATTACTCTTTGTGCATTCATTAGAACACTATGTTAAAATTTGTAAAAGTAATAGTATTGGATATTGCAATATACTGCAATATTGCAAATATCTGCTGGCTACTGGAAGGCACTAAAGAGTTTCAGAAGAAGATCAGTCTATGCTTTATAAACTACAGCAAAGCCTTTGACTGTGTGGATCACTAGAAGCTATGGGTTATTCTGAAAGAAATGGGTGTGCCCCAGCAGTTGATTGTTTTGATGCATAACCTGTATTGTGGAAAGAAGCTACCATTAAGACAGAATATGGAGAGAGAGAATGGTTTCCTATAGGCAAAGGTGTCAGACAAGGGTAGATTTTATCCCCTTATCTATTCAATCTGTACATAGAACATATCATACAGAAAGCCAGACTAGATTCAGACAAAGGAGGAGTGAAAATTGGTGGAAGAAACATGAATACTTTATGCAGACGACACCATCTTACTGGCAGAAAGCAATGACAACTTGAAATGACATCTAGTGAAAGTGAAAGAAGGAAGCACCAAAGCAGGACTGCAGCTGAACATTAAGATGGTCAAAACTGTGACTACAAAAGAACTACACAACTCTAATGTTGACAATGAAGAAACTGAAATTCTTAAACATTTTGTATATCTTGGTTTAATCATGAGTCGAAATTGAGACTGCAACCAAGAAACCAGAAAAGCCTAAGACTTAGGGAGGAAGCAATGAAGAAATTAGGAAAGATGATCAAGTGTAAGGATGTGTCAACTATTAAATTTGTTCCAGTTGGATTGACATAACTTTTGTTCTCTTTCTGTCTGATCTGATGGAAAGGATAACTTGTGTCTAAACCATTTTTAAAACTATCAACTCAGTGTTGGAACACTGGTTTCATTATGGCACTTAGGTGAAATTTTTTAAAAGAGAGAGTGAGTTAGAAATTGCCAATTTGCACTTGTTAGCACCTTAAGGCAGCTTCTGCTGTTGGAGCTCAGTGCAAACTGAGCTTTCTACCTCTACTTCTGTTGTTTGGACAGCTACAGAGATTTCAGCCAGTGAAAGCTGGTTTCCATGACTGTGAACCACAGTCGATCAAACTGTATTTTCCCTGCTGTATAGAGGGACCCAGAGTTGGGAAAAGTTATTTTTTTAAACTGCAACTCCTAGAATACTCATAATCTAATAAAGGAATGAAATTAATGCGGATTTGGGGATTTATCCTAACACCAACATGATAATGTCTCTTTTTTTGGTGGGACTTTGACAATGCCAAATTTAGCTGTTCAATATTTGGACAGAAATAGATAAAAATCAGTGATTTAAAAATTATTTAAAATTAAAATTGTATTTTTAAATTTTAAACTAGGTTTTAAAATATTAAGTCAGATTTTTCTATCTTTAGTGTTAAAATGCCTTTTGGGTTTTTGTTTTGTGAAAAGGTTCTGCTTGCGAATAATTTTAATGTAAAACATTACTTCAAAGATCTATGTAGATCATTTGTGTTGTTTTACATGAGTAGTCTATTGCATTAATATCATCTTGCTTTATAATAACATATCATTATGCATAATAATATGTATCATGCACTACACAAGTATTTATTATAGATACATGCTTTCTAAGCATTTTCCACCATTTTAATATCTGTCTTTATTATAAATTCTAAATTGTGATGCACCATGTATTGTGATATATACATGCCAACTGGCATTTAGACTGTTTGTGATACATTCTGTATCACAAACAATCTGAATGCCACTTGGTTGTGAAAACCATTCTGCACAGAATTCAGCATATGGACCAGTATCCTACTGAGCTTCTCCTGAGCTAAAAGCAGCATGGAACTGCCATACATGAGCAAGGACTGTGGTTGCTCAGGCAAATGGCAGATTTTTTTTTATAGAGAGCACCTTTTACACAATGGACATGCCTATGCAAGGGGTGCAGTCTTGAACTGCTATGTAGACAGGACAATTGACTCAGCAAAGTTCAAAAGAATACCAGCCACGTTATTTAATCATCATAATCATCTTAGAACTGCAGAGCTGGAAAGACCCTATGAATCATGAAGTCCAACCTCTGTCAAGGAGGCACAGTGGGGAATCAAACCTTTGGCTCTGCAGCCAGATACCTAAACCACAGAGCTATCCAGCAGTTCCTATTTTATTGTATGTATGTATGTATGTATGTATGTATGTATGTATGTATGTATGTATGTATGTATGTATGTATGTAATTTTAGCTCCTATTTTATTTATTTAGCAAATTTACCTATTTTATTTATTTAGCACAATTTTAGATGCTTTTGTAGAATTTAAAGAAGTTTAGAAATGCTGAAGAAGTCTGATATGTAAAAAATTGATGGAACAGTTGACAAAGTCAACATCAGCATTATTTAGAGGTATTTCACAACATCATGAAAATGAAAATGAAAGACTGCTTGTAATGTTGAGGTTTGCCACTGTTAATAGTCTTTCACAGACATCATAGCCGATACTGAAACAGATTCATAGTTTTGTATTTAGTTGTCTTGAACATTTCTTTAGCTGTTTTCAGAGGAACACAGTGTTGATGACTTTGAAGTTAAGGGTTCCACTTCACCTCCAGTTCCAAGCAGCAAAATTGTTGCAGTGACTCATGGTACCAGATGAGCACGAGACACTCCCCACATACTCATTAAAAGACACCACCCTCAAGTGGGATCCGAAGGAGCACTGCATTCTGAATGCACATTTGCACTGGCTGCACATGGGGTTCCTAAGTGAGTAAAGGACCTCGTCAGGGTTTCAAGGCCTCCTTCATCATTACTAAAGCAAGGAAAAGGATAGTAATCATTAAATTGCTGTGTTCAATGCTTTTTTGGTAGATGTTTCTAAAGATACATGCTTATCTGATGGAGGTAGGTAAGTTTGACTATATAGATTTTCTTCTATGTATAATTGTAGTATTGTTGTTATGTGCCATCAAGTTGGAACTGAATTACAGCAACCCTAACAGGGTGCTCAAGGTAAGTGAGATATTTAAGGAATGGTTTTACTGGTTCCACACATGGAGTGAGCTTCCATGACTGAGCGGGGTTTTGAACCCGGGCCTCCCGAGTCCTAGGATGTGTCTCTAACCACCAGACCACACTGGGTAAAATCATATCAGGAGAGTTCAGCTGCAAAGGTGGCCAGACATTCTGAGATAAAAGAAATTGCATGCACAGCATTACAGGCTTTCTTGTGGGCCCTAAAAATGTACATATTTGCCTTGGAATGTAACTGAGTTCGGATTTTGTCAGATGCTGTGCTATATGTGCTACTATTGTGAATTATAATGTTAGCACTATTTGTATTGTTTTATCAGTACATTAATTGTATTTTGTGATTTTAAATTTTGCTGATATCTGTGAACATTCTCAGTCATCCAGGTGTGGTTATCCGGAAGCTGAGTCATGGCAACTGGACTTCTTTCTTGTTAGGTTGAAACATTTAACTACTCATCCAAGCAGCTTCTTCAATCACTTTGGGAATGTTTACCACATAAGATGAGTTATAATTTTTTTAAAAATTTAAAATATTCTTATGCCTCCTTTCCCCTGAAAGGGGTTACAGTCATTTGAATACATAACTAATTAATCTTCCTTCCCTCCTTCCACACAAGGCAAACACATTTATGTCTCAGGGACAGTTTCAGCTGAAGGTCTATTCAACCTAAAACACCATACAGAAGGGAGCACGAGCCTACCAGGTGCCAGCTGGAGAGAGAGGAGCAGGACCACGCCCATTTAATAGCTGTGCAAAAGAGGGAATTCCAGAGGATGTTTTGCAAATGACAACTGCTGAAATGTTCTCTTCTGTGCAGTGATTAAGGGTGCAGAAGCGCTTGTCCTCTTTTCCACTTGGCCATCCTAATGTCAAGAGTATTCTTGTAACTTATCCAAACTCCTCATTTTCCCTTTCAGCAGCTGTCCCCACAGAAGTTCCACAGAGTCTCCCACCAAAACAAACCAACAAAACAACAACAACAAAACACACACACACACACACACACAAAAAAAACCCCAAACAAATCAAATGCATGTTGTGGGAGGGGCAGTTTCTACAACCTTCATTTAAAGCAAATGTGCACAGAGTTGTCCATGTTTTCTGAACTCCAAATTTCCCTTCAAACATCTGCTCTAGTGCCAAATCCCTGAATTGTCTTATAAACTGAGATGTCTTCGAGAAATGATTTTAGGGTTCTTTGGCAGAAGGGTCTGAGAAGAAAGCTATTGGAAAAATATAATGCACAAATGGACTTTATGCATCTCTCTGTGGACCCAGGCGTCTCTATTTCTAGTACCAGATGAATAAATATATAAGAACCATGAAAGACCTTTTCTTTTCTTTTCTTTTCTTTTCTTTTCTTTTCTTTGGGTAGGGAATATAATTAATATTCCTTCATGCCTTTGGGCTCTTGATTAATGTCTTTCTACACTCCCCATGACTTTCTCCCAACCCCCATATCCCTTGAAAACATACTTGGCATTTCGGAGTTTTAAAGCAATTTCCTCCTTTGCCCTCACCTGGGAGCTTGGCTGTCCCAAAACCTCCTCCTGACCTCAGTATTGTGTTTTCATTTAAAACAGGGATATGTCTATAAATGTCAGCCATACAGAGCAATTAGAAGTTTGAAAAGAGCCGTAACATAAACCAGCATTATGGTGAAATGGATACCACCTTCAGGCGGCCTGCAATTCACTTGCTCTTGGAAAGACAATATTCTGCCATTCTCCCATGGTGGCCTTGAATGGAACGCATTTGACTGAGACTTGACCCATAATTCAGATAAGCCACTGCATGGCTTGAAACAAAAGAGAAACACAAGCAAAAGAGAAGCCCAGCAAATTGGGCTGGTCGCTTGCCAGCAAGAGGCAGAAATGTGACCCTGGGTTTAGGCCTTAATAGCTGCCTTCACTGCTATCAGTGAAATCCAATGCTATATCTTGTTTCTTGATGTTTGTAGGATAAGAGCCTGCAGTTTGGTCTTGCACAACATGCTTACATTATTTGTGGGTGGTGGGTTGGAAGAGGCAGTATTAATAGCTTCTAAAGTTAACTTCCCACAATTACAACAATATCCATTTGTTGTAATAGTAGTTTTCTAAAGACTTATTTGGTTTAGTAAGGGGTAGAGGTGTAGCTCATCCTTTGAAGAAACACTTCCTCTGTAAGAACCACAGTCAGCTTCGAAAGCCTTCCACTTTGTTTCATTAACATGACGGATCCAACTGGTGGAAATACAGGACATGGCCTTTTTTCAGAGAGAGGAAAGTTAGTAGTAGTTTACCATTTAGAAAACTGTCAGTGCATTTCAACATTTAAAGTTTAAGTTGTAGGTGGTACATTTATGGCAGTTACACTGATGTTAAATCACTGTTCAAATTCTCGTTAGGTGGCTATGATACAGACTTATCAGAAAGAATGGATAGTAAAAATGAAAACAAGAGTTGTTGCATCTTACTCAAGGGTGACTCAGCCTTCCATCCTATTGAGGTTGTTAAATTGAATACCCAGCTCGCTGGAGGTGCAATGTGTAACATGCATAATTATGTTGTGTACCTCCCAGAGAGTGCTTTGAACTCTATAGAGTGTTATAAAAGCAGCACACTTTGCTTTGTTCTTGCTCTGTTGCCTTCTAGGAGAGTACATCTGTTCCACCAGGCATTTGGTGTATCTGAAGAACCATCCTGCGAAAGAGAAAAGTTTTTGTTATTTAACAGCAATGCGAACTAGTGGGAAGAAAGAGGCGACTGTGTTTTGGAAGGACCAAAAGAATCATTTTTACAGTAAAATTCTGAGGAAAAGAAGTGAGAGGAAAAACACATTCACAAGGAACACAGAGAGGAATGAAATGAACAGATATTCACACAAAAAAATCACATATCTTTGGATTAGCAGTAACATCATTTGATCATTGAAGAAAATGCAGAAATTATTAGTGAGGAGTATAGGTGAAACAGCAGAACCAGTGCCTGTCCCTTCTCCTCCTCTAGTAGCAAGGGTTCAGTTTTAAAAACAATAAGATCATCATCAACAACAATTATGACAAAGACTCTGAATGAGGTAGTGCGATGACAATTTTCTAGTTTCTAAATTTTAAAAAGTACTTTTAAAAAGCAGATTTAGTTTAGATTTTTTTTAAAGTGACATTTTGCATGGAGTTTTTCAAGTTTGATGCTTTTCTCTTGTCAATTCTAAGGTGTTTGTTATTTGAAATAAGGTAACAGGAAGTGATCAGAAATATAAAAAAACAGCTTTTGGGATTGGGGATAATGCTAGTGGTAATGAATTAGACCTGGGGGCTTTCTGACCAGTAATATAGCGAATAACTTTGAGGATTCCCCCCCCCCCAAAAAAAGTCTGGCTATTATTACTAGCTGTGAAACTGTTGTGCCCAATGTTTTGTAAGTCATTGTATTAACTAAGAAAGAAAATATATAGGTGGCCCTACCTGAACATTTGTAGCTTTTTTCTATTGAGCCTTCCTTCCAGTGCTGAAACAGAACAGAGAAGCGCTAGACCACGTGCGACTTCTATGCAGGTCTGGAAAAACCTTGTCAGAGGGCACAGTAATTTCATAGGCCTTTTCTGATTTTAGTTTACTCTTCAACTGTGCAATTAGCTAACATTATGTGGGTGTTCTTGAGGCTTTTTAGCCATTTCCAAATGTATTGCACACTTTAGGTTAATCTAACCGCAGTTGCTTCATAAGCAGATTTCTTTGGTGGCCTGAATGATCCAAAGCCCGCTGGAAGTCAATGAAAGATTTCTATTGTCTTCAAAAGGGACCTACATCAGATCTTATGTCCCTGGGAATTAATGGGCTGGCAAAAGTGCTACTCATTCTGCCTTGACATCACTGTACCTTGGCTATACTTGCATTACATTTCAATGTAGTGAATAGAGGTGTGGTATTTGAGAACTAGCATCCCCAGATGCACACGCAAGCCACAGGGCACTAAAAAAAAAAAAACCTAACAAAAATGGCTATAGGGAAAAAGGGTTCTCAAAAACTGTCCACTTGCTAAGACACCCTGACAGTGCCCACGTATGGCTTAAGTATTCTGTGAGGTAGAAAAGCCCCAACAGCAAAACCCTGGAAACTGTGTCTTGCGAGGAATGCTAGAAGACTCAGAGAGAAGCAAGATAGGGAACCAAAATTTTGTTCCAAAGGAAGGTGTCCTCTAGGATTCTGGCCAATACTAATAAATGTATCTGGAAATTTGTTTAATTTGCACATCACATTATGATTGCATTATGGGAGTTTCATGCCACAAAGAAATGAACAAGGAAATGGGAAAGACTGGATGAATAGCCTGTGGGAGCAGGCAAAAAAGGACTAGGAAATATAGAATTCTATGGGACCCAGAAACTCTGTTCTTTGTCCCTGGAACCATCTTCCAAACCCACTCTATATATGGGATCAGTCTTTATTGTTTTGACCACTTTGGTCATCCAACTCCCACCAATTTAAAACATAAGTACAAATAATAATATATACACAAGCATGGTGCCAGCTGAACAGACACAATGCTAGCAGATTAAAAAGTAAAAATACAAATACGTACATTGTCCAAAATGCTGGGTTAAAAAAAAATATATAATACAAAAAGATTAAAATATAATTTCAGTATTAAAAACCAAGTCATTTCATGTGGGTGTTCAGATGAGATATGAGGTATTCCCACAATGTAAAAGTTTATTATAACTACTGGCCATTGAACATATACATTAAAATGCACAATAAAATGATATAACAATAGTAAGGTTGTACATCTGATAAACTATATAGACTTTAATCAGCTTTATATCCTATACCATATCTCTAGTACTTCCTATGCTATCATTATTTAGCCAGTTATCCCTTAGTTTTATCACCAAACCCACTCCTTTTTGCTGCTTTCAGGCTGCCTTGAGACTTTTCATTCCAGAAAGAAGCACTGGATCTCACACATGCAAGCAAAATGAAGTCCCCAGAGCAGTACAACAGACTGTATCACTTCAGTGTTCTGCAGCATAGATTCTACCTTTCCACTTGTATCATTGTAATTATTGTTTCTATGAATGAAAGGCACTTAAGTCTAAAGGAACAACAAAAACAGCCTTCAGAAACGTCACCCTTCCCCCACAAATCTCCCTCCTACAAAGGAAGAGGAAGAGAAAAAATTGTCTGAAAGCAAAAGTATGACAAATTTCACTTACTTATTGCTGGAAACCTGTATCTCCCTCTACTTTCCATAGTTTTGTATTATGTGGTTTGCTTTGCTTTGCTTTGTAGTAGAATAGCAGAGATTCTTTTAAATTTCCATTGGCTAAGAATATGGTAGAATTTCTTTCCCTTCCTAAAGTATATGTGAAAAGGTAATCACATTAATAACATGTTAATCATGCCTGGAGAAACAGACTGGAATTCCACCAGAGCCTTTGGGGAAATGGAATAACTTCACAAATTGTTAATAAGCAGAGTAATAATTTAGAGAGGCCAGTGGGATGGGGTCCTCCAGCAGAGAGGAAGGAGGCTTCCATTCTATTTGAAATCCCTCTCCCCACCCCCACCCGCAGAAATAGGGTATATATAAAAATGGTCTTACAAGGCTAGTTGTCCCGTATAAGTACCATATCCTATAACATCTCCAGTCTCCTGGAGGAGATTACATGTAGTGACTAATGATTAAATCTAGTTGTTACTCTCAGCTAGAGTAGACCTATTGAATGGGAACTTAATTGCTGATGTACTGAGTTTACATTGATTCAGTGTGCCTACTGAAGTTAGAATCAATAATGAAAGACCAGAGTTTTTAATTTTATGGCTTTTTTCCTCACACATATAAACAACACATGTCCAAAATGCCTAATAGAGCTGTAATATTTTGAACTAACCATAGTTTCTGAATGGTGTTATGCAGCCTTCATGCAACATATCACAAGGAATCCCAATAAGCTCTTCCAAATTCACAATTCCCTGTAGCCAGACTATTTTTGATGAGAAGATGATGCACCAGCTATCTGAAATCTAAGTTGAAATTATTGAGAGAAGTTGTGGTCTGGTGGTCAAGGATGTGAGACAGGAACTCAATATATGGCTTTATACAAGACATACTGTAGGGCTATCTAGTTGCGTATTGTCTACATTGACTGAAGCTCTCCAGGTTTTAGACCTTTTCTGCTCCTACCTGGATGTTCCAGATATAGAATCTGGGGGCGTCTCTGCTTACAAACTATATGCTCTACCATCTGGCTTTGTCTTCCTCTCACTGCTTCTGTGCCAGCACACACACTCCAGTGCCACATGGAGATGATAACAATACTGCCTAAACTTATTTCTGAGATAATGTGAATGAAATGTTTTTGACATACAGCAAGATATAAAAATAGTGTTACTGAAATTAAAGTCTTCATGCTTCTCCTATCTGCACATGCATCCAGTTGCAATCCAGTAATAAAACTACTTCTGTACAGCACTTTATTTTGACTCCAGCAGTATAATAGAACATGTATCTTAGCTTTTATAAATTATACAGGCCTGTTCCCTTTTCTCTGCTGTGCGTCAAAACACCATCCAGCAACCTAATCCTTGCTACATGAGATTTTGTACCACCAAAATAAATGAGGAATACACGCCAACCCTCCAAATATGTGGAATGCAAGCAAGCCCACAAGTATATAGAGCCCAGCACCAGCACTTTCTAAGCCAAAACCAGAATCAAATGCTTGAGTGACAAAGAACCACCTGATTTACTTACTTTTTTGGCAATGACAAATGTCACAAGCCATCTTGTGCTATATGAGATGATGTGCATGCCAAATGTAGGCCAAGGACACACTCAGGTTTCCCTGTCATTTTTATCCATCAGGGGAAGGACCTGTGAAGAGTTATACAGCAGCCAAATGTACTCCATAGATACAGCTTTAGTGAACTCAATGAAACTTAGTATGGAGCTGAGGATGAAGCCTAGTTTATTCTCAGATGTTTACAAGCATACTATTTTTCAAAATAAAGAATGTAGTAAGAAAGAAAATACTTGGAATATAAAGAGACCCAGGCCACTGATGAGAAAAGTCAGGTCATCAAACGGTGGACCACAGGGCTTTGATGGGTGGCCCTTGTTTTTGTTGGCAAAGGCAGTATCAAGACATTAGGTAATGGAATCAGGTGACTGGTGTCCAGCCATGCTGTTCTTGACTAGGATTAGGGCTCCTACAGATGACAGATCTGTGGAAACTCTAGTATGGAAATATAACAGACAGCTAGGGAGACCCTGATGTTGGGAAAGTGTGAAGGCAAGAGGAGAAGGGGACGACAGAGGCCGAGATGGTTGGACAGTGTCACCGAAGCTACCAACATGAATTTGACCCAACTCCGGGAGGCAGTGGAAGACAGGAGGGCCTGGCGTGCTCTGGTCCATGGGGTCACGAAGAGTTGGACATGACTTAACGACTAAACAACAAAAAGGGAGTACCTGCAGTACCATCGCACTTTCATCACAAAGAGCACCATGTTGCTTTCATGATGGGTTTTACCCTATTCATTCGTTAGCTAATCATGTATATGTCTAACCTTTTTTAGTGAGTGCAAGGCATTGTACAAGACTCTCCTCCTTCCTTGTAGAAAGACAGCCTGAAGAGCTGCCAGAGAATGACCCTCCTATGTCAGCTGTCCTCCATTCAAAGGGCTGTCTAGTCAAAGCTGACTTAAAGGGAAGGAAGAGCAAGGAAGAAGGGCAGGGCACTTGTTGTTCCCACCCATGGTGAGACCTGGGTGTCAACAGACACAAAGGTCATTTGGTCACAGTCTTCTCTGTGATCCTCCCCACTATGATGAGATGCATTGTAGTTCTGCTTAACTTACAAAAATAATTCTTCATTTTGCATCAGTACATACACATTAACATGTGCTGTTTAATGCAAATCAGTAAGCCATTTTGGGACAATGTGTAAGTGCCCCCTCTACCTATATTCCCTTTGGTCTGTTGTTGAAGTCAGGCAGACTCTTCTGGCAAAGTCTGCTTTTTTGAGTGACTGTGAGAACTTGAAAAAGGCTTTTGTCGGAAGTGAAAGTCAGCCCACATGGGCCCTGAGAGCAATGCTTCCTCTTTCAAAATGGCTTCAGCCCCATGGTGTTCTCCAGGTAGTAGTAGCAGACCATGTGCTGGCTTTGCAGTCTGCGGAATGAACAGGCAGTAATAATATACATAATTTATTAGCTAACTTTTTATCCCATTTTTCCTTCTCGAGTGCAAGGTGACATACATGCATTTCTTCATCCCCACCTTATCACCACAACAACTCTGTTAGGTATGGGAGGAGGTGAGTGCCTAAACTTTTAAATACCACACAGACCGACACTTGTCTGCCCTTTCTCCTCCTCCGGTACTGCTTGCTCTGAGATGTTTCTCCTTGCCTAGAGAAGCCCAGTAATTCCCTGAGATTTCAGCCCTGAGACTTGGCAACAAACTCTACCCACACCACAGAAACAGAATCAAACTTTATTTGCTACACTTCTGCCACTAGTAGCAATTTATTCCATCACAGCATCAACTTGGCATGAGGCTGAGCACCACTCTAGGCCACTTGCACTCTGGTGTCCTGTACTATTTTGTTTATTTGAGAACAAAATTAAAATAATATAATTTAAATCTTGGCATCCAGCCCCTGGGTGTTCAGATTTAAGTTGTACCTTGACCAAAGACAATTTCAGCAGAACGATCTCCATATGTTCCAGAAAAGAGAAGGAAAGAGTAAGAAAGCTTTTCAGAGCGGCTATGTTTTGAATCTTTACGTCTCCCCCTCTCCCATTCCTGTATGAAGGCTCAAAACTAGCTGAGCCTGCATCCCTGTGATTCAATTTCATTTACTTTGTTGGCTTTGCATTCCGATACTGGAAGGGTTGCATTAACCAACTTGCATGTAAAGTGAGTTTGGAGCTCAGTTTTGTGTTGGTTTTATTTAAAGGTCGAGGAGGTGATTTACATGCTGGCCAGAATCTATGCTCCCAGAACACAGATTGCTTGCACTCAAATATGCAAGGTAAAATGAATAAGAGTTGGGGAAAAGGGGGACTGGAAACCTTGGGGGAATTCCTTGTACACCGCTCTGGCACTTTATTGCAAAGCTCAATTTATTGCCAAGGCACTAAATCTTCATTATACCTGACAACTTTACTTTTTCCCTTTGCAGTCCCACCCTTTAGGTTTTATTGCAACCTTTTAAATTCAGAACTCTTCCTTAGCCATTCTCAAACACACGGCTTACCAAGGACCTTTGCAGATGATGAATAAATGCACACTTGAGCCAGTTCACAATACTTTAAAAAAAAAATCAGCATTACAGTGACAGAAACATGATAGACCGGCATGGCATGGCAGAAGGGTGGAAGAGTATGCGGTGGTTTGTCCCATCATATCTTTCAAGATATGGCGATATATGTGCTACATACAACAACTAGTGAAGCACTACACAACAACTCAGTGATGATTTCCACCTAGAACCTCTGTGCCTCCAACTTCTTAAGAATTTGTATAAAATTCTTTAGAAAATAAAATGTAAAAGTAAATGTGAACACTCTACCCTTTTTTCTGTAGCAGGACTCTACTGATCAAAATCAGGCTGGAGTTGCACAGTGGCAGAAGAAATACTAAGGAACTCACAAAATGAGTTAAACACAATGATGACAGGGCTTGTGTCATTTATTGTGTGTGGCATCAAAAACAATATCCAGTAGGTGCACAATAGACCAACAGCTGGCTTCCAATATCAGTACTGAGATATTGAATTGCCCTGCATACAATACATTACACTCAAGAGTGTTAAAAAAAACTACAGGTAAAAACAAACCACTAAAAATGCAGCTCACTCAAAAATTCTTCACAATGACTTTCAGACCTTAATGGGTTTGGGAAGTAAAAGAAGAAAGTGCATATCTTACTATATGCTGATGTTGGTGGTGATGAGGTAATTTTGCATTCCATCATTAGAAGTAATACATTATATGGTGAGCAGCTCATTCCAGTTGTGGCAGCCTTCCCCTGGGAGGCCTTACTAGCATCAATATTAGGTTGATTTGGGCACCAAAATAAAACCTGGTTGATTGTCTAAGCACTTGGGGCTTAGTGAGATCATGACTTGGCCCGTGGTCTATCAGATAATGGGTTTTATTGTGATTATGGAGTTTTAAAAATTGTTTCAGATATTTTGAAATTGATTTAATTGATTATACCCTATCCTGCAATCTTCGAAGGGCCTGTCCAGACTGGCTGTTTTGGATGTGGGTAGATTGGGCTATAAAGGATCTGTTGGGGTCAGGGGGGAGTGATGTGCTTTTTAACATGCTCCCCCCTTCTGACTGCAAATGACCCCCCCCCGATCAGCTGGCAATTAAGTGCATGCAGTCACTGTCCACTTTCCAGCTAATGAAGGAGGACTGGAAGTTGGCTGTGGTGTTGGAAAGGCTCACTGCCTCTCCTAGTGTGGATTTTGTGGCTGGTGGCTTGCGTGAGCTGCATACGTGAGTGGGGGAAGAGAGCTGCTCCTCTTTGCTTCTCAGCTGTTTGAGTGGCCACTATCCACTCCACAGCTGATCACAAAAGGAAACAGCAAGACAGAAGAGGGAGAAAGAAAGAGAGAACAGGGGTGTTCTGTTTTTCCCCTTGCTGCTTCCCTTCCCTCATTCTCCCCCTACTTTAAACCCTCCTTTGGAATCTGCAACTGCAGCTTTGCTGCTATTTAATCTCACATGCCAAAAAGAATGCATGCCCTACCGCTGGGCCAGATATGTGTGCGACAGTTCTTAAAGGGGAAGAATAGGTCGATCTAAATATGAACACAAGCAGGCTTGTTTCTCAAGCCAAACCCTCAACTATCAATATATCGTATCTATATGCCAGTGTGGACAGGCTCTAACACAGCTCTGAAGAAAGTACTGGTTGGAAGGTAAGTGTGCAGAGTGTGGCCAAGAAATGAGACACAGAGCTAGAGCTGTGGTGGGTAAACATGGTTTTGCAGAAATGCTGCAGCTTACATGGAAAGTCTTCAGTTTTAGATTGTTGCATTAATGTAGCTGAAACAAGTCAAAATCACCTGGTTTTGCATCAGGTTTAGCAAGTTTGAATTTGATTTTAAAATATGCACTTACATGATGTATAGCTGCGCACAAATTTGTTTGATTGGAAAGGGAGCTTTTTAAAGCACTCGCAAGGGGGTTGTTTATTTTAACTCAATTATGAATGCAATTTATTTTGAATCATTTTGGCATGTGTGAATGCCTGTGTCAGAGTAAATTGTATCTGTGGGATTTGTGAAGTATTGGATCATGGGTTTCAGACTTACCCTTACATTTTCCCCCATCTGTTTCTATTATAGTACTGTATCACTTAAGCTGCCAGCTGCCTTGCTGGTGGTTTATCTTCTTGTCCCTTGCTGTTTCCTTAGGCTTAGTACATTGCAATACAGGGACTTGCATCCCTGCCTCATGGCAGGATAGATGTGCTTGCGCCAGTGCCAAAATGGGCAACATTGGCTAATTACAGCTATGCTAGTCAGCCAGCCAGTGGGTCTGAGAGAAAGAGGGCTCAGCAAGAGAGCATGCCAAGCCAGCTCTCTAGGCTTCCAGCAGATGAAGGATGGAGAATAAGGTGGGGAAGCAAGTGAGCAGCCCAGCCAGGGATGAGACACTAGGAAACATTTCTTCAGTGACTAGAGGTTGAAGCCAAGGCAGTTGCTATTGTAGCATTTCCCTCTCATGGTGTGCATGTCTCTCACACAGACTATGAGTGGTGGTGCCAGCACAAGGCTGGTGCTGCTGTTCCCTCCCCCACTCCCTGCAACCCATCCAGTTTTGTTTTGTTTCTTTGGAGAAGGGGAACTTACTACTGGAGTAAAAGCTGTCCCAAGAGAGCACACCCACTGGCACAAAAACCATGCAACCTTAAATTGATTTCAAAAACCCCAATCCAGTTGTCAATTCATTTCAACAGTGTAGCCGAGCCCAGTGTCTCTATCAACAGGACAGCAAAGTGAATAGTGCAGATTTCATCTAGTTTGAACCTCAATTTTTCTTCCTCTTATTTTGTACAGTAACAGTGACTGTCATCCAAGAGCAGATGTACTTTACAGTATTTACATCCTTTTACTGAGGACTGATATCCTCAAGAGTCTTAATTATCCCTCAATTAGATTTCAGAACTGGGCAAATGTGAACTTTTTTTTTCTTTTTTTTTTTTGGTACTTTGCTTCACTCATTCAATTCTGTCAACTCACAGAAGGACATAGAAATCTGTAATAGACAGTGAGCACAGGAATAAATATATCACTTCATAGAAATCATTTGCTCATGCTCCCAGTTGCACAGAATCTGCCCAAGAAATGATTCTGCTTGCTTTTTGTTGGCTGTTATCCCAATGCAATCTCTGGCAGATGGTTCCCCTTTCCCCCAAGTCTTCATTCCCTTATTTGTCCATTCCATCCTCATACAGTCTTTTTGTTACACTAAAGATGGAGGGGGCAGCACATGGTAATAAAAATGGAAGTGAGAACATTTCTTTATCTTGACATTCTGTGCAAAGATAAATTAATCTCAATAGTCAGTGATTTGGGAGCTGTAAGGGAGAAAATCTCCCAATATCACAAAACAGCTCCCCAAAAGCAAAATAAAATGACTTTTAAAGGCAATACAGCACTATTAAAAACTAGCAAAAATGTGATGGGAAAAGTAGAGTAATTTAGCAAGGGATCTTCTAAAAACTCCTGGACTTAAAAAAAGTTCAGGTACTTTCAAAATGAAGGAAATGGCATGGGTTAATACCTATCTTGAGGGTAAAGCACAGAAGAGCCCATGGTGACAAAATCCACAGTGAACCAGCTATGGTCCACTTCTTCAAATGCAAACGCTCATCTTGTAGAGGTATAATGATAGGATCACCAAATACCAAGTGGTTTCTGCACAATGAGAGCTGAAATCTACTCATGGAATTGTTCTCAAAATATTGGCTTTACCGGTGGCATTTAAAAATTTATCTGAGGTCCTTGTAGGGTGTTTTAGTTGTAACTCAAATCTTTTCTAGAGGCAGAGAGAGAGAGATCTTACCTTATAAGCTCTCCTAATATAACTGTTATAGGTATGGAAAGTGTTCTGGAGTTTATAACACAGATGCACACACCTTGATTTTGATCTCTGGAACCAATAAACAATCTCTCTCTTATGGTATTTCTTGCTCCTCTCTCTACTGATGAGATCTTATGTGGTGTTATGTAAATAGTAAGGCTGCAATAATGAGTGCACATCTGTGGGAAAGCCCTGTTGAAAACAGAAGGATATGCATTTGACTAAAGAAGTACAGGACTGGTGAGTTAAGGTGTATCTTGATTCAAATTTGAATGGAGCCATGAACTCTCTGGATAGACTTTTACCAAGTCAGGTTCACTCAAATTCATCATCCCTCTTACAGCCTGGCCTAGCCTATCTAATTTTGGCCTGTCTTTCCCTAAAATGTGGTACATACAAAATACAGAACTATCTCACAGACTGTAAGAATGACTGAGTATTGATACACAAAGAAGTAGCCGTGTTTGTCTGTCTTAGTATGTTGGTAAGATTAAAGGGGAAAGAAGAGATGGCATTCTAAAGTACAGGCGTACCTGGGTTTACGAATTTAATGCATTCTCTGGGACGTTTCGTAATGCGAAAAATTCACAAACTGAAACGCAGTTTCCCATAGGAATGCATGCACGGGGCAGTGCAATAAACCTTCCAGGTGCAATGCAAACTTGCTTCGTATTGCGGAAAAAATTAATAAACCGAGGCATTATTTTCAATGGATTTTCATTCGTAAACCAAAAATTATATTAACCGAGGCGTTCGTAAACCGAGGTACAATTGTATTATAGATTTGCTTCAGAGTGAGTTTTTGTGAATCTGAATTTACTTCTTCAGACACAACTTTAGCACAGTAAAATTGATAATACATGGGGTAGCACTATTAGAATAAATATGTGGCAGGCATCTTCCCCAGCACTTCACACATAACAATGGGGATTATATTCATCTGTACTTCATTATCAGACCAAGGATTATTGACTGCCAATGCTTTCTTTCCCTTCACTCCCTTCAAACACCTACTCCATTAAGGTGGCTACTTTGGCATTGGCCCAAAAAGAGGAACAAAAGATGGCACATATTTGCATAATATTTGCAGGTTATACTGTAGTTGGTATAGATGTGATTTTTTAAATAATCATGATGGCTTAAATAGAAATGCATCATGAGGAAAACAGTGGCCAGAATTGTTATCTGCACTACACAGATATACCAGATTGATACCACTTCTAACTGTTGTGGCTCAAGTGTGGAATCCTGGGATTTGTACAGCGAAGAATTGTGAATAGCTCACCAAGCTACAAATCCCAGCATCCCCCAAGATGGATCCATGGCAGTTATGGTCATAACAAAGCTATAATGGTGCAGCATAGGTATGTGGTGAGTGACCTGTGGATCTACTCACTCAGCTGTCTGGGTGCAAATTATTTATGGGTCACTTCAAGGTCCATTCTAGGTCCCCCTCTCTTTCCTTTAAGCCAGACCTAGAGTGAAGAAGTCTTGTCCATGTCAAGAAGGACATGTGTCCATTGTTGACATGATTACAGGCTACAGTTGGCTTTTCTAGCTGTTGTAAAAACTCATTGGCACAGTGTTTCTGTACCTTCGACAGCAGAAATAAAATGAAGACAAGCTAAAAAAAACTGTTGGGAATTTGTCTGGCAGTATGACAGCTGCTTCAAACAACCTGAAGAAACTGAGTGCATATTCTTATTGAACATCTTGACAACAACATGCCTTATTTAGATTTGTGTTTTGAAAATACGTGACAGCTAAGGAATATCTTTACAAAAATAAAATAAAATTGGAGGCCTCTTAGACCAAAGAGGTTTAATTTTATAATACTACATAAAGAGTAAGGGCAGGGTCATTTGGAACAAGGAGAAATAGCACCCTAGGCAAATGATGCTACCTTCCACCACTGCTATCAGTATACATCTTTTTTTATTATTATGTACATTGTTCATAGTATTTGAAGTGGTGGTAATACTTAGTAACATCATCTCATTTTGTTTTGTATCAAAGTACTAAAGCAAGCACTAGAACCTTTTTCAAAAATAGAATAAATATACCTGTTTTTCTTTCTCGCACGCAGAGAGCAAGTCATAGAACTGCAGAGTTTGAAAGAGTGTCAGGTCTTACCTTGTGCAATCCCTACTGATTCAGGAAATCTGCTCTGACATCTAAACCCTGTTTTAAAAACTCAAATGAAAGAGATTCCACCACCTTCCGTGATATGACATTTCACCGTTGAACAGTTCTTACTGTCAAGAAGTTCATTTCTTTGTTCAGTCAAAATCTCCTTTAAATCTAGTGTTTTTGGGTCCTGCCCTTTGGAGCCAAGGAAAGCAAGTCTGAAGAACATGGCAGTCCTTCAAACATTTGAAGATGGCTATCACATCTCTTGTCAGTCTTCTCTTCTCTAGGCTAAACCCACCCACTTCTCTCAACTATCCCTTTGTAGAGGTTGATTTCTAGACTTTTTACCATATTGGTCACTTTCTTCTGAAAACATTCCAGCTTGTTCATATCCTACTGAAACTGTGGTACCCAGAATTGAACACTCTAGTAGTGGCTGCTGCCAACTTGGGTTTAGAACCATATTCAGTTTGGTGGTAAGAAGTGGTGTGTGGTGCTCCTTGGGACTGGCATGGCCATCCAAAAGTCTCATGAGATTGAAACAATCTGTAAGCTCAACCATAGCCGGTAAGATACATCAGCTCTGATTTCATTGCCATTGATATTTGCATATTTTGTTAACCTGCCTTGGTGCACAGTTGGAAAATGCCTGGGTTAACCATTTCTGTGCTGCCTTATGAAAGAGGCACACTATTGTACCAGTTCTAACCACTTTCTTCACTTAAGATATAAGAACATCTAACAGAATTATTAATCTCCCAAATGATCTGGTTGTATTATTTCAGCATATGATATTGTGTGACAGAGCAAATCAACATTCTACAAGGCAATTCTAAAAATGGGGGAACCCGAAACAAACAAATAAACAAACAAAAACTTTGAAAATGACTTCACACTTTTTCAAAAGCAGCCCTGACAATTGCTTTGTGTTTGGATGAGAAATGATTATTTGATGAAAAATGGAGTCAGCTTCTGGGATTTTCCCTTATTTGGTATCACTTTGTGAATGGTAATGAGCACAAGAGGGTATCCTGTAGACCATCTTGACTGCAGCCATTGGTGTTGTCAACATTCAGGCTGCCCTTAAAACTCGGCACTCTTTTCCCTGCTGTCCATGTGGGCATGATATTGTGCAGCAATATCAGACCATTACCTGGTATTTTGAATCATGCATACAGAAGCACAATTTCCCACATTCATAAACCAGAGGGTGTGTGTTCTGTTTTGTTTTGTTTTTTGAAGAATTGAATTAATTACAGAATGGCCACACCACAACTGCATATCCCGGCTGCAGTGCTAGTAATAAAGAGCAGCGCTTGAGAGAGTTGTTTTTTGTTTGTTTGTTTGTTTGTTTTACTGTAACACAGTCAGCAGAGGCTGGGGGATTCTGGAAGTTGTAGTCCAAATGTAACTTTCCAACAGAGTAGAGTCACAAGGAAAGCTAATGTACTGGTGGCCACAAGTCACACCACTTTTAAATGTGCATTCTGCCACCCTGCTGTCCTCTCTTCTCTCCACCTAACAAAGGCAAAATTGAGGCAGGAATCAGTTACTAAGAATCATTGTCAGAAAATAATGACGGGGGACAATATGAGGATGAGGGCTATGTATGCCTGATCCTTGTTCTGGAACTCTAGGATCTCATCCATTGCCAGCCTTCACACTCTTTTTATAGCTATCTGCTGTGAGTTGGAAGCCTTTGTGCATTTGGGATTGCTGGGCAGAAGTGAGGAGTCTATTCTGAGCACATTAAGAAAACACGTCAGTGACGTCTGTGTCAGCGCAGGCTTCAGGAAGATCACATTACATGAAAAAAACAACCCACACTGTACGCCTTTGTCTCCTTTTTTGTGCTGGACATGTGTCTGGTTTTATTTTTATGCACCACTTCATGCAGTCAGCTCTTTTGTGAAATGCTGTGACAAGCAGGAAAACATCCAAATATATTGTCTATTGAAATCTCGCCACCTGCTGCAGTTACGTAACAGCAGCAATGAATTGTCACTCCGGTCTTCTCACTAACCTCATTTTGTGACTAGGCTTGGAGCAATGGCCCGAGGAGGTGTGTAAACAAAACACTGTGTTGCCCCTCCAGAGGATGAAAGATGCTGCCCTTTTGGAAACTGGAGTTCAGCTTCGGTTTGTGAGGCTATTAACTGTTGAGCTGTGGGCCCGATGACCATCAGGACTAAGTGACAGACATTTCTCTTTCTGAAAATAAGCCTGGCCTTTTGATCTCTCTAAAGGGATCATTCTTATCACTGACAAAGATGCCTCCTAAATCTAAAATCTGCATCCCGTATTTACTTCCCACAGAGTAAGCTCCGTTGAACACAATAGAGCTTAGTTCTGCATAGACTCTCTCTCACACACACAGAGCTAAAATCTCAGTATAACTATTAAAACTTAATGCTTTTCAGCCTCAAATTCATAAAATCTGATGATGAAAAATCTGCCTGAAAGTAAGTTGAAACCAGTTTTAAAACACCCACCAGGTATTTTACAAGAATAAAAGTTGTCCCAAGAGGATGCACACTCCAACACAAGTTGAAACCTGTTGTGCAGAAGGAGATTTCTGGAGCAGCATATAGTGTAGCAAGACAGGCTGCAATAAGCGAGAACATCTCCAAAATGCACTCCACTTTTGGGATCTTTGGACCCAAATTTAAAACCTGAATAATATAGGACAGCCACAGAAGAAAACTCTAGAAAGCAACTCTCCTCTGTGAACCTCTGCTTCAGTACTCCCTGAAGTCTTAACTGGGGGCAGGCTGCTTTCCAATGTCCAATGACCTCTGGGTTTTGGAGGACCACACCTGCTCCTAAGCCATGCACACCCTTACGTATGGGGAGTGAGACCAAAACATGGCAAGATTATCTCCCACTCCCCTTAGAGAAGATTTTTTTAAAATCAAAAATTCTTTAGAGTAGGGAGGGTCTGGGAGAATGGGACTGGGACCTGCGTGTGGCCCACAGGTTGTACTTCATTTGCCCCTGGACTAATCAGAGCTAGAGGGGGTGCCAACACTGAGAAGGCATTTCATCCCCCTCAGAATCCAAGTTCTGGAGAAGAAGAGTGCCAAGCAATTGATTAGCTAACAATTTCAAGAGAAGAGAGCGGGTGGGTCAACTCTCTTGGTTATTCTGAATCAAGGTCTTTTGGGACTTTAACAGCAGCACTCTGAATTCTGCCCAGAAACAAACTGGGAGTTGACACCATTCTGTCAGCCCAGATACATTTTATTTATTCAATCTCACTTATTAGTGGGGGACTACATTCTAAACTAGTTTATTTTTGAACAATTCAAGTGATCCAAGGAAAACATGCCAAAGCAGCAGATGTTAACACACAGGCGGAACATGTCACGCTACTGCTATTCTACACCACATGTTAATTCCTTGGTGATTGGATTAGCATATAGCTTTGAGAAAGACTCACATAAATTTGCTTATATCCAATATTACAATATTATTAATATAGGTGTTGGCTCTGCTACCAGTTGTAAAAATAGCACATTTAGTGCAAGAAACATCTAGCCTCAAGAAGACAAGAATGAGTTGTGCAATGTTGTGCAAAATGGCAAGTACAAACCCTTTCTGCAAGTGCAATCATACTATTGGATTTCACTTGTGTAAACATGAAGAATAGAAACTCTGTGCCTTCAGAATGGGTAGGGGCTACAGGTTTTATTTCAAAAAGAGAGGAAACATCAGTAATCATGGTTTGCCTTGGAGAACATCTCCTTGAATGGATTTCCTTGTACCTATTTTTGTTTGTCTGCATTGAATGTTTCTGATCTGCTTCTTTTTGGAGCCTCGTGGCACAGTGGTTAAACTGTTGCATTGCAGCCAAAACTGTGTTCATGACCTGGGGTTCTATTCCAAGTGGTCGGCTCAAGGTTGAATCACCCTTCTATCCTTCAGAGGTTGGTAAAATGAGTACCCAGCTCGTGGGGGGGGGGGCAATGTGTAGCCTGCATAATTAACTTGTAAACTGCCCAGAGAGTGCTGTACTGTAAGTGCTATGGGGCGGCATATAAGCAGCACTTTTTGCTTTTTCTGTGTGACTACTTACAATCAGGAAAGGATTAGAAAGACTATATTGTCCCCCATAGTATATTTTTGGTACAAGTCATGTGCATCAAGCTAGAATTCAACCATTTCTCAAACCTGTTATCAGGTGATCAAAAGTAATCAAGAAATTCATCAGAGAATAACTGTATTGGACTCACTTAGCAAAACTACAAGAACAGCTGTCTTGCACTGATGTGGCTTTAATAACTGCTGGTTAATTGTTTCAAGGCCATCATATCCACATGGAATCAAACAAAAGTACTAGCAAGAGTGTGAAGACGGAAGCACAGTGATTTGCTTCACTCCAGAGTTTCATCCAGGAGCTCTGAAAAGGTACTAACTGATTTTTAAAAACAAACCAAAATAAAACACAACTGTCAGAAAGAAATATAAGCTTCTTGATCAGCATGAATTCAAAGGTGTCAGGATTAGTAGTAAAGCTCTGTTGTGTGGCATCCTTTCCCCTTCCCCCATCTGATCACAATTATGAATTAGGATGTGTGTATGATTCATGCATTGTTATTGGTAGCATTGCTATTGGCTGTTGAAACGGAGGCAGTCATGGTTCATGCACACTTTCTCACCATGCAGAGACCCTTTATGGTAAACCAGATTTTCGTAGAAAAACATCCAAATAAGTAAGTTACATTTTTAGAAAAATAATCCAAAGTGGATTTTGGACTGGAGCTCAGATAAAACAACAACCTAGTTGACTGATCCAAAAAGCTAAACAAGGTGTAGGTCATTCACTGGATATGGGTTTTACGTATTTCTCCTGTGCAATAGTCAGTTCTATTCTCATTATGTCTCACCCTTCAAAAAGATATTGGGTCCGCCATTACAACAAAAAGGCCCACGTATTTGAGGAAGGACATTCTATATGTTCACAGGCTTCTGTTAATTAGATTTATCATTTGCAGAAGGTTTTAATGGCACAAAAACTGCAGTCATACTGTTTGGAATAAAAGACAAACAAACCAGAGGAGTAATTCAAATAATAATTGAGCATTGTAATAATACTGTTGAGTATAAACTGTACTGCTATGGTAACTCTAAAACGTAGATAAAGCATTACAAATTGCAGTAGTATTGTTGGGAATCATTTTATTGCTATGGAAAAATGACAAACACACACAAATAAAAACAAAATGAAAATAAAAAATAAAGAAGACAAAAACATTGTGGCACTTTAAAGACAAACTCTGTATTTTGATGTGAGCTTTTGTGGAGAAGTCCACTTCTTCAGACATGAGAATGGGACTGCATGTCAATTTTTTATACAGTGAAACATGGCCCCAAAACAAAGACTGGTTGATTCCTGGGCACAATTAGTTGATGGTGTGGCATTTCACACCTGGCAACAACCATTAAGACCCCTGCTGATTTTCAGTTTCCTTTCCAGGAAGCATTGTTCAGTAAACAATAACAATGATTGGGGGCTTAATTAATTCCAAGCTATAGAGATAACAAACAACGTGTTAATGAGCATCATAATCTCCTATGGGGCTTGTGAGGTGGCACTGAGTAGTTAGTAGGGAAATATAGCTGGGAATTACAGAAGATGCAACATTTTATATTTGATAATGGCCTAAGAAGCCTTGGTTTATATTGAGTCCATTGAGATGGTTATATAGAGTCCACTGAGTCTTGACTTATATTGAGTCCATTGACTTATACTGAGTCCATTGAATCCTGGCTATATTGAGGAATCACAGCAGATGCAACATTCTATATCTGATAATGTCCTAAGAATCCTTGGCTTATATTGAGTCGAGATGGGTTCTAAGCATATATATATATTCTCTCTCTCTCTCTCTCTCTCTCTCTCTCTCTCTCTCTCCCCCTCTCTGGATTATTGTTCTGTAATTTTTCTTCTCCAGAATGGCAACTCTCCAGTCTTGTGCAGAAGTTTCTATATATTGCCATTCCTGATGTCCAATTTGTGTCCATTAATTCTCTTACATAGAGATTTGTTTGTCAAAAGATGGCATAGATAACATTAGCAGAGAAACAGGTCAAAGTACCCTTGATGTTGTGTGTGACTTTGTTAGGTCCTGTAATCATGTTGCCAGAATACATGTGGGGGCAGAGGTGGCATCTGGGTTTGTAGCAGGGTTTAGTCCCCAACTCTGTGTCACTGTTGTGTGGTCCATTGTGTGTCAGTAGTTGCTTGAGATTGGGGGATTGCCTGTAAGCAAGTAGAGGTCTACCACCAATGGCTTGAGAGAGTGAAATATTCTTGTCAAGGATGGGTTTGGATTTCACTTATGATGTGTGTGATTGGTCTCAGTTGTGGGCTGAAAGGGACAAATAGTGGGGGTTTAGTAGTTCTCTCTTCTGGGTCTGTCCTGCAGTAGGTTGCTTCTGGGTATTTGTCTTGCTTTGTTAATTTGTTCCTTAATAAAACTGGATGGGCGCTATAGTCTGAGGAATACATTTTGTAGATCCTTGAGTTTGGAGTCTCTATCTTGTGAGTTTAAGCAGACACAGTTATCGGAGGGCTTGGCTATAAACAATGGATTTGATGAGGTGCTAATTAGGAATTTCCACCTATTTTTAAAATATATTTATCTAGCAATATAGTGGTCTCTTGCTGCACTGACTTGAACACCTTTTTTAAAAAAAGAAATACACTATTGAGAGACAACAGGGCCACCCCTTTGCCTTTGCCTTCAGATTAGGCAATCATGTACAGCAAAAAGCAGAGAAAAGTGATGCCAGCCATCAGAGCAAATTTAACCCCTCCCTTTTGGCTTGTCTACATGCAGCAATTGGAGTGGGGTGGATCAGACTAAATAGGGTCACAAGGACATCCAGCATGCCATCTGGTGTGGCTCTTGCTAACATATGGAGTTCAAGCAACTCTCTTTGGTCTGCAGCGAGCTGCGATCAATTTGTCAGTATCATGTAGCTGCTTAAGAAAACAGCCACTTCACAATATTTATTTATTTATTTATTTATTTATTTATTTATTTATTTATTTATTTATTTATTTAAACTTTATACCACCCATCTGGCATCAAGGCCACCCTGGATGGTTTAAAACATAAAAAAAAACCAAACACACACACACACACACACACATGTTTATAAAAACTTCCACCTTCAGTTCATGCCCTGAAGCACTGAAGAAGCAAGTGATCTACTTTTCTTGGATGTACGGTTGCCTTTTGATTTTCCCCACCCTGTTGTCTTGCCTTGAACTTCACTGGAACTAGCCATGTATCATTCTAAAATTTACCTATAAAAGACATAGGTTAAACACACACAACTGTGCCCTGCATGCTTGACCTTGCTCTAGCTGGAATTATGGAGTGTTGCCATTTGTTCTAGAGGGCTTGGTTCCTCATGGAACAGAGGATTCTTACTAGTCTGAATAAAACAAATGGCTGTGAACGGTCCCTCTGTGGGCCCCTATCTTTGAGATCTATGCTCACATAGATTGACCACAGATACTCCTGAATGTGTGTGCCTTGGCAAAGCAGAGCACATAGGAAACGATCAACCATTTAGAAGAACTGTTGACAATTTCCAGTCATTGGTAATTGCTTGGGGCTTGCTTGGGCCTCTGCCATATCTGTACCTTTGTGTCCTTAATCACTAGGCACCCTTTGGATAACATGTCACACCTGGGACAGGGGATAATTTATTGCTTGCAGATGGATTAGCATCACAGCTCACTTGGATAAATTCTACTTTAGCCCCAGTCCCACAGGCCTCTCTTTTATAGAACAGTTATATCCATTAAAATTATGACTTCCAAAATTCTGTTGTATTTTACGGCTAACACGAGATATTTATGACCGTTTCTGCTTAAGTGGACATTTCTAGAGATTTACTGCAGAAATAATTCAGGCAAATAGCTTAACAGTTGGAGGTACTTCCAATTTGTACACAATTCTAAGTGCAGTGAAGCAGGGTTGGGGGACAGAACAGACACCAACAACACATAGGCACGCATGTGTATTTGGTCTGCAAATAACAATAATCTGTATAGTCTATAACTGTTTTATTCATGTAACTATGAAAGTATGCCAAATATATTTTTCCATAATTATTAGAAAAAAGGCATTTAATGGATCAGCCAACAAAATGCACTAATTAAAAACAAACCATGAACTTGGTGCATTTTTTTCTTCTGTAAAATTAGTGAAAGAAAGAAAGAAAACTAGAAAGAAAACAAGAAAAGAAAACAAGAAAAGAAAAGAAAGAAAAAAGGAAAAAGAAAGAATGGTTATAAATCAGGGGGAAATAATAAAGAATTGGATAATGAGGTGATGGTATAACATTTGAGTTTTGCTGGTGCTTGTAATAAAGCATAGAGCTTTGTCCCAGCAATTAAAGTTGAACTATTGAAAAAATAAATTGAGCAGGGTCAGGAATACATATCTAGTCCCCTGGTAGCAATATATATTTTAAAGTATCAGTTTCGCATTTTTAGATGCCATCCATATACCAGAGCCCTTCAGACAATGATACTTATCAGAGGTCACTAAATTCAAACTCTGATAATGGTCCATATGTATTTTTGTAGTGGAAGTTGCAGGATGAAATACAGGGTAAGCTCAACCTTCTAATAAGCCTATCTGGATTCATCATAGTGGCAGTAAGAAATGCCCATACTATTATACTTCATATTTTCAAATAAATACTGGTAAGAAAGTAGCAAGATGATGCCTGTAAGAATGAGAAACATGGAAGATGTCAGATGCATGTCAGATGCAAGTATGAGGAACATGACGGAACAGGATGTTTCATATCCACTTCTGACATGACAATTTTTTTTCTAGTTTTCTTTCAGCTTAGCTGAGGTCATTCTTAAAAGGTGAATAGAGAAATAAAAAGTTGGACACATGCTTTAGATCAGAGTTGGCTTGTGCCCTGGGGCAAGGAGGGGGGGAACCTTACCCTAAAATTTTGGAAGAAGTGTCTCTCCTGCCCCGGTCATGAGGTGCCCTCACTTTAGATTCCACTGCATACATTTTACAGGCTCAGCTCCAAATGTATACACACCATGTACTTGCTCTACTAATTTAGTGATGTTTTTAAATTTGATTTTACTTTTGGGAAGGTTACTTGCAATTTTTAAAGTTTAAATATGTCCAGTTTTTAGTGTCATCTTGTTGGAACTATTTCCCTTTACCATTGTGTTGGCTGTTCTTCTAAGGTTAAATAGTGGGACTGTTGTATCACAACAACCTGCTCAGATATGATGGATGTTTCCAGATATGAGGATGTTTCCAGATAACCCTTCAGGTTATGTCTGAATATGAGTGTGCCTCCAGTTTTGAAAAAAAAAACTCTTGATCTTCACATTGCCATTTAATCCAGGAGTGCTTCTAGTGCTACCCAGTCAATGCTGTCCTACGACAAACTGCCTGCAGAACTGCAAGTCTGACTTCCCAGACTTCAGTTTAGTCTTTTCTGTATTATTTCTTTGTTTATTTATCTATTTTATTTAAACATTTCTAGACAACCCTATATCATAGGATTTCTGAGTAGATTACAAAACTGTATAGAACAATTTTAAAATATAACACACGACACAAGCCCTAGTACAGTTTTTAAAAGCACACATTGATGCCATTTTTAAATGGAACCATCTTCCATCTTGGGCAGCCAATGGTGAGAGGCTTCCCCGCTACTGACAGCACCAGGTTAGCGCTTGACATATGATAAAAAAGGAGCCATTGGAGCTGCTCCTCAAGCAAGAACAGCATTGCTACCCAGCCACTGCTGGAAAGGTTTCCCAGCCACCTTGGCATGGACAGGCTGCAATCTTGTTTTTGCTGGGAGAGGGCAGCTCTAGTGACTCTTTTCCACCACATAGCAAGCAGTCAAGCTTGCCCTGACCCAGCACTATTAGTAACAACAGGAAGCCACACAGTGCTGGCCAGCTTGTCGCTTGGGGACTGCTTCATGTCTTGCTTTAATGTGGGGATTCATATTTAAGCAGGCTGTTTGAAATAGGCTATAGGTTAAAAAAAAACACCTGCTGCAGGTTATCTAAAAAAATGTAGTTCTTGTCCTGGTCTGGTTCTCCATTTATCACCTGCCAACCAGATGTCAACCATGGAATATTTGAATCTTAGAATCAGAGAATGATTCAAAGCAGATCTTACACATTTTTGTCTAATTTTCTCTTGAATGCCTCCAGCATTTGAGTGCTCACCACCTCCCAAGGTAACTGGGTCCATTGTTGTACTGCTCTAACAGTTAAGATGTTTTTCCTATTATTCACCCAAAATCTGGCTTCTTGTAACTCGAGCCCATTATTATGTGTCCTGTACTCTTGGATGATGAGAAGAGATCCTGCCCCTCCTCTGTATGACTACCTTTCAAGTATTTGAACAGTGTATCGTATCTCTGCTCAGTCTTCTTTCTTCAAGAATGAGCAGCTATTACTGCTGTTTGTAGTGCAGCATGCTATTGGGCTGAAAGAACACTGTTAATGGTAGAGGGGCTCAAAGGACAACCTCAGATATGCAGATGATACCACTCTGATGGCAGAAAGTGAGGAGGAATTAAAGAACCTCTTAATGAGGGTGAAAGAGGAGAGCGCAAAAAATGGTCTGAAGCTCAACATCAAAAAAACGAAGATCATGGCCACTGGTCCCATCACCTCCTGGCAAATAGAAGGGGAAGATATGGAGGCAGTGACAGATTTTACCTTCTTGGGCTCCATGATCACTGCAGATGGTGACAGCAGCCACGAAATTAAAAGATGCCTGCTTCTTGGGAGGAAAGCGATGACAAACCTAGACAGCATCTTCAAAAGCAGAGACATCACCTTGCCGACAAAGGTCCGCATAGTCAAAGCTATGGTTTTTCCAGTAGCGATGTATGGAAGTGAGAGCTGGACCATAAAAAAGGCTGACTGCCGAAGAATTGATGCTTTTGAATTGTGGTGCTGGAGGAGACTATTGAGAGTCCCCTGGACTGCAAGGAGAACAAACCTATCCATTTTGAAGGAAATCAACCCTGAGTGCTCACTGGAAGGACAGATCCTGAAGCTGAGGCTCCAATACTTTGGCCATCTCATGAGAAGAGAAGACTCCCTGGAAAAGACCCTGATGTTGGGAAAGTGTGAGGGCAAGAGGAGAAGGGGACGACAGAGAACGAGATGGCTGGACAGTGTCATCGAAGCTACTAATATGAATTTGACCAAACTCCGGGAGGCTGTGGAAGACAGGAGGGCCTGGTGTGCTCTGGTCCATGGGGTCACGAAGAGTCGGACACGACTTAATGACTAAACAACAAAATTTGAAAAGCCAATGCACTACTTTTAAAAAATTAATATAATGTAATTCATTCACTGTTACTTATGACTCTTCAGCAATTTTAAAAAGGCCCCCCAATATTCCTGAGGTCCTCTCAAATCATCATCATCATCTTGGAACTGCAGAGCTGAAAGGGACCCTATGGATCATCAAGTCCAGCCCCTCTCAAGGAGACAGAGTCAGAGAGTCAGAGACAGAGTATTCAAACCACTGAACTATCGAGCAGTTTAAGTAGTATTTTAATCTATTCAGTAAACATTACCTGCCATGCCAACACCCCCTGGTTTTATCATATTCTCCTTACTCTACTTAAGAGGAATTATGCTACCCCTATAACTTTCCTCTCCTCCCCCCATAACAAGTAATGATACTATGTCAGTGAATTGCTTCCCAGCATGGTTGTCTGCAGTAAAGATGCCACTGCCTCAGCAGGTGAGTAATTCATGAAAGTGTGTGTGTGTGTGTGGGTGTCACAGAAGCTCTGCTCGGGTGTTACAGTTTGGCTTAGCCTGCTGTGCATAAAGAGGAGTGCTATAACCCTGCCCTCACTCTGTTCCTGGTTTTGTTGCTCTCCTATGCACGGAGACCAATGAGTCTGACAAAGGAGACCTCCACACTCTCCACTTGAATTGGGACCCTCATTTACCTGAAGAATCCCCACAGATAGAAAAGCTCTTCCACTTTAGAATCACCCTGCTCCCTGTGTAAGTGGGTGACAGAAGTGATGATGGAGAGCATGTGACTAGAGCTCTCCCCTCTATTTGTGGTGAGTTTGTAGTGCCTGAATAGGGCTATTGTAAAAAGACGCCAAATGCTCAGTGAGGGAGAATTAAGGGCCACAACTGATAGCAAAAACAAACTGCACACTTGTAAATGGCAGCCTACAAGCTGCAGTCTTGTGGGAATATATTGATTTTTGTAGTTCTCTGAGCACATAATAGTTTGAAAATCAGAACAAAAAGACATATGTATATCCTTTGGACCAAAAGTTTTTAAAATGAGATTTGTAGAACTGGTATTTTTCTTTATTATCTTACAGTCTTACCCTGACTTTTTCTAATGGTCTTTTTCATTCATCACATAGAACCTCCATCTGTATTGGGGGCAGGGTAAGCAGAGAAGAATACCACAGTATGTCTTGGTCAGTACAACATGGTAACCATTACCTCTGTAATTGCATGGTGAGCTTGTGCAGTATGATGTAATGACAGGTTAAATAAATGCAAGCTAATCCTCTCTTCAAAAGTAAAGAACTCTGTCGCATTAAAACATTACCCTGTCCAGCACTAAAATGTAGTTATTAAAGCAGAAATTCCTCAGAGATTTCACGAGCAGCTATTGCTTCCCTGTTCTTGTTATATAACAGTATTTGGCCTGACTTTTCAGATGATAAATGACTGGTTTAATTTATTCCAAATTAATTATTCAGATGAAGAAACTATTTTTCCCCAAAGCACAATCCAGTAAAAAAGAAAGAAAATCTGGAGAATAGATGGCCCTGGAGCAAAGGCAAAACATGAGAGGGAATAATTTAAAGTTTTATGTTGTATTTCTCATATCATATTTGTGGTTTAGTTGAGTCTAATATCCACCCTCAGGGATCCTGGGAGCCATCGTTCAGGAAGCAGCAGTGGGAATCTCAGCACTTTTAGTAAACTACAATTCCCAAGGTTTGTGAGAGGGAATGGGAACTACGATGACTTCTAAAGAGGTATAAAACTTTTCTGAGCTTCTAGAGTAGACACAGCTTTATGACTTTTTTTTCCAGCAACAGCCAATGCTCCCTTGCCATCGGCTCGGGATTGTCGGATTCAAATGACCGATCTCTGAATGAGAGGGATTGGTGGGAATAGGTAGAGTAGTTCTCCGGTCCAGTCCATCATAAACGCATCCCCGAGTGATTTTGGGTCGATGCCGGCTCGAGAACCATTGGCATTTTGTGTTGGTCTCTGAGGCAAACATGTGTGAAAAGAAGTGCAACTGCTGCTCCTTCATTGTCTTTACTCTCCTTGCTGATGCCCCCCTCACCAGCACAAATGGTGTCTCTGGGCAACTCACCTTCACTCTCAGGGATAGCTCTGACTTTATTTGGTATTGAAATTGGGAGAGGGGAGAATCCTGATTTACACGGTGATGTTAAAAACTTCTGCAGCATCTAGATGTTTGGGTAAAGTACAAGGTCTTGTGTGAAGACCAATAGCTAGATTTTCCTTACATTCACAATCTGTTCCAGCCCTCACACTCTTCACTCAAGGAAGAATGGTTTGGAAGATAATAATATCATGTCTGTCCCAGCACAAGCCTTCTTTATTTCAAACCATTTTATGCTAAGACACAAAATAGGAAACCTACTACCCAGCATAAGAAATACTCCTAATTATTTCCCACTGGAAATTATGCATACCTTTTTAAAAAATGTAAAATCATAGGGATAGAATGTACAATGATACCATTTGAATAACACAAAATATCAATGAGTGTAAAAGAAAAGTTGTGACCATAAGGATAATATTGTAATTTAAATTTTGTGTATGCAATTGTCTTATGGTGGTGGGGAGGAATCTTTATTAAAAAAAAGCATGCAAAGGATAGCCTTCCCCGAAGATGATCAACGCTTGGACCACAAAATGCATAATCTTTAACAGCTAGCCATGCTGACTGGGGCTGATGGAAGTTGTAGCCCAGATCTAGAGGGTGGCAGGTTAGGGTGACTAGGCTACTATAGGAAAATGATACAAAAAAGTATTTCAAAAGCTGTAAATTTTGGTACTGCTGAATCTACTTATTCTCTGCAAACTGAAGATGCAACCTGGAGCATCTTTATAGGCTAATGATATTCTTCTACAGTGGCCACAACAACAGTTATTTTTCAGTACAAATGGAGCAGTGGTAGTATCCCTGGGTCAAATACAGAGAAACACTCAGTTACTGGAGAACTTGTTGCTTGCTCTACGCCACTCACCTTCTCTAATGCTGATTATTCACCTGTGTGACATTTACCCTTGTGGCCCCTGCTTGTTTTTCCCTCACAAAGGCTCACATTGCGTTTTCTTCTCGCTGCCACCAGTGGATTAAGGTAAGGGGGTGTCGGTGGGTGTGGATGGGTGGGGGCTAAGGTAGGGAAAGGAAGGGGTGTGGGGGTAGGCTGTTGGGGTGGCTGGCTGTGGGAGGGGGATGGCTGCCTATCGGCCTCCGATTAGCTGATCAGCAACCGGTAGGCAGAATGGTGGTTTTTGTTGTTCTTTTTAATAGGAAGGGGGTGTCGGTGGGGGTGGGGGAGGGCTAAGGTAGGGAGAGGAAGGGAGTGGGAGGGTAGGCTGTGGGATTGGGTGGCTGTGGGTGGTGGTGGCTGCCTATCCCCCGCCGATCAGCTGATCAGCGGCCGGTAGGCAGAATGGGTTTTGTTTTTGTTTTTGTTTTTTAATATGAAGGACGAATAAAAACAGGTAAATATTCATCCCTTTGTATTCGTGGGGGTCTCTGGAACCCACAAATATGAAGGGATGAATATTTAACGAATTGGCTATTTTCATCGAAAAAGCCGATCCATTTTTATATTCATTCCCATCTCTATCTGTCTCCAAAATGGCTTCGAGTAGCTTGGGGATTTCTGAGGTAATCTCTACTGGGTGGGGGTCCTCTCCTCCTGTCGTCCCACACTTTTCTACCAATTTTTACCTCAGAAAATCGAGGATCTCTAATCTCACTAATGGAATCAGCAAATTCAGATGTCTGTAGTACATTTTTAGGATTTTTGTCCTTGACTAAATAACGCAATTCCCCTGGCAACACTAAATAAAATTGTTCTAAACCAATTACATTTTTCATTTGGTCTAGAGAAGTGACATTCTCATGTTCCATCCATTTGTCCAAACATTGAGTCAATTTAGCCCCCACTTGGGCATAAGATTCTTCAGGCATTTTAGCAAGGGAATGAAATTTTCTTCTAAGGTTTTCTGCATTTATGCCAAATCTAGAATATACTATTTTTCTATATGCCTCAAAATCTCTAGCTTGCTCCAGAGGCATCTGAGAATAAAGCTCAGCTAAATCTCCACTTATTTGTGAGCTCAACATTATCATCCTTTCATCATCCTTAATCTCAAAGTCCCAGCATGCTCTCTCAAATGAAATCAGGAAAGATTCAGGGCAATCTCCTTTCCTATATTGGGGAAATTTCTTTAGATCAATCTTTGAGAGATTTCTCTCACTAGAGTTGTTATTATTATTATTAGTCACTAATTCCAATTGTTTCATCTGTATTTGAAATTCTATTTCTCTTTGTCTTAATTCCATTTGTCTGGCCTCAGCCTTCTCCTTGAGCTCTAGTTCCTTGAGCTGTAGTTCCTTAAGCTGTAGTTCCCTAGCTCTTTCTTCTTCTTTTTCTCTAAGCCTGAATTCCTGTTCCAACTTCCATTTTTCAAAATCTTGGGAGCTTAGAACACTTTGTCTCTCTGAGGCACCCTCATCAGTCTCCTCCTGTTCCACTGGAGCTAGAGGGTCTCCATTTCCCTCCACTTCCTGAAGTAAACTTTGTGCCTCTTGAGGATCAATTTCCTCCATTACTGGCTTTTTAATTCTTTTGGGTGGCATAAGTATGTACTTTCTTGATAAGAGGGACTGATTTCTATTGCTGAGTTAGTCAGACCTCTTTTAAAAACACTTTTACTTCTGTTTTCTTTTTCCAGTATTTTTTTTCTTTCTGGGGTACTATGTAGCTCTCACTCGGCAGCTAATGATGGCTACACTTTCTCTGGCATCACACAAGCCATGATGCTTCTTGGTCTGAGACAACCTTCTTGCCTCCAGACACAAAACAAATTCTATTTTCAAGCCTCTGCTTTTTATTTTCCTATCACCTCAGATCTGCTCTGACCCTGGCTTCCACTCTTCTCCAACACTGCTCCCTTGTCTCTCAGAGCCTTGGATTTCAAGCTAGCCCACTGGGTCTCTCAAATCCTGAGGTAAACAAAAAAGAATTTTTCCTTTAGAGTTGGTTCCTTATCTTTAGTTCCCCCAGATCTGGGTTCAGAAGCCCCGCCACTAAGCTTTTCCACAAAAGCTCTAGCAGGTCACCCACTTCTTTACCACAGACCTCTGACTAAAAGGTACCCACGACTCCAGAAAATTCACTTTTAAACTTTGGCTTTACTGGATTATTTCGTATCCCTCCGCTGGACACCAATTCTGACATTTACCCTTGTGGCCCCTGCTTGTTTTTCCCTCACAAAGGCTCATGTCACGTTTTCTTCTTGCTGCCACCAGTGGATTACTTCAATCCACAATTTAAATGATGTATGTCAGAACACTTGTCTTGTGAACAGAAACAGAACTTATTTATTGAAGTGAAGCAAATTGAATAATAACAGAAGTTTCTCAAATACACATTATACACAAACAATTCATCAACAGTTCTCTCAGTACATACTTCTTTTCTCTTGGGATATCATTACCACCTTCTCTACCTATTTTCCTAATCAGCTCTATCTCTCTGATTAACCCTATCTATCTCAGTATCTGTTCCCTCTCTCTCGCTGACTAACCAGCCCTATCTATAGCTATCTATCTCTATCCGCCTGCTCCTCCTTCGGCCAAGCCTCATATATATTCATTGACTCCGCCCCTCCAGCTCTCTCATAGGCTCATGCAAATAAGCTCTTGAGCTTGAGTGGCAGGAGTGAAAGGGCCAATCGCCACAACCTGTATCTGGAGTAACCATTTCTTGTTTTTTCCATATCATCCATCTGCTTCTGGAAAAACTGTGGGATTTAGGAACTTATTTGGTTTGGTTCAGCCTCTCAATAACTATAAATAACAAAATCTTAGCCTGCGGAAGCTACTGAAATACCTTTTATTGATTTGATGGAATATATGAAGGACGTCAGGAAAACTAAAGATCCCGTGTAATGCACTCTGGTTCAGGGCAGAGTCTCAGAGTGTGATCAGACAGGTGTTTAGCCTGCTGTTTGGACCACTGTGGGAGTCAGTTCATTCGCTCAATTTTGTTCACATGACATAATCACTGGAGTGAGCAAAATCACTACCCACATCATTCTGGTTCAGTCAAGTCTTCTGCTCCTTTTTTTGGGGGGGGGGGTGTAGGTAGGATTTCAATCAACTAGATACACCACAGATTGTTAGTCCTCTGTTATCTCTAAAGGAGTGTTTCACCACAGTCTGATGGAGAGGAAGGGCTTTTCCATAACCTTCCACCTGAAGCTTTTAACTGAAGATGCCTGGGATAGACCCTGGGAGTATGCTCTACTACTGAGGGATATTCTCTCAACTCCCTCTGTTCCTTGGGGGACAGGAGTGGCTACCTTGGACTGCCAGAAAAATGGACAAGTAAGTCCTAGAGCAAATCAAGCCTGAACTACCTCTGGAGCAAAAGTGATGAAACGGAGACTGTCCTACTTTGGGCACATCATGAAAAAGCAAGATTTTCTGGAAAAGACAATAATGCTGGGAAAGGTTGAAGGCAGCAGGACAAGAGGAAGAACAAATATGAAATGGGCTGACTCCCTAAAGGACTCCCTAAAGAAAGCCACAGGCTATAGTCTACAAGAGCTGAGCAGGACTGTTGAGGACAGGACATTTTGGGTATTGCTCATTCATATAGGTTGGAGGTGACTTGTTGTGTAACAATAGGATCACTCTGGTTTGGTCTGTTTCCGGCACATATGATAGCTGGGAATGAACCAAAAGTGAGCCTTCCTCTAACATGCCAGTATCATGAAGTGGTTTAAGAACACAGCCACTTCAGGATATCAGCAAATTAATCACTTCCTCAGCAACATGGAGGGGCCAAGGAAGTGATTTTTAAAAAAGTGTCTATAAGGGTAGCAAATGGAAGACTAATGGAAAGCAAATGTGTATTTTGACAGCAGAAAAACTGACAGCTGGCTGCTCTGCACTGCCCTAATACACATTTGCTTTCCATTAGCCTTTTAGGCCTTCATATTCACTGTGATGCAGTGAATATTCACTGCCCTTACACACACTTTAAAAATATTTTTTCACTTCCTCAGCCACTCCATGGACCCAAGGAAATGATTAATTTACCAATATCCTGAAGTGTCTCTCTTCTTAAGCCATTTCACAATACTGACAAATTGAAAGCAGGCTACTGCAGATCTAGTAGGGTCACTAGAGGTCCATATGCCATTTGGATGTGAGAATTGCTCCAAATGGCATGCTGGACCTCCTAGTGACCCTATTTAGTCTGATCCAGCCTGCTCCTAATGCCACATATAGATAAGCCCTTAGTCAGTTCTTGCCAGCAGAAATAAGGAAAAAGTGTATGCATGTGAAAAGTAATTCCTTGGATCAACAAGTGACCACAACTAGTTTGTGTGATCCTAAAATTATTCAAATGTTCCTGTCCCTTCTCCTTGATGACAGGAAGTGAGAGAGCCAGGTGACCTGATTATTGGGTTAGGCTGTCCTGCACCAGTGAGGGGGTGACCCCTGAAAACTGGAGAGGGACATTTCTGTCACAAGACTTCTGCATATAGCAGGTGCCTCTGAATGAGATATTGAGATCCTGTATTTGCCCCCACCCCATTCAGCAAGGTCTCTCAACCTTCTGCAAAGCATTCTTCAGGAACTGGAAGAGCGGCTTGGAAACTGGAAGATGGGGAGAACAGCTTCACTCAACCTGGTTACACATGCCCCAAATCAAGATCCAACCAATGTATCACAAAACTCAGCTGAGAAGATCAGGAAGGAAGAATGTCTGGAAGTGCCTTCCCTGGAGCAAAGTACAAAAAGAAAGTTCTGATAGTAATTAAACATGCCCCTGGTGCTGTAAAACTCTGACTATTGCAAAGAGAAAATCTGTTTTTCCCCATATTTAAAAAACAAAGACAGACACTCGCTTTGGCAGCAGTTAGCAGAAATCTGCCTTTCCAGATTTCCTGGTTAAAGTGAGACATTGTTCATGCCCCCCCCCTTTGAAGCTTTGAAGCTCTGATTCAGCTAACAATTAATTGAAGGGTCTTCCAGGCAGGATGTTTGTACCTGTTTAAGCACCAATATTAATGGCCTCCCTAATGTCCAGATCACATTTTTCTTATCTTGGTATGTTCAGGGATTTTTGTATGAGGTTTTTGTTCTTCCCAAAGTCGTTGGTTTATTTTGTTATATTTTTTTTACTGGGGGCAGAGTTTAGTGCTTCTCTTCCTAATCCAAATTGCTTTTTTAAAAAAAGAATCCTGGTACTACCCTGTTTTCACCAAAAAGGAAGAGATTAAATTTAGATGACTACTACTAATAATATAATAATCTTAGAACTACAGAGCTGGAAAGGACCCTATGGATCATCGAATCCAGCTCTTCTCGAGGAGACACAGTGGGAAATTGAACTCCCAGACTCTGGCTCTGCAGACAGATGCCTAAACCACTGAGCTATTAATCAATAAAACCAATCCACAAAAACATAGGTAGGAATGGGAGGAAGAGAAGGAAGAAAGCAGGCAACCATGGTGCTCAGAAGCTCCTCTGCATGTATGTTTGGGGGGGTGCGAGGGCTCTTCCACCATTCCAATCGTGGTGGTGGGGAGAAAGAGGAAGGAGGTACAGTGGTGCCTCGCTAGACGATGTTAATCCGTTCCATGAAGATCGCTGTCTAGCAAAAACATCGTCTAGCGAAGCACGTTTTCCCATTGGAATGCATTGAAATCTCTTCAATGCGTTCCAAGGGAAAACTCAGTCGTCTAGCGAAAATCTCCCATAGGGAAACCTCGTCTAGCGAGTGCGGGTCCCCATCGGAATGCACTGACAGCTTTTGACCACTAGTCAGCGCATTCCTATGGGGAAACCTCATCGTCTAGCGAAAATTCCCCATAGGAGACCATCGTTTTGCGAAGCGCAGTAGCGATCGCAAAAAGGCATCGTCTAGCGATTTCCTCGTCCTGCGAGGCAATCGTCTAGCGAGGCACCACTGTACAAGTGGCCACTCTGGAAGACCTCTAAGATAGCTGTTTTCTTTTACCTAGTTATTTTCTTATGGGAATCTGATGACATAGCAAATATAAGCCTGCTAAAATGGCCCTCCACCTCTATCATACTCTGTGTAATAAAATACCAGCACCATGAAGTCTGAGGTATATTTTTATTGTGTTATATCCCCATTCACTGTGCACAGTTTTATTCATATAAAGTCCTATTCAGATGTTAGAAATAAAAGGAGTCAATATAAATGTGTAAGCAGAGAGTGTGTTCTAGTCCCGCTTCCACCTGTTGCTATCTCGACTTGAAGGAGAACAATTTGAAGAGAAGACAGCCTGTTACACATAGAACCTATTTCTCAGGTCCCCCAGTCATGTGGAGGTACTCCCCATGTAGCAGACACTTTCCTTCTCAGACATGTAGCGTGGTGGGGTTAGAACTCAGTCCCTGCTCAGGCGTTCAAGTTAGCCTTTTCTTAAATTCCTTCATACGGCTTTAATCGTATACAACTGGAAGGGAACTAAATGTCAGAACATTCTCTTGTAACTAATGAGGACAGGCATATGACTTAGGGAAGTAGTCATCATGGAAAGTTAGTCATCAAGTTTAATATTGGCTCCATACCAAATGTTTTTGACCCATGAAGAATACTGATGAGTGCCATTTATGGTGGACTAAACTAAACTAAATTGAGAAACCCATTTTTGAGGTGATCAGTAAGATTTTTGAGCAATCTGCACATCCTTTTGAGCTCCTGATGTTTTATTAAGCTCCCACTTCAGACCGAAAAGTCATTGCAAACTTACTATTTTCTACAAAAGTTAGAATTTATTCATGGAAACATTTTGGTGTGGAAGCTTGCTAGATCTAGATGTGGGACCTCTGGGAATTAAATAAATTCAGTAACTTGGGGAGAGTGAAAGAACATAAACAACAGATTTAACAATCAGAGATACTTGTTTTTATAGCATACAGTACTTTGGTTCAGGCCCTTACTATATTCAGTGATAACTGCTTTCTTACGGCTTCTTTGTGTGCCATTGCCAGTAATGCTTCAATCCAAGAACCTCATGGGAAGAAGAATTAATTGTATGGGTCCTGTCCATTCATTAGTTATGTAGCCAATATGTTTCCTGCTTCTTTGCCATGTGCTATCTTCTGTTTGCTAACCTACACTCTATTAAAAGTGTATGCTTCTGAAGATGAGCATAAGAATAGAACTTGATATTCTCTAGCCAGTTTATTCTCAATTTATAAAATTAGTTCTCGTTATTTTAAAACTCCCTTGGACTGACTAACACCATGCTGTAAACCTGCCTTTCTCAATGGGGGGACGTATGGCCCCCTGGGGGGAGGGAGCTGGCACATTTGAAGAGAGCCACGGATTAAAAATGTGAGAAGGTTCTGAAAAATATCTGTCCATGTTGTATCCTTGTTTGACAGGGCGTCCTGGAACATGAGAAGAGCTCCTAAAAGGGCCATGGCCAAAAAAAAGGTTGAGAATGGCTGCTGTAAAACAGTATGAGCTACAATACTGCTACCCCTTCACAGATTGCTGCCTTGTCATGGCGAAGGGGCTTGAGTAATTCAGAGAAGCTATGGGCTATGCCGTGCAGGGACACCCAAGACGGACAGGTCATAGTGGAGAGTTCTGACTAAATGCGATCCACCTGGAGCAGGAACTGGCAAGCCACTCCAGTATCTTTGCCAAGAAAACTCCATGGAAAGAAACAAAAGGCTGAAAGATATGACGCTGGAAGATGAGCCCCTCAGGTCGGAAGGCATCCAACAAGTAGCTCCAGAGCTAATGAAGTGGTTGGGCCAAAGCCGAAAGGACGCTCAGCTGCGGACGCGCCTGGAAGTGAAAGGAAAGTCCGATGCTGCGAAGAAAAATACTGCATAGGAACCTGGAATGTAAGATCTATGAACCTTGGTAAGCTGGATGTGGTCAAACAGGAGATGGCAAGAATAAACATTGACATCCTGGGCGTCAGTGAACTAAAATGGACGGGAATGGGCGAATTCAATTCAGACGATTATCATATCTACTATTGTGGGCAAGAATCCCGTAGAAGAAATGGAGTAGCCCTCATAGTCAACAAAAGATTGGGAAAAGCAGTACTGGGATACAATCTCAAAAATGATAGAATGATTTCAATACGAATCCAAGGCAGACCTTTCAACATCACAGTAATCCAAGTTTATGCACCAACCACCGATGCTGAAGAGGCTGAAATTGACCAGTTCTACGAAGACTTACAACACCTTCTAGAACTGACACCAAAGAAAGATGTTCTTGTCATTATAGGGGACTGGAATGCTAAAGTAGGGAGTCAAGAGATAAAAGGAACAACAGGTAAGTTTGGCCTTGGAGTTCAGAACGAAGCAGGGCAAAGTCTAATAGAGTTTTGTCAAGAGAACAAGCTGGTCATCACAAACACTATTTTCTAACAACACAAGCGGCGACTCTACACATGGCCATCACCAGATGGGCAATACCAAAATCAGATTGATTATGTTCTCTGCAGCCAAAGGTGGAGAAGCTCTATAAAGTCAGCAAAAACAAGACCTGGAGCTAATTGTGGCTCTGATCATCAGCTTCTTATAGCAAAACCAAGCTTAAACTGAAGAAAGTAGGGAAAACCACTGGGCTAGTCAGGTATAATCTAAACCAAATCCCTTATGAATACACAGTGGAAGTGAAGAACAGATTTAAGGAACTAGATTTGGACAGAGTGCCTGAAGAACTATGGATGGAGGCTCGTAACATTGTACAGGAGGCAGCAACAAAAAACATCCCAAAGAAAAGGAAATGCAAGAAAGCAAAGTGGCTGTCCAACGAGGCCTGACAAATAGCAGAGAAGAGAAGGGAAACAAAATGCAAGGGAGATAGGGAAAGTTACACAAAATGGAATGCTGACTTCCAAAGAATAGCAAGGAGAGACAAGAGGGCCTTCTTAAATGAACAGTGCAAAGAAATAGAGGAAAATAATACAAAGGGAAAAACCAGAGATCTGTTCAAGAAAATTGGAGATATTAAAGGAACATTTTGTGCAAAGATGGACATGATAAAGGACAAAAATGGTAGGGACCTCACAGAAGCAGAAGACATCAGGAAGAGGTGGCAAGAATACACAGAGGAATTATACCAGAAAGATCTGGATGTCCCGGACAACCCAGATAGTGTAGTTGCTGACCTTGAGCCAGACATCCTGGAGAGTGAAGTCAAGTGGGCCTTAGAAAGCATGGCTAACAACAAGGCCAGTGGAGGTGATGGCATTCCAGTTGAACTATTTAAAATCTTAAAAGATGACGCTGTTAAGGTGCTACACTCAATATGCCAGCAAGTTTGGAAAACTCAGCAGTGGCCAGAGGATTGGAAAAGATCAGTCTACATCCCAATCCCAAAGAAGGGCAGTGCCAAAGAATGCTCCAACTACCGCACAATTGCACTCATTTCACATGCTAGCAAGGTTATGCTCAAAATCCTACAAGGTAGGCTTCAGCAGTATGTGGATCGAGAACTCCCAGAAGTACAAGCTGGATTTCGAAAGGGCAGAGGAACTAGAGACCAAATTGCTAACATGCGCTGGATTATGGAGAAAGCCAGAGAGTTCCAGAAAAACATCTACTTCTGCTTCATTGACTACGCAAAAGCCTTTGACTGTGTGGACCACACCAAACTATGGCAAGTTCTTAAAGAAATGGGGGTGCCTGATCACCTTATCTACCTCCTGAGAAATCTATATGTGGGACAGGAAGCAATAGTTGGAACTGGATATGGAACAACTGATTGGTTCAAAATTGGGAAAGGAGTACGATAAGGCTGTATGTTGTCTCCCTGCTTATTAAACTTCTATGCAGAATACATCATGCGAAAGGCTGGACTGGAGGAATCCCAAGCCGGAATTAAGATTGCCGGAAGAAATATCAATAACCTCAGATATGCAGACGATACCACTCTGATGGCAGAAAGTGAGGAGGAATTAAAGAACCTCTTAATGAGGGTGAAAGAGGAGAGCGCAAAAAAAAAATGGTCTGAAGTGCGACATCAAAAAAAACGAAGATCATGGCCACTGGTCCCATCACCTCCTGGCAAATAGAAGGGGAAGATATGGAGGCAGTGACAGAGTTTACCTTCTTGGGCTCCATGATCACTGCAGATGGTGATAGCAGCCATGAAATTAAAAGACAGCTGCTTCTTGGGAGTAAAGCGATGACAAACCTAGACAGCATCTTAAAAAGCAGAGACATCACCTTGCCGACAAAGGTCCGCATAGTCAAAGCTATGGTTTTTCCAGTAGCGATGTATGGAAGTGAGAGCTGGACCATAAAGAAGGCTGACCGCCGAAGAATTGATGCTTTTGAATTGTGGTGCTGGAGGAGACTCTTGAGAGTCCCCTGGACTGCAAGGAGATCAAACCTTTCCGTTCTGAAGGAAATCAACCCTGAGTGCTGATGTTGGGAAAATGTGAAGGCAAGAGGAGAAGGGGACGACAGAGGACGAGATGGTTGGACAGTGTCATCGAAGCTACCAACATGAATTTGACCCAACTCTGGGAGGCAGTGGAAGACAGGAGGGCCTGGCGTGCTCTGGTCCATGGGGTCACGAAGAGTCAGACATGACTTAACGACTAAACAACAACAACAATACTGCTGGCTTGTTGCTTAGCATTTCCTGAGACTCTTTGTGCAATGACTGGCAGAAACTCTATTTAAAGTCACAAGAAAATATTCTGATATTTAGTTCTATTCCAGCTGTCTGTTTTCCAGAATTACTGGGCCACAACAATATCTAGCCCAGTATGCTATGAACAGTAGCCGCTTCCAAATGTTACAGATGAAGTACACATCGAGCTATCAACTGCCCATACTTTTCACCTCTAGCTCCATTCCATTCCCAAATTGCTTAAGATGTAGCAAGATTTTGAGGGACATTGTACATAATGATCTTGCAGTAAAAGTGGCACAAAGTGTTTTGAGATTTGTGCTGAGGAGAGTGATTCAGGAGAGCACTATGTAAAAGGAAACCCAGAGCAGAAGCCATTTTTTGTTTCTCAAGTTTTGAAATGATCTGTGTTTGTTTTTCATATTTGCTGTGCACAGTTATGTCATGTTTAAGCCTAAGCTCTTCACTGAGGTTACTGGATAGCCCTCAGCATGTCATCACTTTGAAGGGCCTAAATGTTATGGCAGTCCCAGAGTGGACGACCATGCAGTCTTCCAGTGTCATGTTTTTCCCTGTGGTGTTGTATCAGTTAGATACAAGTACTGGGGTAAGTCCTACACAGAAATGAAAACTGCATCCTGAAATAAACTGGCTGTTTCAAAAGTATTCAGATGTCTCCTTAAGTGAAATGTGTCATAAGAAGATCTGAGGAGCCATGTTGGATCAGATAAAACATTCATCTGGTGGAGCCATTTTGTGTCTGCCGTACAATAAGTTGTTTGGCCATGACTACCATGCACAAAATTGCCTTTAGGAAAATGCAATTCTGCGCTTCCAGCTGAAAGGATTAAAAAGCCACATATATCTGAGACTTTGCTAGAAATGGCTCTTGTGCCAGCACTAATACATTCTTCTGTGTTGGGGAAGGGGGTGGCAGCCTAGAATATTCCAGCACATAATCAACAAGTATAATCTGGAACTGATACAATGATCTGTAAGGTTGAGCATGGGGAGAGAAGTAATGTAAAAAACTACGTCAGGCAATTAGATTCGAAAAACTCCATTTTAAAAAAATGAAAGCCAGTTTAATACGCTCTATACTATTAGTTTAAATTCACTTGGTAGTTCCAATAGAATAGAGCCACTGAATCAACTGTTGAATGGTAAAATCAACAATTACTCTAGCTCGGACTACCAATCAGCTAGAATCCATACTTACCACTTTTTTTTTCCAATTTCATGTCCATACCTTTAAAAATTATGAATGACTACTCTGGGAATGTCTCAGAAGTTTTAAATAATCAAGTTATTAAAAAAATATAAAAGGATAAAAATGTGAATCACAATCTATACTTTAAATCTGAATGTGTGCCTGTTAGTCAGAGGGACATAGAAAGCAACAATATACCAGTTCAGACCATTGGCCCATTTAGTCCAATAATGTCAACACTGACTGGTAGCAGTTCTTCAGGGCTTCAGGAAGGAGTTTTCCCAGGAACTGAACCCAGGACCTTTCACATGCAAAGCATGTACTTTGCCACCGAGATATAGTTTCTTCCTATGGTCATGTTGGCTGGAATATTCTGGAGGCTGTAGTGGGGAGGGAAAACCTTTCTCCCTCTGTGCCAAAATAGCAATGCCTGAGTGCATGCACAGGAACCTGGCCTTTGTTAATGAACAACTATGTGTTAATGCAAGACAAAGATGCCAATAGGGTTCTGGACATTTTTCGTTACTTAGGTGGAGGGTGCATAATTTCAGTGGTGCTTCAACAGTTTGTATCTGCATACTTGGTGAAGTTTAATAAAATGATTGAGGGTGTTTCCCTTTCTGCAAAATTCATTTTATTCTTTCATATACAGTGGTGCCTTGACTTACAAACTTAATCCGTCCCAGAAGATGTTCATAAGTCAAAACGTTCGTAAGTCAAATCAGCATTTCCCACAGGAATGCATTGAAAACCGATTAATCCGTTCCGGCTGTTTTTTGTTCTTATGTCAAGGCGCCGTTTGTAAGTCAAAGCATTAGTTCCCATAGGAACTAATGCAAAACCGGTTAATCCGTCCTCTACCACTAGGGGAGAAAAAAATTTTTAACCTAAGATGACTTAGGTTAAAAAAAGGGGCAGGAAAGGAGGGAGGGAGGGAACGAACACCTTTTAAACAGAACACCTTTAAAACCAAGCAGCTTTAAACCAAACCAAGCACCTTTTAAACCAATTTTTACATTTTAAAATTACAGTACCAGGCAGTACCAGGCAGTACCAGGCAGTCCAAAGTCCATTTCCCGCTTTCCCTGCGGGTTTTTTTTGTTCGTAAGTCAAAGCTCCATTCGCAAGTCAAAGCAAAATTTTGCGAACGGAGCTGTTCGTAAGTCGAAATGTTCGTACGTCGGGGCGTTCGTAAGTCAAGGCACCACTGTATACTAGAATGCTGAAGACAAGGCTTTGAATCCCCACTTGGCCATGGAAACTCACTGGGGGAGTGGAACTGGTAAAGCCACTCCTTAAATGCCTCATTTACCTTGAAAACCCTACCAGGGTTACTGTAAGTCAGTTCTGACTTGACAGCATTTTACTGACTAACTACAGACAGGCTACATAGCACTTTCATCACACAACAGACTAACATGACTTCAAAAATATTACAGCATGGTTTGTTATTAAATGGAGGGAGTCAATAATCCTCGAACAGACCAAATATGTATCTTTCTCTCTCTTTGTTTTAAATGAAAAATTGCATGAATGTTGTCATTAGTTCCAGTTGTGTTCTGCTGCAGAATGACTTCCGGAATGACTTCTGTTTCATAAAATGTCCTCCTCTCTCTCCTGTGTCTCTGGAATAACATGTGGAAATTGGTCATGTGCTTTCTCCAGCTTCTGTTCCATGTACTGGTAGCATCACATCCTCTGTGGTTACCATAACATCTTTGGTTCGTGCTGTTTCAATATTTGCCACTGAGCTGACATTTGTTTCTCCTGCTGCTGTCATGTCAGCCACCTACACCACTTGCTTTTCACTGTTGTTATTTCAAGTCTGATATTGAGGTCAGAGCGCCATGTGCAACTTTTCTGTGTGGTTCCTTAGCCCAAAAATCTACCCCTGAGTCAGAAACCACCAGCCCTCAAGTAGCACTACTGTGGTTACCTCCAGCTCCTAGCATTTCTTGAATACTTTTCAAAGAGGAAATGAGTAAACTTCTGTTTTTCCTTTCATTAGAACACTCATTTCTCTTCAAAGGTACAAAGCTTGGGTTGACTTTCAGATAAAACTATAGAATACTATTAAAAAGCAAAGGGATAAATTTGTATTTTTAAGCATATTGTTTGCTAAATTTGCATTGGTAAGAACAACTATTATTATTATATTATTATTTATTTGATTTATATACCGCCCATCTGGCAGCCAAGGCCACACTGGGTGGTTTACAGCAATTAACACAAAACAACAAATTAGCAAAATAACAACAACATCAATACATGAGGGGCACAAATCAAAAATCATAAAGTGCAATGAGGATAAAATTACAATGCAATAAATACAATTAAAAGCATAGAAAAATATAAAAACATGGAGCATGGCAGTATGATAGATGTTATATTATCGAGCACTATTGTATCAGGGTGTTGTTTGTTCAGGGAAGACCTTTCTAAATAGCCAGGTTTTTAGTAGCTTTTTGAATGTGCCCAGTGAAGGGGCCAGGAGGACTTCAGGCAGAAGAGTTCCATAGTTGTGGCGCTACCACCGAGAAGGCCCGATTTCTAGTGGTTGTTTTCCTGGGTCAGAACTCTCAGCCTCCTTGCCTGCAATGATCTTATAGGATGAGCAGACCTAACTGAAAGGAGACACTCGGCCAGATATCGAGGTCCCAAACCGTTTAGGGCCTTATAGGTTAATAATACCATCACCTTGAAACTGGTACAGAAGCGAACAGGTAGCCAGTGTAAGGTGGCCAGGGTGGGGGAGATATGTTAGTATTTTCTAACCCTGCTCAGAAGTCTGGCCGCCACATTCTGGACCTGTTGCAGTCTCCATAGCAGTCTCAAGGGCAGCCCCACGTAGAGGGCATTGCAGTAGTCTAATCTTGAGACTACTTGTGCATGGACCAGCGTGGTGAGGGACCCAGTGTCTGTTTTAGTTGGGACTAGCAATTGGATTTAATCCATTATACTATGGATACATTATACTATGCTACACAAACCTATCCATTTTGAAGGAAATCAACCCGGAGTGCTCACTGGAAGGACAGATCCTGAAGCTGAGGCTCCAATACTTTGGCCATCTCATGAGAAGAGAAGACTCCCTGGAAAAGACCCCGATGTTGGGAAAGTGTGAAGGCAAGAGGAGAAGGGGACGACAGAGGACGAGATGGTTGGATAGTGTCATCGAAGCTACCAAGATGAATTTGACCCAACTCCAGGAGGCAGTGGAAGACAGGAGGGCCTGGCGTGCTCTGGTCCATGGGGTCACGAAGAGTTGGACACGACTTAATGACTAAACAACAACAACAACATATATAATATATGATTTGGTGGATACCATATCATGTATGTTTAGTGTATAGAAAGATAAAGTGCCACTGTACCCTGTCAGGCATTTGTAGCGTATGAATGTCATCTAGTTGGGCAAGTTCTATTGTAAGATAAATTGAAACAATGAGTTGCCATAGAAGAGGCACAGGCAAATGGCAAATCAGGGTCTGCTGGTATTTATTTTTGTTGTTGTTGTTTGTTTTGTTTTGTTTTATTTAAATGCTGCCTTTCTCCCAGAACTGGGAGCCATGGCAGCTTACAATACAAATAAAAAAAGCAAATTAAGATATACGTTTATAAACACTAAAATAGAATTCAATTCATTATGTTATTAAAATACAATTACTGTTCAAAACAAATCAAAATCTCTGGATTTGAATTTTAATACAAGTTGCCTTAAAAGGAACAAAGCAGCATTTTATGATTTCGAAGTCTTGCTGAAGCCCTGCTTGAATAAAAAGTTCTCAGTAAATCTCTGGGCCACTTACCTGAAAACAGCAGGGATGTCTGACTTCCAGTATTTACAACAGCAGCAATGTAACACTCTGCCATGCATTGCACACTCTTAATTATAGCGCTGAAGTAAGTAATGAAGTAAGATCAGCATATTAAAGACAGTGTTTTTGTATGGAAGGACTGTGGGTGCAGTTCAGTTTTGACACTCAAAATAAATTCCTAGGCTCAGAGTTCTTTAATTCTTTGTGTAAGTTTTTTGCAGAGGGTTCTGATTGGTAAACCCTGGGGCTCTAGTAAACAGATAGACTAGATCTGCAACCCTGAAGTGGGTTGTGGAGACTTATTGTCAGACCATCTTCAAATGAATGTCAAGAAACAGTTGAGATCTAGATTGCCTAATTATCTTTCCACTTCTTTAAAAACATTAATCCACCAACTCCTTGTTTATGTAGATGAAAGGGATTATAAGATAATGTATGCTTACTGGAGGAAGGAAATACAATAGATAATCATTCATAGTGCAACTCTACACATGCTTACCTAGATAAAAGCCCACTAAAGCCTCTGGAGCTTAGTCTCACCTAAGTGCTCATAGGTTTGCAACTTTAGGTTGGATGAAACATTGCAGATTTAAGTGGAGTGAAAAAGAATTATTTAAACAAAAAAAAATCAGTTTGATTGGATTCAAGATGCACGTGTGTGTAATCTGTGAATACAAAGCAAACAAGTGAGGATGATGGAGGAGGCTGAGGACAACAACAGTGATTATTTTGTGGATTTGTTTTTGTCTCTGTTTTCCTGACCTTTAGAATGACTTTAATTTCAATGCAAATCTTCTGGGTGGTGGATCCCTGAGATCACCATACTATGATGGTATAATTCTTGATGTTAGAAAAGATGGCATCAGTTGTCATTATCCAAAATGTGCTCTTTTTCAAGAAAATAAATCATTGTTATGAGTATTAGAACATTTCCAGAAAATAAGTCATTACTATGAGCACTACGTGTACCAACCCTGGTGAGATCTTTACTTGTGGAAAATAAATAAATAAGCAGAAGTGAATTCATACTGAAGAGAACTGTGCATAACATGTGCCAGCTACAAATTCCATTTTGAGCTGGAACTGATCAAATCATGGGGCTTTATGGGTTTACCATTAAAATGAAATCTGACCTCAGTGAGGAGTTGCATAATTGGATATGGTCAAATGTGGGCTGCCCTGAGAGCTTGTGACTGGGGCAACCCACCCAATATTTTGTAATAAATTCATCCCAACTTTTTTTCCCCACAAGCAGTCCCTACACATGTGTTCATAGCAAAAGAGGTTGATATAAGTGTTTCTGTCCACCCTGTCTGAAAGATATGTTTTCATAGGATTCCTTCCAGCTCTGCAGTTGTAATGTTCTTCTCCATGTTTTTCTCCATGATTCTGAAATGGAAAATATTATACTTTTCCCCCTAAAAGCACCCAAAAGGGTTAGAAAGATAAGGTTAAGTTGAAAGTTTCAAGGTACTGAGGGTGACTCATGACCCACCTTCAGAAATGACCCATCTTTGAAATACCATTTCCTGGTGGAAATCTATCATTTGTATAAGAGAATTAATTTACTTCTGGACTGAACCTAAACCTAATATGTAATATCAAAATTGATCTACTGTTGGGCCTTTGTAGGTCAGTGGTTTAGGTATCTGACTGTGGAGCCAGAATTTGGGAGTTCTATTCCCCATTCTGCCTCCTGTGAGTAGAGCCAGCCTGTGTGGCCTTGGGCAAGCTGCACAGTCCCAGGGTGACTCCAGAAGAAGGGAAGGGTAAACCACTTCTGAGTACTCTCTCACTGAAAAACCCTGAAAAAGAGTTGCCATAAGTCAGAATTGACTTGGAGGCATATCATTACTTCTTCTTCTTTTTCTTCTATAAGAAATGTAGAAAAAAAATATGTCTGTAAAGTAGATGTCATTTCAAAATAGAACAATAGAAGCCAATAACCTCTTGGACTATTTTGAAATGTTAGCAGTTTGAATGCCATAAGAAAGAAGAATAATTAAAAACACAATATTATTGTTACATCCTCCCCAAAAAAGAATTATTAGTAAAGGCAGGAAATGTTCTGGATAAATGCAAACAGATTTGCATCAAAGCATGCCAGAAAGGTTTCATTAGTTGGTGGTTGAAAGCTACCTAGGAGGCGAGCAATGGTAGCTCTTTGCGGCTAGAAGTAGCAAAATGGAAAATGGTTTCTGGAGAATAAATATTAGAAATCTTCCCAGCTGCAAGGCTGGCGGTTGGGTGGGAAGCAAATTACTTTAAGAGATATCAGGCAAAATCCAAAGAAACAAAACAAAACAAAAGACAAAAACATGTGGCACCTTAAAGACTAACTATTATATTTTAATGTAAGCATTTGTGTCCACAAAAGTGGATGTGGACATGTCCACAAAAGCTTATATTAAAATATAATAGTTAGTCTTTAAGGTGCCACATGTTTTTGTCTTTTGTTTCTTTGGAGTTTGCCTGATATGCTTGCCCAGACTAACAGGGCTACCTCTTCTAAAACTACTTTAAGAGATGGGATTAGTGAGCACTGTTCAAATTATGAGTTATGCTAGCAAGCAATCATTCATTAGACATTATTATAATGAATAATGCTTGAAAACATGCTGATTCAGTAATGATTCTCTAGTACAATAACCAAACACTTTTATATGCAAAAGTCATGAGTACTCTGTTATGAATTAACAGCGTTAACATCTTTCTGGGCTGGATAACTTGGAGATCTGAGTGCTTAAGAACAACCAGATTGTGATCAGAGATTGGAAACAACATGCTAATTTAATGCATTAAAATTAACACCACTACTTTCAAAATGTTCCTTTCTTAAGATGAAATGCACTCCTCCTGTTTAACATGAAAGTATTGTTAATACTGATGCATTAGATCTAACCCATTATTTCTAAACTCCGGTGGAGATGTCAACTGCAATGCTTCAGAAGATCTGGTCATCATAGGAAGGACATGCGAGATGTCACAGCTGCTGCTGTCTGATCTATGATCAAAACTCTATAGGGCTCTACAGTGCATGTGATTGGTTTTCAGTGTGAAGAACGTTGGGCTGAACAATGATCTGTCTTGTCTATGGATGCTTTTTAGTACATGGGTTGTGTGCTGCAGTATTGAGCTCAAAGAAGCAAGAGAATATCTGGACATGCTCTGTTTATCTCTGCTTGAATTCTAAATTAGTCATTCTACTAGTGGCATGTTTTCAGAGCCCAGGCATGTTCACAGGATAGGTTCAGCCCTATTCAAAGCTCTAGCACTGGAAGCTGGGGGTTGAATTATAAGATTCCAGATAACCTGCCATTAGCAGAAGACGTTCAAAATTCCAGATGCAGGGGAGTGGTATCAGGAGACAGGTCTCTAGTTGTCTCGTGCGTTCCCAGAGGCATCCGGTAGGGCCACTGTGAGATACAGGAAGCTGGACTAGGTGGGCCCTTGGCCTGATCCAGCAGGGCTCTTCTTATGTTCTTATGTTCCTTAATTGCTGGTTGTTTGTAATTGTCACAGGAATTGGATCTTCAAGCCATAAGCATGTTGTTTGTTTGCCAGCCTGATTTTTCAGAGACAAAACTGCCTGAATCATGAGATGTATTGTATTGTTGGTACTGAGAATACCAACAGTGAGTTGCAAGCCAAGACATCACTGGTTCAGATTTCTTCTATGCACATACCTGACACATAGATGGATGAGCTGCAAGAATCAATCTTACAGCTCATGCCCTTAATTTGGGGTCTCATTACATTGTTTCTGCACCTAGAAGAGGTCCTCTCTTAAAAGGAAAGGTCTATCTATTTGTTCTAACACTAGCTTGCCTCAATGTGCATTTGTGAAATCAGCTTACTTTTGTAAATGGCCAACTGGGAAATAGCATGGCTTTTTTTCCCCATTTCTGATGTCTCAAGTACTTAGCACTGAAATATTTACATGCCTAAAGAGACAACAGTGAAATAGGAGAAAATACGCTTTTGCCTTAGTGTGTGATCTGATCCTCAGATAGCACAACAGTTTTTTAAAGGGAATATTGTTCTTCCAATACAAAATAATGTTTATATACACCTGTGTGTACCTGTGCACCTGTGATAGAAGGGAACTTCTGAAAAGAAGCTATAAATGGCAAGTATTGCAGGAAAAAAAAAGAGTTTTGAAAAGTTTCTTTTGGGGGACCATAACCACTAGCCATATTGGCTGGGAGATTCTGAGGGTGATTTTTTAAAAAAAAAATCAGTGTTTTCAAGCTCTGTAGAAAGGTAGAAGCAGACTGTGAACTCCATCACCACCAAGCAGACCTAGAGCATGTGAACGTCTGCTGAGTATGGCCAGGCGACAATGTGGTCCTATTGCATCAGTAAAGAAATGCACAATCCTCCTTTGTGCTTCTCCAGATACGAAATAGGAATGTTGAAACCGGACCAAATGGTTCTATTGACATTGGTGGCGTAACTGGTAACGAGGGGATATGGATTGCAGGAATTCCAGATCTGAAAGCATGGGAGGAATCTGGAGGTTACTTGTGCGGTCTGTCTTCAAAAGTGAGGTATGCATGGGCAATGTGCTTCTTGGGTTCCCCAGAGCTTATGCGATTTTATTTAACTTAAACAAGAAAATTCTCTCAGCTGTACAGTCCTAAATGAAGCAGGGAGGGGGAGAGAGACAAAACCACCCAGCCACTGATTTTAATACGCTTTGGATGAGGTCGTAGATGTTTTTGTTTCTGGACCGCAGATGTCAGGACAGTGGATTTGCACAGTCAGTGGAAATTCACACACCATTTGTGTTTGGGGTAGGTTAAGACTAGAAATCCAATTTAAGATGTTATCGTTTTAGGAGATTAGAAAGGAAAAGTTAGCAGTGGGGCATGATTGATGCATTGACTCAAGAAACTTTGGTCACTCCATCCAAAAAACATGCATTAATTAATTAATTAATTAATTAATCATAGCCCTTGTAAAATAACAGTGACAGATTTTGTATGTGAATGTGTTCAAATTTTGTTTTACATCAACTTGCAAATGTTTCATTTTTAGACTGTATCACCCATTATCCCCAGTTTTAAAAGGGACAGCTCCCAGTATACAGTGCATAGAACTGCTGTCATTAACCACTCCTTTCCTTATCTCTTCTTATCAAATCCAGCTCTGGGAAAATTACTTTGCTTTCCAGAACACAAAGAACCTACAGCTCCTGGAATCCCTCAGTCAAAATGCCCACTTTCCAAGCTTCAGTGCTTGCTATGCAATTATGCTGGTGACAACCACATTTCTCACACATCCGCCTCTGATGTGTGAAATATGAAATGGTAAAGTTTGGCTCCCAGCTGGGCACACTGTTCAAAGTGACAGGCTGGCTAAGTGGTTGCAGTTATCTGTATCAATCTCCCATTAAACAGAGGTAGGCAAATGCCTTAGGCAGCAGATGCTGAGGGTATGCGGGGAGGGGGCAACAACAGGAGCTCCTTACTCATCCCCCCATCATTTCCCTCTCTTGGAGAACAGAATAGTTATGCGCCACACAGCCTGGCCTGTACCTCTTGAACCAGCTTGCTGCCTTCAAGTATGGGGGATGACCTTGTACCTGTTGATGGCAATGAAGGCAGATCTTAATGCCAGTACAGGGAGCTTCTCTGTGTAGACTAGAGAGGGAATATGCCCTCTTGCCTTTCACTTCAAACAGCAAAACAAATCAACCTATCCCATAATACTCACTGAAAGTTACTTATCCAGGGCTATTATTGCTCATGTGGCCTCTTCAGCACTGAGGACACTGGTGGACTATATCACAACCAAACCATTGCCTGTCTGTCTGCTGTTTATTGTTGTATACCTCAAATATTTGTTGATTGGACTATTATTTTTTCCAGCGGCTGATGAAGCTCAATGCTGTCCTAACTGGGAACACATATAACATTTATTTTATTCACTCCTTTTATTCCACCTTTCCCTCACTACAGGACTCAAGGTGGCTCATAAATCTTTGTTCTTGCTTTACATCTGTCCCCATCTTCTGAGCTTGTTTCACCACATGCCATATCACCTAGGATATATAATACTGGCAGGTGCCTTTAAGGCTCATTTTGCACTGAGAGAGTTTGCAGGCGCACCCCGCCAAGGTTCATCAGTTTTTATGCAATGACAAGATTTAGTTCAAGATATTTTGTTATCTGTGGTGGAACAGCATAAGGTGCCTGGAGAACCCAAAGCTGTTGCTTTGTCACACAAGACAGAAAATCTCACACAAGCCTCTTCCCACCCATGACAATACAAATACAAAACAGTAAACAACTGCTGCCCTTCTGTGACACTGAAAATCTGCCACCTGAGACAGCTGCCTTACTCTTTCTAATGGGAAGACCTCTTCCTCCTCCTCTTCTTCTTCATTTGTATCAGAAACAATCTAATGGTGCTTCTGGAGTGGCAGGATCAGCCCATGGGATGTTGTCATTGTCTAGGGAATACTGAATGTGTCCACCACATTCTTTGGGGAGGCTCCTTCCATGTCCCCCACATGCTCCACTAAAGGACAACCATCACTGGATAGGTGCATGAACTAATCCATACAGAAGGCTCAATACAAGGAAGAAAAACAATCTCCGAACTTGAATTCATAAATAATATGTTTGTAAGTCTCTGCTTGAATTAGGATCTGGACATATGTACAAATTCTGTGTGCAATAATTTTTCTACATGGGCAAAAATTCCAATTTCTCTTTACGCTTGATAAAGGACAATGTCTTATTTATGCAGGTGCAACAGGCTATGAATATATGTGCTGACTTACATAAACGCAAATCTCCTACTTGGAAATCATACGAGAAACTCCACTTTTTTTTTTCCTAACTAGTCTGCAAGGTCTGGTCATGGGGTCAACATATGGAACTGATTTGAAGCATTATTGAAATGAGAACATGGTGCCACTAGTTTCTTACTTTTTCCCAGCTAAGCTGTAAAACATTACTGGCACAATTCACCAGGAACTTTTCCACTTCAAGCTCCATTGTAACAACTGATGTGGTGCAAGAGCAGGGTGTTCAGCTACCATAACATAGCAAGTCAGAAAATACTGCCTCTCTTTAATATATCTGGGCAGCAGGCTTTCCCCCCCCCCTTAAACCATATTAGTTTAATTATTACTGAAGTTTGATTAAAATAGGCGTCATTTCTTCAAAATGCATTCCAAATTTCTCCCTGTCAGAGTCCTCCATTCCTCAAATCTCATTTCTGTTACATTCTGTTTTACTGTTTTGGGTATAATTTGCATGTATATTTGCTCGTTTGTTTGTTGCATCTATAGGCCATCTTTCTCCCAGGAATCAAGGTGACTGAGGCAAGTTGTATGTGTTAGACTGTGGTTTATGCCCAACATGTTCCCTTGGTGGGTCACAAATAAACATTAAGACAGAATGTGAAACAATAAAAATTTTCAAACTAAAAAGGTACTTTAAAAGTCAGAATTTTAAACTGAAAAATCTAAGTTAAAACAACCAAAGATGGGAAACATTGCTTTCCAGGACTGTTGTTGTTCTGTGCTGTCAGGTCGCCTCCAACTTATGATGACCCTCTGAATGACAGATTTCCAAAATGCCTTATCAGTAACAGCCCTGCTCCTTTCTTGCAAACTGAAGGCATTATTGTCCTTCCCACAACTAAAACTATTTGTCTTATTTTGATATGCCTAAAATACAACAGCCTCAATTTCATCCTTTTTGCTTATAATGGGAGTTCAGGCTTGATTTGATCTAGGACACCTTTATTTGTGTTTCTGGTGGTCCATGGTATCCATACACCTCTGCTAAAGCACAATATTTTGAACCATTCAATTCTACCCCATCCATCAGCTTTCTTTACAGTCCATCATTCATATCTTTCCATAATACCGTATTTTTCGCTCCATAAGACGCACTTCCCCCCCAAAAAAAAGTGGGGGGGAAGTGTGTGCGTCTTATGGAGTGAATACTGGTAAAAATGGTGCAATTTAAATTCTAACTGTAGGTGGCGAAAGAGGCTGCTTCTTGGTAGCTCTTTCGCCCCAACAGTTAGGAAAAAGCTGCGGAGGAAGGCCAGGTAAGCTCCCGGAGGTCTACGGGGGGGGTGGCGATTTTGGCCCGCTGGGCCCGCGGGGGGTGGAGGATGGCCGGGAAGGGTCTGGGAAGGCAAGGGAGGTGGCGGTTTCGGCCCCGGTGGGCCCACGCGGGGGTGGAGGAAGGCCCAAACCAATGCCTGCAGTACCCCTCCGAGACCCTACCCGGCCTTTCTGCACCCCCCCCCCCGCGGGCCCAGTGGGCCGAAATCGCCACCTTCCCTTCCCTTCCTAGACCCTTCCCAGCCGTCCTCCACCCCCCCCACGGGCCCACCGGGGCCGAAATCGCCACCTTCCCTTCCCTTCCCAGACCCTTCCCAGCTGTCCTTCCCCCCCCCCCCCGTGGGCCCACCGGGGCCAAAATCGCCACCTTCCCTTCCCTTCCCAGACCCTTCCCAGCCGTCCTCCACCACCACCCCCACGGGCCCACTGGGGCCGAAATCGCCAGAATATTTTTTTTCCTGTTTTGCTCCCCTAAAAATTAGGTGCGTCTTATGGAGAGGTGCGTCTTATGGAGCGAAAAATACGGTAATTAGGAACACCGCAGGGTAGGTGATAGGTCTCTAGTGATAATCCTTACACTTGATTATCTTTTCTGATTCATTCCTCGCTGCTGTTCCAAGTCTCAATCTTCTTCTGATTTCTTGGCTACAGTCTCCATTTGGATTCATGATTGAACCAAGCTGTATAAAATCTTTAACTATTCCAATTTCTGATTACAACAGCTAAAATTCCACAGTCAACTTGGCAATGGCCATCTTGTCTCTGGGATTCCTGGTGCTGTAATCCAAATGTTTCAGAGATGTTCCCTATCTCTGAAAAGAATGCAAATTATTTAAAACACCTGTGAAGTGTAAACTTCTCTAATTTTTTTCCATTTACTTAGGTATTTTGAAAATACATTGCAGAACCTATCCTATGGGATCATGCATGTGTGTGTGTTTAAATCCATATTCTTGTTTTTGGCAACTAATTATCAAAATTTCAAACTGGTCACTGAATATAGGTGGCTAAGTGCCCAAAATTGTTAATCCCACAAAATTAAGTTTGCAGGTGTTGTTGTGGAAATGAATGAAATCTTTTAGAAGTTTCTTGATGCTAGCAGTTTCATTGTAGAGTGATATAGAAGTTATATCATTGTATTTCTACCATAATTATGCACATTTTCATGTGTGCAGTTGCACATAACTGCCCTGAAGTGACTCCAAATGTAGCAACTTAGAGCCAAGATGGACCTTCTCCAACTTCAATTTCTGATCATAAATTAGAGTATAACTGCATTCATTGCTGACATAACAATTCAAGTCAACACGTCTATTCTAGAGATTAATTTCATTGCTTAAATATGAGTAGACATCAGACGCATATCTAATTATACAGAATCCCTATATAATTGTGGGATCTGTAATGCAATATCTTAATTTTCTAGTGAGGGAAATGTGCAGATGTGATGTGGTCTCACCTGATTGCGCATTGCCTTTATGGCTATCTTGTGGGGAGGGGGATATTAAGATCTTTAAATCTTGGAAGCAGCTCATGGAACATTAATATGATTCAGAAACTGATGTAGGCATTGTGAATGTTTAAGTCTGAATGGCATTTGGGCTCCCATAAAAACAAACTTGTATAAATCAAAAAGCCAATTGATTTCTTCCTTCCTTAATACAGTGGCCACAATAAATTAATGAAGAAAGGTGGGACCTAAGTATTAAGTCAGTACTTTATCTACATCACTGTCAGTCTTTGGTTTGTCCTAACCAATCTCACTGACTCAATTTATTCTGTGAGCACATTCACATGTTTCACACATAAGTTATAAGAAGTTAGAATGTTTAGAACACAACCCAACAGGAAGTTTTGATGCCCTTATTATAAGGCAAAGTAGAGCAGCCTTCCCAGGCAGCATAGAATACAGGAAGTTGCACTTATTCTGAGTTAGACCATTGATCTATCCAGGCTAGTACTTATAAATAATAAAACCAACCAAACAAGCACTTTCAATTCCAACTTCCAATGCTGACATGCAGTAGTTCTCCAGGATTTCGGGCAAACTTTGTTTCTAGCCCTACCTGGAGATGTTGGTAGGGCTACCTGAACCCTTCTTAGTTTATAAAATCATAAAAGGCTGGTGGGTTTAGGGTGATAGATGTTGTACAGAAGGATGATATGGTGTTATATTTAAGCTTTTGACATTTCTTTTGAACTCTCAGCCATTTCCTCTTGTGGAAGGTTGAGCTCCATATGCTACACAACCTGTCTTGGAACCCTCAAACTAACCTATATCAGGGAGGCACAGCAGAGGACACCAGTGGAAAAGCAAAATTAAATTACCAATTTAGTTCACTTCTGCACTTCTAATGGATGAGGTGAGAGCTAGTATAAAAATGTAGTTTGTGAGTAACAAGGAAACTACTACTTTTTCCTCTGTTACATAAAATTCAGAAACTCTCACTTTCTCCCTCCCTCCCTCTATCATTTTAAAAATCATCATCATCATCATCATCATCATCATCATCATCATATTTCAACTGCAGAGCTGAAAGGGACCCAATGGATCATCGAATCCAGCCCCTGTCAAGGAGGTACAAGGGATAATCAAATTTCCAACTTCTGACTCCGTGGCCAGATACCTAAACCTCTGAGCTATCCAGCATTTATCTTGCAGCTTACATTGTATTCCAATAAATCTTCCTATAATTAAGGCTCATTTCCAGCTAGAAAGATTAACACCATAGTTCTGAGGAAAAAAACTTGAGAATAATATACTATAGAATAATAGCATGAATTGAGAGATGTAAGATTTTTGCATCAGAAACCACAGGAAGCTATTTCATAATAGTAATACACGTGTCTTTGGCTGATGGAATGTCTACTTTGCCCCAGGGAATGCTGGGATGTTAGATTCTAGGTGGAATGCTAGGAATGTTATATTCATACATTGTCCATAAAGTGTTCTTAGCACTTTACAAGCACTTTTGCTTTTACAGTATTTTTGTTTCCCACTGAATTGCAGTATCCCCTGTCCCACTGCATTTTATAGACAATTTGGTATGGCAAAACAAAAGATTTCTCACTCGCCTTCTCCAAAGCTCTGTAATTTCCCAATTGGATTTAAGACAAATGGAAAGGAGACAATCACGTAAGCATTCCCAAAATCAGGGTCTAAAAGATAGTGTCATAGAATCTATGGCATAGAACTTGGTTAGAGAGTGCTAAACAGAAGTCTTCTGTAATAGCTTGCTTGGCACCTTACCCCATGACCGAGTGGTAAAAGCCCCTTCCCCCTTTTGGCCAGATGTTCTGCCGAATTAAGCTGAATATCTTGCCTTTGTTAGAACATTCTTTTCTGTTGCATGGTTTAAACAAATGTTTTCCTCAGTTCCCAATGTAATTATGATATGAACTAATGAGGGCTTGAATTGTTCCCCTACTGAAGATAAACAGACTAAGGAAGTGGTTGCAACCATATCCTTCCACAGTTACTGCAACCATGTGAAAGGTTTCTAAACAATTCCCTCCATATACTCGATTATCCCATTCACTGAAGTGATTTCTGAAGTCATGAAGGACATTCTAGTTCTCACTGCACAGGGCCCATTTATCAGGTGAAATGAGGCAAAGAAATCAGGTCAACAAATGTCTGCACTGTCTTGTGAGCTGCTGAACCAGTCAACCTTGCTACAACCTAGGATCACTTTAGATGCTCCCTAAACACATTCACTTTCAATACTGCAGACTCTGGTGCATTAACCATTCATCATAACAGTGCGTAACAGTAGGCAGTGGGAGAAAAAGTGGAGTTTTTTTAAAATAGAAAAGCCTTATAATAAAAAACATACACATGGCAACACGGCCTTCATGAAAGCTGACCTGATGTTTGTTTGACATATCATTAATACTTGGCAGTCAGATGGTAATTTTCAAATAATCCACCATGTAATTTGTGACTGCTTTTGGCATTCCTAGTTAGCATGCAGAAATATCACAGCTGCTCAAGAAATCATAGCAAAGACTGAGGGTTAATATTTTGATCATGTTGAGCCAGTTTTCTCTTCCTCTCTTTCAATGTGCCAAGGACCCTGTAAAGTGGCAATCTCCAAATTAAACCTGTTGGTGCTTTAAAAAAAGAAAAACTGCATTTATCTAAAGTCCCGTGTCAAATAACTAATTTACTAGCTTACAAACTCAGAAAAGAAACAATGTTGAGGAAAGAGTTGTCATCTTTGCCCTGCACTTATTTGTTTGTTTGTCTGTCTGTTTTAAACATTTATAACCCACCCAATATCATAGGATCTCAAGGCGGGTTATAGACCCTTATAAAGTTATCTTAAAACATAAAATGTTTAAAACTATTTAAAATCAAACAATTTAGAACACAAACTTCAAACATTAAAACCATTGTAAAACCTGCGTAGGCCCTGATCTTCAACTTTCAAAAGCTCTAATAAACATATTTCGACTTGGCACCAAGATCCTGCCTATGTTGGCAACAGTTGAATCTCCAAGTGGGGGACATTTCACTATCAGAGTGCTAAGAAAGACACCGCCTCATGTCTCCACATTATGAACTGTTCTCAACTGTAGGACTCAGAGGAGGGCCAATTGTAGTGATTGGGCAGATTCATATAGAAAGGCGCACTCCTTCATCCCAAACCCCAACAGAGGGGGCATTTTCAACATCTAGCAGAGCTTTAAAAAAAATCTGAATGTCTAGTGGAAATAATTTCAGGAAATAAAATCTGTAGAAAACACAAATAGTTGGTACAGCATGCATAAAAGAGAATTGCTTTGGGAAAAGATATGAAGGCTTTGTTGAGGATTTAGAGTTAGTATGAATTTCATGCATGTGGTGGATCTACTGACAATGGTCATAGTCAAGAGAACCACAAAAATGAGCTGTGTGTTTGGCACTGTTTGTGGATGCCGTAAGTTGAGAGCTGAAGGATAGATAATTTACTGTCTTTTAAACAGTGCCCCCCCTTGTTTTAATATGTTGCTCTTTAGGTAATCATAACAATATTAATTTTAAAAGCAAGTTGGGCTGGCAGGAGAAGCAAGTCAAAGCAATATCCCATCTATGCTGCTGTTCTGGAGTCAAATGTGGAAGAGGGCAACCAAACTGACCAAGGAGGTACAGCATCTCCCTTGTGAAGGAAAGTTAAAATATCTGGAGTTTTGCTTGTTTTCCTTTACAAGAAAGACCGTAAAGTAGGGGAAGGACAAAGATGTATAAAATTGTTTAGAAAGTAGATAAGGAAGCCTCAGTCTTATGATACACTGAGATCTTCCTGTGGCGAAAAACGGTGAGAGATTCAAAACAAAAAGAGAGAAGCAAGTTTTTCCACGTAGCATATAGCTGAACTGTGGGATTTAGTAAGTAGTGATGACCATAAACAAAGCCTCCTAAAAGAGATTAGACATGTTCATGGAGGGTACAGCCATCCATAACCACTACCTCTGAAGTCACTGTGGAACAAATGGGTGCACACCTCTGAGTGCTTCCACCCTGGAATTTTAAAAAGTGGCTTTTTAGTTTGTGGCGTGACAGACAATAGAAACCTCTATTTAAAGAATGCACTTTTGCTTTAGAAACTGGAGCAAGAATATGGGAGGGCAACAAACAGTACACCCCAAAGTCTGCTTACTTAAGATGTCCCCTTTCTGAGGTAGGTTATTCATTATCATAATCATGCTAATTACTTAAGTGTTCCTGAAAAAACGCAGTCTATTTAGTAGGCGGGGGCAAAGTGCAGCCCATGGGCCACTTCCAGTCAGTTTCTCTTTAAAAAAAAAATTGGGCCATTTTTGGCAATTTCCAGGTTCAATGGGGCTTGTGGGATGTAGTAAAAACTTGGCCCCTGTCTCCAGCAAAGTTGCCTACCTTTTCTGTACAGAAACATGACCCTTGAAGAAATAAACATTAGAACTGAGCCTCGTGGTGCAGTGGTTAAACTGCAGTACTGCAGTAAAGCCTCTGATCACAGCCTGAGTTAGATTCTGACTAGAGATGGGCATGAATCAGCAGTTTAGCCCCGTTCAGTGCGACGCCTGCACAGATGTTCTGTGGGTGCTGTGCACTTCCCTCCCCTACCTCCTTTGTGATTTCGCCCACTCACTGGCAGCGACACGCTTAACCTCCCCTGCCTCCTTCAGTGGCCGCCTCTCACCACCACCAGCACGCTTCCTTCCTCCATCTCCTCTGTCAGCTGCCCACTCAGAGGCTTCCCTGCACCGCCGTCTTGTCTCAGCCTTCCATCCTTCCAAGGTTGGTAATTGAAACAACAACAACAGCTTTGTGCTATGGGCTGGAGTAAGACTCCAATGTTTCAAAGCACTATGTTTTGATCTGCTTTTCCGTTTCAGTTGTGCTGCCTACCCAGCTGCAATAAAGAACTATGTTTGCTTGCCTGCAGTAAGGCATAAGAATGTGTTTATTCTGCAGTTTTTATAATAACCAGAGCAGGCTTGGATTCTTATTGCTAAGGGCCTCTCCGCGAGGCTGCCGCAGCCGTCGCTGCATCATATGGGGCGAGGGGGCTGGGCGCTTCCGAGCCTTGAAGAAGGCTTTCCAGCTCCTCCTCACCCTCCTTCCGATCTCCGGCGTTGGCCCACCCACCTACCCTTTATGTTAAGAGTGAGATTAGCTGGTCGCTTCGGGGCTGGATGGGAATTTTTGACTGGTAGTCAAATTGGCCCAGAGTGCTAGTGATTTTTCGCCCATCCCATTCTTATCAGCGAGGGCGGCTTGAGGCATAATATAATAAATAGCTGCTAAATAGGTCACAAAGGTGGGTAGTGCTAAAAGATAAAGGTTAGCTGAGTTCCAAAGAAGGCACCCATGGGGTGCAAAGCACCCCCCCCCTTAGAAGGGCAGCAGCAGAGGTTTAGCTGAGGGGAGGGAAGCTGGGGACCCCAAGGGACACTGAGCAATTAGGGTTAGGAGGCCTGGATGGGGCGGACTTGGGGTACCATAGCTAGTGGAGACACAGAGGCATGCTGTATGGTAGGACAGCACGCTTCCAGTATAAGAGCTCGATTGGCGATCTGGACTGGAAGGTCAAGGTTGACTCCGGTTACAGACCAGTTTTAGCACTACGGTAGGCCCCCTTGTTAAAGGGAGTGTAGCGGAACCCCAAGTCACGCCTATCCATCATGGGAAGCTCAAAGGCAGGAGCCTATGAGAGGACAAGAGGGGCGGAACCAAAAGGGGAGTTGAAGAGTTAGTTAGACAGTTAGGCAAACAGTTAGGGAAGGGGTTGGAGAAAAGAAGTTGCAGATAGGGAATTGAAGAGAGAGTTAGGAGATGGTATTGAGAAAGTTAAGAGAGAATGCTAGAGAGAATAGGAAAGAGTTTAATAGTATAGTGAATATATAGATAGTCAAAGAATATTATAACAGTAAATAAAAACAAACAAACCCAACATGAAAGCAAATGATATTTAATGAATAAGCCTTAACATCTGTGATTTACTCCAGTGATTTGCATGACATCTATAAAATAAATAAATCTGTTGAATTGGCAGCAAGTGTCTAAGATCTATTTGGTATTAAGGAAATAATACCTGGTGGCAGCGTGAAGTGAGGACACACATCCAGAGGGTGGACTTGTGTTTAAGGCAAAATAAACAAAGGACACGGGGTGTACGTCACAGGGAGGTTCTACGTTCTAAATAAATTAATAAAGTTGTGGCCCTGTTAGGCAGTGAGAACATTGACAAATACTTTGGGATTTGCTCTGTAAGTAGCACAGGTGAATTCAAAGTATTTTTCAATGATCACACAATGCAAAGCCCAGTGTGAATCAGTGCAGCCCTTCTTGCTTCCAATTCAGAGTTTTCTCCTCTGCTGTTGGGGGCTTCTAGTTCTTTAAAGCTGGAACAATTTGAACAGTGTTTCCCCTGTGTGATCATTTGTTTCATTCTACAAAATGACAGTGGGGGAGGGGGACTCTGAGTGGTGTTATGGTGTCTTATTGAACTTGGGTCTGATGTTTCGGGACAGTGGAAACAGCCAGCCATCATTTTCCCTAGTTGCCTCAAAGTATTTATTTTTATTTGTTCTGAACAAACTTCTGAGCTTAATGCTAGATCACCTTATCACTGCATTGATACATTAGAGGTAGATCACCTCTGCACAGAGGGGATGAAAAAATAAGAAAGGATTGCTGGAGATTGCCAGTTGGGCACTATCAAGGGAAGGAGGCTGTGGGCATGGGCATGTATCAAATTCCATCAGATTGAGGCCAGTGTGGACACCAAAACAACCTGAGGTCACCTAAATTAAATATATACAGTCATAAAAGAGACGGTGAATCAAGCCACAGCAAAGTGAAGAAGCACTGATTTGGCTTGCCAGTATATTCACACCAGAACACACAAGCAAAAGGCAACTAAGAGTCCCTGAATGTCATTTTTAGTTAAAATAGTTTCAAACATTTTATCTGTTTTTAATTATTCAATAGTACTTTAATCAATTTTATAGTTTAATTGCTTTTAATATACATTTTACTGTGTTTTATATTCTATTCTTTTTAATACTGTGAGGTGTCTTGGGTTGCCTTAACAGGAGAAAGGCAGCCTATAAACAAGACAAATAAGACAAATAAATAAATAAATAAATAACATTCACTTGATTCCAGCCAGCAATTAAAGAGTCCCCATTGTGTTTCATCCTGACTCAGCTGACATTAAAGGTCCTTGAAGCAAACAATCTGGCTCTATCCAAATTATTAGGACAGTGCTGTGATGGAGCAAGGAATAGGACTGGCAGAAAGCGAAGAAGACAAGCTGTAATTGAACAGAAACTTCACGGAAAACCCCATTTGTCTACAGCATCTCTATCTTGTCACTGTAAAAACTGTGGAGGATAAAAAAAATCTGTCAGGAAATATTTGCACCAATGTGCTAAGTTTCATACATTTTTTTAAGCACAGAAAAGTTGCAAGTTTGTTTGCAGGTCATAACTTGTCTCTCCTTTCAAAAGTTTACTGGCTAAGTTATTTTACAGTTGCCTTAATTACAAAAACATCATTGATCTCTTTTCAAAAGGTGAAAACTGGGAACTTCAATGGAGATTATGTTGCCTAAAGCAGTGGTCCCCAACCTTGGGCCTCCAGATGTTCTTGAACTTCAACTCCCAGAAATCCTGGCCAGCAGAGGTAGTGGTGAAGGCTTCTGGGAGTTGTAGTCCAAGAACATCTGGAGGCCCAAAGTTGGGGACCACTGGCCTAAAGTATCATTAAGAAAGCTTGAAATCTTTCTTGTTTTTGTTATTGTTCGTTAAGTGTTTATGGAGAAAAGCTGACATCTAGAACCTGCGGATAAAGTCTTGCAAGCCCAGTAGAAAGATTCCAGAGCAGTTGCCAACTCAGCAGTGAAAACTATTAAACCATTTCAGAACTGTACTTTTCACAAAATCCTTTGAGAAGCTGAAAGAAAGAAAGAAAGAAAGAGAAAGAAAGAAAGAAAGAAAGAAAGAAAGAAAGAAAGAAAGAAAGAAAGAAAGAAAGAAAGAAAGAAAAACCCAAGTTTTAAAAAGACAAGTGTAATGGTAAAGGAGTTGGCTGGATAGTTCATTGGTTTAGGTATCTCAACACAAAGCCAGAGTTTGGGAGTTCAATTCCCCACTCTGCCTCCTGTGAGTAGAGCCAGCCTATGTGGTCTTGGGCAAATTGCAGATTCCCAGGGCACCCCCAGAGAAGGAAAGGGTAAACCACTTCTGAGTATTCTCTACCTAGAAAACCCTGAAAGGGGTCACCATAAGTCAGAACTGACATGACAGATGATGATGATGATGATGATTGATGGTAAAGGAGTATGTGTGTTTTCAATCTTAAAGAAAAAGTGTCCCTTTGTTAGCCATCTTCCTCTCTTTTCCCTTTTTTCTGCTGTCTAAGGATAGATGTGTAGAAATATAGCTCCACACTATATAAAAGGAAAGCATAAAAGCATGGACTGTAAGTAAATATATATATATATTTCCTTTAACCAAGAAACATCGAGACTAATCATTTTTCTTTTCCAAAGGAGGCAGATGAAAACCAGTCTTTCTTTCTTCTTCTGCACAAAAAAGGGAATAAATAAATTCCAAATAAAAGATGTTTTTCTCCGCAAAGCTTACTACAGAGGTCTATGGCCTCTCCCAAGGCAGTTGGCAGATCTGCATGGGATGGGAAAACCAAGCTTCTGTCTTCTATGAGACTGAGAATCTAGAAAATTGAAACCCTTTTTTGCCTCAGTCCAGGTAGAATCTAAAACACCCTTTCGATTTTCTAAAGTGAGCTTATTGGCTAACCCTGAACTTGGCTCCTATGAATGGCTAATAAGGCTAGTTGATGTATCCTTTTATGTCAGTTTTCCAGGGTGTTTCCTTAGAAGGTGTAAGCCTACTCTTAGAGGAGGAATCACCACTTTACATCATTAGACTTTTTTGTCCCAGCCTTTCTTCCTTTTTCTATCTTGTGTGTGATTTTTTTAACACTTGGCCTTTATTTATTTATTTATTTATTTATTTATTTCATTTATACCCCGCCTATCTGGTCAATTATGACCACTTTGCACCAAGCCTGTATTTTCTGTTCTTGAATGCACACGCGCAGCCATACATATAGGTTAGGAAGAATATAAAGCTTCAGATAGACCATTTTGGTTTCTTTTTAAGGAGAAAGGCGGGATAAAAATATTTTAAATCAATCAACCAATCAATCTCACTGAGGACAAAGCGGCTGGATCCCTAAATACAACACAGACCCCTCACCTCCCAGAAGGGACTCATTTGGTAGTGGAACACACTGGACATTTTCCATAGAGAAGGTCTCAGGCTATAAGAAACTTCTGCATGAGACACTGGAGATCTGCAGACAGCCAATACATAAACCAGTTTTCCTCAGCCTGGTGCCCTTTCTATGCATTGAATTATATCAGCCACTATCCTCAGGCAAAAGGGATTACAGAAGTTTTTGCCTTAAACAACTGAATGCCACCAGACTGGGAAAAATCTGGCATAAACAATATGGAATTAGATGGACCTCAACTCTTACTTGGTTCTTTACTAGATTATAAAAAATAACTCATTTTGGAATCTTAAGGCTAAAACTCGCAGACATTCTCACTATATGAATTTGATGAAAAGGCTTGGTGTTATATCTAGGCATCCAACACTCAAAAGAAACTCTGCATCTTTCCCGCACCTATCTGGAGGTGACAGCAATTGAATGTGGAACCAGGGAAAACATGTGGTCTTTCATTGAGCTACAATGCTGCCAGAGCCGAAAACAAGCCATATGGATGCCACCGTGCTTCCTGTGTGGCCACAGAGTGACTGAGTAATTCTATTCCATTGGGCAGAGAGAGTATTTCTCATGTCTTTGGCTTCCCAGTCAATACAAAATATCTTGCTTGAGCAGCTTTCTGTTTGTTTAATAATTTGCCACACAGCAGGTTTTGACATCGCATGAATTAATACACTGCACTATGTCCATCTGAACTGAAAATACAGCAAATAGTTATTTATTTCTTTTCAGATTTCATCTCTGTGGAATTAATTACCTCTGACATCAGGTCCATTTTTCTGCTGTAAGCTCAGAAGAGTAAACATGCCACATTTTCAGAGCCCTGTTTGTTTTTATTCCCCATATTAAAATAAAGAACTGCTGCTGTCCTTAGTTACACTCACCAAACCATATATAACTCAGTGGTGTTAACATGGCTTAAACCAAGAATGGAATTTAAGCCACTATGTTTGCTTTTTATTGGAATATGTATGAGATAACACTGCTTTTTTGTTTCTTATAATCCCACAGGGAAGTCTGGAAAATCAAATGTTGAATATTAAAAAGCTCTTCCCTTGTGAAATATTCTAAAAATGTAGGATTATGGCATTTTTTGCCTCCGTTCCAGTTAGATGATCATTCTGCTAGTTTGTATGATCTGGCCTTCAGTGACATCTATTGTTGCTACTGAATTTAATGTGACCAGCATTCCAGCAGTTGTTTGATTCCTAGTCATCCCAGAGATTAGAGCTGGGAATCTGTTGGACGCCAGTGGAGTGTAACACTCTGCCACCACAGCAATGTGAGATTTTCCTTCTGCACATGCACTGCCAGTACACTTGTGAAGAAACATATTACAGAAAGCTGACAAGCTTGCAAAAGGAAGTCCTGGATCCTTCCTTGCACAAGGACCCCAAATTTGAACCTCCTGTGCTATGTCCCATGACACAACAGGATTCCATTTGAGATCCCAGAAGGTTGTGCTCTGGGCTTTCTTCAGGGATCCATCTTTTCTCCTGTACTCTTTAGTGGGGTGGGCGGCTTCATAGGTTCAAGGGATGATTTCTCACCACTGGTACCCCACTATGGGCTGCACAGAGCTCCAGAAATAGATGTGTGGAACCAGCTGAATCATATATAAGATTTCTTATGCTGTTTAATGAAAGAACTAGTCTTGGATGTTTAAATGGATCATCACAAAGCACTTCTGAAATCAGGCCAAGGGCCACCTGAAATTAGCAGGCCAAATAACAAGGAAAGCCCATGGACATCATGCCATACGTGCATTATGCCTGCATCTGTGTAGGGCTAAATGGGTAGTGGGGACAGAGGTGTGTATGCAGGCTCTGGCCCTTTTGCCACCACCTGGAAATTCCTCAGACCTTCAGATATTTAATGTGAAGTTCTGAAAAGCAGAGAGGATCCCATGATGGTGGTGGTCCTGATATGGTATAGCTCCCAATTGCTGGAGCACTGTAAGGGTATTCTTCCAGATGGGGTGAGGATAGAAGGGTGTGTATCCCCATGTCCCTATCTGTGGTTTAGCCCTACCTGGATTCAAGCACAATGCCTGAAAAAGTTTATAGGCTTGTCACTACTGGAAATTGTTGTGATGGTCAGAAACACAGTGTTAGATATTCTCTTCTTCTTCTTCACCAGCAGAGCAGCTTTTATGGGCATTTCCTCCTAACTTCTTAACATCCATGGGCGTAAATGGACATGTAAAATAAAATCAATGAACTAAGGACACAAATTTAGATTGGAAGCCACTGAAAGACTGACCAGAAGTATGACATTTTAGTGAAATTGGATAGAAGCAGTAGAAAATAAAGGCACGTTACACAGTAATTCTTAGTCTTTATTTTAGAATAAAATAACAAGATGTTAGAGAGATCTAACAAGATATCTCTGCGTACACACACTGCTGTTCTTGACCCTATATCTTTATCCTTTTTTCCCCACAAGAATTCTGCTACAGCAGGGTATGGATCATAAACAGCCATTCCTATGACACTGCAGAAAGAAAGTGTCTTGCATCCAGATGGATCCATTGCAAAGCAGTGTTAAAATCAGTCCAAAGGTTATTGTGAGTTACACTGTTTGGGGAACAATTAACAGGGAAGGTCCGGTGTCCTAAAGATGTACTTACATGCTCCCCAGGAGGTTCTCCATGTTACCACTGTTGGAAGCAATGTGCTAGATTGGATAGACCTTTGTTCTGATATGGTAGGATTCTGCTTACTTTCTTATAGGATGTGTGCATACTTCAGAGTGTACACAGAACTCTGGCTCTGGATTCAAGAAAACGGCCACCCAGTATGTCCATGGCTGAGCTATTCTTTGCATACAGGTCTCCCAGGGGAAACCCCAACATCCAACCCACTAGACCACACGGGCTATCAAAACATCCTCAGCCTTATGAAAAAGCCCATTTGCTTCCTGTTTCAACTGCTTCTAAAACATTAACTTGAAGTGTAAACTTCCCTGTCTTTCATTTCCTTGGGGATGACAGGAGGGAGGCAGACTAACTGCAAAATCTGAAGAGCTTGTCTGAAGTTTTTAGCTTAACTCTGGTCAGGCCCCAGCTGTGAGGCTAATGAAAATAATTCAAATTGTACCCAAACAAGAGCAATTTATAATGTGGAAATTCTAGACAGACAGCTTTATAAAGCCTTGGGAATTAGCCTGGTGATAAATCTCCAGAAGAGGGAAGGAAAAACTCAGTGGTGTCAAAGAAGGTGGTTGCACTTATAATCAAAATTGTGGTTACAGTTTGCATGCATGTATGTAAGCGTGTGTACGACCACATACCTAGGACCACTCCTCCCTGCTTGTGTGTGTGTGTGTGTGTGTGTGTGTGTGTGTGTGCGCGCGCGTGTGTGTGTCTTTAAATGTACATAATCAGTTGCAGTAATCCGGTGTACCAGATATGACCTTTTCTAGAGAAAGGGACAGAGGTTAGAAAATGTTCAGTTCTCATATTTGCCTAGCCAGCATGGTAACTAAACTGTCCCCCAAAGTAATTATAAGTTAATAGTCCATTAACAATTGCTAACCATGTTGTCATTCCCTCTGCTTGCAATGTCATCCTAAAGATGGTCCAGAAATTTCATTTGGTGCATAATGTAGCCAGATGTAGTCAGAACATGAGGAACCAATGCTCTGCTAGTTGAACTGGTTACTGAAGAGTTTTGGTGCCCAATTCAAAATGGTGGTTTTAGCTTATAGAGGTCTCATTCTCAGGCTCTTCCGTAATTTCAGTTTGTTTGGTGGGCATGACAGAGAGAGCTTTTTTCACAAGCAGCTCATGGGCAGCAGTAGTACCTCAGTTCTTGAACTTTCTGTCAAGAGAAATTAGGAAGCCTCAGTCAATGTGGTGCTTCCAGTGGACAGCAAATATTACATTGTTCCATATGACCTTTGGTCATTAAAACTGGTTTCAAGGCTGGCTTTTGTGATTGCTTTAAATGCATTCTTGACTTCAGCCTCACCCAATTCCTTGCCATTGGAGCCTGATTATTCCTCCATTTAGTCCTCTCCCTTCTTCCCTTTCCTCCTCCTTTCTCCCTGATTGCCCTTCTTGAGACCCAGCTTCCACCCCCTCATCCAGATGTACCACATCACCTCTTTCCTTCTCACTTCCATCTGCTGGGTACCTTCCCATGTCTGTGCTCTCCTGGGGCCAGGAGTTGTGGTCTCCTCTGGGCCTTCCAGGGGTGTGGGGCAAGGGTGGACAGCCTGCTAGAGGTGCTCAGAGTGACCCACTCACAGTCTGTTAGAGATTGCCATTTGCAGTAGTTTCTTTTTCAGTAGGAAGGGTGCATATTGGAGGGTGGTTTTTTTTCTTTTGGGCAGCTGCAAATCTCATTCTATGTTATACTTTAGAATGCAGCCAATTGTTTGCCTGTGTGAGAGAATGAACCATGGATGTCTAGAGTCTCTCATACAGTGTGTGAGTGGGGCAGGTTACATTAGCATTAAGAATAAGACCAAAGCTATATCTCACCCTTGAGTCCAGGCTATCTTAAAAGCTGTATTGCCCTTTCTGAGCCTGCCCAGCTGTTAAAATCATCAGGGGAGCCTTTCTCTGAGTCCCACCACCTTCACAGGTGCACTTGGTGAGGACATGGGAAAGGGCCTTCTCTGCTGCTGCTCCTGGACTCTGGAACTCCCTCCCACAGAAGGCCAGGCTGGCCCCATCTTTGCTTTCCACGAGCAGGTGAAGACCTTCTTCTTCAGGCAGACTTTTCTTTGGTACTTGACTGTCTAGGAGACAATAAACAGAATAGTTCATATTTTGTTGCTTCTAAATCTGTTTTTACTCATGCTTTTATCTAACATTTAGAATATAATATTATTAATTCTTTTTAAATATTTGAAAAATTTACTGGGTTTTTAAAAAAGCTTTTAATATGGTGTTTTTAATGATGTTAGCCGCCTTGGGCCCTTTCTTAGGAGAAAGGAGGAATAAAAATATTTTAAATAAACAAAAATAATAAAAATAAATTGTGTACTTTATTGCTTTTATAACTGTTTTTGACTTTTATGCTTTCAGCACTTTGGCTTTTTTCTTTTCTTCTTTTTTGCTGTGCATGCCTGTGCTCTAGACAGGGTGGGTGGCAAACGTGACACACCAGGCAGCAGTCTGGGGCAGTGATACAAAGGGTATTCCTTTCTCCTTAAAAAATGTTTTTGTTGAGTAAATTTGAATAAATTGCATGGTTTCTGGCAGGGGAAGGGAAAGGAAAGAAACTGATGGGAGCTGTAGGGCTAGCCGTGGTTGATGCCACTGAGTTTCCCCCACTCCCATCTTAGGTTAAAGCCCTTTATTTTCCCCTTTATTTTCACTCTTAGGGCCCATACAATTACTTTCTAATATTGAGATACAAATCAAAGCAGAGGGGCTACAAATTACCTGGAAGAGAATCAGTTACTATTTGTATGACAGTAATTTGGATAGAATCAAAACAGATGGTATTTGTGCACCCTTACTTAGAATCACAGCTTAAATTAAATTACATTAAATTTATTGTAACCAAAGACAGGCCTGTTCTGAAATCATCTTCCATGACCCTATTATCCTCTTTCCTCCTGTTTCCTTTCAGTGTTTTATATTTTAACACAACACATGAAACGTAAAAGGCAACATAATTAAACTTCACTCACTATAATTAAATCATATGTTGTCCTTTAATGTTTTTACTTTTAGCTCTGGTGTTAGTTTTGATTTTGATGTTTTCTTTTAGTGACTTTAGTTTTATATACAGTGAAAATATTTGATTATATATTTCTTCACTACACTTATGTCCTGCTCTTTCTGGTAAAAAAAAAGCATGTAAGGTGGCTAAAAACAAAAATTAAATAATAAAAGCAAATACAGTTGAAACATAATTTTATCTGACAAAGGCATCTTTTTCTATGTTATTCAGGACAGACTTTGAACCACTACCTCTTCCTCCTGCTGTTTTAATAATTATTAATTTTGTCTTTGTTTTTCATATTACATAGTGAAAGAATTGGTCCACTGAAAACATTTTTTTAAAAAACTGAAGATGGTATAGAAATTGCTGAAATAAAATAGACAGCACCACCCTTCCCCATTCCACAAATCCTCTTTCACAAGTTCACTTGCATCTAGCACAGTGGTTCCCGACCTTGGGTTCCCAGAGGTTCCTGGACTAAAACTCCCAGAAGTCTTCACCACTAGCTGTGCGGGCCAGTATTTCTGGGAGTTGTAGCCCAAGAACATCTGGGGACCCATGTTGGGAACCATTGATCTAGCTTGTCCACTTGCATGACACCAAAAGGACATGTATTGTCAAAAAAGGACAAAACAGGGCAGCAATCGGGATTAAATTCCATATGCTTATATCTACAGGATGCAACATCAAAAATGGTTTGTGCAGTATAAACTCAATTACCATATGAGTGGGGAAGACTGTGATTAGGTAACCTGCAGGCCTGCTAAGCTTGCCTAGATGGTGCTCCTTCTGGTAGGGCTGCTTTATATTGCCTGATCTTTCTGCTTCTGTTTCTTTTCAGTGCTGACGATGCCTTCCTAAGAGGTTTTATTCTGTAGAAGTCTTTCAAATGAAGGGCTGTCCTCTCTAAAAGAAGGCCTGTATCTACCCTATGCACACCCAAATGAGCATTTAAAGTAGGTTGAGATTAGTGATGGGCACAAACCAGCAGTTCAGCAGTTCATGTCGGTTTGTTTATCAAGCAAACAGTGTTCTGCACTTCCAAGCCCCTCCTCCTCTGGCAGATGCACACTCAGAGGCAGCGGCCAGAGGAGGCGGGGTATAGAAGCAAGGCTGCTGCCTCTGAGTGGGTGCCTGCCAGAGGAGGCGGGGCTTTGAAGCAGTGAACACCTACTTGTTTGGCTGATCAATGAACTGGCACAAACCGCCAAACCAGCAGTACATGCCCATATCTAGTTGAGATCCTGGTCTTGTCTGAAACCTCTACACATTCAAGGGTCACATTTCCACAGGAAATAACAGACACAAATCTGTTAGCCTTTAAAATGCCACAATATTTTGTCCTTTTCTCCCCCTTACGCTTTCCCATTCCAAACATTTCCACAGCTCTTCTACGTACACGCTTGTATGTGCACAGCCTCTTGAGCTCTGAAAAATGGAAATTCCAGACTCAGCATATAGGAGCGCATTTTGGTGTACATACCAATGCACCATGCAGGCATAACCCATGGATGTAGTAAGCAAAGTTGAGGCCAAGCACGTGGAAGAATGGGCTTTACTCACCATGGAATGATCCCACGGTATCTTTTATTTCATTTTTTTTTTCAAATGTTCATTTGGCAAACTTAGACTTCCCACAGTATTTCAGCTACATACACAGGGAAAATTGCTGCAGTATTCATATTTGAATTGTTTCCAGCTGAAATACCACAAAAATGCCTATTCTATGGGATATTTGAACTATGATAGTCTGACAAATCACATGTACCAACATACCTCAAAATGGCATGGTATTTTGTTAAAAAACACACAACAACCCTCACACATTACTTGTGGTTTGTAGTGTGTGTATTTTCTCAGTTATAAGAAGACATCATCAGATAGGAATTGATCCTGGGAAACAGTTTTATATAATTTTAAATTTAACTCTCATTAGGTAACAAATTCCCTGTAAATTTATTTATATTTATTTATTTAAAATCTTTTTACCCTGCCTCACAAGGTAGGGTAAAAAGACAATATAAAAAGACAATCATTAAAAGACAATATAAAAGCTAACAAAAGAGAGTATACAAATACTAAAAAGGATCAAACAAACACTATACTAAAAAACATAAGCAACACCAACATACATTCAAAGCAGTAGGATATAACAGTCCATTTAAAAACTCCACTCAGATATAGCCAGTCACTCAGGGAAAGCTTGCCTGAAGAGAAAGGTCTTTGCCTGCTTGCAGAAGGACAGCAAAGATGGAACCAGCCTAGCTTCCCATGGGAGGGAGTTCCAAGGTCTGGGACTGAAAGAAAGGTCTCTCCTGATGAGCTTAGCATTCGAGCAGGCTCATAAAGGGAGACATGATCCTTGAGACAGCTTTGACCCAAGCCATTTAGGGTTTTCTAGATTAGAACCAACACCTTGAATTCAGCCCAGAAACAGAATGGCAGCCTGTGAAGCTGCGGTAACAGGTGTGTGGTGGGGGTGTTATGTAATTTCTGTAACCAGCCCCAATTAGCAATCTGGTTGCTGCTGTTTTGGACCTGCTGATGCTTCCTGACACTTTTCGTAGGCAGCCCCACATAGAGTCCAACTAGGATGTAACTAAGGCATGTGTCACCGTAGCCACATGAGACCTCTCCAGGAATGGGCACAGCAGGCACACTAGATTTAATTGTGCAAAGGCACTCTTGGCCACAGCTGAAACCTGAGCATCCAGGCTCAAAGACAAAACCAGGAATAAATTTAAAAAATACATGGATAATAATTAAATACATAAATACTTAAATGCATTCTTCTGGGAAAGAAAGAAATACTGAAGACACTCGCCACAGAATTGGTAAAATTAAGCATTCCCATCTCATTCTATTATTCTGCTCTACCCTTTATCATCTTGCTTGTATAATTCTCTGTTGTTCCAGCAATTGCATCTCTCATATTAACCTTATATTCCTTATAATAAGCCAGAGCTTTGGACGACATCTTCCAAAATTGCTCAGCCAGCATGGTTACTGGCTAGTACTGCTGATACATGATCTCAGCCAGGGTTTTAGTTTTTAAGATGACTTGTTTTCCTGAATAAGTTTTAATCTGGTAGTTGTTGTTTTATAGATTTGCTTTAAAAGAGGTTGTTTTTAACAATGTTTTAAATAATAATACTGTCGCTGAAATCCCATTGCTTTGTTATGTATGTAGAAGGAAATGATGTAACATTCAGTCACTTCTAGTTGGTAATTAATAAGTCACCACAGGGATTTTTAGGGGGTTGCAGAGATTTGTTAATTGCTGGATAGAAATGACTAAATATTATACCATTTGCTTTCTACATACATTCCTGGAGGGGAGAACTCAGAAGGTGGTGCTGGGTGACTCCTGCTCAACGCCCTGGCCATTGGCCTGTGGCGTTCCTCAGGGTTCTGCTTTGTCACCCATGCTTTTTAACATCTACATGAAACCGCTGGGAGAGGTTGTCCGGAGTTTTGGGGTTCGGTGTCACCAGTATGCGGATGACACCCAACTCTATCTCTCCTTTCCACCTAATTCCAGGGAAGCTGTCTTGACTCTAAACCAGTGCTTGGCATCAGTAATGGGCTGGATGAGGGCAAACAAACTGAAACTTAATCCAGACAAGACAGAGATGCTCCTGGTTAGTCGGAAGGCAGATGAAGGAATAGGGATACTACCTGTGCTGGATGGGGTTACACTCCCCCTGAAAACTCAGGTCCGCAGCTTGGGTGTACTTCTGGATTCATCCCTAAGCTTGGATGCCCAGGTCTCGGCGGTGGCCAGGAGTGCATTTGCACAGCTAAAGGTGGTGTGCCAGCTGCGCCCGTTCCTTGAGATGTCAGATTTGGCTACAGTGACACATGCCTTAGTTACATCCCGTTTGGATTACTGTAATGTGCTCTATGTGGGGCTGCCTTTGAAGACGGTTTGGAAACTTCAGCTGGTACAAAACTCTGCAGCCAGACTACTGACTGGGCCAGCTACAGGGAACATATAATGCACCTGTTACAAGAACTGCACTGGCTACTAGTCCGTTTCCGGGCCCAATTCAAAGTGCTGGTCATTACCTATAAAGCCCTATACAGCTTAGGTCCAGGCTACCTGAAGGACCGTATCTCCCTATATGCACCTTCTCAGTGATTAAGATCAGCAGAAGAGGCCCTCCTCTCGGTCCCATTGCCAGCACAAGCACAGCTGATGGGGACACGGGAGAGGGCTTCTCTGTGGCGGCTCCCAGACTATGGAATGCTCTGCCTCGGGAGATCAGGATGGCCCCTTCCCTTTTATCCTTGTGAAAAAAGCTAAAGACCCATCTCTTCAGGCAGGCTTTTAACAATTATAACTGAATCCCTGAACCCCATTTTAGCAGATAATTTTAATCTTTTTCATGTTTTCATGTTTTAATTATTTTAAATCATATATTGTTTAATTTGTCTTTTAATATTTAACTTATTGTGTTTTTAATTGTGTGAATTTTAATGTTGTGAGCCGCTTTGGGTCCCTTGTAAGGAGAAATGCGGTACTTATATAAATAAAACTAATAATGATAATAATAATAATAATAATAATAATAATAATAATAATAATAATAATAATAATAATAATAATAATAATAATAATAATAATAATAATAAAGCAACAGAATGCACAGCATGTACAAACTGATCCTTCAGTTAAAGGGCCAGTCTTGTTGCATAGAGTTCCATGTTTTACTCTGAAATTATGGCCTCTTCTCTTTCTTCTTGCTCGCCTGCCGGTGATCCTCACATTGTGAACTCTGGTTTCTTCCTTCTCAGTTGATCTTTGCTTCTCCTCTGTTCTTAGATTCATAAACCATTTAGAAGCATTCTTGCTTCTATTTAAGTATAGTTATGATGAATATTGGGCTGGTGTGTATCACAATGACCTTAAAGGGAAACCCCATCTTACTCCTATAATCTTACCCCTACATCTCACAGTTGATCAGTGGAGTATTTAAATGATTTTATTTTGCTGAGCACTTCCTTACAGAGGTTTTGAAAGAACAGTATATTGTCTCCTATAAGAAGGCACTGATCTTGTTGAATGAAAGGGTTCCTCCCCTCCCCCCGCCCCAAGCCACCTTTTACAAGACTATTTACAAAGCATAATATAATGTCTCCTGCCCTCCTACTGTTGTGAGGTTTGGCAGGGAGAGTTCTCAAACATTTGTGATCAGGTAAATATTTGAATTATTTTCATTAGTAGATTCATTATATCCATCTCACTCTCAGATTCTGCCAGCAGTTGCCTGGTCCCAAAAACAGTCCTGCTTGACTTTTTAAACTTGGCAATACTTGCTTGATTCCCGATTGCCATTTCAAAGGCTTCCGCTTCAGCCACCTCTTTTATTTGGCTACTTAATTCTAAAGTTGTGGCTTACAGAGGACAAAAGGATTCTTGCCATTCTTTTTTCAAATCCTTTTTCAGAAGAATGAATGTAATACTTTCAGGAAAACCCCAGTTGATTTGCTACTGGCTTTTGAGGTCTGTGGGCTATGCTTTCTTCAGCTTCCTCTTCCCTGAAGTGTGCTGACATTAGCAGCCTGTATCTCAAGCTAAAATATGTCTGTAAATTTTCCAGTTTTAAGGAAATGGGTATGCTTTGAGATACTCTGCTCTGCCTTAATCCAAGGTGACCCATTAATAGTTTGCATGCTGCTTTTAAATGAGGGACAGAATTCTGGCTAGGATCACAAATAGGGTGGCCACAGATCTATCACCAAGAAGGAGGATAGTTATCATTAAAAAGGAGGACATGGAGGAAACGGAACACCAAAAAAGAGGACATTCTTCCAAAAGAAGGAAGATATTTTTCTTTAATTTTGCATATAATAATTTTCACTAAATTGTACACAATTGTGAGTAGGTAATAGAGATGGGCATGAATCAGAAAAATGGTGATTTGTTTTGATTCATGATTCATCAAGATTGACGAATCACAAATTTATGATTTTTTCTAACAAATTGATGAATCCGTTCTTCAATTTGTTTTTTTACTTTGAAACCCTATAAAACAGCCCCCAACACACCTAGAGACACCACATTTGCAGGGAAGCTTCCTCTGACTCTCATCTACAAGCCCTGCAATGTTGGTGAAGTTTGGGGTTTGGATATCTGGGTTATACAACCACAAGTAGGCCCCCCAGGAAAGTTCCCCGAGGCATGTAGAGACACCAACATTACAGAGAAGCTTCTACTGACTCCTCTCTACAATCCTTCCAAGTTTGGTGAAGATTGGGTTTGACATCCAAGTAATGCACCCACAAAGTTCATCCAATCAGGAAAGTGCCCTGTTACGGATTTTTTTGTTTGCATTTCTGATAGGTCTTGCACTCTCTGTTTGCTTTTTTGGTTTTCTTTTTTTGAATTTCCAATGGGTCTTGCAGTGTTTGTTTGCTTTGTGGGGTTTTTTTTTCTTCAGCCGGAATGGATCAATCGCGTTTCTGATTGGTCTTGCAGTGGGTTTTTTTTGTTTGTTTGTTTGTTTGTTTTGGTGATTTTTTTCTTCGGCCGGAACGGATTAATTGCATTTCAATGCATTCCTATGGGAAATGGTGCTTCGACTTACGACCATTTCGAGTTACGACCGGAGTTCCGGAACCAATTAAGTTTGTAAGTTGAGGCACCACTGTACAGCGTTATATGAGCTTGTGAGCCAATGTGGTATAGTAATCAGAGTGGTAGGTGAAGACTTGAGTTAAAACCCACTCTTGGGTGACCTTGGGAAAGTGACACTTTCTCAGTTTGACCTACTGTACCTCAAAGGGTTTTGATGAGGATAAACTGGGGAGAAGGACAGCCATAAATGTAATAAATAAACAGCAAATAGTTCAGTATTGTACCTTCCCCCAAAGAATCAGAGGAAATGATGGCATAAAAATGTCCAACTAGGTAGCCAGGCAACTAAGAGCTTGATCTTACTGACAATAAGAAATACAGTTGAATCACGTTTTTGCAGTTTAAAATGTGTCTCATGAAACAAATGCAAGCAGGAATTATTTTGACAGGGAAGTATTTGGGGATTTTTCTTTGAAAGTGACCTAGAATACACTTATGCCAGAGGATCATTCATTTTAAACAACTTATCAAACCGATACAGCTCAATCGTTTTGGCCTGTATAAAACCCCTCCATTGGAGTTAATCGGCTTTACTGGCAAGAGGGGATAAAGTGGAGTGTAGAGGAGGAGGACCAGTGGTAGCAGAGGCAGGAGGAGGAGCACTGGGCCAGCTGCCTGGCCAGCGGGTCAGTCCAGCACCTTCTCAGAAGAAGTGACCTGGTTTACTACTCCAGTTTTTTTTCCCTTATATTATTTCAGGAATCAACTGCAGCCTACCCACAAAGACATACAACACTATTCCAGTGACTGAGGCAAATTAGCTCTGCTTGCTACAGATCTATGACAAAGAAATGGTGGCTGTTGCCTTTTGTCTCTTAAGCCTTTCCCTTTCCCATTCTTTCTCCAGCAAGATATTTTGCCTGCAGAGTTCCTGCTGTAGATTCACAAATGTGCATAGCAAGGACAGGCTGGGAAAGAGTAGGGTCACACTTCTTTTTCCACACACACCCTCTCTAGCTGCCGCTAAGGAGCCAGTTGAGAGGAGCCCCAGCAACAAAGCCCAGTTGCTGCCTCTGAGTGGGTGCCACACCACTTGATCACAGCACCGGGCTTCACTGCCTGGATCAGCTGGGTGGTTCAGTGCCCACTCAGAGGCAGCAACTTGGCATTGCTGTTGGGGCTCCTCTCAGCTGGCTTTGGAGGCAGGGAAACTGGGTCGCTCCCTCTGAGCAGGCCATGCCCCAAAAACCATCTCTTAGAGCTGCAATTTGATGCTAGTGATCTATAGTGATCTATCAGAGCTATTTCACATCCACTGTCAACCCCAACATGGAATGGTAGAGTGAGACAGCTGCACTAATTGGAGGTGGGGGGGATGGTGACTTGGTATTAGATGGTACGTGCCCTGTGTCCTCTGAAATAGCTTGCTGCCCTCACAAATAGTAGAAGACACTATCCTATGACCAGTGCCAAAATAAGATTCAAACGCCAATCCAGTCAGGTTCTGTATATGAAATCTTTCTGTGAGAGCACCATCTTGTCATTTACCTTAGGCAGTAAAATGTACTGGAATGGGCCTTGCTGGGAAGGGCGGGGGGGGGGGGAGCCCCAACAGTCTTGCTGATTACTGCCATTTACAATCACTTAATAATGTAGACCTGTCCTCTTAAAAAATGTAAACGTATGATTCATCATGAGTCATAAAAGAAACTGAAGGAAATGCAAAAATCTGTGTGACAACAATGAAATCGCTTCCTTAGCTCTTCTTCCCGCCATCCCTTATTTTTTAAAATTGAGAACATGTGGGAAGATCATCATATTAATTATATTAATTAATGACTATTCTTGCAAGCTATTCAGTGTACTATTGGGAAGATAACAAAAAGAGACAAACTACAGTAAATAATAGGCTCCCCATGTTCCAGTCACAGCCAAACCACCAATGTATACCTGCAACATCCTGGGAAATCAGGACTTGCTCAAGGAGTTGTGGAAACTATAAAATTGTACAGTTAACTGTAGAAACAACTACCATTACAACAGCACAGGAGGTACTCAGTGGGATACAGTAATGGGTTTAATTGTAGATAAATGTTTGCAAGTTTGGAAGCAGCTTTCCAATCCATACACCCTTTTTAGTAAGGTAGCATTCAAGGTCTGTTTATAAGAAGGATAATTACAGAAAAGAATAGACAGGTCTGGTACTGGGTTTGAGCAAACTTTTTAAACAAACCAAAAGGAATTATCAGTCTGAATAATAATCAATATTTTTTGCTTCAAGAGTCTTAGGTCCAATGTTAAATGCATATACAGTCATGTGAAAAAGAAAGTACATCCTCTTTGAAATCTATGGTTTTACATATCAGGACATGATAAAAATCATCTAGTCCTTAGCAGGTCTGAAAATTAGGTAAATACAACCTCAGATGATCAGCAATACATGACATATTACACAGTGTCATGATTTATTTTACAAAAATAAAGCCAAAATGGAGAAGCCATGGAATTCAAAGAGGGTGTACTTTCTTTTTCCCATGACTGTGATTGGATCAACATCTAGTTGCATTTCTCATTCCAAGGCAATTGAATCCTGAGTAGCCACTGGAATCTCTAGAACATCTCAGAGATGCATCTATTCAACAGCATTTAACTGAGTTTCAAAGGATTTTGCTTTGTATTTAGATATGTGGCCCTCCATTTTCCATATGAAATACTTTTATGTGTCGTGTCTGTCACAAAATATTTCTCTGTTCATAACCAGCCCTTGGGACATTCTGTCTGTACTCAGTAGGCAAGACTGTAGCCAGTGCTCTCACATCCAACAGCCCGTGGTTTAACCTCTGGCTAAAATGGCACCCATTTGACAAGCGGAAACTCAGTCAGGCATTAGCTGTTTTAAACCATAAGGCAGAAAAAAACATAAAACCTGTGAGATGCTCCCAGGCCACAAAGTGCCTGCAATCTGACTGAAAGCAGAGAGGGAGGAAGAGCACCAAGCTGCAGACTCTGCATGTTTAGCACCAGAAGCTTAGCTACAGCCTCTGTTGTATATCTGCCAGTATGGCAGTCCTTACAGACGCAGATCCCGAACAGAGTAAGAACAACCTGTACCAGATTTTGCTGTCTCTTCTTCCAGGCAGTCATTGTCACCACTGTCTTGCATGGATAAAATAACTCATCTCTTTTAGCTAGTAAGGCACAGTAGCACAGAACGGGATGTAACACTGCTAGTGCTTTAATGACCAGATTTTTAACACTTTTTAAAAGCCTTTCTGTCCTTTCTAGATGGGATTAAACAATAGAGACTGTAGGCAAGTGTTTGACTTCTTAAATCCAAGGCAGGTCGCAGTTGCACTGGCATAAGAACCACAGTCACATTGATTTTAACATTATTTAAATACATTTATAAGTTCCCAGGCGGGACTTCCTCTTCGCTGATGATGCAGCTGTTGTTGCCCACTCTGCTGAAGACCTCCAACAACTCATGAATTGCTTTAGCAAGGCCTGCCAAGACTTTGGATTAACAATCAGCCTGAAGAAAACACACAAAAATGGGCCAGGGCGTGGACTCACCTCCCTCTATTACCATCTCCACACAAGAATTGGAGGTTGTGCATGACTTTGTGTACCTTGGCTCAATGATCTCTGACACTCTCTCCCTAGATGTCGAGCTGGATAAATGAATTGGCAAAGCAACTACCATGTTCTTTAGACTCACAAAGAGAGTATGGCTCAATAAGAAGCTGACGGCATATACCAAGATCCAGGTCTATAGAGCCTGTGTCCTGAGCACACTCCTGTACTGCAGTGAGTCCTGGACTCTTTGTGCATGGCAGGAGAGGAAGCTGAACAAGTTCCATATGCACTGTCTCCGACGCATTTTTGGTATCACCTGGCAGGACAAAGTTCCAAATAGAGTAGTCCTAGAACGAGCTGGAATTTCTAGCATGTATACATTACTGAAACAGCGATGTCTACGTTGGCTCGGGCATGTCGTGAGAATGGCTGATGGTCGGATTCCAAAAGATTTCCTGTATGGAGAATCAGTGCAGGGAAATCGCCCCAGAGGGAGACCACAACTGTGTTACAAGGATATCTGCAAGTGGGATCTGAAGGCCTTAGGAATGGACCTCAACAGATGGGAAACCTTCACATCTGAGTGCTCAGCCTGGAGGCAGGCAGTGCAGCATTGCCTCTCCCAATTTGAAGAGACACTTGTCCAGCAGGGCGAGGCAAAGAGGCAGTCCCGAAACCAGCATAATCAGGGAGCTGGACAGGGGACAGATTGTATTTGTCTTCAGTGTGGAAGGGATTGTCACTCTCGAATTGGCCTTCTCAGCCACACTAGACGCTGTTCCAAGTCCTCTATTCAGAGCACGTTACCATAGTCTCTCGAGACTGAAGGATGCCTAATCTAATCTAAGTTCCCAGGCACACAACACAAGGGAGAAATCAATTTATTTGGGCTGCAAAGTGAGATTTTTTTCCCAGCTGGCCAGCAGGGGCTTTTTAAAATGTAAATGTGAATGCTGATGCTATTTTAATTTGTACCTATGTGGATTCTGGTGCGCAAGCAAGGAGAGGAAGTGAGGAAGCGGCTGGCAAGGCACAATAAGGCGAACCAACATTCAAGAATTCCCAGACTGCCCTCCATGTCCTGGTGCTCTCGCTTTGCACCCACTCTGCATCCATAGAGTGAGCACACCAGGACACAGAGGTCAGTTGGCATGCCAGGAGTATCACTTACATAAAAAAAACAAAAAAAATTAAACCAAATGTGTGCTCCACAAACAGAATGCAAATGAGTTGAAGGAATTTAAGTCAATGTGAATATGCCTACTCAGTTATATACCGCAGGACTTTACGGTGATTTAAAATTAAGCCAGGACTGGAATAGATGCAAATCGGCTGTGTGACCAAGCCCGTAGTTGTGGTGGATTAAATCTTTTTTTTTTCATTGCTTCTTTCCCCATTTAGCATAAGACATGGAAAGATGAGTGGGGTCGTAAGGATGCTCCTGGACATCTCTTCTTGGCCTTTTGGCTAAGATCAAGTGCTAAGGATGCTCCTGGACTAATACATTTTCTATGCACCCTTCTAAGTCTTCTCTACAATGAAGAAAGTAACCATAGGTATAGGTGTGAAACTGACAAAGACAAAATGTAGGATGGAAAGAAAAGGCTCACAAAGATCTGTCTTTCAACCTCTGGAGAAAAAGACATGCTTTAGAGGAAGGTAGCAGATTTTGAGTGTCATAAACAGTGCCCCAAACTGTGCGTTCTTTAGTTTATGAGTGTAATTTTCTTTTCATTCTGGGGATGAGAAGAGGCAGTGGTGGAAGTCTGTCTGTTGCCAGTATTTATAACATTTGAAACAGTAAGTGAGTGTGAATAATATTTTCTCTCATCTGCTCAAATAAGTCAAATGAATTTGGGTAATATGCATTTTGATTTGGGGCGTGGTTGAGTTTATGCGTGTCACACCATATTTTGCTCCAGAGAGCAGAATGTTTTGGGCAAGTCCCACTTTGATTCTTGGGGACCTTGTTCTTTGAGAAATCAAGGTGTCCGTTTATTAGCCAGATCAAAGAAGCTGAGCTGTTTGGCTACATTATGGGTGACAATGAATTGGGACAATGTCCACCAGTACCATCTCTGATGGATGATTGCTCTGTGCAAATTTCAAAGTAGTACCTGCTGGGAAACAATGTTTTTTTAAAAATAAAAACAAATAGACAAGACAAAAACCCGACACATTTTTCCAGTTCAGAGAAGCATTCTCTTTTCGAAAGTCTGTTTTCATTGCATCTGAAAGACAATTTGAAGAATAATTTATTTTAATATTAGTATTTAAAAGAAAATAGTTCTTTTAATAGAAATGTAGACACCATTAAAAAGCCCACAGAGCAGTGGCAAAGCACTTGGCAGTACAGATTGAATGCCTAACATCCAGCTTCTCCTTGGTCCCATAGACCAAGGGCTTTCTATGTCTCAGAGTGTGAGCAGGAAAAGGAAAAAAAGCTTCATGCTCTGGAATCTTCTGGGCAAAACTAAGAAGAAATCAGGCACCTTTTTAGCAAAGATGCCACTGATACATTTATTTATGGCCCTCCTAGGCCCCCAGGTCCTCCATGGCACAAGGGGCATCCAAGGGCTCCAGAGGTCCAAACAGAAGGGCAGGAATCACCATTCCTTTTCAATACAACCTTTATTAACTCAACCAACAAAGCAATTCCATATAGTCTAATCATTTATGCCCTCCTTTGGTCCACCCAGATCAGCCTGACTCTGGGCAGCCTTGATAAGGAGTGGTTATCTTACACTCCCTCATGAGGCTCTAAAGGTTCAGAACTGTCTTCACTGATGCTTTCCACTTTGGGGGGAAACGTCATTAATTGGATGGTCTGCAGCTCAGCTTCAAGTTGTCGAAGGAGGTTAAACTGTCTCTGCCCCCTCCATCATTGCAGCTGCACTGGCATAGGTGTCATTGGGGTAGGATTCCCAGGAGGTTGCTGGTGCCTGCTTAAAGCTATGGCATCCCTTGGCCATCTGGAACAGAAAGCTTGCAAGACCTCCTTAGGTGAATAAGGCTGGAGCCACTCCAGTGCCTCCACCCAAGTCTCCCCCTCGTTGTCCTCTCCCACTTCCTCCACTTCCTCCTCAATGGTCCACTGCTTCTCTCTCTTTCTGCTTTCTCCTTCCTCTTTTATACCTTCAGGGTCTTCCTCTTCAATTCCAGATCCTTCCAACTCAGATCCTTCTCATCCCTTCTAGAAGGTTCCTCGCCATTTGGAGCTTCAGGGTGATCCCCTTCTGTCACTTCCTTGTCCTCAACCTCCATAGGCAATGCTGACAGGGTTGCCAACTTCAGTGCCAGCAATGTATCCACCTCCCTGGGTAGCCCCAGGGAGATCACCCTGGGGATGATTGGTGTGGAAGCTGTGGGGGGTCAACCTGACACTGGGACCCCTTCTCGCACACACACACAGACTCTTACACAGAGAAATTGCCAAAATATTCCCCAGCATCACAGGCTCTGGCAGAGTAATATATGTTTGAATCAATGTAGAATTACCTCTGTAAGACAAACAAATAAAAGCAGCAGAGTTCCACACTGAATTTCTCGATATACTTCATCTTTTGATGCTTTACATTTCCCAACTGTGTTTGACATCACTGTGTTCCTCAGGCCATAAAGCTCTTGCCAAATGGACTGTGTACTATGTATAGAAATTGTCACAATGAGGTTCTGTGAAGATGCTGCATTTCTACTATATTATTGCAAAGTGTGGGAGCATCTTGGGTAAGGATATTTTTTCCTAAAAAAAAAAAAGACTAAACATTTATGTTAAAGGTTTTTAAATAGCACAGTTGTTTCTAAAGAATAAAGCACGTACAAAAGTCTTTAAAAGAACTTCTAATACACTGCTGGAAAGATAAACCAAGACTCTAGGTTGACATGCTGGAACACCACTTTTCCGGTTTTGCCAGATAACAAAAGGGCAATATATGTTGCAACGCCAGACAAAACTATTACAGGGTTTGCAGAAACAGCATCTTCTTAAGAATGAAAGTTTAATTAGCTGAAAAGGAAGTGTACAAAGGGGTGATAACTGAGAGTTGGTCACTGTGTCTCCCCGATGAGATTATTCCCTGTACCTCTGAACTTTATTATCCAAACAAAAAAACCCATGGCGTGACTTGGCGTCTCCAACAATCATGTGTCTATTATTATCATTATTATTATTGCTCATGAAAGCTGTCAGGAGGCCATTGGCCAGTAAGTAAAGCAGCTCCAGACAACTGAATATGCTCCATATGAAAAAAAGTCATCATTAAAAAAAAGACAAAGTAAAAATCCTAGACACTTGGAGAACTGATCCAAAGATCTGTAAAATCCATGGCAGTTTTCCCACTGGGTTTAAGAGACTTTAGATAACTTCTTGGTTACTCATTCTACATATTTTCAAAGGCTGCACTTTCATTTTGAACCTAAGACTCATTATTCATTTCATTGAACTTATACTTTGTATTATGTGCTGTCAAGTTGCAACTGACTTACAGAGACCCTAATAGTGGTTTTAAAGTATGTTAGATATTTAAGGGGTGGGTTTATCATTGCCACTGCCCCTGAGTGACTTTCCATGGCTTAGTGGGGGTTCAAACCTAGGTCTCATGAATCCTAGTCCATCACTCTGTCCACTACACCACACTGGCTCTGATACTTTGACTCCTCTAAAATGACAGACGCCAGGATGCTTGCATGATATTTCAATATAGATATCTGCAGGGGTACGCACTAGCCAAATTTTCAAAAATGCTCAGCCTAGTGAATTATTAATACTATTATTAGTACTTATCTTCTTGTTGTGCAACAATTGCTTTTGCTTAGACAATTAACTTTTATTTAACACATTAGCACATGCGACAGAAGAATATAAGCTCATAGTTATATCAGATCACTGGCCAACACGACTAATAGTGGCATGGTTATGGGAATCTCCTCTGAAGACAATTTTTAATCTGAAAATCTTACTGTGAAAAATGAGGCCTTTAAAGCACAAATGACAATGAAATCAAAGAGACCTTTAAAAAAATTAACTCATGTATGGTGCCTTGTAACATAAGGAAAATATTTGCATGTGGATCCCATAAAAATGAAAAGTGGAATCCAACATGCAGTTGCATTAGACAAACAGCAAAAAGGCACTCAGCGGCTTTGCTATTCCCTGAAATTGTGGGGTGACAACAAAGACTCCCACATACACATACATATTCCTGGGGGCTTATCCAGACAATTTTTTCTTTCCCTTTGTATTGTTTGGTGCCATTTGGTACTCAACAAGCACAGATCTTACCAGGTTTCGGTCTACATTTATTCTTAAATTCCTACCTCTCTTCTCTTAAACCAGTGGTTCCTAACCTTGGGTTCCCAGATGTTCTTGGACTCTAACTCCCAGAAATCCTGGCCAGCACAGCTAGTGGTGAAGGCTTCTAGGAGTTTTAGTTGAAGAACATCTGGGACCCAAGGTTAAGAATCACTATCTGAAACAAATCAGCCTCTATTGCAGAAACGACTCACAAATATTTCTGAAGACTTGAAGAGACTCTGTAAAAATTGTCTTCTCTGCTGGACTCTTTGTTTAATAAGCAGGTTAATGCTTAAATTGGAAACTTCTGACAGCAGCCATTGCCCACCCAGCCCGGAATAACAGCAAGACACAGGTGTTGGGTTTAAAACTTGGGCCACAACTTTATTAACTATTTAACGTCATATTCCCCCAAATGCAAGGGGGGCAACCATAGTGCGATATTCTTCAATGTCCGGATAAACCTCAATCTCCAGACATTTCCTATAGCAGGGAGAGCTCCTATTCTGAATCGTGCTGTCCACTGTACAGCACGCCTTCAGGTGCTCTGTGAACTGGTACCCCCCCAACCAACTCCCCCGCCGGGCCTCGTGGCCCTAAGCGGGCAGCTGGCTGGGAGATTGTACCATGTAAAACCCACCTCTCATCTGATAGCCGATTGTCAGAACCTGACAGAGAGATGGTCAAAATTTTGTCACCACGTGTCAATCCTGAACTCACCCAAGCTTTTTTATCACACTACCTCCCACGGCATGGGGCTATTTATATGCCCCATGCCCGCCACCCAAGCGGAGAATTTCAGCTCGGAGGCCCCCTTGCAGGTCGTTCAGAAAAATGTCCGTCCCTACTTCAGACAGATTAACACCATCGCTCCTAAAGAACTCAGGCTGATGAATGGTTATATCCCGATGTTGGATCACTGAACCTAATCCTGACCGCATTGCACGGCCAATCTCCCGATTCACTCCACGCCTGGAGAGATCAATCCGACCCCGAGCACAGTCAGCTCTCCACACTAGCCTTGGAATGATGTTAGACCAGATTAACTTCATTGAAGGAAACCTATCCTTCAATGCCTGCAGGTCGTGAATAATTTGTAAAATCAACGACTTGCCTTTTCTAATTGTCAGGTCATTTCCACCCAAATGAACCACCATTAGATCGGGAGATGCGTGCTCAAAATTAGCTAGGACTGGCCCCAACAGCTCTGGCCATAACATGCCCCTCTGTCCTTTCCATTCAAGAAAGCCCAACACCCCCAAACCTAAATTACGTCCCCAACCAGTCCTCAAGGCATGCTTCATGGCCCAGTGAATATAGCTGTGGCCAAACACCACCACTTGCACCTGAGAAAAAGCTGCCATGGGTCCTGAAAAAGAAAAACAGAGTCACATCTATACTGGAAGGGAGCGCACATAAGCTTTAAACCTGTGTGAGGACCATCTCCCCAACTTCTTAATTTGCTCCTCACCATAACCCAAGGCAGCAGTCATAGACGCTGCACCTATACGGAATGAGTGAGTTCTGAATTTCCACCCCACAATGCCCGCTTCACGAAGGCCTCGTGAAATGATTGTCCAAAATTGATATCTTGTAAGGGGAGAACCATCGCTGTGACGAAATAAATTCCCCCCCCCCCCCAGATTCCCCTCTCAACTGAACAAACTCAGTGAGGGCTTTAACTGGGCAAAGCTATTTTACAGAACAAGGCCCCAGCCTTATAATTTGACCCTTTCCAAACTGGTCAGTTTTTGATCGGCGGAGATGCAACAGGACCCCGTCTTCAGAGACCAGCAGGTCCTCCATCTGCAACGCCGAACAGGAATTGTCCAACTTCGAAGCTCTCACTAACTCGCTAATGCGAAAGGCCCCAAAAAATGCACATAACATAGCTGCTCTAAATAATCTTGCCTCGAATTAGTCAGCGCAGACCGCTTTCCAAGCATGGCCTAACTGAACTAATATCCTGGGGGACATGGGAGTGCGCACGTCCTCGCTCTTACCCCGTTCCTTAGACCAACCCTCAATCATCTTTTTAACTCTGAAGTCGCCGGCCAGGTCAGGGTAACTATGAGCCTTAGAATAAAAGGCCAGGGCAGACATCTTTCCCTGAATGGTGCGGGGGACCAGACCTTTAAAATGCAGGTGAACCGCAAATTGTTGCAAGTGATCTACTGTTCTAGGCCATGGTCTGCCCATGCCTTCATTTGCACAAAATGCAAAAAACTCTTCGCATGCCGCTGCATAGCTGCACCTGGTGCTTGGAGCGATGGCTAAACTTATGGCCCTGTTGGCTTCAATCCTCCAAGGCTCCATACCTCTTGGGGCAATATCTCTGGATGAAGTTGAGCTTCTGGGGCCAACGCCCTGAACCGGTTGATCTGTTGACGGGACAGGGCTTCAGCCAGCTCATTCTCAACACCTGGTACATGACAAGCCTGGAACACAATATTGTACTCCAGGCAACGTAGTGTGAAGGCTCTCACGAGTCTCATAACCCTCTGTGACTTGGACGAGAGTGTATTCACTACATGAACTACTGCCATATTGTCACACCAGAAAGTGACTGAGGAGTTGGCCCAAATGTCGGCCCAAAGCCATAGTTACGTTGCAATAAGCTTCTGATACGGATGCGCAAATTCCTTAATTTGCACTCAGGCAACCTGCTGTATTGCTGAACCGTATCTAGTTTGATTCCCCAAAAGGTAATAACCGTAACAGGGCCCTCCATCTTCTCTTCCGCCAAGGAAACACCCAGCTCCCTTGTGAGGATTTGAAAGGTTTTCATGAGGAAATCACATTGCCCTGGTCCAGGTTTCCCACAAAATAAAAGGTCATCGAAATAATGGACGATGTGGGTCAAACCTGCCCTTCGCCGCAGTGCCCATTCCAAAAATGAACTAAAGCGCTCGAAAGCAATGCAGGAAATCGAACATCCCATGGGCAGTGCCTTATCCATATAAAAAAGGCCCTCAAATTGAAAACCCAATAACTCAAAGTCATCTGGGTGAACTGGCAGCAAACAAAAAGCTGACATAATGTCAGCCTTCCCAAGCTTGGCCCCATTACCACAGGCCCGAACCATACGTATTGCCACATCAAAGGACATGTATCTAACCATACACAACTCCTGCGGAATCATGTCATTGACCGATTCCCCTTCAGGATAAGATAAATGATGAATTAAACAAAACTCCCCTGGCGTCTTTTTTCGGACGACCCCCAAAGGGGAGATGTGTAAATTTGGGACCGGAGGCTCCACGAAGGGACCAACTACCCTCCCTTCAGCCACCTCTTTCTGAATCTTCCTTCTCACTACATCCTCCATACCTCTGACAGACTTTAAATTAGTTGCTGAAGTTGCAAATCTATTACCCTGCACAGGGATTCTGAATCCCACTGTAAAGCCACTTAACAAATAACTAGCGGCTTCACGATCAGGGTAAAGCTGCAGCTAGGCCGCCAGTACTGCCACATTAATTGGACTGGGGCCCTTTTCAAGATGGGGCTGGACCTGCTGTTGGCCTCTTTGGTCTGCCTCCGTCTTTGCCTCCGCCTGCTCCAGGGTGACCTCGGAAGCAGGATATGGTACTGTGATTGCCCCCACATAAGGAGCACACATGCCGGAATCTGCATGGCTTACAGTTGCAGAAACCTTTTTGGTTGAACTCTCAGCAAACCAGGTGGGGTTGAACCCCCTGGCCCGCCAAAACGTGGGGAGAATTAAGAGTAGCTGACCTTTGAATCAAGTGCCCACTGTCAAAACACTAGCCTGACATGGGGCAAGACGGGGTCATTAGCTGAAGCCAGAGCCCCTGATGATGAACATCCCATTGCATCTGGGGGTTAATTGCAGCCCTCATCCTAAAACCCTGGTCGTAAAGCAACCAAGCGGGACCTGGAAAGTCCACATAAGCTCGATAAATAAGGTCAAGATATTGCAGAAGGGGTAAGGCCCTGTCTGGGTATGCTTTAACTGTGGTGCCAGCATAAATTAAGAAACCTGGCAGACAATTAGCCCAACACCTGTCCGCCTTCTTCTTCTTAAAACGCTCTTTCTCCCTGTCCTCCTCCTTGCTGCCTTTCTTCTCTTCAATCTCTCTATTTAAAAGCTCAAATACATCTACGTATTTGCCTCACCAAATTTTTTCTATAGTGGCTGGTAAAAGGTGGTCCCCCAAAGGTAAGGACTGGTCGCCACAAGGCAGAGCACCTCTGGCTACAGAGTTGTACCCTGTGTCTGGGATCACCAGGTAATTAAACTGATGAGAAAAATCAGCAAAACCCGGCCTCTGGCATGATGAGAAACTCTGAGGATATGGGGCCATCCAAGGCTTCGAAGCCAGAGGAGGCCCCCCAAGAGTGGAAGGGCTAAGCCCAAAACTGTTAGGTAGGACACTAGGAACTGGCGGGAAAATTCCCGGTAGGGAAACTACTCCCCAAGGCCATATTCCCTCCATGTGTTGTGTGACTTCTGTTGGTGCGGACCCACCTGGAGGAATGAGTGCGGTGTTCGACGCGCTGGCTGCAGATAACTCATTGGCACTCTGACTGGTAGCAGGGCCAGCAGCCTCCATGCCCATCTGCCCACCAAGATGCCCGCTTAATCCTGTGTCGAGGACCACCTCAGCTGTCTGTTCTCTCAATTGCTCCAAGGTATCCATCGCCACCTCCTGTGTGACTTTCTCTTCACCAACAATGGATGCAGACGCCAGGTCACCTTGTGTTGAAGACGCCGCCCTGACTCCTGAAGCTGCAGAACATTCTTTCTCCAAAGGAGCAATACGCAACATCATTATGTCACCCAATTGTCTCAGCTCAGCCATTTTACATGCTTTGGACTCCCTACTCGACCTCCTAGGTGTAGCAGCGTTAGCTGCCTCCCTTGCTAGTGCCCTCTTCCTTTCCAGCTCGCTTAACTTAGCTAGGATAGCACTATAGTCGGGCCACTCTTCTTCGTCAGATGAAGAAAGTGCGGGGGTCACTCTGGCAGGAGTCGTACGCTTCGCAGGCTGTTTACCCTTCTTACCACCCTGTCCTTTTTTTGAAGCCATATTAGCTAGCCTCTCAAGAGTACCAGCAGTTGCTGACTTGCAATACACCAAATGGATTTGGTGCACCGATCAGCTGAGAGGCGGGGAGAGGGGGGGTAGCTGATCTGCGCTGGGTCTAACAGGCTTCCTGAGGCTTGCCTAGCAGGGAAAAAGCCTCTCAGACCCAGCGCCGATCAGCTGAGCGGCGGGGAGAGGGGGGCAGGAGGGAGACTAACACAAAATGGCTGCCGGCTCCCTGCTGGTTGCTGAATCTCCGCTGTTTGGCACTCTTTTTCCGGCTGTTCTGGGGCTACAAACGCACTGTGAGGAGCTGGACTCAGTCTACTCTACCTGGTAAGTGACTTTTTGCTGACTTTTTTGGGGGGTTCTGACTTTTTTTTTTCCCATAGGAACGCATTAATTAAATTTCAATGCATTCCTATGGGAAAATGCGCTTCGCAAGACGAAATTTTCGCTAGACGGCATTAACCGTGGAACGGATTAATTTCGTCTTGCGAGGCACCACTGTATTTATTTTCTCTCTTTTTTGTGTGTGTGTATTTTATTTTATTCTTACTTACTTATTTATTTATTTATTTAATATTAATATTATTAATATTATTATTTTTAATTTTTTTAAACACACTCTCTCTTCTTTATTATCTAACTTGCAGTTGTCCTGCAAGCCAGCAGGGGGCGCTGCAACAGGCCTCTGATCTGCTGCTTCCCCCCCCCCTTTTTTTTTCTTTTTATATTGTATGCACTCCGATGAACCAAACAGCAGCTGGTGCTGTCCCCAGATCAACTACTGGTTCCCTATCAATTGATATGAGTCTCTCCCTTCCCTTTTTTTTTAAAAAAAAATAAAAAATAAAAAACGAGCCCCAAAGCACGGCTGTTTCCTTTGCTTTTGCTACTTCTGCATAGTCTTTTAATGATGCAATGTGCTGCTTCATTTCTGGTCTCAGTGGAATTTCTGTGGCACCCTACCTAGTGGTGTACCTAGTGAAGGTGTGGTCCATGATAAGGCTATTGCTGAAAGGGACACTACCACTCAGGCTTTCTGTATTGCGTCTTCTGTCTTTCCTGGCTGTACTGCGATAGTCTTTCAGGCTATAGTTCAAAATCCTGCCTTATGGTTTTGTAATCCTCATTTTGTTTTTCTAACCATTTAAACATGTCCATTTCTAGCTTCCTGGGCCTCAAAATGGAGAATCCTTAGAAGCTGGTTTGTTGAGAAGGTAGAAGTAGAAATAACTGACAGGGGCCTGCAGGAAGAAACCAGCACTAGAAGGCTCTTCTTCCATCTCAGGTGAGGACAAGTGATGTCAGGCTATGACACATTCCTGATTAATCTGTGATGGAAGTAAAAGGAAGGCAGAAACTGAGAAGGGCATCAGTGATTGGAGGAAAAGGCAGAGGGGAGGTGTGGCTGCCTCATTCCACAACAACAGATTAAAACTAGTCCTGAGCGAGTTTGAATGTATTTAGTGTGTCTGAAGTAACTTTATATATGTATATATGTATATATTGTATATACATACATATACACAATGTAAAGGTACTTCAAATATGTTCAAAAATATGTTCTTCACATATAATATCTTGGTAGACATGAAAGGAAGAACTGCTTACATACAAATAATACATCATTGACATGGGTCACTGGGACAAAGGCAGTGCTACACCTCAGTGACAGATGTTGACAGAGGTGAGCACATATCCAAGAAAGTAAGCAGTATGAGTGTTCCAGACAGTTTCTGTTTCCCTTTCACTCCAGAGTCTTGGAATAAATATTGTATGGCTGAAATTATACAGTATTCGCAACAAAGAAAGCAATTGTTTCCACAGATTACATAAACAGGTACTCCATGTAATAATCAAAGAATATTACAACCCCTATCAGAACACAAATTACAACCAAAATGGGTCAGAGAACTGAGAAGAGTTGAACAGGATAGCTATTAATGTGGTATTATGAAGCATTTTCATTAAATATTCCTTTATTTTAAGTAGAAGAACAGTATCAAAAGCCTTCAAAACAAACAAAAAAACTTCCACTCCCAATAAAAACTGCACAACTAAACAGAAATATGGAATTAATCCTTTTGTCTGATCTGCAGGATTCATTTTAGCCCATCTCACACACATATTAAGTGGAAAACATTCTAATTTCCATCTTGTCTAGGGGAAAAAAGGTAGAATCAGACTGTAGTAATGCAGCTGTACAGAAATCATGTTTTTCTGGCAGCATGTAAAGCAGCCACGAATCTCAGATGAGCTTAATTGATAATGGCAGGCAGTCTAATTCAATCATATGTGAAATTCTATCTTCTCTCAGATGTCTTGGGATGAGTGTTAGCATGAATTTTTTGCCTTGGAAACTCTTGCTTTTGGTCAAGACCTCTCACTAGTACTTGGACAGAATCCAAGATATATCATGGACTTACCTTTAAAAAAAGGGTCTCCTTTCAAATTACCCATCACTTGAGTTACTTGAAAAAAAAATCTCATGTTACAGAGCAGCATGGTGTAAGAGTAATGGATAGTAGATACTTGAGTTCATATCCCCATTTGGTCATTAAGCTTTTTGGATGACCTTCAGCCAAACATTGGTCAGAATCCTACTAGTGTTCGCATATGCTTTGTTTATCTTGCCATGGATAATCGTAGCTAAATGACGAGATGCCAGGGTGCAACATTTCAGTTACATCATCAGATATATAACCAAGAGATGCCCCAGCATTTCATCAATTAGCCACAATCAGCTGCTGCAGGTTATACAAACCTTATGCAAGTAGCAATAGGATTCTAGCTACTGACTCTTAGCCAGTTCTGTGAGATGTATAGTTCTTCTGAGGGTAAAAATGAGGAAGTGAGATATGCCATCTAACATTATTGCTTGGAGGAAATATGGAATATAACTAACAATGATAGGAATAACCAGAGCTTGGAAAATGTATTTTTTTGGACTACTGCTCCCAGAATCCTTTCACCAACATGGGAGTCATCATCCAGAAAAGTAAAATTTCCAAGCACTTATAGTATCATATTGGGGAAGGTTAATTTCTGCCACATTTTTCACTAAACCCACCCCTCTTTAGGATTCAGTATATACATACAGTCTACCCCTCAGCAGGATTTTTATAAAAAATTCCTTGATAAACTATTACCTTTCAGGATCACCTGTCAAAGCTGGGAAGGCTTCTCCTAAACACCACAGGGAGGAAATGAAAGAACGCCTTCTGACATAATATACCTGGACTATATGGCTCTGTGTCACCACTAATCATGATGCCAACACCTTAGCTCTGCTTCTGTATACCACCAGGCCCTGGGAAATAGGAGCAGAAGGGAGATCTTGTTCTCATGTTCTTTGGGTCGGTTTCCCAAAGGCACCTGTTAGGCCACTGTGTGAACAGAAGGTTTAACCAGATGGGCCTCTGATATAATCGAGCAGTGACCTCATGTTGGTATAAAGCATGGGTCTCAAACTCGTGGCCCGCGGGCCAATTGCAGCCCACGGGACGATAGTTTGTGCCCCCCGCCTTAATATGAAAGTTTAATGTTAGTGCGGGCCGCGAGTTTGATATGTATGGCACTTTACAGTGTTGTGTGCGGAGCTGAACGAACCTACCAATCATGGTGGGGTATATGGCTCTCGGGGGCGGGACATTGGCCGGGCTTGATGCAAGCAGAGATACATTTCTCAATGAGTGAAAGTTACAGCAGCGTTGCCATGGAGTGTTTTCTTCCATGCCTGGCTGGCTGCCTCGTTTCTATTGGGCACACGCGGACATTTGTCCCAGCGCGCTGCATTCACAACACTTCAAAAAAAGGTTTTTTAAGTTGCTGCCCAGTGGGACATTATACGTATATATACGTATATAAATATATATAAATATATTTATATACATGTATTTATACACACACATCAATGGCACTTAGAGAGTTAATATGAGGTCTCTCTCTCTCTCTCTGACAAAATAAATCGAAGTGATGTGCAGGATAAAAGAAAAGTAAGGAACTCAATGCAGCCTAATGTAGTCTGCAGTCACATAGCAACACCTGTCCATCGGCCATAACAGTCCCCGGTAACCCGGACCAATTATAGGGTTGCACCATTATTTGTGGGTCATTGTTTTTTATTTGCATCGCACTATTTGCATTGCCTCACACAATGAACATTACATATATTTCTATATGATGTAAAAGTAGTCAAAACAAATGACATCAACAATAGCACGGTGTCATTTCCGCTTCTTTTTCCTGTAACAACAGCACGGTGGATAACAGTCCGCGAGCAGTCGCCTTTTTTGCGCTCGCTATCCCGGTACTTTCTACCATCTACAAATGCCATGGTGTTCATGTCATCATGAAAGACATGAACATCGAGCGTAAAAACAAAGGAGACTGCTACCGGGTTTTATCCGCCAACCGCCGTGCTGCCGTTACAAGAAAAAGAAGCGGAAATGACGTTCTCCATGCGTTGAGACATTCGCCGTGCGTCGGCTAAACGCTTGATTGAAACTTCAATGCGACAGTGACACCAAGTGGAATTATATATATTACACAGCCCCAAACATGTCTTTTTCAAAGCCTGCAGTGAAGAGAAAGGTTGGTGATGAGCACAGACAATTTCAGGAAAAGTGGGAAATGCAATATTTCTTTGTTGAGCACAGGGGCACCCCGATGTGTCTTATTTGCACAGAGAAAGTTGTGGTGCACAAGGAATACAATTTGAAACGTCATTACACAACTAGACATGCTGAGGAGTATGCAAAATACCAGGGAGATGAGAGAGCCAACTGGGTTGCCAATCTTAAAACATGTCTACTGAGGCAACAAGATTTCTTCAAGAAAGCAACCAAAGAGAATAATGCAGCAGTCGAAGCTAGCTACGTGGTTAGTGAGATGATTGCTAAAGCAGGAAAGCCATTCACAGAAGGCGAATTTGTCAAAAAGTGCATATTACAGGCTGCAAGTATACTCTGTCCAGAAAACAAAGGTCAGTTTAGCAACATCAGCCTTTCTGCCAACACCGTGGCAGAGCACATTTCTGACCTGTCAAGTGACATTTATGACCAACTGTGTGAGAAAGCCAAATGTTTCGGTGTATACTCAGTCGCTCTTGATGAGACCACAGACATCACTGACACTGCCCAGCTCGCAATGTATGTCTGTGGTGTTGATGACAATTTTGAAGTGATGGAGGAGTTGCTCACAGTAATTCCAATGCATGGCCAGACCACCGCTCAGGAGATATTTCACCAGCTGTGTGATGCCATTGAGAATGCCGGTTTGCCATGGAAGAGGTTTATTGGAATAACAACCGATGGAGCGCCATCAATGACAGGGAGGAAAAATGGACTGGTGGCACTTGTTCAAAAAAAAAAACTGGAAGAGGAGGATGTGGAGGAAGCCATTGCTCTGCACTGCATTATCCATCAGCAGGCCCTTTGCAGCAAATGCCTGAAGTTTGACAATGTGATGTCTGTCGTTGTGAAATGCATCAACCAAATCAGATCCAGGGACTTAAAGCACCAAAGGTTCCGTGCTTTTTTAGAGGAAATGGAGTCAGAATATGGAGATGTGCTCTACTTCACCGAGGTACGTTGGCTCAGCAGGGGAAACGTATTGAAGAGATTTTTTGAGTTGAGAGAAGTGAAAGCCTTCATGGAGAAGGATGGAGTGGCTGTTCCTGTGCTAAGTGATCCCAAATGGCTCACGTACTTAGCTTTTCTTGTTGATATCACACATGAGCTTAATGTACTGAACAAGAAGTTACAAGGCCAGGGGCAACTTGTCAGTGCTGCCTATGACAACGTGAGAGCATTCTCCACAAAACTTCTGTTATGGAAAGCCCAGCTCTCTCAGACAAACCTTTGCCGTTTCCCAGCATGCAAGGCACTCGTGGATGCAGGCACACCATTCAGTGGTGAGAAGTATGTTGATGTCATTTTGAAGCTACAGGAGGAATTTCATCACAGATTTGCAGACTTCAAGACGCACAGAGCCACATTTCAAATTTTTGCGGACCCCTTCTCCTTTGATGTGCAAGATGCCCCTCCTGTGCTTCAAATGGAGCTCATTGACCTGCAGTGCAACTCTGAACTCAAAGCGAAGTTCAGGGAGGTGAGTGGAAAAGCAGACAAGCTTGGGCAATTTTTGAGAGAATTGACCCCCAGCTTCCCTGAGCTTTCCCGAATGTTCAAGCGGACCATGTGCCTTTTTGGGAGCACATACTTGTGCGAAAAGCTCTTCTCCACCTTGAACTTCAATAAGTCCAAGTACAGGTCCAGACTTACTGATGATCATCTTCAAGCCATACTGAGGGTCTCAACTGCTTCCTCCCTCAAGCCAAATGTGGCTCGGCTATGCAAGAGGATGCACTGCCAGGTCTCTAGCAGCAAGGAGTAGGCAAGAGAAGCCATGTTCAGAAGAACAGTTCATGTTCTTCAATGTTCCATTCATATTCAGGACAATTCATGTTTAGAAGAAGATTAAAGGTTAAAGAACTGTTAATACAGACATTTGAATCTGAATACAGCATAGAAGACTGAAGAAACCACATATAGTTGCTCACTAGAGAAATATTATTATTATTATTATTATTATTATTATTATGATTATGATTATGATTATGATTATGATTATGATTATTTTATTTATTTATTACTGATTGGTTTATTTATTTTCTTATTAATTCTTAATTTGTTTATTTATTTTTTCATCTTATTTTCTGTTAAAAAATAAAAATAAAGAGATTTGAGAAGATTGGAATTTTTTTAACAAAGCTTTTCTTGTGGAAAACCTGATGCGGCCCAGCCTCACCCAGACTCTGCCTCCAGCGGCCCCCAGGTAAATTGAGTTTGAGACCCCTGGCATAAAGTGAGGAGTATACAATTATGCATCTTGACGCAAAAAGAATGATTTTCTGTCTGCCTTTTCCACACCAAGCAAAATGTTACAAACAACAACCTTAGAATGGCAGAGCTGGAAGGGACCCTACGGATCATCAAGTCTAGTCCCTGACAAGGAAACACAGTGGGGAATTGAACATCCAGTCTCTGGCTTCACAGAGACCTAAACCAATGAGTTATCTAGCAGTTCTAACCTCAGCATTGTCTGGTGGGAGACTGGAGACAAGCAAAACAATGAAGGTTGAAACATAATGCATGAACAATTTATAGAACTGGCTACCAATGAAGAAGGGTTGGTCACAGAGTCACTCTGCACGTAATGCTAACCGTGTCTTTAAATCCCTTGATTTGGGTTCTATGTTTCTTTCTCCATTTGTTTCTTTAACTAGCAGTAGTGGTATGTATTTGTGTGTGGGGAGAAACAGTCTAGACCAGGACCATGGTCTAAAAAAGCATTGGGGGGGGGGGGCATCAGTTTTCCTTTGTATTATTATCCTGGTTCCTAATGTTGGTATTTAGGCCTGAAACTTGCACTTGCTCCTTTTTTTTTTCAACTTTCACAGAAAAGATTAATATCTCTTCTTACCACTTTCATGCCATGGTCTGAGTTCAGAGTCCCCCTGAACTGTTATTAGGGTGCAACCACATTGGCAAAAAATGTGGGAAACACCATGAGATTGGGATAGGCTGATTGACTTTTTTTTCCCCATTGACTCTGTAACATAAATCAGCCTAGACTCTCCACAACTCTAAATCCATAGTTTTTGCCTACAACATGGGGACTTCTACTTTTTTTAACCATTGGATCCATCTGCATCAATTCAGGCAATGTGATCACTTAAACTGATGTGGAAAACTGTGACCCTTCACTCTCCATCATTCCCCTCTGGGCAGAACGTGCCATTTCTTTTCTCTCTCTCTCTCTCTCTCTCTCTCTCCCCCTCTTTTTTTTTTTTTTAAAAAGCTTGGTGCCAGAGCTGTTGCACAAGGGCACCAAGCTGGTCAACCTCCAGTTTGTTGATATCCCTCTTAAAATGTGGTGCCCAAATTTAGTTTTCAACTTCATACAGTATAAGGCACAGGTGTAAAACATGTGACCATCCAGGTGTTGTCAGGTTCTACTTTCTATTAATCAAGCCAAACAGATAATTAGAGATAGTGTTAGCTGTAGTCCAAAAACTTCTGGAAGGCCACAAATTTCCCATCCCCAATATAAAGACCCCAGCCTTAGAAGAACAGAGATTCAAAGCCATGTTAGCCAGGGCAATTTAGCATGCCTGAAAACTCCACTGTCTTGACAATATAATCTATAACATCATTTCTTAGTTCATTGTACAGTCAACCCTCGATTTACGAATTTAATCCGTTCCGGATTAACGTTTGTATGTCGAAACATTCGTATGTCGAACTATGCATTCCCATAGGAATGCATTGAAAACCCATTAATCCGTTCCGGCCGAAGAAAAAAATACCCCCCCCCCCAAAAAAAAGAAATGAAAAATAAAACACTTGCAGTCCCACACTGGGACTGCAAAATACACACACACACACACACACACAATCCAAAAATAAACATTTGAGCAAGTCCCGCGCTGGGACTGCAAAAAAAAATCACCAAAAAACCCCACAACAACACAGAAACATACCCCCCCAGCCCAAAACCCACCCAGAGCAATTTATAAAAGCCTCAACTTACCGGTCCGAAGCCTCCCGGGGGTCCCCCACCGCTGCCATTGCTGCCTTCCGAAGGGGAAGCCTTCGGAAGCTTGCCCAGCACCATCGGAGGACTGGCGGGGGTCCCCCGCAACCACGATCGGCGCTTTCAGAGGCTTCCGACGGCTTGCCCAGCACCAACGGAGGACTGGTGGGGGACCTCTGAAAGCGGCGATCGCGGTTGCGGGGGACCCCCGCCAGTCCTCCGATGGTGCTGGGCAAGCCTCCGAAGGCTTGCCCAGCACCATCGGAGGACTGGCAGGGGTCCCCCCACACGGCGATTGCCGCTTTCAGAGGTCCCCCGTCAGTTCTCCGATGGTGCTGGGCAAGCCTCCAAATGGAAAAAGGCAGGGAGAAAGGGCGGGAAATTCAAAAATGGTGCTGGGCAAGCCCTGGGAGGCTGAGTTTTGAATTTCCCGCCCTTTCCCCCTGCCTTTTTCCGTTCGTAAGTCGAGGTTCCGTTCGCAAGTCGATATAAATTTTTGCGATCAGAGCCGTTCGTAAGTCGAAATGTTCGTAGGTAGGGCCGTTCGTAGGTTGAGGTTTGACTGTAGTTGACCTCTCCTACTGACTCTCCTGAAAGCCCTTTCTGTTTCACATAATGCTTTTGTTCAGCAACAGGTCTAAATCCAATCAGTAGTCTTGAATACAGTAGGAATATTGAATTATAGGATTTATGTCGGTGTTGATTTACTATCCAGCAATAAGTTCAATGAGTCTAGTTGGGAATACCGTTGGACTTGGGCCACAGTAGTCATTAAGATATTGAAGTATTTTGGTACTTGTGGTAAGAAAACTATATGAAGAAGAGTCCATAATTGCTTAAGACATGGAAAATCATTCCATGCCCTCATTAGGGCAGCCATGTTTGTAATGGCTTTGTGGCTATGAGCCAACTGCCTGTTTCCTTCTGCTGAAAGATCAGTCAATCAAAAATGCTTCTGCAAGAGATTTGCTTCTCAGAGCTAAAAGTACCATGCAGGTTATTCATCAATTTTCTGAATTTAGTGAAAGAGCACAACCAGGCAGGAAGAAAACAAGGTTCATCTCAACCACTTTCTCCTAACATGGCATACAAAGGTGAGAGTAAAAGCACTAGGTTTCATATGATCCAACACTAATGGGACATGCAATTTCCAGACAATGTTAGTGGTAATGTATCATGTCTGTCAATCAGTTATGTATGAAACATGGGTTAGCTGAGGAGGTTTTGCGTTCCCATCTCACACATTACAGAATTACAGAAGTTAGTCTTGATTAGTAAAGGCTATACCACAGCTGACACAATGGCAATTATCTCACGATTGAGCAAAGCTTGGTTGGGCACTTTTGCAAAATTCAGAAATTTGTTGAATAACTTTCATGGTACTTTTAGCTCTGAGAAGCAGATCTCTTGCAGAAGCATCTTCAGGTTGTAAAAAGTGTTCGTGGAATCCTTCATCAACAAAATGTTCCATAGGAATAGTGTTTTCAGTTTGGAAAATTTTGACTAACTTTTGCTGAAACATTCTTAAGATAAGAAAGCCAAGGCCTTGTCATTAGATACGTAGGCTTTTAAAAGTAAGCAGAAAACCAAGAAGAATGAATGAAGTTAGTATAGTGTGAAAAACATGCATATGTGCTGCAATAGTTGATTGTGTTTATATAAGCCATTTTACTGACAGTCCTCTGTTTCTTAGGTCCTTGACATTTCCTGTTTTATAAGAGGTAGCCATCTTAGTCTGTACTAGGAGATCAGGCAAAAACAAAAGAAAAATAAAAAATGAAGAAGACAAAACATTGTGGCACCTTAAAGAGTAACTGCTATATTTAATGTGAGCTTCCATGGACAGGTCTGAGGAAGTGGACTTGTCCACAAAAGCTCACATTTAAATATAGCAGTAAGTCTTTAAGGTGCCACCAAGTTTTCGTCTTCTTCATTTTTTATTTTTATTTTGTTTTTGTTTGACATTTCCTGTTATAGATGCAAAAATACATAATAAATATCCAATGCATAATCAATATCCTAGGCATAACTTGATACTGGTTCTTAGTATCAAGGTCCTGTCCACCATTCATTCATAACAACGTACACTGCACCAGTTGATATATTCTTATTGGTTTTGATTTCATATGCCAGACATGGCTTGAAACACTGTTACCACAATCCCTACAGAGAGTGAATACTGCAGTGTCTGCCTGTACTAGTGTACTTTTGGAGATTACAGTTCTGACAAGATTCATAGGTTATTATTTTCAAGGGAGTGTTGCTGAGGATTCACTGGGAAGTTCTCTCTCAATCCCTCTGCCAAGTCTGAACAGACCCACACTGAAAAGATATGCAAGAAGAGGTGATAGAACCATGCAGGCTACTGTCCCTGCTGCAGTACCCTAAAACAACACACCCCAATTGGGAGAGAAATGCTTTTCTGTATGAGAATGGATATGTGTATGCAGAACTGTTCCATGTGAGGAGGGACTGTGATGCTATCAGGGTCCCTCATTGTACGTAGGAGCTCCACCCATGTACATCACATGCAGAGATTATACATGACACTGAGCCATGGAGGCATCTTTTATGGTCCACTTGAAGCAATGACACAGTGTTGGCACAATCCACAATCCTCTATATGTTATCAGCACCACACACTGTTTTCTCATTAATCTTAAGTATTATGTTGCCAATAAATTTTTCCTCATGCAACATTTGGGGGTGAACTTCTTGTTTTCCTTCATAGGTTGGTTTAAAAGGAAGCCAAAAGAGTTTTGAAAATATCAGCAGTGATTTTTTTAGAAGGGGCTCTGGTGTCTTCCTGCCAAGTTCTCTGGACACAAATTCACTCTGAATAAAATCTAGTGAGATAAACAAGTGTCATGTGGAATCCTCTGGTGAGGGTGGGGATGTCTGCTACATTTTCCTAGCAAATGTAGGGCTTCCTTTAAAATCTTTCAGACATTTCAGCAGTGGAAAAGCCCAAAGTTTTGGCTTCAGTTTCACTATCAGTGAAGGATTTCATTAACTACTTCCTTTGTACCTACTCTCACATCAAGGAGCCAATGAGAAAATATACAAGGATATATAATTTATTAAGGGAAGGAGAGAAACAAGATTTGGAAGTGGGAGGGGTAGTATTTGCTTCTATGTTAAGGAACAGAGTCCCTGTAAAAGAATTGAGTCAATGGCCACCTGGGTCTATTTCATGGTTAACTAAAAAAAATATTTCTCTGGGAGGCCACAGGGCTGGCTTGCTCTCATTACTGCGCTTTATTAGTCCGTTGGCTCAAGCGAGCATGTCTAAACACAAGGGAAAGTCAATCCTGTATCAGGGCACTCCATAGCTAACACCTGGAATATATTCTCTAGAGTGAAAACAGCAGGGAACTGACCAGAAATAACCTCATTCGTATTATTGCTTCAATTAGACCAAAACAACTTTCCCTTTGAAAACTTAATAATAAACACTGCAGGTCGTTCACTTGTTCAGAGTCCCATTGGGAGAGCAGAACAGATGGAGCTCCTTAGCTGGGCCTTTTGCTGTCATGCAGACAAGAGGCATGGATCAGGAGGCAGACTGATTTTAATTGGAACCAACAGCACCTACATGCTGCCTTGATATCCATGTCATCTTATTGTTATTTTTAAAATACGGCTTCCATCCCCACCCACCCCACTCTCTCTGCCAGGATGAATGAAAGACCCGCCCTTGGCCATTGACATGCGGGTCCTTTTCAGGTTCATTGCTTACTCTGCCACTCCCACCCAGGTATAAGCAAATCTCCCTCACTCATGTGTGGTGTAGTTATAGCAAACACAGCCTACGCACAGCTTGCACTACTTCTTAACTGTATCGAAGCATAGGTCATGACCAAATCATGGTCAAGCTTTGACTAAAGGTGCTCAGTGGGGGATTTGGCATTTGCAATGTTCATTCTCTTCACAGGAAGACAACTGGTACCAATACTGAATCCCTGTCCTTAAAATGAAATTACTGGCACATTTCCCCACTCTTTTTAAGCATGCTTTCTTGCTCATATCTTCTCATCACCACACTGCTGTAGAATCTCTTTTCTTTGACTAAGCAAAATTATGCTACCTGTTCCCATGCTTTGCCAGCCCACTCCCTCCTTCACTAGAGATGGGCCATTGGGCAGAGCAGGACAATGGCCTCAGTTGGAGATAGTGGTGCAGAACAGTGGCAAGGGGCTGGAGGACAGAGCTCTGAGTGCCTATCTTGCACCCCGTAAGCAAATCTGCTGATAGTGCAGCTCAGATGGGGTTGCTACACTCCAGTTCTCTAAATCCAGAAAGCCTAGTGTGTGCATTATGTAAATTATCAGACAGCCTCATTTGCATTATAATATACATGTTCATATAGCACAAGCAGGGGTTTTTCCTGGTTATGCAAATTGAGCACATTACTTGCTGCGTTATTTTTCTACCAATAGGCTTTAACCCTTGGCATCATCTCTATAGCAATCATGGGCTGAGAGGGACAATATAGTGTAATGGTTAATGTTAAGCTTATTCAAAAGGTGTGATGAAGAAGAGATGCTGTGTACAAAGGAACAGGCCTCATCAGGAGACCAAGAAATGTTACATTTCACCCAGAGTAGCCCCTATACTCACACTGAGACTTCACCAGGCAGTTTTGCCTCTAGTTTCCACTTTAGGAATTATAGGAACTCAGTGGAAATGCAATGCAACGTTTGTGCAGACTGCCAGCACAATTTATGACTGTGTCCCCTTTCATCTTCTCTCACCTTCCCAGTTGGCGGTGCTCTGCTCTTGTCTCCAGAAGTGTTAGATGTGATTACAAAAGTAATTAACACAACAGATTGCATTTGCAAAGGCATATGACAATTATTGCACCGTAAAGTGTTCTCACGATCAATTAAAAATCAGACAGCTTTATCACTTTTGAATAAATGCAAATGAAACTCATTACTGTCAACTATGCCACTAAATGTCCTGTTATATGGGCATTGAAATATTTCACTAATCAAAATAACAGCCTTCATTTTAACCATTATAGGGGGTGTATTGCAGAAGGTTGGTAAAATTATATTTTTCACTTAATTTGCTTCCAAGACAGAAATTCTGGGGTGCACAAGTTTAACATAGTGCTCTTTTTCATAAGTGCAAAAAATGTCAGGAACCAACAACAGCAGCAGCTTGCATTGTGTGTGTTGTGGACTATTTCCCTCCTCCATGAGAATTCCAATGTATTTTGGGATATTTCTGTGTGTGCAGAATCAAATGTGTTCCACCCAAGTAACCAGAGCCAGAAGACACAAGACAAAATAAAATAATATATATATATAGTTTGAAAATTTTAGAAGGCTACTTGATTCAAATGAATTCCAGCACCAGCAGCGCCCTGCCCCGAAGCAAAGAAAACAATGTGTGTTAATGTATTCTCGAAGGCTTTCATGGCTGGGATCCGATGGCTGTTGTAGGTTCTTCGGGCTGTTTGGCCGAGTTCTGGATGTTTTTCTTCCTAACGTTTCACCAGTTTCTGTGGCCGGCATCTTCAGAGGACAGAAGTTAGAACTCTGTCTGTGTTCAGAACCTACAACAACCAATGTGTGTTAATCTTTTTCTTCCACTCCAACAAGTCCATGTCACTTCAAGGCACAGAATGCCTTTACTATAGACAATTCTGTCTGGATGTAGCTCTGGAGAACTGAACATCCTATCCTAGTGGAAGAGAGTAGGAGTATTAGCCTTGCAGACTTTTGCTCTCATCAAGAAATCAAGATGTGGGGGTGGAGTCCCCTCTCTTCTGCTCCTAGGGAGATTTCTGTGAGTGATGAGTTTTGGTTGATTGGTTGATTTTGAGAAAGAAATTGGGAAGATATAATGGGTGTCTGATGGTCATTTTCTCCCCAGAAGCAACATCAGTAGTTTTAGAATTACTAAAATTCCTGTGCAAAATGGCATCTTTCTTGTGCATGATTCCCCAGAGAGTGCATTGAACAGTGCGGAGTTGGACAGATTCTGGCACAGCAGAATAGGTGCAAAATGGGGTGGTGGGGTGGTAAGAGAAAACAAAACTTAGGCAGCATAGCTAGTGGTCAGGGATTCTGGGTGGGCCAAAACTTGAGAATCTCTGCTTTGGACACATGTGAGTTGCCTCAAGAAATCCACTTGTGAATAGACCAAAAGAAAAATCCTTAAACTTACTGAAAGAAACTGATAGAGTGGGCTTCCATGAGTGCAAGTCTGCCAGCAGCCATCAAGAAGCCATGTACTGTTCGATGGTTGTTGTGGGTTTTCCGGGCTGTTTGGCCATGTTCTTAATGTTTTTCTTCCTAACGTTTCACCAGTCTCTGTGGCCGGCATCTTCAGAGGACAGGAGTCAGAACTCTGTCTGTGCTCTTGTGCAGTTTTGTGGGATAGTTGAGTATTTATAGCTGTCGGATCAGCTTTTTGTCCTTTTCAGGAGATTGGGTGATTATGGTGATCAGTGTTTTTTTTTTTTGTTGTGGGTGTATTGTTGTGATAAGGGAGAGAGATGATCTGTGACTGTGATTGATGGGTGTTGTTAGCTGGTCTTTTTTGTGCAGTGATCACCGGTCCTTGTGGCTGGGTAGAGTTTGTTGACCTTTTGCAGGCTGTATTTTTCAGTGCTGGGAGCCAGGCTTTGTTGAGTTTTAAACTTCCTTCTTTTTTGTTGAAGCTCTGCTGGTGTTTGTGGATTTCAATGGCTTCCCTGTGCAGTCTAACATAATGATTGCTGGTGTTGTCCAGGACTTCTGTATTTTGAAATAGAATTTCATGTCCAGCTTGTTTTAGGGCATGTTCAGCTACTGCCGATTTTTCCGGTTGTTTTAGTCTGCAGTGTCTCTCATGTTCTTTGATTCTGGTGTAGATGTTGTGTTTTGTGGTTCCAATATATACCTGGCCACAACTGCAAGGTATCCGGTATACTCCTGCAGTGGTGAGGGGATCCCTTTTGTCCTTTGCTGACCGTAACATTTGTTGTATTTTTGTGGTGGGCTTGAATACTGTTTGTAGGTTGTGTTTTTTCAAAAGTTTCCCCATGCGCTCCGTGACCCCTTTGATGTATGGCAGAAATACTTTATTTGTGGGTGGCTGTTTTTCCTCTTCAGTTTGGTGTTGTTTTCTTGGTTTGATGGCTCTTGTGATTTCATTCTTGAAGTAGCTATTTGCCTGTAGGGCCCAATTCAGATGGTTGAGTTTGGTGCAGAGAAATTGAGCTTCACAGTTCCAATTTGCACGGTCTACCAGTGTTTTGATTATGCCTCTTTTTTGTCGTGGGTGGTGGTTGGAGTTTTTGTGTAGGTACCACTCTGTGTGGGTGGGTTTTCTGTAGACCTTGTGTCCCAATAGGAGGTCAGTTTTGCGTATGACCATGACATCTAAGAAAGGGAGTTGGCCCTCTATTTCTTTTTCCATGGTGAATTGTATATTTGGGTGGATGCTGTTGAGATGGTTTAGAAATTCTTCCAGTTTTTCTTCACCGTGGTTCCAAATTGCAAAGGTGTCATCCACGAATCAGAACCAGACTGTGGGTGCGAAGGGTGCCGAAGCCAGGGCCTGTTTTTCGAAATGTTCCATGTAGAAGTTTGCTATAACTGGGCTGAGGGGGCTCCCCATGGCCACTCCATGTACTCTTCCTTCCTAACTAGGAGGAGGAAGAAATAGGAAGTGAGTTCAGAAGAAGGCAGAGGAAGTAAGCCTAAGGGTAGCAATCTAACCACTGATTTAAGGAGGGAAAAAGAAAAGAAAACCACCTCCATCTGGTTCCCTGTGCTTTCATCACCCTGCCAGTTCCTTAGATCACTTGCTATGTAAGTTGGTGCTGTTTCCAACAAAGAAACCTCAAGAAGTGTTGTGTGCTGTTCTCTGTCTCAACAGTTTTCACACACACTTAAACACACATATAGAAGTCACACCACTACTTGCACTGTCAATTGGAACAAGCATTGGACTTTACCTTATAGTGAGACCAGGGGCCCACATAAATTAGTGTAATCTACACTGATTAGCTATGATTCTCCCATGTTCCATACAGAAGCCTGTCCAGACCATGCTGGGCCTGCCAAGAGGCCATCTGTGTGCAAAGCAGCAAAGTTCAACCACTGAAAGGAAGACAAGGAGAACAAAAAAGAAAAAGTTATGTTTAAATAGAAGTCCTCTCAGGTTGTAGATTACTTTGCCTGTTATCCAAAGGCTTATATCTCTCTGTGACTGTCTTTGGAAGTACACAACTGGATACTGCGAAACCTTGATAAAATCTACAAACACAGAATCTCCTCACGAAGGGATTATTCATGGCCTTGTTTTGGAAAACAGGGTGTCACACAATGTGTCCCCCTTCCATCTTGAAAAGAAACTTCCACAAACAGTGGTAGAGAAGCAATCTTGTAATTATACGTCACAGACACCATGTCCTTAGAAGCTCACATTCTTTCATATTCAAGAGACATGATTCTGGAAGACTTTTGGGAATGAGGAAACATCTTGCAAACAAATCTGTGCTTACCTCCCAATGACCAATCACAAAGCAAAATAAAGCAAATGAATTTGGACACTATGAGAGTCAGGAAAAGGTGACACTCAGGCAATTTCAGCTATGAAGGAATTACCTCTTCTAATTACATGTGTCACCTTAAACAGTGTTTAAGAAGAAGGAGAGTGGAGGAGAGAGAAGGCCACAGGCAATCAATGTCGTGACACTGACCACCACAGAGAGGATCCTCTGACCATTGAGCTACTCTACCCTTGCTTGTCCTGATGTGGATGCTTCCCATAAGGGTCTAGTGTGCTGGTGGTTGGGAAAAGCTTCCTGTGTCACCTCCTCCCAACACTTCTAAACTTGCTTGCTCCTTTAGTGCTCCAGGGTGAGATTAAAAAAAACCCTGTAAGGTTGTTGCTTATGATTGCAAACCAATCCTGCAAAGTAAAAATGCACGAATGCCCACAAAGTACTCAAAATTCTGAGTGCAAAGCATCTTCTTCAGTACTACCAACCCCTTGTTCTATCAGAGGCACCACACAACTGGAAAAAAAATTATTATTATTGTCAAAAAAGACATACATGTTCAAAAGCAGATTCAAAGCTTCCGAAAGAATCAGAATGATTCTTAATAAAAAACAAAGCACAAAAAAGAACTTATTCAGAAACTAAGCAGCTTAAAATAAGACTCACAAAACATAATAAAGCTAGCTAACTACATCTTTACTTGCAAAGCCATAAAGCTGTAGCATAGTCCCAGTACATGTGCAGAGTTCAACAGAGTGGCAGGCTAAGATTACATTCTCCTAACACATAAACTAAGGAAAATTACATTCTCCTAAGAGATGAAGCTAAGGAAGCAGTGGCTTGGCAAAAGCTTGAGTGATCCAGTGTTCAGCTCCTACCTATATCCCATCATCCCTTCTCTAGATGCTTTGATCCTTTCCACCAATCATATTCCTCTTTTCACAAAAACTTCTGGTAGACAATGTTTGCAAAAGTAACTTGTTTCATTCACCTCCCCCTCCCCCCCCCATCCTCAGACAATATAAGATAAAGGTAAAGGTTCCCCTTGACATTTAGTCCAATCGTGTCCGACTCTAGGGCGTGGTGCTCATCCCCGTCTCCAAGCCGTAGAGCCAGCGTTTGTCCGAAGACAGTTTCCGTGGTCACGTGGCCAGCGTGACTAGACACGGAACGCCGTTACCTTCCCACCGAGGTGGTACCTATTTATCTACTGGCATTTACATGCTTTCGAACTGCTAGGTTGGCAGGAGCTGGGACAAGCGACGGGAGCTCACTCCGTCGCGTGGATTCGATCTTACGACTGCTGGTCTTCTGACCTTGCAGCACAGAGGCTTCTGCGGTTTAACCCACAACACCACCACGTCCCTTAACAATATAGACAATATAGGTGCTAGCAATTAAGGTACCGTGGAAAGGGGTTTCTCCAGCTTTCTCTGGACTTGAAACTCCTAGATAACCAACTTACCAACAGCTACAAAAAATTCTCTTAATTAGAAGATGCTTTCTCCCCCCCCCCCCCATCTTGTTAACTCAACTCCCAGGCACACATTTTCAAAGAGCACAGGGAATGAATTAACCCTCTTTTTGCCAGATTTTACTAAGTTCATCACAATGGATGGGATGGATGGATGGATGGATGGATGGATGGATGGATGGATGGATGGATGGATGGATGGATGGATGGATGGATACCAGTAATTAAATAGAAATTCTGAAGAAGGATTTGCAGAAGTAGGTTTTAATAAAGAATGATTTCTTTAGTTATTTTTAAGCTATTTCTTACATTTCTCTTCTGTCTTTATTCCAAGGAACTGAAGGCTTCCCTCATCACGGACCTTCTGCTTTCCATTCTTATCTTTACAACTGTCTTGTTAGGTATGTTAGGCTCAGAGATCATAACTAGCCCAATGTCATCCAGTGAACCATATGACTAACTGGGGATTTGAACCTGAGTTTCTCCAGTCCTCATTGAACACTGTACCCACTACCCTTGACACCAGAGTTGACCTGACGACTCTTTGCAACCAAGCAATATAAAGTTCCAGTCCATCAATGAACTATACTTTCCCATGTTGTCATCAGACATCCTTTCAGCCCAGCTCAGTAATACACAGTGTCATGCATGACACAATTGCTGATTTAGGCATTCCATCATCATCAGATCCGACTTGCCCACCACAATCTCAAAAACATTTTGGTGTTCAGTAGGATTGTTGTGAAGTGTGCCTTTGACATACCACTGAGGGATGCTGGTTAATTTGAGGTTCATCCAGTTTAAACACAGAACTGGTTGTGTCTTGAAGACAAAATCCCTCCCACACCCTGCACCCTGGTAAGACATTCTGTGCAAGGCTGATGGATGAGCAGCAGTTGGGCGATTACCAGGAAATGGTGCTCTTAAACAACTTTCATTCATTGCAGTTGGAAGGCACACTTTCCCCTGTGGAATGAGCAAAGAATCTTCTGTTGGGAAATAATAAACCATCATTTAAAATGACAACAAGATGGCTTGAGGCTGAAAAAGTCATGGTGTTGATTTTCAGAGTTCTACAGTATTTGTTTTTAAATAATTGCTCTACAAAGTGTTAGTGTTCCTACCATTAATCAGATTTGTCTTCAGAACTGAACTAGATATTACAACAGATATGTGTGTGTTTATGCATGTGTGGGGGGTTGCTCTTTAAAAAACCTGCAGCCTGAAACCCTTTCTCCTTCTACTCTTCTAAATTTGTGGGCTACATCCAGTGTCATGAGAGCAGACATCAGCTTGTATGACTGGACCTCCCGCTTTCTCTTCCACCCTGCTCCTGAGGGGCCCTAACCATACAGAGCAGATTTGTAGACAGCAGGGAGTATAAGAATATCCATTAGTTATGCTTACAGATAGAAATCTTGCATGTATTGCTTCAGAAAATCCATTCTGGGATAGTGCAGGAGAAAGAGCCCTAAACTTTTACAAAAAAAATCTAATGCTGGCTGGTATGGATAGGCTGTGCACTGATAGCTTTTATGGAAAGGGCCATGTGAGTCTTCCTCTTTCTATCTAGTAGAAAGAAGAAGGAAGAAGTGACCAAAGGAAGAAGATGGAAACAAGCCTAAGAATACCCATCTGCATGTAGCCCTAGAAGAGCCTAGAGGAAAAGACATGTCCAAACCACCTATCTGCCTATCACACCCACCCCACTTCAGAGTACTTGCATCAACACTGTATTCTGTCAGTTGAGTCTGTTCTGATGGCAGACAGGAGTGACTAGATACAAACCTTGGGAATAGTAAAAAAAGCTCTGATGAGTAACATCTGAATGAGCTGCTGCTGAGCCAAACTTCAGCAGCGCGGCTCGCCTTTGCCTTCTTCCTCGGAGGTTGCGAGACCTCTTCAATCTCGTGCGAGCAGCTAGGTGGGAGAGGGGGAACAATAGGTTATTTAAGGGCTGTTCCCCCCTCTCCTCTTCCTCTTCCTTCGCTGGCAGCACAAGGAGGTCAGAGCTCCACCACCCGCTCACTAATTGTAGCTGCATAGCTACCTTTCCAGGCTTGAGCGGTGTCGCTATTTTGGAGGGGGGGGTTGCATCAGCACACACACACACACCCATGGTTTGCTTGCATTTACTCAGCTCTGGGATTACGAGCTGTTTGGCAATATTGGTTTTCTTATCTGCTCCTAGAACACTTTCAATGTTACTTACTTTTGCGGGTGAGAGGGAACAGCGTCAGCTGGAATTGGCGCCGCTGCTCGGGGTGCTCGTGCGCTTTCAAGCCCTTAACTCTTGAGGGGAGTTTTTTTGCTCATGAATAGTTTGATTGCTTAAGTTAGTTTCTCTTAGAACACGTTCATTGATGCTTACTTTTGGGGGTGAGAGGGAACAGCGTCAGCTGAATTGGCGCCGCTGCTCGGGGCGAGAGAAAGGTGAGACAGGCCCCACGGCCTGCGAGGCACAGCCGCACCGCTCGGCTATGGAGGCTAAGAGTCATCGCAGGGCTAAGCTCAGGGTTATAGCTGATAATCTAATGTCTAGGTTTGCTGTCCTAGAAGCAGAGCAACAGGCGGAGAGGACATCCAGATGTGAGGCAGATGGGGCAGCAGTAACACCTCTGCAGCAGTGCACCGAGGAAGGGAAATCTACCCCGATCACGGCAGCAATTGGTACGGCGGCGGGTAGCAGGCAGGGGGCGATGGTCGAGGTTGGTCCAGACTCCATGTACGGCAGTGAGGAGCCAGTTGCAACGACGCCTCTGTCTGGTGAGTCAACTGCTGCACCAGACACTTCTCCACCGTCACCTGCTTGGCCTTGGCCAGGCAGTGGACAATTTAATTCCCCATTTTACTCAACATATAATACTCAGAGTTAGGGCTCCAAATACTCCATGGCCTAGTACGAGTGCGCAGTTTGGCAGCTGGACTACTCCAGACCCATTAGTGACATCTCCAGCCCCGATAAATACGACGGCTGGTGTAGGGGTTTGGCCATACCCATCGGTCCCAGACACAGGTTATATAGTGGTGCCTCGACTTACGAACTTAATCCGTATCGGAATGGTGTTCTTAAGTCGAAATGCTCGTAAATCGAAAGACCATTTCCCACTGAAATGCATGAGAATGGGATTAATCCGTTCCAGCATTTCAAAAAAATACCAAAAAATATATAAAGCACACAGAAAGCCCCATCGGAAGGCGCTGGGGCTTTTAAAAAAAAAAAACAACCAAAAATAAACAGAGCAAGTCCCGAAGGCTGCAAAAAACACAAAAAAACAAAAGCCAAAACCCAAAAATAAACATCGAGCAATCCCCACGCTGGGACTGCAAAAAACAACACAGCACAGAAACATAACCCCCCTCAGCCGAAACCCACCCTGCAAAACCCACCCAGAAGTTTCTAAAAAGGAAAAAGCAGCACCTTACCAGGCAGACCGAAGCCTCCTCCGATGGCACTCACTCCCCGGGGGGAGCCTCCTCCTGCGCCGCCACCGCACACCCCGTCCACGGAGGAGCCCCTCCAACCCGCGCACCTCAGCCCAGCCCAGCACCTTCGGCAGCCCTTACGCATGAGTAGACCCAAGCCTTCAGCGGCCCTTATGCATGAGTAGACCTGCGCCAGGGATGGGCAGGGAGCGCAGCGGCTTCCTGTGCCCCGCAGCGATCCGGAGCCACCCCCGCCTCTCCTTCCTCCTCCTGCGCCGCAGGAGTAAAAAAGTTCCCTGACCCCCTGCTCTAACCGTTGGGGCGAAAGAGCTACAAAGAAGCAGCCTCTTCTCCACCAACAGTTTGAATTTCCCACCTTTTCCTCCTGCCTTTTTCTGTTCTTGGGTCGAAGCTCTGCTCACAAGTCGAAGCAAAATTTTGCGAGCGGAGCTGCTCCTAAGTCGAAATGTTCGTAGGTAGCGGCGTTCGTAAGTCGAGGCACCACTGTAACACTGTGCCATTGCAAGCCTTGCCATTTGGGGATCACGCTATGCCCCTGGGTGATCACCTCACCTCAGCGTCTAAAGAACAGATTTGGAAAGGTGAATAGATAGATTTATTTGAATTGCTGAACAGAGATGTGGAAAAGAAGGATTTGGATAAGGAGGACGAAAAGGACAAAGAGAAATGCAGGAGGCAGAGACCAGACAGGACATGGGTAAATTGGCTGCCCGGGTTCTTAATATACGCCGGGGTTGTGGTAAATGCCCAGCCTTGGCAGGCTCAACCCTTATTCCAATACTTAGACCTGATCTATAGGGCATATGTGGACTTCGCAGGACAAGCATGGCTTGTCTATGACGGATCGTTCCGCATGAGGAGGACGATTAACCCAAATTTACGTTGGGACGAGCCCCTGCCGGGCCTCTGGCCACAGCCTATGACCCCAGCCAGGCCCTATCTAGGTGACAGGACTGATAGTGGACACCTTACTAGAAAGGCTGCCCTGAATCAGAATCCCTGGGTAGGAGCGGGGCAAGTTATTTACTGAAGGGTTTTTAGGAAAGGCTTTAGGATACCGGCGGTAGGGGAGTGCAAGGCATTCTTTGCCCAAAACCTTAAATCTGCATGGAGGTTGCAGTCAAGAAAAGATGGCCAAAGAAGTACAGGAAGGAGAGTGTTGGGACCATTTGCATCAGCTCCATTGGAGACCTTGTGGGTCTCACCATTGGAAGTAGTAACAAAGAAGGCACAAGGTGAGTTTAGATCAATACATCATCTGTCCTACCCCGAGGGGGAGTCGGTTATCGATGCCATCCCTCAGGAAATTCTTGAGTGGAAACTTAGGTGTAGAGTGGGATGTAACTACGGCCCTTTATTGGGATGCTTAACTTTTTTGTGGTGAAAGGAATATGGGAAGGTGTAAATTCATACTAGATACCTTTCGTTCAATGGCAGAAGAGTTAGGTTTACCTCTGGTTGAGGAAAAATGGAGGGACCAACCACGTCCCTGACGCTCTTGGGCATTGAAGCGGACACGGTACAGCAAACATCTAGGCTGCCAGACGTCATGTTGGCTGACCTTAAGGTCAGGGTAGCCTCGATGTTGCATAAGAAAAAAGTATCCCTGAGGGAGCTTCAGGAGATGGTAGGACATTTAAATTTTGCTTGTAGAGTCGTGGCGCCGGGTCACACCATTCTGCGTGGCTTTGCAAGGCAATGAAAGGGCTCCATCGCCCATTTCACAGGACTAGAGTTATGTATGGTATGAGAGAGGATTTGAAGGTTTGGGGTTAGTTCCTAACTGAAGGCAATGGCATTTCCTTTTGGAGAGGAGACAAGACGCTTAAGGCTGAATTTCAGGTCCAGTCGGACGCTGCAGACTCCTTAGGGTTCGGAATTTACTTTAGTGGCAGATGGTGCATAGGAAAATGGCCGGAGGAGTGGCACCATGCGGGAATCACCAGAGATTTGACATTCTTGGATTATTTTCCCAATAGTTGGTGCCTTGTGGCTTTGGGCAGAGGAATGGGCGAACTCTGTCGTACATTTTGGTGCGACAATCTGGCGGTGGTCTATATAATTAATAACCTCACATGCATTCAGACCGGGTCATGACATTGGTGCAGGCTAGACACGTACCAGGTGTAGATAATAGCTTAGTCGATGCATTATCATGCCAACAGATCGAGCGGTTCTGGGAGTTAGATCCAGGAGCCAACGAGTTCCTGGAGACTCTTCCCCCGGGGGCTTGGCAATTTGGCGTGATGATGTGAAAGGACCATATGACTGGCCCCGGCACTGAGGACATGATAAGTGTACTTGGCAGTGAGTATAGAGTTTCAGGAGCTTAGGAACTTAGTTGATTTAGAACATACGTGGCCAGGACCTATACAGGGTAGGTTATTGGTGCAGGCTTTCTACACTACAGTTCATGGTATCAGAATTATTCTTCAGACTACCGCTTTAGGAAAATGATGGAAGGTCGGTCTAAGGAAAGAGGCAGATTTAAAGTTTCGAGAGTACTTATATCACCGGGATTAGTAGAAAGCATTTGTAAGCAGTAGTAGGTTATATGTAGAGATGATTATGAAGTTGTTTTATTCAGGGCCGCGTCCTTAATATATTTTTGGCACCCTCAGGATTAGTGAAGAGGTAGCCACTGGAAAGGGAGACAGAACCGGAGTGGCTCTACAATGGTAGGATGTTTGGGTAGTTATCGGGACGGTGTAGATTCACATCCACTGATCCAAGGCCGATTAGCAAGGCACCCCCTGACGTCCAGGTAGGGGCCTGGTTTGTTTTATCTTGCAGATGCCATAACGATGATGAGAAGGTAGCACATCATGATCATTGGCCACAGCTAGCTTTTTGGGCAGCTCAGTACGCTGCCACATCCCCATGGGGGAGCAGTCTCGGACTTGGAGCTAGAGCCCTTATCGAATGGAAAGGACGCCGTGGGATGCTGTGAGGCCAACTTTGCCGTGCGGCTGCCTTTGGTCAACATCCCCCAGATGTGTTGGTAATACACTTGGGCAGTAACGACCTGACCAGGATCTGCAGAAAGGCCTGATCCTTGATGTGATTCGTGAGATCACATGGTTGAGGATTATGTACCCTGCTGTGGACATTGTATGGTCAATGATCATCCCTCGGCCAGCATGGAGGGATGTGAGGCAATTTTTGGCCCCCTAACACTGCACGAAAGAGTGTTAGCAGGGTGGTCTGCAGAGCTGTCTGCAGCAGCCTGGATCAGTGATTGGTCACCAGAGGATCCATGGATAGGCTTGAGTTTTCTGATTGGTGATGGCACCGTACCCTGCTATGAGCGTTGTATGACCGATGATCATCCCTCGGCTGGCACGAAGGGATGTGAGGCATTTTTCGCCCCCTAACACTGCACAAAGGAGTGTTAGCAGCGTAGTCTGCAGACCTGTCTGCAGCGGCCTGGATCGGTGATTGGTCACCAGAGGATCCACGGATAGGCCTGAGTTTTTTCGGTCCGATGGCGTACATCCGTCCGAACGAGGTTTGGATGTCTTCTTGGAAGACATCAGGGGGTCCTGCTTTTTGAGCTTGGTGAGCTCGATGGCGGGCATGGGACTTAGCATGGCTAGTCCCAATGCTGTGGCGGGTAGTGCAGAAAAAATAGGTTTTTTGGTGAGTCCCATAGCAATCTCATGTAATATATAGCTCATCTGAACTCCCAGCGCTGCGGATCGTGCGATTACAGTGCTTGGGGGGGAAAGATGTGCTGGGGCCACACCCAGACCAACAGTCAACAAGGAGAGGGTGGCTTGAGGTCCGGGGGTGGTCAAATTTGGGCCGGCCGGGTTTCACGGCTGCGAAAACTTGGGCCAGGGACTCCCCCATTTGTTTGTTTAATGGGTCCGTTCAGACCTCTGTGTTTAAACCTGATTCCGCACTACGGTAGGACCCCCCTTTGCCAAAGGATTGGCAACATTGATTATTTCAATAAAGTGTGGCCCGTGTTTAATCCACAATTCTGGTCTCGCGTCATTATTCCGGGGTAAGGGGGGCAAATGGTGCTTTGAATTTCCCTGTTCCCACAAGTGACCACTAATAAAGGGAACTGTGAAAGAGAAATTTAGTGTAATTATGGTATGCCATACTATTGGACAAGAAAGAGACATGGATTTGTCATTTTTAATCACCAGGAATTTGTCTCTTTTAATGTTTAGTACTACTCTGAGAACGGATGAGTGGCACTTGTTTGTATCTGATTTGGGTTTTGCAGCAGGGGTTATAGATTTGTGACTCTCCATACACCAGCGGTTATAGATTTGTGACACCAGCTCCCATCATATATAACCACTGTTTATGTTGGCTAAGGCTGTAATCCAGCAACCTCTAAGTAGGCATAAGTTGCCACCTCTGCTTAACAGGACATCAATGAGTAGACCATCAAAGTAATGTCAATCATCATCATCATCATCTTAGAACTGCAAAGCTGGAAGGGACCCTATGGATCAAGTTTAGCCCCTATCAAGGAGATACAGTGGGGAATCAAACTCTCAACATCTGTCTCCGCAGCCAGATACCTAAACCACTGAGCTATCCAGCAGTTCATCTGTCACTGATATTAAAATAACATGTGATCTGATTTTAATGCCCAATTTGTAAAGATGACTGGCTTTGAAATGAACATTCCAAAGTGAGCGGGGGGTAGAAGGTCTTACTGTAAATGTTTACACGCTCCTCCAAACGAAAGGACTGAACATGAATCTGTATTGCTGTTCACTTATGCTGGACATTAATCAGTCATTCTCATAGATCCCAGTGTAATGTATGTACTCCTGGCAAAGGAAGATGTGGCATTCTTTGCCAAAGGAATACTAAAGAGACAGGCTTTATGCAGCACAAAATTTGTGAGAGGAATTGTCCCTGATAAAGACTACCCTACTCTTTTTAAAAATAAATACAGCAGCATAAGTTCTTCTGATCCATTTTTAAGAGAAAAAGAAATGAGATAAAGAAACCCTTCATATGTACGAAGGCAATCAGGAATATATGCATTTTTGTTTTTTAAAAAAACATACTTGTCATTCATCTGCTCTTGGGAATGTGAAAGGTTAGCCTGCTCCGAAATGGCCACCTGTGAGACCCTGGGATGACTAGCTCCTTCTTTCTCCTGGGAACCCAAACTGTTCATTCTTGCTGTAATGAACCAGCTGATTGATGGCCATCACCCTTCCTCCTCCTCCTGCCATCTTTATCTCACTCTGCATTTGCCTGACCCTTTCTGACTAGTCTGTGTGTGCCTGACTCATCCATCATTTCATTCCCCAGCATCCCTCTTCGAGCCCCCTCCTCCCACCTTCAGGACCTAAGCCCGTTGGCAGCAACCAATATGTTTGTCTGTCAATAGCTCTGTAATGAGGCCAGTTTAGCAAAAGATATTATCCTGTCTCTTTGGGAAGAGTGGAGGGAAAGGATAGAAGGAAAGAGTGCAATACATTCAGGAGATTTTGTTGAGGGCTGCCAGCAACTGTGGGAGGTCATGCTCTACCAAGAAGCATGCTCAGCTGAAAAACTTACAGTCTATCTGGAAAACAGCTGCAAGTGATAAAAACACCATAGGGTTAAATTAGAAGATTATTTAGTGTAGACTTTTCTAAAAAGAGGAAGGGGAATAGTCTTCACAGACATGTGAAGAACTTGAGGTTCTTCTGTTCAACATTTGTGAGCTTTTCCTAAAGCTGTTGTTTGTGACATTAAATCAAAGTTTAGAAAAACTACTTTTTTGATTATAGCTCCAAGAATCTCACACGCAGTATGGTCATCGACCCAAATGCTGGATTAAATTATTTCTACATACAATGGAACCATTCATTTTTTTTAAAAAAAAAAACCTATGTATCCTGATTTCTGTCATGATAGATACTTAAGGCAACCACCAATATTTTCAGTAAAGGAATTAATGAAAATATAAAATCAAATTAAGGATGATGGAAACAGCCACAAAGGTAGAGCAGCTCAATGCCTTTCGGTCCCATTGGTATACTTCAGACTACCAAAGGTCCTCCAGAATTATAAATCACATTTTGACCCTCTAGCTGAAGGCCAAACTAGAGTTGGCATGAAGTTAAATGTGCCCATGGCCATTGTGAGTTTGTTTGTTTTTTCATAAACTGCTGGTACATGACTGGGGGCTAAGTCAATCACAATGTGGTGTGTGGGTAAGAGGCAAGTTTAGCTCTTTTGTTTTGTCATGGTATTGGTCTCAGTTAAGCTTTCTGAACCCTTCATCTGGAAACAGCCAGCTTGGGTACCAGTTTTCTTAATGCACTCCCTCCCAGAAAACAAATAGTTTATTCTGATGACAGACAGGCAGCACTGACTGCCCTATCCCTTCAACTGGAAGCACACCAAGGAGAAAAGATGTAAAACCTACTTCCTCCTCTATGCCACAGTCCTACTCTAGTTTGAGTGGGAGAGAGAGAGAGAAGCTATTGGCATGGCTGAAATAATGTATGTTGGGGCTAAATACATTAATAACAACATGTCTTATTTGGTTCAAAATCTGCAATGAGGATCAGTAGAAAGAGACAGCAGTCTCTACGGTCAGCATAGCCCTTGTTTCCAGCTGTCCTCTGCAGAGGTTGAGGGCAAAAGCAGATGTTATAGATAACCCTTGATCAGAAAAGAAAAATCTTTAACCAATGGAAATGTCTGAGGGTGTGATCAGATAGGCTGCTTATCCTGCTGTTTGGTCTGCTCTGGAGACAGGTTGGTTCACTTCTTTTTTCTGGTGATCACCTGATGTAATCATTGGAGCAAACTAGCCTGTCCCCGGGGTCTTCCTATCCACATCTTTCTAGGTCCTTGTCAGAGGTTCTACTTTTTTTTGGTGCTGGTAAGATTGTTCTGTTTTGGTTCATTTCCAGCACATGTAATCACTAGAAATGAGCTTTTGGCTGTCAAGGCTCTTTCTGCTGTCAGTTTGCCATATTGTGAAGTAGCTTAAGAAGAGAGCCACTTCAGGATATTGGCAAATTAAATACTTCCTCTGCAGCTCCATGGAGGAGCACAGGAAGTTTTTTAAAATTGTTTAGACTCTATTAGGACAGTGCAGATGCACTGCATCACTTATATATATTTTTTAAAAAATAGAAAATTTCCTCCCAGAAGCGGGAAGAGACTGGAGGCGACAATAAGGGGCATTCTTTTTCTTTTTCTTTGACTTGTTTTAAAGATCCAGTCAAGAACTTGCCCACAGCCCAATCCACCACTGAGTACTATGAAGTACATATGTACTATGAAGTACATAATCTCTGTCTCTTAGCATTCCTTGTAACTCACTCAGCCATCCCTACAATAAATTTCAAAGAAGTCCACATATAGACTGGAGTCCACATATAGGCAGAATGATACGTGCAGAAATTAGTCCCTATTCCATGATAACTATATGCCACTTGATTAACACATATTCCTCTAGTAGTTTAGTTTGAACAAAATATGTAAATGTGGGGGTGAAGAGGCGTCAACCTTCCTAGAATCGGTGCTTCTGAGAATCCAGTGTTGATGCTAATCTCACACTAGAGAATTCTCAGATACAGGTCAAGGACCTCACCAGACTACAAATCCCAGGAGGCCTTCAGAAAGAGCCATGGAAGTTCAGGTGATATCAGACTGACATCACTTGTGCAGTCCAGTTATACTTTAATATTCCTAGCTGGTCTCCTTTGGTCTATACTCCAGGAAATACTTGTTATAAGAAGCAGGGCTCTCTCCCCAGAAAATGTAGTGGCATCCTCTTTTGCAGAAGGTATGTGTTCTCCCAGAACTTTGAGATAAGTCACTTTTCAAAGCAATTTTAAAAAAACAAAAGAAAGATAATGACAATTAGACTTGCAGGAGACTTTTTCCAGTTTATCAGATTAAAAAACACTGAGACACAATATAGCCACCAAAAAAGTAGAAAACAAGGCAAAACGTAGTTGATAGACACTGATTGTATTATTATAATGTAAATTACATACAGATGAATATTTCTAAGTGCCAAAAAGCAGTAAGGGCTGTGCATGAAAAAAACAAAAAACATCTGGTACTGGATGCCCCACCAGACATGACTAATACTGCTGGTATTATGCAGACTAATATGCAATTGAAAAGCAAAGATTAGGACTCCAGACTTCTTTAGGATATTGTGCGATATAAACTTAACCACACAAAGCCTTCTGTAATCCAGAACCCATCCATCTGTAAAATGGGTTGGTTCTGGCTTAGTGGCAACCTTAATTTGTGCATGACATAATGCAAAACACATCTTATAACTTCGCCCATGCTTTTCTAATTTGCCTTTCTAAACACCATCAAATTTGCCTTGTGCGCATTATTATCTAAATATAGATTTCTTAGCTGATAACTCCTGGCTTAGCCAACATGTTATGTCATTGGCTGAAAACCAGCCAAAGCCAAACACCATTTCATTGCAAAGACAAAGGTAAGTCTGTATTTAACTCTCTCCACTTGAAATGGGAGTTGCAGCACAAACTGATCTTGGTGTTAAGCCATCTGACCTGGTTGAAGGAACCTCTGTTTCAAGTGTGCATGACAAAAATAGGAGGAGTTGAGGTGTAGTGGAGGAGGACCAAGGCTTTTTCAGAATCCTAGGTGCAGGATTCCCCAACTAATGGGATAAATCTGTTAATTTACAACAGTTACACCATCACAAATAGGACTGACTCCCAGCAGTGGGATATCACATCACATCAACAAAAGAGGCAGTGGAAGTCCAAGGTGAGACAACAGATATCTCACTTTTTAAATCAATGTGCAGCATCCTAAATCACATGTACGGAAAATGAGTATGTTAGCTGGGGAATTCTGGGAACTGTAGTCTTCAGAAGTAATGCCTCTATGTTCTGGTACAGCAGGACCCCTCTGGAGCCCTTCAGTCACAATATGAGGAGGACTGCAGGAGCATGCAGAGACTCCCCCATTGATAGAGTGTACCAATGTGATTATGCCACACAATCAATGCAAGATGGTGCAGAGGAATTTTGCCAGAGGGAGTGGGGCGGGAAAGTTGCATAGTGTATTGTTAGCATAATTCACACTTTGTACATTGAAGTCATAAAATTGTGTACATTGTGTACATTAAAATAAGACATAATTGCAGGATCCTTAAATGGGCAAGCACTCACCTTGTCGTCATGTGGACCCCTGTGCATCAATGGTGTAGCAGCCCCCCAGCCAGTGAACAATCACGTTGCCTGATGTGGGGCTAGATTACTCTGCCCTGCTGTCTAGAGATCCTACAGTGCAGATGTGGGAGTGGATGCAACTTTGGTGAAAGGGAGCATGGTGCATTAAACAGAGAGAGAGAGAGAGAGAGAGAGAGAGAGAGAGAGCATTTGGCAAAAACAGAAAGAAAGAAAAAACCCAAAGCTAACCAACTAGGAAGAAAACCTTACTGGTTTTTTCCTTTTATGGCAGAAATACCATAAATTTATAAGGGAAACGATCTTTTACAGTTTTTTCCATGCTCACTCACAGTTTATTAGGTGAAATAAATTGTGGTCATTCATTACCTAAACTGATGTACATGATCATAAACATTTAAATTACCTGCTGCCAGTCGTGCTTCTCAGGCTGGCCTTCCTCATAGCCCTGCTCCTGACATGTGTGTGTGCGCACATGTGCAAGTGGGTGGATTATTTTTATGCCAAAGTTTAACTGAGAGCAACTTTACCACCACCACCCCTCTGTAGCAAGAAACGTGTATGTTTTCCAAGAGTTGAAATCCGGCTTAATTTTGTTTGACTGATAGTGCAAAGCAAACTATTCATCTATCAGAGCATCAGACATTATAAATACAAAATTATTCATTTTGCAATTCTGTAACCATCTATCTGGGAATAAATCAAAAGGAGGTCTATGGGTCTTACTACTGAGTAGATATGCACAGATTTCAATGGAGGCAAGGAAGTGTTTCATTTGCCCATATCCTGAAGTGGCTTCTCTCCTTTTCACAATACTTACTAATTGACAGCAGGCTGGTGCAGACCAAATAGGGTCGCTTGAGGTCTGTATGCCATTTGAATGCAAAGATCACATCAATGGCATATTCCTAGCAATTCTGAGAGTTGTAGTCCTAAAAGTAGCGTTCCCAAGCTCTGGTTGAATCTCTGAAGGTCCTAAACCAGGATCAATTTTTGGATGCTGAATAGCTTTCCCCTCTGTTCCATGCTATATTGCCACCCTGTTCTGCTTTCTCAAACAGAATGATTTATTAACTTACTCAGGATGAGCGGAATTTTTTTGGCTGGGGGACACATCGTTTTTCACAAACACTGCTTAGAAACTTTGAGAAGTATTTCTCGATGGGCCCTTCAGCAAAATTGCATCTGTCAATGATCAAATCCTCCCAACTATATGATCCGCATCTAGCTGGGATCACCCTTTCTGTTGCTGTTCATTTGTCTTGACACCCAAACAGCTGCCACTAAGCAGCAATCAAGTGACTAATCAGCAGTGAGAAAGTTAAGTAAGATAAGTAAGGCACTGGAGTTGGGTGGGAACACTGCATCATCAGCAAATCAAACAATTGCAATCCAAAGATGTTCTCATGGGAACATTCACTGCAACTCTAACATTCGTAATATTTTACTTTTTGTAAAATGTAAGTTTACATCTCATTCTACTGCAGTTGCATTTATTGTTGAATTGCTGCAATTTAAAACTCATTCAGTAGCGATGTTCTCTGTGTGTGTGTGTGTCTGTGTGTGTGTACACAATGAAATGGAAACATACAATAGTCTTTTGTTCTTGAGTGCACATTTATACACATTCCTGTCAAAATGTATCTTTCCCTCTCCCCATACAAAGATGAAATCCATGGTGAGATCAGCTATGGGATTTCTACTCCCCTATGGAAACAGATTTCCACTTTCCCCACGGGCCACAGAGGGGATCACTCCCTATTCTGTTGACAGAAGGCATTCCATAAGTGGGAGGCTCAGGTGGATACAATCTCTAGGGTAGAAGCTGAAACCTAAAGAATGACGATTCTGATCCCACCCAACCCCCTTTCCAGTGTTCAAGTTGAGGATGTCATTGCTGATGTAGCCAAAATTATACCTGCCAGGTACAAAATGAAAGTTTTGACAGGTACATGGGAAACCAACATTTATACATCTAACTGGACAGTTTCACTATTGAAATAAATCAGGAACTGGAGAAGGGTTTTTGAAATCAGTTTAAAGTAATGTGGTTTTTGGGTTGGTGGGACAACTTTTAACCTGGTTGTAAGATATATCAGTTGAGGGAGCCTCACAGGCTTTCTAAATGTATTATAAAATTGGCACTGCAGGGGCTCCAGCTTCCTTTGCGTTTGAGATTTTTGTTCTATGTAGAGATGCGTACATTTTTTTAAAAAAAATAAGGTGATTCATCATGATTCATAATTTGTCAAAGTTGACAAATCACAAATTTATGTTTTTTTTCCAATGAATTGATTTGTCAATTCTTCTTGACTTTAAATCCCTATAAAATCCCCCCCCCAGCACCTAGAGAAATCAAAATCACAAAGATTAGCTCATCAATTGTCCACATTGTTTCATTAGTTTGGTGGGTGGGGAAGAACCCTGAGGATTGATAAGACAATGGCATCACAGAAAAAACAGCAGGAAAATTTACCCATTTCATACCTGAAGTTAATTTTAAAGTGCTACTTTGTTGCACTCTCATTACCAAAAAAAAAAAAAAAGTGCCACTCTACAGATACTTGATAGCTTTCCTCCTGTGTTCCTATGGTACACAGGAACAATGAGCTCAGAAGCTGCTAGGCAAGAATCTAGCTGCAGCTATGATGAGGCGACTGAGGCTTTGAGGGTATAAAAATTTGCTGCTAGAGTGGGTGAGATCCTGCCTGCCCCAAGCCCATCTACTGGCTCCAGCTGCTCCTCCCTGGGCAGAAAGAAGCACAAAACAGGTGTGCTCAGTGTAGACCCAACACAGGGCATGCACATTTATCTCCAGGCATCTCTCCCTCTTCCTCCACATGGCAGTTTCATATTACCTAAACCTAACTAACCAATATGACAGCAAAACTACAGACATCAGAACTACAAATCATGGCTCTAGCGGGGAGAGAGCAATGGCTGCTCCGCTGGTGAGCGCCTTCGCCAGGCGGAGCCTCTTTGCCTCCCCCCCCCGGAGGATAACATGAGACAGTTAGTCTCACAAACACAACCCAGGAGGGGAGGGGGAGCGAGCGCCTATTTAAGAAGTGCTCCTCCTCTAGTTCGGCCTCTTTCGGCTGGGGTTGTGTCTATAGGACCACGGAACCTCGGGGCACGGGACTTGCCCGTTTGTCATGAGAAAGGGGTCCAGTGAGACCCAATTATACTCTTTCCACACTATGCCAGGCCCCACTTTGTTGTTGAGATGTTGAAAGTATTACAACGATTAATAAAGCATAGCCCTGGTTAACCCCATTACTTTGTGTCTCGCAGCATTATTCTGGGGTGGGGGGCAAAGGGGGTTGCTTTGGTTCTGTTGCCCATTGCACCTCTTGACAAATTACTTCCATGGGAAAATGGCCCTGAACAGAAAGGAGAAAAAAAGCTGCCCATCCTGTCCTAGAAAGAAGGACAAATGGAACGTATTCCAAGGGGGAGTTTTTTCCTTGTTCCCATTTTCTTTGGCCAACATCAGTTGGCTGGTGACTGGTGTGGGCTTGTTCTTCATACATAAGTTGATTATATAATAAGGAACATGTGAGGCAATTCGAGTTTATTACTTCTCTGTTTGCCCATGTAGCTTTCCTGCAGCTAATAAAATCAAAAATATTCCTCATATGTCCTTTATGGTAGTATAAAATTTAAAAATACCCTTGGCATGTTTTGTTTTAATCGAGCTGACGTTATTTGTCAGCCAAAATGGCACACATTGAGATATCTTGCTGCTTCTGAGTGTAACAGTAAGAGCAAGGAACACATTTGTCTCATAATTATTTGATTGTCTTATAGGCTGCAATGGGTTACAGATTGTGCAATGGCGAACCTTTTAAATATTTGTCATGCTTAAGTGATTAACTTGCCAGACACAAATCCTGTAGCAATATCAAATCTAGCGATGCTGAAAATGGGTTGTAGAGGAATGAATGCAACTAAAGCAGTTTTTAAGAAGTCGAAACTGAGTGAACTCCTAATAGTTAAGTTTAGCAGCTTATTCTGATTCATGGCCTGTGTATATTAGAGACATGGTGTTCTAGGAGTTGCGGTTTTTCCAGTCCAAATAGTGGAATTTCCTTGAGTGCAAAAGAACACAGACAGTAAGCTACTTTCTCTGTTGCACTGCAAGGGGAAACCTACAAGTTGTGGCTTTATAACGACAGGCTTTAGGGTCTTTTTTCTTTCTTTCTTGTTTGGATATGCCTTACCTTTGCAAATAACCCAAATATTTTTTTCCTGCCCATTCCCAAACGGACACCTTTCTGGAGCAGCCACTGCTGACAGGTGCTGTTGGTCCCAGCACTTTCAAGAACATTAGTGCCTCTAAATGTCTCTGTGGTCTGGCTGTTCTATAAGAACAAATGGCTTGATCCTGTCAGCCTCCAGATGTTCTGTTTGTGAGCGCCAGTTTTCCAAAGATTAATATTGCATAGACAAGTCACAAAACTTGCATTTTAGAGAAGTCCTGTAATTATGAAATTTTCCATTCTCTATAAAATTGTAAGCCCCACAGGTGTCCGTCACAGAGGCGTCCCATTGGAAGAGGTATAATTTTTGCCTTCTCTATTGTGCCTCTGCAGTAATAGTCAAACACACAAATAGTCAAACATACTTGGAAATACTGGTGAAGCCTAAAAGGAAAGAAAATTCCATCAAGAGTAACAATGCATTTTCAACAGGTTTTGTGGGCACAAATCTTTACTGTGGGTTTTCCATAAAACCACAAGTGAAAGAAGAAGAATATTATACAACCCCTTTTTAGTATAAGAAAGAGTTCAGATCCTGGTGCCCTCCAGAGGGAGAGATGAGAGCAGTAATACAGAGATCAAGAGTCATAAGTCATGGAGGAGCATGAGTATTTCAGTCTTTAAACACATTCAGCAGCCCTGAAACATAACCTATGTCTTTAAATTGTGAAAACTCAGACTACATTTTGTGGTGATCATATATTATAGAAGAAGAAGAAGAAGAAGAAGAAGAAGAAGAAGAGGAAGAGGAAGAGGAAGAGGAAGAAGAGGAAGAAGAAGAAGAAGAAGAAGAAGAAACAATGATATACTTCTGAAAGCTCCAAAGCAAAGGACCAGAGAGGCTACTGGCACAGTCCTGGAATAAAGTTTGCCAAAGTCATAGCAAATCCACAGGCGGTGATGTCCTGTTTTTATACATAATCTCCAGTTTTTAGGGCTACAATATTGCCTTTTGGTATCAAAGTGCAGATAGTGCCAGAAAGATTTCTGCAACGATGGAATCACAGAAGACAAGCAGCCTAACAAACAAACAAATTATTGCTCTATTGGGAAATTGGCTATATGAAAACACATTTAGATACTATACTTTGAATGTCACCCGTTTAGTAGGAGCTATGAGAATAGAAAGAAACCTCATGTCACATTCTGAATGTGCAGACCTTGCAGTTCTAAGAGCAGCGTATCTCAACAAGGTGAAAATATGCCAACCTCACCAGAGAAGGAGTTTGTGAGATTTGTACTCTCCACTACAGAGAGTGAGGGTTGTTATCCTCCTTGCCAATTTTAACATAGGGAAATTAAGCTATGACATCCCTTTGGATGGCCAGGTCATGTGAGTTCCTTTGCTGTGGGAGGAAGGGCTGGCCATTCATGCACTGCCACACCGAGCTGGACTCAGGGTACAATAGAATTAAATTCAAAAGGAATCATTCCCGTTATTTGAGGGCTGCTGTTGTGAAATAAGCTCCACACTGAAAATGTTGTCAAAGGAATTCTCTATGGCCAATTGAATCAATGGGGTTTTAGTGAGTCAATTCCTCCATAAATTCAATCGATTAAATGGGCCTATTCAAACTGTAACTTACTGTACTAAAGTAAGTCACAGTTAGAGTGGGCTTATGTGAATGAATGGAACTTGTAGAGGAGCTGACTTGCTAAATCCCCATTGATTCAATGGTCCTACTCTAGTGCAATTTATTATGCCTAGCAATAGGATTTTGGCCTCTAAAACATTCTATCATCTTGCTGAGCAGAGCTGGCACTTAGTTACACCTTAGACTGGGGATGTGATGAAAAAGCATCCAAGTTTCAGCAACTTAATCTGTAATTAATATATAAATACTGCTAAAGATGGGGCTGTTTGAAGGATTTTCTGTCTCTGTTATATACAGTTTTCTTTCTTTCTTTCTTTCTTTCTTTCTTTGAATTATTGTCTTTCACATTTTCAAACTTTATTTCATTTGCTTTTCTTCTTCCCCTGAAAAAAACAAAATAAAATAAAAACATGCATCGACTATTGGACTTCTTAACTTGGCCAAAAGCTCATGTTGGACTATAACATGCTACTCATGTTGAAATACAAATTCAATCCTTTCAGCAGCAGTCCCTTGTGGTATTTCTGTGGTTGATTTTAAATGGCTTCTGTGAAGCAACAGTTAACTTGACAGGAATGTAAACAAGTACTGTGGACGAATAAAAGGTGAATATATTCAATATGTAGTTATACTGGGTAACATCCAGTCATGCCAATGTGATTTTAATTAGGGCATATAACTCATGTTTCATTTGTCCATGGAGGCATTTGAGGACTTGTCAAGTAGATTCATACGAGAAATTGCCTAGCAAAGGAGAAATTTTACTCCCTTGAGCTTGTTATGTATCATTATGACAGATGGAATAAAATTTAAAACAATGCAAACAGTTTACTGAAATTAATATTCAGAATGCGGCCTAGGATTTTGGCTGTATCACATTTAAAGAAGCAAGTGTTTTCCACATTGATTTCTACCATCTGTGAGTTGTGATTTTCTCTTACAGAAGGAGAAATTAAAATTATTTGCAGTATTTTAAATGTGCTGTCATGTTTTGTACTGCCATGAAGGTTTCATTTTCTTGTCAGCCACTTCCCTGACAATCCCTCACATGGAACTGGCTTTCCTTACTGCCACAGCACAGCTAGCCCTGTTCTAATATTGGTCTAATCTGGGGTTAACACATGATTAAGGGAATGTGGGATCGTGCAGCAAATAATAAAACCGTAACTTCACAACTAAGTTGATATATTCTGTACTGGATGTGACTAACCAGAAACATGGTGTTGAAGTTCTGTTTAACTGCTCACTGAAAACACAATTTTGATAGCCCTGTTCATGGTTTAGTGATAAACCTATTCAAAAAGGGTTAATCTGAGAGCAGGGGAATTCCAGTAGTAAGTTACAACTAGAGCAGGTCTACTGAACAATGGAACTTACTGAAGAGTTGACTCATCAAACCACCACCACCACTCTAGTTGCAACTTACTACTGGATTTTAGCAAGTGATAGGAGGGAGAGATTTCTAGGGCTGTTGCCTCTGCCCACACATATGCCGGCCAGCTGATAGGTGGACACTTGCGCAGAGGTACCAGCTCCGGGAAGGGAAGTCAGCCTGCTATCTCTGCATATGTGCACACATGCAGCGGCAGTGGCAGGTAGGCCCATAGGGATTCAACAACGTGACTTGGACAAATGAGTCCAAGTCATGAGTCGACTTGCAAGTCCCCCCAAAACTCCTGAATCGAGTCTAAGTCAAGTCGCTGGGGTGACTTAAGTCAGACTTGACAGCAAGTTGCGAATCATGGGTCCCCATCCCTGGTAGTGAGCTGTGTAATACAAAAGCAAGATCCTGTTTCTGAGAGGTCCCATTGTGGCTGTGGTCACACTGGCAATTGGAATCTATTTCTGTCCAGATTTTTTAAAAATCAGGTTCAAGTTACGTAGCATTTAAACCGGTGGCTGCATTCACATACAGGGAATTTATTTCTGGTGATTTAAACCAGTTTTGGTGTCTACACTAGAGATGGTGATATTCATATTCATAAACAAATATGAATATCCCCATCCCAACTGGACCTAATGAGGTTCTGGCCCCCAGGACCAGCCCATCCACTCATGCATCCTGGCAACACCAAGGTTCCGCTCTTCCCACCAATAGTGTCAGGAGCTCCACTGTCTCCCTGCTTGGCTGGCTGGGAAGAGCAGGACCTTGGAAATGCTGGGACGCGTGAGTGGACGGGCTGGTCCTGGGGGTCGCACCCTCATTAGGTCCAACTGGGATGGGCATATTCGTATTCATTCACGAATACAAATATCCCCATCTCTAGTCTACGCTGCTGAAATCAACTCATTTCCACAAAATGACATTGAATTGAATTGAACTGATTTTAGAAGCAAAGTATTTTAAAAATCCCTTCTGCCAAGTCAAAAAAAACCCTCACTTTGCAACCCATATAAATCGATTTCACCCTTGCACTGTGTGAACGATAAATTTTAATCAATTTTAATTATGCTTAACTGTGGTTCTTATTGTCAGTGTGACCACAGCCTCAGTCAGAAACTATCTACATATATTTAAAATTGAGATTTTTGTTTTTACTCCACTTTGCACGACCTCTTGGATCTATTGTGTCTGCTTTACAATCCACCATGATGAACACACGTTACCTTGTCTGTATAGCTTGGGTCTAGGCTGTTTGAAGGATCATTATCACCTCATATGATCCTGCTTGGCTTTTATGATCTTCTAGGGAGGATCTTCTCTTGGTTCCAAGAACAAAAGAGAGGGCCTTCTCAGTGGCTGCTCCCAGGCTTTGAAATGCACTACTCGGAGAAGCCAGGTTGTCCCCCTCCCTCTTGTCCTTCCGTCAGGCAAAGACCTTATTCTTCAGGCAGGCCTTTAAGCAGTAAGTTATCTCAGGAATGCTGGTTTTTAACTTACAAGTTTTAAAATGTTTTTCAATTGTTTTTATACTTGATTTTTTAATCTTATTCTTTTAAAAATATGATAATTTATATAGTGTTTTAAAATCTGTTGTTCTCTCTGTTGAGAGCTGTCTTGGGTCCCTTCCCTTATGGGTAGAAAGGCAACATATAAATAATTTAAATAAATAAATAAAATAAAATAAATTCTGGGTGTTGTACTAAGAGGGACTTTTCCAGTCTCCACCTAATGCCAGCTGATTGCATGGTGGTGGTGGTGTTTCACATTTTAAGCAACATCTATCAGGGTCATAGCACTTTCTGGAAGTGTTAATGGCCACTGAAGCCATTTTGATTTTAAAATAATTGCTCACTGCCTGAAACCAAATCTGCCTGGAGATCTGGGTCATTGAAATGTCTGTCTTTGAACCCAGGATTCACCTTTGAAGCTCAGGAACTTTCACTGACCATGACGCTGATCTTATGTGCTCTGGCTGAAATACGTGCAGACAGATCTGCCAGAACGCTTGTACGGTATGGCCTCTGGTTTCTCTTTGTTTACATCATGGGTTGAAAGGCCTTTCCAGTTCATAGAACCTGGATCCGATGAATATAATCTGAGTTCTGAGAAGCTATAATAAATACTCCCACAATTTTTTCTTCACTACTATGCAGGCTGAATCCCTCTGTTATTTATTAAGGCCTAAATCCCTTCACTGAAACCCAGTTACAGTAGACCCTCTGTATCAGTGGGGTTTGCATAAGTGTGGACTGACCATTCAGCAGCTGATTCCATGAGTCTACTCTAGCTGGGACTATCAGTTGGGGTTAGGCCAATATACACAATATTAAAAGAACACTGCTGATACCCAATTATTCTATACTTGACTTCAGCCTCTAGCAGATGTATCATTTTAAGCAATGGTTCCCAGCCTTGGGTAACTCAGGTGTTCTTGGACTGCAGTTCCCAGAAACCTCAGCCAGCACAGCTGATGGTGAAGGCTGCTAGGAACTGCAGTTCAAGAATTCCTGGGTTACCCAAGGTTGGGAACCACTACTTTAAAGCAGAGCTAGAGGCAAAAGTGGATAGACCATTTTCCATTTATCTCTTTCCAACATGAATTTTTTCTCACACCATTTCTGATACTGTCTTGTATCCCTTTCTCCCTCTCAGCAAGGATGGGATAGATCGCCATTGGGTTGGGTTTTTCAAAATTCCAGGCTTTTGAAATTAAATACAGGTTCACAGGTAGTTCTATGGCAGAGGGATAACAATGCAGCCTGAAAGGATTATATGGACTCTGGCCAATTTCTTTGATTCCCATTACCCCACGCATCGCTGCTGAAGCTGATACTGCACCTTAGATGCCCACATACCTTTTAAAAGAGAGGACAGCCCTCTGCCTGAAGGCTGGCAAAGAATTATCCTCCTTTTGAATGTGTCCTCCATTTGAAAAGTTCTCTAATCCATACCTGATTTAAAAATGAAAGAACTAAAATGAGATAGATTATGGAACTTGATATTCCCCATCTGGAGTTCATGGCAGAAGCACAAAAGCCACTTGCACACAGTCTTCCCCATTCAAGTGAGATTCCTTATAAGTGTGTGTGTGTGTGTTTGATATATTTTTTAAAAAATCTAATTTTGCATCAGTATATATGCAGTTTGCAATCTTGTGAAAATCAATATCCATTTTTGTCCTCCTTTTTGGTGAGTAGCGAAACATTTCAACCTAATAAGAAATACTGTAAGTCCAGTTGCCTTGACTCATCTTCCAGATAAGCTCACCTGGATGACTGAGAATCTTCACAGAAACAAGTAGGTCCTTGAGCAAATCAAGCCTGAACTCCTCTGGACACAAAAATGTTAAAACTCAGGCACTCCTACCTTGGGCACCTCATCGGAAGACAGGATTCTCTGGAAAAGACAATAATGCATGGAAAAGTAGGAGGCAGCAGGAAAAGAGGAAGACCAAATACAAGATGAATTGACTCCCTAAAGAAACCCACAGGATTGAGTTTACAGGAAGTGAGCAGGGCTGTTGAAGACTGAACTGTTTTTGGAGATCGCTCATTCATAGGGTTGCCAAAAGTCGGACATGAACTGACAGCACATAACAACAACAAACCCAGCACTCGTATTAATTTTCCCATGTTTGTGTGTTTATTTTGCACAACGTGATTGGTGCAAAACTGGATCTGGAATAGCTCTTGTTGATGCAATATGAAAATTGGTTTGAGTAAGCAAAACCTCAGACCAACATTTGGTAGAGTGTGCAGAAGGGCTGATTATCTGAAAAGATAGGAAAATGGTCCAGGCCCCCATTCAGTTGAGATCCAAACCAGCAAAAGTTCGATGTTTTTCAGTTCCATCCGGTTTCAGAGGAAGAGTTACAGCACTGATTCAGCTACCTCCCACTGAAAAGCATGGCGCTTTGCAGCAGTTGTAATTGATTTGGAGCAGGTCCAGTGCTCAGAATTTAAAAAACGAATACGTCACTTACATATTTTGAAGGAGGAATGACCAGTGGTTTTCAAACTGTGTCTGACAGAGTCATGGCGTCCCCCAAAGAGCCATGAGGAGTTCCTCAAGGGGAATATTAGTAGAAAGTAGTGTTGAATACCCCTTCACAGATTGCTGCCTTGTCGTGGCGAAGGGGCTTGAGTAATTCAGAGAAGCTATGGGCTATGCTGTGCAGGGACACCCAAGACTGACAGGTCATAGTGGAGAGTTCTGACTAAACGCGATCCACCTGGAGCAGGAACTGGCAAGCCACTCCAGTATCTTTGCCAAGAAAACTCCATGGACAGAAACAAAAGGCTTAAAGATATGACGCTGGAAGATGAGCCCCTCAGGTCGGAAGGCATCCAACATGCTACTGAGGAAGAGTGGAGGACAAGGACAAGTAGCTCCAGAGCTAATGAAGTGGTTGGGCCAAAGCCGAAAGGACGCTCAGCTGCAGACGCGCCTGGAAGTGAAAGGAAAGTCCAATGCTGCAAAGAAAAATACTGCATAGGAACCTGGAATGTAAGATCTATGAACCTTGGTAAGCTGGATGTGGTCAAACAGGAGATGGCAAGAATAAACATTGACATCCTGGGTGTCAGTGAACTAAAATGGACGGGCATGGGCGAATTCAATTCAGATGATTACCATATCTACTATTGTGGGCAAGAATCCCGTAGAAGAAATGGAGTAGCCCTCATAGTCAACAAAAGAGTGGGAAAAGCTGTACTGGGATACAATCTCAAAAATGATAGAATGATTTCAATACGAATCCAAGGCAGACCTTTCAACATCACAGTAATCCAAGTTTATGCACCAACCACCGATGCTGAAGAAGCTGAAATTGACCAATTCTATGAAGACTTACAACACCTTCTAGAACTGACACCAAAGAAAGATGTTCTTGTCATTATAGGGGACTGGAATGCTAAAGTAGGGAGTCAAGAGATAAAAGGAACAACAGGTAAGTTTGGCCTTGGAGTTCAAAACGAAGCAGGGCAAAGGCTAATAGAGTTTTGTCAAGAGAATAAGCTGGTCATCACAAACACTCTTTTCCAACAACACAAGAGGCGACTCTATACATGGACATCACCAGATGGGCAATACCGAAATCAGATTGATTATATTCTCTGCAGCCAAAGATGGAGAAGCTCTATACAGTCAGCAAAAACAAGACCTGGAGCTGATTGTGGCTCTGACCATCAGCTTCTTATAGCAAAATTCAAGCTTAAACTGAAGAAAGTAGGAAAAACCACTGGGCTAGCCAGGTATAATCTAAACCAAATCCCTTATGAGTACACAGTGGAAGTGAAGAACAGATTTAAGGAACTAGATTTGGTGGACAGAGTGCCTGAAGAACTATGGATGGAGGCTTGTAACATTGTACCAGAGGGAGCAACAAAAACCATCCCAAAGAAAAGGAAATGCAAGAAACCAAAGTGGCTGTCCAACGAGGCCTTACAAATAGCAGAGAAGAGAAGGGAAACAAAATGCAAGGGAGATAGGGAAAGTTACAGAAAATTGAATGCAGACTTCCAAAGAATAGCAAGGAGAGACAAGAGGGCCTTCTTAAATGAACAGTGCAAAGAAATAGAGGAAAAGAATAGAAAGGGAAAAACCAGAGATCTGTTCAAGAAAATTGGAGATATTAAAGGAACATTTTGTGCAAAGATAGACATGATAACGGACAAAAATGGTAGGGACCTAACAGAAGCAGAATACATCAAGAAGAGGTGGCAAGAATACACAGAGGAATTATACCAGAAAGATCTGGATGTCCCGGACAACCCAGATAGTGTGGTTGCTGACCTTGAGTCAGACATCCTGGAGAGTGAAGTCAAGTGGGCCTTAGAAAGCATGGCTAACAACAAGGCCAGTGGAGGTGATGGCATTCCAGTTGAACTATTTAAAATCTTAAAAGATGACGCTGTTAAGGTGCTACACTCAATATGCCAGCAAGTTTGGAAAACTCAGCAGTGGCCAGAGGATTGGAAAAGATCAGTCTACATCCCAATCCCAAAGAAGGGCAGTACCAAAGAATGCTCCAGCTACCGTACAATTGCACTCATTTCACACGCTAGCAAGGTTATGCTCAAAATCCTACAAGGCAGGCTTCAGCAGTATGTGGACCGAGAACTCCCAGAAGTACAAGCTGGATTTCGAAGGGGCAGAGGAACTAAAGACCAAATTGCTAACATGCGCTGGATTATGGAGAAAGCCAGAGAGTTCCAGAAAAACATCTACTTCTGCTTCATTGACTACGCAAAAGCCTTTGACTGTGTGGACCACAGCAAACTATGGCAAGTCCTTAAAGAAATGGGAGTGCCTGACCACCTTATCTATCTCCTGAGAAATCTACTTGTATATGTGGGACAGGAAGCAACAGTTAGAACTGGATATGGAACAACTGATTGGTTCAAAATTGGGAAAGGAGTACGACAAGGCTGTACATTGTCCCCCTGCTTATTTAACTTATATGCAGAATACATCATGCAAAAGGCTGGACTGGAGGAATCTCAAGCCGGAATTAAGATTGCCGGAAGAAATATCAACAACCTCAGATATGCAGATGATACCACTCTGATGGCAGAAAGTGAGGAGGAATTAAAGAACCTCATAATGAGGGTGAAAGAGGAGAGCGCAAAAAATGGTCTGAAGCTCAACATCAAAAAAACTAAGATCATGGCCACTGGTCCCATCACCTCCTGGCAAACAGAAGGGGAAGATATGGAGGCAGTGACAGATTTTACTTTCTTGGGCTCCATGCTCACTGCAGACGGTGACAGCAGCCACGAAATTAAAAGACGCCTGCTTCTTGGGAGGAAAGCGATGACAAACCTAGACAGCATCTTAAAAAGCAGAGACATCACCTTGCCGACAAAAGTCCGCATAGTCAAAGCTATGGTTTTTCTAGTAGTGATGTATGGAAGTGAGAGCTGGACCATAAAGAAGGCTGACCACCAAAGAATTGATGCTTTTGAATTGTGGTGCTGGAGGAGACTCTTGAGAGTCCCCTGGACTGCAAGGAGAACAAACCTATCCATTCTGAAGGAAATCAACCCTGAGTGCTCACTGGAAGGACAGATCCTGAAGCTGAGGCTCCAATACTTTGGCCATCTCATGAGAAGAGAAGACTCCCTGGAAAAGACCCTGATGTTGGGAAAGTGTGAAGGCAAGAGGAGAAGGGGACGACAGAGGATGAGATGGATGGACAGTGTCATCGAAGCTACCAACATGAATTTGACCAAAGTCCAGGAGGCAGTGGAAGACGGGAGGGCCTGGCGTGCTCTGGTCCATGGGGTCACGAAGAGTCGGACACCACTAAACAACAACAACAACAAGGGTTGAATAACAGCTTGCTTACCACACCATCTCTGGTGATTAAGGAATAGGGGCGCTGTACTTAGTTTTAAAACATTTTATGATCTTATTCTTTTAAATCATGAAAATATTCTCATTTTTAAAAAATGATGAAAAGCTGGGCATAAAGAAACAGAAAGAAAAAGGGAGAAAGATTTCACATAGGGATAAAGGTTCTTGAGTTTGTGGGACTGACAACTGATTTTTAAAAGGAGCTTAATTAACCAAAGGAGACTGAAATTAGTATATTCCAAGATGTCCACTCTTCCCTTACTGTGAAGAGTGACTAGAGGCAGGGCCAAACTAAGAAACATAATTCCCACTTTTTCTTTTTCTTTTTGCAAAGCTGCTCCTCTAATCAATGAAACACATTTGCTCATCATAGCACATGATTTTCCTCACCTACATATCTTACATTTAGCATGCCTTGGTTTATGACTGATCATTATAAGGTAAATGTGTACTTAATTTGCAAGCCTGATTGCTAAGGCCCATATCTTTAAGAAAATCCACTTTTATAAGAAAAAGGTGTATTGTACAGAAAATGCATTCCTCTTCACCTCTGGTTCAACACTGAGGTGTGGATTTCATGACACTGGCTCTTGGTGTCAAGCTATTAGATAACAATAAATGAGGAGAAGGTGGATTTTTTTTAAGTAAAGGGAACACAAACAATAATTTAACTATCTACGGATTTTTAAACATTTATTTCATTGAAAAACCCTAGAGGCAAAAGCGTTGACAGTTCTGCTTGCAAGGTTTTTCAAATATTTATCCTTTCATCTTTATATATGGCTAATTTCCTATCCCTTTTTCTGCCACACACAGTTGGTTAAGAACTGCTTCCCTTTTGATTCATAGAAATGTTTTCAAGAAAGAGGGAGAACGTATGTGCTGTGTAATAGTTTTCCGTCTCATTCACCCAACAAGCCTGCCTCAACGTGGACAGTAATAGGACGTATGGGCCTTGGGAGCTAGCCTTTGTGTCTCCTCCTGATATTATTCATCATGGACGCTTGTGCCAATTTTAAACTCCACGGCCTTTTCAGTTTACATTCCTTGTCCAAGGAGATGCCAAGAACCAGAAGAAGGCATTTATTAAATTGTACAGGGAGACATTACAAAAGAAGGAGGGAGCTAGAGAAGCAAGTATTTATCTTCACAGCAACCCACCCACCCTGTAGCAACAAAAGAATGGCCTGCAGCTGGCTGAAGGGCGTTAGGTCTTGTTGTACTTTCAGGGTTGCTCCTAAATTCCTCCTGTTTTAAGAAATGCCAGGTGTTCTCTTGTATGTCAGAATCTATGGGATGGCACACATTACTTAGATATATTTCAGTGAGGTTATTTTATTGTTAGTTTATCGCAGCAAAAACAACAGAGTCCTGTGGGTCCTTTTAAGACTAACAAGTTTTATTTGTTACAAGCTTTTGTGGACTTCAGCCCACTAAGCCTTATGTTAAATAATGCTCATTCATCATAGAGGAGTCACAGGACTCTGCGATTGTGACAAAATCTGAGAAAAGAGTACATGGTTGGCACATTATGTGATGGAAAAGCTTGGCTTTGCATTAAGACTGCATGCAGATTGTTTGACAAATGTAATGCTTCATTTGATATTCACAACCAGGGCGGGACCCACCACATGGCAGAGTGAGGTAGCTGCCTCAGGCAGTGCATGCTGAAGGCAGGTGGCAGGCAGGTAGCAGTGAAATGCTAGAAGACAGAGCCACACAACCTGCCCTGAGTTAGCCTGCTTCATTCAAGCTCAGTGAAGGGCAGTGCCCCACTGCCAGCATGACAGTCCACTTTACTTTAGTTAGTTAGTCTTTAAGTTGCCATAGCGTCTCCCCCCCCCCCCTTTGTTTTGTGTTTCTTGCTAATATCCATTTGACTTCCGTCTCTGGAATGGGACCAGGTAAACCACCTTTTTCCTTTGCCTCAGGGGATAACTTGTCTTTTGCTGGCCCTGTACACAGCATACAGTACTGCTCATGTAAATTAACCATCACAAATAGAACAAAATGAAGGCAAATAAACCAAGCTATATATTCTGTTCTTGAGCTGAATAAAGTACAGCTATTTTGTGGGTTGGTAACTGTGCCATTGTGGGCTTCCATGTTTTTAACATCCACTGAGCCTAAGTGTCAACCAGGAGCCAAGCTTTTGCACACCACACCCTCGAGGCTCAGACTGTAAATATCTGGCAGTCATTTTTTTACTAGCAGCTGGGGCAGGAAGTCCAAAATATCCAAATACCTCTGTTGGAAGTCACTGTATATGTATTATTCCACACAAACTCTGTATTAGAAGGGAAAGTTAGAGAGAGGATATACCAGCAAATTAGACTCTTATATGCAATCAAAGAATGGGAGTATTCAAAGCAGTCTTGGAAAGTCAAATTGAGTACAATGAATGTATCAAGCTATATGTTCATTATATGAAGGCATACAGAAATATTTCATCCTTTCCAGCAGTTTTGCAATTTTATGATAATTTAGATCCACATACTTTTGGTTTTGGTACAGCTGCATTGACACAGACCTTGCTTCGGACATTTCCCACCTAAGAGAACTAAGAGGTGGTCCAGAAACAATATGCACTGTTTCAGTCCTTATGATAGGTCTGCTCTGGTTCCTGAATGCTATGCAATTTGTTTAATGCTACTTCTTTGATAAAGTAAGACAATCATTTTGCCTTCTCTTGATTGACCACTGATGCGTCCAGACTGATGCCCTCAAACTGACACAGCACAAAATCTCCAGGGTTTCAAAGACATCTCTTTTTCAGACCAAACTGGAAACTGCATGTATTGGAAATGTAACCTTCTGCATGCAAAACAGAAGCTCTGCCAGTGAGATATGGCCTCTTTCTGCAAGGCACACCTGGGGAAACAGATGGTCCTCCCCATACAGTGGACTGCAAATTCCTATCATCCCTCACTCCACATTGACTATGATGGCTAGAACTGATGGGAGTTGCAATCCAAGAACCTCTGGAGGGCCAGTGCTGCCACCACTGCCATAAGCAAACCAATGCTGTGAGTTTCTGTGATCACAGTCAACTTTTGCACGATCATGCCAATAGCCTGATACGTGTGACTTGCATCCAGAAGGCCTGGATGATGGGAAATGACAAAAGTGGAGATCCAGATGAGCTCAGAGCTTACTGTGCCACTGCAAAGAGACAACATTTTGTAGGAACTTGAAGTTACTTATTTGACTAAAACTCCCAGAATATCTCACCCAATATGGCCCTTGGGGTCTGGGACCTGGAGTCCAGAGGACTGACTTTTCAGGCTCAGCATTTTGATTGCATGGCACTTGGCTGCATGTCTACCAGCATAGGCAATGTGCAGTCCACAAGCTGCATGTGACCCATTGGCAATTTTTGTGGCCCTGCTGCACAGCCAATATGACACAGCTAGACAAACAATCCCACAAGTTGGTATCAACTTCAAAACTCAGTGGCCACTTTTTGGTGCCTCCCAGCAAGTCCACTAATTTCTGCTGTTGCTTCTTCCTTTATGCTTCCTCCTCTTACTACCACTTTGTCTGGAACACAAGTGTGGGAGGAGATTCTTGTATTCTTCTGTCTCACAGAGCCACACACAGCTGCTGTGGAATATGTGGTGTTGGCAACTGTGGCAGCTGCAGCTGCACCAAGAAAAGGCTGAAGCTCCAAAGGGTTGCAGGTGGCCAACATGTTCAGTTGACCCAAGGAAGTTACCATCCTGATACATACAAACCCAATGTGAAGGGCTGCCTCCAATGAATGCCAGTAGCAGCTGTGACTTAATGATGCATCTTCTGAGATTGTCATGATTAGAAAAGTTATGTTTATTGATCAAATATTCTATCATACTATACCTCCTGCAATTCTATTATGTAAAAGTTTATACCATATATTAGATACAAATGATCATTAGGCATTGAATTTAAGGCAAGTTATACCTGAATAAGTATTTATGGGATTGCCCTATTAATATATAGCTGAACGATTTACCCTATCAAGTACCATGAATATGTTTGACTCTAGATTTCTTTAACATAAAAGTCCCTTAAATATGTTTCTACTGTTATGAAGGGATGCAAAAACATAAACAAGTTCCTAAAGGATCTTACTAGCCTAATAGTTTTGAGGTATGCCTCAGATACTCATTTTAAAACTGGTCAGGTAATTTGCATCAAATGTTGCATGTATTTATTTTTAAAGGCTGGACAGAAGTTATTCGACTATAAAATGTGAAGTTGACTGTTTTTGGAGGGGGAAAATTAAGTTGCACTGAGAACTCACCCATCTCAGAGTTTTTCCCCTGCTCTTTTGAGTTTGCTTTAAAAGACTCATAAAAAAGTCATTACTTCTTGTAGCATAAAAATATTTCCCGTTAAAACAGTGGCCTGCTTTTAATAAATCCCATAGTTATTGTTGGCACCAAATTGCCTATGTCTAACCAAATGGATATTTTTGTGCATTCAACTTGTGAAAGTTAATACACTTGGTAAAAATCTTTCAGCAACTCATTTAGTCCCATCAGATGTCAGGGCCACAGTTGTATCTGAACCAGTGAAATTGTCAGTATTAACCTTTTATTTGTTGCTGTTATCGCAGGAAATCGATGGTCTTGTACTGGCTGCATTTAAAATAGATTGCTGTAGGAAAGAAAAAGTATTTTCTGTTCTGTGGGAGGAAAACAGGATTGGTGAAGCACTCCTATTTGCAAGTGCCACATATTTAGCAATTTGTGCATTGGTTGGGCAACTTCTAGGTATTTCCTTTAGAAGAGATGTGTGTCCCTCTGGATGCTACTGAACTACAACTCCCATCATTCCTTACCATTGGCTATGATGCATGGTCAACTCCCATCATTGGTTATGATGCCCATAGTATCTGAAGGGCTACACATTTCCCAGGTCTAAAGGGTGGCTTGCAGATGCCTAGGTCTATAGTGCACTAAGAACTTCCTAAGAAGTACACGCTGAAAGCCTAATGAGAGCTTGGAAAAGGGACTTCTGGAAATACAGTTCCTAGAATACCCTGGCCAGCATAACCAGTGGAGGAGATGCAAGTGCTACCTTATTTTGCTGCCTCCAGTTCTGTTGTGAATGTCAAGATGACAATTACGTGGCCAGGGGGAGCGTACTTTTAGTATCATAGGCTAGAATTTAGCCTGTACAGACCTCAATAGTCAGGTCTGAAACATGGGTGTACTTCTGGACTCAATCCTGAGCTTGGGCACACAAGTTTCAGTGATGGCAAGGAGTGCTTTTGCACAATTAAACCGGATGCAACAGCTGCACCTGTTCCTTGAGATGTCTGATCTGGCCACAATGACATATGCCTTTCATCTAGACATTCAGTGGTTCGGCCCAGTTTGGCACCACACCTGCACAAGTGTTCTGTGGGCGTTGCGCAGTCCCCTCTCCTGCCTCCTCTGCACACATGCCTATTCCCCGGGTGATGCGTGCTTCCCTCCCTACCTGCTGAGTGCAACTGCCCACTCACCAATTGAAGCACATGTTTCCCTCCTCTGCCTCCTCCAGTGGCTACCCACTCCAAGGCAGCACTGCAGGCTTCCCTGCCCTGCCTCCTTGTCTGAGTGGGCAGCTGCCGGAGGAGACAGAAGAGTGAAGCGCACACTGCAATTGATGAGTGAACAGTCATGCTGAGGAGGTGGGGAGGGAAGCACGCATTGCTCGGGGAATGGGTGTGTGCACAGAGGAGGCAGGAGAGGGGACTGTGCAATGCCCACAGAACACCTGTGTGGGCATGGCACCAAATTGGGCTGATCCGCCGAACTGCAGTTTGTGCCCATCTCTGCTTACATCCTGTTTAGATTACTGCAATGCTTTCTATGTGGGGCTGCCTTTGAAAAGTGTTCAGAAACTCCAGCTGGTTCAAAATGCTGCAGCCAGACTGTTGACTGGTGCTGCTTACAGGGAGCAGATAACTCCTTTATTACAACAGCTCCACTGGCTGCCAGTCTGTTTCTGTGCCCAATTCAGAGTGTTGGCTGTTACCTATAAAACCCTATACAGCTTGGGTTCAGACTATTTGAAGGATCATACCACCCTGTACGAGCCATCTTGGCTTTTAAGATCTTCTGGGGCAGCCCTTCTCTCAATTCCACCACCTTCCCAGGTTTGTTTGGTGAGGACATGAGAGAAGGCCTTCTCAGTGGCTGCTCCCGTGCTTTGGAATGTACGGCCCCAAGAAGCCAGGTTGGCCCCCTCCCTCTTGTCCTTCTGTCATCAGGTAAAATTCTCCTTCAGGCAGGCTTTTAAGCAGTAAATGTCTCAGGAAGGTGCTGCATATTAATTTACATCTTTTACATTGTTTTTAAACTTGCCTCTATTCTTGGTATATGTTTCATTGTTTTTAATATGATATTTATACTGTGTTTTTTAAATGGTTGATTGTTTTAGTTGTGAGCTGCCTTGGGTCTCCTATGGGGAGAACTATATAAGTATATGTGTACATATATGTTTAAAACCAAAATTTGAACACTGCAAGCCACTATTTAAATATACATATATGTGTATGGGTACGTGTATGTGCATAGTGGCTTGTAATGTTCAAATCTTTATTTTAAAGCAGCAAAAATGTAACTGTTGTGATCTGTGAAAAACAAAAAAGGAAAGAGGCAACTATAATGGCTATAATAATAACTATCAATTCTTCAGAAAACCTCCAGTTTATGAATGTGGGATACTGCGCTTCTGCATGCACAATTCAGAAAACCAGGAAATGGCTCAATATTGCTGCAAAATATCGTGCCCACGTTGCCAGCAGGGGAAAGGATGCCAATCTTTACATAGCAAAGGGCAGCCTGAATGTTGACAACACCAATGGCAGCAGTCAAGATGGTCTACAGGATACCCTCTTCTGCTCACTACCATTTTAAGATGGGCCATTTCCTGGTTTTTTTTAATTGTGGGCACAGAAGCACAATACCCCACATTCATAAACTGCAGGGTTTTTTAACAATTGAATTTCTTGGCTTTTTAAGATGGGTTTTAAAGACTGCACACAAATTCCAACAAAATTGCCCTCATATAGAATTACCCAGTGGTAGAGGATTCCAGAATATGAGCATATGATCTGTGTTATCATTACTGGGAGAAGACAGAAGCAAGAACTCCTTGGATGTTGCTATATTCCTTCTGTGCCAAAATATTTTGAAGGGCTGTTTTAGACTTAATGAAATGGTGAAGCAAATGTTTGAGTAGCTACAACACGTACAGTGGAGAAACATACACACTAGAGATAGGCATGAACCTCAGTTTGGAGTTTTGTGCCATTTCATCGACATGGCACCACAGGTGCTGCACGTCACTTCCCCCACTGTGACGGCTTCCCCACTCACCAGCCAGCACACTCTGTTTTTCTCCTGCTCTTCACGCAAATGGCCAGTCACAGCAGGACACAGAATTCCCTTCTCTGCCTCCTCCAGCTGCTAGCCACTCAGATGAGGAGGAGGGACAGGGATTCCTGCAGCACTGCCTTTGAGTGGACAGCTGCTGGAGGAGGCAGAGAAGGGGAGTCAGGACTCCTGCTGCAACTGGATGATTCTGTGAAAAGTAGGAGAAAAGCAGCACGCGCCAGCTGGTGCGTTGTGGGGGGAGCGAATGCACAGCACTTGTGGTGCCATGCCAATGAAGTGGCACAAATATCTGAACTGAAGTTCATGCCCATCTCTAGTACACACCTTTTAACCTTTCAGTTAAACTTATGTTGCCATGACCGCTCCACCAAATGCATACTGGAAAGCTGTGTTCCAATTTAATATCCCTTTCTTTGAGTTAGGTAAGCTAAAAGCCTTTGACTGTGTAGACCACAACAAACTATGGCTACTTCTTAAAGAAATGGGAGTGCCTGACCACCTTATCTATCTCCTGAGAGATCTATATGTGGGACAGGAAGCAACAGTTAGAACTGGATATGGAACAACTGATTGGTTCAAAATTGGGAAAGGAGTACGACAGGGCTGTATATTGTCTCCCTGCTTATTTAACTTATATGCAGAATACATCATGCGAAAGGCAGGACTGGATGAATCCCAAAACGGAATTAAGATTGCCAGAAGAAATATCAACAACCTCAGATATGCAGATGATACCACTCTGATGGCAGAAAGTGAGGAGGAATTAAAGCACCTCTTGACTGAACAGTGGTTTGGAAATGATCCTGCAGAAAATAATGAGTATCCATGAGGATCTGTGCTTCGGATCCATGTTTTTGCACGACTGCAAAGCCATGTGACAGACACCTGCCCTGTGGGCTGACTAGAGACACATTCTGATTGGCCAGAATGCTATGCTATGCAAATAGTTCCTTCAGAATTCTCAGAAGTTATTTAAAAAGCAATTTCAGAAGTTTTAAAGGTTAAAAAGCAGTAATTAAAGGGTCTGAATTAGAGCCATGATTGCCCCAATCCTTGTGTATGAAGAAAAAGAGGTTAAAAGGAGTTTTTTCTCTCCAGATATGCAAATGTTATCTTATCTACAATTTTCATCTCTTTTCTTTTAGCTGACAAAATGGTTGCTTGTGTGTTAATGGGAGTAAAACAGTGTTACTTTTTAAAAACTCACAGCTCGAAAACCCTTTACCCAAATGTCCCCATATTTGGCAAAGAGCAAGAGCAGACTTTCTGCTACATCCATGCCAAATTTGGTACTGATCTGAGGTCAAGTTGTGTATTTATAATTTTTTGTTTGGGGCACTCCTAGCTTTTGATTTTGCTTGTAGAATCCTGTTTACTGTGCTTACACAAAATATATGGTTGTCAACTAATTTGGCAAGGCAAGGGGATAATAACTGGAATTAATGTTTTGTTAAGATAGCTTTCCAACTCTGACAAAATGTCAAGCTCTCTAGCTCAAAATTGTGATTTGAGCTTAAAAACATGTTAAGTATGGATTCTTGCCTAACTTTAGGGTTGACAGGTCACAGGGCACTGGCTGAAGTCTCAAAGATGTGCTGTGCTTCCCTGGATTTCAAGGCAGGAAGATAAATCTCAGGGCAAGCAGCAATGGAAAAGAAGAAAGGTTGATTCCTGCTGGTGAGGAAGTTTTTAAAATCTTCACACATTCCCAGTTGGCTCCACAGCTCATTAGTTTAGCATGAAATTATCTGTATGGTCTTGACGCAACCAAAAACCAGGAACAAGGGTGGGAGATGAGAAGAGAGCCATGAGTGCATCCAGTAGGGTCCGTTGTGCTATTTGGAGGAAGACAGTGAGTTGAGCACCAGGATTATGACTCCCAAGCCTTCTTGTTGCATAAATCCTGGCAGGATTTAGATGAAATACACATGCTGCAGCTGCTGGGTTCATTTTGGTCCTTTACTGGCCACCACAAAACTGTTAGGGGGTCTTCTTGCTTTTGAGTGGCCATGCTGCCTGAGCTGCCACATGACCTGATTACCATGGACACAGTTAATCTGGATTCTACTCATGCCCATTTCTGGAATCCACTGTTCCAAAGCAGTTCCACCCCTCCCAAATGATTGTCCACTCCACCTCTGAGGCATCAAACCCATTTCACCCTTGTAATATCAGTTGCCCATGTCCTCAGGCTGTATGAAATGGATGAAATGGATTCATCAGAATTAGACTCCTCAAAATGGAGTCCAAATCAATGCTAACGTCAACAATTTATTCATCATGGAATGATATTTTTCTGAAATAGAATAGAATAGAACAGAATAGAATAATATACCTGGGAGTAAGTCCTGCTGAACTCAGTGGGACTACTTTTGAGGAAATACATGCACAGTAGGATGTATTGTACCTTTCCTTATACTGCTCAGTACCTATGCCTTTCTACTACTTACCCCCTCTAATAATCACTTTGAATAACATTACTGCAGTCCTTTACAGGCAGTTCCAAAGTGCACGCATCCATTTTGGGAGAAGAAGGAGAGGCACATCTGTAGGTTTTGCTCCATGCACAATTGTTTATTTCTAACATGGACTTATTTAGTTCAAAATATATTTGGCTGAAGTTTCATCTCTCTATTCCATAGGGAAGGGATTTTTTGAATGAAAAACGTGCAGTGATAAACCTATACTTTGCAATGGCTTTGATATTGCAGTGAAATCAGCAATTGTCCCTAATGAAAACCACATAAAAATCACATTCAACCAGTTGTAATTCTGGATAGAAAGTTGTCTGTCTGTATGTGTGTGGCTGGAAAACTGCACAGATATGATTGCCAGAATAACAGGGTAGTTTTCTAAACATGTGGTGCAATAACCAGGTCAGATCCATTATTGGGCCAATTCTTTCCATTTTCCTTTCCATTTCTGCCCAAAGAAATAACTATTACATGGTAATGATGTACAAGGGTTCTAAAGTTATTTAGATATTTCTGGTCATCATGTTGCGTCAATCAGTCATTGATTGATAGTTTAAAGAGAGATGCTTCCTGAGAGTGTTTTCCTTACCATACACAATGTAGAAAACAGTGTGTCATTTAAAAAGTAAGCTGGGAGCATTAAATTGCACAAGAAATCAAATGTATCAGCATCAGTAAAACCAAAACAAGATGATCTATAAACAAAACAGACTTGATAATAATAATGTACCATCAAGTCAGTTCTGACTTATAGTGACCCTTTTCAGGGTTTTCTAAGTAGAGAGAGTACTTAGAAGTGTTCTACCATTCCCTTTTTCTGGGAGCACTCTGGGACTGTGCAGCTTTCCCAAGGCGACACAAGCTAGCTCTTCTTCCAGGAGGCACAGTGGGGAATCAAACTCCCAACCTCTGACTGTGCAGCCAGATACATAAACCACTGAGATGACTTATAGAAGAAGTATCCAACCTTGCGAAAGATCATAGTGACATCTTTCTGAAGTGTTTGATTTCTGACTAGCACATCAACTGAAATAGTTTGACAGTCATTCGATTTTTAACACAGCCACTTCAATCTCTAAGACCCATTTTACATCCCAGCATGAAATGTAAGAAGATAAAACAAGGTGAATCAGAACTTGCAGAAGCTCCTGGTTTGGGGAACAACTCTTAGAATCCCCCAGCCAGCTTTGGCCGTGCTGATTTGGGAATTCTGGGAATCTGCAGCTGTGCCTTAATGAAGAAGTGGGGAATGAAAACCCTGCAGATGCACCTTTAGGGTGCAACATAACTTTATGTCAAGCAAATACTATGCAGTTAAAGAAACATGTTCTCCATAGAGAGAATCTTTCATTTAAGCCCCATAAGGTATTGCTGATGCTATATCCACAGAGCAAAGAAATTCCAATGAAGATCAACCTTCCCTTCCTTGTGCAAAGCATAAGCTCATTGATGCATCTTTCTTCTGCCTCAGTCTCCACCTAAAGTAACCAGTACAGCATATCCACTGTGTAGCCACTGCACTCTTTATGTAGTACATCACAACAAGCCCTCTGATAGACTTGTTATTATGTGCGATCAAACCATTTCTGATTTATGGTGACCCTAATTTGGTCTCAAGGTAGATGAAATGTTCAAGGAATAGTTTGCTATTGCCCTTTCCACCCCCATGAGTTTCCATGGATGAGTGGACATTTGGGCCCAGGTTTCCCCTGCAATAGTCCAACACCCTATCCACTATACTAGTGGTCCCCAACCTTGGGCCTCCAAATGTTCTTGGACTTCAACTCCCAGAAATCCTGGCCAGCAGAGGTGGTGGTGAAGGCTTCTGGGAGTTGTAGTCCAAGAACATCTGGAGGCCCAAGGTTGGGGATCACTCCACTATACCACACTAGCTCTCACTGCTAGCATTATCATCTGTGATAGTGAAATTAATTTAGTGGCCCTGGGGATAGAGCTACTGTGTGACAGGATGACAGCTGGGAAGCCCCAAAGGGTGGATCTAATACAACGGACAGTGTGCTATTGAGTTCCTACTGAGTGGAAAGCACTACTGGCATAGTATCTGTGAAAATTCTCAGTCATCTAGTCATCTGGAAGTTGAGTCATGGCAACTGGACTTCTTTCTTGTTAGGTTGAAGCATTTCGCTACTCATCCAAGTAGCTTCTTCAGTCTGAGGAGAGTTGGTAGGAGATCCATGATATATCCTCCATGTTGGTTTCACTTACCCCTGGTCTGAATAGGCTCATTAGAAGGACTAATGATACTACCAGCATAGGAATGCAGAATTGTGCCCCTTCTGCAAGTGTAATTATTGCACCGATGAAGGGGAGGGCAGGTTTTCTTGTAGAGATTACTGCTTGCACAACACCAATGTGTGCACAAGTTGTGTCATCTGGTTTTATTACTCAGGACTCCTAGTGCAGCAAGCAAGACTGTGAAATAATTACATGGCTCTGCTATCAGATTTCTGTGAGTAATTGTCAATTAACTGGATTGTTAATGAAACAATATCTGGCCAGAACCATAGATATGAGTAAAAGTAAAATTAATGTTAATGATCTTGTCATGATCTTCTGTGAGGGAATAAGTTCGACTATTTCCCTTAACTATCTCTTTTTTACTCTACTCCAACTTTGGCGTGTCTACACTGGTAGAATAGCTCACTAGCTGGATCACTTTTGGTGCTGTTTGGTTTACAGCATCTACACATGTTTTGACTTAGAGTGATCTATCTGACCCCTTTTTAGAGCTGCCCCACTCCTTTTTGGCACAATGATAGGGCTACAGTTTTTTGGCACAATTTGGAGTGCTCCTAATTAGCCCCTTCTGTAGCCTGTGTGGATGGGTAGTCCACACCCAGATAGAGCTGTGGGAGCTGCCAACCATGCGACTTTTTGGTGGGTTGTGGCATTGAAAGGGATGACAGATAGCCCCCTCTTTTATTTTAATCTGCTCTACCATTTTAATTATTTTAAATATATTTTCCTATTAATGCATTCCTATTGTAGATAAATGAGAGGCATTGGTAGTGTTATATGTACCATGCAAGGTAGATGCAATGCTGTTTCACTATGTCACTTACTTTATTTAACCACAGAAAGAAAGGAAAGTTTATGTGGCCCATTGAATGAAGGGTGTGGGAAAAGGCAGGGAAGAGGGCAAGAAAGAGAGTGTCATTCATTGAAAGGGAGACAAATTGGGGAAATCCAAAGACTTGTCTGGACCCTTCTCATGGGGGGGGGGGGGAGTCAATCAGTGTGAACAGAAGGATTGCTCAAGTGAGAGATGAAATAGATCTCACTAAAGATAAGAGCCTTTCAAGTGTGCACCAAACTGCTCCAACTTACCCTGTCTGGATGTACTCTTAGTTGGTGGATTTCTCTCTATGTATTTATTCACAGGATTATGTTGTCCATAAAATGGACCGCAAAGTACCTTACAAAGATAAATACAGTGGACCCTCGACTTACGGAATTAATCCGTATTGGAACGGTGGCTGCAGGTCGAAAAGTCTGTAGGTCGAGGCTCCATTGACCTACAATGCATTGAAAACTGATTAATCCGTAACCGGCCGTTTTTGGTCCATTTTGTTTGATTTTCCGGTCTGTAGGTCGATTCTCCGGCTGCAAGTCAAACCTAAATTTTGCGGCCAGAGAAGTCTGTAACTCGAAAAGTCTGCAGGTCGAGCCGTCTGTAAGTCGAGGGTCCACTGTACTATAGTAAGATACTTTCCAAATAATCAGTCTAGTGTACAGGATGGATTGTTGGAGTAGGACTAGGAAAATCTGGGTTCAAATCCCTGCTCAGCCATGAAAAATCATGGGGGGGGGGGGTTTGAGGTTGGCAATGGTAAACTGCTTTTTGAACACCTCACATAACCCTATTAGAGCTGGCATAAGTTAGAAGTGCATAACAATGCATAACACCAAGAAGACTGTCCCTGCCTCTAGGAACACTATTTAAACACGTTTGTCACGTGTAAAAAGCGTGTCTAGGTAAGTACAAAAGTTAGGGGAAGAGAAGAGATTTGTTTTGTTTTCACTGGCTAAAAAGTAGAATATTCTGTGGTTACACCAACCACTTTTGCCTTAAAGTTATCTTTTTGTGTTATGTCTTTCTAAACCACATCTTCATATCTCACATGCAAGTGTGCATGTATGAGATCATATGCTTGCAGTTCTTCTTACTGGCTCTGATAGAATTTTGTAGTAATTGGAGAGTATAACCACAGTTAGTTTTGAGGTTGCCAGCAATTCCTGCTCCTGGCAATCATTTTGTCAGCTTTGTTAAACCAGTTGCCACAATGTTACCACAAGTAGTTAGTCTTTGGCATACTCTGGGATCTATATACTGTTCCACTGGCTTCCTGAAATAAGCCAGTTTAGGGAACAGTACCTTTCACACAGTGCTTAGACAACAGATTTGATCCAAAACCATTTGTTTAACATTTAGTGAGTGCTTTTAATATAAAAGCATTTAAGACAAACAATCTCTCCAGCCACTTCAGTTTATTCCTTGCTATCTTCAAGACTTTGTGTTTGATTTAATCAAGACTTTATTTGTTTAAGACTTTTATGTTTTATTTCCAGACACTAGAATGGCCAACAGTACAGATCAAGGCTTTTTTCAGGAGGCAGAATTACTAATTATAAAACCTGGTATGTCTTAAAATCTGTTATTTCATTGCTTCCTTCACCTCTGCAGACTGCAGCTATTTCACACTGCCATGGTATTCATAGTAGCTGTAGCCAATCAATTCTTAGTGACAAACCTTTGGCTGAAATCCTGTTGCTTAGCATAATAAGCAACTGGAGTAAGTCCACCAAATCAGTGGGGACTCAGTGAGTCAACTCCTCTGTTCCATTGATTCAATGGGTCTACTCTAGTTGTGACAAGAGTCGAAGCAATAGGATTTCAGCTTCTGTGTACTTTCCTCCAGTGAGCTCAAGGTAGCATGCATAGTTCCCCCCTCCCTACCTTAACCTCACAACCACTCACAACATTCACACTTTCTAGCTGGTAATTAAAGAGTTGTTGCTATACTTCTGGACCCTGCACAAGCCAGTGGGTGGACATACCCCCGTAAGAATCATTATGGGAACTTTTTAATTGCCTGCTGGAAGTGAATAAATATTATACCATTCACCTGTATAGTTGTGCAACAGGATTTCACCCTGTGACTGGCCCAGGGTCACCCAGTGAGTTTCAAGGCTGAGTACAGAACTGAACCCACTTCTCTTGGGTTCTAAGTGCTACACCACACTGGCTGTATACAATTCTTTCAGGTAGAGACCTGACATTGCATCAGCTTTTATTGTTAACTAGGGAAGGCAGCTAGAAGCCTAAATGCAAGTGACTCTTGTCCCCAGTGATCCACACAATACTTCCTCCAGAGCTTGGAAATGTTCTTTCTTTCTTTCTTTCTTTCTTTCTTTCTTTCTTTCTTTCTTTCTTTCTTTCTTTCTTTCTTTTTTTTAGGGGGGGGGAAATAACATCTCCTAGAATATTCTAGTAAGCATTAGCACTAGCCATATTGAGTAGATTGATTCTGGGAACTCTAGCCCAAGAAAGTAACTTTTCTTCTAACTTGGCTTGTCAAGTACACGTACATGAATCTGCTTCTACACAAGTACAAGGCCATAAGTCTGCTGATTAATGCATCTTTCCCTACTAGCTCCACTTTTCCTTCAGAGTATGTCGTGTGCACTCAATAGGAATGGTGCCAAACAATCCAAGTCTAGTCTGTTTTATACAAACCTCACATGTTTTTAAAATCATCTGAATAGTCTGATACATTTCAAATAATTTGGTTGGCTTGTCACAATGTTGTTGCAAAATGAAAACAAATTGACCTTTGCCTACTCTACCCTATTAGATCATAGTCTAATTATTGCATTGTTTTGATTTGTTTTTAATTTGACCTATATTTCATATATGTCCATAATTCTAAATTGTGCAATGCTCTGATAGGAATAAAGAAAGACCTCCCATCCCAAAAGCTACGGCTTCCCAGAACTTAAGGGAGGAAAATGCCTATAAAGAAGAACACAAAAAACCTAATGATTCACCTTCAATAAGAGGCCATGTTTGGCATATGGAAAATCTTATCCTGGTCAAAATGAAATACATCTCTTAAGCCTTTCCTCCTAATTCCCCTACTCCCCTTATATAATTATTCTCAGTGAACCATATTTTCTAGGAGACCTGCCCATTGTGAAAAGTTATATGGTCAAATAAGTCATTTCATAATCATTCATCTTTACTTAACTGAGCTTGCAAAATTAGGCAATGCTACAAGGAACAGCTGGGGCCTTCAACTACCAAAACACTTTTATGGTTTCTCTTAAGAGCCATTAAATCAACCTGATGAGAGCACAGCTGGACCAGGCCCATTAATAAGGTATCAGATCCCATCGAAGACATAAAGGGAGCCCTTGGCTGCTCCCACCCCTACCCCCATGCCCCAGTTCAGGATGCAGGTGGAATCAAAGTTTTGACAGCAACAAAACCAAGGTCTGATTTTAAAAGAAGTCTGACCTCTGCTCCTCCACTGAGGGGTTTTTTTCTTCTTCTTCTCCTGCTTGTGGACATCCCTAATTTATGGAATCGTTAGGAGTCTCATTTGGAAATGGAAGAGAGAACCCTGGGCTGAAGAGACATTGTGTTGGCAAGGCGTCCCACTGCCTTGTAAGACTTAACAGTGTGCAATTGATTCATAGGGTCACTTGTGACGAACAGCCAAAGAATCACCGGCGATACACTGTAACATTGACACTGGCCAGAAAAACCTCATTTTACCTACTTGCAAACAGAACCCAAACCTGGTCTTGTAGATAGCTACAATTTGAAACCAAATGCTAGAAACATCCACTAATTAAGGCGGAGGTGAAGGTGAGCATCTGCAAATCAGAAAAGGGAAGATCTTGGAAAAGATTGGGAAAATATGATGTGCAGTCCATATGCATTAAAAGCAAAAGGAACTTTGAACTGAATCCATCTATTTTCCCTTTTCCCTCCTCCTCTGCTTCTTCTTCCCTCCTTCCCTCCTTCCTCCTCCTCCTCCTCCTCCTCTTCAACATCTACAGCACATTCATTTGCAAAGGGTTTAACCTGATTGTCCTCTTAACGATGCTGAAGCAGCATAAGGAAGGCATCATTACCAGTTTTAGAGATAGAGGAAGATGAGAATGTTTTAATTATGCCTCCTCCTGTCTTTTAGTTTAAAAAAAGCTGGCTGGACAACTCTGTGAGGTGGAGCACTTGACTGCGGAGCTGGTGATGTAGAGGTCAATTTCCCCTTGTGCCTCAAGGGAGAACAGCCAGCCTGTGTGGCCTGGGGCAAGCTGCACAGTCCCAGGGCAGCCACAGAAAAAGAGAATGGTAAACCACTTCTGAATATTCTATATCTAGAAACCCTTGGAAAGGGTTGCCATGAGTCAGAATCTACCTGATGGCATGCAATTATTAGTATTATTTAGCAATAAATACACATTTGCTCTGCTGTTCTGCAAGTATTTTCTCTCATAGTTGCTTTCTGCCATCAGTGGCTATTGAATTAGTTTTGTGAATGGAACCAGCAGCCATAGAGAGAGATCTGACACTACATTGTCAAAATGCCAGCTTCCAAGCCAGGTAGTAAAAACCCAAATAAAAACTTTCCATTGGTACTAGTTGGAGGTTGCTCTCCTGTCTCTAACAGCTGTGGAATGGAGGAGCAATTTGAGGTATTTGTGGCTGAGAAGCAAAGTGCTTCCTTCTCCACATGCTCTGGCCCCAGTGTCTGTTAAAAGGTAAAGGTAAAGGTTCCCCTTGACAATTTGTCCAGTCGTGTCTGACTCTAGGGGGCAGTGCTCATCCCTGTTTCCAAGCCATAGAGCCAGCGTTTGTCTGTAGACAGTTTCCATGGTCACGTGGCCAGCATGACTAGACACAGAATGCCGTTACCTTCCCACCATAGTGGTACCTATTTATCTACTCGTATTTACATACTTTTGAACTACTAGGTTGGCAGGAGCTGGCACAAGCGATGGGAGCTCACTCCACCATGTGGATTCGAACTGCTGGTCTTACGCAGTGCCACCACGTCCCTTGGCAGTGTCTGTTACCCTTGTGCTTATTTTTAAATAAAGACAATTTATATAGGTGAATATTCTATGGCTAGTTCCAACTAAGAGCAGACCCACCAAATTAACTGCTGAATGGTAAATCAACATTTCTGTAAATCCCGTCAAGTCTATGGATCTACTAGAGATGGACCTAGTGATAGGATACTGGCTACAGGGAACTGCATGTTGTGTGTTTAACATGATGAGTCATGCCAAGCCTCTGCTCACAACCTGAGTTCGATCCCAGTGGATTCAGGTAGCCAGCTCAAAGTTGACTCAGCTTTTCATCCTTCCTCCGAGATCAATAAAAATGAGTGCCCAGCTTGCTGAGAGACAAAGTGTTCCTTGCATAATTACGTTGTAAACTGTCCAGAGCGTGCTCTAGGACCATGAAGTAGTATATAAGTCAAAACAACAACAACAACTATTTGATCCTGAATTAGACAAAGAAAGAAAGAAAGAAAGAAAGAAAGAAAGAAAGAAAGAAAGAAAGAAAGAAAGAAAGAAAGAAAGAAAGAAAGAAAGAAAGAAAGAAAGAAAGAAACTGACGGTATTCCTCAAATACAAACTAGGAAGTGTCCAAAAACCTCACAAAGTTGACTGTGTATGAGTTTGAGCTGTACTCCACAACCAGCCTCGGACTTCTCTGCTGAATCCCTGTGAGTGAAACTGGACCATAATGATATATTGGGACTTCCTTATAAAACAGAAATAAGTTAAACCTGCTTAGTACAATGATAGACTGTCTCAGGGTAACAAATTTTTCTGCCAAGCAGCAGACATTTTTAACTACACAGGGCTCAGATAACACTTCTCTGTTTATTTCTTTAAGGGAGAATGGACCTTAATCTCCATGTGCTAGCAGAGACTAACAATATGACACTATGTTTAAGGAAAGAGTATTTTCATAAGATCAGAACAAGGTAGCAAATTTATTCCTAAGTGAAAAAGTGTTTGTTTATTGTTAGTGATTTATATAGTGTGATATATGAGTCTTTCAGAGGAAGGAGGATGCACTGCAAGACATTAAAGGCTTTATTCTTCAAGAAACCTTTATTTCAGCTGGAACCAGGCGGGACATACATGCAAGGTACAGATGAATGGCTGAGCAGGTCAAACCAAGCAAAGAGTAGAGCATCTTGTGTCATTCATACTGGGGGGGGCAGCCAATCCACCATTTCTTCTAAATCATTGTGCCTCTTTCTAAATTAGCCTTGTATGACATTTCAATAAGATTCACAATTGGAACTCTAACTGGTGCAAAGAATATGTGATAGATCCAACAAAACACTGCAAATGCATAGATACACAAATTAAGAGGACCTGAAGTTAGAATATGAAATGGAGCTTTGTTGAATATCATAATTAGAAGAGATTCAGCCAGTGAAAAACTACAAGACTTATGATAGTTTCCCCCAACCCAGCACCTTCCAGATGTTTAGGAACTACAACTCCCAACAGCAACTAGCCATCATGGTCCGTGGTAATCCTGCAGGATTCTGACTGGGGAAGGCTGGTGTACAATATTTCAGGGTAGTAGTTCTCAGACATATACCACTGGTGGATTACAGGGCAGTTTAGTTACCATGGCAGAATATTGTAACAATTACCAAGAATTTACTCTTCCTTACTTGCCATGTTCTTCTGCTGGGATGGTGTGCCACCTCATAACTGACTGGATCTGCCATGGACTATTCATTTGTTTTGGCCTTGTTTGTAGTACGTTCTATTGCTAGTCCCACCTAAAGTAAACCAGTTGTCTCAGTTATGGAACTGTTGACTTCAGCCATTGATGCAATGAGTTTACTCTCTAGCTGAGGCGAGTAATAGGATACGAGTCATGGAGTTTCCCCTACCTCCCCTTTTTCCCGAGCCACCAATTTACAATAAATGACAAATATAATAACAGAATGCTTGTAAATGTACTGTAATGCCCATCTTGGAAAAAGTTTGCTTTTTGCTTATATTGTGGTGGGACTTGGGTTCTTTGATAGATGGGTCAGTGAGAGGAAAATGTTGAAATGGAACTACTGTTCTAGGGGATAATCAGAGAAGAATTTGGGGATGCATGGCATGCTAAGAATATTGATGGATTGTTGGGGGTAAAAAACAGCAAAGAAACAGGAAAAGGAAAGAGAATGGAACAGAGCAGCTGGACTCCTGAGGAGGAGTTCTACTTTCAGTTATTCTGTTCCATGCTCCAGGTCTCCATACTGCAACGTTAATAGTATGGCCCACCAGCACATTCTAAACTCCAAGCATAAGAGTTTCCCAGGGAGGAATGATTTATATGTAGCATACTATTTTAATTTTCCTTATATAAATCCATTCGCACCTGACCAGGTTTAACTGTCTGTTATCATTCTTTAATTGGTAGTGTTGTGTTTAGAGTAGGAGACAAGAATCAGGAGTTTAAATCCCCACTCAGACATGAAGCTTACTGTAGGACCTTGGATATGTCAGACTCACTCTCTCTCAGAGTAATCTACCTCACAGAAATGAGACTAAATAGATGAAGTGCTGTGGCCCCAACACATGTTAAGCTGTGTGTCTTATCCAGGCAGCCCAGCAGACATTCAAACCACACTTCATGTAAATCAAATCTTCAACTTTATTCATAACAACACTTGAACAGCAAATAATAAACTCAGGAGATCATATATTGAACTGTGGAAAAAGGCTGAGCAGAAGGCGGAAGCAGATTGTAATAAAAGGAAGGTTATGGATGAGGTGAAAAGATAGTGCAAAATTTCAGGCTGCCACCCAAGATGGCAGCAGACAGATAGTTAGACCAGATGGAGATTTAGTAGGTTAGAGGTTAGAAAGTTATTTTTTTAAAAGTAATTTATTCCTGTTATTCATTATAATGTTTGAAAAGTAACCCATTGGTGTTAATTGTTATAATGGCTGAAATATGAGAGCAGACCCATTGAATTAATGTGGATTTAATGAGTCAACTCCTCTCTAAATTTCAGTGATTTAGTGGACCTACTCTAGCTGTGACTTACTACCATATTTCAGCCAATGTCAGAAAGTTGATTTGTTATAAGCAGCAGACTATTATATTACTCTGGGTTAATTTTTCATTACTTTCCATTACTTAAAAAAAGACTGGAATTGACAAAGAATGTCACAAACTTGAAAAATTCCTTTCAGTTTTCTTCTAAAAATGCCATTAAATGCCATTATCCTTTTAAAATAACATTTGAAAATAACTAGAAACATTGCTTATTATACCAACAAGACCCAATCCTACTTTTGTGTTACTTTTGAAAAGTAACTTTGTTGTATCCTTATCATTCAAACGAATAACTAGTTACAGACAACTACAGTACTTGTAACCTGTTAGATCTGAAGTTAAAAGAGACTAAACATTCTTCCCAAGAACAACCAATTAAAACAGAATAACAAGTTATCACACCTGATCACTTGCTAACATATTTGTAAAAGAAAAATTACAATAGTTCCAACTGCAAACCCAATAGGCAATGTAACAAATAATACAATGCCCAACTGAGGCAGAGTATATGACCCTCTCTGTGCCTGTCTGGTGGACTGGACTGATGGTAAGCATTGTTGGAGGCCACACATGTTTTCATGCCAGGAAGGAACTGTGCTGCTCAAAACACTCTTTCCCCCTTCACAAGCTGCTGATCTTTTTCAATGTGGAGTTTTGCTTTAATGAGGACTATGGTAATTATATGGGAGCTATGACAGTTTGGGAAACAACCTAAATATTAATATATCAGAAGAATCTTGGGCAGAAATATGAACTATGCAACCTTATCGACCAAGTCTCAGGAAATGGTATTAAAAACAGTTCAAAGGTGACATCTGACTCCTATAAAACTTCATAAAATTAATAAGACGATATCTCACATTTGTTGGAGAAAATGTGGTTCCAAAGGATCATTGGAATATATGTGCCTCTCCTGTCTGAAGGCCAAATCATTCTGGCATGATATAATAGAATAGTTGGCAAGCTAATGCAATAAGACATTGTTCTTAATGCAACTTCCTTATTGTTCTCATTATTTACTGGAGAGAATGAAAATTTAGTTGATAAGGAGTTAGTGGTGATTCTTGTAGGGGCTGTGAGAACTGAAATTGTCCGAACATGGAAAAATGTTCAAAGATATCTGGAGAGAATATGGACGATCTCACTGATGGAAAATTTGACTACTCATCTTAGACTGTTTAGAAAAGAAATAAAAGAAGATAATTTCATTAAAATCCGGTTCCCAATGTTAGTTTTTGGTGTGGAATTAAATAGAGAGGATGAGATTTTGAGAAGCCAGCTGGAATTTTGGTCTGCTGTCTTTTAACCTTGATACAATAAATATACTAAGGAACTGTAGGAATGGATTGTGGTTTTTTTGTCCTGATAAATACTATATATTGCTGAGTACGTGATTGTATTGATAACTGAGTTATAAATACAAAAAAACTTGCATTTAAAAAGGGGGAGTTTTGCTAAGGCTGGGTGGAAAAGTAGGTTTTGTTAGCTTTGCCTCTGGTTACCCAACCCCCATTACACAAGGCAAAATGGAGGAGGCAACTGGCATCCTCTGTTGGGTTTAAAGCATACATGTTCCTCGCCTCTGGAACAACTTGCCCGTAGAGATCCGCCTGGCTCCCTCTCTGGGTGTCTTTAGAAATACACTTAAGACATGGCTATTTAGGCAGGCTTTCCCTCCTGCTGTATTTTAATATTTACATTTTTACATCTTGGATTTTGCATGTTTATTGTTTCTATTGTTTTTAAATTTTGTAATGCCGCCCAGAGTAGACTATCTGTCTAGATGGGCGGGGTATAAATCTAATAAAATAAATAAATAAATAAATACAGTCATATGACCTCTGCTAGATCAAGCTTGTCTAGCATCCTGCTTCCCAGTGTGGTGTGGCGAACCACATGCCTCTTGGGCAGACCACAAGTGGGACACAAGGGCAGAAACCCTCTCCCACTCTTATTACCCATCAACTATTATTCAGAGGTAAAATAGGAGAGAACTGGGATTTGTCTTATATATCTGCTTATAATTATCTCTGGGAATTGTCATAACCATCTTATTAATGAAACCAGTTGCAGGGGGGAAAGGTGCAGATGTTTGTGTCTTCTCAGTAGCAATGAATAAGCCTGTCTGCACTACTAGGGAAGGGTTATGGTATACAGCATGACATATGAGTGGTCCAAATTGACAGTACTGCAATAAATCAAACAATATAAACCAAGAGCTACAAGCAGGATTTGTCTGGCAAATATCAAACCAGCAAATCTAGAGACATCACGCTCTATATAACAACAAAACATAATATCAGGAGGTTTGAATATATGTGTGCGTATATACACACACACATACACACACAGGCTGAAATTCAGTAGTAAGTCACAACTAGAGCAGGCCCATTGAATCAGTGGAATTTGGTGAGACAATTTGTATATAAGTTCCATTGATCCAACAGGCTTACTCTAGTTGTGACTACTGGATTTCAGCCACTGAGTGTGTGTGTAAGTACAACTGTAGCTCCAATATTCACTGGGGAGAAAAAGAAGAAAGTCTCTCAGGCTGTTTTTCTGTGTTCTTACATGAAAGTCTGCAAATGCATGATACCCAAGATGGGACACCTGCCCTGTTTGTAAAGGTCAAATTAAGGGACTGTCAGTGGTGTATAAAGCTAGCTATACTGAATAAGAGTTTTCCAGTGCCTCAGCTCCCTTTTGTGCAATCAGGCAATGATTCTGGGATTGAGGATAGTCCAGAGAACAGAGATACTCTGTCTTAGATGTCATTGTGCTGTCATTCCATTCTCAAGGCAATGGTTGTAGTTCAGCAGCAAAACATTTTACTTGGCTACAGAAGATCCCCTTTGCAGTCCCAGATGCCTCTTCAGTGGGAATGGAACCAATGCACTTCTGAAGAGCTTCCCATAGGACACTGTGCTAGACAGACTAAGGGTCTCCCTTAGTTTAAGACAGCTTCTTAAACCTGATTGTTTCAAGTAAAGGCTGCTTGCGATGCTTTCAGATTAAAGTCATTTGGGGTTGGGGTTTGATACAGACGTCCTAGTAGCCCACCAGTTCAGAATTCAGATGAGGATCATACATGCAACTTCTACCCCATGTTTAAAAACTAACAGTTCCATGCAATAAGACACTAGCATTGAGAGAAAGGCTAGATTTCTCCCTCAAGTGCTAATTTCCCATAGATTGGGAACCATTCACATGAGGGAACTTTGAATCATAAAATCTTTTCACCTGCAATCTGAGATGACAGAGTTCTTCCACAACTCCTAGATAGACATCATTGTTGTTTTCTCAATAGCTCAATGAGACGGCGTGCCAGAATCAGGGGATGGAAGTTCCATTCCCCACCGTGTCTCTTGGGAGAATTGCTAGTCTTTGTGGTCTTGAGCAGACTGCACAGTCCCAGAGCCACCCCACAAGCAAGGAATGCTAAACAATCTCTGAGAACATTCTACCTAAAAAACCCTGGAAAAAGTTGCCATAAGAATGGGCTTGACTGAACGTAATTGTTATTGTTAAATTAGTCACAGAGTATAGTAAAGCCAATCTGTTTCAACCCTGTTCATGGAGGTGGGGCAGAGGAAGCAATTAGAATTACTCTGTTACAGCAAAAATGATGAGTCTTGTTGTACCTTAAAAGGCTAACAAGACTGCATCTGAACATGTGGCTTCCACAATCCACAAATCTGATGCCAAATAAAACCTGTTAGTCATGAAGGTGCCATAAGTCTCAAAGTTATTGCTTTCTAGAACTGACACCCATTTGGCTACCTACTTGTCACACTTATTTTCCCAAGCAACTGCTGACAGAACAGCTGCAATCCATCTTGTGGTCTTAATCGGAAAGAAAGAATCCTTGTTTGCCAGTAAAGCCCTGGGTAAATAATTTGTTTAGACAGGGTTAAGAGGTGTTAAACAGGAAAAACAGGCAATTGTCTAACATGCTGGTGTCAGTTACATGGAGCCTGTGTATCTGGCCTGAACAAGCATGAAAAATTCAACCTGTCAGAAAGACCCTCAGAGCTTTCCCTGCATGCACTAGCAGTGCTGCTATTTTTCCTGACATGTGGCGGTCAATGAGTATTTTTGTGGAGGACATAAACAAGGCAAACTAGGCTTCAAGGCAGTTCCAACAAGCAGTGTTTATAACAACTGTTTGGGAAAGTATGCTAGCAGCACTAAGTCTCGTTGAGTCTGAACACAGATGTCGTATAACTTTCAACAGTTTAAAGGAAGTCAGCTAAATGTGAAAAATGTAACAATTTCTTAGGTTGGTGCTTTGGCAAGAGCTGCGATCCTCAGCAAGAGTTCAATCAGGCAACAATAAAAGAAGAAATCAGACAATTTGAAGAGGACATTTTAAACATTTTTGCAGACGTTCCTTGGCTGGAAGAGGTTTGAGGAGTCAGATGTATCAGTACTATCAGTACTGTAAGTCTCAGAGAGACAGACAGGATGTAGATTAAGTAAATCCCCAGCTCTTGTGCAGTCTTTTAGAGGGATAAGAGTATTTCACATTTTCTATCTCAGTAATGCTTATAAATAATAATAACATCAAAATTATCAGTAGTGATCTTCCAAAATTTACCAATCAGATTCAAATTTCCCTGACTTTTGACTTCTGGGATTTGTACCGTGTTTCCCCGAAAATAAGACAGGGTTTTATATTAATTTTTGCTCCAAAAAACACATTAGGGCTTATTTTCAGGGGATGTTGTTGTTTTTTTCATGTACAACAATCTACATTTATGCAAATACAGTCATGCCATCTTCTTCTGGTTGCTGCACAATGGTGGAGGGCGGGGTTTCACTTCACTGGGGCTTATTTTCAGGGTAGGTCTTATTTTCGAGCAAACAGGGTAGTCCAAACAACAACAAACCACAGCCACACCCATTTTCTGTTGGGAACTGTTTTTTTTATTATTATTATTATTATTTGTAAAACTGCATCTGTGCTTCAGTATTATGTACGATGATGCACATTGGCCTCCTCTTTTGATCCCTTTTGGGTAAACATTTGCCCACAAATGCACATTGCTGTAGGAAAATCAGTAATGGCTTTCCTAAAGTCGTTTACAGACGCAGGGCAGAGGCAAGATTCAAGCAGCCTCCTCAGTGAGATGATGGTGAAATCCAGGCTGTGGAAGCAGCAGTTACTTTCTACTGCTAGGACCAACTCTCAGGTCAAGTGCACTATACCGGTTAAGTGGCTGCCCTGCAAGAAAAGAAACAAACCCCTGATTCTGAGTCTCGAGCCACCAATAGTTAAATGCTTAAGCATAATAGCTAGGAACAAAACCTGATATTGCCCTGCCTTTGTAAGCATTTGTAAAATTGGCACAATTGTTTAGAATACAGCTGATGGCAAGCCAGACAAAGATTTTGTTTAAAAGAAGTTGGCAGGGTTCCATACATCAGTTAAACTGAAGTACTTGGATATGAGCCATTTTAGGACCATTGAAGAGCCATTAACGGGAATGTTACACTAAACATGTTCAACTGCAACTAAAAGAAAAAGCTGACAAAACAGAGCCTACATCTTGAGAAGGGAAATTTCCTGAAACTGTATCAATCCCAGACATGATACAAATCCAGGCTCTGTTCATTGTTTGGATGGAGGTTTCTTGGTGGTTCTTTTGAGAAGCTGTGTTAGTCTTTGTAAGAGACAACACAGAGAAGGCAACTATTTCTAAAGAATGAAGAAAAATATTTAAGAACAAAGCTGTAACCTGGCTGCTAGTGATTTTATATTGCCCCTATGCTGCTTTTGAAGAATGAAACTATAATTATAATTATTTGATTTTTTTAAAAAAGTCTTATTAGGCTGTAGGCAAAGATGAGTAGCGTCACAAGAAGGTGATCCTATGGCTTAATTCCAATACTGCAATAATTTCTAATACAAAACAATTTCCAACTAACAAATGTTAGGGAGAGAAATAGCCATGTGAGAGCCTGGTTACATGAACAATGTACCACGCAATGTGTGTCAGAGCTATTTAATTTGATTCATAACCATGTGTCAGTCAAAGGCAGCGACCCGGCTTTGCTGCCGCTGAGGAGCCAGCTGAGAGGAGCATTGCCTCTGAGCAGCTGATCCAGGCAGCAAAGACTGGCACTGTGATCTAGGATGCAGCACCAGGGTTTGCTCCTGGATCACCTGGGTGGTATGGTGCCTGCTCAGCTGCAGCAATGCAGCTTCACTGCTTCTGAGGAGCAAGCCAAGAGGAGGAGGCGATGAAGCCAGGCTGCTGCAGTGGCCCAGGTGAAACACCAACAGGAGGAGCCAGAAGGAACCTCCCGGCTGCTCTGGCCTCCTCCATCTCTACTTCCTGCACTCCAGCCATGGCAGTGCACTGCTGCTGGGCTGCTGCTGCCTCCACCTCCTCCAGCTGCTGTAGCAAGGCAGTTTACATCAACAGAGGCATTCACATGATAAACTGGTTTATAATAAATCGATTTAAAATCTGTGCTAAAATAAATGACTCTCTCCAGCACAGCAAAATACCATGCTTCGGATCATGAGAAACCCAATTCCTGGACAAGGAAATCCATGACTCCCTTTACATTGTGTAGTCACCTTTCAAATTAAATTATACTAAACCCGATTTAACAGCCAGGTTCTTAATGCCAGTATCACTGCACCCTTAATCTGTCTCACAATGTTGAGGTGGGGAGGGTGGAGGCAAAATAATGCAGCGCTTTAAAGGGTAACTATACTAAAATGCTACATTTTACTTGTACCTAGGGATGTGTGAGAAATCAAATTTCCATCTGAGATGCAAAAGGTTGGGCTGGGTCTACATTTTCTGGACTGCCTGTGGGGTACATACAAATTACACTCCAGCATCCTAACATGAATGGCTAGCTTTGGACACATCTGGAAAAAAATGTGCACAGCTGAAAAGTATGCTTCAAACAGACACCAAAAATGCCTCTTAGTCCATTGCATGGAGGATATTCAAGCAATATGTACAATAACATGTGCATAACTGTGCATACAGGTTTGTTTGTTTTTTTAAGCAAGGTAATGGTTTTCTTCTTGAATCCTACCCCACAAAAGAGAAGGAAAAACTACCTAAAAGATCTCTTGGAGCAGCTTCTTAGGGGGTATGGGGTGCCTGCAGAATGAAAGAGACACTGGCAAAAATCATTGTCCCACCCATTTCCCTCAGTGCAAGTAGCATTGCCCTGAATGCAGGCTGAATCCAACCCTTTAGCCTTGGAGGTCTCATCTTCTGACTGTTGAAGCCAACCCAAGGGACTTTTATACCTAAGACAATGAGCAACATGGAGCGTCCTCCCTCTCAAATTTACCTCAGCAGTGGTAATGGAAGAATATCCTTCAATGCAAGTTGTGTGTGGCCGAGAACAACTACACCAGAACTGTTTTTTCATGGGGGTCCCAAATCAACCATGGGATGCCTCTGTATACATTCTGAAGTTGTATATTCCCATGATAGTGTACCAAGAGTTTTCGTGCACATTTGAGCTGGCTTGTTAAAAAGTAGTGGGTGTAAGTGTTAGCAATCTATGAGGAAGATACAAATGTTTTGGAGGCTTTTCAATAAGAAAACAAACATATAGAAAAGAATATTTTCAATATTTTTTTGACATCAAGGAGCAGGATTTCCATTCTGGGCTAGCCTGCCAACCTGGAAAGTCTTCTGTGTACAAGGCAGAAATGTGAATTACAGTTACAGGTGTTTTAAATTTGGTGGCTGGAGAAGTGGATTGCTAGACGTGATTGTTCACACTGAAATAAATGTATTAGTCTCAAATGTGCCTCAATGCTCCCACTTTTGTTTTTGTTGTTGTTGAAGCCATCTAATGTGGTTTTCTCTCAGAGTCCTTTTCATATACAACCAAATTTCCTCTCAAAAAAAAAAATCCAAAACTGGGGGAGGGAGAAGGTGTCTAGTGGGTACTGTATTATGATTGTTTGGCCAGTATCTTACTGAGCTTCTCCTGAGCAGAAAATCACGCCAGCACAGCTGTCCTGCTTGCATCAACACTGCCATTGTGGAAATGGAGGGCACATTTTTTCATGGAAGTCACAGCTTATGTAATAGCTATGCTTGCTGGGAGTTTCTGCTCCGTGGAATATCAGCAGGGTTGTAGCTTTTATGCTTTATCCTGAATGTGTGGTTTGCATGTACTACAGAGAAATTGTATATAGCTGGCAGTGGGCACAGGTCAGCAAACACTTAAGTTCTAAGTGTTTCAAGTTCCATTAATTTCAATAATGCTATGAAACTGATGTTACTTCAAAATCTACTTTTCCATGAACATACTGTTTAGAGTATCTTTGAAACAGATTCTTCTTTCATTTCTAGGAAGAGGTTAATTGTATGCATGACATCAAAAGAGGCTGTTTAACCAGTTTGCATTACTGATATGCACAACATTGTATGAATGTGAAGACAAAAAGAGCCAAAGGGAGATAAACTTAATGTCTCAGGTTTATAATAAGAATGCATAGCCCTGTATATATGCACACATGCCAAATTTCTAGAACCTTTAGTAGTAATGATCACTTTGGGAGACTGATAATACCTTGATCTGACCTTCGGCTAGAATTTGTTGTTGTCTAGTAGTTAAGTCGTGTCCGACTCTTCATGACCCCATGGACCAGAGCACACCAGACCTTCCTGTCTTCCACTGCCTCCTGGACTTTGGTCAAACTCATGTTGGTAGCTTCGATGACACTGTCCATCCATCTCATCCTCTGTCGTCCCCTTCTCCTCTTGCCTTCACACTTTCCCAACATCAGGGTCTTTTCCAAGGAGTCTTCTCTTCTCATGAGACGGCCAAAGTATTGGAGCCTCAGCTTCAGGATCTGTCCTTCCAGTGAGCACTCAGGGTTGATTTCCTTCAGAATGGATAGGTTTGATCTCCTTGTAGTCCAGGGGACTCTCAAGAGTCTCCTCCAGCACCACAATTCAAAAGCATCAATTCTTCGGCGGTCAGCATTCTTTATGGTCCAGCTCTCACTTCCATACATCACTACTGGAAAAACCATAACTTTGACTATGCGGACCTTTGTCGGCAAGGTGATTCTCTGCTTTTTAAGATGCTGTCTAGGTTTGTCATCGCTTTCCTCCCAAGAAGCAGGTATCTTTTAATTTCGTGGCTGCTGTCACCATCTGCAGTGATCATGGAGCCCAAGAAAGTAAAATCTGTCACTACCTCCATATCTTCCCCTTCTATTTGCCAGGAGGTGATGGGACCAATGGCCATGATCTTAGTTTTTTTGATGTTGAGCTTCAGACCATTTTTTGCACTCTCCTCTTTCACCCTCATTATGAGGTTCTTTAATTCCTCCTCACTTTCTGCCATCAGAGTGGTATCGTCTGCATATCTGAGGTTATTGATATTTCTTCTGGCAATCTTAATTCTGGCTTGGGATTCATCCAGTCCAGCCTTTCGCATGATGTATTCTGCATATAAATTAAATAAGCAGGGAGACAATATACAACCTTGTCGTACTCCTTTCCCAATTTTGAACCAATCAACTAGAATACCTCTGAGGATTCATGTCACATGTGCCAGTTAGAATGTATAGCCCAGATGTACATTCTACTAAGCTAATAGAAGCTTTTGTTGCTTTTACTTATAGAATCTTGACAAAACTGTCTACTTTGGACATGATCAGATCTGATCTATTAAACAGGATGGATTTTTTTTTTGTCATTTGAGCAATTAATCTTATTTCTGCAGATTTTATTTTGATTCATGGCCTCAAGCAAATTCAATTCCATCCCCTTTCTTTAGGTTACACCCCTCAAAGCATCCAGGCAGCCAGATGTGTTCCCCATACATCATGACTACTTTATTATATGCAGTCATCCTCTTGAGACTCATCATATATTTGCTAGATACTACTAATGGCTGGATTCACTAAGGGAAAAAAATGTTCTGGCCATAAATCAATATTATATATTTTACAGACTGATGATCTACAGCGGCAAGCAAACATTTCAAATATGGGAAGGGAACTTCCAACACATAAGTCTAATCCGATCCAAAAAAATCAGGTCCATGAAGGCTTCCAGGTCTTCCTTGCTTCCTACGCCATGTCCTGCCCAGCATGGATTAGAGGGACTGGTAGAAAGAATCACCAATCTGTGATTGGAGAATGTAGCAGAGATTCCCTGAGTGCTGCTGTCTTTCCCAGTCAGGAGGGAGAGCAACATGCAAAACAGGCTGTTCTTAGCCAGAGTTTGGAGGAGCCTGCTGAGAGCACTTTGTTTCTGTCTCTTCTCAAAGAGAGGGAAAGGAAGAGAAAAAAAGCTGGCCACTCACCCAGTACTTGCAGGCAGTCACTCAGCCCAAAACGTCCTGAGAGGACTGCTCCTTTTTATCTTTTCTTCCTGGGAGAGTGGGGAAGCAAAATCAGGGTCCTGGTCAAACCAACAGGTGAAGAAGTTCCACCTGCCATTTCAGGTGGGCATCTGATGATATCAGGGGCTTGGCTTGGCTTCCTAACATCATTAGTTAGTGGAGGGGTACTAGAAATAATTAGCTCTCCCCACGCAATATACTCCCTTACCCCAGTTTCATTGTTGAGGACTACCTTTATGTTGCTGAGTCTAGGATTCTTCCTGCTGAGGTTTTAACTGCACCATCACCTTTCCCTATTGCATTCCCCTTGCACATTTTTTCCCTGACCTCAGAAAATCTGTTAAGGAAGGAAAGACAGTATGGCTGCAGCTTGTCTTTTGACTGGAAGCGCTGGGCACTGTCTGTCAGTCTAAAAATGCCCTTAGTTAACCCAGAGACCATACACACATGAGATGTACTGTCATGCAACCTGCATGCATAGGGGCTTCTATCTCATTTTTTACATTTGCGCAACCAAACTACAGGTGCTGTGTTTTGGTCTATTATGTCTTTACTTCATGGCTGTAAAGTCTAGTACAATGCCACAGATAGATTATAGGATGTTTGGCTGAAATGCTTGAGAAACAGGAATGATATCATTGGCAGTGGCAGATTAAAGGCTTCCTTTTGTAATTTCAGGAGGTTTGTGACTGATACTCAATGCAAGGAAGTTACATGTAACAAAGCGTTAGTGCAGCTACCAACAGGATTCCAACCCTTGTTTCTTTGTGCTTGTTTGCCAGAGTTGCAAAACAGCTGTTTTATGTATAATGTACTCAATTTTCCTGCTCAGTATGATGGAAGACAGAAGAATTTAAGAAGACAGATATGTACATTTTCACCTAGATAACAAGACAGAATAAATTATATTTCTAAAACTAGAAGAGTTCATACTAGGTGTGTGCCCATAGCATCAGATCTGATTTGTATCTAAATATTTGCAATAAAAATTAGGGCTACTCTGCTCTGAGCTGATTTGTTTCTCCATTTTCTGTACATATTTCTATTTATTTCAATTTTTCCAGATTGGGAGGGGGGAAAAACCCTGAACATTTAGAAAATAAAGAGCTGTGGTTTCAAAAGGAACAACTTTGAGAATTTCTTTCATGGCTGACAGTCAAGGCATGGGAAAGAATTGAAAATTTATTGAAATAATTGGTAAAACATTGCAACGTATAATATGACTGGAGATGGAGTTTGCAGAACTTGTAACTTGTTGTTCTTATTATGTTAATCCCAGCGCTTTGCTCTTTCAGTGAGTTTCTATTCTAGAAATCACAGGCAGTGCAGACCACTGGGTTCTAATCCTCTTAGTCAAATTAATTACGCTTATCATCATAATAGCAGCTTGCCAGATTCTGAGTTACAGGCATTTTATGTTACAGGAGGTGCAAAGCAATAGAAATTCATATTTTTAAAAAATCTGCTGGTCCATCAGACTCTTATTGCTTGTAGGTCATAGAAGAGAGAATGGTTAGAGTTTGAAGGGAAATTATAAACATTTAAGAGAAATATAAATATAGGGAGGCAGGAGATGACATCATCATCATCATTGGAAATCAACACACCACTCCACACTCACCAGGTATCAACAACAATAATGTAGCGGAAGCAACAGCAGCTGCAGATGAGGATAACATGGATTTTCCTCCATAGGTTTAAATTGGCTTGGTGAGCACTTAGAATAATTTGTGTATGTTATTAGGTATAATAAGGGTATAGGCTAAAGATTACTCAAACTTATACTGCTTTTTTACTTTTAAATGATGCTTTAGAGATGTACTCCGCTTTTTGATTGTCTTTTTAGACTATAAGCTTTTGCATTTTTAGAATGTAATTAAAGCATTCTTTTTGGTATTTTATTATACTTTTTATGCTCCTGTATTTTGGATTGAATTTTGATTTAAGTATTTACCTGCAACTTACATTTTGTTTTCATATACTTTTAAGCATTTGTGCCTACAGTTTTCCCAAAACTGTAAGAATGTTTTCAATATATATTGACTTGTTACTGTTGTATTTTTTTTTTTTTTTTGCATATGGAATGCAGAAGCAATGTAGATAAATAAAGCTTATAGAATTAGACATGCTGATGTTGCCTGGAATTACTGCAACAATGAAAAAACATATACCTTGATACCCAGATTAATATCGATTATGATTGGAAAATATTGTCTGATTTCATTCCAGAATTAACCCATTTTTGGGATAAATGTCAGCTGTGACCAACACAGGCTTCTTATTTTCCCCTAGAGGTCTGTAAAGCTTTGTAGGGCTCTTAGGGAGATATTCCATTGGCAGACTCTCTGAGCCGATACCCCCACCATAACCAAACACCTGTAGCACAAGAGATTACTTGCTTGGGTTATGAGGCTTTTGGTTTATATGCAGTTGGCTACAGCCAGCAACTGCTCACTAAAATAAACTAAAATACATTTCTTCGTTCCTCTGTATCAGGTATGGCTGCAGAAGAAGGAACAAGGCTGCAGCCTAGACACCTAAGCCAACCAAGTCTATCCACCTAGCTTGGCCACATTCCTTCATTGATCAGGTGGCTGAGATCTCTGATGCCTTCCAAGTCCTTGACTTGGTTTCATAATAATCCACTGACTGATCTTTTCACTCATTCTTTCCAGTCTCTTCTGCTTTCACCTTCCTTACTGATTTTTTTTTAATGGGCAAAGGGATGTGTCTTCCTGATTACCCTCTTGTATATTGAAGAGGAGAACTCCAAGTCTTTGTGCAGAGCATCTTCTCTGCTGAATTACTCAAGAGGAGAGGGAGAGGATGACTAAAGAGAAAGCTGACAGCCAAAATGCCACTTCATTGACTTGTTACAAGGAGATGAGATGGCTGCGATCAGCTTTGTGGGCAGCACTCCATGTCCTTAAATGGAGCAGGCTCCTCTGGTCTCAGGAACTAAGGCTGTACTAACAATTGTGAGAAATCCAGTGATCTACACACCAACCAGGTAAATCTGAAGAGGAGATGTTTGTGCTCACCTGTAGACTGTACATGTCAGCAATGGCCTAAATTTTAAATGTTCTGGCTTGCATGGAGCACCTCCATGTGAACAGCAACCTTTCCTCTTCAGATTCCCTAGTATGAGTGTGAAGAAAGCAACAGTGAAGGAGTGAAACTAAGAATGTTGACAACAATAGATTCTCTAATACAGACCAGCCTGAGTAAAATGTTTATTTTACAATTGTTGGCTGATAGATCAATAACCATTTGTTGTTATTATTTCACATTTGTTTTAACAATGACATAAGCTTGAATAGTTAAAATGCATGTCTTTGATTAGGTAAAGCAAAAGTAAGCATTCGATGGAACTTGATACGCCTACCAACCATAAGCAGACAAATGAAATGCCTACTAAAGTTATTACACTGGGTGAACTTTATATATTATAATTAGCTTATGTTTTCCCCTGTCTCAGTAATGAGCAATTTACTTATCCAGATGTGGAAAAATGGAAGACACATCCAGTATCTGTTCATGTCATGAAGATTTCCATTTACAGTTTTACAATTGTTCATAAATTGAAAAATGCCTTTTCTTTTTTTGTTCTTCAAGCTGTCTGTTGCTTTTAAATCTATCATCATATACAATATAATGCAATCTGAAGCAACTGCAACATTTCAGCAACAGAGTAAGTGTTACAAAAAAAGGAGACTTAAAGCATTGGGTTGTAGTGGGTGACTTCATACAGTCTTGATCAGAAACAGATCCAAATTCTATAGTTACGTAATTGACAGTCATGGTAACCTGTGCTGAGATTCACTGCAATGCAGATCAAGCAAGAAGTCCCCAGCAGTTCTTTAAAAGCTGAGAACAATTTTGGCAATATATTTCAACCTAGATTTGAGATTTATGTACACTCAAGGTATGCATGTATAAGTCTTGGACATGCTGCCTTCATTCATTCCAGTGGATAACAATCTGTTGTTACTGTTGTGAATGTAAAGTTGTTACAGGCAAGAAGCCCAACGAGTATGGAATACCACATACACATCCGTCCCAACTTCATGGATTGCAGCTTACTTATTCAGATACATCAGATGACACTTCTTCAGACCACATATGAAGAAGTAGACTGTCATCTATGACAACCAAATAAAGCATGTCAGGTCTTTATAGTGTTGGTTTTGTTGCAACAGACTAACATCACTCAAGTGATTCATATAACTGGAACTCTGTTTCATGTTAAAATAGGGCTGAAGCCTTCAGTAGGTCCTGAACATAAGAACCTTGTGTGATGGAACATCCCAAAGATGTAACTCTCACTGCAGATGGAAGAAATAGAGCTCTAACATTTCAACATTCCTCAGCCTCATTCTGCTACATCTCTGTAAAACTAGGTGAGCCATTTTAACACACCATTGAGGGATTAGCTCCTCATAACTAAATCGGGTTAGATTATGCTTATTTATGTGTTGCTGAAAGCAAATAACCAGTCCTCATTAATATACAACAGTCAGAGAAATTCTATCCCTGCATTATAGAACTTCAGCATAGAAACCAAGGCTAAACAGAATTGTGTGTATGTTGTATGCCACCAAGTCAGAACCCAATAGAGCTTTTAAGGCAAGTGGGATATTCAAGGAGTGGTTTTAGCAGCCAATCTCTCTCTCTCTCTCTCTCTCTCTCTCTCTCTCTCTCTCTCTCTCTCTCTCTCTCACTCTCACTCTCACTCACTCACTCACACACACACACACACACACAGAGAGAGTATCTATTGCCAAGGTCCATCATGTTATCCACTACATCGCACTGTAAATGAAACTAAAACACAGTATAACATTATAAGGCCACTCAACAGAGGTCGTCATCATCTGTTGGTTTATGAGCTCAGGTGACATGATTACCTGAAATGAATGGAACAAAAAGAATGTTAGATCAAGGAAAAGCTTCCCACAGATGCATGGGCTCTGTCATCAGCAAGAGGTTTTTGATCCAATGGAGCTTTCCACACCAGTTGACTGTAGGAGGAGGCAGACTTTGATGACCTCTCATCAATTCCCTAAAAATCTACTCCAAGCAGTTGGGAACTCTCTGGAGCAACAGACTTCTTCTAGCAGGAGTGATTCAAATGTAGCTTTGGTCACAAACACTTCCACTTGCAAAAGGAAAACTAGATCCACCGCAGTGAGATTCTTTTTAAGCTCACTTTTATGGTTTAAAGAGAGAGAGAGAGCAGTTCCCCAAAATAATACTGTTCAACAGATAACATATTCTTCCAAAGAATAAGCTTGGAAAGGAGATTCTCTGATTTATCTCCAATCCCATTAGTTCTTTATAATATCTGTTCTTAAACTTGTGGCTGCCTTAAATGTATGTGATAGGGAAGGATGTAATAGCTTTTAAGATGTTTTGAAGGAAGGACACTAATCTCTTGGGTTGCTTTCCTCATGGAAATGGAGTAGCTGATCCCTAATTACCACTATTTCCAGACATATTTTACAATGGAATAGCTCTGGGAAAGAGAACAAACATTTGAATTTTGACCAAACTATCCGATACCTGGTAAAACCTAAGTATTTATTTGCTTAATATGGCCATGTTTTAAAACCAGAGGTTACTATTGCAATGAGCTGTAAAATAAAATACGGAAAATAATTAAATTTTAATATTGTGGAAGAAGGTTTTTTTTACTTACTCAAGAAATCAAATATTCTCATATCAACCAGTTTCTTGATACCCAGTGCCATGTAGAGGATAGAGTGATGGACTAGGACTCAGTAGGCTTGGGTCTGAATCACCGCTCAGCCATGGAGACTCACTGTGGAACTGGTAAAACCACTCCTTAAATATATTACTTGCCTTGAAAGCCCTATTATGGTCACTATAAGACAGTTTTGACTTGACAGCACACAACAACGACAACAACGGAAAATCATTTTGAAGTAAGGGGATAAAGCACACAAACTAAATTAATACAGTATGAATTTCTAACAGGTAGCACGGGGAAGCTGCCTGACACCAAGTCAAGACTATTGATCCTTCTAGCCCACTATTGTCAACACCTCAACCCCCTACATGCTGTTACTTGGGATTATTTTCCATTATCTTCTGTCTAAGAAGCATGGACTCTATCACTCAGTTATGGCCCATTTGCAAAAGGTCTTCCTGATCAAGAATGGGCTCACTGGCCAAAGCTCTTCTGGCTTTCAAATGTTCCAACATACCCTGAAGACATCAGAGATTGAACCTGGGATCTTTGGCATGCAAAGCATGTGCTCTTTGATAGACTTAACAATGCATTGTATTTATTTTCAGCATGAAACAATTTTTTAAAAAGTTTTAAAAATCAGTTAAAAAGAAAGAAGCAGTAAAAAAAACAGTAAAAAAGAGAATATATTAACAGTATAATTTTTAATCCCACTCCCTTTTTTATTTTCATCCATTTGTTTTTCAAGGAATCGCCATACTTCTGCCACAAAGCCTCTGAATATTGCAAAGGGCTCTGGGCAGGGCTCTTAGGGCCACAGTATTACACTCTAGACTAGGGAAATGCAGAAATTCTAGGGTTTATTGTTGAAAACATTTTCAAATTCAGCAGAGGTCTAACACACCCATTTACAAGTTTTGAAGTTTGCATGTTCCCATCTTACTTCCAGAGTTCCTGCTGGCTTCTTTTAAAAGGTTAATAATGTACAGAAACTGTCAGCAAAGGCAAAATAGTTTCCAAAATTGACAGAAATATGAAAAGCAATATTATCCATGTGACATCAAAAGTGAGTCTCATTGTGCCCATGGAATTGCAGGTGCAGGCAGACTATCAGACCTCACCTATGTTCAGTTCACATGGGACCCAGGTATATTGGCTCTCAGTGTTTTCCCCCTTCAACCAAGAGCATGATCCAGATGACTTGCACCCATTTTGAACAGAAGATTCTGTGCAGTTCTGTCCAGCTGATTTCATTATGCATAACAGATTGCACAGCAAGAGATGTTTCCTTAAGTATTCTTTGCCCACATCTGAAGTGAAATCTTGTGGTTACAAAGACATGTCTGTGATCTATAAGTGACTGTTCACAAGTTTTGCTCAAGACACATTTGCAAAAGAGTTTTCCAGGTCCCACTGGGTACTTCTAGACAGGCTGGCATGCCTCCATTTTCCAGACAACAACAGTTCATTTACTTAGATATGAGTTCAAAACTGAGGATATCACTGAACTTCACAGTTGTGCCACAGACACTCTTCATGTTCTGATTATGGACCAATCCAGATAATGCAGCTGCTTAGTTAAATAAGAAGTACTCTAATGCAGGGAGGAGGGGAGCTGGCTGGAAGCAACAGTACACTTTTGTGTACTCTGCCTGAGAAAAGCCATGAGCTACAGCCTGGCCCATCACCTCTCCTCCTACTCATCTCAGACTGGGTGGCCTGTCTTCACACTTTTCCTGCCCCTATAGGACTTCACCAGCTTCTGTTGCCCACTCCCACATCGAACCAGATATGATCATGACATAACAATCTCTTCCCCAGTTTTGATCATGCTTCAAACAGCAACATCAGAGACCATTTACAAGAAAGATAAATGAACTTTGAAACGGTCCCACAGAACAATGTATATGTACGTATGTATTTCTGTAGCTCTCTAAAGTGCAGCTGTGTAGCTGTAGCATTTGATGTCACCAAGATAATGTATGTGTATTTTGAATTATATGTGCACTCAGTACTCCCAAAACTTAGTTGTTTGCACTACAGCTCCCAGAATCCCCCAGCCAGCACTGCTATGGCTATGCTGTGGGAGTTGTAGTCCAATAAGCAACTTCTTTGTGCTCCAAAACTACAATAGCTTTACTTAAACCTGTATCCACTTATCTGACAATCAGGTACATTTTAGCAAACTAACTAACTGGAGCTTACTTTGAAGTAGATTGATATGCGTGTCCTCTACTTTAACCTAATTTAAAAACTTGGACTGCTGCTATAGGCAAAGCTGGGGGATTCTAGACTTGGGGAGATGCCTTCATGATTACTGTCATCAGTTGGTTACTGATTGCTATCTTAGTTGGTCATCCCATCAAGATGCCTTTCATTGGTTGATCTCTAGGTAGGAAACAATCAGGAACATGAGAGGTGCTGTCTGCTGACTCAGACCACTGACCCATCTGTGCCAGTGCTGTAGACTTTTTAGGGTTTCAGGCAAGAATATTTCCTAGATCTAGCTGGAAATCCCTAGTGTTGTCTTGCACAACCAGAATGAGAAACAGACTTCTAATGAAAACCACTTAAAGAAGGAAATGATTGGAAACATTTTGGATGTTCTATTTGTATGTGCAAGCTGGCTAGATAGCTCAGTGACTTAGGTATCTGACTGCGGAGCCAGAAGTTGAGAGTTCAATTCCCCACTATGTCTCCTGTGAGTAGAGCCAGCCTATGTGGTCTTGGACAAACTGCACAGTCCCGGGGCACCCCCAGAAGAAGGGAATGATAGACCACTTCTGAGTATTCTCTACCTAGAAAACCCTGGAAAGGATTGCTATAAGTTAGAATTGACTTGACAGCATACAATTATCTTATTTGTGTGTCCATTGTTTCTAATCCAATACTCATCTGTATACAAAGTCAGAATTTAAAAACAAAATAGAGCAAAGTGTATGCGTGATTTTATGTGAAAGCAGAGTAAAGAATTTGTTCTGATCATTTTTGAGGCAGCACATACACCAGCTGTGAAAGTAAAATGTATCTCCCAGTAAAACAGCGGGTGGATGTGGGTGTGTTTTATATAGGCATCTGTTTAGGACTGATCTGACAAGGCCTGGGTTATTGGGATGCAAGAAAAAAAAGCAACTTCAATTTAAGCTTCTTTCCAGTGACAATGAATCAATTTCCAAATCCCTTATTTAAGTCAAACAGGCCAGGATTCCATCATTCTCTCTTTAAATCCATTTCACACGCTGAGTTTCTCTGCTGAATAGAGGAATGGCAAAAGAATGTACAAAGGGATTGGGGGACCCTTTTCATATGGAGTTCCCAGCACCCAATCCGTATTTCCATGGAGAGTGACAGAAGAGAGCCTTCCCTATCCATGGAGGTTCTCAGCATGACTTGAAATGCTGACTGTCCTCCGTTCAAAATGGCAGCACCAATGGATCCCTGTGTGTAGCTTGAATGTTTCTTCTAACCACATTGATAATAAATACCTGAAGAGCTCATATTTTTTCCCCTTCTTTCTGACTGAAGATATTTCCATGAGTTGAAAATTCAGTATCAGCCATAACTGTGTAAAGTCACATACTGAAATTAAATTAAAGGACACATGCTTCTTTTTCCAGTAACAGCAACAGAATAATTGATTTCCACACTTTATGAACATTATATCAAACAGGGACAGCTCTATTTGCCAGGAACTCAGAAATGCTACTTGATGTTTCTGAATAAAAATGCAAAAGAATTGTGAGTCTTCTCTAGGTTTGTTTGTTTTATTATTTAATCCGGGTTGGTCTCAATTAAATATCTTATTATTTTTCACAAAATTTGACATAACAGTGGGGAGGATTGCTGTTCCTTAAATGAAAATTGCCCTACCATTCCGCTGTGCATCACCCTAACATATTTTTGATACATCAGAAAGAAAGACAGACAAATCTGTTTTCTTGTTTTCTCTCTTACTCCATCATTCACAATATCTCCTTCTCCTATCAATACTCCTAGAGTCAAACTAGACATTAAATAAATATGTGTATGCCTGGAACTACATGTCTTTTCCTCCCACAATGCTATTTCCTTAGAGATACAAATCTGGGCAATTATACTCTCAAATCAAACCTTTGCTTACTTTCCAAAAACCAGTCATTAAAAAAATAGACTTGGTGTATAAAATATAGATATAAGAGAAAGTGCATACTAAGACAAACAGGTGCCATTCATCACTTCAGTGTGCACAACTTCTAAATACAGAATGAGAATCTAGGTTGACTTCTGGGTTCATCCCTTCCTCTCCTCTTGCACTGATTTCCCTCACAGTTCAAGCATCACCCATCCATAGTGTTTCATCTTCCCACGTGGATCAGCCCACCATGGATAACTTCCCTGTAATAATTGCTGCTGTGCCATTAGTCGCATCCCATATTTCGTAAGGAAGAGGCATTTATAGATCTCCAACAATACTGCCTCTAAATAAAGCCACTACTGTAAGAGGCTGACTACATGAGTGTTTAGCCCACTCTTTGGAGTACTGCAAGAACAGACTGGTGCGCTCTTAAATACGGTGATCAGATGACATCTTTGCTAGAGTGCACCAGCCTGTCCCCAGAGGATTCCAACCTGTACCTTTCTGGCCCCTGTCAAGGGGCTTTGCTTTTCGTGGTGTGAGTAGGATCCCTCTTACTTGGATCATTTCCAGCACATGTGATTGCTGGAACCAAACCAAAACAAGCTATCCAGTTTGCATTTGCCAATATCGTGAGGTGGCCACTTCAGGATATTGGCAAATGAATCACTTTGCCTGCTTGCCAGAGGGCAGAGGAAGTGATTTTTTTTTTTACTGTATATAGACTTTAGCTTAAAAAAAAAAAACCAAAACATTTTCTTTGCATTATCTTAAAGAGCCAGTCAAAGAACTGCCCACAGTTGAATCCACAGTGGTACCTTTCGCTGCAGGAACACAGGAACTCTGTCTGTGTTCTGGAATACAGAACACAGACAGAGTTCTAACGCCTGTCCTCTGAAGATGCCGGCCACAGAGACTGGCAAAACGTTAGGAAGAAAAACCTCCAGAACAGGGCCAAACAGCCCGAAAAACCCAGAACAACCATTCACAAATTAATTTTCAAACCTAACCTACCAGGCTCTGCTTATAACTTGCAATTTATTTTTTTCCTTGATAATAACCCCATCTTCCGATAAAGCTCTGATTTCATTTTTGTTCACTCTTCCCTAATGGCTTTATGATAACACTCAACTCACTGGATCAACGTTTCTAAAGTTATACATGTTGTGTTCCTGTTGTGTTGCTAAAACAAACATAGATACTAAGAGTTAGGTCATCCCTACTGCACTTCTCAGAGCTGCGTGTCTATTGTGGGATTTCTTAGACAATTATTTTTAAAGACGGTTATATTGCTCATATTTGGGAGCCAGGTGGTGACTTCTAGTATAGATAAAGCTCAACATTCACAGCTGAATTCCTTAACTTAAAAAACAAACAAGCCTTGACATGTCTTTCTCTATGCCTGTGTGAATGCCCCTAAGTTTCTGAGGTTACTACAAGAGACAAACCATTCATTAAATTCTTCCTGGCTTTTCCTTAGCTTTCAACTTTTTCTTCCTCTAATTCAAAACGCAATTAATTCAGTCAGTCAGTCAGTTGCTCATTCATAGATTTTTACCCTGCTCTCCTAAATGATTATGCATCACTCATGTTGGCTTACATATGTTAAAATCAAAAGCACAATAAAATAAATGCAATACAGTTGAGACAGGCATAGTAGATAAAACCAATGCAGATAGAATTATTATCTGTCCTACTGTTCTAAATACTCAGAGAAAGACCCAAAATGATTCATAAGCTTGCAAGATGCAGCACTGACTGATTCAAGATTTTGTTCTCATGTCCTCCTATTTTAAGTTTTGAGCAGGAAATGAAAGATGAAATTCGATCCATTACATTTTTATCCATTTTTCTCAAAACCACATTGACATGCCTGTCCCATCACAGTCCCTCACTGGGCTGTCTTTTTTTCTTTCTTCCAATATAGAAATTTGTGTGCATTTTGGTATGCATTTTCCCTAACATATGTATTTGGTGCACAGTTTTCTTATAGTATGTGTTTTCAATGCATTTTCGCCTCTGACTAAAGTGTATTTGTACATTATACATACATATATGCCTTTCTAGTCATGCATATTTCTAAGGCAAGACACACATCATCCTTCCTGCAGTAAAAATAAAAAATAAATATGAACATAAATATACTCAAAGAGAAAAATGAACCCAATGAATTTATTTTCCATCCAGATGCTTAATTGTTATTGGAGTGCCACAGGGAATGAATTGGCTTTCTATCATGTTTTTGAAAAAGAGGCAGTGTGATCCAAACTTAAAAATATGCCATTTAAAGTGGGTTTCCAGTAGGCAGATCTTGTGGTGGCTAATCTCCAGTCTTTTGGCACAATTGCATCTGTTGGCACAACAGCGCTCATCCTGAGGAAGGAATGGGGTTGTTGGCCAAGGTAAGCAAAGAGGTGGTATGGAATGTCTAGCTAGTTAAAATGAATTCAACTTTCCTGAGCCAGATGAACAGCATCCAAGGATGTTAAAACTTGCAGATGTAACTCTGCTTGTAACCTTTGAGAACAGGTGAACTGCCTAAACGTTGGAAGCCACCAAATGTCATCCTCCTTTTTAAAAACATGGGGAAACAAGATCTGGACAACAAATGACTAGTCACTTTGATACCACTCCCAGGAAAGGTTCTAGAACACATCATTAAACAATTAGCCTGTGAGCACTTAGAAAAGAATACTGTGATTTCGAAGACCTAGCAAGGGTTTCTCAAAAACAAGTCTTGCCAGACTAATCTTATTCTCCCCTTTTATGGTAGTGTCACAAGCTTGGTAAAAGAGGGGGATGCTGTGGATATAGTGTATTTTAATTTCAGACTTTGACAGTGTCCCTCAGGATACTCTCATGGCCAACCTGGCAAGGAATGGGCTAGACGAAGTTATTGTTAGGAGGCAGATTTGGGATTCAAGGTGACCTAAAGGAACTGGAGAAACAAACAAAATGAGTTTCATCAGGAAGAAATGTGGGGTTCTACATTTAGGCAGGGAAAACCAGATGCACAAATATAAGATGGGTGGCAGCTGGCTTGACTGTAGTACCTGTGAAAAGGATCTTGGTGTCTTAGTAGACTGCAAGTCAATAGTGTCATGCAGTGGTGAAAAAATGATTCAATAATCATTTGCATCAACAGAAGTATAATTTCCAGATCAAGGGAAATAGAAGTACAATTCAATTCTGTTTTGTTCAGACCTGAGGTGGAATACTGTGTCCAGTTCTGAACACTACAGTTTAAGAAGGATATTGGCAAGGTGGAACATCTCCAGAGGAGAGATGGATATGAACTGGGAAATGGTGGTTCATGGTGGTTTGTGGTTGATCACTATTCATGAACTACAAACTTTTATGAACTTTCTGAAGAAATGAACTGTTTTGTGATTTGTGGAATTCGGGACTTTCAGGGGCAGTAGAAAAGTCCCCACGTGAGTTTGAGAGGCCAAACTCTAGTCTTTAGCTGACTCTCCTCCCCACCCCCTGCCAGTTTGGTGAAGATTGGATTTGGGACATCCAGGTTATAGCCCCCCCGCAAAGCAGGTCTCCCCAGGAAATTGCTCTTTAGCAGCTGGTCAATTTGTGGTAGAGACGTGACCTTGCGCATGTGTCCTTCTGCACATCCCCAAGCCACTCAGACCTTCTCCACATGGAGAAGAAAAGTCTGAAGAGATATCTGTAAATGTATGCCTATACTGGTCAATGCATGCTGGGAGCTGTAGTCCTTTTCTAAGCCTTGGAACAAAATCTGTAGCTTAATGTTTTGCTTTTTAAACTGGAGCCCAACACAAGAAATAAAAAACCAAAGCAAACACCATGGGAGTCTAGAATTTGAAGCAAAAGGGCGAATCTATAACATAGCAAATTGGCACTGTGATCTTAAACAGATGTTTTAAGACCAAGCCCCATGGTTTTATATAGAAATTGCTTCCAAATTGCTTATTGCTTTCCATCTACTTAGAACTACAACCAAACTTGAGCTTTATTGACTAGAGAAGTGTTGATCCAAATCTTCTCTGTTTTGCACTCCCCAAAAGACCTGCTTTTTTGTTGATAATAGAAATAATGAAAAAATAATTTAATCAAATATTGTTATATTTCAACAGCCATCACGAGTAGTTCAGCAGCACTAGCATCAAACTGTTTTTGAAATTCAGAATGATTTATCACCTAACATGCTGTATACCTCTTTTTGAAATTCAGAACTGGCAGAACAAAACAAATTTTGTTTTGAACAGGAACACAACCGGCTGTCAGTCAGCTTTGCTGCCATCCGCATACTCAAGAGAAAAATGATCTGAATGTCATTTTGAATTATTCATCAAAAGCCCCAATAAAACAGCTAAGCAGCAGTATTTTAACTAATGTGAAAATACTGCATATGCATATGGTTGAATGACTTCTACACATCCAGATCCCAAATATGAGTTGAACTACTTTTCCTCAATACTGAGGTCAGAGGAATTCAACAGACAGACAGGTACAATCATCAGCATTATTATTAGGACACCCAGGCCAACCTTCTTTAAGTGAAAGACTGTAAATGATTTGGAATGAAAACAAAGTAACAGATTATCCCAAGCCCAAAAAACATGGATATAGGATCCAGTGAGGTTGATCTGTTGATGGAACTGCTTCTATCAGTAGAACTGAGATGGGGCAAGTTGTCTCCCTGCAGTGACCTTCTGCCTGAGGGCTGGGAAACTCCCTGGAGCAAAGAAGGCTACGCAGAGGGAGGGAAAGAATCTCTCCTCACACTATTGGTGACCTGCTACTGCAGTATTGGATTTAGACCACCAATACATATAGATGTAGATTATAGTCCCCTGCACCCACTCTGAAATCTGGAATCATTGACACACTTGCAGGGAAGAGGGTGTCACCTCCACCTCCCATCACTTTACCCATGCAAAGAGAAGGGTGGCGCTTACAAATAAGGTCTACATGCAAGGGTTCTTTATCATGTGTAGAGCCTCTATAGGAGCAGGAGCCTCTCCTCTTCAGACCTGTTGCTGGTGACATGAGCAAAATGATGAGGGGGACGCAAGGCTAGCTTCTCCCCTTAGCCATGTTAATAATTGGAAGGAAGTTTCCCACCCAAGGAAGTCAATACCAAGAAGACCTACAGTAGCCATGCTGGGAAGACCAAGAGGTCTACGGTCCCCAAAAGTTCAAAGAACTAGGCATTTTGGCCTGTCTCAGTATGTTGGCAAAATAAAACTGAAGAAAAAAAAGAAAAGAAAAGAAAGAGAGGAAGAAAAAAAACTAAATTGCATGGCACTATAAAGGCTGACAAATTTATTTCAGTGTAAAGTGTGAGCAGTGTGCCTGTCCTATTTCTGCAGAAGCAGATTTCACACTGAAATAAACTTTTCAGTCTTTGAAGCACCACAACATTTTCCTTTCTCTCTGTTGTTTTCTTCTTGAATTTTGTTGACATTTTGTGACTAGGTGACACTGATGTTGGAAAGCTTCTGGAGCTTCAGGCTGCCTTAGCTGAATGTAGATCACTTGGAAGCATTCTAGCATCATACATGTGAATATTCTCAGACAGGAGATACAGTTGAATGCTTCCTTATAGCATTCAGTCTGCTTGGAGTACAATGCTTGTCCTGATTTGTCCGTTTCTTCTCAGCAAACACCATCACCTATGGTTTATTTTACACTAAACCTTTCTGTATACTTGTTGCATTCACATACTTTGGAGGGTTTTTATGCTGCAGGCCATGAGGCTGCTTATCCCTAAGCACAGTTTTTCTTCCATTTGTTTAACAATTGCTGAGTGCCTTCTTGCATTTATGGGGAAGCCTATCCACAGTTCAACCAGAACACTAACATTTATTGCATGCTTTGTTTATTGCCCATGCTCTGGAAAATTTTATTGAGCAGGTTGAGACTATTCCTATACCCTTTCTTCCCCTCATGCACCTCCCCCCAACAGAAAGAATTACAAGGCTGTAAACTCATGCGCAAAACATAGGCCTTCAAAGACAGAAACTTATCTGCTTCTCTGAGGCTACCTCACAGATTGAAAGACACTCAGCTGCAAAACTTATCAGCCATGAGGTCATTGCTAAAGCTGGTTAGTGTCAGTAGTCACTTTAATGATAGTGCTCTCTGATAATTTAAAAAAAAAACTAATAAGAAGATAGCTTTGTTTCCTAGGAGCCTAATGATTTGACTGTGCTTTTTGTGAAAGCTCTACTCTGTTTCTTATAGAGGACCAACCAATATATTCTGGGTGTTTTTTGTTTTTTTCCTGTCAGAAAGTGACCTAGAAGAAATATGGCCTGAACAGTCAGAGAAGGAACAAGTACTTCTGTACAGGTAGAGGAAACGTGCATAGCAAGAAAGGGGTCTTGGAATTAATCAAACATTTAAGCAGTGATCAGCATCCACTTAAAAATGTGCATAACTGATGGCAATGGAGTTAGACACCCACACCTTTGGGATTAGGATTATAATGCAATTCTGCCTGAGTTAAACTGGAATTAAGCCTCCATTGTGTCCACAAGAGTTTATTCCCACTTAAGCATCCATAACTTTGCAGCTCTAGTGGATACTGTCTAATATCTAAGACTGGCTTCTTCTTCTTCACTGTTCTACTTACACTATTGTCTGGCAGCAAAGAGGAATCAGAAGTGGGGAAGGGGAAGGTGTACCAGTGATTACTATTAACAATCGTTCTTTAGCCAATGCTAGGTCACACACTCACCAAGGCTTCTCTGTGGCTGGCTGTGGGAAGTCTATGGGAAGAAAAGTATGTTCAAAGTTCACAGTCTGTTCCTGTTAACAGTTGTTCTCTGGCCCTTGATCACAGAAGGAGAATCAGGCCTACTTCACATACAGCTTTGCTACATTTTTGTATACTTTTGCTGTACTAGTTAATGGCACTGAGAATTATGAAGTCTGATCCATAAAAATTCAACCCCTTTTTAAAAGTTCAAATCCCAGAAAAACACAGATTTAAAAATTCAGCAGTACATCTGAAAACAATAAAAGAGGTTTATTGTAGACACTAATAGTTTGTCTTTCATTTCTGAAGAAGACCACTGCCATCCAAGATTTTGTTCCTTAATGATCTCTGCATCAAGGATCACCCATGTTTGCATAATAAAGGTTGATTTTTAATATCAAACATTTTCTTTTCAACATTACCTCTTAGTTAACTGTGTTACAGGTCAATTAATTATGCCTGTTTACTTTCATATCCCTCTCTGTTTTAAAAAGAATGGCGTTGGAAACAAGGTTTGGTTCAGTAGAGATCCGTGTCCTCTTTACTACTTCTCAACAGAGTGAGAAAGGAGAAAGTATTGGCAACAGAGACAAAAGTGAAGTTGTACCAGCCCGAGCTGTTTTGATTTTGATCATGTTTTTGCAGGCAGTTTAGAAAGCTCTCCTGCTGTATGACCATTTCAGCCACTTAAATGATGCTATGCACTATGAATGTGGATTGCCACAAGCCATAAAATAAATTTAAATACGCACCAGTTTAACTTAAAGCAAAACAGCAAAACATTAAGATACAGATCTTGTGCAAGGCTTAGAAAAGTTACTTTTTTGGACTACAGCTCCAGCATCCATCAGCCAGCATAGTCATGCATTTACAGAGATCTCCTCAGACTCTTCTCCTCCATATGGAGAAGGTCTAACTGAGTGGCTGGGGGATGTGAAGAAGGGCACATGTGCAAGGCTATGTCTCCACCACAAATTTAGGCCTTTTTGTATTTGGATGAATTTGGTGCAAACTGGATATGGTGCTACTGCTACAATGGTTGGCTTTCCAGTTGCCTTCAGATCTCAACAAATGCCCAGGCCCATTACCATCTGGAGCCAGCTCTGCTGGCTTTACATAACTGTATTAGATAAGACTTTGTTCTGAAACAACTGGGTGTGCTCAAGAACTAACTATCCCCCCCTTCTCTCTTTGACATTAGTAAACAACTAAAGAGTTTGCATCAGATTAAAGGCTGCAATCCTGAATTCAGTGTAGCCTGGCTTCTGGATTACAGCCAAAGTAATTGGAAACCCATTTCCATTTCCACACATCAATAGTATTTCAGAGCCTGTTACAATCCTCCAAGTGGCTAATAAACTCTAAGCATTTCCCAAACCAGCACACTCGTATTTCTGTGCCTTTAAAGGTAGGGTAAGGGCACAATGACAGACTCAGTAAAGCACAAGTCATGTATTTTGAAAGTATATGAGCTCCATTAGGTGGCTGAAACATTTTTGCCAAATCTTTGATATGCCTACGATTCACACATTGGCAGAACATGTAGACGACCCTCTTTAGCATTCCTATCTCTGGCCCAAGTCAACTAAGGGACTTATTTCATCAAAGGCAAGGGAGACACTCTGTGGTCATGTAGTTGTGCCTTGGAAAAAATATCCATGAAGTATTTGAAAGAAAGAAACAAGAGAGAGAGAGAGAGAGAGAGCAAGGAGAGCAAGGAGACAGAAATGGAGGGAGGCGGACTATCTCTTGGAGACGCAGAGGACTGTCAGGTGTCTAGCCAGCCTCCATAGCCTTTGTGTCCACATTGTCTCTCTACTGGAAGGAGCTAAGGCAGAAGAATGACAGTCTGGAGGAAAGAAAGAAAGACAGTAATTAGACACGTGTGATTAGCATGGTAGCCAGAGAAATTAAGCCACTAGTCCCAGGAATCTTCTTTCTTGGAGGTACCTGTGGAGGAATAGAAAAGCTGTTCTCCACAGCATTCTCCTGGAATCCACTCCCTGCTAGTTTAGCTTGATTGCTTTTTTGGATACCTACTGTGGGGTGATCAGTTCCTTGACCTCGCTTCTATAGAACTACATTGTCTTGCCATGAAGAAAGGGAGATTAAGAATTTACAGGGCTCCTTCCATCACTGGACTCTGACAGAAGTACTTGGGGAGTTAATTTTTCATGGCTTTAAATTGCCTCTGGCCAAGATCCTTATCCAAATGGGTTTAGTTTAATGTAAGTACCAGCTTCTTTAAAAAGAAATAACTCCCTATAAAACCTCTCTGAATGTTCTCTTTTCGTAGTAAATTCTTCAGCTGCTTTTCTTCTGAGCAATATATACACTCAGGTTCTGGTTTATTCATTTGAGAGCTCACTTCAGTTAATAAGTTTATAATTATTTTGGGAGGTAAGATGCGTATTGAGAGTTTCAGCAGTCTAAACAAACTCCCACTGCTAATTCATGAATTTGTACATTTACTGTTTAACTCATGTCCTGGTTTAACAACTGTAACTTCAAATTCTTTCTTCATTATGTTTCTATAAGATCTTGATCTTGACAGTGTAGTAAATAATAAGCAGAAATGATCTTCTGCAGGCTTCAACTTGCATTTGTAAAATCTATGTTTCCTCAGTTGAGGTTTTTATAACAATGCTTTTCCTGAAACTGATTATTCAGTAGTTTCAAATTATCATAGCCTACCTGCCATTCCTTGACTAAAACATTTATTTATAAAACTCACCCCTCATATGTTTATCCAGGATGGGTCCTAGGCATTTTGCCTAAGAAGGAACAGCAAATGGTTCCACCCATCCCAAGAACCTAAGATGAGTTACTTTGATGCCTAGGTGCCTCTTCCTCTTCTTGAAAACAGAACTTTCTGTCATAATACATCAAACAAGTAGAAACTTGCTGCCATTTCTTTTATCCCAAAATGCCTGAATAAGACATCACAGTCTGCCTAATGGTAGGACCAACCTTCCATATGATTCACAACATAAATGGGAACTGTGCTCTATATATGTGCATGGTAGTAGTATATTGCAAGTAACAATACTACTTGTAATGCATTGCAATGCTACTTTGAATGAGTGCCAATGTAACTTTGGAAAACAGCTACTCTTGACAGCTAGCATCATTAATTGGGAAATTAATGAGTAATATTTACTCTGTACAATTTTATTTGGGGGTACATTTTGGATTATTTTATGGTCATTTTAACGGATTAAGCAAACAATAAATCAGTACTACTTTATTAATGAGTAGCCTTACTTGGTATTTACACGTAATAATAATTGTTATATACTGTCAATTCAAATCCAACTTATGGTGACCCTTTCCAGGGTTTTCTAGATCCTAGAGTACTCAGACATAGTTTACAAGTAACAAATAATTAGCAACACATTGCAAATATATTTTAAAAAATGCATTCATGTGAGTTTTTAGAATATCATTTCTAAACTCCGGCGTCTGTTATTATCAAATCCTAAAGCCAGATTTAAGACTGTCTGGAGTGAGGGCAATTTTCACAAGGTCTCTACTGGTCTTATGCTGATGTGCTCTTAGTTAGTTAGGCATCCTTCAGTCTCGAGAGACTATGGTAACGTGCTCTGTATGGAGGACTTGGAACAGCGTCTAGTGTGGCTGAGAAGGCCAATTCGAGAGTGACAATCCCTTCCACACTGAAGACAAATACAATCTGTCTCCTGTCCAGCTCCCTGATTTTGCTGCTTTCGGGACTGCCTCTTTGCCTCGGACTGCTGGACAAGTGTTTCTTCAAAATGGGAGAGGCCATGATGCACCGCCTGCCTCCAGGCTGAACGCTCAGATGTCAAGGTTTCCCATCTGTTGAGGTCCATTCCTAAGGCCTTCAGATCCCACTTGCAGATATCCTTATATCGCAGCTGTGGTTTCCCTCTGGGGCGATTTCCCTGCACTAATTCTCCATACAGGAGATCTTTTGGAATCCGACCATCAGCCATTCTCACGACACACCCGAGCCAACGTAGACGTCGCTGTTTCAGTAATGTATACATGCTAAAAAATTCCAGCTCGTTCTAGGACTACTCTATTTGGAACTTTGTCCTGCCAGGTGATACCAAAAATGCGTCGGAGACAACGCATATGGAATGTGTTCAGCTTCCTCTCCTGCCGTGCACGAAGGGTCCAGGACTCACTGCAGTACAGGAGTGTGCTCAGGACACAGGCTCTATAGACCTGGATCTTGGTATATGCTGTCAGCTTCTTATTAAGCCATACTCTCTTTGTGAGTCTAGAGAACGTGGTACCTGCTTTGCCAATGCGTTTATCCTGCTCGACATCTAGAGAGAGAGTGTCAGAGATCGTTGAGCCAAGGTACAGAAAGTCATGCACAACCTCCAATTCCTGTGTGGAGATGGTAATAGAGGGAGGTGAGTCCACGCCCTGGCCCATGACTTGTGTTTTCTTCAGGCTGATTGTTAATCCAAAGTCTTGGCAGGCCTTGCTAAAGCGATTCATGAGTTGTTGGAGGTCTTCAGCAGAGTGGGCAACAACAGCTGCATCATCGGCAAAGAGGAAGTCCCGCATGCATTTCAGATGGACTTTGGTCTTCACTCTCAATCTAGAGAGATTAAAGAGCTTTCCATCTGATCTAGTCCGGAGATAGATACCTTCTGTTGCAGTTCCAAAGGCGTGCTTCAGCATGACAGCAAAAAAGATCCCAAACAGGGTCGGCACGAGGACACAGCCCTGTTTCACTCCGCTTTGGATGTCAAAGGGATCTGATGTTGAGCCATCAAAAAACTACAGTGCCCTTCATTTCCTCATGAAAGGACCTGATGATGTTAAGGAGTCGAGGTGGACATCCAATCTTGGAAAGGATTTTAAAAAGGCCGTCCCTGCTAACCAAATCAAAGGCCTTTGTGAGATCTATGAAGGCCACAAAGAGTGGCTGTTGTTGTTCCCTACATTTCTCCTGCAACTGTCTGAGGGAGAATACCATGTCAGTGGTGGATCTATTAGCTCGAAATCCACACTGTGATTCTGGATAGACTCTGTCTGCAAGCACCTGGAGTCTCTTCAGCACAACACGGGCAAGCAGCTTCCCTACAACGCTGAGAAGAGAGATGCCATGGTAGTTATTGCAGTCGCCCCTGTCTCCTTTGTTCTTATACAATGTGACGATGTTTGCATCCTTCATGTCCTGTCGTACTCCACCTTCCCGCCAGCAAAGACAAAATATTTCATATAGCTCAGTGGTGATGATCTCTTTACAGCACTTCAGCACTTCAGCAGGGATGTTATCCTTTCCAGGTGCCTTGCCGGAGGCGAGGGAATCCAAGGCCGCTTTTATATCTGCTAAAGTTGGTTCGCTGTCCAACTCTTCCAAGACAGGCAGGCACTCGATGTTATTTAGTGCCTCTTCGGTTACTACATTCTCTCTGGAATATAGCTCAGAGTAGTGCATTCCATCTGCTATGCTTGGTCCTGGATGATCACGCCTGTAGCAGACTTCAAGGGAGCAGATTTCTTCTGTATTGGACCTAAAGCCTGCTTGATACCGTCATACATTCCCTTGATGTTACCTGTGTCCGCTGCTATCTGTATCTGAGAGCAGAGCTGAAGCCAATAATCGTTGGAACATCTCCTGGCAGCCTGTTGGACTTTGCTACAAGCAAGTCGAAGAGCCTGCAAGTTGTACTCACTAGGACAGGCTTTGTATGCTCCTAGAGCAATCTTCTTATCCTCGATGGCTGGCATCAACTCCTCCGAATGCGCTTCGAACCAGTCTGCCATCTTTTTGGTCTTCTTGCCAAATGTGGACAAGGCGGTGTTATAAACAGCGTTCTTGAAATATTCCCATCGTTCAGGTGCATTTGCATCAGCCAGGCCTGGGAGGGTTTCCTCAAGCGCTTGGGCAAATTCCTCCACTTTTCTTTGATCGCGAGTCTTGCTGATGTCAATACGTGGTCTTCCTTTTTCGTGTGATACAATCTCTTTGCTCACAGTTTTACTCTACTACACATCAGGGAGTGATCAGTGTCGCAATCAGCACTCTGGTAACTGCGTATGATTGTAATACTAGGAAGGCTAGAATGTGAGGATCAAATTGATGATGCCAATGCTTCGATCTTGGATGTCTCCAGGAAACTCTGTGTTGAAGCTTCGTATTAAAGAACGTATTCCTGACACAAAGACCATAATAACAGCAAAACTCCAGCAAGCGTTGGCCATTTTCGTTCATCTTCCCAATGCCAAAATGGCCTAGACAAGTGGGCCAAGAATTGTGATCAGCACCAACTCTAGCGTTAAAGTCTCTGAGAATGAACAGTGGTTCTCTCTCGGGGATTTTTTTGATAGTAGCTGCCAGATCATCGTAGAATTTGTCTTTGACTTCTGTTGTGGACGACAGTGTTGGTTGCACTAATGAGGGTGACCGGTCCCGCTGATGAGTGGAGCTGCAGAGACAGTATTCTTTCACTCCCCACAGTAGGTGGAACAATGGATCTCAGCAGAGTATTTCTGACTGCAAAGCCATCACCATATTCCCCGGTCTCATTCAATGGTTCCCTGCCAGAAGAATGAGAAGTTTTTTTCTTTGACAGATCCCGAGTCTGGCAGTCTCGTCTCTTGCAGGGCAACAATGTCCATCTGCAGTCTACTCAGTTCCATGTCGATGACAGCTGTCTTGCGCACGTCGTCTATTTCCTGCAGGTCGTCAGAAAAGCCGTCATCAGAAAAGCCAGGGGTCATTGTCCGAACATTCCAGGTGCCCAACTTTAGGGCAGAAGTTTTCTTATGATTGTTGCATGGTGCAGGGTTATCGATCTGCTTGTCGGCTTTCACCCTAAACCCCATGCACCCCGTGAGGTTAACAGACCGTGGCGAGGTAGCACCTTACTGGCTGGGGACTGCCCAGCTTAAGGCAGGCGGTAGCTACCTAGTGAGGTGCAATGACCTCTCCCACCGTTGGAAGTAGCCCCTGGCATCATGCTCTACACCAATTGAGCAAAGACTTATAACCGGTAACTGCTACTTCCCGTGTTGTTTCGACGCTGTACGCGAAGCTGGAGTGTCATCTCCAGAGCATGAAGCCTGGGTAAAATAATATGGAGGATAGGCTGTTACCCAAGGAGCAAATCCCCCCTCTCCATGTCGCTGAAATAGTCCAATGGAGAGGCAAGAGCCAATACAACTGGTTCCAGCGACATCGCAGGAGTTGCCAGAACGACATGAACTGCCTCCGGGACTCCGGCTCCGGATTTTGCCTCGAGGTTAATTCCTGAAGCCTTTTCCATCAGTGGATATAGCCACAAGGCAGTGGAGGTTTGAGATCAGAGTTTTCCTTCTCCTAGATGGGCTGCCTTCCAGGGCTGATGAGCCCCACCTACCCGGCCTGCTCCCTAAGAGTGCGGAGATTAGAACACAGGCCTCCAGCTGCTGGATCTTGTCTTCCAAGAGGACCACCAACTAACACTTAGAGTATTTCTACCCAGGCACCTCATTGGCAAGAAAACATACCACAGGTGTTACAAGTGCAACAGATCCTGCACTCTCCATCTCAACTGATTGGTCAGTGAATTAAAAATTCACTGTGCTCTTAACTATATGATATTTCTCAGTGGTGATTTTGTTATTAGTCTGCAAGTTTATTTTAAAACCTGTTTGAAAACAATATCACTCAAATAAATTCACCAAAGAAAAAAGGGGATCACGGATCATAAAGTAATCCACTAGCCCAACCACTCACTGCATAGCATATCACTAAATAAATGGGGTTTGGTTATGTCAATATCTACATACAACACATTTGTAGTAGTCCCATCCACAGAAACATCCTGCTTATTATTCCAGTCCAATTGTTCTGTATTTGAGGGAACAAAATCTCATTGTGTTTAGAGAGCATTGTGCTAGGTAAGTTGAGATTTTTTCATATTTCTTTCATTTCAGGTTCTTTAAGTGGTTGCCTGTTTTACTTTTTGGTTACCAGTTCTTTTGTTTTATATGAAAGGGAAAGCCTTGGTGTTGCCTATTTGCATTTTCTGGCACTCCAAAAGCCCTAAAGAATCCTTAAAAACGACTTCAGAAAATCAAAGGCAAGGCAATAGTGAATTGCTCTGCTCCAAAACGAGGAAACAGTACATGAGAAAGGAAAACAATCATCAGAAAAACAAGAAAGAAATACTCTAAGCTGGGCCCAACCAACAACAAGAACCCGAAGAACCAAACAAAACAGTCCCCCCAAACCCACCAAAATATCCACCTTTAGCTGAATAAATACACAGTAAATTAACCAAATAACAATTTTTTAAAGTGATTCAAACAGAGGAAGCACCTCCCTCAGTAGAAAAAAATGAATTACAAAGAGAGACTCAACAGAAACCAACTATGTAATGAAATCCCAGGGCATCTCTAAGGGCCTCAATGAAGATCAAGGCTTCTTAGTACACCTTCTATATTAATAACCCAGCTTTCTACAGTAGCCCATGTGTATAAAAGAGTAGTCTCTTTTAACAGACTATGTCTGTTCTACACACAATTCTACCTAGCTTATCACCCTGGCTAGAATCTAATGTCTATGTTAAAAACCCATTGTCACTTTGTCTATTATTTGTATCCTCACCTGGACATATTCCAGCATGGAATAAATATAGAGGACGTGTATTTCTCCTCCCTGTCTCTGAAGAACTAGATTTTGATTCATGAACATTCACTGATATAAGTCTGTTAGTCTTCAAAATGCTACATTTTGCCTTTGCCTTTCCCCCCTTAACATGTGCCATCATGGTGTCTCCCTGGGGTGAACAATTAGCTTAGCGAGGAGGTTTGAAAATACAAATCGGCCTATGTGTATATATTTGTGTGGATTTTAGAAATGTTCCAATTCTTTTCTGCCTAAATGAACCAGCCATTCATGGACTGGGAAGGACCAAGTTTGGAGAAATAATGACACTGGCAAAATGTTAATGGTATGGCATTTACTGTAAATTATGCTATGCGACAAATTTTGCCCTCCTCAACTTTAGGGCCACTTCAGGGCCTTCTTCTCATGTTTGTGGTGATTTTCTGACACAAAGAAGTGCCATGAATCTCTATTTCCTATTCTCTATTTCCGAAATTCTGTTTATTCATTGAATTCCCCCCACCCATCCCACATGCATGTAGCTGAAAAGCTACACAAAGTGTGTTTATAGGCCTTTCTAGAACATGTGGGTGATGGTGAGAAGGATGCAAAAGGCCCAAGGAAGTGGAGATATGAAACTCACCTTAATGGAGGCCTCAGTTGGAATCAAAAGCTCTTTCTCCAAAAGAAAGCAACACTTTCTATTTGAAAGTTCTGTCTTTACAAAGCATTGTGGTTCTTTATTTTTCCTCCTCCACCTTGTCCACCCTCAATTCTTAAATGACAGTTCAACTCCTACTTTTTTTGAAGGACAGTTATGCAATAGTTTTCAAAAAATCTTTGCCAAGATGTTCAGTAGCTAGGAGTCCTGGTTGGAAACAATTAGGCCTTTCAGATATTGTAGATATTTTTCACTGTTTAAAAAACCCTCAGAAACCAGGATGAGGATTTGCCAACCCAGTGTTATACACGAGTCGTTGATGTGCTAGTGCTCTGTCGTATGGGAATTAAAATCACTTGAGGCTTCTTACTGGATGGATTTGTGTAGGGATTTTGCATGCATATGGAAATCATTTCTTTCCACACTGAAAACAGAGTCGATAATTTGACATCAACCATGACTAGCAAAAGTAGCAACAATGCTCTTTATTTTGTAGCACAGAGACTAAACCAAACACAGTCCAAAAGCAGCTGCACAAGATGCCGAATCAATTAGCGGCACACAAATGGCTGACGGGCACCAATATGTTTCTCCCATGTTTGATATAAAATGTCCAGAAAAAAGTTGCAGACCAGTCCTGCCAGTCTCGTGAAGCAGAGCAACATAACATTGTTCACCCATGTCTCAGAAAAGTGAAAAATTTGTATAACAACATCCAGGATGTTGTTGCCAACAACCATGCTGGCTGGGAGATTCTGGCTGTTGTCATCCAAAAGAAATACTGTCATCAGATCTGTTCCCATATCTAGCTAGGTATAACATCTCTGTGCCTTAACAGGAACATCACTATAGTTTAGCTGACAGCACCATGAACAACCAAGAATAGAACATCTCAGTTAGCCCAAAACCAATGTCCTGGTGTGGGTATGACAACAGCACTCCACCCTTAGCCGGGCTTAATATACCTGTTTTATAGATTTACAATGATTTTTAAATACTACTGCCTGGGAATAACTTATTAAACATTTTCTGTAACAGCAAAATAAGGAGGCGATCGCTGATGCCTATATAACCAAAATGGCTCCACCCCCAACAAGAAGATGCTTTCATCACATTTTGCTCCAAGATCTGTTCAACTGTCAAGAATCTTTCAGAATTCAAAGGATCTAGGCAAAATTAGAAGCTACGTGTGCCAAGAAAAAAATGTGGAAGATTAGGTTGTAGGATGGGGTATTCTGGGGATGGACTGGCTCAAGGTCAGCAACCACACTATCTGGGTTGTCTGGGACATCCAGATCTTTCTGGTATAATTCCTCTGTGTATTCTTGCCACCTCTTCTTGATGTCTTCTGCTTCTGTGAGGTCCCTACCATTTTTGTCCTTTACCATGTCCATCTTTGCACAAAATGTTCCTTTAACATCTCCAATTTTCTTGAACAGATCTCTGGTTTTTCCCTTTCTATTATTTTCCTCTATTTCTTTGCACTGTTCATTTAAGAAGGCCCTCTTGTCTCTCCTTGCTATTCTTTGGAAGTCTGCATTCCATTTTCTGTAACTTTCCCTGTCTCCCTTGCATTTTGTTTCCCTTCTCTTCTCTGTTATTTGTAAGGCCTCGTTGGACAGCCACTTTGCTTTCTTGCATTTCCTTTTTTTGGGGATTGTTTTTGTTTCTGCCTCCTGTACAATGTTACGAGCCTCCATCCATAGTTCTTCAGGCACTCTGTCCACCAAATCTAGTTCCTATTCTGGGGATGGACTGTGTTTGGAACTCCACTCTGTAACATTTTGTTGCAGTTTTCATACGTACGTTTATAGTGGTAACACTTTAAATGGCCCTTGATTTAAAGGCTTTGGCTTTTCTTAATTTATATGATTGAGCTTAATAACCTTGAAATCCAGCTTATAATGGTTATTTATATCTTATATATTTTTTTCTTCTGGAGAAGCATCGCTTTGAAGTGTCCTGGGCTTTCTGAGCTTTGGGAATAAATAATTAAATTACACAGTCTGTGATTGGATTTTCTTCTGTACGTTGGACTTGCACACTTGGCTTTGCTGTTTTTCCATGTAAGACTTCACCGTAATAAAGGATTGGCTTATTGTCCAAAAACTATCAAGCTACCTTTTTCAGAAAATGTTGTAATTTATTAGAAAGTCAACATTTCCCATCACCTTTCCTAATGAAAATGGGTAGTAGCCAGATTGGAAAGCAAATCATGGAGTCTGGAGTGCTGTCCAGATTTCAGGCTCTGTATGTAACATGTTGAAGATTGTGTGTCATAAGAGGAAATGTTATGAAAGATTAACTGGACAAATAGAACTCCTTCCCTATAAACATACACCAGGAAATTAAGTTTTGAGATGGTTTGAAAAATATTTTTCCTTTCTTCTCAGAAGAGGGGAAGGTGGGGGGCGGGATCCAACTGGAAAACATGTGAGATACTGTTTCTGTGTAAGACAGCTAATTCCAACTAAGCCAACCCCATCAGATTCTATAAACAAAAAAAAGACTTGAAGTTTATAAGAGACTGCAATTCTGCCAATAGTTTTCTCTTATATACAATGATATAGGCAAGAACTCTGACCCTCCTTGGGACAGAACAATATCCAGTAAGGCAAAATGGCTAACTAAGACACAACACTATCAGCTGGGACTGATTACCATTTCATATCTGACATTTTATTTCTCTGCTAGATGGAGAAAAGGCAACATTCTATACCAGTTCTCCACCGGATTGGTAAATGTGACAGAACTGTAAGTCTCTTATAAGTCTGTACATGTTGTCATGGCTGATTAGGAGTCTGAGGTGTTTATTTGATTAGATAGCTACTACAGTGTATTGCTGCTCCTGCAGATGGCTGCTTAAGGTCAAATAAGATATTAACCCTTTTTCCTTCATGTGTTTTCCTCAGAGATGTGTCTTAGCTGCTAAACTTGCAAACTGGTAGCCTTCACCCAATATTTCAATTTTTAAAAAAGAAAAAATTGAACTGGTGGTCTCAATAAGCCCTCTTGTGCTGTCTAGGGAGTATAGGAAGCATGTCTGGCATGTTTAAGGGGCTCCCAACATCACATTTGCCAACCCAAATTTATTTTTTTCACCAATAGAGGATGCATGAGGCTTTAGAAAAATACATGTATGAAATACATAGGAGGCAGGTGATGTAGGTGCAGATGGAGCCCTCCAAGATCCATGAATAGACCGAGGTATTCCCTGAACCTCTGAAAATCACCCATGCTGGGTTACAGGATAGAGCATCCATTCCTAAGCTCACAAAATATTGCACTGAGAACAAGTGTGGAGCAGGGGGAGAGCACCGTTCCAACCAGTAAGGTATTTTGACAGTCAAGAATTATGTATTTTGGGAGTCAAATCAACAGAAAGTAATTTAGCACAATCTAGATAATTCAGTGGAATTACGATAATGTATATATGAGACAATCTGGACACAAACCTTCTCCGCTTGTTTCAGGTCATAGAGCTTGTTTTTCTTTGTCATTTAAATTGCTTTGCTTTAAATCTTAGTAGAAACCAAATGCTAAACGTGATCCATCTTCACTCCACCCATCCATCCATTCATAAACCAAAAATTATGAACACCCAGAGACTGTCTGGTCTCTTACATAAGACCTCATGGCAGCAAATAAAGCTATGGAGGATGATACCAGCACATAATCACAATCCATGATGTTACAGCAGCAAGCAAAAATGCTGTGCAGCCATTATCATATATTCATTCAAGATCAAACTGTTGACTCAATCTTTCGAGTGGTCTCTAAAAAAACCTGTAATACTAGAGGAGAAAAAAGCTTAGAGGTGTCAAATCCTCTGTGGATGCCCTGGAGCAATGGTTTCCAAACTAACATTGTTGGACCCATCTCTCAGAAGCCACCGCCAGTATGCCCGAAAGTTGAGAATTCTGGGAATTATAAAGCAACAATATGTGGGGACCAAGGTTTTGGGAGTTGCTGTCATGGAAGATAACATTTTCCTTAGGTTTCTCATTTTGTGTAAAAGCACCCAAGTGGCACATATATGTCAGAGGAGTGGTCCAAAGTAGCATACAGAAGGGTTATCACACTGGAGTTCCTCAGTTGGCTTGCTGCACCTGAGAGGACACTACAACATTTAGGGCCACTTTCTCCATCACTGCTGCTATGAGAAAACTCATGTCACCTTTCTGCATGAACTTGTCAAGGACTATTTGTGCTTATTTGTGTCATTCAGAAGTAAAACAAAACAAAACAAACTAGCAACCCACAGGTTTGACACAAGGAAATAAGCCCTACATGCTCCTAACATGTTACCTATAGTAATGCCTGTCTTATATTTATTTCTAGCCAAATCATTTCTCACACTAGCCAGAAGTGTAGAATGACAAAAAGTGAAGCCCTCGTGCAGAATTCTCCCACACAATCTGATAAAACGAAGAATCACTTACAGTACTTCATGTTGCAGCAGCATCACTGCCACAAAAGCCCAGTTCTGTCAAGCACACAATGCAATGATGTTGCAACACATGATACTTGAGCCTACCCTTGCGGGGCAGAATTTCAATACTTAACTGCAAACTTCTCCATAATGATTTGAATACATACATCATGTGAAGAAGTGAGTGATGCAGCCCCCCTCCCGTTGTCACATCCGTCACTCTGCTAACAACAAAGGCAATGAGTCTGAAGAAGAACTCCACTATCAGTGTGAAAGAACATGTGAGTCAAGGCTCTGGAAAATCAGGATACGGCCACACACAAAAGAGTGCACCTGGATAACAGAGCTCTTCCTCTTCAGCCTTGTCACTCTCCGTGGGCAGGAAGTGGTGAACCTGGGAGGCTGGGACTTAGGTATTCCCTTCCTCATACTTCTTGCTCTTCATAGCTCAGTACTTAGTGTTCAGGCAGGATTGCACATAGGAAATGTATAGCAATGATCAAAGCTTGTTCCATGAATGAGAAGTGCCTGGACTGACTGCACTTGGATGTTAACCTGACATTTTTCGACATTTATAGATTAGCATAACAATAAAATATCAAGGAGTGAATCCTTCCGAATGTAGTCAGAGTAAACTCCATTGATTGGCCTTATGCTCGTCATCATGACTAAATTAATTTAAATGGGTCTCTCAAAGTATGACTAAATTTGGAACCAGCGTAATGTTTTTATTATGCCTGTATTTTGTGTCTGAACCTCTGTGTTTAAAATGAAATCCCATCAAATCTCTTTAGTCAGAAACATGAGCAAGAGTTTTGAAAATTGCATTTTAGAAATGAAATTACTTGTTGGGGTAGAGGATTCTGAAACCAGAAACTATGATGCAATATCCTACAACCTTTGAGCTAATTCTTAGTAGCTCATATCAAATCCTAGCTCTGTTAAGTTAAAAGGATTTCTGGTTTGTTTCAACTTGAAAGTGACTTAATATGAGGCCCAGAGAGAAATCTGTTTCAGTAATCAAATTATAACAAGTAAGGATTAAAAGTATTACGACATTTAAGCAATCTTTTAACTGCTCTGCGTTCCTGAAGTCATTATGTTTGCAAGCGAAGCTAGCTGTAGCAAAATACAAGGGAAGAAATACCAAAGTATTGCAGAAGAAAATAAAGAATAATAGGAGAAACTTAGTATATATATAAGAGGATATATATACTTTCTTTTCTCCAAAAACCACAAAGGAGCACATATGGTCCCCCTTATGCTATTGTCACAACCATCATGTTGGACAGTTCAGTTGAGAAGTCATGACTGCGTGATGGTATTTGAATGTAGGGAACTATTAGCAATCTAACCTCTGGGATTTAATATTTTATATGAACTTTCCAAAATTTGCACATTTCTTCATAAATATTACAGAAAGAATTTGAGATGAAACTAGAAAGCATCAGGTGTGTTTTGTTCTTACGATATCTCTTTATTCAGCCATGCTTATGATGCAGAATTAGGTTTGCCTTCCCTTTCTAGAATAGTAGAGTTCTCATATTTATTAGCTATATTATTCTATATTATTCTTGTTATTACATGCCATCAAGTTGTCTTCAACCTATGGCAACCCTATGAATGAGAGAGTACTCTCTTGTTTCATTTTGAACTGTCTCATTGCAGGGTTTTCACGTAAGGAAAGTTCAGCAGAGGTTTACCTTTGCCACCTTCTCTGCAGTAATAACAAAAGTACTAAAATTTAGACAGGTACAAAATAATCCTGTCCTTGCCAGGAGCAGCTAAATGTATTCCATCTGGCCAGTGCAGCTTTCTTGCACTGACCAACTTTCAACCCTTTTGGAAAAGTCAAACTAGAGAAGCAGTAAAGTCAAGACCTTCTTTTAAATTTATGGTCATAAATATGCTACTTAAGGAAATGGTAGTAGCAATAAAACCATTTTCATGTCATAAATACATATTTCATATTTTGTTACTATATAATTGAAAACTGATGAACTGGCTTCATCTGTGTTTCATGTAGCACTTGGTATTGTTACTTTAAAAGTTAAATTACACATCCCATGGAAGCAGAGGTGGAAAATGTGAAGGTTTGGGATTACAGTTTCCAGAATCCTCCAGTCAACTGGCCACACTGTCTGGGGGAATCTGTGGAGCTGTGGTCCCAAAAACGTTTCCCATACCTGCACAGAAGACCTGTGATTTCCCAACGTGATTTATTCTTTTACTGCAGTAGTGTTTAATCTGTTCACCATGCCATCCCTCTAATAAAAATCACACACACACACCAGCTGTTGTTTGGCCTGCAAGAGAAAGCATATGGGTACATCTGCCAGCCAGTTGGCTTACAGTATAGCATCACTGATTCTGTAGCCATCCACCTATTCCTCTAAAACAATGGCTCCCAACCTTGGGTAACTCAGGTGTTCTTGGACTGTAGTTCCCAGAAGCCTTCACCATCAGCTGGGTTGACTGGGCCTTCTGGGAGTTGCAGTCCAAGAACAGCTGGATTGCACAAGGCTGGGAACCATGGCTCTAGGGCAGTATTCTCCATGTTAACATGGGTCCTGAATCCTGATGTGTTGGAAGACAACTATGTCATTCATAGCCTGCATGGTCTGTGGCAAGCTGCCAAGAATGCTGGGAATTGTAGTTCTACGTATCTGGAGGGTTCCAGCTTCGGGAAGCCTGCTTGCCAGAAAAGGGTTAATGTGGAGGAATACCTTTGCAAGGGCTATTTCATTCTTATTTTCTTTTGAGAGTCCTCAAGCTTTTGGTCTGCTATATATGATTGCCTTTAGGCCTAAACTTGTTTGAACAGTGTTTTAGTTTGTAGTGTATAGATATTTGGAGAGTCTTACACAGTTACATAATGTAAATCGTTTCTGCCTTTTCTCCTCATCTTTATTTTTAGTTATTGTGATGTTATGTTCCCATGTGGGAAATAAAGCTCACCACGGGCTCCTACTAATTATTATTAAGTAAATACACACATGAGTTCCAGATGTAAAAGTGTGATTACATTCTCTGTTGGCAATAGATGTGTTTCCATGTTGCCTAGGTTTTCTCTGTATATGTCTGTGTCAGGCTTCTTATATGTAATTTCATTTTCTCAGAATGAGGTTTGTCTTCCTGTTAACAAATGCATACATTCAGGTCCACTGTGCTTCAGAGAATGGGTATTTCTGACTTACCTCCAATTTCTCTCACTAATAGTAATCTCAGGGATAAACTAGACTTGAGGATGAACCCAAAAGTATCAGCTGTGTCATTGTAATGGTAATAAGAAAATAGCACTTATCTGTGTTTTTGGACTACAACTCCCAGAATTCCTCAGGTCACATGTCTCTACAGGGATTTACCTCCCTGCTGCCAATGTCCACCCATCTGTAACTGTTATTTGCAATGACAACAATCTATTGGCCTTTACTAACTACACAGTAATTATTTAACTAACTGAATAATTAATTGCAAGAAGCAAAACTCCTTTTATGACATTTCCATTTTTCTGATATTTTACATCCATTTTACCAAACCCTGAAAAGGGTTGTCATAAATCAGAATTGACTTGATGGCACATGATTATTTTTATTATTCAGACCTTGTATTTTCATCCATTTCTTACTTCTCATTAACCTTTTTTCATCATGAGCCTTACATACAATTAAAACAAAACTGATCGGCTTGACCAAGATCCTGTATTACAACTTCTTGGCATCTTAAAGACTAAGGCCAAACACAGCTTACATACCATTCCCGGGTCTAGGCACAGCTTCGTAAGTAGGGACAATCACCGATTGGCTCATCGAGGTGGTGCTGGGAAGTTCCCAGCCATTTGGGAGAACTGGTCATCGTGTCACCATTGGGCTGACCACCTCTTTCCTTCCTCTCAAACACTTCTCAAGCCTGTGATCACAACTAAGTCCCCTAGCAGAGCTTTCTAGTCCACCAGCTTTAGATAGCTTCTTGGTCTAACATTTTTACTTTGACCTAAATTGTAATGGGCCAATCCCAGCTCAGGAAGTTAGGTATCTGGCTGAGGAACCTCCAGAGGTCAAAATCTTACTGCTTTGGTTCCCCACTGTGCATTCCAGAAGAACCAGCCTGTATGGCCTTGGGCAAACTGCACAGTCACATGATGCCCTCAGAAGAAGGGAATGGTAAACCACTTCTGAGTACTCGCTACCTGTAAAACCCTGGAAAGGGTCGCCATACATCAGAATGTACTTGACGGATCATGATGAATTCCACTTCAGAACAATTATTCTAACCTGCTAGCTGAGGGGAATGCTTCCTTCACTTGTAGATAAAATCACCTTATAGATAAAAGCATGTCCAAGATACAAGGTTTCATCTATAAAATACAATGGGAATAAAAGGGCTGTGTTTGCTAGGGTAATCTTACTGATTTATGTTTCTTCAAGAGCACAAAATAAGAAAACATTGAACAAGTAGGGCCAATTCCTCGATCTTAATCAATCAATCAATCAATCAGTATTAGAACTGCAGAGCTGGAAGGGACCATATGGATCATTGAGTCCAGCCCATCAAGGAGGCTCAGTGGTGAATTGAACCCTCAACCTCTACCTAATCCACTGAGCTATCCCGGAGTTCAGAGTAAGCACACAGCAGCACAGGAATGTTAACTTATGGGTTCAGTCCTTTAAAATTCATAAGGATTATCTGAACACATTTTCCCCTTTACGAAGGAATTCTTCTAAGAGAACAAGAAAGCTTATTTTTAATTAGAGAAGTGCAAGTGTGCAGGAAAAGTGATAGAGGTCCCAAGTCCTAATTAACTAAGGGCCTGGTCACACAGTCAAAAAACCTGGGATTTGACCTGTGTTAAAAACATGAGTTTCACATTCACACAATAAATTCCGAAGTGTGTATTTATTTTCCTCTGACTTGTATTATTTTCTTAGGAAGCAAGTTAAAATAAACAGCTACCAGAGGGCCATTTATTTTAGAACACTGTTTTCTTAATTGAGCTAAGCCCATTGTGAACATTGCAGCTTTTCAGTCCAAAGGGCTATCAAGGGTAGGTGACAACAGTTTTAAAATGCACAGAGTAAAAACAAATTAACCTACTTCTTGAAACAGCAGAACAGGTTAAAACAAAAGAGAGAGAGAGCGAGATATCAAAGTACATGTCAAGCTATGTTTATAACACCAGCTTCTGTCAAGAAAATGTACCAGGTGAGCCTCCCTGGAGTGGGCATTCCAAAGAATTTTGTCCTAGGAAATACATGCAATTTGTAGTCAGAAATTTAGAAAAAAAAGCACTCAGGGTGAAGACCTCTCTCAGATAATGACACTAATTCTTAAATCCCAGGTACTTTATTAACAAAATTGCATGGTCACTATAGTACTTTCTGGATCCCCCAATTGGCCAATTCTGATATTCCACCCTGGAAATATAAAAAACAAAACAGAAAACAAAACTAGACTAATTTTGTCACTGAGGACTGCGACAAGAATGGTATAAAATGTTGGAGGTTTATTTACAATATAATGTCTCACCACATAACGACAGGTTACCCACCTGTAATTGTAGTTCTTTGAGTGGACCTCTGTGATTCACACCCTGGATGATCCGCGCCTGCGCGGAGCCTCATCGGAAAGTTCTAGAGCTCCTGCGGTAGCAAAAAAACACATTAGAATAAGGCCCCTCCCCCCTCGTATAAGTACCTTGGCGCCAAGGCTCCCCTTTCAGTTGTGTCAACCGCCGCTACATTAAGCAGAATGATGTGACAGTGGGGAGGACGGGCAGGATGTGTGAATCACAGAGGTCCACTCAAAGAACTACAATTACAGGTGGGTAACCTGTCGTTCTTCTTCATGGCCTCTGTGAATCACACCCTGGGTGACTAAAAAGCTGTCTTACCAGGAGGCAGGGTGTCACACCAAGGTAGAGGCTAGAACAGCACGTCCAAAGGCCGCATCAGACTTCTGCCGGAGATCAAGTCTATAATGCCGGATGAAAGTGGACGGCTGTGCCCAGGTGGCAGAGGCGCAGACATCTGGAAGAGGTACGCCACGTAGGAATGCCGTAGAGGTCGCCACTGCTCTGGTGGAGTGAGGGCGAATCACCTTTGGGACTGGTTTGCGTGCCAGCTGATACGCGAGGTGAATGGTTGAAGCAACCCATCTAGATATAGTTTGAGATGTCACCTGGTGACCTTTAGTAGGTGGTTGGTGACTTATGAAAAGTCAAGGTGAACGCCTGAAAGGTTGGGTTTGTTGGACGTAAAAGGCAAGGGCTCACCTAATGTCTAAAGTATGGAGGATTCTTTCTTGAGTTGTGGACGGTGACAGGAAGAAGGAAGGAAGGATAAACGGCTGAGAGAGATGGAATTGAGATACAGCTTTGGGGAGGAAAGAAATATCCATGGATGGTTTGACTTTGTCTGGAAAAAACTGTAAATAAGGATAGTCCTGACGTAAGGCTGCTAAATCACTAGCTCGTCGAGCTGAGGTGATGGCGACGAGGAAAACTGTTTTAAAGGTAAGTAGACGTAAATCAGTAGAAGCTAAAGGTTCGAAAGGAGCTTTAATAAGTTGTTGCAGTACTAGTGTTAGTGACCATTGCGGGGAAGGCAGGTGGGTATCTGGGTAGATATGAGATAGACCTTTAAGAGAACATTTCAATGTTGGATGCTTGAAGAAATCAGCTGCCGGAGAGTTAGGGGGCTGATAAGAAATTATGGCGGAGAGGTACACTCTCAAGGAAGAGAGGGAAAGGCCGCTAGACTTGAGATGAAGCAAAAAACGTAGAACAGTAGCAAGTGATGGGTTGATAGAAGGTAATGAAGAAGCTTCAGTGAAAGATTTGAATCTGTTCCATTTATACAGGTAAGCCTTTCTAGTGGAGGGCTTCTTTGATTGACGGAGGACGTTCATTAGCGAGGCGGAATCCTCCACGCTGCCAGGTGCAGAACAGGTAAGTCTGGGTGGAGTACTTGGGCATTGTTCTGCGTGAGGAGCTGGGGCAGGTGAGGTAGGTGGTGAATGTCTGATGAGAGATTGTGAAGGACTGGAAACCAGGGTTGTCTCGGCCACCAAGGGGCTATAACGATGGCATCAGGTTTGTCTTGTTGTAGGCGAACCATGACCTTGTGGAGAAGCGGGAACGGCAGAAAAAGATAAGTGAGGGTCTTGGGCCATCGGCCGACGAATGCATCTCCTTGGGAGTGTTTGCCAATGCCGGCTCAGGAGCAGTATCATTTGCACTTCCGATTCACATGGGAGGCGAAGAGGTCGAGAGTTGGTTTGCCCCATCGTTCGCATAGGCAAAGAAAAACTGATTGGTCTAACTCCCATTCGTGAGCTTGAGAGTTGGTGTGGCTGAGTAGATCAGCCAAGTCATTGTCGTGGCCGGCAATGTGTAAAGCCGTGAGGCAGATATGATGTGCTAGGCACCACTCCCAGAGGTCGACTGCTAAATAGAGGAGACTTGGAGAGTGGGTGCCACCTTGTTTCAGAATATAGTACATCGCCGTGGTGTTGTCGGTGGCAATTTGTACCATCTTGCCAGCGAGGAGATTTCTGAAAGCTTTGCAAGCTTTTATAACCACCAACAGCTCTCATTCGTTGATGTGAAGCAATTTCTCTCTAGAAAACCACTTGGCGTGGATTTTGAGAGATTTGCAGTGTGGTGACCTGTATTTGTGGTCATGGTTGTCAGAACAGCCGCCCGACTGATAGGTTGGGAGGAAAACGCCACCACTGAAGTTGGGAGGTGAGTTCTGGGGTGACCCTTAAAAGAGTGTGAGGAGGGTTTGTGATTGGGTCGAAGAGGGCAAGGAAGCACGACTGAAGAGATCTCATCTTGAGATGTACGTGCTGCACTACTGAAGTCATAGAGGCCATGGTGCCTAGTACATGTTGCACAGTCAAAGCGGGTACCATTGCATGAGGGGTGAAAACTTGAAGTAATGCAATGAGATTTTCTCTCTTGTCTGGAGAAAGAAAGGCGCGAGCTTGTGTGGAATCTATGCATGCGCCTATATAATGAATAATCTTTGTAGGTTTCAAATTTGATTTTTGTTCATTGACAGCGAGACCAAGATCGCGAAGGAGGGTAAGGGTGAAGTGAGTGTCTCGTTGGGCCTTGCGACGGGAATGAGCTATGAGGAGCCAATCGTCGATATATGGAAATATGAGAATTTTTTGCAACCTGAGGTAAGCAGCTACTGGTGCCATGCACTTGGTGAATACTCTTGGAGCTGTTGCAAGGCCGAAAGGAAGCCTTTTGAATTGGTAGGCTTGTGATCCTAGCTGAAATTGAAGGAATTTTCTGTGTGAAGGATGTATGGAAATATGGAAGTATGTGTCTTTGAGATCTATGACAGTGAACCAGTCGTTTTTGAGGAGTAAAGGGAGAACTGATTCGAGGGTAACCATACAGAATTTTGTGGTAATGATGTATTTGTTTAACTCTCGTAGGTCTAAGATAGGGCGAAGACCTCCGTCCTTTTTGGGTATGGTGAAATAGCAAGAGAAAAACCCTTTGTTGTGTTGTGAGATGGGTTGTATGGCGTCTTTGAGGAGTAAATTTCTTATTTCCTCTTGTAGGGTTCGAGATGGTGGAGTGATGACGTGTGTTGCCGGAGGAAGTTGGAAGAAATCGATGCAGTAGCCATCGCGGATGATGGACAGTACCCAGGCATCTGTAGTGATGGATTCCCAGACAGGTAGGTGTTTCCAGAGGGCAGGGTGGGTGGAGTGGTGTGTGATCTCGGTCATGGGAGCGTCAAACGTGATGTTTGGGTTTGCGGTCGTTGCGCCTAGTAATGGGTTGTTGGCGGGGTTTATTTCTTTGATTTCTGAAATAGGGTGTATAAGATGTTTGTTTTGGAGGATCATGCTGGAATTTTTGATATGAGTTGTACGGTCGTCTCCATTGATTTTGTTGGGGGCATTGTTGGTAAGATGGATAAACTCCCCAACGTCTAGCTGCTGATCTTTTCTTTTGCACATTTTCCAAAATATCATCAGTTTCAGCATTAAAGAGGCCTGCCCCGTCGAATGGAAGGTCTTCGATACGTGCGCGGGCATCCTCAGCCAGGACAGCTGTCCTTAGTCAAGAGAAACGTTGTAAGGCTGCTGAAGTGGCCATTGACTTTGCTGTGGCGTCTACCGTGTACCTAGCAGAAAGCATCTGTTGTTTGGCAACAGAAAGACCTTCTTGTTAAAAGGTTTGGGCAAGTACTTTTTTGTCCTCTGGTAAAGATTCGACAAAGGTTGACATATTGTCCCAAAGGAAACGTTGATATGCACCCATGGCTCCCTGGTAGTCAGCGACACTCATGGTGAACTCATGGTGAACTCATGGTGAACTCATGAGTAAAGCCATCTTCCCATTGAGTCAATCCTTCTACTGTCTTTATTTGGTGGTATGAGGGTTTGTCGATGTCGAGATCTGGATTGTGAGGCTTCGACAAAAATAGAGTTTGGAGCTGGTTGTTTTTTAAGACATAGAGCTCCAGGATCATGGACCCTGTAGAGGTTATCAATTCGTTTAGACATGGTATGGGAAGAGGCTGGTTTTGTCCAGGATCGTTGAGCGGTGCTGAGTAGAGACAGAAGCTTCGAGATGTGTACTGGAGTAGTTGTATCTTTAGAGATTGGGTCATATAGATGATCGGCCGGTTCTGTCGAAGGACGGGGTCGGGAGTCGACGGATTGTCGATCAACTTTGGTGTCGATAGGTTGAGTGTCATAGTATTGACGTTTGTGGCTCGATGTCGATGGAGGCAGCATGTCCATGGGCATTTGTCGGTGTCGAGGATTTTCAATATTGAGAGATGTCATCCGAGTGTCCATGGACGTCGTTTGATATGGTTGAACGTCGGTGTCGAACTCGGGGTAATAGTGATGTTGAGTTCGATGGCTTGGTTCTATCGGGCGACAGAAATCGTGCGTCAATAGAGGAACAGAATGAGTGTCCATGGACCAGAATGGATATCGAGGATCATCGATATCAGAGCCTGTGTCTCGGTGATGTCGAAACGGAGGTTGTTGATGAGCTGGTAAAGCAGTGGAGTATATAGACGCTGGAGATGCCGAGCGAGAGGAATGATTTCCCTCATCTGGACTAGCGGGAAAATATCGGGAGGCTGGAGCTGTAAAAGCCTTGCATGTAGAAGAAAATTGCTTCACCGTCCTGGGTCTTTTAGGTGCCAGGTAGGGAGCAGGTTGGAGTTGATGTGGGTCATGGTGATATGTCTGTTTCAACACCGATGGCTGTCGAGATCGAGGCCCGCCATGAGAAGGTACGGCCGAGCTGGATAGAGCAACTGGCTGATTGGCGGTTGCAGTTTGTCTGGTCGAGCACTGGTTGGGGCAAATGGCAACCTGGTGAGAGTGCTGAACGCGGGTCTGAGCCACGCGTGATGAAATAGACGGCTCCAGGGACTGTTGGGGCTGATGTCTCTGAGGAGGTCATGGTGGACGATCAGATGTTACCGAATAAGCTATGGTCTCTGGTTGTTGTTCGGAGTCGACCCTGTCAGGTGAAGCAACTACGGAAGGGTTGCTCGAAAGAACAGAGTGTTGAGGACTGGGAGGAGAAAATGCTAATCGATTGACTCTGTCATCCCATTCCAGTGATTGGGATGCCGCCTTATCTCCGGGTTGATGGGAGGGGATTCCGTCATCGTCAGAAGGGGAACCAATAGAGATTGATTCGGCGGTTTGTTGAGGCTGCTGAGAAAGGGCCGCAGCTTTAGATTTATGCTGTTTAGGTCTTTTAGGTGGAGAAGGCTCCGGAACCGAAGAGACTTCGGTGGACATTTGACGTTTAGTGGAGGGCTTCGATATCGAGGATTTCGGTATCGAGCGCTTCAATTTATGGGTTTTTGAAGTTTTAGATGAAGTGGATGGAGTGTCGGAGTGGGATGGTGTGGTCGATGGACGTTGCTTTGAGGCTTCAGAAAGAGCCTTCTCCATTGCTTTGGTTTGTGAGGTGGCCTTACAAGGAGGTTGGGCCATTTTGGTTGGTTGAAGGGATTGTTCCCAAAGACGGAGTTTTAATCTGGATAAGCGAGAATGGAGGACTCCGCACTTGAAGTTCTTACAATGCCACGAAGAAGAACAAACTGTTCTCAATGGTGGGACAAAGACCTCCCCAGAAGATCTTAGTGTGATGGAATCCGAGCCAATTGTGCCTGGCAACAGGAGAAATAAGATGAATGGCTGGGAGAATGCAGAAAGTGAGCCTGCAGGAGGTGGAGCCAAGAAGAACTAGAGAGAAAGAGGAGAAGTTACTTTGTATCTGGGAGAGGGGGGTTGCATTTTAGCAGTGAGCTGCAACTCAGCATAAACGTACATTGAACTTTTTTTTATTTTACCAGTTCATACCTTGTAATAAAGAACATCTCATATTTTTCATTCTAAAACCACTTGGGCTCGTATGTTTATGGCTGAAGGCAAGCCTTTTTAAAGAAAGGGTATTTTAAAGTGGCAAGCCTGTGTGAGGGCTGGTCACACTGAGTCATAGGGCAGGTTTATAGAGGGAGAGGTGCTCCTTTAAATATCCAGGTCCCAAGCTGTTTAGGGCTTTATAAGTCATTATCAACACCTTGAACTCAGACCGTAAGTGTATTGGCAGGCAGTTCAAATCCTTCAGAACTGGTGTCATGTGGATTCTGAAGGATGTTCCTGTTAGCACTCTAGCTGCTGCATACTGCACCTGCTGCAGCATCCATGTCATCTTAAAGGGTAGCCCCACATAAAGTGTATTGCAGTAATCTGACTGAGAAGTTACCAGGACATGGACTACTGTGGTCAGGCTATCCCTGTCCTGGAATGGTCATAGCTGGAGGGCCAGTCAAAATTGACCCCAGGCACTTCGAACCATTGAGCTCAAATGAGTCTCTGACGACAAAGATGAGCCTAGAAGTACCCCAAACTAACATGACTATCTTTTCCCACTATGCGCCTCCCCTCTTTCTGTTTGTTTGTGCTTCCAGATGTATGTTTACCCAACTCGTCTTCTTTGACCATCACTGAGAACAGAAATGTAACTATTTATTCCTGCCCTACTGATCATGTTACCTATTCTTTCTTCTTTAACTTTTGAATGTATTAAGACTGTAAACTGTAAGTAAACATAATTTCTTTTTCTACTTTAAGCTAGTTGTAGTGTGATTTCTTACAAACAAAGAGGCTGAGTGAAGCTGGGAATTTTAGCTATTTTCTCTTCACATTTTCCCTGTGTGATAAACTGAATTTTTGTACTTTTTACTCTGCTGACTAAAGGAATCAACTAAATTTTAAGATTGCACATCATCAAGTTCCTGGTGAATATGACATTCTCCTCGAAGTGCCTAGCAAATTTCTCGCAGCATGTAACTGAGAGTTCCACTCCCCGCCTTTTTGAATCTAATCACAGCAAGTGCTTAACTACTCGAAACAATTCTGCTGGGTGGAAGGTGGAGGATGAAATAATATTAGCAAAGTGAAACTACTTTGCCCTCTTAACTAAGCATAGTAGGCACAGTATAATGCCTTAAGGAACTCCAGAAGCAAGCACACACAGAGAGAAACAGGCCAGTACATCCAATATCCTATTCAAAATCTCTAGTTACCTAAAACTGATTGCCACCAAGCTTCATATAAAACAGTTCAAATAACCTAACTGTCTTGCAAGCAGATGTGAAATGAAGAAGAGACAAATGCCTGTGGAATGGCCATTTTCCCAATGATGACCAGATAATATTAAAACCTCAAAGGAACTCCACTTTTTGAACAGTAGATACACATTGTTCACATCAGTGTTTTCCTCTTTTTCCTCACAGTGTCAACTGTTATCTTTACATCTGAGAAAAGATGAACATGCTGTCTTCTGTTGAGGGAAATTTTTAGCTGCCCTAGTATGGCCAGTTTTTAATTCCCTTTGCAATAAGAACAAAGAGGCCAGAACAGGGCAGAGTTTCTTATCCAATTAACTTTTGGCGTATTATTCTCTTTCTTTTTAACTCATTAGTTAAGAAAAGGCTCCTAAAAATCCCTATTATGCTGATGTTTTATAATAATCCCTTAAAGTCGGGCTCTGCTATGTGCTGCGTGATACAACTGAATGTCACTGACACATCCCAAAGAGAGAGGTCACATCAAGGAAAGCATCAGCCAAGAAATCTGACAAGAAACAGCTTTCTTAGTGTTAACAGAGCCAAGATTTACAGAAAAGGGCTGCTTGGGAAGATAAAGACTACTAGTGAGTGATCAACAAACATTACACAACCGCTGCTGGATGGTCCCACTTAGACTAACTACACAGAAGAATTACACCCTTCATGAACATTTTTTTTCTATTCTATTTCAGCTTTGTAAATTTATATAAATGTGTATTTGCCTTCACATGACATCACTGGGGGATGGATTCCAATTCTGATAATAACTGGGCTTAGAAAAAAATAGTGTTATTTTCCAATTTTTTTAAGACTGGGCTCAGAAATTGTGTTTGTATGGGAGACATGAGCTACTTATGTGGTAGCAAGAGTTCTGCTCAGAACAACATACCAAACAGAAGTGAGTTAATTTACAATGTGAATGCAGAATGGATTCTGTGAGAAGTGCTGATTCTGTGGAACTAAGTTTTTTATTTCTTAAAGTAGTTACTTCCTCATTCCTCAAATCAACTACATATAAGTCTGCCTTCAGTGTCAGGGTTGAAGGAGATCGTGAGAGTCCCTCTGATCTGGAACCCCTCTTCTACAATCCCAGAAAAGTAGGAATCTTCTGGCTGAAATCCTATTGTGTAGTGTAGTAATTCACAACTAAACTCATTGAATCAGTGGGACTTATGGATGAGTTGACTCACTCAGTCCCCACCAATTGAATGGATCTACTCTAGTTGCAACTAACTACACCAGGTAACAGGATTCCAACCTGTATAATGAATCATACTGCCCTTTGTTGTTGTTGTTTAGTCGTTAAGTCATGTCCGACTCTTCGTGACCCCATGGATCAGAGCACGCCAGGCCCTCCTGTCTTCCACTGCCTCCTGGAGTTTGGTCAAATTCATGTTGGTAGCTTTGATGGCACTGTCCAACCATCTTGTCCTCTGTCATCCCCTTCTCCTCTTGCCTTCACTCTTTCCCAACAACTTTGCCCTTTGCATCTCTTCAAACAAACTTTATTCTTTCTTCCAAATTTAATTATTCACTAAATTATCAAAGTTGTGTGACTCCTAATATAAATAAAATTCTGTACTTGTTTCTTAAGTTAGCTATTTTTTCCCCAAAATTATAACAGCTGGGAGACAGAAAGTTTAAAAGTCTGCCTGCTCCCATATTAGCCGGCCTTGCATTTGACATTTTCAGCAGAGGCCTTGTGTGTCCCACCATTTTGACAACTAGCTTGGTGAGTACATGGGCCAGAATGTTCTTTAACTGTGGAACTCTTTACAAGGGAAGTTAGGTTGGCTCCATGTATTTTATTTTTTTTAACTACCACCAGGTGATGAAAACTATATTATTCCATCCAGCCCTGGGTTTTTTTCCCATAATGGTTTTTAGAATTATTTTTAAACTGTATTTTATGTATTTAAAATGGATTTATATATTATATTGTCAATTGTTTGAGGGGGGCACCTGTGGACAGGAAACTGATAAGTAAATGCTTTCTCTAAAACCCAATATTTATAACATAAATTGAACTGAATATTTAGTTTCTTCTTCAGAATGATTTCCTCTAGTGACTTTCATACTTAAATGGGAAGGTGCCCAAATCAAATGATTTGAGAGCCAGTAATAAAGTTTGTATGAGTAAGAGTGATAAGTATGTAGCCTCTCAGCACAGATATTTAGACAGCTTTATGCCTACAGTGTACGTATATGCTGGGACTGTACCCAGTACTTATCCTGCTGGTTTTCCTACAAATCTTTTTGTGTGGGTGATGCTTGTAGATGTGTAACATTTGGGTGGAAAAGTTGAGCAAAGAAAAATAGCCACCATCTGGAAGAACTACCAAAATGTGTTATTTCTTCCCGTAACATCACTTCTCTTGAAAATACAGTGTGGTGAAGGTAATGATTCTATTAAATATTTAGTTTCATTTTAACAATCTCTCCAAGATTATAAAACTGCAGGGCAACTTCATTTATCAGAATAGACAGTGGGAGATGCAGTTTCATTGGAAAATTGAGAACTGATTGAAATGGTACTGCAAATGAAATGTTGATAAATAGATCTTTTTGTACACATATGACTTACTGCAATCTTGATGATTAGAGATTGCTACAGTCCAAAAGCTTGCTAGTGGCACTAATAATGAAAAATACAATTAGAGTATAAATTAATATGAAATATAACGTTTTGTATATTATTTCGCCTGTGGCCTTTGGAAATCATGTAGGGTTCTGATGGGGAGAAAGGATCCACACAGTTGGCCCTGTAGTTGTCACTTCATGCATTCATTGTAGTCATGCGGAACAGCATAATGTGGAAGCAATTCTTTGAATGAAGTGGACCTTAATTCCAAGTCAAGGGTGGTAAAAATTAGGACACTTATGTCAGTTCTGCCACGGACATGCATACATCCACATAATTTTCATAAGAAAGCTCAAAATAAACGTTTTTCATCCAAATCAGTGTTTATAGTAGAAATGTTGGTTTATATTGGCCTAAAACATTTAATTTCCTTCCTTCTTAGAAAATGAATATATATATTTATATATTTGTTTGCTTAATAAAAGATTTTTAAAACCCAAACTATGCCTTCTAACCTTTTTGCAGGGAAAAGATGAACTGTAATGTCAACATTGCCATGCCAAAACCTGAAAAGGAATATTTTTCGTTGGAAATGTGTTGCATAGATTCTAATAGTGTCCCACTTTATGGATTTTGGTATACAATGAATTTAAGAATGTTATAAAACCATAGCAGTTTGAAAGCTTACGTTCTGCTGAATGTAGTACTGTATACAAATAACATTAAGAAATAGGAATAAACTATAAAGATGTCTCTTTTTCCCAGAAGCACGAACTACTAACACACAAAGATGTAAAAAAACAGGGCATGCTCAGTGGCCTTTGAAGTATGGTGTCCTCCATGTTGGGTTGCTTTGCCCTTGGTATCAAGGTGACATAGGTATGATTCAGATGAAATGGTAGTTTAAATCAATTATTATTTAGAAATCACTTTTTTTTCAGGAAAGAAGAAGGGGGATTGAGTCTATTACGACAATCAAGATCTTGTGCAGGTAAGTGTAGACTTTTAGACCTCTGAAGTGGAGAGACTACCAAGGCCAATAGAATTGTTGTGAATGCTCTAAGAACTGCTGTCAACCCAAAGGGAAGCATTTATTATCGAAAATGATAGTGGCCATGGGAAAGCTCTAGAAACTTTTTGTGGCATTTTCTGGATCTAAATATAAAGTTCTGACAGATCTGTGGCAATGGTTGCTACAATGACAGCACTTTTCTTAAAATGAAAGTACTGTTTCTTCTGGAATCAGCGTAGACTTATCTCCATGCTTCTGTTCTTTGATACTGCAGGGATGGAAAAGAATACAGTAAATCTCTGAGCACTACTAAGATGGGGGGAAATAGCTCTGTATTAGAGGTAGTGGCCCTCTAAATGTTTGGGACTACATCTTCTACAGTCTATTGTACCTTTGGTTACACTGACTTCAGTTTCTCAGATTTAACGTCCAAAATATCCAGAGGACAAATGTTCCCACCCCTTGTTGATAGCTTATACAGTATATCCCTTAGATGTTTTGAGGTGTCCTTGCTTACAGAACTTGGTGATTTGTTAAAATAGTTTACTGAACGAGTGTGCAACTATAATATACTCCAGCATCCAGAAGTCATGGATCTGATATGGCCCACTTGTTCCAAATTACCATTTTAAATAAGAATAGACGATAAAGATGCAAAATGATGGAATCAGTGCTTCTATAGTGGGATGGGAAAGTATCTTTGGAAAGTCATAGTGGGCTTCTTATCCTCCCTCCATCACCTGGGAAAGGGTAGCTGAAAAAACAGAAGCAGTTTCTACCTTGTATGTAAGTGGCTGACAGTGTGAAACATGGTTGACACTGTGAAACCCCAGCCGTTTCAGGACCTAAATAGAACATTATGAGAGGCTGTAGCCCGTGTTCCTGTCTGTGCAACATTGGCTGATGAATCAGCTAAGAAGGCTGCTGAAATCCTCCAGAGTCCACTACCTTCCAAATTTTCTGGCTGAATGTTTTTCTGGAATAACAGATCAGTTATGGACACGCAGTTTTGTTCGATACCTCTTCAAATCCTGTCAAGAGATGTCTTCTTTCTCTTGCCACTAGAAAGCCTGCCAGATTTTCTTCCATAATGAAAGATCACAGAATGTCAGTGCTTCTATGAGAATATTTGGCTTAAAAATCTTCCAGTATTCTATACTTCCATCAAGCAGAAAAGTGCTTACTTACCAATTTGGTTATGTCATTTTCCTCTGCTCTAATTGGTGTAAATAAGTAAGTGTAGCGATTTCCTCTGAAGCCCCTATTCCCCTGGCCTTCACAAGGATCTCGCTCCTCTTTCTTCTTCGCTGCCACCAGATATTAAGACTTTAATATCAATTGAGTATGGAGACACGTGTGCTGGTTAAACTTAAATCTTTTATTTAATCAGGGATGTTAAAATCAATGAATATTCATAGGATAAATCACAGGCCGCCAATCACTTATATATGAATCAGATAGGATATAACTTCAAAACTCTTTTAACACTCTACTTCAATCTATGTTCTTACAGATCTCTAACTCACTCTTTGATCACTTTTAAGCTACACACAGTTTCTCCCCCAGATTCTCCCTCTCAGACTCCATCCACCAGTCTTTTTATCCTGGTCCCTTCCCCCCTGGCTCCGCCTTTTGTTCACTCATTGGCTCCTGCGTCAATGTTCTGCGGTGACGGACAGGTGAGGGCAGGGCTGTTCGCTACAGTAAGCAATACTGGGAACTTCACCATGCTTTCTTTGATATATGCCTTATTCAACAAGGGGCAGACATCTTTCTCTGCCATTGCTCTCTCTCTCTCTCTCTCTGTCACACACACACACACACACACACACACATCTGACAGCCTGTCAAACTGTGCTATGAGGAACTGGAATCATACCCTTTCTGTTTGCAATGGGAAGATTTAGTTCACCTGCAAAGGTGCTAACAGAATACTCAGTGGCAACTACCATACCTGATAGTACCCTCTTCCAGATTATGGAAGAAAATAAAGATTTAGTACGATAGTGTCAATTAATGGAAGGAAGGCATTGCATTCCATTGAAAGAAAAAAGTAATTATTTGAGAGGGATTAGAAAGGCAGCCCTATTTGCATCTGCCCCCCTCAAAACAAAACACCTTGAAAGATGAAATTTAGAAGAGGAGGCACTGTTCCATATATTAAGAAATGCCATCCACAAAAACAATTTCGCAAATGAGATGGGTTACACCCATTGTTATACTCGCCCTTTGGATTTTGTATGAATGTCCAAGCTAAGAATCTTCTCCATTTACTGGCAAATCCATACTATTCACTGGTATCAACTTAGGATAGATTCTACATTGTGTGATATAAAAAGGCCTCTGCTCACAGGTGTCTCTGCTCAACTTTTAGTGATCTGTCACTGGCACCACTGCTCACTCGTTTCAGCTGGATCGTCCTAGTGTCTATTTTTAGGCATACACTTAAATCTGGCTCTAACCCATTACACATTTTGTGTCTCAATCACAACAGGTATTTACAATGGTTTCCAAGAGTTCGGAAGTTTGCCTTTCCTGATCTGCAACATTAAGACCAATAAAACCTGTCTATCTACTTATAATTTAACTTCCCCCCGCCCCATCCTGGATATTGGAGAACTGAGCAATTAGAATGATGTCCAGATTCATCCAACTGATTTCTGTTCTCATACTTAAGTCCTTTTTTGTAATTAACAAAAATGGAGGTCCTGTCTCTCTTTTTTCCAATCTATTTTTTAATGTCACTTTAATGTGTGCAACAGGCGGTGGACAGTTAACAATGGAAAACAGCTGCAAACCTTCCAGACACAAGTAATATTTATTTTCAAAATGAAGTTTCTCCTTTGAGATTACAAAACCCTTGACAGGCTGAATTTCTCAGCACTTTTGGTTCAAAAAATTAGTCTATTCAAATTTTATTGCATAATAAACTGAACCTGAGTTTGCTTGCTCAGTGGAGACAAATGATTTTTACCGTCTTAAGAATAAAAGATGGGGCAGGGGTGGGGGATGCAGTTAAATACCAACATGTTGATGAAAATGATATCACCGGGCTTAAGTTATTATGTGGAATCACACTGCATAGGTGTGCACCAGCCACTCGGACTTCTGCCATTTCCTTAAACCGACCCAACAGACTCTCACTATTATGTCTCAACTAATCTGTATGATCCTTTCTTATTTGCTGACTATGCACTGAGGACCATCTTTCTGCAATCAGCTGAAATATGTCTTTTGAAAATGTGGTTATTCAATACATGATTTTAAATGAAATATTATAATTTAAGTCTGTGCTGTGTGTACTTCCCAAAAGACAAGGAATAAACACACTCCAGATGAAAAGGATCATCTAGTTGATGACAGTTAACGTTACATTTTGTTTCTCACTCAAAATTAAGTCTAACAAGAGACACTGTATTTTTGCTACTCAGTACATGGTCACATTGCCGAACTTTGTATTTGGTTCCTGACGAAATTATTTAAACTTTGAACAAAGCTGCTTTTCAAACGGATTTTGGCAGTCAGCCTCTAAGATTAAATTAGTTCATGTCCTTCCTTCTTGAGTGATATTTAAAATGCTGCTTAATTATCTATGATAGTATTAACACCTGAAGACAGCTGCCATATTGCCTCTTAATGATCTTTGTCTCCCCAGCATTCACATACCCAAGTTCCTTTTCCTCTCAGAGAATGCTGAACCCATCCTTTAGGCTGGATGGAAATCTATGTTCTGTGAGTTTAACTATATTTTTAATAATTGTTTCCTAGCACTTTCTAGGTAAATACTGAGAAACAGGAATCATTTATAGTAATGTCAAGTTTCCAGCACATACACATATGGGTAACCACTGGATGTGCATCAAGATTCAGGTGCCCTCCATATTTACATCCATCCTTTTCAGTTACTTGGAGCCGTAGAGTCTCACAATAACATGCAGTTTACAGAGCAAGAGTGTTTGATGGGTATATGGAATATGCAGAGGCCTACAGCTCCCCCTCCCCTCACAAGTAATGTTCTTAAAGCATTTCTTTAAAGTATGCTAAGACAGCCTCCACTTGTGAGCACTCTAGCCTTTGTACTGTGTAGATTTATGCTCCAAGAGCTTAATGTATTGTTAAACATACTCAGTCAGAATTTTGAGGGCAACCAGAGAGAAAATGAGTACTACTCCAGCAATATTTGATGCTGTTGTTATGCACCATCAAGTCACTTTCAACAACCCTAATAAGGATGAGGCATGCAAGATGTTCAAGGAGTGGTTTACCACTGCCACCCTCCCATGACCAAGCAGGGATGTGAAGACAGGTCTCCCTAGTCCTACTCTGACATTCCATTCATTATATCACACTGATTTTTACAGTATGCACACCTATATGTATGCACACCTATAAGTAAAATTGTTTTTTTCCCACTGCAGGTCAAATGTTGTCAAATTCTTGAGGAAAACGTTTACAGGATTAGAAAAAGAAGCAGCTGAATTTCATTTCATTCTTCATCAGCAAATAGGTCATTGATAGGATTTGGAGCTAAGAAGCTACTGGCAACTATTATACATGTACTTAATATAGAATTGAAATAATGGAAAAAGTGCTCTGCAATTTTACAGGATTTTTTGTTAGTTATTATTACACTTATAAAGCGACTGGTAACAATAGTTACTTTGTCAGGTTTCAGACTATGTAGAACAATTTTGACAGAAGGTGAAAACTCAACCCAAATGTGGTTAAAGTAGCAAACAGCCAACTAGCATTTTACTCTGAAAACATTCCAATATTTTGATTCCTTTGAATTTGGAATAAAGATTTGCAATTATCTGCTTTGAGAGACATAGAGGACTGGTAAATATCTGAACTTTGGAACTGCCTTTGTGATGTTTGGATAGCACTTACACATCGTATGATAAATTATCATGTGGTGCTCTTAAGCAAACAATAAGAAAACCCAAAAATATACTGGAAGTGCCTTCAAGGAAAAGAGTATTGGCATCTGAATAAACTAATCCTATCATCAGATTGTAGTGCGAGTATGCATATGCCAGGAGTATCTGCCAAGGTAATGGAAAGTGTAGAGCTTCCCATAACTCTACTGCAGGCTTTTCTGCAAGATCACCACCTATTATTTGATCACTGTGAAACTTGCAAATACTGAAGATCAAATACCATCTTCATTTATATTGCAATGCCTTTTAGCCAATTCACTATTAAAATTTTTTGTAAGGGAAATATAAAGCAGAGTATCTCTAGTAAAGTTCATGCTTAGTCCATTCTAGCTGCAAGCAATAGGAAAGGAGTCGGAATTTGAAGGCAAGGAAGGTTTAATCTCTTTTAAGATTTGGCAATATTATATTCCCAAGGAAGTTTAAATGAAGGTGTAAAAGTAAGAAGTCCACTACTGATCAAAGCCAGCTTTGCAAGAAAACTTTTTCTTTCTTGGGAAGGCTTGGACATAAGCACTAAGAACACAGAGAAGGGGGATGAGAAAGAAACATTTGAGATAACTTCCATAACCTATAAAAAAGCATAAATTTTTATACCTTACATAGTCCCTATAGTAAACATTTTGCTGTAACTATTTCCTTATGGAAGGAATAGGTAAAATACAGTGTAAGGGAACTAAAATTCCAATAAAACTGCTTTATAATGAAAAAGCAGCATTTATAAAACATCCAAAAACTATGATGTACTGCTTTATGTCCCATAGATTGTACAGCTCACTAGTTCCCTGTTCTCTGGGGTTTGTTAGCTATTGACCTTTTAAGCTGGAGAGGTAATTCCTTTAACACTATAAACCAGAGGATATCTCCCTTTGGTTTCATGTTTTGACACTGCACAAGATCATAAGTGTTCTACACAGTTCTAGACCCTCTTTAAAATGAAGATAATAGTCCTGTCTTAATTTTCCAGGTCCCATATCTGAATTCTGTGCAACATAGTTATCACTTATTGTCAGGCCCAAGATTAGATTTTATTCAAATTAATGGACATTAACTACTATCATTTCAAGAGAGGTCAACATCCATCACAACAGTAATAACTGACTTCCTGACTTATAGAAGCATGCTAAAATAGTATCATTATATATACATATATTGTGTGTATGGTTTAAAGCAATTTCACACTCATATTTAAGAGGAATTCAGGAAAAAAGCATTAGCTTTTAGAGATTAGTTACTGAGCATTATAAGTTGCACTAGAGTAGGCCCACTAATCAATGGGGATTTGGTGAGTCAACTCCTCTGTAATTTCCATCGCTAAAATGGGCGTATTCTTTATCATTTGCTATTCTTAAGCAAATAACTAGAGTAGGTCTATTTGAATAGAATTTACAGAATAGTTGACTTGCCAAACTCGTCAATGGTCTGACTCTAGTGCAATTTGTTAGGTTAAGCAACAGAATTTCAGCCGTAATTATTCCTACATGTAACTCATACTGAATTTGTGCATATGATTTGTGTCACCTAAATGCTGAATTTTACATTTATCCCTATTGAAATTAATTCCATTTGCTTTGGCCAGGTTTTTCAATCTGTTAAGGTCATCCTTCATCCTCATTTGGTCTTCTGATGTGTCAAATTTCATGTCATCTGCAAATTTCACAAATCCTCTACTACTTCAATCATGTGGTTTATAAAGGTGTCTGGGCCCTGAACAGAATTCTGTAGCATATCACTTGCCAGTTCTCTTCAGGATGAAATGATAGCATTGGTACTTTTTGGGTAGTTTGTCGACTAGCTACAAAACCACCAATGAAATAGTAGCACTGTTCATATTTTACCAGCCTTTTTGAGAATATCATGGGGTCTTGAAAACTGTGCTGAAATCAAGAGTTACTACATCTGCAGCATTCCCCTTACTTACCAAGTTTCTAATTCAATTATGACTTCTTAAGAAACCCATCCTGACACTTAGTAATCCAAGAATTGTTTTCCAAATGGTCACTGAACTGTTGAATGATCTGTTTTGGAACATTCTGAGGCCAACAGCATGCAGAGGAATTAGTAGTTGTCCAAGTCTTCCTTCTTTTCTCTTTTTAATGGATGGAGACACCTGTCCACTTTGTCTCCCCTGTCCTCAGCTGTCTTCCAAGAATTCTCAGACTTAGATTTTGAGGCTGTAATATGACATATGCATAGCACTTTGGACGTAATTCATCTGGCCCTGAACATCTGAATTCATTGGAAGTATCCATACCTCTTTACTTATTTTGGACTGCAACCCCCTCCTTTCATCGTTTATTCCGAGTAAACACAAAGCTTTGTTACTGTGATGTGCTAGTTTATCTTTTGATATTCTGCCCTGAACAATAGAAACATTACTTTCTTAGTAATTAGCTTGAACACGATATTTTTTGTTTTATTTTACATATTTGTTTTACTTATAGGCTGCCTTTCTCCCAATAAGGGGTGTCCCAGGGTGGCTCATAATATTAATAGAATTAAAAACATAAGAAGTTAAACATTAAAGAACAATTAAACTATCTGCTAATTAAAATATGATTAAATAATTATACAGTTTAAAATAACCTATTTATTAATGAATATATTATTTCATATGAGGTTGTATCATTCAGAAATCTAGTTGCATAGAAACAGCCCATCAAACTGAGTGGGACTTACCCATTTTAACAGCACTTACCTCTGCATAAGTAAATGTTAAAAAATCATTCTTTCTCCAAGAATATTATGCATATCATTAATAAAACATCTAAGATGTCCTTCTTACTTTACTATAGTAACATGAGAGCTACTGTAGTGTGTCCTTCCCACAGTGCCAGGTAATGCTGAAATGACCCACAAGCCGGACTCTTCCACAAGGCCCAGTGATTCTCATGTTACCCAAGAGACATGGGAAAAGCTGCACTGCTTTGCCTCCCACACTACTAACATAACATTAAGGGGGGCTAATCTGTGTGAGGAATGGCCAAGAAAAAGAAAGCGGAAGAATGAGCTTGGGACAGTCAATGAACCTGCTCAACCAATAAACCTGCTCTTGCTATGAAGCATATCACACTGCAAGATAAAACATTAAGACACAGACTAAATAAGAAATGTACAAAGGTTATTTACAGATAATTCAGATTATGGACATAATATAGTACATTAATATTTAAGGGCAAATCTTGGAAATCAAGCTAATTTTGATTTTTAGTTGAAGGGATAAGCAATGCAGAGTAAGTGCAAGTCAAATGTATGCATGAGTTATAATTCACTAAAGAGATCATATAAAAAACAGCACAAGAGGGTTTTTTTCTAAGAGCTAACAACTCTCTGATAACAAGCTGGTCTTCCAAAGTAATGTGTTCACTAGACTCCTATAATATGGCTATGTAGTGAACATTAACAAACAGCATTTCATTTTTGCAACTGACTAGAAATTATTTAATTGTGCATATTTCCAATGGAACATCATGATTTTACATTGGTAGCCAGCAGATCTATTTGTAACAGTTCTTTCCATACTGGGCAGGTGTAGGGATTTTTAAAATGTGTTTCCACAGATCTACTGTCACTGGTACTTTTTAAAAGAATAATTTTAATATTTTAAATATTTGTCCTTATCTATACTAACTGCTCTATACCTTAAAGACATCTGCATTGATTAAAGTATATACTCAGTTTCTAGGCTGCACCCTATAAAGTGTTAATCACCCAGTGCTGATTAATTATGCTGCATGATTAGGAGATGACAGTTGCTAGTGTAAAAAATGAGACATTTTCAGGATGCTGTCAAAACACAGAACATTCACCTTCCTTATTCTCAGACTTCATTAACTAGATATGTGAAAGCTCAAAAGTTGTTTCCTTCCTTTAAGTGAAAAATGTAAAAACAAAACCCTTAATTGCCCCACATATGTCAGGCAAGAAAACTTGGTACATTATTTGTCTGTTAGTATTTTAATGTAAAAAAAAGAATTCTAGAAAAGGAGATCAATAAAACAGGCTTATATACAAAGAAAAATATATGGGACACTTAACTCTACCCCCACCTTATGGTTACAAAAGGAACATTCATTTTGAGACAAGAGCTTCTAAAAAGCATATTGGAAATCTCAAAGTAGGTTTACTTGCTCAGATAAAGACAACAACCACAGCTCTTATAAATACAAGTGCAATTATCTAAAGCATTAGATTTCAACAACGCGTGGTTATACAAAACATGCTTCAACAGAATCCCCTTTCCACTTACTTAATCATGTTATAAGAATGTATGAATCAGTGCATAAGGAGAAAGTGAATCTTTCTGCTTCATCAAACAAACAATATTTCAGTATTTGTGTTTTTTCTTTCCCTTTAAAGGAGTTGTCCTTATCATCCTTGCAGCTTTCTAAATAAGAATGACAAGTGTGAAAGTAGAAATCTGTGGCTGGCATATTCAAGTACTGTTAGCCCTGAAAAGGAAGGATATGGGCTGAGGCTCTCAGTCCCTCTTTTCCTGTACTTCCTGCATAAAAGGATAATGAAGATGATCAACAACTGTCTTCTAAAACTAAAACAGGAGAAGGGTCACAGAGGGAGACTGCTCCAGAATCTGACTCCTTTAGCTATCTCCAGTACCAGTAGCTGTTCCAGGAAAAGAAGAAAAGAAATGTCTGTCACCATAGGGACTGCTCAAGCTACTGGACTTGGCACAGACTCTTAACATCTCTATCTTACTTTTTTTCCCTACTTCTACACACCAAAAGCACAATAAATGGAATAAGCGAAGAAAAGAGATTGAAACAACTTTACATCTGTTTTTACAGTATGTTTACACCTTTATTGCAAATATCTAGTTTCTTATTATGAGCCTCCTGATCAAGCATCTATTTAACTGCAATGTTATTGATTTGTGATGTTACTTTAACATCTTGGAAGTTTAAAAGGTTTCTAAACAATTGAAAACATATACATTCATAGCAGGCCTTTTTCATAAGTATTAGGCAGGAGAGAAATACTTTGTTTTTATAGAAAACATAATGACTTCAGGTTAAGCTAACATTTCCAGCAGTCAGCTGAACTTAAGTGCATTACAGAAGACATGCTTAATTACTAATGCTAAAACATACATTTCAATCACAATTTTAATCTCATACTTCAGCTATGTTATCAAAGACTAGGTGATGAATTCCTGTACAATGACACCCATTCTGGAAAATTACCTGATATGAGAACATGAGAGCTTTGCACACACAAAAAGTTTTTTGACAAATGTGTACACTATACAAAAATCAACCAGAGGATGGAGGAGTTTCTCGACTTAACCTCGGCTCTTCTTTAAAATTATCTGGGAAAGAAACAAACACAGTCTTCAGATAATTATTCCTGTTATTTCAAATAGGAATAAACCTATATTTAGCAGAGGAAGCTTTAACTAATATTTATGTTTCAAAGAAACTCTCGATCTAAACTACTGCAAAAGGCAACTGGGCCGATAAATAAAAATATCACATCAGCGTTTAACCTTTATTTTCTCTGCCTCCATTTTCTCTTGCCTATTTTAGAATAGGAACACTATGCTAGAATCAAAGAATAATGGAGTTGGAAGGGGGCCTATAAGACCATCTAGTACAAACCCCTGCAGTTCAGGAATCCAAATCAAAGTAGGTCTGACAGATGGTTGTCTAATTTTCTCTTGAATGCTTCCAGTATTGGAGCACTCATGTTTATGCCTAGAATCCAAATAATCATGCACCTAGTTCTCTCTCTCCAAGCAGATTTGTTCCCAAATTCCAACACGTGAAGGCAGCAACTAAGCAAAAAGCTTGGGCAAATGGAGGGGACTGAAAGAAATCAGAAAACCAAAATGTGCCAGGAAAGATGCTTCCTGTCTAATATGATTAGGAAATAATTTTCCTCCTCTGAACAGATTCTTATGAAAAAGACTCCTGAATGCTGCAAATATTTTGCACCGCTTCCTTAATTTTAAAACTGCACCACTGAGCTTTTATGCACATATTTGAGATAACATTGATTCATGTTCCTAATTTAAGAAATAGTTTAGATACAAGCAGTCAGATCTACAGTCAAAGTCTTCACTCTTTAATCAGTCATGACTACCTCCCCTCTCTAATTATAGAAAGCAAACTGAATAATGGTTACATCTGTGGATAAATGTGCTATTATAACGACATAACAAAGGATAAGAAAATGACACATTATTTTCAACAAAAAAGGGGCAATGTGGAAGACAATGCTGAACAACTGGTAACTCTTTTTTAAACAAGATAGGAAGAGATATTTTAATCCATAACACCAGAGATGAAATCTGAAGCCTACATGTTGTTGTTGTTTAGTCGTATCCGACTCTTCGTGACCCCATGGACCAGAGCACGCCAGGCCCTCCTGTCTTCCACTGCCTCCCGGAGTTGGGTCAAATTCATATTGGTAGCTTCGATGACACTGTCCAACCATCTCATCCTCTGTCGTCCCCTTCTCCTCTTGCCTTCACACTTTCCCAACATCAGGGTCTTTTCTAGGGAGTCTTCTCTTCTCATGAGATGGCCAAAGTATTGGAGCCTCAGCTTCAGGATCTGTCCTTCCAGTGAGCACTCAGGGTGGATTTCCTTTAGAATGCATAGGTTTGTTCTCCTTGCAGTCCAGGGGACTCTCAAGAGTCTCCTCCAGCACCACAGTTCAAAAGCATCAATTCTTCGGCGGTCAGCCTTTTTTATGGTCCAGCTCTCACTTCCATACATCGCTATGGAAAAACCATAGCTTTGACTATGCGGACCTTTGTCGGCAAGGTGATGTCTCTGCTTTTTAAGATGCTGTCTAGGTTTGTCATCGCTTTCCTTCCAAGAAGCAGGCGTCTTTTAATTTCGTGGCTGCTGTCACCATCTGCAGTGATCATGGAACCCAAGAAAGTAAACTCTGTCACTGCCTCCATATCTTCCCCTACATAGCTAACCTAAGTTGCAGACCCCACTTTGAAACATGCTTTGCACAAAGGAACCTAGCATGGACATCTGGCCATGATTTTTGGATCTTTTGTTTCTCCTGCATCAATTCCAGGTCTCTGGCACCAAGCCTGGTGAAGACCCATGTGTTTTCTGTGTCATCACATTGAAAGCAACATAGTGATCCTAACAGGGCTTTCAAGGTAAGCGAGATATTTAAGGAGTGGTTTTACCAGTTCCACTCCCCCAGTGAGTTTCCATGGCCAAGTGGGGATTCAAACTCTGTTTTCCAGAGTCCTCATCTGTCATTCTATCCACTATACCAGAGGTCGTCAACCCCCGGTCCGTGGCCCGGTGCCAGTCCATGGCCTGAGCCGGACCGGGCCGTGGAGACAGACCTCCCGACCCCCTGCACGCACTCCCCTCCCCACAGCTGCTTTGCGTACACGAGTGTGTGCCAGTGCCGGCGTGAGCGCTCCCCCATCCCTTCATTGCATGCGCCAGTACGAAGGGGTGGGCAAGCGCGCGGACGTGCGTGCAGGCGCTCCTGCGCATGTGCGAAGGGGTGGGGGAGCGCTCACGCCGGTGCTGGCGCACGCGCGCTCCCCCACTTCACACATGTGACCGAGAGAGAGCGTGCCCGCGCGAGGAGGGTGCTCCGCCTTCCTCAGAGGCTCAGCCGGTCCGCGGTCCCAAAAAGGTTGGGGACCGCTGCACTATACCACACAGGGAATTATGAAGACCCATAGGGAACTAAAAGCTGTCATGTTTGTGATTTTTCAGTCGCTGAATAAAAGTATCATCCATCCTTGCCTGCACATTGTTTTCAGTTATATGAGACTGTAATTGAAGATATTTGTCGAACCAAGTGTGACAGACTGGGTAAGGTCTGTTATGATGGCTATTGTTTAAATATATTTGTAGAAAACACTGATTTTATTTCAATTATTTTTTTAATGTACAAGTATTTTAACTGTTTGATCAACTCAATAAAACCCAGTCATATGACTTGAATTACACGAATAGCAATCTATTATTTAGAGCAACATGTTTTAATACACCGAAAATGTTGTCATATTAGCTGGATTCAGAAACACAGTTTCATAAATCAACAGTGAAGTAAATGTTATAGCAGCACTGCAAGTCTCTTAACTTCCTTCTCATAAAATGGAAAAGTATCTGGAGTTTAACACTGCTGAAGAGTTCAGTGGTTTAGGTATTTGGCTACAAAGAAAGAATGGGAATTCAATTCCACACTATGCCTCCTTGACAAGAGCTGGACTTGATGATCCATAGGGTCCCTTCCAGCTCTGCAGGTGTAAGGTTATTATTATTATCATAATAGGAAAATGTTAGCTTTCAAATGCAATTACCTTTGCTGAAGATATAACATGTGCATATTTAATTGTTTTGCTCTTTTCTGCAATAGCCTTGGCCCTGGATTCTTCAGCTAATCGATGCAGAAACATTAAGAAGTTCAAATGTACCTTTAAAAGAAGAACACATCACTAATAGAGAAAACTTCCAAAGGAATGCTTAGAGGTTGAGGTATATTGATTTATGAAATGCTCTATAAAATAATGATCATAAAAAAAGCCAGGGCTCTTGCAAAAGATGCATATAAATGTAAAATAAATACACATTACACTATGGCTAAACTTGCATATACTTCTAATTCCATAAAGATCCAGAACCAACAGTATATATAAGCTTATTAAACTTGTTTATGATCATGAAGTATCATGCCTGCATTTCACAAATTCTTCTTACCAACAATATCTACTTTTAAAAAATGGCTATTTCATTTCCTACATGCTTTAATACATACCAGCAAGAAGAGGATGTTCCAGCAAACATCACCTGGCCATGCAGAAAGAATGTACGTCTGCAGTGTTTGTTGGCACATTACATGTGCAGGTTACTTTACAGCACTAACACTGCTGTTGGAAAGATAGCTATTATATAAGATGGGCATTTCACATGGTAAACAATATACCACATTAATAAATTAATCCTACATATACTTAGAAGTGCTGTAATTCCTTTCGCTAGAAGAATCGGTGGCATGTATTTTTGCTCAACTGTCAGCATTTTTTAAATTCCAAAGCAAACTGCAGTTACTTGTAGGGGCTCCCTAACCAAACTGAGTGTGACTGATGGTTTCATGAACTGCTCCAGTAATGTACATATCCTTGCTTTGTCACATTTTGACATTTTTTTCTGAAGCCAGTGCACACCCCTAATCCCAACTAACACCAAGGCCTTTTGATTTCATTGGGTCTCTTCTATGTCGCCCTAACACTTCATTTAACCTTAAAGTCTCTTAATGCTAACTATGGATAATAACAGCTTCACAGACCCTCCAATTTCCATTCTATGACTAGATTTCAAAGAATCCAGTGCATATACACTGGAAGGCAGTTGGTTTTTCTCCTCTAGCTAGAACGCCTCTCACTATATCAAAAGCCATCTCAGAAGGACGCTGATATGCAGTGAGGAGCCACAAGGGACAGAGTTTTAAAATGAATACAAGATGTCCTGGTGTGCGCACAGAACATTGTCCATGCTTGTTTGGTCCGATATCCATGGTCCCAGCCGATGCCTTAAAACAAGTGTGTAGTAAATGAAGTAAAAGAATTCTATTTCCTGCCAGAAATATATACTTAAGCCATGCTTTTTAGCATTGCACCTACAACATTTTCCATTCCTTACACAGTAAGAAAACATTTCACGTTATTTCTCCGCAGACGTGATTGTTACATCACCAAGTAATTCCTTGCACGTAAAAAAAAGTACAGTTCATGCAGCAGAAAAAAGAACTATCAAAATACCCAGCACGCAATATTGTTCAATACCTTTTGTTCACACAACAGGATATCATTAATCAACAGACAGACAGACCAGTAACATTGATTCATAAAACCTGTTATGGAAATAATCACTAAACGGGGGTCTCCTCCGGAGGACTCTTCCCAGACTTTAATCGATTAAACCAGAGAAGTGGCTTTTTTTCCTGCCCTTAAAAAAGCCTGCCTCTGTGTGGCTAAGCATGAGAGAGGGGGGGGCTGTTCCGGGGAGACCCCCCCCCCAACCCTTCCCACCACCCAGCGCTCTTCCCACCCTTCCTCCGGTCCCCCTCACCAGAAGGTCGCTGTTCGCGCTCACACGGAGGTAAGTTTTATGCTTTTTAATCAAACCCCTCAAGGTACCGCGCGGCACCGTGCTCTTCATCACGAGCCTCCTCTTCCTCCTCCTCAGAGCCAACGCAAACCCCGAAGCGTGAACCCTCCCAATGAAAGCGTCCACAGACCAGACTGCGCCTGCGCCCGGAGAATTCAAATATACCGCGCCTCGTAGCGCGAGAGCTCTCCCTACCCTGCCCCGCCTTCTCGTTGCTTGACTGGCGGAGGGGAGCACCTCCCCCGGATTCGCGTTGGTAGAGGCGAGGGGGCGGAGCTTCTTGCGTCGAAGAGAAAGGCGGCGGGCTGCTCGGAGCAGATAAATAAAAGTTGGGCGATTGGGCGGGGGGAAAGGGGAAGGTTTAGGTTCTTTCTTGTTATGGTCTCTCGTCGCTTCCAAGCAACGCTGGCAGTGTTTTCATTGCTTGTGAGTTTTGGCCGCCGGCCTTTGCTTGTTGTTTCACAGTAGCCTTGTGGGACAAGCAAAAAGCTAATTCAAGGAGCAGCTTTTTGTGGGGGAGCTGCGGAGGAGCAGCATCTGTTTCTTACTATACTGGGTTTCCTTCGTATGCCGCCAAGCTTGGAGGGAGCAAAGGTGCCTTCTAGAGGCTCGCCCTACATTGCTTTGCTCTCATGTTGCCTCTTGCCTGCCTTCTTTTGCCACCCTGCTTTTTTTTCTTTTTCTATTTGCAGCGATGGCTGTGTTTGCTTTTCAGCCTTGCAGGGATGCTGGCAAGGGTACAGCCACATACCTTAAAAAAAAAACCTTTCTGTCCCCCCCTTCCCATGGGGATAGCAAAATCATCTTTGACCATTTGAGGTGCATACCCTGTTTCCCTTAAAATAAGACCTAACCTGAAAATAAGCCCTAGTATGATTTTTCAGGATGCTTGTAATATAAGACCTACCCCAAAAACAAGTCCCAGTCAAGTGAAACCCCACCCTCCACCATTGTGTAGCAACCAGATGAAGATGACATGACTGTATTTGACTAAATGTAGATTGTTGTCCTGAAGCTGAGGCTCCAATACTTTGACCATCTCATGAGAAGAGAAGACTCCCTGGAAAAGACCCTGATGTTGGGAAAGTGTGAGGGCAAGAGGAGAAGGGGACGACAGAGGACGGGATGGTTGGACACTGTCATCGAAGCTACCAACATGAATTTGACCCAACTCCGGGAGGCAGTGGAAGACAGGAGGGCCTGGCGTGCTCTGGTCCATGGGGTCACGAAGAGTCAGACACGACTTAATGACTAAACAACAAAGATTGTTGTACTGGAAAAAAATTAAACATCCCCTGAAAATAAGCCCTAATGTGTTTTTTGGAGCAAAAATTAATATAAGATCCTGTCTTATTTTTGGGGAAACACGGTAGTCAAAGAGGGCATTGGATAGTGACAGATGGATGAGAGGCACTCAATCCTCCAAGAGTGCCCTAATGCTGCATATGCCTAAATTGACACTTGATTTGTTTGGGGCACTCTTAGGCTCCAGGGCCCTGGAGCTCTTCCCGGATGTTTGATGGCATGGGTGCCATGGTCAACTGGGAGCTTTTTCAAAATCATAGGCATAACAGTAAGTAAGTGTTTCTTCTAAGGTTGCTGCTATTAACAGTGTCCCATTCCCTGAGACTTCTGAGCCAAAACCTGAGCCCAGGATGTGGGCTCTTGTAATGCCAGAGAAATCTGGATAAATGAGTCCAGATGAAATAGTAACCCAGGTAAAGGGAGCCAGGTTACAAAATGTGACCGAGAGATTCACTGACTGGTGCCTTTCTTGGGAAAACATCATCCTTCACTGCTTTACCTACACTGTACAAACATAGGAAGAGTTTTCCAGATTTTTCACTGCTACCCTGTGGGGCATCTACTCCCCCAGGCCATGTATTGCCCCACATATAGAAATCAGGCCTCTTTGCATTCCAGTGCTGCTTGCTGTAAAATCTGTTTCCCCGACTGGGGGACTAGAGAAGCGCAGGCATTCCCTGAGATTGCAGGCATCTGGAGACCTGGACTCCCTACTCTCACCAAATAACCCTCCATCCACACCCTCTTACATCTTCTGTTGGTTGATATCTGTCAACACTCCAGTGCCTGGCATTGCTACTTGCATTCTGAGTGGGCTTGAATGGTTCACTGGAGGCTTATTGTATTTTGTAATAGCTGTAGTTATTTACAGGTATAAGGGCTGGTGGGTATTCGTAGGTGATTGGTGGAAGAATACATGGTTTGTGACTGTTTTTGGGGGGAATACCTGCCCTAAGTTTGGGCTACCATATCTTGAGGGAAATAAACTACAGAATTCTTGCAGAGGCCAGCTCAGCTTTCTTTTAGTCTTTCAGTTCTGTTCCAAGACAACTGACATTCCTCTAACAAACAAACCTGGCTTGCCTCTTTTCACTATAGGAGAGAGGAGAAATAAGGATGAATTATCTTTGCTCATTCCCTTTGGTTTTTGAGCCATCTTAGATATATCACACTGAGATACATTACTTGAATATTAGAAGTTATTGACAACAACTTCAACTTATTATTTTGCCAGGCCTCAGCAGACATTTTTATTTATTTATTTATTACGGTCGAGTGACCAGCTCATAAAACATATTTATGGCTAAAATATACAAAATGCAATTTTAAAATGTACATCCAGTTCATAAAACATATTATATGACTAAAATATACAAAATGCAATTTTTAAAAAAGTGTACAACCAGTTCATAAAACATATTATATGGCTAACATATTTTGCAAAAGGGTGGGTGGCTTGGTAGACTTCAGGCAACAACTCTGACCATTTTCCCTGCTGGCTGGCACTTCTGGGAGCTTTAGTCTCAAATATCTGGAGGATGCCAGTTTGTCCACCCTGGGCACTATCCACAGAAATCTAAGGTTACAGAATCACAGAACTAGAAGAGATCCTAAGGGGTTAAACAAGATCCCAACATAAAACAATTGTATTAGTCATGTGAGCTATTACAGTATATATTCAGTGGTGGCTCTTGAGCCTTGCCTATAAGCCAGTGGCAGTGAACCTTTTTGGGCTTGTGTGCCCAAACTGGAAAAAAAAAGTAGCGGGTGGCGTGCAGTGGCGGAGCCGGAAGTGGCGGCGGCAGAAGTGGAAGTGGCGGCGGAAGGGGGAATCCCAGGCACAGAGGTGCCTCAAGACCCCACTCCGGATCCACTGCCAGCTGCTCCGGATCTGCCTGCTGAAGCGCCAGCACCGTGGCTGCAGCCACCTTCTCAGGTTTGGCTGAGCGGGGGGGGGGGGGAGTAGCGATCCGGTAACTTATGACTCACGTGTCAGCAGAAAGGGCTCCGCATGCCAGCTATGGCATGCATGCCATAGGTTCACCATTGCTGCTGTAAGCTGTTTTAGGGTTGTTGTTTATTCATTTATTTCATTTTTATGCCACTTCTCTGTCTAAGGGCCAGTTTGGCCATTGTCATACCAATGCAATTTTGAAAATTGGTGGACCATTCTCAGGACAACATTCCTCACATGACATGACATCTATATGGATTACTAAATGGGTGTTATATTTGGTAGTCCATTTGGTAGTAGCCAGATTACTAACTGGGGCTGAACACAGGGATCACATAACCCCACCCCTTGTTACAGCAGCTCCACTGACTGCTGATAGTGCTGGTTCTAACCTATAAAACCCTGAACAGCTTGGGTCCAAGCTGTCTCAAGGACTGCCTCTCCCTCTCTGAGCCTGCTTGAGTATTAAGATAATCAGGAAAGGCCTTCCTCTCAGTCCTGCCACCTTCACAGGTGCATTTGCTAGGGACATGCTACTCCCAGATTCTGGAACTCCCTCCCACAGGAGGCTAGACTGGCCCCATCTTTACTGTCCTTCTACAAGCAGACAATGACCTTTCTTTTCAGGCAAGCCTTCTCTGAGCGAATAGCTGCCGAGTGTGGTTTTTAAATGGTTCTTGTACCTTACTGCATTGAATGTGTTTTGCAGTTGCTTATGTTTTTTAGTATTGTATTCATTGATCCTTTTACTATTGTTTACTCACTGTTGTATTTTTACCCCACCTTCCTCCTTAAGAAGGCGACTTACATCATTAAAATACAATATAGAAAACAAAAAATTGTAAGTATATAAATACTAAAAAGGATCTAACAAAAGCAATATAAAAAACACATTCAAGGCAATAAGGCACAACCATCTGTTTAAAAACCCCACTCAAACAGCCAGTCATTCAGGGAAAGCTTGCCTGAAGAGAAAGTTCTTCGCCTGCTTGCGGTAGGACAGCAAAGGTGGGGCCAGCCTGGCCTTCCTGTGGGAGGGAGTTCCAAAGTCTATACATTCCAAATGTATGCACATTAAACATTTTTATTTATTTTATTTATTTATTACATTTATAGCCCGCCCATCTAGTCATATAGACTACTCTGGGCGGGTAACAACATATGATGCACTTGTTAAACAGAGGCACACAAACTATATGAACATCTACTGGTGGCCTTCTAAAGTATTTCCTAAACCAGTGCTCACTGGCTTCTGAAGTAAAACAAAAATTATTTGCTATAGAGTCATGCTGCTGAATACTTGGAAAGCTGAAGTTATTTATGCTAATTAACATGTAAACAAGCACTTGCTTTCCTTTGATCTAGCAACTCAGTACTTGGAACGTTTACATTCTTTGTCTTAATAGCCTGTGACTTTTTATTCCAAAACACAAAGAAACAAACATATAGAATAGCACTTGATTACTGAAATGCATTATACACATAGGTGACTTTGAAAATGATCTGAAAATTTCTGCTGGCCCAAAAGGGGGAGTGAAATAGAGGCTTGCCAATATGATAATGTTTTACTAGTCTTTTGCCACCTACATAGGTTTCCAGTACGCTTCAAGGCTTATTTCAAAATGCAGGCATTAACGTCTCTAAAGCCCAGAACATGTTAGGGTCAGGTTACCCAAAAGGGTCATCTTCTTCCATATATACCTACCTGGTTCAGAAGGTCATCTTGAAAGGTCCTTGGCTGCTATGCCACCAGGTGAGCTGAAGAGAGAAATGTGGCTACTAAGGTCACGGCCTTTGCCATTGTGCTGTTGCCAAAGATGGGGAGTATTTTTTTTTTAACTACAACTTCCAGAACCCCCATCTGGCAGCGTGGTAGTAGCACAACAGGAGCAGATAGGCCCCTCTCCCCACTGGGCACAAACAGTTCAGTTTTCCAATTGGTTCGTAGCTAACCACAAACCCTCAGGAACCCACCAATTATCAGGTGAGTGCCCATCTCTACAAATGAGTCAATGGATCTTTTATGTTAGAAATACTAGCCATATGTACCGTGTAGTATGAAATAATTACTAGATATGTAATAGCACATTTATAATGCTTTTCTAAATTGTATATTGTTTAAAAGGAGCAAAGTATTTTCTATATAATAGTTTGTATAACAACAGTCATGTTGTTCTCACTGACTGCTTACAAAAGCTTTCTATTCACCAATTCACCCTTCATCCTAAGACTATGCACTTTTATGTACCATGAAAACCTTATGCCAAATGAAATTTGTTAGTCTTTAAGGTATTAAATGCTCTTTGTTGTTTTTGCCGCAACAGAGTAGAGGATGGCATACTTGTCTGTTTGGAAATTTCTGATAACATACACTATACTTATGTCAAAATCTGTTTCTGATCCTGTTCTAGGTGTCTCTGATACGTTGTAAATGATTTTATGATTGTTGAGTAACACATTACTTACGTATGTTTTAGTTCTTACATGAAGTTAGCCTATTTGAATCTTTAAAGGGAATATGACTGTGAAACATGGAAAATAATGTTATATACGTGTTAATTTGAAATGCATAATCATATTTCATCCTCAGTTTGATGCTTCTTTTCATCATAAGATAAATAAATGTACAAGAATCATTGGACGAATCGAGTTTTAACGGTTGAGGAAAGATTTTGAAGCCTATCCTGGACATCAACCTCAAACTATTTAGCCATTTGATGCTTTTCAATTTTGAAAAGATGTCTACAGAACAGAACAATCCAGCAAAAGCCTGTCTACAATGATGTATAAATAGCATGTTTGCACCGGTTTCATCATTAAGCAATTAATAATTTCCCATTTCTTTCTGTAACATTTTCCTGCTTTGCCATTTTTGCAGGAAGAATTATCGGTAGTTATGAAACTTGCCTAAAAGAGGAGGGGAAATACCAAAGCCGAAGGGTCATATTTCACAACCATTTGATATATGTGTATATATATATATATATGCAAGTTGTTTGGACGATCTTCTGTTTTTCCACATAATGACATATGATTGCTAATGGAAACACATTTTGTTTGACAATTGTTGTTCCACTAAAGAGTTTCTTTCAGTAATTTTTTTCTCTGTGTTCCCCTCCCCACATTTATGTGCCTAATGTTTTGTGTGTTTTCTATTATCTCATAAGTGTGTCTTACATTTAGCCTGTGTCTGTACTAATTTAGTACAGAACAATCGTCTGTACTATGTTAGTACTATGCTAAAGCTGACTAGCTCAGATCTTTAAAAATCCATGTTCAACTGATGCCATTTATTAAACTTACAGTGATTACTTTTGTGAAGCCCCAAAGAAGTGAAGGCCATTTAACAGCATTTGGAAGAGGGCCACTCACTGAGAGCCCAATGCAATCCCACTTTTTCATAACATGCCCAATAATGATCAGTAGTATGTATATACTAAGGGTGTGCAAATCTTTTGAATTCAACTTCACTGAGGTTCCCATTGTTCCACTGGCAGATTTGTTCTGTCCCAATTCAGCATCAGATTGGAAACCTTCTAAAAACTGAGAAGAAAATGTATATTCTTATTTAAATTACTCAAAATGTACCCAATTTTTGAGTGAACATTTTTCATTTTTGTATACATTTTTCACTAAAATATGTTTGTTCCCAGTTCCCCTCTAAATCCCATTTCCCCTCTAAATCCATATTTTCATGTTTTTCTTTTGCTTTGTGAAATGCACTGTGAACTTGAAAACGTACTTTCACTTTTGAATTCTGTTCTGATTTGGCGCAAAAGTAACACATTGGCCAGAATCCTACTGGTTAGGGCAGTGGTGAAAGTCATGGTAGCAAATTGCTGATGATAAATGAATTGCCATCTCTATCATTCACATGAACCAAGTCGCACGAATGACATGCAGTGAGGAATATAAACAGAGAGTTGTTGATTAGCAGCAATTCATTGCTGCAGTTTATGCCATTGCACTTACGCCAGTGTAACTAACCATTAGGATTCTGGATTTAACAAGCAATGTATGTAAGTACCTGTAACTAGTTATGTTTTGGACAAAATTTATGTAACTTGTTACATTTCAAAAGTAACATAAATAATTGCAAACTTGCTTTTGGTGTAATCAGTAGCATTTTCAACTTAATTTCAAGAGATGTTTTAATGTCATTTTAAGGTGTTTTCAGAGGCATTTGATAGACGTATTCCAAGTTTTATGCCATTTTCCTGTCAGTCCTAAACAGCTATAACTAGTCATTGTGACGCCTGGGACAAGCAGCACTTTATCCCACCTGTTCTGCTGAGGCATGGGCATGAAAAAGGAAGAGAATGTGGTATCCTCCCAAAAGAAAGAGTTTATGCTTTCCGAAAAGTAAAGTGTATAGGCCTGGGAGATGTCACTGCTTGTCTTCACATGTAGGTTTTAGTGCCCTCTGAATTTTGGCGCCTTAGAGCAATGGTTCCCAATCTTGGATAACCCAGGTGTTCTTGGACTGCAACTTCCAGAAACACCAGCCAGCATAGCTGGTGGTGAAGGCTTCTGGGAACTGCAGTGCAAAAACATCTGGATTACCCAAGGTTGGGAACCACTGCCCTAGAGCAAAGCCTGTATTGCCTAGTTATAGCCCTGATCCTGAGCTGCAAATTAAGTTTTTTTTTTGTTTTCTTTTTTGTCTTTTTGTGTGTTTACGACGTGATAGCAAAAATAAGCACTACTGGGAACTGAAGAATATTCCCTTGTAGTTCTTTGGTCAGCTGTAAGAGCAACACAATGTGCTAATAATGAACACCCAAAGAATTAATTATGTGGACAGAAGTATAACAATAAAAAATTATCTGCCTTTTGAGAAGTGGTGGAGCTGCGGGTTAAACCGCAGAAGCCTCTGTGCTGTAAGATCTATAGATCTGCAGCTGTAAGATCGAATCCACGCGACGGAGTGAGCACCCGTCGCTTGTCCCAGCTCCCGCCAACCTAGCGGTTCGAAAGCATGCAAATGCAAGTAGATAAATAGGGACCACCTCGGTGGGAAGGTAACAGCGTTCCGTGTCTAAGTCGCACTGGCCATGTGACCACGGAAGATTGTCTTCGGACAAACGCTGGCTCTATGGCTTGGAAACGGGGATGAGCACCGCCCCCTAGAGTCGAACACGACTGGACAAATTGTCAAGGGGAACCTTTACCTTTACCTTTACCTTTGAGAAGTAATGGATAACTCAAGTTGTAGTTTTGGAAGAGATAGCCATCTTAGTCTGTGCAAGCATATCGGGCAAAATCCAAATTCATGTATGGATGGATAATTCAAATTCCTTTTTTAAAAATAATGCATCCAGTTCTAACTCTAACACACTCATCGCATGGTGACAAGTGCTTGTAAAGTCTGAAGTTATTTCTCATAATCTTCTATGAACCATATAAAATCTTCTAAGTAATAAATGTAAGTCATAATCCATTTTAAAAGGCAAGGCAATTCATTTCTTTAAAAAATCTTCAGTTTATAAATGTGTGATAAAGGGGGAAAGTTAGAGTTAACAAAAATTGTCACTAGAAACCAAGGTCAAAACCATCCATTCTAGATAGCTCAGTCATTTAGGTATCTGACTGTGGAGTCAGAGGCTCGGAGTTCAATTCCCCACTGCGCTTCCTTGACACAGGCTGTACTTGATGATCTATTTGTGAAAGAAAGACAGGGACAAAAATCAACTCATTTGAAATGTTGTACTGGAGGAGATCTTTGCAGATATGAAAAGCAGCTAGAAAAGCAGAAAAATGGGTGCTCAGTCAAGTCAAGCCTGAACTCTCACAAGAGTTAAAATGAGTAAACTCAGCCTATCCTACCATGCGCATATAATGGAAATACAGAAGGGACCAGAAAAGACTATATTGCCGGGAAAAAGGGGGGTGGGGCAGTAAGAAAAGATGAAGACCTAACATGAGATGGGTTGACTCAACAGAGGAAGTGACAGCTGTTAGTTTGTATGACCTGAGCAGAGCTGTTAATGATAGGACATTTTGGAGGCCAGTAACATAGTCACCACACATCAGAATAGACTTTATGACACATAACATCTTTGGAGTCTTTTCCCCATAATTCCCAGAAAATTCTATAGTGAGAAGACAAGTTGAATTGTTGAAACTATGACAGAATATAGGCACCAAAGCTCTGCTAACATTGAGCAAGACACAAAGCAAAACAAAACAGCCACAAAGCAAAACACTAATTTCACAGCTTGAAAAAGTGAGCTTCTGAATATTTGTTCTCTATTCTTTTTAAAATGTATTTCAAAATATTTTTACAACCAGACACAGAATCCTTTTCCCAGCACCAATGCCTATTTGCATTAGCTCTCCTCCTGAGAGTCAGCTAATTGAGTCCTGACTGACAGGGTCAAAAGTTCAGACTGCTCTAGACCTGGAGGTAATTTCCTCTTTGAAGACTTGTGTCAGGACCCTGGTTTCAGAAATGTTTACTGAAAGCATTCAGGGCTGGGACAAACACAACTGCTCTGTGCTTTAGTAATGGAGAAATACTTAGAATATGCCTGTGAACCTCACCGATCCCTGCTGGACCAAGGGAGTTGCCGTCTTCTGTACTCTGCTCCATAGAACTAGACTAGGGGTTATTTGCTTTTACAGGCTTTATTGAACTGACAAACTTCTTATGTAAATTAACATTCAACAACAACATTCGACTAGGTTCCAACTTTATATTTACTACATTGACATCACCAACAAGACTTCCAGCTCTCACCTGGGTCCAGTTCTCAATACATGGTACTCCAACTCCGGGTCTGACAGGTTACCAGACTTAGATAACCCAGACACAGGGTTCCGCAACAGGGGTGGTTTATAGTACTGAAGGTGCATGTGACTAGATAACTCTCCCACTCTTGCCTCTTGTGAGATACCAGGAGGTCTGGTAAGCTCTCTCCCAAATTCCCAGCCAGCTCTATTTAGAGGTGGGAGGGTGGATCCCTGGAGCCTTTCCCTGAGCCAGGCATCATCTATCCCTGTCTTCCCAAAAAGAAGTTTATGGGGAGGTGGCTTATTAAGATAGTGTTCTGCCTTGACTTTGGATACCCTTAGAGAAACTACCTCTCTGGTCCATGGGCCCATTTTCTCAATATATTCCCATTCGGATGGGGGCTCAGGGGTAGTTGTCACCTCCACTTCTTCATGAAGTGCTTCCTGCTCCTGTTCCTTCAGGTTACCTCCCAACTTCCATTTACGTCTTCCCCTCCTTTGGTTTCTTCAACCTGATCCTCTTTTCTCTCTTCCTCTTTATAGTCTCTCCCCTCTACTGTCTCCAATCCCGTTTTTATATCCCTTATCTCCCACCACCCCTTGTCCTCCTACAGGGGCTGTTAATCGCCTCTTGCCATTTCCCAGTTCCCTGCCTTTTCTAGCTCTTCCCCCTTTTCATACACGAGAAAGATTTCCCCTAGATCAACTGTGGAAGTTGGCCATTTCCATGGGGAGGCAAGATGGCCCACCAATAGAGATCTCAATGTCCCTATCCGCCTCCTGTTGTTCACAGTGCCTTATAAGATTGTATGCTAATTCCCTGACGATACATGGCAAAATGTTCCTTTCAGAAGGACTGTCACTCCACTAATTTATTTAAAGCAAGTCTGGTTGGTTGGTTGGTTGACTCTTTAAAGAAAAACTGTCTTTTGACTCTGTTTCTGTGAGTGTTCATTGCCCTAAAGCCTTCCCAACATGAAACTGCCACATTATATCTACTTCAGAACACTTTTGCTGGTAAACCTGTTTCACCCATGCTCAGTTAATAACAAAACCACTGTTTTTCTTTTCTTTTTTAAAGGCCTTTTTTCATTATCAGTATTTCAACTCCTGCAGCCTGGATTCTTTCCAAATTAAGAAAAAAAGGCAGCTGGGACCAACCATTCTATTTCAAGATTGGTCTTTTCAATTTTTATGAGCCATTTTCAATCTGTGGACATTTAAGATCGCTTGTTTCTGCACGGGGTACAGCAATTTTACTTTTTTAAAAAAATAACTTGAAAACACTTTGCCTAAACTTTTCCAAAGTTGGCACACAGCAAGAGCAGTCTGCTACATCTGTGACAAATTTGGTGCTGACCTGAATTCTAGTTTAAAAGTTATAATTTTTTATTGGGATGCCCAGTTTATTTAGAATTGCCTTGCAGAATGTTGATTTTCTCTGCCAGCACAATCACTGCCACAGTACTTGAAGAGTGGCTCATCACTCTGCTGTTGCTGCTGTTATATTTCAGAAAGATCCTACATAAGAACTGGCATTTCAGACTCCTACAAATTTAGATGGTTCAAAGGAAGAGAACAAGTTGCATTTTGTAAAGGAGAATTGGATCACCCAGTCTGCCTAATTTGGGACTTGTGAGAGAATGTGTTAATCTAAATAATATATGAAATCTATACATTTCAAATATAAAGGCATGCAGAACTATAGTAGAATACTTTTTGGATAATATATTTAAGTTCCACGTCTCTCTGACTCTGGGAAGACTGCCTACAAAGCAACTAGCTCTAATCCTTTCTTCTGCTTCTCATGATAGATTGTGGCTCTCTTAATGTAAAGATGTCCAACAAAATGACATTCTTGGTTAGGCTTCAGATAAAATTTTGGAAGGAAAAAAAATGCACTGTTGATTACTTAAATCCCACTGCCGTTTGTGACAGACACAGAACCACAATGTTTTATTTATGTATGAACACGATGAAAGGAAACAAGAAGCCAGCAATGGAGTAACACAATTCTGAATAATTGATATGATAGCAGTCAAGTGTAGACTACACCAGCTATCTAATAGGGATGTACATAGTGAAAAAGCTTTTTTGTTTCATTTTGGGTTCTTTCAAGGAGTGCCTCTTTTGTTTTGGGGGTTTTCATGCACCAGTCCTTTCATTAAACCTGAAAGAGACCAGCTCTTTCAAGTACTTTCATTTTGTTTTTCCCCATTAGTTTTAATGGCCCTAGTAGTTAACAAAATCCCTAACTGTAAAAACTGTCCCCAGAAAGCAGAGCCAAGGTGCGAAGGGGTACACCTCCTCAGAAGGGCTGAATGCTCTGTTTGTGTAGCCCCAGTAATCTGGAAGGCACACTTCAGTCTAGCCTCCCATTGTGGCCTCCATCTGTGCCAGCAACTGTGCGGCTATACTATATGGTCATGATGTTAGCAATTCAAGGCACAGAAACTGGCCACAGGACTATTGCCTGACGCAGCCCAGTCAATGCACCTTGTGCCCCCTTTCTTCTTTCAAGGGCTGAAGGGCTGGTCTCCATTGCCTCCACTTCATCCACTGGAATGGAAGGGACAGAGGCTGAAGGCTGGGGTGCTCCTTCTCCCCCGGGGACAGTGCGTGATGGTATTCTGGGAGACAGATAGAAAACAATGTTGTAGCAGAAGAACAGGCAATTCTGCCTTTGTAGCTCTTTGACCCAGCGGAAATATCCTCTGCCTAAATTGTAGGCAAACAGCTTTGCAAAGTACTGTTGCTATGCTATGCTTCCCAGTTTGCCTGTCAATAGGATAGAGTAAGCATCATGGGTAGGGGTGTTTCAGATGCCTCGTGTTTAGTCCTACAGCAGAAATCTTTTGGAATCGCATGCTAAGGTAAAATAAAAGTGGCACGTACCTACTTATTTTGCCTCTCCTCTCGTTTTGGCAATATGCTGTGACCGACTAACATGGCTATTTCTTTGGAAGTCATTTTGAGTGTTAATTTTAGCCATTGCTAGTTTTATCTGTAGCAATCGTTTGGCTTTTGTTATCCAAAAAGAAAATAAGCATTAAAACTGTCTGAAGAATTTACGTTTTTTATATAGGCAAACTTTAGGAATTGTAATTTTGGTTACTGCACAAGACCACTCTTTTCTGCCTATGTAGTATTTATGTTTAAAAATGGAAACCACAATTGTACTGAATGCATTAGCTTTTCAGTGCATAATTCATGACTTTATCGCTTTTTCTTGGCTTAGTATAGAAAAAGGCGATTAATCTATCAGGCATAGGTTTTCTAGGTCTGGTCTTAATTTATGCATTGGGATTTAGTAGACCCTAAAAGGAGAATATTCTGATTTATTAATAGTATGCATTTCTTGTTTTGTCTCAGAAGGACTTCTATTATAATGACAAGGAATAATATGGGCCTTCAATAGAAAGTTATTCAAGTGCATATGATTTTTTTTAACACTAGGCCTACCACAAGTAAATGAAAAACATTTTAGTTGAAGTGAGAAACAGGATGGCAGAGGAAAAAAAGACACTATTTCAGTGCAGAATACAAGGGATTGCTTTTTGTTAGCCTCCCTTTTGTTGTGTGTTTTTTCCTTTTTAGTCTATCTGTTGGGAAAGGGAATAATTTCTTACTGCTTTGGGAGAGATGGAAGCCACTTTCAGAAATTATTTCATGGAGAAATAATTTTTGGAGGAAATTGAGAACAAATGATGGCACAGCCCAAACTTCAACTTCTTTTTCTGGAGCTGAACACAGCCCTGCCCTTCTTCACACCTGTAAGCTGGGCTTACAGGGATGGGCTTACATCTTCTGCAGTAATGACAAAATGTATCAACAACAACTCCATCAAAAATAACATTTCAGAGGGCCTGGGGAAGGTTCTGAATGCTAAGGAATGATAACTAGTGCTCAATCAGAATTTCTCAGAATACATTTTCCCATAGGAACATTCTGAGAGATTTTTCTTATCTTTTTTTTCTCCCCTCCAAACAGAAGGTAGAATGGAAAACCACTTGCAGAGTTTTCTTCATGATTTCTCCTCCATTTGACAGTTGGCCACCTGTCTGCCACCAACATCACAAGGCCCTAGAATTGCACAGGGCAGAGGGCAAAGTGGAGAAGAAAATGGTAACCAAGCTGCCAATGCCATTATTGTTGTTGCTACTTGGAGTTTAATTTTTCTGCCTACAGATGGAGCATTTCAGTTGGCCATTTGTACACAGACATAGTCTATATAATATGACATACACAATTATCTACAAGACAGTAAGGAAATTGTAGTTCAAAATTTAAAATGAAGTTATTTTATAAATCAGCATAAAGTTATCCTAAAATCTTATCCAACTATATTTCAAAATGTGTGGAAAGCGACATATTTTGTAACAACATTGAAATGTCAAGACTCTGGCCCCAAACAGCCCACCAAGACTCAACAAAGAGTGAGGAGCTGGTCAGATCCAGGTCTTCAGTATCATCTGTTGAAGTACAGCCACTTTGCTTAACTCAAACCTTTCCAGCCCCAAACCCCTAAACCAGAGATAAGTCCTCCAATCCTTCATGGAACAGTCCATTATGTACCTCCTACTCCCCAGTATACAGAAACCAGCAGAAATACAAGAAGTAACATGGAAGCAACATAGTGCTTGGCTCCAGGCTTGATGGCTGCCCTTGAAGCACCCTCACACTTAGCAAAGGAGTGACACCTGGAAGGGGTAGTGGGGCCAGAATAATTTTAAGGGTTCCCTTGGCAATAGAAGTCAATTGGAGCAAGTTGCTCACTCCTAGTGATCTGTCCATGGTCCTGTAAGCCTTGTGTCCTACCTTCATTTTCTTTCAGATTTGAGACATTTTTCTATCCTGCCTCTGTGCATGAATCAGCATGTGAATACAATTATATGTGTGTGTGACTGAAGCCTCCACTTTTCCAGGGTCATGTTATACTGCCCATTTTGTCTCCTGGCTTACTCCAGACTGACCATTGAACCACCAGTCTCCATAACTGTCCACTGTGCTTTCCTAGCTTCAAACTACAAAAAGGAATATCAAAATGTCCAGAGATGGTTAGATCCAAACTTGTCTTGCAAGATCTGGACAGATCTGATAATGATAAATGTGTTTCCAAGAGACATGTTCCCTTACACTGCTTTTATGCTTTCAGCGTGTTAAACATTTTAGTTATGTTTAACCTGTTTAAACCTTCATCCACAAAAGATTCCTGAGCCATATACATAACAATGACAAATGCAATGGATTGGATTCCGTATCTGCCTCCAGCTGATAGAAAGCTTATAGTGACAGAAGATGTCTCCACCCATTTTCAAGGATCTTCCTTTCACACCATTCCTTAGCAATTTGATAATAATAACAATAGAGTCACAAAATTAAAGGCATTAAATACTATCTAGTCAGCATGTCAAATAACAAACAAAACCATTACTTAAAAATTATTTGGAGAGTAATCCTGTGGTCTTTTGAACAATATTTCAGGGTCACAAGAAGTTGAAATCCCACACCAAGGTTTTAGACTGGGATGGGCAGGTTTGGCGGTCCAGAGACCACTTTTCTGCTCCCAGGACCTTCCAGGAGTCAAAGAGACCACCAAAAATGCCGAAAACCCCACCAAAAATGCAGCCAGAGGCCTACTGCAGGTTGCAAAACTAGACTTTTTGGTGCGCTAAACAATGTTGGGGGGTTACTCTATTGCTTTATTTTAAAAGTTAATTGCTTTCCATGGAAGGTTCCAAGAGCTGCAGTTCTCCTTTATTTACTGCAAAAAAGAGAGGTCTGGATAAGAGCTAAAGGGTGCAAAGGCAGTCTTGGAGGGCCCCATGCATCCCTGGGGAGAAACTTTGCTTGCCTCTTTCTTAGACAAAGCACCAACCTGTAAGGGAAAGATCCCATCTCAAAGTTTCCCTTGTGGTCATTAAGGAGATTTCCCATTGTGGCTCCTTCTATGTTAAGAGTGGACTACTATAAGTGGGGCTGGTGTGGCACTCCAAAGAGCCACACCAAGCCTCAAAATGCCCTGCATACAGCAAAATTAAAAACAAAAACATAAAGTTATAGGGTGTCCATTTCTGGTTTTGACCTTTTTGGTGGGGAGACGTCAGACCCTAGCACAGTCTGAAATCTCCACTGCAAAAACTTGGAAGGTTCCAGCCACAAAAATTCTCATTTCCTATAGAAACCTTTTGTTTCTGTCCATGGAACTAGATTTGGTGGACAGAGTGCCTGAAGAACTATGGATGGAGGTTTGTAACATTGTACAGGAGGCAGCAACAAAAACCATCCCAAAGAAAAGGAAATGCAAGAAAGCAAAGTGGCTGTCCAACGAGGCCTTACAAATAGCAGAGAAGAGAAGGGAAACAAAATGCAAGGGAGATAGGGAAAGTTACAGAAAATTGAATGCTGACTTCCAAAGAATAGCAAGGAGAGACAAGAGGGCCTTCTTAAATGAACAGTGCAAAGATATAGAGGAAAATAATAGAAAGGGAAAAACCAGAGATCTGTTCAAGAAAATTGGAGATATTAAAGGAACATTTTGTGCAAAGATGGACATGATAAAGGACAAAAATGGTAGGGACCTTACAGAAGCAGAAGACATCTAGAAGAGGTGGCAAGAATACACAGAGGAATTATACCAGAAAGATCTGGATGTCCTGGACAAGATAGTGTGGTTGCTGACCTTGAGCCACACATCCTGGAGAGCGAAGTCAAGTGGGCCTTAGAAAGCATGGCTAACAACAAGGCCAGTGGAGGTGCTGGCATGACAGTCGAACTATTTAAAATCTTAAAAGACGACGCTGTTAAGGTGCTACACTCAATATGCCAGCAAGTTTGGAAAACTCAACAGTGGCCAGAGGATTGGAAAAGATCAGTCTACATCCCAATCCCAAAGAAGGGCAGTGCCAAAGAATGCTCCAGCTACTGTACAATTGCACTCATTTCACACGCTAGCAAGGTTATGCTCAATATCCTACAAGGTAGGCTTCAGCAGTATGTGGACCGAGAACTCCCGGAAGTACAAGCTGGATTTCGAAGGGGCAGAGGAACTAGAGACCAAATTGCTAACATGCGCTGGATTATGGAGAAAGCCAGAGAGTTCCAGAAAAACATCTACTTCTGCTTCATTGACTACGCAAAAGCCTTTGACTGTGTGGACCACAGCAAAATATGGCAAGTTCTTAAAGAAATGGGAGTGCCTGACCACCTTATCTATCTCCTGAGAAATCTATATGTGGGACAGGAAGCAACAGTTAGAACTGGATATGGAACAACTGATTGGTTCAAAATTGGGAAAGGAGTACGACAAGGCTGTATATTGTCTCCCTGCTTATTCAACTTATATGCAGAATACATCATGCTAAAGGCTGGACTGGATGAATCCCAAGCCGGAATTAAGATTGACGGAAGAAATATCAACAACCTCAGATATGCAGATGATACCACTCTGATGGCAGAAAGTGAGGAGGAATTAAAGGACCTCTTAATGAGGGTGAAAGAGGAGAGCGCAAAAAATGGTCTGAAGCTCAACATCAAAAAAAACTAAGATCATGGCCACTGATCCCATCACCTCCTGGCAAATAGAAGGGGAAGATATGGAGGCAGTGACAGAGTTTACCTTCTTGGGCTCCATGATCACTGCAGATGGTGACAGCAGCCCCGAAATTAAAAGACGCCTGCTTCTTGGGAGGAAAGCGATGACAAACCTAGACAGCATCTTAAAAAGCCTTGTCGACAAAGGTCCGCATAGTCAAAGCTATGGTTTTTCCAGTAGTGATGTATGGAAGTGAGAGCTGGACCATAAAAAAGGCTGACCGCCGAAGAATTGATGCTTTTGAATTGTGGTGCTGGAGGAGACTCTTGAGAGTCCCCTGGACTGCAAAGAGAACAAACCTATCCATTTTGAAGGAAATCAACCCTGAGTGCTCACTGGAAGGACAGATCCTGAAGCTTAGGCTCCAATACTTTGGCCATCTCATGAGAAGAGAAGACTCCCTGGAAAAGACCCTGATGTTGGGAAAGTGTGAAGGCAAGAGGAGAAGGGGACGACAGAGGACGAGATGGTTGGACAGTGTCATCGAAGCAACCAACATGAATTTGACCCAACTCCGGGAGGCAGTGGAAGACAGGAGGGCCTGGCGTGCTCTGGTCCATGGGGTCACGAAGAGTCGGACACGACTTAACGACTAAACAACAACAACATAGAAACCTTTATTATTATTATTATTATTATTATTATTATTATTATTATTATTATTATTATTATTATTATTATTATTATTATTATTATTATACCTTGGGTCATGGGGTGCCTGAGGGGGCTAAAATGGCCTGGGCAGCTGCGTGTAACCCTGAAGCCACCTTTTGCCCACCTTTGTTCAGTGTTGTAAAACCTATGAGCTTGATCTCATGGAGGAAGGAGAGAAGAGGAACCATGAGAGTACAGTAGCAAGGATCCAAATTCCTCCCTGTCCTGAACCATGTGTCTGACATGGGTTATTTAAACCAGCCCTGGCACCTACCAGCCTATCACCACTCTGCTTGATGGTTAATAACAGATGCCTTTAAGATTATCTCCAACCTGCCCATAGTTGTTGTTGGCAGATGCAAAGCATAATACAAAGCAAGTTCAAGACTGAATGAACACCGTTTGCACTATGGGTCTTTGTTAGTCACATGTCTAGAATATGAATAGCAATGTACCAAACATTAGGTCATATCCAATTGTTAATCCAGTTAGAGTAGATCTATTGAATCAATGGGATTTACTTCAATAATGAATCTTAGGGCACAATCAGGCAGGATGTTAGAGTAATCAGATTCTCACGTAAAAGGTTCTTATCTTTGGTTTGGTCTATTTTATCTCACATTGGAGAGATCCTCCATTCACATGGGAGACGTTTCTTCTCCTGTGAAAAGGATCCAGACACCTCTTCAGACCACTTCAATTTGCCCCCCTTTTGGTTATTTATGCCCCCATCCTTGCTTTTTTTCATAGTCAACGTTTTGTGGGCCTTGATGACTTCTCCCTTTTTTGGTTAAATAAAATAAGTGACATAGCACTACAGCAATGTACCAACCTAGCATGGCACACATATTCTACATATAGTACCGAAAGGCACTTCCAAGGTATTAGAATTGGGCACCATCAGTTAGGGAAATATCTTTTTAAAAAAAGACTAAGACAATGGAGGAGGGGATTTCTCTGTCCTTCTTTTTGATGTCACAGCCTACTGAATAGATTAATGTCACAGCCCACTGAATACGTCACAAAGTAATCACCTCAGATAACACTGCCCACAGCTCTGTTTGGGTGTAAATTAACCAACTGCATGGGCTACAGAATAGGATAGTCAGGAGCACTCCCAATCACACCAAATAAACTGCAGCCCTAGAGCTGTGCCAGAGAGGAGTGAGGCAACTTGTAAAAGGGGCAGGATGGATCACTCTTATTGAAAACATATGTGGTTATCAGAAAATAAGGTGATTCAAACTACACTGAAAGTGAACCAAATAGTGAGCTACATGTCCATCTGATCACCTTCTTACATAAATTTTGAATTAAGAAAGTTCAGTCATTCACAAGCTAACTGGATTTAGTCATTAGCTCCTTGTAACTTGTCCTTTTAATGAAATGTTTAGGAATAATCAACAGTGAGTTCCTGGGCATTCTTCCATTTATAAACTGGTGGCATTTCCCAAAATTTTGTTTGCCAGCGTTTTTGAAACCAGGTGTTAATTTTCAGAGGCATTGGAAATTTCAATGTAGCTGCCAAAATTAATCTAGCAGCCAGCACTAAGTGCTGAATAAGCTTAGATACAAAATTTATAACATCTGTTTTCTAGGAGTTCAAAGCCAAAAATGATGTGGCTACCTCCTCTCCCATCCAAAAGAAGATTCTAATTTTTAAAAACACACTGAACTTTGCCTTGTTAATCACAGTTCGAAGACATACAAGCACTTGAAACTGGCTTTCAAGAAGACTCGAGGGGAGTAGGCATATATGTCTGTCCCAGCAAAAGCAAGGCAAGGAATTTTGTGGAACCTAAAATTCTAATTGATTTTATTCAGTGTAAGGTTTCATGGACACAATTCAAAGTGCTGGTTCTAACCTATAAAGCCCTAAATGGCTTGAGTCCAAGCTATCTCAAGGACTGCCTCTCCCTTTATGAGCCTGCCTGGGTGTTAAGGTCATTAGGTGAGGCCTTTCAGTTCCACCACTCTCACAGGTATTTTTGGTGGGGACACAGAGGGCCTTCTCTGTTGCTGCTGCCAAACTCTGAAACTCCCTCCCATGGGAAGCCATGGCTAGCCTCATCTTTGCTGTCCTTCTATAAGCAGGCAGACCTTTCTCTTCAGACAGGCTTTTCCTTAGTGATTGGCTGTCTGAGAGGGTTCTTTCCAAACTGGATTGTTGTATTTTACTGCTTTGAATGTGTTTTGCTGTTGTTTTTGTTTACCGTTTTTTAGTGTGATATATGTTTCATCCTTTCAGTATTGTATACTTACTATTGTTAACTTTACATACTGTCTTTTAATGATGTAAGCCACCTTGGGTCCTTTCTTAAGGAGAAAGACGAGGTGAAATATTTTAAATAAATAAAATAAATGGATGTTTGCTTATTTGCTTGCCTGCAGGTATGTGTATCTATGTGTGTAAACAGATGCACTTCTCCTTCTGGTTCTTACTCCAGCCACTGTGCTGTGTCTTCTGTCCCACCGGCTGCCACCAAATCACATGACACAATGCCAAAGAGATATTCTTCAATGAGTACTGTGTAGTCATGCACATCACATTGGAAATGGACAAGATAAGTGTTAAGTTCTTCTGAGTACATTATCTCACTCTACTATTGAGTGTGAATTATTCAGTGTCTACAGTTGCCTGTTCTGGCAGGAGGAAGAAGACTTCAAGTGCTCATGTACATCACTGGAAGCCCTACTGCCTTTGCTAATTTTAATAAACGTCATATACCCTTCTTGAGGGATGGTTAGCAACATTCTGTTTCATGGTACTTCTATTTTGGAAGATTGAGAGAGATTTGGAAAATTAGGAATTATAAGTTATTTTCAGTTCTTTCTATTTCAAGGTAGCATCTACAGGTGTTCAGGGATGGATATACATTGAGTTGTAGATAGGCGGGGTCAATATGATAGGGCTTAGTATATGTCAGAACTACTTCCTGCAGTTTTTAATAGATCAGAACTATGTTTTGGGGTTATGTGTATAAATCCTGACTTGTTTCACTTTTCATGGCAAACAAAAAAAACTGGGAATTGTTCACCTTGCCCTAAATGGCAACCTTTGTGTCTCTGTGCATGCATGTGCTTGTGTGTGTGTGCTTGTGGGGGGGGGGGGAGGGAGAATCTTGGAGAGATTTTATATGTTTGCAAGAGTGATCTTTGTACATTTCTGAAAGATGTGTATTACTAGGAAGTGTGACTAATGTTGCTTTTGTGTAGAAAATAGCAAGCCTAGTAGTTTTGGATGAGTTGTTTGTGTCTTTGTGATTAATTGTCCTGTCCTTCTTGTTGTTGTGTGTGCATGCTTAGGAGAAAAGTACTGTTTTTTCACAGTTATATTTGATGTAAAATGTGAAATGAGAAAATGAGAAAAGGGGGCTTATCGTTTCATTCTTGGCACTGAAAGTGAGAAATCTCAAAAGGCTATCAAGACAGCCTGTCTTCACAATAAAAGAGAAACTAGTGAAATTTCTTCACTTTCCTAGTTTGATTTATTAAAAAACTGTTCCTCCAAGCAACCCAAATGCTGATGCTGACCCTGGAGAAATAACATTATGGTCTATGGAAAGATAAGCGATTAGAATTTTAGGTTCCACAGAATTCCTTGCCTTGCTTTTGCTGGGACAGACATATATGCCTACTCCCCTCGAGTCTTCTTGAAAGCCAGTTTCAAGTGCTTGTATGTCTTCGAACTGTGATTAACAAGGCAAAGTTCAGTGTGTTTTTAAAAATTAGAATCTAAAACTGTTTCTTCAACAGTTAGTCCTCTTTTTGGGGGGTCTGTATGCCTTTTTTTTTCCCCGGTGGTGAATTGTCCAGGAATTGAAAAACAAAGGATAAATATAAATATTTTAAATAGATAAATGGAATTTATTCCCACTCACAATTTGCTGTGAGGAAATGGGATACTTGAATGAACCAGGACAGCAGTGCTGTTATGGATAGATACCCGGATGCACCCTTCCATAAGACCTTTCCATCTATACACTCATGTGCTGCTATGTTTATGCAGTGCTATTACAAAATCTGATACACTGTTCTGATATGTTTACATCTGATGCCCCAGAGTTCATTCTGCAACTATGAGATGCAAAGAAACAAAATTATGAAAACGTCCATAACCTTCTGAAGTCTAGCCCTTCATAGGACAGCTGGAGCACAGAACATTTGAAGCTGTGAGTACCCTGATATATATATATATTATAGTAGAATGTAATATATATATATATATATTACATTCTACTATAATTTGAAGCTTTGTCTCAGGATCCCACCTCGCAGTACAAACAGAAATATAGACCAGAGGGATTTCCTGATTTTTCTTTCTAGTTTGTTATTCCGTTAGGCTGCCTAGCTGGACAAAGTTCAAATGACTTGTATTATACTCATGTATTGTTATTCTAGCCCTCTGCAATTTTCTCCCACACTTGTTGCTTTAATAGCAGCTGAAAGGTCGCCTCCCTAGCTAACCTTCAGTACCTCTTAATGGAGCAACCGTAACAAAATTCACTCATCTCACCATATAGCAAACAGAGTTTGACTGCTCTGCACATCTTGATTTATGCAAGCGTGGTTAAATATCACCTAAGCACTCAACCTCCCTTTTTCTCTGTGAAACAGAGCTGTTTTCACCTCAGTCTGGTTTTAACTCCTGGCTATCATGTGTGCTTGACAAAAACAATTCCTGAATTTAGGCCAGCAAATGGTATTTTGTATATATCATTCTAAAGGAGGATACCTTTGTGAAAGAGAATTAATTAAGGTGGAGAAATTAAAATAGTCTACATGATGAACATACAGTACCATGTGGGGTGACTCAAGGACCAGGATAGGGGGTGCTTTATCCCAGAATTTCAGGGGAAAGTACCCTCTTCCCCATGTCACTCTTGGTAAAATGACCAAGAGTGCATTCATCTATAATGTCAGAATGTGGTTTCAAGCAATGTGCACCAGTAGAACTGATATTTGGACTTTCCTAGTCCTGTTCCTTCTCTCAGGAACAAATACACATCTAAAAGGTTTTATTTTAAAAAGAAAAGAATGAAATGGGATTGGAAAAGGGACTCTGTAAAGCCAAAGCATGGAGTTACCTCTGAATCCATTCTATAGCTCTCAACAGAAAAAAAAATTAAATGAATTGGGAACTGATTTAAAGTATTCACTTCCCAAAATGTCCACACATGTTTCATTTGAACCACTGTTGTGCCTAGTGAAACAGTTTTTCAGGTTTTTGAAAGTAATGCAAACCCTACACAGGCCAAAGGAAGATGTGAGCAAAGCAGCAAAGTGTAATTTACTGCTCTTTCTGTTGTGTGCAGAGAAAAATCATTTATAGCCTCAGAAGCTTCTGGAAGTCTTGATCTTGTCAATCCACACTGGCATCATAAAATGGAGGAGTGATGCAGAACCCTCATGCTCCCACACTGCCCTTGAAAAACTCTGTGTGCTCCCACACAGCTCTGTCAGCCACTGCTGAGGAAGCTCAGGCCCTTGGACTCAATCCAACTCTCCTGGGCCCCAAAACTCATCATCTATAGTTCTTCAGATGTCCACACTCCTTTCTACATGAAAACCATCATTTCTGGTTTTCTGATATTTGTTTTCTGTTCTAACAGGTGGAAATACCTCTCCTACTTTTTAATCCCATGTTCTGGCCTTTGGCCCCACGCATGCCAGAACGTGCTCTGCTCCCAAGATCTTCTCTGAAATGGAATTGGCAACTTGGGATAAAAGAACTTCCCTACCTTTTCAGGCCAAGGTTACTTTTACTCAGTTATTACAGGCATGAATGTTCACAGAGGGGCACTACCACACCCAGTATCCCATTTTTTTAAACTTTAAAGGTAGAAGCAATGTATTACAGTGACATGCACCATGTGCACAAATTATGCTAGCATATCACTATGCATCTTTTCTCACCCTCCAGAAAAATTCTGCACAGCACCCAAGACATGAAGGACTTCTACCCTATAGACACTGAGAATAGGTGTACCTGCTTTTCCTGTTAATCAATCAAGGATTCACCCATTTCAGTGCAGAATTCTTGACCCACCTGAACATCAGAGAAAAGACCAAACAGAGTTGACCAAATAACATTGACCAACTGGAGATGGATCAATGCATCCCAACAGCTGAACATTCTGGTTCGCCCAACCTAAGAAAGCACATAAGTATTTTGATCACATTTGAAATCTATTTTTGCTATATGCCATGTAGTAGAAATCAGAAAGAAATTGCCCTACCTGGATGCTTACAGTCTCTGCATTAGACAAAGCTAGATAAAACATGCCCAAATATCTGCACCACAAAAATACAGCAAGCAGCAATATTTATATATATTTAAAAAGATTCTAGACCATTTTTATGGGTCAGACTCCTAATTCTTCTCTTTTTGAATGATATAAGATGAGGATCTTCAGTCTGCTGTATTATCTTAACTGTTGCCAAAGAGAGAAGAGAACTCTGGGAGCATGCACTGATTTTCCAAAGGAAAGAGAGCATGATTTATGATTGAAAGTACATAAGCACTCAGCGCACATCCTGTCATTTACAGGTATAAATCTGGAAATATCCGAACAAGTTCTTTTGTCCCTGTTCAGATTTATGACTCGTGGTTGGGCATCATTGTGCTTCTTTAGACAATGTAGTACAAGGTGGTAACGATGGTGGCTGGTTAGATTTCTTCATTCCATTTGAAAGCATTCTAACACTTCACTTCTCATCTTTGCTACGAAGAAGAAGACTGTATGCTTGATTTGGCTAGCTCTTCTCAAATAAAGGCTTCAAAGAATTTGAAATGTCTAATATTCAGATTCAGTCTGTTTAAAAGGAGCTTTGCTTCAGTCTGGACATCCAATGACTCCTTTGGAATCAGAATGATTTGGTTTGGGATTTGGGGTAACAAAAACATATCAGCCACTACCCTACTTGATCTGAAAATGTGCATGGGGTAATCTATTCCATAAGCACTTTCCCCCCTGCCATCTGCACAAGAAGGAACTCACAAACCCCTTTAAGAAGTGGAATGTTCCATTGTAGTTACATAAATGCAAGTTGGACACTGGGAAATGCAAGTGTAGAGTAGGCATGTGGTCCTCATTTCTTTTTGGGTTCTACTTTCAGACGTCTATATGAATTCTCCCAGGCAGAATCCTGGGAACTACAACCCAAAAACTAGCTGAAAAAGGAGCTCTCTTCACCTCCATTTAAAGCTCTGTCACCATTACATTGGCCTTGTAAGACGAAGGAAACTGCTGACATTTATGCCTTGGAGTGGTGCAGGGGTTCATGAAAGTGCCAAGGCATCATGGGATGAGTAGTTCTTTGAGAAGCTCCCTCTACAGAGTCTAATAGGCAGTGAAACTAACTATCCTATGCTCTCTTGGGTCTCCCGTGAACCCTTGCACCACTCCAAGGAATTTGATTATTTTATAAAATATAGTCAGACATCTTTTTCCTATATAACTCATTCTCTATATACTCAGCTCAAGTATACTGAGCTTTAATATATGTCTGGCAGGATAGCTCAGTGGTTTAGGTAACTGGCTGCAGAGACAGAATTTGGGAGTCCAATTCCCCAATGTGCCTGCCTATAGAGCCAGCCTGTGTGGTCTTGGGCAAGCTGTACAGTCCCAGGATGCACCCAGAATAAGAGAATGGTAAACCACTTCTGAGTATTCTTACCTGGAAAAACCTGAAAAGGGTCACCATAAGTCAGAATTGGCTTGACAGCACATGATTATTAATATATATCTTATATGTAATTTCAGTTGATTGCACACGTACACACAAGTGATCAATGGCCAGGATCCTGTTACTTATGTATACTAGAGTAAGCAAATGGAGTAAACATCAGTGATGAATTGTTGCTTGTTGAGAAGTGAAGCTTACATATGTTGAATGGAAGCATCATGTTTTAACTGACAGCAGTTCACTGCTGAGATTTATGCCATTTGATTTACACCAGTGTACGTCACTAATAGGAATCTAGCCACTGTGTATCAGACTGTGGTCTATCAGCCTTAATCCTCTTCCTCCCTTCATTTCCTACAGCCCAGCTTCAGGCAAAAAGGAAAAGAAAAAAAGTTATTTGGATTTTTTTTTTCTTGACCAAACTGCAGAAACACAGAGAAAACCATGGAAATTCTAAGAACATAAACAAAAGCTTTGCTTTCATGTGTCTTTCACATGAAGAAGGTTTTAGAAACAAATTCCTCTTTTAAACAACACAGACAAATGTTTAAATAAATATGAGAAGGAAGTTTATCAGAAGAAAGGAGAAAACAGAAAGAAGGTGGGTGACAATAATTCCAAATAAAACCAGTAAGTCAATTTTAACTAAGCCAGTTATATATTGCCTACTTGAGTAGAGTCTCGGATTCATATAGCATGTGCAGATTTAATTGCAAAGATGATATTCTCAGAGACAAGTTAATTGTGGGCTCTTGCTAGATGTTACTAGTGCCATGGCAAGCAAATCAGAAAATTGGTTCTATGGCTGGATTCACCTTCATAATGACCCTAAACTTAATTATTAATCAGTTATTGACTACTGTGATGTTAATGGTTTTATTGTTTAACTTGGTTTTAGTTATGTTTGTTAGTGACCTTGAACACATAATTCTTTTAATGGAAAGACAAGACAGAAGTCCAGATACATAGACAAGTTTGAATTACAAAGGAGCTGGTCAGTTCCACCTGATTAAATTGTTGCACAAAAGAACATAAGATCCAAATGAATATTGCTCTGTTCAAGCTGGCTGTCAGAGTACCAGACCTACCAAACATTGAGCACACTATTGAGCTACAACAAACAGTGGACTTAATTTTGAAGATCAAATTATATACAAAGGGGAATGTTAACTTCTTCCTACAACAGTTTCCTTAGAGATAGGTGCCTCAGCAATCAGACCTGCCAAAAGCCTGTATTTGCCGTCCAATGACCAATAAAAAAAGCAAAGCATACCTAAATGCAAGGTATGTGGGTGAGGACAATCATGTACTGTGACAAACAGATGTCTTTCACCATTTGAGGGAGCATATCTTCTAAAAACATACTAACTTATAATCTAGTTTGACTTTAACACTCAGCTGTAAAACTGTAAAAAAGAATTCAGTAGGTTGTAATGATTTTGTTCCATTCTTAAGGAAGAATTGTGTCAGGTCTTGCAAGTCTCATAAATTGAATGGCTACCAATCTAATACATCAAGATCAAAACTGTAAACATACTTATTTCAAAATACATCCTAAAGAAGTAAGTGAAGAGTGTATAGATGCATGACTCTCTCCAGGAGACAGTGCACATTTTTTTCTGCAAGCCTAGCTCTAGAGTTCCACACACATACTAGCCCAATTACAGAAAATGGCACGGAAAATATAGACTTTCCTATTCCAATAGTAACCTTCCACACGTGAAGGGGTGACTAGAAGTTATTATGGATGGAGCTTGGCTGGAATCCTCTCATTCGTCACATATTTTTCCTTTGTGCATTGTGATGCCTGAATCTGGCTGCATACATACATATATTGACCTACATATATTGACCAATATTCCTGGATCCAAATCCATTATGGATTTTAACATTTTCCTCATGCTATATAAATGCTTAAGGAAGGAAGGAAGGAAGGAGAACTGTCAGATCTGTCCAGTTACATTTATTTGGCATCCTTTTATTGTTTTAAACCTTTCTTCTAAAATTCTACATTGTGTTCTCAGTAGAGTTAGAGGAAATAGCTATTATCATTGCCTGCAGTCAGCTGGGGAAGGGAGATTGCTTTTGATGCTCATAAAGCCTAGCCAATCATTACTCTGCACAGCTGTCTTCTGCTGTTAACAAGGAGTACTGGCTTAATTCTTTTACGGTCATGCTTCTGATGAAGGGATCCACCACCTAAGATCAATCCAACCCTCTTGGACTTACAATAAAAGAAAATAATAACAACATCAATAAAGACCACTGCAGATATTATGGGGTATTTTGAGGGAAAAGATTAAGAAATAGCCACTCTAAGAGGAACTGGTAGAAACTGGTAGCATCTTCCCAGCATAAAAGGGAGGACGAGATGGGGCATCCCACAAGAGTGTCAGTGACGGAAAACAAGAACAACACTTGTGGCCTCCCCATGAGCAAGACCCTTTGATCAGGTCCAAATGGAGCTTTGAAAACTCTGTCTTATAAGCCAGAGAGAGCCTGCTAGAAATAATGTCTGCATGGGGATTAGTCCTCTTCAGCATCTTCCTTAATTTCTGCTGCATTGTACCCACTTCATTTTAGAGCCTAACTCTTTAGCCCTTCCCCCTGGGGAATGTGGTCGTAGAACTGCTGGCAATTCTGAGAGGGTGGGGTGGAAGGCCTTTGGTCCTGCTGAGATCACTCATGCTTTTAGCTTAGGTATAACAACCGAATAGGGCTTAGAAAGATAGTGAAAATAGAACAATGACTCTTCGTGAACCATCTTGGGTTCCCTATGGGGAGAAAGGCAGCATTAAAATAAAATAACATGAAAGAAAGCCTGTGGGTTTGTGTGATAAGAGCATCTAGTCCTGTCCTGTCTGCTGTTGTTTTGCTCACACAAGCAGTGTCGAGTCTGAAGGGGAAGAGCATCCTGCTCACATGCAGCTTCTACACTTGAATAAGAACCCAGATTTTCAGTGCCTTCTCTTTAGAGCTATAACTGTTTGCGTTAGCAAAGCAAAGCTGCTAAGTGTGGATCTACAGTAGGTTTTGAATTTAAAAATATATCTGATCACACTTTCAATTATAAATAAGAATGATTAGGGCTGGGCTTTAAATGTATATCTGCTCATATAACTTAGTGGGTTACAACGGCTGAGAGTTTGAACCCCTGCTTTTTCCTCTGAGAGATGGAGCAGCTGAGATTGCCCAGAGTCGGTGTAGCTGATGGGCATATGTGCCCTGTCACCTGTGTGGTCTTAGAGAAGCACCATCACAATGAGGGACTATCAGACCACTTCTGAGTCGTTTATACTTAGAAACCTCCAGGAGGTACACACTAACTTTAATATCCCAATCTGAAATGTCAAGGAAGAAATTATTTAACAAGGGCCACAATACATACAAAGTAATCCACGATCCCCCAGAAAATACTTTGTGACCCTTGGGGGTCACGACCTCCAGACTGGAAAACACTGATTTAGACCAAGAATTATTCAAGTGCTTATATGCAATCTTATGCATACCTCACAAGAGGGAAGCTCTTCTTTGACCTGAATGAGCCAAGAAATCTTCCTCAGTGATCTTTTTGTCCAAAGAGATTTCATAACACTCTGAAGCATTATTATAAAATTTTCTTTCAGCCCGTTTATATGTCTCCCTCATGGCATGTCCAGCTTATGAATATTAAATAATGCAAGGCTCTTAGTGTTGCAGTGTTTTGATGTTGTTGTTGTTGTTGTTGTAGTTATTTTTTTATTATTATTATTATTATTATTATTATTATTATTATTATTATTATTATTATTATTATTATTATTATTATTATTATTATTATTATTAAAAAACACCAGGCACAGTCAATCAAAACTATAAAAACATTGACTGGTATTATATAACAGATACAAGTTTTATCAAAAAAACCTAAGTATCTGTTAAATATCGGCACAGTATGTATGGATGGATGGATGGATGGATGGATGGATGATGATGATGATGATGATCTAACAGAAACCTTACTTGAACAGCAAGGGCATCTTCAGTTGGACTTGTCTTTAAGAAATGTTGTTACCCCTGTCACTGAGCCAGGTTATGCTGATAAGATCTCCGATGAGAAGCAGCAGCGAGATCTCTTGACTGCTCCATCCTTGGCCAATTTGTTCACATAAATTGTTTACTTATGTATGTTTAAACAACTACTGACACAGCTTTCTTTGGGAAAATCTTCTCTAAGCCTGTCTCCAAATGAAAATGGGTTTCAACAGATACTCACAAGGTTCTTTATGTTTTCTCGCTCCTGTTTCTGCCCTGCAGTGCCCTGATTGATAGTGACAAAAAAGAGACACGCAAGAGCAGCAAGTCAAAAAATGCAACAGTGAAGGCTTAAGTTTCTCTTGTTGTTTATCTGTGGGATTACACACTCTGAATAAAAATAATTGCCTTGCTCCTTAAACCAAATATTTCCAGGCCACCCAATCTGGCCACTTAAGAACCTTTCCAGTTTATTCTCACTTAGGAGGTCATTTCTCAGCTACAACAGAACTCCACTGGAAGAGGTGGTGTAACACAGTCACTGTGAAACTGAGGCCTAGACCACATCAACCACTGATGAGCTGGTGAAAGTTTTCAGACTCTAAAGCTCCTCTGTTCAAGGGAAATGGCTGTAGTAAAATAAAATAACAGAATAAAATAGGCGCTTGCATATAGAGAGTTAGCAAATTGAGGCAAGATGAGGAATATTTCTTCCTGTACCCTGTTCCAGTGGTTTAAAAAGACATTACAGTGAGGTACAATTTATTGCACATTCATATTATAGAGTTGCTTATCTTCAGCTTTGGAAGCTGTAAATCAGCATGGTTTTAATTGGTGATTGGTCAAGGTGACTTAACCACAGGCTTCATTTGTACGTTGATTACTTAGTCAAATGAGCTTTGAAGGACTGTTACCTTTGGAGACAAACATTTTATCCCTTTCTAATGACAAAGCTGAAGTCTGGTCTTCTTACCTTGTGATATTTCTCAGGTTTTGCAATGACAGGAGGAAGTAACTGTTTGGATCCTAATGTAACCCCTTGCATTTGCCCTAAGAAACAGGAGAGTGAAAAAGATAATAGTATGCAAAATGGGGAAGAAAGAAAGTGAGGTAAGGTAAAGGTAAAGGTTAAGGTTCCCCTTGACATTTAGTCCAGTCATGTCCGACTCTAGGGGGCAGTGCTCATCCCCGTTTCCAAGCCGTAGAGCCAGCGTTTGTCCGTAGACAGTTTCTGTTGTCACGTGGCCAGCGCGACTAGACACGGAACACTGTTTACCTTCCCACCGAGGTGGTGCCTATTTATCTATTCGCATTTGCATGCTTTCGAACTGCTAGGCTGGCGAGGAGCTGGGACAAAGCAACGGGAGCTCAGTCCATTGCGTGGATTCGATCTTACGACTGCTGGTCTTCTGACCCTGCAGCACAGAGGCTTCTGCGGTTTAACCCGCAGCGTCACCACGTCCCCGAAAGTGAGGTAGAAAAACTGAATTAAAAGGAGCAGAGCAAGGGAAGAGAGCAAAAGAAAGTATGGTTCAGGAAAGCAACAAGATGAGGAAAGGAAGATCTATTGCAACCACTAGGGATGGTTTGAGTTGTTAGAAAGGGCTAAAGTGGGAGTTCTATGATGCAAGATTCATATAGTGTTGTGTTTTTTTTAAAGCAAGGTATTTTAAATATGTATATTGCCTTTGTCCTCCAAACAAATTATATGAGGTACACAGTGATTATTCCTCTTTTACAGACGTGTCAGTGGTTCTGGGGTTTAAGGAGTATCAGAAAATCTAGTTCCTCTAAGAATGAATTTTTAAAATCTTATTAGGTTTAAGCTGTGGAGTGAAAGAACTTGTAAGGAGTCTTGTGGTGCAGTGGTCAAACTGCAGTATGGCAGTCAAAACTCTGGTCACAATTTGCATTCGATCCCAGTGGATTCAAGTAGCCGGCTCAAGGTTGACTCAGCCTTCTATCCTTCTAAGGTTGGTAAATTGATTACCAATCTCACTGGGGGAGGGGGGCAATGCATAGCCTTCATAAATAAATTGTAAACTGCCCAGAGAGTCCTTTAAGTGCTCTGGGGCAGTATATAAGCAGCACACTTAGCTGCCGCTGCTGTTATTGCTGCTTCTGGTAATCTATGGAAGGTTTTTCAAGATACCAAATTCCTTCCTTCTATGCTCAGGAAAGGAACAAATATCTTACTTCTTGTTTATGGTCTTAATTCTGCATCTCATGATCTTAACTCATTTCTGTTGTTCTTGCTGTTGTTGTTGTTGTTGCTGCTGTTGCTCATATCTTCTCTGGGGACTTAGCGAGAGTGTCAGCCTTAATGATCAGGGGGCTGAAAACCAAGCCTTATGAGGAAAGGCTGAAAGAATTGGGCATGTTTAGCCTTGAGAAAAGAAGACTCAGGGGTGATATGATAGCACTTTTCAAATATATGAAAGGCTGTCATACAGAGGAGGAGCAAGATCTGTTCTCAATCATCCCAGAGTGCAGGACACACAACAATGGGCTCAAGTTAAAGGAAGCCAGATTTCAGTTGAATATCAGAAAAAACGTCCTAACTGTTAGAGCAGTACAACAGTGGAACCAGTTACCTCGGGAGTTGGTGAGTGCTCCAACACTGGAGGCACTCAAGAAAAACTTAGATAATCACCTGGCAGATATGCTTTGATTGTATTCCTGCATGGAGCAGGGGTTTGGACTTGATGGCCTTGTAGGTCCCTTCCAACTTCACTTTTCTATGATTCTATGATATTCACAGCTCCAGAGATCAGTGGTTGCCCTGTCCAGAAAGAGTTAGCTTCCCTGTAAATGTTGTTGATGCTCTGCTTGCCTTGCTACAACCATCTTATAAACCTATCACCTCTTTTCTCTAATCTCTTTTGATCAAAATATATTTATTGACAAATCTTATCCATTTCTCCTGCCCACTCCACTTCTTTCCCTTTCCCAGATTCCCCCCGCCCCTCTTTCTGTTTTCCTTTTCTCTCTCTTTGCTCTCCACTTCTTTCTTCCTCTTCATCATCTCTTTTCCCTGTTGGATTTAAGTGTTCCTGTCTCAGAATCTAGTTGTTCTCCCCCATCAAATAACTATCACATCTCCTTCTTAATACCATGGTGACAAGTGTGAAAAGAGACTGACTATGTATGACATATTCAAGAAGGAAGAAGCACAGTGGTGAAGTACAGTGGTGCCTCGACTTACGAACGCCCCGACTTACGACCATTTCAAGTTATGACCAGCTCAGGCCACAAAATTTTGCTTCGACTTGCAGCTGGAGCTTCAAGTTGCGACCGGAAAAGGCAGGGGAAAAAGGCAGGGAATTCAAATTTGCTAATCGTTGGTAGGCGAAGAGGCTGCTTCTTTGTAGCTCTTTCGCCCCAGTGGTTAGAGAGTGTGCAATCGGAGGAGGCTTCGGACTGCATGGTAAGGTAAGGTGCTGCTTTCTGCTTTTTAAAAACTGTTCTGGGTGGGTTTTGCAGGGTGGGTTTGGGCTGGGGGGTTTATGTTTCTGTGCTGTGTTGTTTTGTTTTTTGGTGATTATTTTTTTTTGCAGCCCCAGCACCTTCCGATGGGGCTTGCTCCGTTGTTTATTTTTGGTTTGGTTTTGTTTTTAAGCCCCAGCGCCTTCGGGGCTTGCTCCGTTGTTTATTTTTTGTTTTTTGTGGTTTTTTTAAGCCCCAGCGCCTTCGGGGCTTGCTCCGTTGTTTATTTTTTGTTTTTTGTGGGTTTTTTTAAGCCCCAGCGCCTTCGGGGCTTGCTCCGTTGTTTATTTTGGGGTGTGTTTTTTGTTTTGTTTTTTGCAGCCCCAGCGCATTCCTATGGGGCTTGCAGTGATTTATTTTTATTTATTTTGGGGGGGGGGGTTCTTCTGGAACGGATTAATCGCATTCCAATGCATTTCAATGGGAAATGGTGCTTCGACTTACGCCCATTTTGAGTTACGTCCATCTTCTAGAACGGATTATGGTCGTAAGTCGAGGCACCACTGTACTATCTGTGTCTGCAGTTTGTGAAAAGTAGACAGGCCCCCAACAAACTTTGAATCCAAATATTGGGCATATAGATCAGGATTGAACCACCCGGTGCCTTTTAATTACAATAGCTTCTGTCTTGAGTCTTTGACATTCTACATCCATGATGTTCACTTTAGGTTCTATGTAAATAATTTTTTTATAAATTACAGTGAATGAGGAAAACACAATCAGCTATGACCTGGGAGAGGGTCATGTAGCACTACCTTTTGGAGGGAAGTTGTAGACCTTGATACTGTGGCCAGAATCCCAGCAGTCACTGCTTGGTATTTGCACTAGCACACCAAAAAGTGAAAAAGGAGAGGGGGGGGACAGCAGATAAATTAAAGATGGGCCCTAATGCCCTAATTCAGGGGTTCCCAACCTTGGGCTCCCAGATGTTATTTGACTAAAACTCCCAGAAGCCTTCACCACTAGCTTTGCTGGCTAGGTTTTTTGAGAGCTGTAGTTCAAGGTTGGAAACCACTGCCCTAATTGTATGAGCTACCCAACCAAAGTCCATGCAGGAATCATCCTTCCACAAATACTCAATCCTAGTAGTATGAGAATATGCTGGATAGCTCACTAAGTTGGATACCTAAGATTGGGAGTCTGATTTCCACTGTGCCTCCCGGAAGAAGAAAAAAGCCTGTGTAGCCTTGGGCAAGCTGACCAGTCAAAATGCACCTCTAGAAGAAGTCAATGGTAAACCACTCCTGTGTACTCTTTACCAGACCCCACCCACCCCTTTTATCAGGACTCAGCACAACAGCAGGTTTTATTGTCAGTAGGATCAAGCCTTAACACTAATAGTTTGAAAAGATTTTATTAATATTATTAAAAAAAATTAATATTATAATAAAGTGGGCAGAAAAGAAAGAGAAAAAAAAATTCCAACCCTCATTACAAAATGGAGGGGGAAAAGAAAAATCAAAAATCAAAAAGAAAAAAGAAAAAAAAAGGGAGGGTAAAGGAGAAAGAAAAAAAAATTCTTCCGACATCCAGTAACGCCCAGTAATCTCTTCCAATTAAAGTATCTTCTCTCAAAAAATCTTCTCTTTCGGACTACCAGTCTTTACAGAGCTACTTGCTTGCTTGTCCCTTCACTCTCATCTTCTTGCCAAAGTCCCCAGGCTTTCATCAAATCCTTCCCATCTTCAAAGGAGTAGATTTTATGTAGGGTTCCATCCTTCCATATTTTCAAAAAGACAGGGTGGCCCCAGTTGTATCTCTTGCCGTTCTTAATTAAAATTGAAGTGATGGGCTTCATTGTTCTTCTCCACTGACTGGTTTCGGGGCTTACATCCTGATAGATCTGAACTGAATTTGATCTATAAACTAGCAATTCAGGCTTTTCTTTAGTGACCCTAAGAAACTGTTCTTTCTTCATATAGTTAAAAAATCTTAGTATTATGGGTCTTCTGGTTTTCCTTGGGTTCCCAACAAAATGTACTCTCTCAATATCTTCCTCAGCCACATGTTGGGATTTCATAACAGAATTAATCCAGTCTATCACTTCCCCCCTCAAATCCTTTTCTTTCTCATGTTCAAAATTCATTATTTTGATATTATTACGTCTTGAATTATCTTCTAAATAGATAACCTTTTTCCGAAGTTCATCAAGCACTTGGTGCTGTTTTTTCGCCACGCTCTGGAAATCTTCCAGTTGTTGCAACCTGCCCTCTGTTTTGCCTAAACTTGTCTTAATGTCTGTCAATTCTCCCTGCAGTTTTTGTATATCTTGTCCCATCTGTTGATTCCCTCTTATTAAAACGTCCATTTTAGAGAGAACCTGTCCAAGTTGTCCTTCCATTCCTTTCACAGAAGAGGCAAGCTCTGAAACTTTTTTTTCCATGTTGATTTCAGAAAGGAGGGGCTCCCCCTCTTCCAGCCTTTTTAAACGGGCGATACGCTCGACGCTATTATCTGATGGTTTATGGGGTTGTCCACGAACCCAGCTCCTGATCTTATCGCTGCCTTTTCGCATGTATACACCAAGCTAAGCAAAGATTTATAGCTCAAGGAGTCAAGCCGTGTTTAACAGGCCGTTTATTTTCTGCCTCTCTAGCAGCCTCCGTCTTCCCAGGCAAAAGTGAAAGTACATTCTTTAGATAGATAACAGCATGTTTACACTTCAAAAAGTGTTTCTATCTTTGCCTAAAGCTTTCATCAGAAGTTTAATCGCTATTTACTCACATTTCAGGCAGGGAGAAGGACATTTATCATCCTTTTTAGATTCCAGGGTGAAGAGACGAAAATTCAGCCGTACATTGCCATTCTAGCGGAAGTGACGTCTCATTTTTTTTAAATATTTTTTTTTCTTTTTCATATTTTTTTCTCTTTTCCTTTTTTTTTCTTTTCTTTTTTTCATTGTTGTTCTTTTGTATGTGGGTTTTTGATTCAGGATTTTTTTTTGTTTTGTTTTGCTTTTGTTTTCTTTATTATTGTTTTGGATTACCTGATTAGACTCGGGTGGTAGAAAGAAGAAGAGATGTTAAAAGTTAGGAGGGAAGGCATTTGAGTATATATATAGATAAAAATATGAGGTGGGGTGAAATAGGGATGAGGGTTTGGCTGGGGTCCGGACTGGTGGGGGTGACGTCTCCCCCCCTCCCAGAGCTCGCGCCGAACATTAGTGAGACGTGGGGAAACGGGAGGGAGGAAAATAATTTATATGTAGGTAAGAAGGACAGGGATAGGAAATTAGAGGTAGGTGAATTTATTTTTTTTAGTTGTTTTTGTTTTTGTTATGTGAGATGCACAAAGGGACCGAATAAGAGGCAGAGAATGGAACGGATATGGGGAAAAACATAAGGGTAGCGACTTTAAATGTGAAAGGCCTAGGGTCTGTATTAAAGAGAAGGAGGATAGAATTATTATTAAAGAAAAGTAAAGTTGACATTATCTATTTACAAGAGACACATCAACTAAAGGATGGAGTCAATGAATTGAAATTACAAAACATCCATATATATGAAAAAGCATTTGGGACCTCTAAATCTAGAGGGGTAGCAATATTAATATCTAAACATTGTGAATTTGTGATGAAAGAAGTAATAAAAGATAGTAATGGTAGATATTTGATAATTCAAGGTCAAATGGGGGAGGAAGATTATACATTAGTAAATGTGTATGCACCAAACATGAATCAAGGAGAATTTTATAGAACTGTGATTGAAGAAATGGAAAAGGTTAGGAAAGGATATGTGATCATGGCAGGAGATTTTAATATGGTTCTGGATAAGGTGAAAGATAAATCCACATGTAAAAAAGATGAGTTGAATAAAAGAGGTACCCTCCTGAGTAAGATACTAAACACTACGGATTTGAAAGATATATGGAGAGAATTAAAGGGAGATGAAAGAAGGTTTACATATTATTCTTCTGTACATAATAGTTATTCTAGAATAGATTTTATGTTTATTTCACAAAACTTAATTTCAAAAGTAGTAGATACGAATATTAATGTGATAAAAATAACAGATCATGCGTTGATGGTGTTGGAGATGAAAGTTAAGAAGGACTATAGAGAAGCTAGAAGATGGAGAATGGACTCCAATATTTTTCAACATACAGAGGTTGTAGATAAAGTTAAGAAAGAATGGCTGGAAATATGGTCATTTAATGAAGCAGGTGGGAATAAAATAGGAGTGTTATGGGACACTATGAAAGCAGTCATGAGAGGAATTGCCATAAGAGAATCCTGTAGATTAAAAAAATTGAGAGAAGAAAATATAAATAGAATTGTAGAATCATTAAAAGATTTAGAAAGCAAATATTTTATGGATAGAGATAACAAAAAATTAATTGAGATCCAAGCTAAAAGAAAGGAATTAGAAGGTATAGAGCTAGAAAAGGTCCAGAGAGACTTGATATACGCTAGGAGGAATTTTTTCGAATACAGTAATAAAAATTCAAAACTTTTAGCTAGATTAGTTCAAACTAAAAGAGCAAAAAATATAATTGGAGTGATTAAAGATAAAATGGGAAAGAATTGTAGCTTAATGAAAGAAAAACTAAAGATAATACAGGAATTCTATCAAAATTTATATAAAGGTAATAGTGTATCGAAAGAAGATATAGAAAATTATATTAAAGAAAATGTTAAGAGTAAATTATCAGAGAATGATAAAAAGGATTTAGATAAAGAGATAAAAGAGGAAGAGATTATAGAGATTATTAATAAATTAAAAAATGGTAAAACTCCAGGTTTTGACGGTTTAGGATCAGAATATTATAAAACTTTTAAACCAATATTGATCCCTAAGTTAAAAGTGCTCTATAATGAAATATTGGAAGGAGAGAGAATACCAGATTCTTGGAAACATTCATTAATAACTCTTATCCCAAAGCCTAATAAAGATTTAACACACCCAAGTTCATATAGACCCATTTCACTATTAAATCAAGATGCAAAGATTTTTACTGCAATACTTGCGAATAGAATTAATAAATTTATTATAAAATATATTAAAGAGGATCAGAATGGTTTTTTAAAGGGTAGACAAATGGAGAATTTGACTAGGAGGGTATTGAATATTTTATACAATATAGAAAAAGACAAATTGAAGGCAGGTATTTTATCATTAGATATATTTAAGGCATTTGATTGCGTGGAATGGCCAACATTAAAGATTTTGTTAAAAGGTTGGGGTTTTGGAAAGAAATTTAGGGGGATAATAGATCAACTATATCTGGAGAATACCTCTGTAGTAATAGTCAATGATGGGATTACAGAACAAATAGCTTTAGGCCGAGGCACTAGACAAGGTTGCCCTCTTTCTCCAGTTCTGTTTTGCTTGATTATTGAAATGTTGGCAAATGTAATAAGGAATGATGATTCAATCGAAGGTATGGGGAAAAAGAATAAAATAAAGATTAATTTATTTGCTGATGATTCCTTGTTGACAGTGAAAAATCCGTTAGAATGTGTAGATAAAATTAGAACTCATTTAGAAAAATTTGGAAGAATAACTGGATTATGTGTAAATTGGCAAAAATCTGAATTAATGTTATTTAATCATAATAGAGTAGAACAAGAAAGGTGTGTTGAAAAATATGATTTCAGATTATGTAAATCAATTAAATATTTAGGAATAGATCTAGCAAAAAATATTCAAAAAATAAAGGAATATAATTATAATAAACTAAAGGAAGTGATTAAAAACAAATTACAGGAATACAGTAATTTTAAGCTATCTTGGTTTGGAAGGATTGCATTGATAAAAATGAAAATCTTACCAAAAATTAATTTTTTATTTAGAATGCTACCAATACAGTTAACAGAGGATGATTTGAAATTTTGGCAAGGAATAATTAATAAGTACTGTAATGAAGGGAAGAGATCTAGAATAAATAAAAAGTATTGGTATAGAACAAAGCAAAAAGGTGGTATAGGTTTACCAAATATAAAAAATTATTATTTGGCTAACCAATTGAGGTTTATTGGGGAAATTATATATAATCCAGAAAGGCTAATTTGGTGGGAGATGGAATCATCAGAATTACAGGCAGATATAGAAAAATATTTATTTGGTATAATTAAGAAAGATAAAATAAGGGAAATTAATAACCCATTTTTAAAGACATTGTTAAATATATGGTATAAGTGCAAAAAGAATTTATGTTCATCATATTCCCCACTTGGATTAGTGACAGAAATAGAAAATTTTCCTACCAATATGAAAGTGTATGTGGATCTATTTAAAGAAAAGAAAGTGATTAGATTGAAAGATTGGTTGTATAAAATGAGATCGATAGATCAAATGAAACAAACTCTTCAGAATAGGAGCATTTCATGGTTGAATTATATACAATTAGAAAGATGGACTAATGAATGGGTAAATAAATATAATAAAGGTAGAGAATATACAAAGTACGAACAATTGTTACTGTCATATGAGGACATTCGGATGACTGACTCAGTGAAAGGTACTGTGAGTAAAATTTACTTACTTCTTCTTAATTTAGAGGAAGAGGAAAGTGAGAAAGAAGGATTAAAAATAGTGTGGGAGCAAGATATTGGGAAAAGAATAAATGAAGAAGAATGGAGGATGATATGGAAAATGAGGGTGTTAAGATTTATGTCAGTAAGAATAAAGGAAACATTTTTTAAACTTAGTTTAAGATGGTATTTAACACCGTCAAAATTAAATAAAATTAATGCCAATCATCCGAATGTCTGTTGGAAATGTGAGAAGGAAATTGGTACATACTTTCATATGTGGTGGGAATGTGAAAAAGTGCAAAGATTTTGGAAACAAATTTTTAAAGAATTAAGCTACATATGTGAAAAAGATATAGAATTTAATGCTGAGATTGCTTTGTTATCAATATTTGAGAATGTGGAATATGACAAAATGACTAAAGAATTGATAACCAATTTATTAACAGCAGCTAGATTGATTATAGCTAGGCAAGGGAAATCAAAAGTCGAATTGCAAATTGAAGAATGGTATAAAGAAATATGGAATATAGCAATAAATGATAAATTAATTTGTAACTTAAAGGTTAAGAAAGGAGAGTTGAAAAAAAATAACTTTTATGATATATGGGGGAGATTTTTGGAATATGTATTAATAAGAGGAAAAGGGAAAGCTCCAAATCAAGAATCAATGCAGTTTTGGAGAAGAGGACAATAGAAGAAGAGGAAGAAGAAGAATAATAAGGAAGAGGAAGATTATGGCAAGAGGTCCCACATATGGTGGTGGGGAACACAGTTAAATTGTATTTTAGTTTGTATGTTATATGTTTTTGTTTAAATTTAAAATAAGGAGAAAAAAAACAAAAAAAACACTAATAGTTTGATAACAGTACAAATAAATCATAACTTTACAGTTGATAGACTTGCAGGGTATGAAAACAAAAACCAAAGTATTGTGCCATCCTTAAGACTAATGAATTTAATTTCAGCGTGAGCGTTCACGACATCACAGTCTATTCTGTACACAGTATATCTGGGCCACAGGGTTATATGCTGTGTACATAGTGTAGGAACTGAGCAGGGTTCCTAATGATGGTAACTTTTGGAAGTCACCAGTTCATAAGGTTGCCAGAAATGGGAAGCAACATGCTGGCACATTATAATGAAGACATTGTGTGGGGATGAGAGTGGGATCAAGAAGAACTGGAAACAGAAAGTAAAAATTGCATAGTAATCCCTGGCAATATGCTTCCAAGGTGGGATGTGATTAACAAAGCTAATGGACATCCAAAGTATTGATCTTACTGACATCCCGACAATCTTGGCAACTGGTAACCATCCAAGTCTTTTTTTCTCTCTCTCTTTGTGTGCTTTTTCTCCTCCTTTCTCCTATTTCTTTCCTCTGTCCCCTCCAGTCTTCTTCCTTTTCACTTGTCTTTCCCACCCTCTGTCCCCATGGTCAGGACGGAAACCATTTCCTTTTGTTGGCTCAAATTCTCCACTTATTAAGAAGCAGAACCTTTTTTTCTCTTTCTCTACTTCTTTTTTCTTTAATGTTTTCAGGAGTTCAGAGAACTCTGCAGGGAAGAGAAACTGTGCTTGGCATATCACTGTCCCTACATGGCCTACAGGGGGCTGTTTGGAGGCCCTCTGGAGAATGTGCCAGCCTAACTCTTCGCTGCTTAGGAAAGGGACTCACCTAGTGACTGAAGATACTAGCAGTCTACAGACCAATGTAAATTAATCAGAATTGTGTTTTCCAATTTTAAAAAATAAAATAGCCCTGATGTCCACACTCCCAGGACTCCCTTGGTATCCATAAAGAGTTTCATGTGTCTAAGTGATGGGGCAGAAAAAAAATGAACACGTGCACTTTTATTGTTAAAGATTTAGGACAGATAGACAGACCGAGGAAAAGGAAGCAGACCAAAAAAATCTAACTAGAGATGTGTATGGTAAAAATGTTCTTATTTCATTCATTTTGGGCTCCTTCTGAGGGTGCCTTTTTTTTTTTCTTTCACGTTAGTATTTTCCATGTACCAGTATTTTTCTTTTATATGAAATGGGAAATTTCTTTCTTTTGTGTTTCCTTATTTGTTTTCTAGCACTCCAAAAGTCCTAAAGAGCCCTTTAAAAATACTCAAAAAAATAAAAATAAAAAAAAGCGGAGACAAAGCAGCAGAGAAGGAATGTATTCTACAAGCAGGCAACCGTACATGAGAAAGGAAAATCATCATCAGACTTATGTAAGCACAAGATTGAGCAACAGAACCATGCAGGTAGGCCAGGCCTGGCTTACCCACTAGCCTAATCCTGCCTAGATAGGTTCTCTCTTTAGGCCAAGTTGAAATGTCGTCAGGCCCACTGCAGCACCAAACCAAATCTAAATCCAACCACAAAGCAAATTCTCAAAACCACAACACAAAATCAGCAAAAGCTTCTGGCAGTGCTTCCTCCAGTGCACACCACCAGCAGAGGCCATACAAAGATACTTCTCCAGCACCTGTCCCATACACAGAGCAAAAAGTACCTCACTCATCTACCAACCAATTCAAAAAAGGAGTAAAGCGCTGATTAATTAGAAAATGACAATTTAAATTTCAACTATTTCAACTTTTTTTTAAAAAAAATCAATCAAACAGGGAAAGCATCCAACACATACACAGAAAAAAAAAACATTAGAAAAACATAGTCTTATCTTCCAAAAACCAAGAAAAGCAAGGAAGGAAAAATTATTATTATTATTATTATTATTATTATTATTATTATTATTATTTGCCTTTTTTGCTTGCTTGCTTTTCTTGGTTTGTGGAGCACTCCCCAAATCAAAACTACTAGAATATGTGGAGATTTCTCCCCAACAATCCCGCTCCACAACACTTGAAGCCTTATCTTATCTTCTTTGAGTCCAGCAGGCAGCAACAGGCAGGCCAGGACTAGGTAGCAAATATAATTCAAGAAAGGAAAGGGCCCCAAAACAAACAAAAAACCAAAGAGGGTAAAAAAAAACTCCCTAAGAAATCATTGGAGGGGCAATATCCCAAGGATACATGCTGGCACAAGCAGCATGTAATCCCACAGGAAACAAATGAATCAAAGAGCACTCCCCACTGGATTCCAGGACCTTTTATACATACTCACCCGTCCCTGATGTTCTTATGGACAGATGACAGGATTACAGATTCAGAATTCCTGTTCTCACCCAGATGTTTTGTGACACTTGCACACAAAAAAGTCTCAGGCGATTTAACATACCAAGGGCACTGACAGTTTGCATGAAGGAAGGAACACAAAAGAAACACAGTTTTGTGTGTGTGTGTATTTGTCTTTCGTAAAGTGCTGAAGAAATAGAAAATAACACTTTAAATATAAACAATGTTAACATTTTTTAAAAAATCAATCAAACAGGTTCTCTTTTGGTAGTCAACAGAACCACACAAAGTCTTTTCTTTAAATACAAAAGGCCCATCCCTAAATCTAGCTTCGTATGTACCGGTATTCCACAAAAGCAATACACAAAATCTTAGGGATCTTGGCCTCAGTCTAATCTTTTATAAAGGGATTGCAGAAAGGTCTGCTGACAATAATAAGGCTGCTCAGCCCACTTGCATAACTCAAAATGATGTCCAATTATCAATGGAAGATTTGTGAGCTGAACTCATAGCCAGGGAAGGAGGTTCCACATATAGGCAGGCATCTGAGGAACAGATTGTCTGTAATACTGTAATCTTTCCCACATGTATACCTGAAGAATATCACAAGTGACAGCTGTTTAAATTTCTAGGGAAACTAATGATGCCTAAAGAGGCAAGTTTTAGGGAAGTGGGGAAGAAGAAGTTTGTCTAATATTGATAGCATACTGCCACCAAGGGCCAAACTGTTTGTTAAAGCTGGCAACTGTTTCTGTCTATGGTTCCCTTTTGGAGAATGTTATTGCTACTCCTCCCTCCTTTAATGAACATTGGAATAGTAAAGCTCTTTTCCACTACCATCAGCTGGCTGGATAGCTCAGTGGTTTAGGTATCTGGCTGCAGAGCCAGGAGTTGGGAGTTTCCCCACTGTGCCTCCCGAGAGAAGACCTAGCCTGTGTGGCCATGGACACTCCTAGGATGGCCCCAGAAGAAGGGAACGGTAAACTACTTCTGAGTATTCTCTACCTGGAAAACCCTGAAAAGGGTTGCCATAAGTCAGAACTGACTTGACAGCACACATTTATTATTTATTTTATTTATTCAATTTCTATACTGCCCGTCTGACCAACAATCACTCTGGCCGGTTTGCAACGGTGGCAATAACATAAAATAACACAAACATAATCAGAGTGAAAGTTAAAATTAAGTTAATATTATATTTAAAAACAAGTGGCAATTAAAAATGGTAGGATGATACATTATTATTATTATTATTATTATTATTATTATTATTATTATTATTATTATTATTATTATTATTATTATTATTATTATTATTATTTTCCACTACAATCAGCTAGTGAAACTACCAATGTAGTCACTAATAATGTATCTAAATAAATTTTAATTGTTTTTAACACTCTATTTTGAGGAATACACTGATTTAAATCATGACTATAGTGTTGTTTTAGCTGATTGTGAGTTGCCTCAAGTTCCCCTTGGCAAAAGAGGTGGCATATAAATAAAACAATGAACCAATAAATCAATCAGACTTGCATCTAAGTCACCAGTGGTTGTGTGACTCCATGCTTGACCAAATTGTCTTTATATTTCAATTCTGCATAAAATTCCAACACTTTCTTAGATTTGTTGGTGCTTCCAGGGAAACATAAACATATGAGGAATATTTGCAGAGTATATTGCAGGAGGAGTTTTAGGAGAGGGGGTGAAAAGTAATTAAGAGCAGATTTACCATACAACTTGACTCTAATAGACTGCATATGGCAAAAACTGCCGCTCCCTCCCCTCACCACAAGTTTTCCTTTTCTGAAATGACTATACCCTTGCAACAGGACAAATAGACTTGGTGTCAGCTGTACAGGCATTCCACATTCCCTATGAACCACTGGTCAGGAAATGTTCTCATTTCCAAAGGGAATTTTCAGAGTCTGGTTCTGTTTCAAAGACAGCACTGTGAAGAGAATTCCTGCTGGTTGGTAAATGTGATGAAGTGGAGAGATCACAAAACCAGGGCACGAGGAAGGGAATAGCTGGCTATTCTGCTGAAGACCTCTTCCCTGCCTGGATTAGTCCCCGGGGTGGGGTTTCAGATTCTGACGCATGAACCCTGTCTTAAATAATATTGTTTACTAAGTAGGGTTGGATGGGTCCAAAGAATCATGAGCACAACAAGTTTGCGAATTAGCCTTCTTCCACAGAACTGTTGTGCAAGGGTTTGCTGTTGTTGACCATTTTAGAACAAAAAGAAAAGGTGATAGCTGAACTCACCAATAAAGCCAAGATGCATGGTCGCTAATCCAGGCTATGAATGAGGAATTGGTCAGGGTTTTTTCTCCCACATTGATTTTTTTTTTAAGATGCAAGTTCTTTCTGTTGCGAATATACAAAAATTCACAAATGTTTGTAAATTCTTCAAAAATGAATTGAAATAAGATTATCTTCTTTCTGTACAGGTCAAATTCAATAGGTATCACTATTCCCAGCACGGAGAGGACCTTGTTGTACCTTCCTGCCCTATAGTTGTTAAAAATGAGGAAGGTCTCAGAAAAACAGAAGTGTTGTTGTTTAGTCGTTAAGTCGTGTCTGACTCTTCGTGACCCCATGGACCAGAGCACGCCAGGCCCTCCTGTCTTCCACTGCCTCCCGGAGTTGGGTCAAATTCATGTTGGTAGCTTCGGTGACACTGTCCAACCATCTCGTCCTCTGTCGTCCCCTTCTCCTCTTGCCTTCACACTTTCCCAACATCAGGATCTTTCCTTCCAGAAGTAGGGAATAGCTTTATTCAGAATTATTGAACACATCAGAATTCAAGCCCAGGCTCTCTGATTTTAAAAAATCATGAGTTCTTCCTATCTGAAATATGAATATATTTGTGATTTTTGGTAAGTATCAAATGTCAGTTGAACCCAAACTTATGTCCCTCCTTAGTCCAGACTGTATATCAGTCATTCCCAACTTTGTTCATTCCAGATATGCTGAACTACAACTCTCATCATCCCCACCACAGCAGGAAGGTATCAGAATGGAGGAGACTGCTGTGCAATGTAGGCATGGTAGTTTCAGAAGCATTACATACTACAAAGAGATGTTGCTGTTGAATCGCAAGTGGCAACGAAAAGAGCACATGCTGTTCTCCATGGCAAAGCTTACTCTGTGGCTGCAAAAATGTCTGTAGTTGAAGTATTAGAACATGCCTTGTCAGTGTGAAAGAGATTCACATCAAAAACAGCCAGTATGATATAGTGGTTAGAGATGAGGAATTGGGCAGCCCAGCCACCCCAGTGAGATATGGAACTCACACAATATGATGCACAATGCTGTTGAAGCATGAACTACTTCATAGGGTTGTTCTGAAGTGCTGAGGGAGAAAGCTGAGTATGCCTCTTTGAGATCAATGGAGAAAATGTGGGATATAGAGGTAACTAATAAATAAAGTTAACCTAGAAACAAGATGTGCCTGGGGTGGAGTACTGTGGCAATGGACAAGGACTCAGGAGACCTCTGTCTAAATACCTGCTTGGCCATGGAAACCTACTCGTGTAGAGATGGTAATGATAAAGCCACTCCCTAAATATCTCACTTACCTGAAAAGCCCTATTAGAGTTGCTATACATCAGTTCTGACACACACATACACACATAGAAACAAGACAGGAAATCCAGAGGAAAAACCCTTGTGCAGAAATGTTGCACAAGGGTCTGCGCGAATGTAAGAGTATATCTGATTTTCATCTCAGTAATGGACTGGATGAGAGTGAATAAACTGAAATTTAATCCAGCCAAGACAGAGGTGCTCCTAGTCAGTTGAAAGGCAGATCAGGGAATAGAGATGCAACCTGCGCTGGATAGGGTTGCACTCCCTCTGGAAGCACAGGTGCACAGCTTGGGAGTGCTCCTCTGAGCCTGGATGCCCAGGTTTCACCTGTGGCCAGGAGTGCATTTGCACAGTTAAAACCAGTGTTCCAGCTGCACCCATTCTTGGAGAAGTCTGATCTGGCCACAGTGACAAATACCTTCATTACAACCTGGCTGGATTACTATAACACATTGTATGTAGGGCTACCTCTTGAAGGTGTTCGGAAACTTCAGGAAGTCCAAAATGCAGCAGCCAGGTTGCTAACGGGCTGGTCACAAGGATCACATAACCCCGCTGTTATGGCAGCTACACTGACTGGTGATCTATTTATGGTTGCAATTCAAAGTGTTAGTTCTAACCTATAAAGCCCTAAATGGCTTGGATCCAAGCTATCTCAAGGACCATGTCCCCCTTTATGAGCCTGCCCAGGTGTTAAGATCATCAGGAGAAGCCAATCTCACCACCTTCATAGATGATGGGGACACAGGAGAGAACCTTCTCTGTTGCTGCTCCTAGATTTTGGAATTCCCTCCCACCAGAGGCCAGCTGGTTCCATCTTAACTATCCTTCTGCAAGCAGTTGAAGACCATTCTGTTCAGGCAAGCGTTCCCTTAATGACTTCTTGCCTGAGTGGAGTTCATAGCTTTATTTCCCATACAAGCAAAGTGATGATCAAGGTGTTGCAAGAAAGGCTTTACCATATAAGTAGCAAGAAATGCCTGATGTTCAAGCTGGATTCTGAAAAGAAAGAGTCACTCAATGTCATATTGTAAATATCTGTTGGCTACTGGAGTGCACCAAAGAATTTCAGAAGAAGATGAGTCTGTGCTTTACAGACGACAGCAAAACCTTTGACTGTGTGGATCATGAGAAACTATAGATTGTTCTTGTGGCATCCGCCCATGTCATGAATATCCATATGCTATCTGCATGGACCAATGAGAGTGCCAGAGAGGCGGAGTCACGAGATATAAGATCTCTGCAGGAGGAGGAGTTTAGATTAGGAGAGGGGAGTTTTGAGAGACTGGAGTTTGAGGGTTTGGGAGTTTGGGGTGGATAGAGAGAGAGTTGGCGGTTGAGGGTGGATGAAATGGGATGTTTGGTTAAGAGTTAAAGACATTGATTGTACCTTCATCACCTGTATTAATAAACAACTTCTATTTGGTTCTATTTAAAATGACACATGGCCTGGACCTATATTATTAGTAGTGAATAACGTTGATGTAATCAACTGGTGGCAGCTGAACGACATGTAGTCTGTGCTCTTGCTTGGTGAAACAACCAAGGGGCAGGCGGGAACGTGACAGTTCTGAAAGAAATCGGCGTGCCTTAGCACCTGATTGTCTTGATGCGTAGCCTGTACTGTGGACAAGAAGCTACCATTAAGACAGAATATGGAGAGACAGAATGATTTCCTATAGGCAAAGGTGCCAGACAGAGGTGTATTTTATCCCCTTATCTGTTCAATCTGTATGCAGAACAGATCATATGGAAATCCAGACTAGATTCAGATGAAGGAGGAGTGAAAATTGGTGGAAGAAACATCAGTATTTTAAGATATATAGATGACACCATCTTACCAGCAGAGAGCAGCAATGACTTGAAATTACTTTTGGTGAAAGTGAAACTTTTAGTGAAAGAAAGTGCCAAAGCACTACTACAGTTGAACATTAAGAAGACCAAAATCATGACTATGGAAGAACTACAGAACTTTGATATTGACAATGAAGAAATTGAAATAATGAAATATTTTGTCTACCTTGGCTCAGTCATCAATCTAAATGGAGACTGCAGCCAAGAAATCAGAAGACTGATACTTGGAAGGGCATCAATAAAGGAATTAGAAAAGATCATCAAGCCAACTCAAATGGGTAGTTTATTAAGAACTGGATGAGCTAAGCCTAATTTGGTTAAGGAAAGGTGGCTAAAAGAACAAGTCAAAAATTATCTGAATATAGATGAAGGCCATATAGATGACTTTGTACAGTTTCTTAGTCCCTTCCTGCTTCTCTGTACTGCTCTACTGCCATATTAACCTCTATCTACTTTGCCTTTGATATAATTATGAAACACTGTAATGCTTACTTCCTAGCCCATTATGTTTCATGCTGAAAAGGCAGCAGCAAATGGCAGAAGGGCAAGGACTGGAAGCAAAGGTTAGAGAATAGAATGCAAGCTATGCCTAAAACGCCCCACCAAGTCTTTCTTTCCTTATTAAGTTGTGTCAAAGGCTGCTTTTATTCTGCAGATCAAGCTAACTGATAAAAGAGCTTTTATTATATACATATAATATAATATAATATAATATATATAAAAGGATTCCCACCCGATGAAGAAAGACATTCTTCATACTTTTAGAAGCTCTTTTGTTAAATTAGGACACTGCATTTCTCTTTCACTTTACCTCCTCCCACCCTCCACCCCACTGGTTCTTCACGTCTTTTACAAGATATAACCTTGAAAGAATGAAGGTTAGAGCTTTGTCGTGGATCTCCATAGGCTTGTCAAGCAGTGGGGCTTGGGGGATAAGAGGAGGAAATCATCGTAAACAAGAGTGAATGTGTTGAAGTCCTCCTTTTGCTCAAGTGATCTTCCCATTGATAGATCCAGTCTGAACTATTGCCATGAAAGAGGAAAGAGAGAAGGAGAGTGTGAATAGAAGAGAAAACTTTAAAATAAATAAATAAATAAATAAAATAGCAAGCAGAGCATAATGAAGGTCTTGTAGGATGTGGGATCAAATGTTGCACAGAGATGCTGACAATTCTGAGCTGTCTGTTAGTGAGAAAAGTCAGGCACTCTGGCAAGCCTGAGAGGAGCAGCAGCGCCACCAACAACAATAACAACAACAACACAGGAAATGGAGATTTAGCAACAATATTTTTTTTGTTGCCGCCCCTAATTGCGGGACATCCCATGAACAGCATATACTGCCTGTGGGAATATGGCAACTTTTAAAAATAATTAGTGATAATTTTGTGCTGTCAGACTGATTCTGAGTTACGGCGACCCTTTCCAGGATTTTCTAGGTGGAGAGTACCTGGAAGTGGTTTACCATTCCCTTCTTCTAGAGATGCTCTGGGACAACGTATGAGGCCAAGACATCACAGGCTCACTTTTCTTCTGCAAGGCATAGTGGGAAATGGAATTCCAAACCCATAGTGTACCATCTCACTGACCTATCTAGCCAGCTAGCCCTTTTTTTTTTAGATCACATGCTTCTGAGACTCCTATACATATGACTGTGATATCACAACAACATGTGATCTTATATTACACTTCTAAGTAATTTAATATGCAAAACAGCCACCTAATATAGGCATAGCCTTTGAATATTAATGTAAATTGCGTCCTTCCTCCCTTCACTTATGCCTGAAATCTTCAGATAGGGATTGCAAAAGACTCCAGTCCAGACTCATTGCTTGGGAAAGTTACTTTTTTTGGACTTCAGCTCTCAAAATACCCATCCCACATGACCTGTGAAAATACTGGCTTGGGATTCTAGGGTTAATACTGCTAAAAGTAACATTTATAAGCCCTGTTCTGCCTGCAACCTGCTGCCAGTCCATGTAGACAAAACTGAGCTAGATGAACCAGGAGACTGACTTGGTTTCCTTCTTCTCTTGTTTCTATGAAAGGGCTCCCGGGAACAATTCTGAAATGAAAATTTGACCAATTTTCTCACAATGTGGGGTTCAAAATGGAGGTCCATTCAAGCAAAAGGCCTGTCTCAGTCTCTTGTCCTTACTGCAGCCCCTACCCCTGAAAAGTCCCTCCTAAAGAATGTCAGATATAAAATTTGGCTACTTTTGAACAGATACAAGAGTCACAGACTCTTATCTAAAGCTACTTCACAAGACTTTTACAAGGGTGAAAATGCCACAAACAGAAACAAAAACAAATCCCCTCAACTTCAAATCAAAGAATATGCACCCAACTGAGCTTGCTTCAGGAAGGATGAGCTCAGAACTGAGACAAGCTGCCCCTCCACTTGAAGTGGGGAGAAAAGCAAGTTATGACATTATTTGTGCCACATAGGCTGCAGAGCCAGAAGTTGGTAATTTGATTCCCCACTGCACTTCCAGGAGCCAGCCTCTGTAACCTTGGGCAGGCTGCACAGTCCCAGGGTGCCCCAGAAGAAGGAACATAAACCATTTCTGAGTACTCTCTACCTAGAAAACTCTGGAAAGAGTTACCATAAATTGGAATTGACTTCACGGCACACAATTATTGTTAATTATTTTCTTAACTGGCTATATTCCCAGAAACAACATGCTGTTCATGGGATGCCCCTTCATTTGGAGGAGCAAAAAGAAAGTGTTGGCATGCCTCTCAAATATTTCTTCTGGAGGGTTTGGAGATGCTCAGGTACAGGGTGAGAGGTGGTACTAGTGGCCACAAGGAGAAGGGAGGCACAGGTGAGATTCCCACATATTTGTGGGCATGTAGCCATTTTTAAAACAATAATAGTCACACGCTGTCAGGTTTGTAGCAAAGGAACTCAGTATTCTAGCAGATGCATAGGAAAGGAAGCCACCTTATGCTAATCAGACCGACAGCTCGTCTAGCTCAATATTGTTTACACTGAGTGGTGGAGGCTCTGCAGGGTTTCGTACAGGAGTGTTTTGTTCTCAGTCCTACTTGCAAAGTGCCAAGGATTAAACTTGGCATTTTAAGTATGCAAACTGTGTGCCCTGAGCACTGTGCCCCACCACTGTGCTCTGACTCTTCCCAAAAACAGAGCAACATCTCTTCCCAAACAGTATTCCTAAATATTTCCTGGCTTGAATAAAACATCTGATTTGGCTTGCTTGCTGGCCAAAACGACCATGGCACATAGACTGCTCAGGGACCAGGATGGAGAAGCAAGTTACCTCAGAATTTTGAGGGGGGTGCCCTTGCCTTGGTCATGAGCTGTCATTGCCATGGTGCCAGAGCCACAAGCTGTCATTGCATGGAATGTATTCTGTACCAATTGTTCATACTGAGAAAAAACTGCAGCATGATCCAGACCCAGTTCAGCATCAGCTTCAATTGGGTGCTTAAAGATGTGTTTAATGATCTCCGATAGAAGAGCTTCACATTTCTTTTCATTGTGGTGCAAGGAAATGGTTCTGTCCATGCCTTGGGGCAGAGGGAGAAGGTTTCCTTCAGGGTTATTGCTATATTCTGATTTTGCACAACCAGCCAGTGTGTGGCATTGCAAAGTCATTGATGCTGAATCACGAAAAGTCCTTTGGCGCAGCAGCTGCTTGTTTACAGGGAAGAAAGTTTACTTTCAGCACTTTCAGCTTGGAGTGCTATTTGGAAACATTGAGCTCATAAAAGGACTCACAGTTCATGCATTGACCTTGTTGTGACCTGAACATTTTGTTAACAAAGTACTGTGCTAATGTTTTGACCAAAAGAGCGCATGTGCTTCAGGTTGGTTATTGTGCCAAAGTGATGCTCACTCCTAAAAAAGGGAAAGTTTAAAATTCCATTTTCAGAAAGAGTCTCACTTCTAACTATATAAGGAAATGTCACCCGTAAGTTCTGAAGAAATGGTGTGTGTGTGTATGTGGAGGTGGCATTAGAATACCATACATTTTTGTTCCCTCTGTAACATGTCTCACCAAAAAATGGCATGCCGTGGAAATCTTTGGCTACATCTAATTTCTCACCATCAATCCTGAAAAGATGTGAATGTGAAATGACATTTATTACCGGCAGTGTAAGATCCTTTTCCTTTAGTGAGAAGATCATAAAAATACACAGCACAATGCCTCCCAGATGTGAGTAGAAAAATAAGCCTGCATAAACCTACCCTTAATGTACCTGTTGATCCAAAAAAATCAAGCTGCGTTGCAATACCTCCCACCTCAAAAAAAAAAAAAAGCATGTAAAACCCTATAGAAATAAAGGGCATATTCTAACTGAAATATGGCATATGTATCAAACCTCACTTCCTTAAAAAAAAATGTAATGGCCCTTTTTATTGTTTCTTCTTCTTCAGCTTTTTTTCATGAAGAAAGTTTATTTTTCATGATTTTGGTGCGAAACCACTGAAATGGAAGGGGGCTAACTATGCCGCCTCCAAACTGATATGCTTAAGGCATCCAAACCTGGCTTCACCCCATTCCACCATACTTTAGGGACCCAAAAGTAAAGCAGGTTCAACCCCATCCCATAATATCCCATTCCTAGACCTAACATGAGCAGATGCTTTATTTACAAGAGGGCCCAAAAACAAATATGGGCCTAATTACTGCATGTAATCAATGAACATTTAAAATATGAAACTGATATTTCATCTACATTTCATTCTATTTCATTCTGTTTCTTTCTGTCTGACGAAGTGGACGTGTCCACAAAATCTTACATTAAAATATAATGGTTAGTTTTTAAGGTGCCACCATGCTTTTGTCTTTTGTTTTGTTTGGTTTTTGGGGGGTGGTTTTGTTTTGTTTTGTTTCTGTAGATTTCCCTGATACATTTTCCACAGGTGTTATCCTTGGGATTGGATAAGACTGGAGGTGTGCCTGCCCATTCTAACCCTGCCAGCCAGGTGAAAAATTTGTTGTTTAGTCGTTAAGTCATGTCCGACTCTTCGCGACCCCATGAACCAGAGCACGCCAGGCCCTCCTGTCTTCCACTGCCTCCCGGGGTTTGGTCAAATTCATGTTGGTAGCTTCGATGACACTGTCCATCCATCTCGTCCTCCGTCGTCCCCTTCTCCTCTTGCCTTCACACTTTTCCAACATCAGGGTCTTTTCCAGGGAGTCTTCTCTTCTCATGAGATGGCCAAAGTATTGGAGCCTCAGCTTCAGGATCTGTCCTTCCACTGAGCACTCAGGGTTGATTTCCTTCAGAATGGATAGGTTTGATCTCCTTGCAGTCCAGGGGAGTCTCAAGACTCTCCAGAACCACCATTCAAAAGCATCAATTCTTCGGTGGTCAGCCTTCTTTATGGCCCAGCTCTCACTTCCATACATCGCTACTGGAAAACCATAGCTTTGACTATGCAGACCTTTGTCAGCAAGGTGATGTCTCTGCTTTTTAAGGTGCTGTCTAGGTTTGTAATCGCTTTCCTCCCAAGAAGCAGGCGTCTTTTAATTTCGTGGCTGCTGTCACCATCTGCAGTGATCATGGAGCCCAAGAAGGTAAAATCTGTCACTGCCTCCATATCTTCCCCTTCTATTTGCCAGAAGGTGATGGGACCAGTGGCCATGATCTTAAGTTTTTTGATGTTGAGCTTCAGACCATTTTTTACGCTCTCCTATTTCACCCTCATTATGAGGTTCTTTAATTCCTCCTCACTTTCTGCCATCAGTGTGGTATCATCTGCATATCTGATGGTGAAAAATAATTATATATAAATTTATCTGAATTCATAAGCCACAAAGAACTGCTCAAAAGAACCCTTCTCAGAAAATAAATAAAGAAGGATTAGAGGGATCCAAATATCACTGAATACTCTGTGCACTTAAATTGTCTTAAATATGGCATTGGTATAATCCAGCCAGTACAACACTGGTGGAACAGAAAATACATAACAGAAAATGACAACTGTGGGTGTATTTACAGTACAAACCCAGAAAATGTGTCTTAAATGTACTTAACATTGTCATCCACAAAAGAAGTTTTAAAGATTTGCAATATTCTGTTCTCAAAAATCATTCCAAGCTTTTCACCAATTATCCCAGTACAGATTAAAAGATTGGTGGAAGCAAAATTTTAGTGAAACAATTATTGTTACTATCTGGGATGAAATGCTATTTTTACAAGCTGGGTTATTAAAGGGCATGTACAAATCTTATGAACAGATGGATATTAATCCAAATCAAAATAATACACCTTTTCCCCTACCTCCAAGTTCAGGACATTGTGGAGCAAATAACAAATACATTTGGCAACTAGACCATATACTCCATTTGAGACATTCCTTTTAAACTCTCAAAACCCTAAGACTACTAATAAATACAAATTATAAAGAAAACCTTTATAGATCAATCTACCAGAGGTATTGAAATCCATAGAATTGACTAAAGTATATCTTATGAATGTGCGATTTTGGAGATATAAGAATTCCAGGGCTGAACTACCTCCATATTTTCTGTGAGTATAAGAAAATAAAAATTTGGGGGAAGGGAGGATTAGAGTGTTTCTGATAATAAAAGATCTTACAGGGAATAACCTGCCAAGAAACTCATAGATTGTACTACTGTGTTTATCAAAACAAAATGTGGTAGGGAATGTTGATATACGAATGACTGCTATGCTTCTTACAACAGCCAATGTTGTAGCAACTCAGTTATGGTAGAATAAATATAGCCCAACAATGGATGACTGGATAAGGAAGATGTGGGAAGTGACCCTAATGTTTAAATACACCTATCTTTGAAGGGAATTAAGTGATCAACAGAACAATTGGTTTATTGAAAGATGGGTCTTGTTTATTCATTCTTGGAGTAATAAAATAAAACAAAATCTGTTCTAATTATTTAGTTTGATCTGTGGTGCTGGAGGAGACTCTTGAGAGTCCCCTGGACTGCAAAGAGAACAAACCTATCCATTTTGAGGGAAATCAACCCTGAGTGCTCACTGGAAGGACAGATCCTGAAGCTGAGGCTCCAATACTTTGGCCATCTCACGAGAAGAGAAGACTCCCTGGAAAAGACCCTGATGTTGGGAAAATGTGAAGGCAAGAGGAGAAGGGGACGACAGAGGACGAGATGGATGGACAGTGTCACTGAAGCTACCAACGTGAATTTGACCCAACTCCGGGAGGCAGTGGAAGACAGGAGGGCCTGGCGTGCTCTGGTCCATGGGGTCACGAAGAGTCGGACACGACTTAACGACTAAAGAACAACAAAACATATACATTATTTTCTCTTTTCAAATTATGTTTTTAAAACAGCATATAAATATACTATTTCTCATTATCTATATTAAAAAAAATCTGTCCTGCATCTCTGAAATAAAGGGATTTTTGGGTTGGCCAAAAGAAGGGTTCTGATTCAGCAGAGAATTTCCACTGTGGAATGGCAGAGGAAGACGCTATCTGAGCACTTTTTCCTTCCCACAGTCCTCTGGAGTGATAGATGACCTGCCAGATTAATGGGATAAGTTGGACTCCCCATCATGCTCCTCAGGTGAAAGTGGAACTTTGTTCAGTTGATGTTCCCAGTGCGGGAAAGCTGGATCAAATCCTTTGGCAATGTTAGCTTTTCTTATTTTACAGAATATGATCCAGAAGTAGACACTACAAGCTCTTTGGCACAACACAAGAACAGGGCCTTTTAGAGTCAGAGAGAAAACTTTTTGAGATCTTCAGTTTGTCATTCAACATTATTTGAAAATATTAAAGTAAGCATTTCTTTTTTATTCTTTTGGCTTTTGAAAGAAGACTAATGCAATTTTAGTCCATCCCTCCCAGTCTAAATAAAATCAATTATACATGTTTTTAATGTTTCTGAAATAATGAAATTTGTATAGGAACATTCTCCAATATAAATTAATATAATTAATATAATCCAGTTTAATGAAAACCATCCAATTCAATCAATACAGTTTCAGTTTTCCTGAGTTTAGTCAACAGACAAATAGAATTATTTTAAATAAATTATCTAAATATGTGAGGAAAATATCTAAATAGCATACTGATTTAATGTTCCAAGAAAAGAATCATAGAAGCCTGAGCTCATTCTTAGGAAAAATATTAATATTAAGTTCTATTTGCCATTTTAGCTCTTTAATTTTACACATAAAAATAAACAGATTGATCAGTACAATTTAATTCCTTAACTTGAGATTCATTGAGGTTGATAGTCATTACATGGAGAGTCTGGCAAAGTTATTTGTTGATTTATTCATCACTATTCCTAAAACCACCTTCCTATCAACATGCTGACTGGCCATGTATTTCTTTGTTCAGCATGATGATGGAGGGGATGGGACTAGAATGCTCCCTTCTAGGAGGACTTCACATGGTCTTCTAACGACTGCATGAGGTTTAGATCTGATCTTGAAGTCCCATGAGTGAAACTCCTCCCATGGAACACTCCTGCTGGCAGGAAGGTGAATGGTGTGTATGTCTGTGTGTACACATATTCTTAGGGTTCCTGGAATTCCCTGTGCCCTTGCCAGAAGAAGGAGGGGGAATTATGCTCTTCTCTCCCTTCTTTCAATAGGTGTTTCTTCTAGTTGTAGACTATCTGTGGCGGAATGCCATCACATTACGTCACTCCTGTCCATCATGTGGAGCTCAAGTGCAAGAGCCTATGATAGGACAGGAGGGGCGGAACCAAAAAAACAGTTGGAATCAGTGAGGGACAGTTAGAGAGAGAGAAGCAGGGGAGAGATTGAGAAGGTTAATACATAGATTGAACAGTTGAAGTGATAGAGAGAATAGGGGAAGAGTTATAAGGAACAGAGAATAGATAACTAGTAAAATTATATTGTTGTTGTGAATAAAAATACAGTCAAACCAATGCATAACCAAATCCTATTTAATGAATGATCCTGAACATCTGTGATTTTCCATTTGTGATTTACATAACAATAAAAGAACATCTATAATTTACTCCTGTGATTCTCAAACTTAAAAGTTCAATAAACCTGTTATAGTTAGCAGCACACGTGTCTGAAAAACGTATTTGGTATTGTGTGGTTAATACTTGGTGGCAGCGTGCAAAGAGGAAACACATCCAGGGGGTGAACCTATGTTTAAGAGAGAATAAACAAGGGACACCGGGTGGACGTGACACTATCCAACAAGAGAGTGTGCCCATCTGCTATTATTATTATTATTATTATTATTATTATTATTATTATTATTATTATTATTATTATTATTATTATTATTATTATTATTATTATTATTATTATTATGTAGTAGTAGTAGTAGTAGTAGTAGTAGCAGTAATATTTATATTTATATTATGCTCTGCACCACAGTGCTTGCCAGTAAAACCAGTAACTATATAAAAAATGCAAACACAGCATTTAACAATATTAATATTAACACAGACACACACAACTCTTTGGCATAAGCAGGGATCCAAGAAGACTTTAACTAACTACAAATCAATTAAAAAATTCAAGTCAAAATATCCCAGTTGCTCACCTCTCCCTACACCTAACATCTAGCTCCAAGGTGAGCAGATAAGTTTACAAATCTCATCTAAGTTTGTCCAACTCTGGTTCCTTTGTAGGGGGAGAGAATTAATGTAATTTAAGTGTCCAACTAGAACTATTTTAACTTTTGCAAAATGTGCCATGTCCTAAAAACAGCAGTCTGTAATTGTACAAACATTGTTTGGTTTCATGAATGCCTATTAATCAGTGTAATTGTTGACAACATCTTCAGTGTCTTGATTCTTTTGTAGGCTTAATCATTAGACATCATCAGTCTGATTGACTAGATATTTGGTTTATAGCAAATCACTTTGATAAGTGGTTGAAAGAAGAAATAAACTTCTCTGAGTTCTGCACCTTTTTGATTAAAGAAAATATTGATTTTTATTACATGTTCCTTGGAGAAAAATCATGTGAGTATTTTGTTTTATAGAACTCGGCATGTCCCTTTGACTATTTGCAACACTGTTCCAAGCACAATATGCTACACTTTAATCCACATATAGATCTGTGTGTGCCATCATCCTTCATGCAGCTGCCATGGTACATGGCAGGGATGCAGCTCAGCATCCAAAGCAGAAGTGACCTTAAGTAAACCAAAACCAAACACGGCCACAAACAAACAAAAATTACAAATTCATTCCTTAATTTATATTATCAAAGGTCAGACAATGGCTAGAGCAAGGAGAAATTAGAACTGCCAGGAATCATGGAGTGCTTTCTAATCCTCTTCAAACTTAAAACTCCTATTTTCCATCTGGAAACCGAATTCTTCATAAGAACTATCACAGTTTGCAGGGTCTAGAGAAAATACACTACCTCCCTCAAGTGGTCAAGTGACATTAGTTTTCTGTTTCTAGATTGTGTTATTATTAGAATGAGGACCATATTGCACAAAATATTTTTTTTAAAATCTAGACTTCCAATTCAGCCAATTCTTTAATAAAAGGAATCTTAAACAGGTAAAGAAAAAACAAAATATGTAACTGTTTCACAGATGTGGTTGGTGAAAAAAACAATAGTTTAGAGATATCTAACCACTTCTGATTATAGATACAAAGTTGCTACAGGAACTTTGTAAGACAAGTAAATACTCTGTAACATGTACAGTTCAAATCTGCTTACCATGATAACAACTAAACTTTCCATCAAAAAAAGAATGGGTAAATTGTGGCCCTCCAGTTACTGTTGGAATGTAGTTTCCAATATTTTTCACTACGTATTGTCCAAACTAGTGGTTCCCAACCTTGGATAATCCAGGTGTTATTGGATTGCAACTCCCAGAATCCTTCACCACAAGCTGTTCTGGCAGGGGTTTCTGGGAGTTGCAGTCCAAAAATGCCAGGCTTACCCAGGGTTGGGAACCACTGGTGTAAACTGAGTAGGTATGTTGGGAGCTGCAGCACAACAACATCTGGAGGATGACAAATTGCCTACCTTGCCTTCCAACAATGCACCTCTCCTTACCTACTCCAGCTTTCCTCTGGAGATGACTTTGGATGTTTAACCAGCAGAAATACATATTTCTATGCAATATTAAAATGCAGCTTTGATGTAAATTTGAAGCCCTCCAGGTACACCACCCTAGAAGCAGGTACAACAACAAGAGCAGAAATAGAACTTAGCTAGATCAAAGTCAGGATTAAGTAGTTGTTGTTTAGTCGTTAAGTCGTGTCTGACTCTTCGTGACCCCATGGACCAGAGCACGCCAGGCCCTCCTGTCTTCCACTGCCTCCCGGAGTTGGGTCAAATTCATGTTGGTAGCTTCGATGACACTGTCCATCCATCTCGTCCTCTGTCGTCCCCTTCTCCTCTTGCCTTCACACTTTCCCTACATCAGGGTCTTTTCCAGGGAGTCTTCTCTTCTCATGAGATGGCCAAAGTATTGGAGCCTCAGCTTCAGGATCTGTCCTTCCAGTGAGCACTCAGGGTTGATTTCCTTCAGAATAGATAGGTTTGTTCTCCTTGCAGTCCAGGGGACTCTCAAGAGTCTCCTCCAGCACCACAATTCAAAAGCATCAATTCTTCGGCGGTCAGCCTTTTTTATGGCCCAGCTCTCACTTCCATACATCACTACTGGAAAAACCATAGCTTTGACTATGCGGACCTTTGTCGGCAAGGTGATGTCTCTGCTTTTTAAGATGCTGTCTAGGTTTGTAATCGCTTTCCTCCCAAGAAGCAGGCGACTTTTAATTTCATGGCTGCTGTCACCATCTGCAGTGATCATGGAGCCCAAGAAGGTAAAATCTGTCACTGCCTCCATATCTTCCCCTTCTATTTGCCAGAAGGTGATGGGGCCAGTGGCCATGATCTTAAGTTTTTTTGATGTGCCACTGCTCTGGCTGGCGTACATACATACATACAGTTCCTTACTGATGAGACAATTTACCAGTTTCTCCATTCCTGCTTTTGGTCGCTGTTTTCTTAAACCTCAAGTTCTTTCCTTCTTAAATAACAAATAAATAAATAAGTAAATAAAATAAATTGAATTAAAAAAAATAGAAGAAAGCAAAACTCTCCCATATTTGTATCACCCTAATTAAACAAGTATAACCAGTGTCAAAATATGCCTGAATGCAGGTGTCAAAGAGGAGGAACTTCTCAGGAAAACAGCAATGGCAACCTTTCTTTAGCACTAATGTGGTTAAATATAAAGGGATTCAAACTCAAACATATAAGAACTAGATATTCACAACTTTGCATCTAGATGGCTGAATCTACCAATTTCAGTTTCTTCCACCTTCATTTTTTAAAGATCCTGAACTCCATATTGAGTTGGTACTTTTATAGGACTTTTTGTTGACATATGAAGAGATCACCTCAGCATGGAATTTGGAATTTATTTTTGGCTAAGAGAGCTATGAATGATTTTAAAGGGAAAATCTAACATTCTTTCTATCCCAAATGAAAAGGAATTTGTAAGTTTTTTTAAAAAAATTAAAAACTGAATCTTCACTTGTTTCCAATGTTTCTTTCAGAGCACAGCTCAAAAAATTAAGCTGTTATTTAGCCAGCTAGGACTTCAATTTGTCTAAAAGGGTAAAGGAGGAAATGTAATACCAAGGACATGTATTGGCGTGAGCCACCAATGTGAGTCTACATCAAGCTTTCCTTGAGCAAGGAGACAATGGGTGGATAGGAAGCACTAGTATTCCTTTGTCACAGTAGCAGTGAAACCCAATCTTACTAGACCAGGTCCCATTAGTGAAGCACTATCCTTGCCACTAGCATACCCCCATGGAACAGTGGGTCTCAGAGTTGGAGCTCCAGGGGTCCTTGCACTATTACTCCCCAAAACGCTAAACATCCGGAGCCAACATTAGGGAACCTTTGCTGTGGAAGACTGGCCTGACACAACAAAGGTAACAGTGGTTGGTCCTTCTTAGAAGAAAAATCCCTTTTTATTATTTCTTTCTGGCAATTATATTAAATACAGTATTTTCTTTTTATTTACATTCAGGATTGAAAAAATGTGCTGGCAACTGCATGTCAGTGTAGCATTTTTTTTTACTTCCAGGCTGGCTGGCTGGCTGGCATGGATGGATGGATGGATGGATGGATGGATGGATGGATGGATGGATGGATGGATGGATGGATGGATGGAAAATGCTGAAGAATGGTTCATTGATTTTGCAGGCTTAACTCCTCCATAAGAATGCCTGTGCCAAGGTAAAACTGACATTTGAAAAGAAATCAATGTGTATAAACTATTTTGGAACCTGAGCTCTCTCCTTTAGACTATTATTTCTGTATTAAAATATAGCTACTGCCTGGCAACTGAGAACCGTGTAGACTAATGTTCTGTTCTTTTTTGGTCTACTTTTGGAAAAAGTTAAGAATAGTACAGTTCAAAACAAGCAGAAAGGCATCTCCATGTGGCTTGACAAACGAAACAATATAACAACAATACTATGTCCCACTTATTATTCCACATTCATCCCATTCACAGTGGTCTTTCTTGTGGCAGACTTAACACAAATTGGTTTTCCTGTATTGTAGGGCCTACCTAGATATTACTTATTTGAGAGAAAGAACATAATGTGCCTATTACTTACCATCTGAATGAGAAGATCTACTTGCTTTCCAAACATGTCTAGTTTGATCTTCCACTTTAAATATCACTCATACACATTGACACATCAGCATCACCAAAAAAAGAGAATAGATTATACTACAGCTTGAGAAAGTTACATTTTTGGACTACAGCTCCAAAATGCTGGCTTTAAGAGCTGTTGTTCTCCCCACAAGCTCTTGGAGTGCAATATGTGTTTTTTTTTTCTAACCATTTAGGTCAGTTATCACACTTGAAACAATACAATCTTGATCCTAGATTAGGCATCCTTCAGTCTCGAGAGACTATGGTAACGTGCTCTGTATGGAGGACTTGGGACAGCGTCTAGTGTGGCCGAGAAGGCCAATTCGAGAGTGACAATCCCTTCCACACTGAAGACAAATACAGTCTGTCCCCTGTCCAGCTCCCTGATTTTGCTGGTTTCGGGACTGCCTCTTTGCCTCGGCCTGCTGTACAAGTGTCTCTTCAAATTGGGAGAGGCCATGATGCACCACCTGCCTCCAGGCTGAGCACTCAGATGTCAAGGTTTCCCATCTGTTGAGGTCCATTCCTAAGGCCTTCAGATCCTGCTTGCAGTCTTGATCATGCTTTTGTGAAAGCAAGCAGAGCCTGAAAAGGTTAATTTTTAGACTACAGCTTTCAGAATACCACAACCATCATTGCAAGAGGCCAAGCTGGCTGGGGGATTCTGGGAGTTGTGGTCTAAAGAAGTAAGTTCTACAAGGTCTGGAAGTAAAACTCACTGGGTGAAATCCTGTTGCTTAGCATAGAGAAGGCTCATTCAATCAGGGGAATTTGGTGAGACAACTCCTCTATGAGTTCCATTGATTCAAATGGGCCCATTCTAGTTGTAACTTACTATGCTAAGCAACAGGATTTCAGCCACTGTTTGGAACAGGGCTTTCATTCAAGTTACGTGTGTCTAGAATTGCAGCCTATGTTCTCTGATTTTCTCAAAGTCACATGAAAGTGAGCACAGTGAAGTAGGTGCGTTGACAGTTCTCAGCATGAGCATTACCAAGCTCCTGGTTAGTATCAGTGGTTAACATTTTCCTATGATACAGTGCTCCCTACCCCCACACCATGCACAGACACTGTTTGCCAAAATACTTTCTACTAAGTCATTTGGAATGTGTGCAGCCTCTTTTCCTGGTGGATTATCATAATAGAGGATATTTATTTATTTAACACTGGACTGAGCTCACCAAATTCCTTTCACATGATATGCCAGGGCACAGGCATCAGGTACTAATAATATTTGCTCACCACTAACAGGGATTACAGTATGACAACGGTTTCAAAAAATCTCTAAACTTTTCAACCACATTTCCAGCTAGTTACATAGTGCCTTAAGCCTCTCCCTTGTAAATTTTTCCTAGCATCACTGGACCTTCCAATGCCAGAATAATTTTTTCCAACTTATCATTTGAACAAGGGTGGCCACAATGATGATATATGCCTTGCAAATCAGAAGAATTATTTGACAGGAATATGCTTTCCTACTTCCATGTCCCTACTGACTCTCCTAAAAGGTTTTAGAAAGCTTTGAAAGCCAGTCTGGGACAGTGGTTAGAATACGGAGTGGGACTTCAAAGGCCTCCGTTCAAGCCTCTGCTGAGCTCAGTTGGGTTATAACAAAGCAGATTGCATTGCCGGGGAGACAATGTCGTAAAAGCAGGAAAAACGTGTTTCTCTGAATGTGCGTTTTGGCAGTAAGATTGTTTGTTTGTATTTGTAAGAGAGGAAAGGGTGAGCCGCATTTGCACAGATCCTTTGTATTTCAGAAGACAATACTGGGAGGTATTCAGTGGACAATACAGAGGTACTAATAGAAAGCTGGGATTCCATAGTGTGTTCTTTCTTATATCCAACAGTCTTGCCTTTCCACAAGACTCCAGCTACACATTTGACCAGAATGTGGAGCAGTCCTATGTGTGTATCAGCATGTATGATTTGTTGTTATCTGCCACCAAGCCACTTCTGACTCATGGCGACCCTATGAATGAGCACTCTCCAAAATGTCCTGGCCTTAACCACCCTATTCAAGTCTATCAGACTCAAGCCCATCATCTCTTTTAGGGAGTCAGTCCATCTCATATTTGGTCCTGCTGCCTTTCCTAGCATTAATGTCTTTTCCAGGGAATCCTGTATTCTCATGATGTGCCCAAAGTAGGACAGCTTCAGTTTCAACATTTTTGCCTTCAGAGATAGTTCAGGCTTGATTTGATCTGGGAGCAGCTGTCCAAGAACACCTGGGTGGTTGCCCAAGGTTGAGAACTACTGGTATACATGAATGTATGTATGTTGATCAACTGGGCTTCCAAGTAAGGTTTGCAGTTAGAATGTGAAGCATCTCTCTTAATAGGACATGGACAATATCCCTGTTATTGTCAGTTTTGTATCCCTTCTTTAGCATCTTAAAGGTGAACAGATTTATTATAAGATGATTGCCTTTATCTTGAAAGTGCCCTAGGACTCTTCATTGCCTTTTCTACAACTGATTGACATGGCTTCCCTTTTGGAAATTAATTACCTCTCCTATGGATTTTACAGTGGGACCCAAGTTCTTGGTTTGGATTTCATGAACCTTGTGATAGCCGTGTAAAGATCCAGGAGAACACTCTTCCTTTATGTCTAGACAGGAAAGGCCATAGAGTCTCTCTAGACAATAGAAGCGAGTGCCAGAATCCTTGTTACTGCAGCAACATGTGGTCATGGTATAAAAAAGGTTGAGACGGTCTGTATCAGAAAGAGTGTCTCCCCAGGACTAATCAATCCAACATGAGTGATAAAAATCACTTTTAAAAGTGATAAGCTAATAATGCTGTCCACGGATCACCTATAATGCTGACAAGCTCATATCGCAGCTAGCCTCCTGAAAAATATCCAGAAAAAAAAAAATCAAAATAATTGATTCCAGCTGTAGGCCATGAATGTCTACTACCTTAGCTAAAACACAGATCATTTAAACCTACTTTCAATCAACATAGTAAAGTTTTGCTAGACAGACATCCTCCATGCAGTCTCTGCACTATTCCCATAGCTGGGAGGTGAACATCCTGCCAGAACATTACAGACATACTGAAGGCCAGCAGCCCAAATTTGGCTCATTATTTCATATAAATATTGCTCAGGTTATCTCAATTCAGTGTGATCCAGTTCTTTCTTAGATGCAATAAAAGTGAAATTCGCAGAATATATAGATTTCCATCAAGCCTATAGGATGAGTTTAAGCATGCTCTGAGAGGAAAGGGAAGAAAAGTTGGGTATGTGGATACTGGGGAGACAAAGATCACTAAGAAGCAATATGCCAGCTGTCTTCAAGTGTTCGGAATGCTGTCATAGATAATTAAGCACCATTTTAAATGTCATTCAAGAAGGAAGGACCTGAACCAACCAACGGATTCAAATTACAAAAGAAGGATTTTGACAAAACATTTGGAAGAACTTCTTTACACAGATCATTTTCTGACAAACCATGCAGTTCTACAGCTCAATAAGCAGATCCAGTGCTGTATGCTGCTGAGATGAGAGACTGCTCATATCCTGGAAAGCTCTGTTCTCTCTCCTCTTCGAAGAAACTATGATGTATAATAAATTTTGAGTGAGGTACAGTTTAACGTCTTATCATTCAGTGGTAGACGAACTAAGGACAGTTACATTATTTAAAGACATAGTGACCTACTGAGTAGGCCTCATTCCAGTAACCTGCTTAGCTGTGAGAGCATGAAGAAACCGAGTGAGCATGTGACACTATGGGAATTTGTCCTGCTCTTTGGGCCACTCTGGGGACAGGTTGATTCACTCCTTTTCCCAGCAACCACATGATATACTGTAAGTGCCAGTGCAAACCAGCCCATCCTCAGATTGTTCCCACCAGCACCTTTTTGACTCCCTATCAGGAGCTACTCTTTTTATAGGTGCAGGTAGGATTATTCCATTTTGGTTTGGTTCTAGCATATGCAATTGCTGGAACTGAACCAATGTGAAAGACTTGCTCCTTTCAATGTCCCATCTGCTTTCAGTTTCTCAGTATCATTAAGTAGCTTGAGCAGACAGCTTAGCCACTTAACAATAGTGGGAAATTACAAACGTTCTCTCCTTCTTTGTGAAAGAGGAGGGAAAGGAAGCAAAGGTTTGGGACTTTTTAAAGCCTAATTAGGCAATGCTGATGTTCTATACCTTTTAGGGGAAAAAATTAATATCTTCCTCCCAGAAGGAGGAGGAGACAGAAGGGGGCAAGGAGGGTGATTTTTCTTTCTTTCTCTTTTCGTTCCCTTTAAGGTAGCCTCGTGGCACAGTGGTTAAACTGCTGTACTGCAGCCAAAACTGTGCTCACGACCTGGGGTTCAATCCCAGGTAGCTGGCTCAAGGTTGACTCAGCCTTCTGTCCTTCCTAGGTCAGTAAAGTGAGTACCCAGCTCGCTGGGGGGGCAATGTGTAGCCTGCATAATTAACTTGTAAACCGCCCAGAGAGTGCTTGAAGCACTATGGGGCGGTATATAAGCAGCACGCTTTGCTTTGCTTTTGTCTACTCTACTCTTAGAGCCCAGATTTGTAGGTCTAGAACACCTGGGGAGCCACTGGGGAAAAGGTTGACTTTTTCTGTCAGGGAATGTTAAATTTAGGACAGATTCAGATAGGCTAAGCTTATCTTTAGAAAGTAACAGATGGTGAATTTCTATGGGATATGGAAACAATTCTATGCAGCTTGGCAGAGGCCTCTAACGGTTTGAAATACATGTTACAGAAAACCTGTCAATAAATGAATGAACTCAGTAAGTGCTGATTATGTGTAATTGTCACAGTAAGAGCTCTTCTTATTCCTGTAATTTCCAAATTAGCTCACTTCGTTTTTGTCTTCAGATCATGACTGCTTTCCTCTTTGTAAGTCTGATTACTTGTACACAAAAGACTGCCTCATTCATGGCTCTTGAATGCCAAACATGATTTCAGAGCTAATCACCAGCTCTCTGTAGTGAATAGCCATAATCCTGCAAATGGGCAGCACAGCTGATTTTGTGGGTATGGACATGAGTGTCAGATCTTCAAGAGACTAGAGCACCCACTTTCTCCACACAATAGAGCTCAAGCACTTTGTATCTTTCCACCTCTGAACCAAGTGCAGCACTCCATTGAAGCCAATGACATAATTCCAAATCACTTCCAACAGAAGCTATCATTTCATATTCTGACTGTGAGCAACAGACATTAAAGACAATATGAATCACCATCATTCTGCCCTGGGTAGCCAAAAGCTAAAGCAGCAGGGTAGGAAAAGCATAACACAACAGCAAATGGAAATAATTTTCTTATTAACTTGAAAAAAAAAATAAAGAAGGGCTGTTTAAAGGAACATGCAGACTAATGCAAACTGTTATTATCCTTGAAAAACTCGGGGCTAGCTCTTTGTTCCTAGAACCTGAATGTACTCTAATGAGGTGTGGGTTCAAATTCTGCCTCACCACTGGACCCAATTAAGCTAGTCATGTAAGAAATCAACCCTACTTGTTCAACTTAATACTTCATTCATATTGTTTTTATCTTTGTTTTATGGTTTTAAGTTTGCCACTTTGGGTTTTACCCTATGACATGGTTTTAAAATCTTAATTATAACCATATTACCAACATTAACCACTTTTTTAAAATGAAGGCTTATTGGATTACAAAGCACCTCAGAGATGTGGAGTTGCTGCATGAAATGAGATGAAGTAGTAGTTTTTGTCTGATATCTGTTACGTTTCACTCAAGGCTTAGTTCGCACATGATTCCTCTTCACTTGATTACTATATACTTAAGCCCCTCACTTGGTGTGGGAAAGGGAGTGCACTAGTTCCATTCCCTGTCTTACTTCGGCATATCCCTCACCTTCCACATGTGCTGGAAAGGCAACTTCTATGTGGGGACACTTCTGGTGGAGGCAGTTTACAACACCGCTCTTTGCAGTTACAGAAAACTTCCAACATATGGGATGCATTAAACTGTCTGGAAAAGCAACATCAGGGTGGGGCAAACATACTCATCTTCCCTCCCCTGCATGTGATGATTAATGGTGGAGCAAGGGGAGAAAACCCAAATGGTGCATTAGAAGCAGCTGAATGTATGAAGCTGTTCCACTACAAAGGATCTGAGTTGAAGTGAGGCATTATAAAGGCTCTCCTTGTGTAACAGCCTATTTAAAAATGCAAATTTTCACTTGATGTTAGAATTAGCGAAGCCCTATTCAGGCAGCATGACCTGAAACCATGTAGGCCTTTAAGCAGGGCAGAGATGTAGGGATACAAGTTAAGTCCTCCCCCAACATCCCTCTACCCACAAGTCAGCCAGACATTTCTGTGCTCAGTCCAGAGGTCTGAAGAGGCCCCTTTAAACATACTCATCCAAATGCACTTACAGCACTTGCATGATCAGCAGCCTTGATGAGGCAAGACTCCTGATAATACGAGTACTGTAAGGACATTCAGGTGAAACACCTACAGGCTGTCTTCACACCTTCATGCTGAACATGCGAAGATCTGGGTGACTTCTCGGTGGAGAGTACATCAGGTGTTTTGACCCCACCACACTTTGAATTCCTACACCGTTTCTAGTTATTGCACCTGGTCTTTTGTTTAAAGAGTTGGGTCATAAATTCCAAACTGCTGGCTGAGGAGAAGTTTGAAACCACATCCTCCCTCCACAAGCCTTTTGCAGACCGCATCTGTACCCATCTCAAGAAGTTAACCTGGCCCCAACAACGGCCATGAAACTTTGGGACTTTAATAAAAGCATAAAATTTTTGGAACTACCCACAAGAACTCGGTGCCCAGCCTGAAGAAGGTGAATTTTCATCAAAAGCTACCTGTTTGTTGTTTGATGGATTTTTAATGGATCTAATAAAGGGATCATCTGCTCCTGCATTTGTAACACCTGAATAGCACTCTAACATTATGCATTGCATGCCTACATCAAACAGGCCTTGCTAATGAGCAATGGTGTGTCAGTGAACTAACTCCATGGAAAAGCATTGCCTTCAACATGCTGTGGAGAAGAATTTTTCTGTAGCATTATGGTCATTCCACATATGCTGGAATCATAAAATGGCAAACACATACCAAAACAGGAGGAAGTTATATTTCTGAAATCTCTGTAATTTCCATAAATTCATTAACACCGTTTGTGGCTAATCACGATAGAACTACAAAGGAAAGCCCAGCTTTAGATCTGTTTGAGTTTTATTTGATTATAGTTAATAGCAGCATTTGGGTCTTCCAGGAGCAGCATTCATCCCATTTTGTTTTGTCTCCTTTTTTGTTGCTTGACGATACAAGACCATGGGATTTATTGAGACTCAGGTCCTAACTGTCAACTGCCTAAGCCTTAAGAAGCTTCAGAAGCATTAGCGTTATGGTATGGAGGAATAATAAGGTGACTAGATGAACAAGAGGACAAAGTTCCTGTGCTTTCAGTGGATAGTTTATTTTATCAGAAACTCCACTTGCTGAGATTTCCTCTTCAAAACAACTATTCAAGGCACAGGAAGCCTGTCCTCTTTTTCATCTCATCCTAGGCTCAAAAGTTCCCCTCAGAGTTTTTCTCTTTCCCATGGCTTTGCAAAAAGCCAGTCCTGTAATTGCACATGGAGGGCCCAGGAAACTTCAAACTGCTTTCTTGACTAGTTCTGTGGTGTATTTGTGCTAAAACGTGTGGAAAGTACCACAGTGGTGAATGTCACTCCCCCCACCCTCCAGTACAAAGCAGCAGAAGGAAAATGAATCAAGGGTTTTGGAGGGGAGAAAGAGTTCCAGAACTCAGAGTATGTGTGAACAAAACTACACAAATGTTGTTGGGATATCAGATAAAATTCTTGTAAGATCAGTACACAGCCATGACCTTCAGACAGAGCAAATATGGTGTCTGGAAAACTATATACTACAGTAAAAACACTCTCAACAAATAAATGTGCCTGTAACCTGAACTTTTGGCTATTTCAAACTACAACCAAAAACCTGTTGTACAGTTCCACCTCCATAATAGGAAATACAGTATTGCCAGTGGCAAATGACTGTGATTAAATAATTTATTTTTCAATTTTGGGATGCACAAGGCTCACACAGAAGGAGATGAAGTTGCACCCACCCCAACATTGAAAAAGGACGTCTTTCAGCAGCAGCAATCTGCTGCAGCTACTCCTGACATTATTCCTATTATGCAAGGCATACCCACCCAACAGGATATCTGTCAATATGTTAGAAGTAATTATGTTGTCCACTTTGGGAAGAAAGGAGATATAACACCATTAAATTTTTCCTTTTTATTATTGTTAATATTAATATTGGGAAGGGGATGACAAACATTTGCCAAACTTCCTTTCCTTTCCTTTTTTAAAGGTAATTGGGAGCTGAAGTTTGGTAATTTTTAGCCATTAAAAAAATTGAAGAATGAGGGACACTTAAAAATATTGCTCGAACATGCAGCACAAACATTAACATGTTATACAAATGACAGAGCAATGTGTTACCAGTTTTATGTAATTATTCCATGCTCTACCCTTAACTCACAGCCCACTCCAGCTTTTTATATTTTTTCTTAACTGGACAAAGCAGACCCTCTGGTTCAGATGTGGAACCATTTGTTGATTAAACTTACAATTAAAGCTTTTAGTCAAACTCAGGAAATATAATACAACAATACGCTTCAGTACTTTTTTTTTTTAATTTTATTTTTTTTTATTATAACTCAAACAGACATACAAAACAAACACAGACATATACGCGGGGAGATAATTTCCATATATCCATCTGGTATATAATTCTGACTACATAAACCATATTACCCTACTAACATATTTAGGCCTTATCCATCTGGTATATAATTCTGACTACATAAACCATATTACCCTACTAAACATATTTAAACCATTATTAAGATCAAAAAATGACTTCCTAGCTTTATAATAATTAACATACATACATTATCTAATATATAAACTTAGATCTATATTGATCTTATATTCAAACCATTCTTAACTGCATAGACAGACTATGATTCATATATTACTTGGTGTCTTTATGTTTCTAACTTATCATCAATAACTTCTAAACAATTATAATCAAAATATGTATTCTAATTTAAGCGTTATATATACTTATCAACCATTTGAGACATTCAGCAAGTAACTTTCCAATTTTTGTTATATTTCTCAGCTCCATGTATAGACCAGGGATTTCTGATTACTTATAGCCTTGAAAATCTAGAATTCATTTCCTGCATTCTTTTTACCAGCTTTGAAGTGCCATCTATGAAATCTCTATAAATTCTTTCACCTGCATACCCCTCTATCCAATACTCATCATAAGCATTCCTAATTTCATCTTAAAGATTGCTTGTCCACCAAAAAACTCCAAGCCAGGTCAAACATTTCTCAGAGATCTCCACTTTTGCAGATAAAAAGATATTGTATACCTAATCTTGTCTATATAATCACCATAAAAATTCACACATATTTAATCTCTATATATGTACCATGGACACAAAAACATCTAATATTATTATTCTTCATCGACCTTTCTAAAATTCATAATTACATATGCTTGTCTACCATTGAGATTCCCACCTGGCCAAAATTGCTCATAATATAATTACTCATATTGCTTTATGTGTGACTATATATCTCTCAAACCAAAATTTTTTATCATTTATTCAACAGGTTACTTTCTCCCTTTTTTTTTTTTAATCATTTAATCAGCAGGTTACTTTCTCCCTTTTTATTTTTGCTTCTCAGCTCCAGTATCATATTTCCAAGATTCGTCTCTTGCTCCCTTTTTGCCAGTTTTAAAATGCCATCTATGAAATCTCTTTAAGGCATTTTCTATCCGATTTACTAATTTCCTCCCAATATAATCGATGTCTTGATTTTGAAGCAACGCAGATCTATCCGATCTCTGATCATAAATTTCTGCCCCTAAATTCACCCATGCCTTCCCTTTTACATTATTTTCAATCGAAATAATGTCAACATGCTTTCCCCCCTTATCTCCACCCCTCCCTTTCCCATCTTTAAAGATGTCATCAAGGAAAACAGTCTTTCTCTCCCTCTCTGGCGATAGCGGTCGTTCAGTGAATTCGATGTAATCAGTCGGTTTGTCTCCCATCTCCTGCTTCCCAAGAACAATAGTCTGTCCATCTGTCTCCGATGACAGCAGTTCAGTAAGTTCAGTGAAATTGGTCGGTTTGTCTCCTATCTCTGTCTTAATATCCAAGCCAAGAAATGTTGTCTGAATTTCTGCTTTCATTTCTAAAATCTGAGTTCTGAGATGATTGATGAGATTGGATTGAAATTCCTGAAGACAGGCCTCCATTGTAAATTCCAATAATGAGTCTCACCCTCAATCTCCCATCCGTAACCATAAAAGTCAAACAGACTAATTGCTCAGATTCCCCTCATGGATCCTTGGTCAGCCCGAAATTCAAAGTCTTGCGGAGGACACTCTGGTCATAAAAATGACTATTTGATTTATAATCCACCTTTATGGCTCAGAGCAAAGTTCCATAGATTAAATTATTCAGAGATATTCAAGGTTCTCAAGCTTCTAATTTATAAAAAGCCAAATTCTTAGGGAGGGAGGGTTAAGGTGGAAAAGTTAGTTTCACTTTCTCGAGTCTCTCAGTTGTGACGCAGTAAAAAAAGACTCCAACATTGCCAAAGATTCTCTGCTGCTTAGAGATCTATCTTCACAATTAGCTTCCAAGAAAAAAAACAACATCTGATCTGTTACTTGCCATAAAAAATAGCCGTTCAACTTCTGTTCATGTAGTCGGATCATAAATCTTTATATCTCCCCCTTCTCCGGGCAGCTACTCACCAATTCATCATGGCGACTTCATGAGTCAGTTGCGATGAGGAAAGGAAACTCCCGAAAAAAGCAGATTGCAAGTCTGAATTCTCCGGCGTCTCCAGCTTCCCTGCTGCAAGCCCACTTCTCCTGTGGAAAACTTGCCCTCCCTTTCTCGGGGGGTCCGCTGACTCGGAATAAAACCCAGGGGTTCTCAGAGCCCTGAGAATTCCCCTGTTCTCGCTGCCCGTTGCTCCGCCCTCCATGACTTTTCAATACGCTTCAGTACTTTGACATTATATATATTTCTTTGTTTATAGACACTTGCTTTGAGATGCAAAACAGAAATTTGTTTCATGGCCAGTTTACATTGGAATGAGTTATCAAAATTTGTGGTAGCTTTAAACAATTTAAAAGTTGAGTGAGGTTTTGTTTCACACAATATTGGGTAATTATTGCTAATCCCCCCCATACTACCTTGCTTCCTTGAACATGAGACCCTCCGATAAACAAGCTGCTTTCCTCACAGTTGCTGTCATGTAACACCACTAACCTGTCAGTCACAACGTGTTGAGAATGTAGTTTTCCTTTCTTTTCAGGATAGAAGAAATCACCTACTATCTAGACTGAGAAACCCACTGACCCAAAACTGAACTAACAAAAGGCAAGCAAAAATGTTGTTACCTGAAGCTCTACAAATGGATGTAAGCGTATTTGTGAAGGACAGCATGTTTTTCATGCTTGTATAAAAATAACCCGTCATGAAGGAAAGCCAAAATGCTGCCACTTGTACAGCTCTTAATCCTCAAAGGCCTCTTCAAATCTACAGCATGCGTCTTCCAGTAATCTTAACATATAAACTCAATAATCCTTAATCTTGCCTTGTAACACCCATAATCCTTTGATGCCACATGGAGCTTGGATGTTTTGTAGCCAGGGCAGGATGATTGTTTCTTTTCCTTTCTCTCTGAAAAATAATTTATGAAGTTTAACATATTTTCCCTTGCCTACCACCCACAAAAGTTTAATCTTTTCTGTGACTGAAATGGGCTTTCCAAGTTTCCATTCCCGCAGGTTTGCTTATTAAAAAGGAAGAAGACAATTGCCAGCTATTTTGATTAAAGGAAAGGCCTTCTCAGTGAAATCCCTCAATGAAAACATTGTCCTTAAATTCTCATGAGAGAGACATTTTAAAAGGAATTCATTCATATTTTGAACAACCCTTCTTATTCTGCTTATTTCAGTTACCATTTCCTTTCTGCTTAGGGTGTACTTTTAAAAAAGGTTGAGGGAAGAGAGAAGAGAAATCAATCTAAACGTAAAGCTGCTTTATCCTGAGTCCAACCACTGGCCTCTCGGAGCCTATTATTCTTTGTTCCACTGGCAAGAGCTCTCCAAGGCTTCAGGGAGGATTTAATTGCTGCCTGAAGTCTTTTAACTGCAGATGCCAGGGGTTGAACCTGAAGCCTTCTACATCTGAAATACATGCTTTTACAGTGAGCAATATTATCCTTTCTCATATTATTCAATTCTGTCCAGCATATCCATTCTAATCCTCACCTTCTTCTGTGTATGGAGCTGTCAAAACTCACTGACTCAAGACCTTTTCAGTCATTCCCTAATCAAAGTTCAACCTGATTAGTGAGGGGCAGCTCCTGTTTTCATCATGCTTTCAGTCCCTCTCCTGTAGAGTTGACGTTCTTGCTGACATGTAGGTTCCCCATGCATGCAAGAACCCTGGGAACCCTGGGTTTTTGCTCACATGTAGAGCCAGGATGTGAACATGAACCTCTCCTTTTCAGACTACATACTGCTGACACGGACAAAGTGGCAAGGCGGAGGAGAAGACTAATTGCTCCCCTCTAATTGCCATGTTGATCATCTTGGATTAATAATAATGGTTTGTCTTTCATTTTTTTAAGATAACCATCTCCATCAGATTCACCATTTAAGGAAAAAGAAAAGTGAATAATCAAGGTTGAACAGTAGCATGTTGGCAGACATGCAGGTGACTAACAAGCCCAATACAAGCCTGAAAGATATGGAAGCAATGCGGGCAGGTTCATTGATTTGGAGCTTATTGGGCTGTCAAGAAGCTACATCCTTGCTTTTTCACTTCTCTCTTCCTTAGGATAGGATGTTGAAGTCCTCCCAGGGCGTTGCTTTTTAGCACATTTACAGAGAAGGGGCGAAGACTAGAAACTGAACAATGACCTCAGTAAAGCCGAACCAAGCTGAGTGGAGGGAGAGAAGCTAAAACAGAAATACAGAAAATAAGATAGTAAGAAAAGGGTTACCATTAGACAGGATGAGGTGGCTGTTTCAGGCAGCAGATTTGAGGTAGAATGAAGAGGCAGCTAATGATAACCAGTTAATTCACCATTACCTATTTTCTTTACTAAGTGATGTTATAGTAAGCTGTCTTATAAATGATAGATACTAAATAACAGCTGTTTACTATTATTATGTTTCTACTGAAAGGCCAAGGGATAGAGAAAGGGGCTGGTGGGATTTTCTGGCACATGTTCCAAAATAACTCAGCTGGCTTTGAGTATTATCTGTATCATGAGTGGAGTAAGCAAGGTGTCATTTTCAGCTTCACCTCAGAGAAGCAAAATGTCTTGTAGTTGCCCTGGGCATGAATGCAGGGGACTGGAAGGAGAAAACAGAGGGACAGAGAGGGTGAAGGGAAGACAAAGGAGGTAGATACAGATGGGGGAAGTCAAGGCTTTGAAAACTGAGAGCCATGTGGAGTGGTCCTGAGTTATTCTCTTGTCTTACCCCAAATACAAAAGAATTCAAAGCAGGAACCTCCATGAGGAGGGAAGTGGTTGTATCTGCCAGTTTACCCAATCCTGAAGCAAGCAGTTAAAGTACCTGCACTGGAGGAATACTTGACAGGAATACTGACCCTGTCAGCCAAGTCTGAAAAGTAAGGACAGCCTCTTTAATGAAGGATCCAAAAGAAAAAAGATAGTTTAATTAGCTAAGTTTGATTCAAAGGTCGTGGCAACAGCTATGTACCCCAGCCCTGGGAATGTAATCAGAGTTTAGGTTTGCCAGAGCCTAAGTGCCAAGATAACAGGCAAAGGCCATGGAACAGTGGGTTATAGATTGTATGGACTCAAGAAGGGAGACCTGCTGCCTCAGAGGAAAAAACGTGAGAAAGTAGAAAGTTACTTACCTGAAAATCCTGAAAGGAATTATTCGTAGAAAGTGAAATTTCCTCCCACAAAGGGTCTAAAGTAGACACTTTCCATTGTCCAATGAAGGAGCTGGCAAAGTCCTCACAGTAAACACAGAAATATGTTCACTTGTTGAGTCTCATTCTCATGGAAACCATGGAGGAGGGTGGATTTGATGTACTTATATGTGAAGAAAGCATGGATAAACTGATTTTTAAAAAATGATTTCCCACAAATGAAGTTATAAATAAAAATAATGAAGATGATAAAGAGGAGCCATCTCAAGATGCCAAAAAGCATGCTCTTTCTCAGTTCAGTTTTATTTTTAAACAGCTAGGGATTTAGAAGTAGCTTTTCTGCATCAATTTATTAGTCCCTCCAGCCCAGAGTTTTTCAGGAGCCATACTGAAGGCTCAACAAGTTTTAGAAAGGTCTATCCCCCACTAAAAAAAAAAAAAAACCCAACTCTTTGGAATATTACATTCTAAAAAAATTTAATCCCACTTTTTCTTTGTATCCTAGTAGTTAATCTGCATGCTTCCAAAACTAAACATTCTACCCTTCTAGAAACATATTTTCAAGCCAACAGGAATTCAAAGCTGCAGACAGTGAAGCTGATGAATATCAAGAAAAGTAAATAAATGAAGATGGTTCCTCTGAGTTCAACTATCTTGATAATGGACAAATATGAACTGGTAAGGAGCCAGAGACCTGAACAAAATAGAAAACACAAACAAATCCTGAATGTTTCATTATGGCCAGGGCTCCTTAGATGTGCTGCACTTGACTCTGTTTTGTTATGCATTTGTTATGGGACTGCTTTGGGTTACCTATGATAGGGAGGTACCATGGATAGGCCTATTAGTGTATTTGCCCATTTGATATTTTTCGCTATAACTGATAGAAAAGCAGATTGGTTGATGCAGTCAAAGATAATACAATCCTTTTTGTTTACAAAATTCATGCTCACCATTCTCTAACGAACATTGTATGTTACAGTATGCTGAGCATGAATTTTGCAAACGAATATGATTGTATTATCTCTGACTGCATCAACCAATCTGCTTTTCAATCAGCCATAGATGTTGGCCCATTTCCTGGCATTTTGAATCATAGGCATACAACCACTATCCTACACTGAAATGTGAAAGATGTTTGTTTTGTTTTGTTTTATCATCCACAAATAAATACAACCAGGAGGGGACTGAAATAATCATAGATCTCTGTTGAGTATGAGGTATAGTCCCGTTTGTACAAGTGGCTGGTCACAAAAAACTCATCAAAGCAGCATAAATACCTCCATCAGATATCTTATGTTGCAAGCTGCAGTGATTCATAGCACACGCCAAACACAGGGTGTACGTGTGTTACAGAAAGAATAAGTACACTTCAAATAAGGTTACAGAATGTCCTTCCACATAATGGACATATAGAAAAGGGAACAGTTTATTAGAAAGAAGGCAAAAATGTCATATTTTCCCCTCATATTTTCCCTCTAACATTATTAAGTTTGTTTTTATGCAAAGGCTGCAAATAATTCTTTTTAAACCAACTGTGAAGTTTTTGATACTGTTATTTTAGGAGGAACATTAAATGGATTTTATGGAAAATTAGAAATGATTAGTGAGCTTCTTATGTTTTTAAGTCAATGGGAGTTTTGCCATTGAGTTTTGCCACGTGGTTTGCATCCCATGCTTTTCCTTTTTATAATAATTAATGAACAGAACTAGTTGTAACTGTAGCCAGGCAAGAAAAAAATTGCATGATAAACAAACAGATGAGATGGATATCATGGCATCCATCCACTTTGGAATGTTACTGTGTTACTAAATGGAATCAGTAAAAGATCAGAAAATTGTTAAGCAGTATGAACTGAGGAGGTGGGGGGAGAGAGGGGATCAGCCAAGAACACCAATAGAGTGAATATATTTTAATGGGGGAATTAAAGTTTTGAGTCATCTAGCCAAGTGGAGTTTCTACTGTGAGTACTTACTAGGCTTATAGAGACCAGATCAGCTTCCACAAGATTCTTCACCCAATTCCCATGACTCCCAACTTTCTTTTATAGTGTGTCCATGTTCTTGGTCCACTGAGAAAGCATTCAAAATGATAGCCCCATGAGGATGAGGACTGAAAGAGGAAAAATCATATGTCCTCCTCCTGAGAACACAGGTTCTCTACTACCAGCATCCTCTCCAACTCCTACAACAGTTCCTAGCTCAACAGCTACCTCAATATCTTACAGAGATATTTAGAGGAACAGCCATGAAAATAATCTCAATTTACTTAGTCTTCCACTTGCTACTTTTACTCCAAAAGCATTTATTGAGCTAAATTATGCATGAAAGACTGGAAGCCAATAGTTTTCTGTTGTTAAATACCTCATGGCAGTGTTGGTTGTGGTAGCTATTGGTCACTGTGACCTACGTAGCTTTGCAACAGTAAGGTTTGGCAGAGCTGAGCAGCTTTTATTACAACCATATTTTCTGACAAAGGTTGTATAATGTCCTATTAAAGAACAGCACTTCAAAATGATCAAATACATCAGGAGTCTTCTATAAAGTTAAGTCTGGCTGGAGGTATATTGGTGTCTTTTTGAATGGACAGAGAGATTAACTAGCATGTTTGAGGATACATGTTCTTTCCTTACTTGATATTTTTCATATATGTTGGAACCACCATCTTCAACTTCAAGCTATTCTATGGGATTAGTAGCCTATCTAGGAAAAATACTAGATAGGGAAAGGGAAAAATAGCTCCGCTGAGGAAGATAATAAGTTCATTGTTAGGGGTCAAAGGTGACAACCTACAGGCCTTTCTCTGTAAACCCCATTGGATATTTTAAAACTAACTATTTATTTAATGAACTAGTAATGCTAATTCAACTAATTAAACTTTTTCAAATTTGAAAGCTGCTACCAACAAATGAACCATTTTTTGTATTTAACATCAATCTACAGATTTAACATTGCAAGCTCTGATTTGTTTGTATGATTTCCCTCAGATAATTACCTTGGATTCAGCTCACTCTTTGTGCTTTGTCATTGGGAAGTAAACATGGAGTTAATGTGCAAATCTGATTGCCAACGCATGTATCTTGAAGGAAATTAGTTAATGAGAGGAACTGTGCATCCACTAGTGGGGAAAACTTGTGAATGAGCCCAACAAGTTCCTCAACCACCAATATCAGGATCAGGAAACCTGTCTTCTTAATGCATGCTGAATAGGTTCACAAGATCTCCCAGTTCTTCCTGCAACAAATTGGTAGAAATTATACAGAATAAAAGGCATGCATCTCAAATGGGTGTTGTTGCACAGAATTGTTTCATGAGGTAATTTTAAGGAGAGGGGGGAAATGAAATACTTTTAGTTCAAATTCTTTTGACCTCTAACGTTGGGCATAAGCCACAATACTGAAGAATTACCTGCAAAATTCAACCTCAAAAATATACAAACATAACTAAGGTCATAAACAGAATGTGACCATACTTTTACAGCAAAGTATGCAACAGCAGTTGCATTTTTTTTTCTTTGCAAATATTCTCAAAGACAAGATGTTTTAATGTTGAGTTTCATGCCAGATTGAAATATCACCCTGATATCAATTTAGGTGCTGGTTTAATTATTCTCAGCATTTCATTTTTAGCTTCTGGAACATGTGTTAACTTTTTCTTGGTTCCTGATGAAAGTTATATTACTGAAAGTGGATTTTCCTTCTGTCAACAAGTCCTTGCCACTAAATTGTTTTCTTTAAAATATAACGTTGATTAAAAAAAATGCTTTCACTAGAAGCTGGTTTACTATTCTAGGTTGTTTTTTCACAAAACGTTTAATTCATCTGAAGGTATTTTTGTGGCTTTTATTCTAGTTAAGGGATAGAAGGAGGAGAAAGAGTTAGAAACAAACCTTTGTGCATTGGTGAATTTTTTTAAAGCCCTTTTAAATGCACACCGTTGTACAACAACAACCCACATAATACTTATTTTCAGTCAGGGAACTATCAAAGAGGTAGAAAGTTGCCCAAGCCCACAGAGTTCTAGTGCTAGAAGTTGAAGCTGCAGTTGGAGACTATACATATTCACATGAATTGTTACAGTGGGACTGTAAACAAAATGGACATCATACTGTGGTGTGTGTGTGATGGGATAATACACTAAGCACTAGACCATTATATTTGCCACCAGATGGCATTCCAATAGCATGCTCTCCAATAGTTGGCTTAATATTTGCAATGTTCTCCTATTTTAATACTGAGAACACTTAAAACAGCATCCAAATTAATATTTGTCCTATATTTACAGGAATGAAATAGGAGCGGGGGGAAACAGGGAAGAGCACAATATTGTAAAAATACAGGATCGTTTTACTCTGACAGGAACCAACTCTTTTGGGTACCTGAAGAGAGAGAGAATCAACACAACCTGACACAGAAATAACAGATACCTAAGGCAAATACACACACAAAATTACATTGCCCATCCAGTTAGATTCTATACCACTGATGATTTTTTAAATGACTTGAAAAACATAAGGGGTTATAAAATACCTTTTGCTATTCTAGTGCATAAATTAAACTGAATGATAACCCCTTCACTTCCTTTCCCTTACCCTAATCATGGCCGGAGTCCAACTACATTATCCAATTGCATAACAGCAGTTGCACAAGCACTAACAGACCATTTGCCAGCCAGTTGTCTGTTGCATACCCTGTCATCTTCTAATTGTGCAGTGGGTTGTGCAGCCAGTCATGGTATGGCAGCTGGCAGTGGCAAATGACAAAACCACACTATTACACAAAGGGTACTTTGCCATAGAATTTGGGCCTATATTTATTAACCTGAGCATACTAAACATTTTCCAGACTCTTAATCCCAATTTATAGGCTAAAGCCATCCTTTCTGCCATAAATATTCTCCTCATCCCCCTTCTCCTTCCTCTCCCTTGAACATCCTAGACTTATAAAAGTATCTGATATGTTTTCTGTGTTGCGGCTGATTAATCTACATCACAGAACCAATTTTTGCCCCTCACAGACTAGATCCATTTCCCCATTTTATCATCTCAACTTTTTAAAAAGTGATTTTTTAAAAAAAAAAAAATACTGTTCTTGAGATAAACTTTGCTATAGGCTTATTTGTAACAGGTTGTGTCATTTCAAATGCTTACATTAATACATTGAAGAACATTTTAGAAGAAAATCCAAGTTCACTAACACTGAAAGGTTTTTTTAAAAGCTGGCAAAATGCTCAGCTCACATAAATCATTGTAAATTGGTTATACAGTATAAAGAGAAGGGAAATATGGCTTACTACTGCTAAATGCAAAATGATTTCTTAAAGGTACTAGTGATCTTTCACTCAGTACAGGCTTTTATATCACTTGGTTCAACTCGGAGAATGATGGGAATCACCTTTTATCTTTCAAAGATGCTGAACATCTGGTATCCAGCTTTCATGTTGTCCTTTAGTTTTTTTTTTTTTTTTTTTTTTTTTTTTTGGCCTCCTAAAACTTTAGTTTTCAAGGAAAAGCCATTATTATAACTTAATCCTGGCCTCTTACAATAAATACCTTAAGAGAGTCATTGGTATATTTGATGATAATCCACTTATTTATGGACATATTAAGTTTATAGTTTAAGCAGGGTCCACCCAAACAGTTTGCTTTAGACCAGATACTTATTCTTCTAAGTTAGGGAGCAGCGGTATAGCTATTTGTACTCAGAAGGAATGCATCTAAGAAGTACAGTAAATGGCATAATAATGCAATCCAACTGTACAATTTAAGCAGCACTAATGCTGATTTGGTAACTTAGTCACTTTCCAGTAGTAATTTGAATGCCATCCTCTTTCTGGTAAAGGGACTGCAGTAGGACTAGAAGGTGTACATTTAAAAAGAAGAAAAAAGAAAAGTTCGATCCGAGACATTTGCAATTTACAAGGCAAAATGTAGATTTGAGACCCAAAACAACATGAACTATTAACCTCATTTCAAATAATGTTGCTGCGTTTTTCTGACAAACTTTACTATACAAGCCAGGAACATCGGGGGCATCACAAAGGTTGAGGCAAAGTACAGGTCTTCACAATTATATGTGGAATGTGTGGAACTGCTTAGAAACATTTTTGTAGGCCCACAGATTATAGGCCTATTCCAAGTCTACTAGACTAGGCCAAAAAAAAAAAAAAATAAGACACTAAAGGAGACACATTACAAACTTTCCATAGGAAGCTAATGGAATGCTCATGTAGTCTGGAAATGAATGGCAGTTGCCGATGTATATGCTGGAACATCTAATGACTCCCATGCCAGCCTTTTTTTGGGGGGGGGGGGTGTCATATATTGTAACACCAAATAACCTTCATTCTTTTTCTCTGCCCAGCTGTCTAATGACTTCCATAAAATACTCAAGGATTTGTACACAGAATTTGTACATCTGATGTTAGGCTGTGACCACACCAATGTAAAATTTAGAAATATTTAGACAAAATTAAACAACTGCTAAAAATCCCACTAAAACAAAAGCTCGGTTAGATTTTACATATTTGCAAAAATACTCATGTAAAGGCAGTTCCTTATTTTTAGCTTTATGAAAGCTTACAGGACCTCAGTATGAGACATCCTTCTAATTTACCTTTGGTAAGTCCACTCTCATGTTAATATAAATATCATCAGGCTGTGACAGCACATTTTCGATCCTGTAATCCTATTGCACACTGACCTAAGAGTAAGTCCCATTGAACAGAGTGGAACTCACTTCTGAAGAAAGATGCACTTTGTAGCATGTTAAGTGCTTCCTTTCCAATATCACAAACATGCTGAGACAGAAGGGGGAAACATACCACGGTTTTGGTTTGGATGCATGCAACAGTCAGGTTGTGATTTGAAAAACCCATTATCAGAGATGGTTTCTCTCCAGTTTCCAACCACAAATGTCCAACAGAGGATGTAGGTTTGAGATAAAAGACTTGGGGCTTGGTTACATCACTTTAATAGACATGGATAATGGACCTGTTTGGATTTCAGTTCTGCCAAACCTCATCGTTCAGGTTTGGCTCTAAAAAAAACACAACCCAAGTTCAGAGCACTTTGGATCTTGTTCTGTTTTATCCAGATCAATAAACTAGGATGGTGGGATTTGGGAAAAGGAGAAGATGGTTGCATGACATTCCCATCTTGCCTCCGCATTTAAATGAGATGATAGATTAACATTGTAGCATTTCTTTCCAGAAAGCAGACAAAACCCAGAATTCTTGATTTGATTTTAATTCCATCTGGCATGGCAGTGAAACCTTTATATGACCACAACAGCCATGAACAACTCTGGTGGCCAGTGGTATTATCTTACAAATCTGATCATTTAGATACTTCTGGACATAAAGAGATCTACATGTTTGCCATCTGTGTAATTGTCCCGTTTATAACGGCTGATAAAAACGCTATTGGGATTATACTGCGTTCACATACAGGGCTCTGTATGGGTGAAAAGTTCTGCAGATTCAAAGATATCTGTTAAAATGAGCTAGGCCAATGAAATGCATCACATAATTTCATTTCATTTCAATTATCTGTTTTACATTTTTCATGCACTGGAACCAGCATGCCAAGACATCTGAAGGTAGAAATATTTCAGATAATCTATAATTAAAAGAAGAAATTCCTTAACTTCTGAAAGTATGTGAGGGCACAGCAAGAGCTTTTACCACCTCTTCTAATTTGCAAATCAGCATGCTTTGTTTTATGATTCATCTCCAGGTCATTTCCAGTAGACCAGAGAAAGTATACTTGCTGCGGATTAATTGCAAACAGGCCCAACCTCACTTGCAACACAAATTCAAATTGTAGTGCTTTTTGCTTTGTTTTAATCCAGTGTGCACATTGTCACCATGGACATACTTGGGGCTGGGCACAATGTCACATGAAGAGACTGCTATGCCCCACTGCTACCCTGTTTTTTAATTATTACTTTTTAAAAAAAAATGTGTTTATGTGCTTCTTCGGATTTGTGATTTTAAGTACAGGTTTAAGAAAGGAATCACACATCCACATGTGTGAAGAGTGACCCAAAGGAGGAAGAAAATCAAAGACATGATTTAGGTAGAGGGAGGAGCAAAGGGAGTGGTGAATGGGGAAACAGGCAGACAACTGGTGGGGAAAAGAGGCCAGTCCTGGTGCCAGCTGGAACTACAATGTATCTGTACTAACCAGAGCAAAAAAAAAAAAAAATGCATCAGATTGTGCACCATTTTGAACTGCAGTAGCGCTGGGAGTCATGTGCTAAGACAGGACTCACTACAGATTTGATCTGATATATATATATATATATTTGTGGGTGTAGTTTCAGCCCAGGACTTTAACACAGGATTTCTTTGAAGTCTGATTTCTCAAACATGAAAGTCTGCCAGAATCTTGTCTCTCTGACACTGATGTGCTTTCAGCTCTAATCACGGGCTCTCTAGAATACATTTTTGCCCTCAGAAACATATTTGTGTCTTTTATTTCCTTTGACTTCTGAAATTCCATCACAAATAATCAGGAATACATTCAGAGACAGAAGAGAACTTTTTTTGTACGCCTGATTTCACAGGCAAAAGCTTTGAATACACAGATCTGCAGACTTGGAGGAAAAAGTTGTTAGAACTAAAAAAGATTCCCTCAATGTGTGATCTGATCTTTGTTTATACCATGTAGCCTGAAAACATCTGGAAATAACAGTAGCTGTGAGACACTGCAAAGGCTGCTACCAAAGATGTTTAATTTTACTATGAGATAATTTTACCGAGAGCTGTGTAATGATTACAAAGTAAGGTGCTTCCAGTGTAATGTTTTTATTTTCCAAAGGAAAGCTTTTTCAGAAATACACACAAAACCCTTGAGCTGTGTGTCAATAATCTGTCAAGATTCTGCATCCTATCTGCGGTCAATGAAATAGGGAGGGAGTGGACACGTTCACCACACAATTCAAGGAAAAGGATAAATTGTTTGATAGTTTCTCGGAGGTGGGCCTCACCTTTAGTAGATTCAGTGAAACATTGATTCTTCCCTTAAATTTGGTGTTTTCCACTGCTGCTGGTGGTGATGGTGGCTGTGACAACAGCAGTAATTCTGTGGCAGCCTGGCTACCCATTTTGCATCCTCCAGAGTGTCACAACCTGACAGTGTTAAGGGCAATGCAGATGGCATCTACCACAACAGGATGCTGGAGAGTGTCCAAAGAAAATTGTACAAAACTACCTTTTTCTTGCAGCTGATAAAGTGGGAGGTCAGGGGGAATCTAGGAATGTTTTTCAGAAGAAATTTTTCACAGACATTTTCATCTCAGCTCCAGAAAATGCAATGGTATATACAGTAATTTCCTCTGTGTGATGCTCAGAATAATGTATCCAAAAGTAGATACAAAGCCTCAGGTTATGTCCTGTATCAGTTCTCTCTTGCTAGATATGCGGCATGTTACTGAATTGCCTATGATGAAATCCAGCAAGGTGCTGCTAGGGGAAGTTTAGAATGAGGATGCTCTGTTCCTTCCCCTCCTGGTGCACCCTTCTCCAACTCCCTAAGATCAGTCCCACAGGGTTTCCCTCCTAGCCTCATGGAGCAGATTTAGAAGACACAAAGGAGGAGCTGCAAGGAGTGGGGGGAAATTACCTCCCAATTTTGCCATTGGATGCAGTTGGATCCAGCCCCACAACACGGAATGATTTTATAAACTGTTGTGCAGGTGTTTTGCATGATAGCAAATTATATTGCTTAATTTTTTTTTATTTATAATTTAGAGATAGAGGCCAGAATCTCTGAGCAATCTTCAGATCAATGTACAATATCCTGATGTTTTCCCTTACTAGACTTTTTAAAAAATGATTGAATTACATACAGAGATATTTTGTCCAATTTAAACATCTCTAAATAAGCAGAAATTAAGTTGAGAGTGTTCTTGTTTTCTGTATATTCCACGTACAATACTGTTATTCCTTAGAGATTCTATCCTACTTCAATATTTTGTTTCCTTTCACGTCTCCATTTTACAATATGGTTCTGCTTAGACACAGCTCAATAATTTCATAACCCAATTTATATTCTCCCCCTGCTATACAGCATGTATTGAGTTTCCTTTTATGCACACAGTGTGCAACAAATGCGGAAATGAACAATCCTGTATATAGGTCCATTATAACTTTATTGTTGTTGTTTAGTCATTAAGTCGTGTCCGACTCTTCGTGACCCCATGGACCAGAGCACGCCAGGCCCTCCTGTCTTCCACTGCCTCCCGGAGGCAGTGGACAATAAATAACTTTATTACTCTCTATGAAATTAATTATGAAATTCATTTTGCTTCAGTAAAATTATTTTCTTCATTAGTATATTAGTTACATTAACTCTTGAATACCTCTTCTTATATGTTATTTCAATAGGAAGAAATCTTGTTGAAAACAAAATATAGTTGATCCGATGGGTGGCAGTTATACTGGTACAGCACTTCAACATATTGTAAATATTTCTTAACATAAAGCCAGTTTGGACTCAATCCTATTGCTAATTCCAACCATATTGCTAATGCCAACTATAGTAGATACACGGAATCAATGTGATTTGCATACCTTTTATCTTACCATCCAGCAATTGATTCAATGGGTCTTGTTTGGATGGGACTGACAATGGGACTGAGGCATGAAATATTATTTTTGTTTATTCGTGCCAAACAAAAGCCATGAACTGTGGACCAATGCACACTTACCTATGAGTAAATTATATTGAATGTGTTTCACTTCTGAGAGTTGTGTTCTGGGAACCATACTCCGAAAAAAGTAATGTTTTCAAGGTCTGATGTAAATCAACCCTTTTTTAAAAGTGTCACCATGAAGTTTCAAACAATGGCTTGTGAAAATCTCCAAGCCTCAATTTTGTTGCCTTTTTTCAGAACCACCTGTACTTTCAGTTTTTGTTTACATCGTGTTGGAGACACTGAAATGTATGCATCTTCTTGACACATTGTTCTTCAGCTCCTTTATCTTCTTCCAGGGATGATGACTAGTGTCTGTTACTGTACCAGGTGACACTCATAATTTTCTTGGACTCCACCCTCAGTCAGCCCCAGCCAACTAAGTCCATGGCCATGAATGGTAGGAGTTAGAGTCCAGCCATATCTGTAAGCCTGCATTGCCTCTTTCTTGCTCTGGAAATGTGGTTGAAGTAATATTAGTTGAACTTAAAACAGGAACTTTAAAAAAGTTGTAACTCTTAGTTATTGTGACATTAAGTAGTTATTCAGTCTTGTAAGGGTAGCGGGTAATGCTGCTCTATTATAGATCTTATCTGAAAATGCTGAGATGTTGTTGCTATGGTCATTTTCCTTTGAACTGAAACTTGGCACAAGATCTCAGAAAAGGAGTGTTGTTAAATTTGAAAGTTAGCATATTTCATGTTCTTAAAATTATTCTTTTATTCCAGCTTCTTCTACCCACTGTCAGAAATGATGGTGTCTACTTACAAAACGGGTGCATTATTAATAGAGCATGATGGCTTTAGATCAAAATTACTATGCGGTTTTGAAGGCAAGGTTATTGTTCCCATGTGTGCTGGGTGATTCTTTCTTTCTTTTTTTTAATGGCCAACAGATTTGTTGCAATATTTTCAGCATATGGCATGAGTATCACGCTTGACAGTTGACTTTAATATGATTCCAAACTGGTCAATCAACGTATTTTAAACAGAGAAGATTTTTTTTAAAAAAAAGAATAAGAAACTCATAAACCATAACATGACTTACTACATAGCCTTAAGCATGTCCTTTGACCACTAATAAGGCTCTACTAATTTGTACTGCTTGGATTTTTGAACTGCTTAATTTAACATGCCTTTAACTTAGGAAGATCTAATCATGCACAATGCAAAGTGATTGAGTACAAATAACGTGCTACTTCTCATTTTCATGTAAACATATAGATGCAAAGTTTGAAAGAGTTTATGGCCTAAATCGAACTGATAGTTTCAATTCAAGTAGACAATTGAGTCAGTACATCTGAGTTGCCACTCAGCAGTTGACTGGGTCTAAATCTCATTAGAACTTGAAGTTAGAACTGAGTTATGAGATCACATCTCCAAAGCTATCCTTTGTAGCGTGATACGCTGCAATTTTTATGTCTTCTTGTTGTTGTTGTTATAATAAATGTAAAATTCATATATATGTGTACTGTCAATTGAATACATGCACAGTTATCTGGATCACTGTATTTTGTTTGGAATAAGAAGACAATCACTGCAATGCTCTCCAATAAGTTAAAAATGTGATCTATTATTTATTTATTTATTTATTTAACTTATATGCCGCCCACACTACCCAAAGGTCTCTATTAGTGAAAGCAATAATGATGAATAATGATTGCAATAATAATAAAGCTTTTATGCACATGAGTTAACAAGTTCATTCATTGTACTTGCAAAAACTATAAAAGCAACACAGTAAAAAAGAAAACTATTTATGGGGCCACTAGCAATGATTTTAATCCAACACTGCAGTTAGTCCAAATCACTGCTTTCAATTCAGAATGGGTCTAAATATACACAATGCAATAGCATTGCTTTCAGCTACCTTTCAGATGTAACATGTAGTTCTAACTTAGCTCTAGTAACTATGATTGAAAGAAAGCTATCACAATATGGGTCATCCTTTCCTAATGCAGAAATTATAGCTTCTATGTCATAAATATGCCAAAATTGGAACTTAGATTCTATATCATAGCGTAGCCAGAGAAAAACTACAAGGGTGAATTAAAATATATTGCGACTATCAATATTCTATAGAGAAAAGAACCTAGAAAAAGTAACTAAAATACGACTGAAAGAATCTAACACAAAATGTAGCACTGAATGGAAAACATAGACGAATATAGAAAGTCGTAATTTAAAGTCCTAATTCAGCATTTTTCTACATTCCCTTATTTTTCCTCTTGGGTAAATGTTAATTAGCAGAGCTTCAGGAAGATTTCAAAGCCTGTATGAACCCATCTCCTAGCTATCCTGTTGTTACTTTTCCTACTAAATAGAGAAGGTTTATTTTTAGCTTATTTTACCTTCACTTCAAGGTTTATTTTTAAAAGAAAAGAAGTGAGATGGGAATTATGAAAATATTATATAGTTTGATTTCTCTTTGAGGACCAACAGCACATTGAGATCTATGAAAAATACTGATAAGAATAATAAAATACGAATTATGAAATAAAAATTACAAATGTACATTTTAATGCAATTTTTTTTCAAATCATCCAAACGTCTTGGAAAATAACATTTGATTTAAAGGCAAAGCAGTTCAGAGAAACCTTTTCATTTCCTGCTCATGACAAAGGTCTATTTGTCACTATTTAAATTTATTTTATCTATTTAAATTATCTTAAGGACACATAAGAAGTTGAACATAAATGAATGTTTTTTAGGATCGTGTATTTATAAGTTCATGGTACCCCAGCCATCTTGCCAATGCCAAATATTAACAAAGTTCATGAGCATCCAGTGGTAAATGCAGATGTCTTTGTTTCTTATTTAAACAAAGACACTATTTTCATCTCGATCCAGGTTTTGAAGATAAATCTGATAAAACTCTCCAAGTAGGCAGAGAATTTGTTTTATGTCAGTAGTAACCTGACAAGGAAATAGAAAAGATTTCTATAGGGGCAGGAGGCATTATGAACAACGTACAATACTTGAAACCGAGTGATGGCAACTGATAAAATGCTCATGTAGCCATGTCGCTGGCTGCCAGCAATTTTTATTCCTAGTCACTTGCAGTTAATTTCAGCAAGTGAAATTAACATGAGTTGGTTTCAATCCGCATTTAACAAATTAGCTTGCTTTTGTTTTGTAATTTGTCAGCTGAGGGATAGCACAGCTTTGATTTTATGTCTGAGGTTTCAAGCAAAGTAGCACTGAAAGTTTGTACTGCCTGGAAAAATTATGTTGTGAAAGGAGGAAACACATTTGTGGCTTAAAGTGTGACCAAGATATCACAATATCTCATATATATTTCGACTCCATATGCATTTGAAATGTGTTATATAAAGGTTAGAGTATCAGACTGGAACTGAACTGTTTCCTATAACTAAATGGCTATTTATCTGGCCAGAATTTGAGCTCCTCAACAAATAATAATAATCTCACAACTGTGGAGTTGGAAGGGACCCTATGGATCACTGAGTCCAGTTCATGTCAAGGAGGCACAGTTGGGAATTGAATTCCCAACCTCTGGAGGCTTGAACCACTGAGCTATTCAGCAGTTGGATAACTGTTACATAGTTCTGCAGACATGATTTTTGCCTTCTTAATATTTGACTACATGCATGCTTTTGTGCTTTCTGTTTTCAGGAGTCATTTCAAGCAATTGTTGCTTTCTGCCAGTAGTATGGTATCATCTGTGATGGTTCTTAATCCAATTTTCATTCTCCTTCATTTGAATCTAGTCCAGTTTTCTGTATGATAGTTCTTTTATTATTATTATTATTATTATTATTATTTATTTGATTTATATCCCGCCCATCTGGTATATTCTACCACTCTGCATACAGTTTGAACTTACAGGAAGAAAAAAATACACCTACGTCTGACACTCTTGTTTATGGGAAACAATTCTTTTTCCCTATATTCTGTTCCTATGCCACCCTCCTGTTAAGAGTATAGGGTATGTATTAGGACCTGAGGCAAACCTATTTCTTTTAAAACAATCCAAAGCATCTCATGATCCACACAGTCAAAGGCTTTGCTGTAATATATAAAGCACAACATGATTTTCTTCTGATATTCTTTGGTATGCTCTGGTAACAAACATATATTTGCAACAGGATCTCAAACGCCTATTCATTATTCAAAATTCAGTTTGGACATGAAATGTTTCTTGCTCTGTAGACACTAAAAGTCTGTTGCAAAATCTTTAACATCATTTTGCTTGCACCAGAGATTAAGGCAACGGTCCTATAATTGTTTCACTCTTTGGAAAAGAATTGGAATGTATATTGAAGGTTTCAAGTCTGTGGACCATTGTTTTTTCCCCATACTCATTGACATATTCTTGTTAGGATTTTGACAGAGTCAGTCTCTGTAGCTCTGTAGTTCTATTGGTATCCCAGCTGCTCGTAGTGACTGATTTCTTCCAAGTCCTTTGAGAAAGGCTTTTACTTTGCTTTCTAAAATAGCATTTCTTCATCACAAAAATCTTCTTCAAATGAATCTGTCAACATTGCATCTCTTCTTGGTTCTTCAGTATATTGCTTCCATGTTTTCTTTGTTTTATCCTGGCCAAGTTGCCACACACATGTGGCCATGATTTTTGGAACTTGTATCTTTCTTATACATCATCCCTAGCTCTGTGGTGCACAGCCTGATGAAGACCCATAAAGGGTTGAAAGCTAGCTTATGTTTGTAAATTTTTAGTAGTCTAACAAGGATACTACCCACTCTTGCTTTCGGTTGATGAGGGAAGTTGGCAGTGATCTCTGCCCCAGATTTTAATTTGTAAATATATTTTAAATTGGTATCACTAACTTAAACGGATTAAACCAACCCTGTTCCAGGTATAATTATGACCCTTTGAAAAGAGATCAATCATAATCAAAACAATTGCAATCATTTTCTGTATGATGTATTTTTCTAATATTTGTACTCAATATTGTTCATCATTATTGCTGGTGTTGTATGCAAATGGAATATATGATCTTCTAGGAAATTATAGTCCTAATGTAGAATAGGATCATGTTTGTTGTGCTTAACAAAAGACAATAAAAAGTAAAGCCTCATCAACTTTACAACTCATGATTACATTGAAATGAAATGTATTTGGCTTGTATAAAGTTACTAGAGAATTTTATTCACTAAAAACCCTGCTGAGGACTTTAAAGACATAAATCTTTCCCATGCTAAACAAAACTCATAAATTATAGAAGCAGAAAGGAATGATTTCATCAAAGAGCCAAGCTCTGTGCATGGAATGTTTCAATTGTGTTGGCTTTACAGCTTTCAAGGAGCCTTTTTATTATCCCTAATTTTCTGCAACAAGGAAGAGCAGCAGGAATTTCTCAAATGGGGTGCCCTTTCAAAATAGATTTTTTCCCTTCTATTACCACTCTTCTTCCTCCTCCTCTTCCTCTTCTTCAAACAATACATAAGAGAGTAAATTTAGAATGTAACAGGAACTTACTTTGAATTCTATGAAATCAGAAGCTAAATTCTGGAAGCAATAAATAACAATCCTGATAGATTGTTGAGAAAATGCACATTGCCTTTTAAAACTGATTCCTTTTGTACTTTGAAAGTTTGATTTGCAGCTATCCACATGACTTTGATTCTCTGCCTTTGTAAGGTAATATTACAAAGAACGGCTTGTATTCATGCAGAAGCACAAAATAAAGGATTTACTTGTTTTCAGGGAACAGACAGGAATTGCTTTTGTGAACAGAAATCACTTCTCCTTTGGCATCGGAAAAGAACACATTCTTACCAGTCATGCAGCATTTTTGCAATATATATATACTTGATGACTCAGAAATAAGCACCACTACGTTCATAATCCTAGGAAAGCACATATAGAATTGAAGCCTTAATAGACCCCTGTAACCTCCAGAGCCTACATTTGAACAAAGATTCAAGAGGAATCTTCAAGGGGACACCTGTATGTAGGGTTGCCAGACGTCAGGCAAAAGGAGGACATGTCCTCCTTTTTAGCGTAATGTCCTCCGTCCGGCAGGCAAAGATAAAAACCTTTAAAATGTCAGACTTTTGTATATTTTATGTTATAATTTTGGATGGGAGGGGGAGAGGTGGAAGGATTAATATTTATATAAATCTCACTTTTGAGAAAGATTTGATATTTGCAGATGTTTATAGACTTTGAAACATTTTTGCAACATGGAGATAAATAAATGGATAGCATAAGCATATTATGCAAGGTCCTACTGTTGCAAAGGCATTTTCAGGTCACTGTTGGAAAGGTAAATATTAGGCACGGGTTCTTTGGCCTGGACTATATATCCCATAATTCTTTACTCTGGGAGCTCCACCTGATAGACCAACACCTACAGACATCTAAATGTGGCTGCCTTGGAGAAAAGGCCTAGCTGGGCAAGCTTTGGGGCTTAGCATAGGCCTAGCTCTGCCCTAGCTTCTTATTCAGAAAGGAAGCTCCCAGATAGGAGTGAGAGTGGCAAATAGTACCTGAGGCTGGTGAAGGTACTTAGGCAGTTGTATCAGAAAATCTCACAAGACCATTCCTCTGATAATAGAAAATTAAACAACAGCAACAATTAATTAAACGACCATTTGCTGCCCTTTCAAGACAACCAAACCTGTTGTCTGAGAAGGTGGCTTCAGTGCGCCTAATGGTAGCCTGCCCTGCTGGTGGCCGCCATACTTTTTGTAACAATGATTTCCATACACTGATTATTTTCCTGGTACCTTTGGATCAAGACTTACGGGACTACCCTGTAAACGCTAAAGTACAGTAGTGCTGTTACTGAGCAACTGAATCAAGCCCCATTGCATGAGGGCTTATCAGAGGAATACCCTCAGGCTCTTCAGTTATGGTATGTTGCAAGCAGACAAGCTGTACAGAGTGGAATAAGAACTGTGTGTGCTGGCTAGAATGCTTGTGGTTATTAAAAAATAAATGCTATACTTTGCAAGTTCTGAGCCTTCAGACATGTGTACTTCTTATCACTGTTGCAAAAATTATAGCCTGTAAAAGTGGAATAGGATCATATATTAATTTTGTGTCTTTGACTACTCATATCCTTTCTACAAAGAAAACAATTAGCCCCTCCAAGATACGTTGACATTTATTACCACAGGCAGAGACCTTGGCCACAAGATCATGATGTGATGACAGCAGTAACTGAAACAGAGAGTTCACCCCTAACTCCTTCAAAATCTGATCCTCTCTCTCTCTCTCTCTCTCTCTCTCTCTCTCTCTCTCTCTCTCTCTCTCTCTTTTTATGGTCTCCCAGCTGTCTAAGGCATCATCAAGCCAAGCAGATACTGACAAATTTTAGCACTGTGTTATGTCCAAAGTGCTGAGATCTATATTTCCAATCAGTGTTTATGCTGTAAAGCAGAATGTAGCAGAACGCAGAATGATGGTAATCAACTGTGTAAATTACTCAGTCCAGGTTGTAACTGGTGGCTTAATCTACTAAATAGAGAACTGCAAAAAGTTACTTGTTTTGGATTACAGCTCTCAGAATCACACCTGGCCACTTTTCCAAGCTGAGATTAGCAATGCAACATTATGGAAATTTACTTCCCTGTTAGCATATACATGATTACAATGCAGCACTTTGTTGGGCCTTACATTTTTTGTAGAGTTGAACTTCCAACAGATTTCAGAATAGTTAAAGTATCCCATCACTCCTGTATCTCTTCTGTTAGAATGTTTGGTAATCTAATCTAGGAAGGCACCATCCAGACTTGAATGAAGTGTGTCATTTGTCACTCTCCCTCAGGCAGCAAATGTTTTGGGCAAGTTCTGTGTAAAGCATTCATTGAGAAAATTTCATCCCGTGCTTTTTGCTAATGCCTTCATTATTGAAGCAGGTTCATTACTTTTAATACATTTTCTTTTCTTCGGATGTCATATTTCCACTTGGAGCAAAAGATTTTAGATCTACTTGTGGCATGAAGAACACAGAACCTGTGCAGAAACTTTTGTATCTGGGTAAAATATGGTTTAGCAAGCAGACACATAGGATGTCCTTAGTTGTGGTTCACCTATTGTTGTGGAATTTGGCTTCAGAAGTGGGTGGATGTAGCCCACCATTAAAGGCCTTTAAACAATCCACCTATTTCACAAAGATGTCATGATACTTTTGGCATAGCTTGAAGATGAAATTATATTAAATGCTTCAGGTGGTATTAATGCCTTTGGCAGTATTATGCTGGTTTGACATTGTAATTTTTATTGTTATTTTTACATTTATTGGATTTTATTCTTTCAAAGTGGTTTGGTAATATGTATTCAGGATGCTGTAATTTTTATCATATATATTTCATTGCTAGTTTTTATGGGGGGAAATGGAAGGAAAGCTTTTATCCCCAAAGGCAACCTAAAAATATCTTATTCAAAAGACAATATTGCTTACTTGTTACCATGCAATTCTAAGCACTTTTAGTCCACAGTAAGACTGATTGTAACTCAGTGGTAAAGCACGTCTTTTGCATGTAAGAAGTCCCATCTCCTGGCATTTCCAGATAGGGTTAGAAACAATTCTGCCTGAAAACCTAGACATTGCTATTTGGGGTCAACAATATTCTGTTAGTTGGACCAATGGTCTAACTTGGTGTAGGGCAGTTTCCTGTGTTCCTAACTTCTGTGTTTTGGTCTGCAGCTCATACTGAACCTGCAGCCTCTTTAACTTAGCTTGCAACACTGTGCCAGGCATCTGACCCATATATAGCAAACAAACAAACAAATAAATAGGTATTTTGCCATTACTAACATGCAGGAATTACTGCTGATGTGGTTTAATACAAAGTTACGTTTCTGGGCATTAAACCTGTTTAAGGAGTAATAAAGTTCCAATGTTCCAATTTAGTTGAACTGAAGTTCCAGCTGAGTTCTGTTCCATCAGTTTTATTGCTGTTTGCCAGAGGCAAAAAGAAAAACAGGAAATGGAATAATACCAAATTCAATGCAAATACAATTTACAAACACTTGTATCAATCATTTAAAATGTGCTGCAACTGCATATAATTATTTTTCTCCACAAAAAAACAGAAACAGAATATTATTATAATAGGAATATTAACAATATATATTAGTTCATATGTAAATTAAAATTTTTGAATGTCCAGGAGAAGCTTTCTGCCTGACAAGAGTGGAGTTGCTTGATCTTTCCTTGTCATCTGAGGCGAAGGTCAGTGGAAAGATAAAGAACTTAATTACCACTGCTTCTTCTGGCTAATTCAGAACTTTAGGAAATAGTCTAGGCTGTGATAATAATGTCCTTCCAGAAAATTAAAAGACATCATTTGGAAATAAAGTGCTGTGTAAGCTGTCCTAGGGCTGGATGGGTCAAAAGGGAAAACAATTTTCCAAATTATAAGAAGTTTTAACATGACAAAACCACAGGAAAAAGACAACGTTTGAATTACAGCCAGGTTAGACTGGATTTCAATGGCCAGCTCTAATCTGAAGCAAAGATTTAACTCTGTGCTTTGTCTTTAATATCAGATATATCTAACAAAGGCCAGTGTTTTTTAAATAAACTAGTTGTTTAACACAAATCAAAAGTTTTTTAGAGGGGAGACTGACCAGCAACACCAACAGTCATTTCTGAGGAAGTTTGTAATCTTCCTGAGCAAAAAGATTCTCCAAATTGAGTTAACAGGCAACAAAATGGCAGATGAATTTCATTATAAATTAACAAAAGTGTGATACATATTGTGATCTAACATATCATTGATGAGATCTAAATTTTCTTGGGTAGTCAGGAAAGAGATGTCTCAGAGTTGTTGTAAGAAGATACAAAGCACGTAATTTAGGATAAATATTGCTCATTTTGATGAGTAGATCGTCCACCAACCTCTATTTTTAGTACTGCTGCATTACGAACTAAAACTTATTATGGACTGGTTCTAAGGTATTCGCTTCCTATGGGAAAGATCTGTGAAGCAAAGTAGATTCTGTTTTCAGAAACATAAACTGTGTGTTTCCTGGGAAGATGGCAGTTAATTTAATGTGAAAATACTTGCCTCAAAATCTATAGGCATGAAGTAACATGTTGCTAATTTTATAGAGTTCACCCATGACACTGAAGCATGAAGGGGGGTGTCACGATCCCCACATGGCCCCTGTTTGTTTCACCAAACTAAGAGCTCATGCTACGTGTCTTTCAGCTGCCACCAGTTGATTACATCAACATTATCTATTATTAATGATAGCTGTCCAGGCCATATGTCATTTTAAAAGAACCAAATAGAAATTGTTTATTGTTACAGATGATGATAGATCAAGCAATGTTGTTAACTCTTAAACAAACATCCTCCTTCATCCACTCTCCCGCCGAAATTCCAAAACTCTCTCAACTCTCAATCTCCCCATCTTCCTAACTAACTCTGACTAACTCCCCCTCCTCATGCTGAGTCTCTTATATCTCGTGACTCCGCCCCTCCAGCACTCCCATTGGTCTATGCAGATAGCATATGAATATTCTTGACCTGGGCAGATGCCACAGGGGGCAACTATACTTTGGAATGGGAGGGCCAGCAATAATATCTGTCATCACTGAGTAGCTGCTGGGACCTATGAGTCTAGCCTGAATGTTGACAATGTCAATGTCAGCAGTTAAGATGGTCTGTGGGGTTCCTTCTTATGCTCACTACCATTTACAAACCGACAACATGCAACGGAAAATCCCAGAAGTTGACTCCTTTTTTCATCCATTAACTAGCTCACCCAACTACAAAGCAATTGTGACGCCTGTTTTTCAACACATTGTCTCAATTTGACAGGAGCAGAAATTTTAGGCGGCTGTGCTAGACCTTGAGATACATTATCTTTCTGAAATTTCTTTTTAAATTCTCTGCCTTTACAGCATAATCTAAACTGAGAAAGGAACTCAAAGTAGAGGTCATCATGGAAATTTGCATATAGACCCCCACCTTACCATAAATGTTTTTGTCCCCTCAACAAAAAAATTCTTTGCAAAGCCTGACTTCCTAAATCCAACCATATTCACAAAGCAACCTGTAGGATTTGTAACTAGGTGCACCTCTATGGTAAGGTGATCCAACAGAACACTAGTTTCATGCATTATACAGGAAGGAAGGAAGAAAAACACCTCTAGACCTTTCCCACGTGGTGGGTAACTAGCTCAGTAGAAAAACTTTAAGAAGAGCAAATGACTCACCAGCGATAATTAATTCAAACAGGCAAACTTTCTAATAAAAAAAATTTAAACCAGATGCTGGTACAAACAGGTGATAATTAAAGAAGATAAATTAAAGACATGTTTTCTAGTGAGTGACTCTGATGTGTTCTAATTGCTTTTGCATGAGAAAGAAATTAAGAGATAGCTGCTCCTGTCTGTTTTCAATAGTTTTCTATTAATAAGAGGCAGAGAAGGTTTTTCTTGAATCTACATCCTACTTTATTTACACTAGTTTAATCCACTGTGGTTTAGCAAAATGAGCACGGATATTGGGAGCCAGAAGATCTTGGCTCCTACTACGACATTCTGTGTGGGCTACAGAGTAAGTAATTGTGCTTTCCCCTCTTGAAAGTGACTTCATACAGAGAGAAGTGTAACATTTTGTAGGTGCTCGTATAATGTCTTCTTCTTCTCCCAGAAACATACACATGCCAAACAATAAAAATCAAATAAATCAAGTGTAATATCAAATCAAAGCTGCCTAAATCTAGATGACTCAGGGATGAAAACTTACACTGAAATAAATGTGTTACTCTTTAAAAATGTTTAAAGTATTTCGTTTCTCTCTCTGTGTTGTTTTTTTTAAATCTATTTATTTTTGGTGAAGTTGTGATACAAATAAAAAAAATTATTTACAAATAAAATTTGTAAAACTGCTCAGATCCTTTTATTCAAAAGCAGATTTAAAGGCTTCACATGCAAAATTCAAAAAAGTTATGTTGGGAGTCTGCATTAGAAACTAGAAGTCACATTGGGAGATTCTGGAAGGTGCAATCAAAAGAGTAAATTTTCCAGGCTCTATATATGTGAAGATTCTCAGTCATCCAGGTGAGGTTATCTGGAAGTTGAGTCATGGCAACTGGACTTCTTTCTTATTAGGTTGAAACGTTTTGCTACTCATCCAATAAGCTTCTTCAGAATGCCATGACTCATCTTCCAGATTTCCAGGCTCTGGTCAGAGGTCATACTGCAGGTAGGGGAGTCAGAGACTAGCAGTGCAATCCTATGCATGTCTAAGCAGAAGTAAGTCCCAATGATCTGAGTGAGTTATACTCCTAATTAAATGGGCTGGAAAAATAACAAAACAATGTTTTGGGGGGGATCTTCTTAAACTATTTGTAAGTCAGTGAAGTGGGAGGGGCAGTGCTGGGTGGCTGGCAGCCTCCTGTCTGGTGAGTTTAGGACAATTAAAACAACACTTCCGGCTTGATTGGGCATCCCTCATTTTGAAGCCTGTCATAGACATCTAGTCATGCCATTTACAACTCCTGTGTTCTTTCTGCACCATCCAAGATAAGCGGTGCCCTATGGGCTGAAAACTAGTGTTTGCTTCTGACTTCCTTTTTAGTGGTCTAATGGAGATATCATCTACCTTTGCCTTCAGCTCATTGAGCTATCCCTAGACATAAACATTACCACTGAAATTCTCCCAACAAATATGAACACCAGAGCACAAGGAACCTGCTGTGTATAGTTAAAAAACAGAGAGAGAGAGAGAGAGAGAGAGAGAGAGAGAGAGAGAGAACTGACATCCAGATCACATTTCAAAGCAGGTGGCCAGGCTTCTCAATGGCATCTAGTTAACTTTCCAGTCTGGTGTCTCTGTTCTATGCGGGAGCTACTTCATACAATGATTTAGGCCGAGTCACTTCTCTTAAAAAAAGTGACAGAAAAGCTGCTCTGTCTGTGACAGTAGCCACTTTTACCTGACAACAGGACCTGAGATTTGTTAAAACAAAGCCATCAAAATTTCATTAATGCACAAGTCAAAGCTACAATCCAGACTTGGCTCCTATGTTGTGCTCCTCAAAACCACAGGCACTCTAAATGGTGAGTCGTTTCAAGTAAAAACTTCCTTTCTTATGATTTTGTTTGTTTGTATTTTCCACTGTATTCCTTTAATTTTTTTTGTTTGATATATTCATCTTATAAATTAATATAGTACTCATGCAAAATAATTAAGTACCCTTTTAAACCATTTTTCCTGTGGTTCTCTTCCCCTCTCCCCCCCCCCCCCGCCATTATGTGTGAAGATAAGTTTTCTGCATTACCCAGTAGCTGTTCAATAGAATTTGAGAAATTGTCCTGTACGAACAATTCAGTTCGTTAACTACTGAAAGTGGTCTGCAAATCACGCCTTTAAGGGTAAGCTATGATATCTGTTTTATCGTAGGTCCAGATAGCGAAGTGGTTTAGGTAGAGGCTGGGAATTCAATTCCCCACTGTGTCTTTTGTGAGAAGGGTGAGCTGCACAGTTCCAGGGCGCTCTGGAATTCTGTGTATTCTCTACCTAGAAAACCCTGGGAAGTCAGAATTCATTTGACAACATGCTATTTATTATTATTATTATTATTATTATTATTATTATTATTATTATTATAAAACTCCAGGCACACTCAAAATTATAAAAACATTGACTGGTATTATATAATAGATACAAGTTTTAACCAAAAACCTAATTATCTGTTAAATATCAATGAAGTATGTGTGCTGTTCCTAATATTGCCATTTTTTGTAGCTCTGATGGTGTGATTTCTGAACTCTTAGGGCCCTATCTTGGACAAATTCACAGAGATCCATTTGCAGGAAGAACTTGCTTTGCAGCTTGACATTTGCAAGTCTAAATCTGTCTCCTCCGAGTCCAGCTGAGCTGAATACGACTTACTGCTGGGTAAGCACACACAGGACGAGTTTTGTTTTTTTCCCCCCTGAGAGTGCTTCTGGATCTGGCTTTTAGTATCACCGTAAACAACAGTCATTAAAAGATGTATTCTCTGTATAACAGTTATGAACGATGCATTAGAAAGAGGTTTTGTGAATGATAACACCACATGCAGACCTTGGCGCAGGTGAGGCTTTTGCTCATCAAAGCAAGAATATAGGAAGCTTCTCTCTGTTTAGGAAGTTGGCAGCAAATTCAATCATCTTAGGGCCCAATGAAAATGAAACAACACAACTGTGGCTCTCTCAAATCAAGAGAAATTAAGCCATACATTTATAGACAATTCATAGACAGCTGTACCACTAGGCGCTCAAAGGCAGCCACTTCCCTCAGGCAGAAGATGTTTCAGTATCAGTATATTTTTGCTGTGCTTCCCAGGCATGGATCCACATGATTTTAATGTAAGATCATGCCCAAATCATTGTCCACCTCCACTTTCTCCATTGTGGCACTGGTGTGAGAGTGGGGTAAAGGCTGTAAGCTTATTTGAACAGCCATGTTTTACGCAAAGAACTATCCATGGAGTGATGGTGAGGAGGAGGAAGAGGAGGAAGCTTGCCAGGTCTCAGAGCCAGGAATGGCTGTGCTCCCCTGAATCTCGAGGCTCAGGCAGAGGAATCTCAGGGCCAGTGGGGGAAGGGAAGGAACGAGTCCCATTTATTGTTACGGGGTGGCCATAATGCTTCGATACACAACTCCTTCCCTTTCCAAATGGCACCAGGGCTCCCTGGCTTCCTGTGTCTGTCCAACGCTACACATAATATATTTGTTTAGGAGGCAGTACAGGGGACCCAGAGTGCCTATCTCACTCCCTTGCACATGCATGCACGGACATTATTTTTCCATTGTTAGAGAGGCTCCTGCCTCCTGTGACATCACAAGGCCCCACACTATGATGTCACAAAGACCCACCCCATGCCATTTTGCCCCAAGGGGAAGATGCTCCCATGGCAGCCCTTGGCAGACAAGAAAACATTTCAAAACCATTTCTGAAAAATACTTTTATTGGTTTTTGAAAAGAGGCTATAAACAGTTCTCCTGGCCCTCAGCAGAGACAGCCTGTTTAGCTCCAGCAGGATGCCCGCACTGTGGTCCTTCGCATCATCACCCTGGGGAAGAGGAAGCTCCTGGCCCTGCAAGACAAAGAGAAAAAAACACCAACTAAGGGGCGAGCTCGTCCACGGCCGTCAGCTGGCTTCAACCAAGACACATCCACCGGCCTCTGTTCTGGCAACTTCATCCCGAAGTTCCGCCTGCCAACTTCCACTGGCTTCCACCAGGAATATCCACCCGTTCATCTCTTCCACGCCGCTTCTGAAGCCAGCCTCCGCCAGCTCCCGAATGCTTGGGTCACACACACACCCCGGCGACATCCCCACGGAACGCCAGCCAGCCCATTCACACACACATTCATACACATGCACACACCAGCCACACACACCCCAACACATACACACATTCAGTCCACCAGCCATTCACACACACACGCCCGGGCTTCCATCCACCGATATCCACCAAGCTTCCGCCAGCTGGTTTCAGGAGGCTAACGTCCACCGGCTTCATCCGCCAACCTCTGCCAGCTTCCATCTTGCAACATCAGTCAGCTTCCGCTGGCAGACTCCGCCAGCTTCTGTCTGCCAACGTCCACCGACTTCCCCCCGGTCCGTCGCCGACATCAGTCAGCTTCAAGCCCAGATCTCCGCCAGCTTCAAGCTGCTAACTCGCAAGCCCACTTAGCAAGTTCAATAGAGAACTTGCCTGGTTGAGAAGGTCTGTGTCCCCAACAGCCACCCTCTGCTGGACTGCTCTCTGGCCACTGTCCTCTCCTCTGGTCTCCTGCCCTGCCTCTCAAGCCTCTTTTATCTGCAAGAAGAGAGGTGGGGCCCCTGTGATGTCACAAAGACCCAGGAGAATGTGACCAGTTGCCAAGGCAGCAGTAGCAGCAGCCCCTTAGGATTGGCTGAGTCCTGGTGATGATGTCAACAATGCCTCTGATTGTTAGAGTAAATCTCCCCTTTTGGGCCTTCGGATATTATTCTAGGCTGGTGCTCAGAAAGTTATTTTTGGGGGACCAACCCCCAGAATCCTCCATCCAGCATGTACACCAAAAAGAACTTTTGGAAACTCAGAACTCGGAAAAAAAATTAAAATAATAAACGAATAAGGAGGGACACAATCGCACAAATGTAACCCTTGACCCATGGTTGCCTCTTTTTAGACATTTTTTTTGCCCCTGCCATGAAAAAGATATTATCAGTGTGACATTTCTTGATATTGTTCCCAAAGCCCCAATGACTATGGGGACCACTGAAATGTCTTTCTTCCAGAGGCGAGATGTTTCGATTGCCAGGTTTTTTTCCAATTCTTCATTTTCAGCTCTGGCATCCCCTGGAATTGCAATGTCGATGATCTGGGCATTTCTTCATTCTATTACTACTATGTCTGGTATGTTATGTTCAATGTGTCTATCTGCTTGGATCCAGAAATCCCACAAGATCTTGACTTCTTCGTTTTCTGATTATTATTATTATTCAAATACACCAAGCACAAAATTATAAAAACATTGAATGGTATTATATAACAGATACAAGTTTTAACAAAAAAACCTAAGTATCTGTTAAAATTAGTATTAGAATTAGTATTAGTATTAGTAAATGCTATACTTCCAGCTAGTACTGCCACACAGTCATGGCAGGCATTTCTCTCTTGAAATAATGTCTGTATCTAGATCACACACGTCTCTGTCATACAAATAATCAGGGTTTGTATGTGCTGTGCTTCAACCAGAGTGCAGAAAATCTATAGAGATCCTTTTGAGTGCAGAATTCAGTTGCCAGCAGATGTTAATATATGATTTTAAAAAGCAAATTTCTAATGCTTATAACAGCTATGGTATTCACAAGGGTGGGTAGATAGTGTCTGCTCATTAGAAGCTGAGCAAGTTGATGGATCCATTGCTACTGCTCAGGGTGACACTCCAGTGCTCTCCTTACCTTCTCTAATTTCCTTCAAACCATGATTCATAAAACCAAAATACAACATCCAAAATAACCTAATTTCAAAATAAACATAAATAAATAAGTTTGCTTGAATTAGTCTTCTTGAAATTAATGGCATTCCTCAGGTTTTAGATGTCTTTCAAGTGTTCGCCCACAGCTCTAGCAACTATTACACCTAGACGTAAACTGACAGGAGATATTGGAACAAATGTTTCTCTAGCACACAGGGACTATTCTGAATCAAGCAATATGAGGTATGTGGTGTGTGCAAAAGCTCACCGTTCTTTGGCATTCTGAGACTGTTTTACCCACAATGGATCTGGATGGGTTTCTTTTTCCTCATTTTCACCTGAAAAAAAAAAACCAGTATTTCATTTTCAGGAAAAGCTTTTCAAAAACCCTCAAAATGAAACCACAAACTATTTTGTTTTTTTCATGAAATATGAATGCTTTAAAATAAAAAAACAAAAAAACTACTTAGACTTCATCTAATTGTGGGCAAAGGACTAATTTTCACCAACTTGGTTTAAAAAAAAATCTAGTTCTGGCACAGACATTATTATTTCTGCAGATTGCTAGTATGGTTGGATTGTAAAACTAATAAAACCAAAGCAGCTATTTCATGGAAAAACAGCAAAACTGAAGTGCCTAGATGATACATTTTGATGGTTATCTCAAAAGACATTCAGTCTTTCCATTGTGTATGTTCCAGACCTTCTCATTTCTTGGTCATTGACTCCAATGTGCATTTTGCTTGTTTCACAGATTGAAAAATTAGCTCTCAACCAGGCAAAATAGGGAGGGGTCCTGCAGCTGACTGCATGTGGTGGCTAAAAGTAGTCAGTTGCTTTGCATGCAAAAACTTTCAGGTTCAATTCCTGGTGTTTCTATTTAGGGTTGCGAGCCCCTGTTTGAAATTCCAAGTGCTGCTGTCAGTGCAACATACAAAGCTAAATGGACAAATCCATAAATTAGCTCCCTTTGCTTCTAGCATGTCTTTTTAGGACATAATTGCCTGCTGGTAAATCTCTGGGGCCAAAATCAAGTTGTGGATTTGAAAGTGCAAATGTTAAGTCTGTGCTGGCCAAAATCCTCTTCTATGACTATGCAAATGACTCAACTTGTGGAGGAAAATTACCTGAATTGATAAATTATTATAGGCACTATCAGTTGTACTTCAGGCAAAAACAGAAGAAAAATAAAAAATAAAGAAGGCAAAAATATTGTGGCACCTTAAAGACTAACTGCAATATTTTAATGTGAGCTTTTGTGGACAATCCCACTTCCTCAGACATGTGAGACTACATGACAAATATTTATACATTTATACATGGCCCCCAAATAAAGAGGCTGTTTCCTGGGCACAAGTTGCAGATAGTGCGGCGTTTTGTACCGGAACAACATTTAAGACCCCTGTTGATATTCATCTCCCATTGTAGGAAGCATTGTTCTATAAACAATGACAATGATTGGTGGCTAAATAAATTCCAGGCTATAGATAAGAAGCAGGGACAATATAGTAATGAGTATCTCTAATCACCAATGGAGCTTGTGAGGTGGCACCGGTTGGTTAGTAAGCAAATATAGCTGGGAATTACAACAGATATAACACAATATTTTACATTTGATAATGGCCTAAGAAATCTTGGCTTATATTGAGGCCATTGAGATGGGTTTTGAATATATGTATATATTATATCTCAGTTCAGTATGCAACAGATTATACCTATGGTGATTTATTAAATTCAGCTAATTGAACTCCAAAAATTATGCTCTTTGTGTTAAGCCAGCATAACTAGGCAAGAGGATTTGGAACAACAAGTATTTAATTTTAGGTACCAAGTGGCTATAGGTATATAAAGCTATGTGCTAAGTACACACACATGCACACACATTGCAATATGACAATTTTGTTATTGTCTCACTGCCAATAAGTCTAAAAAATGCTTGGGATTAGGTTGTGGGCACTTTGGTATTTTGGCCTGTTATGGAGTCAAGTGAGTCGAACAGCCACATGCATCAATATGTCCAGGTACTCTGAAATGAATTATCCATCTTTGATTTCCAAGTAAATGTGTGGAGTGAAGACTCGCCTTAGAATGTTAGCAAAATCAAGGCATTGCAAGAATAAAACTGCACATAAATGGCCTCATTTCTATTACTTCTTCAGCTATTAGAAGAAAGAGCCAGTATAAAAAAATACAATTGGATTATTATTATGGTCAAGTACTTTGAACATATAAATGCCTGCTGTTCTCTATTATTAAATTCCATGCTGGTGCATAGTGACATAAAATTCCAAGCCATAAATCCTCACCCTGCTGGGTTATCTCGGATTATTGGCTGTGATTTTGGCTGGGCCTAGACTTTGGAAGAATATCTTAAATCCTGGAAAGAGAGAAAATAATAATACAGAATTATAGTTGTCGTTTAACAAGAACAGCATGATTGATGAACATCACCCCAAATTCAATCCCCATACTTGCAACTCTAGTAAATTTAGGCACATAAAATCCAGAGTGTTTGCTGTAGCACTCCCCAAGAGTCACAAACGATGCCCTTTTTAAAGAAATTGCAACCTATTATTGTGATAACAGGAGCACAGAGTTACATATTTTCACCTTGCTAAAAGATGTATTGCTAAGCATGTATTGGCTATTTCTATCTGGCTTCCACAAACAATTTCACGACTATTGACAAAAATGATCATGGTAAATGACTACCTAACTGAGCCATGCAAGGAATACTGATCTCCTGACTTCATGTGTTCATGTGTATGGCATCTAATGAGTTACTTGTGACACCACAGTGGCTTTTGTCAGTAAAATTAGGAAGACTTCCCCTTTCCCAAGTGACATGTCTCACATGTCCTCAAAATCTGCTTTGCACATTTTGGGTGACTCTGGGGGCTGTGTGGTAAAGGTCATGAGGGAAGTTACAGTGTATGAAGGAAGGCCTGCTCATAACAGTATTGGATTTTATCATATGTGCTTAAAAAGAGGGAGGCATATACAATGGTGCAGAGCCTGTTCAAGAAGTCTTGTCCCAAATCATGTTGGATTAATTTACACAGGCTGTGAATGCTCAAGTATTATACAGGCACATTCTTCTGCACTGCTAGTGGTTAAAATATTAACTGCACTCCACACTAACCCTATTCAGGCGATATACATACAGAAATAGTTAAGAGAAGAAGATCTACAGTCCATGTGAGAAGAATGATGACAGATGAGGTGGGGGTGCCCTCTCTCTTTGCATGCTAACCATTTCTGTAAACATCATCCTTGAATACGGCTTCTATCCATGGAAGGTATGCCCGTTCCATAGTTAGTTCAAATTATTTAAGTCATGAGTTCTGCTCCATAATCCAAAACAAATGCAGTCCTAAAGCAAATAAAGGGCATAACCATTAAGGATGGATTAAAAATAAATTTGTCAAGGACTTATGTGGGGAAATCACCAAATCGAGAACAGTTCCTTTTTAGAGATAAGATTGTAACCAGTTGTCACATGTTTTAAAAGATAATAATTATTAATACAATTTTGGAAACACAGACCAAAACCCTACTGTGCAACTATCTGCATGTAACTTGAGGTCTTGCATGTGGTAGTTCTTTGAGTGGAAGTGCTATCCCTGAAGCATTCTGTTGGTGCACTGTGTAATCAAAGTTACTGGGGATACATGACTGATTGTGCAGTTCATTGCTGGGTGTAACACTCAGCACATTATGCCGGTGTAATTTTACGTTATGCCAGCATGAACATGGTACTGGCCAAAGAGATCTATGTGTATGAATGTATGTGGCAATGTATATGATTCAAGTAATGCTTTGGTGGAGCCTGTGCTGTCCAGGTCAAAGCACCCAGGCGTTCTTGTTGGCAAGGAATGCTGACATTTTCCAACACTCTCCTCCTACCCCACCCCAGTTCTTTCTTTCTTTCTTTCTTTCTTCTTTCTTTCTTTCTTTCTTTCTTTCTTTCTTTCTTTCTTTCTTTCTTTCTTTCTTTCTTTCTTTCTTTCTTTCTTCCTTCCTTCCTTCCTTCCTTCTTCCTTCCTTCCTTCCTTCCTTCCTTCCTTCCTTCCTTCCTTCCATCCTTCCTTCCTTCCTTCCTTCCTTCCTTCCTTCCTTCCTTCCTTCCTTCCTTCCTTCTTCCTTCCTTCCTTCTTCCTTCCTTCCTTCCTTCCTTCTCTTCCTTCCTTCCTTCCTTCCTTCCTTCCTTCCTTCCTTCCTTCCTTCCTTCCTTCCTTCCTTCCTTCCTTCCTTCCTTCTTCCTTCCTTCCTTCCTTCCTTCCTTCCTTCCTTCCTTCCTTCCTTCCTTCCTCCTTCTTCCTTCCTTCCTTCCTTCTTCCTTCCTTCCTTCCTTCCTTCCTTCCTATTCCTTCCTTCCTTCCTTCCTTCCTTCCTTCCTTCCTTCCTTCCTTCCTTCCTTCCTTCCTTCCTTCCTTCCTTCCTTACTCTCCTTCCTTCCTTCCTTCCTTCCTTCCTTCCTTCCTTCCTTCCTTCCTTCCTTCCTTCCTTCCTTCCTTCCTTCCTTCCTTCCTTCCTTCCTTCCTTCCTTCCTTCCTTCCTTCCTTCCTTCCTTCCTTCCTTCCTTTCTCTCTCTTCAGGCAAGCTTTCTCTTAGTGACTGGCTGCCTGAGTGAGGTTTTTAAATGCATGGTTGTACTTGTTACTTTTGAATGTGTTTTTGGTGTCAATTTTATTTACTATTTTTAGTATGGCATTTGTTTAATCCTTCTTAGTATTTGTACACTCACTGTTGTTAGCTTTAAATATTGCCTTTTAATTAATGTAAGCTGCCTTGGGTCCTTTTTAAGGAGAAAGGTGGGATAAAAATATTTTAAATAAATAAATAAAATATAGTTGTTAGTGGGATATCCTAGAACTAGTTTGTTCATTTTAACCTAATGTGTTTTTGTAGTGTTGGAAAAAGAAGCACTTGGAAAGTTGAAGGTTGTGTATGTGTCTTTATTTATACATGTACAGAGAATATGCATATAAGCCCTATTTAGGTATTCTGTTATCTCATTTACATCAACATGTAAGAAGAAGGCCATGCTAGCAAACATATTGTGATTAGAGAAGGACGCTGAATTATTCGGACCCCCTGGATCCGAATATCTCCTGCCTGGCAACGCAGCTGTTGTTGCATCAACCCAGCCTTCCTCTGGACCAGCTGCTCCACTGATCTGTTGTTGCACACCACCACGGGTCCTCCTGCTCTGGCAGTGTGCCAATCCAGGCAGGAGCTCAGCCAGCCTGGCCCACCTCCCCCCACAGCTGACCACTCCGGCAAGGGCAGCAGTTCAGTAGACTTGGTTCAAATCCCCACTCAGCCATGAAGCCCAATGGTTAACCTTGGGCCACTCACACACGCTCAGACTGACCTACTTCACAGAGTTGTGATAAAGCAAATATAGAGAGGAGGGGAGCTCTTAACATGCAGTGGAGCTTCCCCTCTTCAGACCACTGCTTTACACACAAGAAGATGTTAAATGTTTTCAAAGGTTTACAAAAATAAGCTTGACAGCATAATGGACTGAAACAAGAAAGGAAGAATCAATACAATAGGGGAAGAGGGAACATGGAAAAGCAGCATATTATGAGAATTTGGAAAGAAAAAAGAGGGGAAATGGTTTGAAAGCAACAAAAGAAGATGTAGTGATAGAGAACATGATGTCCCTTATGATGTCCTTGAAAGAGCTCCAGGAGCTCCAGCATAAGCCATTAACTGTCAGCTGCAGAAGATTTAAGTTGTTGCAAAGATTTATTTCATTACTGTTGTCAGCAGTCACTATTAACCTCCTGTGTCATAAACAGCTCAGTACAAAAAGACATCAGGTCTTTTAATACAGGAGATTCATCATGATCTGTTCCAAGTCACATTCTATGCCAGAGTAGGAATGGCTTCCTTTTTGTTGCCGACCACAGTGCTTCTATTTATGCAACAACACAAAGTCCAGCCTCATAGATTCAGGCCTAAATCCAGTTGAGCAAGCCCATTCAATCAGTTGTGGAATGGTGAGTCAACTGACTCACTGGGTCTGTTTTAATTGGGATTACCAATTGGATTCAGGCCTGAATATCAATTTTCATCTAACTAGGAAAGCCAGTGCTTTGTGCAAGAATTGTCTTGTGTTAGCGTAGAACAGATCACTTTCAGATTTGTCTTTCCAGATTTGGTGGGACTGCACCTCCCATCATCCCTTGTCATGTGTACTTTGGCTAAAGCCAATGAGACTCATAGTCCAACAACAGCGGTTAGCTGGACCATGGATATGGTCCAAAAATCCTTAGGCTACATAAATGGTCAATCTAACTCAGTGTTTGACTCTCCAGCGGTTGAACAAGTCTTCACTCTGTAAAGGTATGTGTTTCTCTGCAGATAATCAAGTACTGCCCACTCTAACGGTGACTTCCTGCAATCAAACAGGCAGAACAGAGTTTTACTGGAGAAACAAAACCAACTTTTGATTCTTTTATGTCTAAAAGAATTTTACCGCTCCATACAGCTGAAACAAAACAGTCAATGTCAAGGGTTGTGAAGCTGCTGAGAAACAGTTGTTTCAATGCATCCCAAAGGACAGAAACAGGGATAAGAACCCTACCTTTCACGGGGGTATGGTCCCAATCCAATTTAGTGGGGACATGCCTGCTTTTACACTTTTAAGAAGATGCTTGATGCTCCAATTAAGGGTGCCATATCTTGTCCACTTTGGCCCCAGGTATTGTCTTTCGTGTTGTTCTACTTGGCTCAAATTAGACCCTAAAACTAGCTGCCACATTTTTTCCCAAAGGTGTTCCCCCAAGTGGTGAAAGAAGTCTGTTCATCATAGCATATGATCTTCCTCAGCTTGTACTAAACATGTATTGCTTTGTGATTGACAGATCTGTATGGACTTAATTTGCAGATCTATATGGACTTAATTTGCAATTGATCACTGACACATGTATCTCTGAGGAAATCCTGTTGCTGGAATCAGTACAGGTTGATTATAGGAAATACATATTTCCCTTAATGTCCAGTTTGAGCTTTCATCTTGGTATATAAAAATGGAGAAAGGACTAAAATGACTCTGCTGTAAATTGTATGTGCTGTACGAGATCATAGGTAGCATGTGGTCTGAGCAATGGGAACAATCAGCCTGTCCTCCCTCCCCCCCCCCCCCCCGCCAGTCCTTGGCAGTGATGGATAATAATAAAATGCATAAAATTTGAAAGCTGTACTATGTAGTTTCCCACATTAAATTGGTCCATTTCAGGGTAATAATTTCAAAACATGAAAAACTGAAAAAATAACATCTATTAGGATGTATTTTGAGCATTATAATATATGGGATATTTTTACAATAGGCGATAGCAGAAGTAGAAGAAAAAACATTTGCCAGAATGTTTGCTTTTATTGCAAGCAGATATTAACAATATGACGTGGGCTCAAATTTCATGTTACATGGAGTTCCATTCTAGTCTTCTGTTTTCACTACCTTTCTTAAAATGCAAAGTCGAATGGGGCATGCTATATCTGAATAGGAGAGGGTTCTATTTAACCCTCTCCCCTCTAGTGTTTTTTCAGATCAAAATTTGTTCTGACAAGCAACTTTTTCTTCTGGGACAGAGAGGAGACAGGATAACAAAAGATTAAAAGTTATTGTTTTCTGTCCTGTGACTCTTTACTAGTCTCAGTTTTATACATTTGAAAATTGGTAATATATGTTATTAGACCAAAATTCTTCAAATTAATTATTTGCTCAGAAAAACACAATCATTCTAGTGATAATCTAGACAGGCTTTTAAAGACAGGCTTTTAAGAACTGATTGTGCTGTTTTTGATTTTATGTGCTGGATATTATTTTTGTTTCATGTGTGTTTTTAGTGTTTCAAAGATCTTTTAAACGGTTTAACTAATTGTTTTAATACTGTGTTTATTTAGCTGTTTTTTAAAGTCACAGTTTCTTGTGGTTTTAGTCAGTTTATTGTTTTTAGCAACTTGTGAGGCACCTTGGGTCATTAATTGGGAGAAAGGCAGCATAGAAATGTAAATTAAAAATATGGAAAAACATTAAACATAAGAAATAAAACTATTTTTAAAAATAATGAAACTTGAGGATTGTTTAGTTGCTACTCTATTAAACAAGCTATAATTATAAACATTTAAAGTCCAGATATATCTGTGTAGCAACAGTAAAAACACAGGTGTTTTTCTGCCATTTTATGCTGTATCTGCCTGAGATATGATTTATGAGGCAGAGCAAAATGAAAAAATGTTTAAAAGGGTTTAAGTCTATTTGGGAAAATCAGGATTGAACCATAAAAGTTAAACTAAGATGAGTATTTGACATTTCAAATTCTCTTCCTATATATATATAAAGCAACAGTAGATATTTCCCCAAGTATCTCTTCCTGCAGTTCTTCACATATGTTACAAACAGAATGGATTGTATTCTTCTTATTGAAACAGGACTGGCATTCCTGGAAGAGAAAATGGATTCATGATGGAAAATAAAGTTCCTGGATCTGAACATAGCTTACCTATCTAAGCAGCTGGCTATACCCAAACATTTCTGCTCTGAGATGCCCACCACTGTGAAAGGACACTCAACTCTCAATTTGAATCAGACAGATTCCACCCCACCCAGTTCCATTTTGTCCCACCATCTTCATGCTGTCCTGGGCAACTGGGACCTGTGTCAACTGAAAAGGACAAACACACACCAGTGCAGATTCAGTGTACTTGATTGTCAATTCTCATCAGATGAATCTTGCAATAACAGCATGGGATAATTTTCTTTGGACAACAGAGTGCAGAAAGTTAAGATACTGTTACAGTATATCTGATTTCTTAAAAATATAAAACAGACCATTTATAACAAATAGATTTGAAAAGCAGGCAATTTAACTGCTAATCCTGCTTCAGATTCCACAGAAGCTAGGGTCCCACCAGTTGCTCCTTACCTGAGGCTGTGGGAAAGCTGGGCACCATCTCTGGTCTTTCATCCCAGGCTGCTTCACACCAGGGGAAGAGAAGAGTGGGAAAGCCAACCCCATCAGGGGATGGCTGGCTGAAAAGAAGGGGGAACCTTGCCTGGCAGATGGGAGGACCACAGTTTTCAGTCTGGTCCACTGGGGAGCATATAGGAACACCCAACTGGCTGTCAATAAACTTGTTGAATTGTTAACTGTGGTGTGTTCCTGGGACCAGTAGTGGCGATTTTTGGATATTAAAAGCTCCTGCCTTAAGGCCCCCCCCCCAAACCTTACCCATGTCAAAAGGGAGCCTCAGAACCTGAGAAGTGTGGAATAGGAAACTTTCAATTAAAGATGTAAGACTATAGTTGATGATGTCATCAACCATATGCATACTGAGCTGTCCCATAAAGACTTGAGCCATTTATTTACAAATATAAGAGTTATTAATATTTTATCTGACTTATATCCAACCTCTCTAACAGGACCAGGACAGCTCCCAACAACATTAGAAACTGGTACAGATGAAAAGAGGCAAAAAATACAATAAGTACAATTAATAAAATTATAAGATTAAAACACAGCTGAATTAAAAATCAATTTAAAATATAACAGTAAAAAAGGATAGCACCATCCATTAAAAGCCCCTTTCTCAGCAGCCAAGCAAGTGCAGAAAGCTCACTTGAATAAAAAGGGCTCTAGCAGTGCAGGGAGAATCAAGAGAACAGGCATTATAGTTAAAAACAAAATAAAAAAAAAGAAAAAAAAAGACAAAAATGGGGTGGCACTTTAAAGACTGTCATATTTTAATGTGAACTTTTGTGTACAGGTTCACTTTCTCAAACATAAGGGAGAGATATAACATGGCAAATATTTATACATGGCATCAAAATACAGAGATCATAGTTGGCTGGTAGGAAAGTCTATGGATATTTAACAGTGGGGTGATAGCCTCTTTGATATACAGGGATATTCCATTGAAGCTTGTGCTGTAAAGGATGTAAGAACCTCTATTATATAATAACAGCATATGGCCTAGATGCCTTGAAAAGGGGATTGGACATATTTCTGGAGGAAAAGTCCATCGCAGGTTACAAGCCATGATGGGGACGTATAATCTCCAGGCTTAGAAGGAAGGTACCTCAAAATGCCCGATGCAGGGGAGGGGTATCGGAAGACAGGTATCTAGTTGTCTCGTGTGCTCCCAGAGGCATCTGGTGGGGCCACTGTCAAATACAGGAATCTGGACTAGATGGGCCCTTGGCCTGATCCAGCAGGGCTCTTCGTATGTTCTTAACAATGGTAGAATAGTATGAGTGTTAATTATACTGAGGAGACTGGGCTTTTACAGTTGCAAACAACCTTTTCTTTATAGGGGGTTTTGTAAGCAGCTACAATGATGTGTAAATTTCTCCAGGCAATGGATGACTCTCGAGCAATATGGTAAGATTCTCTGGTTTACCTTTGATGTTTTTAAGGTGGATCTGTTAAGGAGGAAAATATACCTGGGAGATACAGAACAGTACAATTATTGTAGCATTTATATTTGGTAGTGCCCTAAAAAGCCTTGGCTTATAATGGGTTCACTGAGATAGGTGTCTAGCATATGCATATATTTTATCTCAACCATCTCTCTCTGAACTCTCACCTTCCTGGAAAAGGGGTTCCACAGGGTGGAATCAGCCACCAAGAAGCCCCCTCTTTACTTTCCTATTTCTTGGAAGTAAAATAGCTACTTCTACTCACTCATTAAAAGTCTGAATATTTCAAATACTGGCCTGTGATGCCAAATGCACACTCCTGACCACCTTGCTGTGGGCCCAAGATGTACAACAGAGCATAATGCATGACATAAGCCAACATGCAGACAAGAAATATTCTTCCTGTGCTACATTCAGTGAATAAACACCCTTGTAATAATAATAAAAAAAACCTAAAAAATAATAGCTGGATTGCACAAACAATAGTGTTGTCCCCCATGAATACCTTTATTACTGGAAAGGGGAGTTATTTAGGAATAACATTGGTAACTAATTACTTTCCAGCTCTGTCCCTATTAGGAAACAATCTCCTTAACAAATGCCTTCCAGAAGCCAGAATAGTATTTTGCCTCAACTATTGTATTTATTAAATGTGTATATCCAGCAGTACATTGTAGAAGTATCTTCTTGTAAATGCTCACTTACTCTCACAAAACACTCAACAGTGAGAGAGACAAAGAGTGTAAAAAAGATAATCTGGTTCAATGGGTGGGGGGTGGGAGAGAGACTGCTAAATATACAGACTAGGAAGCCAAAATATGAAATGTCCTTGTGTTCCCTAACTCAGCATCTAGAAGAAACCGCTTCTAATAGGGTTTTAATAAATAAATTATATTTTAAAAAATGAAAGAACAATTCAGTATAAACCAGTTGAAGCAGCAGGCAGGATTTCTCCCCCTCCCCGTCACAAATGACATTTATTCCAAGTACCCATCTGAGTATCTGGGTACTCATCTAGAAATTCTACACCACCCTGAAAACAAAATGCAGTCTGTCATGACAGTCAATAGGATAGGTCAGAGATGCGGTATTGTCTTACCTCTCACCTTTAACAAACAGAACATCACTCATCATATAGAGGGATTTTTCCCCTTGAAGAACAAATAAAAAGAGAATCTTTGAAAATAATCTGGTACGCCTATGCTGAAGGGACCCCTTTCCTTGCTTGCCCTTTTTTGTGCTGATGTACTGTACATTCTGTGAAGAAAGCCAGTGCAAGACCCTCTGACTATTCTGGTGTTTTTATCCACACCTTGTCACAGTTGTGCTGAATGACGGGCCTGATTCTGAAGAACCCATTCTCTCACAGAAGCCAAGTGTCAACACTGCTCTAGATTTCAGATTAAGCCAAATATACTTGAAAAGCAAAGTGAAAGAGTACTAAGGAGTTGAATTCTTGGGTCATTCACCAAGTAAAGCATATCAACAAAGCATACAAACAAGGTGAAAATCACTTAGAATACCATTATGTTTATAGACTGAAGTGCCTTGCCAAAGCAAGTGAAGAAGCCTGTGTTATAAAGGTCATGGCATGCACCGACTCAGTCTGGCTCTCAGCTTCCTGTCACTTGTTGTTTCATAACCAACCATCTTGAGAAAGCTGAAAAAAGAAAGGCAAATACATGTATTTTTCTATCTCTCATTTCAGTCTGCCTTGATTTACAGCAAGGGCAGGGAACTAACATGGGATGGGAAGCAAATTCTCCTACCTGCAGTGTTTTGTAGGAGGGATAACAACATGGGCCACAGCTTTGTCAGGACCTGGCTTCACTCCTCAGCCTCCTTTTGGAAATACTGACTGAGAGCAGCAATCTTTGCTATATGAAAGCAGAGGCTGAAGGTAAATCTTTCCCGGTGAAGTTTTGGGAAAGGGTAAATGAACTCAAACCCTGTGCAGGCAGGATCTAGACCTTTGGCATGCCAATGGTCACTCCCTTGGCTCACCAGTTCACAAGTAAAATTGGATTAGTTTCAGTTAATACAGCCTGAGGATGTGGACAAGGCACTTGCACACAGCAAAACCACCTCCTCCTGGCTAGATTGCTGCCCATCGTGGCTCTTAAAATCAGCAAAGTGGTTGACCATGGAATGGGCTACATCCATCCTTAATGTGTCTCTACAGGAGGATCATTTGCCTTCCCATTTAAGAGAAACCAGTATAAGTCCCATTCCAAAGAAACCAAATTTAGCAACAAATGACTTTAATAACTATAGGCCTGTTGCTAATATTCCATTCTTGGGCAAGTTGATCAAGAGGGTGGTGGCGAATCAGTTGCAGGAGTTCTTGGAGGAAACAAATAGCTTAGATCTATTTCATCAGATTTCAAGCTGCACCATGGAACTGAAATGGCATTGGTCACCCTTCAAGACAATCTCCTGAGGTAGGCAGAAAGGGGGAGTGCAACCTTGCTGGTCTTCATGGATCTTTCTGTGACCTTTGATACCATCAAGAACCGTATCCTTCTGAGATAGCTATTGAGTTTAGGACTTCAGGGCTTCATTCTTTGTTGGCTCCAGTCCTTCCTTGAGGGCCACTCCCAGCTTGGGGAGGTGATGTCTCTGGATTAGCCATTTCCCCAATGCTATTTAATATCTATATGAAGCCACTGGGAGAAGTCAGACAGAGATTTGGAGTTCATTTCATCAAAATGCACATGATGCATAGCTCAGACTCTCCTTGTCCTCATCTGCAGGTGATACTGTAGAAGTCCTTGAGTACTGCCTAACATTGATAATGGACTGGACAAGGGCTAATAAACTGAAACTGAATCCAGATAAGATGGAGATCCTACTGTTAGGATTGTTGGACCTGTTAGAGGGATATTTACCTAACCTTGATGGGATTACACTCCTCTAAAGGATCAGGTTCACAATTTGGGTGTACTTTTCGACCCAGCTCTTTATGGAGGTGGAAATATGCGTTGTGGACAAGAGTGCCTTTCATCAACTTCAGTTGATTTGCCCAGCTGTGCCTCTACCTGGATAAGAAATGTGTAACAACAATGGTGAGTGCGTTGGTAACCTCTAAAATAGAGTACATGTAGGGCTGCCTTTGAAGTCAGTACAGAAACTTTAGCAGGTCCAAAATGAGGTGGCCAGACTTAGTACAGGTATCAGCAGAAATGAACACATATCCCAGTACTGGCACACATTCATTGGCACACATCCCTATTAGTTTTGTGCCCAATTCAAGGTGCTGCTCATGTCCTATACAACCCTTAATGGTTTAGAATCTCGATATTTACCAGAATGTCTCTCCCACAAAACAGATACGCGTCCCACCTGCTCCTCACAGTCCTTGATGTTTAAAATTGTGACACTTAAGGAAGCCAAAAGAGCTAACACCAGGAACCATGCTTTTTCTGTCCTGGTCCCATTCCTATGGAAGACGTTTCCTACAGAGGTTCATCAGGTGCCATTCCTCTTTCTTTCTTTCTTTCTTTCTTTTTTTTTTTTTTTTTTTTTTGGAAATTAATAAAAATAGAATTATATAAAACTGCCTTTTATTAGTGCTTTTAACCACTGGCCTGAGATGCCCAAATTTATTTTAAATTTGCTTAATTCTATTTAAATACAAGGTTTTTTAAAGCTAGCAACTGGATTTTATGTTATTTAACTGCATTTATTGAACAGACACCAACTGCAAATTCAAATGGCTCTCCATCCCAAATAAGATGCTTGAACAAAGAAGTAACTATTTATGAGCTGTGATGCCAGATCTATACATAAGCTACATATTTTACTGTATTTATTGTAGATTGTAATTTTGTATTGTTGATTTTAAAGGTTATTTGACATGTTGTGAACCACCCAGAGAGTGTTCACACTAATGGGATAGCATAGGAAGGAAGGAAGGAAGGAAGGAAGGAAGGAAGGAAGGAAGGAAATTCAAAACAAAACTTGTAATTTTTATTCTTTTATTTTGTGTTAGGGATGCTACATAAACTGAGCTATGTAATTTTATGTAGCTTAGTGTAAATCTGGCACTACAGCTCATAAATAGTTACTTTGCCAATGAAGCAATGGATGGAGAGAACTGTTTAAATTGGTGTCTGTTCAGGTGCAACCTACCTGTTCCATTTCATGATTTGGAACAGTAAATTTATCTACTTCAAGTGGATAAGAAACGAGGTCAGAAACCCTTTTAGACTTGTCCTGGAAAATTGTTCTAATATTCTACCCCCATCCCAGCCTAGGAAAATATATAGACTACTCACCTGAGGTTGGTTTGCCTGAATAATTCATTTTACTGCTGGAACAAGAATACTTGCAGCTGTTTCTTCTTTCTCCTGCTGCCCCAGGAAGCTTATGGGGGGGAAATTACTTACCCTATAAATTCCCAAGGAGTGTCTTGCAGTATTTAGATGATTCTGCAAGTAACAAAAATACTTAAATAATGTATATTAAGTTATGTCCCCTCTAACGGTAAAGCTTTGAAATTAGTTTAATACTGTGCAAGTATAATGAAAAAGACTATATACCTTACAATGGTTCTATACCTGTACACATTTAAAAACAAAACATAGCCTTCTGCAAATGAGACTTGAAAAAAAGTTGACAATTGCATGTAAGTTCTTGGACTTTGAAGTTCAAAACTGATGGAGAAGATGCAGCTAACAAATTAGATTACTATACTATGAGTGGGATTTAGCTAGTTTTTCTCTGCCAGTGGAAGATTTGTCTCAGTTCAACAGACGGGTGAAATTTTCCATAGTTATCTGGAGTAGATTTAGAGGGGTTCTAGGGGTCTCCAAGGAGAAAGCAAATTGCAGAAAATCATGCCCTGTCCCATTCTGGTGTCAGAAGATTTCTGTTGGTGGAGGGAAAATAGCTTGAGTCCACTCTACACGTTGGGTGATTTTTATATATAGGCCTAAGTAAGTAAGTAAGTAAGTAAGTAAGTAAATGTAATCCTAGCAGAAGGATCACTTGTTTATATTTTGCAAATAAAAATGGCAGTATGACCCTCAGTGATCCTTCTGCTAGGATTACATTTACTTACTTACTTACTTAGGCCTTAGGAATGGACCTCAACAGATGGGAAACTTTGACATCTGAGCGTTCAGCCTGGAGGCAGGCGGTGCAGCATGGCCTCTCCCAATTTGGAGAGACACTTGTCCAGCAGGCTGAGGCAAAGAGGCAGTCCTGAAACCAGCAAAATCAGGGAGCTGGACTGGGGAAAGATTGTTTTTGTCTTCAGTGTGGAAGGGATTGTCACTCTCGAATTGGCCTCCTCAGCCACACTAGATGCTGTTCCAAGACCTCACGATACCATAGTCTCTCGAGACTGAACGATGCCTACATGATGACTTGCTTACTTAATATTCTGCCCCATTAGTGCAAGCACTATTCTGGGCAGTTTACAAGATTAAAACTTAAAACCCTCAAAACCCACAATAACAACAACAACAACAACAAAAAGGTTAAAGGGATACACAGATAGTAATTAAATTATAAATGTCAATAACCTTATAACATCTAGAATTAGTAACAAAACTGATTGACTGATTGAGTATCTTTGTATTCTGCCTTTACTCCAGAATTGGGAATCAAAGCAGCTCATTTAACTGTTTTGGTGTATACCATTTAAAATACCATAGAATTACTAATGTTAAAATAGCATAAAATTTGTTATAATTAGGGGGAAGATTTCTATGACATTTCACATTTTCTCTGCAGCCTACATTTGAAACCATAAGTAAGTTCAAACATGTTTATGAGTAATCTGGCCTTTCTCACCAGATGACTCATAAACATGTTCAAACCCACCCATAAGCTCAAACATAGGTTGCAGAAAAAAAATATGACAAGTCATAGAAATCACCCCCTTAGTTACAATATTAAAATTAAAATATTGTAAAAAATGAATTAAAAAATACTAACAGTAGTCCATCTTTAAAAAGAGAGCCAGAACATTAGGTAAAATCTTGCAGTCTAAGGCAACTTCCAAAGGTCCACCTGGACAAAAGGATAGCAGGCAAGGGCAAATCCGGCCTCTCTCAGCAAGGGACTCCAGAGCTTGGGCTTGGCCACTAAGAAGGACCTCTACCAAGTCCTCATCAAATGGGCTTCTGAAGATGGGGGACCATAAGAAGGACCTTTCTAGTAGGAGTGAGCACTTTTTCCAATAATTATCAGATTTATTTATTTCCAACCCAGAAACCAAAAGCAGCATATCTGTAGCAAACCCACCCCGCTGGCCTTTAGAGTGATCTCTCTGCATCACTGAGCTCCTCCAGCCTTCATATTTCCTATGATTGTTTTGTTAAAAAAAAAAAGGCAGGGGGAAGGAAGCTGCAGCAGTGCACCTGGAAGGTATAATTTTGCTGCCCATTAGACTCTATAGAGGGCTCCTCCCAAAGAACTACACCTCCTAGGAAACACGGTGGCAACTTCAATTGTAAAGAAATCAACCACAGGAAACAAGAAGATGGGAGGAGGCTAAGAGTGTAGATAAATCACTCTAAATCCCTGCTCTGTGGGGTGGAGGCCACAATCTGCTGATTTCAGTTCCTGGGCTGCCATTGGAGAATTCTGGGAATTGAAACCTACCCTGGATGAAAGTTGCCTATGGCTTTATAGGTCATCGCCAGCATTTGAATTCTACCTGGAAACAGACTGGTATCCAGCACATCTGTTGTAGAAATGGAAAACTGGGTTCCTTGTAAATGGCCCCAGTCAGCCATCTAACTGCACAATTTGAGTCTCTTAATGGTCTATTTTAATCCAAATTAGGAAGAGCTTCAGAAAAGCAGTTTGGTGAGGTAGTAGTTGGAAGGTTTTTTTCACTACTTTGGCCAAATGTACGAAAAACAAGTGTTAAAAATAAAGTGAAAAATAAGGCTCTTGGCACCATCACAGAGTTATTTTTCAAAGTTAATTTAACATGCAGATTTAATCACAAAACTTTCCATATGCTTGTCCACTCCATAATTTTCATGCACCAGTAAAAAGCTGTAAGATTGTTTTTCACTTCCTTCTGAAAGTATGAATGTTTTCCCTTTCTTTTTATTATATAACAGTAATTTAGAAATTCAAATCTCCATCCTTTGTCTGCCATTGTATTTTTGGCAGGTAATTTATTCCTCAAACAAAATTGGTGTCCTTTAACAGCTCCAAGCTGGAGCTTGTCACAATAAAAGCAGGAAAGTACCAGTACTCAAGAGACAGTAATGGATTCTAATAATGTAACTAAATGAACATTCAACCTCTACTGTTGAATGAAATGGACATTATCAAAGGTTAAAATTGTAGAACACTCTTCATGTATTGCCCAACTGAAATATACCTCAATGTTATCTGACTTAATACCTCACACTGAGGAAAAGTTCTAACATATTTAATACACTTAACAAAGCAGACATTAGCTTCATATATTGTGAGATGGAATTCTTCCCAGACCTTTCAGATGGAGAGGGCTACGCTTCATCCCGTGCTCCAGTCCAACCTGAACCTGAGGATTCTCCAATCTAATGGCGTCAGCCACTACAACACATCTCCTTCCCATTCTGTTCCAGTAATGTCAGGATCGTCTTCTTGGAGTTGCTGTAGGTCCACTGGTGTTGCTACAGGTCTTCCACTCCACACACTCTTTCATTTATTACTATGCAGACATAAACTGTGCTCTTTCAGGAATGTAATTCACAGCTGCCTAAAAGTGCCCTTTTCTCTTAAAGGATTTCACTCACCTTTCTGACCTTTCCATTTGCCCCATGCCACTCACATATGCAGTGCTGCCTCTTCTACCTCAGCCACATGGGATGAAGGCTTTGACTTAACGTACCTTTCCACAAGCTGTTACCTTCCAAAAGCATTGGGTTAAAGCTTCTGTCATCCATAGCTAGCAGACTAGTGACCATCCTGGCTGGAGATGATGGGAATTGCAATCCAAGGGGATATTATCTGTCTTTGAAGGATTTTCATTTTGCTCAGTAAATATCTATATGAATAATATCACAACCTTTCCCCAAGATGCTCAAGGCTGCATATATGAAATTATTCTCTTGTATCCAAGCTAATACAAATTTGCAACTCATATTTAGCATATAATTAGATAGTCATTTGGCCAAGAATTTTTTACTTTCCATTCCCAAGCACAATTACGCTACTAATAAGCTGCCTACCAAAGTATCAAAACTCCTGTTCCACTGACACACTCAATTCATGTGTTGTTGTTTTTTTTAAAAAAAAAAACTGTTCATACAGAAATAGAACTTTTAGGACCACAGAAAGGTTAGTGCAACCCAGGCCCTTCCAGCTTTACACAATGGATCAGTAGAGTAAGTCACTGAATAGTATCATTCCAATCACGCCTAAGATAGCAAACGGAGGTTTCTGTTGCTTGCACATCTCCTGAAGTCAAATGGATTGGGGAAAATGTTTAAAGCTATATCAGACTAAACACTTTCTATTCAGCAAGTCATCATAAAAATAGACATGATTTGAAAACAGAACTCCTGAGACTCAGCACATGTTGGCTTCCTTTTTGCTTTATTACAGGCATTACCCGGCTGTCAATCTGGCCCCTACTTCCACAGCATCAAGACAGATAAAGTGTGTCCATCTTTCCTAAAACTGAAGCACTGCACAAGACTTCATGCATTCATCATCCTCACCAAAATCTGCAAAATTGCTCCAGGATGTGCACCTTCATTTCTTGATGATATAAGGTGTGTACTGTGCGTACACATACAGTACCAATCAGCATCACACAGAACTGGTTTAATCTTCTACTTGCAGAAACTGCACCCCATGATCAGCCTGAGTGTCCCTTGACAGGTAAGTGTCCCTTGAATGTAAGGAAGGCACCTGTGGAGCAGCCATGTTGGTAATCTGCCTTTCTGTCTAAAACAATACCTTGAGAGCATAATGAAATGATATTTCAAAAGTAAAATAACTCATTTTCCATTTACTTTTAAAAGTTATTTTTAATGGCCATTTTTGGGGTCATTTGAATGGAAGTGGCCAATCTTCCACGCTCAGGCATCTAGAGCATGGCAAGCTGATTTTTTAAAAAACATAAATTGTTACATAACTCATTACAAAGCCCTAGAAAAATAGTTATAATTAAGGTTGTATTTTTTAGTAACATAAGCTTATATCAGTGCTTGTTAATAATGCTAATTTAAAAACCTTTTGTGTGTTATGTGCTGTCAAGTTGGAACCGATGTACAGTGACCCCTAATAGGGCTTTCAAGGTTAAGTGAGATATTTAAGAAGTAATTTTACCAGTCCCCTTTAATCCATAAATTTTCATGGCAGGGCATGGATTTGAACCCTGGTCTCCTGAGTCCTGTTCTGCCACTCTGTTCACTACATCAGTGGTCCCCAACCTTTTTAATGCCAGGGACCAGTTTTGTTGAAGACCATTCTTCCAAGGACCGGCATCCGTGAAAGGGGGGGGGGGCGTGGGGGGGCGGGTGTCCATGAGTGGGGGTACCACTAGGGGGAGAATTTTTTTTTTTAACCTAAGATGACTTAGGTTAAAAAAAGGGCAGGAAAGGAGGGAGGGAGGGAACAATGGGGAAAAGAGGAAAGAAAGAAGGTCATCACTGGGGCACACAGACCCCCTCAGACCCCAGCAGCCACCAGAAGAAACCTTTGGAAAACCTTTTCTGATTTTAAAAGCAGAAGACTAAAATGCATTTTAGACCCCAGCAGCCAAAGAAACCTTTGCAAAACCATTTCTGATTTTAAAAGCAAAAGACTAAAATGCATTTTAGACCCCAGCAAAGAGAACAAAGCAAAAAAGCAAGGAAAGCATGCATGAACCATTGCAAAAGCACAGAAAACAAACGGAGCAGATTAGAAATGCAAAGAGAACGAAGCAAAAAAGCAAGAGAAGCATGCATGAACCATTGCAAAAACAGAGCAGAACAGAAATGCAAAGAGAACGAAGCAAAAAAGCAAGAGAAGCATGCATGAACCATTGCAAAAACAAACGGAGCAGAACAGAAATGCAAAGAGAACAAAGCAAAAAAGCAAGGGAAGCATGCATGAACCATTGCAAAAGCACAGAAAACAAATGGAGCAGATCAGAAATGCAAAGAGAACGAAGCAAAAAAGCAAGAGAAGCATGCATGAACCATTGCAAAAACAAACAGAGCAGAACAGAAATGCAAAGAACTAAGCAAAAAAGCAAGAGAAGCATGCATGAACCATTGCAAAAACAAACAGAGCAGAACAGAAATGCAAAGAACTAAGCAAAAAAGCAAGAGAAGCATGCATGAACCATTGCAAAAACAAACAGAGCAGAACAGAAATGCAAAGAGAACGAAGCAAAAAAGCAAGAGAAGCATGCATGAACCATTGCAAAAACAAACGGAGCAGAACAGAAATGCAAAGAGAACGAAGCAAAAAAGCAAGGGAAGCATGTATGAACCATTGCAAAAGCACAGAAAACAAACGGAGCAGATCAGAAATGCAAAGAGAACAAAGCAAAAAGCATGCAAGACACATCGAAAATAGGGGGGGAAACCCCAAAAAGCAACCAAACCCCCCAAGACCCATCGGAAATGGGGGGGGGGCGACAAAAAAAAAACAAATACCCCAAGACCCATCAGAAATGGGGAAACACTCCAAAAAGGAACCAACCCCCCCATCGGAAATGGGGGGAAAACCAAAAAACAAACAGCCCCCCAAGGAAACATAACCCCCCCAGCCGAAAATCACACTGCAAAAATACCCAGAACAGTTTTTAAAAAGTATAAAGCAGCACCTTACCTTAGCAGGCAGCCTCCTCGGATGGCACACTCTTCTAACTGCCGGGGCGAAAGAGCTACAAAGAAGCAGCCCCGTCGCCACCTACAGTTAGAAATCTGAATTTCCCGCCCTTTTCCCCTGCTTTTTTTCTGTTCGTAATTCAAGGCACCACTGTAATAATCTATTAATGGCCGGACTGGAAGGGAGCCCCGATGGATCGTCAAGTAAAGGGAGCACCGTGGGGGGATCAAACCCCTCAACCAGGCACCGAAACCACCGCGTTCCTGCAAAGTACGCGAAGAAGAGCCACTGGCAACCGGGATTGCACGGGGAATGGGGCTGGTTTTAAAAATGCACCCCCACACCCACCACTCCAAAGACAAAGACAAAGCCTTCCATGACACCCCCCCTTCTCTTCTTCATCCTCCCTCCTCTCGAAAAAGGCTCACCACTTTCCAGGTCCTCCAAAGGCAGGAAACGCCCGGACAGACCGCGATCAAGCGCGTTCACGTGGTAGAGTGACCCCAAGCACTCCTTGCTTAGAGACGTTCTATCCCTTTCCTCCTCTCAGTTCCCCCTCTGTCCTCCAGTCTAACGCATGCCGTCGCAAACGCCTTTGCGGGGGTGAGTGCGGGGGCGGGGCGGGGGGGGCGGGAGGCCTCTCTTGGCGGCCCGGTCTGGCTCATGCCACGGACCGGCGCCGGGTCGCGGACCGGGGGTTGATGACCTCCGCACTACATTACAGTGGATAACAACAACCCTCAGAAATAATGAAATAGTGTAAAACTTCAAACACTCAAATGATCCCTATTATGGCTATTAAAAACAACTATGTATTAAAAATAAGTAGAAAGCAAGTTACTTTTTTTCATTACTTTTGAAATGTAATTTCCTTATGCCCTCATTTAAAAAAGAACAGTCAGTCATTAATGTGCCTCAAGTAACTGCATTCCTTATCATGCCTTATTCCCAAGCCGCACAAACAAGGACAGATGAATCTTTTACCAGCTAAGAAAAAAACTATATTCTGGAGTTGTGTACATCTTGCTCTCTTGTGCTGGTTGAGGGGGAGGCAAAAACTCCATACGAATATCTGCTGCTCTGTGAAATAAGGTCAAGCCTCTTTCCTTCCCCTGCATACTGCAGCAATAAAAGAGTGGTAAGAAAAAACAGTGGTCCAAAAACAATATTTTAAAATACTGGAAAAATCTTCAAAGCACCCCAAAGAACTGTCAGAGGCAATGATTTCAGAGCAGGCTTTTGAACAGACCGTCTCCGCCAGAGGCAAAAGACTGGAATTTAGCACAGGCTGGAGTCATTTTGGCTACAAGGATCCAAAAAAACCCTGGGTTGTTGCTGCAGCAAATGACCAGTTTCTGGCAGGGAAATGAAACTATCCTTCTCTAAGGGTGGGAAGAGGTCACAGAGAACTTGCAGGGATTGAATGAGGGAGGCCCTGCTTCAGGTACCTTCCTTCCTCTTCAGAGGTGGAAAACACTTGTCATGCCCAAGGGAGAGCTCTGTCTGTAATGGTGCTGCTCTGGAAAAAGCTTCCCAAGGGAGGCCAACTCAGTGCTTACGTTTAATGACTGTCATTAAATGTTTTAATTCAGTTAGGTTTTCAGGGTGGGGTTTATTGCTGTTGTAATGCTGCCGTTTCTTCTCTCCATTACGCCGGATAGTTGTATTATGTTTTACATTTGACATCTCTGGCCAGAAAAAAAAAGATAACGAATTTTACTACTATAAGAAACAGAGCTTGTCCACATGGTACTATAAATGATGGCTAGGTTCCCAAAACATGATTATTGAGTGTCTGAAAACCTACTCAAGAGTACCTAGAAACAGTATCTCTATTTTGCACACTGAGTGAAATGTGTTTGCATTGTAATTCATGTCATCCAGCTAAGTGTTTTAACCCAAATGGCACCTAAAATTCTAGTTGTATGCCAGATCATCATAGTTGCTAACCAGAAACAGCAAATAGACACCTTAAGGAAAATAAATTTTATAAACTGCCTTAGTGGGGTGGTTTATAAGGAGCCTCGTAACACAGTGGTTAAACTGCAGTGAAGACTCTGCTCATGACCTGAGTTTGATCCCTATGGACTTCAAGGGGGTTGACTCAGCCTTCCATCCTTCTGAGGTTGATAAATTGTATACCCAACTCACTCGGGTGTAGCCTGCAAAATTAAATTGTAAAACACCAAGAGAGTGCTTTAAGCACTATGTCATGATATATAAGCAGCACGCTTTGCTTTACCATATGAAACCCTCACAGATGTTTTGCTTTGCTTAACCATATGAAACCTTCACAGATTTTCAGATTATGTTGGTGGCCCTTCTTCAGGCTCCTCTGAAACATGGTGGTTGGATACAGAGTCCTTTCCGTTGTGACTCTCCATCTTTGGAATACTTTTATTAGCCTCACACTGATCTCACTGTTTCTCAAATATCATATAGAAACTTTTTTTAAAAAAAAATTCCTTTTAGATCATTTGTTTTTTGGCTTGCTTTTATTTATTTTATTTTATTTCACTTGATTTACTTGATTTATATTCCGCCCCATGAGTGCAAGCGCTACTCTGGCACAGAACTGCTGTTGAATCTTTTTTGTTTACTTGTCCTCCACTGTCGTCTGGCTCAGATTCCAATATTCATGAACAGAGCCACACTCATAGGAAGCTATGCAGTGATTCTGCCAATGCTTCTTTTCCCCCACAACCCCTCAAGGCCCATGAAAACCTGCTGTTGAGGGGTTGAAGGATCCTCCAAACTGGGCATAAAGGGTTTAATATAGGAAAAATGAAACTGGCAAAAATCACAACCTCTTCCTCCCTAAGAGCAACATCTACCGGATCAGAACCACTTCCATTAATGGGGGGATTCTGTCTCAAAGGAAGGACATTTGCCACTGAAGAGTAATTTGGAGACATGGAAGCAATTGAGATTTGCATGGGAGAATCAAAGAAGTTGAAGGGAGATACTTTTTTCCTTCTACTCCCTGCTTTTCTATACCAATATAATGTAAGGTCATTAATAAAACAGATAAACAATAAACATATTTTGAAATAATGCTTTTTAAATAATCTAAAAATACCAATAAAAATATGAGAAATGGTAACAGTCTAATCTTTTAAAAAAGCAGTACAAGATGCAAAATACAAGTGAATTTTAAACATATCCTGGACTTGGGGGGCTTATTAGCTTCTGCATCCTGGATGGAAAAAACAGGGATTTTTTTTCCCCACTTCATAGATGTTAATAAGAAATAAGAAGCTACTGCAGCATTCTGCAGTTTAAAAACTTAGCAACAACCCTTGCTGACTTTAGTAGCTATCACTCACAAAAGAAGAAACCAAATGAAATCAAATCTGCTAATTAAAAAAAAAATCATTATTTTATGTCTGTTTGAGGTTTCCAGATGTTCACAGTTTAAGAAGCCAAACAATACTACTACGTTTTGCAAAGATACTGACCTAGAAGTATAATAGCAATAATGGCTGTAGTCAATCATCATTAGAACTTGAAGTACAAAAATAAATTAAATAAGAATTTTTTAAAAAGGTTGTGCAATAATCTGGTATAAACAAATTTAATGAAAAGGAACTGTTCTTCTGTTGTGGCTTTTGCTTTGAATTTAAAAAAATTAAAAACAGTAGTTGTTCTCTCAAGCATCCACATAATATTGAGGTCCAGATGTTTTAATAGCCAAATGCAAATCTTGCGAGTTCTTTGCTTCCAGTCTTAAAAATAATTATTTCTGGCTGTCTTTTTCTTCTTTGGCCATCCTCTTTGTTACTCCGCTGAAATATTTATCCCGAAAGGAACTATGACTTTTGTATAGCAGACACTGGTTATCCAATATGTAAGAGTCACGATCTTCATCCTATACAATGTTAAAAAAAAAAAAAGATACACACCGCATAAAGCTATGGAATAAGACGGCCTCAGACCGATAATTAAAAAATAATCTCAAATCCAAATCATAGTTGTTGCTTATTCCTAAAAACCTACACTGGTGAACAAGCCTTTTGGATGGAACAGATCATCCTGTGATAATTAATACTGTAACAAACATTACATGTCTCCTGTCATAATACTGCTGCAGCAGATACCAGATCTTTTGTTCAAAGGCTAAGATGCGGAATACGCAGCCCTCCAAACATTACTGGACAGCAATTTCCGTCACCTTTTAAGACTGACTATGCTGGATAGGGTTAAGGTAAGATGCAGTTCAAGAGCATCTATGCTTTCAGACATAAGGAAAAAAATAATACTTAAAACAAACTGAGCAATAAAACCATTAAAAATCAATAAGTGATAAACATGAAAATTGTCAAAAGGACAGTCTGAAGAAAAGAACAGCCTCAAAGTAGTGGAAAGTGGGGACTGATTTCAACTCTTGAGGGAAAAGCATTTACAGGACATGGCTGAAACCCAGACCGAAGTCACAACTAGAGTAGGCCCGCTGAATCAGAGGGCATTTGGTGAGTCAACTCGTCGGTAAGTTCCATTGATTCAATGGGACTGTTCTAGTTGCAGTTTATTAATGGATTTCAGTCAATGTGCCAGTATTACAATATCCTGATCATGGAGGCTGATAAGAGTACTTACTTAGAAACAACCAAGTGAGTTCATGGCAGAGATAAAATTCAGCTTTTAGCTTGCAAAAATTACAGGTTTTGGACTACAACTCCCAGGAACCCCAGTCAATATGGGTGACAGTTAACTAATTGAGAGGGTGTAGGATGTATAGTACCTCACCCAAAAAAGGGTGAGCAATGGAAACTCTGCAGAACTACACATGATCTGTAGTTCAGTCTTTCAGCTACTACGGATACACAAACAGCATCCATAGTCTGGGATTCAAACTTTCTTCCATCACCTTGTTACTTTGGAATGTCTTGTCTACGTGGGACAGAACTGGATCTTCTATCCAAATCTGCTTTTTATAAATGAGAATAAAAAATTCCGGCCTTTCTATTTGATAAGGTGGATCCTACTGGGGATTGTTGGTCTTGGTGCTCATGCAGGCAGACAAGACAGGTACAGTGGTGCCTCGCTAGACGATTGCCTCGCAGGACGAGGAAATCGCTAGACGATGCCTTTTTGCGAGCGCTACTGCGCTTCGCAAAACGATGTTTCCCTATGGCGATTTTCGCTAGACGATGAGGTTTCCCCATAGGAGTGCGCCGACTAGTGGTGAAAAGCTGTCAGTGCAGCTGTCAGTGCATTCCTATGGGGACCCTCACTCGCTAGACGAGGTTTCCCTATGGGAAATTTCGCAAGACGACTGCGTTTTCCCTTGGAACGCATTGAAGCGATTTCAATGCATTCCAATGGGAAAACGTGCTTCGCTAGACGATGTTTTCGCAAGACAGCGATCCTCGTGGAACGGATTAACATCGTCTAGCGAGGCACCACTGTAGATAACAACAGTATGAGTTGTTCGGACAGCTGCAGCTGATGCAAAATGCAGCAGTCAGGCTTGTTTTCTGTGTTTACTTTTTGGACTGCATCACAAGAGTTCTGCTTGATCTTCACTGACTTTCTGTTTTTATCTTGGCCTAACTGAGGATTCTGGTTGGCTTAAAAAGTGCTACATCGTTTGGGATGAGGTTATTTAAAAGACATTTACATCCTGTTATCAACGTGCCGGCCAATTAAACAGGCCCCTCCCTCCCTCCCTCCTCTAAGATATTCTTAGGTGGAATGTGGAAGAAGAACATTTAAGCTACAGCATCCTCAACTGGGGAAGGTTTAACTGGCCCACTCACTGATGATTTTCAGATGGGAAGTTATGACTTGTTTTACTAGCACTAGTTAAAGTTGTCTCTTTTGAGGATTTGTAGCATTCAGCTGACTTCATTCAGTTTGAGTTTAGCTTTCAGTATTGTCTTTTTAAACGACGTAGACTGCCTTGGGTCCTTTTTTTAAAAGAAATGTGGGGCAAAATATTTTTTAAAAAATAAATAATAATAAATAAATATTATGACATTTATCTGTCAGCAGCATTTACTTAGTCTCCAGGTGAGACATGCACCAATACCTTTAAGGAGGTACATCACTGTGGCTGCAAAAATTTACTCCTTTGATCCATGCAAATTATTTTTACAAAAGAACTGAAGGGTAAGAGAAAATTTATTAAGCCAAAAATAAACCAATAAAAACAAAGCAACTGTACCCAAATGCCAGTGCTTCACCAAATGTCTGCAGATTTGATAAAATGGAGTTTTACATTTCACCTTTTATCACATTTACTGAATATATACAAGACTACCCAGAATAGTTCTCACTGAAATAATTAAAAATCAACAACACAGTAATATGCACACCTGCCCCCACACATGCATGACTGATGCTTGTAACAATTTAGTAGTAATCTTTGAAATTTTAAGTAGCTCTTTCTTTAAATATTTCTGAACTCAAACTACACACAAAGCTCGCCAAAGCAGCAAAGCATGCCAACACATACATATCTTCCGGCATTATATCCCACATGCTTATGAATCTGACTTTTGAAATAACTCCTATGTTGAGAGGTTGGAGTCAGCAGAAGGAGGATTATGCTGGCAAATCCTTAAGAGAATGCAGGATATAAAGGAAATTCTACCTGCCAATCAAACATTCTCAAGAGAAGATTATTAGGTATTTGCTGCTCTTATAACAGGCTCTCATAAACTGAGTTGTGCTGAGATCTCAAAATTTAATTGATTAACACTGATACAATTCTGAAGAGAAATACAGAGCCAGAGTGGTTTAAAAGAAAGAAAGAAAAAGGGGGGGGCTCTTGCAAAATTGTATTTGCAATCCAACACAAATTCAGCTACCCACAAAAAATGAATAGGCAGAAATATGTAAAATCAGTGTTCATTGAACACTGTGTAAGCACAAAGTCACAGGTGCTTATGCCAGCATAAGAAGATACAGCTAGGATGGGTGTGCATGCATAACTACAGAAAAAGTATGCATGATGTTAAGAGTTATAATATAAACAATAAGCTAATAATATCACTCCTTATGCTCACTGTGTCTAATCTCTGGCCACAGGAAGGGCAAAGAATACTAGACCTGGATACATCAACAACTCTTGAATTATGCTTGAAAACAGACGTTACTCTACCAACTATATAGGTACTTCGGGTTAATGCAATGTTAGCCCTATGTACAGCAGACCCACTGAAATTGGTGGAACTTAACTTACTAACAAACTCAGTTCATTTCAATGGATTTAATCTAGGCAAGACTAACATTGTATTAAGCCTTTGCTTTAAATCTATAAACACCAAATTTTGGCCAGATTTTTTTGGAAGGATTTCCTTCTAATAGCATCTCAAAGGGCAACAGAATACACTCCAAGAACCCCTGGTTGTTTTTTATAGCTACTGTTTTATAAGATACAGCTTTGGGATGGGAAAGCCTTTGGAAATATGTTTCATGTCACGCTGTACCACTTTCATGTACATGCCCAGTGAAAAGTTCATGTACAAAGCTGATTGGTTAAGGCATGGCCAAGTGGGGATTTGAACCCTGTTCTCCAGAGTCCTAGTCCATCGTTCTATCTACTATACTACATTGGGAATCATTTGAAGAACTTTATTTAAATAAAAAAATTAATTAAAAAAAACACATAACATCCACCACACATACATCAAAGGGAGATGAAACTAGAAAGTTCCCTTAATTCACTGCTACCCAGGTCCATAAGCCCAAGTGTTTTGGCTTTTGCTTTGACATTTACGATCATTATACAAACCTTCTAAAAATCATCTCATAAAAACACTTTTCAGAACCCACTCAGGTATAGTAAATTGCCTAAGTTTGAACACCTGAAAAAACTGTTATCTTACAAAATCTATTTTGCACTTTAGCTCATCAGAACAATTACCTCAAATTCTTTCACCTTTTCCATGGTTATCAGGCGTCTTGACATGTGACTGGAAAGTGTCTGTTCACAGTTGCTAATAAGTTTCAGACATGGGTGCTGGGGTATAATCTCTTCTGTGTATCTGGAAGGAATAAACAATCAAAGAGCTACAAGTGCTTACAAACTGTAATATGTGAATCTGAAACAGAAGAGCCAGAGGGGTTGATTCAAACTGAATTAGACTATACACTTCCACATGGTTCACAGCCTTATTAAATTTCCCATAAACAATGTGTGCTAATTGCTTTCAGAATCCATAGCCGTATGCATAGCACAAAGAAAGAACAAAAGAAAAAACACAGGTGGAAGTTTGGCTTTACATTGGAAAAGAATGTTTCATGTGGATTTCCTTCACACTTCAGCACCCAAGTCATTTAAAAGGATTATGAAAAGTTGTCTGCCAACAAGAATTCAAATAAGATCTGTTCTTTCTACAAAGCTTGGCTGCTTTTTCAGTGTTACATCCAACAAATATGCTACTGCCATCCTGAGCTCAGCGATGGAAGAGCAGGATACAGATCTCATACATATGTATGTACTTCCCAGTCTCTACATTCTTTACTGATAAAACTGAATCAGAAACAATTCCATTTAAAATAAATATTAACTGCATCCTGTTTCCTAATAATCACTCACCAAGATCTCTTTCCTGGCCATATTATAATAATAAATAATAACCATGTGTCATCGAGTCAATTCTGACTTATGGCAACCCTTTCAGGGTTTTCCAGGCAGAGAATACACAGAAATGGTTTACCATTCTCTCCTTCTGGAGCCACCTTGGGACTCTGCAGCTTGCCCAAGGCCATACAGGTTGGCTGTACTCGGAGGCATAGTGGGGAATTCAACTCCCAACCTCTGGCTCCACAGCCAGATACCTAAACCACTGAACTATCCAGCCAACCAGCACATAATGTACAATACAAAGTGACACCTTCTGTCATCATTCTGATGCTAGTTGACTGAATCAGCAGAATCCATTCAGAACAACTCCATTTCTATTGCTTCCTAAACATCTAGTATATCTGCATCCTAGACACTAATAAGACTAACAGCTAATGAAACCGGTGACCTTGGCATTCCAAGTGGCTTTCACACTGTACTCCTACTCCATATTTCTAAAAGCAGAGCACCATTCTTAAATTAGGACCAGCTAAAATATTACTAACTATTCCATCTTTCCTAGCCACTGAAAGCTACAGTAGTTGCCACGCAAGAAAACATTTCAGGTGCAAAATATTCATGTTTTGAGGGCACACATACTCAGGTTTGTACACAGGAAGCCAGTAGACCAATCTTCCTCCAGTCACCAGGTATTCAGCCGCAAATTTTAACAGATCAAACAGGATGTCACACAGACGATACTTTGAAGAAACTGTGATATGATTTTCAGTGCTAGATAGCATTTTAAAATACAATTAATTTGATAGCAGCTACATTATTATTTGTATTTACAGAAAACAAATATGCAGTCATCCTCACAAGTCTTGCAAGTCTGTCTCCCACCCTTAAAATTAAAAATACAGAAATAATGCCTAGTTTGTACAACCTCATAAAACTGAGAGAAAATATATACATAAGGTACTTCAGAGATATCTGAATTTCACAAAGTTTAATGCTGGACATAAGAGGGATACAAACTGGGCCAGAGATCCAGAAGTGAAATGGATGGACAATAGTAAGTAAAAATAGAAAATGGATCTCAGAAAAAAAAATTAAGTGTGCTGTTTATATACCACCCTGTAGCACTTAAAGCACTCTCTGGGCGGTTTACCATTCAATTATGCAGGCTACACATTACCCTTCCTCATGACCTGGGTACTCAATTTACCAACCTCGGAAGGATAGAAAGCTGAGTCAACCTCAAGCCAGCTACCTGGGATTGAACATGCGTTGTGAGCAGAGTTTTGACTGCAGTACCATGAGGCTCCTAAGCAATTAAAGACAAACTATGTAATGAATCTGAAAGATAACCTCCCATGAACATTACTGAACAGGATTTTCCAATAGTTTTCCACTCCATACTATGTCATTATCTCAACATGCATACTAAGTGACAGACTCTGATGCTAAAATCCTTACGGGTTCCATACATAGTTGTCAAACTCTTACTCTCAGACTTTACAGGAAAAATATGAGACATGCTGATAGAATGGTTTTTCCATGTAAGTATACAATTAAAAACAGCACTGTCAGATTTGTCACTGGTTTAACAGAAGGTTACAATGTTTGGCAAATGTTCCTGAAGCCATAGCTGGCTTTCTATTCAGATACCTAAATTCTCAACACCAAGGTTTACCTACCCCTTTTCTGTTATTTTAGCCATTTCCTTCTGTGAACCAGTTCTTCTGGTGGCTTCTCGTATGCCATATGGAGCTACACAGGGAAAGAGATGTGGAGATACATCCATTTGTACAACATGTGTAGAAAATTGCTGGTACAGAACATAAGAGCCAGATTTCTCATAGAAGCTCCCAGTTACACAGAGTGTGTCGTTCTACTGTTATATTGATTACACTGCCTGAAGACCATTCCAATTCAACTCAAGGGGTTAGTTGTCACTTTTAAAGGCCTACATGTCAAGATCTTCGACATTTAAGGGGCAAATCTCCTTCCATGTGAAGCTGCCTACTCAACCCCATCACTGGAAGCCGCTTCCTTCTACTACCATACAATGACCAGGCTGATGAAATGGATTCTAGTTCACAAATGATTATGGTATGGCAAATTTGTTAAGCTTTAAACTCTGTTATTGTCACTAATAATGACATAAGAATGTGCCTTGCACAAAGTACCAGCCAGCTAACAGAGTGTTTCCTCAGGGGATATTGTCTAGCTTCTATACCACTATCAATGCCCAAGGCCTTTTTGAAAATGATATTTCAGTAGGCTGTGATCAGACTACTTTTCCCCCCAATCCACTTTTGTCACTTGGTTTCTCTTTCGTTTCATGTCTTTTGTTACCTCAAATTTGTTTACTGTGTTTGATTTTATTTCACTTGTAAGCAAATTTGGGCAACTCAAATGAACTAGAACGATAAGATATATTTAATAAAATCACAATCTTTAGAGAGCTGTCTGAGGAATTTACAATGCAGTTAATCAGAGACGGCCTATTCAAAGCACTTCCATTTTATAGTAATTTCAATTTAGGGGGATTCCAAAAACGTCCAAAACCCAACCTCCTGCAGTTTTTGTCACAGTCATAAGCAGCCAGACTTTGGAAGCGGCAAGTGATATATCACATTAGTCTTCCTTCCTGGAAGTCTGGAATGCTCTCTTATTTCCTATTCAAGCATATCGTCTTTTTAAACATATAGCGGAATTAATACAAATAATACAATCTCCGGTATTGATATACAAATGCCAGGAGTATGGGAAACAAACAAGAACTGGAAATGTTAGTTCAGTAGTGTAAATATGACTTGACAGGAATAACTGAAACTTGGTGGAATGACTCCCATGACTGGAATACCGCAAACGAAGGATACAAATTGTTCAAAAAGCGCAGAAAGAATAGAAAGGGAGCTGAAGTCACAGTATATATCAAAAATACACATTACTGCACAGAACTACAGTAGGATGAGTTTGATTGCCCTATCAACAGCATCTAGATTAATATAATTGGAACAAGAAAACAAAAGGAATATAGTAGTTGGAGTCTACTATCAACCGCCTAATCAAGGAGAAGATGCGGATGGAACCTTTGAAAAACAAACTGCAAGAATTTCAAAGAGACGAGATGTAGTAGTGATGGGAGATTTCAATTATGTTGATATCTGTTGGGAGGCAAATTCTCCCAAATATGGCCCTTCGAATAAATTCCTGGTTTGTGTTGCTGATAATTTTCTGGGACAAAAAGTGGAGGAAGAAACTAGAGTAGCTATCCTTGACTTGATTCTAAGTAATAGAGATCACTTGGTGAAAGAACATCAGGCAAAAACAAAAGAAAAATAAAAAAAATTAAAAAAGACAAAAATGTTGTGGCATGGTAAAAACTAACTGCTGTATTTTAATGTGAGCTTTCATGGACAAGCTCACTTCCTAGTCTTTAAGGTATCACAATGTTTTTCTCTTTTCTCTTTTTTATTTTTATTTTGTTTTTTGCCTGATATGATAGCACAGACTAACATGGCTACTTCTTCTAAAACTACTACTTGGTGGAAGAAGTGCCAGTAAAGGGAACGTGACCATTTTCTACTTCAGTTCTCGATTTCAAAGGAAACAAATGCGGAGTGTAGTTGCACATGTACACTGGACTGTAGGAAATCCAGTTTTAATAAACTCAGAACAACAATAAGCAAGGTCCCATGGTAGGAGATCCTAACAGGAGAATGAGCGGGGATTAGCAAAAGTCACTAAAAGCAACAACTTTAGGTATGTGTGTAGCAAAAGACTTTCAAGAGAAAATTGGACAACCATCTGCCAGATGTACTTCGATTTGGATTCCTGCATGAGGAACTGGATGTGACGGCCTTATAGGCCCCTTCCAAGTCTATTATTCTATGATTGTATAAAACACATGCTTACTTATGGTGCCCTTCACCTTCCACTATGGAGATTCCACATCAGCCTAAGATTTGCAACTAAGTATCTGAGACAGGACCACCTTTCTGTCAGGGGGAAGGTGGTATAATTATGAAAATCTGCAGTATGGTCATTCACAGGAAGCAAGTTCTTATACCACTAAACAGTTGCAAATTACTGAGACCTGCCCCATTAGACATTATTTTATGTAACATAAAATGTATTGGAAAAATTCAGCTGAGACTCTATGGTTGAAATATTGTTGCTTTGTGTACTACACTAAATGCTAGTTATTTACAGGAAGTAAGTGGGCCAAATATTGGCTGAAATCCTGTTGCTTAGTTTAGCATGTTGCAACTAGAGTAGGCACATTTTGAATCAATGGAACATACAGAGGAGTTGACTCACAAAACCCTTACTGAATCATTGGGCCTACTCTACTGTAATTTACTATGCTATGCAACAGGATTTCAGCCAATATTGGCCTTCTTATTTCCTGTAAATAGCTAATGCGCTTGTTTCTAGCTTGGATATCCCTGTTCTAAAGTTCAATTTAAAGCACTGGAAACAAATAGAGAAGTTTGTAAGTTTTCACCATTGCCATTAGTGTCATTACTATAGACTACATTTATCAATCACACATATTTTAGACTATGAATCAACTTACGATCCGTGATTATTGCATCAAACTGTACTTGCTTCCTCCATATAGGCTTTGATGCATCAGAAAGTAATACATCAAGGTAGTGTTTTTCCAAACCATACTGCCGAAGGTTGGCTCTGATATTTTCATCAGGCCCTCTCCACTTTTGGCTCCTTCTGCTAGCTTTGCCTTGGAGTAATAGAGAGTGAGGAAAACCAAGTTAATGTCATATGAGATTGGAAGAAAATAATAAGCAATGTTCCTCTGTTCCATATTATAGTTCATTTAGAACTATAATATTTTTGTTGCATAAATAAATTCTGACAAATACACCTCATTTAAATCTATCACAAGCATATTTGCAAAGCTGCACAATCTTCAACAAATACAAGAAACTTAATCTCTTTTGGTAATTAGCACAATAAAACAACCTTCATGGCAGTACTTTCTATTTCTCTTGGATTCAATCAAACCCACACAGCTGCAGTTGTATGTAGAGTAGTCTGAGATATCCAAACAAAGTCACATACATACATGCAATGCACCTTTATTCTCAGCACACTTCCTGGGTAACATATAAAAATGGAACTCATCCATTAAATTTACAATCTCAATGCACATCTGGAATCCAATCAGGTACTTTTGCTGGACTCCACTCCTTCTGGAATCACTGACCTTGTTTCTAATGTAATCTTCCATGCACCCTAAAACCCTGACCTAATGGGCTGTCAAACCATACAGAACAGATTTTTTGGCACCACAGAAAGTTGCAACAGGAAGGAAAGAAAGTCCCAACTCTAAATGAATAGGAAGCCAAAAATACCAACTCCAATGGAATTCAATACTGAAATATAGTTTTGGATTTTGGCCTGTGTCTCTCATTGTACATCCTCACATGGAATTGTAAATAGGTCACAGATCTTACCATAGATGATATGTAAAAGCCCCTCTTAATACAAGGCATAGACTACATGTAAAAAGAAGATTGGGTCACGTGCAGGCATTTTTTAGGGCTTCATACTGCCTGATTGCAGTATGAATATCAATTAGACATATCTAATTTTCTTAGCATAGTGTGTCATAAAGAAAGCTTTGTATTATGAATGCTAATGGTTTTTTAAAATCCCATCATGTTTAAGAGTACGTTCTTTTAAAACAGGGGTCTCCAAACTATGGTCCGCAGGCCACATCTGGTCCGCCTTGCTTTTTTTATCCAGCCCAGGCATAAGAAGAGGAGGGAAGGAGGACCCAAGCGATCCCCCACTCCCCCTTCGGCCCTCGAAAATGTGTAAAATATATGATGTGGCCCTCATACTGAAAAGTTTGGAGACTCCCAATTTAAAATAACTAAATGAACCAGCCCAATCACAGCCTGTTAGGAACAAATAGAACACTTCTAAGATTGCGGCTGGGTGTTTTGACGCACCCGAGATGCTGGACATATCTAGTAGGATTTCTAAGTTACCCATAATTTCACCGTAAGCCCTGTGTAACTGACCATCTATATTTCAATATGAATCAAAAGTAAATCCCAAGATCTCTCAGTTGAATCACATGAAGTGGTTTCACCTGCATCATGATTCCTTCAAGATGACTTTGATTCCTCTTCAAGATCTTGAAGTTGTTTTGGGACATACAAAGCTGCTACTTTGTTGTACACATTCGCACTGATATGTAGTGAAAGAACATACCCAGTCCATGTACTGTGTTATAATCTATATCTGTTCCACATACGTATGCTCCAAAGTGTGCTGAAGCTATAAGAAGTCCACCTGTAAGATAAGAAAAAAGACTATTGCACAGGATGCTAGTCTTCAGATTTAAAGGTAATTTCTTCAAAAAGGTAACACTAAATTCAAGATTCTCTGAGAGACAACCAGAACAGGGCTTACATGTTCCACCAGTTATTAATTGACAATATATTGAGACTTTTTTCTCCATTTCTGTTGCATTTTTGTTTCTTAGCCCGCTGGAGCAGGCTTCAAGGGTGAATGTGGGACTGTAGGGGTGGGGGAGGATCATGTGCCCCCAGTTTCACTGAGCAAAACAATCCTATTGGATCCTGGCTGAGATTTGAAATGACTAAGTAGAAAGGTCAGTAGAAGCAGAAGTATATGCAACTTGAATATTCACTTGGTAAAATATAACTGCTAACATCTGGCTCATTGTTTTGCCTGGTATGAAGAGATGAGTATTGCAAGCTCTATATGTGGAATGCACACAGTACGTTTTGCTGAAAGAGGCAAAAAAAGAATTTTCAGGACTTTTGAAGAAACAGAATCCCTCCAGTGCCTTCAGGAAACTATAACAGCTGAATATTCTACATGCTTAGATGTTTTCAAAGAGGTAGCCATGTTTAGTCTGTTTCATTATGTCTCACAAAAATAAAAACAAAAGAAATGGAGATTGTGCCAAAGGAAGTGGATTGTAATGCATGAAAATACATACTGAAATACACCTGATAATCTTTAAGGCACCACAACTCTTTCATTTTTGTTACTGTTATATTTAGATGTTTAGCAGATACAAGGTTATAGGTGCAATCAGAGAGTTCACATGATTGTCTAACCTAAACAACTGTTTTAAGCCAAGGGTGTACCCCATTGCTGCCAATTAGGATGAAAGCAAGAATCTGTACATTAATCAGTAATACAAGTCTTGTATCTATCATCAGCTCAATGTGAAACTTTGTTGTTGTTATGTGTCGTCAAGTCGGAACTGACTTACAGCAACCCTAAGAGGGCTTTCAAGGTAAGTGGGATATTTAAGGAGTGGCTTTAGCAGTTCCATTCCCCCAGTGAGTTTCCATGGCTGAGTGGGGATCCAAACCCCAGACTCCTAGTCTGCCACTATATCCACACTGGGCACCTATACATGAAACTGTAGGGAACCTAGAAAAATACAGTTCCTTGAAATTTTCCTTCAGATTTTCACCTTTTATGTCAAAAAGTCTTTCTTTCTCATATTAAATTATTTCAAAACTTCCTCATGCCAAACTCAGTCCACTACCACTTAAGTATAGTTTATACTAATTTTTTAAATTTTTTCACAAGGAGCTTATGTCACAATGACCACATAGATGTGATAAAAATGCCCTCTAATGCTATATCAGAAAAAAGCTAATTGGGAGGATTTTTTTAAATCGTCCTATGGAACACAGCAAGCAATTGTGATATTGTTGGTCTGCAACTTAACAAAAATAACTTCTTCAGACTTTTTAAAAAATGTTTTGTACACATTAACAGCTACGAAAGAATGCCAGGAGGTCACTGAACAAAAATACAAGTTTGAAACATGCAAAGACTGCTTACAAATAATTTGTTCACTTTTCCCAGAAGAAGAAAATGGGAAGAGATACCTGTTCCCACAAATGGATCAAATACAACATCATTTGCTTTTACTCTCCCATGGTTTGCCATGATAAATGCCAAGCAGGCATCCATACTTGTGTTCCCAATAAAATGTCTCTTTTTTACACTGTATGACTCAATAAGGTCCCTTTGGCCATTTGCAATCTGTGAAATAGGGGAAGAACAAGCAAAAAAAAATTACTTCAGTTGCTGAAAAATACCCAGGATATCAGATTTTTTTTCTTCCCAAAACATGTACTCTTAAATGAACAGCATGCAGATATACTTTCTACTTCATATTAGAAAGATGAAAGTAGCACAGCATACCACAGTATTTCTTCCCTATCTTAACCTACATGTTTAAAGTTCCTTAAATTATTAAAAAGATATTAGGCAAAATACAAAATTATGTGGCCCTGCAATTTTATTCCCAGCTATCAACTCCCTCCCTCACTCCCTCATGCTAAAATTAAAAAACAGCATTTGGTTGTTTCATTATAAATTCAATAAACTACTCACCCATCTCCCAAAATACAAAACAACTGGCTTTTCTGGGATGTTGTTTGGATCCGTTCCATAATCTTCTAGAAACCCAAATATATGATCTGGTTTCTCTAAATTCACTTTTCCTTCAAATGGTAAAAAGTCTAGTGACTGTATTATGGTGGTAGTGGAAACAAGCCAGAACAAAAAAAAACTTATGTAAGTTATTGTTAAGGTATATGAGTTTTTTGTCCCTTTTCGTTATAATTTTGGAAACACCGCAATCAAGAATAATAACAATTGTTGAAACCGAAAATGTGTACAGGTGACTAAGAGCAAAATCCTAACTCGCCAAGATGGCCAAGGGAAAAAGATGTCAACACTAGAGTAACTGAAGCTATATAAATTAAAAGATACAGTGTTTATAATATTTGAGCAAAGCCATTAGGCACAGGGTTTCAGATTTTTTCACTACAGCTACTACATATCATCACAAATTCCCCTGTTCAGAATTCTGGCAGCTATAGGCAAAACAAAACAGAAAAACCAACCAGGTCCTCAGAGGAGGACTGAGGCTCAGCATCTTCTTCTCTATAGCCACTGCAAAGGGAGAGAGTGGGTTGGACTTGCTAAGCTCAGTGGGAACTAGAAGGGGTTGTGGGACTGGTAGCTTTTTTTGAGAGCTACTCTGTAGAGAGTGTAATGAGCAGAGAGACTACCAATTCCACAACCCCCTGTAGTTCTCATGGAGCTTGGTTCTCTCCCTTTGCAATGGCTGCAGAGAGGAACACGCAGGGTCTCAGATATGTGTGATGAACCACTTCTAAGGACTGGATTTTTTACTACAGCTGTGAAAATTTTGACCAGGGGAATTTGTAATGAATTGTGTAGTTGTAGTAGGAGAAGAAGAAAAAATCCCATGGCAAAACACCACAGCTCAGTGAATTGGGCCTTGGCCTAGTGAGTTCGATTCCCCACTGTTCCTCTCAAAAGAAAAGTCAAGCTGTGTAGCCTTGGATAAGCTGCACAGTCCCAGGGTGCCCCCAGAAGAAGGGAATGGTGAATTACTTCTGAGTATTCTCTACCTAGAAAACCCTGGTTATTGACTTGATGACACATAATCATTCATTATATGTATAATAATTAACATAAACTACATGCATGTCTAAACCAAGTTTTTAATTAAATATTTTGTTGTTGTTTACAGTCTTAAGTAAATATGAAAAATGAAAAACATTGATACATTTCACTGAGATGCTACTCTATAGGCATGGCTGAAAATAATCCCTTTTCTGCAACTTAATAGAACGTAGTTTGGAAAACAGGAACATAGGATTATGAATACCTCATATTGCTGTAACATTCACTCTAAGGGTGGCTGACACAAAATAAGAAATGCCTCTTTGACTGAAAGCTATGAAAATATTTCAGCAGTAATTGCTGGTCGTCCTCTAGTACACTAAACCTGAGTATTTGTAAACCTTTAAAACATAGTTAGGCAATTTCCACACACACAAACACACCAGCTATCGCTAGAGCCTGATCCTGGAAGAAGAGTCACAGCTGGTTCGTCAGATGACAATAAGAGCAATTCCTGGCTAAGACTGCCAACCAGGCCTAAAGATGGCACAACACAGCCCATATATTGCAACCCTTTTCCTCCTACCTCCAGGTTGCTCAAATCTAAAGCTTTGCTGCTTGTTTGTGATGTCCCTAAACTTTTGTCAAATATACAATTTTATTATCTGTTTTTCCCAAAGCCTATTTTTGAGGATGTTTAAGATTCCCAAGGAACTTGCTATAGATAAATATGAATATACAAGAAGGGTCAGGCAGAGCTTGGCTTAAATGAGGGACCACCAGACCTTAGACCCTGGAATCTCTTTTAGTGCATGAGATGAATCCATGAGCACAGGGAGTAGCAAACAGTATGTCTAAAGATGCGCTATGTGGCATTCCTTCATCACTGCATGCTAGCACTCTGGCTGCCCGTCTGAGAACAATTGAGAGGGCAAAAAGGCTGACTTACAAGTAGTCTTAGAAAAACCAACATATGTGACACTACAAAGACAGATGACAATGCACAGAGGATATAAGTTACCAACTTCAGAGTAAATGCTGCAGCAACAGGATGTATGCATAACCTTATATGACTATATTTACTCTGTACCATCATGAAAGAATACAAACAGAAGCAATTATTTCCAGAGGTCATTGTTTACTTACATCTATCCTTTGAATCTTCTCTATTTGTGTTAGCGTTTTGTTAAAAGCCTGAACTTTTATTTTGTATGTAACGTTGGACTGTAAATATGGAGCCTAAAAGAATACAAAAGTTTGGTTTAGCGCATGGCATAATGTGCTACCAGGTACAACTGTATAAAAAGTTCCAAAACAGCTTAACAAAAACAAACAACTTTTATACAAACCATTTTCTCTACTGGATAATTCTTCAAGGATGAGTACAACTCTTCTACAGATTTCCCAAGGCCCCACAGTTCGAATATAGATCTGGAAGTGTCATAATATTTAAGTTACATTCAGTAAGAGGAGAAACTGTTCCTAGATGTCCTTCCTTGTTGCTTTACAAATGCAACACATTATTTTTCCCACTGAAAAAACTGTCACAAGATTAGTACAAATAGCTACACAATAGATGACTCCGCCAAGCACTGCAACTGTGCCAGCTTTATCTATTTTAATGGCACTTGTGCAGAGTGAAAACTCTCTAGCATAGCTCTGTCTCACAAATCCTCTTTCCACAATACCTTGTTCAGAAAAGAACCTTTTCAACACTAACAGAGAAGGGCATCTGCAGAAACAATCCGGGAGTGTGGGAAGGGTAAGTCTATAAATGGTACCAATGGATTGTTGACCTGACTGTAGTTTTTACCCATGTAAGTTTAAAGAAATACCAAGTTTGGGATTTGGGAGGGGGCAAGCACTCTTCCTTGCCCCTGCCCTCACCTGGACACTGATGCGAACAGTAACTGCTGTTTCGGTACGCAAGTGCAAAGCCTTGGCAGTATGGAAGAGAAGGGAGGGAATCAGAAAACTAAGATGGAAGATTGATATAGTGACATCAAGGACAGTGTTTTTCCCTCCCATCCCCACTATACACACACATACCATATACACCATACATCTGCATATGCATTTCACAAACATAAATCCTTACTTTGCACATACTGTTCGCTTCATTATTCCTCTAGCCATCTCTTCTGAAGGCAGGCTAATAATCCAAAATGGAGACTGAAACGAAAAAGAGCAATAATTCTAAAGAAAATGCATTCTGCTGAATGAAATCTCTGCTTTTACCACTTACAGATGAAGAATACAGTTCTTCACAGTTCACTACTGAATTAAGGAAGATTCTAGCTTGGCTTGAGAATACATATTTCATTAAATAATTGGGTAAATAATTTACAGGTTACAAATGCTAAATCCTGAGTGCCATACTGACCTTTAATCTCAATTCCTCTTCACTGCTGAATTGTCCACCACAGACGGAAATCAAAGACTGGATTTCCTAAGAGAAAAGATTACAGAAAAATATATATTCAACCATTTTTGGAGAAAGAACAAATTTTAGCCAACACCTCAGACTACTGTAGTCTTTTACTCTAAAACACATGCTGCTGTCTGTTGCTTTCAGAGAACAATTTGTTCAGAGAAATCGCAATTAAGGCCCCTCTGTCAAATTCTGAGAACCTGTAAGTCTCTCTGTAAGTCTTTTTCAGTGCAATGTATGTCTGCCCAAAAGTAAGTCCCAAGAATACATGTTCAATGAATATCAATAGCACTGCAACCTTGGGCCCGTATCCCATAGGGTTGTTCTGGTAAGGGAAGAGCTTTTGTCAATGGAACCAGGAAAAGACAATGTCTCTTCACTGCAGCTCCCCACCCCATATGCTTAATATCTACCTCACCCCTTGTGCTGGTTTTCATATGATATGGACAGCTGCAGGGCAGATGAGGTTTTGTTCAGCTAGTCATCAGCTGTTACCCTGTTTCCCCAAAAATAAGGCCTAACCTGAAAATAAGCCCTAGTATCATTTTTCAGGATGCTCATAATATAAGCCCTACCCCAAAAATAAGCCCCAGTTAAGTGAAACCCTGCCCTCCACCATTGTGCAGCAACCAGAAGAAGATGGCATGACTGTATTTGAATAAATGTAGATTGTTGTACATGAAAAAAAATAAAATATCCCCTGAAAATAAGCCCTAATGTGTTTTTGGAGCAAAAATTAATATAAGACCCTGTCTTATTTTTGGGGAAACACGGTAGTATGACACTGAAGGTAGGACTTGACTTGGACATTCATAGAGAACCGCAGACAATCTGAAGCACCATCAGCCCGCGTCAGTTTTAAACACTTGCTTCAAACACAGACCACAAAATTCAAATAGACTGCATACGATTCTATGACTATCTCAATAGAAAATCTCCTATTCGTATTACACAGCGATGTAGGGTAGACAGTTTTCCAGAAAACAAATGCAGTGCTCAATTCTTGGACAAAAAAGGATCTATTTCCACCCAAGAAACACAGACTGGAATGGGTCAAAGGCATTGGTTTCATCCAAGAGTGCCTGAAGCTGATCAGCCATCCCTCTCCAGTAGCTTGCTCAAGAAAGGGAGACTGGCAACAGGCCTATAGTTGCAATCATCACATTCAGTTTCTTCCCAATAGGCCTAATAAGTGTTTCCTTAAGCGTTCGCGGGACCTGACCCTCCTGAAGGGGCACATCGATGATTGAAGTGGCCCATTCCATTGTTATCAGCCTGGCAGCTTTTAAAATCCAGTCCAGGCAAGGATCCAGGGAGGTTGTGGTGGCCCTTACAGCGGTCAAGCACCTTGTCAAGCTCAGGTGAAGATACAGGCTGAAATTGATTTAGAATAACCGGACAAGCCAGTGCAGTGGACGGCTCAGCCCGATCTACTGCAGAAATCTGGTAGTCAAGGTCCCAGCAGATGGCCTCTATTTTGTTTTTCAAAAAACACTACAAACAGGTTGCAGGAGATGCTATTAGGAGACCTATCACCCTGACCAGCCCCAGATAAGTTGCATACAATACGGAGTAACTTTGTTTGGTGGGTTTGGGCCTCACTTGTCTGGGAAGCGTAAAAAGATATTCTGGAAGCATTCCATAAAAGATGGCAGAATTCCAAAGTTGTTCTTAACATGTACAGAAATACCACATACGTCAGGAATGTCTTTCATTTATTTTTGTTTTGTTCATAATAAAAAAGTTCAGAGGACAATTTGGAGGGAAAGAACGTGGGGGCAGGTATTTCCACGGTCCTGAACATCACGCCTCAGCTGCATATGTTAACAAGACACCACCCATAGACACACACCCTGTCTTTACAAGAACAAATCAACTGATCCCACGGGAAAAAAGTCTGTTTGAACTGTTCCACCTTGAAAAAGGTAGAAGCCTATAGTGGCAGGGGAAGAAGAACATGCCAGGAACAAAAAGGGTCAAACCAATTTGGCTTGGCCTTTGCATCATGGTATTTGACTGTGTAGTCACAACTTCAACGACCATTATGTTATCATGTAGCACAGTAGCAGGGCACTGTGCCTGCCAGAAGATAGACCAGCGGAGGTAACCCAGCACATGGATTGCTGAGGGCGGTTATGTGCCTTGCCACCTATGTAGCCTCCGGCAACACAATCCCAGCGTGCCACCTGATGGAAGGACTGGTAAACCCACATGCCTAGAACACTCTAAGAAGGTGGGTTGCCATAAGTCGCACTCGGCAGTATGCAAACGTTAAATTATTGTCATGGAGATAGTGACATATTGCATTTTTAATAGTAAAATCTATAGAACCTGATTTGCGCACTCTCCCGTATATTGCATGAGAAGTCCCCAGGATCACACCTGCACCATAAACAATATAGGCAGCAAAACTATAGCCGGCAAGACAAGATACTGTATATGAGCCACTGTCTTTTCGCCCATCCAACCTCCTTCATATTCAGGGAAACGAAGTGGGGGGGGGGGGGGGAGAAACCACTTCCACGCTTCTCGGGCGGGGGTAAAAAATTCACTAGAGGTGGGGGCTGCGCGACTAAGTAACTGCCCCTCCACACCAATGGCGCGGGCCGGAGCGCGCGCTCCACCACCACCACCACCACCACCACCGCGCGCGCATCGCAGCGGCTCCCGCGCCCAGAACTCACCGGCAGCCGGAATTCCAAGTGCTCTTGCGCCAAGACCAGCAAGTACCGCGTAAGCCCCCCACTTCGAAACGCCATCGCCTCAGCCCGCTGTGTTCTGAAGCCCGCATGCGCCCTGCGGAGGAAAGGCGGGGCTACGGTAAGGAGAAGAGGAAATGATGAGAAGGGGAAATAGGAAAAGGAGCGGGGAGGTCTCCCGGCACTCCGCCGCCGCTGCCCGGGAGAGCGGCGCTCTAAAAGTGGGAACCGGAAAGCCCAACCACCGCTGTAGGCAAGCAGGGGTTGGGTGTGTCAAAGCTTATGGTGAGGGTCCCTGCAATGAATAGTTTAGATGTGGGTATTGGGGGAAGCTGGTAGCGCAGCCTGTTCTTTCGGAAATTTTATTATTTAAGTTTAGCTTAGTTATTTTATTATTGTTGTTGTTGTTGCTGCTGTTATTGTTGGATCTTAATATATATGTACTTGCGGGTGGTGGGTGAGTAGTTGCTTTCTGTTGTTGTTAGCCGCCCAGAGTAGTCACTAGATGGGCGGGATAGGGATATAGTTAATAAAAATAAGTAAATGAATGAATGGTGCCCAGGAGCTGTCTTTAGGACAGAGCGCCACGACGTGTAAACATACACCACCTATGGGTTTCACAAGCAGTCCAAAAGTTCTAATTTGAAAGTGGAATAGTTCTGCTATTTTTCACTAATTATAGTATTAGTCTTTAATATTTCATGCCTTTATAAATATTATGCCTTAGTTACATTATAGTTTGCTATTTTATACAAGTATTTGAATGGCAGTGGTACGCAGTACTGCCTTACTAAAACTAATGGACTTTCTCCCAAAATAAGCCCCTATTGTGTTACACAGCTTTCTTAGTACAAATTAGTTAACTTGTGTAAAGGACACTTTTTCAAAAAAGCTTTTGCAGTTTCAAGAGAAGCAGTAACTACAGTATAGCCAGGATGTGATTCATGTATGCTGCATTTGAACCACAGGAAGGCTGCAGTTTTTTTACAGAGCACCATAATACTTGCCATCGAGGTACTATTAGTTAAGCTAGCACTGCTTGTTTCTGTTTTCTTCATATGGAAGCAGTATATTTTACACTGCACCCATAAATCATTGTGCAAATTGCTTTTTCCCTGCTAGTTTATATTCACATTTTTAATGTAGGTGATCATCAGAAATACCAAGCAGAATCTCATTGTTTCTTCCCACCTTAAAAAGTGTGGAGCAGTGGAAAGAAATGGACACACTTTTGTAAAGATTTGTTCAGTACTTTATATTGATTAGTTCATTATGCCTTCAATCAAGCTAAATGCTTGGCTTCAGTAAACAAGTCAAGCATAATTATTGGTGTAGGTGAAAAATAGGGACTAACATTTCACCTTCAGAGACGATACAGTTGCAAGAGAGGTAGGTAGCTACATAGGTTTCCACTATCAAATAATCAACAACTCTGGAGACCTGGGTTTGAATCCTGGTGTTGCCATGAAAACTCCCTGAGGAGGTAGAACTAGTAAAACCACTTCTTAAATATTTCTCTTATGTTGAAAACCTTATTAGGGTCGTTATAAGTCAGTTCTGACTTGGCAGCACATAACAAAAAAATTACGAAACTTTTTTTTAATCAATAGAACATGGAGGGCACCCACCCACACATGTACAGGAAACGAAAACAAAACAACTAGCCTCCTCTCCCAAAAATCAAGCAAAGCAAGCAGATAAATAAATAAATAAAGGCAACAAATACAATCAAGACCTCCCTAATTAAAATTACTAGAATATGGGAAGATTTCTCTACCACCAACAGCACCACTTGATGCCTTCTCTTCTCTTTTTTGAGTCCCGTAGGCAGGCAGCAAAAATTATCCAGGGAAGTAAAGGACCAAGGAAGGGAAAACTCTCCAAAGAAAACATGGGAACACCACCCAAAAAATAACCACATGGGGGCATGCTGGCACAGGCGAGCTGCTTGGCAGTAGCAGTAAAAAAATAACCCATAGAAATGGAGGAGTGAGAATCTGCTCCCCAAAATCAAGTAAAAAGGCAAACAAGGAAAGGATCCTTGTTTGGAGGCACAAATAGACAGTCAGCAGAAGCATCCAAGATGGATGGCACCAGGAGTTTACACACCTTACAAGGCCTATTTTCTTACGAAGTTTGTGAAAGTGTACACTGAAAACATGAAATAACTTGGGGTGATCTTTGTTCTTGAGGGAAGCAATCCAGTGGTGCTTCTGGTGTGGAAGGTCAGGCAACAGGGTTTTGTTGTTGCACAGGGGATGCCCAAATGTGTCCACACAATCCTCAAATTCTTTGGGGAGACTCCAGGAGTGATGATGAAACTTTTGTGTGTGACATGAATACTTGTTCTTCTTCGTGGCCTCTGTGAATCACACTGTGGGTGATCCGCGCCTGCGCGGAGCCTCTTCGGAATATTCTGGAGCTTCTGCGGTAGCAAAAAACACATTAGAATAGACCCCTCCCCCTCGGTATAAGTACCTTGGCGCCAGGACTCTCCCTTCAGTTTCAACCGCCGCGTTGAAGAGCCTCGTACTTCTATCTTCTGTGAGTCTGAAAGCGAACCAAGTTCTTTTTACTGCTAAATTTAATTTGACGTTTTCCCGACCAAGATCGCAAATCAACCTCCCTTCCTATGGAAACACTTACCTGCCTGGCAATCCATGACCACCAACGCCCAGGTTCTTTCCATCGTCCAAAACGGATACCGCATCCATTTCCATCAACTCCCTCCGTCACATCACATCGTCACTCCACCGTCCCAAACTCTACAAGAAGAGATAAAAAATTTACTCACCAAAGACGCAATAGAACCTATACAACAAAACAACAACAGTTTTTTCTCTCGTTATTTCACCGTCCCCAAAAAAGATGGAGGTTTACGACCTATTCTAGACTTCAGAGAACTCAATCAATATGTCATCACCACAAAATTCCGTATGGTAACCCTCGAATCTGTTCTACCTCTTCTCAGAAAAAAATACTGGTTCACAGTCATAGATCTACGAGATGCATACTTCCACATCTCCATCCACTCTTCCCACAGACAGCTTCTCCGATTCCAACTCGGGCCCCAAGCCTACCAATTCAAAAGACTTCCTTTCGGAACTTGCAACAGCTCCAAGAGTCTTCACCAAGTGCATGGCCCCAGTGGCTGCCTTTCTCAGACTTCAAAAGATCCTCATCTTCCCATACATAGATGACTGGCTCCTTGTAGCTTGTTCCCGCCGCAAAGCTCGCCAGGACACCCTTTTCACCTTATCCCTTCTTTGCGATCTTGATCTCACGGTCAACATGCAAAAATCCAAAATGAGCCCTACAAGGGTTATTCATTATATCGGTGCTTCCATAGACTCCAACTGAGCTCGCACATTCCTCCCACTCGACAAACAACAAAACCTTATCTCCCTCCTCCAAGGCTTCACCCCCCACGCCTTGGGTCCTGCCATCCTCGTCCAACGTGTACTGGGCACCATGGCTTCCATGACCTCAGTCGTACAACACGTATGCCTGAAGATGAGGTCTCTACAATAATGGTTTCTCGCACTTTTCAATCCACTAACAGATCCTCCCAACACTCGTTTAAGAGTTACTCTCGAACCCGCCTCACAACTCCAATGGTGGTGCTTCATCCCAAATCTCTCCATGGGACGCCCTTTCCAGCAACCACGTCCTCAAATACAGGTCACAACCGATGCCAGCCTTACCGGCTGGGGAGCACATTGCAGCTGTCTCAAAATTCACGCCAATTGGTCCCGCAGAGAACGTTCACTCCACATCAACAATTTAGAACTATTAGCGGTGATAAAGGCATGCAATGCATTCAGAAACGTTCTAACTGGCAAGGTGGTTCAGATTGCCACCGACAACACCACAACCATGTACTACATTCTCAAACAAGGTGGCACACACTCCCCAAGCCTCCTCTATTTGGCGGTCGACCTATGGGAATGGTGCCTCTCGCACCACATATGCCTCACAGCTCTGCACATTGCAGGCCAGGACAATGACCTAGCCTACTCTCTCAGCCGCACAAACTCACAACCCCACGAGTGGGAATTAGATCAAACAATTTTTCTCCGCCTGTGCAAAAAATGGGGCAAACCGACTCTGGACCTTTTTGCCTCCTGCAACAATCGGAAATGCGAACGCTATTGCTCCCGTGCCGGGATCGGCAAACACTCCCGAGGAGACGCCTTCGTTGGCCGCTGGCCCAAGACCCTCACATACCTTTTCCCACCATTTCCGCTCCTCCACAGGGTAATTGTCCGAATACAGCAGGACAAACCCAACGCCATCCTCATTGCTCCTTGGTGGCCGAGACAGCCTTGGTTCCCAGTGCTACACCACCTGTCCTCCGACATCTATCACCTCCCCCGCCTACCACACCTCCTCACGCAGAACAACTCCCGGATCCTTTATCCTGACTTACCTGCTCTGCATCTGGCAGCGTGGAGGATTCTTCCTCCTTGATGGATGTCCTCCGTCGAGCAAAGAAGCCCTCAACTAGAAAGGCTTACCTGTATAAATGGGAAAAAATTCAGTCTTTTACTACAGGTGTTTCCCTTCCTATTGTCAACCCATCTCTCTCCACGGTCCTCCGATTTTTGCTCCATCTCAAATCTGGCCTCTTACCAACCACCGACCTCTCCAGTGGCTTGATTTTTCAGACAACCCACGCTCAAGTGCTTTCTTAAGGGATTGTCACATGCTTACCCAGACGGTCACCTGCCTTCTCCACAATGGTCCTTGACCCTAGTCTTGCGACAACTCACTAAGCCTCCCTTCTAACCACTAGCTGCAGCGGATCTCCGTTTACTTACCTTCAAAATGGTCTTTCTCATTGCAATTACTTTAGCTCGCTGAGCAAGCGACCTTGCAGCCCTACGCCATGATTATCCTTATATACAATTCTATCCTGATAAAGTAAAGCTATTTCTCAATGTCTCCTTCCTTCCTAAAGTGGCGTCTCAATTTCACCTCTCTCAACCACTAGTCCTCCCATCTTTCTTTCCATCACCATCCACAACCCACGAACAACTTCTTCATACTTTGGACGTCAAGAGGGCCCTCTCCTTTTATTTGTCGTGTACACAACCTTTTCGACGTTCCCCACGCCTTTTTGTCAGTCATCAACTTCCTAACAAAGGCCTACAAGTCACTTCTCAGGCGATTTCTCGCTGAGTTGCCTCTACTATTCGGCTTGCATACCAGCTTGCTCGAAAGCCGGTCCCTCAAGCTATTCGTCCTCATTCCACCAGGACATTGGCGACCTCTACAGCATTACTACGTGGTGTGCCTCTCCCCGACATCTGCGCCTCGGCTACGTGGGCACAACCATCTACCTTCGTCCGACATTATAGACTGGATGTTCAACAGAAGTCTGATGCGGCATTTGGGCGTGCTGTTTTCGCTTCCACCTTGGCATGACACCCTGCCTCTGGGTAAGACAGCTTGCTAGTCGCCCACAGTGTGATTCACAGAGGCCACGAAGAAAAACGGCAGGTTACTCACCTGTAATTGTAGTTCTTCGAGTGGACCTCTGATTCACACATCCCACCCGACCTCCCCTCTGTCACGCCATGCAGTATTTTTCTCCTTGCGGCGGTTGACACAACTGATGGGAGAGTCCTGGTGCCAAGGTACTTATACCGAAGGGGAGGGGTCTATTCTAATGTGTTTTTTTGCTACCGCAGAAGCTCTAGAATATTCCGAAGAGGCTCCGCGCAGGTGCAGATCACCCATAGTGTGAATCACAGAGGTCCACTCGAAGAACTACAATTATAGGTGAGTAACCTGCCATTCCTAAGTATAACATTCATTTATTACAACAGTGTCACTGGTTACCAGTCTGTTTCCAGGCCCAATTCAGAGTCTTGGTTATTACCTATAAAGCCCTGTACGGCTTGGGTCCAGGCTATTTGAAGTATTGTATCCCATATGAGCCTACCTGGCTTTTAAGAGTTTCTGGGGAGGCCCTTCTCTCAGTTCCACCCCCTTCTCAGGTTCGTTTGGTGAGGACATGAGAGAGGCATTCTCAGTGGTTGCTCCCTGGCTTTGGAATGCACAGCCCCAAGAAGCCAGGTTGGCTCCCTCCTTCTGTCGTCAGGCAAAAAAAAGTCCTCTTCAGGTAAGCTTTTTAAGCAGTGTCTCAGGAATGCTTTGTTTTTACAAGTTTTTAAACATTTAAAAATTGTTTTTAATCTAAACATATATTTGTTTTTTTAATATATTCATATAGTATTTTAAACTGTTGACTGTTTTATAGTTTTGGTTGTTGTGAGTTGTCTTGGGTCTCTTATGGGGAGAAAGGGGGCATATAAATAATATAAATAAATAAAACTTGATTTATTTAGCAATAGATGAATTGAGCTACTACTCTGGAATACGTTGTGTTCTTCTACTACAAAAGAGTTGGTGGCTGCCTTGAAACAGGTCATTTAAACTAAGTAACTATTCTTGTATTCACAGCTGTGGTATCAGGGTACTGCTTATCTTTACATGCCATAAAATCTCCTTGGAACATGGAGAAGAACAAAATGCACAGCACCAAGGCAGTAAAAACTCATTGTAGTACAGTGGGAGAACTAGCAAGAGGCTGGCAGAGCTGGTCAGAAGATCATGCTGATTATCAAAGACGGAATCCATTCAGCACCAGCAAGCCAATAACTGGACGTACTGAGAGAGGAGATCCCACTTATGGGAAACCCCCTGAAGGCTCCAAAACAGAACAGAGAGGAAAAGATGCTCACACGCATATAGGCAAGGAGGTGGAGGAATTATGCTTGGTTATACGTAGTGTTGGGAAAAGAGGGCAAGATGGATATGTGAGAATAACATTTAAACAGCTGTTTGACAGATATGTGACTATATCAAATAAAGTTGTAGGTGTCCTGTTGAGGGCAAGAAAACATGGCCTTGTTGATTTTGAAGGTGAAATGCTTTGGCAAGGAAAAGATGATGAAGTTGTTATTACCTTATTTGAAAAACATGGCTGAACAAACATTGTTGCATGATAGATTGGAAACATTTTCAAAGCCTGAAATATTAACCATGTTGGCGATGACAGTGAAGAAAATGCTACCAGATGGCAATATGTGAGAAACACAAATAATAGCCTTTGCCAATGAATTCTGCAGTGTTTCTTCGAGCCTACTTCTTATAAGCTATATATTTCAAAGTATGGAGTCTATCACAAGACCACAAAATGATCTGTGAATCAATGCATGCTAGAACCTTACTTGAAAATAAGATGTTATGCTGGAAGTATAAAGGCTAAAATAAATAAAATAAATGGAAGTAATGTGAACACAATATTTTAGTATTTTTATATGTTGAGTGTTATTGTGCCACAGAAAGAGGAATACAATATACAGTTAGACCCCTGTATCTGTGGTTTCATTTATCCACAGTTTGCTGCAGCCCTATATGCAACATACAAGGGTTCCCCCTTGTATGTTATATAAAGTCCCTGGTATCTGCAGTTTCGGGCATCCATGGTAGATCAGAGAACCAATCCCTGGCAAATACGGGGCCCTACTGTATATTTTAACTTTGAAATGAGCCACTTCACTAAAAGAACAATTTAAAAAATTGTTTATCTGTTATGTGCCATCAAGTTGAAATTGACTTACAGCAACCCTAATAAGGCTTTCAAGATAAACTAGATATTTAAGGAGTGGTTTTACCTGTTCTGTTGCCCATTGAGTTTCAATGGTCAAGCAAGGATTTGAACCCACGTCTCCATCACTCTGTGCACTACACCACACTAGTAGATTTAAAAAAATTATAAGCCTCAATTCTCCAAAAGCCGTTGAGTATAACAAACTTGGTAAGAGTTTGGAGGTGTGAATTTAAAATTCATGTACTTGTGACAGAGCTGTTGAAGTAGATGAAAGGCTCTTACCCATCTTTCCAGAACCAATGAATGATAAAAACTCTTCATAATACTTTTAGTCAAATATGACAGTATTCAAGGTAGATAATTTTTTTAATTAGGGTTCTTCTCACAGCAGTATTAAGTTAGCAGTTATTGTTTCCAAGGTACATTTCATAGTTTTCTTACATACACACCAAACACATTTCCTTACATAAGACACCATGCACAGGATTTTCACACATAACATATTTACTTTAATAGCTGTGTGGGTAAAAAGATAATCCTCAGGCCTGCTTCATCACTTTAACCAACAGCAGTTGGAATTAGGTCTAAGTATCAATGTAAACACAAGCCAAGTCTCCAGTGCATGAACATGAACATTCTAAAACTGAAGAAACATAAATGATTATTTTATCGTTTCATATTCTCAACACCAATATATATTATGTAAAACGATCTCACTGGCAATGCAGCAGGTGAGTACATACAATTTAATGAGTGCACATTCAAGTCGTCTCTGTTATGAGATCTGATTGAACTTCAGATGTCTGCATAGAGTAATATTTATGAAAAAAGATGGACAATTAGTCCATCTGAACAAAATGTGTTGTAGACGTTCATGCCAAGCAGTAAAGCATCTCCAGTTTTGACATTCCTGATGTCTGAGTGTGGACATTGCCACACTGAGATTCCAAGATCACTCTAATGCTTCATGTTCCCAAGTGGTCAAGTCAATGTATAGGTGACTGTTTAGTTCAAATGTAAGCCTCCAATACTCTGTACATTTTATACCCTTTACTTTAATTCACCTGCCTGTCCTAAGATACATGCTTTTAACTATTTACATTTACATACAGCCCCAAATCAGATAACTTTTATCTTCATCTAGCACAATATCACATTAGTAGTACCAGTTTAAATCAGAATGGCTTAACTGTTCTTGTTTTATGTAAAGTCAGGTACATTTAAGTGATGTGATTTAGCACCAAGACACCAGAGCTAACACTAGCTCTGCAATGTCTAAGAAAGGCATCAAAGGCACAAAACCTTATTATTATGCATATATTTAATCACACAGTCTTTCACAGGATTTATTAATACTTGTTTTTACAAAAAGTTCAGTACTTTTGATTTTGAGATCAGCAGATGGGGAAGGTCTGAGAAGTGCTCTGTTCTTGCACTCCAATATTTGCCTCTGAAATATAGTGTACAATTGTCATAAGTTTAACCATTGTGTAGCAGCAGATTTAGAACCAGTTTTCAAAATTTTGTCATGTTGTCAATTATATCCAACCCTACAATAGCATTTCAGCTGGTAGCACTGTCTGCCCTGAGCCGTTCTATCAGTTGTTCAGCCTGTTAAAGAGAAAATGTGTTCAATATTAGGTGTTTTTTTTAACTGCTTGTTGTCCCTTGAAGCCCATAAGACTACTCCCAAATTTGCTTAAAAGCATCAAGCCGACTGAAACAGGAGTTAACTGATTTGCACAAATAAATAAGACACCAACCTCCTGAGCAATGTTATAGTTTCCTAAAGCATTTTAGGGAGTGGGAGTTAACATCTCAATCCCCAATGTGTCTCTGCAGGAATCTAATCAAGGACAGTGGCTGATAAGAGACATGGTGAAGACTCCACTTTCTTTTTTCTTACTGGCAACCTTTTTTATTATGGCTGTTATTTATTGCTACAAACCAGCCTCTCAATTTTGCCCCCTTATGAAAGCTTGTGCCTTTTTCCAAGAGGACAATTTAGACAGGCAATTATGCAGTGAAAACTGCAGTTTTCTACTCCCACCCCTTGAAGTGAACAAGCTGTTAGTAGCACATATCTGATACTGAAACTCTGAGCAGCACAGCACCAGTAAAAAAAAAAAAAGTACAAAAGGATGCATCCGTGTGTCCATGTTTCAGGGGTATGAGCTGAATGATTTATAACCTTGATTTTTTGCTTTTAAGGATGTAACTCTAAGATGATGTTTCTTTTCTATAAGAAATTGCTTATTAAAACTGGCTCCCAAATTCAATCTGTATGGCAGATGGCAAGCAGCAATTTTGCATTACACATAGGTATGCCTTCCATTTTTCTAGGTTGGGGGGGGGGGGGAGGCTGAAGAGTTGGCTCCATATAAGAAGCATTCCCTGAACAGAATTCAACTCAGGATGAGTGCTGAGGTACAATTTGTTATAATTTCCCCTCCCTTGTTGCCCTCAGACACCATGTCTCATGCTCTTCTAGAAAGCCCTTCTATCTTTCAAAGCAGATTTTGGGTGAGGGAGGCAGTCAACAAAATTGAATATTGAGAAACTTACAGTGATAAACCAGTAGGAATTGAATCTGTACACCATTCGGGATAAGAATCCCAACTGACTAGCTGGAGCCAGGACATGAAGATGCAAGTGGCCTATTGAGCAGAATGGAGGCCAATGAAAACCCATCCTTGAGAAAACGGAGAAGAGGAACTGGAATCAATTATTCAGTGGTTTCAGACAAGAGCCATCATCCAGTAGTATTTACAATTCATTAAGCTGATATTGGGACAAAGTAAACTTTACAGTGGACAACTTATTCCAAATAATTGCTTTTTTATATATAAAAATAGAGTTGATATGAAAGTCAAATCATTTCTCCACTCTACTAGCAAATTCCATTTCTTCATACTTGCTTCTAATGCACAATTAAGCACTATTGCATTAAATTAGATTAACAAAGTAGCTGATCCATTTAGTGGAGAATCTTTGGTCATTTACGTTTTTTGGCTTACAACTGCCATCAATCCATGGGATCTAAGCCAAAAACATCTAGAAAACCAGAGTCCCCATTCATGCCCTGCAGGTTGTACTAATTTGCAGAAATTATTCACACTAGCATCCACTGTCATTTCTTCCCATCTGGAATAATATCAGGAAGCTACTCTGTATTTGGGGACTTGAGGTGCAATTCCATGTTGTATATGGCTACTAAGAAACTGCTCAAATATAAGTCTGTAATAAAGTGGTGGCTTCCTAGTATAGGTGCACTCAGCCACATTACATGTGCTGTATTTACTAACTAGGCAAAACTTTTGTAATGGACATATCAGATACTTTTCTTTCTGACAATATACCTTATATCGTTCAAGTCAGTAAATTTATTCCGCTGAAGGACAGTCTTTCCAGTTGCCATCATTCTTTCCACTGCCAGGTAAGGTGGGTAAGGAAGAATATAATTAGATTTAAAACTCAAATGCATTTCCCAGTACATTGGTTCAACAACTCAGTCCTACGCTCATTTAAACAAATGAATGCCCGGTTGGTTTCAAAATGGATTTAGTCCTAAGAAGAGACTAATTAAATTCTGAACAAATAGCATGGGTCTCTCTGTGCAGACTTTTTAGCTAAAAAAAAATAACCAAAATAATGGTTTCTAAACTTTCAAGTAATTGTGCTGTTATTCCTGGCACAGGGAGAGAAACAAAGCTGAGTGTCAAAGTTCTCACACACCCTGATACTATCTAGTTAAAGGAAAGCAATGAAGAGAAGAACCCTCCTCCTTGGTTGCCCACCCTTGCAAAAAATACAGGATTGAAAATGAGTGGTCCATGAAATCTCAGAAGCAAGGTTCCCTCCGCTCTGGACTCCTCCTCCTTCACACACCCACAGCTGTTGTTTTCAACCCCTTTGCTTCCGGTCACAACGGAACACGGGGGGGGGGGCATCATCGCACACGCGAGGGGCAGAGCCCCGCCTACTGGAGATAAAAGTTAAGAGGGAATGTTGCTCAAAAGCAATTAAGGATGATGGGAGTATGCAACTCACCTAATGGTATATGCTCACTCTTCAGAGTCTTGCAGTTTCCCATATGTTTTTTTGGCACCACTAAATAATGATGTGGAGCTCCAGGTCTGATATCTCTAAAGCACATCAAGTCTTCATGCTAAAGAAACAGTAGTAGTACAAAAACTTTTTAATGAAATGGCCCGACAAACAGCAAAATACGAAAAGGTTTTACTGTTGCACATCTGATAGATTCCTACATATTGCTATATGTCCAGAGGAAAAAAGAGCCTTTCTTACAGTGTAAGTTCAACAACACAGAAATATGGTACATATGCCTCCGAAGTGCTATCTGGCTGCGAAAACTTTACTACAGAAATTGTACAAGCAGATTTGGGCCCCTTCCAGTGATCAACCTGATCAACAAGACGAAAGTCTGAAAACAGTTCAGACAACTGCCCTTAGATCTTCAAAGAATATATGAAACAGTTGCAAAAAGAAAAAAGGGAGGAAAAAGCTCTTAACAACCCTGCAGCATATACCCCACAGAGAAGGAGCCTACAGATTCTGAGGTCCATGGAGGGGTGATCCTGACTGGCAAGATATCTGACTTATTTATTTTATTTATTTATTTATTACATTTATACCCCGCCCATCTAGTCAATTGACTACTCTGGGCGGCTTAGAGAAAGGAGCATTATATTCATATGAGGTATGAAAGCAGAGCCACATTACAGGTGAGGACAGTGGGAGATGAGGCCTCAGAACACATTGGTGGGCTGGCCTATGCACCCCCTTCATAGGGACATATTGTAGGACACTACATCATAAGGAATTAGACCACTGACCATCTAGCTCAGTACAATCAATTCTGACTGGAAGCAGCTCTCCAGAGTTTCAGGCAGGAATCTTTCATAGTCCTACCTGAAGACACTGCGGATTGCACCTTGGGCATTCTGCATGCCATTGAGCTACAGGCACTCTCTCATCCCTTCCCCCCCTTTTTTTTCCTTTTTTTTTTTTTTTTTGAATGAATACATACTCCCTATTAGTATAATGGTTGCTGATTTCTCCTATTTGATTTTCTCTTTTTGAGCTCTGGAGCAAATTGTAGATGCTGCTGCAACAGACAAAAAGGCACTGAGGTTAAGTGGGTGGGGCAGGCACTGTACAGGCTGAGGGAAAAGGCTTCAAAGCTATTAACTCTGAGAGGCTCCATGGAATGTTTCACATAGGCACAAAACCCATTTTGTGTGAATCACAGAGACCATGATGATGGAGTCTCTATACTGTGCCCTTTTCACAGTGTAGAGACTGTTGTGCATGTGTGCTTTGTTCCTACACTAGTCATCCATGTTTTTTTACAATTAACTGCACTGAAAGGTTCCTCAGTATCATGAAGATGCTGCAAAAGAAAAAGCCATGGGATAATTCTTAATGTTTTATAACCTGAAATTAATAGGAAGACTACTCAAAAGGAAAACAAATTTGTCCTTTGCCTCTTATTCTCATTTCCAGCATCACACCTATGGAATATTATTCCACAAATCAATTTCTAAGCAAATTGATGGATATGTCTTTTTCATAACATTTAACTTTTAACATTTAACTTTCAGTTAAATCACTTTAACTTTCAGTTAACTTGATCCTGAATCATGTCAACGGTCATTTTAAGCTCCCTTCTACTCCAGCCCCATAGGGTAGTTTCCACTGACTCAATGGAAGGAATAGCCTTAGTGAGAGATGATACACTAATAAAAATCTGGACTGAAACCAAAACCAGAACCTAGGGCTGCAATCGATTTACATTGATGTAGGAGCAAAGAATGCGTACAATGAATTTACCACTGAGCAAAAATCTTTAGGATTGCACTATGGGGCTCTTCTCAAAAGACAGTGATATTCACAGTCTTCAGTAAAGTCAAAAGGGGGTCACAGTCACACACAGGCACAAAGAACAGATATACGAATAAAGGTTCAGATGCAATTGCTTATAAGAAGGTCAGCAGTGGCAGAAGATTTACTAATTTGAAAAGGGAGGGAGGGAGGGAGGTGAGGTGATTCCAATATGTATAAGTATTGTTTATACATGTAATCTGTAATATTGGTGTGTTTCCATTGATATGGATGTATGCCTGTTAGGAATGCTTGCATGGGAAGAGTCCTGGAATTACTGTCAGATACTGATATGGTGATATATGGTACCAAGTGCTGATTGTTTGGAGAGAATGAGTAGGAGATGCGTGAGAAGTGGCAGTTGGTTTGAAAGTGTGGTTCTGAAGCAGTTGGGGTTTTTTTGTGTAATAGAAAGTAGTGTGATGTATGTATGTATGTATGTATGTATGCATGCATGGTGAAGAAATATGAAGTTGAGGATTTTTTCTCTCTCCTGTTTATGAAGCCAGGAACTTATTTTTTTTCTTTCTCCCTACCTACTTGTTGTTTCAAAATAAATTCCTTTTGTTTTGTCCAAAATAAATTCTCCTCATCATTATTTTTCAATTGGTCTTAACAGGTTTTACATGGCAAACAAGTCATTACACCTATGTGCCAGTAGGCTATGCTGCAGACTTAAGCAGCATAGTTTTATCAAGGTGGTTCTTTCCACAAACCATCAATGAATTACATAAACCCATCATCATGGATTTTATGTTGTTTTAAATAAAACCAGCATGGCCAAGGTGTCACTGACTGGAAAGCACCATTAACAGAGCAACCTGAAATACTGGGAAAGGTTTGGGGCTGTTTTGTCTCTGGTAAAATACCAAAACCAGCAGCACAAGTGTATAGTGGCTGGATGTGTGATGTACAGAATGTGGTTGACACACAGGGAGTGTGAATCACACTGAAGTGCTGCCGTGGGTAGAGACACCTCCCCGGGGTTGTTGGGGGGGGGGGCACTGCATTTGGGCAGAAATTATGCAGGTCAAAACCTGGTAGTAGGTCATGCACGGGAGATAAAACTGAAATTTACAACACAATTAGCTTGTAGTCACAAACTTTTTAAAAAAAAATTTGAAAGTTATTTTGAAGCTAGGAAAAATTCATTAATATATTGTTGTGTAATAGATAACAAAGGACTCCTCACGTGCCTCTGATAAAAGGTGTCAGACACAAGGTGTAAGGAAACAGCAAAGTACATAGGATCATAGGCAGCTGCCCTATGCTGAGTGAGCCGCCTGGTCCATTTAGCCCAGTGTTTTCTGACTAGCAGCAGTGGCTCCCCAGACAGGATTCTCCGCCCTAACCTGGAGATCCCCTGGTATTCCACAATGGTCTCCCATCCAAGTACTAACCAGGCCTGACCATTCTTAGCTCCCAAAAATCAGGCGAGATCCAAGCGTTCAGGGTAGTCACGTTTTGTGTTTGGCTTTTCTGCTGGAGAAGCATTCCTAGCATTAGAACATATCTGCTTTAAAAATTATTTTTTAAATATGCCTCTATCCCGCTTCCTAGCCTTCCTGGAAGCCCATGCTTGCCCACTGTGGGAAACGAGGGTTGAAGGAGGACTCCTCTCGTTGGGTTGCCATGTTCCAGCTCGGGCATCCACCCTCCCCACGGATAAGAGAGAGAGGCCCTCTGGCGATGAGGAAGCGAGTGGTGGGATGGCGATGGGGCGGAGGGATGGAGAAAAACCACCGGGCAGGAAGGACGGTCGAGCATCCAACCTGAGCGGCCGCTTCCTCCCCTGCGATGCCTTTTCCTTTCCCCCGGGGCGGGTTGGGGAAACATATCCGTCTCTCCTGCTCCTCACCTCGCAAGGCAGCAACTCGGTGCCCGCCTCCTCCCCGCGGCTGATCCGGCAGAAAATGCACTTGCTGTCATAGCCGGCTATGCCGGCTCCGCCTTCTCCTCCGGCCGCTCCAGCTCCGCCGTCGGCACCGGGACTGGCCTCCGCCGCAGGAGACGAGCCCGAGCCGCTGCCGCCGCCGCCGCCGCCGCCTTCTTCCTCGGCCATGAGGCGATTCCCTTCGTGGACACGGCGAGAGGAAAGGCTGGCGACGCGGACGGAGCCCCGCAGCGACGCTTCCCCGCCGCCACGGCCTCCGCCCTTGCGGCCTTGGCCGGGAAGTCGAGAGGCCGGCGAGCGACCCCTCACGAGGGCAGGCGGGAGGACGGCTTAGGCGCGGCGCCGAGGGCGGGCCTTGGAGGAAACGGGGCCGAGGGAGGGAGGGCGCTCGCTCGCTCCTCCTCCTTGCCCCCGCAACCCCCCCCTCCCAGCGGGGATTCCTCCCGTTTTAGGAGCAGGGAAGGGATGCCCCCGTGCCCGACTTCAGGGCAAAGGGAAGCGCTGGAGCGGGGCCTTGCTCAGGAGCCGCCCGGCTTGAAAGCATGTTTCCTAAAGGAAGCCGCCGGGCCTACGGGAGCCCATAGGGCTTCTCCCCCTGTGGAGGGAGCCTTGCGGGTGGGAGCGGCAGGTGGAACGAGGCGGGGCGAAGTGGGTCTCTGAGGGACCGGTTACCAGGGAGACAGTGGTCGGGTGATGTGTCACTCAAGAGGGCCATCAGGGAGAGAGAGGGAGAGAGAGAGAGAGAGAGGAAACGAAAGGAACCTGGTAGCTGCTTGGTTTGGTGAATTTGGGAGCTAAGCTTGTAGTGTGGTTCTACTGGGAGAGCGAGTTATCTATGCTGCTCTTCTTACTGTTCCTCTCCTGGCAGGACGCTGGGCATCGTCACCGGTCTACCGCCTTCAGAAGGGGCAGCTTTCAATCATGATGCTGTTTTGCATCTAAGCCTGGGTTCTTCAGCCAAGAGATTTTCCTTCCTGCCCTTCTTTGAATGATGAGCTGCAACAATCTATGCCTGAAATCCAGAACTACGTTGCAATTAATGAAGGCCCACTGAATCAATGCATTTTCATTTCTCATTACATGACTGAAGTATTTGAGCTTTCTGCAGTTTACATGTCCTGTGCTTTCTTGGCCTGTGTTTATTTGCTTAAGTTACTGAGGTTTAGTTTAGGGTTGGTCCTGGTCACCCTCTCGATCTCAGCTTATACTGAGATGTTTTCATATTCCATGGTCATCAATAGTAATAGTAATAATGTTTGATCATGTGATCTGTAAAATAGTCCTAACTTATGCTTCTGAGGAAAAAGAAAACAGGCTATGTTGCTTTCAAGACAAAATCTACTTTGCCAGGATTAGCCCACCCCCGGCACAGAATATTTATTACATAATATAATATGTGTGCTGTCAAGTGAATTCTGACTTACAGCAACCCTTTCCAGGCTTTTCTAGTTAGAAGATACATAGAAGCGGTTCCTTTCTTCTGGCACTATGCAGCTTCATTCCTAACCCCATGGAAACAGCACATGAATACTTGCTAGGTGACAGCTGTTGCTCTCAGAGCTACCTTTCCTCAATTGTTACTTTAAAACAGGAATGCCTCAAGGGAGTCACCCTCTTGAAGCATTACAACAAAATGCAAAGAAGAACCTTGTGAAATTTCTTAGAATTTTTATTGCACAATGAACTTAAATTGGCTAGAGCCCGCATCACCACATGCAAGTAGTATTACCCACAATTGATAAACAAGGTGTTCACCTTCATTGGGATATCTCTTTCTGCACCAGATACAATGAGTGCTAGTCCACAAAGGCTTTTGTTAGCTGTGCCACATGGCTGTTTTTCTGTGTATTTTAGGGTTAAATGCACAAAAATGGTTCTGAGACTGAATCTATGTGTGCAATTACATCCTAAAAATAAAAGCATGCACAGGGAGCTTAGGGAATGATGTGGTTCAGGGTCTGAATTTGCCAGATCCCATCTTGACAGACTACTGTATGGGAACAGCCTTCATTTTGCATGCAGTTTCTGGATCTGTGCCAGGCATATTGAGGTTAGGGACACCAATCCATCTGAAACCTGGAGATCCATTTGGTGGTTGTTATTGAACAGAATGTTGACCTAGATGGATCAATGGTTTGATTGGGTATAAAGCTTTTAATGTTCAGTAACAATCTTGTGTGCCTATAAACATGTGCAGAATGTGGGTCCTTTCTCTGGCACACACAAAAACTTATTGTTTAGGCAGGCCTTCTGCAACTGTACTAGGGCTTTTAGGGATGGGCTTCATTTTTCGACTGTTAACTGCAATTATTATTTTTAACAGCTTTTAACATGGTTTTTAGCTGCATTCTGTTTTGATAGTAATTTTAATATTTACAGTGTATTCTTTAAAAAATCATATGTAAGTTTTCTTAGCTTTCAGTGTCTGGAGAAAGGTGGGATACAAATCAACTTAGATAAGTTTCCCATACTCCTTGTTACACTTTCCAGGTTTTCCTACTGAGTCTGGTGACATTTAGCACTATTTGTTCTTTCTGTAGGCTTTATCTGCTATCAAATAAAAGTCCTCTGCAACCAGGTCTGTAGATTTCATAGGTTTAGGCAGAATCAGGCTACACAGCTTGGTTGTATATCTGCAGTGTGGAAACATTATTCACTTGCTTGTATGAATGGTGTTTTACAGAGTATAAAAGGACACATTTTTGCCACCAGGAGCTTTTCAGTCTAAAATCTGCAGATGAAACCACAAAGGCAGGGAAGGGGAATGGAGGTAGGAATAACATGGAAACAGTGGAAGATGATCTTAGTTATAGATGCTTAGGCTTAGTTGCAGCAGCATGACAGGAGGACATGGGAACAAAGGAGTTGTGTTAGGGGCTTAAAGAAAAAGGTGGGTTTTAAGAAAGAAGCAACAGAGATGGCATCACATAGGATTCTGGGAAGACGTTTCAGAAATAAGAGGAAGGAACAGTAGAATCTTTTGAGGGTGCAGAAGACCAAATGCTTAAGGGTGGTGAAACCGGAAAGGTTAATGTAATGAAAAGACCTGTACCAGGAAATAAGAGCGTATAGAAGAAATGAGCCTTTTATACACTGTCAAGCATCAGAAAAACAAAATGTCAAACATATGAATGCATAAATTCCTTTACTGAAAATGTTGCAATAGCACTGCATTACATACATTAAATATCCATCAGCTTTGAGGGGGCCACAGAATTTTGATAAGACAACACTGTTTTTGAATAAAGAACACAAAGGTTTCAGATATGCTCTGACTAGAATAATATACAGTAATGGAATAAACTGCAGGTAAGAGCTGTGAAGTATGTCAAATGTCAATAAAATTTCCTTGAAACTCACAAGTGACTCATCATTCATAAAACCATATTTTAAGAGTTTCCTGGAGTATTTCCAAAGTGTTATGCCAGTAACAGTTCAGTTACAGTGAAAGACTATCAAGAGTAGTATTGGCAGTCATAAAACTTAGTTGGAAATGTGAACAGCTTAGGTGATAGATACGTATTAACATCTTTACACATGATGAACAGTCTGCATAACAGTCAACAGTAATCGCCTGTTATTACACTGTGTAGTAAGCTCAGTGTGAAGCTTATTACACAGCTCTACACTGAGCTACTTCATGTAGAGAATTGGGTATCTCCCACATGTGAGGAATGCATACATTTCTATTGTAGATAAATGCTGCAACCCAGACACAATTGCCTGCACATCTGCCACAGCAGTGACACACTCCAAAACAGATCTGTGTGTTCTCCCTGTGTGACTGTATACAAAGTAAAAAATGCTAGCCCTGTTCAGGCATTCACATTGCCAGCCTACCTGAATGCATGAATGAAGAATGGGGTGGGGGCATGTGACATAGCCCCCATGGCACCACATGTATAGTGCAGAAATCTCTAGAGGTGAGATCTAAGCTGTATGTGTGCAAGTCTCTTGACTGCAGATGTCTGTGCCATACACATGGAGGAGCACGTACATCACACTGGCAAACAGAGGATAGTGCTCCACAGCAGAGTTCCATTCACATAAGCTGGGATAAGAATTGCAAAATAGGGCTGCTTACCCCACTGAACTAGTATACTATGAATTTTGTGTATTAAGCAAAGGAAGGCTAGTAGTAGTTGTTTCTTCATAGAAAATCAAGCCAGAAATAACAACTATGCTTTTTAGGTTGGGTTAGGCTGATAAAATCATATAGCATAACACAGAGAGAGTGAAAGAGTATAAACTCCATCTGTTAGCAAGTAGAACCCATCCTTCTGATTTTATTCCAGGTTGGTTTGGTTATTTTCATGTCAGCTGGAAGTAAAACCACTGTGAATAGGACATACCTGCCACAAAGCAGCAAGTTTATCTGTCAGGTTGCAGCCTGAATTGAAAGAGGTGCCTGATGAAATAATCCTAAGTAAGTTGATTATTGAGTAGTACTTTTAAAGCATAAAAGCAGACTTTAAAAGAAAATCCTTTCCCCAATGTTGACTAAATTTATTTTTATAAAATGTATGAAAGCCCCCCAATATATGAAGCGCTAGTATTACATATATTGGAGCTGGGTGAGAGTTGTATCTTTTGTTCTGTTTCTATCCACCTTTTTTTAGTGACAAGGAAATACTCCTAAATGCTTGCATCTTTCAATTAACTTGCAACATTTAATTATCACTTAATTTACCAAACTGAATTTAGAGTCAGTGCTGTCAAGTATCCCTGAATAAATAACTGCTTGCTTACATGAAAATGTCATCAATATTTTCTTTTAGCCAAAAAAGAAAAACTACCTTGCTATAAAAGCAGAAGTCAACCATTAGTTTAAAATATTTGAGTAAGAGAACATTTGATCAAAAGCACTAAACTCATTTGGCATTACCCTAATATTTTTCTCTGTTAAAGACTTTCAAGTAATTTATATAGTATAACGTAAAAACCATTTTCAGCCCTACAGCAATATGGGTCTTTTTGAAGCTATTTCTCATCTTGCTAACCAGTTAAAAACAGGATCTCTCTCTGAACATTTCCACATAACCACATAGGAATATCTGATAAGGAATGCTGACAATGCACTTATCCCAACAATCCAGAATAGCGTGTTCTGTCAAAAACCAAGATCTGTAAAATAATTAGAAAAGAGCAACAAAGGTATTTCTTTTACAAAATTAAAAAAAATCACAACAAAATATAAAAAACCCTTAAGAAACTGAACCATTCATCACTATTGCACTGAAGACATCTACTTCAATACATCTTTCCAGAAAATTCTGAAATGTTAAAAGGAAAAACATGCCTATCACATTTCAGAAAAAAATTACTATACAAACAATAAATACATTTTTTAAAAAAATGTTCCTTTTAAGTGCTGTATAGTTGATGACTACTATTTTGTCATAGAAACCACCACTAAATGCAGAGTTTGGAAACACCACTTCGCTCCTCTTTTTGGTTTTCACTTTCACTGAATAAAAATACACATGGAATGTACTACATAGCTGTGTTTTTTCCCCACAGTATCCTTTTACAGTTACAGAAAATGAGACTGTTATGAACAAATTTGTATATCAGAAATACCTTCCCATAAATATTTTGCATCCATAGTGTAGGAACATTGGCAAGGCAGGAATAAGAACGAACTATGTCCAATTTCTCCCTTAAATCTTCTTGTAAAACCAGTATATGGCCTGAATTAAGGACTGGAAAAGTATGTTGTATTTTTGAGGCAGTCTATATTCCCATCTTCAGCATCCACTGAATACTCCATAAATCTGAGTCTGACTTTTAAGGCAAGTATGTCACTCAAATGTCCATACTTCTACATCCTGTACAACAAAGTCTTCTTTTTTGGATAAGATATCATTATTGAATGTGCTGCAGCAATTACTCCGACCATGATACAAATCAGCATCTAGCCATAATCCAAACTTGCCACTGAAATGAGAAGAAAATTAACTGAAAAGGCTAGGAAATTTAAAAATATTGTTCAAAACCCACCGAGAAAAATACATTTTTCCATTCATTTTAACTACTTGTTTAAATGAGCACTTCATTTTTTTGATGGAAATAAATAGGATTAAATTGTTTGGACTAATTTTCATTAATTTTTAGAAACAGATATTGATAACATTTTTAAAAGGAATTATGTGAACATTCAAACAATGGGCTTTATTTGCATGTGTGGAAACACCACAGTAGGCTGAATGTTCTGCATACATGGTCATGATTTTCACATGGTTATGATTTTAATGGGACAGAACAATTGCATTTCATTCCTTCATTTACTGATCTGGATTCTCTGAAATAACCTTTTTCTTTTTGCACATGATGCAATACAGCTACATGTGCATGGATATAAAACCATGTAGGCAGCCAATGATTTACACACTGCATTCTGATGGCTGAAGAGACAAAAACTGTTTTACAAGTGATTAGCAGTTTGCTTCTTCATAAATGTAAGAGATCACACACCCATAGTTCTCACCTATACAATGAATCAGTACACCAAGAGAAATTTAAATAACTTACTCTCCGCCACCAAGTTCTAATGAAGCTACATCTCCATTGATGAAGTAGGTGTTTTCTCCACTCCACTTGAAAACCTTAAGTAGGCAGGAAATAATGTAAGAAGAAAGATACAATCATAGTACGTTATTTACTTGCAACTGTGTTGTGAGTGCAGTCAAGTTGTTAGGAGGATGGTGGGGTGGAAGGCAGCTAAAATTGCATGTTTGATAGTAAAATTAATCATCTGTACCTACAATGTAAGTAATTACTACTGAACTCAATGATGCTTCTGAGTAGATACGAGTAGGATTTAATTGGTACCCACTTGCATTTGATGGAGATCACAGAGCGAAAAAGAAGACAGACACACAATATATATATGGTTTGTAATGTGTTTCAAGAAAACTTTATCAAGAGAATGTTTAATTTATTTATTTTATTTATTTATTTACAAGATTTTTTAGCTGTGCCATTACCAATGGTCTCTGAGCGGCAATGCTTTTTGCTAAAAAGTGCTTAAAGGAACTGTGATCTGAATGCAGAGCTTCCAAGTACTATCTTCTTGTTTTGTTCTTTTATTTTTTTCAGTTACTGTTACTGATCCTTACTATTTGTGTTTCCGTTCTTGCTCCAAAGTTTGAATATCACTAAAAACAACAGAACACTGTGCAATGTTACAGTATACATCATTCTTCTGGTTTTGTGACATATTATCATTATTATTACTTAATTAATTTGGCAACTCAACTACAAAGCAAGGGAAATGTAATTCACTCTTATTATCTCACTGTGAAGTTGCATCCGGTATAAGTGACCACACAGTTTTTTCAGGAAAAGCTTTTGTATTGCAGTTCTATCTGAAGCGCCTTGTAGGCAGCACAGTTCAAAGGAACTGCCTTAAAAGGACTTTTCTTATCTCTGTTTATTCATTTCCTCATCTTGCCTTGCCAAAAAAAGAAACAAACAGGAGCTCTGCCTACCCAGGATAAGCTGTTTTTTAAAAAAAAGTGTCTTGGGAGAGAGCCGAGTGCTGGCACTGCTGTGTGTATGTGTGTGCACAAGTGTGTTCAGCTGGTCCTTCTTTTCCTAATCAGTTCAAAGAGATCACAATCTTTGAACCAAAGTGAAATAATTCAACCTTTCAACAAGTGAAAAAATTACACATGCATCATGTGGCCAATAGGGAAAAAAAAAGGTGAATCAGCCCACCCCAAATCCATTGTATTTCTGACATTTTCTTATGTAGCCAGGCTCAAAGATTTCAAAACTGACACATTGCAGCTGTAGCTATTCTTCTGCCAATTACCATAAAACCATAAAACACTTGCTGAACCACACATTTAAAGACGATTTGTACAATTTTCTGTAAGAACCATGGACACATTTAATCTTATAGTAATTATTTTATTGATCATAATTTTATAGGTTAAAACCTGCATAAATCAAAGTCCTGGTTCTAACCTATAAAGCTCTAAATGGCTTGGGTCCAAGCTATCTCAAGGACTGTGTCTCACTATGAGCCGGTCCAGGCATCAAGATCATCAGGAGAGGCCTTTCTCTTGGTCCCACCACCTTCATAAGTGGGTTTGGGTGGGGACACAGGAAAGGGCCTTCTCTGTTCCTGCTCCCAGACTTTAGAATTCCCTCCCACAGAAGGCCAGGCTGTCCTTCCACATCTGTATTTGTATTTGTTTGATCCTTTTAAGTATTTATATACATCCTTTTTTTACTTTTAAATATTGTCTTTAATGATGTAATCCACCTTGGGTCCTTGTTAAGGAGAAAGGTGGGGTAAATATTTTAAAATAATGAATAAATAAATCTGATTATTTTTTCATAAGCTCAAAGTGTCTCATGCAGGACTCTCGGGAAATATCCCATGTTGGTTCTGACAAGGTTCAAGCATGTTGGTCTATACCAGTGGTGGCGAACCTTTTTGGGCTCGCGTGCCCAAACTGGGAAAAAAAATAAAAAATACAGCGGGCGGCATGCCGCGGCGGCGGAACCGGAAGTGGCAGCGGAAGGGGGAATCCCGGCACGGAGGTGCCTCGAGACCCCACTCCGGATCCGCTGCCAGCACCAGCTGCTCCGGATCCGCCTCCTGAAGCACCAGCACCGCGGCTGCAGCCGCCTTCTCAGGTTTGGCTGTGCGGGGGGGGGGGGGAGTAGCGATCTGGCGACTTATGGCTCGTGTGCCGGCAGAAAGGGCTCTGCCTGCCAGCTGTGGCACGCGTGCCATAGGTTCGCCATCGCTGGATACCATCAATATCTAAGGCCATTATTTTGTTCCTCTGAATAATAAATACATCAAAAAGACATAAGGTAGTGACAAATGCAGATTCAAATTCCTAACTCTTGGTAATTTAATCTTATCTTTAAATCTGAGTTTCACGACTGAGTAATTATGAGATAAATGAACATACCGTGAAGTAATGGATTAAGACCATACTCTGAAGACCATACCTTGAAAAGAGGATTAAATGTGTACAGGAACGTTTCTCCAGTGCCATAATAGTGGTCACTAAACTTGAAGGGATGTGTTGCATAAGCTCCAAATATCTGTCAGAACAAAGCGGCTGTTATGACACTTCCAAATTTAAAGGCACACTTTTTAAAAGAACACGTAAAACACCAGAATTCTTATTTACAGCACTTGGTAAACACAAGCTGCTGAAACTCCTTCTAGCCCATATATTATACAAACATAAAACGTTACATAAAGCACTACATTCTATATGTAATATAGCCACAGCTGAGAGATGGATGTGCAGACTTGGTTCTCAATTATCAAATTTGAGAATCTGCTCTTCTCATGATTCCTCATCCAGCACTCATATACAGAAACAGGGACAAGATATAGAGGGGTTCCACCACTCCTCTTCAGATTAACATAATGATGACATATAAAGCCCTAAACGGTTTAGGACCTCGATACCTAGTGGAACGCGTCCTCCCACCTAGATCTACTCGAATCACTCGTTATAGCCAGGAAGGGCGGCTGAGGGGCCTAACGCCGAGGGAGGCCCAGAGAGAAAGAACAAGAAACTGGGCCTTCTCGGCAGTGGCCCCTCGCCTCTGGAACAGTCTCCCTTCAGAGATCTGTCTGGCTCCCTCGCTGGGTGTTTTTAAGAGCCAACTCAAGACCTGGCTCTTTAGGCAGGCTTTCCCTCCTGTCACCACTTGATTATTTTTATATTCCCATCTTGAATGATATTATTATTGTTGTTTTAATTTATTATGCTATTTTTATTGTTAGCCGCCCAGAGTAGACTTGGTCTAAATGGGCGGGGTATAAATTTAATAAATAAATAAATAAGATTATCCCATATATAGATGTCATGTCTCTTGTCACAGAGACATTACCAGTACTCCCTGGTAATACCAATTTTCCCTGCAGCTGGGTACAACGCAAGATGGAAGAGCAGCAGCATGAATAAACTGTGCTTACTATACTAAGAGAACCATATCGCCATATGCAAACCCCCACAAGAGTTAAGATCAGCACGGGAGTGCCTTCTCTCAGTCCCTCCACCTTCACAAGCCCGTTCATTGAGGGCTTGTGAGAGGGCTTTGAAAATTGGTTTTATAGTTCTACATAATGTTTTTATATTTGTATTTTACAGTTTTCAAATGTTAATTAGCATGTTTTTAATTATGTAAATATCCTCCATGCGGAGGAGGGGCACCAAAGGGATCCACTGTACAGACATAAGGGTCAGAGTCAAAGCTTCGTTTGCAACTCAACCTTAATTTTGCAACTCAACCTTTTGCAACTCAACCTTGGAAACTCCAAATGGTGCAGAATGCGGCGGCCAAACTTCTTAGTGGGGTGAGGAAACACCAACATATCACTCCCACCCTGGCCGCCTTGCATTGGCTGCCCGTTCGGTTCCGCGTTGATTTCAAAGTATTAATGATTACATACAAAGCCCTAAACGGTTTAGGACCTCGATACTTGGTGGAACGCCTCCTCCCACCTAGATCTACTCGTATCACCCGTTCCAGTCAGGAGGGGCAACTGAGGAGCCTAACACCGAGGGAGGTCCAGAAAGAAAGAACGAGACACCAGGCCTTCTCGGCTGTGGCTCCCTGTCTCTGGAACAAACTCCCCTCCGAGATCCGTTTGGCCCCCTCGCTGGGCATTTTAAAAAACCAACTTAAGACCTGGTCATTCAGACAGGCCTTCCCTCCGGGCACTACTTAATTTTTCATTTTATTCTCTCCATCTTGAATTATTGTCTATGTGCTGTTAACTGCTATTTTATTTCAATTGTTTTACTTCGTGTTCTGTGAGCCGCCCAGAGTAGACTATGTCTAGATGGGCGGCATACAAGTTCAAGAAATAAATAAATATTAATAACCAAATCAACAAGTAACTACAAACTACTCTAATTCTACAAATCTTCCTTTAGTCCACCTCAGCCAGTCCACTCCTGTCCTTGAGTCCTTGGATCCAGATATGGGGAGTGATTACCACCTCCTCCCCTATGCAGGCCTCTGAAGGCTTAAACTTGTCCCCACCTATGTCTGTGTCACTGTAGGAAATGGTCATGCACTGGATGGCCCATACTACGGCTTCAAATGGCCTGAGGGAGTTGGATTCTCCGTGCCTCCTCCAACCTTGTAGGGTGAGTCATTGAGGTAGGTTCTGTGGGTGGCTAATGCCACTTCCTTTGAGTGGTAGTGTCCTGTGGACAACTACAACTCAGAGCTTGACAACTACACCTCATCCACTCCGTTCTGAAGTGGATGAGGGCAAATGGACTGAGGTTGAATCCGGACAAGACGGAAATTGTGCGTGTGGGCGGCCACGGCGTCAGTGGGTTGGGAAACTCCCTCTCCTTTGGGGGAGTGACTCTTCCTACGAAGAGTGAGGTACGCAGCTTGGGCATCTGCCTGAACCCGGATCTCACCATGGAAACCCAGGTGGCGTCTGTGGTCCGGGCAGCCCATTTCCATCTTCAGAGGATTGCCCAGCTACGTCCCTGTCTAGACGCGGGGGCACTCACGATGCTGATTCATGCCCTCATAATCTCAAGAATAGAATACTGCAGTGCTCTCTATGTGGGGCTACCCTTGAGGCTGATGCGGAGACTTCAACTGGTCCAGAATTCGGCGGCCAGATTAATAACTGGGGTGAAGAAATTCCAGCACATCTCCCCCACTCTGGCCGCCCTTCATTGGCTACCGGTTCGTTTCCGCATCAACTTCCAAGGTTCTGATGATAACATTCAAAGCCCTGAACGGTTTAGGACCTAGGTACCTATCAGAACACCTGCTCCCAGCCAGATCTGTCCATAATACCCATTCTTCACAGGCAGGGCGGTTGAGGGCCTTGACCCCGAAGGAGGCCCGGAGGGAAAGAACAAGAAACCGAGCCTTCTTGGTGGTTGCCCCCCACCTATGGAACAACCTGGCTATTGAGGTCCGCCTGGCACCCTCGCTGGATGGGTTCAAAAGAGCACTGAAGACCTGGCTCTTCCGCCAGGCTTTCCCAGAGCACTAGGATCTCGCCCTCCCTTTTTACCATTCTTTCTGCCATCCTCTCCATCACCCTTTTTACCACCTTTATTGCCATCTGTTTTAATTTTCCTATTGGTTATGTATTAATTTATTTTTATTGTGTTTTTAATATTATGCCTTATATTGTTGTTAGCCACCCAGAGTGGCCTGGTTGCCAGATGGTGTGGGATATAAATTCAAATAATAAATAAATAAATAAATATCCTTGACTGGCTTAGGCGGGTGCCACTCCAGCACTTCCACCCAAGTCTCTACTTCTTCCTCTTCTGACTCTTTCTCCAGTCCTCCCCCTCACCACCTCTTCTCTTCCTTTTATAACCTCAGGGTTTCCCTCCTCTCTTCTAAACTCTTCAGATCCTGACTCTTCCCCCTGGATCTCATCCTTTCCAAAAGGTTCCCTTCCTTTTGGATCCTCTTGGCAATTCCCTCCTGCCACCTTCTCTTCTTCCACCGGCAATTCTGGTGTGGTTGTCAGCTTCAGAGGGGTTGGGAAGACCACCTTTCAGGGATAGAGTGGCATGGTGGAAATCAACTGAGGAATGATTGGGATGGAAGGAATGAGAGGCAGCCTGATACTGGGAACCTCTGAGACTCCCTCACAAATTATGGAATTTGAAATATTTTCCTGCAAGCTGCCTTGGGCTCATCCCACCGCACTCCGCCCCTGAAAGGAGAGAAATGTTGGACAGAATATAAATTGACTGACTGGTTTAAAAAACCCCAATAAAAACATGGATTGCATTGTGATACATATTCTCATTTCAGATCATATAAATGTTCCACATTTTACACTGTAGTTTTTACCATATAAAAAAGTCTAGGTTAGATTGAAAACAACAACGAAAAAAGGCTCCCCTGTACCTCTCTCTGTCATCTTCTTATAAACCTGCACATAGACACAAACACACAACCCTGTGTTTCTAACCTGATTATCCATGTCTTTGATGACAAGTAGGACTGGACTATCCAGAGATGCTGATCTACGATACAGGGTTTTCAAGCTGGTTCCATGTTCTTGTGTGCTATACACAAGCCTCCAGGGATATCCCTGAACTCTTGCAGGAAGGCACCGGGCAAGCTAGAAGATGAGACAAATCTGTATAGTTTAAAATGTAATACATTACTCACAGCAGATGTGTCACTAGAAGTTGATTATGCCTAGTACAAGGATTGAGCAATTTTACCAATAGTCTGAGCTATTGTTTTGTATAATAAAATAACAGTTTGCCACTTAAAGACATATGCTAAATGCAATCTAAATAGCACACAACATTGTTATTTATCATTTATGCATCCACAACACAAAAGTTGTTAGGGGAGAGGGAACCCAAGCTTCCAGGTAGAGCTATTAGTCTAACCCCTTGAGAATGGAATGGAGCAGAGGGCCCACACCTAAGATTCCAGTCAGGACTGGAGAAGGCTCCACAGACATATAGTACATCCACCTCCAACAGTGGTCTGTGGACAGAAAACATGAATAGGTCACAAAATGGGTCATTCAGTAGTTAGGACCAGATGCAAGGTCCTGACCCAGGAAGGCCTCTGGAGAGAATAGTTCCAGTGTAGGCAAGATGCTGGTGTAACTAATCCACTGGAGATAATGGAAGGAAAGGAAGAGAGGTGAAAAACATATCTAACAAGAAAGAAGATCTACCCATGCCTTGGCTGACGCAAGTTGATAAGGTTTGGAAATAGTGGAAAACCTGCCACTTTACACACACACCCCAATTCCACATAGGATTACACTGTGACATGATTCTTCAAAGTTACATGATTCTTACAATGACCAGTCTAAACAGAGACAGGTTAGAGAGGGAAGGAGGTGGTGATCTCTCAGCCAAGCCAAATGGAATTGCTATTACCAATTGGCTTTGTGTACTCCACTTCCTGGTCTTCTTTCAACTAGGTTTCCACCACAAACATAGTTAAAAGCAGCCTGAACATAGACTTACAATGTGACTCTTGATACTCTGTCCCACAAGGTGAATTTTCAAATATTGCCATGTGCCATATGCTGTTACTCTCCTATCTCTGAAAAGCTGTTCCAGATGGTCAAAGGATCTTTTTTTAAAATAGTATATCAGATTTAAAAAAAGGAAAAAAACCCAAATGACAGAAATGTTGGGGCACCTTACATTTTAATGTCAGCATTTGTGGATCAAGTATAATTCTTCAGATATTAATGTGAGACTATATGATTTTATTTGAATAGGCATATCATGCTGCATGAAGGCAGGGACAAAAAAGGGGATGAGGGGGAGAAATTGGGAAATATTCAGTTCACATAAGAGTGCCTTCATTTTGAATCTGTTCCTGTGTATGCCACCAAGTGGTAAAAATATGGATTCTAACTGAATAAAGCCAGTTGAAACCAAGGATATTTACAGGACTGGAAAACCAACTATACCTGCTCAACATGCATATTTTCTAAGAGTGCACTCTGGTTTTTCAAAACAGGCAAAGCATCATCCTCATCCTCACCACCATCGTCTTCTTCACAGTAGCTGCAAATGCTCTTTCGGCGTTTTGCTTCTTCCACAGTAATGATCTAAATGCAAGAGAGAGAGATTTGCCAAACATTTTTCCAGAAGAGAAAAAGTCTCTGAACACAGCTGAGTTATATCCAGTGCTGTACTAGCAGGAAAAGCACAAGAGGCTGCCACTGTTTCGCTAATACTTTTGTATCCTGTGAGTAGAGACGGGCATGAACCTCAGTTTGTAGGTTCGTGCTGGTTCATACACACAGCACCTGTTCCCTTGCTGCACTTCCCCGGCCAATGACCCACTCACCAGTCAGAGCGCTCTCCTCCCCTCCTCCTCTTCAGCTATTTGACAACTCCCCAGTAGGAGCACAGGTTTGCCTGTCCTGCCTCTTTGTCTGAGTGGGCCATCAGCCAAGGAGGCAGGGCAGGGAAGCCCATGTTCCTGCTGGAAATTGATTGAACAGCAGAAGAGAAGGGCAAACCAGCTGGTGAGTGGAGGACCCAGCCAGGGAGGCAGGAGAAGGGAACATATGGCACCTGTGGTGCCACAGATACGAGCTGACACGAACCTCTGATTGTACCCATCTCTACCTGTAAATAGTGCACATGCTTGAGCGCATAGGTCCCCAGAATTTGGTGCCAGTGGACACATTTGTAATTCTGAGAAACTACAATGAGTTTTCTCTTTCTTTTTTCCCCAGTTGTACTTCTCATGCAACTTCATTCTCCCTCACATGCCATATAATTCAAATGCCCAACATCCTAGCAACCCTGTGTAAACACACGGAATGCACATATACAAGTGCAGTTTTATGGCAAACATGGAGGAAGCTGGGGACTTCCTTAATAATTGCACCAAAGCCCTCTTGCCTAAAAAGGGCTAATCTTCCTCCTCCTTTTTCAGAATCTACCTTCTCACCCCCATTTCCCTCTCCTCCCTCTCCCTGGATCTTTATTTCTCTTTCACACACACACCTTGCCAACAAATCCATTCATTCAGACAGACAACCAAATGCCCGTTTATCCATCAAACACACCTCATTGATCTATATATTTATCAAACAATATCCATATATCCATCAAACAAGCATGCACATCACCTCCCTGGCAACTTCCTGTCCACCCCATGTAAACCTGTCCATTTCACTTTCTTTCTCCTTGGTTTGCCCTCCCATTTTGCCCAACTCACTTTGGGCTACTCTGCAACTATTCTCAGCAGTCCCCATATGACCTACAGCCTTACTCCAAGAATACCAGGCAAACTTTTTTTCCTCCCTCTCTTTTTGATAAGCTTTATCCAGTGGCCTGGCCACTATGGTACTAGGTGATGCTCCTGGCTCGCCCACCATCATTGTTTCCTGAGATCATTCTTTTTAATATACTGTTTAGTATTATGAGCTGCCTTGGGTCCTCTTGAGGAGAAAGGCAGGGTATAACCATTTTAAATAAATTAATAAATAATTAATAAATAAGAAGTCCACATCAGGCTCAGATGGATTCTCAGGAAAGGTAATGACAGTGCTACATGGCAGTAAACCAAGTGTTTCACTTCGCAGCTGTTCTAGGTAATACAAATAATTGGGGGGAGGCAGGGGAGAAGGGGACGACAGAGGACGAGATGGTTGGACAGTGTCATCGAAGCGACCAACATGAATTTGACCAAACTCCAGGAGGCAGTGGAAGACAGGAGGGCCTGGCATGCTCTGGTCCATGGGGTCACGAAGAGTCGGACACGACTTGACTAAACAACAATTATTATTTTTTAAATAAGGGAGCAGTTAGCATTGAGTGAACAGCAGGGGAGGAGTCTGTAGGCAGGACGGCCCACAGACTTCTCCCTTACTGTTGGGCACCTAAATACTAGCAGACCAATTAACACAACTAGTGTTAGTTACAGCCACCTAGTATAATGGAGACAGAATGAGTAATAAAATCACTTGTGTAATTGTTTGTAGAACATCTTGCATAACAGAACTCAAGCAGTGGATTTGATACTTAAGCAAGATAAAAACTGAGTTTTCACAAATGTTCAAAGCTTTTATGCAGAATCACACCCTTGGATATAAACTAGGTATTTATACCTTGTTTTCAGATATATAGCAACAACAAAAAATGTGTGCTGCTTATATACCGCTGTATAGCACTTAAAGTACTCTCTGGGCGGTTTACAAGTTAATTATGCAGGACACACATTGCCCCCATCCCGCCCCAGCAAGCCGGGTAGTCATTTTACCGACCTCAGAAGGATAGAAGGCTGAGTTAACCTTGAGCCGACTAACTGGGATTGAACCCCAGGTGGTGAGCACAGTTTTGGCTGCAGTACAGCAGTTTAACCACTGCACCACGAGGCTCGTTCCTGATGTTCCTATGTTTTTGGTTTTTTTTTTTTAATGGCCTATAATATGATTGAAGCAAAGCGCATTGAAAATAAGAAATGCTACAGGGAAGTGAAATAAAGCACAGGTAATAAAGGCATAGTGTTATTTATTCTTACCCAGAACAAATTTACCTGAGTAGGGAAGTAGAATATATTTATGCTGGGAGGGGAAGAGAATAAACATTATTTTAGCATCAGGAAGCATTCTGAGTCCTCTTTTTAGAATCATCAGGGGCACATCACCTTTCCAGCACCAAGGGTTACATCTGATGCAGGGGCAGGGGCACATACATTGTAGAAATTATCTTGAGAAGGGAGTGAAAAGTCTTTTCTCCACCTCTTCTGACAGTGAGAAATCAATCAATCGCCTCTTATAAGGGTCACTGACAGACAAAATGAAGACTCTGCTCTCCACCTCTCTCCCCAGCAACCCTGAAACAGATTGCACATTCTTTACAAGGGAAAAGTGATGTGTATGAAATCAGTTGGCAAAGGCTGGCTATAGTGGGACACAATGCTTAAGCCCTTGCTGGCTGCAAGCTGTGTAACCCTATGGTAAATAATGTTACAAACAGTTCCTTGAAGAGGGGAAACAAGAACTATCAGAATTTACAAAATCCTGACTAGATCACATTCCAAAGCTAGCAACAACTGCGACTGGAGATGTCTGACTTTTTTTTATAAATAGGTAGGATTGGACAGCTTATTGAGTTAGAAGTCTGGCTGTGGAGCCAGAGGTTGCGAGTTCAACTCCTCACTGTGCCTTCTGGAAGAATTTTGTGTGTGTTTATCTGTGTCTGTCACGTGTGTGTGTGTGTGTGTGTGTAATTTACATCATGCAAATGTAAATCGATATGAATGATATTCAAGAGCTATATGTTCTGTATGGGTTCTTCCCAGGAAACCAGCAGCAGACTTATGTCCATACAAAGCAAGTTAGGTCACAATCTAAACTTAGTTTAATCAAAATTACATTAACTTCAATAAACAATTAAGTGAAAGCTTAAAGGTAAAGGTAAAGGTTCCCCTTGACAATTTGTCCAGTCGTGTCCGAATCTAGGCGGCGGTGCTCATCTCCGTTTCCAACCCATAGAGCTAGCGTTTGTCCGCAGACAATCCTCCGTGGTCACGTGGCCAGCACGACTAGACACGGAATGCCGTTTACCTTCCCACCGAGGTGGTACCTATTTATCTACTCGCATTTTTACATGCTTTCGAACCGCTAGGTTGGCGGGAGCTGGGACAAGCGACGGGGGCTCACTCCGTCGCGTGGATTCGATCTTACGACTGCAGGTCTTCTGACCTTGCAGCACAGAGGCTTCAGCGGTTTAACCCGCAGCGTCACCATGTCCCCTAAGTGCAAACTTAATCTTGCTCAAATAGTAAGATTTAAAATACTTAACTTTGGGTAGGATTGTACTCTTGGTTTTTAAAATGCATTTTTTCAGAAAAGAGAGGGAAGGTCACAGGAACGTCTATTCCCAAGTATTCCAATGGGAACTTAACCAAGGAGCACTTTCTCAGCTTTGCTTTGAGACAAGATACCAAGATGAAACTCAGGCAGTGAAGGCGGGGAGGCGTGATCTATTCTTTTCTTAAAGACATATCTATCTATTATTTAATTACAGTCAAATGTAGAGCTTGGAAAACTCACTTGTTAAAATGGTAGCTCAAATCCTGCAGCCAGCAAGACCAGTAACTATGCTGGCTTGGGGATTCTGATAGTTTTTTAAAAAGCAACTTTTTCAAACTGCTATCCATCAATTGGTAGGCTAGAACTGAGGATTTCCAGGCAGGTGGGGGGAAACACCTCAGAACACTTTTGATGTTAACCTGTAAGACCCATTCAACTGGGAGCAGTTGCCTTAAAAGGTAATGCTTGTGATGTTTTGCTAACATGTGGTCTGATGAAATGTTCTGTAAGACAACCTTGTTTGCAGAGTATTTTTTGAGATATTACTGAGGTTTAATGGGTAAATTTCATGTTATTGGAAATCCAAATCACACACACACATACACACAGACTACATTACTGTATTTTTTTACATTCCAGAAGAAAAGTTCACAATGAACATAGGCAATAGCTGGGTTATGATAAAATAAAGTCCTCTTATCTGAAGTATTTTATGTTATGTTTCTCTTATGCTGTAGTCTTCCAGGGTTTTTTTAAATTATTATTTTATTTTCTTCTATCTCATTTGTAAACAGAAAATCATTTGAAGGATTCATTGTTTCTCTCTCTCTCTCTCTCTCTCTCTCACACACACACACACACACAGAGCAGCAATACCTATTTATCAAGATTTTCGAGGACCAAAAAAGAAAAGACACATATTCTAAAACAACAGCATGATATTTAACTATCCAAAATGTTGCATCTGCCAAGGAAATGATGTGCCATGTATTTTAATTACAACTAACCCTCCAGCATAGTCTGGACTACTGAACAGATTCCTCAAATTCAATTGTTCCAATAAAATAATATTCTCATTATGTTTGCCATTCTGTAGATCAGTGGTTCCCAACCTTGGGTAACGCAGGTGTTCTTAGACTGCAACTCCCAGAAATTCCAGCCAGCACAGCTAATGCTGAAGGCTTTTGGGAACTGCAGTTCAAGAACTCCTAGGTTACCCAAGGTCGGGAACCACTATTGTAGATCCTCCACATGTCTTTTAAATAGACTGGTTTGTTCTGCATTAATAACTGACAAACCACAGGACAGAAAAGGGAAATCGATTTCTAAAACTTCTACATGCACATACCTGTACAAAAGGTTCCTGCTCCTGGTCATTCCTGGCATGGTATATGATCTGAAAGGTCAAGGCTGCTTGCTTTACTCTCATTCTTAAGGAGTCTGCCTTCCCAATTCCACGTTTCTTCCACTCTCACTGACAATTCAGTTTCCTCGGCACAAATAATACTGCTCTCTCTAGAGAAGGAGTGGCTTTTCTACTTCCTCGTAGCAATCACTTTCGTTTTCTTCTACTATTTGATTAAGCCTGGCCTGGCAACACTCACGTTCAGCACAAAAGAACTCCCTTGGAAATGCAGTGAGAGACTAACGGCTCCAGGCAGCTCTGAGTCTGCAAATTGGGCTGGGTGGCATAACCATTTTGATACACCCGTTATATAGGAATTAACACCCACTTCCAGGGACCTGTGTTTCACATATACAACACAATTAGAGGTGAGGCAGGATGGCTGACTGATGCTCATTCCAAGAAATCTGGAAGTGGTGAACTGGCATCCTACCTTAATTTCCGTGATCACCTTTATACTCGGTCTCTACAAAGCCATCTACAAAACCAACTAATCAAATGTTTCTAACTGGCACTTCTTAAAGTGCCACATGCCTTATAAAAAGCTTCAGTACTCTGTCCTGATCCCCCTTGTCTTCTGCCATTAGCACCCACAATTTGAAGAACCACTTCAAAGCCCACTTGTCCACAGGACATACCATTCACCCGGACTATGTTTAAAACACATTAATGATTTCCAGAAGAAAACCCCTGGAATTCTACTGCATCAAATCAACAGCAACATTACTGAAGCATCCTAGAAACATGACAAATTCCATGATATTATGGCATAAGTGTCTATAGCATGAAGTGTAATGATAAGTTATCTTTAAACACGATTGAGGGAGGCACAGACAGTCAGGTCAGAGAGAAATGAAATACAAAAATGTATCTACCACATTAACTGTGGCCATTCACACCACAGTGTAATAATGAGAGTATGGGGGGGAAATGTACTTTTTTGCATGACACTTTCCAGAATCTCATATCTAGTCTGAACCTGTAATCTTCTAGCATTGAGGTACAATATCTCTGGAACATGTCTATTACACAGGGAAATGAAAAAAAAATGCAGAGAAGCAGACTCATAGCAACTTGCTGGCCAAAATCCTGCTTGCGTGTTCCGTGTTGTGCAAACTGAATGAAATCATCATCTGACGCCGGTAATACTTAATTTAAACTGATTAAAGCTCTCCTTTTCCTCCCCCACTCCCTTTCAGGTTGCAGAACTCTGCAGAACTTTATTTTTTTCTTTATTTCTGAGTGGCACATTTAATTATTCCCTTCTCCCTTTGGTTTTACTGACTTTAGTGGAAATTGAGGGTGCACCTACACAGCAGGGAAATTCTGGTTTGATCTCCTGTGTTTCTGCAGTTTAGCAAATTCCTCAGGTGAACTCCTGTAGCTGTAGATGACAATCTGCAGGAGTTGGCAGGACAGAAGCAGATGTCCGTTTACACAAAGTTCATAAGAACATAAGAAGAGCCCTGCTGGATCAGGCCAAGGGCCCATCTAGTCCAGCTTCCTGTATCTCACAGTGGCCTCTCCAGATGGCCTCTGAGAGCACATGAGACAACTAGATACCTGTCTCCTGATACCCTTCCCCTGCATCTGGCATTTGGAGGTACCTTCCTTAAAGCCTGGAGATTATACATCCCCATCATGACTTGTAACTTGCGATGGACTTTTCCTAACACACTGGGTAAAGAAATATTTTATTTTGTCTGTTTTCACTCTCCCAACACTCAATTTGAGTGGATGTCCCCTGGTTCTGGTATTGCGTGAGAGGGAAAAGAGCTTCCCTCTATCCACTTTATCCATCCCCTGCATAATTTTATATGTCTCAATCATGTCCCCCCCCTCAGACACCTTTTCTCTAGACTAAAGAGCCCCAAATGCTGTAGCCTTTCCTCATAAGGGAGGTGCCCCAGCCCAGTCATCATTTTAGTCACTCTCTTCTGAACCTTCCAGCAGCAAAAGCTGCTTGAAGGTGCTAACGAGGTGCTGACTGGCAATTTATACCTCTCTTTCTCTTTTTGCTTATTTAATTCTCCCGAATGCTCTAACAAAACTCTGTTCCAGAACTGAATTGAAACTTAAAAAAAAAACAACTGAATTGAAACTTAAAAAAAAAGAAACTTAAAAAAAAAAGTTTCAACTGAATTGAAACTTTTTTTAAAAAATCTCCATTGTGTGGAGACTAGGGGCGCTCAATCGTGGGGAACTGACACCCCTGTGAGCATTCCTTTAATTTTTGTCAGAACTGAGTTGACATTATCTGAGACTAAGGCAAGGCTCAGAAATGGTTTTATGTGCCCACTGCCAGTAAATTACTATTTATCTCTGAGAAGCCCTATCTGTTTACCTATCCTGACAGCCTGCCAAATATTTGCCTTATTTTTTTAAATGTCTTATTCTGCTTTCTATAGCCTCTGGCAGTTCTCATTAACAATTAAACCATTCAAAGCATTCTCTAAAAACCTCTCCCATTATTGGGAACAGAAAAGTCCATTCCTGTCACCGTAAGCTAAAACAACACCAATGAGGGAAGTTCCAGACATATACCTGGACATGTGCCATATGTGTAGAAAAATGCAGTCCCCTATAAAAATCCCCTGCAATCTTTACCTCAGCTCTGTAACATGAGGTTACTTTTTTGCCCTTTTATTTGTTATTTTTAGTATTTTTGTATCACAAAGGAAATAACAAACAGATTAATATAGTTGTCATGGTAAGAAATGAAGCTTTTGTTGGCTGTACTGAAGAGATTCTCAGCAGGGCCTTCCCTCCATGCATATACATGCACAGGATTACTGGCTCAGAGCTTAGGTATCTAAGATGGGTCCTACCCTGCCTTCAATGGGTAGCATTTCAGGGAAGATGTCTAGAGCCCCAGTTCTCAGGATAATCAGAGGGCTGACTTGTCACAGCTTGAAACAAGAGCAGTAACACACATTAATACCATCAAAAAAGCCCCACCAGTAAGACATTAGGTCCAGAATCTATAATATACCAGAGAATGACTCTCAACCCTCACACAACTCCCTGTATAGGTTATATGAAGATCCAGTAGAAGCAGAAGCAGCTGGTTCTTCTGTCTTAAATACATGATTTCCATCCACATGTCTATACATCACAGAGAACTTTAGAAAACTGTCCTTTTTCCCCTAGAGCCGTGCAACACTTTAAACAGCCCAAAGGTTTTACAATGAATGAAAAAAGGAGCCAGGGATCAGCAGAGGGTGGGATCAAAGGAAGGAGGGCTGTGGGCTGTGGCACAGATCAAATGACATCAGACTGAGTGGTCGGTGTGAACACTGGCACCAAAGCGATGCACAGTTATCTAATCCAAACAGAAGAGTAAAACAGACTGCAAGTTAAGCTGCAGCAAAGCCAAATTGCTCTGATTTGGCTTGACAGTGCAGTCACAGCCTCTGGAATGGATTAATTCTTGATCTGAGTTACTTTCTGGTTCTAGAAGCATTTGTTTGTGAAATAAAATGTGATTCTAACTGATATTGAATCCTGTGTTATGAATATCAATTAGGATTTTTTAAACTGGCAAATGCAAGAAGAACTTTATTTGAGATATATAATTAAACCTATGTTGTTAGTATAGCACTCCCAAATGAAGCAAGATCTTTATTTTTTAAGCAGCATTCCCAAAAAGCAGAATTGTTTGAGAAAATGATGTAAAAACAGGTAGTCAACCAGCAATGAATGATTGTAGGTAAGGTGCTTTCGAAGTGTATTTTTTTGTTTTTGGCTTATCCTAACACATTCTTTTTGCATTCCTGAAAACAATAAAGGTGCTTTAAAATAAACAGTCTAGAGGCCAACAGGAGATTACAAGCAGCAGGCGTGGAAAAGGGTCTCTGACTGTCTCAAACAGATTCCAGCACTTCTGGATTTAAAAGCTAAATGCACTCACCTCCCAGCTTTTAGTTGAGGGTTCACTGAAGAAGTTGTCTATCATGTCAAGCTCCTCCTTTTCCACCACTACAAAGCCCTGGTCCTTAGCATCTTTGCCATACACATCAGGGGACCATTGTACAAAAAAGGTATACAGGTGATCTACCCTGAGAAACAAGACAAAAAGAAGAAGGGCTGAGCATTCCAAGAATACTGAATTGGAGAAGTGTGCAAAGTTCAATAAACTACTAACAGTGTTTGCCATCTGCTTCAAGGAGATTTTCCACACATGGTTATTTGCTTTTGTCTGTACACCTGGTGACAGCTGAACCTTGTGCTTTCCCCCATTCCCACCTCACAGAAGTCAACAGCCAAACCAAGAAATATTGTGAATAAATTTAAGTTCCATTTCTCTAATCTCCAAATCTGGAAGCTAATATGGGGTGCAATACCTGGGTCTAAGGCGATCCCCATGTTCAAAGAAATGCCAGAGAAAAAACCCAGTCCTTTTGTATTTATCCAATAATGAGCATATGTGCAAATAATATCTGAAATCTCCTGATCCCATTGCCATCTCCAAGTTGCCAATCCCACCATGACTTGTAACATTACATGAAAAATAAAGACAAGACAACTGCAGTATAATCTTTTATTCTTCTTTCCTAAACTTAGTACCAGTCATCATTTAAAAAAAAAAGCTTTTAAAATCTTATCTATTCTAAAAATGCAAGATTCTTTCTTAAACACCATCTCACCTTAAGAGGGCTCATTGGGAAAATCTGCACTGGAACTCCAGAACTGAAAAGGGGCAATCTTTGGCTTTTGTCACTGATTGGGGGAGCAGGGGCCACTGAGAGGTTAAATCCCTGCCTCCCAGGAAGAACATCACAGCAAGAAGCTGACCTCTGTAACCAGACGGGAATTAGCTGCACTGAGGTTGCTTCCCCATATCTTGATCTACACCTGCTTTAACTGCCAACTGCAATTAGAACTACAGAGCTGAGAGGGAGCTCAGAAAACCTTTTTGGATTACAACTTCCAGAATCCTCTCACCAGCATGGGAATTCTGGAGGTTGTAGCCAACACTCTGAAGAGAAGCAGACTCTGGCTCCAGCTCTTAATCAGGGACCAAAGGCTGCTTGATAATTTAGGTCTGGAGTTTACATTTAAGTGTATTGTTGCTTAGTGACCACCTTGTGGATCATTAAATCCAAAGACCAGAGACATTTAAAGAAATAACACTAACTCCTTGGCCAAAATTCTTCTAGTTATACCCACAAGCAAATGCAAACCAGTTACTTGTTTTGGAAGCAAACTGCCTCAAGTTAAGACATGATTGTAGGCATTACCTGTTGTGTGACTCAGCATGCAACAAATAATTTATTTGGAAATTTCTTAACTTGAGAAATTTGTCTCTGAATGTTGAACTATTAGTGCTAAGGGGATGTATAAAAGCAACACACTTTGCTTTGCTTTATACCAGCATGAAATCCCAATAGAATTTTGGCTATTTTGTTTAGTGCAATCTACAATCTGACAATGACACATTAATTAGCTAATTCCAACAGCCACAAAGTAATACAACCCTACTGAAGAACCCTTGTAAAGACTGTGCCATTGTGGGAAACTTCTGCTTAAAGGTTGTAGCTGCATTCTGTTCCAGTGACGTGCATACACTCCTGGCAGGAAGTGGCATGTGGTAACCCCTTATTCTGCCCTTTCGCTTAGAGGTAGAGCATAAGATCAAAGAGTTATTTCAGCCAATCCTAGTTGCGATTAGGTAACTAGTATCCTATCTGAATTCTAACAACATACTATGTAACTAAGGCAATTAGCCTTCCTTTGTTCTGTGATCACCCACATGCCATCAAGTGGAACCAACTTATAGTGATGCTAACAGGACTGTCAAGGCAAGTGAGATAGTTAAGGAGTGGTTTTAGCAGTTCCAACACCGCCAACCACATGAGATTCCATAGCCAAGCTGGATTTTGAACTCAGGTCTCTTGAATCCCAGTCTGTCACCCTATCATCCAGGATGCTACACTGGGTGCAGCATAATGACAATGAAGTGTAAAAATCACATCACATGTTAATTCAAGAGCCAAGCCCATGCAAAGTCTATTCATTAAGAGATTCTGAGAATTGTCCATGCCACCATACTATTGTATACATACTGTTATGTACTTTTAAGCCACCAGTCTCAAGCATTCCCTCTATTTTGTTTCAAGTAACTGTCTTTGGAAGAAGCACAAGATAATTTTAAGCACTGATTATTTCTCTAAGATACCAGTAGACCTTATCTGTTAGGCTGTCTTCCCTGTGAAAGTCCACACAGGAATTTGCTCAATTTCTTGTGCATGCATCTGTTTTTCTGCAAACCTGATCAGCAGACCAAAAGGCCTGTGAAGCGGCAGATAGGAAGACACAGGGTAAACCAATACATAACCTATGTGGCTAAAATGTGTACTTTACCAACCCAAACAAAACCAGGGGTTGGCCAAGTAAACACTTGTACTAACAATTCTGTTTCTTACCTTATTTCTGCTGCGTGCATGAAAAGTAGTGAATGATGGCTGCTAAGATCTCATCAGTTAAATCCAAAGATGCCAGCTTCTTTCAATTACTCCAAGCAATGGCATAATTTTGCATTCATGTTAACCCATGTTAGGTCTACCTTGTACTTTTTTATTACCCAAGTTTGACTTAGTTATCTTGATCAAAGGCTTTTAAATCTGAAAGCCTAAACACCCAAAGCCAATGCCCATCTAAATAACAGAGTGACCTTGACTGCCAACCTTACCATAATTGTTCTTCTAAGCTTAGGGGGCACAGGGAGAGCTGTCATTGTACACAAATAAGTCTGACCAAGGGTTACTGTGGACAATTTAGAAAATACATGGTCCTAGACCCTGAGAAAAAAGAACTCTGTCTGTCATCACACATCTGGTTTTGGAATCACAAGGTCACTGTTACACAGAATGGTGTCAGCAAAGGGTCCATTTCAGTGAGATATGGATCAGCCTATTATTTCCCAACAATTAGTCTGATCTCTGTAGTTATTTGGCCCAGAAGGACGTATGGAAAATGAATTATAGTTAGCAACACTACCACTTTGCCATGCAGTTGAAAACGTTATTCCACATTATGGTTACATCCTTCTTTTTAACTCCTTCCTTCCCACATACATGTAAGGTATATTGGTGGGCCCTCAGTCTTAACTGTGTCTAGCCAAATGGCAAAGACCTTCCTGCTCTGCTTTTAAGTATACTGTATATTTGTTGTTCTGAATTTTGTTGTATTTTATGGTCTTTAAAAATTTTTTGCAACCCAGAGTGTACGTATAGGACAGAATACATTATTATACAAGTGAAATAAATCAATAAAAATTAAGAGTTCAAGCTCTCTGTCTCCCTAAACCCACTGTTTTCCACACAGGAGTGTACTCAAATGCACACACTCCACATTTTTGTAATATCACAGGTTATTATTAGTAGCAGTTGTAGATTCAAACAAGACCACAACTATTTCAGGTCCTGCAGTGCACTATTTAAAACACCACACTAAAACTATAAACCCTATATACATTTACCTGAGATTAAACCAAGTGAGACTTACATCTGAGTAGACAGACATAGCGTTACATTGTAAATTAACTGCTAATGCTTCCCTGCATTTTTGTTCAATTATAATATTTTGAAAGCTGGCATCTTCTCTTAGTTCTTGGTACTGCAGTTTGATGCACCACTCTATGCACATGGAGCTTTCCTGAGAATGAAAGACTGCTCATCTCCCAGAATGTCCTTCCACCAATGTATCATTTGCAAGGATGGCCTGTCAACTGCCCCAGGCCATAAACAACATAGGCTGGAAAGGATTCAACACACTATACCAGTGCATCTGATCTCTGAAATACAAGCTATGTTAGTAATGCATTCCTCTCCCTTCAATATCACCTTAATCTCAAAATCCTTCTGTAATAGTTCCTGCTTTCCAATACACCAATACGTCCTAAGTAGCAATAATAATTACTCTGATTATACACTATTAACCTAGCATCCTGCAATCACAACAAGCATATACAAAAGAAATACAAAAGTAACCTAGTTATACTCACTCTCCAGAACTGTTAATGTTCCCCATTTTGCAAAATAAACACTGAAAGGCCTTCTCTCATCTGCCTGTGCAAATGCAAAGATATCAACTGGGTCCACATCAATATTCAAGCAAAGCAAAGAAGTATTCTTATAAAGCAGACGTCTTTAATGATTACTGCTTCTAAAGTTACGTGCAAAAAGACTTCTCCTATTTCACAACAGTGGCCGGGACACTGATTAACCCAATTTCATTGTCCAACCTGGTTTTAGGAGACGATGATGCATTCCAGACATCACACACTGGCCACAGACATACAGCACAAGTCAACAGCTGCAGCTGTGACATATTGTGCATTGCTGCAAGGAAAGCTATGTGAGGCACAGGCCTGGTCAGTCAGCTCCACTGCTTGATTTCCAAAGTCACCACCTTGTTAATCTGTTGGATTACCAGATTTGTTGAGGCACAAATTGATGTGTCCTAGTATCTGATTTCCTGGATGCACAAATTCATCAAACAATCTTACTTTATTCTTGGCACTCTCAGAAATCTGTCTTAGATTTTTGTCTGATATTAAACTATAGTATAACAAAACTATAGTATAACTAGCCTTCACAAGTATAACACTGAACATCTTAAAGTGAAACATGCAAAAAAACCCAAAACCCTACACATTGATAAAAATATAGGATGAGCTGTAGCTGTGGTTTATATTAAATACTTCATTTTCCTCATTGCATAATAATTGCTTTCTCTTAGCCTTTTTTCGCTTATAAGGTCTATTGTAGACTTAATTTATTATATGTATATTATTTTAACATAATCTCTAAAGCAGTGGTCCCCAACCTTGGGCCTCCAGATGTTCTTGGACTACAACTCCCAGAAGCCTTCACCACTACCTCTGCTGGCCAGGATTTCTGGGAGTTGAAGTCCAAGAACATCTGGAGGCCCAAGGTTGGGGACCACTGCTCTAAAGGATAAAAGTCTTCTCAGTACAGTTTCCAAACAAAAATAAAACCAGCATCCAGTATGATGGTACTGCTGATGGAATGGCTTCCACCATTGGAATCAGCATAGGGCAAGCCACCCTCCCCCTCAGGGAGCTCCCCAAAACCTGTTTTTTAAGTTTAGGAAACATTCCAGAGCCAGTCTGTGGGAAATGTGGAGAACTGTGTGGGTGTGGGGAGTTGGGGAGGGAGGTAAGAAAGTTCCATTATACTAGCAGTCAGGAACACACCCAACATCACCTGTACCTACGTACCTCATGCATACAGACACTCAAGAGATAATATAACTAAACCATCCCAAGATAAATAAAGTGACATCAGCAACAGCTAAAACCATAAAATGTAAAATATGGACTATATGCCATTGTGCACATGTTTTAGGGCTACGACAGACATGAGGCAAAGCACATTTCTTGTAATTAGGTGTGGCTTTTTGTAATTAATAGAAGGGAAGAGGCAATTTTTGTTATGGTCACAATACATACGACACACTATACTACACAATACACAATAAACACTAGACGCTGTTCCAAGACCTCTATTCAGAGCACGTTACCATAGTCTCTCGAGACTGAAGGATGCCTACACAATACATAGTAAAGGGGTCCTAACCTTTTTCTCTACTGAAAGTAAGCCTTCCCAAACAAGGGAACCTTCCTTTAGGCTCAGACCCACTCCCATTCTCCTTTTATTTATTTAGCATCACATCCAATTTGGTCGCTAATTGTAAAAATCCACTGATTGGTAGTTCATATTGTGAAAGTTATTGAAGCGAGCCCAGTTTCAATATGGTGGGTAAAAGACTCCCGGAACTTCATAGAGTTAACACATGAAAATGACAAACCTGGCAGTTTTATTAGAAAGAATGGCTCCACTTTTTTCTTGTGTGTTCCTATGAAGATTTCATTTATACTTTGGGTTGTCTGGAATCACTATGCCAGCCTTTGGATTTTACATGAAAGCCAGACAGAGCAAAACCTCCTTCAAAAATAAGATGTAAAACGCCCAAAGCAAAAATACGCAGGTTATGGAAGATGGAGGGAGTTTTGACCCTTGCCACTAATCATATTCTACATAATAACTAACCACTTTATTACATTTTGCAATTACACTCCACACAGCAAATCATAATGCACTTAATGTGCCTTAAGGGAGATATTATGTTCTCCTTAAGGCATATTAAAGGGGACAATATCATGTATTTCTAGAGACACTGCCATTCAAGTCCATTTTATCCTAATGTAGATAATAGCCATAATGACAACACACAGAAAGTGAAGTGCTCTTATAAAAGAGTATTTTTTAAGTATAATGTATTTTGATGGACTGTGCACAACGTGATTTTTACATATGCTGGAAAGAAACTAGGATATGTTAGAAAAAGCTGCAAATTACCTTTCTCGGGGAACAGCAAACCAGTATTCTGGTTGCTTTCTCCTTTTACCATATTGCTGGGTCATCGTGGTACTTTGTGAAGTGAAGGATTTCCTCATAGGCTTGCCCACTTTGATGCACAGAAACATTGGAGGGGTCTTGCTCTTCTCCTCTTTAGAAGGAAGCATATCTGAATTCAAGAGACCATAGAATTACAAAACAGCAATTGGACCATCAGCCAGTGGCGCTATTTAACCATTGTCAAAAAAGGACAGTGTAGAAATAGTAGGCAAGATTATGAATTAATTCTGTATTATATGTGTATTGCAAATATTTATATCCTACTGTCAATATAAAAATAACAAGGCAGTTTATGAAAAGCAAAGAGAAGCAAAATATAGAAAGTATACAAGTTGCCTCTAAACTGGTCTTCGGCAATCAATCAAATGAATTACTTCATCAAAAGGACACACATAGCCATGTACACATGCACACATGTGCTGGAGATGAAACTACCTGGATACTATGATCTACAGAAAAAGCAGATCACAGGAGTAATTTCAATATGAGCCATGCAACCAGGAAAATTCTAATTTTCTGGCACCTTATCACAGTGCATTAAAATAATAAGAACAGTTAAACACAGTAGTTCTGTCTGCTGGAAGCATCAACAATTGCAGCAAGAATACAGTAACAACCAAGTACAGACTCCTGGCTTATCATGAATAAACACAGCTCACACAAATACTCTTTGTGTTAGTTAATTAAAAATGGTTTGTACAGTATGTCTTCCAAAGCTGAGATCCTGACACTGCTCCCAAACAAGCCAGAAACCTGTAAGTAAAGAACAAATGTAGTTCAATTTCCTGGCTACCAGAGGGAGCAAAAGGCCAGGATCTCAGGTTTCAATGACATGCTAAACAAGGCATAGGAAAAGCTTTGGCGGTGACTACAATTCTCACAGCTCTTTACTACTGATCTTGCTCGGTTGGGCAGCTGGAAGTTAAGACTTCAGGAGAGCTAAAGATTCCTCATTTGGGGTTTATTTAACTGCTTACCTTAGTAGCACTTTGTTTAAATGTGTCTAATTTTATTGTGATAGCTTTTAAATGTTTCTATACTTAATGGTACTTATGCTCATTTGGTTTTGTTTGATTTTAAGTACTGTATTCAGTCATTAACTTTGTCTTTCTTGTTTTTACTGTTTCAAGACAATTGTAAACTGCCTTAGGCACTGTCTAGTAGTGGGAAAGCAAGGCAAAAATATAGATAATAATAACACGACCTTCTGGAGGTCACTCAGTCGCAGCCTCTCATGGCACGTAGCAACAAAAGGACAGATTCCTTCCCAGAGTGATTCATAGAACAGAAGATACAAAAGGCTGAAAACCACTGCTTTAGAATATGCTTGCATATCTTTACTGACCCTCAGACATGGAGGTCATATACATTCCTACTGTTGTATAAACTGCATGCAGCCCCCAGAATGAGGCACAGCTTGGCTCTCATTCTTCTGGAACTCTTTTTCCAGTGCAACTCTAGAAGAAACAGTTTTCCTTCTATCCTAGGATTCCAGCCAGTGCGCTCACTCTTGCACACAGTGTGCCCGTAAATGTACACAACTTCCAGAGGCAGAGCAACATGCGGGAAGTACACAGCAAATGCAGGCAAACCCTACCACTTGTCTGTTGCTACAAGCCTGTTTGCTGCCAGCCTGGTTTAAGATTTTGGATCCAGAAGTACATAACTTGGGACCAGGATACCTGCAAATCATCTTGCTGGATCACTGGGGTCTTCTGAAGAAGTATTCCTGGTGGTTCTACCTATGTCAGATATATGTCTGGACCACAAGCAGAAGGGCTTTCAATGTATTCATGCCCATGCTATGGAATCGTTACCCAGCTGAAGTTAGGCATGGATCTATGCTACTCTATTTTTCAGCATCTACTGAAGACTTTTCTTTTTAAGACAAGCTTTTCCTAGCTGAAACACAAACCCCAGCCAGTTCTACTTACATTTTTCCTTTTATTCTCATTTTTAAACAGCCATGTTTTAACTTGTTGATGTGCAAAATCTCCATAATGTGGAGTAGTTCTAAAGCCTAAGGAAAGCCAGAACTGAGAACACAGAATGTAGTTACCTGTAAAAAGTTATTTTCAAGGATGTGTGTAACAAGGATGTACTAAATTATAATTCGGAAGAAACATAACTAGGAACAAAAGATACTTTATTCATGTAACACATAAGATTTTCTAATTATTTTCAACACTTAATTTTAAAAGGCCTTTAAAAGCATTTTGGAATTATTTTGACAGAAATTTTACAAGTGTTACGTCATTCTTTTACCACCTTTATGTGGCATGGAAAGTATTGTTTGTATTGTGTTCTGTATTTTTGTTTTTTCAGGTGGTATATCAGAACCGGCCAATCTCCGCTACTGAAAAATACTCTCTGCATTTTTCTTGTGTGTCCATTATGACAACACAACATCCTACTAACATGCAATACAATACTTTGGTCTCCATCCAGGGCAACTGTAACAACAATGGTCATCTGGATGGCTCAAAAATAATGAGACATGGTAAGTTCTTTTTTAAAGTAACATTCCAAATAACATCACAGAGAGAATAACTTGGTCTACTAACTAATAAATGACTGAGCTGAGGGATAACAATGAATGTTCACAATCAGTCAGCTTTCCAACAAACAGTGAAAATGAATGCAACACTGTTTGCTTTCTTAGAGTAATTAGGAAACCTTGTGAAAAGCAACAGTAAGGAGCTTAAGAAAAGCATTATCATGGTTAATGTTGTGGGATTGTTGAATAAATATTGCACTGATTCTTTTCTAACCCAGCTACAATCCTTGGTAGCTGACAATATGCTTCACATCAAGGATAGGCAAACTCTGGCCTTGCAGGGTTGTTGTGCTGCAACTCCCATCAGCCTGAGCCAACACAGCCAATGATGGTGATGGGACCTGCAATCTAGCAACGTCTGAGAGGCCACATGTTCTTCATCCTGGCTTTACTGGAACAGGAGCCCAGGCTCAATTTCTAGTGACTCAAAGAAAGATAAAGAGAATTATACTGTTAAAATAGCTATCATAAATCTCTCTCTGTGTGTGTGTGTTTGTGTGTGCTTTTTAACAGTATTATAAATTAATTCTTTCAATAAGAGAATGGCAAGGATTATTCAGTAAAAAGATTGCAAATACGTGTACCTTCAATGGGCACTTGGATTCTCTTCAGCAGCCACAGTCTAATTTCAGATTTATTATCTGGATGTGACATCAATGAAGAGGCTAATGATCCTTCAGACTCTTTGTTTTCTTCTCCTGCTGCTGAGCCAATGTCTGGCAACAGTTCTTTCCCTTCAACTGAACAGGAATCAGGTCCTGCCCTTTGGCCTGTAAGAACATCAGTGGCATGGGAACGTGAAGAACAAAGTGTGAGATCTATGCCCCTTGATATACTGTTCCCCTCTTCCTTGATTTCAGTCTTACTCAAGCCATCAGTAGACTTTGGTTCATTCTTATCTTTGCTGAGGTAAAATTCAATAAGCTTGTCTTTATTCAGCTCCTCATTTGCATCAAGGGTTGCCTCTATTTTATTTGTTGGAGAACTACCGCTCTTGTTCACTTCAGGCACTACATCTAGTTTCTCACAGGTCTCCAAATCAAGGATGTCCTTAGGAATATCCTGTTTTGTCCCTAATGAATCCAACATTGATTGCTTACAATTTTCTTTATTTGTTGCTTTCAACCAGACCTCCTCTTTTATTTTACAGTCCTTGAGAAAATCTGGTTCTGCATGTCCCTGGTCTACTCTGCTTTCAATCTTTGATGAAGTCTCTTCTAGATCAATAAAGCCATCTTCCTCCAGAAGGGAACTGTCTTTGGTTAAATCCAGAGTAACTCTTTCCTTTGAATGCTCTGCAGTATAAATTTCCAAAGCTACCCCCTCTGAAGACTCTGCAGTGACAGAGTCTCCTGGAGTTTCTACTGCTCTGGATGTCAGTAAGGAAGAATTTTCAGAAGATTTAACAAGTTCCAAATCTGTAGTCTTCTCCTTGTCTGAGGGCTTCACCAGTCTGGAGTTAAGGGTAACAACACTGTCTACCTTCTGCTTCTTCTTCTCCTTGTCCATGGATTTAAATTTGCTGAAAGGGTTGATGTCCTTCTCGGAAGCCAGGTCTTCCCACTCACCAGGCCTGTACAGAGGACAAAGATCCTTTGGAATGTCACTGTCAGGAAAGATGGTGAATGTATATGGAGTGTGAAAAATGGAGACAAAAACGAAAAGAAAACAGTAACTCAACAAAAGCTTAAATAAATGAAACAACAAATGGCAGAAAAGAATAGTCAACTAAAATACATCAAAATAAATTTTAAATGACATGAACTCAACCAACAGCTTCTTTACAAATAAAATGTAAGCCAACTGAAATAAAGCAATTATGATGCTGAAAGAACTGGAATAACCAAATATTTATAATTTTGAAGTACATGTTGTAAAAGTGCAGAAATGGATATTATGTTGTTATGTATCTGGAGGTATTCGTACAGATAGGAAACAAAATACAAGAACCTGTCTGGTGTTATGTACTGCAACAAGAACAACAGAATGACCATGTATTGTATAATACATATGTGATAATTTCTGGACCACTGACAGTAAACAAATATCAGCAAAAATCCTGTTGCTTAATGCAGGAAGTCACCACCAGAGTAGGCCCACTGAATAAGTGGTGATCTGGTGAGTCAACTGTTCTGTGACTCACTACACTAGGCAACAGGATTTCAGCCACTATACACATCTTTTAGTTTGGAAGACTAAGAACCTGTAGATTTAAGGCTTTCAAAACCAAAGTTGAGCTCAAAATCATGCAATGGATTCAGAAACCAAAATACCTGAAATCATACATCTGTGAGATGCCCAAAGGTTCTTGAGCTTTTGTCAGCAAACATGGATATACTGGGTTTTAAAAATCAAACCTAAATATTTTAGAACAGGACAGCAAACTGCCCAATCCTGCTTCAGTCAAAAAACTGAAACCTACAAATACCCATATAGCCCACTTTTCCCCCTCTAGCTCTCACAGGTTAATGGAAGAATGTCAAACACAGAGAGATTCTTTATATTATAAAGTACATCCACATCTCCCACACTTCTTGGTAAAGATTGTAACACATGAATATCTCACTCTTTTGACATGCTTGCTTCTTCTAAATGGTGAAAATACGCATCTACAGCTCTTCCTTCCTACCCCTTAATGCTAAGAAAGGACTAGAAAGGGTAAGCAGGCCTGAGAGTTTTTACCAGCATATAGGAATAACACAACAAACAAACTTAAGTAATATGTATGATGACCCTGATTACTTCTGTACTGCCCTTTAAAGCTCTAGTAGGTGAAAGAGAGAGAGGAAGAATTCGAAGATGATAGTGGAGAGGGAGCCACCAGTCTCCAACTATACAACCTGCTTTATACAATTCTCAGATATTAAGACTAAGCAGGCTTAAGTACAAAGGTAGAATACTCTCTTCGATCAGCAAATCCAAGTTGTTCTTCAGATTACAAAGCTATTTCATTCCTAAACTTCAAGTCACAAGTTTGCTCCAGAATCTTGGTTTCCACCTATCAAAACAGTTTCAGTAAAGTGACGGTAAGACATTATTCACAGACCCACAGGAAGAGATCCTGCGGCTAAGCCTTCTGATAGCAGAGAGGAAGATACTCATACTTCCCTCATACTTCACTCTCTTCCAAATTTGTCTACACCACTCAGTGAGTTGATATTGTTGGCTGTTCATACCACTAGAATCTCTAAACAGGGTCCTGAGGAAAACATTCAAATGTAGAAACTAGCCCAATGAAATCCATGATCTATGTTTATGTTGATTTTATTTACTGTGTATATTGTAACCTTGATTCTGATTTTTGATTTTGTGTCTGATTTTGCATAATGGAGTTCTATATTTATTACTGAATACTTTAATGTTTAAATTCATTTGTCTGATGATGTTTCATATTTTATGTGTCTTTGTTTTCTTGAGTGTAAACTGCCCAGAGTGGCCCTGTAGCCAGATGGGTGCTATAAAAGTCAAATAAATAAATAAATAAAATGCTCTGGGTCACTACTAAATTTCTGGCACTGCTTTCTTTTCACAGTTCCCTCCCCCTCCCACACACACCTATCTTCAACTGACACTATTCTTTAATTGAAAAAAAAGTCTCATTACAATATTAAGATGTAAGCCTAATCTGCATGGGTTTTTTTGCAAGTTCTCATAATGTAATTTTCCCTTTCATGAGGTGAGGTGCTTGTATGAAACAACAGCCTCCTGAAACATTCAGATCAGAAAATGTTAAAAAGCATTGCTTGAATTCCTGAATGTAGAATGTGTCATACTACAAAAAAACTGGGTGGTAAGTAAACAGTGTATAAACTTCTCCACCCACATAAATATACTAGTTAGGTCTAGGTTACCACAATCATTCTTAAAGAATACACCACTGTTTTGATTAACTCTCTTCTTCATTATTAGCTTCTCCTCCAGTTCTTCAAGACTCTTTCCTCCTTCCAAATGGCCGTCCTCTCCGCCCCACGGATAAGGGTTTGACATTATCAACAAAGAACACTTCTTACGAAGGCAGTGCATCCTTAATCTTCATGTGAGAGATATCATTGTAGAGTGCAACAGAAACAACCTCCTCCATAGGACAAATGAGACCATACTCTTCACAGCCGTTCTCAATGACCAAAGGGTCCGATTTGTGAGGGTCAAACATGATGTTGTTGGGAGTGACTATCATGACCCCTCCTACCACGCCCTTGAAATAAAAATAAACAAGTATTTAATATTTTCTATCACTATGTAAAACTCACAGAATACCCTTAATTCTGTTATCACTGACATTCTCTCTTCTAGAGGTTTTCTTTCTGACGCACACACACAACATTTTTCACCAAGGTGCTCATTGTTTTTGAAGACATAACCTCCTACTGAAAGCATGCAGAGATAAAGATTCCAAGTGTTCAAAACATATATATCTTTAGCAGACAAGGCCAAAGTGATAAAAAGGGATATATATATTTCAATTTGTTAAATCTTTGGTTGCAATAAAATGAGAGCTCCAGTTTGTTAATTAACTAGTGTCAAAATATTATTAAAATTTACGAGTCAACCCAAACTGTCATCTCATTTTGGGTGCCTCCGTGACATCTAGCAGAGATAGCAAGGCCTCATTTTTATTACTTCCGTTTTTGAGTCAAGAATTTCCCATACGAAAACTGAACAGCTTATCATAGCACGGAGAAATTAGAGGGCAAAAGGTTAAGTGCTCCATTTAGATGTCTCTGCCATTAAGGGGGGGGGGGAGTAGCAATGGGATGGAGGAGGGGAGAAGATATGCCAGGAAGCTAAAACATTGCTTCCCCCTCCATTAAGTTTCTCTGCTCCAAATCATTTTCATTTATTTATATATTATTATATTTGTACCCCTTCTTTCCACTACAAGATAGTGCTCAAGGAAGCATACAAACTAAAATAAAAACAGCTTAAAACACATTTAGTGGAAAAAAATTAATAACTCCCTGAATTTTGCCTGGAATTTTTTTTTGGGGGGGGGGGGGAATTCTGGATTTGGAGTCCAAAAAAATCAAATGGCATGCCCCACATTTCATCCTTAAGTTGAGGCACTAAATAGAGCAAAATGTTTTTTGAAGAATTCAAAGGACTGGGAATATCAAACACACAAACTATTTGGGGGGTTTCAACCACAAAGCAGCTTTAGTTTAGTCACCCCTTGATCAGTTGTTCTTTCACAGAAGGTTAGTTTTCCAAGTCAGGGATGTTTGTTCACAGAAGACCTGAACTTCATTTTTTCTATAACAACTTACTTTATAAATTCGATTTATATAAGTCTAGCACAGAGAGGAAAGAATGATAAGGATCCATTAGTAGTGGGGAATCTTTGGCTCTCCAGATTTTTGTCCTAAAACTCCCACCGCAGACAACAGGCTATTAGAATTTTAGTCGAAAACATCTGAAGGACCAACGTTTCCCCATTCCTCCATTAAATGGAAGAAGATAAATATCTGACACAGCGGCCCTGTTTTGGCTCCCTGTCTTCAAACTGCGAAAGGGAGGAGGGGACTTCAAGCAACTCAGATCACCCATAGAAAGGCAACTGTGCAGCGATTTTTCCTTACTCGGGTCTCATCCTTTGCACAACCACTGTCCCATCTAGAAGAAGAAACAAGGGAGACAGGTAGGCTTGTTCACACTCTTCCTCATCTGCACTCCATGAAACCAATGGGATTCTTGCCACTGCCCAGTAACAATTCTCCCCTGCACTGACACTCTGCACTGCCATCGGCCTATAACATACCAAGCTCATCTGTTGTAAAGAGAAATATCAAAACCCTCTACCTTCCCATCGGTGAAGTATCGGCAATTCATTTTCAAAAATTTGACCACAACTGGCTCATCTTCCTCTGAAGTGGATGATAGGACTCTGTGGAGTGGCCGGCAGGCCCTTCTTGCCAAGTCTGCATCCTTCAAAAATACAAGCAATTTTTAATACAAGAGTGGCTTAGAACATAACTTGCTCATCCACGTATGCAAGGTGTGTGAGTTCTACCAAAGTTAGAAAGTAATTTGTTTCTCTTACATTACTTCTAATATGTTCATTACTCCCTGTTGTAAAAGTAATTGTTACATTGCTCATTGCATGACTCATTGCTTTTTAAAATTTATTTATTTAACAAAAATTCCTAAGAGAATGGCATTGAACTGGAACAATTCCTATCAAAATGCCTCTAAAATGTCCATAAGTGATATTCAAAAGTAACCTTCAAAAGTAATTATAATATGTTGCTCATTACATAAATCACATAGCTTCAATCTAGTTGCTACTTTGCTTTGGAAATATAACTTATTCCCCCATTATCCAAAAAAGCAACTAACTATATTCTTGTAACCTGTTACTTCCAACATCTCATTTCTTGCAATTGTACCCTAAATCTGCAGCCCCATGACCTATCCCACACAAATGGTTTGGAACCCTCAGGATAAGAGCTACCGAGAGTTGTAGTAAAAAGGGTGTGGATTAAAAGTCCCACTGCGCAAACAGTACTCTCACAGTAGGGATGTGGATCTAAGTCACTATACCCCATAAGCTTTATTATCATTTATATTTGGTATCTTCTTCACAGAATGAGATAAATTTCTTGGTAACAATCCTTTTTTACAGGCACAGAAGAGGGATCATAGAAACTGCTATGGCTAATTGCAGCTAACTGATGAGCTCCTGGGCACACAATGAGGCACCTTATGAATTAGCCACGGAAGCTTCCACGTTTCCTCTTGTGCACACATATAAACCCAGAATTATTCCACTCCTTCAAAAGATAAAGAATTCACCTTCTGCTGAATGAAGAGAGTTGTATAATTTGAAAGCTTACATACTGGCACTGAAACAAATAGACCAATATCTGAATAATGTCAGATATAGTTTATGCATTAAAAATTTCTAACCAACACTTCAGAATCAAAACAGCCCATATGACACTTCTCCAGAAAAAAAAATTTATTGTGGCCTAAGCTTCTTTGGATGAAAAATGTGTTTCCTAAAAAGCTTATGCCATAATAAATGTGTTGGTCTTCAAAATGCAATAAGATTCTTTGTTACTTCTTGCTATAAGAGACTCTGATTAACATATACCTCTGAAGGTCTTACCGGAAGTTTATCATACTCTGCATCTGATGATGAAGGTGAAATAGCAGCACTAGGACTTGAGGAAGCCAGCTTTGCTGCTGTAGAAATAGGCTCAGAATCAGGCACATATAGAACCTGGGTCAATAAAATTAAAATACAAAGATGATTTTAGAAATGTAAATAGTATGGCTTATTACCAGCCGCCTTGTATCCCTTTATGGAAGAAAGGCGACACAGACATTTAAATAAGTACATAAATAAATACCAACCACATATTTCTTTTTTAAACTTGGGAGTCTCAAAGGACTGTGTGGGCAACTTCACCCCTCTAGGGTTCTCTCTTACAGCCATATAATGTTTAACCAGGGAGAGGGGCTGCTGCTGGAAACAATGTATTTCTGCTGATATGTTTTGCTGAGAACAGTGAATGTACTGGTAATATGTATGCATTTTTAAAAATGTAAGTTAACAAATCTATAGCTTGCCAAGACTTTATCGGATTCATAGGATACCTTCTTCCTGCTAATAGCTTAGCAGCCCAGACAAATACACTGAGAATGGAAGCAAATAACAAAAATGCCAAATTACATGCAAACTAATAACTCTGGGGTAGAAATTAGATTATACTGAAATTAGTAGTCATGGTTCTATCTACTGATAGATGTCTTTCAACGTAATGACTCTTCTATTTGCCCTAGGTCTTCCAGCATCCCATCTGTGTGGTTTTTACTAATTCTACTGGCTCTTTTCCTCTTGCTTACTTTTAGGGTTCTATTAGTAAATTTTATATGCTTTTAAATAATATTCTTGCGACCTGACCCGGACATTTTACAAACTGCAAAGTCTCAAATAAATGAGAACCTGTGGGCAAGATCCTGTTGCATAACTTTGCATCCAGTGTAACCCAGATCAGGTGCCAAAAACATTTAGTTTACACTAATTAAAAGCTCCCGATCCCTCCATTTTCCTTTCTCAGGTTCTTTGGGCTCCCTTTTGCCCTGCAGAAGCCACTGGAAACCCTGGGTTCAGGGGGAGCCTTTAAACATCAAATATCGCTGTCAGATCAGCAGCAGTGGTCTCCATCCCCATGGCAGTGGTTTGGTGGCAATTTTTTTTTACATTTTTAAATTTTTATTATTAAGATATATTAAAAAAAAAAATGAAAACAGAAGTAAGTTTACGTACAATTCTTGCTTATCAAGAGCACCTGACATTTGTATACATGACTTACACTCTACATTTTATACTAAACATATTAATCTATGCTTTAGATTTACCTGACCTTTTGAAATATGTGCTTTGCTCATCCTAAATTCTATTTTATTCTTAGTCCACATTTTTACTCTTTTAACATCTGCTTTCCTATTTACAAGTATTTTTACAGCATTATTTCTGCACTATTTGTTTAAATCAGGGGTCTCCAAAATATGGCCCGCAGGCCACATCCAGCCCGCCTTGCCTTTTTATCCAGCCCGTGCTGGTGGGCGGGAGTGCATGTGTGCATGCAGGTGAGCGGGCGGGGGGGGGAGGGAGGGAGCATTCCTGTGCATACGGGACTGCGTGCGCATGAACACATGTTCCTTCAGCCCTCGAAAATATGGAAAATGTATTATATGGCCCTCACTGTGAAAAGTTTGGAGACCACTCACTGGTTTAAATAATCAACATACAGTATATCACAGAAGTGAGTACATCCCCTCACATTTCATAAATATTTTAGTATATCTTTTGTAGCTTGGCTACAATGTAAAGCAGTGAGTATACAGCTTGTATAACAGTGTAAATGTGCTGTCCCCTCAAAATAACGCAACACACAGCCATTACTGTCTAAACCGCTGGCAACAAAAGTGAGTACACCCCTAAGTGACAATGTCCAAATTGGGCCCAAGTAGCCGTTTTCCCTCCCTGGTGTCATGAGACCCGTTAGTGTCACAAGTCTCAGGTGTGAAGGGGGAGCAGGTGTTATCGCTCTCACTCTCTCAGACTGGTCACTGGAAGTTCCACATGGCACCTCATGGTTATGAACTATCTGAGGATCTGAAAAAATGAATTGTTGTTCTACATAAAGATGGCCTAGGCCAGTGGTGGCTAACCTTTTTGGGCTCAGGTGCCCAAACTGGAAAACAACAACAACAGCGGGCGGTGTGCCGCCACGGCGGCGGAACTGGAAGTGGCAGCGGCGGAACCGGAAGTGGCAGTGGAAGGGGGAATCCCGGCACGGAGGTGTCTCGAGACCCCACTCCGGATTCGCTGCCAGCACTAGCTGCTCCGGATCCGCCTGCCGAAGCGCCAGCACTGCAGCTGCAGCCGCCTTCTCAGGTTTGGCTGCGCGGGGGGGCGGAGTAGCGATCTGCGACTTATGGCTCATGTGCCAGCAGAAAGGGCTCCGCGTGCCAGCTGTGGCACGCATGCCATAGGTTTGCCATCGCTGGCCTAGGCTATAAGAAGATTGCCAAAACCCTGAAACTGAGCTGCAGCATGGTGGCCAAGACCATACAGCGGTTTAACAGGACAGGTTCCACTCAGAACAGGCCTCGCCATGGTCGACCCAAGAAGTTGAGTGCCCGTGCTCAGCATCATATCCAGAGGTTGGCTTTGGGAAATAGACATATGAGTGCTGCCAGCATTGCTGCAGAGGTTGAAGGGGTGGGGGGTCAGCCTGTCAGTGCTCAGATCATACGCCGCACACTGCATCAAATTGGTCTCCAGAGCTGTTATCCCAGAAGGAAGCCTCTTCTAAAGATGATGCACAAGAAAGCCCACATACGGTTTGCTGCAGACAAGCAGACTAAGGACATGGATTTCTGGAACCATGTCCTGTGGTCCAATGAGACCAAGATAAACTTATTTGGTTCAGATGGTGTCAAGCGTGTGTGGCGGCAACCAGGTGAGGAGTACAAAGACAAGTGTGTCGTGCCTACAGTCAAGCATGGTGGTGGGAGTGTCATAGTCTGGGGCTGCATGAGTGCTGCCGGCACTGGGGAGCTACAGTTCATTGAGGGAACCATGAATGCCAACATGTACTGTGACATACTGAAGCAGAGCATGATCCCCTCCCTTCGGAGACTGGGCCGCAGGGCAGTATTCCAACATGATAACGACCCCAAACACACCTCCAAAACAACCACTGCCTTGCTAAAGAAGCTGAGGGTAAAGGTGATGGACTGACCACGCATGTCTCCAGACCTAAACCCTATTGAGCATCTGTGGGGCATCATGAAATGGGAAGTGGAGGTGCGCAAGGTCTCTGACATCCACCAGCTCTGTGATGTTGTCATGTAGGAGTGGAAGAGGACTCCAGTGGCAACCTGTAAAGCTCTGGTGAACTCTATGCCCAAGAGGGTTAAGGCAGTGCTGGAAAATAATGGTGGCCACACAAAATATTGACACTTTGTCCCAATTTGGACGTCATTTAGGGGTGTACTCACTTTGGTTGCCAGTGGTTTAGACATTAACAGCTGTGTGTTATTTTGAGGAGACAGCACATTTACACTGTTATACAAGCTGTATACTCACTGCTTTACATTGTAGCCAAGTGTCATTTCTTCAGTATTGTCACATGAAAAGATATACTAAAATATTTATGAAATTTGAGGGGGTGTACTCACTTCTGTGATATACTGTAGTTTCCCCACTTTTTTTTTCAAATTCTTTGATAGGTCTTCTGTTTATATAGTTCGTAAGTTTAGCTACTGTAGCATATTCAAACATTTTCTCTCTCTCCAATCCTCTGTTGATGGGCATGTCTCTGTTTTCCAGTTCTTAGCCATTACTGCCCTGGCTGCTGTTAACATATAATTAAACAGTTCTTGTGTGGGCTTTTCCAGATTTTCTGGTGGCATTGCCAGGAGCATTGTCTCTGGCTTCATCTCAAATTCAACTTTCAGGATTTTCCTCTTTTCAGCATGAATGTCTTTCCAAAATTTCTTTGCCTTTTTTCAAGTCCACCACATGAGGTAGTATAAGGCTCATTGGTAGCAATTTTTGATTTTTAAAGTCTTCCCCTTCCCGTCCCAAGGTCTCAAAGGCTTCCCCGTGGCAAAAGGGAGGCCAAGGGAGTCATGGAATAAAAGAGGGTGGGGATGACAGGAAGCTTTTAATGAGTAGAAATTAACCATTTCCCATGCCTGATCTGGAGTATGCCAGCCGCAAAGTTGCAGAATAAGATTTTGTCCAATGAGACATAATTGTTATAGTGTTGGATGGGGGCTTCGGCAATCTGGGTTCTAGTCCCCAATGATCCATGAAACTCCCTAGGTGATCCTGAGCCGGTCACTCACTCTCAGCTTGACCTACCTCTCAGAGTTGCTATGAGGACAAAGTGAGAAGGTGGTGAGCTGTGCTAGTTGTACATGACATTAAGCCCAAAATCCTGTTTTAAATAAGTTAGGATACACACAAACACCACGTGTGAAAGCAGGCAGCCCCTTTGGTCCCACTTTACACTTTCCAACTCGAGAATTTAACCCAAAAGCATTATTTAACCACAGCTTATTGTGAACCAGAACTAGCTAACCACTCCCAAATCTATAAGCCAACTTTAAACCATGGCTAAAAACTAGCCCACTCTCCTGTGCTGTTTGAGGTCAAGTTAACCACTGTTCCTGTTCTGTGCATATTGGCAGGCTATTCTTCATTACAACCTTCTGGTCAGCATCCTAACATGTGCAAAGGGGAGATCAAAGCAAAATCAGTTCAACTGCATGCATGAGTTCATGTGTAGCTTTTTTTCCCCAAGGTAAACATGGCCAGTTCACTACAGAGCTAGATGGACCAATCGTCTGATTCAGGGTAAGATAGCTTCCTACATTCATCAGAAAATCACTGATGTTGTACATGGCAAGATGTATAATTTCTCATGTACTGTTTACAGCTACTTGAAAAATGATTTCAGAACAGTCTCTCTTAGTTGGCACAAATCAAGCATTTTAGATATAACACTGACACAATTACCTGGCCTGGGACGATGGTATGTGTGAAAAGTTTATTTAGCTCCACAAGTTTATTTGGAGTGATGTTAAACTTCAGGGCTATGCTGTTCAACGTATCCTGGCTTCCAGCCTGTGGGGAGAAAGATAAAGACAATAAATTCTAAAATGTGTTCTTTGTACCCATGCTAGATTTAGAAGACTGCTTCACTGATTTCCCCCCCCCCCTAGAGGAGGAATAACACAGTCCTGCAGCATCTTTAGACTAACCAATTTATTATGATGCCAGTTTTCAAAGACTCAATTCTATGAAGTGGACTCCATTCCATGGACATTTACGCCACAGTAATTTTATTAAGCTTTGGGATTCTACTGAATTCTTTGTTCATTCTGCTGCAAGTTTAACACAAGTTCCAAATTTAACTCTGGAAACGGATTTTTTAGAGTAGGTGCAACACTGTTGCATATGATGTATTTCTTATTAAAGATATCGCATAGACTGGTTGGTTTTGTTAGAGTATATAGAAATAACACATAGTGGATTAAATAGTTGACTTAGAATATCTGTTGATCTAGCTCCCATTTAAACCAAACAATACTGAGCTCACTCATATAACACTCATATAAGGGCTTGAATTTGACCTCTGGGGATAACTGAAATCAATCAGGTGCCCTGGAACATAAAAATATCTTATCTGTGTAACACAATGTACATGAGATTAATGGAAAAATACTCCATTCTTTTGATCCTGGACAGCAGTGAAGATATATTTGTAGGAACCTAAGTGAAAACAAACACTAATACATTGCAAATCAATATTATTGGCCCACTTGGGTTTCTGTTTATATCACTAAGTCAACCATTTATCAGTTACACAAGATAAGAGAGCACTGTATACACAGCAAACTTGTTTTCTACACACTGGATGGAGTTGAGCTGCATTTTTGTGTACTGGACCTTGAGTAATACAATGCTTTCTATTGTTCCTCCTGTTCTACCTTTCTTTCATTTGAAGGTGATAATCTTTTCTCTTTGATTATCAGAGCTTGGTTTTGGGGTGGGGATTTTAATTAAAACATTCATTATTTATTTTATTTATTTAAACATTAATATCCTGCTCTTCAGCTTGAAAGAACCTTCACACCAGTTTACAGATGACAATAACCAGAAGCAAACAAGCAAGCAAAAGAACAAAAGAACACACACACACAAAAAAAAAACACAAGGCAAAACAGACCCTGCCTCAGACTTACAAAAAAAAAGAAGAAGAAAAAGATGTGGCACAAAGGGAAAAGAAGATGGAGGGGGGGGAGGAAAATGAGAAAATTTAGACATGTGTTCTTAACATAATGCATTTTTCTACAAGCTACAGAACTGTGTTTGACCAAACTCCGGGAGGCAGTGGAAGACAGGAGGGCCTGGCGTGCTCTGGTCCATGGGGTCGCGAAGAGTCGGACACGACTTAATGACTAAACAACAACAACAGAACTGTGACTGGCTGCTTTCAGAATTAATTCTAAAGTGATGGTTTTATCATTTAAAATCAAAAAGGGCTTTGGGCCTGGCTAAGTGACAAAAAGTCTCATTAATGCACCTGTCTAGATTTTAAGATCTCCTGGAGGGGCCCTCTTGAGAATATGATCACCTTTGGAGGCCTGCTTGATGGGCATAATTGAGGTTTTTTCTTTTACTGCTCCCAACCCATTAGCACTGCTATTTGTGCTCTTTCTCACTACCTTGAGGGTGTTAATGACACATCTGTTCAAAGTGGCCTTTTAAACTTTTGGTTGGGTTGTTCTTGTTGTTGGGTTTGGGTTTGTTTGTTTTTTAACTATTGCAGTGATTTGGGGTGTGATTAGGGTCTTGACTTTGTTTTCTTTTATATGCATTTTTAAATAGTTTTAATTATGGTCAAAATCCTATTGCTAATGTACACCATAAATTGCAGCAATAAACTGCCACTAGTTAATGAGTCCTCACTTGCATTCCTGGTGATTCTGCAGTCATGTGACTTGGAATGTGATGAGGAATATGAGCGACAATCTATCAGCTAGTGGCATTTCACCAGTGCAATTTACACCACCCACACTTATGCTGGCATATATAAGCAATAGGATTCTAGGCAACATTTGCTGTCCATTTTGAATGCTTTTTTTAAAGCAGAAAAGGGGATTAAAATGTAATTAAAGAATCAAATGGTGAGGAAACTCTGGGTTTTTGCATCTTCATGCAGAGGCTAGATATATGTGTAGAGATCTCTCTCACATATTCTGAATGCTGAGAAGAAACAGTGATTCAGCCAAAGATTTGTAAAATTGACCAAGAAGAGACCAAGTGGCTAAAGGGAAAAAAATAATGTAATCCCAATTTTCATCACATAATCTCACTGGTTCTTCAACATGCACTAAGGACTGCATCCCACTGAATCCAACAGTACTATCTTCCAGTTAAAAGTAAATAAGCAGAGCTTGAAAAATGCACTCGTCCACTCGTCTGTGATAAGTGGAAAATGCTGCTCAACGAGTCACAGCTCCCTCCCTGCCTGCCTCCTTCCCCTCCGCCTGTCTCTCTCTCTATAATCCTGCAGTCCTCCCCTCCCCCCTCCCATCGCAAAAGGAAAACTGCCCTCTTCTCGTGAGAAGAGAGTTCGAGCGGTATATAGAGATATAGCTCTGCAGGAGAATGTAGAGTAGTCCCATGCTGGAGAATATGGAGATTCCCTGCTCCCAATTTCAACCGAACAAGGACACATCCTGGGGTGGGAGGGAACCGTGGCTCCTTAAGAGGCCGGCCGCTTTTGCTTTCAGTTTTATTTTTGCTGGAGACATTCAAAAGAAAGGCATTCAAAATACAAGCTTCATGACCCCACAGGCACGCAGGTAATAAAGCAACCCAAGTCTGAGGGTATAAATCAGTGATTCCCAATCCCAATAAACTGCAAGGCTATAGTCCGGTCATGCTGACCGGTGAAATTTTTGACTGACTGGTGAGACATTCTAAAAATTTTCAAGCCCTGTGCATAGGACTGCATTTCTTTTATGTACTTAAACCACAGTATCAAGCTACAATGGAATTTTGTCCTCCACTCTGTAATATGGCTTGAGACATAGTACACATAGGTTGACATCAGAGGCAGAGGAGGAGGAGAATTGAGGAAAAAAGGGCAAAGGGGGTGGGAACCACTATATGGGCAGAATCAGTCTAAAACTCTACCACAGTCACAGCCATTACTAAGTCATTCAGATGTTTTTTCTGCCAATCTTTCCCAAAACATTTATTGTTTCACTAAGCTCCCAAATGAAAGGAGTACAGTACCGGGTTGCCACTGAAATTTTATTTTTCATTTCCCTGAATTTCCCTGACCAACATCTGTCAATTTCCCTGACCACCATTCAAATATAACCACAAGTTAAAAAATGAATAGGTCGTGTTGCATTGATACAAGTCTTAATGAAATGTTCCACTCTACAACTACACAAGTCTCAACTGCAAAAATATTTGTCAAAATAAGATTTAATATCAGATTCTTTCAACATTAACTGCAGCAACATCTGTTTTGCAGTTGCACCAAAAATTACACCAAGATACAAACTTCAATTCAAGTAAACTCTGAATGTTAACAAATGACATAACATTTTTGTTACTGTTTTAAAGGTACACTAAAAATTATATAAACGATCTATCTAAAATGGTTTCCTGAAGCCACCTTATGAAACTTATAGTTCTGAAATTGCAGTAATAATCAAGTTAGAAATTAGAATATAAGTAATCTGTTTTTAAAGAATAAAGATTTAAGATATAAAACAATCACTTCTACAGTTTTCTCTTTTTATTTTGTAACTCTTTTAGTTTCTGATCAATTGTTTCCTCTTCCATTTTGGCCTCTTCCCTCAGTCTTTTTTTTTTTAGTATTTTCAAGATGTTTAATTTGTCCCTCAAGTTTTTTCTTTTCTTCTTTCTTCTGAATTTCTTCTTGTTGCTTATGGTGTTTAGCCTCCAAGTGCTCTGTGTAGCGGAGCGTGCCTGACTGACTGCAACAGATTCATATCAATCACAACAGATGCAAGTCCTCCATAGTTCAAGACAACATTGTAAATCTGACAATGACAGACAACAGTTTCTTCATGCAAGTTCTCAATTAACATTCACTTATTAACTGAAAATCCACTTTCAACAGAAGCATGACCATGAGACAGGATTAAGGCACATTTTGACAACAGTCCACAGGTCTGAGAAACTTTTGTTGGACATCAAAATACCACTGTAAAACGTATCCAGTCTAACTTCAACATTTTGTTTTGCAACATATGCTTGAAACTGAGCCTTGAACTCATCGTGGGCAGCTATGGTTAAAGTAGTGTACTGTTGCTTTGATTTTTCCACTACTGTGTCATTGATCTGATTTGCTGCATGTAGAACTTCAAGAACAGCCCCTATTCTGGTGATTCCAAGATTTGGCTTGTATAAAATGATAGTAGGATCTAATGCTGATAGGCCACGTACCATCTTGAACTTCAAAGGACTTCTTTCAACCAACTTTTCAACAAGAGCTACTACCATGTTTCGACACTCTAGGCAAAACTCGGCCACTTGACGTTCACTCAGTTTAGTTTCTTTCAACAGCTTCTTTGCTGCAAAGCCAATGTCAACCTTGCTTCTGTCAAGCAAGTTCTCAGACAATTTCATGTCAATTGTTAACAACTGGGAACCAGAAGACACGTTTTGCAGCTTTTCTGATTTTATGCAACGACTCATTAGCTTCTTGATTAGCTTACAAAGTTCTTCATACAAAAAAGGTGCCAATGGTTTTTGGTTTTAAAACCTTTGTAGAAATGGCTCACAGTCTCCAGCAATCATTTGCATGAAAGCCATTTTGCACTTCATGAGTGGATCTTGCATTGCAGCTTTTATACAAATTGCAGGTTTACTGTGGGGGAGTTTTGCTTTTTCCACATACTTCTTGATGTTGTCAAAAACAGTCATAGCTGTATCAAGGCACACAACATTCTCCAACCACCTAGTGGAGCAAAACTTCAGGGGAAATAGTGTGATTCCAGTCATAGCAGTGTATGATGCCCTCCTAGCTTACAATCCTGTTTCTGTAACAGCACTTCGCCTATAGAATTCCCAAGGGATGTCCGCTTAGCTATATTTCTGCTGAGTCTTAAATGAGCAGTAGAATGTCACCAGGCTTTTGATGGATCATCATCATCTTAGAACTGCAGAGCTGGAAAGGACCCTGTGAATCATCAAGTCCAGCCCCTCTCAGGAAGGAACCTCTAGCTCCATTGCCGCTGAGCTATCTAGCAGTTATACTGTTTCAGTATCTATTTTAAAAATGGCTCATTCTCCTATAGTTTTACTTCATTTTTAAGAAACTGTTTATCACCCTGATGGCTTGGGTGGACAACAAATCAATTTATAATTACTTCTAATGACAAGTTGTGAAACATAGGCAGAAAAGTGTAGTGAAATAAAACCCCACGGCTGATATTCTGTAATATCATATTAGTGCTTATTGTAGTACTAATTGTACTGCCATGTTCGCATTCTTAATCGGGTGTTCACAAAGCCCTAAGCTTCTTTTTAAATTGCATCCTCCTTTGTAATTGCTAAGCGTAATGCACCACCATGTTTTCAAAGCATATTTCCTGGATTAGAAAGTTGGAATTCTTTAACAAGCATTTTTAACTCAGAGAAAAATGAAAACTGATGGCATGGAGCCCACAGAAAGCTATTGCCTTAAATGACAGAAGAGTGTTACCTTTAAAATGTTCCCATTCACCATCCCTAGTCACTGTTGGTTCCACAATGGAACCAATTACCTCGGGAGGTGATAAGCACTCAAAACGCTGGAGGCATTCAAGAGAAAACTGGACAACCGTCTGTCAGATCTGCTTTGATTTGGATTGCTGCATTGAGCAGGAGGTTGGATTCAATGGCCTTATAGGTCATCTTCCAACTCAATGATTCTATGATTCTATTTCTGGGCTCCTATGCTGTATAAATATTCCCAACCAGAGCTACTCTGTCAGTAAAGTATCACCAGATCTTAAAAAATGAAAGGCATGATGGTGTCTCCCACAAAAATTTCCTTCCCTGCAAAGGTGCAATGGTATTATATAGCAGGGACAAGGAGCAGTTCCAGGGATCCAGAAGGGAGAAATATTTGGGAGGAAAACAAAACAAACAACAAAGGGCTAAACTATTCCAGCCCCCAACAGCCCCAAGCCATACACATTTAATTGAAATAAATGGAGGTAGGAATGGGAGCCAGCACACCTTTAACCTCCTCTTCCAAATATGCCCTTGTAACAATTTATATGGTACTTACTGTATATTCGACTGTACCGTGAGGTTTCTGAGAAACCATTTTCTTTTCTTTCTTCTCATTGGTTTTGCTTTGATTGTCATCTAAAAGAGAAACCATGAGAACAATTATGTATGCTGAACAGGCCTCAGGTCAATAATCTATCACATATGCAAACTTTATAGCAATTAACAGATATTACATGATATACAGTAAAAACCGGAAAGTTAACTCAATACTAGAGATTGAGTCACACAGAAAAGCTGCTTTTGTCAGGCATATGCAACTTCAGTAGGCCTATGGATCTTCAACACCTTTGTTGGACAGGGGATGGGCCAGGCCCAGAAATGTGAGAATACGTGAAAATAAAAATTACATCCATGACAGAGAGGTACAAGGGACAGCAAAAATGACCTTGGACGCTGTGTTTCTCCACATATGGTTTATCCAAAATCTTTGGAGAAATATTTCTCCTAACACAGAGCATTCTCATTTCCCACTATTATTCTAAAATCAATTTCCCATACACCTTTATCAACACAGCTTGGAAATGAAATGTTTAGCCATAATAACCTGCAAGAAGTACAAGTGAATATCAGTCCTGGTTTTTTAAGTCATTACATTTATCTGGGATTCCAGTTAATGTGATAACTACACACAAATATTCGACATATTAAAACATTGTATGGATATGCTGCTGCTCAGGTAAATCAGCATTTGTTCTATAGATGAAAAAAATAGATACCCCACTGGCAAAAATACTCTTGCCAATTTATGTTTCTGAATGTCACCCATCCAGAAAAAACAACCAACACCTCGTTAATAAGCTGCAATTTGCCACCAAGAATTACAAAATTTCCCTTAATCATCATCATCATATGTCATCAAGTCAGTTTTAACTTATGGTGACCCTTTCCAGGGTTTTTAAGGTAGAGGTTTACCATTCTCTTCTTCTGGGGGTGCCTTGGGACGGTGCAGCTTGCCCAAGGCGATACAGGCTGGCTGTGCTCATAGGAGGCACAGTAGGAAACTGAACTCCTTACCTCTGGCTCTGCAGCCAGATACCTAAACACCTCGTTAATAAGGGGTAATTTGCCACCAAGAATTACAAAATTTGCCTTATACAGGTATAAATCAGCAATAGGATTCTGACCAACCTTATTCTCCCTGGTAAGGGGTTCTACTTAGTCTGACTGCTTGAATCAGTTAAATTATGAGGCTCTCACTCTCTTACACACACATTAGCGGGTGGGGGGGGGGAATCATCTTGCCTGCTTTATTTTAACTATTTAGTTCCTCCTGCTCACTCAGACTGAGATGGCAGTACGAAGAACAGTGCAGTGGATTTTCAAATCCCTGCTTAGCCATGAATCCTGGTATTAAGAAATTTACACTGAGATACCTTAATTCACAGAGTTGAAAAGTGGGAATAAGGTTAAAAAAAAAACAACTATTTGTATGGAAGACTGAACACTGTTGAAGAACAGCCAAGATATAAATGTGATAAAGTAACAATAATATAACCTGTCCGTCACACAATTAACAAGCACGCAGTGGAGAGAGTAGCACTGCATTTACAGACCCACGCACTCACACACCCCGAATCAGGCAGGGCAGATGTCTGCAGAGGGAACTTTGCAGTGTAAGCACCATCTTCTGCAGGCATGATATGGACTGTGAATTAGCACTTCTGCACATGTCATGCAGGTTCATGTCTTCAGATGTTTACACACACCCTAACAAAGTGTGAGCACCAGTAAAGGGGGGGAGAGAAGAATTCAGTGGTGAATTAGGGGACATAACTCTATTCTTCTCCTCTTGCAATCATTAAACCTAAAAGAAAAAACACTAGATGAGCTGATGCCTCTATTCACAAGCCACATGGAAGATCAAAGTCTTGCCCTAAATCTCAGATAAGAGGCAACTCCAGTGTGATTCAGGATCATAAATGCACGTTGTAACATATTAAATAAGGCCAAAATCCTATTGTGCATGTAATGGCAACGGCACACATTGTTTTGTGCTTGGCTCGTCATTCGCTACATGACTGGTCACACAACCAGGGGACAATGTAGCATACAACAGACAGACAGCAAAATGCTTCTCCCTGCGCACACGATTGTCCTTACACGATCGCATAAGAAACAGGATTCTGTCCTACAGATTTTATTTATATGCAGCAGAGCTATGTGTATGTATATCTTTGGTCTTTATATCCAAAGCCAACCTTCCCCAAATCTCCACACGTTTGACTACCACTCTCATAATCTGTCAGGTTTTGAAAACTCTATTCCAACATACTCGGGGGGCCATCTGACTGGGGAAGGCTGCATAAGGCATAGTGGGTCACATACATTTTTTACTGTTTTAGGATTTTATAGCACATAAGGGAAAGTTGAGGGGGAAGAAAGACAAAAGGTTTACATATTATGTTCATCAATTAAAAGTGGGCGCACACTAAATCTAAAGGTGGAATCTAGGTCAGAAAAGGCTGTATTCCACTGGAGCAAATGTTGAATATTACACCCTTCCTTCTATGTAAAGTGTATGCAGTGTGTCTAAAGTCACAGATACATCTGGCATCATGACAGGGAAGATCATTCAAGAATCTGCAAGATCAACAAAAGTTCTGTGTACTGCTCTCTGTTGACAATGGAATTGCCTGTTTGCAATTTCCTGTCATCTAGTGTTTTTACTGCCTTGCCTGAGGCTCTGAGCTTCAGCATGCCTTAGCAAAGGACCTTGTATGGGCATTGGTTATGCATAATACCGAGAAATACTCAAGTTCAAAAGGCATTGTTTCTATTGTGCTAGATTGAAGGCATATATCTTGTCCTCAGGAGAGCACACACAGAGTACACCCTGCAGTATTACTACCTAAAACTGGCAGGTCATTTTCATGAACAAGAAGAAAAGACAATCTCTTTTCTAAACATAAATAGCAGAATTCTATTAATATTGTCAGCACCGAGGGCATCCTTATTCATACATGTGTGTACATACTGACAAAATGGGAAATAAGGCTGCCACTACACTGGCAAGCTGAATCGGAGCAATTCAGCTTTGCTGAAGCTTGATTCACAGCCTGTTTTATTCAGAAAACTGTGGATTGTTTCAGTGTCCACATTGGTTCCTCAGTCTAATGCAGTTTGATCTGTGTTGCAGCCTACAGCCCCCCCTTCCTTCTGCCAATCCTGGCTTTCCTTTTATCATTCATTGTAAAGCCAAGGGGGCTATTTAAAGTGTTGCATGCCACGAGGGAAAAGAGGCAGCCTTTCCAAGTTCTCCATAACATATAAACACATGCCACGGAAACACAGTAGTCTGCTGTAATTCATCAGAGTTGTTTCTCTTTCATATTGATTTTTATCCCTCTTTTTTTGTTTATGCTAAACTGGTATCTCAATGTAGTCATAATGTGATCTAGCACCAAACTTAGCAGTTTGTTTTTTAAAATGATATTTCAGAGTGATTAGGGAGAAAGACAGCAGGGGTAGGTATTCCCACACCCAGCTTAGAATATCACAAGAACATCACCCATAGTCGATCCTCCCATTCCTCCTTATCTGTCACTCTATCCCCTACACACCACATTGGCTCTCCCACCAGCCGGAAACTGGCACCTTAAAAAAAAAATCATATACTTAGAATTTTACTGTTCTCCAAGAATTCAATTTGTGTACCAGAAAAACTGAATTACGCTCACAGTTTCAGTTCCACATAAAAATCCACTCCTTCTTCATTCCAGCATATAATTAGGGGACTGAGCATCATTTTTATTGTTGCTATTGTTAAAGAAGTGGGAGTTGAAAATTGCTGCTTAATGGATTTTTCGTGGTAAGAAGACAAAAAAGGTAGCAAGAAATTAAAATTACAAATAAATAGAGCAAACATTTTAAATAAATTGCTATTAACACACATCTGCATAAATATAAGTGATAATAAATTACATTTCTGCCAAAAATACTGTACATTCCATTCAACCAATTACAAAAAATATAGTTAAGTATCATCAAAAAGTCTGTAATGTACATTCATTACTCTTGTCTTATTTTCTAGGTTGTTTTTTTTTTTTTGTCTCCTCTACACTGAAATAACAATCAGCAGATTGGGATCAGTGACTTGCGTACCCAGCAACAGGTAAGGCTGCCTGTAATCCACAGTCCAAGAGAAAGGCTTTTGAGTTGAAAAGTTGGGCACAACTTTGAACAACTTCCTTGCCATCTCACAGCTGCCGTGATCACTGGACCCGTCCCCGGTTACCGATCTGTAGCCTTAAGAGGGCAAACCCCCTTCCCATTCTGGACTGACGCTTTTCTCAGGGTCTTTACTGGAGGATGCAGCAGCAACAGCAACCTTTGAGGCCTTCCTTCTCAGTGACATCTAGCAACCAGTTCTTCCAGAACTCTCTATGATGGTAGGTAAAACAACAAGATACCATAGACAGCTTTAGCTACAAGAACACTGGCCGGTCACCTAAACATGACTCAAAAAACCCCTGCGATTTCTGTCCTGTAAATCTTTCACAGCTTTTTTTTCTTTTTTTTAAAGATCTTTGCTGAACTTCCTGCCAAGTCAGCTCAACCTGGCTCAAAGCAAGCAAGGCTTAGAGAGAATGTAACATAAGGTACAGCACTGTGAAAACCAAAGGGTCCTGGAATATAGGTTGAGCAGGTTCCTACCAGTCTTCAGTACCAAAGCAATCGAACAAAGTCTCTCTCTTCTTCAAAGGCTCTCTTGAGAGAGTGGCTGGGGAAGGGGCTTGCCCTGGTCTCAGCAATCCAGCTCCGGCCAGAGCCAGGAAGATGAGAGGAGTCCTTACATATCCCACCCCTCACTCTGAGCACGGACCTTCCCAGTAAAGGAACAGGAGGATTCTAACACACACAGAGAGAGAATGAGCATTGAGCCAAATCCCAGCCAGTATTTATTTATACTGGCTTGGTCACTTCTCATAAATGCTGATTTGATTACATGGGAGTTGTACACCCAATAACTCAACAAGTGGCTTTTGCAATGAGAACCATAAAAGTTACACTGGGGAGCTTCTGCACATATTTATTAAAATCACATTCCAAAAAAAGAAAAGTACAAAAGGCACATGAGAGAGAATCACAGAACTCATTAGGGATAATCTGGAATGTACAAAGTATGACATATTAATCAATTTGAGATCTGAACAAGTATTTTGCCCACTCTAGAGCTCAAGACTCCTTTTTGGATGCACACCTTAATGTGGTAAAGGGGTTTGAGTGTGACAGGGAAGCTAAGAGCAATGTCATCAGGAGTCCAGACTCTGTTATGAACCTGGAAACCGAGCAGGATCACCCAAAATGGAATGGTCACAGCTGAGAAACCACACTAAGACGCATCTACTATCTTCAAGTGTAACTGCAGCATTAGCAGAAGAGAATGAATAGTTCCAATGGCAGCTACTGGGCAGCAGTGGCAGCTGAAGGTGACACTAACAGAGGAGGAATGGAGGTGAAACTCAAGCTAATTTTAGTACTTTGCAGAAGGCAGCAATGGCTGTTTCTTATGTTAAACATAGGAGGCAATGGTAAATCACTGCTGAACTTTTCTTACCTTGAAAACCCTATGGTGAGGTACTAGTCCAAAATGAAACAAGAGATAGTGCTGGAAAATGAGACTCCCAGGTCAAAAAGCACTCAGTCAAGTACTGGGGAAGAGGAAAGGACAAGTACAAATAGTGCTGTCTCTAATGATGCAACTAGATGAAAGCTGAAAGGACATCTAGTGACTGATGTGCACAGAGGTGAAAGGAAAGTCTCATGCTGCACAACATATATAACTGGAACATGAAACCAGAGAAACATGAATCAAGGTAAACTGGAAACTGTAAAGCAATAAATTGAATGTTTAAACATTGCAGTGATTGGTATCACTAAACTAAAATGGACTGGAATGGGACATTTTCAGTCAGACATCTACAAACTGTTTTAATCTGGAAATGATAAACTCAGAAGAAATGGGGTGGTCTTAATACTGAGGCAAGATGTAGCATAGGCAGTTAGGGGCTATGATGCAAACTCTGAATAATATCCATCAGACTTCTGGGGAAAAACTATCAATATAAATATTATGCAGGTGCATACTCCAACTACAGAAGAAGCTGAAATTGAAAGTTTTTATGCAAGCATCCAGGAGGAAACTAAGGTGTCAGATAAGGGTGAATTTTGTTCCCTTACCTGTTTAATCTGTATGCAGAATATACCATAGGAAAAGTCGGACTAGATTCAGATGAAGGAGGAGTGAAAATTGGCGGAATGACTTGAAATTACTTTTAGTAAAAGTGAAAGAAGGAAGTGCCAAAGCAGGACAACAGTTGAACATTAAGAAAACAAATATCATGACTACAGAAGAACTACAAAACTTTAATGTTGACAATGAATAAACTGAATTGTTAAAGGTTTTGAATAGGTTGGCTCAGTCATCAATCTAAATAGAGACAGAAGCCAAGAAATCAGATAGAGACTGAAACTCGGAAGGGCAGCAATGAAGGAATTAGAAAGCACCAACAAGTCTAAGGATGTGTCACTGGAAACCAAGGCCAAGATCATCCACACTCTTGTATTCCTGATCATCATGTATGGGTCTAAAAGCTGGACAGTTGAGAAAGCTGATAAGAAAAAAAAACATTAATTTGAAATATGGTGCTGGAGGAGAGCTTTGCAGATACCCTGGACTGCCAGAAAGAGAAACAAGTGGGTCCTGGAGCAAATCAAGCCTGAACTATCTCTGGAGGCAAAAATGATTAAACTGAGGTTGTCCTACTTTGGGCACATCATAAGCAGGCAGGAAAAGGTGAAGGCAGTAGGAACAGAGGAAGCCCAAATATGAGACTGGTTAATTCCCTAAAGGAAGGAATTAGTCTTAAGCTTTCAAGACCTTAAGCAAGACTGTTGAGGACATGATGTTTCAGAGATCACTCATTCATAGGATCTCCATTAGAGATGGGCACAACCTGCCAGTTTGGTAGTTCATGCTAGTTTGCTTACTGGCCAAACAGGTGTCTGGTGCTTCCCAGCCCCACCTCCTCTGGCAGCTGCCCTCCCAGAGGCAGCGCCCAGAAGAGTGGGGTAAGGGAAGCCAGGGTGCTGCATCTGAGTGGGTGCTCACTGGAAGAGGTAGGGATGGGAAGCACCAAACACCTGTTCGGCGAATAAACAAATCAGCACGAACCATCGAACTGGCAGTTCGTGCCCATCTCTAGTCACCACAAGTCAGAGGCGACTTGATAGCACATGACAACAGCAAAAGCTTGAGAAAATTATTATTATTATTAGGACTTTTAAGTCCCACAATTCCCCAGCTAGTATAGCCATGGTGGCTAGGAGATTCTAGGACATACAGTCCCAAAAAAGCAGGTTTCCCCAGCTCTGTTCACAACCTTTCATTCCATTTTTTGTGCCAGCCAACAAACAAACCAAAAGGCTTCAATCATCCATTATTTCACATTTTATTTGAACCATCAAAGTAGGGTTGAAAGCTTTGAGATGAGCCAGGATACTAAACCAACTTCAAATAACTTAATACGGTAGCTTGTTCTGAAGCTTTTGAGCTTAATCTTCCTTTTTGAACAAAGTGAGAAACTATAATTAACTGAAATTTTCTGTGATTGTTTGTTCCCTCATGCAAAGGACACTAGTTGTAATTTAACTCAAGTTTGAAACTGTTCAGTTCTGCATTCTGTTTCCTGTTTAAAATCCTCAAAAGCTCTGTGTTTCATCACTTAAAACTGAACTGTAATTCTGCTGGCAGTCCCCTTGAATGTCTAGTCTCAGCTCCATGTCCCTATTCCAAAACTCTTCTTTTTTCTTGAGAAGAAAAGCAGCCATCTGTATTAACCTAAATTTTTGAAAGACAAACTAGAGCAAAACAGATCCATCAAGCTTTAAAATGGTCGTCCAAACTACTTCACCATATTGCCCAAGTAGAAGGACAACAAAGATTCAAACATTTTCTAGTTGAGGATTCCCAAACTCTAGAGATTTGAGCAATCCAGGTGTTTTAAACTACAACTCCCATTATCTTAAGGACTGATGGGAGCTATAGTCACAAAATCACCTAGGAATGAGAGATTGGGGAAAGCTGCTCTAGGTTTATATCTTTCCATGGCAAGGAAACCACATCTTAGTCCTCTCTCAGACAGAAACTATGAACAGGATATTTATTTATTTGTTTGTTTGTTTGTTTATTTATTTATTTATTTGTGTCATTTGTAGGCTTTCTCTCAGTGAAGGGACTCAAGGTGGCTCACAATGTTAAAACAGGTAAAACTAAAAACACAATAAATTACGAAATAAAAAGCAATTAAACCAGACTATTAATTAAAATCCATTAAGTAATTTAAAAACATTTAAGATTATAATATCAAACTTAAAAAACAGAATTCAGTTATAGTTATTAAATATTAAAAGCCTGCAGGTTTCAAAATGTTGGCGGAAGGATAAAAGGTATGGATGGGGCTAACCTAATCTCCTGAGGGAGAACCTTCCACAAGCTGGGAGCAGTCAAAGTGAAGGTGCTCCCTCGTGTCCCCATCAAAACCATGCCTATGCTGACAAAGGGACTGAGAGGAGGTGTCCTCTGAGGAGCTTAAGGGCCTGGAAGGCTCATATGGAAACTACTGTCCTTTAGATCAGCAGTCCCCAACCTTTTTAGCCCTGCGGACCAGCTGGGGAAGGCAGGGCACCCCTTCAAGGAGCGTCCTTCTCCTCTCACAGTGGTGCTTGCACTGTGAGCACCAGAGATGGGGTGGGGTGGGGTGGGGTGGGTGCTGCAGGACCCACTGGGCATCACGGGCCCCATGGAGCTGGTGCAGCAGGAGCTTTCTTTGGGGCCAGTGTAATGGAGGACCCTCTCCCCTGGCCTTGGCCTCCTGCCCCAGAGAAACTACTTGCCGACTTCTGGTATGGGTTGTTCTCCCAGTCCCAGAACAGTTCATCCACCACGCGGAAGAGAGGCTCCACCCTTCTGCTGCTGAGCCCCAGGTCTCCTCCTCCACTGACCTCTCAGCAGGTGTCGCAGCCCCACAAGACTCCGAACCTTCCTCCTCACGCTCCTCTAACCCTGCCAGTGGGTCTTTCTCTCATCCAGCCAAGTGCATCTCATCCCCTGCTGCCTAGGAGACACCTGGGCTTCCCTTCTCCCAGCCTTCATGAAAGCCCAGAGCAGTTGCTCTGCCCAGGCTCTCAGAAATAGGTATGGGGCGGGGAAGGCAGATGGCCTTCCTGGGGCACTGGCAGTGACCTTCTGACAATAGGTGTATACCAAATCTCCACCTAATGCCAGAGCATGCATTTCTAACTAGGAAAAATGCATATTTATAGAGTCATACCAATGGTCCATCCTAGCAGATGGCAGCTCTGTGGAATTCTCAGACAAACCCTTTCTAAAAGCTGTTATTTCAGAAGTCACGACTGACGTGCCTTTACAACTAGGAGAGGGAAGTTATAGGTAATAGCCCATTATGAAAACACAGCTGGTACTAAGCACTTCCCTTGCTAGTTACCAGATTTCACATGTTACCGGCATGCTTTCTTAAACTTTGGTTATGCATTTGGATTTGCACAATGCACAAGGAAGAAAGTGTGAATTCCTGCTTCTTAAAACTGGGATATCTGAATTCTTACTCACGTGGAGTGGCTGCACATGAGCAAGAACCTCTCTTCTTCATACTCACACTGCTCATCAGGGGAAGGAAGCAATGATGGAGATGTTAGAGATAGGCACTCCTTTTCTCATACATTTAGTAAACCAAATATTTTAAAATCTGAGTAGCATTTTAGCAAACACTGGATTTCAAAATTACATTGATTCTGATATTGCTAGAATGCATATCTAAGGTAGATGTTGATTTTACATCAACCTCAAAACAGCCCCAGTCCCTTATAGTCCACTATAGGATTCACCGGAGAATGAAAGGAATGTATGTACAAATGCAGGCTAGCAATCCTCAGTCAATTAGTGGTTACTGATTTACAAAGTCTTGATTTCAAACTTTGCCCTCTTCAGTGGGGGGAAAAAAACTTGTCTGACAGAACAATGTGAATCTCTGCAACAAACAACGGCTGAAGGAAACCATAATGTAATTATTAACTACGGAATGCCTAATCCTGCTAATGGTGTTGTGCCATTAGAGATACTGAAACAAAAACCAATAAAATAAAGAGTAGATCCACTGGCCTGCAACCTGGAACAGGTTTCTGCTAAATCAAATTGTGGTGCATTTCCTCTATGCCTAGCCAGTCTAAGATCTTGCATCCTACCAATTAGGCATCAATCTAACCTGCAAATAATTCAACAGATGAGCCTCTCCCCACTTGGGCATGGAAAACTCAAATTAAGCCTGCCAGAAACACCACATCAGGCATAAAATATAGCCATGAGCCATGGATTGCATGCTTCTGTGATAGATGATAAAGTTTCGATTTTATTAAATAAAAAAATGAATATAGGTATTTTAGAGATAAACAGCTAATTTTTTATCCTTGTGTGTTGAAAGTCACTCTAAAGCAGGGGTGGGCAAAACTGGCCATCTAGTTGTTGCTGGGAGTGCAATTCCTTGAGTGTTTTATATGATCTTCTAGCCTTGGAATCATCATATTTCATGATTAGCTCATTGATAGAAGTTGATCGTAATGGCGCCTTTCGATTGCTGAGAAATGCTTCCATTTGCACAAGGTGGAGCACTCCAATTTTTGCCAAGTCCCAGTTTGTTCTACAATGCTCCATATCCAATCTAATCTGCAGCACAGCAGTGTACTAGCATGCCTACAGCCCTCCTTGAATCACACTGTATTAGATCATTTTTTGGCCCATCTGTAATATTCCATTTTTGGGGCAAGGTTTGAGGGCATGTGGTGGTGTCCCAGTTCCAAAGGCTCCTGGATGAATCAGACTGTCTAGATCCATTTCATTCTGACTCCCTGCCTGGTTACAGAACAGAGACAGCTTTGGTTGCCTTGGTGGATTACCTATGCTGGGAACTGGACAATGCAGTGTGTCCCCATTGGTTCTGCTGGACCTCTCAGCAGCTCTAGGGTGCCTTTCTGGGATAGATATTGGAGGTCCCGTCTTATAGTGGTTCTGATCCTTCAGGGTTCACTGAAGGGGCTGCCATAGGAAGGATAGATAAATAACAAAACAGTGAGAAGACCAAGAAAGGGGAAATATTAGAAGAAAAACTAAGAAAGGCTCAAGCTCAAAATTGTGAGTAGATAATATTCTGAGCATTTCGCTCTGGTGGTAGACAAAAAGGAACTGAGAGGCTCAAACTAAGGCACGCTTAATTGGAGGGAAGGACTTCCTGCCAAAACTACTGAGCTCTGGGATGGTCTAGACCATGTCCTGTGCAGGTGCAGAAGTCATCAGTGTGAGCCACAACACATAACAGGTTTTCCCAGAACACTGCCAAACTGTAGCAGCAGAGAATGCAGCCCATGGTAGCCTGGGGAAAGAGATGAAATTAGCCCTCTTGACCTCCTGAGGTTGCTCACCCTTGGTCTAAATAAGCCATGAAGTGTATTCATTTCCCTGCCAGATGTATGTTTTGTATTGCATCAGAAAAGGAAGTGTGGTTTTCTTTAAAAACACACAAATCCCACAGACTTACTGCAGCTCTGATTGCCACATTCAGATTCACAAAAGGCAACAAAATCAACATGATCAGATTCCTTTTCCGGAGAAAGTGTTGGCATATCACTATCACTCTTCCGCTAACAACAGAAGGAAATGGTCTCATCTGAGGGTTACTCAGAAGGCTGAAACTGCTAAACTGCTAAGCAGATTCATTACACCTGAAAAATGTTTTGTGGCTCTGCAAGGAAACTGTCCTAGATTCTCCAGACTAACTTCTTTTGAACCTTTTCCAAACAACTCAGGCAGCCTGGTCCCATCCCATTATCCTTGTGATGTCCTGCCAAATGACACTCATTCTTGCAAATTCTATTTGTTCTTCAGAAGCTTAACAGTGCATCGTAAATGTGATTTTGGGGAACAGACTGCTCTTCAAATCCATCCCTACAATGACAACCCAAAAGTATCTGAGACTCAGAAGACATCCAGGGAAATCAACAGAATCAGAACAAACTAAAGAGAAGCACTGTGCCACTGGCTCTCAACACACAATAAACTTGTAGAATTCTCTGCCACAAGAAGAAGTGATGACAGCTGTTAGATTTAATGGAGTGAGAAAGAGAGCAGGTGAATTTAAAGAGGCGAGGTCTACCCGTGGCTACTGATCATGACATTCAAGCCCTTAACAACAGTCAGGGAGGGAAAGCAGGGCATCAGCTTCAGCCTAAAGCATCAGAGAAGATGCTCCTTCCTCTCTTGTTATCCTACCATGCAAATGAACCGGAATGGTAGAAGACCCAGGGCAGAGAAGAGGAAGTACTGTTTCCACACACCCTACAACACCAACACCACCAAATGTTGGACAAGTTTGAAAGGGGATGAAGTAGATTCCATGAAGGTAAGGCTACCAGGGGCAACACTAGTCATGATGGCCACATACAGCTTCTAGAATCAAAGGCAATATTATTCTATATATAAGTTGCTTGGCAGCATGAGCATTAGGGTGTTGTCATCTGAAGACTTTCTTGAGGTCTTCTCTCTCTCTCTCTCTCTCACACACACACACACACACACACCAAACCTGCCAAGAAGAAAGATCACATGAATAAAGGGTATGTAGCCCCACTTCACTAGAGCCATAGGGCTGGGAAGTCCTTCCAAATACCTCACAACAACCCATCCAGATGCCCCAGCCTAATTGGGCAGGTCTCCATTTACAAAGAAACAGATTGGAGACAGATGCCCATTGTTAAGGTGAAAGCCACAATACTGAAAGCTGCCCTAACCAACTCATCCACCACAGCTTTCAAAGGCAGAGGAATGTATCCTTTTTGATAACTATCAAACACTTTGCTAATTCTCATCCAACAGTTTTTAAAATATATATACATATATGAATGGATTTTATAGTCTCTGCCAAAATCAATAAGATAATTATCTTCCTGTAACATTTCTGACATGTAAAGGAGCTTATAAACTATAACATGTTTATACATTACATATTGACTCAGAGACATTTTTAGTCAGTAAAGGCAACACAGCAACAAAAGGGGAAGCACTACCTCCTATCACAGGTTACTTACACTTGAAAAATATTTAGGGATTTCAAAGGAAGTAATAACGAACCTACCATTAAACTCACCAGTACTATAGAATCGCTTAAGATCCGTGCGCCTGATATCCTTTGGCTGACTGCTCTTTTTCTTTTTTTTCTCATAGTCTTCCTTTTCCCCAGAATGCTTGCCGTTTTCTTGAGAGCCATTGCTTTGCACCAAAACATCTTTGCTTCCATCTTCTTTTCCCGTGGACGTTCTACCCACTGGAGTTCCACAAGTATTTGTAGGAACTGTCTCTGAATTTAGTTTAGCTAGCCTCTTCTTTTTCAAACTAGGAAGAAAAAAAGAAAAGGAACTGAAGAAATATAGATAACAAACTTGCAGGGGGGAAACTGGCTAACAATTTAACAATTATAAGTGTATACAATTTCATTTTGGTTAACTAACTACCAGTTACTAAACAAAAAAGGCCTTGGTCTAATTCCCTCACTGATTTAACTATTAGAGCTTCATATGATTTTATTTCAGCAGGAAGGATACTGCTGCTGTGTCTCCCTTCCCAAACCAGTCTGGTAATAAGAGACCTCATACAGTATGAGGATCATGTATAACCTTGGCATCACTTTTTCCAAAAGCCGAGACAATGGCCAGAGTTCTGTTGGCTTACACAACCATATTAAGAGTAATCATATAAGCTCTCCTCCTCCTCCAGCTCACCTCTGCAGGCCAGATCTCGCACTAGTTACAAAACTGGGCCACAACTAGTTGTGCAACCAATCACACAAATGGGAGCCGGCGGGAGGGCACTGCTGTGTGATTGTCTTTACACACACAGCTTTTCTGCAACTGGATTTTGGGCAATGCTGGGAAATCTGCTGAGATGCAATGGTGAGAGTGCTTTTCATGTAAGATGAGAAAGGGTCCATTATATACCTAGGTAAGAAACAACATCTTCAGAAACAATATTATCCTGCTGAATGTATTTGGCTAATATCTATATATTATGTCACCACCAAAGCCCATAATTTCACACTCAGCTGCTCCAGCTTTACGGTCAGTTTTGTTTTCATAGAAACATGTTATTCATCTGACTCAAGGTCATTTACCTCACTGCTCTCTAATATATGTCTATTCTATGCTGCTTATAAACATCTACAAGAAAGAGATGAACTACTCAATTGAAGAGTGAATGACCCTTTCATGTGAAAATAAGATTTAATATTGTTCCCATTTGTTACATCTTCTCTTCATCATTTAATATTTTTAATTATATTGACAAGTCACCTTGGATCGAAGGGAAGATGAGACAAATGATGTGGGGAAAACACAGCACAATGGTAAAACACATGGCTTCATATCCAAAAGAGCCCAGGTTCACCCCTGGACATCTCCTCACATAAGGCCGGATATGACCTGTGATAGAGACCCTGGAAAGTCACTGCCTGTTACTGAAGACAGTACTAAATTAAAGGGACCCACCATTTGTCTCAGTTATTAAAGTATATTTAGCAACCCAGATATCAATTAATCACTTCAGTGCTATCAGCCCACAAAAGGAAAAAAAAAAAGGACCAAAAGCAAAACAGAAAGCTGCCTATCTGACAAAATGACAGAAGGAAATAGGAAGCTGCCTTAGACTGTGTCAGGACATTGGTCCACCTAGCCCAGTATTGCCTATGCCAATTAGCAGTAGCTGTCCACAGTCTTAGATGCAATTTCTAGCCTTAGCTGAAGTTCTTCTGGGAAAGAACTTCAAATTTTTAGCATGCAAAATATGTGCCTCACCATTAAGCTATGATCCACTTACATCTAGCAACATAAGAACTGCATAAATTAATAAATTACTATGTGATACCATATGATGCCATGACAAGAGATGGGCATGAATCACTTTTTTTGGGGGGTGGGGTGCATGTGCGTGTGTTTTCCATGAATTTTACACTTCCTTTATATAACTACATGTTCTTATATCTATTCCTCCTAAAAGGTAAAGGGCAGAATCCTGTTTGTTCCTTCCACTCGTAGATGGGTCTGTTGAGTAAGCAGGGACGTTTTTGGGTGTCCAGATAAGGAGGCATCCAAGCATATCTGCCAGTGCAGGCTCTGAAACTGTCCTACCACTGGTGCAATGGACCACTGCATGAGTGGAAATAACAAACAGGATTCTGCCCAAAGCTGCTAAAGTAACAACTCAGAACAACTGCTGGCAAGAGTCAGGCAATGCACCTGTCAACTACTACAGAACTAAGAATAATCTTATAATTGTGTCATATGGCAAGATAAGAGAGATAATTTTCAGTGAAACTGTGTATCACAGTGCATGGCTGGGGGGAAAATGTACTTCTGAAGTCAACCACAGCATTCACTGCAGTTCTGGTATTGATATGTGATAGACACATCTGATTTCCCAAAGCAATGAACTCGTCGCACTCACAGGCCTTGTTTAGGAACACCCTATCTTCTGTAAGGGCAGTAAACATCTTAGAGCAGACTACATTCCTATTAGGCATGCTATGAAATTATTATGAAGACCTGGATAATAGTCAATGTTGAAAACACAGCGACTACATTCTGGTATGATGATTAATGTTAGTTGATAATTTCGCTAACCTATAGAAATGCTACAGCATCCTTACTGCACCAATTTCTAAGTTTTGAAAAGACCGAAAATATCTCTGTGGTTTGCAAATTAATGTCCTAGGGATGGGGGAAGAGAAAACATTGGTTTTGAAACAGCAGAGCACAGCTTCAATGGGGGACAAAGCCTTTTTTCAGTGTAAAAATATTCTCCCACAAAGCCATTATAAACTTGAAAGCCAACATAGTATAGTGGTCTGAGTGGGATTTTAGAAACCATGATACTGGCTTCTAAAGCCAGTATCCCCCGCCCTTGGGCCAGTTGCTTTCTCTCAGCCTGCCATACTTTATATGAGGATGTTGTGAAGACAAGATGGAAAGGAAAAGGGCCACATAAATTGCCTTGAGATCAATAGAGGAAAGGCAGATTATAAATGTAACTAATAAGAACTGCTTTGGTGCCATTTTAATTTCTCAGGGAACTATGTCAAATCAGGACAACATAAGACTGTTCCACATAATCTTCAAAGCTGTCTAAACTTTCACCGGGAAGGCCCAGCTCAGATCTTTGAAAGTCTGGTTTCTTGTAGGAAGTCCTGCCATTGGCTGAAGAATGGCTTCCCATAAGCAAATGTGTTTGTTCATTCACAAGGCAACCTGCTGTAGTCTCCCAAATTAAACAATAGTTTTTGCAGGGAGGAGGGCGCTGAAGATTCCCCCACTCCTCAAAGCAAACAGGGAAGTGAAACTTCTGGTTTGGTTTCAATATTTTGAAATATTGAAACCAAACCATTTCTCATCATCTTCTGACCTGGAATGGCCATGGCAGGTGCTGCTGGCAAAAAGTAGCCACCACCCCCATCCACCCCAAGCTGGCCAAAGTTGCTCTTTTCAGATCTATAGTATTAGGAACAAAGCCAGCCTGCTCCAGACAAAATCAGTTCCATTCTGATTCTTAGAGGGAGACTACATGGTAAAATACCATGAGATTTGCTCTGATTATAAAATGGGTTTTGATTGGGCTTTCCCCCCAAATATGTTCTTGTAAAGATGGGGGCATGTCTGTAGCACCAACATTCACTTCTCCTCCCCCAAGTCACTTGGGATTCCCAGAGAGGATACTTTGCTGAGAGCCAGGGAAGTTTATTTGTTTGTTTATTATACTGCCCATCTGGCCAAAGGCCACACTGGGCAGTTTACAACAAGAAACACACAAGAAACATGGCTAAAATACAGAATACAACCTGGCTTGTCTGTAAACAATGTCTAGTACATTTCCGCTGGCACATAACCCCCCCCCCCCCGTGTCCTCCTGAAACAATATTGGGGACACTTGCAATTCTTCTCTCTTGCCTCTCCCCCAGCATCCTGGTATCCAGCCAACACATCCACCAGCCCCTCCTGTGGCTCTTTCCTGGTTGCATATATAAGAATTGTACCCCATTTGGGAGATTTCTGAGACAGTTCAGTTGAGGTTACGGCTTGTTTCTCTCTAAGCTGAAATCCCTTGGGTAAAGTGTTTAATTAATGTTAGATTTTGTGAATCCTTGTAAATTCAGACTATTGTGTATATGTTTATGTTAAAATTTTATAGGTACATTTGATTGAAAATAGTTTTCTTAGAGGTGGATATTAAGATGGATTGTAACAATGAGATCCAACAAACGCCCCCACACTGGTTCTCTTCTCTCCCTGATCGTCCTCTGAATTTTATAAAATAAAATAAAAAATTAAAGGGAAAGGAAAAAAGAAGCAAGCAAGGCGAAATTAAAGAGGGTATTGTGGAATGTGTGTATTTGAAAACGGAGCTGCTTTACAATAAAGCGTAAAAGGAAAGCCAGAGGCAGGACTAGAGGAAGGAAGAAAATAAAGGGAGGGGCTGTGGGCTGGAATGCCAGTCACAATGTGTCCACTGCAAACACTGAAGTCCTGAAACATTCTGCAGACCCTGTGCAAACACTGGTTTCGATTTTAAATGCAGTACAGGCTTCGAAACAAACAGAAGCAAAGCCGAGTCTTTCCGATTCAGCATTCCAATGTAGTCATACTCTGTTAAACAACAGAATGCTAGAAAGTGGCTTTTCTTTCCCACATTGAAAGTGGCGAGTGAAACAGCTGACCCAGAGCATAACAGATGTTTTATGAATGTATTAGGAAGTAAAAAATTGAATTTTATAACATGTGACAAAAACGTAGCTACCTTGCTATTCTCCTTTTTAATTCTTCAACAAATTCCCGTCCCATAATATAGCATTTATAAAATTTGTAAAAATCAGCCACCTCACAACTCACCACCCATGTAAAAAGAGGAACAAAATCTTTTAAACCATGTCCTACTTCATGTCCTACTTTTAAAAGCCTGAAGCAAGCAGATACTTCCCACACTGCATGCTTTCAAAATGTTTCTACTCTATTTATCCTAATGCGACACTTCCAGCACGAGCAGAAACTAGCTTTTTTTTCCTCTACAAAACAGAATCAATATCACCACCAGAGGCTATAGCTCCGCAGAGAGGCAGCGCAGAAACACAGCAAAGACCTTTTCTCTCAAGCTAAAAAAGAGTTTCTCTGAAAAAAATGAATATTTAACTGTACAATGGGATATCCTAGGGTTTTTTAAAGGGGCTGCTACTGGATTTAGCAATGTTGTGGCATGGGTTCTGGAGGATAAGTCTATCAACAGCTACTAGTCTTGATGGCTCTGTATTTATCTCTAATAAAATAAGAGGCAGCATGCCTCAGAAAGTTAGAGGGTGATACTGTGTTTGTGTTCTTTTTCGTGAACTTCAGATTAGTCTCTCAACGGTCACTGTGGCAACAGGAAGCTAAGTTGACAGGACCTTGGTCTGATTATGATATTTACCACACTCTTCTTGCCTTCCCAGGGTATCTATTAATTCCTTTGCTGAGTTATGGTTGTTGGTATTGTCCCTGTCATGGTCATATTTGTAAATATATAGTTCTCAAGTAACAATTTCCAGGGTGGCAGCCTGTCAGATTGTTGCAATGAAACCAATCACGACTGATTAGTTTTAGTTGGTGTATGCTTTTCGAACTGCAGGCCACATCGTCAGATGCATGGAGCACTGCCTAATTTAACAGATAATTAGACACTGGCATGCTCCTGAGTGGACAGCGTACGCAATCACTGAGGTCAAAGGGAACTGAGATGCAAAGATGAAAAGAAAATATGTCACTGCTTGTCCTTTTTGCTCTTTCGGTTATCTTATTTTGCCACCCAGGCATGTGAATGAAAAGCCTATCTTCACAGCAACTAGGTCAACATAGTCTTCATATTGCCTGCCAAAGCATAGTCCAAGGGTGTGCACTCCATACTAAGCCTTGTACCGAAAGATCTCAGGAATTACAGAGCAATCAGTCCTTGTCAGGAGGGAAGATCCTAGAAAATACAATGCATTATGGAGTTTGAAACCATCTTGATAACAGTGCCATGATTAGAAGCCAGCACTGATCCATCAAAAAAAATATCCCACCAGACTAATCTTCTCAACTAACCGCAGCTTAGTTGAGTCTGGGAATGCTGTGAACATAATTCATCATAGCTTCAGTCAAATAATTGACTATGTTCCTCATGATACAAATTAGGAAAGTGGTTGGATGAGGACTAAATTAATAATATGCTGAAGTGGATTCCCCACTGCTGAAAAACCGTATTTAAAGTGTACTTATCAACAGCTCTTCATCAAACTGGAGGGATGATTAGATTGGATTGTTCCAAGGATGGAAAAAGTGCTCATCAAAGTTGTTGATTACAGAGTGTGAGAAACAGTCAATGATCAACAAACACTCACTGCTAGTAAGTAACATATTTTGTTCCAGAAAGAACATGTCTTTATTTTGTTACTTAATTTATATCTCATCTTTCTCTCAAGACTGAAACTCAATATGGCTTAAAACATGATTTTTACAAGAACTATATACCAGTGAAAACACAGCAAGGTATGATATTGAAACATAATTACATGACTGTTACACAAATAATAAATGAATTGAGAGCAGTTTAATAGCATTAAAGCAGTACTGCATCCACATATAGAGTTGATAATACTTGACTAGATGGATGGTCAGAGTATAGGCCACTTTATATGCTGCAGTTTAAAGGAGACTCCCAAACAAGGTCAAAGTCTCAGGCTGCAAGGTTGCTAATATAAGACCCAGCACCCCTGCCATGGGCTCTTCAACAACAGGTCAATTATTCCGCACTATCTGTCATCTGAAGTCTCAGCCAAAAGAAAATCAAAGATTGTCTGGGTGATAACACGGTATTCACAGCAGGCAGCCACTGTGCTAAACCAAAACTTACTTAACTCTTACTCCAAAATGGGATGGGAGGGACACACAAGATGAAAAAAAAAAAGCTCATTACAAAAAAAATATAAAGCATGACTAATTGAGCTTGATCCTCCTGGCAAGGCATCTTTTAACTACCGTGTTTCCCCGAAAATAAGACAGGGTCTTATATTAATTTTTGCTCCAAAAATGCATTAGGGCTTATTTTCAGGGATGCTTTATTATTATTATTTTCATGTACAACAATCTACATTTATTCAAATACGGTCATGTCATCTTCTGGTTGCTGCACAATGGTGGAGAGCGGGGTTTCACTTAACTGGGGCTTATTTTTGGGGTAGGGCTTATATTACAAGCATCCTGAAAAATCATACTAAGGCTTATTTGTAAATCCCCCAAAAATCCACCCACAGATCAGATCTTCGTTCTGCCTCCTCCTGAGAAAGTGTAGAAACCCAGACGCAATAAGGTAAAGGAAACAAACCATGACTGGTGCAGCAAGTAGGAAAATGTTGTTTGAACCCACACAAGAGTTCCACTGATGACCCAGATTAAAATGTTACAATGTCAATCACAAAGCAAGAAAAACCACAATTCAATCAACCGAAAAAACAGCATGTGCTTACCGGGCAAAATAGCCTTGTCGTCGTTCTTTTTTCTCCTCCTTGGTCTCCATAGTAATCAGTAAAAAGTGTATGTGAAGTGGCTTCCAGTTAGTGCCTCATGTCCACAGACGGTCCCTAAAGATAGCAGTAAGGGGAGGAAAAGGGAAAAACTCATCAAGTAACATGTGTACAACACCTGACATTACTCAGAAGAGTACAAAGCCCTACAACAAGTACATTTCAGTCAGCAAGAGCAGGTCACCTGATAAGGGGCTTATTGTAACCAGAAACAAAAAACAATGGCCTCACTATACAAGTTACACCCTGGTTTATCACAAATGCAAATACGACAAAACAAATTGTTTCTCAGTTTTTTACTGTTCAATATTTGGGGATTTTGAGAGTTGCAGTCTAAAAAAGCCACTCTTTCAAATTCTAAATTAAAAGCCATTCTACAAAGATCCTGTAGAATGTAGGCACAATGCTTTTGCTTATGTCCTGCAAGGCAAGAAATCTTGAGAGAACAAAAACTCTAACTTGGTTTTTCTTTGTTTTGTTCTCTTTGTTTGTTTTAGTAAAAAAAGAAAAGAGGGGAAGGATTAATGTACAGAACAGCATTCCTCAATAGGAATACACAGAATAGCAGTATCTGAAGTACAAAAAAAAAAAAAAAAAAAAACCAGTTTAAAGGAAAACACAGGAAAAGATACTTTGCATTTTCATTTCACAGATAGAAATGTTTTTTCCTTAGACTGTGAAAAGAAAGGGAAACAGACATAGTGCTGTTGTTCCTGGTAGACTGTAGTCTGCCTGGGTGAAATGTGGGCCTAGGCATCACAGAGCTAAATAACATAGATAAGAAATTGTCAAAATGAATAAACAGCCCTTACAAAGTACAAAGGGCATGACCTTTTCAGGGTCGAAAGAGATATAACTTTAATAGCTTTTTAAAAAAACATAAAGCTATATGGTTTTTGCTATATAGATAGCAGATGAGGAAAAACACAAGGAGTCTCAGCAAGGAGGGGAAGTTTAACCCTTCCTCTGGTGGGCACAGCCCTAAGAGTAACTTCCTCTCTGAAGCTGCTATCTGCATTTCAATGGTAGCTGCCTTTGGCACTAAAAGAAGCTTACTCTGAAGGCAAAGTGAAGCTCCCAAAGGGCATGTGTTTTCAGTCAAAGCGAGGACGGAAAACAATGATTAAAGGGAGGGTAGATGACTGGCACACCTTCTAATGAAGAATAGGCAATTAGAGGTAGGACAAGAGGTCCTGTCAGGAGATGACTGGACACTTACTCCTGTGGTGTGCATACCCTCATTCGAATCTACAATCTGTAACATGCCTCTTCCCCGCCCCCCAGTACCTTTTATTTTCTAGCCTCTGAGATATGGAAAGAGTCACTCAAAGACAGACTAAGAAAAAAACAAAACAGGGTCATCCCTATCACTGAGCACGGAACAGAGGCTACAGGGAGGCAGAGTCCTCTCACTCTTCTAGTCTTGGAAGACAAAAGCTACGTGTCATGTAGTCTATTCAGCATCCTCTAACCGAGTCTGCTGATACGGTGGCAGTGGTTTTTACGTGCAATCAAGTCACTGCCTACTTGCGGTGACCCTAAGAATGAGCAATACCCAAAACGTCCCCTCCTCAACAGCCTGAGGAACTGGGGAATATGAAATATGGAATTCAGTTGCTGTAAACTTCAATGCTTCTGTTCTGAGTGCCTGGGAAGCTGACTAACAGGCAAAGGTCAGCATGTAAAAGGACAATTCACACCTTCAACTTACCACCTGTTACCAAATGCTTCATATTAAGGCCTTAAGAGAGGAACTGGCATTTCCATGCTTATCTTTTATCAGAGGGTATATACCCAAAGCAGCCCCAAAAAGGAATTTTACACCTTAACTATAACATTTGACTTGAAAGGAGCCAGTCTACTTCCTTACCTGAGAGTTATGCAGATTTTGGCTGTGGGAACAGAAACAGGTCAGGAAAATGCCTTTTGTCCTGACAGAATATGAAAAGGGACTGAAATGTTGTTGGCAACAGGTATGCTAGGCCCATTTCCAAAAGGAAATTAGAAAAACTAGTTGGTTAGTCTAGCATATCTCTGAGGATAAAGTGCCTTGCTCTCCAGCTGTTCCGCAATGCCTAGGAGGAGCTCAGTCTGCCTCTAAGAAGGAAACTGGGTCTGTTTGCCATCCTGCACTCTGTGCATGTTCCAAGTGTGAGTATTAGATAGTGTAGGTTAGCTTTTGTAATTTTCTGGTTTGCTCCTCTTGAATGCTTTACGTCTATCTCTGCAGGTGCTCCTGCATTTTGAAAAGCGTTTTCATAACCATTTTGAACTTTGCCCCTTTGTCCTTTTTAATTGGCCTTTCCCTTTTCTCATTACTAAACTACATAAATCCGTTCAAGCAGCTGTATGGAGTTTTAGCTAGAGGGCTTGTGGTACTTGCCTCGATCAGCTACTGGGATTTTTAGATTTGGTGTGGGAGTGGTAGCAATTACCTTGCAAGGCTGGCATGCTAGCTTTAAGTGGCTAGCCTTGGGGAAATTTTGTTTGTTCGTTTGTTTAAGACTCCCTGGAGAACAGTCTGGGAGACGGGCACAGTTCAAGTCGACTTCCATAGCAATCACCACATCCTGGCTCTCCCATCCCAGAATGAGGAAGAGTATTGTGGCTAAGTAGCTACAGAAAGGGAGTCCAGACTGGGGAACCATGACATAAGGCATAGAATCTTTCATAATTTCAATGTCTTCATTGTCAACATTAAAGTTGTGTAGTTCTATAGCCATGGTTTTTGTCTTCTTGATGTGCAACTACTGTCCTGCTTTGTCACTTTCTTCTCTTACTATCACTAGAAGTCGTTTCAAGTCATTGTTGCTTTCTGCCAGTAAGATGGTGTCATCTGCATATCTTAGATGTTTCTTCCACCAATTTTCACCCCTTCATCTGAATCTAGTCTGGCTTTCCATATGATATGTTCTGAATACAGATCGAACAGGTAAGGGGATAAAATGCACCTTTGTCTGACACCTTTGTCTACAGGAAACCATTCTGTCTCTTCATAGTCTGTCCTAACGGTAGTTTCTTGTCCACAATACAGGTTTCACCTTAGGACAATCAAATGGTGCGGCACACTCATTTCTTTTAGAACAACCCATAGTTTCTCATGATCTACACAGATAAAGGCTTTGCTGTAGTTCGTAAAGCATAGACTGATCTTCTTCTGAAATTCTTTGGTGTACTCCAGTAGCCAGAGGATATTTGATATATGATCTCAAATGCCTCTTTCTTTTCAGAATCCAGCTTGAACATCACACACTTCTTGCTCTACACAATGTAAAAGCCTTTGTTGCAATTCCTTGAGCATCACTTTGCTTCCATGAGAAATTAGAGCGGTCCGATAGTTACTCCTTGGCATCTCTTTTCTTGAGAATTGGAATATACATATACTCAGTGTTTCCAACTGTGAGCTATTGTTTTGTTTTCCATATATGTTGGCATATTCTTGTTAGGATTTTGACAGATTCAGTCTCTGTGGCTTGAAACAGTTCTATCAGTATACCATCTACCCCTGGTGATTTATTTATTTCTAGTGATTTCAAAGCAACTTTTACTTCTGTTTCTAGAACTGCAGGTTGAATATAGCAGAGGATCATAACTCATTGTCAATATTGAGACAAAATTCCACTGTCAGTACAGTTGCCTTCTGGAGAAGAATGCCATCTTCTCTTTTGTCTCAGATATTTCTTGGAATGGCTCTGCCTGGAAACTTCCAGCAGCAAACTACACATCATTTGCAGTTGTACTGCTACTGCTGAAGCTAAGCAGCCTACATTCAAAATCAACAAGAGATTCATTTCGTAGAAAGGATTGCTGCTACAACCTGCCCTGTTCAGGAAATTCTCCTACACCATGTAATGATCTGCGATTATGTTTATCCTACTGGCAACAGACAATCCAATAACATATATTACTAACCCTAACCCTAACATATATTACTATTATATCTTATATATTTTCAGAACAATTTTCTTTCTCCATACAAGTCTGAAGCAGATAAATCATAATATATAGGAGCATACATTAAAATAACTCTTTGCTTAAGGGAATCATTCCCACAGTTCAATACAGAACGCCCACACAGTGACCACAAAGCATCTGCTCAGAATAGCCTTATTCCAGCATACTTTACCTACTTCTCTCCAACATGCTTCCAGGGGAGCACTTGGCCCTTCCCCTCTCCATTGTGACTTTATCCATTTGGAAAGCAATGTCTGTTTAATAGAGAGGCTCATGCTTGTGTGCAGGCTCTTCACATGAGCAAGAACTGGAAAATCAGGGTTTCTGGCCATGCAGAGAGCTTACACATGAGCATGGGTGTCCTCTGTGTGAAGAAAGCATTAACAGACAGCACAGCAGCTAGACAGTCTTCTTTAAATGTGCTGGAAAGAATGCTTTAAGTAACAACTAAATAGCTCTAATATCTGAAGAAAATACGGTGAATGTTCTGGGAAGGACACACTCTGTTCATATCAAATTCCCTTTGACCCTACCACTTTGATCCTATCACTTTGCACCAATCTTTCCCAAATCACTGGTCTTCCACACTTACTGGACTACAGCTATCTTTGCCCCCTGCCAACCCCTGTCCTAGAATACATTATTTCAAGAACTAGCACACAGGAAGATCACTGGGGGGTGGCACAAACTGCCAGGTATCTTCTCTCCCATATGATCAAGAAACTCCTAATCAGTTCACAGGCTCAATGCAATTTTCACAAAATATAGTAGCTTAAAGATTTTGGATGCAGACAACTGTGGAGGAAAAATATTATGAATGATTTTACTAGTAGACTTTAACATTTTGATCCCAGTTTTTCAAATTCAGCAGGAGCCTATGTTGAATTGCATTAAGGCATGCAGTCCACTGTGGTGTATTCTATCAGCCCAGGTATCACATCAACTCCGAACTAATGTGTCAATATAATTATCATAATCCCAGTTTAGCAACACTACAGTTGTCTATGAATGAAAAGGCAACAGAAATGCCATGTAAGTAGCAGCAATCAGAAGCATTATTAGCTTATTCCATACTTTTTTCAGGCAAAATCCGGTAGTCACAAGTAAGACTGGAAATTCTAAAGAAACTGCCAATCAAATGAATGTGCATAATTTTAAAATATGATAATACCACAGACATGATATAGATTTCATTGAAGTGATACAAAATTCTTTAGTCACAGTGTCACAAGTGTATGAAGTTGAGGGAGCCTCTGGAAGCTAAAGGCAAACAGCTCCCTCTGCAATAATGCCACACTTCATGAGACAACTGGCCAAACATTGCTCTTCACTCTCAACTAAAGAGCTCCTCCAATCAGTTCATTAATTTAATGGGTTCCTCAGGAGGTTTTCTTTTCAAAATAAATGGCAAGAAGTATGTTGTACTCTAAGTCTGTGTGTGAGCAAAATCAGGTATTCTTAATATGTTTATATTGCTTCACCTAAAAGTGTGAACATTAAGGTATGTCTTCTGTCTGTTTTTAAAATAAAAATAAGTCTTCATTTATTTATTTAAAAGAATTACAAGACAACTTTTAGATCAAGAAGACTTCAGACCAGATGACAAAATATAACCATATTACATAAAATCATAAATCTTTCCCTGCTAAATACAGCCCTCAAACTATTCAAACTCTGTCTATGCTCACTGGAGCAAAACTGCTTACCTGAATGTTTCCCAGAACCAAGAGTTGGTAATTATTAGCAGAACATGACATGGGAAGCACGTTTCATGTTGTCTGGTTGACAGTCTAAATAGTCATAGTTTGTTCAATAATAAATATAGTCCATGACCTACTGTGTCATATTTATAGTGCCTGGATTGTGCGCGCACACACACACACACACACACACACACACACACACACACACACACACACACACACACACACACACACACACACACACACACACACAGACACACACACACACACATTTTTGTCCTTGGTTCACTTGTTTACAGAAAATCAGGTTTATTTCAATATGCTTAGCAGATGAACCTCAGAGTCAGATTTAAGGGATTATGGAAATGTAACTGTGTGTTTAGTATTACAATTACAGTGTACTCCTATACTTAACTACTCAGAAGTAAATCTAATGGATACAACAGGACTTATTCCCAGGTTTATAATAATCTTATTGTGTGGAGATGGGGGAAACTCCAAGGTCAGGATACCAGAGACACAAAATGAAGCATCAAAGATGTTATCAAATTCACACACTTTTCTGAAAAGCTTTCCAACAGATCGTAAATACACATTTCAAAGTGCCCTTTGAAGATGGACTTGTGAAAACCACATTTGGTGCAAGGAAGTCAGGACAGCACTCCGCTGGCCTGAGTCTCTTGATATGCAGATATATTCACCTCTACCTTTTGAAGCAGCTCAATTAACTGTCTATAGCAAAAGTGCTTTTTGAAGTGGCTTTTGGCCAAAAAATCCCAGGAATCCACAAACGACTGCAAAGCTTAAGTACTGCAGCTAAAGAACATAACTCCCTTGTAATATTCTATCTTCCAGGAGATGGGGAGACATGTAACCTCAAGGGATATGGATTCTCAGGGAAGGGGAATCCACATTCTAACTAAGCAGGCCACTAAGGCATAGCCAAGCCAAGGCCATTAGGGAACTTAGCTAGGGTAAGAATAGATGCATTTGTAGATTTGCCTTTTACTTAGACTGTACCTTGCCTAGGAGATGGGGAAGCAGTCTGTGTAATTTTACTGCTTAGCTCCTTAGACAAGGTTTTACCTGTTTTGTCTTTTTATTATATTGTTTTTACTTTTATCCATTATTGTTAGCCGCCCAGAGTAGACTTCAGTCTAGATGGGCAGGGTATAAATTGAATGAATAAACAAATAAATAAATAAATAAATAAATAAATAAAATAATAAAGTTAACTCTTTTTTAAATGTCCACTTGTGGTGTGGATGCAAAGCTACTTTGGGTTCAGATCTAAAGCCAAATGCCTCTCTGTTCTAGGCTCAGACTACCAAGGTGGTTTGTCTTTAGAGCATGCGCAGAGTGCTTCATTACTGTGAAAAACAGAGGGATGGTGGCAGCTTACTACCTATAAAGTTCAAAGAGAAAACATCTTTGGGGCTGGCTGGGTTTATACTCTCCCCAGCTTTAATTAACGGGGAATTCAGACCCCCAAATCATGACACTTAGAACTGCAGAGTTGGAAGGGATCCTATGGATGGAGTATGGCCTCTGTCAAGGAGACACAGTGGGGAATCAATGTAGGCATATGACTGCAGCACTTTAAAAACTGCCATCTGTATGTGAATAGAAACTTTCATTGCCATCTTACTGACAGATTGAGTCTAACCCTACTTAGACTCAGAGATTATCTCAGATCTTTTAAAACCAGATGCAGAATATGAACAAACACTGAGCTATAATTTATTCCCCACTTTATTTCTTCTGGTGCAAATTAAAACATAACCCATTCCAAGACCATTAAGGCCCAAACTGAACACTCATGCTAGTTTGTGGCTACCTCTCTTCCTAGTAACAGCTAACACGGTTAAGCATGCTATATGACATTTCTGCATCATTACTGTACCAGCACCTCTAAGGTCAGCCCTATAATAATAACCTTAGAACTGAAGAGGTAGAAGGGTCCCTGTGGATCATCGAGCCCAGCCCCAGTCAAGCAGGCACACTGGGGAATCAAATTCCCAACCTCTGGCTCCAAAGCCAGATAACTAAACCACTGAGCTATCCAGCAGATCTACCATCAGCTGGAGTGAGGTAACCACCACAGAGATCAAGTTGTGAAAAGAAAGGACTGAAAATAATTATAGTCTTTGTTAATACTGTATTTTTACTACTACTGATGGACTGTGTTGTTTGTGAAATTTTCTGCCTTGTGTGACAAAATTGACTTATTTAGACCACTCTGTACCTTGACTTGAATGATTTGCCGTTCTCCCTCAGGGGCAAAATCTTTCCTGCCAGTCCTGTGCAGAAGCCAATAAATGTATTATTTGACAGATTCTATAATGAACTAGACAGCATGATTATGATGGCAAGAATGAAAGAAGATGTCACGTCACACATTTTTGCTTGCCTACCAAACCTACCAGGGTACAATGGAGAACAAAATGTAAGCCAATATTTTTTGAAGCAATAAAGTGTAGTCAGGGCTTAGTAAGCTGAAATTAATGACTGAGAAGGCAGAAAGATTTTAAAGTAGTGCCAGTTTTAAAAGAACAATATACAGTATGTCTCAACATAGCCTGATTTTTAAAAAAAAATCTGTCAGGATCTTCCCTCACGGGGTTAGCAAGAACACCTATAGCGTTCTTCTGAAAGCATACACATGCACACATATATTCCACACATAAGAGATACGCTATTTAAAAAGAAACCTCCTCATAAGGAAGTCAAGGCAGGAGTTTTTTGTAGTTTTGTAGCTGTTTGGCTAATATAAGACATTGCATACAGGAGCACCCTCTTGTGGAGCCACCGCAAGACTGCAAAATAATCAGAAAGAACAAAACAATAAAACTCAAAAACCACATGCACCTGCACATGATTTGTTTCAGTTCAGCATATAAGAGGGGATTTTCTATTTCAAGCAGGTTCACATTTTTCTGCCTTCCACACTTTTCTACATGTCTGGAGGTTCCCCCAAGTGGAACCTCCAAACAACCACAACATCATCTGAGTATCTTCAGACCTCTTCTCCCTTGTTTTGTCTCTGGACATCAAATGGATATCATGACTTCGACATCAGGATGGGTCCCCTTGCCTCTTCCCCCACCCCAGCCTGCCTTGTTTCAACTTGCCTTATGAAACTACCTGGAGATCAAAAGAACATACATAGCTTTTGGTTGACCTAATAAATGTATTATACTAACAAGGATTTTGGTTTCAGTAAATAAGTGTATCCAGTGACAGTAGGGCTCTCCTCCAAGCAACATATTATGCTCTCCCACATACAAAGGCTGAATAAGGCCACAACAATCTTAGCCAACTCAAAGATGCATCAAGGATTCCTACTGCAAGTAAAAAAAGTAATATCTCAGTTTTAAAAAAACAACTTGCTTTGAATTCCTATACCCTGAAAACAAGACTGCAATTCTAGACCCCTTTTCTTGGAACAAATTGCATGGACCTTGGCTGAGGTTAATTTCTGTTAAGTACGCATGCAACGGATCTGTTCAAAAATCATTAAATATGAAATATGTCATTTGCTATTACCTTGAATGTAAAGAGAAAATGACAGAAAACCATTTTCAAGCTACATACACCCTGCAGCCAATGGAGGTTCTTAAATGACAGGCATCTGCAAAATAATTTTTAAAACATTTGTGCAGACCTCTCTACCTCTTGGAAATGAAATATCACAAAGGTCTCCACCATATGGTGCAATGAATTATGTATGCCAAAAAGAGGGGGAGGAGAACTTGAAAACTACTACTATGGCAACTCAGAAATGCACGGAGAATGTTTTTTTCAAGAGACAGAGAGGGAGCTAAACCCCACACAGATTATCAACACTGTACGAGCAAAAGTTAAAGTTTCCATAGCAACTTTAACTCCAACACACTGTGCACTGTGTACTAAGGAACAGCGCAGAGAGCAAAACAAAATGCTAAATACTGCAACTTGAGAAAACCCAGGATGGCTACAATAGACATTCTGCATTTTCTCATGCATACATATACACTGTACTAACCTGAGTATTAGGCCAACCAAAACCCTTTTTTTTTTCTTTTGCCAGCCTTTCCAAAAGTGGTGTGCCAGAAAGCTCGGACTATAGCTCTCATTATCCCCTTCTAGTATGGTGAATGGGCATATATGATAGGGAGTTTCAGCTGAACAATCTCTGGGGGCTCTAAGGTAACAAACCATGAATGATCAGATGTAACAACTATGTGACTCTCCAAGGAGTTTTGCACTGCAACTCCCATCAGCCCTTGTCAGCAGAGCTGATGGTGAGGGATCATGGGAGCTGCTGTCCAGCAACATCTGTAAGGCCACACATTCCCAATCTCTCATTTAGATTTGTTATCTATCCACTCCTTTCAAAGCTGTCTTATCATTTTGGAGAGATACTGAGAATACACCAAACCTAATGGATCCCATACATATTATAAACACCCTTTTACTCAAGCGCTATTAGAGGGGAGCACTGAACCCCATTCACCCCCCCCTCAATATCACTGCTTTTTTCATGGGATGACCAAGAAGTATAAAGAAGAGAAGTTTACGCTCACATGTAGGTGCTTCATGTGAGCAAGAACTCTGGTAAATCTGAGTTCTTGCTTACATGGAGAACTTACAAGCAAGCAGAAACCTCTCCTCTTCAGACTCACCCTCTATTCATATGGATAAAACAAAGAGGGAGGAATGTAGCTAGCTCCACCTCTTCTCAAGCCATGTCAATGAAGCTCTGGACAGAGATTCAGAGGGAGAACAGAGATTCAAAGTGAGAACAGGGTAGTCTGCCACAGGCATAACGGATAAGTAGTTTTGCTTCCTGAAGCAGAAAGGGAGTATGGTGGTGAGGAGAGGCATCTTTCTCTTTATATGCAGTTCCACAATGGTCACAAATTTGACATCAGAAACCACAATACACAGAAACCTGTCTCCAACCATTTCAACCTACCAGGACACTCTACATAGGGTTTGAAAGTCACTATTTTAGAACAGAATCATTACAAATCAAGAATACAGAGGGAAACAGCTGAGATAAAAATTTATACGCATGATGGACACCCATATAAATGGACTGAACATAAACCTAGGTTTCTTACGTCATTACCAAATGTAATACTTATGCTGTTTATCTATTGCCACTGTTATTTTCTTCACTACCACCAGACCCATCTCTCATCACGAGGCTCAAAGGTAAAAACTGCCACTATTCCCTACATTAACACATGTAGCTCCTCTACCATCTTATTTTACTTTTATATACTCTTCCTCCTGGTTGAGTTTTTAATAGTCTTCACCTCCCCACCTCTTTTTTGCTCATGCCTGTCATCTGTTTTCTGTCTCCTGGAGGAATGTTTACAACCTAACACCAAACACAGGCCATAAATCACTGCATGTGAGATGTAACCAAATATCCAATTCAGAAAAAAGACTCTTAGAGCCAATGAATATTTAGTATGTTCCCCATATGTCTGATGAAGAAGACGTCTCCTTGAAAGCTCACATTAAAACATAATAGTTAGTCTTTAAAGTGCCACATGTTTTTGTCTTTTTTGTTTTGTTTTGTTTCTTTGAATTTTCCACAATTCAAATAAATTCCAATACAAATCTGGCTGACAAAGGATACATTAATATAGGAGATTAAGAGTAAACATTACTTTCATAAATTCCTCAAGTTGCACAGAAAAATAAACAAGAGACACAGGTTTACAACACTTGTGGGAAGAAACTCGTGTGTTGCTACAAGAGCAGTGTTCTGTTATAAAAAGATATATCAACTGTCTTATAATTACAACCTCCCTTTTCCTGTCACATCTACTTTTGTTCCAGCCCAAGTGAATCCCATAAATCTAGAACTGTTCATACAGAACACAGGGCAGGTTTTGACAATGCTGGCCACCTGTTATAACAAATGGATATAACTGAAATTGTTCAAATACCTTCTTTGAGGAGACAGGAACTTCTGGTCAGCCACATCATGTAAAAAAGGCCTTGGTTACCTTCGTAACTAATCAAAGTTCAACTGAATTCCACTCTGGATTGCACCCTAAAGTAACTCTGTTTAATCAAATGAACTCCATTGGGCTCATCTGTCTTTCTTCATTAAACTCACCAGCCACCAAACTGTCACTGGGCACCCAGCCTTTTCAGATGCTTAGTCACCTCTCAAATATCTTCCTCCAGAATCCCACAAGGTCATGTATACTATAAGCAGAGCTATTTAATCTTTTTGAAAACAAAGGTTATTTTATTTGCCATCAGACTTCACCAGCCTCGTGCACTCCACATGTGCCAAAACGACAGACACATAGGCCATGCTGGATTACAGGATGACCGAAGTTGCTGTCTAGCACATTTGGGGGTGTCTCTTGCAGGTTCTTAGCATCTCAGGTTCTGAATATTGTAAATACAAGCAAACAAACAAAAAATACCCTATTTTGCTTTTCCAGCCTATTTCGTTTCAGAGAGATGCCTGCAAGATATTTAACAACTGAGGGCCACGTCCACTACTGCAGACTCAATGAAACAACAGGACCCACATTACTGCAAATATAATTAGTTCCATTCATTCTGTAGTTCTACAATACTAAGACCAACTAGTGGATTTAGCCCAAAGTTTTAGCATTTTTAAAAATCTGTAACAATCAGGCTCACTTGAGTCATCTGCACTTCTGCAATTAGCCACCATGGAGAGCAATGAGAAAAGGGCCATGACTAGCATTTGGTGCAACAGCTAGTACTTCAGCCTCCAGGCACTCAAGCCATTAGTGTGATTGATTGCAGCTACAGAAACTACTTTAAAAACTGCCCACAGAAATGATACATAAAGCAAGCAGTTGCCAACATTAGAATCCTGCATTTCAAACCTCATTCCGTCAGCTTCAATGCAGAGGTAGCTGAACAACAGCACTGTACATGATTGTTTATGTGTGTTCTGTGCTGCCAAGTTGGAACCGGCTTATAGCAACCCTAATAGGGCTTTCAAGGTAAGTGGGATATTTAAGGAGTGGCTTTACCAGTTCCATTCCCCCCCAGTGAGTTTCCATAGCTAAGTGAGTATTCGAACCCTGTTCAACAGAGTCCTAGTCTGTCACTCTATCCACTACACCACACTGGGAATCCAGGTACACAATTAGCACTGTTAAAACTACAATAGTAGGTGATGGCAAAGGATCACCTCAGAGGGTGCACACTCATTTGTGTGCTGCAAAATGGCAACAAGGATTGCACTGACTAGGTCAGAGTTATAAGAACACAATTATTATAACCCCCAATATGCCACTTCTTTCTTCTTTAGCAGGTACAGCTGTGCCCCTTCTAGAAGAAAGCATATCTGGCTGCTGTTAATCATCCTTCCGTCACAACCAAATCTGACTGCTAGAATGCATCTTGAAAAGGCATTTGGGACCTTCCACTGGTGCAAATGGAGAGGCTGAACTGATTATCTGGAGCCCCCTTTATAAGCCATATTACTGAATTTGTGTCCCATCTGTGCTGGCTTTCTAGTGCAGGTTCTTGCGTTTAAAGCCCTAAACAATTTGGAACCACAAAATCGGAGGGATTTGCTTCATGTAACCCCAACTTGCTTTGGCATCAATGCCCCCTTCCTTAAGAGACAGCGTTGCTTGGGGCAAGTGCAAAACTCCTTCTCTGTTGCAGCACCCAATACCTGGAACCCCATTTCTAAAGATATTTCATTTACTCCAGCCCTCTTAAGCTTTGGACATTTGGTTAGAATCTATGTTTCAACTTCCCTAACCTACAACAATCATCGGATCCCGGCCGTGAAAGCCTTCGAGAATACATATGCTTTTAACTTGTGAAAAAAAAATTAATTTTTTCTTATAGTCTCCCTTGTTGTTTTAGTAATTTATTCTGGTCTCATTTTAACTGTATTTAAATTGATTTGTATTACTTTCTTCCATGCTTTACACAACTAATTTTCAGAGAGAGCTATTGTCAGTCTGAAAAGAAGTCTTCAGATGGAACATATTAATCAAGCTACCTATCTGTATGATGTTTAGCTTACACATATACAAGGGCATTCAGCCCTGTGACCCACAGATGCAGAAGGCAGGTCTCCTATTCTGCCCTTTGTCTACCTCCCTCATATGCAAAGTTAAATCCCACTGGAAATGTTTGTGTCCCCTTCCAAAGGGAATGCACATGCAGAGTCCCCTCCTTAAAATGTATTGCTGTTCAAGTAACAACCATAATGCCACAGGAGAGAGATTATTAGAGCCACATTACAGTCAGAGTCATCCGTGCACAAGTATATGCAGGGAACATACAGGAGGCCCTGTTTTGCAACTCAATTGGTCCCAAGAGGGAAAGTGCCATTTTATTCAGTGCATTCTGTTCACAATGCAACAATTGTAAAGGACAGACACAACTAGCTTTCAATGTTCCTTGCACTACATATTGCTGTTGTAATGCAGCTTGTTTGGCAGAAACCCAGCTTGGCCCAATTTTCTGTCAGGGTATGCCAGAGAGGAGAAAAATACAAGCCAGTGACTTAGACACACTTGTACCCATTACATACTCTACGTACAATATATTTGATAAAATTTCTGTGCTGCAATAGTGTTATACCACAGCTGTAACGTTCAGAGAGGCTTACCTCAGGATCAGCAACCCTGAATAGCCTCTGGGTGCTATACTGCTATTTGCCATCAAGAATATCTGATAGGCATGGATACTTCCCATGTAACAACAGCAATCTATCTGGTAAGCCAAGGGAAGCGGAACTATCACATTCTCTTATTATCGGCCATGCTGGATGGCATTTGGGGGCTTTAGAAAAACATCTGAAGGGCTACAGGTTCTCGTAATTTACTGTATGGCAGCTTCCAGTGAGCTGTGCACACGGCTCTTCTTCATGCTTCACCCTCGCAACAACAACCCTGTGTTGATGTGAGACAATAACTAGGTAAGCAAAACCCAGTAAATTTAATGCCACAGTGAGAACCAGAAACCAGCTCCTACAAGTCCCACGTCAACAGCACAACTATTACACCACACTGGCTTACCAGTAAGCAGGGGTGGGCAACTGTGGCCCTTTCCCATCGGCTATGCATCCTAGGGACGAGGACAGTTGTAGGCCAAAACTATCCGGAGGACAGCTGCTTCTCGCCCCTGCTCTAATCGTTTGGTAAGCCATTCCATCAGTACTGCCTCATGCCATGGCTAGCATGTTCAGAGCAGCATACTGTTTCCTTTTTTTTTTTTAACTGTGGTTAAGGAAACAGCACAGGTGATAAAACCATGTATTTTACCCAATTCCCATGTCCTTGTTCCTTAAGTGCTTAAAACAAGATAAACATTCCAAACTCAGTGAAAACCCTCCACAAAATTACTTTGCCATTGTATTTCCGTTTTCAAAGCCTACAATGCAAACAAAATATAACATGATATGTGGGAGAGAAGCAAGATGGCACCGACTGCAGAAATAAAAGGCCAGTGCCTGAAAACATCAAAACACGGGTGCCTGACGTGTCAAAGCACTGAAGGCGGCTATGCCTGTACTATGCCTCTCTGGCTTGAAATGCAAAAGTGATACCCAAAAGCAAAACCCTGCATGTATTTCTTTAGGAAGAAAATGGTGGGATCACCAGCCACCATCCTCTTCACCTTTGTTGAATAAGAGACATACCTGTACTAGAGCTTCTTAACATAATTTCCTTCCCTTTGTTCTGCCCTCATCATGTTGGTCTGTCCTATCTTCCTTGTTCTGAAATGTCCATAACTCACAAGCAGGGTGCTTTAAAAAAATATTATGCACCCTGCAAAATTCGGTTCATGTGCTTCTTTGTTCAATCATCTCCAAGAGCTGCAGCCAATCCAGGTAGAGTGTACTGCAGTTGACTGAAGCTAAGGAACCTGTGGTTCCTCAAAAATGAGTGTCAGGCTCACATGCTTTCTCCTGCTTCTCCAGCACAAAGAGATCAGTAATGTCCACCTCCATTTTAGATGAACCGCAATTCTGCATATCACTTGAACCTCAAACCATAAGCAATCTTAACTATGGATCGTTGAAATAGAACTACCTTAATAAACCATAGCCTACAGGTAAACTAGCACACTCAGGTTCAAATACATATTAAGCTGTGATTAATCTAAAAAAAAACTAAGATCATGGCCACGGGCCCCATCACCTCCTGGCAAATAGAAGGGGAAGATATGGAGGCAGTGACAGAGTTTACCTTCCTGGGCTACATGATCACTGCAAATGGTGACAGCAGCCACGAAATTAAAAGACGCCTGCTTCTGGGGAGGAAAGCGATGAGAAACCTAGACAGCATCTTAAAAAGCAGAGACATCACCTTGCCGACAAAGGTCCGCATAGTCAAAGCTATGGTTTTTCCAGTAGTGATGTATGGAAGTGAGAGCTGGACCATAAAGAAGGCTGACCGCTGAAGAATTGATGCTTTTGAATTGTGGTGCTGGAGGAGACTCTTGAGAGTCCCCTGGACTGCAAGGAGAACAAACCTATCCATTCTGAAGGAAATCAACCCTGAGTGCTCACTGGAAGGACAGATCCTGAAACTGAGGCTCCAATACTTTGGCCATCTCATGAGAAGACTCCCTGGAAAAGACCCTGATGTTGGGAAAGTGTGAAGGCAAGAGGAGAAGGGGACGACAGAGGACTAGATGGTTGGACAGTGTCATCGAAGCTACCAACATGAATTTGACCCAACTCCGGGAGGCAGTGGAAGACAGGAGGGCCTGGCGTGCTCTGGACCATGGGGTCACGAAGAGTCGGACACGACTAAATGACTAAACAACAACAACAACAACAATCTAAAAAAGAAGCGAAAGTTTCCAAATTACTCCATGCCAGCACACCCCTAGGAGGAGGAGGAAAATACACACAAAAGCTCACTGTGGCCCATGCTCATAAATGCTAAACGGTCGTGTTATATACAAGCCAGCTCACCATTTGACTGATATGACTGAGTCTAGTTCAAACTAGCGACTCCCGTTGTGGTGTAATGGATAGAGTGACAGACTAGGACTCTGGAGAACAGGGTTCGAATCTTCGCTCAGTCATGGAAACTCACTGGGGCAGTGGAACTGGAAAACCCACTTGTTAAATATCTCACTTACCTTGAAAGCCCTATTAGGGTTCCTATAAGTCAGTTCCAACTTGACAGCACAGAACATACACATACCTTTCAAACAAACATCCGCTTATGACAATTGGTCTTAGGGCTAATTCACAAAACTAGCAGGATTGACAGAAGCATGAATGGAAATTCTACCCTCAGGACAAAAATATTCCCCCACTGTCTCTTGCTCTAGCTCTCTGCAAAAGCTTTTTCCACACAAATTCTTAACAATTTTACCCATTTAATGGTCCACTTTATACTGATAATGTAATCTGTATTTGCATGTTTGCAATATTTTCCTCAAGTCTGTACTGTTCACCGGTTTTGGACCACAAAGCTGATCATCCCCTGCTGTCAAGAACTACAAGTCTCTTCTATCCACAGTAACCCTGGCCATTCAGCACCACTAGGAATGGCAGCATTTTAGTCCCAACACTTATGGACAGTGCCAGACTGTGTAAAACTGATGTACAGAAATTTAAGCAAGCCATAGGCACACCATCGGGAAGTCGCACAATGTGATGACAATTATCCACCTTAACTATTTATTTAGACTATAAACTGAGGAAATGGAGAGAGACAAGACAATGGAATATAGTGAAAAGACACTACACTGGAAGACAAGTTTAGCCAGCCTATAATCATTTCGAGCACATGATTAACTGAAGTGTTAAATTCAACGGGTTTTTATTTTATTTTATATTTTATCTAGGATTTTTGTTTCTCTCATTTTTGCAGGCACCTAAGTGAGAGCTGGACCATAAAGAAGGCTGACCGCCGAAGAACTGATGCTTTTGAATTGTGGTGCTGGAGGAGACTCTTGAGTCACCTGGACTGCAAGGAGATCAAACCTATCCATTTTGAGGGAAATCAACCCTGAGTGTTCACTGGAAGGACAGATCCTGAAGCTGAGGCTCCAATACTTTGGCCATCTCATGAGAAGAGAAGGCTCCCTGGAAAAGACCCTGATGTTGGGAAAATGTGAAGGCAAGAGGAGAAGGGGACGACAGAGGATGAGATGGTTGGATAGTGTCACTGAAGCTACCAACATGAATTTGACCCAACTCTGGGAGGCAGTGGAAGACAGGAGGGCCTGGCGTGCTCTGGTCCATGGGGTCAAGAAGAGTCGGACACGACCTAACGACTAAACAACAACAACAACATATTATCAGATAGCTTCACTCTACTCAGCAGGTCAATAAGTAGTTAAATTAATTTCAACTGAGTGCAAATTGACACTAAAATCATAAGACAGACATGCCGTTCAATGCATGCTACAGTAAAAATTCAAATATGGCCAAACCATCCCACCCCTGAAGGAGACATCTGACATTTTTACAATGAGTAATTTCCAAGTAATGAGATCAATTTTATTATGAAACACAGCAGTACAACTACCTTCTGGTTAAAGGTCTCTATGATTTGATTAATGGAGGCGCTGCCAGTAGAACACTGCCTGCAATGCTATTGGCCAACATATTCTAGAAATGACACAGCAAACATCAGAGTGATACTGACCTGAACTATGGCAACTCTCCAAGAATATCCTCTGCATACACGTGCATGTCTCCAGTCAACCCTGCAAATCTAACATCCCTGGACTAGCATAGCATAGACTAACCTGCTAGAACACATGCCTGGTACTCCTTTGTCCTGCCATTGCGGACTACAGGTCGATCCTTGAGAAAAATTCCTCAAACCAAAGCTGTCAATGAAATTTCATTCACCCATCTCTCCTCTGACTTATTTCAAGCCCCTTTTCTTTTTTAAAGTTGAGGGAATGTACTGGTGTTTATTCATGATAATGATCCTTCTCTGAACTCTGCAAGGCAAGGTCCTGTTAATATGACAATGTTACTCCCATTTCACAGATGAGGTGCAGAACCCAAGCACAAGAAAATGTTCATTTGCTATGTTAATGAACCAAAATGTGTGCATACCTTTAGCTTTGGGGTGGCTTTCCTCTTGGTCTCATTACTGCCCATGGAGATGTAAAAAAATCATGCTGCAGCTGGAGCTCATTAGCAAAATAAAGCCAACTCACACACCCCCTTCCCTACTCACTCACGCATGCTACTACCATCCTGACTACTGGATTGTTGCCTATAGCACAGCTGGAATACATGGATTCCGAACAACACAGCTACCAAAGGGATACAGCTACCAAACGTACTGTCATAGCATGATCTCATAAAAAGGAGCTGTCCTCTTCAGGTCTCCAGCCAGAGTCTGGAGTAAGTTCCTGCCAGGGCTACTTAGGTGACCAGACAGACTAGTGGCTGTGGTTTAGGAAGGTTTCTGAAAGGAACAGAAAAGAGAAAGATGCCACTTCCCCATTCTCCACCCCCACTCCACTCTTTACAACCCTTTCTTCACCATGCTAAAGATGATTATAAAAGCTTGTTTTTAATCCTGGCTGTCAGCCCAGAACTAAGTGTTTTATTGCTGCATTTGGGGGCAGATTTTTGGAGGTAGTTGCAAGGGTGGGGGCGGAGAGAGAACCTGGCCTTTTTTTCTTTCTCTTCTCCTTGTGCATTGTGTAACCGTATAGCAGTTAGTCTTTAAATTGCCACAATGTCTTCTTCTTTTTTTCTTTTTTTTTTCTTTTTTGCTTTTGTTTTGTCTTTCTTGTTGAAAGGCTTACAGACTAACACAGCTACAACTCAGCAAAATAAAATAAAGTGTGTGGTGTAATATACGACATTATGGTCTATAATTTCTGATCCTAATCAGAATTTGCCTATTTTTAAAATAGTAGTAGTATTTTTATAAAGATTGCTACAATGAGTTTTTCTTAGCTGAAAAATAGGTTTAATGAAAAACAACTTATTTTAAACAGGTGTCTGTACATGTAGGAGTCTCAAGGATTAGGGAGGCCCCAGGTAGTGGGGAGAGCAAAACATGTAAAAATCGCCAAAATACACACTCTAGAAGGCTTAAGGGGACTTTCTGGGGAGGGGGGAAATTCAGAAAAAATTAAACTGGGGTGGAGCCGATAAAAATGCCATAGGAAGCTGCAGATGTCCAACAGATCACTAGACTCTGTAGATCTAGCTTCTATTGGTTTTGATCCAGTTTGGACACCTTTATTTCTCTTTGCCATCAGCTTTGGGTGAGGCTATGGTATTGGTGCCTGGACTAAGGAACTGACTGGATGAGTCAAGAAATCTCAGTCTAACAATATAAGATCATAGTGAACCAGCAGTTCCCACATCTGAGAACTTGCTCTACAACTTATTCTGGGTGGGTCTTTGTTCCCCTCCTAACACAAGCAAGATTAAGAAGCTGCATCTGCTGACATTTTCCCTTCTGCTGTTCAACCCTCAAGTGTTGGGTTACCTTTCAAACTGTGAGCCCTAACCATCTGGATGAGTCGTAGAGCTTCACAGCAAACAATACCAGATGGACCCTCATCTTCTACAAAACACTTGTGCTCACAAATAACACTCTGAGTTCATATTTTTTAGTAAATCACACTTTACTAAAAAAAAAACACTTCACTATTGATTCCCATAACCATGACTAAGTATGTACAAATAACATAAGTCACAGTTAAGAGTCAGCCACGCTACAAACAATGTGAAATCATGATTTCTAGTGGACTTTCAAAATATGGTTTCTGTTAACAATGCTTGAGCATTACCTATACACTGATCAAGCCACGGTTAAGACAATTTCATAGACTTTCCAAATCCTTGAGCTTGAAAGATGATAAATGTTTATTTGATGTCTCCTTATAAATGTCAAGTGACACTCATCTACTGTTCAGCAAACGAAAACACTATTTCATTGGATCTCTATTTAGAATTAAAGCAATCAACATGAACTGTTGTTAGGGACTCTAGTTGTTTCTAGGCCCTAAGCATGCAATCACAGTCGCCTGTGAAAGATCTTTACAGACGTGTTACCCATTCAAGTCTTACAGAGAACACAATGAAAACCTGGAAGAAAGCTTCACTTTGCTTACCTCACACATTTCTATGCTTTGGTGCTGCAGTTTCTAGTAACTGAATCTAGAGATATCATTTTTAAGGCATGCAAATATTTACTTATGCATTAAACTGGGATGACCTTCTTCAAAGTACTTGTTAAATATTGTTCAAGGATACACACATGAACAAAGTACACACCCACACGTAGCTATAATTTCAAGCAATTATAATCAGTTAGCAAATATGTTCAATTTTAAAACAACATTCCAGTTATTTATTTAAAGAAATACTACAACAGAAACAAAGTTCTGCATGTATATACTACCACTTATAAAACCTATACATATTTATGTACCAAATATATTAATGGAAAGGCAAACAGCTTTTAAAACAGACTATCCAAAGACAGGAACCACAACATTTTCTGTTTCTTCTCCATTCTCTAAGACTGCCATGTCACAAGTATAACTACAATGTAGGATTTCAAGGAAACACTACAGCATGAAAAAGGAAGTGCAGATTGTTATTTTTAAGTGGACTTAAATCAATTCTGTACAGTGTTGACCTAACTTAATTGTATTTCAATCAGTTTCTATTGTTCTATTGTGTCCCTTGATTCTGCTCCTTCATGCAGACACACTATTTCTTTCCATCAAGCCTGGGAAGCTGTAGCATGGAAGTGAGCTGTGCTTTGCAATTTGTGGGGCTGTTATATGAACTCTGCAGTCCCAGAAATTGTTGCACTTTGTGTTTGGTGGAAAAATATCTGAACTGGGAAAATATACCTGGCTCGCTTTACTTTGCTTTCAACTTGCTCTGTGACCTCAGCCCTGCCAACTGATGAAATGGATCCTACTTAACTGATCCCAAATTAGAATACAGCCTGTGGGATTTTTTTTTTTATTTCTTCCCTTAAAAAAATGCAAAATAAATAAATAAATAAAATGTTACAGGCAAATATGGGATACTGTCAGACTTTGTTTGTACTACTGAATGGCCTTGTCTCAGACACAGAACTTTACAGACAGTATAGATGATGATGTCTTCTATTTATAACCTGTATTTTCCCATCCCTTCTTTTGTGTGTGTTTTTCCTTACCATTAAAAACTGAGAAAAAGGAAAAACAAACAGCTGCACAATGTCTTTTTATTAGTAGCACAATGAGTTGTCTATCTGAAAACATGAAATGCATGGTTCATCCTTGAGGATTAGAGGCATTCTGGAAGAAGCTGGATGGAAAGATTACCTTGTTTCATGGAGAGAAACCATAGCATTTATCATCTTGTACAAAGCAAACTGAATAAACATATATGTATAATTATATAAAATAATTTCCTTTCATACTTATAGATATGATATACCTTACATGTGTGTGTATTATACAGTACATATGACATACATATATACTTTTGGATAGCTCAGTTAATTAGGTGTGTCTGGCTGCAGAACCAGAGGTTAGGAGTTCAGTTCCTCACTGTGCGTCCCAGAAGAGCCAGTCTGTGTGGCCCTGGACAAGCTGCACAGTCCTTGGATGCTCCCAGAAGACGGGAACAGTGAACTACTTCTCTACCTAGAAAACCCTGGTAAGAGTAACCATAAATTAGAAGTGACTTGACAGCACCCTAGTATTGTTATTGTAGTTGTTAGTGGTAGTAGTAGCAGTAGTAGTATATAGATATACATGTGTGTGCAAACACACACACACACATTTATAGTAGATTACTATGGAGAAAACCATTCTTTTATCCTAGTTATTTGTAAAATCTACATTGTTGATACAGAGTTATGACCTTCAAACTAGAATTTGGTAAGTTACTATTTGCTGCTGCTGCCTTCGTCTTGGAACTGAAATTTTCCAAGGAGCAAAGACATAACTTTGAGGTGCCCAGTATGCTAGCAAGCAAGTGAAATATTTCAATTGGCTCATTATGGTTGGCAAGCAAGAATTATATTGTTGTGTTTAACAGACTACAGTACTTACACTGTGGATAGGAAATCTTTTTCTGTCAAGGGCCACATTCTCCATTCTCTTGGAGAAGCACTGGGAGTCCACATACCAGTGGTGGTCAGAACTGAAGCCTATGGTGCACAGCAAAAGAGTCTAAGGAATAGAAGGCCTTGCTTAGCTAACCATCACACCTTCTCTCGCTCTTCCTTTCCCTCGCCTGTGCCAAGTACTGTAAATTATTGGGAAAGGGCCAGATTTGCCACAAAGAGGCCTCAATTGATTTGAACAGAACACTTGCAGAGGAATTATGACCTTAATAATAATATTAAACTTAGAACTGCAGAGTTGGATGGGACCTTATGGATCATGGAGTCCAGTCCCTGTCAAGGTGGCACAGTGGGGAATCGAACTCCCAACCTCTGGCTCTGCTACCTAAACCACTGAGCTATCCAGCAGTTCTAGACGGAAGTCTACATGAGATTCAGCACAGGTTGCCTACCTTGTCTGTTTAGCTCTAAGAGAGCAACTGCTCTTTTGTTTTGTATGAGTGTGGTTCTAGGTAAAGAAATGTCCAATTCAATTTTTTACGAATTTTACCTTTGCCCATGTGGCTCCTTTGGGGATTATTTTAGCATGCCTCCAAATGCTGGATAAAGAACAGTCCATCAAAATGGAATCAGTCTACATTTACATGTTCCCTATTCAATTTGTCAACGTAGTGGCTGAAATCCAGTATTAAGTTGCAACCAGAGTAGTCCCACTGAATCAATGAAATGTTGACCCATTAAATTCCCACTGTCTCAATGGGCCTACTCCAACTGGGACTTCCTACTGAATTTGAGTCCATATTATACAATCCTCATTCTCCACCATGTCAAACTCACAGAACCTAACCTCCAAGAACAACCAGGGAATGGAGAGGGAGGAGGATAGCAGAGTTGTGATATTAAGGAGTCCAAAACAATCCATTTATTCTTTAGAAGTACGTTTTGTTTGTCAATAAAGCAATTGTAGATCTTCTTCTGTACAAGATACATGATGTAAACTTTTGCTAAACATACTAAAATATCTGCTATACCTATATGGGCATATATTGATCATTAGTCATTAATGCACCCGTGTATTAAATTCTGGCCCACATCAGTAGCTTTCTGATAAAAGTTCATAACAAACAAACAAAATCCCAAAGAGGGATAAGAATCAGGGCCCTAAAGGTTACGGCCACATCTCCTCCCCCTCAAATTACAACCCAAGGACGATGCATTTCGGTTGGGCACCGGTGTAAACAAACATTTTCTGACCGAGCTGAAGGCCTATGAAGGGATGGGAGCACAATTTTGCCGGGCGGGCGGCCTGCGAGCTTTCCTAAGGCCTGCAAGGCAATCAAATGCAGGTCTTTCGCAGCACGCTATCAGTCGAGGCAAGCCGTCTTCGCCTGCCCTTTTCCCGGGGGACCATGTCGTGCCTTGACTGGGGACGGCATCTCTCGGCACAAGAAGCGAAGGAAGGGCTCCACCGCCCGACCCAGCCCGCAGGGAACCGCCGTGGCCACACCCACAGCGCCGGAGCCTGCACCGCCGCGCCTCCGGGCAAGCAGCCCCGGGCCCCGTGCGGGAGACGAGCTTCCCCCTTCCGGCGCGCCGGGCAGGCGGACTCCGGAGGGCGACTGAGCCCGACGGCTACGCTTCCTCCCCGGCGGCCGGACTGCCCTTCCCGTCTCGTCCCTCTCCTCGGGCGCCCCTACAAAGCTCACTAGGAACGGGGTTGGGGGGGCGGGGGCGGGGGCGGGGGCGGGGGCGGGGGAGGCTGCAGCACTTTTACCACCCAAGGCGTTTTGTGCCCCACCACCTCGCGGTTCCCAATATACTCCCAACGGGGGGGGGGGGGGGAGGGCTTCTAAAAGGCAGACAGGCGACTACCCCGCCCCCGGAGGCTAGTCGAGAAGGGGAAAAAAAACCCACCTACTAGTAAGCTCCTCTAGGAGAGGGAGGTAGAGCTGCTCGCTTCAGCCCAGAAGCGGGCATTTCTGGCCGGCGGTGCCCCCGGGCAGGTTCTTCGCAACGATGCCCCAAGGAGATCTTTCCACCAGCCCCAGCAACTCCAGCCTCGGCGGAGTCGGGGCAGCAGAGAGCAAGCCCCGGCCGGACCTACAACCGCAGCCCCGCCGGAGGAGAAGGGCTTGCGCGGTTCCCGGCTGCCGCAGCTCCTGCGGATTTCCCGGCCACCCAAAGCCTGCAGCCTCCGGTCGCCCGCTGGCAAGGCAAGGACAAAAGCCGCCGCCGCCGCCGCTGCCGCCGCCACAGCATGGTCCCGCAAGCGGGGGCAGGCAGACCCAAGGCCCGGGGCGCGCGCCCGCCCGCCCGCGCAAAGAGGCAGGCATACACACCCCGCAGCCGCCCTTCCCGCCCCTCCCCGGCTCGGCCGCCAAATCCCCCAAGAATCCGCTTCTTCGCGGGAGCCAGCTACAGCTCTCGCTCGCCTTCCCTCCCTCCCAACCGAATTAGGGCCGCCCACTCCGGAGCCGTGTGACCCTCCCCGCCCCCGCCACAGAGGAATGAGCATTTTCACAGGAGGAGACGAGCAAAGGGAGGGCTTCTCAAGAGCTCGCCGTCAAAAATGAGAGCACAACCAACCAACTTTCTTTTTCTTGTCACCCAGAGCCGGCTGTGTGGCCGAAAGGTCTAACAGAGATTTCAGTTGGTAATTAATTAATCGCCTTTTGTCATTAATACTTCATGCTTTGCAGGCTTGTAGTACAGATTATGCCTTTATCATTGGCTTCCACAGAAGATGGAGTTGGGAGAGAACCCGCACCTTCGCCCGTGCTAACTGGATTACAGTTCCCATCATCCTAAACTATTGTCCATCCCCATTGGCTGGAGTCAGTAGGAGCTGACTGTATCTGGAGGGTTATTTCCCCTTTTTTAGAACCAATACATCATAGCCTCTTAGGTTTTGCTAAAATTATGTCTGCTTTCTTTAGTTTTTAGTACACTTTTTCCATTCTAGTCAGGGTCCCAGCTGCAGAACCTAGGGGAAGTGCCATTTTAGACAACCTCTTATTTTTGTGTTCCACTTCTTAAAAATTAACATAGCAAAGAAAAATGATTTTTGTCTACTTCTTCCTGCAAGAAGATCTGAGCTGAAGGTTGCCCAGGAGGCATAACATAAAATGAGGAAGCCTTTGCCCCTAATGCTAGATACTCCACTGTGGTTGTGATTGTTCACTTATGCATAAAATAAAAGGCACTGTCTTTTCCCCCTGATGGATTTAAACCTTATTGTTAAAGGGCACATATTCAGTACAGTATATGGTTTGGTTTGCATTACTGTGCTGAAGAAACCATGCATGTTCAGTTTCCGTTTGTTCAAGCTATTGAAAGTGCAGTGTTTTGAGTAAGGAAAAATATAAAGGAAATTATCTCTAAACAGTTTTTCAGAGAAGTATGTGTACTAGTCTGTTTCAACAACAACAAAAATGAAAGTATTGTGGCACAAACATGTTTATTTCAGGGTGAGCTTTTGTGAATTATAACTCGCTTCTTCAGACATACCTTGTCAGAGTTGTTGAAGTATTCCTTGAGCTGAAGATGGCAAAAGAAGGCCCAGATCCTCACAGAGTTGTATTATTCTTGTGGGTTTGGTGGGATGGAGGAATAGACCCTGTGAAAGAATGGTCGTCTAGGTGGAGACTTCTAAATAGAGACTGTTACTGTCTACACTCTACAGAGCCTTCTCTGTGCTTGGAGGAACTATCTTCTAAGTATTCCAGAGCTGGGACTTGGCACTAGAAACCCCTTCTAAAGTGTTTGCATCCTTCCCACTGCAGCTTAGGTTCTGTTCCCAGAACGGATGCAGCACACAACTAGCTCCACCCATGTCAAAACACAGATAAAATAAGACAGTACATTTGCTGTCAGAGGGAGAGTGTGACTGCTTATTTTATAACAGACCTTGAAAGAGCAGGGAGGGAAAGCAAGGTTTCTCCAGGATCTGTTTTGTATTTCCTCTTCATTCCTTTCTTGGATACATCTTCTCTGTTATGTATATTTCTAATAATAACAGAGATAGCTTTCCAAGGTTAGATTGTGTCCTGAAGAAAGAGGAGTGTAGCAGGGAGGAACTGTTGGGAAAATGTGGTGGTCCAGTCCATGTGTACTTTTAATAGAAGTGAGAAATTGAAAGTGAAACATTTCGACAGGTGCGTCTTATCATTCAAGGAGGAGGAAAAGCTGAACCTGCTGAAATTATATCTGCATGTTGTGTAGAGTCCAGGAACTGTTTCCAGCTTCGCACTGGAAATTACTCTGGAATAAGCTTGTTGCTACTTTACAGGGTATAAGTATGATGTCTGGGAGCAGGACCTGGGATGGGATACTGTCTGTCCAAGTATTTACCATCAACATATCTCGAGTGACTTGTGCACTTTGGTCCAAATATAAAGGTAGTCCCTCACCATGCAAGAGCTGGAAGCAGAGAGAGAGTGTGTGTGATTATTATCAAGTTTCCACTGTTCAAGCTGTGACTGCCGTTGCTTGTAAAGCCAAAATGGCATCACCCACATCACAACTTGGGGGAAAATTAAGATCTGCAGGGAAAAAAATAAATAACTTTTGGCCTAATGAGGACTAAGGCTACATCTTGGCCATGGAGTACGTAAGTGGAAGAGGGAATGGAACAGAGTATCCAGCCAGCAACAAAAACTGACAAGATATGAAATGAGGGTAAAAATAGGCATAATTCAATTTCATGAGAAGATAGAGCAGAGATTCTTGTAAAACAGTAAGTAAATTAGTTTTAGTTAGTCTCTTCATATGTTAGACAGCACACATCTCTGTTATCTTTGTTCACAGAGGCCTTCAATTTTCCTACTATCCTATTGTTGTTTTCAAAAGATATCTGGCACACATAAATTTAGGTCAGGTTTTTCCTACCAATTATCTCCAACAGCTTGAAAAACATTTATCTGTTGAATTTCTGTTTTTCTGGCTGCCCTTAAGGAATAAGAATAGAGCTATTAAGCAACTTGATCTGATAAAATAGATTGACACGTCCATGAACATTTATACTAAATAGTACTTGTGTGTCTTTAAAAGTGTCACAAGATTGTTGTTTCTGTATTAAATACTTGTATAAACCTATGTTTATATAACAAATTACCTTGCTATAGGCCTACAGTCAGTATCACACCTAAGGTCATGCTTGCTGTCTTCTATATGTAAACAGAAACAGGTAATGTTAAACGCTGTGGATTTGGGCTAAGTGATCTCCCTGGGTCCCATTTGTTTGTTTTGTTTAAAATATTTTTACCCTGCCTTTCTTCTTAAAAAAGACCCAAGGTGATTTACATCATTAAAAGACAATATTTAGAAGCTAAAAACAGTTAAGAGTACAAATATTAAAAAGGATCAAACAAATGCTACACTAAAAATGGTAAAAATAATAATAATAAATCAGCACCAAGAACACATTCAAAAGCAGCAAGGCACAGCAATTCATTTAGCAGGTCTGGAATGCAATTGTATGTTGACAGAAGGCAGCTGTCAAGATCATGTGACTTCCTTGTTGCAACATGGCTAAAAATTCCTGTTAAGTCAGGAGCGGAAATTAAAAGAACCTGCTGGCATTCGAGATCCATGTTGCAGTAGCTAGCTTCACTGACCTAGTGGTCAGGGCTCAAAATTATGGGAGTTGTCCTTCAAAAACAAAGGGCCCCAGGTTCCCCTCAATCTTGTTTCGAAGGTTTTCTTATAAACGGAAGTGGCTGAGGAAGTGGACTTATCCACAAAAGCTCACATTAAAATATAGTAGGTAGGCTTTAAAGTGCCACAACATTTTTGTCTTCTTTATTTTAAATTTTTCTTTTGTTTTTGCCCGATATGCAAGCACAGACTAACATGGCTACTTCTTCAAAGTTGGAAGATTATGTTTTACTTTTTAAAGGAGATAGGAGAAGGAACGTTGTTGCAACTTCAGGCGTGTATCATTATTAGAAGACTTCTAACAGGTTTAATTTATGTGAATCGGCTGATTTCCTTTCCACTGGCTGGTAGTAATGTGGTGGCAAAATTGATGTGCAACATCTAACTTGGCTGAGAAGCGTCTGTAAGTTTCCCTGGTGGTCTAGTGGTTAGGATTCGGCGCTCTCACCGCCGCGGCCCGGGTTCGATTCCCGGTCAGGGAAAATTAATTTTATTACCTTACCTACTAGTTACAGAAATTTATATATTTTATAATACTGGCATGGTGACAGATATTAATAAAACAGGTCGCCGCAGCTCTCATGTATGTGTTCCCAGAAAAAGGTGGCATTTGGTTTAGTGGGATTTACTCCCACTGAACGGATCGGACTGGGTCTTAAGCTCCCCTTCACGTGAGAATGGGGAAGCGGAAGGCAGGTCCGCTCTTGTTCCGTTTTCTACCAGTCGTAGGCACTGGCGGGGATGTTTTTGTCAGGCAACCACCCCTGTTGGGAGTCCTAGCAGAGATGTCGTAAGCCTTGGTCTTTCTGTGTCACTGTTTAGATTTTGCTTTGGGGACAAAAAACAACACAGCAGCCTCTGGCACTTAAAGGTGGACTCAGGGAATTATTGTGCCCCAGGTTTGTTCTAGCCTGGAAGTTGGTCTAGCAATTTCTCTTCTGAGGAGTTTTTATGTCACCATTAGCCGTTGCATGGACAGGCAACTCCTGTAACGATTAAAGGTTTTGTCTCTCTCTTCCCCCCCCCCCCCAATCCCCCACCGAGACCCGAGTTAGAAAGAGCAGGAATTCCGGCTGTCTGTGTTGCATTTGAGGACCGGGACCCGCGGCGCTTTAGTCGCAGCGATGATCCAATTCTGCCATTTATCTCTCACGCTTTTCCTGGGAGCCTCGGCACCGATTTCGCGCCGCCTTCCAAAGTGATCCCGGAAGTACACTTTCCCGCGAGTTAAAAGGTCTCACTTTTTAAATTGCTCCACGTTTCCTTTAATGCGTTAAGAAATTGAGCCCGCTCCTTCTGCTGACATGGGTTCCAGTACCGAGAAACGGGCACTCAAAAAACAAGAACCCTTTAGCCCTCCCCTCGATTTTTGGACTCCAGCTCCCAGAAACCACAACCGCCGTAGATATGAAAAGGGGTTATGGAATTTGTCGTCCAAAACATTGGGAGCGGTTAATATTTTTCCCTCCCCATATTTAAACTGCAGAGGGAGAAGGCAGGTTCCTTCACCGGCCCCCTTTTAAATCCAAGCGTCAATAGTGACAAGTGATAAAGCCTTCTTTATTAACGAGCCTGGAATTGGCGTCTCTGGTCTGCAGGCGAGCCGCTGAGGGATAGTTGGGAAAGCCTCTAAGCACAGGAAATGAGAATATACTCAGGGGCAAGTTTGCACTGGTAAATGGAAATTACGTAGATTCAGGAAGAATAAACCAATAGAAGCTCTTCACTTAAACAAAAAAAGAAGTAGGCTGTGAAATGTCGTCTCCCTGGTGGTCTAGTGGTTAGGATTCGGCGCTCTCACCGCCGCGGCCCGGGTTCGATTCCCGGTCAGGGAAGCTTTGTTTTGCTCAACTTGAACCCATGAAATAATGGGCTAATATTTGGTCCTCTCTCTCGAGTTTTATACTTGTAACACGTACTTCTATTAAACGGCAAAGAAAGACTAAAAACAAAAAAAAAGGAGGGGGGTGATACTCCATTGTATTGCACGTTTATTTTCTTTTTCTCCCGCCATATCATAACCGTGATTCAGATTCTGCGTGGTTCTTGAAGACGCTCAGAAATCTGCGGGTGCAGATATTCCATTTAGCATTCACCACCCCCGCCGCCCCTAACCTCCCCGGTCGCTGTTCAGCAGCAGCCCGGCAGGCAAAAGGCTAAGCGGCTATCCTGGTGAGGAAATTTACTGATTCGAGAAGGGGGGGAATGCCGCCTTTCGTGATTGTTAAAAATTTTAGGCAGAAGAAAACATTGCACGATGAACGCGAGCTTTTTTTCCTGCGTTCGGGAGCTTCCCCCACATCAAATGCTAAGGCGGACTCTTCGTGCAAGGCTCCTGTGAGGGAAGACCCGGCTGCCTCTTGTCTCGCTGTGGCCATGGCGGTCGGTTGCTATGTTGTGAGAAAACGGGACAATTCCGTTGTAATCCGCTGGTGCTGAAGATCCAGGAACGGGGCGGCCTGCCCTTTTCTGACCCGCTTTTCGTCCTAGTTGGACGTCTGAGTTTCTGACGCCTCTCGCCCACTTTTCTGGATTTCCACACAGCAGCCGTGTCCGGCGATGCCTGGGTTTCTGAAAACAAGAGCTACAGGCATTTAAACGTCCTGGTAAGGAACCTGAACTTGGAAACGTTGCTTTTCCCACTCTGACGAGGGGATTCTGGGACCAGCAGTCCTCAAAAGAAACATTTCCAAGCTCTGACAGGAACTCGTTCAGGTCCTATCCTTTATAGTGCAGTCCTACTAGATCCTAGTTATGTACTGACCAGATCATGGTTGTTCAACATGAAAAACTGCTGGTATTTTAGACGCGAGCGGAGTTAATTAGCTTTGTCTTTTTCTACAAGAATGTTTACTTCCACTGTAATACTGAACACTGTAATACTGTTGCAACACCTTAAAAGCTAATAAGTTTTCCTGGCATAATGGGGCTGCAGTCCATGAAAACTCACACCAATGGAACTTTTTACTTAAGACACTCTGACCAGAATGCTGTGAGTGTTTACACACAGTCTCCATCACATGCTGCTGCTTCTGGCACCTAGTGGACAAGATGCTAGGGCACGACTCCGTTGCCCAGTTGGGCTTGTGACCAGGCCTATAACCAAGACATGCCTCACCATTTCGTCTATCAGCTGCAATTAGCTGTGGAATCCTACTGGTGTTTTGCAGACACCAGTAGGATTTGGGCTTTTGTTGTTGCTTTTGCTGCAACAAACTGTCAAAGCTGCCCTCCCTGTAAATTTGTGTGTTAAATAGGTCTATGCATAGCATCAGATTTGCTTTGCATGCATACCATACTGGGTCAAGTCACTGGTTTATTTACTGTGGGAGGACCTGTGTGTATATGTGATCAGTATCAGACCTTATCCAGTCATGAAGTTCATGCAGATCTTTGGGTTTGTTGTTATGTCTTTGCCTATTTTACCTTTATTTATTTATTGGACTTCCATGCTGCCCAGTTAGTGTAAAGTACTATTCTGGGCGGTTAACAAACAATAAGGCCAAATAAAAGTAACAACAAATCAAACAGTAACAACAAAAATAAAAATACAGAAATAAACAAATCAGTACATAATATTTTACTTTTCAGGTTTGCTGTGAGAATAATGTGGGGACAGGAAAAGAATAACATAATACTTTTCCTGTTTATCCTGCCTTCATTTCCCTCATTTCCTCCCATTTCTTTTGTTCTGAATTCAGTTTTATTTATAAGTTGAAATCTCAGAGCGGTTTACACATGAAAATATATGTTAAGTACCATTTTAAGAATAAGGTAAAGAACATTGTGAATAAATAGAGAATATGTAGCACTAACACCAGCAAAATTTTGTTGAAAAGGCCTTGCGGAGAAAAATAAAACATTGGCGAGTATCAAGGCTGCCCTGCTATTAGGACATGGTGAGGTGTTGCCTCAGGAAACTGCTGATGTCATAAAAATACAACAAATTGTTTTGTTGTTGTATTATTACAGATAGGGCAGGGGGGCTATTTTTCCTTATTGGCCAAAACAGCTCTGTTAGCATTTAGTGCTATCCAGCTTGACATGAGGGTGGGGCACCATTTAGTGGCCAGGCAGCAATATATCTTGGGCTGGCTGAACAATCGAGCAGGCAAACTTCTCCAGGACAGGGTGTTTCACGTATGAGGCATTGGTCCTGTGGAAGCCTGTGAGGCACTCATATACTTTCTCTTCTTGTGTGTTCCATCTCCAAATGACAACCACCCCAAACCCCTTGCACTAAGTTTTGGGTGGCCGTTTCAACTTGGGAACAGAGGCACCAACCCAGCCACAGAGCCAGTGTTCCTTTTATACTGTTGCTTTAACACCGTCAGCCTTGGCTACTTTGGTGACACTATGTAAATCATGTGACATACATAGCACTGACTGGTGGTATACCTGGATGTAAAATCTTGTGACTGTTATCTATAAAATATTAATAGGACATATAAATGAAAAAGATTTTTGTTTTTATTTTTTAATCCCCAAAGGAATAAAAAAAATATTGAACAGCTAAAGATAAAATATAAGAACAATTTAAATCATAATCCTTTACTGCTGTTCTTTATAAAATTCAAACACTTTCACTGTTCTGTGTATATTATTGTAGCAAGAGCATTTGGGGCAGCTAGCATCACATCTTCCATAGTACATGTTGAGGGGCATAGAGTGCACTGACATAAGTGTGAAGTAGCCTGTTTGCTTCTGCACTTACAAGGAACTGTGTCGGTGAGAAAGTCTCATTTTCTTAGGTTTGCCTTGGTTCTGCCAGCTCCAATCCATAGTCTATTAAGTAACCCAGTTCTCTTTGTAACTGGAGGCTAGAATTTCATAGAGTTTCATCCATTTTAAGAAGTTGGTGATTCTTTCTTTCCACGTTGTAATCCTGGCATTCTTTTTAGGATTTACAGAGGTTCTGGGGCTGGGGGGGGGGGGAATCCCTTGATTTTAACTTGGGAGTGGCAGGATGGTAGCTGAAAAGTAGATGTGCATTTGATGTGGGTGCTTTGAATGTTAGCTGCTATTGCTCTCAGTATGTCACTGAGTGCAATGCCTGCAAGGGAACTGATTTTATCTGTGGGGTTGGCTTCAGCTTTAATAAGATCTCACTTTTATTCACACCTTCTTCACAAAGAAGACCGCTCTCATTCCTCCTTCCAATCTCTACTTAATTCACATCTTTAATTTAGCTCACAATTTAACTCACACCCTATATACAAAACAGAACCTCTTCAGCCAGGAGTCATGCAGACCAGTCAGTTCACAGTTCCATTCATAAAAACTCTTTCACAGAGCCTTCAGTAACCTATCTTTGCCTGATTTTCAGGCATAGATATATGGAGAAGTGGTCTTTTAGTAATAGGAGTCCAAAGAGTTACGGATTTACTGATGAAAGTCAACAGTTTAAATTGGAAAGTGCACTGGCAGCTAGAGTGTGCATTTGAGTCCTTCCATGTTCTACTGGCAATATATATTAAGTTTCCCATTCCCTTCAACTCACAGATACATGACCACATTTTGTACTGATTGAAGTTCTGAAGCATCTTCAAAGGCAGCTCAACACTGAATGCATTACCTTAATCCATTTGCAAAATTATAGGCACATGGATAATAGAGGCTAAATTCTCATACTCCAAAGAAAATAAAGTTGGAGAATGTTTTACAGAGTTACTTTTTATAGTCCAAAAAGCTACCTATTGGAATAACCCTGGTGGCACAATGAGGCGCTTTCCCAACACCACCTTTTTCAGCCCAGGAAAATCTGGTTATGTGGAACCAGAACATGATAATTCCACATTAAAGATTACTAATGTATCTTTTAATTGGAACAATCACTGGCATAATAAGCTTTTTATTCCATGTTTATATAACATTATTATATTAAACCAGTCATTTGCTTGTACATAGTATTATACTGCATCAGGCCAGCAGGCCATGTATTGGGAAGGAGTCAGTGTGGATTTGTGATTATGACCGTGACATGCATGGAACAACTTTGGGTGTCATCATATTTCACCTTCTGCCTCTCAAGATTAGTGTGGGGATAATATGGGGATGTACAAAGAACAACATGATGTTTTCATGTTTATCCTGCTTCCATTTCTTCTCCTGTTTCTTTTGTGCTGAATTGAATTTATTGATTTTTGTTTTGTTTTGTTTTTTAAACCCTGCTCTTTAATTCACTAAAACTCCTGAAGTGGCTTTGGCTTACAAATTGAAACATGTAGCAGGAGGGTTCTTGAAGCCATGGGTCTAAAAAGCAACTTAAGCTTCTTGGGGTTGTGAAAGTACCCTAAAACAACCTTGTATGCTGTCTTGACCTCCTCGAAGGAAGAATGAGATGCAAAAGTCCCTCCCACTCACACAAATAAGCACAATACTGTTTGTTCTGATAGGCAGATACATCTGAAGAAGTGGGCTATGGTCCATGAAAGCTCGTGTGAAGTAAAACTTCACTGTAATGTGCCACAAGATTCCTTGTTCTAACTGGAAAGAGTTGTCCAGAACTCTGGCAAGGAGAGGTCTTTCCCAGTCCTCTCACTAGAGGCTAAGGGTTTTATTCCAAGAGGAAGTTTCGGCTATACTTTTATTTTACAAAATTGCAGATATATTCCACAAGGTGGCAGACCAGATCCAAGCTGCTACTCTACTTCTAATAGAAATTAAGTGTTGGCTTAACTGGCTTAGTTTAATACCAAAACCATACAACCAAAGGGAAAGGCAGATTTTTAGGTTACTCTTGCATAGAAAACGTCTAATCTGTAATTTCCATGTACATTTGTTTTAAAATACTTCCATCTAGAAGAATGTTATCTTAGATGAAATAGACCTAAAAGAGGAATGGAGAGCATGTGTCTTATTAGATATTTGACTGCAGCTCCCATCATCCCTCATTACTGGTGAAGTCTGCTGGGAATTCAAGTTCAAAAGACATCTGGAGAGGCATGTTTTGTTGCAGAGTTTTGAATTTCTGGTACAATTCCTTTTTGCCACAGTAGAAGTAGAGATTGACAGAGGATAATAGCTACAAGTTCCCCAGATAGCCCACTCCTTTTTCTCATTAACTGACATGCAAGTCTCAATAATTCATTCTGAGATACTTGTGAGAAAGAATGAAAAAATATTTCTTTACTTACATTTGCTTGAAAATTACGGACTTGTGTATGCTGCTTTCTTTACTGCACACATACTTAGCAACCAAATGAAGAGATCAACAGCAAACAAACAACTGCTTCCAACAGACTAAGAGAGGGAAAGAAGTATAAGCTGAAAGGCAGGGCTCTCTTTGAAATCAAAGGCTGGATAGATAATTACCCCAGCCCAGAAAAGTCCCCACAAACTACAGATAGCATGGGAAGTTGCAAACAAAACTCCAACATGTATTCCCTACCCCTGGCCTGAATTTACTCTTCTTTCAGAACAAGCCTTATGCTCACTTGTTTAGGAAGACAGAATATCTCAGTTTTATTACTCCACATATGGTAGGACATGTCTTGCATAGAGGAGGTTCCCAGTTCAGTCACCAGTGAAAATGATCTAAGGGTGCAACCAAACTGGAAATCGTTCCTCTGATTGTGCTGCAGTTTTCACTGTTGATTTCAATTTATTTTCTGTCAACAAGATGACATAAAGTCGATCACAAGTAGACCTGATCCTTTTCCTTCATTATTCAGTACAGTTTGTTTGGCTTGCAGAGCTTGATATTTTTTTTTTCATTTTCTTTTTTAATAGCATCTCCACTCACATTGTGTTCTTTTCCTTTTGTCTCCTGGTTTGTGCGATCACCAATATCAGTCCCTTGGGGCAACAGAGGGTGGGGGTTGTTCTGACCACACTGAGGATAACATCTTTGGCGAAGCTGGGTGTGATGGTTTAGCATTGCTTCCTTTAGATCCATTACCCTTAGGAATGACACCCTCCTATGTTTTCTAAGAAGATCCACCGCCCCCCTTAAAGGTTGATTTTCTAGTTTAGCGCTATGTCAGATCACTGGCTGACTAAGGCTGCTCAAAGGACATTCAGAGGCAAAGTCTGTTGAGTATTGCAGTTGCAGGAAGCAGGCGTGCACATACGCACTCACGTCTGTCACACACATAGTGGTGTTCCTTTTAATCTCTACTTAACTCAGTCCTGGGTGAAAGGAGGAAGAGGAAAGGAACAGAAGAAGAAAGGATGAGGGAAGACAGATGTGGGGCACTGCTTATCTTCCTTGAACTGGCCATGCTGTTTCCCAGATCAGCAGTGCTCCAAATCAACATTACATTGCTTGCAAAACACTATTTAAAGGAGAATTAGAATGCCTAGTTATAGGCAAGAATTTTGTATTTGTTGTATATATGTGTTATTAAAAAGCTGGGATGAATTCAGTTGTCTATATCAGCTTTTTGCAGGTGAATTGGGAGTGGTAACTGCTGTAAGGGTGAAAGAGGCAAAGAAGAAATGGTAACAGTAGCAGAAGAAAGTGAGGGGGAAGTGGCTGTGGGAAGTAAGGGAGAAACTTAGCTGATCTGGCCGTCTTGTGTAAACACTTGAATATGCCTTTCAGGTATGATGAAATATTTCTGTGTGAATGATGACTGCAAATTCATTCAAGATAAACTGGTAGCAGCTAGAAGTGGCCACTACAAGACAACTGCAACATGTGCAGTTCTGCAAAGCACTGGCTGTCCGTGTTTGCAAACCTTGGAAAGGCTACTTTTCTGGATTTACAGCTTTCAGTATCATGCTGGCTGGGGGATTCTGGGAGCTCAAATCCAAATAAGTAACTTTCCCAAACTTTGCATTTTCAGATGAATTTTGACATGGTGGCCATTTTATAGACTTGCATTTTCTCCACGTGCCATTTTTCCTGAGCAGACATATATCTGCATAGATTTATACAGGATACACAGAGACATATTTAACTGTGTATAATCATGAAAAGTGAAGCTGAAAACTTTCTAGTGTCTGTATAATATTTCCCTTTTAATACATGTTGATTTTTTTAAGAGAGAGGAGAGTAGCATGTGTGTACATTTCTTTTGTCATCATTAGGGGAAACAGTACTTGCTATATGGTAAGATCACATGCAGTGTTGAAATTACATGCAGAAATTTTCTTTATGTATGCATGAATTTTGGAGCTTAAAGCAGTTACTTTTACTCTGAAAAAAGCAACGTAGCATGATCCATACAGATACAATGATTACTTGGAAAGGGTGCAAGACATATTCTGTTAAATAATAGTGATTGCTATTGCTATGATGGGTTACAGTTTTTGCTTGGGGGCATTCCTGGGTTTCAACAGTTACATCAAAAGATTTCTTGTAGCGTGAGAACTGGTCAATGTTGAGCCAGATAATGCCTGGATTTATTGCAGAGATCAGTTCCCATGATTGTCAGCAGGCAGCAGGCACTGGGTGTCGTAATCCTCATTCTCTTGGATGCATACATTGTGGTTGAATAGTGATTTACAAATGTGACTCATTTATGCAGGTTTATTGGGTCTTGAAGGAGAAGACAGCAGCAATTCAAGGTCACGTTACTGGGGCAGCCAAATATGTTTTTCCTTCATGACTACTACTGCATGTAGCATTTTATCTGCACAGATTCATGTTTGGGGCTTAATCCAAGAAATCTGTTTGCATCCAATTCATTTGGAAAACATTATAATTAATGTTGTCCATTTATTGACTGTCGTGAATTATTGATGTCATTTTTCCTTAACACAACCGTTCTTAAACTTGGCTTTTGAAGACCATCACTTTAAAAAAAAATAATAAAGCTGTATCTAAGAGATCTGTGCACATTTTAGGCATCCTATGCAGTACAACCTGAATGGAATTAAAAATAGTGAAGTGAAGGAAAAATAATTTCTGACTACTTTTTCCTCTCCTCCTTGGATGCACATGTAATGTGGCGAGGAGATCTGAATATGTCAGGAAAGCGAAGAGCAATATTGTCAGAGGGCTAGACTCCATTACAAGTCTGGATTCCTAGCAGGGTCACCCAAGGCAAAGTGATCAAAACCAATAGATACAAGACTAAGATACATCCACCAATCTCTTCAGGAATACTGGTCACATCAGTAGAAAAGAGCTGAGAGTTCCAAGGTGATGAGAGCACAGAAACTCCTCAACAGCAGCTACTCTTGACACTGGCAGAGGATCTTTTACAGGCTATGGCAGTGAAGCCCAAGCTCACTTTTGTTAGTACTGTCCAACAGTAAACTACTTTTGCATGTTTCTTAGCTTGAAACCCCTTTGGTGAGAAAATTTTAAATGAATCAAGAGATAGTGCTGCAAGATGAGACTCTCAGGTTGGAAGACTGTTTATTGACTATTGAGAAAATATGAATAGCACTGTTGCTAATGAAGCTTCTATATTAAAGACAAAAGGGCTTCAGTGACCAGTGTGCACAGAGGCAAAAGGAGAGCCCAATCATGCACAACATATATATTTCAGACATGGAATATGACATATGAATCAAGGTAAAGCCAAAAACCATAAAGCATGAATTGGAGCCTTTAAACATTGTAGCACTTGGTATGACTGAACTAAAAAGGATTGGAATGTGACATTTTCAACTAGAGAATTACAAAGTATTTTATTCTGGTAATGATAAAGTCAATGACTGTCACACATGGACCAAAAAGAACTATTACAAGAATCTGTGCAAGGTAAAAGAAGAGAATGAAAGAAGAAAAACAAAATATCTCTTCCATAAGATCCAAGAAATTAAAAGGGAAATGTAAACCTAGATGCTGAATGATCAAATGGGGAACGTATCTGACCAGGATAAATTGGAAAAGATGGAAACAATATACTGAACAACTATATAGCAGAGATGCAAGGATGATAGATTCCTTTAAGAAGAATCCTGTGATGAAGGCAGCAAAGTGAAACCAGTGGAAGTGAAATAACTTGGAAGAAACAAATTACCAGCAGTCCAAGAGGAAGGCAGTGCAGAGAAAGCAAAGACCTGCATCCCCCCCTCCCCCCAGGACCAGTTTGGGTTCCACAGAGAAATTTTCTTCTTGGGTCCAATTCAGGCAACTGGCTAAGCTTGCAATCCCTGGTTAAAACCTGGGTGAGCTTTTTGACCCAATAGGATGGCTAGCATGGTTACTGTTGCAGAGTTTTAAATTTTTGGTTAATTTTTTCTAGCTGCATAGCAGAAATGCAGGGATTCACAAAGTAGAATAGTTTCAAGTTCTCCAGAGTAGCCCACTCCTTTTCTCATTAAGCTGGCACTTACAGTCTCAATAACTCACTCTGAGGCATTTGTAAGAGAAAGAATACAATGTTTCATTACTTACAATTGAACAGATTAAACAGCAAACTAACAGACAGACTAACATGGCTGCTTTTAGCAGAAGACTTCAACAGATTCCTTGCTTCCAATAGACTAAGGAGAAGGGAAAAAGCACTGAGCATAGAGGTGGGGCTTTCTTCGAATTCAGAGGCAGGAAGGAACAATTGGTTAGTGCTGGATAAGTTGACAGTCACCCCAGGCTAGAAAGGTTCCTCCTGGCCAATCCTATTAAAGGCAGCATGCAAGGCTGCCAAAAACTCCAACATCATCTTTACTGTTTTGCAACTAACCCTGAATCCTTGTTGGCAACACATTACTAAGAGTAATATTAAAGCAATGACTTCCAACAGCAATGGAGGAGAACTTTTTGCTCATCATGTTTTGAACTACAATTCCTATGAATACTTATCATCAGCCATATTGGTTGAGATTTCTTGTTGAATCCAAAGCATCTGGAAGGCTAGATGTTACCTGCTGATCTACCGTGTGGTAAGGAACCTGTCATCCTCCAGGCTATATTGGCCTCTAACTTCCTCAGCCCAACCAGCATCACCAGTAGTCAAGGATGATAGGAGGTACAGATACTGAAAACCTGGTTGTGTAGCAGTACAACAGCAATCGGGCACCACTGCACCAGGTCTGACCCACAATCTTCACAAAATGGTGGTTGCATCAGAATAGTTGCAGAGGTTTCTCGACAAGGATACAGGGTTCTCCACAGTCCAGCAACATTCCCCCATCTATATCCCTCTGTGTGCTGAATTTAAAGATTCTTAAAAGACCAGGAAGAAGTCACTTTTTAAAGACTAGCTCCCAGGGTCCTCCCAGTCAGCTTTGCCAGTAGACTTGGGGGAGTTTTAATCCAAAAAAAGTAGGTTTCCCATGCTCCTGAATATATTCTGTTAGCATATTCCAAAGTAAAATATAATTGGTGAGATTATTATTAGTAACAAGCAGAACCTTTTCACTGCTTTCTGCTGTGTGAGGCAAACACAAAATGTATACTTTTTTCTTTTTTTGTAAATCTACTCTGGATCATAATTGTAAAATTTAGTGGAGAGGGAAGAACAAAGACATTAAGGTTGAATAACTATAATTACCAGTTTTGTTTATATATGACAGATAAGTCGCAGCAAACATCATGGACCACAATAAAGGTAAAGCCCAACATGATATTAGACATGTGAGTGGAATGTGTGTACTTTTTTCCTTTTCTTCAGATGGCACGGAGACATGATACTATGGACAGGAGAGCCAACCCTAAGGCAGTCCTGATGTAGATGAGGTTCTCCACGACTGCTATTTGCCCTAGGCTGGAAGGAAAATTACCATCAGTGCTCAGTATATTTTTAGCATGATTTTACCATCAACTCAGGAAACTTTCTATTAAACAGAAACTTAAAGAACCAATTCTCATATTTTCATTTGTGTAATGCACTATGCCTCTCCCCCTACCCAGTGAAGCTGCCCTCATCTGGGCTTGCCTTAAACTCATCAAGTCATTTCATTGCTAACAGACATACCGCAGCAAAAAAATCCTCCAGAAACCAGTCAAAAAAGGCCTCATTTAATTAGTGATATGTAAAGACATTTGCATAGAAAAAAGGTTAACAAAATAATGAACAATTTTCTCCTCCTCCCAACTATGAACAGTATTTTTAAAACAAATATTTTAAAAGTATATTTTGCATAATGTTTAACATTCTCAATGTTTATTGCTTTCTCCACACAGCAGAGAAATGAAGTGCATAATAATACATGCTGTGCTTTTATTTGACTTGCTTCCCTAACATCAACTTTCAAATTTGTGAGTCAAGCAATTAAAATATTACTTCATGTCACTGTAATAAAAAAAGGCAAAACATTTTGCAGCACTGCTTATCTGTACAATAGGAAAATAACTTACATCCTCAACAAATCCATTTGGGTTGTCAATCAAACCCACACAAAAGGACTGGCAGTAGCAATAGTCAACCCAGTGGGTACCACTGACTATATTACAGCTACTCATTCATGCCTTTACCCAAGGGGAAACAATGGAGAGAAAAAGGGTTTGTGTCTTGTCAGGAGGAAGCTGTGCTTTAGTTTGTAAAAGGAACCAAAAATGCCAGATATGAGTATGTACAAATGCATTTTATTTATATAGAATGGGGTGAGCAACTGGCACCCCCAGACATGAATGCAGCTCTCAGCCTAGTTTCAAAAGCCTTCTGCAAGCCTTCAGGTTAGGCCACTAAAACAATCACCTTCCTCCTTTTCAATTACAATATATGCAAGAGAAAGAGTGGGGAGAGACAAGAGGAGGACAGACAGAGAGAGAGGGAGAGGGAAGAGGATGGCAGAAAGGGAGAGAAAAGAGATGAATGGGTGTGCCAACTCTTGGCTGTTGCGCTGTTCCCCGGCTGCCTTCAGTCTCACCCACCACTTACTTGTGGATTCGGACAAACTGCTCTAAAGGAAGCTAGACAATGACATAGAAAAGGGTGCCAAACCGTATATAGAACTATCTTGATGTTCGCACACAAGCTCTCTCTTACACACATGTACATGTCTATAATTTTAAGCCATTTGTTTTATGGTAAGTGACGGCAAGCTTGAAGCCTCCTGAACCAAAGCTGGAAAGATCTATCCTGAATGTCATTGTTTGCCGCAAGTAAGTTTGTGAGATTAAGTGTTTGCAGAATCAACAACTTCTTTTGCTATTCTTAGATTGCAGCCCTGCTGCCAGTGAGGTTGCTTAGATTTCACTCATGTCAAAGGATTGAAACCTTGCATTCTGCATTTTGCTTCAGAATCCGTTGCCCTTTTTTGGATTTCACCCCATGATTCCAAAATCCCAATATTTTTCTCTCCAGCATCATCTTCATACTTGCACAGTAACTATCTGCATTAGAAATTAAAACAGAAACTTGCACACAAACACCAAACATTTGGAAGAGGGCAGGCACTTACATATTTCAGACTTAATATTAATCTTTCAGGAAAGTTTTTTTATATACCTAGATTCTATTACCCCTCTGACAAATAAAAATGCATAGCAGGAAGATTAATTCTACAGTTTGTCCATGTCTCAGAAAATGCACTTAAATGGTAACATGGGAGTCATTATTTTGAAGATCGCTGTAGTCCAATATGATGCCTAATTCAAACAAACAAATAAAAAGAAATACCTCATGTCCATTTTGACCAGACCTCAGGCAAAGCATTTATATTGCTCCTCATTTTCCTTTTTTTGGGAATCCATTGTGCTGTTTCATCTGTTAACAAGCCACATTTTGTCCTATAGGATGTCCTAGAAAGGCTGGTGGAAAGAACATTTAGAAGGCTCCAACTTCAGTCCCCCATGGCCGATAGGGTTTGCTGTTCCCACTGTTGCTGGACTGCTGAGGGCTGGCAGTTGTTGACACAGACAATGGTGGGCTGATGGCTGTAGCTGCTGCCACTGCTGCACTTGGTGGAAGCACTGGGAATGCCCCGGCAAAAGACAGAGGAAAACTCTGAGCTGCAGCTGCAGCTGCAGCATGCACAGTAGCAGACAGCGAGAGGAGAGAGGTAGAAAGTGGTGGGATATAGGGGGCAACGCTGCCAGCAGAGGGCATTCTCAGCGTGGAGTCAGCATGAGCAAAAGTAGCTGTGAGAAGAGCAGACCCGTGAGGAGGCACTTCGGATGTCGTGGAGAGTCTGCAAGGAGTGAGGTCAGAGGAATGTAGTCCATTTTGCTGTAGCAAAGCTGCTGGGAGATGGTGGAAAGCTGCAGCCCAGTGATGAGGGTGCAAAGGATGGTGGTGATGTGCCATGGACGAGGTCATTGCAGCCGCTTCCCTCTGAGAAGCACAAGAACTGAGATGAGAGACCAGTCTAACTCGCAGAGGATCGGCGGTGTCCAGGCCTTCCACCGAGCTCAGATATCTTGCAACTTCAGTTAAACATTCTCGAAACCCAATGCTAATGAAATCCATGGCAAGAGCATGAGCATCAAAGTAACCTGGAACACAGAGAAGAAGAAATGCATTTAACAAAACTGGTGGTTTCCTGTCTTGCCCCAAAGAGGGCAGACCACTCATAGTATCCAAAGGGGCAGATGCATTTATCTGTCCGAATAAAAATAAAGAGTCCTCACACACCTCAAGAACTAACACATTTATTATAGCATTCCTGCAAACACTATAATCTGCTTCATAAAATGGTAGTGTAGTTGTTTTTATTCAATTTCTCCACTGCATCCTGTATCTTCTGATGTCTCAAAGAGATGCAGAAAAAATAAAATCTTAATTTTTTTTAAACAATTTAAGTAATCAATTAAACATTAAAATATAAAACAACCAATCTGGACAATAATGATCATGTCCTGTCAAATTATGGCAACTCTTTTAAGGGTTTTCTATGTATAGAGTATTTAGTAGTGGTTAACCATTCCCTTTTTCTGGGGTTCCCTGTGGCTGTGCAGCTTGCCCAAGGCCAAACAGGCTGGCCCTTCTCCTGGGACACACAGTAGGGAATCAAACTCCAAACCTTTGACTCTGCAGCCAGGTAACTAACTCACTGTTTAGGCAAACATTAATTAAAAGCAAAGACTCAAAGCAATTTTCATGTTGGGCAGCATAATTGCTTCAAAAAAATCCTGGGGTGAAGAGTGAGCACCAACAGGCACTGAAGTACTACAGCGGGTATCCCTTTGGGGGGTTGTGGGGTGATTTGGAAAGATAAGAGCCACCATGGCTGCAGTGATACTGTATGTCTAGTCGGAGACTGAGCTCCAGATTGAGGTCTGAAGGAAATTAAATGCAGAATATATTCTACCAATCCCCTTCTTGTATGCACACCCTTACATGACAGGGGAGGGGTCTGAGTGTGTCAGGGAAACAGAGCAATTCTGTCAGGAGACTAAACTCTGTAATGTGTTTAACCTCCTAGTAGAGTCACCCTAAGTGGAATGAGCAAAGTCATGAGACACCAGACTAATTAATTTTAGAAATTAAAGTGACAGATATTCTCACATCAACTGAAAGAAATGAATTGCCAGACTCTGTGAGCTATTTCAAGCTACAGACACTGATTCTATCAAAATCCGAACAAGAATATGCCAACAAATATGGAAAACCAAACAATAGCCCACAGGCTGGGAATGTTCAGTGTACATTCTAATCCCAAAGACAGGAATTGCCAAAGAGTAGCTATAGGATGATCACAGTAGCTCTCTGTGCAAGCAAAGTGATGCTCAAGATTTTACAATAAACACTACTATCCTGTTTGTATTTGCAGAGCATAACTATTGAGTACATACAGAGTAGGAGATGAAGATGGAGCAGCACAGCATTCTGCAATGCACTTGTGGAACATAAGTGATCCAGCCACAATGTATGTTGTACAACACTGCAAGCTTCACCTAAATATAGGCGCATGCAGCTCTTCTAATGTCAGAAATTGAATCCCTTGCACAATGACTAAGCCACAAATTGCAACCGCAAGATAATGACCAAATACTTTTCCATATATGCAGCAAGAAATGCCAGATGCTGAAAAGGAAGAGGCACCAGAGATTGTATTTCAAGTATATTTTGTGTACTTGAATATACTAAAGAATTTCAGAAGAAAATCAGCTTGCACTTTATAGATTACAGTACCTTTGACTCTGTTTAGTTTATAAAAAGCTGTGGATTACAGTATTCTAAAAGAAACAAGTGCATCACAACCACTGAATGATCTGATGTGTAACCTGTAACAACAGACTACAGAGAAACAGAGTTGTTTCCATTTGGAAAAAGTGTCAGTTAAGGGTTAATCTATACATATAAATTATCATATGAAAAACTGGATTAGATTCAAATGAAAGAGAAGTGAAAATTGGTGAAAGAAACACAAAAAATTAAGATATGCAGATAACACCATATTGACTTGACATAACTATTCATGAAGGTTAAAGAAAGTGCAAAAACGGGAACACTGGAATATTAAGAAAAATAATGATTATAGAATTAGATAATTTTACTTTTAATTATGAAAAATATGAAATTGTGAAAGATTTTCTAAATCTTGGTTCAAGTACCAATCCATATGGAGCCTGCAGACCAGAAATCCAAAGGAAACTGAGGGGTTGATCACACATGCCAAAAGAATCCCAGTTATACTATTTTGGCTGTTATTTGGATTGTTAGCCATTCACATGACACACAGCTAACACTGATTCATTTGCCCCAGCAATTGTTTTATTTCCTCCTTGCCAGGAGGGTGGTTTCAAATTGTAGGAGGATTCTCTTTTGGGGTGGAAAGGGTTAAACATGGCACACTACTTCAGGAGCTCTGCCAGGAAAAAGGGTAAAGAAATGCTTTAAATGCTTCAAATAAATAAAAAAAAACCTCTCCCCCTTCCATTAGCCACTGAAAAATAGTCGCCACTGCCATCAATGGAATTGATTCTGGGAAAAGCTACCATTGGCATCAATTTTTTAAAGCTGTGTTGATGTGGGGAGCTGGACAGGGGAGGGAAGGAAGAAAGGAAAAGGGGGAAGGAAAGGAAGAAGAGAGAGATGAGGGTGTGAGTGTATATAAGAAAGGCAAGACAGAGGTATAGGCAATCTGTGGCCTGAGCCTGACCCCCACCCTTCCAGGGTAGGCCTCCCCACTCAGACCACCAGCTGCCCTTGGAAATATGCCTCCTATAGTTTTGTCCAAAGAAATGAAGATGTTGGAGGGGAAGCATTCCCTCTCCTCATCATGGAGTGCTGAATCTCTCTCTATATACAGTATCTAAACATGGTCTAGAGCAGCCATTCTCAACCTTTTTTTTTTTGCCACAGTCATAAACACAATATGCAAGAAATGCAGGCTGAATCAGGATTGTGTAAGTCACATAACGAACCTTATAAGGTGATGTGTAAAGAATTGTTTCCAGTGTGTGCCCCCCTTCAAATGTGCGTGGGGCCCCAGGGGGCTATATGGCCCCTGTTGAGAATGGCTAGTGGAGAGGAAGTCAGTGGAAAGACTTTTCCCATGGTTCATAATCCTGCAAAGTAATATTTCCCAATAAAGCTCAATGGTGGGATATTCAGGACATGCCAAAGGAAATACTTCTTTGTGCACCTCAGAATTTAATTACTGAATTTGCTTCCAAAAGATGTAGGGTGGCTATATACATAGAGAAAGGGTCTACGAAGAGCTATGAGCCATGATGGGTTCACATTAGACACCAGGAACACAGATACCATGCTTCTGAACATCAGCTGCTGGGCCACAGAAGAGAAGTCACCATGCTCAGATCCTACGTGGGGGGTTATTAAGAAACCATTATATCATTAATGCCTGTTTTAGAGGGATGGGACATGGATTTATTTAAAGGACAAATGGCAGATGAACAGATGTTTTAACCTGACATAGTACAAAGATGTTCAAAATATCAACATTTCTATTATGATCAAGAAAAATACAATTGGAAATATAAATTCAAAATAACTGATTTTTTTCCCCCCAAAACCAATCTGAAAAAGTCTCTCTGGCTTTTAAGAAGTACAAGATGGGATTGTCTTTCATTAAACATATATAAACTCTGTATGGGGAAGCATTAAGTTTGTTTTAATGTACTGACACATATGCACAACAACCCCTGTCGTGTGTATGTGTCAATTTATTAGAAAAGTGGTTCTCAGCCTTGGGTAACCTAGGTGTTCTTGGACTGCAACTCCCAAAAACCCGGGCCAGTGCAGCCAGTGGTGAAGGATTCTGGGAGTTGCAGTCCAAGAACACTTGAGTTATCCAAGGTGGGGAACCATTTCATTAGGATAAACATACCTTTTGGTATGCTATCAAGCAGTGTACTACTGATTAAAAGCTATTCTATATCCACCAAGATTATACCAGACCAAGATGCCTTGCATTCAGGTGCATGCCCCAGAAAATACAATTCTTGAACACACAAAATTATATTATCCAGTATAACATGGACTATTACATTATATTGGATGCAATTAGTGATTTAGTGTGGCTGTCACAAGTTCCATTCATTTCAAACAAGTTACATTAAAAGAAAACATTCCTGCCATTGTTTGAAATCACCAGTTCTTAGAAACACATATCTCTGAGTCTTTAGTTTTAAAGCAAAATCTATTTTAAGACAAAAACTGCACACAGTAAATGCATATCTTACACAGTGCATCCTATTTTGTGAATTGCCAAAGAGATACCAAAGATGAACTCTTTATATGCAATATTCTGGTACCCAGAAAATTGTAAATAATTTGACAAAGGCTCACGTGGTAGAGAAAACTGAAATGAAAAGGCCACCATTTTTATCACTGGAACAATCCAATGAAGCAAAGCTGAGCTGAGAAACACTGCGTTGCTCAAGGACAGGAGAACAAGCTCTCCCAGACTTACTCTCTGGCAGATGTCCCAGTTGGTAATAATGATTATTTATACATATAGTACTTTAGCATGCTCAAAGCACTTCTTATACACTGTATGAGGAATTCTTGTAACAAACCTAAAATAAGTATCTCCCTATTGCTGAGGTTAGGTAACAGCTTCAGTAATGAGTTCATGACTAATGAGTTCATAACTAAGGCAATAATTGAACTTGTAGTCCACAGTACACACTATTTCATTATGGAAATAATCAAGCAACCTTTCTGCCCTCCATTACACAGTGATCTCAATTCTTTAAGTGTCTGTTCTTGGGTAACCAAGATGGTACTATTTATATAACATTTTGGAAATACAAGTGGAAACAATGTAACTCGACTGAAGTAACAAACGGCAATTTTAATTGCTTTTAAAAATTAATTTTGACAGCATTTTAAGGTATTTTCACATAATTTCTCAGGTTTTATGCCTTTTTAAACCAATTCTAGGCGTTTAAAAAGGGAACAAAAAGGAACAAAAAAAGCAACAAGCAACATTGTATTGAGCAATGGCAAGAGATTACTTTTTAAATCCTAGAGTAACAGGAACAAGTTACATTTTTAAGGTAACTTTCCAAGCTCTGATCTCATACATATGGGAAAGACCAGAATGCTTGTGGGACCCCATTGTTTATAGAAGTGCAAAAAATCTTTTGGGGAGGGCAAGACAAACCTTGCAAAGAGGATGCCCAGTGGCCATGCGATACTCTTGCGCATGAAGAGCTTCGGAAGAGAATATTCTAGAGAGGTATAAGGTATCAGTGCTACTCACTGCAACATTTTGTTACAGATCCCACTCATACTTTTATTGTTTTTCCTTATGAAACAATTTATACACACAATTTAAACAATTAGAAATGAACAGGACAACTTATTAAATATTTTAAACTCACCTTTAAGCTTTCAGATTTCCCCTTTAATTTCTAAATCTCCACTGTGTACTCTAAGCACATTTCCAAACCTTTCCCCTAAGTCAGTAAGAGCCAGTCACTTGCTTTTTTATGAGACTCAGTAAGAGACATTCTCTCCAAAAACCACATTTTGTACTAGACTCTTATTTCCACACAGCAAACGTACAAGCACACAAAATAAGGACTTATTGTGGATTCCTTTCCTTGTGGTATTGGGTTTCCTCTCAACACTCAGAAGGTCCAAGCTTAGATGCTGTCTTGGTGAATGAATGGCAATGGCCTAATTTTTGCATGGAAAACATTCTTTCTAGAACAAAAGGCAATACACAAATAATAAGGAAAGTTTCCTCTGGATCCACTTCCCGTGGTCTAGCAGCTGCATAATGAATTTTAACTCTGGTTTTGTTTCACTGCAGCACAATTGTTGCCTCACCCCCTCCTTGTTTATGTTTGGATGTTTGGGGTATTTGTTTTGTCTCCCTTGTGCCGATTTCATTGCTCTTTGGAAACCCCAAACAAATCTCTGACTGGGCTGCCTGTGAATGAAGCCTTTACTCTCCCACAGTGTTATGAAAGCAAACACAAGCCCGGGGTCAAGTGCTCCTTTTGTCCCAGTAGCTCTTTCCCACGAGTTCAGCCCTGCCTTTAGCACTGATTTCCACTCTTTTAATCCAGAACGGCCTATCCACCAGCTTTGTCAAAAGGAACATTTGCTAAGGTTTTCCCCACTCACACACACACACAAACACACACCAGCTAATATTAGAAACAGGACAAAAATCAATTCCTTACCTTTCCCGCCTGTCGCCTGGAGCATCTTCAAATGATCCACTGTCATTTGCAGGATTTCTGCTTTTTCTAATTTGGCAGATCCCTTTGAGATAAGAGGCACAAACAATAAAGGCTTAAAAGTACTGCTATCCTTTGATTTGGTATACTCTCTTTTGAGGTCCGTCTTATGGTTTCAATTTTTCCAACCATTAGAGCTTTCTCAGCTAAATTCTTCTACTGAGCATCTGTATCCCAGACTTTAGTTTTACACATATGTACTGTATCATGCTGTCTAGCATGACACAAAGCATGAACACACTTCTGTGGTGCCACAGCATAGTACAGACTATGGCAACATGCATACTAGCTAGATACATGTCTACAACATTTCAAACAACAGTTCTGAGAGGCACAGAAAACCTCAAAGGGCACAATTCACTGGGAACTTCCTTGCATGCTTTGGAGAAATACGTGGGAGTTCCAGGAAAACATGACAGCTCTTGTCAGAGTAGGATCTGTACAGCCAGATTTTCCAGTAAATTGTATCCAATAAACAGTACAATACTAATGTCCCAAGAATAATTTTTACTATCTGGAGCTAAGGAAAATTATTCTCGACTAAACTTTGTTTAAATTAGAAGTTTTATGTAATTACTGATATTATTTTAAAAGGTTTATTTACAAATTAGGAGCTGAGGCAGAGAGTGTGTGTCCATATCTTGTACCTGCCCTATTCCTTATTTTATTTTTCATTTGGAAATGGAAGAATATTAAAAGTTACATGATAGATAGACCAGGCCCAAGGCTCAGCACCCTGTTTTTCTACAGCCCTTTGGAGTGGATTTGTCCATGAAAGCTCATATTAAAATATAGCATTCAGTCTTTAAGATGCCACAATGCTTTTGTCTTCTTTATTTTTTTATTTTTGTTTTGTTTTCGCCTGTTATAATTTATTGATATTCTACATACCATTAGGTGGAACGGACTAAGAAACCAACTTCTGAGCCTTGTGTTATCTTTAAAATGTAGATGTGGAACTATAGCGACTATGTTCTATAGACAATAGGATGTGACACCATTGTTAAAGGGTACCATATTAAACAATGGTTGCTAAATGATGGGAATGGGAGCTTTCACCATTTTCTTGTGTGCAGGTTTCTAGCTTCCTGTCTGAAAACAATGTAACACAAAGGGACTTTAAAAGATAACCATAAGGTCAGAAAATCAGGACAATCCATGGATGCCACACTAATGCAATTCTATAAAGGGCTACATTTCCAGAGCACTTAACTCCATATGAGACCAACTTCTTTTTCTAAAAATGTTACTGTTACTATTATTATTGCTAGAAAATATTTGTCCTAATGCTGGGGAATAAACATGCTGTGTATACAGGGGAAAATATTGAAAAAGCAATCTTTAAACTATGGGTAAATGATACATGCCCTCGTATATCATTTCCCCATTGTTAAAAGACGACTTTTACATTGTAGGGGCAAGGGATTATCCTTGTAGCAACATTTAAGAATATATAACTAATCAGTACATATACATTTTTGCACATGAACAATGAATGTTTATTGTACAAATATATTCAAACGTTTCTAAGCGCTGCAGAACTGCTCCAGGAATTAGGCTAGTTATGTAATGCATGTGGACAGATGAGGGTCACTGCTGCTGGTATCATACAATCAGCATTCATTTCTCTTTCATAGAAGTAGCCTTCTTTCTCTATTTCAACATTAACCACAGAAAAAACCCACAAGGTTGTTCATCAATCTTTCCCCATGTTGAAGTTTTGCAGTCTTTAGTTTCCAGTGTCACCATTAAGAAATACTGTGGATTAATATAATTAAGCCTCAACCTATAGCAAAACTAGTGCTGATAAACTAACTTTTCTTGGACCTCATCAACTTGAGTCGCTTAAAAAGTGTGAGAGAATGCTTTTTAGAGCAAAATGGATGAGAGCTCGAGAGGAAGGGACGTGATCCTATGAATTCCCACTTCTCCTCTCCCCATGCCTTCCCCACCAGCAGTTTTATCTGGATTAAGCTAACTGGACCTTAGGTGGAGGAAATGCGATACTGGGAGAGAGGGTGAAGGGATGTGGAAGAGGGTCAGATGTAACACCCCCTTTACCTACCTCTTTTACTGTCATTCCTTAATATGTGGTTGCATTTGAACAAATGGCACTATCCTATAGTTTGAAGTGAGAAATCCCCATGCAATGGTCAGTATAACTACTGCAGTTTCACCATCTCAAACAGAACTCTATTTAATCTGCCATCACTCTAAAGCACAGTGCTTTTCAGTAGCCCTCGTTCATACACGCTATTGCAAGTTACGTGTTCAGCCAGCAAGTGATGTACCTGCATGTGTAAAGCAATTCTAACAGTTTGGCCCCATTACCAAAATAAATGGCCTTTGATTTGGTTTTAGCATGTTTTAAATTGATTTTTTTAAGGTGACTAAACCAAAAGAAAGCTCATTTCCCCCCTCCCCCAGGAAGCTTTTTTGTTGTTGTCAGAAAGTGAGATATTTTACTGGCTGGGAAGAGGGTTTTTTACGTTGCTTGTAAAAATCAATGTAATGTGAATTGTTTTGGCATATGAGAATGCCTCTGTTGCTGTAAATTGTGTCCGGAGGATTTGCCACTTCCACCACGTCCCTCTCTGTGTGTATGTGTGCATGCATGTGTGTGTGTGTGTGCACGAGCGTGCCTGTCTCGAGAGAGGCAAATGGGAAAGCCTGAGGTGCAGGGTTGGAGGCAAGAGGTGGGTGAGATGCATAGCCTAAGTGAGGAGTGGAGCTGTCTTTGCAGTGGGGCAGGAAAAAAAGGGGGGGTTTAGATCCACATGGTTTTTATGTAGGAGCATCCACAAACCACTCTCAATCGCAGATAGCATCTCTGCCCACAGACTGGCGAATGGCTTGGGGATGATCCTACATAAATATGCGGATCCATGCCTGGAGTCTGTGTTTTTGCATCACTGAAAAGCCATGCGCCCATGATTTCTGTGGTGCAGTCTGCAGGCATAAATGGGAACTATAATCTGACAGTGGTTTAGGGAAGATTTCATCTACACATCCTATGGAGTCATGAGGATCCATGCCTTGTATACATGCTTTTTAATCACCGCAAAGCCATGAGCCAACGGATACCTGAATTCTCGGCTGTACTCTGTGGGCATAGATGGCCTTTATGATTTGGTGGTGGTTTGGTGAGTTTCTGCCCCTCCACGTTCTGAGGTGGCTGCTGGTGTCCCAAGCAGGGACTGGGTGCCAGCAGCAACCTGGGGCAGCAACAGCAATTGTGGGGAGGAGGCTGACAGGAGGTGACCGTGGTCTCTCTTTCCCTTCCACACAGAGGCAGGCAGAGCTGGATGGCAAATGAGACCCCCCACTCTGTCCTCTTTCTCATCTTGCCTTCCCGTAAACGCACCACATTTGTGTGGTGGGCTCACAAAAACATACAGAGAAGGGCAGGCTGAATTAGCTTAAGATAGATACGAGCCATATCCTCCTCTCAATTGACACAGATTTTCTCTAAAAACTGCCCAACAGTTTAAATGAGTATTCTCGAAGGACTTTACGGCCGGGATCCGATGGTTGTTGTAGGTTGTTCGGGCTGTTTGGCCGTGTTCTGAAGTTTTGGGAAGTCTGTATAGTCTTCAGAACACGGCCAAACAGCCTGAAAAACCTACAACAACCAGTTTAAATGAGCATGGCTTAAATTTCATGTATAGTCTCCAACATCGGTACAGAACTTTAAAAAGCAACACATTAAAAATTATCCCACAGAAACACAAACAGCCATTCAAATACCATGTGACTATCATGTGTCTTTAAACCGAATCCAAAAACACCACCACATATTCCCAAGCATATAAGTAATGTAACCAGGCTCTAAAAGAAATAAGCACTTACTGCTCTAACCCTGAACAATTTATATGGAAGAACTTTTCACTAACATTAGTGAGGTTTTAATTATTTACACACTGTCAAGTCAATTCCAATTTATGGTGTCTCTTTGTAAGGTTTCTTAGGTACAGAGTACTCTGAAGTGGTTTAACCGTCCCTTCTTCTGGAGACACTTCTGAAATTCTGCAGCTTGCCCAAGGCTACACAGACTGGCTCTTCTCCCAGGAGGCACAATGGGGAATCAAACCCCCAACTTTGGAGTCTGATACCTAACTCATTGAGCTTACATCTAAGTGAAGTAGTCAGGATAGAGGTACAAGTTCCCAAAGTAAAGTAGCTTCCTCTGGGAGCAGTCTTTCAAAGCCTGGACAGAAATCTTAAAAATATTTATATGTTGCTCCATATGGATAATATTAGCACTGTAATTATTGGAAGTCTGTGGGATGTCCAGCCACAGGATGGTCCTATTTACATGATTTCTACAAAACATTTAGAAGCATACAAATTTCCCTTATACCAGGTCATATTTTCATCCTTTTAGGCCAGAATGGCAATGCCTCTTATGATCTTAGGTGAACATCTTTCACATCACTGGCCAAACTGAGCTCTCAGTGCTCAAACCACTGTGTTACAATGGCTAGAATGCCAAATTTGAATATGGAAAGGCCCAGGTTCAAATCTATGTTGAGCTATAAATCTTTCTGAACAATTTTCTTCACTCTCTTCCCATCTAATTGACCTCATAGGATTACATGCTTGTCCTAAGGGTTAAGGCAAGGATTGTAATGTTAGTGTTAAAAAGTAATTCACTGCATTTCTCAGCGGAGAGCCCAAAAGGATTATGTATTGTTATTAACATTCTAAGCCAAAAACAAATTAAAAAAAATCCCTTGTTATGGAGTGTTGCTGCTCATCTTAACTATACAAGATGGCCAGAGGAGTGTGCGAATAGAGTGTGTGTGTCCTAGTTTTCACTTCAAACATGGGTACTGGGCTGCTAATAGCACCAACAGTGTCTGCTGTCTCCATCAACACTTCAGAGCAATGCATCATTCACTCTCAAGCCGCTCCAGTGTGACTGTGCTCCTGTCCCTCCCCAACAGCCACCTTGTATACAAACGAAGCTGTAAAATCTCTACCCATGAATAAAGTACCACCTTGAGCCAGACATCCTGGAGAGTGAAGTCAAGTGGGCCTTAGAAAGCACAGCTAACAACAAGGGTAGTGGAGGTGATGGCATACCAGTTGAACTATTTAAAATCTTAAAAGATGACGCTGTTAAGGTGCTACACTCAATATGCCAGCAAGTTTGGAAAACTCAGCAGTGGCCAGAGGATTGGAAAAGATCAGTCTACATCCCAATCCCAAAGAAGGACAGTGCCAAAGAAGGCTCCAACTACCGTACAATTGAACTCATCTCACACGCTAGCAAGGTTATGCTCAAAATCCTACAAGGATTCAGCAGTACGTATGTGGACCAAGAACTCCCAGAAGTACAAGCTGGATTTCAAAGGGGCAGAGGAACTAGAGACCAAATAGCTAACATGAGCTGGATTATGGAGAAAGCCAGAAAGGTCCAGAAAAACATCTACTTCTGCTTCATTGACTACGCAAAAGCCTTTGACTGTGTGGACCACAGCAAACTATGGCAACTTCTTAAAGAAATGGGAGTGCCTGACCACCTTATCTATCTCCTGAGAAATCTATATATGGGACAGGAAGCAACAATTAGAACTTGATATGGAACAACTGATTGGTTCAAAATTGGGAAAGGAGTATGACAAGGCTGTATATTGTCCCCCTGCTTATTTAACTGATATGCAGAACACATCATGCGAAAGGCTGGATTGGATGAATCCCAAGACGGAATTAAGATTGCCAGAAGAAATATCAACAACCTCCGATATGCAGATGATACCACTCTGATGGCAGAAAGTGAGGAGGAATTAAAGAACTTCTTAATGAGGGTGAAAGAGGAGAGCGCCAAAAATGGTCTGAAGCTTAACATCAAAAAAAACTAAGATCATGGCCACTGGTCCCATCACCTCCTGGCAAATAGAAGGGGAAGATATGGAGGCAGTGACAGAGTTTACTTTCTTGGGCTCCATGATCACTGCAGATGGTGACAGCAGCCACGAAATTAAAAGACGCCTGCTTCTTGGGAGGAAAGCGATGACAAACCTAGACAGCATCTTAAAAAGCAGAGACATCACCTTGCCGACAAAGGGCCGCATAGTCAAAGCTATGGTTTTTCCAGTAGTGTAGTATGGAAGTGAGAGCTGGACCATATAGAAGGCTGACCGCCGAAGAATTGATGCTTTTGAACTGTGGTGCTGGAGGAGACTCTTGAGAGTCCTCTGGACTGCAAGGAGATCAAACATATCCATTCTGAAGGAAATCAACCCTGAGTGCTCACTGGAAGGATAGATCCTGAAACTGAGGCTTCAATACTATGGCCATCTCATGAGAAGAGAAATCTCCCTGGAAAAGACCCTGATGTTGGGAAAGTGTGAAGGCAAGAGGAGAAGGGGACGACAAAGGACTACATGGTTGGACAGTGTCATTGAAGCTACCAACATGAATTTGAGCAAACTCTGGGAGGCAGTGGAAGACAGGAGGGCCTGGCGTGCTCTGGTCCATGGGGTCACAAAGAGTCGGACACGACTTAACGACTAAACAACAACAACAACAAGTTGTTATTCATCATTATTCAATACCTAAATTAAGAATGACTGTGCCATTTGTTGCATTAAGTGATAAAAGCCATGCCAAGTAACAATGTATCCAAATTCTTATAAATGAGCTAATAACTAAAGTAATTTGAACACTGAAAAAATGTTCTACATATTATTAACACTGGCCAGAAACCAGTTCAATATTTATACTAACATCAAGTCCAACATGATAAATTACAGCAGCAAATTGCAAAGAAATCAGTGCTTGCAATTTTTGTCATACACCAAGTGATGTGACTCATAGAAAAGTGAAGTTGGAAGGGGCCTACAAGGCCATCAAGTCCAACCCCCTGCTAAATGCAGGAATACAATCAAAGCATATGTGCCAGGTGATTATCTAAGTTTTTCTTGAATGCCTCCAGTGTTGGAGCACTCACCAACTCCCGAGGTAACTGGTTCCACTGTCGTACTACTCTAACAGTCAGGAAGTTTTTCCTGATATTCAACCGAAATCTGGCTTCCTTTAACTTAAGCCCATTGTTGCTTGTCTTGCACTCTGGGATGATCAAGAACAGATCTTGCCCCTCCTCTGTATGACAGCCTTTCAAATATTTGAAAAATGCTATCATATCACCCCTCAGTCTTCTTTTCTCAAGGCTAAACATGCCCAATTCTTTCAGCCTTTCCTCATAAGGCTTGGTTTCCAGCCCCCTGATCATCCTTGTCACTCTCCTCTGAACTTGTTCCAATTTGTTTGCATCCTTTTTGAAGTGTGGTGTTCAGAACTGGACACAATACTCAAGGTGAGGCCTAATCAGTGCTGAATAGAGGGGGACTAGCACCTTGCAGGATTTGGAAACTATACGTTTATTAATGCAGCCTAAAATAGCATTAGCCTTCTTTGTTAGCCACATCAAACTGTTGGCTCATATTTAGTTTGTGATCTATGACAATTCAAAGATCCTTCTCACTCGTCGTTTTGCTGAACCAGGTATCCCCCATCTTGTACCTGTGCAATTGGTTTCTTTTTCCTAGGTGCAGTACTTTGCACTTATCCCTGTTGAATTTCATTCTGTTGCTTTCAGCCCATGTATGACAAACAGTACAAAGAACAACTTCCTAACTAGTGGCAAGTCAGCACTGAGACTTATGCCATTAGACCTCCAGCGGTGAGTGTAAGCAACAGGATTCTGGTCACTAAAATCAACTGTTGTAATAATCTTGCACAATCTCTTTACAAAGAACACTATTTAAATGTTCTTCAGAAAAGTTCTATTTCTACTTCAACCCAGAATATCTTATGGTGGTTACTCATAGATTCACGGAATGGTAGATCTGGAAGGAACCAGAAGAGTCATCTAGTCCAGACCCGTGTCAATTCAGAAATTTACTCCCCCTCTTCCTAAAAATGGAAAGTTTTTTTCTCTCCTTTGAGTAGCCAGCTGTAAGCAGACTTGAATGCTCACTGAAAAATATGTGTGTGGTGTGCCCTCAGTAAGTCCCTTCCGTTATGCAATGGGGATTACATCAAATCTGAACGTAATATTTTTAGAAGACAGCCATTTAGGGACCTGACCAAGTTTAAACAATTATGATGTCTGGCTCTGACAGGTTATTTTCAAAGATGCTTCTTCCATTAGGCACTATTTTTATTAAATGAATACACCCAGTGGGATACCTTTTCCTCCAATTTTTTATTATTTATTCTTCACAACAATAACACATTGCCATTACATACAATGTTACATATTGAGGAAATGTTACTCCACATAGTTACTGCTGTTATTCAGACAAACCTATTCCATTTGTACTTTGAAGAATGACAAACAAGCACAAAGACTTTTCAATATACTCTTCTACGTGGGTTTATGGTATTATTAACTTATTTCTAACATTTTATTTTCTGACACCCAACCCAGTCCCAGCCCCTGAATTACAATGTCTGCTTTTTCCAAGTGCTAATCTTCTTCACAAACCCAGCAGGAGCAGTTGCTCTGAGAGCTAAGTAATAGTTGCTTGCTGCTGGGTAATTTCCAAGGGCTTTGGAAACCTTGTTTTATAATGTTTGTGGTTTTCAAGAAGTAAGCAATGCAATGAGACAAACAACTGTTGTCTCTTGTCCCAGTTTCTTCGACAAGCTGAAAATACCTCCATTCTCCTATGTAGTCAAAACCTAGTAAACAGGACTGCTTTGTAAGCTGCCACAGTATCGTGTGGGTAGCACGAATAGTGCTTTGCTATCAACTATTTTGACATTTCTTCCATTATTTGCTTATTTTTCTGCATCTTCATTTAATGTCTGGTCTGCACAGAACATCCACTCTGTCCTTAACTACCTAACCTTTTCTACCTAACCTAATAAAACTAAAATTAATAATAATAATAACAACCACCACCACCACCACCACCTGAAAAACAAGGTGTTCAAAGAATCCAGACAACTAAGTTTGACTTATACAAAAAGTGATCGCTTTGTAAGTATGGGAAATGGAGGTTATTAAGTGCTGACAGAAATTAAGCCGTTATGAAAACAAGGGAGCTATCAGCATACAAACTCCAAGGTTTGCAGCAGCAGTACCAAAATTAAAAAACAAACAACCCTAAAAAGGCAAGCTCCAACAATGCAGAATGAGCATGTAAGTGGTTGTGGAATCAGGGCATAGTTTCTAGACCAAGCGGGAAGATGGCTCATCTCAACATTTTGGGAGGGAGGCCACCTATGCACTGAATGCTAAACATTATTTGAAAAAGAAAATGAAAAACTGAGGGCTTAAATGGAATTAAATATAGTATCTTGGAAGACATGGCTTAACTGGCTAGAAATTAAATGGGCATTCATGTTAGGCTAAGACACTTGCCAATATTTTCTCTAAGATTCCACTTATATTGATTCAAGATCCCACTTATATTGACTTCAATATCTAGCGGAACGCCTCCTCCCACCTAGATCTACCCGAATCACTCGTTCTAGCCAAGACGGGCAGCTGAGGGGCCTAACGCCAAGGGAGGCCCAGAAAGAAAGAATAAGAAATCGGGCCTTCTCGGCAGTGGCCCCTCGCCTCTGGAACAGTCTGCCCACAGAGAGCCGTCTGGCTCCCTTGCTGGGTGTTTTTAAGAGCAAACTTAAGACCTGGCTCTTTAGGCAGGCTTTCCCTCAAGTCATCACCTAATTACTTTTGCCATCTTGAATTATATTATTACTGTTGTTTTTATTTTATTATATTGTTTTTACTTTTATGTATTATTGTTAGCCGCCCAGAGTAGACTTCGGTCTAGATGGGCGGGGTATAAATTGAATAAATAAATAAAAATAAATAAATTCAAATCACAAATTAAATTCCGTGGTGTTTACTCAGTGAAGCACTTTTCAGTAAATTGTATAAAACTGAAATGAATACTTCTAATTTTGATTTTTGTAATCCTACACACTCTTGAGACTTGAAGGACAAGGTATAAATCCCTTTAAAAATTATCTTGCAACTTCAAAAAACTAACTGATGTATGTTGATTGCACAACTGTTTCATTGTATTATGACGACCATCATATTTTCTTATGTTTAAGCAGATCTACTCAATAAACTACATTCAAAACACTATATTTAAAACACATATTGTACACCAGATACTGAATTTTTCAACCAATTTCAGTCAATCTAGTCCAGACTAAGCCTGCAAGACTACACATGTGTGCCTGAGAATAAGTTCCATCGAACTGAGACTTGCTTTTAATCAAGCAAGCATAAAATTGCAATGATCAGACAACGTCTAGAACGATCTCAGTGCTGAAATCACAGGTGTTGGACCTATTAACATATTTAATACCAACTGAAACTTTTCTTTCTTCTATCTGAGACATCAAGTACAATCACAATTAGGTGTACAGTATTAAACATCCTAAAACGTACATAATTGTTGAAGAAATGTACCTGATTGGCTCTCTTTTCATATTTACAACTAATACAGGCATCATACCTGTCAAATGAGTTTTTGTGCAGTTCAGATAAGTTAATGACTGTTGGTCTTATGTGCCATCAAGTTGGAACTGACTTACAGTAACCCTGAATAGGCTTTTCAAGGTAAGCAAGATGTTTAAGAAGTAATTTTACTAATTCCATACCCTCAGACGTCCTGAGTTCTAGTCTGTCACTCTATCCACTACACCACACTGGGTACACCAAATTAACGACTACCATGGTTTTAATATCTTCCTCTGTACTAGATAGACTGACTGAATAAAGGAAGCAATGGGCTTGAGTTTGCAAGACCTGAGCCAGGCTGTTAATGACAGGACCTTTCGGAGGTATAAAGTCACTATAAGTGAGAAGTGACTTGATGGCATATGTATAACAACTGTTGCTGGGATTCAACATAGATATTTACATCACTATGTACAATACCAGGTACCTATAATATGGTGCATTAAACTCTCTCAGTTTTTCACATGCTTTAATCTAGAGATTAAAGGTCAGTCAGTGGACTAACCAATTCCACCCCTTACTTAATATTATTTTATGAGGTTTGTGAGAAATCTTTGCACTGAGACTTTTGAATTTTGACCTTACACAACATCACTGACAAAAACTACATGTCCTTTTGCACAGAGCCATAAATTAATATTTAATTAATATTTAATTAATATTTAATATTTAGCAGCACACAATGCAATTTAAATGGAGATTTAATTTTTTTAAAAAAACAAAGTTAATTGTGGGTCAGAGACAAAAAGTTACAGTTCTTCCTATTTTCACAACACTTTCAAACAAATGTGCACACACATTATATCAGAAAATGTTTTAAATGTCCTTCACAGAATTCTTCTGGAATTCTTTTGCAAGTTTAGTATTAGTTTCTTTGTGGGCCTTCTTCATATATTCATGTTTAAGCATAAACATTGCTTTTCCATATAGATCACTTCAAACAGTCGTTGCATGAGCAACAATTGTTATATCAGAATCCATTTCTTCATAGAGATTTTAAAAACAGAGTTACAGCTCTCTTACTAAGGAGCTGAACAAATCAGGACACTTTAGCTTGGAAGTTTATATCTAAAGCTCATATAATGAAAGAAAAAAAATACAGTACTTTGAAAGATTAGGCTAGAAGGGTATTTGACATATTTTTCGAACTATAAGGAATAAAGCACTTCAGAAAAAAATAAAACCACTGCTGGAATTCATAGAAAGAACAGAGACAACACAGACAGCATTGCCCTTAAGGGAATGGCAAACCAGAGAATGGAAATGTTTTTCAGCTTTGCGGAGGATTTTGCTTTTAATAGTTGTGCCACAACAAAGCATTTTTATTGAACTGCCTGCTCTGTGCCAGATCAGGACACATCAAGTCTTATTTTAATGAGCTTTATGAAAACCCCAACACGACCAGATGAGATGGAAGACCAAATTTATTTATTTATTTATTTACTTACTTGCTTATTTATTTATTTATTTATTTGTGCTTACTTGTTTTTCAAAAGCCGTTGGCACGAGTCGCCTCAGTTCAGACAAACTGTTATTTATACGATCACGACGTCTTTTCTCTATAATCTGTTTCCAAAACAAAAGCAAAATATATGTTAAAAACTGCAAAGGGACACAAAGGCTACCAAATGAGACCAACAAATGCAGCCATTACATAAATTGGGGGGGGGGGGACATGGGAGAAAGCCTTACCCCTCTTCTTTTTTTCCTGGCCATAATCTGGGATGTTGTCGTAGGAGAATTTGATCGGATCACAGAACTGGCACTGTGCCTGAAGAAGAGTTGAAAAGTCAGGTGCAAAATCCCATCGTTCTGTTTCTTACAGAGATTTACTCCCCCACTCCCTTTAAATACTTAGTATAAGGCAACAACAGTGAAAACTTGAGTTGCACTGGCCCTCTCCCTCTCTTTTAGATTTGCAGGCCAAGCAGTTTTATTGAAGAATGGTCCCAGACAAAGTCTAAAATTGGAGTTTGGCTGCACTGGGCAATCTCCACACTGACAAATATATTAATGGCTGAAATTCAATAGTGAGTTGCAACTGGAATAGACCCATGGAATCAATGGACCTGACAAGGGAGTTGACTCAGCAAAACTCCATTGATTCAATGGCCTTTCTCTAGTTGTGACTTACTACTAGAATTCCATCAACAATTACATAGGGGTGAGCTAGACTGGACATCAAAAGGACACATAAGATTTGATTCCTTAGCATATTCAAGGAGGTTGGCCTGCAATATCTTTTTCCACCTACCAACACACCAAGGTATAAAATTTATCTGCCTTCTTTTGATGTGAATGATGCACATTTGGTAGAAAACAACATTTTCCAAACAAAATATATAGAAGCAGCAATCTGAGTTATTCCATCTATCCTGCAAATCATTAACACATAAAAACTTTTCACAGCCAATGCAAGGCACTTGTATTTTAACTCAATTGATATCTATTTTCAAACAGTAGGATTTAAGAAATGGTCATTGGATGTCTCTTCCATTATATATTTAAAAAGAATACTGTGTGGCCTATAAGCAAAATCCCACATCAAGGTTGAATACATTTACTGAGCATTAAAATTTTATATTTTTGTGGTTTATGAAAGGTATTACCTAATTCTAACTCTGAATGTTCCATGGAGAGCAGTGAGATGTATGTTGGAACCATTACATGTTCTGGTCTAAACTACTTCATCAAAATGGATATGAAGCCTTGTTGTCCAACCTCTGATACTCATCAGGTCTTAACTCATTAGGTACTTCTGTTGTGTAATCTCCATTCATTTCCATATGACAACCTCTTGTCCCATTTAGTAGACAGATGTAAACTACCAGACTGCTCTGAATCTAAGGCAAACTCTAAATACCTTTACTTATAGACCATACTGCTTTGGTTAATGCCAGCATGTCCCATTGATTGCAATATGACGAAGAGGCATTTTCCTGTTTTCACTAGATCATTTCATTTATTTTTAAAAATGACTACTGACATTACCCATGACAATTATTTTATCTTCCTATCAACAAAAAACAAGGTATTTGTAATGACCTTACATATGTTTACTTAAGCATTCCTGAGATACTATAGGCATTAAAACCTGGTTTTCTCTCTCATGTTCTCTCACACACACATTTTCCTCCCCTACATTTAATCCAGCTACATTTTTTTTTTGCTGTATCCAGACAGTAACATTAATTGGAATTAAATTCTCCCTCAGGCCATGGATTCACAAAGCAGACTTACTGACTTTTAAGAAGACAGCTCTGGAGAAAGTGGCTTGTGGCATACCACTTTAATTGGGTTTAAAGTTTACAGCTTGCACATAACTTTCATTAAAAAAGTCAGATTTAATTAAGATTAATTGTCCAGTTAATCTGCACTAGCCAGCTTGATTGGGATCAGGACAGAAAAACTGTCCTGCACAGCAAATATAAATCACACTGGCCAATATTAAACACTACTTCTGTGCAAATGCCCTGAGGCAAAGTATGAATATAGGTTAATTTAAAATGGATTATCAAAGGTGATTGGATTAATTGCATCATGTGTGTAACACCATATAATACTCCCAGGGCATACTGGATTTGCCTCAGTAAATCCAGAGAAGGAAAATACCGCTGTAAAAATCAAAGAGTGGCTGAATTAAAGCTACTTTTGCTGCTATCTATTTCTACAACTGTTGACTAAAATCTAACAGAAATTACAATAATATGTGGGCAATTACAGTTAAGCATTTTTAGTACTGTTTCCAGCAGGAAAAATATAAGCAGACACCTAATTGTCTTACTGATGTTAGTGAAGCTCAAAACTGTTTTAACTTTGCTTGAATCACTGTTTTGTTTTCCTACTTTGATTCTACAGTGTTAGAATAGCAAGGAATAAAACAAAACAGGTCTATTACTTCTTTCATACCTTGACTTGTTCTGTTTTCTTCAGAATTACAAAAAGACCCCAATATGTTCAAGATTCAATAATACTCAAATTTAGTTCGCCAGTAAATGAAAATTTCTCATTTGACTGATACATTTCTTGTGAATCCTTCTTCTCCTTAACAGATGCCTTTCTTCAGCATCACCCATCTCAGGATATGAAGACTGTGATAGGCGGGTAGTGAACCAACACACACACTCTCCTTATTATTCTGGAGCAAAATGTGATCAGAGTTTCCATAATATTCTAATCAACCTCCCTTCCCCCCCCCTCCTAGATGTATTACTGCTTCTCTTTTCTAGCAGACCAACCAAGTGGTTATGATTTCCAGCTCATTCAATCTCCACTAACAATGACACCTGAAAAACATCTACCAACAATAGCCCTACTTAATGTGATGTACAGCTCAGATACGGCCATCTCCCAAGAGCACAGATAGGATTTTCCAATATTAGATGCCCCCTGCGTTATAATTAACTCTAGGATGTAGCAGAGTTCAACATCTACACAGAAGGTACTCACGTTCTTATCATTACTGCTACTACTTAACACTTGGAAATTGTGAACAGCAGACTGATCTTAGATATGACATTGTCAACCCTTTCCCTCTTCCACCTCTTTTCAGTTTTTTGCTTAACATGAAGTAAGGTTTTAGCAAAACCAAAAGCTTGCTGACTACCAAGCAATTTCATAACTAGCTGTGATAAAGGTTGTTGCTTGGCATGCTTCTTCTCTACATTGACAGCTTTCCATAACAGCCGCCTTGGCTTCTTTTTAGGAGAAAGATGGGGTATAAATATTTTAAATAAATTAAGTAAAATAAATCTTATGCACAGCATCCCTACCCATCTTTACTACTATAAATCTGACTGACCGGAAGGTATCTTGAAGGGAAATGTTACAATTGGGAGTGCCCATTAGAAAGAACAAGAGTGAATATGAAAGTTGATAATTTGGTAGAGAGCAGCAGTCACTACAGTAAGTTTAAGGACACAGTTAGCCCAGAGCCACTGCATAATAACTTAAAGAAAATATAAATACTTGACAGGTTGTGTAACACTTTACAGAAGTCAGAAGGGGTACCATGGAGCTGGTGTGCTATATGGTGGGCCACTTGGAAAGATTAGCACTTAGTCAAGTTATTAAATCAGCATTTAGCCAAGTTACTTTTATAGATTGCATCTTCAAGAATCTCCCAGCAGCTGGGGAATTCTGGGAGTTAGAGTCCAAAAAAAGTAATTTTCCCAGGCTCTAGTTCTACCATGCCATGCTTAAGCGATTGCCTCCTCCCCAACCACACACATAAAAGGAAAGCTGCTGGGTGAGTGGAGGGGTTGTGCAAATTTTTTCTCCATGTTCTACTTATACTTAGTTTTTAAGTCGTTCTCCCCGCCTACTCTCCTAAAAGCATCCCCACAACCGGAAAGAAGAGGCATAATTTATATCTATATATTTAATCCAAACGTTTTCTTACCCAGAATAATTATTTTCACTTCCTACGTCTATAGTCTCATCCATATCGCTGTCTGAGGTAGTATCCTCGCATGGCCGCTTCATCGTGGCCAAAGGAGCCAGTCCAGCTTCCAAATTAGGAGATGAATAACAGAAGCTCAGGGTTGTGGGGCTGAGTTTCTCTTTCTTTTTTTTCCTCTTAGTTTATGGTCTCCTTTTTAGACAGTCCCTGGATTAAGCCCACCTCACCCCTCCGAGCCGGCGCCAGCAAACCGACTGGATTTCTGTAGGTCTTTCCCACGCTGCAGCTGTGTCTCAAGCAGAACTCCCCGCCCACTCCGCCGCGAAGCCCCGCCTCCTGCCCGAGTGAGCATATGGATTGGGGAAACAGAGGAGTGAGTGACAGGGGACCTCGCCAAGCGCCTCCGTTCTCCTCCTCGCCATTGGCTAAAGCGCGGCAGCGGTCCCCGCGCCAAGCACTCCTGGGTGTCTTCTTGGAAGCGTGGGAAAACCCCGAGTATCTCTCGCCCACAAGGGAGACGGGCGGGAAATGGGGGAGGACGGCTGGCGCTGCCTGGGAGGCACCTTCAGGTCTGCTGAGGCTGGACGCAGCCGGCGCGCTTGGGCCGTAGGAGGAACGGGCCGAAACGTTTGTTTCTGCTCCACGGATCTCCATGCGCTGCAGAGCGGCGGATGAAGCCCAGTCATGAGGAACACGGATTAAGGACTAAAAAGTAGTAGTAATAATAATAAAAATCACCCTGCACAGACCATTCGAATTGTTGACACTTCTCAGATCTGCGGGGCCCCCCGCTGAAAAAGTTACAGAACGTGTGAGCGGAGTAGGGAGGATGGTGTGGAGGTTGTAGCTGGCTATCTTTTGCACGCGAGCATGGGCTCATACAAAGGGGGCGGCACAGAAAGAGGGGGTGGAAAGAGGGGCACCCGGGAAGCAAGTTGGTGGAGCGAGCGATTTTTGAAATTTAAAAAGTGTAAACCTGACTATCGTGAGATAGCTAGCGCGCTGCGGCCCCTTTGCAAAGCACCTATGGAAGGGAAGCAACAATATACACACACACGCACAAAACCGCTTAATTATGATGTGCACCCGTATGTCCCCTCAACTTCCAAAGTTGTATGGGAATGAAACCCTTACGGCAAAGTGTAAAATCTCAACCGCTCAAGTCTTCCCTTTCTCTCTTACAGACTGGAGGGAAGAAGAGGTGGCTCTGGGTACGTTATTCCCTCACTTTGGATCGTGCAGGGCTCTTGAACGGAGGGAGTCTTGGTGTGGAGACGGCATCCTGAGTGGCTGAGTGTCTTCAGTTAAGCCCGTGCAGATTTTGCTGTTGACAAAGATATATTGAACTCGCTGGAAATTGCGAGGTTTTGTTTAGCCTTCTATAAAGATCATACTATAGTGTCGTATTTAAAAGGAGGCAACAATCCCGGTGAGAAGGGGAAGACCTATAAGACACCCGGCGGCCGGCATCTGTTTATTCAGCTATTCAGAAGGTTTTCTTTAACCGCCCTTCCCCCCCCCCCCCGTCCCTTGTAAAGATGCTGTCTATAGCTTCGAGATCGGCTGTTCAGAGAGGTTAGTCTCCTCACATATTTATTTACTCTCCTATTACTCGAGGTTACTGGCGCCTTCCAGCTCTTAGCTTTGTAGCTTAAGCAAAAAACACGCTTTAGAAAGAAAGAACGTAGATACGTTTAAGGCTGATCGATCCCGCGGAAGCGGAATAACTCGCATGGGACGAGACCGGCTGGGAATCCCGGCTGCAGCTAAAAAGGATGCCGGGGCACCCGGGGAACACGTGAAGGCGGGACGGATGTTTCGGGCAGGTGGAAGAAACAAGGGGGTGCTTATCATCAGAGACATGTCCGGACAGAGGGATGAGGCTGCCTTGGAGTCAGGAGGGGAATAAAGAAGGCGGGAAACACCACAAGCCGACTCTAGCCGACGTGTCAGAACTCCTGGTCCTGTGAAGGATGTTTTCAATGATTGTCCTTCCCGCCCTCACGTGTAAGGCGGGAAATAAATGTATTTATTTGTTTTTTTTTTTAAAATAAATAACTAAATAAAGCCGAAACTCGTGGTTCAATTTGTAGTGCAATTTCATGCACGCCTGCTCCGGCATTTGAGCCAGGTAAGTGTGCCCAGAGGAGCGGGCTTGTTGGGCTGTGTGCCTTCCCATGCATGTATGTGAAGGTGAGGAAAGGAAGAAGAAAGGCGAGATGAAAGAGAAATGAAAGAAGGATTGGCAGGGAAGACACTGGTGGGAAAAGAACCCTATCAAGTGAGGAGGAGGAGAAGGGAACAACAGCGCCGTGTCGGGAGGGGGGGGGGTGTGAGGATCGCAGAAATACGAAGACGCCTGAAAAGTGGACGCGCGCTGCGTAGCCGTGAGAGAGGCTGCGCGGAGGGTCAGGGGTTGTTTGGGGTCGCCGTCCGTGTGGCTGGCGGCGGCGGCGGCGGGGCGGCCTCTCCGTGCGAACCGAAACCTGACCCGTTTCAGCTGAGATGGCTTTTGAAATGCAGCCTGCACCTCGCAATCTCCCAGCCTGTCTGTCACCCACCAGACCTGTCCCCAGAAGGGCGATGCCTCCCTCTCTCCCTTCACACCCCCCCCAAACTTTTGCTCTCTGTGCGGTCGCTTCCCTTCCCTCTCGGCGAACTCGTCCCAGCAACCAGAGCCGCGTCCTCGTCTCTCCGTCGCCTCCACTCGCCCCAAGCAAGGGTTCGTCACAGGATGCTCGTCGGGATCCTGAGCAGCCAAACTGATGAAGGCGATAAGACGTCTGTAGGACATTACAATAGGGACCGAAGAAAGCGGCGGGAGGCGGGAGGAGCAGGGGAGAAAAGGGCTCGTTTGTCCGCAGGAGAACTGACACGACACCCAAGCCGCTCGTTTTTGCGCACCTTGAGATTCGCCTTTTGTTTCCTGGAAAGGGAAGCCATTTTACTTCTCGGCCTCCTTCCTTTTTCCTGACTGTCAAGCGAAGCCTTTGCCCTTCTTCATTATTCTCCTCCTCAAATAATGTTCTGTTTCTCGGCATTCCTTTCTTTCATGAGGGAATTAGGAAACCAAGTTCTTTTCATTCAATAGGCGATAAGGAAGCTGGAAGAGATCGCACGGGGGCTGAGGAGTTTTGTTGTTTTATTAACTTGAAAAAGGAACATTAGAGTGTGCCAAATCCAATTGTTAATTCCGACTAGAGTAGACCCATGGAATGAATGGGATGTATTAAGAGAGCTGGGCCAAATCCATTTGTCAGCCCCAACTAGACTAGATTCAAAGGTTCTAGTCTAGCTGGGTCTAACAACTGGATTTGGCCCAGTATGAATGCCTAAAATGAAAAAGAAAGAAAAGGTAATATGGACAGTGACTGGAACATGCCGTTGGCTGGGGCAGAGTTTTGCTACAGGAAATCACCGTTCAAATTCTTGGTCAGGCCTGAAAACGTACTTCACAAGGTTGATATGAAAATGAAATGGGGTAATCTTAAATACACCTCATTTAATCTTAAATTCCTCAAGGAGGGCCGGCGGACGCAAAATGCGCGCTGGGACCCCTCAGAGGACCGGTCGAGCTCTGCTTTAGCGAGGTGCGGGGGGGCAAGAAAGGTGGTCGCGCACGCGCGAGGTGCCGCGTGAAAGAGGCGGGAAAGTAACGAAGTCCCACGAAAACCGGGTGGGAGCGCGCTCGCTTGCTTGCCGAAACTCAGCAGGCACCGGGCAACTCTGCCGGCGAGAAGGAAGCGAAAGAGCAAAACATTTTGGAGTGAGTGGAAACACCCCGCCGCCTAGGAAAGGCGCAACAACTTAAAAGCGCGGAATTATGTGCCACACGCATATGAACGAAAACCAACGAAAGGACTGGCACGTTGGAACGTGTGCCGTGTCAAGACTGTTTTTTTTTCCCAAAGGGGGATAGGTGCGGATGACAGAAAATAGGAAAACCCCTGTAGAACTGAGAATGAGTTGGGCGCGTGGTAGTGTATGCCTGCGACGCGTGTACAGTGAGAAACCCGGCCAGGGAACACGTGCGCGGCCAAAGCTACCCTAGACGGGATGTCATTGGCCGGAATGAAGAAGCACTTGGCTGTGTGAATTAAAGATTCCTGCGGATGTGTGGTTCCGCGTGTAAGCGGATAACGTCGAAAAACATAGTGGACAAGGTGACGAAAAGCGAGGGAAACCTCCGGAGTGTACAGAACAGTTCAAAGGGAGCAGCGCGTGTTAGCATACCCGTGTACAGTACTTTGGAAACTAAAGTCCTACCAGTTCCTTTCTCGCCAGCGCCCCAGGCTGTGTAATTATACACAGTGACATGTTGCATGTTCCTCTTTCATGTGGCTGTTGTTAGTGAGGAAAGGAACTGTGGGATTTCATGCCTCATTGCCTCTACAGGGACATCCCTTTCATGCCCTGTAGAGTTTCACGTTTGCAGTTACTGAAAACTGCGCTCCTACTCAGACACAACAAAAAGCAAGAGCGCTCCTCTCGGCCACCCACCCCCCTCCGCCCCTTGCCTCAGCAAAAACAAGCGGCAGTTCTCAGGGTTTTTAAAAACATCCCCCACAATGGAATAATTTAAGAACGAGACACGCACAGTCAGACACACTCCTGCGGTATTAGGGTCTTTCATTCAGACTGAAAGGAGGGAGCATGTGCTGGGAGTTTGCACTTCAGTGAGAAAGTGGTTCATGATCCTGGAGTAATAAAAAAAAATTATATATACAGTATATATGACAAACCGTTCATTTCCAGAGTTCACATTTATTTTTAAATGAAAAAAAAAAAAGGACTCTTTGAGGAAGTTATTTTAGGCATTGGTTTTTGTGATATTTATTAAATCTGGCAATCTAGACACAGCTGGAAGGATGTCCTATGGAACTCAATGAGATAGACTTTCCAGTAGACATCTATTCTATAGGACTGTTCTGTACATTCATTATTTGAGATTATATTGTTGTTATGGTTGCTTTTGGTTTCTCTGTTACTGTTTTGGGATTTATCCAAGATAATGGAATATTCCTCTGAATCATTATGAGAAACCAATCTGTGCTAACTTGGAATTTATTTTTTTAAAATTAAAAACTTCAAAGCAGCAGGAGAAAAACTATCTTCAACTTGTTCTTTAAATATGTTAGTTGTTTATTTACTTAGAAACAAATTATATAATCTAGTCATTTCCCTGAGAATTACTTTCATCCAAACAAAAGTATTTAAAAGTGGTGGATTAGGATTCGAATCCCAGTGTTGCTGCAGGTAGCCTCTTTGGAAGTTTCCAGATGAATAACTGTGTTGGTTCTGTAGTCTGCGGCAGCAAAAACAACAGAGTCTTGGGGCACTTTTTTATTTGGAGATAGCTTTCATGGACTGCAGCTCTCTTCTTCCATTGTATGGTGTGCAGCCTCAGTAGGCAGACATTTTTACAAATATGGGAAGGCTGGGATTGTGAAATGGTATATACATGAAGTTAGAAGATGTCACTTTCATGAACATATTGTGGGCAATATCTCTCATCCTAGTTTCCCTATCTGCACGTAAATATTTGATCTGCTTCAGCAGGCTGTTGGGAGGGCTAACAAGACTAAAAAGTGGTAAATGTGCAAAATGTAAAGTTACTGTTAATAATGGTGTTAATAAAAAGTCAGCAGTGTAAAATTATTAATAATAGTTGTAGTAATGTTGCCCTTAAATAAAATTTGGCATTTTGTGTGAACTAAGACACATTATACCTTCAAACAATCCCTGAAGACATGGCTTTTCAGACAGACTTTCCCAGAGATAACATCATGATAGTTCAATGGTAGTCTTAGCGTTTATTTCCATTCCACCATCCTGCCTTTTAAATAAGAGGCATTTATGTTTATGTCTATGTTGCTTATTTGTGATTGTATGTTGTGTTTTGATTTTGTCTCGATTTTGATTTTTGTATAACTATTATGCTCGATATATATATATTTTTAATGTGTCATTGCTTTATTGTGTTGTAAACCACCCAGAATGGCCTTGCAGCCAGAAGGGCGGTATAGAAGTCGAATAAATAAATGAAGTGGGAGGGAGGCTCTAAACAGAAAAGTTATATCTGGAGGTTCACACACACACACACAAACACACACACACACACACACACACACACACACCTCCAAATATACCTTTTCTGTTTAGAGCCTCCCTCCCACTTCATTTATATAATTATTTATTATATAATGTTTCAATATTAGGTTGTACTTATAGAGCAGCACTTTTTAATTAATAATAGCTAACCAACTTTTACTGATCCTATCAAACATTATTTAAGATTAGGTTATATCATGCTATTTACACTTAAATAGTTTTACACTTTTGTCAGTTATAGTGTGGTGAATTCATGTGTTGACTTCCCAAGGCTGAAATCCTAAGCTTTCTTATTTAGAAGTGGAATATCACTGAAATAAATTGAAATTTATTTTGAGAAAGCAAAGTTGCAAAGACTGAGTTCTACAGTACGATTTATAGGGGGAAAGTTGTAGCCTAAATATATATATACATGGAAGCTGAATGAACAGTGAATACTGCATGGAAATGCAGTTAGAATTGGACTATAAATTTCATTAAGGATCAGAGTAGTAGGCTTAATTTTATAGTTTATCCAGAAATCGAAATACTTGGATATGAGCCACTTTATATCAAATTATGAACAATTACAGAGCAAAGTTCACATGGAGAAGGGGAATAGCATAGGTAAGGGAGAAATGGCAAGGGAAAATTGGTCAGAGTAAGCCTGTTTGATGTATTAACTTTTAGACAGGGAGTCAGCTCATTATATTTTGTAATTTGGTTCCAAGTCATATTCAACTAATGATTGGAATATTGACTGGACTAATGGCTAAAATTTATGCATTTAATTGGATAGAGCAGTTGTAACAATCTATAGTGTTTTATTAAAGGTACTGAAGTAGATGAATTCTTTAAAGAAAAAACTTCAGGAGCTGCACCTAACTGAAAATTGTTTCATGGAACTTGGATGAGAGTCATATACAGGAAACCCCAGACTGCTGAGACACACACATACCTGTTTTTGAGACTCTTCTAGTAGTGGCCAATCTCTCCTGAAGCAATCAAAACACATATTCATGATTACAGTGGCCAGTATGTATATACAAGACCAAGCATAACAGCAGACTTCTAAATTAAATGACTAATGCAGTTCCTCCTTGAGTCAAATGAAACTACAGAATTGCAGTCCTAGAGGAAAGCAGAAGAGAACAGAGTAGAGTGGAATATGGAGGGGAGAGCAGAGCCCAGAAAGGAGAAGGAAGCAAATGTTAGTGTTTGGATGCTTGGAAATTCTTCTAGGAATGAAATCCCAATTATAGCAGTGTGATTGTAGGAGAAACAAGCTCACTTTGTGGACATCATGCAGGAATCAATTAGATTGTACGTACAGGAGTCTGCCATAAATGCATGAAGCACCCTTTGAACTGTCATGCTAATGATCTATGTTGTCCACTACCTGTTGTCCACTATGGAATCATAGTCTGAAATGAAGTGCTCTGGTGTTCCAGAGATTGAAATTAGACCCTTTAAAATAAAACACAATAGCTTTTGCATAAAGCTATTTTAAATAAAACACAATAGCTTTTGCATAAAGCTATTTTACCTGTTACCAATTCGCTTCTGTGTCTGGTTCAGAGTTTTGGTTCTAACATATAAAGCCCTAAATGGTTTAGGTCCTCGCTACTTGTCTGAATGTCTTCTGCCAGGTTCTGCAGGTTCTGCCCATCTGACCTGGTGCTCACAGACCTCCCATCTACGGGTGTTCACACCTCAAGGGGTTGGAAAACATCAACTCAAAGCCAGGCTTTCTCAGCTGTGACACCCTCTTTATGGAATCCAATACCCCAGGAGTTATGTCAGGCACCCTCCCATTGTGCCTTTAAAAAGTATCTCAAAATAGAACTTTTTAGAGAAGGTTTTGGAGGCGTTCTCCCTAATTAACTGGGATAGAGAAGGAAGACACATATTATACTGAGTAACATTTATTCTGTTGCCAGTCTTGTTACTTGCAATAAGGGAGTGTTAATTTTTATATAATTTATGTTTTCTCTCTCTTTTTATTTTTAGTGTTCACTGCGCAGAGTAGCAATTTGCTAGATGGGCAGTATAGTAAATCAATAATAGCAGTAGTTCCTCTTCTTACCAGCTTAAATTAAAGGAAAGACTATAATCTTCCTTGATATCTGATTATCTATGTAGTAGAATTTTGTGTTGGTGTATGAGGGAATAATGACATCCCCCTCCTACATCCAAAAGAGAACCAGAACTGGAGGAATCTCAGCAAAAAGCATGACCTTTCACAAGGAGCTTAATATAGTTGAAGCAGATAATGCATCCAGAACAAATGCTACATGAAAAATGTCCAAACTATTCATTAGAATGTTTAGGAAAGCCATATATGATTGGAACTTACTAAAAACCCATAGTGTGCTTCCAGATGGAAGTATTTACTGTGCAATCATACTGCCTCACTCACTGGAGTTTATGGGAGGTCCAGACATTATTTTCAATTGAAACCCTCATATATTTTCAAATTGTTTTCTATATATTTTTTAACAACCAGAGAACATCTGTTCAGGAAAAAGGTAGGATAGTTGCACAGTGGTGACTTTTAATTGTGAGCATGACAAAGCTTTTGTTTTGAAGCACCTGTAGCATGTGGCATCAAGTAAAGCAGCCTGACAGCTAGCTCACTAAGTCGTGTTATGTACCTTCAAGGTGCATCCAACTTATAGTGGCCCTAATACTGTTTTAAGGTAAGTGAGATGCTTAAGTAGTGGTTTCACCAGGGCCACCTCCAGTTAGTTTCTATCACACAGCAGAGGTTTGAATCCATGTCTCCTGAAGCCTAGTCTGTCACTCTATTTATTACTCCACACTAGCTGTCTAGATTACTGAGAGATAGTCATTAATCCTGTGGATGTGGTTATATGTAAAGCAGAGGAAGTTGTTGTGAAGTAGATGAGAGGTTTGAATACATAATTAAATCATTTGCAAGTCCAATAGTGCAAAACTATTTCTGAACAGGTGTAAAAAGCCAGTCCCAATATATAGTAACGTCTTAGAAGAACTGAGAGAGTCAGTCTACTTGAGGTGGACAATCTAAGAGACAAGGTTAAAGATGGCATGCCAATAAATTGGCAATAAATTGGACACTGTAAAACACTTCATGAAGCCACAATTGCAGGAAAGCTTGGGGGGTAGGTCTGCTGCTGTTAGTTTGAGCTGCCTTTGAAAACAGACTTTTTAACAAAAAGCTTTTCTACTGGGATAAATTGTAAGACCAGTCAGAGCATTTGATCCGGAGCCAACAGTTTTGCAAGTATATTCTTTTCCGCTTGTAGGTCTTGTCTCTCTTATGAAGCAGAATGGGAAAGATCTTGCCAATCTTGCAGATACAGGAATGTTACGGGCACAGAGCACAGGGAGTCTAGATGATAGAGCAAATTGTGTTTAAGATGTTCAGATATCAATACATTTTAAAATTAAGTTTTATTGTAATTTAACTAAGGTTTAAATTAGACTGTACATATTATTTAAATACAGTATTTGAAATCAAACTATTGCAATACAGTATTTAATTGTATTTCCTTAGTGAAAATTCTTGATTTGGAAAAATGGAAAATCTTTCTTGTTTCATTATTTTGAATAGTCACATTAGATACTTCTCTTTAAAATGGTGAATGAGGATGGAAAGCTAGTGGAGAGATGACAACATTCATTTTAAAAATGCCTTTCATATTTAATTATTTCAAATACCAGCATAGCAGTGGTTATATTAGTTTCTACACCACTGACTATTCCCAAATAAACAACTAAACAAAAAACTCAGGAAAAAAATTGGGATGAAAAACAAGTTAGCATGCAGTTTTGACAGACACATCAACCAATTTTTTTTAAAGTGCTTTCTTCTTTAAATAGCACAAAACAAAACAGCATGGAAATGAAGAGTACCATAGTTGAAAATCAAGATCAGATCCTCCAAATATGGTTTCAGATATATACAGTCCCAAGTCACATTAAATACATTTTTCTGTCTCTCCCTCCTTCCACCCAGAGCCTCTGAAAACCATTTTGCTTAGATTGTTAACTCTGCCACACCTCAGCGTAGAGAAATGGGGGGGGGGGGGAGTGAGCAATGTATATGTATGAAAATTATCCTAGCCATTGTTTTTTCTAAAGTAGGCATCCATTGCTATAAGCTCAGAAGTTTGAATGTAGTTCATATTAATGAATAACATCACCCGCTTTTCTGAAAATACTCTTTGAACATTCACAATAGCTGGCAGTTGGGTCCTATAACATAAACAATCTCACAAAACTATTCATGCCAGGTCTTGGATATTTTTATTTACCTTTCTGTAGAAAGAAATGTAGGAATAATTGTTGGTTTTGACACAGTAACTGAAAATAAAACTTAAGAATGTGATAAATAAACAAAAGAAAATGCCAGTACGTTCAATGTATATTTTATCCCAAAGCTATGGGGGATAATGCTGGGAATACAAGAGACTTTACAAAGTCTCAACTTTTATTTTCCAAATGCACCAAGTAAACAACAGCTAAGTGCTTCCTCCTCTTGACATCCACATCCACCAATCCACTCCAGTGGCCATAAAGTATCCGTTAATTTGAACTTGCCATTATCCAATCAGAATTAGTGCTGTGATTCAGGTAAGTGGAGTTGTTGCAATGTATAATCTGGAAAAATATATCATCATGCCATGGAACAAATTTACTATGGATTAATTTACTGTCAGTGGCAGTTGTACATTCAAGTGAATGATATGGACTTTTCACTGAAGAAAGAAAACCTCCAATGGCTAGTCGATTCCACTTAAATGTGTACAAGAAATCAAATGAACAGGCTTGGGGGGAGATGGTGTAGTTATTTTACCTTAAGAAAAATATTTTCTGTGCTAACACACAGTTTTCCAGTCATCCCTTTGTATCCTGCAAGCAGATAAATAAACATATTTGCATGGAGTCATCATGAGATTTGAGGGATCTGTCAGTTCTGAAGGATGCATGCTTTACACTACTTTAAATTGACCATCAAATTTTGTATTAAGTTGTGTGATATTGTAAAACAAATTGGCATGTCCTAAAAATTCTACAACTTGCTGCAGCCTCCTTCCTCTCTAACATTGACTCCTTTTGCCTGATCATTTATCATTGTACATGTTAAATAAAATGTTTATCCAAAGCCTCCCTAAATTTGTATTCAAAATCCATTAGAGAAGCTCATGATTTCCCCTAGCTTCTTCTTTTGCTCTCTGTACTATTGCCCACCACCAAACTGGAGCAGTGGTTCATGCTGACTGCACTGCCAGTGACCAGCTGACTGGCCAAAGCATTGATTGCTAAGATACCTTTGCTCATCTTCTAGGATTATATCTATTTTGTCATGATGCAGTGAGTTGTTGCATTGTTCAAGAGGAATGAGCTTTGTAAATTTATGTGGCTTTGGGTAATCCAGTGTCAACACCACTCCAATATAAAGAACAATGTTTTATATTATGCAGCATATTTTAAATATTCAGAACATTCTTACATGATCTCTGTAAAGCCTGTTATTATTATCTTCTTGTCAAACTAGGGGGAGAGACTGACAGACTAGTGGTTTATTTAAGGCCCAAACTGTTTATTACATGGGAGATCCATGATGAGATCTCCAAGTTTTATTTCAATTTAGTTCCCCCCCTCCCTTTGAAGTAAGAGTACGGATGCTGCCATTTTTATCTAAACAGCACTGACAGGGAAGAGGTTATTTCTCTCTCCTGTGCTGTTTTCCTCTTTCTAAATGGTTCTCCTGAACAAATCATAGAAGTAACTAGCTACAAGTAACAATCACATGTGACTTGTTACTACCTGGTAGCAAGTGATATAATGAGTAGATATAAAGTTGTGGATAAACTGTAATAGATCAGGTAGTTACAACATTGCTTTTTAGGTGGAACAGGGCATATTTTCTCATGACCTTAGAAAGCTACTTTCTAAAAGCATTTGAAGAATCATCTTAAATTGAATTTTTCAGATTTTATGCCATTCTCTTCTCCATCTAACATGGCAAGGGAAGTAGTCTTTGGTTTCATCTTTTTGTAGTTACTCAATATTTACAAGATGTAATCTCAGAACTGTCCACTAGAGGAAATAAAAAATTATTTCCTAATATTTTGTTGCCTTTCTGGTAGGGCTGCAAACTTGCTTCCAGCATTTTGTCCTCTAACCTTTCTGCATGCTGGAAGACCGAACAGTTTTAGAAACTGGCAAAGGCCAGACACTTTTCATAAAGCGCTCTTCTAGTGCTTCCCTAGACAAAGCAGTACAGTACTATCTAGAGGAGTTACAAGTAGTTTAATGCAAACACTATCTTTTAGTATTGGATTAGTTAGTATAGAATGGATATATTTTGTTTCCTCTAATAAGGAATAACAGAAAGAGATGTCCAGATATCGTAATAAAGTTTGAAAAATATTAGTTGACTCAGCAGCATCAGATTCTGGGATCTACTTGCTCAGGTATTAAATGTCACACATTTTGGCCAAATTTACCTTGATTTTTGTAGGCTCATTTGCAGGGCCAGGAAGATGTCTGCCTCTGAGAATAGAAACATTATTGTGAAGAATAATCTCTAAAATATATTGCAACAATTTTTTTTAATATCTCTTTCAGTCTTGTTATGCATTATGTGTTGTCAAGTTGGAACCAATTTATAGCAACACTAATAAGACTTCCAAAGTGAGTGAGTGTTCCAACTGCTGAAATAAACCGGCAGAGGGATGGGGATGTTTTTTTGATTCGCGCTAAAGTCATGTTCTGTCTTTTCTATTTGTCAGCAGGCTGAATCTGCAGCTGTACCAAAATTCCTTGGCTTTTCTCCACTTGCATGGAATTATAGGGGCAATATCTTGTGTACAACATTACCCTTTTTGGAATACTACTCAGCCTTACCTCAAATAATTTAATGTCTTAATTACATACTTTGGAGAATTTGGTTAGTTGCTTTTATAGTTAGCAGAGTATCAGGTACAAACAACAACTGCACAGAGAAAGTATGAGAATAGTTTAAGTCTCAATAGCCCACTCTTTTTCAGATTGACTAGCACTTTATATGTTAAAAATCAGTCTGGAAGAATTTTAAGTGAAAAAAGAGGTAACTACTTACAATTGCTATCTATTGTTATAGTCAGTAGAAAAAGCAGGAAAAATGGAGTATCCACATGTCGAAGAGACCCTCCATGTTTCCTGCATGCTCAGAGTTCAGAAAAGAAGAGAGAGAGAGAAAGACTAACAAACAAAGGAAGCAGAGCAAAAAAAAAAGAGGAAAGGGGCAAGCTAGAGGCAAGAAAAAGAACTTTACCAATAGATTAGTGGGAAAGGAGAATCCCTTTAGGCCCTAAAAAATCCCTCGCACTAATATCCAGCATTAGAAAGCATGCAACATTGGTATTATCTCAACAGAAACTACCAAAATGCAATGCATGTGTTGGATACATTTGGTCTAAAATAAAGGAGTTATTCCATATAACACATACTTTTCCATTTCTGCAAGAAAGTCTGCTCCAAACTGCTGCTGAGGTGAAGTTATGGTTATGTACTGGTGAAGTCAACTAAGAGGCTGACTACATGGGTTGTTGAATGTTGGCTTTGGCTGCAAGACGTTTCTCATTTGGTCCCTTAAGAAAAAGAAAAGAAAATATTTTTAAAATAACTGATACAGTGCATCGGGCCAAAGTTTTTTCACTCCCTCTGCCCTCTGTCAAGCAGGGGAAGTGATCAGGTTGCCAATATCCTGAAGTTGTTTGTTTATTAATCTGCTTCACAACATTGGCAGGATTCATTTCCATGTGAATGGTCAGACTTGACTAGGTCAACCTAATCAAGCCTGACCATTCCCAAGCAGCTCACACTAGCGTGTTACCTGCTGCTAGTGCAGCTGCATCCCAAGCAATAGTTCCTGAAAATCATTTGAGGTGATCTTTATTTATTTATTTATTTATGAGAAATCATTCTGGACAGAGCTATTTTTTAAGATGATGGTGTTGTTTTCTTCTAATCCAGGCCTGCATAACATGTGGCCTATCAAACTGAACACAGGTAGACAAAAATGTTCTCTTCTAATTTTTGCAATTTCCAGGGAGTAAAACCAAGAAGGATACAATGCCCATGCATTATTGCTGTACATTACTTGCATTTAGTTTGGTTGATCGAAAGCACTTCCGTTCCATTTTAAGCCCCTAAAAAAATTACTGACTCAACTGTGCTGTGGAATTTCTGGGAAATCACTATGCAGCAGTTTCTGAAATAGCGTAGGACCTATGTGAGGTCTGAAGTGGAATGACAGCATTTGACAACTTATAACTAGGGCTGTATGAATTTCATATTGAAATAGTCATTGAGATAGCCTGCATTTTCTGTCCAGGAAAGCAGAATTCTGTTATATGTACGCATTCTGCAAAATAAACACATTTCTAAACACTGTCTTAGACCACACAATTGATTCTGCTTCTACTTTTCATAGGAAAAAGGAACAATGAAGTCTTGATCATTGGGGAAAAAAAATCACCAGACATTTTCTAAACAGTTTAAGGTAGCCTACTTTAGAAAAGGTACACTTGTTTGATGTCATTGTTCTGTCTTTTCTATTTGTCAGCATGCTGAATCTGCAGCTTTACCAAAATTCCATGGCTTTTCTCCACTTGCATGGAATTATAGGAGTGATATCCCATGTACAATTTAGGCTTGTCCCCTCATCTAGTTCTGCATAGAGTATCTCTGATAGAGATTACCATGTTTTTGCATGCCGACAAATAATTCCCGATTGACCTCTCACCTCAGAGTCACCTTTTTTTAAAAAAATCAGGCATGCTAGATTTGGGGTGTGACATTTTCACGGAGTACTTCTTAGTCATTCAAGCTCTTGCTTAAGTGTTTTTTTGAAAAAACATAATCAGTGGCTATTTAGTTTTCTTGATAGGTGGATTCCAAACATTAGACAATGCTCTTTTGATTTTGTCACTTAAGGGGTGAGAGGAACAGTGTACAGCTGCCTAGCTATTGATATACTTTGAACAGTAGCGTTTCTGTTGCTTATGGAAGAAAAGTCAGTAATACTCATTCTAGTATCCCTATTGTTTCTTCTTTAATTGACTTATGAAAGCAGCTTTAGGCTATTGAGTGAGCAAAGCTTTGGTGGGAATCCTTCCTTGTTCATTAGAGCACAAAACAAAAATAGAACTTGTTCTGTGAATTTATATCAAAACAGGAGAATATTGTATTTCAGCAATGATGGAAACAGTTGCCTTGATGGAATTTTAAAGTAACAGTTTCTTCTATCAGTGCTGAAATCAACCTATTGACATTGTGCATTCATAGCATGCTGATGTACAGCCTCTTGAAAGATGCATAGGGATCCTCCGTTGTTTCATCTACCAGTTTCATCTCACTCCTAGCAGTCATATGATGAATTCCCTCTATGTAGCAGCTTACTATGCAAAATCAGCCATTTATTTCACTGTGCCATTGCAAGTATCTCCCAGGAAAGGCTTTTCACCACCACCACCACCATCTTGGAACTGCAGAGCTGTAAAGGATCTTATGGATAAGAGAGCCATGGAACTCCCAGTCTCTAGTTGTGCAGTCAGATACCTAAACCACCGAGCTATCCAGCAATTCTCTTTGAGAGCATCTATTGGTCAATCTTCATGGCAAGCTCATTTTGTAGAAGCAGCAATATGGAAGAACTGGAGCCTCAGTGGCTTCCATTCACAGATGAGAAGATCTGCTTTTCAGGATTATAGTTCCGGATTATAGTTTCATGAATACACACAGTGCAGCCACTGGACATGCTGATTGTGGGTGGATTCTCATTGTTTTATTCAAAAAAGGTCAACTTTTCTCATCTCTGTTTCTGTCTAGCTGACATAACACCTGAAATCTTCTCAAAATGGTAGCAGGATAAATCCCTTGGGGGGTAAGGTGATGGCACTAACATTATGAGTACAAAACAATCTTCCCTCCCATGTTAGCACTTTTCCTTTCTGATTTTTTAAAAGACTTTGCCTATCTATTGTGCCTGCCATATACAGTGGTGCCTCGCAAAACGAAATTAATCCATTCCACAGTTAATGCCATCTAGTGAAAATTTCGTCTTGCGAAGTGCTAGGCAAGCCTGGGGAAGCCTGTTAGACCCAGCGCCGATCAGCTGCCCGCCCCTCTCCCCGCCTCTCAGCTAATCGGCGCTGGGTCTAACAGGCTTCCCCAGGCTTGCCTAGCAGGGAAAAAGCCTCTTAGACCCAGCGCTGATCAGCTGAGAGGCGGGGAGAGGGGGGCGCAGGAGCGGAGGCGACCACAAAATGGCTGTCGGCTCCCTGCTGGTTGCTGACTCTCCGCTGTTTGGCACTCTTTTTCCGGCTGTTCTGGGGCTACAAAGCCACTGTGAGGATTGTATCAGATTTGACTTTTCTTCTCTGTTTTTTTGTGTTGTTCCAATGCAGACCAAAGAAATGAACATGTGAGTACCAAATCATTTGCAACTGCAACAATTTTCTGAGAGAAGGGTTGAATTTTCTGACAGAATTGCAAGAGTGCCAATATTTTCGGCCATGACTGTAATTCATAGGGGACATATTCAGTCTAAAAATGCTCACATTATCATATTCTCAGTTACTATGTATGGATAATGATTGTTGGGCAGTGAAGTAAGCCAAGAAATAAAAAGATTGATTTATTTGAAACATGGTGTTGGAGGAGAGCTTTACAGATACCATGAACTGCTAAAAAGTCCAACAAGTAGGTGGTAGATTAATTCAAGCCTGAATTCTGTCTAGAAGCAACAATGGCAAAACTGAGGCTGTCATATTTTGGGCACATCATGAGAAGGCAAGACTGTGTGCTTCTCTTGGAAGAGACAATAATGCTGGGAAAATTTGAAGGCAGTAGGAGTAGAAGAAGACCAAATACAAAATGGATTAGCTCAAAAAAGAAGTCACAGCCTTGTATTTGAAAGACCTGAGCAGGGCTTCTTATTGGTAAAAACATTTGGGGGTCACTCATTCTCAAGGTCACTGTAAGTTGAAAGCAAGGTGGCACATAACAGTTCAGTCTAATTTAGTTGAAAGTGTAAGATAACAAATCAGCAGTTGAGCATGGTTGATGGAGAAAATTAAACAGATGGGAATATAAAGCCTTCTGTTGCAACTAGAAATTTTCCATGGCTTATGAAACCAGAGACCATGCTCTTGGCAATAACACCAGATAATTTGGGAAAATCTTCTCAAGAACTTTTCAATTACATGTTGATGGCAGCTAGGATAGTAATGGCAACAAAGTGGAAAATGGAGACATGGCCAACAAAAGAAGATTGGAGAGATAAAATGCTTGAATATGCCATAATGGCAAAACTCATGAATTAGGTAAACAGAAGGTCAGTAAGAGAATTTGAAAAAAAAGTCAGAAAACTATTTTGGCTATTATAAATAATTAGAAGGGGTATAGAACCAATTTTGCAAAAAGTACTATGTAAAACAAGTAGAGTTCACATTCTAAAATGTTAACAAAAACTAAAATATTGCACTGTTTAAAATAATACATATAATATAGATGTTAAAATACGAAGGCTATATGAACTATGTAAATGAACTGTCAGTTGTCCTTGATATATGTAAAATGTCCAAAATGTTTTCTTTTTCTGTAGTTATCCTTTTGTACTTCTAAATATTTCAAAATTAATTAAAAAAAGAGAGAATTGCAAAAGAAAGAAAGAAAAAGAGAAAAGAAAAAGAAAATAATTTCCATGGTTAATTCAAGAGTGTGGAGAGGCAATAGATACACTAGAGGTTACATCTAACATTGTGGGATATATTGTTTTCAGAAATATTTTCAAATGAATTCAGAAACACAGATCCGCTATTGCTGCTTCTTCTTCTTGCAAAATTATATGTGTTGTTATATATACCCATAGTACGTACACATGACTTTGTTTGTGATCAGATGGGCATTTGTCCCATTGTTTGGTCTACTGTGGGGATTGGCTGATTCTCTCCTTCTTCTGGTGATCACATTATGTAATTGTTAGAATGAACCAGACCATCCCCAAAGTGTTCCTAATGGCACCTTTCTGGGTCCCATTTGGGAGCTTCTACTTTTTTGGTGTAGGCTGAAAAATCAGAGGAGCCCGTGGCTGTCAATTTGCCTTCCTCTTTCAATTTCCCACATTGTGAAGTGGCTTAAGAAGACAGCCACCTCCTGGTATTGGTAAATTAAGCACTTCCTCTGCTCTGTGGAGGGGCAGAGGAAGTGAAATGCTTTTTTTTTTACACTGTATTAGGGCAGTGGTAATGTGCTGCATTACTTATAAAACAGTTGAAAAAATTGAAAACTTCCTCTTGGCAGTAGGAGGAGAGAGGAGGGGATAAGAAGTTTTTCTTTTCTTTTCTTTGTGACTTTGTGAAGGCTAAGTCAAGGAACTGCCCTCAGCCAAATCTGCTATTGGTGGGTACAAGAATGATCACTTTCTTTTTTTTGTCACCAAGGCAGAAATCTCCTGGATGACACTTAATGGAATGGTGTTTATTTTACTGGGCCTGCAGGGGTTGGGATACCATAAGAGAAACTGCCCCTTTGCACTCAATTGTCTCCAGTAGCCCCAGACTGTAATGCATTGTAAATAAGTGTTTATGCTCACTTGAGGTCATATCTTGCTCATAGTGAAGTACTGAACTTCAGCTGGCCCACTAGCCCTTGTCCCAAGGGCCGTATTAAACATAATCCAGACTGCTGGATGATGCCAATGGGAAGACATGGTGTATTTTTAAAATTAATTGTTACAATTGGAAACGTTAGACATATTTCAGTTGTTTAATATAATGGGTCTACTTCAAGGAAACAGAAAAGAATGCAAGATGTTTTAATATATATAAGTAGCTGAGGGTTGAGTGGGCAGGGAATCCATCTCTACTTGGAAATCTGTCCCATTGCACTTAGTAGGAATAACATCTGAATAAATATGTTGAGCATTATATAAGGAAGCAGAAAAGGGCAAACAGTCTTTTCTTTTGGCAGGGGAAATGCACATGTCCCTAGGTGCTTGTTTAAGTGTTCTGAAAAGAGAGATCTTGTCACTGCTTCTTTTGTGCCTTTTTTTCTTTGTTGGGATAATAAAGAGTGAGTGATGCTTGTCTTCACCTCCTGCAAAGCAGTGATGTGTGTTACACAGTCTAAGGACCAGGGTCAAAATGGCAGGGAAGGAGTTAGGGTAAGGGTCATGGCCATGCATGGAGGTGCCTTTGTATGCAGGTCCCAACCTGCTGTTTGATTGCTAAGACCCAGGCAGAGGAGAAAAACAAAAGATGTTCCCACAGTGGTTTAAGTGTTACAGGTCATTGTAGGCATACAGAGAATCAGCTGAAACAAGGAGAAACCAGGAATCCACTTGGCTTCCATCAGAAGCTTCTTCATAACACAGTCTCTTTAAAGAGAGACATGTCAATTAACAGCTTCCTATGTTTGCCATAGTACCTTTGTTGAGTAATGTTAAAGCCTAACTAGACCTGACACTAATGATGTGATTAGCAATCAGGTTTTTTAAAAAAATTGAATGGCAGACAATGAGGACTCTGATCTGCACTACAGCCAGAGCATTAAAGTTTTTCCCTACCCAGTTGCAGTCACGGAGGGGGAATCCCCACTTCCAATGAGGGAGTTAGAATGGGGAACTTGCTAACTTTCTTGCAGGGGTGGTAGTGGTAACTGTGATCTTAAATCTTAATTCCCCACCCTCTGTCCTACTAATTTCTATTCCTTCTCCCCCAATATTTAGTTTTTAAAGTGTCATGATTGCTAATCATCACATCATTAGCATCACATGTAGTTAAGCCTGTCAGATTTTTGCATGAACAACTGCAACAGATCAAGGTTATTTTCTATAGGAAACATAGCATTTTCTGCCCCCTAAACCAGATTTTTGAAAAATGGGAGATGCCTGCTTGTACGCATATGCTTTGCTTCTTAAAAAAGAGAGAGAGAAAAAGGGGGGTGGTGGACATTGTACTGATTTTGGTCAGCAAGACATGTTATCATACCAAGACAGCCTGACTGGATAAAAACAAGGAATTTAGTGAGTGATCTTCACATTCCTACCCATTCACCACCAGAATTACTCTGTAGGAACAGCTTTCAATACTCATTTGAGTTGGAGTGGGTGCCACTGAACTAATTGAGACTTATCTCAGAGTAGGAACATACATGATGATGCAGTGAAATCTCCAACACTATAATTCTCAAACTTGTTTAAGTAGAATAGAGTCATGCTAAAAATCAGATGTATTATGTGATCAGTGAAGTATCATTTTCTTTACAAATGCAGGAAAAATTCAAATGACGTACCATTTCACTTTCACTTGTCAAACTATTCTTTTAAAAAGTAATATGTCCTCAATTTTATATCAATACTCTTCCTGTATATTGTTTTTGGTACAGTTTATAATTTATGAGCAACTTAATAGATGCATAAATTAGTAATAAAAAGCAAAATATGGCTTGTGCAGATGTAAGCAACAAATAATTTATTTACTTAAGTAAAGGATGATATTAAGGCAAGTAAACCACAATGAAGAAATTCTGAGCATAGACTTATGCAAAATGGGACTTGCCACATATAATGGTTACTTCAGTTTGAGGCCTCAGTCTGTGATAGAATTATATGTCGTGACAAGACCTGTAACTAACAGTGATAAACTGTTTAGAAGACTGATACTTCATTTTGCATGACCATACAGCAAAGGAATAGTACTATTATCAGAAGTAAAAGAAACTAGGTATTCCATACTCAGAGAAGATGTAGTTTTTCCACAGAAAAGAACTGTACATGCTATGATTTTCCTTTTTTTTTTTTTTACAGTTTTCAGAGAGACATAATCCTCTTGTCCTTGAAGAGCCGAAGACTATAGTGATTTTGTACTAGCATGTGCAAGAGGGCACCCACTTTGCATCAATTCACCTGCCCTACTATGGTCTTCTGTGCCATCTCATGCTGCTCTAAGTGCCACCTCAGGTGCAGCTGAGAGTAGGACGGACTGACAAAAAACAGGTATTTCATCTTGCACTAGCAGAGGTATTTTCTAATAGCACGAAGTCATCATGGAATACGATCCACAGCTACTGCACCTTATTTATTTATACTATATGCAAGCAACTAACTACTAGACTATGTATAAAGCCAAAGCCAAGGTAATGCTTTTCTCTTAAAATATTGCCAAGGACCTAACAATAGCTAACAAAATAACTAATGACATCAGCTACTTTAGGAGACTAGTATATCTTTGTAGCACACTTTTGATCTGGGAATTATTCAGTGCACACATGGAAAATTAAAAGTGAATGCTTTTTGAAACAGCAGTGTTATATTCAACCAATGTTTTGAATGGAGAGATAACACAAGAACATTGCACATATATGGAAATTATGTTATTTTCCTTCTTTACTTTTCCAAAACAGAATGCAGAACATTTATGATCACACAACATTTTTCTAAGGTGGGAAGATATTAAATATATTAAATAACACCTACTGGCATAGTGTGTAATTTGACCACTTAGGTTATTTTTTTAAAGGCACTTGGAGCAGCCATTTTCTGTAGGTAACTGATTACTTCTGATTGAGAAGTAAGGCCTGTCTCCAAGCAACATTACAATGAGCAGGAGAAGCCAAAAAGTAATGTAGGGGCTGAACTGTGCTCCATAGATAATCCTTTGGATTTTCTGTAGCCTCTTTAGCCATTTTAATCATATGTAAGCTCCATATTTGAGGAGGGGGTGGGAATGAACATACTACTATCACCCACTAAGTTGCCATTCTCACTGGACTCTATATGTGGAAGGGGATCACAGTATCAAATACAAATCTTCCTTAATCTGTGGAGGCTTCTCCCTCTGATTTAGATACCTGGAAAACCAGACTTCCAAATCACACAGAGATCTCTCATGCACTCTAGCCCAAGAAACTATCTCAAATACTCACACAAAGAAGAGAGCACTCTAGTCCTGTCCACTCAATCCCTGATTTCAGCTCTCTCCTATGCATGGTGAGTGATGAGACTGAAGATGGAGATTTATGCTATCAGTTGACACTCTCCACATGAATCAGGACCCCGATTTTCCAAGATAGATAGCAGAGGTTTATTTTATTTATTTATTTATTTGATTTTCATACCACCCATCTGGCTACCCAGGCTACTCTGGGCGGTTTACAAGTTACAACAATACAGTACAGTACGGTACAGTACAATAATACAAAACAATAAGAGAAATAATCAATTAGAATTTAGAAAAAATAAAAATAATACCAATGAAAACATTAAAATAATAAAATAGTAAAGGCATGGTGGAGGGTTGAACGTATAGTTGTTAAAGCACTACTATATCAGGATGTTATAGAACCTGGGAAGGCCTGTCTAAATAACCACCTTTTTGATGATCTTTTGAAAATTCTCAATGAGAGGACCAGGCCAATTTCGGACAGGAGACCATTCCAAAGTTGCGGGGTGACCACCAAGAAGGCCCGGTTTCTGGTCATCATTTTCAGGAACTCTCTCGGGATCAGACCTCTCAGCTGCCCGGCCTGGGAAGATCTTACAGGTTGTCATTCTTCAATGAAGGTTGTCATTCTTCAGACTGATCTCGCTTCTTATATAGTTGGGTGATGGAAGTGACACTCTACCTGAGTGCTCCAATCTTCTTTTAAGTATCCTACATGATTTCTAATGGCTGAATAGTTCTGTTACAACATTCATAATCAATACATGGAATGTGCTTACAAAAGATGTGAGGCTGGCCTGTAGCTTAGATGTGGCTTTCGAAAGGATTAAGCAATGTCTTGAATGATAAGTATCAGTTGTTATTAATTAAGATGCCTGCATGAAAATTCTATAATTTCTGAATATTCTAATGAGGAGCAAGTGTTCTTGTCAAGCATTGCATGCATATGGATTTAATATTGTCTGCCTCTCAGACCAATCCACATCATAAATGCAGTTGTTAGTCATGTACGTTTAATTCATTTCAGCAGTGTCTGGCCAGATACAATTATAGCACATGTGACATTTTGTGTGCTATGAACAGGGCAAAGCTGGACAGCTCCAGCCCACTTGCCTCTGAAAACCGTTCTTGGCTGCAGCTCTCCCAGACACCAGGCGGCCCTTTGTGCGGGAGCTTTAAGCCTCTCTCTTACTTCAAAAGCTGCCCAGGCTACAATCACATCTTGTACAGGGACTTCATTTTGTATTACTAAGGGGACAGAAATGCTTGCTTTTTTCCTGCATGAAAATTCTCCCCAAAGTTATTTTTAAAAATGATATGCATATACATATTCAGATATTATTTAAGCTGAACTGCTTTCAGATCAGATTTTTAGGAGCAGAGATAGTATAAGATATATGAAAGTCACTCACATAGTATTTCATTTGTACATTTATTTCTGATGCTGTAACAGTTAGCATTGAGACTGAAATTAGAAGTTTTGTTTTATGCACAGACACATTCAGGATGCAGTTTTGTTTATTTCAGTTAAAATATGAGCTTGACTCCATGGCATATTCTTAAATGGAAATGGAAGAAAATGCAAAATACAAATTTAATGAGATATCTCTGCAGTTCAGTATGAATGCTGAGAGGATCAGAAAGTTGTAAAATGAAGTGTAATGTGACAGCTCTCTTGAAAACTGAAATATCAGAATAAAAGGTGGTATGCATTTTCACAACATTGTCCTACCTTTAAATTTTTAAACCACACACCAACTTTCAGTTTCGCTTTGTTTTTAGGCAGGCCAGAAAAAAAAAAAGCAAAATATACTTGTGTACTATCTCTGACCTGAAGAAGGACAGCGTATAGTTGAGTGTTTTTATGTCTACCTGAAATCTGGAAAAAAACCTTCAACTGACAGATATATTTTCAAACGATAGAGAAATGCAGTATTATAATATAAATAACATATATATTAATTATATAATTATATTGTATTGTATTATGTTGTGTTATATAATTATATTAGATTATTTGTTAATATTTTATCTGCTTTTAAAACTAAGAATAGCTTTAAAAGCACACTATAATAATAAGTGAAATCTGGATGTGTATATAGAGTAGATTCTGGTTCCTTCAGCTGAATATAAGAGTTCTGCTGAATCAGATCAAAGGCCCCACATTTTATTCCCATTTTGGTCATCTAGATCATTGGTTCCCAACCTTGGAACCATGTGTTCTTGGACTACAACTCCTAGAAGCCTTTACCACTAGCTGTGCTAGCTGCGGTTTCTGGGAGTTGCAGTTCAAGAACCCCTGGGTTACCCAAGGCTGAGAACTACTGATCTAGATGCTTGCAGGAAGTCAACACGCTGAATGTGAGCACAACAGCATCCTTCCACTGGAGAACCCCAGCAAATGGTAATGAGAAATGTACTCTCTCTGATACTGGGGTACTATATAGCCATTAATAACTTTATTTTATTTTTTTAGAATCTAGCTTTATTTTATTTTTAACTATCTAGCTTCCAGGCTCTTCCTTATAGCAGGAGGGAGCATAAGGAGCTACAGTTGGGTTGGTGATACTTGGTGATAACTGCCGTAGCTGAGAACTGGGTTTGATCCCAGCAACTTTTAGCAAGAGGACCAGGATCAAATGAAACGTTTCACTGTGCTTTTCCAATTTTCATTATAGCAAACACATCTGTTAAGTTTTTTGTGGCTGTTGCATTTGCAGATTTTAGATTATTCATCCTCAGTAGCTGGGAAAGTCAACAATAGGCTGTTGTTAGCTTTCACATTTCCATTGCTGGGACATCCTGAACAAATGCACAATTTCCCCTGGCTTTCTTCTCAATAGAAGGAATGGTAGTGGGATGATCAGGACCTTATAGCTGTCAAATGTTAGTAGTTAATGAGTTGTTAAAGAACTTACTAAAAGGGAGGGTTTTTAAAATTACAAATGAGTTTTATTTAGTTTGTTGATCAATATAGGGTTGCATTTTGCTTTTCAGAGGGTAAATACACTACACAATTATAGCAGTTTGATTCCACCCTACAATGGCCTCATCCTACAGAACCCTGAGTTTTTAGTTTGGTGAGGAAGTACTCAGCATTCTCAGCTATAACACCTGGGAGAGCACTATAGCTCTCTGGCCAGATGACAAACCCCAGGATCCAATTAGGATACAGCCACATCATATAAAGTGGAATTGAATTGCTATAACTAAGTAGTGTAGATACACCTTCCGTTCTTTTCTTACACATTCATTTCTCTAATAGATATATAAAGATATTATATAAGATCAACCCACTCATCTCTGCCAGAAGAAATATGTTTCCCTCTAATAGACACTCAACGCCTCAAAACTGGTATTAGTGTACAAGTGAAACTATGTCACCTGAATTTTTTTGGATCCTGGTTATAATCCAGCACTCTAAGCAAAGCACCTCACTGGCTTTCAGTTCCATTCCTTCTCTTTACAGGAAGTCTGGAGAGGAAGAAAAGAAAATGGGATATATTTTCCATTTCCCACTCTGCAATGAACTTCCCACCATTATTGCTAAACTGGTGGGAGGCAGGAAGAGGGGGAAGGCTGTCCTTTCCCATTCTTCCCTTTGGAAACAACCTGCCCCACCCACCATGTCTGAACAGCTTTACAGTGTCCTTCTTCTAGGTTGTCTGGAGCCCTGAATCAGAGCAGCGCTCGTTCTTAAACATGGGAATAGATTATAACATTTTGTTGCAGAGCCCAGCTGTAAGCGATAGATATAAACTTGTTTATTTATTTAAAATATATTTACCCTGCCTTTCTCCTAAAAAGTACTCAAGATGGCTTACAGAATTAAAAAATAAACAGTATAAAAGCTAAAAACAATAAATTATTACAATGTTTTTAAAATAATTAAATAAATATAGTATTAAAAAATTGTGGTAAAAATAGTATTAAAAACACATTAAAAGCAACATTAAAGACATCCTGCTAAGTAGTATTTAACTTGTTAGGAATATTAAATGTAGAAAAGGAAGAAGTAAGACTTGACATTTGTCCTTAACACAACTTTATATTAGCTAATTTTCCTCCCTTCCACTGGAGGAGTTGAGTTCAGACTTTTTCTTGACTGCCAAAACGTTGACAAGAAAAACAAGCAACTTAACGCAATGTAGTACTCTTCCGTGATATGGGAAAACCATTTCTTTTCTACTCTCATATTAAATGCCAGACGGGTAACAAAGAAGGAGACATGGAGGCATGTCTAGTAATTTTTTTTTCTTTAAGGGAGAAATAAGTCAAGTTAATTAAGGAGCTCTCAGAGCCTCTCTTTGTCTTATGCATGAAAGTAGCAATGCTTTTGAAACACTGGAGATGGTTTCACTGTGAATTTGTGAGGTTAGGAATACAGCTGGGATGCTGAGTCTGTGGGCTGAGCGGTATGAACAGAATGTGTTTGATCAGTCTCCTCACTTGTATGAGGGCAGAAACAACATGAAAGGAATATGGTAGGAATAGGCAAGAAGGATGAGCAGGTTCTGTGGGACAATTCTGAAGTATCTGGTTTTCAGAGGCTCTTTTTATTTTTCTTTGTCCACATATTCTTTGCTTTGAGCATTTCAAATAAAAGGCTTCTGCTTTTATTTTTGGGATTTTCTTTCACATTTCTCTTTTCTCTAATCTAGCCACTAACTGAGCCAATATTTCAACACACACGTAATCCATATTTTCAGTAGTTTGCTTTGAGATCTGAAACAGACCAAGTTATACAAAACTTATGGATGGTGAACAATCATGGATGCAACAACCATGGCAATAAAGCTGGCCCTTATTAATCTGTTTCCTAAGATGAAATTCTTCTATTACAGAGAAATAACTCAGTAGCATCCCTGGTAGCTTCATCCACATTATTTTTGTATGCTGGTCTGACAAATATATACATCAGCAGCCTGTTTGTTATTTCCACCATTCTAATGTTAGTAAAGTGGTACAGGATACTTCTTTAAGGCAGCTGAAGTTTGTGTTGGTATGCATTGTAAGTCGTCATGGTCACATGGAAAACTTTTATTTTCCCATTTGTTTCTTCATTCTGCAAGCGTCTTTCCATATTTTCTGTGTTTTGCTCCTTCCATTTAACACAGAAAGTACCAGCTATTCTATGTTTTTTCAGCTTATGTTTTACCATTTATTTTTATTGGCATTAGTAGTCTATAAAAGGCCTACGCTATCCTCTCCCAACAGGAGCTATCGAGCACCAATAATATGTCGTCAATATATGACCAATAAGATACTTGAGCAACCATGGATGATTCTCCATTTCCACCCCCAACCTTGAAGTACATAACTGCTGCACTCTCTCCCTTCCTCCAGGGCATTGCTCCCACCATTCTTGCCCCAGAGCAATCTGTGCAATTTCCTCTCTTCCTTTCTCTCCTTTCTCTCTCTGTTTTAACTGCAGGTCCCTGTTTCTGTACCACCTGACTAGATCTTTATGTTTCTTGCCATCGAGAGCTGAATCCCCCACCAACATTCACTTTCTCTTTCCTTTCATCCTCTGCCTCCTTCTCACACAATGATAAACCTAGATCAGTGGACTCTGCCAAGACTGCCCTGTTGCTCTGCTGCTGGCACTGGTTGAGACAGAGATGAATGAGTGTATACAGAGAGAGAGAGAGAGAATCCTCAAGAATATCTGAAAGAAAAGAGCATTCCTCTTCACTGAGTTACAATCAATCCCGGTCCCTTTACCAATTCAAAATTCCCACTCCCCCCACTCCTGGACATTCTGATTGGCTGATGAAAGCAGCCTTTGCAACACTATTAGAATAAATGTTTCCCAGGTGATTTTACACCGAATGAAGTGAAAAGAAGACTACATGAAGGAAGGAAGAGCACAACCATCTCTTTCATTAACACAGATGATTAGTGTTTCAGAGAGAGGGGGAAGGAGGGGGAGAGGAAAAACAGTTCCTATTGTGGTAAATCTAGCTTGAGGCCTAAATACTAATAGGATAGCAAACACCCAACACAGTGCACAATCATTCAGCCTTAAAGAAAATTGTGCAATTAGAGGGTATGTCTTTCTGAAGAAGCTGTGGAAAAATGGTGTGTTCATTAAAACCTGTGTGAAAGCAAGTGCCCATCTAAGTATACATAATTAACTGAATATATTTAAACTGTAAATAAGAGAGAGTTTAACAACAGCATAACAGGTAACATAATGAATCACTCAGGTTATCAACAGAACAAGAAATGTAACAATGAATGGACTGCCACCCTCAAATGAATGACAGAGTAAATTGGTTTGAGGGGTGAAATGATGCCACCTTTCAAATCAGTACTCAATAATAAGTCTTTTCCCTCCCATTCTTCTTCTACCAGGGACTGGATATCATCATGATTATTGTGACTTTGTATGCCGTTCTCTAAGATTTTTTTTCATACAATAAGTTTTTCTTCCCTTTCCCCATTTATTTTACTATGAATGCTTACCTGGAACAAATTGCACTTTTCATTTCTCATCATGTGGGCAAAATATCCTAGCTTTCTGCATTTTATGTGTTCCATGAACTCTTGGTCTTCATCTTGTTCCAAGAAAACTTAGCATTCTTTTCAAAGGAAGTAGATGGTATGGGTTTTTTATAGCTATGATAATCCAAAATTAAATAAAAATAAAAAGATGGATGAAAAACAAAAACAGACAAAAAGGAATGTTGTAACAGTATCTATAATTTTGCATTAACAGTGAAATTGATTGTGAATTTTAATTATTTCACCGTCAGTGTAGTCGGAGAGAGATGTCTGCATGCACATAGTGAAATTAATTGTGAATTTCTATTATTTCACCACCATTATGAAGGGTGTGTGTGTGTGAAGCCTTAGATTGTGGTAGGTTGTCCAAAGCAGGGAAGGAAAATATGTTTGTCTGAAAGCTTACCTTACAGGAAGCCTGTTTGGGACCACATCCTGACAGTGAATATGGCCACTCCACTCTCTTATACATCATCTACACAAACATGAACACACAGAATGAGTCTTCCTCAGTACTGATCAGCAGCTGATCAGGGATAAAAGCTTTTCAGTAGGGAAAAAGCAGGCAGCTGCTAATCACAGATAAGACATTTTTCCTGCCTAGGTGGAGGGGATAAGGCCTAGAGAAGAAGCTGGTGGGTTGGATCCTGTGGATTGTCTAGCCCACAGGCTTGTAGTTTCCCATGCCTGGCCAACAGTCATTTTTATTGTCCTCCTTATCCTTTCCTTTATATGAGCATTGCAACATGGTCACCTCATTTTTAGTTTGCTTGGCACTAAATAGTAATAGTCAATGTATTTTACTATGTAATTAAAGCCCCTTTAAGCAAAATGTGCATTTATGCAGAGATAAAATGAATATTGCCCAACCATCTTTACTGTAGATACAATTTTGATTTTGAATGCTTTGTTCTGACGTCTTTAGTTGCCTTGCTTCCATTTCCACACCCCCCCCTTGAATGAATTTCTCACTATTATTCTACAACTAGCACACAACTTATCAAATACATTTATTTCAGCTAGCAGTTCTCACTGTCAGTCTTGGATGGGAACCATAAATAGTTTCAACCAGCTGAAAACCCAGCATTCTATGTGTTATTCCACACACCCGTCTCTTTCCAAAGAGATATGGATAAGAAGGCAAATATCCAAACTGATTGCCTTAAGAACCTGGGATTTTACTTGGGTTATGGCTGCCAGAGATACAGTATGTTTGTTTTAACTACTTTTTAAAATAAAATAACAACAATATTGAGAGCTTTGTTAAATCAACCACAGGACCAGTATGGATTTCCTATGGCTTTCTCAGGGAAGTCCCAACAGCCTTGTTCTTGCCAAGATACAGCGCTGTAAAATATTGCAGACTAAAAATACCTGCAGAGTAAAAGCCACATTTTCTGGAAACCACCAGCAGACTCCTCAAATCTGATGAGGACAACTGTACTTAAGGATTAGTATAACCATTCTGGAATGTGCGCTAGGTGTAATACCAGCCCTCTATCAGCCCTCTAGGGATGCTGTTGACGTTTGAATATATTGACCGGGATGTATCCATTTAAATGTGATTTGTTGCTGTGGGAATTTTGGAGGATCCAACAAGTCTGAGTTCTTTGAAAGAGTGTTAAGATATTTTATTTTTGTTTTTATTAATACAACAGATGTATCTATATATACAAAACATTTGAATCTGACTGTTTTTGTTTTGCACAAAATGGAGAGGGTTTTTTTACTTTTGCATTTTATGTATATTACTCACTTGAAAATAGCCTTTTGCTTAAACCAGTAAAAACAATGATAATTTAGATACTTGTATGAAATTACAACACATGTGGGGTTTTCCCCGTGATTTTTGTCCTGTATTATGAACATCAATGGGCACAGAAATTCAACTGTGATTTTTCCATTGATCATCAAATTAGGGGTTTTTTTTACATGCAAAACTATCTGTAAACATGTGTTGAGTGGATCTATACAAAATTCAGCACCTAGTAGACATAATATTGTTTCCAAAAGCTCTCAGAGATTAACAAAAGCCACTTGCCAGGAGCACTGCAATGCTACTCAAACATGTGTTGAGAAATGGGGGAATGGAAACATCTAATGCAACAGCAGTGCATATCTCCACTCCATGATGACAACTTCAGTGGGCTGGCCATATTGTCAGGATGTCACATGACTGTCTCCCAAAATGTATCTTCTATGGAGAACTTCTTTGTGGTGGACAGAAGGCATGATTCAGGATATAGTGAAGATAGAGATGTGTGCTTCATATTCATATCCAGGGGATAGGAATACAAAGCGCGGCAGCACAGCTGCCACTGCGGTCCATTCCCATGCTGCAGAACCAGCCCGCTCCACTTACTGGGCTCCATGTGGCATGCACATCCATCAACATTGTCGTTGCACCAATCATAGGCATAGTCCCACTGGCATTTCCCCACCTCTCCCCACAGCAGCTGAGTGGGGAGACTCATCTTCCTGCCTCCTCGCTGGAGTGGTTGGCTGTGGGGAGAAGTGAGAAAGCACCAACAGGACTATGTCTGCGATTGGCACAATGAGGATGTTGACGGGCGTGCGCATGACACAGAGCCTGGTAAGTGGACTGGGCTGGTTCTAGGCAGCAGGAATGGACCACGGTGGCAGCTATGCTGCTGCTCTTCATAGACATATTCCCTGGATATGAATATTAAGTGCACATCTCTAATTGAAGATGATATTGAAATATTTTAATATTGATCATGTCAACTAGAAAACTCACTCAAAACTAAAGTTGTCTCACCAAGTGTTGTCAAGCAAAGGACTAAACAAAAAGAATTGGAAACAAAAAGAATCAAGGATGCGTAAAGGAAGAGAGAAGTGAGAAAACAAGGATGTAACTTTTCTGTGAGCCCAGGGTGAGCTAACCTGCCCACAATGTTTCCATATCGTCTAGGCTTGTATTGAGCCAGTTAGTCACCTGCATGTCCTTCAACTTGTTACTGCTTAACCTTAACCACTCACTTCTCTTTTGTCCCTAAATGATGGATCTCATGGAGATGGTCACCTTCCAAAATGAAGGAAAAAGTATTAATGGTACAGCACAGCAAGATTCTGGCTTACAAATAGCTATAAATCTCTGAAGCCTGTTCTGTGGTAAGCAGCAAAATCACCTGCAGAATGTAGGAATAGCTGATATTATGTTTGACTTCATTTTAAAACCTAGGGACTACAAGCCCCACCCCATCCCATTGTTTAAGCTGTCCCACTCTTTTCTGGAACAGCACTAGGGCTGCAGTGTTTCTGGTGCAATTGGAAATGGCCTTTCTGCAGTCCATGTGGCTGGCTAATTCACTCCCAAATAGAGCTGTGGGCAGTGTTCTCTCTGATAATAACCCTGTGACATAAGCAGCAAGTTGCGACATTACAAGTGATGATAGAAGGAGGGAAATTAACAAAAGAAAAAAAAGGAGGAAGTTGCCACAGCCCACTAGGGACAAAAGCCAGGGAAGGGGTCGGGGAAGGGGGCATCCACAAAGGAGGAGAAATTGGAGTGATCTGAAATGCTGTCTGGATCCTTCTCATAGGAGAAGAAACATCTCCCCTGTGAACGGAAAGAGCACTCAAGTGCAAGATAAAATAGATCACACTGAGGTTAAGAGACCTTTAAGTGTAAACTGAATTGCTCCAACTTTCCCCTGTCTGGTCGTGCTCTCAGTCATACAGCTCAGTAGGCTGTAGTGGGGGAAAGTAAGAGCTGACACCCACAGTTGCATAATTGGCACAAGTGAACTTGGACAGAAAGGGGCTGCATTTTAACCTACAGCTAAATAAGAATGTTTTTATCTTAGATTTTGGATACACTGAAATGTTTAAAGTACACACACAATATAGATATTGTATTAATTCCATTGTTCTATCTGTTCCATTAATAAACATATTTCAGTTTCCAGGAAAACCTTTCTATTCAGAACACTAAATCAAAAGAAAGCATTCATATGTGTATTCAGGCATTGGTCTGTTATACTTCCTCTACCATGAGAATAAAAAACAAAAACAAGAAAATTCCTTTGCATATCTAATTCTTATGGAAAAGGAAACTACAAAGATCCTTTAACTATTGTCATTATTAAAAATAATTGAGACAAAGTATATTTGTGGAGATACAGCAAATGCAGCTTTTCTTAATAAGTCTCAGTGATGCTACTTAACAAATTTTTGGAAGTCTAAAAAGTATGTGCATGTCTAAACTGATACAGCAGGAGAGGTAAAAAAAATGTTGTGAAGCTGATATTATACAAGAATACTGTATGATCTTTCTATAAAGAAAAACTTGGAGATCTCATAGGCCTAGATTCCTGATTTGCTCCACTATCATGTCTTCACAACATTTCTCTCCTGGATGAAGGGCAAATATTTAAAATGAGGAAGAATACATGGAACATCAGATATTAAGGTTTTGTCGGCAATATCCATGAATCAGACCCTGGATCCATGGTTATCTCTGTTCAAGTTGTACCAGCAAAATTTATCCAATGGATAAATTATCAGAATGGCTAGATTCAACAAGAAAGATGAACCATGAGGACTGTTGGTATAAATTTTATGACTGGCTCAGAAACAGAATGCAAATTAATATTTGATAATTGAAAGCCTATGATCAATTTAGAAATAGAACATATATTATAATTAATTTATACCGGGAACCTATGTATCTTTGAAATGTAACAGATAAGAATGAGTATTTTAAAATGTTTATGTTGATTTGCACCGCCTGTTTATCCCATGCCCCCTTGTCCCCCATCCCTACACCTAACCCATAAAATAAAATAAAATAAAAAGTTTTAGCAGCAAAATTCCCATAGATTTTATTTTCAGATGTATTATTGTTTTTGAACAGGATAGATTTGAGCTGGACTAAGTTCCTAGAACTGTTAGCTTACCAACTTCCGATTCTGACATATATTTATATCATGTTCATGCCATTTGGCATAGTAACCAGCTAGTAGGCCAAATCCATTCGTATCAAACCCAGAAGTTGCAATTTGGGTTGGGGAGAAGATAAGAATATGCATGCTTTGAGTAAGATTGAAACCATTGTCAGGGAGAGTGATGGCTTTCAATTTACACAGAATGTACTGCAGTACACACTTATATTAGTTTGATTCCACCTTAACTGTCATGGCTACATCCTACAGAATTGTGAGATTTGCAGTTTCTGGCACACTTCATCATAGTACTTCATCAACTTAAATATCTCAGAATTCTGTATCACAGAGCCATGACAATTAAAGTCATATCAAACTGCTGTTAACTGTGTAGTCTAGAAACACTCTTGACATCTCTTTACCATATCAAGTAAGACGATTCACTCTCTACTTCTAACATAATTTGACTTTGATCATTTTACAGCCATGTTGAGTATGGACTAGTGTTTTTAATAACTTTTTGAAAATTGTATTTATTTCAAGGACAGATTGCACCCATGAGCATTTAACTACATGAGACCAGGAAGTTGGATGAAATATTTTATTTTATTTTAATAAAAACATTAGAATCATTGAACTAAATGCACAGTCAACAATTCTCAAACCCTAAAGGCTTTGATAAATAAATAAATTTCAACTTGGCACTGAAATGATGCCATTATCAGTGCCAACTGAGCCTCCAAGGGAAGGGCATTCCCATAGCTTAATGTTCTTTTTAAATCTAGAATTCTACTCAGAAACTGCTTTTATGGAATAACCTATTTCAGGATGAAATATGGCAGGCCAGGACTCCCCTATCACCCAGTAGATTGCCAATTAAATTCCACTGCCACTTCCCCCACTTCCTCCACATATATTTATGGTAACCCAACAGTGTGAGTAGCCTCAGAGATTGAGATTTGGGTTGGGGTCTCCCATTTTGCCTATCCCTTCCTCAACTCCCAGATCCCTGATGCTTATTAAATGTGTGATTTGTGAAAGATGGCTTTTGTGCCTGAAAGAACAGTAGAACAGATTAAGAGAGCATCTGCCCTCCGTATGAAGTGGTGGTGAAGCTTGAAATATTCAGAACAGCCTGTAGGCAGCTCGCTTGAACATGCGTGACCAGTGTGTACTCAGCAGGTGACCCTGGGTCACCATGGCCTTGTCAACATCAGAGGGAGAAAATGAGCAATACTGTGGCAACATTGTTAAGAGGCACTTAGTTATGGCCCAGAGGAACAATGGCTTTTTCATGGGTTTTTGACAAATTTAACATTTTCATGAACAGTTTCTTCTGTGTTTCTAAGTACAGGCCCAATTCTTTACTGTAAAGATATAAGAAGAATCTCTGTGTTGAAGAAATGTTGTAGGCCAGGCTTCCAAAATGAGTAATTGGCCCAATAGCATTCTCACCCATTTTTAGGTTGTCTCTGTTCTCCTCTCTCTCTGTGGCTTCTCTAAGAAGGACTGTCTTTTTCACTGCCATGTTGACATTCTTAAGGACACATTTTGTCAAATAGAAACCTCTCTCTTCCTTTTTCTTTTTTCTTTGACACCCTCCCTTCTGTTCCCAACACAAGAGGGAAGCGGAAACCTTCAGAGCCACCCACAAAGTCAACCCTGGAAATCCTTCTTGACTGTCCTTCCTGCCCAAGGTTACTGATAGGATGGAAATGCTTTCATTGATACAACTGAAACTCTTTCAGCTGGCATTTGATGACTTAGACAAGGACTGATCAGACCTTGAATAAGTTTTTTTTAAATAAAACTCTCAGAATCCCCATCTAGCATGGGGATTATAGTCCAAACAGACATTTTTTTCCAAGTTCTGCCACTGATCTTCATGTAAACTGAATTTCTTGATCCACTGTACCTCAAACACAACCCAGTTATTTAAATTAAATTCATCTTATCTATACTTTGAAATTATAGCTTCAGGTTTTTAATAAAACAACACTCCCTAAGAGTTTGCCTGGAACTGCGTGAAGTCTGCAGAAAAGAATCCTGTTGCCTTGGGTTAAATATCACTTCGCATTTCATACATGGCCATCTGCTCCTGGGAAAATAAGAAATTGAGGCAAGAAAACATGAGAAGGGCAAGGAAGGGGAAGAACGCAAGTGTGAGTCTTAAGAGACTCTAGAGGATGACTCAGAAAGATGGATCTGTAAGGAAACAGAGGAAATTTGGATTAAAAAAGAATCATATTAAAGAGAAACACATTTATGTATTCAAAACCATAATGTTGCAAAGTTACAAATACTTTAACAATCTGAGACCGCTTGTAACGTTTCCACTTATATGCTTTCACAACTTTGATTTGCCCCCTTTTGCCCAATTCATAGATTACTACAGAAGTGTGGGAATTGTTTTTCTTGTGACATCCTCCCATGTTGTTGCTTAGACAATGTCTAGATAAAGAAATGGGGTCAGGGAGTGCTAATAGACTATCCGTAAAGGAAAACTTGTAAAAAAAAAAGTTAGTTGTTTGCATACAGCATTCCATAAGCCAAATTTTTAAAAAAATGGAGGCACCCCAAACAAAAAATATATATGTTTGAAACTGGACCTCGGATCAGCACCAAATTTGGCACAAATGGAGCGCCTGCTCTGGACCAAGTTTGGGGACATCTGGACAAATGTTAGTGGTTTGCATATATTCATTGTAGACAGATCTCTGTTTAGATCTCTGCTTATCTCCACTTACATATGCTACCTGCATAATGTTCATGCAATATTTGTGGAATGTATGGCTTTCAGAATTGGAGCACCCTAGTATTACCAACATTGCCAATGTTAACAAAGGATCCTCATGCAAAAGGCAAATGTAGCATGTTATCTTATGCTCCTTGTCTGCTGCAAAACAGTTGTGAAGCTTGTAAAAACATGTTGTGCATCTGCATTTGCACCACTGCAAGACCTGTAATGACCAGAATACTGGTCAACTGTAGGACACTCGCTGATGAGTTGGGGGTCCCATTGCTGCTCCATCTCATCATAGCCAATCAGGAGCAGCCAGCCTCCTCCCAATTATGTTGCAGCATATTTAATAACACTATCTTATCTCAGTGCTGTTGCCCACACAGTGAGTATAACGAGCAAAACAAACTAAAAACATTGCTAGCATCTTTAAGAGTGAGTTCTGGTGGTTTATGGCACATTTGGGTTGCCCTAGGAAGTGCATTACAAGTCACAAATGTGCACACTGAAATAAATCTGCTAGTCTTAAAGCTCAGGTGCCACTACTTTGGGTTTCAATTTTGAAACAGATTAACATTGCTGTCTCTCTGAAAGCTCCGCCAGTAAGGTGTTACATAGAGCTGCCATAACATGCTGGGTCAGTTTGTGACAACAGCACAGGGCCATCCCTATCATTAAGCAATGTGAGGCAGAGATCTCAGATGGCAAATTTTGGGATGCAGCACCAAGGTGTTGGAGGAGAGAGTTGTGCATCAAACAGCTTTGCCTGCACACCATAAGCTAGTCTGCTGCCTTAAGATGTGGTAAACAATATTCTTCCATTGCAGTTGTTGAAATTTAGTCTCCTATCATATATTGAATGGGATGGGATGGGATGTCATTGTGTTCCTGTCTCAGGGAGCAGGATTTAATGAGATGGGCCTGCAATGGTGCAATTCACCTGGTTATGAGGTTGACCATTGTCCTTATCCTTCTTTTATTTGTGAGCTTTCTGTGACTTGCAGGGAAAGACTTTAAAGGATATTATCAAAAAACCTTTTGCATCTATTTAGTAATGTGTCTCTATGTAAATATCTTGCTGGAGAAGACTATTTCTAAGCTCCAAGGCTCTTGTCTAATAGATGCATGTATATATTTGTGAGAAACAGTTTTTTCACCCTTGTTTTTTGAACTTTGGGGTTGCTAATGCTACCAAAGTAAAATACTTCTCTTATGGAATTTAACCTTTTTGGTTTTTTAAATTATCTGCTCCTAAATACTAGAGAGAAAATACCACAAACCATGATATGACCAAAAATATTTATATTTGAAGCAGTACATTCTTGAGGAAAAAAAAGAAGACAAAATCTGTTCTTAATGTTTGCTTCCCATCCCCTTTTTTCTTCTATTAAATATAAGGCTGTTGGATAATTGTTTCCCTGTGCCTTTTAGTGAGGTGGAGTCTTTTCAAAAGTCCAAGACCAGTGAAATGACACTAAGATTTCTTCATTCTCCTGTCTTTGCCTGCCCAAGATGTTAACTATGCCATTCAGGTTGCCTAAAAGACTAGCTGATGAGGCATTACAGCAAAAACAATTTTACTCGTGATAAAACAGCTTGCCCAAAAACTTGAAATGAACAGATCAGAGAAAAACAGTGGTGGTGGACATCCAAACAGATATTTTACAAAAAACCAACTCCTTATTTCTATCTCAGATAGAGCTGTCAAAAATTAGTTTGGTATGGGATTGAATTGATATGGAGAATATGTTGTTGGACCGCAGTTTCTATTATTTGCTGCCAATGTGGCCAGTTGTCAGGAATGATAACAACCCCATCCTCCACAACTGTGGAAAGCCACAGCTTTTGCAGCCTTACCTTAAGAAATGACTTTGTACCCCGCTTGGCATGGAAAGGTCTTTATATGTTACATTGGATGTCCAAAAAGAACCTTGACCATCATGAAGGAATGTTGTTGACAGTTTATTACGCATCTGGCATGGGGCAGGACTCCTTAGTATTATTACTGGCCATTGTTGGCGGCAGAGTGTTGAATATGGACACTTTTCATATGGTTCATATTGCTTCACAAAGTGAGTGAGGGCTTGCCAATACTTCCTGGTTAATATCAATAGTCTTGACATTTTGAACATTCCCTGTAGCAAAAGCTTCTGTTGAAATGTACATTTTTCTAACATTCTTTATCCTTATTTATAATACACATGTGGCTGAGGGTTTAATTTTGTGTCCGTGCTAATCTTTTACCTAGTAATGGTGGTGACAGAGCAGAATGGAGGCCCTGCAATCACTTTTTCATCTATAGGAGGCAACACACCATGTTGTACTTATACATTTATTTAATTATTTGATTGATTGATTGATTGATTGATTGATTGATTGATTGATTGATTGATTGATTGATTGATTGATTGATTGATGTACCTCCCCATTAGTGCAAAGCACTATTCAGGGTGGTTTACAACAATGGGTTAAAAAAAAAACAGTACTAGGCAGTAAATACACAAGAATTACAACATTGAGTAGAATAAGAACAAGAGACATCAAAGACAATTCGCTGAATGATAGCAGGACAAGGAGCATGGAATCAAACAGAGTTGGTGAAGAAAGCCTCCCTGAAAAGCAATGTCTTAAATTGTTTTCTGAATGTTAGGAGGGAGACAACTTAATATTCTTTGAACGTTTTTAAAAAATTATTATTGTGTGCCACCAAGTTGGTTCTAACTTAGGGTTATCCTCACAGTGTTCTCTAAGTATAAAGTACTCAGGAGTGGTTTCCTCACCTTTCTCTCTGGTGGTGCTGTGGGACTGTGCAGCTTCCTCAAGGCAGCACAGGTACCAGGGCAGTTAACCTCATCATCCACACATGCTCTGCATGATCTCAACCGGCCCTTCTTTCAGGAGGCACAGCAAGGATTCAAACTCCGACGCCCTGCCATCTCAACCTGCTGAGCTATACCAGGCCACATTTGAGTGTTGTTTATTTTGTAAACACAGCACTGAAGTACAATGAATGTTGTGTTTCTTTTGTAAGCTGTTTGTTGTATTAGACATCTGGTTTCTAGCACTGACTGTAACGTCATGGTTTGCTTATATAAAACCCACCGCTCATCAACAAATTAATATCATCAAATGTTAGCAGTGAAAGTGAACATGTCTGGAATAAATTCTCTGAGCATATGGCAAGAGGTATCATAAATACTCTTCTGTACAACAATGTTGATATTCCTCTTAACAGAGCAGTTAATGTGCAGGTGAGGAATGTAATTTCAGCCCAAAGGTTTAGCTTTTAGCCTGAACTATTTAGTTTTTCTTTCCCTTTATGTATATGACAAAGATGTCTCACATACATTTTGTTCTACTTTTATGATGCCATCCGAGTCAGACAACTTTTCACAAAAATGTGGAACTTCATCAGTAGACCCACTTCGACAAAATGATACAGGATCGTTATTTGGGAAGTGAACGGAAGAAGAAAGCAAAGACACCTCAACAATCTTACATTGGAGGTAAGGGGCAGTTGGTTTGCCCATTGTTTGCTTCCCATCTGTCCAAAGATGGGAAAGTTACTTTTTTGGATTTTACATCTCAGAATTTGTCAGCCAATCATAGCCAGTGGCCATGCTGATGATGCACTGGGGGGAGGTGTCGTTCAAAAAGTCCTATTTTCAAACTCTGCTTCTGCTTGAATAAAATGCTCAGGAGTAACAGCCTGCTTGTGAGTAACTCCACCGAGAAGCCAATGAACATGTTGATCAGAACATTCTGGAAACTGGGGGGGGGGGGAATCATAGCTCTTCCCATCTCATAAGTAAGAGTCTACTCACATGCAAGACAATATATGGCCTTAGGTGAAATACCACATATAGCCAGACAAGGAAAGCGCAAAAGAGAGGGAAGCTCAGCTTTCTCACCAGCTGAAGCTAAAGGGACTCAAAGCCTCCATACAGCATTTGAAACAAAATGTTAATTAAACTCCTTCTGAGTAACTCGTCTCTTTCTTCTTCACCATGACTCATCTTTAAGCCTTTGTCCAATTTGAAATGAATGGAGACAAAATAAAATTCCCCACCCTACTGTGCCAACATGACTTTCCCATGACAGACCAACCTGTGCAATGAAAACAATGCATTGTTACTCATGCATATAGCACTTAGGATCTGTTCTGGACTGAATTATGTGAAGAGACTTTTCCCTGTCATCAAACCATTATTTTTGCAATTATTGAAAGACAAGACAGCCACACTCTGAAGCCCATGTTTTGTGGACAGCTGAACCCACCAAGAAAGCATCATTCCATTCGGGTGATGTGGACACTGGACTGCAGTAAGGTTGCCAGGTCAGCAGCACCCCATTCTGTCCGATGCAGAGCCAAAACCCAAGACCAGGTATGGGACTTAATGATGTCACAAGATGGCTGGGTTCTTTGAGGCAAAACAACAAGGGTTAGATTGGAATCCTTAGCAGCTTCTGGTTCAGATCACTGTGAAAATAAACATGAAGGTAATCCAGACAAATCTTCCCAGAATCTGGGTAAAAATCACCTAACTAGGTAGCCAGGCAGATGGCAATATATGCACAGCAGTTGTTGCAGTCACTAGTATTCCTGCTTGTGCTCATACCTGCATACCTGGGTAACCAGGATAGAGAGAGTTCACAATGCTTTCAGATTGCTTTCCTCTATTACACTTTTAACAAACTCTCTGTGGGCACAAAGCATTTAATTTAGTTGATACATGGACTGGAATTGCTGCCATTGATCTGAGTCATGGGGCACTCATTTGGAAATTTTACACAGACCCCCAACACCTTGATAATAATTCATACTTACAGCGACTCTTTTCAGGGTTTTCCAGATAGAGAATACTCAAAATGACTATAAAACACTCACAGAACATCACCAGTGCTTGCTACTTCTTGTGCCTCTTTGTCAGCTGTGGCCTACACTTGGGTGGGCAAAGTATGGTCAGACACAGTCAGGCGGCAATTCCCAACCACTCAAGGCAGCACAGTCCATGGCAAGGAATGCTGGGAATTGCAGATGTACAACATCTGGAAGGGCATCCTTTGCCCAATCTCTGGACTAAATGTTTCAGATTCGTGCCTCTAAAGAGCTAGTACTGCATGGTGGTATTGGGAAGGGCAGCATGCCCTTATGCCTTGCTGTTTGTATAGTTAGGAAACGACAATGCCTCTGGCAGCTGACTGTGCTTGACAGCATAATACCAGGCTCCATTCAATCCAGGGTTTTCATATTTTGTTGCACTGACAACCATAAAAATCTTCAAAGGCAGGACCCCCCGCCATGAGCTGGATTCCTTTAGGAGGGGCCAGCCTTGCCATGCAATTAGGCTTGAGCAGGAGAAGGGAGAATGCTTTCCCCCCCAATCCCCTTCTTTTTTCCTACTCCTTCATTTTTTGCAGACCCAAGCTATGAGCACCAAAGAGGCGCCAGGGCCTCCCAGCCCAGCCCTCATTAGACGGAAAATAGCAACAGCATAGAGCTTGTTTACTTATTTGTAGTATCTCAGCAGCTATGGTCCTCTATCATCTGTTTTTGCTTTTGTGATTTTTATTAAGAACTGAGAATACGCTGTCATGGGAGTGTGTGTGTGAGTGTGTGAGGAATGAGAGAGAAAGAAAAATGAGAAGGAAAGATGGTTCCAATGTATTTGCTGCCTTCACGTTATTTATTGTGGAGGTAGAGCTTTAATGTTTGTTACTTTATTCTACATTATTTTAATTGTATTTATCCACTGTCTCAGTATCCATACGGATGAACAGTGTTGTGTTTATCTGTGTGTGGGTATAGTTAACTAGCTAGCTAGCTAGATGTCCTAAGACTAAGTTCTGCTGAACTCAATTGAGTTTAATTCTAAGGAGACATATATAAGAATAGCACAAAAATCTTTACCTTATAGTCAGACTGTGAAGAGGTCAAGGCCTAATGTCAAGTTATGGTCAAGTTATGATACAATCCTAATTAATTGATTTTTCCAATAATGGTAGTGGAACTCCATTCGATTACAACTGTATGTAATAAAGGATAATCTCACCCCCTTTGCAGTGTAACAATACCTTTTAATTAACTTTTACAGTTATATAAGGTATGGCCTCCCTAAGTGGTGGAGGAGGAATATCACATGGCTCATGTTGCTGCCTCCTGCTGTGTTGAGAATGCTGAAGCGATAACAAGGTAGAAGGCAGGTGTGTTTTATATCATTGTATTTGAGCCTTATAGCCTTATTCAAATACGGTTTTTTCTAGTCAATGTTTAAATTTTACGACATAAGACAAAACAAACTAACAGAGTCCAAGAGCACTATTGACCATACACAACCTATCCAGTTACATCTATTGAGTCCGTCCAGTATTTCCCCATCTCCCAGTTGGCTGGATAGTTCAGAGGTTAAGGTATTTGTCTGCAGAGCTAGAGGTTGGAAATTCAACCCTCCACTGTGACTCCTGCAAATAGAGCCAGCTTGTGTGGCCTTGGGCAAGCTGCACGGTCTCACGGTGCCCCAGAAGAAGGGAATGGTAGACCACATCTGAGTATTCTGTACCTGGAAAATCCTAAAAAGGGTTGCCATAACTTAGAAGTGACTTGACAACACGTGATGATTTATTATTAGCACTCTCCAGGCACGCAGCAACCAAGAGAAGCAAGATTAGGTTCTTCTGCAATCACTTTTCATTTTTCTCTATTAACAATGTACAACAGTGAAAAAGCTGCACAGAAATGAACCAACTGATCAGTCATTGACAAGAAAAATGTGTACACTTGTCCCCCAATGTGTCAGACAAGGAGACTGGGAACTACCTATGTGAGAGTGTGCCTGTTTCTTCAAGAGACTCAACATCTGATAGATAAGCAGGCACTTGTCTTGAAGAGTTTAGTTGGATACAGGTACTACCAGTCTATGCTTTTTAAGGCATTCCCTTTGAATTGTGCCAAATAAATTTATATTGGGCCAACAGCTGAAACCTGTCCCAAAAGAACTGAAGGATGAGGTGATGACACTAATTCTGATTCCATTAAATTTAGAACATCTTCCAATACCTACTTATAAATTGCTACCTGACCTTTTGCAATATTTTCAGGGGAAACATAAAACATTTCTGTGATGGACTGTGTCTCCCCATATGAGTCTTCTCAGTTCAGAGGAGGCCCTCCTCTCGGTCCCATTGCCAGTGCAGGCACAGTTGATGGGAAGATGAGAGAAAAATCAGAGAGAGAAAGGGAACAATGGGTTACTGCTGGATGGATTGACAGTTACCCCAGCCCAGAAAGGTCTCTCACAGCCAAAAGACAGCATATGAAAGTTGCTAAAACTCCAACAGATTGTGGGGCAAAAACCTTTGCCTATGGACGCTAGTGCCTGCACAAGATATGGATTTCTAGTTTCTTTTCAGCTCTTCTTGATAGCCCATAAGGTAGTCCCATTATTTCTAATTAATTATATGAGCTGCTTTAATTGGAAAGATGAGCTTTTAAAAAAAAAATCTAGATTTCAGACAGTTAATCCATCTTTTGATTCAGAATTATGAGAAATTATCTTAGAAAATTAGAGGTATTTACTTACAGTAATAACTTCACCCGCTAATTCTGACTCTTTTCTTCACCATTGACTTGAGAAAGATTGTTTGATAAAGATATAATAATCTTAATGTGGTTGTTTTTGGGTGCTTCCAATGTACAATGTTGATTCCAATGTATAATGACCCTAGCAGGGTTTCCAAGATATGTGAGGCAGGTAAGTGGTGTTTTTATTAATAACACCCAGTGAGTTTCAATGGCAAAATAGAGATTTGAATCCAGGTATCCTGAGTTCTGCTCTGACACTTTGTCCACCCTACTACACTGGCTCTCCCAATGACGTTGGTAGGATATATGTTTTTATTATTGCTAGTCTTCTTAAAAATGAGAATTTATATGAGGACCAAATTTTTATAATGTTTTGTTCAGCACAATATTTTCTAATTCCTATATAATAATTTAGATTTTATTTTTAGCGAAGTAATCTAGGTACCTAAACAGAAAAATCACAGCTTAAATTCAGTCCTATTTTAAAGCTTAAGCTGAAAGGAAAAAGGTATTTTCATATAAGAAAATTCACCTTTGAGCAGTAAACCTTAAATCTTGGGGAAAAAAACAACTGAAAATATTCAGAAATATTTTTGATATTGGGCGTGGACCTGAAAGGTTTGGAAGAGAACAGCAGAATACTGCCAGCAGACAGGATAGTAAGATGTCCCTTGCATCATCACAAAGATATTTAGTGTCTCATTGGGGAAAGGAGGCAGTTATTATCTCCTGGTGCCTACATGAGCCACCATATTTATACTCTAGTCTTATAATATTTTCTTTGGAAACAGCATTCTACTATGGTACAGTTATGGCCATGGAGAGATACATCTCAACTGAGCAGTACAGTGGAAAGCATCACTCTCTTCAGGACCTTCCGGTGCTGTGGTGCCCCAGTTGTTCCTCTACATGTCCTCCTCTCTGGCCTGTATTTGTTCTCTTCCACATTTTAGCTCAAAGCACCTACTCAGAATGACCTACTAACCTGGACCTCAGTCCCACCATCTGTAAAGTACACTTTGGGGACTTCACTGAATATTAAACTATACATAGAAATAATTTGTGTAACTGTCCTACAGAGGACTAAAAGTCAGAGAGAACATTTCTAGTCTAGCATTCTTCCTCACATGTTCTTTTTGGACATTGAGTGATTCCAGACACACACCGCCCTTCTCTGAAGAGACAGTTCAAATGCACAATTCCTGTGAATCCTGCCTCTCACATTCTGCCCTTCTGTTGGCTGTTAAAGTAGATCAGGTGTGAATTATGCCCCATAAAACATTTTTAATAACCTTTTTGTTTCCAGTCCCAGGAAAGTGAGTTTTCTGCTGATGGCATATGCTGGAAGGAGAGAAAATGGATTCTGGCACTTGGGAGTCCCACTGGCGTGAGCTTTTGCACAAACAAAGGGTGGAGCTCTTAACAGAGAATCCTGAACTGGAATCCAGTAAAGACAACTACTGTTGATTTGACAGACCTCTTTTCTTTTCTTTTTATTGAATTAATCTTTTCCAAGGCTTTATAGCTCAACAGGAATGGTTGTAATTATGTCGTACTGTGTTTGCTAGTGAGGACATATGGAAAGATTAGCCTTAAGAATCTTACTCATGATCTTCCCTAGAGGATTACACCACAGTTGTTGCTGGTCCCCCCCCCCCCCGGGCTCCCTCCCCTCTCCCTCCCCTCCAACCTCCCACTGCCTGCCTTTCTTTTCAATACTTCAAAGTTCAGCATCAGAAAATTTTTTCCCTCCTGGAAGTATGTGTACCAATGGGTCTAAACAGATCCTAGCAAATGTGCTTTGTTTAGAGAATCAGGAAATGCGGAGGAGTTGTTTTATTCATTCATTCATTCTTGTATTTATTTTTAAAAGCCTGTTTCACAAAAGCAGCACCATATGAAGGGATGTTTTAGGCCAAACAACTACACCCCCCGCCCCTTTATAGTTTACTTCAGCTACTGAGAGAACCAGGAAGTTGATCAGTCTGGTATGAATAAAGCTGCTTCGGTAGCAATGACAAAGTTCAGGAGAAAAGGAGGGGACTACAGATACAAATACATACTTTGTGGTAGGTGAGGGATAGTTGGAATTGTGGATGGGGGCCTTTTCCACAGCTCTACAGAGTTCACGTTAAACTAAAACAAAGAAGGCTGAGAGCAGGAAGCCACTTATTTAGTTGCTTTGAATATGAAACTGATATACCAACTATGATCAAGTAGAAATTTCTTCATAAAAATTAAACCTCAAAAACTATACATGCACATATACATATATGCATATATCTCTCTCTATATACAATTCTCTGTAGGTGGCCCCTTCTGGGTAGAAAAGTCTGGTTGTGAATGTTTTTACCCTCTTGTTGTGGTTGGAATCTGTGGCTTTAAGCCTTTCTTGGACATTCACCCCAGTCTGATCTCCATATCTAACTAGGTTTTGAGGAATATAGCTTAGATCAGGAAGCATGGGAATCGCAGTCATTTGTGCCCAAATGTAGGCCCAACTGCACACCTAGAGTTCGGAAAAGTTGGGATTCTGCAAGTTGGAGTCCAAAAAAGTAACTTTTCCAAGCTTTGATCTATATATGGATACCAGACATTCACCTATACTGCATTGCTTTCAGCAGGATGTGTATCTTACAAGCAACCACCCACAGTCACATTCTAGAGCTTGATCAGGAATATTAACCTCCCCCATAAATACTATATGCATGACTCTGATTTCAGCCAGTTTTCCTATGAACAGGAAGGGTGCAAATGACAAGAGGCTTACAGTGAAGGTAAAGCAAACAATTGCTGGAACAGAAAGAGCTATATATGTAATGAATTGTGCAGAAGGAACTATATGCAGACAGCCAGAAGGAATTTCCTGCACTTAAAACACTTTCCCTTTCTAGCTTTCTCCTTTTTTTTTTTTTTTTTTTTTTTTTTTGACTGTGAACTTGCTGTTGTCCATATGGAGCAAAAAGAGTCATTCTCCATTGTACTCTGTGCAACACTGTGCTCCATAATGGTTAAAATGGAATTTAAAAAATATTTGTCTGGCAAAGCTGCCTTAAAGTTTGATATCTGACTTAAATAGCCATCTAAAAGGTAAAGGTAAAGGTTCCCCATGACATTTAGTCCAGTCATGTCCGACTCTAGGGGGCGGTGCTCATCCCCGTTTCCAAGCCGTAGAGCCAGCGTTTATCCGAAGACAGTTTCCGTGGTCACGTGGCCAGCACAACTAGACACGGAACGCCGTTACCTTCCCACCGTGGTGGTACCTATTTATCTACTCGCATTTGCATGCTTTCAAACTGCTAGGTTGGCAGGAGCTGGGACAAGCGACGGGAGCTCACTCCGTCGTGCGGATTTGATCTTACGACTGCTGGTCTTCTGACCCTGCAGCACAGAGGCTTCTGTGGTTTAACCTGCAGTGCCACCACGTCCCTAAATAGCCATCTAGATTACAACAAAATATGTACGCATTTAATTTGCTCTGATGCTCTGTCTTTATTGCATCAAGATGAAAATGATTTTCTTTCATTTATTGCCCATCATGAAGAAGACACTATCCATATGTCACTTACAAACAGATTTTATATGCTCCGCAATACTGTAAAGGATTGATACTAAAGTCAGAACAACAGTTTTCAAACAATAATTTCTTCTATCTTTATTCATATAAATATCCATTTTTCATTACAGCCATCACATTTCTGACAAAAGTAAACTCTGAATGTGAAGCAAGCTCCTGGACAACATTGGCTCCAGTCTCACCACTGCCTAAAGATGATCCATGTTTCGGTATCAAAGCTTCAGAGTCAAATTTTTTAGTGGAGTGGGTGCCTGCCAAAGGAGGCAGGCTGGGAAGCTACACCACTGCCTCTGAGTGGGCACCCATCAGAGGAGGCAGGGCTGGGAAGCCGGGGCGCCCATGGAACAAGCTGTGCGGCCAAACTGCCAAACCATGCCAAACCGCAGAACGGCAGTTTGTGCCAATCTCTAATGGTGAAGATTGCCATTTTATTTTTCTTGTAATATTTTTGTCTTGCCTTTTTTGTTTTAAGGGTTTTGAAGTTGTCTTTCATTCTTTTAAAATTAATTGAACAAGTTATGAATTTATTGTACATCACTTTGTTAATGGAGAATTGCCTGTAAAATATAAATGATATAAAATGAAAAATTATGCGCATTTCTGTTTTCTGAGTCTTAGCCAATGGTTGAAAATTTACTTTCCAGTAGTATTTCATTTCTGTTACTTGATACAGTGTTCTAGATAGTAATTAACCATTTTTCCTCCTTGCATTGTTTGAAGAAGAATTTGCTTTGCTTGTTACTTTGGTTATTTTTTGCTTCTTCTTTTTGGAAAAAATAAAATCTAGAATTGATTTGAAAATGTCTTAAAGCTAGAAGATGACTTTTTAAATTGCTTTTAAAATGCCTTGGGGGAGAGGACTCATTTGGTTTTTCTCCACCAAATTGTAGCAATTCATTGTCAACAAAGGGACAATCACCAAGACAACATAAAATCACAGTGGATGATTACTATAACCCAATGACAGATTGATCTTACTAAGTTCCAGATTCAGTATTTATCCCAACATATCTTCCATGAGTCCACATGAGTTACTGGTGGGACTATTCAATGACTGTGATTACTGGTGCAGTTTATGTATTTCTACCAAGTTTTATAAAAGTCATTCAATTGTTCTAAGTGTCTTATATGATACAATTGCTTCTTCTGCTTGCCCAAGTACCACAGTCGAAACCAATATTTATTCACACTGAGTGTATTGAGGTGTCCCCCCCTCCCCAATATTTAGATAATTACCATTCTAACTGCCCAGAGCAGGAAGGTAAGTGTCATGGTTCAAAGTTGCATTATAAGCTATAAATAAACCCAGTTAACTCAGAGACAGAGATTGTTCAGTAATTTGGCAGTAGGATCTGTAAATAAATGAAACACATTCATAATGTGTTCATAATGGAACAGTCCTGTCATATATGTTCACATGTTCCTATATGTTCTTCATATCATTAAGAAATGTAATTTTTTTAAAAAAGCAAAAAAAGTAAATAAAATAAATTGTCTTCTTCTTTGCTTTTGTTTTGTTTCGTGTTTCTTGCACAAACACAGCTACCACTTTAACAATTACATATATAGTATATTTTTCAATATCTTACCTCTTTTGCCTGTATATATATTGCTTCTGCTTTAGAGGTTAGGAAGTTTGAAAAGGAACTCGAAAACATATTCCACCAATTATGTAACTCCATTCCCACTCGTTACTTTACTTTTTAAATGTGACATGTTTTTGCATTTGTTATTAAAGAAGGAAACTTGTTGCAGGTAACCACGTTAACTTGTAACTTCCAAGACCTGGAATTGCTACACAACACTCTAAGTTTGCATGTCAAGAAAGGTAGGAGGCAAATAATTCTATAGTGTCCTTTCTTGTCTTCAGAATGTTGATCTCTTACAAAGGAACAACAAGTGGAAGTGCTATTCATATAAGATATCAAAGTAAGAGCAGAGAATATTTTTCTTGTCTACAGATACAATGTTATATAGATAACATTCATATACAATGTTATAAAGATGAAGGACAAGGTCAATGAGGGTCTTCATGTTCCTAGACTGTCATATTATGTCACTGCTCTGAAGTTTCTTCTTCCTCTCCATGGCATTCCAGACACAATTCAGGATGCTATTTTAACATTTCAGAAGCGTATCCATCTTCATGACCTCAGTGACCTTTTCATCCTAAGGTGAAAGGAAGAAAGAACGAAAATGTTCCAGCTTCTCCAGCTTCCAGTTTGCTTCCTGTGTGGTATGGAGCCAAGCGTAGTCCCCAAGACCATGCCCAGCATAGGAGCTGTTGGACATGCCTCATTTCCAAGGGCCAAGGCAGCCAAGTTGTGGTTGCTACCCATCTGAATTCCCATGTCCTGTCAGCCTGTGGATTTCCCCCTAGCTGGAGTGCTGGAACTTGGGCAGGTACGATATTGATCAGCAGATGGGTCACCTGATGTGCTAACTCCATGCTCTATGCTGTCCCAAAGAACTTCGGCTGTAGCCGAGAAAGCTGTGTCCTTTTTTGTCTCTTTAGCAATATATGTGTGTGTGTCACTTCCTTTTCACTTGCAGATGATGACTGAAACCCTGTTTACTGTATTAAATCACAACTAGAGTGTGCCAATTGAATCAGTGCAGATTTGTGATTCCACTGGATCTACTTTAGCTGCAACTTACTTCACCACCAGGATCACAAAATGTATCCTTTAATGCAAGTCATACGAGCAAATAGATGAATCTGCATTCCCAGAACAGAAATTGGATACCAGTCGTAGTAATCTTTCCTGAAGGAAAAGGAAGAGGTCCCATTAATCTGAGCTTCAACATTTTGAAACAGTGCTCTTAAATCTTACTGAATTTGAAGAGATGTACATACTGAAGAAGATAAATCAGTACTCTTAGATTTTATACTTCCCTGTGACTTGAATTGTCTGCTTCCAGAGATTCCAGTCAATTTTCAATTGTTTTTTACTTGTGTACCTGTTCTGGGTGTATAAAAATAGGCCTTGTACGAATGTGTTTGTCACTGACATGCTGGCAGAGGCCACTGGCAGGATTGTTTCCTGTTTGGCTGATTCATTCCCATAGCCTCTTTCAATGAATTGTAACTCTATCACCGTGTGATAGCCACAGATGAAGAGAGTGATAGAAACACAGAGACAGGCAAACTTCTTTCCTTTTAAACTACAGTCTTTCACCTCATCATTTATTGTAGTCACTTCTGTTTACAGTTTAAGCATAGCAATGCTAGGACACTGAAGGCAGACACTTATCAATACAAGGACAATAAAATAGTTTGCCTCTATTTGTTCATTCTATACATGTTGCAGGGGTTGTCATACAATACAGTAATTAATTTGACAACAAAACTCTATGCATCTCTCACCTCTTTCTCTTTCTTTTTTTCCTGTGGTTTTGAAGAAGATACACACCAGACTTTTTGGCTAAAATCATGTTGGCATCACTATACCTGCAGAAAGCTCATGTTGTCACCAGCAGGGGCACTTTTCAGTAATTAAATGCTTCTTAGTTTTATCCTGCAGTTTTTCTGACTGTGGGAGCTGCAGGACTGAGGGGGGAAGTATTTAATTATGGACAGTCTCCCCCTGCCAGTAATGGTGATGTTGGTAATTACAGATTTCTTCCTGCCATCCCATGGCTTCTACACAATAAAAAGAACTACACAGAAATTGGAAAAGCCACAGGACAGAAGTAGGAATTGTTTAATTGCCAAATATTACTCTCTGCTAATGAGATGTTATGCAATAGGATTTCAGCCACTGTGTAACTTACATTCATTCTTGTTTCTTGTACAGGATTAGTCCTCTGTACAATGTTGAGAAAGAACTTTGAAAATATTTGCTTCTCTCTAAAAATGGAAATATTAAGATTAAAATTACTGAACTTGGAAAATAAAATAACCTACTAAAATGCCAGTCTTATGGAAGAGACAGGCAAACTTCTTTCCTTTTGAACTGCAGTCTTTCACCAAGAGGGACCATAGCAAAAGATGGAAGACTGGGCCAGAATGCTGTTAGTTTTCATAGGTTACTATATAGGATAGGATTGGGCAAAGTCATCAGAGGCAGCAGTTAAGGAGTTTGTAAAGAGGGCTCCATATTTAGAGATGGGACAGATGCTGACAATCAGTCTAGTTTATGCCACTTGTAAACTAGGTTATGCCAGAATTCTTCTTACAGTCAACTTGACTATTCTTGAATGAGAGTAATGATGTTGTGCTGGCAGAGCAAATCAACATTCTATAAGGCAATTTGAAAAATGGGCAAGCCCCACCCACCAATTATAACCTTTAAATTGGGTTTTAGATCAATATCAAATATGGCACAGTTGTAGCAGACAGTCTGCTCTTTGTCTGTGCCAAATATGGGGACACTTGGGCAAAGAATTTTGGAGTTACAATTTTTAAAAGTAAAACAGTTTTATCTCCATTCAGAAATAGGTAACCCCAAACATCTCTAGATTTAAAATTACTCATATAAATTGAAAAGGCCAATCTTGCATATCTTGAAAGAGAATTGTTGGTCTTACCCACTTGTTTAATTTAGAAAGAATCCAGGCTGTAGGGACTGAAATATTGGGCCTCAAAAAAGGCCTTTCAAATGCGAGAAACAGTGATTTTGTTATGAGCATGCATGGAACAAGCTTGCCAGCAAGAGCTTTGCAAGGTAGATACATTGTTTCAGTTTCATAGGTGAGGAAGGGAGATATTTGGAGAGCAATTCAGGCCACAGGAACAGTCAAAAGACTGTTAGGTGTAATTTTAGAAGAGGCAGCTGTGTTAGCCTGTGCTAGCACGTCAGGCAAAAACAAAACAAAAATTAAAAAAAGAAGAAGACAAAAATGTTGTGTCACCTTAAAGACTAACTGCTATATTTTAATGTGAACTACTATGGACAAGTCCACTTCTTTAGAACATTAAGGTTTTCTTAATGAGTTAAAAAAACAAACTTGCTTTAAAGAAAGTAATGGAGTGGCAGTCCTCCAGAAAGGGGGACATTTTGCCAGGGAATTAGCATACAGTTTTGTAATGCATATTTAAAATATTTCTGCATTACAAAAGCACAAAGCAGTTGTGTTTGTCCCAGCCCTGAGTGCTTTCAATAAACATTCTCAGAATTTCTGAGACCAGGCTCCTGACACAAGTCTTCAAAGGGGAAATCAGCTCCAGGTCTGGTGCAATCTGAACTTTTGGACCTGTCAATCAGGAACCAATTGAATTTTAACTCTTTCTTGGCCAAACAGGGAGCATGTAACTCCCTTATTGTAACAGCTTCACTGGCTGCCTGTCTGTTTCTGGGCCCAATTCAAAGTGCTGTATATTTAATAGGGATGTGGTGGTGCTGCGAGTTAAACCGCAGAAGCCTCTGTGTTGCAAGGTCGGAAGACCAGCAGTTGCAAGATCGAATCCATGCAACGGAGTGACCTCCCGTCGCTTGTCCCAGCTCCTGCCAGCCTAGCAGTTCAAAAGCATGCAAATGCGAGTAGATAAATAGGTACCACCACGGTGGGAAGGTAACGGCGTTCCGTGTCTAGTTGAGCTGGCCACGTGACCATGGAAACTGTCTTCGGACAAAATGGCTTGGAAACGGGGATGAGCACTGCCCGCTAGAGTCGGACACGGCTGGACTAAATGTCAAGGGGAACCTTTACCTTTATATTTAATAGCGCCTTATACATCTTCAGTCCAGGCTATTTAAAGGACTATATCATCCCATATGAGCCACCTCAGCTTTTATGATCTTCTGAGTAGGCTCTTCTCTCAGTTCCACCATCTTCCCAGGTGCGTTTGCCGAGGACTTGTGAGAGGGCCTTCTCAGTGGCTGCTCCCCAGCTTTGGAATGTGTTGCCTTCAGAAGCCGGGTTGGTCCCCCTCCCTCTTGTCCTTCTGTCATCAGGCAAAGACCTTTCTTTTCAGGCAGGCTTTTCAGAAATAAGAGTCTCAGGAACACTTTGTTTATCAACTTAGAGATTTTTAATGTTTCTAAAATGCTTTAAAAGTGTTTTTAATCTTAGTTTTAATCTTGATGTATGTTTAATTTTGTTTTTAATGTATTTATATGACATTTTAAAACTCTTCATTGTTTTATACAGTGGTGCCTCGACTTACGAACGTCCCTACTTACGACCATTTCGAGTTACGACCAGCTCCGGCCGCAAAATTTTGCTTCTACTTGGGACCGGAGCTTCCACTTACGAACAGAAAAAGGCAGGGGAAAAAGGCGGGAAATTCAAATTTCTAACTGTAGGTGGCGACGAGGCTGCTTCTTTGTAGCTCTTTCGGCCCAGCAGTTAAAGAGTGTGCGTTGGAGGAGGCTTGGGACTGCCTCCTTCTGCTTCTGAGTGAGCGTGTGTGTGTGTTTGCAGGGAGGCTTCGGGCTGCCTGGTAAGGTAAGGTGCTATTTTCTGCTTTTTAAAAACTGTTCTGGGTGTTTTTGCAGTGTGGTTTTGGGCTGGGGGGGTTATGTTTCTGTGCTGTGATGGGTCTTGAGGGGTTTGTTTGTTTTTTGGCCCCCCCCCATTTCCGATGGGTCTTGGGGGGTTTGGTTGCTTTTTGGAGTGTTTTTCCCCATTTCCGATGGGTCTTGGGGGGTTTGTTTGTTTTTTGTTCCCCCCCCCATTTCCGATGGGTCTTGGGGAGTTTGGTTGCTTTTGGGGGGGTTTTCCCATTTCCAATGGGTCTTGGGGGGTTTGTTTGTTTTTTGGCTTCCCCCCCATTTCCGATGGATCTTGGGGGGTTTGGTTGCTTTTTGGGGTTTTTCCCCCCATTTCCGATGGGTCCTGCATGCTTCCCTTGCTTTTTCCTTTGTTTTCTTTGCATTTCCGACCTGCCCTCTTTGTTCTCTGTGCATTTCCGATCTGCTCCGTTTGTTTTCTGTGCATTTCCAATGGGTCTTGCACGCTTGATTGCTTTTCTTCTTTTTTCCCCCCTTCGGCTGGAAGGGATTAATCGTGTTTCCAATGAGTCTTGCAGTGATTTTTTTTTTTTTGGTGATTTTTTTCTTCGGCCGGAACGGATTAATTGCATTTCAATGCATTCCTATGGGAAATGGTGCTTCAACTTACGACCATTTCGAGTTACGTCCATCTTCTGGAACGGATTATGGTCGTAAATCGAGGCACCACTGTAGTTTTAGTTGTTGTGAGCCGCCTTGGTCCTCTGTGGGGCACATATAAATAATACAAATAATATAAACAAACCGACAAACAAACAGGAATTTGTTCTTGCAAAAGGATTCTGTGTAGGAGGCCAAACTTTACATAGCAAAGGGTAGCCTGAATGTTGATGACTCCAATTTCAGCAGTCAAGATGGTCTACAGGATACCCTCTTGTCCTCACTTCCATGTACAAAGAGACACCAAGCAGAAGAAAATCCTAGTACCTTACTCATTTTTTCATCAGTTAACCACTTCTCATCCAAATACAAAGCAATTGTCAAGGCTGCTTCTCAACATTCCTATCTTGACAAAATACCCAAACTCATTCAAGACTTTCAACCTGAGAGTATATAATGCGGCCCTCCTGCTGAAAGTAAATACAGTGGTGCCTCGCAAGACGATGTTAATCCGTTCCAGACAAATCGCTGTCATGCGAAAACATCGTCTTGCGAAACCAAATTTCCCATAGGAATGCATTGGAATTTAATTAATGCGTTCCGATGGGAAAGAAGAGCACAGAAACTTTAAAAAAAATTAAAAGAAAGTCACTTACCAGGTACTGTAGACTGAGCCCGGCTTCTCATAGTGCCTGGTAGCAGCGAAACATCCAGAAAAGAGCACCAAACAGCTAAAAGCCGGCAGGCAGCAGGCAGCCGGCAGCCATTTTGTGCTCTTCTCCGCTCCTTCCCCCCTCCCCTCTCCCGACCAACAGCTGATAGGAGGCTTCTGAGGCTTCTGCGGGCTTTCCCAGCAGGGAAACAGGCAGTGGAAAAGCACCCCAGAGGCTTCTGGAAGCGGGGCTTTGCCAAGAGGTGAGTGGGTGGGGGTGGGGGTGGGGGTGGGGTGGGGTGGCAGGGGCAGGCCTGCCACCCCCCCCCACACCACCCCCACTGCAAAGCGCTGCTTTCAGAGGCTTGCCGGGTGCTTTTCCACTGCATGTTTACCTGCTGAAGAAGCCCCGGCAGCCATTTTGTCCTCTTCTCCGCTCCTTCCCCCTCCCCTCTCCCGACGAACAGCTGATGGGCGGGCTAAAAAGAGGCTTTCTCTGCCCTGAAAATTCAGGGGAAAAAGCTGAAAATAAAAAAATTCCGCTTTTCCCCTGCGCCCCGGGAGGCTTCTGAAAGGGGTGGGGGGGTCACGGGAGAGGCCCCCAAACATCGTCCAGCGAAAAGCGCCCATAGGAAATCGTTTTGCAAAGCGCAACAGCGATCGCAAAACCTCATCGTCTAGCGGATTCGTCGTTTAACGAGGCAATCGTCTAGCGAGGCACCACTGTAGGTCTGGTTCTAGGAGGACCATAACTTTTTGCTATGTAAGATCCAGAACAAGACACTGTCTTCATCTATTCCACAGGTTGACCACACTGGCAGTTGAATGTTCATTTAACAGAGTCAAAGGGACATTTTCCATTACACCTAAGGGCAACTGGCAAGCTTGGGGAGCTCAAGGCACACCATATGGTATACAAATATTTCAGTTCAGCATCTGCCACCTGAGGCAACTGGCCCCAATGTCCTGGCAGTGAGGTAGTTTAGTATTTTTAACTGGTGGTCTTATGGTTTTAAAGAAGTCCCCTTCTTTGGGTTCTTTTGTGCATTGCTTTGATGTTTCTCCCAAAACAGCCACATACTGTACAGGAAGTCTGATGATTCAGCAACTTTGCTGATATAGCTGCAGGTGAATGCGCACTGTTATGTGTACACAGATTGCTTTGTAGGCCTGTTCACATCCTGTGTACAGATTACTTAGTTGTCAGCACACACTGAAATGATTCATCACTAATGTGATGAGTTCATCAGTAGCAGGTGCTGTCCTGGAAAGTTATTTGCAAAGCATGACCATGGGAGATACATGTGCATCACAGAATTATTGTTATTATTTTTTACAATGGTACTAGAGCCACAGGCATGGGTGAATTGATGCCAGAACTATCAAATATGTTTCAGATTTGGTGAAAATCATCCCAGCCTTTACTTTTAATATGTTTTTATTTGATTGTGTGTTTTATTTTATTTTTTTGTTCCACCTTTCTTCCTAAATGCAACTCAGAGCAATTCACAGCGAGACTGAAAAAATGCTGTAAAAGCAAAGACAACACTAAATATTAAAATACAATAAGATTAAAACCTAACTTAAAACAAATAATATAACAAAGTCAACCAATATAATAATACCGTATTGTTACAGGTGGGAAGTAGGGCACAGATTTGTAAATAAACATATGAACAACATATTTATTAATAACTGTATGCATTGTTGTGAGTACCATGTATATAAAATATGCACGGCAGATGTGACACATGACCCACAAACTCTACTGTGTAAAAAAGTAACCTAACATAAATCTTACCTGTAGATTTGACCCTGCATTTAGATGGTAGCATTCCAATCACTCTGCAAACAAAATACTGAAAAAGACTGTTGTTGTTTTTAGCATACACAGGGGTCTCCCCATGTACACAGATGTACCGAGTTTCTCAACTGGAAGGGAAGTATTTGGGGTTTCTTTTATAAGCTGCCTTGTAGCAGATTTCTCAGCATAAATCACAATCAGTAATAAAACCATATAAAATTAATAAAAACAACAATCAAAGTATAATGCAGCATAAACACATCATAGAGACAAAAAACAGATTAAAAATCTGAGGGTATAAAGTGGTCTTTGCTCGGTACTAGAATGATGCAGAAGCTGATTTGGGCAAACGTTTTGAGAGGATTTTCTCTAGCCGAAGGGCGATCCCTGAAACAGCCCTCTCATCCCTAACTGCCAGCTGCATCTTGCTTGGGAGGGACATTCAGAGCAAACCTTCTGGTCCGAATAAGTACACATAATCATAATAACTTTAGAACTGCAGAGCTGGAAGGGACCCTTTGGATCACCAAGTCCAGCCCCTGCCAAGGAGGCACAGTGGAGAATCGTACTCCCAACCTCTGGCTCCACTGCCAGATTCTTTAAACCACTGTGCTATCCAGCATCGAGAAAGCAGTTTTTTTCCCCAGTCACTTGGTTTCAAGCCTCAGAAGGCTGTAAAAGTTAAAATGCACACACACAGCTCTCACACTTTGAAATTGGCCTCAAATGGGCTGGGAGTTCATGGAAAAGATTTTCAGAGATGTGGCAGAGACAAAAAATAAACGAAAGAATAGAAAATCAAATGCATTGTGACATTTGTAACACTGATAAATTTAGTGGATTACAAGCTACCTCTCCAGAAACATGGAGTGCAATATTTGGGGCACAAATTTATATACAGAGTATACGGTGTGTGGATGAGAGTGGAATCAAATGAGGGGATGGTACTATGTGGGACTGTGTAGAATGACAATCATGTATTTTAAAAGGGTACTGTACTTCCATGATGGTAATGTCCTGCTTTTTTTAAAATAAAATCAATCTAAAATGTAAGAAAGTTACCTACATTTCCTTCCAAAATTTTATCCTACTTTTCATTAGAACCAAGAGCTATGGTTACCTTCCTTTTGTCTAAATCCACGAACATTTGTAGAGAAGGAATAGCACCTGTTGGATGTCAAGAGGGCCATCAAAGTTTTTGTTGTTGTTTAGTCGTTAAGTCGTGTCCGACTCTTCGTGACCCCATGGACCAGAGCACGCCAGGCCCTCCTGTCTTCCACTGCCTCCCAGAGTTTGGTCAAATTCATGTTGGAAGCTTCGATGACACTGTCCAACCATCTCATCAAAGTTTACCTGATGAGAATCAGGGATATATTGTTTTTCTGACTTTTTTCTTTCTTTTCAGTCTAGGAACATGGGAGAGAAGGTTTCTAAGCAAACGTTGGCCAGCTGCATTGAAGACTGTGTGGCTGCTTGCTACAAGGTTTTGGGTAAAGCAGGTTCTAGAGCACTTCAACTGCTCATTCCACACAAAACGTGACCCCCTCAGTGGCATTTGGCACAAGGACTCTGCTGTTGGGCGTATAACAATGCCACCTGGAAGGTGCAGTCTTCTTCCATGTGGCTCTATAGCATGGATTTCATGGCCTCTACAAAGGCAATCTTTGGGCATAAGGCTCTCCCTGTAGGGGAGGAGGTCTTGCCCAGGGCTGTAGTTAGCTTGAGAACAGCATTTGAGCCCACCCCGGGACTGAGAGCTTTGGTAGGTCCTACTGTAAGGATGTCCTCACACATACACACCAGGAAAAAGTAGCATTGGCATGAACTGTGAGATGTTCCTTTTATACAGGGAGAGAACCCTGTATACCCAGCTACAGTTGGTAGCAGATGCTGTTGGGTTAATTTGTTTGGTTGTGTCTGAGTCTAAGGGGAAAGTGGAGGCCATCTGAACTCCTGGCCCAATGTTCTATCAGATACACTTTGGTCTGGATTCCTTCATTTGCTCATTTATTATTTATTTAAAATAGTTTTTACCCTGGCTTTCTCCTTATAAAGGACCCAGAGCAGCTCACATCATTAAAAGACAATATTTAAAAGCTGAAACAGTGAGTATACAAATATTTAAAAGAATCAGACTAATACCACACTAAAAATGATCAGGGGTTGGACTTGATGGCCTTATAGGTCCCTTCTGGCTCCATTCTTCTATGATTCTGTATAATCCCATTATAATGGCATTTCCAGTAATGACATTTGCAAAAGCAATGTTGCTATGCCCTTCCTATCCTCAAAGTAACATTTTACAACACCATTTACTTGTAAAGCATTACTTCCCAACTCTGAATGGAGAGCATTACAAAAGCAAGCAAGCAAGCAAAATCCTTTCTTGGAATACAAAATTATAAAATCCTCATAGGAGATTTTAAAAATTAGGGACCTAGAAACCAGAAACTATTTGTACATCACTTGGGACGGTTTAGTTAAAACAGAATAAATTAATTGTTCAGAAACAGGAAAAGATTAGCATATGGAAGCATTGTTAAAGAACAGATGAACAGACTAATGGGTTCAGCATGCTATCCTAAAGTGTGAATCAACATCAGATCAGAGGACAATGGGATTCTAAATACTGAAAGAGCAGAAACTGGCTGAGGATCAGCCCAGCTTGAGATTGGCACAATATGAGTGTTTAACTTTTACTTAACACCTGCCTTTTCAGAGAGGATACATGCCTTTAACTAAGAGAAAAACCATACTTCAGTTCCATGTGATATGGAAGTGTGTCCCTTATGTATATTATTACATTTGACAGACAATTTTACTAGCAAGTGTAAAATAAATATAGTGCATAAGATTGCACTGAATACATATTCATTAGATTACACCTTAACTTTCTACTTGCAAACACTTATCCTGCAACTGTGTACTAGTGTAGCAGCTGGAAGGTTAGGATCACAGTCAGATCACATATTGAAGCAAATGTGTATTTCCTCCTCTTATAATATTATCCCTTGAGGCACACAAATCTTTCAGTGCTATGTGTCTGAGATAATAGGCATGCAAACAAAACTGAGCTATCTCCCAGCTGACTAACTTCAAAGCAAAAGCAAGCTAATTTGCCAAATGTAGATTGAGGCAAGCTTTAGTTAAAATAAACAGACCATCTATCCTCTTATGAATTCACTGCTTCTATATACCAAATTATTGTATTGTCTAGTGAGGCCTGTAGTCTAAAGAGACCCAGATTCAAATCTTTGCTCAGACACTGAGCTCACTGAGTAGGCAAATAATTCATTGTTAGAGCTGAAAGCATATTACCTAGAGACAAAGGAGAATTGAATTGATACTTTCATTCTTGAGAAGTCAGGGTAATCCTGTGCTTACATTTTAGAAACTAATCACAAAACAAACCAAGCTAATTCGAATGCTCCTGGAGGGGAGAGCAACTCCTATAGTGACACACATACAATCAGCCTTTGAGGAGTTTCCTCTTCTATTAATGAGTTATATGTAACATATCTTCCTTTCCTTGCTTGAAAGGTTGTTCTAATGACGAAATGGAAGGGGGCAGGCATGCTTCCCTGAAATTCAGGGGGAACGAAGAGGATCCAAGAATTTTCTTTTCACCCCTTGGATGCATTGTGAGTGGTTTGTAAAAGGGACAGAAGGAAGGACAGAGAAAGAAATCTTTTAAAAGATGAATTGATGGATGGACCAAACTAATTCACCCAAAACAGGCTGTTGTGCTAGGGCATCGCATGTCAGATCTCATCATAAACTTTTGTGACAGGGTTTTCTATTTCATAAACAATGAAAACCTCACCCTCAGCTATCACTTCATGGGATGATGCCACATCTTAGCTACTCTTAAGCCTTCCATCCTTGAAGACAAAATCTTTGAAAAATTAGGAACATGTTTCATCTCTGGCTATTTACACAATATGCTTCCCAGAGGGGTGTAATACTTTGGGTCTGGTGCAGAGGGAGGGTTCTCTTTCTGTTAGCTGACTAACTCCTTCTGGCTGCTGTTGCTGCTTCCTTCTCCCCTCCCGCCCCTCCTCCCTTAGGAGAGAAATACGGCATCTTAAACTAAAGCACACTTCAGTCAGCCTCCCTGTGCCTTGCTCCATGCCAGCAGCCACAAGAGTTCTTTCATCTTGGCTTCAAAGTGTGGAAGGGGGAGTGCAGGGTAAATGCAAGAAAGGGAAGCAAACAAACAAATGGAAAGGAAGGGAGGGTGGAGAAAAAGCAGCGAGGGAAGTCACACCAACAAATAAATAAATAAATAAATAAATAAATAAATAAATAAATAAATAAATAATACCATTATTTCACCCATCAGGAACTGCTGTTGCCACCTAGAACATGGCAGCAGATATTGTATGTACACCAGTGCAGAACTGTGATTGATGCAGACTTGACCAATGTTCCACTGCTACGGTATGTAGGGAAAGAGGTGGTGTGTGTATGTGTGTGAACTGTATGTGCCTTCTCGTTTGTGTTGCTCACACAATGTTTTCTGTTGCAAGTATACGGTGGGTGTGCTGTGGCTGGCTGGAACTTCCCAGGGTGTGTATAGCATGCAGCAAGACAGACACGTGTCGTAGTCAGACATGTGGGCTGTCCAGTGTCAAGTCTGCACACGGTTTGTGTGCAGTTTCCAACACAGAAGAGCTATCCATATAGGGAAAAGGTCGTGGCTGAAGCATCCTGTGACTTTGCACCCTTCTGGGCTCCCCCCTCCTTTTATTTTTTTTAACATCTTTTTTCTTTCTGTTTTGTTTTTTTCAACATTCTCGCCACTTCCCATGCTGGGAAGATTCTTGTCATCCCTCGCATATTTTATCCACAGAAAAGGCTGCCCTGCCCTGTGCTTGGTGGTGGAGGCTGTGCCCCTGGTGTGCCACACTATCAGTGGTTCCCAAGGCTGCCTAGCCTGGGAAAAGCTGCATGGACACGTTCCAAAATCAGCATTACATGCACTATTGTTCTTACTCTCCCTGATTAGAGTGCACACAATGAAAACAGCAGCAACAGCCTCCTTTTCTAGCCCTCCTCCCAGCCCAGGGCTGTTCTTGGACTGACTGTTTTTCTTTTTTGGAGTCTTCCTAAAACAATTAACTGTTTCAGCACGGCATGATGCTCGGAGTGAGTGAGATGCTCGTTGGCTAGCTGTTGTCTCAGTGCTGTCCTTCCTTCTCTTATGAACTGGGAACTAGCCACTGGCAGAACACCGAGAGCAGACGAGACTTGCAAAGCCCTGCTGGAAAAGGGAGACGCTAGCTATGAACGCCTATAGACAACATCCCTGGCCTCGGCAATGCAGCATTATTGCTTTTTATTGCAAACTGATTTTTTTACCTCTGTACTGTCCTGGAGTCTTTATTTTATTCTGTCACAATATAATCCTATGTCACTTATATGAAATAATCAGAAGAAACTGGGGCCTTGTCCAAGAGTGTACAGAGTAATTAATTCTGTGCTGTCAAATCTACTCTGATATATGGTGATCCTTCTCAAAGTATCCTAGGTCCATAATACTCAGAAGTGGTTTATCATTCCCTTCTTCTAGGGGGCCCCTAGAAGGGGTGTGCAGTTTGCCCAAGGCTATACTGTATAGGCTCTTCTCCCTGGAGGCACAGTGGGAAATTGAACTCTGGATCTCTGGCTCCACAGCCAGATACCTAAACCACTGAGCTATACAGTCACATCCACCTCCAAACTTGAAGCAGTTAATCCCTTCTTCCTTGATCCATGTTTATCAATGTCCATTGGGCCACATTAAAAGGTGTTTGTGTGTGTATGTGTTTTTAAAGCAAGTACACACAGGTGGAAATCCTCATTTCCCCCGTACTGATGCCCTTATGTACTGATATACAAATAACCCTTATGAAGATCCAAACATATGTTAGTGACTGGCTGCTGTTGTGCCTAGGCTGGAGTTTTGTGGAGTTTAGATTTTTAGAGAGCACAATAGCATTCATGATAAGTGAGGTGGCTATACCCATGTCAAGACAGAAAACCAATGAACAGAGACAGATTTACATGTCAGCTGCTTTGGATTCATCAAGGTCAATTCTGTGTGGTCCATGTGCTTCAGCTACTTGCAGAAGTTATTAGTTCTGATTCTTCTTTTCCCCCCCTACACTGAAGAGAATCTACTGATTTTTCTAGGGAAGACTATGTGGTCTTGCAGATGTTGTTGGACTTCATCTCCCATTAGATTCAGTTAGCATAGCTGGCAGTGAGAGGCCATAGGAATTATAGTCCAGTGCTATCTGGAGGACTACACATCCAACTGTGTTGAGACAGATTAATGAATGGCATACTAAGGAGATAATTGTCTATCTGTACTGGCAATAGTTCTCCAATGACTCATACAGAGGTATTGACAGTCTTAGATGTGCTGGTGAATGCTAGGAACTAAATTGAGACCTTCTGCATATAAACTGTTCACTACTGAGTCCCTTGTTGTGAGAAATGCGGCATATAAATAAAACTAATAATAATAATAATAATACTGAGCTATGGTAGCCTTCTTAATAATTACACTTTAAAAATTAATTTGAGCCAAATCCAAATATTAGTTCCAACTAGAGAAGACCTGTTGAATGAATGGGGTTTGCATTACTGTTGACTTAATGATATATTTGAGACGAGGGGAGCGCAACTGCATTGACAAATAATGCAGGAAATGCTGTGGGACTGGAATGGTCTGATTCATATTATTTTCTGTAGACTACCTGACATACATGTCAGTGTGAATCAGCCCAAAGTCCCCTACTCAATCTTCAGTTTTTTCCTCTGCAACTGGGGCTTCTATTTCCCACTCCCCAATCAAATGTGTTCACATCAGTTCAGACAATGTAATCGCTTGAGCCAATGCTTGAATGGGCAATCAGAAGCTGGCTCTCCTTTCCTTTCCTTCCTTTGAAGATCATGAAAAAAATTGAGTAGCATAAAATGAAATATTTAGACAAGAATCTGGCTCTCCCAGCGTCCTAGTTCAAGGGGGGAGGGCACTTGGGGGAGTGTTAGGGCCTGTCCAGACGGGTATATAGGTCACTATTTGGATCACTTTTGGTGAGATTTGATTCAAACCAAATTATGGCATCCACACATGTTTTGATTTAGAGCACTCCAGCATGAATGAAAGGATCCGTCAAGTGTGAGATGAGCTAGATCACACTGAAACCCAGTCCAGACCACTCCAAATTCTCCCATCTGGAAGGTCCTCAGTTCCCCTCAACCAAGCACCCCTTGTCTCCAAACCCCCTTTTAAAATGCTTAGTGAAAGTCTTAGTGTGCTGTGGCACCTGGAGATCAAAGGAAAACAAAAGAGCAAGGAATTAGCATAGAGCAATGAGGAAACTGCTAATCACTAGCTTGTTAAGGTAGTTCTTTGCAATTCGTTCAGGTAGGTCTGATGTAGCCCTGCCTCCTGCAAATCTGGATGGGCACAGCAAAGCAAACAAGACAAACAAGGCAGATTGCGAATTTTCTCCTTTCTCTCTGCTGACTCCTGTCTGGCTCACTAAAGCAAGTTCACCTGAGGAAACCTGATTTCCTCAGTGCAGCTATACTGTGGATCACTCAACATCTTCCCACTCTGTTGTTGTTGTTGTTTAGTCAGTAAGTCGTGTCCGACTCTTCGTGACCCCATGGACCAGAGCACGCCAGGCCCTCCTGTCTTCCACTGCCTCCCGGAGTTTGGTCAAATTCATGTTGGTCGCTTCGATGACACTGTCCAACCATCTCGTCCTCTGTTGTCCCCTTCTCCTCTTGCCTTCACTCTTTCCCAACATCAGGGTCTTTTCCAGGGAGTCTTCTCTTCTCATGAGATGGCCAAAGTATTGAAGCCTCAGCTTCAGGATCTGTCCTTCCAGTGAGCACTCAGGGTTGATTTCCTTCAGAATGGATAGGTTTGTTCTCCTTGCAGTCCAGGGGACTCTCAAGAGTCTCCTTCAGCACCACAATTCAAAAGCATCAATTCTTCAGCAGTCAGCCTTCTTTATGGTCCAGCTCTCACTTCCATACATCGCTACTGGAAAAACCATAGCTTTGACTATGCGGACCTTTGTCGGCAAGGTGATGTCTCTGCTTTTTAAGATGCTGACTAGGTTTGTCATCGCTTTCCTCCCAAGAAGCAGGCGTCTTTTAATTTTGTGGCTGCTGTCACCATCTGCAGTGATCACGGAGCCCAGGAAAGTAAAATCTGTCACTGCCTCCATATCTTCCCCTTCTATTTGCCAGGAGGTGATGGGACCAGTGGCCATGATCTTAGTTTTTTGGATGTTGAGCTTCAGACCATTTTTTGCGCTCTCCTCTTTCACCCTCATTAAGAGGTTCTGTAATTCCTCCTCACTTTCTGCCATCAGAGTGGTATCATCTGCATATCTGAGGTTGTTCATATTTCTTCTGGCAATCTTAATTCCGGTTTGGGATTCATCCAGTCCAGCCTTTCGCATGATGTATTCTGCATATAAGTTAAATAAGCAGGGAGACAATATACAGCTTTGTCGTACTCCTTTCCCAATTTTGAACCAATCAGTTGTTCCATATCCAGTTCTATTTGTAAGGCCTCGTTGGACAGCCACTTTGCTTTCTTGCATTTCCTTTTCTTCGGGATGGTTTTTGTTGCTGCCTCCTGTACAATGTTACGAGCCTCCATCCATAGTTCTTCAGGTACTCTGTCCACCAAATCTAGTTCCTTAAATCTGTTCTTCACTTCCACTGTGTATTCATAAGGGATTTGGTTTAGATTATACCTGACTAGCCCAGTGGTTTTTCCTACTTTCTTCAGTTTAAGCTTGAGTTTTGCTATAAGAAGCTGATGATCAGAGCCACAATCAACTCCAGGTCTTGTTTTTGCTGACTGTATAGAGCTTCTTCATCTTTGGCTGCAGAGAATATAATCAATCTGATTTCGGTATTGCCCATCTGGTAATGTCCATGTGTCGCCTGTTGTGTTGTTGGAAAAGAGTGTTTGTGATGACCGACTTGTTCTCTTGACAAAACTCTATTAGCCTTTGCCCTGCTTCGTTTTGAACTCCAAGGCCAAACTTACCTGTTGTTCCTTTTATCTTTTGACTCCCTACTTTAGCATTCCAGTCCCCTATAATGAGAAGAACATCTTTCTTTGGTGTCAGTTCTAGAAGGTGTTGTAAGTCTTCATAGAATTGGTCAATTTCAGCCTCTTCAGCATCGGTGGTTGGTGCATAAACTTGGATGACTGTGATGTTGAAAGGTCTGCCTTGGATTCATATTGAAATCGTTCTATCATTTTTGAGATTGTATCCCAGCACAGCTTTTCCCACTCTTTTGTTGACTATGAGGACTACTCCATTTCTTCTATGGGATTCTTGCCCACAATAGTAGATACGATAATTGTCTGAATTGAATTCGCCTGTTCCCGTCCATTTTAGTTCACTGACGCCAAGGATGTCAATGTTTATTCTTGCCATCTCTTCTTTGACCACATCCAACTTACCAAGGTTCATAGATCTTACATTCCAGGTTCCTATGCAGTATTTTTCTTCGCACCATCGGACTTTCCTTTCACTTCCAGGCGCGTCCGCAGCTGAGCGTCATTTCGGCTTTGGCCCAACCACTTCATTAGCACTGGAGCTACTTGTACTTGTCCTCCGCTCTTCCTCAGTAGCATGTTGGATGCCTTCTGACCTGAGGGGCTCATCTTCCAGCGTCATATCTTTTAGCCTTTTGTTTCTGTCCATGGAGTTTTCTTGGCAAATATACTGGAGTGGCTTGCCAGTTCCTGCTCCAGGTGGATCGCGTTTAGTCAGAACTCTCCACTATGACCTGTTTGTCTTGGGTGTCCCTTCACAGCATAGCCCATAGCTTCTCTGAATTACTCAAGCCCCTTCACCAGGACAAGGCAGCAATCCATGAAGGGGTAGTTGCACTCTAACAGCTGTATCATTTTGTCAGGACTGAAGCATTCTTCAAAAAGCAGAGCTGGGATTGGTGACTGTTCAACATCTTCATGTCATAGATAGATGATAGATGGAGCTCAGTCATATATCTGCTCATGGATTTGGAAGAAGGCAATGTTACTCTTTGGAGCACTAAGCTACAGAGATAATTGTTTGAATTCAACACAGATTCCCTCTTCCTGTAGAGAAGAGAAAGTGTGAGCATGCCAAAGCTCTCTTTTTCTTATCACTAAATGTAAAATAGAGTTTTTATGTGCTTATTCTATATTATAAGGAATTTAATTTACTGCTGGCAATTTAAACAAATTAAAGAAAAGAATTACTAATTCTGCATTGTACTACAAATGGTTAAGAACAGCTTTTCAATGCCTTTTCTAATTTCTTTAAGCATGCTTAAGAAAAGAAAGCACAACACTGATTCCTTTTTGCCAAGCCAGGTACTATGAACAACTTTTTTTTATTATTGTTTAAATTCTAGCCTTGTACAATTAACCATCTCTGTTGGCAAAAGAGGAGTTTTTAGTGTGTTTTGAAATCTCTTCCCCACACAAATCATAATAAAAAAAGATCACAGTGTCAAGACTTATGAACAAATTTGGGCAACTAAATACTCCACTGACCTTCCCCCGGCCCATCAATCACTCACATTGCAATTGCCTTTCAAGACTTGTCTAGGTCATATTATGACTCCTTTATTACTGTTTAAGGTCACTGGGATACATGCAAGTGCATCCTATATCAGGAAGTGTAGTCCGTCTCCAGAGTGAAATATTTGGCGTTGAGTAGGAGCTGTGGCTCTGACTCGGAAATCCAGGGAAGTGAGTGAAATACAGACAGGCTCCAGGCGCCGTTATGGCCTCACAGCAGATAGAATGAAGCAGAATAATAGTGGCTTTTCCTGCCATTCTTAATATGTTGTTGTATTTCTGTCAGACTTTCCCATTGAGAGCTTACAGGCCATTCTCCATTATGTCCAACTGACCGCAGGTTGTAATTCAAGAGAAAGTGCTCTCAGAAAAGGCTACGCAACCCTGGAACGTGACACAGTATGAATTCATATGGGTACCGGGGGACTGCTTCTGCAGGAAGGCAGATTAGAGGCAGGCCGTGTACTCATTCTGTAGGTGAGTGCTAGACTGTGTGTCTCTGGGTGGCCATGCAGGAGATTTATTGGCTTTCTTATTGGCGTTGGACTGTGGCTAGACTTGGCAAGCATGGGTGGTTTTTATTCATATACTTATGGACTCTGGCACAGAATTACATATCACACCCCTGCAGTGCCACCAAATGACTTAATGCAAGAACCACTCACTAAATATGTGTGTGTGTGTGTGTGTGTGTGTGTGTTTAGATAAAGGAAAGAAGACCTATGACGATAGAAAGACTACACATCCTAAATGCAAAAAAATATCTTGGTTTGGGATGGCTCATTAATTTATGTGGATTACTTAATCAGATGATACCTAATATCACTACTTTCCTTATTCATTCCTAAATCTAAATGACAACTCCATCCAATCTCAAGAATGAGGATCAGTTAACGCACCCATTAGAACTGCCATTAAAATCTAAAATGCTGTGGAGATCCAAGAAGTATCCCCTGCTTTTTTTTTTTTTTTTTAGTATAACTCCCACAATAGCTGGCTGGAGGAATGTCGTACTTACAGTAAAAAAAAGAGAGCAACTTTGACAGCCTCTCAATGCTGTATAAAATATCAAGATAAAGCAAAATCTTTTTCACAGCCACAAAGTGTAATGGCAAGCTGGAATGGGTCCCTGCATAGCATACTGGCCACGGAAATTACCAAAACATTTTCTATTTTTGCTACCAAGAATCAGATCAAACAGGAAAGCCTATTTTAATGGCCACTTATGCATCACCAAATCGATCAATCGATCAATCTAATTTATATCCTCCCGGTTAGTGAACTCACACTAATCTAGGCAGTGTACAAATAAATAAAATTCCACACACCCCATCCACTTCGTTCCCATAAAAACTTAATAACATAATCAAAATGGCAATATAACCGACTTGCATGCAGTGGTACGTACATAGAAACCTGAGATTCAAATGTTAAAATTTGCATCATTTGAGGGTAAGATGTCTTTAAAGTCCGCCTTATATATCTCTGTGTTGAATATTTTCTTGAATATTGGGAAGGATAGAGCCTGACACACCTCAACTAGTAGTTCATTCCACAAAGTGGGGGCTATTACTAAGAAACGGTGATTCCTTGTTGTTACCTTTCCAGTTTCCCTCAGTGTAGCCACCTTTAACATTGTGGATTGAGAGGATTGTGTGACACAGAACCTGCTTTTTGGGAGAAACGTTCTGACAAGTATCAAGGTCCTAAGCCGTTTAGAGCTTTAATGGTCATATGGTAATTTATACATACAGATACAAAGTTATAAATTATTTTTATAATTTACATAGAATTACATCATCCTCGGGGGGTGGGGAGACTCTGACCAGGTGATCTTTGCGCCTGCTGAGCTGGCTTTCTAGATCCTCACTGTAGATGTGGAATGTCAGGGTCCGTGAACCCCCCTTTTATGGCTCTTGCTCTTTAAATGTGACATGGACTAAATAACTCTATGAATGGAGGACACCGTCCAAATGAGGATTTTCTTCTGGCTTTCCTTCAAATGGAGGATGATCCTCCCTGGAAGAGGGCATATAGCCACCCTACTTTATAACACAGTGTTATAAGTGTTATATGAGTTTCCGAGTTCTCTAGTAGACTTCATCAGGTAAAGGCGGCATTAAATTTGGTATGAAAGCAAATAGTCCAAAAATTGGGCCAAAAGTGATCCCAGAGGTGGTCAAGGTATTGATTTTGCTTTAGCAGATCTGCAGGAAGGAGGGCCAAGCCAAGCTTTTGCCTGCAGTAAGGGAGGGAATACAAAATGAATACCTTTGTCATCTTGACTGCTTGTAGAATTTAGCTTCTATTTCGCTTTGCCGGCAGTCTGGCTTTATGAGCTGTGGGTGGCATATCTAGCCTAATTAAAAAAAAACCTATTTCCTAAATTCCACTTTTGATATCATCTTTGCTTGATGAAGAGTTCTGTAGCATTGGAAAATTCATCTTATTTGCAATTTGTTAGTGATCCAGTAAAGGTTATTGACCAAACTTGAACTTTGATATTACAAACAATGACCAAAATCTTGTTGCATAGTTCTGCCATTCCTTATTGTGCACCAGCTGAATGTCTGGGCATGTGCCCAGGAATCCAAGTGGTGAATCATTAATTAGTTTCCATGTTCCACTGAAAGTTACACCATTGCCCTTCTGTCAGCAGAACTAGACAATAGGATTTTGGCCATAATTACATAGCGCATTTGTATCTTAGCCTTTTTCTTCTTTCCTTACATAGTAGCTTAATTGTTCCCATTTTACAGGTGAGAAGATAAGGGCAAGAAAGTGTCTTGATTTTTAAAGTTTTCAGACATGAATGTTGATAGCTTCTGGAATCAGTGAATTTGAGTTTTGAGAATACTAGGGATTAGGATACGTATCAAGTCATTGCAGAAGATACAGGAATGGTTTTTACCGTCTCGAACATATCCATTCATGGCTGGCAACAGACACCCATTTCTGTCTGCCTCTGTGTCTGCCCCAAATCCAGGAAGGCTGCATAGGCCCTATCTCTGGCAGCGGCTGACATTTGCTCTTGCCCACAGGAACTGGGCAAAGGCTGTTAAGCTGAAAGATGCTAAGGAGATATTTTATCAAAGGAAACAAATGGCACAGCACAGTCTTTTAATGATCCACATTAACTTCACATTTGTGTGGAAGCTGAATGTTAACAAAAATATTGAAACAATGAGAATTTGATAAATAGCAAGGATATAGTTGGATATAGGCTTGGGTGTTCTGACCTTTAAAGCTAGTTAAAAAAAAATCTTCGCATTAAGTTTTCTGCTGATACAGCCTAGCTCCGGGAAATCTACTTAAGACATGTTCACTTACAGCTTTCAGTTCATGGAATATCAGAAAACTTTGCTTTGTTAGTACAATGCTATTTTGATTTTATTTTCCACCACACACACACCGCCCACTTTTTGTTTCTCTCATTCAGTTCCGTCGGGTCAGAAAGTCTGACGCTTGAACACCTTCCCTAAGAGTCCAAGTCTATGGTCCGCAAATGGCAGATACAAATAGTGCAGAGTCTGAAAATAGAAGACCACGTATTGGTGTGAACAGAAGCAAAAGTTAATTTCTAATCCTGACAGTCTTGGAGGGAAAGAAAGAAGCTGGATGGCCTCTCACACATCACCAAAACAGAAAAAAAAGAGGACGTGCATGACTAAAAAAAAAAATTGGACAAAAGAGGATATCAAATATCAAAATTGTACGTGTTAATTTATAAGTGATGGGATGGCCATGTGTTTCCTCTATTTCTTCTCTTGCAAAGTATGCACGGTTTGTACTATTAAATGGCCTACCTCTCCAATATAACACTCTCCTCTGCTTGGGGAAATTATTTGTGTTTCGAGGAGCAGTTCATGAATATTCTGGAGTACCTTATTTGTGGTGCTTTGCTTTGCACTAAAATAACAGCTGCTACAAATAAGGCCCGTGGGGAACTGTAGAGATTATAAAAGGACATAAGGGAAGGAAAAGGAAGCTGTTCAGCTCTAGCACCTCAAATTATGTTGCAAGCTACAGGAAGCTAACGCACATGTTTGAATACTTGTACAAAACTGAACAAAGTAATGGCTGGATCTGGAGAGCCTCCATGCTTAGAAAAGCTTGTCCTCTTTCTCTCTCTCTCTCTCTCTCTCTTTCTGCATGAAGAGAACAATGGTAAAATGCAAGGGGAAGGTGGATTTTTATTTTGCCAAAATTTATAATGGCTGAAAGAGGGCTTGAGTCACAGAGCAATGGGGTCATGAAATTCCCTCAGCATGTTTCTGCTGGGTCATCAGCTTTTAGGGCTTTTGGGGAGAATAGTCACCTACACTTTCTCCAGCCATTTGGGAATCACACAGTAAACACGATGGGCAGAATTCAATTGTGTACTTCTTCTGATTCCCATTCCTGCCACTAGCTTCCCCCTTGCTCCAGTAGTGCCCCATATTTCCTAAAAATGTGCTCTGGACGAATCAGCATCCCACTCAGAAAGGCTTGTTTGGCACCACAGAGGGCTGTGGCAGGAGGAGGAGAGAAAGAAACTCCCAATGCTGCTGGCATTGGATACCAAAGTACACTCTTGGATCTTGGCCAGTGATATCACCGTGCGACAGAACCGATCCCATATAACTATGTAATCACTATACCAAGTCAGATGAGAGTGAAGGAAGCCTTTCCTGATACACTGTGTCTGTATCTTTGTCACTGAAAAAAGCCTGAGAAAAACACCTCCCTTTCAGTTCATCTGCACTTTTGATCGTGGGGCAGAGGAATGGGAAACTCCAAGCCATTCTTTGTCACAGCCGTACTCCAGAAAATAATTCTCCAATCACTTCAGCTGGATGTAGCATTCCTTGATATTGTTTACACAGCTGTAAGAATCGGGGAACAAGCCTGCCTAATCTTTAACCATCTGCTGACATCTGAGCAATGCATTCCTTATACAATCCAAAGCTATGGCATACAGCAATCAGCTTCAAGACCCTCTTTCCAGCAGCCCATACTTCTGTCCTCTGACAACACTCAAAAGGACAGGTTTCTTGTTACACTCACCCCTGAAATGGGATGTAGAACACAGAGCATTCCATTCTGCTTCTCAGGTTGAACAGGGCAATGGAGATTACATTAACACTATAGATTAGGGGTGCAGAAGTGCACCTCTGATATTGCGTGATCAGTTGAAATACCATTCCATAAGCCATTACTGATAGAGGAGGTTGGTCCAAACAAAAAGTCATAATGTTTGAGTAGCTTTGTGAATCAAGACCATATTTGGCCAAACGGTAGAAGACAGTACCAGCTTGCTATGTGCTAATTTTTAAGAAAGTTGGACAAGTACTTTTAAAATTCTAATTTCTGTTTCTTAGAAAACCTTCTAATGCCTTGTGATCTTCTTTTGCTACTATTTTTTGTGGCTCAGAGAGAATTCACTTGTGTGTGTGTTTTTAATACCTACCACTGTTTACCGAAAAGGAAATAATTCCTCCTACAAGCTTTTTTTATTTGAAGTTGATCTCTTCCATTGTTCAGAAAAACAGAGCCTTAAAAATGCTTGTTTTATGTAGGAAAAATTGCATAAACTCTGCCTCGACATGCTTATCAAAGTATTCAGCAACAGTTGCCTAATTTCTTGCCAATACTTTAAGAAACAAATGAATCTCATTGAGGTGAATGGGGCTGTAACAATCATTGACTGATAAATGAGATGGCAGCTTGTCTCTGGACAAATAAACACACACTGAGAGAAGTGGGGGGGGGGGGGGAGAGAGGAGCCAGGGAGGGGATCCACACAGAGAGAAGGGGAAGAGCAACAAAGAGAGAGAAGTTTTGGTTGTTATAGGTTTTCCGGGCTGTTTGGCTCTGTCCAGAACATGGCCAAACAGCCCGGAAAACCTACAACAACCATTGGATCCCGGCTGTGAAAGCCTTCGAGAATACAGAGAGAAGTTCTGTTTGCAACCTCATAAGCTATCTGTAGTTTGTGTAACCAGGAGTGACTTTTCTGGGCTGGGGTGATTGTCTATCCCATACTAACCAAAAGTTCCTTCCAGCCTTTGAATTCAAAGACAGCCTTGCCTGTCCATTGAGTGCTCTTTCTCTATTTTAACTAGGTTGGTAGCAGTTGTTTGTTTGCTGTTCAACTGTTTGGTTGGTTGCTAAGTGTGTATACAGTAAAAAAAAAAAAGCAGCATACGCAAGTATGTAATTTCAAGCAACTGTAGGGAAAGAAACATTTTTATTCTTTCTCCCACAAATGTCTCAAAGTGAGTTATTGAGACTTTAAGTACTGTACCAGTTAATGAGAAAGGGGTGGGCAATGTGGGGAACTTGTAGCTATTCTCCTCTGTGGATCTCTGTACTTCTACTGCGTGGCAAAAAGGAATTTTGCCAAAAACTCAAAACTCTGCAACAGATTCTCATGAAAGGTGAAAGAGATTGAGGAGCCAGAGAGAGCTGTCATAGAGAGAGAGAGAAGGCCTACAGAAAGGGAGAGAGCGACAGCTAGCCCATGAAGCCTTCTCAGACAGGCCTTTTCTCCAGGTGAGCCACATGTAGGCGTCTGTAAGTGTGGGTCTGGCAGGTGAAACTCCCAAAATGGAGGACTGTAGGATTTGTAGCCTAGCTTCTATGTTTACAAATTCGTGAAAGACATCAACATTTATTACACTTCCTGACAACAGAAATTTTTCACAACTGCATGAAAATCAGTACTGCAAATGTGCAAAATATTTCCAAATCATGGCATCCAAGTGTAAGAAGAATCCTCTTGCTGTGTCATTCACTGCACAAAAATGTACCAGGGCAGGATTTACTCGACAGAACATAAAATGATTCAGAATTTTGCATACCATGGTCATTCCAGTTGCCATTTCATAATATACAAACTATTTTATTTTTGCATGGGTTTTTTTTTAATGACAAAGAGGTTTTTTTACAAAACAGCTGAAAAATAAATATTTTCCGAATAAACTGTCATTTTAAAACACCAATTGTAGAGTTTAAGAGTGTTATGTTCCATAACATGCCTGTTTCCCTTTGCAAAATTGCAAGGAACTGATCTGGTAATCCTGGCTGAGAACCATTGCTAAATGTATTTGAGCTTTATTGTGGGTTTGATGATTCAAAAGCTGTTGCAGGTCTCATAAGAGTTTGTTTATTGCCTTCCTTCTTAGTCTGTGACTTTTCATTAGCTTTTGCTAAATCATGTGGGTGACAAGGTTGCCACGGTGCTTACAGTTGTCAACCCCTGACTCTTTGGTGCACCATTCCCTTATTGATTTTTTAAAAAAATAATAATAAACAATAATACAACAAATAACAAGACAAAAAAAGAAAAAGAAAAATACCTAACAACAAAAACGTAAACTCAAATTCAAATCAAAACTCATAATACATAGTTCATCCAGTGTTTTCCACAAGCCTCCATGTTTTTTTCCCTTTTAATTTGTATGCCCCGTTTCTCTCCAAAAATATAATGATTCTTGTCCTGGGATATGGACTTTACTTTTCCCAAATACATGTACTGAAAAAATATTCCATATCTTCTTAAAATAATTTGCTTTTAATATTCCTTTTCTAACTTTGGTGCAACATTCCTTCAATTTTCTGGCCAGATTTCTGTCCCTTTGCTTCAGTATTTCATATCCATAGCTATACATCTAGATATATGTGCTGTGATTCCCATTGTACTTTTGCCACCAAATTACGCTGTAAACATAGACAGCCCAGAGCTACATCCTCCTGAAATGGAGAAAGGAGGCATGTGATTTTGGGGCATGAGATTCCCCTCCCCTGCCACTGAACCTATAGAGCCACTTTTACATGGCATATGCATGAAGGGGCATCCTATGAATGAATAAAAGACCATGAGGCCACATTATTGACCCTCCCTCAAGTTTACATGACTTCTTCTGTGTTGGACATCTACATGGACAGTTTCCTGGGACCAAATCCACCCTCAGTACACAGCTGTTGAAGAAAGAGATGTGATAAAGGCACAGAACTTTGAGGATGGAGCCTGTGTAGCAACTTGGACCATAAAACCTCTTTAATCCTAAAATGCCCATTCATGTATTTGAAGCCTCAATGGGGCTAAAACGTTTACCAATATTTGAGGAACTAAGTTGGAGAAAATACACTTTTCTTCCACTGCCTGAAGGGAGAAAAGAACCAGCAAGAGCAGTTTTTGAGAGAACCTTGAATAATTACCCTAATCCTCTCTTTGTCTTCACCCACAAACATTCTCTCTTTCATTCTGCAATGGAAAATACAGGGCCTTTTTGGGTACGAGTGCCAATGGGAGTCTGGATGCCAAGTGGCGTCTCTAACGTTTAGTTCTGTAATTTTAAAGATATAAATCTAACAGCATTTTAATTTGCACAGCACCTTTAAGGAATCTTAAAGTAATTACTAAACACAAGTAAACTTAACCCATTTTAAATGCCAGTTGGCCCTAATATAATTTCCTTGGCATCCTAAGGGGTGTTTGTGGTAATTTTGCCGCCGTTTAGGCCAGAACACTAACTAGAGTCATATGGCTACAGTAAGCTTTAGTCTCTCAAAAAATGGGGCTGGAGGAACAAGAGGATGGCTCTGGTTCTCCTTACAAATATTCAGTTATTTGTGTAAGAGACAATGGTGCTAAAGCTGTAAAAAGCATGTTAGTGTAATAAGTGTAAATAAAAAAGGCACATCATCTGGTCCTCTTTTCCTTTTCTTTCATTGGCTGCCAGTGACATACCGCTGACTCTGCTGCCATCCAGTTACTGCTAAGGAGGTTTTTCAATTGATGGTTGTTGTGGGTTTTTTGGGCTCTTTGGCCGTGTTCTGAAGGTTGTTCTGCCTAACGTTTCGCCAGTCTCTGTGGCCGGCATCTTCAGAGGACAGGAGTCAGAACTCTGTCTGTGCTCTGGTGCACTTTGTTTTGGATAGTTGAGTATTTATAGCTGTGGGATCAGCTTTTGTCCTTTTCAGGAGATGGGTGATTATGGTGATCAGCGTGTTTTTTGTTGTGGGTGTATTGTTGTGATAAGGGGGAGAGATTATCTGTTACTGTGATTTATGGGTGTCGTTAGCTGGTCTTTTGTGTGCAGTGATCACCGGTCCTTGTGGCTGGGTAGAGTTCGTTGACCTTTTGCAGGCTGTATTTTTCAGTGCTGGGAGCCAGGCTTTGTTGAGTTTTAAACTTTCTTCTTTTTTGTTGAAGCTCTGCTGTTGTTTCTGGATTTCAATGGCTTCTCTGTGCAGTCTAACATAATGATTGCTGGTGTTGTCCAATACTTCTGTATTTTGAAATAGAATTTCATGTCCAGCTTGTTTTAGGGCATGTTCAGCTACTGCCGATTTTTCCGGTTGTTTTAGTCTGCAGTGTCTCTCATGTTCTTTGATTCTGGTGTGGATGCTGCATTTTGTGGTTCCAATATATACCTGGCCACAACTGCAAGGTATCCGGTATACTCCTGCAGGTTTTTCAATTCTTGTGAAGAAATTCATCAAACATATTTTTGGGAGGACCTAGACTTCATTGACAAGAACTATGTCAATTTATATGGAGAAGCAACACAATGAAATCACCCAATAAGCCTCAAATGGGTTATCACAAAAAAGAACGTAGAGAAAAGACAACAACACTAGCAAAAATCCTCTTATGCAATTATGCAAAAGGTGTAACTTTTAGAGGCAAATTGCCGGATGTTAAGAAATCTCTGTAGGCTTTCTCTGTTGCATGCCAAGTCTTGGCGTGCAACAGATAATGGCCATTATCTGTTGACTTGGCGTGCAACAGATAACGGCCACAGAGATTCCTTAACTTGCGGCAATTTGCATCTAAAAGTTACACTTTTTGTTTAACTGCACAACAGGATTTCAGCTACTGGATCTAATGGACTGAGTTTTGCTATAAGAAGCTGATGATCAGAGCCACAATCAGCTCCAGGTCTTGTTTTTGCTGACTGTATAGAGCTTCTCCATCTTTGGCTGCAGAGAACATCATCAATCTGATTTCGGTGTTGCCCATCTGGTGATGTCCATGTGTAGAGTCGCCTCTTGTGTTGTTGGAAAAGAGTGTTTGTGATGACCAGCTTGTTCTCTTGACAAAACTCTATTAGCCTTCGCTCTGCTTTGTTTTGAACTCCAAGGCCAAACTTACCTGTTGTTCCTTTTATCTATTGACTCCCTACTTTAGCATTCCAGTCCCCTATAATGAGAAGAACATCTTTCTTTGGTGTCAGTTCTAGGAGGTGTTGTAAGTCTTCATAGAATTGGTCAATTTCAGCCTCTTCAGCATTGGTGGTTGGTGCATAAACTTGAATTACTGTGATGTTGAAAGGTCTGCCTTGGATTCATCCCTTCACGGATTGCTGCCTTGTCGTGGCGAAGGGGCTTGAGTAATTCAGTGTAGCTATGGGCTATGCCGCGGAGGGACACCCAAGACGGACAGGTCATAGTGGAGAGTTCTGACTAAATGTGATCCACCTGGAGCAGGAACTGGCAAGCCACTCCAGTATCTTTGCCAAGAAAACTCCATGGACAGAAACAAAAGGGCAAACTCTACTTTACAGATAACCCATGACTGGAAGAGGCATTTCCTCAAATGCTGGTTGCATATGATGATCACAGCAAGAGCATCTTCCCCCTTCTGTAATTTGCAGATTAGCTTGTTTTGTTTTGTAATTGGTCTTCAATCTGTAAACACGTTCATCCTTTCTAAATCTGATTTCTCAAGCACAAAAGACTGCCATAGTCAGTCTCTTGAAGAGGAATATGATTTCAGCTCCCATGACAAAAAGTTTGGTTCCCAAATATTCTATGGCAAGCAAGGCTTCTATGAGAGTTGAAATACAGTACCCAACAAAGTGTACTTTCCTTTTTATTATTATTATTAAGGAATTGATCGGTACAAGTGGTCTATCGTATACTTCTCACAGATGGGATTTGCATTGGAAAATCTCCGACTTGTATCCGACATTTGCAATGGAGCTTCTCATCAGTTATAGTTATTTGCCTCGGATGAAGAGAGACCAAGTCTTCCAAATGCAAGAAACATGTTTACAGAAGCCCTTGCCAGCTGTCTTTTTCATACAGAAATAGCGGCATTTTTGTCTGGATTGGCAAAATGCATTTAGGACCCTTGCTTTGAAGCAAAGGTAACAATACCTGTTTCAGAAGCAGTAAGCACAACATAAATGGGAAGCAACTTTAATTATTACCTGCCCTACAAAGATAATGCTAGTTTAATGTCTAAGACAGCATAATACTCATTTTAGCTACAGTGTCATTTATTCCTTGTTGCTTGGCATTGGAATAATGTAGATAAGAGCACATGGCAGAGTTAGGGTGCAATCAGGCAAGGAAGCTGGATCATGCTTGATCACTTGGTGTTATCTCCTTTAAAGTGACCCTTCTGGGCACACATGGTGTGGTCCCCATTGCTCCAGCCCAGCTTCCAAAAAAGAGGGAGAGCCCTACTGCTGAACTCACAAAATCCAGGCTGGGCATAGAAGAGGATTGGACTGGTTCACAATTTCCTGTACTGGTCAAGGGAAAATAGCTCAAACTGGACCACGCCACAAGTGGTCTGAAATGAGCTATATCACCATCTGATTGCACCCTTAGGGAACCAAATAAACACATATAGCTCTTGCAATCATTTGAATTTTACAACGTAAAAATTAGTTGCAAGATTAGACAATTGCTAAAACACAGTATAGAAAGGTATAGTAAACAGTGACTATGGTTTGGACTCTCTATACATGCTTTCAAAAGTCAAAATTCTGCACAAACAGTCCCTTGACAACTATAGCATGATGTAGCATAACACAGATTTGTAACCTTGCAAAGTGTATTTCCACAGGAAGTAATCCCTGGGCTGTGTGTAGTGTGATTGACAATTGTGGAATGTTTGAAAGAAAGTGTATACTTGCAAATGGATCCAGACTGGGGCCCAGTTTGGAACAGTATGACTGGATGACCATAAAAATGGCACACAGGAATTGGTGGTTGGAGAGAACTGTCAGGAAAAGATATTTGAGAGCTGTAAGTGGTGTTCAGGCATTATGCCTGAAACTGCAGGGGGCCAAAGGGCTGCTCTGCCGGTGAGTGCGCTTTGCCACGCAGAGCCTCTTTGCCTACTCCCCACAGGATAACGCAAGACACCTGGTCTCGCAAACACAAACAGGAAGGGAGGGGGAGTGAGCGCCTATTTAAAGAGCGCTCCCCCCCTTCGACCTCTTTTGAGGCTTGCAAGCAGAGGGAGACTGTCGCTCTCGACACTGGCAATGGTTACACACTTTCAATTGGATTGGGGGGTTGCATCCGCACCCCCCTCACACACTGTTTGAGCTTGGACCTTGGCATTATATTAGTTGAAAGAATGAAGAAATACATCTATATTAATAATAAAAGATTAAATTAAATAATTAAATAAAGAGAGAGGCAGGGGCATTCCGCCCTGCTGTGCCGCTGCAGCCGCAGGGGCCGGATAAGGTTCAGCATAGCTGGGTCAGGAAGGGCAGCGAAAGGACACCCCACTTTACGTATTGCTTCCCGCATTTTAAAAAAGAAAAGAGAGAGAGAGAGAGAAAGGGAAATTATACTAGTAGAAAATAAAGAGGGTTTAGGTAGCTGAAGGGTTAGGTAGCACAGTGGTGTTAGAGAGCTGGTGTGCACACTCCCCCCCCCCAGCCAAAAGATTGTAGGCACACATGCAAAGCAATCAGCTGCATATAGTTCAGTGGCTTGGGCTCTGATTGTGGAGCCAGAAGTTGGGATTTCGTTTCCCACACAGCCTTTGCATGTCCTTTGCAGTCAGGTCCTGCCATGAGCAGGTCTCAACCATGTCGGTCACCCAGGGAATCAAAGAGCCATAAACGAGCAAAACTTAAGGCTTTGGCTGATGACTTGTTATCTCGTTTTGCTGTGTGAGAGGCAGGACGGCTTGCAGCTCCAGGGGTGTTAGCACCAGCAACAGTATTGCAACCAGAAGGGTCCCGGAAGCAGTCATGTGAAGCTGTGTGTGGTCCTTCAGAACCAGGGGCGGCTACAGTGGTAAGTGAGGAATGGGCAGTGACCAGAGCAACGCAGGATCTGTCGCCGGGCAGAATGTCAGGTGAGCTAGCGGTGGCACCGGACACTTGCAGGGCCATGGTCTCATGGCCTTGGCCTGGCATAGGACAGGTAGGCTCCATCACAGCAGCTGCCACAGGGAATGGTGTCGCAGTCTGGTCAGGTCAGCCGTGTATCACCAGGGGGTTGGATTACACCCTATCTACAAGTTTCATTTCCTGCTCCAATTGGAATCATTACCAGGGTAGGCATTTGGCCATACCCTTCGGTACCCGACATGGGGTATAATTTGGTTCCTTTAGGGGCCTTACCTTTGGGGGATTATGCAATGCCCTTGGGGGACCATGTGACCCCAGCAACTAAGGAAAAGATTTGAAGGGGAAACAATGTAGACGTGTTTGAACTTCTAAACAGAAAAGTGGATAGCAAAGACTTGGAAAAGGTGGATGAAAAGGAAAAGGAGAGATGTAAAAGGTGGAAACCAGAGCGTTCTTGGGCCAATTGGTTATCAGGCTTCTTGATTTATTTCGGGGTTATCATGAAGGCACAACCATGGAGGGTCCAGTCCCTGGTACAATATCTAGATTTAATCTACAGGGCATATGTGGATTTCCCGGGGCATGCATGACTTCTCTATGATGAATCATTTTGTATGAGAGCGACAATCCACCCAAATTTCACTGGGATGAGCCACAACCAGGCCTCTGGCTCCAATATATTACTCCAGCTAGACCCAGCATGGGTGATAGATTTGATAGTGGACACCTTATTTGCAAAGCTAGGCAGAATTATGCTCCTCAGGGAAACACACCCTACCTGCTTTGCTGGGAATTTAATTCCTGAGGATCCTGTTCAAGGAAGGCTTGCAGGAACTGGCATGAGTGTACTCTGTGTAGAGGTCAGTAGGCCAGTACCAATTGCTTTTGAGCCCGCCCACAGAGAGGAAGGGGGAAGGACACCAGTGCCTAGAGTGGTCACAATTGACCAGATAGGCGGGGTATAAATGAAATAAATAAATAAATAAATAAATAAATAAATAAATAAATAAATAAATAAATAAGAAGTCAGACAGAGGGACAGGAGCAGCTGCAAAAGGGGCCCAGCACAATTAGGTTAGACATATTGGAGGATTGGTTGCAAACATACCCTAAGGCGGAGGATGCAGAGTATTTGTTGAATGGGTTTAGGTTTGGTTTTAGAATTCCAGTAGTGGGGTTTTTTTGCATGAATTTGAAGTCAGTTAGCGGTATGGAGGATATAGTTAAGGAAAAAATAGATAAGGAGGTTAAAGAGGGCAGAGTTCTCAGCCCCTTCAGGCACCCCCCCCCAGTACTGCACCTTAGAGTGTCCCCACTGGGAGTGGTGCCCAAGAAAACATAAGTTTACACCACCTATCATACCCAGAGGGCAATTTGGTGAATGACACCATCCCACAGGAACTATGTTCAATACGTTACACTTCCTTTGACACTGCAGTGAGAATGGTTAGGTCCTGCAGATTTGGGGTGGAGATGGCCAAGTGTGACATTAATTCGGCTTTCTATCTTCTCCCCGTACACCCAGATTATTTTAATTTGCTGGGTTTCTATTTCCAGGGTGCATTTTATATAAATAGGGCCTTGCTAATGGGCTGCTCCATCTCTGGCGCTGCGTTTGAGCATTTCAGCTCATATTTGGAGTGGAGCCTCAGACACAGGGTGAGGTGCAGGAGCATGGCCCATTATATGATTATTATTTTTTGTGGAGAACAAGGGTCTGGGAGATGCAAGTTTATCCTGGAGGCATTCCAAGAAATGGCAAAAGAGCTAGGGCTCCTGTTGGCTGAAGAGAAAATCGAGGGTCCATCAACTGTACTGACCTTCTTGGGGATTGAATTAGATATGCAGCTGCAAGCTTGCAGGCTACCTGACTCCAAGTTGAAAAAGTTACAGCAGAGGCTTAGCAACTTGGAAAGGAAAAAGAAGGTCTCTCTCAATGAGTTACAAGAAATCGTGGGGCACTTGAATTTTGCCTGCCCCATGATGGCTCCGGGCAAAGCCTTCCTCCGAAGGCTATGCAATGCCATGAATGGTCTTTGGCAGCCTTTCCACTGGACAAGGGTGACTGTCAGGGTGCAACAGGATGTACGAGTCTGGCTGCAATTCCTGGAAGGCTTTAACAGGGTTTCCTTTTGGAGAGCAGATGTGAACTTGGGGGACAAATTGCAAGTACACACAGATGCAGCCAGCTCCTTAGGTTATGGAATTTATTTCAGAGGGAGGTGGTGTGCTGGTACGTGGCCAGAAGAATGGTGGCAATCTGGCATCACCCATGACTTAACCTTCTTGGAATTCTTCCCTATTCTGGGAGCACTGTGGTTGTGTTCACATGAATGGGTGAACTCCGTGGTACGCTTTTGGTGTGACAATTTAGCGGTAGTTCACTTAGTAAACAACCTCACATCTCATTCTGAGTGCGTGATGCATTTGGTACGGGCCATTACCCTGAGAGCTTTGCAGTTTAATATTGTGGTGCATGCAAGGCACACCCTGGGGCTAGACAATAGCGTAGCTGATGCCCTATCCTGTCAACAGATTGACTGGTTCAGGGAGGGAGGTCCAGGAGCCAATGAATACCCCGGGACACCGCCACCCGAGGTTTGGAAAATTGGAGGGAGGACAGCAACCGAGCGATAGGTTTGGCGTTGGCACCACAGACACAAAAGGGGTACGCAACCGCGAGTACAGAATTCCAGGAATTTAGATGTTCAATAGGGTTGGGACAGATTTGGCTGGCACCTGTGGAGCATTTACAACAGTACATAGTTTACCTAAATAGGAAAAAGTTGTCACCCGGCTCAGTTCAAGGCAAAATGTTGGCCTTGGCATTTTATGCCAAGATCCGGGACTACCAAGACTTTACCACAGACTTCCGCATTCGGAAGATGCTGGAAGAGTGTACTAAGGAGAGGGTGCGATCATTGGATACTAGGGTGCCTATTTCTCCGGCAATATTGGAGAAAATTAATCATCAGTGGGGAAGCATATGTATGGATGCATATGAGGCAGCCTTGTTTAAGGCTGCAACTTTACTAACATTCTTTGGAGCCCTGCAAATAAGTAAGGTGGTAGCTGGGAGCAAGGCTAACGCATCACAGGTGGCATTACAGAGGCAAGCTGTCTTGCTGGCTGAGAATACTGTTTTTCTACACATATGTAGATCCAAAGCTGAACAAGGAGGAAAAGGAGCAGATATTGTGCTGGGCAGATGCTCAATAGAAGACATATGCCCCATTAGAGCCATTGCAGTTTACCTGGGGCTCAGGGGGGAACACAAAGGTTATTTCTTTTTGCACAGGGATGGTTCACCATTGACTAAATACCAATTTTGGAAGTTAACAGATAGGGTGCTGCAGCAGGCGGGTGTATCGGGTTTACACTTTGGAACACACTCATTCAGCATAGAAACAGCTTCTACGGTTGTGGCTCTCAGCTATGGGAGACTGGGGCAATGGGCCTCGGGCTGTTTTAATTGTTATGTCCGCGCTCTCCCACAGGTTTAGGTTTGTTGTTGGTCTTGTTTCTTTCATTACAGGTTCAGTGGTCCCAAGGACAAGACTGCGTGTCCTGTTTATTGGTCACAGCTACGTATTTTGGGCAGCACATTATGCGGCCAGATCTGTATGGGGATGCAATTTAGGCCTTGGGGCAGTTGCTCAGTTGGAGTGGATTGGACGGAGGGGCATGCTGTGGGATGGGTTCTTACAAGCAGTGTCCCACGTCCCTCATAGTTTGCTTCCTGATATATTGGTTGTGCATTTGGGAGGCAACAACTTGGCTAAGTGTAGCAGCAAGTTATTGGTAATTGATATACTGTAATACGTTATTTGAGTTTATTGAAGGCGGAACACCCGGCAATGAGCATCCTGTGGTCAACAATAATACCTTGGTCGAGCTGGAGAGTGGACTGTTCCCCACAGCGCATCAACACAGCCCTCAGAAGAGTCAATAGGGAAGTCTGCCGAGCAGTTTGTAGAGGGCTGGGAGCTGTCATTGGGCACCCTGATATTTGCTTGGATAGGCCTGAGCTTTTCAGGAATTATGGGGTACATCTGTCTGATCAAGGAGTGGTGCTGTTCCTTATAGATGTTCAGGAGGGCCTGAGTAGGGTTGTGGATGGTGTTGGCGGGCAAGGGACATAGCTTGGCTAGTCCCTGTGCCATGGCGAGTAGTGTGGAATGAAGTTGGGTCGGTGAGTCCCAGTGAGAGCACAAGGTCATAGCTCATCCAACCTCCCAGAGCTGCGGATTGTGAGATTACAGTGTGCGGGGGGGGGGGGATGATGTTCTGGGGCCACACCCGGACCGAGGGCCACCAATAGAATTGGGAGCTTGAAGCCCGGGGGTGGTCAGAGCAAAGCCAGCCAGGGTTGTGCTGTCTATAGGACCGTGCAACCTCGAGGCATGGGATTCACCCGTTTTCATGAGAAAGGGGTCCAGTGAGACCCAGTTATACTCGTTCTACACTATGGCAGGCCCCTCTCTGTTGTTGGGATGTTGAAAGTATTACAACGATTAATAAAGCATGGTCCTGGTTTCCCCCATCACTTTGTGTCTTGCATCATTATTCTGGGGTGGTGGGACAATGGGTGCCGGAGAAGCAGGGACACATGTAAACCATGCCTCCTACATCCTCATCCCACATGGAAATCAACAAGACATTTACATGTTTAATACAAACATCTGCACAAGAGTCCTGTTAAGTGTGTTCAATGGAATGCTGCTGGAGCCCTTCAATGTGTGCGTTGGGTAGAATGAGAATTCTTGTTCCCATTTCTAATTCTGGAGCAGGAATGTGCTTATTTCATATTTACTCATGTGGTGCATAGGGGGTGTGATCTTTAGTGAAATGGCTTCAATCCATGTTCATTTCTTGTGAGTGCTTAAGCCTCTTTTAAACAACAAAAGAGTGCAAGGGAGGTGTAGATTCTCCCCGCTCCAGTGACTAGCTCTTCAATAATTATGCTTTTCATTTGATTAGAGTGTGTGATTTTTGAGTATCTGGCTTTTGCCATAACTGAACCAGATGTTAGACTATATGGGATATATAGTCCCGTCTATGATGTATTCCTCCTTGCTTTCAGGTAGCAAGTTGCTTTTGCTTTCAGCATCTTCCTGGTTCAAATTACAGACTGGTTTTGACCATGTGCCAGATGTATACAAAACAAGCAGATGGCTTTTATTTACAAGGCAGGTCCACCCACCTCCTTCCTAAATCTTCATGCTGGAAGAATAATAGACACATGTCTCCAACCGTAAGCCTGTCATTAGACAACATAATATTAGCACATTGCCATATATTTCCTCCTTCAAGCTTAATTAAATGTTGCAAAAGCAGCAAATCTTGTTAACTATTGCTTAATAAAACATGCAGACATTGACAGTGAAGACCCACATATATTTGAGATACTCAGAGTCCGTTTCCTAATTCTTCATCTTGTTTTATCTTCCCTTAAGGAACAGATAAAGGACAGTAGGATTAGTTGTCCACGTACAGCTCTTCTGAAACATTTTAACAGAGTTAAACTATTGGCTACTTTGGTGGGAATTAGACAAGATATGCATTGTAACAGGTTGTATACCTGTAGCAAGACCATTTATGGAGATTCCCAGAGCTCAGTGACCTCCAGTGTGAGACCAAGATATAGAGTACTTTTTTCTAACGTGTTCTTCAGAATTTGCACAAAAATCTCTCTTGCACAAAACTGGTGTCTCCTCCCTTTGGGAAGTTAAGTAACCCCATGACAAGGAGAAAAGGACTGACTGGCGGTTCCAGACCTGATTCATTCTCACATACTCAACAAGGTAATGCACTAATCCAGGTACAGTGTGTTACACTGGTGTTAAACATCACAGCCACTATTCTGTTCAACATAGCCAGAGAGTAAATTTCCATCTGCAAGAGCTTCTGCCATCTCCAGTGCACTTTGTGCTTATTTCCCTAGTTTTGTGCAGCAGGTAGGAAGGCACAGGGCAAGAAAACAAGCAAACCTGGACATGAAAGTAAGGAACAACAGTGTTGTGGGAGAAACTGGAGGTGCAACAAGGCCAGGCAAGGCTGAGGTGTTTTTCTGCTGGCAAAAAGAAGCACCAGCCCTTTTTCTCCTTTCCTTTTCCCCACAATACCTTTACTAACACTTCAAGTTCAAAGCTTGGCTACTTGTTGCCTGCCATGTGTCTTCTCACTTACTATAGAAAGTAATGGTTAAGTAAGCACTGGGATGATGCTGGTGCAAAGCGCTTCCGGACACCTCCTTGTGCACAGTAAGGGATAAAATTCTGGCCCGTGTTCACTTGTTATCGAAAAAGAATACTGGTATTAGCAGCAAAAATTCATGACTCTGTCCTAGTTTTTTTTAAAGCAGGGAATTTCTGTGGTGCTGGGAATTCGCAAGAAAATTCGCAAAAGTTATAAAAATTGCTTAGTTAATAGCGACATCAATCACCAATTTATTAAGTCCCAAAGGACATATTCTAACAAAAGTTAAGCCCATATTAATTTCACTAGAACAAATCTAAACTGTTGTTTAAAAAAAACTCCCACCATTATAATGCAAACAAATAATAGTAACATCAAATCATAAATTAAATGTTTAAAAATACAAATTGACAAAATGAACAAAAATATACAAAGAAGAGTATTAGAACACTGTGACCCAAATTGTCTTCCCTAGTTAGGGTGGCATGACTTTCAAGGTGAATTGTCTGGAGTTAAGAAATCAATATAGCCATTATTCGTTGCATACTGAATTGTATGACTCAGCATGCGACTTATATTGTCTGCAATGATTTCTTAACTCAGGACAATTTGCCTCCAAAGTTGCATCATTTGTGTTGCTATGCAAGGGAATTTTAGCCCATACATATAGTATTTTTCCTACCAAATAAAGACAAATAAAAGTTTACAAAAATCCTGTACAGACTTTGAATCCGGGATAAGTGACTTAATAGGTTAATATCCTGTTGCCTAAACATGGAGTGGAAGGGAAATAGCATACATGTACACCCACTGTGGTAGACTGTGTCTACCTTGAGCCGGCTACCTGAATCTGCTGTGGCAGGTGGTCTGAGCTGCTGTTGTTGGTTCAGTCAATCATCAAAAATACTTCTGTACAGATTCTATGATATTTAATTTTTGTGTCATTAACTGAATTGACAAAGAATGAAACATTTAATCAGAGCTTTCCACATCCTTTTCCATATCTACTTATGGAACTAATGGTTGTGCCATTTCAGATCCCTGCCCTATCACTGTCGAATAACTAGAATACCGCAATTAATTCTGTGTACAAGATCATACTGACAAATAGGAATATTTGCAATAACAACTAAATAAAGTTAGAATAGAAAGCCTGGCATAAGAAAACAACACAGTCATTTTATAAGCACGACAATTTCCCGAAAACTAACCTGCACACTGAAACTTTGTTTCAAATGATACCGATGACCATTTGCAACAAGGATGATGTTGCAATAATGCCAAGCAGTGAATGCCTTATATGTAGTATGACAGTGAAGGATATGAATCCTTTTAGGGCCTGTCCAGCCATAAGACAAATGAGGCAACAGTGTTGGGGATCATGAAAAGGCAACAAATTGCTAATTCATAATTGGTTGTTATGGTTTCTTCACTGCCAGAAATGTGCAGAAAACAACTTGCAGTATTTTCTGCCTCCAGTGGCAAAATAGGCTGGTTGTTCTTCTGTACTACGTGCCATATTTGGGTGTGTGGGTGTGGGTGTGCCATTTGCCCCTTTCCACCAGGCAGCAAAATGTCCTGTGCCAGCTCCAAACACTTTAAATCTTAGTTACATTCAGCAGACCATACTTCAGGGGGAAAAATCCAGCAGGCCGACACAGCTGTATCCTCTGTTTGAGATTTATTCATAAGCCACAACAAGGCCCAACAATTATTGTGCAAAATTTTCTTCCCAATTCAAACCAGATAGTTTGTATGTTCTGTGTGCTTTTTGTTTTAAGTCACGCTGGAATCTATTCTGAAAGGAGAACAGGGATGAGGCAAAATGGGACCAGGACACGTATTTGGCATGGGTAGTTCCCAAATATTTGTGTTTTGAATGGAAAACAAACAATTTCAAATGGCTACTGGCGCTTGCTTTGTGAAGAATTCCAGAACAGCAGTCTCTTGTGGCAGCCCTCCTGGCTTCTGTTACTGAAGAACTGGCTGATCCCAAGGCTCTCAAGGGATCATTAACAGTCAAGTTGTTCATACCACATCAGATATGTGGTACATACTCTATTTTGGAGTGCTATCTCTAGCAGACATTTTAAAAAGCAAGGCAGGTGGGCAAGACGGTCTTATGATCCTGATGTGCTGAATGACTGCTATCTCTGGACCAACAACCATAGAATCAATGACAAAATAATAGTTAAAGAAACAAAATTCAAATATAACAACACAGACTGACTCCAGGATTAGCTGTAGGGTCTTTGAATATCCCACTGCTGTATATGTTTTTTGCATTAATAATACCACACACACACAGCCATGAGTCACACATGTCGGTTTCCTTTGGCAGTGTCTTTATAGTGATGTCTAAATGTCCCATATTATCCAGTTCTCCAATATGAGTACCTGTATGCTATTGGCTAAACACATTGAGTAAGCATCACCCTCAACCACTTTGGTCACATGCCACTTCTCTCACTGGCTGTGAGATCAGTCATAGAGTTGGGGGAACTGCTGGAGCAGAGTGAACGCTTCCACAACTTTCCTTCCGGCCCATGTTCCGGAAACAGAATACTGGTCAACGTTGTTAACAAGCCGATCACACCTCCCTGCTTTCCATCCATTTCCCCCCATCCAATCCAAGTAGAATGATGGAGGGATCAATAATGGACTGGGTGAGTGGAAATAAACTGAGTTTCAGCCCATACAAGATAGAGGTGCTGCTTGACAATTGATTAATTCAATGAAGGAAGAGGAATTAGATCATCTTGTTCTGTAGGAGTGCACTTTCAAAGAGGTAACATACCACCATTCTGGTTAAGAGAAAAGTGCTTGTTTCACCAATAAAGGTGGGTGTACTCCCGTCACGTTTATGGGTTCATGGTAGACCTTTGCCTGCCTTTGGAGGAGAGGAGATGGTTTTGGCCAACAGCATAAACACTCAGTATTTTTCATACTCCTGAGAAGCTGGAGAACATCCCTGAAAGAACATAAGGAAACAAATACTTTCTCTAAGTACACTAAAATCACAACTGCCATCCTTGCTCCCCATAGCATGGTAAAAGTTGAACTTTACACAATTAATGCATCCAATGTTTTTCTGTGCTGTAACTATATATTGTGTCATCATGGGAGAGTCTGCTTTTTTCCAGTAGAGATGATCGTTATTCCTATTATTTGCTGGAATTAACAGACAACATATTTTTCCACTGACACCCGTCCAAGAGGAGGAACATTATTTTGGACTTGATTCTTGCAACTTGTTATAGAAATATTTAGATACAGCATAAAACTAATCGCAGGCCACATTTTGGAGCAGCTATGTTTGTGCTCTGGGGAGAGCCACACAACAGCTGGAGTTACCTTTCAAATTTTTAACAGCTGCATCTCTCAGTACTAAAGAGATGAAGTACATCGAAGGTATCTCACTGCAAAGATGTCAGACAAAGGTTGAGTGGCATGCAGAATTTAATTTTCTGTACACAAGCAGCTTCTCTGAAATACGAACAACCAGAACCACCCGCTACACTGTGATAATGAATTGAATTTCAATGAATTGTGCTGGAAACATATTTGGTGGTTTAGACAGGAAGGTAAAATGGAGGTAGATTAAAATAGGATGGGTAGCATATGATTAGGAAGGAATATCAGGGGAGGGGAGAAACTTTCTAAGATTTTAATCAAGATAGGCCATCTTGACACGACAAGAGATCTTACAAAAATCATGAGACTATGCTACCAATCAATATTTTTCCCATCATAGCATTTTCTAATTAGCACAGCATGCCTTAGAACAAACAAAAGTTGTTTCCTTCATGTATGAGTAGATGCACACATATGCATGCACAAATACACACATATATGCACAGAGAATAAGCTCAAAAAACAGCTGATTGATCACGAAGACACAGAAAACCCACCCACAGCTATTCCTTTGTGATCAATCAGCTGATTTTTAGTTTTTGCAAGGCAAATTTCCCAGCTCTGCAAGTTTACAGAAATGCACAAAAAAGGAGTAAAAAAAAAAGTGTGTGTTCCTTTCAGAACCAACCCTCCTAATACCTCACTGTCTCTTGTTGAGAGCTCCTCTTCCCCCTCCTCCTGTTTCATCTCATTTAGTATGCAAGGGTGAACCAGGTCAGGATTCACATCTGTATTGGCCTTCCGACTCCAGTTCTCATCATTTCCAGCCAGCAGAGCAATGTTCAAGGACAATGGAGGTTGTAGTTCAACATTATTGTATTAGATGACAGATTTTTGCTTGTTTGTCTTTATTTATCTGTTCACTCTGTATGCAGAACATATAATAAGAAAAGCCAGACTAGATTAAGATGAAGAATGAGTGAAAATTAGTGGAAGAAACATCAGTAATCTAAGATATGCGATGACACCATCTTACTGGCAGAAAGCAACAGTGACTTGTAACGACTTTCAGAGAAAGTGAAAAAGGAAAGTGCCAAAGCAGGACTGCAGTTGAACATTAAGACCAAAATCATGACTACAGAACTACATAACTTTAATGTTGAAAATGGAGGAATTGAAATTGTTAAAGATTTTTTGTATTTTGGTTCAGTCATCAACCAGGATGAAGACTGCAGCTGAGAAATCGGAAGACTGAAACCAATATCATCCACACTTTTGTATTTCCAGTGACCTTGTACAGGAGTGAAAGCTGGACAGTAAAGAAACTGACAGGGAAAAAATGTATTCATTTGAAATTTGGTGCTGGAAGAGAGCTTTGCAGATACCCTGGGCTGCCAGAAAAACAAACAAGTGGGTCTTAGATGAAATCAAGCCTGAACTATCTCTGGGGGCAAAAATATTGAAACTGAGGCTGTCCTACTTTGGACACATCATGAGAAGGCAAGATTCTCTGGAAAAGACAATAATGCTGGGAAAGGTGGAAGGCAGCAGGAAAAGAGGAAGACCAAATATGAGATGAATTGACTCCCTAAAGGAAACCACAGGCTTGAGTTTACAAGAGCTGAACAGTGCAGTTGAGGACAGGATATTTTGGACATCACTCATTCATAGGGTTGCCATAAATCGGAGGTGACTTGACAGCACGGAACAACAACAACAAATTTATGTATGAAATTATTGATAACCTATTCTTTGGCCACTGAAAGAATACCCCGTGTTAACAATATGTAACATTATAACCAACTGCAATTTTAAAATCACAGAGTGGAAACCCAGAACAATAAGCAGGAAGAAAAATGCAAATCCATTGCGAGCAGGGGGCAAATAAAAGTCTTGTCACAATAAAAAGGGTCCGAACCCTCCATATGAAGACTATCAGTGGGGAGGGCAACAAGGGTCTCTTGCTGGAGCGCCACAACAAGGAAGTCCCAATCTATCACCTCTCTACCAGCAAAGACATGGCCAGAAAAAGTTCTTGCCATGCCATAGGCCCTGCAAATCTTGATAACCGAAGACCACTCCAGGACAAACTACATTATTAGCAGTGTGCTGTTATATGCTGCTCCCTCTTTCACTACTGTGGGGCGGGGGGGGGGCTTTAATCTTCCTGACCAGACTGTACTCCTCCTTTGGATTTTGCTTCTGTCCCTGAAAATTGTCTTGCTGAAAGAGGATCCATTAAAAGAATAGGGTCCCTTTTCTAGCAATGCAAATTGCAAGTGTGGTCCCCTGAGAAACAGATTGGGGCTGCACAGGGAGCCAAGGGCTAAAGGAGGAACAGAAGGGTTAAAAGTCTGCTGCGGAAGGCAAAGGTTGTTCCTAGGGTTCTAACTCAAATGCAATTCACATCTGGAAGGGAAAAATCAATCTATTGAATGTCATTTTTTGCTTTTGTTTTGTTTTGTATCTCTTGTTGAAATGCTTGGAGAGATTAACACGGCTGCAACTCTGAAAATTACAACTATAAAAGGCACTAGATTTAGCCGAATAGAGTAGAAATCCATCAACCTCATGAAGAGACTTGCACAGGTATAAACAGACATCATCTTCCTGACTAAAAGCAAACAACAAGACTGCATCCCCAAGGGAATGCAACCAAACACTGCTATCAATTAGAGTCTTGCATGAAGTCTCTTTATTCTAACTCCTATGTCTGAAGAAGTGGGCGATGTTCCCCAAAAGCTTACATTAAAAGATAACAATTAGTTTTTAAAGTGCCACTCTATCTTTTCTCATTTTTGTTTTGTTTTGTGTTTCTTACTGAAATACTTGCACAGACTAATATGGCTACAACTCCAAAAACTATGACTTAAATGCAACGTTCTTCTGAGCTGGAAGAAGTCAGCAGGAACCCAGGAGGGACGAACTAGAATCCTGCAAAGTAGGAACTTCCTGAGAGACTGTATACGTCTCTCATTACCAGACGTGTCGTACACCACAACACCTCTGGTAATGAACCCAGCAGCTGGGCAGGCTTGTGCAAGGAGAGCAGCCCTTCAAAGGTGCTAGTCCTCAAAACTGTTCTTTGCTGGCAGATCACCTGAATGACTACAATATACAAACAACAGAGAGATGGGCATTTCTTTATATACACATTACATGTTTTGTTTAATATTATATGTTGTATGAGGTACAAAACCCCAAAGTGTGTTTCAAAAAAGTTCTTTCAAAAACTCAAGGACTTTGGGGCCCAGATAGTTTTTTCACCCATCCTACTGGTGCTCGGAAGAGGAATTGAAAGAGAAAGGAAGATCCTCTGGGTGAATGACTGGCTACGAAGGTGGTGTTGACGAGAGGGATTTGGTTCCTGGGACCATGGGCTAAGCTTCCTGGAAGAAGGACTGCTAGCAAGAGATGGTTTGCATCTAACAAGGACTGGGAAGAATGTGTTTGCCCACAGCATGAAGAACTTCATCAGGAGGGCTTTAAACTGAATTGGAAGGGGGAGGGAGACACAAGCACAGAGTTAAGGGTAGATTAGGCCTTACACACAATAAGAGGAATGGACCAAACTGATCAAAAGGGCAACAATAATAACATTAACAATAATAATCATAACAATAAACATAATAATAATCATAATATTCATAAAAATGTATAAAGACAAACAGGCCACAAATCACACACCCTCCGGTGTCTGTATACGAATGTCAGGCATATGGGAAACAAACAAGAAGAACTGGAAATTTTAATTTAGGAGGGTAAGTATGACTTGATAGGAATAACTGAAACTTGGTGGGATGACTCCCATGACTGGAATAGAGCAATTGAGGGATATAAATTGATCAAAAAGAACAGAGACAATAAAAAGGGAGGTAGAGTTGCAGTATATGTCAAAAATATGCATTCCTGCACAGAAATACAGGAGGAGGGGATTGGCTGTCCCATCGAGAGCATTTGGATCAATCTAGTTGGGGCAAAAAAAAAAAAAATGGAACTTGGTAGTTGGAGTCTACTACCGACTGCCCAATCAAAGAGAGGAAGCGGATGAAACTTTTTGAAAAACAAATTGCAGGGCTTTCAAAGAGACACGACGTAGTAGTGATGGGAGATTTCAATTATCCAGATATATGTTGGGAGGCAAATTCTGCCAAGTATGGCCCTTCTAAGAAATTCCTGGCTTGTGTGGCTGATAATTTTCTCCTACAAAAAGTGAAGAAAGAAACTAGAAAAATGGTAACAGAGGACAAAGAAAAGGCAGAGGTGCTCAATTCCTATTTTAGTTCAGTCTTTTCCCATAAGACAGACAATTTGCACTTCCACTTCCACAGACACTTGCACTTCCAATTTCCAAACAAATTGGAAGTGCAAGTGGGGGGGGGGACAGGATTGTAGCTGGAGATTGATAAACAAATAGTCAAAGAATACCTTACCACCTTGAGTGAGTTCAAATCTCCAGAGCCGGATGAACTGCATCCGAGAGTACTGAAGGAACTGGCTGAAGAACTCCATTATTTTCTTGAAATCATGGGAAACGGCTGAGGTGCCAGAGGACTGGAGAAGGGCCAATGTTATCCCTATCTTCAAAAAGAGCAAAAAAGAGGAACCTGGGAACTACAGGCCAGTCAGCCTGACATCAATCCCAGGCAAAATTCTGGAACAGATCGTAAAGCAGTCATTGTGCAAGCACCTAGAAAACAATGCAGTAATAACTAGAAGCCAACACGGATTTGTCAAGAACAAATCCTGCCAAACTAATTTGATCTCGTTTTTCGATCAGGTCACCTCCCTGATAGACACAGGGAATGCTGTAGACGTAGTATATCTTGACTTCAGCAAAGCTTTTGACAAAGTGACCCATGATATCCTGATTAGCAAGCTGACTAGGTGTGGGCTGGATAGATCAAGTGTCAGGTGGATACACAATTGGCTACAGAATCATATTCAGAGGGTGATGCTTAATGGGTCCTTCTCTAACTGGGAGTAGGTAACAAGTGGGGTACCCCAAGGCTCAGTCCTGGGCCTGGTGTTTTTCAATATTTTTTATTAATGACTTGGATGAGGGAGTGCAGGGAATGCTTGTCAAATTTGCAGATGATACAAAACTGGGTGGAATAGCTAATGCCCTAGAAGACAGAAACAAAATTCAAAATTACCTTGATAGGATGGAGCACTGGGCCGAAAGCAACAGAATGAAATTCAACAGGGATAAGTGCAAAGTACTGCACCTCATAAAAAGAAACCAATTGCACAGTTACAAGATGGGGAATAGCTGGCTCAGCAAAACGACGAGTGAGAAGGATCTTGGAATTGTTGTAGATAACAAGCTAAATATGAGCCAACAGTGTGATCTGGCTACAAAAAAGACTAATGCTATTTTAGGCCGCATTAATAGAAGTATGGTTTCCAAATCCCGTGAGGTGCTAGTCCCCCTCTATTCAGCACTGGTTAGGCCTCACCTTGAGTATTGTGTCCAGTTTTGGACACCACACTTCAAGAAGGATGCTAACAAATTGGAACAAGTTCAGAGGAGGGCGAGAAGGATGATCAGGGGGCTGGAAACCAAGCCTTATGAGGAAAGGCTGAAAGAATTGGGCATGTTTATCCTTGAGAAAGGAAGACTAAGAGGTGATATGACAGCACTTTTCAAATATTTGAAAGGCTGTCATACAGAGGAGGGGCAAGATCTGTTCTCAATCATCCTAGAGTGCAGGACACGCAGCAATGGGCTAAAGTTAAAGGAAGCCAGATTTCGGTTGAATATCAGGAAAAACTTCCTAACTGTTAGAGCAGTACGGCAGTGGAACCAGTTACCTCGGGAGTTGGTGAGTGCTCCAACACTGGAAGCATTCAAGAAAAACCTAGATAATCACCTAGCAGATATGCTTTGATTGTATTCCTGCATTGAGCAGGGGGTTGGACTTGATGGCCTTGTAGGCCCCTTCCAACTTCACTTTTCTATGATTCTATTATTCAAATAGAAACTGAGCTAATTTTGTTTCTGTTCTCTCTCCAGGCCTTTATTCCTTTAATGACCATTTTAATTTTTAAAATGAATACATTCATCAAAGAATGGCACTATGTGACCACCAGCTGATGTTAAAAAGGAATTTTCTGATGTTGTTTTTAAATCCAGAATTCAAAGTAGTAGTGATGGACCAACATGAGGATGGGCATTAGCAATGTTTGGTGGTGAAGTGTGAGAGATAATTTTATCTTGAGTCCTTGACCTGTGGGTTCTGCATACTTTGGGCTGACTGATCACCATGACAGGGAAAACGGGAGGGAATTTTCTCCCTCATTCATACAGGGATTTGAATTCAAACTTGTTGCATCTCTCAGGAGAACAGCACTTTCCATGCTTGGATGGATGGATGGATGGATGGATGGATCGATCGATCGATCGATCGATCTATCTATCTATCTATCTATCTATCTATCTATCTATCTATCTATCTATCTATCTATCTATCTATCTATCTATCTATCTATCTATCTATCTTACACTATATAGTATGAAATGTTTTATATAGGTATAATACACACACACACCAAAACAAATATACCTTTATGAAGGCACAAGCTAGCCACCTTTACTTTAATTTTAAAGTATTTTCAAATCTTCCAAGTCCACTTTAAAGATAAAGAAGTCAAAACAGAGAGAGCAGAAGCCAGAGGAAGTGGCTCATCCACAGCAAGCACCAGAATGGAAACTGCACAGTTCTTCTCCACTGCTGTGGGAAGAGTCTGCTTCCGTTTCAATCACTAGCCTAAAACTGCACCACCAAGCTTAAATGAGTATCTATATCTTGTATGCAAATATGTGTCCTCTTTCATCCTCTTCTTTTACTGATGCATTGTGGGGGGTGGGATTGATATTGTGTCATTGACTACCTTACCTTTCATCTCTCCTATGGACAATCATTTAAAGGCCTTTTTCCTTCTGGAAAATACACCACTGAACCATTTGTGTGCCTGCTGCTAAAGAGAACTTTGCAGGGAGGACCTGCTTTGGTGGTGGTGGCCCTAGTAGGGTTTTCAAGGTGCTTTACTGTAAACATGGACTTGGTTGGGGACATAATTTCCCACTCTCACTCTTAACATGCTCTCTCACTCTTAATATCATCACGTTGATGGAGAATGTCTGTAATGAAGCTATCAGGTGGAAGCATTGGTCTTAGGTATTGTTTCATCCTCAGAGGTATATTACCCTCTGCCTGCTTGGTTAAAATATTCATGCCCCTGTTTTTCACCATTTATTTCCTCAAGGGATCTGACAACCAGAATTTAACATAGAATGCCAATACTTCAGAAAACCAAATAAGCAAACAACATAGCACGGTCTAGTGTCAATATGGGTACTCAGGTCGATATCATCTGAGAGCAGACCAGGATTAACTATGGCTATATGTTTAAGTGAATCAGGCAGACCTAGCCTGTCATGTGAAAAATGCTAGTACAAGGTGAGAAGTGACTTCCATAATAAGGGATACTGAGAAACAAAAACCTCCCCAATCACAGCCATTTGGGCTGTGCAAGCATTCTCTATGAATCCGCAAGGTTTGCAAGGATTTGCAAGGAATTTGAGAATGTTATTCTCAAAGAATTATTTCTTTTGTATCTATTGCTGGAGCTCCCATGCTGCTATTCAATACACAATACAAGTCACACCTCCTTTCTTCCCAGAATGCTCAGCATCCAAAGCATCATTTTAAGTTTTGGAGAGGCTCGTACAAGCAACATGTCTCAATGAGCTGGGTCTCTTCCCATTTAGAACCTGGATATGTTATGTGTTTGAACTCCCAGAATTGCCCAGCCTGGGGCATTTTAAAAGTCATAATCCAAAAACGTAATTTTCCCAAGCGGTGTTCCAGCCACAAATTGAAGCACATATTTCACAGATGTTATTTGGTGTGTTTTTTTGTAGAGTGAAGAAACTGGCAGGGAGAGCCAGCAGGTGAGAGATGCAAAAGCCACTTACTCCTTGACACAGGGCACTCAAAGTGAGGAAAGTCTAAGAGAATGGACGGAATGCCCAACAGAGGGGCAAAAGTGTTTCCATCTTGGCAGCCATTCCCCCCCCCCACACACACACATACATAGGTATGGACAGGTATTATTTGACTGAAATCCTATTGCAAAATAGCATGTTCGTAATGGTGACATTTTCACAATTGCTGAGCTGCCTGTCCCTTATCTGACTGTACAACCAGTTGCATGCCCCGCCACACAACTAAAGTACTAGGGCCATGCACAGCCAGCCAGAAAAACGCTATTTTTTTTTTTTTTGCAACTGCTGTTGTTTGATCACATAATGCAACCAGATTCTGGCCATCATACCTCACATTTATAAATGACAGAGAGCTCTCAAGGAAAGCTTTTTCTTTCCTTTTTTTAAAAAACATGGCCAACAATATGCCTCCAATGAACTGGTCCCATCATTGTGCCTGATGAGACCCTCACCTTGTTAGTTCTGCTTGACCTCCCACTTGACTCTGTCACACCTCGCCTGAGATGGAAGCCTGAATGGCTTTCAGGTCTCCACTTGGGAGTGTTGAAGTGTCAGCCCTGCCGTCCAGCGTGCAAGTGGCTGGTTCAAGGGATGCATGTGAAGGAGAGGGCACATTCCTGCCATGACAGATAACTGTCCAGCAATCAGAGGCAGGCTGATCCAAAGGTGAAGAGCAGGGTCAAGACTTTCGATTAAACAGAAGGGAGCCTTTTGTAGAGCCTGCTGATGCTTCTGAGACAAAATGCTGGGTGTTTGCCCTTCTGTCAACAGTGAAATGTTCCTCAATGAGCTGTTAGGTGATCAAGTCACAAAGATGTATCGGGATTCTAAATGTATTTTTTGGAAAGTAAATTTTGCTGCAATGTTTGAAAAATGCTTTTGCACCAAAGATATTATTTCCTCAGATCTTTCTTGAATCCCAGTTGTACCATCAATAAAGCACAAAACATAGTCTTATCACATGAATAGATTAATCTCTGATAATTAAATACATATATACAATTTCTCTTCCTTCCTTCCTTCCTTTCTACACCCCTGTGATTGCTTGCTTCTTTATGACTTCCCACTTCTCATACACATTTTCTTTTTCCTTGCAAGTTTCTGAATAGTGCTGTTGGATCAATTTGTCTTTCTCTTGGGATGAGTGTTTCTGGGAAGATTTGCTGTCTTTGGGAAAATGCTTTGCAACATGGCAGTGAAGCCTTCAGGCAGGAGTTTATAGGGCCAGGTGCTTCGAGTCATAATGCTGAAAACTGTGCAGGATGTAGCTGCTGCAGGTTACTCCTGCACTTGTTGCCAATTGCCACATCTCTGTACCACATACCTTCTGTGTACACAATACATGCTGTACAATTTATCTTATTTCTTACTTTCAAGAGAAAGTTAGACAGCCATCTGTTAGATATATTTTGACTTGGATTCCTGCATTGAGCTTCTAACTCTTATTATTCTATGATTCCTCAGATACAGAAACTGTGGGATAGGTGTGCTATTTAAGGTACATATTGCTTCTACTGCATCTGTTATTTTAATGTATGCATTGCCTCTATGTGAATCACTCAAACAGTTGGAAAAGCAGCAGAAAAAAAGGCTCATTCTCTCTTAATACTGCTTAAGCTTTTCCATTATTGTTTTCTTCTGAACACAATGAGCTGATTTCCTTCTGTAATTGAAAGGAAAAAAAACCTTTCCTTGTTACAATCTTAGCTAAAGGTCTCCCCTACCCCTTACAATAGCTGTCTTCCAGCTCCTGACTGCGGGCCATACCCAGATGTTGCACAGTTTAATCCTGCCAGGAACAATGCGACACAATGCCAAACAGAGTCCCCTTCCTTCTCATTGTAACTTACCTTGTTCCTGATTTCACTTTCTCATTACAAGAATATATATGGGGTGGGAAGGAGCCACAGGCCAACAGATGTTACCCTGTGTAAACCAATGATGAGTGAGGAAACAATGCTCGGAGGAAGTTGGGGAGACAGAGGAAGTGGGAAAGGACAATTATGAGAGGGGTGGGATTTGGTAATGCATTCTAGCTAAGCACACAAATAAATTAGCAGAACAAACAACAAACAAGACTAGATAAAATGCAGTGCTGCACCTAGAATCTCCTATCTGAAATTAATTTTGTTCAGGAATATAGGATGTTGCTCTAAACACACTATTTGTACATCAGAATAAGTAGTGGCTCTCTGCTTCTCAAACTCAAGATATCAGGAGTTGGCCACAGGAGTCAGACCAATCATCATCTTGGTCAGCACATGAAATAGTAAAGTATCTTGAGCTCTATCTTTGAGTGGAAAATTCGGGTAGAATGGAAGGAAGGAAGGAAGGAAGGAAGGAAGGAAGGAAACCATTTAGTCCAACACAATGAGGCTGTGCACATTTATGATTGTGTCCATGGTGGCCCCATCTCTAGGAGGGATTTTGTAACTCTACTGCACTCTGATGCTCCAAAGATTCAGAGCTATATTCTGACTGGCTAGATCAGCTATGTATCAGACATAGGCAAGCAGGCAACCAACTCAGTCTTCTATTTTCTGTATGTTCAATTTTATTCTGTTGAACAAGCAAACATGTAGGATACAAAAGGGGTTAATAGAGGAGAATGGCTACAGAATTCATCTGAATGAAAATGGTGTGGGATTCATAACAATGAATGCTTTTTGAAGTTTCCTTTACCACAGTAGAATTGAGATCATAACCTTTTGGATTTTCTAGATCCAGAAAGTAAAACACTCTTTCTCTAAGTATGCTTTCAATGCACTCAAATATCAGCCCTATTTTGGGGTTTGAAAGAAATATCCATGAAACAAAATATATCCACTCCTGGAACCTTATCTTAACAAGCGGCAGAGAACTGTCTAGCCCACTATCAGCACCTTGCCAAAAGAAACAATGAGCCACCAAAGCAGACAGCCAGGCAAGTGCCAGTACAACGCCCTCCCTAGAGAATGGAGGGAATGGAAGAGTGCTAATCATCACCCTGCAGGGAACGTAATCATCCAGAGGTAAGCCAGCGCAAGAAGCAGGAAGGGTGTTGGGCCGGATCTGAGCCCAGCTGCAGTTTGGCTCACAGCGACTGTTCCCACAGGCTTTGATCTGCATGAGCATATAGGACTTTCTGCCAACAGATTAACAAATTCACTGAATTAGGGTGTGTTTGTGTTCTGTGGGGAACACTCTTAATTTGGCTCCAATCACAGCCCTTTGTCTGGTGTGGCAAATACATTTAATCTACATCTCTTCTGTGACTGGGTTGGCCATGTCTCTGTGTGCCTCTGCTCTCTCCCAGCCAGGAGCTATATGTACAAGACTAGGCAATTGGCAACCCTTTGTCTACAGAGGTGGGGAAAACATTCACCCTGCAGTGTCTGAAGTGAAATCTGACACCAGAAGCTAGGGCCACACAAGCTTGGACTCTCCATCTTGAGGCATTATTTGAACTCAGATCGATTTCTAGCCTGTTCTGTTTTCTCCATCCTAGCCTCTCAAGCTGTGTAATGCCTAACCTGACAAAGGGTCTTGCTGGGCTGAAAAGGTCACCAATGTTTAATAATCTATTGGTCCAATAAAGGTCTTACCCAACCTTGTTTTGGTAATATGTTGAAGGCGCACGCGGCATTTTCCCCCTTCTCTTTTTCTTAGCTTGAGGTTCAGACTTCACACCAGTTTTCCAGGAGTCAGAAGTCAGAATTTTGACAGCTATGTATATACCTCTTTCCTACAGCTCTTCAGGACCTTTGTGACATTGCTGCCTTGAGAAGGACTGAGAAAGTGGCAGAATGTAGATCCATCTTCATTCTGCAGTATCTGCAGGTAGAACTGGGAAAGACTGTTGACTCAAACTGTGGAGAACCATTGCCAATCAATGTAGAGTAGCTTTCTCTGCCTAGTGTCCTCAAGAGGTATGTGGTTACAACTCCCATTCCATTGGCCGTGCTGGCTGGGGATGGGTGAGGGAGGTGCTGAGCTAAATGGGCTGGAGGTCTGACTCCTATGTTTTCAGTGCACACAGATGTATGTGTGTGTGCATGTGCGTGCACACGCATACACACCCACCCACCATCAAATCAATTCTGACATATGGTGATCAGGTTCAGGGTTCAGGTTCAGGTTCAGGATCAGATTCAGGGTTTTCTAAGTAGAAAATACTCAGAGTGGTTTACCGTTCTCTTCTTCTAGGGGCATCCTGGGACTGTGCAGCTTGCCTAAAGCTACACAGGCTGGGCTCTTCTCCCAGGAGGCACAGTGGGGAATTGAACTCCCAGCCTCTGGTTCTGAGTCAGATACCAAAACCACTGAGCTATCCAGCCAGCTAGTTCTGAATATATAAAAGCAGAGCACAATCTATTCAGTGGCTTCTACTGGCTTATTCTCTTCTTCCTATAGTCCCGTAGAATTAGCAGATACCTAACAGGGAAGAGCTCCCGTCGCTTGTCCCAGCTCCTGCCAACCTAGCAGTTCGAAAGCATGTAAAAATGTGAGTAGATAAATAGGTACCACCACGGTGGGAAGGTAACGGTGTTCCGTGTCTAGTCGCGCTGGCCACGTGACCACGGAAACTGTCTATGGACAAACGCTGGCTCTACGGCTTGGAAACGGGGATGAGCACTGCGCCCTAGAGTCGGACACGACTGGACTAAATGTCAAGGGGAACCTTTAACTAACAGGGAAGAAAACAGGACCACCTCAAGATATGTTTCTGCCTAAGGCAAAAGACAAAATGGCACTCCATAGAAGTTAACGGGACTGGCATTTCCATCTTACCAACCATGGTGACAAGACAGAACCCAAGGAGAGTAGGCTTGCTTAGGGGGCAGGGGGCAGGACATGCAGCAGATATAACCCCGTCTTCCTAGAGGTCGCTGCTCACTGCCCCTTTACTATCTGCTGCCTGAGGCAGCTGCCTCACTCTGATTAGTGGCAGGGCCACCCATGAAAAAAAACAACAAGAACAAGATGCAGAGAAGGATCAGCATGAGACTCTCGTTGGTATTTTATTTGGTTTTAGAGCTACTGCCATCTGACCTACCCCCATTTGTTTTCATTGAAACATGGACTTGCTTTCTTTTTGCCACCACAGTGACTGAGGCCTTCAAAGGATGGTGCTGAAATTAATGTAGTCAACCCTGGCACACGTAGAAGAATGGCTTTGCTAACTGCTTTGGTGGCAGGGGCTCACAATGCTTCTCCGAGGTTTGTGAAAAGGAATTGAAAGAGGTTCAAGGTTCAGCTCCATGGAAGATCTCAGGCCAGATGAATCACAATGTCAATTTCAATCCAACTTCTGAGGAAGGAAAATTAAAAATAAACACTTTAGAGGAGGAGGAGGAGGAGGATTGTCCCCTATTTGAGTTCTCCAAGAAAAGCTACAAAGGGGTATTTCTTGGTTTCAAGGGGACAATGGTTTTGTACATGCAAAATAAAGTTATGCTTGGTACTATTATGATGCAAGCACAAGGTCAAACACCTATCTTCTTCAAGACAGGGCTTTGAATATGTTTCTAGGAAAATACTTATTTGCTTCTGTAAATTTGCTTCTTGCATTTACATTGCATACAGGATGTGAATGTAATTGCTAATAAAAATGACTTTAATAGAGATGGCTCTTGAGTAATTTCTGGTTTCCAGACAATCCCATCACATCTTAATGCCTTCTTATGAAATAATATTTCCCCCCCGCTGGCTAGGATTGAAAGTTAGACCTATAAAAAAGGAGGAGAAGGAGGAGAAGCATCCAATAATGATAACAATTTCAAACATTAAGAAATAAACCATATGCTCTCTCTGTAATTAATTGAAAGCTTAACAGTGCAGGTTTTTTTAACCCACATTAATAAAATTATAACTACTTAGAGAAGCAAAGTTTTACACTGTATATGCCACACCTCACAACAGTACCAGCAACAAAACAGACAATGCATGTGATAGTGGACATGGAATCATATACATAGCTATATATTGTAGGCATTCATGCATGATATATTTTCCATGCCTAAACAAGCTTGCTGAGCTTTGGTGTGATGGAGGACTTGTAGATAAATTAAGAAATCATCTACATCAGTCCAAAGATCCAAACAGAAAAAAAATTGTTCCCTGATAACTTACATTAATGCAAATAACCAGAAAACCTGTCTTCCAGTAACTCATATAAATCTATGGAAGACTGTCTGAAAATGAATAACCACTTCCTTTTCCCTTATTTATTTGAAAACGAATTTATTGCTGGAATTTCATTGCAGGTAGGAAATTAACAGCACTACTACTTAATATTTTAATGTTATTTGTTGTGTATTATTGCTAGTCTCTATATATGTTGCAATTAATAGTCAATCTTCATACAAAACAAATGAGCACAATTCTTGGTTGTGCCTTCATCCCTGAGAAGAATTCACTGCCTTAGTGTCAAGTTTCTGTCTTTCAGGCTCCCGTCTGTAATGAATAACTAATAACTAATAACTAATACAAAAGCTTGGGACATTACTTTTTAGAAGTAACACATTACTTGTCACTTTTAAAGCATGGTATTATTGTTTATTGTTGCTAATTATTTATAAAATGCATTTTTTAAAAAAGCATCTAAACCTTTGACAATGGCCCCCTCCCCAAAATAACATTTTAGGAGCAATAAATAAACATTGCCCTGAATACTATTGACCATCCTTATAGAATCATAGGGATTACTGAGGTAATGAGTGTGCGTTTGAACCCACAGAAAGCAAAACCTGAAGTTACTATCCTTATCCCTGTTATTATTATTTTCGTTGTCGTTATTAATCAGGTTACAAAAATGTCACTGTGGCTGACATGAGGTTATGAAATGTAATAATGCCATGTCAAAATATTAAAATAGATTTCTGAAACAGAAAAGAGTAGCACAAAGGAAGGGAAACAATAAAACACACGCTCAGTCCAGTAAAATGTTTTGGGAAGTTGTTGTTCTTAAAATGCCTTTAGGTGCTTTTTAAAATAAAAATGCTACTTCATGTGTGCTCACCCTCAGTGTGTGAGAAAAACTGTGATCCATAATCAATGAAGTGAATGTTTTGCTGTAGAGGCCCATTAAAACCTTTTTTGCTTCATGAGTAAATTTGTGTCTTTTGTTTGCTATGTATCTATGAGGAGAGGTAAATGTTCCTCTCCTTACTTGCACATGGAATTAAAGCTTGCTTCAACTCCCAGTCAAGGTAATGGAAAAGCACACCGTGATTTCAATAAACATTGACATGGGACATTATGCTTTATAGGGAATAATGAAAATGTTATGGCAAGGAATCAAGCCCCCTGCAAACGGACAACGTTGGTGGAACGGTTTCTCACCCATCCCTTTCAAAGGCATGTGACCAGTTTGCTCCCTTCCCAGACAGTCAGACATGCAGTAAAAAGTAACACCAGCCATGAGAATTATAAATGGGGGGAAAGGACATGTCTATAAACAGGGATAAACATCTTTCTTTAAGCAAAGCTGTCAGATCCATTTAAGCCGAGACCTGCATGTGCTTTTCCTCTGGGGCCCCTTTTTCCTGTCTGGGAACCATTGTGGCATTGCATGTCTGCTCCCAAGTGGCTACCACTGAAAGGTTTAGATAAGGCAAAAGGTTGCCCTCAATAGGCATCTAATCCTAGACTTGATCAAAATGGAAAGCTATACCAGTCTGACAAAGAAGGTGGTGCCAGTGGGGAAGTGAGCAGGGGTGGGAAGAAAATGGGGTTTATGTCTGCAGTCCCAGGCTTGCCTTATTTTTTCTTCTAGGAAATATCAGTCCCTTCCAATCATCTAATTGCCTTCCTAGGTTTAAATGACATTTTCACAATATTCAGTAACATGGCAGCGCTCAACCAACCAAATAGGCAGCTCCTAAAAATCTAAATAGACTGTAGATTTTCAAAATGTGCACAGTATACAAGAATGGTAAAGAATAAGCTGCATTCTGAGCTGTTTTTGATTCGATGGTGGTATCTTGGATTAATGTCAGCAGCAGAATCCAACCTATGTATACTCACATGTGTGGTGCTCACATCGGCAGCACATACACTAAAATTAGAACTATTCATTTGTGTGGACATGGGGAGGTGTCTGAAGCCAACCAAATCAAATCATTGGTCTGTTTAGCTCTGTATCATTTACAAGGACTGGTCGTGTCCCATCAGGGTTTGAGGCAGGAGTTTTCCCCACCCCTCCTTGAACTAGTCCACGACTGAACTTATGACCAAATTTGTTCTTCCTCAGAGGCCAAGAGGATACATGTGGGTGTACCTTCACAAGAGAAGATGTCACAAAAGATGGCATAAGAATGGCATAAGAAGGATCATGGTGGAAAAAATATACAATAATTAGCCTGGATCACAACTGCCATATTTTGGCTCTCAGAACCAGAGGCAGAAAAGGTACTTGCTAGTAGATGCTAGTAGAGCTGTGGCCCAAAAAATATCTTCCCCAAGCTCTGTCCAAAATATACCTAAGTCCATTTTAGGAATTGTTCAAAACTATATCCAGAAATATCTTTGTTGTTGTTTAGTCGTTAAGTCGTGTCCGACTCTTCGTGACCCCATGGACCAGAGCACGCCAGGCCCTCCTGTCTTCCACTGCCTCCCGGAAATTCATGTTGGTAGCTTCGATGACACTGTCCAACCATCACGTCCTCTGTCATCCCCTTCTCCTCTTGCCTTCACACTTTCCCAACATCAGGGTCTTTTCCAGGGAGTCTTCTCTTCTCATGAGATGGCCAAAGTATTGGAGCCTCAGCTTCAGGATCTGTCCTTCCCGTGAGCATTCAGGGTTGAATTCCTTCAGAATGGATAGGTTTGTTCTCTTTGCAGTCCAGGGGACTCTCAAGAGTCTCCTCCAGCACCACAATTCAAAAGCATCAATTCTTTGGCGGTCAGCCTTCTTTATGGTCCAGCTCTCACTTCCATACATCGCTACTGGAAAAACCATAGCTTTGACTATGCAGACCTTTGTCAGCAAGGTGATGTCTCTGCTTTTTAAGATGCTGTCTAGGTTTGTCATCGCTTTTCTCCCAAGAAGCAGGTGTCTTTTAATTTCGTGGCTGCTGTCACCATCTGCAGTGATCATGGAGCCCAGAAAAGTAAAATCTGTCACTGCCTCCATATCTTCCCTTTCTATTTGCCAGGAGGTGATGGGACCAGTGGCCATGATCTTAGTTTTTTGGATGTTGAGCTTCAGACCATTTTTGGCGCTCTCCTCTTTCACCCTCATTAAGAGGTTATTTAATTCCTCCTCACTTTCTGCCATCAGAGTGGTATCATCTGCATATCTGAGGTTGTTGATATTTCTTCCAGCAATCTTAATTCCGGCTTGAGATTCATCCAGTCCAGCCTTTCGCATGATGTATTCTGCAGATAAGTTAAATAAGCAGGGAGACAATATACAGCCTTGTCGTACTCCTTTCCCAATTTTGAACCAATCAGTTGTTCCATATCCAGTTCTAACTGTTGCTTCCTGTCCCACATATAGATTTCTCAGGAGATAGATAAGGTGGTCAGGCACTCCCATTTCTTTAAGAACTTGCCATAGTTTGTTGTGGTCCACACAGTCAAAGGCTTTTGCGTAGTCAATGAAGCAGAAGTAGATGTTTTTCTGGAACTCTCTGGCTTTCTCCATAATCCAGCGCATGTTAGCAATTTGGTCTCTAGTTCCTCTGCCCCTTCGAAATCCAGCTTGTACTTCTGGGAGTTCTCGGTCCACATGCTGCTGAAGCCTGCCTTGGAGGAATTTGAGCATAACCTTGCTAGCGTGTGAAATGAGTGCAATTGTACGGTAGTTGGAGCATTCTTTGGCACTGCCCTTCTTTGGGATTGGGATGTAGACTGATGTTTTCCAATCCTCTGGCCACTGCTGAGTTTTCCAAACTTGCTGGCATATTGAGTGTAGCACCTTAACAGAGTCATCTTTTAAGATTTTAAATAGTTCAACTGGAATGCCATCACCTCCACTGACTTTGTTGTTAGCCATGCTTTCTAAGGCCCACTTGACTTCACTCTCCAGGATGTCTGGCTCAAGGTCAGCAACCACACTATCTGGTTTGTCCGGGACATCCAGATCTTTCTGGTAGAATTCCTCTATGTATTCTTGCCAACTCTTCTTGATGTCTTCTGCTTCTGTTAGGTCCCTACCATTTTTGTCCTTTATCATGTCCATCTTTGCACAAAATGTTCCTTTAATATCTCCAATTTTCTTGAACAGATCTCTGGTTTTCCCCTTTCTATTATTTTTCTCTATTTCTTTGCACTGTTCATTTAAGAAGGCCCTCTTGTCTCTCCTTGCTATTCTTTGGAAATCTGCATTCCATTTTCTGTAACTTTCCCTATCTCCCTTGCATTTTGTTTCCCTTCTCTTCTCTGCTATTTGTAAGGCCTCCTTGGACAGCCACTTTGATTTCTTGCCTTTCCTTTTCTTTGGAATGGTTTTTGTTGCGGCCTCCTGTACAATGTTATGAGCCTCCATCCATAGTTCTTCAGGCACTCTGTCCACCAAATCGAGTTCCTTAAATCTGTTCTTCACTTCCACTGTGTATTCATAAGGGATTTGGTTTAGATTATACCTGACTAGCCCAGTGGTTTTTCCTACTTTCTTCAGTTGAAGCTTGAGTTTTGCTATAAGAAGCTGATGATCAGAGCCACAATCAGCTCCAGGTCTTGTTTTTGCTGACTGTATAGAGCTTCTCCATCTTTGGCTGCAGAGAACATAATCAATCTGATTTCAGTATTGCCCATCTGGTGATGTCCATGTGTAGAGTCGCCTCTTGTGTTGTTGGAAAAGAGTGTTTGTGATGACCAGCTTGTTCTCTTGACAAAACTCTATTAGCCTTTGCCCTGCTTCGTTTTGAACTCCAAGGCCAAACTTACCTGTTGTTCCTTTTATCTCTTGACTCCCTACTTTAACATTCCAGTCCCCTATAATGAAAAGAACATCTTTCTTTGGTGTCAGTTCTAGAAGGTGTTGTAAGTCTTCATAGAATTGGTCAATTTCAGCCTCTTCAGCATCGGTGGGTGGTGCATAAACTTGGATTACTCTGATGTTCAAAGGTCTGCCTTGGATTCGTACTGAAATCATTCTATCATTTTTGAGATTGTATCCCAGTACAGCTTTTCCCACTCTTTTGTTGACTATAAGGGCTACTCCATTTCTTCTACGGGATTCTTGCCCACAATAGTAGATATGATAATCGTCTGAATTGAATTCACCCATTCCCGTCCATTTTAGTTCACTGACACCCAGGATGTCAATTTTTATTCTTGCCATCTCTTGTTTGACCACATCCAGCTTACCAAGGTTCATAGATCTTACATTCCAGGTTCCTACGCAGTATTTTTCTTTGCAGCATTGGACTTTCCTTTCACTTCCAGACACGTCCGCAGCTGAGCGTCCTTTCGGCTTTGGCCCAACCACTTCATTAGCTCTGAAGATACTTGTACTTGTCCTCCGCTCTTCCTCAGTAGCATGTTGGACGCCTTCCCACCTGAGGGGCTCATCTTCCAGCATCATATCTTTTAGCCTTTTGTTTTTGTCCATGGAGTTTTCTTGGCAAAGATACTGGAGTAGCTTGCCAGTTCCTGCTCCAGGTGGATTGCGTTTAGTCAGAACTCTCCACTATGACCTGTCCGTCTTGGGTGTCCCTGCACGGCATAGCCCATAGCTTCTCTGAATGACTCAAGCCCCTTTGCCATGACAAGGCAGCAATCCGTGAAGGGGAGAAATATCTTACTAAGATTCATTTATGTAGCAAAGGATTCACCAAAGCTCAGGATTAGGTTAATCTTAAGGAATGAATGGGTGCTATTGTGTTGAGTCATCGGATATGTAATGTATAGTTTGGAATGGAGACTGCAAGGGAAACGATACTACACATTGTGTTTATAATTAGGAAAACATTCTTTCCTGTTGTCAAGATTGCATTCTTCAATCAAATCTCCACCTCCTCCTAATTGATGGTTTGAAGATTCCCTGTTCCAAACAGTGACAAATCTGTGGGCTCTGTATTTACATACCTGAGACAAAAAGACCCCAAGCTTCTTTTTGAAGTTAATTAAAGTTTCAATGGTATTCAAAAATTTCCGGATAAGACCATCTAGATAGGGTGTGACAATAATCTCTAGTACTTCCCTCTGTGATCTTTCTCAGACAGATCTGGAAGGTGCTTGTCCAACTGGGACAGATAATCAGTAGAGATGGCACTAAAGAATACAGGAAGAGTGCTGGACTTAGTATGCCTTCTTAGGTGAGTGCTATCAACTACACTTGTGAAGATCCAAAGATTCCCAACCTCTTGCAACGGAAAGTGGCCAGCTGCCCCTTTCAACCTGAAAGGCGGTCTGGCCATCTTAGGTTCACAGCATGTGTGTTTGAAATTGTCTACGAGCTCCTGATTGTTTTGTGTGGAAAACATTAGCTGGCACTCTTTTAAAAAAACATCAGCAACTTGAAAACCACTTTTATATGCCAAAGGCCATATGAAACAACACAGCCAACCTGCTGGAAAGTCACAAGGGATGTAGGAAGCTTGATTTCCCTTGGAGTGGAGTTGGAAAAAACAAAGTTCTGCCACATTGAAAGTCCTGTCTCAGGTGCTTCCCAACTGAGCTTCACCTGGTTGTAGGGCATGTATCAAGAGTTGTGTTGAAGATCTCACATTTTTGAAAGTAAAATGTCAATAGGAATTAGGGAGGCTTTCAAATGAGATTTTTATTGTCTCATTCATGGAATTTTACAGGTGATCCAGAAGTTATTGGCTGAAATCCTAATGCATAGCTCGACATGTGTAATAATAATGGTGTCAGAAGCAGCAAATTAAAGGCTTCCTTTGCAATTTTAGAGGGCACACAGCTTTGTTCACATTGTGTGCAAGTTGCATCACCCCCAAAACAGCTTTAATCAACAGCAATTAGCCCTTAGTCCCATTCCATTAGCTGCCCCTGCATGCCTGTTGTATGACTTGGTGTGCAACTGAAAGTGAGAGAGTTTATTAATTCATGAGAATTTGCTGCTGTGATTTGTGTAATTATTGCTGTTATATGCTGTCAAGTGACCTCCGATTTATGGCAACCCTATGAATGACTGATCTCCAAAATGTCCTGTTCTCCACAGGCGGGCTCAGCTCAAACTCAAGCCTGTGGGTTCCTTTAGGGAGTCTATCAATCTCATATTTGGTCTTCCTCTTTTCCTGCTGCCTTCCCCCTTTCCCAGCATTATTGTCTACTCCAGAAAATCTTGCCTTCTCATGATGTGCCCAAAGTAATACAGTCTCAGTTTCATCATTTTTGTCTCCAGATATAGTTCAGGCTTGATCTCCTCTTGGACCCACTTGTTCATCTTTCTGGCAGTCCAGGTATCTGCAACATTCTCCTCCAGCACTGTATTTCAAATGAATTAATTTTCTTCTTTTCAGCTTTCTTTACTGTCCAACCTTCACACCTGCACATGGTGATCAGGAATACAAGAGCATGGATTATCTTGGTCTTAGTCTCCAATGACACATCCTTACACTTGACGGTCTTTTCTAATTCCTTCACTGCTGCACTTCCAAGTCTCGGTCTTCTAATTTCTTGGCTGCAGTCTCCATTTGGATTGGAAGGAGTTTGATTAGAGAGTTCAGAGATTTATGTGATTGTGATTAGAATGATGAAAATATAGTAGGAGATCTGAGAAGTGATTGACCAGTGACTGGAAGGGAGAAGGAATAGATCTGAATATTATAATACTGAAACAAATAAACAAATAAACTAAAGATCTTTCTATTTCATTAAAGAGTGGACCTGATTCTTTCTAAAGGAGTTATGGGGATCTAGGGATCTCCTGGTGGCAGCAGTGGAAGAAAGGAAAGAGTTTAGTTTTGCCCTGGTGTGCTCTGAGGTCTGAGTCTGGGTGGACAGACCAAGGCACGAGTGGGTCCAACGCCACATAGGTTCCAGAGGTGTGGGATCCAAAAAGGGTCAAATCGCGACATTGCACTTCCAAGTCTCGGTCTTCTAATTTCTTGGCTGCAGTCTCCATTTGGATTGATGATTGAACCAAGGCATTCAGAATCTTTCACTATTTCAGTTTCTTCATTGTCTACCTTAAATCTATGTAGTTCTTCTGTTGTCGTGATTTTTATCTTCTTAATGTTCAACCGCAGCCCTGCTTTGGCACTTCCTTCTTTCACTTTCACTAAAAGCTGGTTCAAGTCATTGCTGCTTTCTGCCAGTAAGATGGTGTCACCTACATAAATGATTGATGTTTCTTCCATCAATTTTCACTCCTCCTTCATCTGAATCTATGTTCCGCATAGAGATTGAACAGATGGGGATAAAATGCAAGCTTGTCTGACACCTTTGTCTACAGAAAACCATTCCGTCTCTCCATATTCTGTCCTAATGGTAGAGTCTTGTCTAGGTTATGCATTAGGACAATCAAATGTAGAGGCACACCCATTTATTTCAGATCCATAGAGTGCCTCATGATCCACATAGTCAAAGGCTTTGCTGTATACTATAAAGCATAGACTGATCTTCTTCTGAAATTCTTTGGTGTGCTCCATTAGCAAACAGATACTTGTAATATGATATCGAGTGCCTCTTCCATTTTGGAATCCAGTTTGAACATTAGACATGTTTTGCTCCATATAAGATAAAAGCCTTTGATGCAACACTTTGAGCATTACCATTACATTTGCTTGTATGGGAGGATTTGTGCAATTACACTGGCGTAAATCAACAGTAGGAATCCCTGCCAACATGTTTAGGATACAGGGAGCAGTAAAGTGAAATGTACTTCTTGTCCAAAATCTAAGATATGAGAAAAAGCTTGTCCCCACCCCTCTCAGAAATGCATCTTCCCTTTTCTGTGCTTTCTCTCACTCTCTCTCTCTTTTTTCTCATATTGCCACCAGTGTTGACATAGGAACACAGAAGGCTGATTTATTACTGAGTTATGCTGTTGGTCCATCTACATTAGTATTGCTCACACAGATTGGCTGTGGGTCTTCAGGGTTTCAGGCAGGAGTATTTGAAGCCCTTCCTTGAGATGCTGGAGATTGAGCTTGGGATATTTTGCATGCAAAGCAAATACTCTGTTAGTGAGCTCCTTTGTCTTTACAGGCAATTGTCAGGTCCCAAAGTCCCAGCAGAATCCATTCCTGATGTTTGCTTTATCCCAGTCAGACATTTTTCCTAGGTTTCTGAAAAGCCCAGGCAAGTGTCTGGGATCCTCTGTTTTAATTTCCCACAATATTTCTGATGTTATGTCTCTCAAGGGCATTGCCCTCCCAAGTCCCAAAATGAAGACGCAAGACAGTGGTATGGATTAAATACGGGCCACACTTTATTAATTCAATTCTGATTATAGATATCATTGTCCTCATCAAGTGAGGGGCCTGCGGTAGTGCGGAGAAATAAATGCAGGGCATCCACGATACCCTTCTCAGTCAATGGGCGAGTCCCAGGCCCCCAGGTTCCAGCTGTCTCGACGACAGCAGGAACCCAGCGGGCCTCTAATAAACACCCCAGACCTCGAGCCATCTTTATTTGATGATTGTCGGTCCGAAAGTGGCCCAGCGCATCTTCCCGCCGCCGGCCCTGTAATCGCACGATCCGCAGAGCCGGGAGGTCGGATGCGCTGTTGGCTTACCATAATTATCAAAGGGACACACCGAGACAACCAGTTTTTTCCCGCACTACCCGCCAGTGTGACCGAGAATAACCACCAAGCAAATGCCAACAAAACCCTTTTCCAGTGTGGGATAGGCGAAAAATCCCTCCATCCAGTAGCCAATCAGACTAAAGGTCAAAAATTCCTATCCGGCCCTATAAAAAGCGACCACAAACACACTAGAAAGAGGGCGGGTGGGTGGGTGCCCGAACAAGAAAGAGGACGCGTCGGGGGCGAGCATTTCTTTAAATAACTTCTCACCCCCTCCCTTTTTTCCCATGTGACCGGATCTGCCCTGCGTCCTTCGGAACCGAGGAGGGCAAAGCCGGCCACGCACTTCAAGGACGTTGAAACGTCCTTCCTGCGGGCAGAAACTTCTCATAATTTAGACTCTCACTGCTATCTGCTACTAAGTAAACCTCTTAAGGGGTCCCATCAACACAAGTAGACACCTTGCCAAGGACCTCCATTAATTAGAAGTACTTAAAGTTCTCTGCATAAAGTCAGAGGCCTGCTTACTTCAGGGTCCCATCTTTCCACACTAGGAATATGAAAAATAGTCGCTAAATTCCTTGTCTTTTTCAGCTTAGGCTATCTCAACATGACAGTAAACTGCATCAAGGAATTTACAAGCTCTACAAGATTCCACACCTCCAGTACATGAATGAGACAAGAAGCATTTACCCCCATAAAGGTTTCTACAATTCTACAAACGTCTCTGTGACAGAATGCACAAAACTAGTGTCCTTTCTAAGATGCAAACAAATGTACACAACAAGCAAAGGAGGACTGGCTGATTAAAAAGGCAAGGAAACCCATCCAGCCCATGCCATAAGGCAGCAGCTATTCTAGCTTTGAGGAATTTGCCAGTTACTGCAATTTGTGCAGAAACTTTTCTCACCAATGCTAGAAAACTTGTTTACAGTATCAGAAAATATCTCTTATAGTTGAGAACATTTTTGCAGTTTCTCCCCAAACAAGAAAGAATTTCTGTCCCTATTCCACAAAATCAAATATTCGAAACAGTTTCTTGTCTCTGGGAATCGCACTTCTTCCCCATCCGCACATCTCCTTCACTGTCAACAGTATTTCTACACAGTAGTAGGTATGTATTACTTCTATTCAGAGTACAGTTATTTTCTCTTGTTGCTCTCCTCAGGATGCCCAGAAAAGACAAGAGGAACATTATAATGACAAGAAGCAGTTTTCACAGACTCTGTGTTAAAATACCATGTGCAAATTTCAAGAATACCTTGTTGTTGTTGTTTTGTTAACAAGAACAATGAATTTCTGAGCAGTAAATGTGCAGAAGCATATACAATTTTTATCAGCCATAAATTATGCTCCTTAGAATTTGTTAGAGTTAGCAAATAGGCTGTCATATCATCATTTGTGGGAAGAATGGCAAAGTCAGGTCTCTCACTAGTCTGCTGACTCAGTACGTTCCCTGACCTTTGTCTGTAGTTTTAGTTAACGCTCTGTCAGTCTTCTGGAAATGTCTTTTGGACAAAAAATTGGAAACGTGACTTGCACAGACTCATAGAAGACAGTATTGTGTGGTCATGTTTTGTCAGCATGCCGTAGTATATGAAAGAACCTCACGAGCTGTGGTGAATAAACTTCATCAACTGGCAGGCAGTTTGCACAAAGCAATTCATTATTACACAAGTGCAATTGAGGCCATTTAAGGATAGGATCATTATTCATGGAGCTTCCTATTGAGACCAGATGGCTTGAATGTATTTATCAATTATTAAATGCACAAATTAAGTGAGGGAAAGGCTCTGAAACTATCAACAGTATGAACAGCAGTTTCAGAAATGAATGAAAACTGGCCTTCAGGTCCTTGAATATCTAATGTAATGCTGGGGAAACTTAGCTAAAAGTATTCTAAAAGTCAAATAAGAATTCTGAAATCATGCCAGATTAGTGGAAACAGTTGGTCAGTGTTTGCTATGGAAGCAGTAAAGATGAGTCTTACTTCTGGTTTCTATCAGTATTACATTTTTTCCAGTTTTAGATTCGGATGAAAAAGTTTTGTGTCAGTTTGCAACTTAATGGAAAAAATCCACACAAAAATCTATCTCTGTGTTAGTTTATATTTTCCCATATGTACTAATTTTGTATGCATTTTTGTAATGCAATGCCATTTTGTAATTTTTTTCACTAACATGCACATTTTTGTGCCCACTTTCCAAAAATATATGCATTTTCCCCTACAAATGTTTACCTTAAAGAACTGCATTGGAAAATTCTGAAAAGTGTGCCAAGAGATACAGTAGTTGCATTCTGGTTCAAATATTATTCAGGAAATGCAATAAGTTTTGTAAGTTTTTAATCAAAATCAAATAGAACAAATTTCTTTCCCATGCCTCGCTGCATAAAAGATTTCACTGTTAGCGAAGCAAGTATATAGACTTATTGTGCTGGGTCTAATTCCTCGGTTAGGGATATGTCATGTTTTCACTCAAATGTGTAAAACCGGAGCAAATCAGAGACACTTATGAGATTCCAGGGTGGTTCAGGAGTGGGATAAAGAGCCTCTGGTCATTGCTGGAGTGGAGCAATACATTTAGGCATCTTTTGTTTTCTGTTGAGCATTTAAACATTTTAAAGGAAGTTCAGTTATTTGAATTGAGAAAAAGGGAAATCAGAAGCTGCTGACACCAAAGAAGAAGACGGCAACTGACATCTGAACACCCCAATAAGACCCACGATTTCCCTTGGACACTCCAACCACTGAAGCACCAGGGAGGGCTTTGGGGATCACTGAGAGGGGCACCTCACACTATATATATATCCACTTGTAACAGTTTCAACAGTCATTTTGAAGAGTTGCAGGGCAAAGTTTGGCAATTCTGTGGTTGAGCCGCCTTTGCATTCTAGAATATTCCTCTCCCCCTTCTTATTCTCAGCTTAGTTTTACCTAATACACTATCAATTGCATGCCCATCAGTGTGCTACTGCTCCAATCTTAACCACTCACTTCTTCTTTTTTTCCCCTTAACAGTCAATCAGATGGCAGTGGCTATCTTCAAAAACAAAGGACAAACTATCACATTGGGACTCATTGTGGAAGGATGTTTAGTGCATTGGCTTTGAGTGGGTACATCACAATGATCTGGACATTAGGATCTGTCTTTCCTCTACCCTGGCCATTTATTTCTTCCCTTTTTTTTACTTGTTGTTGTATTGGTGCAAATACCACTGTCTGCTGGCCTTTCTGCCACACGATGTCTAGGAAGTCAGCCTTCCTCTGCATAGCAGGAATGGGGACTTGCAACTCAAGACTTGCTGTCAAGTCGGACGTAGGTTGCATCTGTGACTTGACTTGAACTCAACTTGGGAGTTTCTGGGGCGACTTGAGACTTGACTTGTGACTTGGATCCATTTGTCCGAGTCGCATTGTCAAGTCCCTATGGCCCCCCACTCCCACCAATCTACTTGCTACCACTGCCACCATCTTCAAATGCAGCACACCAGAGGGCATTTCATTAGTGACACTCTAACTTGCTGTACTCCGAGGGCCAGTCTTCTGACCTGCCTCTTCCTGTAAGTTGCCCTGATGATGCTCTAGCATGCCATAGAGCACCACCACAGTGACTTACAAGAAGAGGCAGGTTGGAGGACCTGCCCTCGGAGTACAGCAGGCTAGAGTGTCACTATGAAAAATCCTCTGCCTTTCTCCTGCTTCAGTGGGCCTGTCTGTGCTGGCCTATCAGCTGGTCAGCACATGTGTCAGGGGAGGCAGTGACCTGGCTCCTGAATGGAGGCAGCAGCAGTAGGTAGGCAGATGGCAGTGGGGGCAGGCAGCCGGACGCCCAAGTCTTTGGTCCCAAGTCTTGAGTCCCAAGCCTTGAAGGCGGTGCAAGCGACTTGGGACTTGGGACCAATGACTCAGACTTGGACTTGGGACTTAGGCCCTGAGACACAGACTTGGACTTGAGACTTGGGTCCCAAGACTTGCCTGCTTTCCTCCAGCTTCCTTGCACAGGATTTGAGGAAGCGTGCGAGCCTGGAAAGGATACTTGGAGATGAGTAACCTTAAAGATTAAAGATTTGCCTATGCAGGATTTGGGGGCTAAGCAAAAAGACACAATTCATTCTTTCTTTCCTGGCTCAAACAGAAACATAACCTTGGAGGTGACTTGATCCCAGAACTTAGAAGTTACATGTCCCAATATAGTTCACTCCACTCAATATTTAAGCTCTACCATGTCCCCAGAATAGATGGCTCTGTGCAGCCTTCCACCACCATCTGCAGATCTTAGCTATATGCATCTCCCCATTTGTGGGATTAAAAAAACCCAACAGATAATACCATGGTCTCACGCAGGGAATGGTTGGAATGTCTCCTAAAGGGTACAGGGCAGGGCAGCTTTGCTCTCTGTGCCCTTTATTTGGGCAGGAATTGGGTTACAGGGCTTGCACACATCCCCAACTTGAAATATGTGTGGATGGGTTATCCTACAATGCTATATTCACATACCTTAAAATAAGCCTTATTAAACTCACTAGCATTTGTTTCATTAGCATGTACAGGTTTACATTGTGAGATTACCAGAGGTGTACTTTGCAGATGTAACTGCTTGTTGCTTCTGTTAGTGAAAAGTTAAGCTACTTCAAAGTCATCTTCAGGCTTCAGCTTTCCCATCTCTGAAGCCAAAGACAAGGAATACAGTCCATCTTAGTGTTTACTAGTTGCCAGATATATTCATGTTAAGGGGCAGGGGGAAGAAAGAGGGGGAAGAAAACTCTCTTTTGATTGCTATAATTGCAGCCACATTCCTGCGGTAAACTCAAACGCTAGGACAGCTTGCCTGAAACAATGTTTCCTTCATACAGAAGAAGTCAGTTGACTGAATTGTTATGTCTAAAGGGTGTGCAAATACCATCCAATTTAATTTGCTCACATTTATTTGTTTTACAAATGGCAACCAATTCACTTTGAACTGATTTGTAGCCTGTCCAATTAGATATGCAACTGGATATTTAAAAGTATTGATGCATATTTGTATTTAAATAATGAAAAAAAATCAGGCAGAAATAAAGAGCTGTGTCCTGGGATAGCGGAGAAGGACTCAATGCCATCAACTACTGCTTGACCTTCAGTATGCAGACAAAGCTCACACCAATTTCCTTCCTTCCTTCCTTCCTTCCTTCCTTCCTTCCTTCCTTCCTTCCTTCCTTCCTTCCTTCCTTCCTTCCTTCCTTCCTTCCTTCCTTCCTTCCTTCCTTCCCTCCCTCCCTCCCTCCCTCCCTCCCTCCTTCCTTCCTCAGACGTTTTTTGCACTGGTAAAGTTTGAACTGATAGCCCCCACAGGTGTGAGTCCAAAAATGCAGGAGCTGTGAGGACTACAGCAAAGATCCGAAGTTTTTCAGAAGATATATATTTTTTTGGAGAAAAATTCTGAGATTTTCTTCTTCTTACTCCCATAGAAACAGGCCCCTTGGCAGAATTATTCCCAAAATTTCTCTTGGCTTTTTTTTTTAATGAATTGCCACTGACAGAATGTCATTAAGTAGGAGATCTTGCTGGGGAAGCATATTATAGACCAACATAGTTCTAGTTCTTCTCGCTTACAGTGGCAGTACAAAAATGACAAATCCTTCATGTTGGTTGGGGAGCACAAGACTGTGTTATAGCCACTGCTCATGGTGAACCCTTTGTGTAAGAAATTGTTGGAGAATGTCTCCTTCTTCTGGAGAAATTCAGTGAAATTGTCCTACCATTTTTCCCCGCACATCAATAGGGCGGAGAATTTGAAAAACCATTTGTGCACAGCTATACAATAGAACTTGCTGGTTTTCATCTAAAAAGCCCTACAGGCCAATGTCCTAGCTACGACTTAGGCACATTAAAGACACGCAATGAGCAAGCAGGGGGTAAGATTTTAGTATAATTCCGGAAACAGAATCCTTTGCGCTCAGAAAAGAACATTATATTTAACCTTCTAATGGAAGACTTTCCTATTCCTTTTAGTACAGTATATTAGAAGCCCACATACAATGGAAATATTCTTGCTCTCCAGGAGATGAAAGGAGAGGGAGTTTGCATGGCTTTGCTTTCTGAAATGTTCTCTTTTTAACCCAACCTCAGATTTTGCTCTCTCTCTCTGGGAGACTGCTGACTTCAATCTGAGTAGAAAAGAAATTATACAATTTCTATTAACTGCAGCTCGAGCATCCTTCTCTCATTCCTCCTCTCCCCCACACACATACTCCCTCCATTTCATAACAAATGACTTTTTTCTTCAGTTTCCTGGAGCTGAAGCCAATGGCTTTACAGCTTTAGGGGCCATCCACAGACCATGAAGAACTCAGCAAGCATTTGCTGTTGCCCATTTCAGTTCAACGTATCTGCCATATTATCATCCTTGTTAGAGGTCATTTCACAAATTGCTGTTGTGATACTCAGAACAACTTTGGTGGTCCAAGTTGCCTTTCATCATGGCTAGCCCAAGAGCTTTTGCTGCCTGAGCCAAAGGATAAGATGGCCTCTTCTCTCCTGTCCAGGTACAGAGATTAACAGCTGAATCTGAGGGCCAAGCTCTATGTTACAGGTAAGCCATGGTTAGCACCAAAATCATGTTAATGTCCAAGCCATGGGGCTCTAACAGATCTTTCTGTCTGAGAATTTGGAAACAAAGACCAACAACAGACACAAATCAAACGAATTGTCAAGGTACAGGAAGTGAGAAAAGCTCCTGTGATAATCATATGCTATCTGCCGTTTTTTGTTTTTAAATCCTTCTACTAATGATGCGTTATCAGTAATGCACAGCACAGCCTAGCACTGGTGACTGGATATCTGTCCTCCAACATGCCTTGGTCAAAGCAGAACACAGCTCATTCAGGACAGACCATCTGGCATAACGGTGGAGAAGAGTTGGTAGCGCAGGAGGCATAGCCAAAGGGCGAGAGGAGTGCTGCCTCTCTAAGCATCTACCTAATGGTAGGGCCAGCCCTAACATCTTAAACCTTGACTATACAACACAGAAACCCACCAAACCAAACATGGAACATCAGCGTGGCCTGCCATATGTTTGGCAACTGACTTTTTATGCAATTCCTAGCAGATGGAGAAGACAGAAGGCTCGTCAGCACTATCGTACTATGCCATACATAACTAATAGGCTATGTTTGGAGTGGTGTATTGCTAGTTGGGCAGGCCTTAGCCCAATCTAAACAGCTAGATTGCCACTACTAAATCCAGATAACTGCAAATGCTGGTTACAGAGTTAGGATTCTGCTCCCATTTTCTCAGTCCCATCACATCACCCAATATAACCATCATTGTTAAGAAAATAAACTAGCCTGTACATAGATTGATCCCACATATCTGGCTAGTTGCTACCAGGTGACAAGAAAGCCCATGATTTGTTCAGAAGGTGCAATCTTATGCTGAAAACAAGTGCTTAAAACAGATACATTTACCTAGTGAGAGCCTGCAAAGAAATGACATGCATTTACAAACCGACTACAGTGAATCTAGTAGTGAAAGTGCTGGTCTGGAACTTGAAGATCTGGGTTTGGGTTTCAGCTAAGCAATAAACCTCACTAGGCATCCCTGAGCTGGTCATTCTCTTTTAGCCTAACCTACCTTACAGGGTCATTGTGAGAATAAAGTGTAGATGAGATTGCTCTAAGCTCTTTGCAGAAAAGTGGGATAGAAATGTAACAGAGAGCCTGACTAAACAGGGGGAAATGTGTGAAATGCTAGGGGGTGGGATGGGGGTGGGTGATTCCCTTTTTTCCCATTGATCACATGATACAATGGGAAATGCAAATCAGGCTGGAGTGCCCCATCCAAGGTTTTTCCCTGCTTTCTAAAAGCCTTCTACTTTTTAAAAAAATCTGAATCCTTTCAGATTGATTTCATGATTGCTTGAACTGATACAGAAATGAAAGATGAGCCAAGTGCACACACACAGAAAACAGTGTTTTGCCAAAACACCTTCCCCCTTGTCTCTTGCCTCATGCAAGACACACACACACACGTACACTGCACCAGCATTCACTGTCTTGGCAAAGCCTCTCTTCCAAGCCATCACAACCACCACTACTATCACTATGTCTCCTCCTCCTAGGTGGACAGAGCTTTTCTTTCTGTATTTGTTTACAGCTTAATGGAGCTCTCCAGGTTGGCAAGATAAGAGGAAATGAGTAACTGAGGAAGGAAAAGCCTTCAAAGGCAGTTCCTTCAAACTTCGCCACCTACAGGCGCTTCAATGGAACTGCAATAACAAAGCTTTTCCCCTAAATCGAAGGGAACTGAATCCCCCCGGAACAATTTTACAGTGAGAGAATGTGAGTGAATTTGCTTTTCCCTCACTGTGTAGTCACATACTAAGAACTAAAAATACTAATATAAAATATGATAGTCGATGCGGTCTAGAGGAAAGTGTGTCAGCATAGGATTCAGAAGAGCTAGGTTCAAATCCCTGCTCAGTCATAGAAACATATGTAAACCACTCTTTGAACATCTCAAATCCCTCAAAATTCCTGTTAGTGTCTCTGTAAGTGACCTGATGGCACATAACAATCAGAAATGGTTTAAAAAGAAGCAACAGGCTGATTTTAAGAGAGGAGAGCAAGAATGCAGGATGGTATTCCTTCCAAAGTAACAGCAGCTCTTATAGTTCATTCAGAGTTCTTACTCTGAGGTTACTGTTCATGGAATGTACTCTGCACTTGTTGAACCATCATATTCAAAACAAGTATATACATTTATACTTTGGAAACACCCTCTGGCCTTGATTAACCCTACAGTGACTGATTTCAGCACACAGACAAGTGTGAGTAAAATGAAACACAGGTATATGCATTGCCAAGAAGCTTTCAAGATACTGAAAAGGTAATCATTAGAAGGTATAAAGCAGCATGGTAAGACTGGCAACACATAAACATGGTGGAGACCATGTAGTCTTCCAGATGCTGTTGTGCTGCCACTATATATATAGCCTTTGGCCATGGGAAGTGTACTACATCAACATCTAGAGGGCCATATATTCTCCACCTCTGCCCTAAATTTAACTGATCACATAATTTTGACATAATTACTCAATAACTTAACCACTGAGAACACTGAACTCATGTTGGCCTGTTATTTCAACTCTAGCTGGGATTTCCCCACAACGCCGTTTGACATTCAGCTCCAGTCTATTGCGCTACCAGGATGCAAAGGCTAACATGTGGTGGAAAAAAATGCTGGCCTTTTCAGTTTCATAGCTGCTGAGATGTAACAGATGCTGAAATGAAACAATGGCCAATTTAAAATGACAGTTATTTTATATTTTTTGCAAGCAAGAAATAGCAAGCAACATCTAATCCCTTCTAACATGCAGATCTGATTTGTTTGGATTTGTACTTTAAGCTTCATTACATTCTTTTTCAAATGATGAAGTATCTAAAGTCCTTTTTAAAATTATAATAATGACAGTGCATTGCTAGATTAAGCATTTCATTCTCTCTATAGCTGCATCCAAAGGAAACTATTGCTTTGATCCAAACATGTTTTAATACCTACACAAGAAAGCTATCGTAAGACAAAGAAAACAATTTAATTCTGTGGTCTGATCCTATATTGTCTGGGGATCTGAAAATATCATTCTAACATTTACCCTGAAAAGGATTCATTCATACAGAAACCAAATGGAAAGGAAGTGGGGAGTTTGTTTGGCTCTGGCTTGTTAAAAAAAGAGAGAGAGAGAGAGAGAACTTACAGGCACAACCTAATGCTGGCTTATTGGGTTGGATGATTCTTCATTGTATGAAATAACATCTTTAAGGAATTATGAACATTCTGGTGGCTTAGTATGAGCATTCCATTTTTGTTTGAATGAATTAAAGACCACTCATATGCATGTGCATGAAAGGCAACAGGAATGGATTTGGCATTTATTTATTTTAATTCAGTCTTCTGATGTTTACTTTCAGGCAATAAGAGTCGCATATTATCTATTTTATTAGGAGAGAAATGGAATAAAAAGGAAGAATTTAGTGCTTATGAGAAGCTGCACTGGCAAGATGCTGCTGCAGATGTAGAATAGCACAGTACTCATTTATTTATTTTATTTCTTTGCCATGTTTTTCCCTGTGAGGGGACCCAAGGCAGCTACAATTGCAACTGAAAACCCAGCTCTCAGCTTGCTTACTCTTTTTGTTGTTGTAACATTTATACCCCAATCTTCCTGCAGCAGTTCAAAGCAGCATTCATGGGACCCTTCCTCCCATTTCATCCTCAGAGCAACCCTATGAAGTAGGACAGGCTGAGAGTGTGTCACTGGCTCAGGGTTGTCCAAGTGCAGGGGGACCTGAATGCAGGTCTGTGAGGGTTCGACTTCGGGCTCCTTTTTTCACTGGAATAAATCAGGAGATTTATGCGGTTTTGAAACAGGTGTAACATTTATTGGGGTGTTCAACAGGTAACCAGTGTCAACGAAATTAGTCCAACGTTTATCTCCTTCTGACAACGGGTCAGCAAGGGGTTTCCAGTCTTCATTCAGGAATGGGTTTCCTTCACCCGAGTTCCATGGGCCCGGCCAGTCCAGCGATAGGTTTGGGTTTAGTGTTTGTCTCACCCTCCAGCAGGGGCACGGTGTCATCGTCCCTGTTGTCCATCCACATGGGGTCTCGGGTGGATGTGTGTGTCTTCCAGGGTCCCCCCTGTATCCCCTCATCCTCATTCTGCTCACCCTCCATTCGAGTCTCTCTCTTCTCTCTCTCTCTACCTTCTCCTTCTCCTCTCTTAGTCTTCTCCACTCCTTAGCCTCTGCCTCTCCCCAATACGAGGGTCTGGGGGGAATCTCTCTCCTTTTTCTGTAATCGGCCTCCTCTCTCGGGACTCTTAGTCTCTCCCACGCTCCGGTCCAGGGATCCTCCATCCAGACCCACTCCCAGCCTGGCGGTAACTGTTCTTCCCCCCTCTTTATATCTGCTACCCCCGCCTCTATCTCCACCCTCTTCTTCCGCTCCACTCCTGCCGTTTTCCTCTCAGTTCTTTCGACAGCCAACTTCCGTATTCCTCCCTCTATATCTCCTGTGTCTGTCTCCGGCTGCTCCATTCTCTTAGGGGATGAGATGGGCATGGTCTGTATCTCCTTTTCCGCTGTGAGGGGGAGGGACGGCACTCCGGCTAGAGGGGCACTGCTCTCGCCCCCTGTCTCACAAGGTCTCCTAAGTCTTTGTCCAATATTCTAATCACTATACAGCACTTAATTCAATCTGTACGCAGTAGTAAGAGCACTTCCAAGCGAAGGGCTGGAAATGTGGTTAGAAGGCACCATATACCTATTTGACAGAATCCTCTCAGTCACTCTTGACAGCATAACTCCATTGGCATGATCTCAGTGGCAAATTGCACTAAGGACCTGTGACAGCAAATGCCTACACTGATATCTTAACTGGCAGCAATTTGCAGCTGAAATTTATGCTAATAATGCTGGCACAATTTTCAGTTGCATTTTGGTGATTCTCGTTTTTTCTCACTAGTGGATTTTCTGTGATAAGGGAAAAGATGAAGCAGTGGAAGAAGGGATGGATGGATGTATATGTGTACCCTACCATTTCCCTCAAGAGGACCTAAGGTGGCTTACAATATTACTTTTCTTGGTTTTGAAGTTTATCCTTCCATCTTGATAATAGTATTATTGTAGATTTTAATTGTTGTTTTTATCTGTTTGTAATATTTTGTGAGCCGCCCTGAGTAGACTCTTGTCTAGAAGCGCGGGATAAAAATCCAATAATAAATAAAATAAATAAATAAAAACAAACATTCTAAAGCTGTTTTCACTGCCATTTAACCAGCAATGATCACACAGGATAATGTACCTAACACAGAATGGCCTCCATTAGACTTGCTATAAGAAGACAATTCTTCATATGAAATGTCCAATTCAACTCTGATTTACAGATAAGGAATCCCAAGAAGTGGGACCTAGATGTCCATCCACACTGAGCATCTGGACAGTAGGGTCAGCCAGCATGCAATCATCTGGTCACTAAATTGCTACACATTGTAATTTTGTTTAAATTATAAAACTTGTTTGTTGGTGTGATTGGGTTCGTTAAACAGTTGAAGCAGTTCCTCTCTTTTGGCGGGAAATAACAATGGCGTCTTTTCTTGTACATTTAACTTTTTATTTAATTCAACAGTAGGGGAATCAACAACAACTTCAGTGGGTTCAAACAGATTAACATCTTGTAACGGTTCAACTCTGGATCACATTGATTCTCAATTGAGTCTCTCATTATTTATTGCTGGACTGGTCCAAAACGCTCCCGATCGCTGGGCTTCCTCAAAGGAGCACTCTGGACTGTGCATATGGTCCCACAGCATGGGTGTGGGGCCCAATCTCCCTCCGGACAAGGACTGGTGTGAATAGGTCCCGGTCGGATCACCTTCTTTGAGGGACTTTGTCCCCGAGGGAAAACCACCACAGTCCATTCCAATGAGTCTGACACCGCGTCGCCTTAGGTGGACCTGGTAGAAGTCCTCCCACTTTCAAATTAGGAAAGTCCTCTAACAACTCACATGTCTTATCATATACACCTTCTTTCTCCTTACTCTCTTTCTTTCCTCCGTCTTTATCCCATTTCGGTTTCACAGGTACTCTAAACACCCTCTGTCCACCTCCATTTTCCTCTCCTTCCTCCTCCCAGACTGACAGTAACTCCTCCTCCTCCTTTTCTCCTTTTTTCTCCTCCACCAAACAAACCTCTATCTCCCTCTTCCTCATACTTGGCCCCTCCTCCTTATCTCCTTCAACATTTAACTCTTCTCTTCGCCCTGTCACACCTTGCTCCACATTCCCTTTTGCTTCCATCTTCATGGTTCGAGGGGACGGCTCACTCACTTCTTTTCTTTCTATTCCTACTACTCCTTCACAGTTGGTTTATATTATTTATATGCAGTCTTTCTCCACATGGCAGTTCAGAACAACTAAAATTATAAAACGAGAACAGTTTTAAAAATTATATATATAATTTTGTGGAGAAAGGCAGCATATAAATAATATAAACAAACAAACATTTTTTTATAATTTAAACAAATTACAATGTGTAGCAACTTAGTGACCATATATATATAATTAGAAACAGTTCAAATGATATTTATATAAAAACTATTTTAAAACATTTGAAAAGGTATAAGTTAATTAACATGCATTCATGAGACACTTATTGCTTAAATGCCTGACTGAAGAGGAAGGTCTTTGCCTGACGATGGAAGAACAAGAGGGAAGGGGCCAATCTGGCTTCTTGGGGCAGTGCATTCCAAAGCCTGCTAGCCCCACATAAAGCATGTTGTAGCAGTCCAGCTGGGATGTAACTAAGGCATGTGTTACCACCATGGCTAGATCAGACAACTCAAGGAACGGGCACAACTGGTGCACCAGCGTTAATTGTACAAATCTACTCCTGGCCGCTGAAACCTGTGCATTCCAGCTCAGAGTTGAGTTCAGGAGCACACGAAGCTGCAGACTTAACTTTTCAGGGGGAGTGTAACCCTATCCAGTACAAGCTGAATCCTGTTTCTTTGATTTGCCTTGTGACCGAACAAGAGCACCTCTATCTTATCTGGATTAAGTTCCAGTTTGTTAGCCCTTATCAAGTCCATCACTGACAACAGACACTGGTGTAAGCACAGAACAACTTCATTGGAATCAGATGGAAAGGAGAAGTAGTGCTGGGTGTCATTAGCATGCTGATGGCATTGAACTCCAAAACTCCAGACAACCTCTCCTAGTGTTTTGCGTAGATATTCAGTAACATGGGGACAAGGCTGAACCTCAAGGAACATCACAGACCAATGGCCAGGATGTCAAACAGGATTCCCCCAACACCACCCTCTGAGTCTGGACATCCAGGAAGGATCAGAACCACTGTAAAACAGTACCTCTAAGACCCATTTCAGAAAGGCACCCCAGAAAGATACCATGATTGATGGTATTGAAAGCTGCTGAGAGGTCCAGCAGAACCAACAGGAACACACTGACCCTGTCCAGTTCCCAGCATAGGTCATCCACCAAGGTGACCCAAACTGTCTCCATTTCATAACCAGGCTTGAAGCCAGACTGAAATGGATTTAAATAATCTGCTTGATCCAGGAATCTCTGGAGCTGAGATGCCACAACACACTACAAGACCAATAATCCAAAAATGGAGATTGGCTGACAATTATCCAATACAGTGGCATTCAAGGAGCAGTTTTTTAAAACAAAGGTCTTACTGCGCCTTCTTTAAGACAGTCTGGTACCTTGCCTTGTTGCAAGGAGGCATTCGCCACTCCTCTAAGCCATTCAGCCAGTCTCCCTCTGAAAGCTTTTATAAGCCGGAAAGGGCAAAAGTCCAGCACACTTGTGAGGGATCTCACTCCTCCAAAGATCCTGTCCACATCCTCAGGCTGCACCAACTGAAACATATCCATTATACCAGGACAAGCAGGGGCCAAAGTTACATCCACAAGGCCTGCATCAACGATAGCATCTAAGTCAGAGTGGATCTGAGTGACTTTCTCTGCTAAGTATCTTCACAGCAGACCATTGAGTAATCAGTGTCCTTCCCCTGTGACCTTCTGTGCAACAGGACCTTCACCACCTGAAAGAGCTCTGCTTGGACAGCTTTATGCAGATGCAATGGTGGCAGAGAAGAATAGCTTCTTTGCTGCTACCACTGCCACAGAATAGGCTTTCCAATGAGCTCTAGCCCATGTTCAATTGGACCTTCTCTGAGTTTTGCATCCTTGTCGCTCTATTCCTAATGGACATAGTAAATCTTCAGTTCTCCACAGCCCTCCTAGGTCTTCATGACATGGTTGGAGGTATCTCCAGACCAGATTTAGGGGCCTGCAGGGAACTGGGATCTGAGCTGAGTACCTGCAGTTGTCCTCTCAGCGTTTGTGGGTGGAGGTCTCACCCTGCCACTTTGTGATGATATGGCCCTGTTGCTTGGGCCATAGGCTAACCCTGGGAGAGGGATGAGGAAGAGAACTTCCTGCTATACTGTTAGACATCCACCAGCGTAACCTTGCATTTAGCTTAATATTTCATAAGAAACTGTTTACATTTATCCCCAAGCAGAGATAGCATGAAACAACAAATTTGCTCTGTCAGTTACTTTGTACACAGTTCAAGGGATACACAGCTATGGGATTAGCACCTCTCCCAACAGATTTTCAGCTATATTTATTATCTCATTAATGGGGTCATTCACAAAGTAGTCTCTGCTTGCTGTGTGATTTGTTTTCTAGGCCTTCCTTAGAGAGCAGCAGATGCAGCCCCTTACCTTAGGACAATGGATCTGGATCACAAGTTATGAGGTTTTTGGTAACAGCCACATATTTGCCGAATTCCTATGTTTTATCTGCTAACCTGCACTTCTGCTATCTTTTAAGACATGTCTTTCAGTCTTCTATATCCAAAGCTCCTTATTCTATTAGTCCTGGAGAAGAAGATAAACAAGCTGTCAGTTGATGCCAGTTACTGGAGCAATGAATGCCAGATTTCCAAAATGCTGGATGTGACCTGTTGAGTCACGCTTCAGATATGGCTATCCAAAAGAATATTCACAATTCAGAGCCAGGAAATTGTGTGTTTTAAACATTTTGTAGCTTATTGTTTAACTCTGTTATCTACAATGTGTGAGGACAAAAAGCTAAGCACACACACAGGTAGTCTTCTTAATGAAAATACTACATCCACAAGAACAATGAAAAGTACAATCAGTCCACACCATAATAAATAAAATTGGGTGGGAGTGGGCAAACAGTCCTCGTTCTCTCCCCCACCCCTTCCTTTCCTTTCCTTTCTTTGGTCCTGGATTGCATTCTACATTTTTATTAAATTTGAATAATGTTAATGGACATATACTAGGGAGGGAGGGAATTTAAAATGTTTGCATCTCACTTAAATCAACAGAATACGTATGAGTGTACCAACCACAATCAATGTGTGGTCCTCAATGGAACCACATCTACGTGGAAGGAAGTGTGCAGTGGGGTCCCTGAAGGTTCTGTCTTGGGCCCAGTGCTCTTCAACATCTTCATAAATGAACAGGTTGAGGGGATTGGAGGAGCACTCATCAAATTTGCTGATGACACAAAGCTGGGTGGAATTGCTAATACTTTGGAAGATAGACTCAACATTCAGAAGGATCTAAGACTTGAACATTGGGCCCTATCCAATAAGATGCAGTTCAGTGGCGGGAAAAGTAAGGTCTTGTACTTAGGCAGGAGAAACCAGATGCACAGGTACAGGATAGGTGGTACCTGGCTCGACAGTAGTACCTGTGAGAGGGATTTAGGTGTCCTGGTGGACCGCCGCCTAAGGATGAGTCAGCAGTGTGCTGCAGCTGCCAAGAAAATGTTATGTTGTCTATATCTAAATTTTCTTTTTAAAAATTATATTTCTATTAGGCCAAATATCAGTAATGAAACATATGAAATGAACATGAAATGAAAAAGCAAAATTACAATGTAGATATATTTATGAATAGGTTTTTTAAAATTAAAACACCATTCCTTCATTAAAATAACTGCAACAAAACCTATACTTGGTATTCCAGTTTTGTGTTTTTGAACAACCAATGATTATGTTCCCCCTCATCTGCAAAAGCATTTACTGCCAGTTCTATCTACTTTTCTCGAGTTCAGATTCATTGCTGTCTTAGTTGTGCAGATTCATTACTGTGCAATATGGGCTGGACCAAGACTGACTTAAGAAGACACAACCAGCTGTCATGGCGCATCACCGGGTCAATGTGCATGTATATCAACAGAGGAGTCGTCATGTGTTTTGTTGGAATGGGTATCCAATGCATTGTCATTATGCTTAGTTTTTCTCTGACTTGGAAAAGTATTGTTGAATGGCTATTCAAGCGTGCAATGGAAGTAATTGAAATACACATGCTTCACCGCTGAGCAGTGGTGCTCTCTTCAGTCACATTTATCTGTGTTCTAGGAAGAGCTAGAAACTCAATGTTTTTTAAAAAAATCTCATTGCATTACTCATTGCTCTTCAGCAGCTGTTACTGTTATTGTTGTTCAGGTCAAGTATACAACTTGTTGAACTACACATTGTTAACACATCAAGCTGTCTTTAGGGACCAGCCAGAAAAATACATGGAAATACTCTCTGGTTCTTTCTAGTGGCCAATTTAAATATTGCACCTTGGAAATTTTTATGACAGTTTGTGTTATCTACCATCAAGCTCCATCCAACTTAAAGCTACCCTAATAGAGTTTCCAACGGATGTAAGATATTTAAGGAGTAGTTTCATCAGTGCCCCCCTTCCATGAGTTTCCATGACCAAGTGAAGATTCAAACCCAGTTCTTTTGAATCCTTGTCCATCACTCTGTCCGTTACACCACATTGGGCAGTTTGATAAGACTACAGAAGTCAAAGCCAAGAATACTTCTCATTACATAGGATTGATAAGAGAATGCCATAAACATAAGAAATGTGTGTCAAAAAACCCAATAAAATGCTTTAGCATGTCCTTTAAAAGTAATTCTCGAAAGAAGCCAACTGTTATTTATTGTACCTAAGGGACTTGAGTGTTATTTTTTCTACCTAAGAAATAATTGTAACTACTATATCAACAAGAAACGCAAAGCAAAGCAAAAGGAAGAGGAGGAGGAGGAGGAGGAGGAGGAAATTGTTGTGGGACCTTAAACACTAACTGCTATATTTTAATGTGAGCTTTCATGGACCATGTCCACTTCTTCAGACATGCCTGACATGTCTGTTCCATGAAAGTGCATATTAAAATATAGCAGTTAGTCTTTAAGGTCCCATAACATCTTTGTCTTTGTTTTCTTCTTTGCCTCCTTTTCTTTTCTTTTCTTTTTCTTGTTGGTATGCTTGCACAGACTAACAGAGCTACCACTTCGAAATCTGTAACTACCAGTCACATTACCTGTTACCCAAACGTAACTACATGACCTGCATCTAGTCACTTCCTAGCTCTGGTTCTAGTCCTCTTCCAACCTGGTTAAATTATTATCAGGTAAAGTACACCCCATACTATGATCTTCCCAGAATTAGTTTGGTCTATCAAGGTAAATGGAATGTTCCATGGAAAGATATCCAGGCTGTTTGAAATCATAGTTTGACTTCATTATTATGAAAACACCTCCTTGAGCAAAAAAAGGATTGTCTCTGATGAAATCTCTTGCTGTAATCTCTCGCTGCTGTGATCTCTAGCATTCGAGAATGCTTCTTCACATTATTCCTATCTTATTATATGCCCTATAAGATGTAGTAACTGGAATGTATTTTCTCTTATTCGTACTCTCACATGTATTATATCGCCAAATCACTTTCAACTCTTCTGGAACTACTTCTACTGAGCCAGATGGAAATTGTAAGCACTGATGTTTTAGCTCCTTAAGTATGCTTCATTGTTCCCATGCTTCCAGCATCAGAAGGTTTTAGCAGCCACACTGGCACCTCATGTCATATTACATCTTATGTGGAATGATAAATATCAGCAGAGACTAAAAACTGTATCCTTTGTTTGCATATTTCTGTAAAAGTTCATAGTCTAAAATGCCTTTTTTTTTTTAATTACCTGCATAGACACTCTTAAACCTCTTTGAACCTTTTTGGAGGATTGGTTTAATGTCCTCAAGGATATATATTCAGTTTATATGTAAACTCCAAGCATTACTTCCAGGGCCCCTACTGTAGGATGGGATACTCTGGGGCAAGGAAAATCCACCTTTCCGTGATTATTCTTTGATTATCAATATTGGGTCATTTTCAATGTAACAAGATTTTTCCTGTTTCCGTGCTTGTCCACGCCCAACCCATCTAGACCTTTATTTCTGCAGCTCATTCAATTAAAACAACCTGAAATGCCACTCAAAATGCCAGGATGGATGCATTTATCCAGTAATTAATAAATACTTTTCGACTACATGCAAAAATAAACTTTCATTTTGAAATATCAAATATGTGAGTCAAACTAAATCACTTGTAAAGGAACCTTGCTGATTAAACATTTTATTATACCCAGGCTGAGTGGCTCTAATGTGCTCTTCATGAGGCTACACTAAAAACTTCAGCTGGCACAGAACACAGCCACCTGAGTATTGGTGGAAAAGGTACGTGTGACATTTCTACTGAGCCAGTTACACTGTTGTTGTTGTTGTTGCTGTTGCTGTTGTTATGTGCCTTTAGTATATAACAAAACTTGTCATTAATAGCCTCACTCAGCTCTTGCAAACTCAAGACCATGCCTTCTTTTATTGAATCAATCCATCTTGTAGTTTATCTTCCTCTTTTCCTGCTACCTTCAGTATTCTCCAGCATTACTGTCATTCCCAGCCAGTTTCACTAGTTGCTAACAAGTTTCTGAGGTTAATTCATAGTGCTGGTTTTAATGTTTAAAGCACAAAACATATCGGGATTAAGTCACTCAGACTGCTGTTTTTCCTGGATCAGCTGTCTGTAATGAAATATCTGTAACAGAGGCCCTTCTCATATGTCTGCTTCTGACAATAATTAGGTTCACAGGAAAGAAAAGAGAGCACCTTTTCTGCAGTGATTCCATGTCACTGTGGAATATTTTGTTTGTTTGGTTGATTTTTATACCACCCATCTAATCCATTGGTTATTCTGGGCGGTTAACATGAATAATAAGAGCACAACAAAAACATTACATACTGTATTTTTCCGTGTATAAGACGATACTTTTTTCTAAAATAGTTAGAGTAAAAATTGAGGGTCGTCTTATACACGTAAGTAAGGGGGAGGAAGGGATCAAAGGGCTGCAGGATCTCAGCCCTTTGATCATGCAGCCCTTTCATGGCTGCTTTACCCAAAGTAGGAACGAAGTAGACGACCCCCATTTTTCTTATTTGGGGTTGGAAAAGTGGGGGTTGTTTTATACATCGGGTCATCTTATACACAGAAAAATACGGTAGTCACTGGCAGCATAAAATAAATAACAAGTTAAATTTATTAATAAAACAATTAAGACATTTAAAACTTGTAAATTGTTATTAAGAAAATTAAAAAGGCAGTAATTAGTTAAAAGGCTAATGCACTCAGGTCTTAATTTGGCGCATTCTGAAAGGCTTGGCAAAACAAGAATATTTTAAGAGCTCTTTAGGGGACATTAGGGAGGTGGATTTCAAGTGGTAAATCATTCCAGTGGCAGGGCGCAACTGCAGAGAAGGCCCGTTTTCTTGTTCTCTTTTTCCAGGCCTCCCGTGGGGTCAGCACCCTCAGCCAGCCAACCTGCAAAGTGCTTGTAGGATGGGCAGTCCCTGTTGGGAATAGGTGTTCTGCTATGTATTGAGGGCCCAAACCACTTAGGGCTTTATAGGTCAATACCATCACCTTGAAGGTGATGTGGAAACAGACAGGTAGCCAGTCTGTTGGAGAAATATGATGATGTTTCTTTATTCCCTTCACCAGTATGGCCACTATATCCTGGGCCTGTTGAAGTTTCCGCATCAGCCTCAGGGGCAGCCCCATGTAGAGTGGGTTGCAGTAATCTATTCTTGAGATTACCAGTGCATAGACCAATGTGGTGAGGGACCTGGTGTCAAGGAAGGGATGCAGTTGTGCAATGCACCTTAGATGGAAATAGGTGCACTGGACCACAGACACTATCTGAGATTCCATCAACAGTGCTGAGTCCAGTAAAATGCCCAAACTACAAACCTCATTCTTTGTGGAAAGAGTAGCCCCCTCAAAAAAAAAAGTTAGAGAAGCAGCAGGAGCCCCCACCCAGAGGACATCTATCTTGTCCAGATTCAATTTCACTCTGTTGGCCTCCATCCATTCCAGAACCATTTCCAGGCAGCGCTCAAGGGATGGGACAGCATCCACTGTAGAAGAGTGGAAGGAGAGACAAAGTTGGGTGTCATCCGCATATTGGTGACACGGAACTCCAAATCTCCGAATAGCCTCCCCCAGTGGTCTCATGTAGATGTTAAATAGTAGGCGGGAGATGATAGATCTCTGAGGGACTCCACAATTTAGTTGAACCCCATCAGGTCCTATCCTCGCAGGCATTTACAAGGTTGTAACTTTAGCCATGCTGGCTGGGGGATGCTAGGAGTTGTAGTCTTGGGAATAACATTTCCAAGCTCTTACTTGCGGGTGGGTGCCCTACAGAATGAGGTGATCTGTGCTCCAGGGGAGGGGGATCCCAGAAAATCAGTGGAGGTATCTTGCATGAGCAGAACTTCTTCCCTAGGTCAGTGGTTCCCGGCCTTAGGTCCCCAGGGTTGGGAGTTTTGGACTACAGCTCCCAAAAATCCCTGCTAGTGGTGAAAATGTCTGGGAGTTTTAGTCCAAGAACATTGGAGGAGCCAAGATTGGGAACCACTGCCCTAAATCCTTTATTTAAACCATATATTTGGGGGCAGTTTATTCATTTTCATTGCCCGGTCTTCCATATCTAAATTAGAAGATCATCTGCTTTTGGTTGAAGGGTTTTTGTTTGTTTGTGCCTGGTTTTTTTGTTTGATTGTTTTTGTTTGGTGATCAAAAAGGTGGGGAAGAAAAATTGCCTGGTGAAGACACTCGATACTAATTTGCTGCACCAACAGCAATTAAACGCCAACTGTGCTGATATCCCCCAAACCACAGTAGAACACCACACAATGAGCCATACTGTAGTATCCCACAAATACTATGCTACAGCACAGGAGAAACAACTGCAAATGTTTAGGATAGGGGTGCCAGCTGTGTTTCTTTCTTTCTTTTTAATCTTATCTTTGTTTGTTTGTCTTTGTTTTTGTCACAGAAATTTTACAAACTGCTGCACAACCACTGAAACAGCTATGGGTGTATACAGTGCCTGCTAAACAGGAAAGGAGGAAAAAAAAACACTGGCCCAATTTGTCAAGGTCTGAATATGGCAGCACTTGGGAGTGGATGCTACAGATGTCCATGAGAATGTCTGGGCCCATAAGAAATGGCTGGGTCATAGTGTTGCTATGCAAAAATTGCTTTTATTTAGCAAGGTGGCACCATGGGGTTTTTACATCCTTAACCTAATGGTGATGTAGATGAAGCCAAAGGTGGAGTCAGTTTTTTCAGAGAAGGAAGAACCAGTGACAGAATCCGGAGCAGGACAAAATCCAAGGGTCATGGGAGGAAGCAGTATGGTGGTTATTAGAAAAGCAACCTAGCATTACTGAATCAGGGTATTATTGGCTTTTTGGGTCCAAATCTCATTTCTTTGCCAGAATATAATTTTATTAGGTCTATCCCACACAGCATCCTTGGTCAGCTGCCCAAGGTCCTAGCTGATGCCTGCCCTTGGGGCTCTTTCAAGAAGCTCTTGGTAGGTAGCAGCTGCCATTTAAAGTTTCTACAGTTTCACAGAATGACACTGCATTTGTCACATTGTGGGGAAATTATCTGGCTATTCAAAGTGCTGCTACTCAACTCTCCTGCCACAGAAGGGGCATTTTGACAGTCATTTCACCAGTACAAGCCTTGCTTGTTGGGAATCCTATCAGAAAATGCACAAGGCTCCAGTTACACTAAGTTAATGCTACGTCATAGCCTAATGAATAGTATGTAGGCTTAGGAATACACAAGACTAAGCCATTTTTGTGGGGCATTTTCTATTCTTCAAGACAGGCAATAAAGACTCTAGTAACTATCTGATATGATCTATTAATTGTGTATAACTGTCTTCCAAGACATTATGTTTTGTTTTGTTTATTTGGATTTTGCCTGTCTTCCAAGAGCAATAGAAAGGATGCCACTGCCATAAAGACAGCTTCTTGGACTACTAGTCAAAAGATATAGTACGTTTTTTCTCTCTTTTCATCATCAGATTTTTTTTTGGGGGGGGGGGATAGCTGGATGTAGTGAGAACATAAGAAAGTTACAAATGATGACTACGAACATTTCCAGGAGGGAAGTTTCCCTTGGCTAGCAACCAGAAGCATTATGCAGCTCTTTTGTCTTTTTCTAACTTAAAAGATGTTCTGTGGTAAGGAAAAGAATTAAAATAGCAGGAGGAAAGCAGGGGAAGATTTCAAGTGGAGGACTGGTCACGCAAAGCTCCCATAAAACTCAGTGAATGAGGCACCAAGATGAAGTGATAAAAGCTTCATCTGGCATTGCTCTGTCATCTGGATTCCCTGTAAAACTCTGCAAGTGAGACCAAGGAGTTACACAATAGAAGGTTTGTCTGGAAGGGCCCTAAGGCTGCTGTTTTAAAATGATACAACCACCCTTTAATTTAGCCAAATCACCTTTGGGCTAGTTCTGTTACTTTTGGTGAGAATGCCGTGATATTAGATAAACCAAGGCAAACTATGTCCAACTTTTCTCTACTGACTTATTCAGATAATTTTCTGAGTCACGAATTACATGTGCCTGTGATACGTGACATAAAGAAATTCACCAGAATCCTTAGATAGCTAACAAATAAGTCTGTTGCATACAAACACACAATCAAATGCCGCATATCTCACAAGTAAATTGAGTTGCGCTGATATGCACATTATATATATTTAAGTGCTCATCTGTGATTTCTGTAAGAATCAAGTATAAATGAGATGGAGTTCCATTTATGCAAAATCACAAATGCAAAACCCAGCATTGCTTAATATTTCTTAATATTCCTTATCAATTTTACATTGGTGCCCTCTCAGCTGTGCTGTTAAGCAATAGTCCTGTGTGGAACAATTGAAATGATGTCCAACTGCTGGGGCCTTACACTCCAACATACTCATAACAGAGTTTTGAGACCCACCGCAGAGGCCTTGCTGCGTGTGCCTCTACCAAAAAGAAGCAGATTGTATGGCATACTATGGAAATGGCCTCCTTGATCTGTCAAATCAAGAGAGGCTTACCCAGAGCCATCTATAGATTTTTGGTATCAGGTGAAGATACCTTTTACTCAGAGAAGTCCGAGATTTTAAACAAATAGCAATCCGTGCTGCTACTATGTGAGCTATGCTTTATTTCACAAACTGAGCTATGAAATAGTCATATTTTTCATTCTCAACTTGGGTTAATTTGTTGAACTCAGAATTTGCTCCATTCACCAATTGAAATGGGATTTGAACCGGGTTATGCACATGTATTCATATTTCTATCTATAATACAAATATATTATTTACCAAAAAGAATAACTTAACTGTGTTGAGCATATAAGCTGGCTATCTCTGTTTCCTCAGTCTACATAATTCTTCCATTGATGCAGGTGCAACCATTCTACGTGGTGATTGTGTTCAGAGATGCTGTGGCCCATTCATCACCTGTGGTCAATCTTCTGGTGATGAGCCTCTTCATACTTAGCTGGCTGGTCCTTGGAGAGCAGACATACAGTCTCCCTCAGAGCCATCCTTGAAACTTTGCCAGCTTGATATGACCTTCTAAAACATGTGCTCCATTAACACAGCCTTTGAGAACCAAGGTCACTTCCATGCCACAAATTGAGGCAGCAGGGTAGAATTTTGTGGCAATCATCAGCATTGTCTTGTGGAAGACATTATTCTCACTCCCGTTTCTTGTGGATTACTGTTCACATGTTAAGATTTTCCTTAGCACTGGGGAAGATAATACAAACTGGTATAGCATGTGGTTAAATACTCATCATAATCGGTCATCATCACTTAACATATGGTTGTCTATAATTTCCCACTCTGTATTCATGAAGTCAGTATTTTAAATGGGTATACACACTGCCCCAAAAAATGTCTGCTTTAAAAATTCCAGCAAAGAAACACAGACCCACTCAAGTGGAACAGAAGAACAAATATATGTATGTATGACCCAGAATTCCGTTGTGGATGTATGCCACTAATTAACAAGTTGTTGCTTACATTCCTAGTTGCCTACCAAATCACCGAACTGACTCACAATTAGGAATGTGTGTGGCAACTTGTTAATTAGTGGCAATTTGCACCACAAATTATGCAATTACACTTAACACTGCTGAAAATCCATAGCAGAATGTTAGTCATGGTATCTCTTGGGATAACGAGGTAGTAGCTAACAACACTCAGCCTCTGCAGCTTCCCACAGTTTAAGTGAACGTTGTCCACAGTCTGACCTTTTGCAATTATTTTTCATACGAAACTCTTTTCAGCACACTCATTCATTTATTTGGATGGTCATATGTTTGCTGTCAGGAAATATTTTTCATGGGAACTAGTATGAAGAATGCAAGGCTTCTTATGTCAAATACATAGACTTAGATGCATTTTTGTCAGGACAGATTTATAATATGCGTTTAGGGTAAGCCTTCATATCAAAAATTGTTAGATTACTGTAAATGTGATGAGAATAGTTCCCTTAAAGGCACGGGAAGGAGAGAGGGAGGGAGAGGAGAGAGGGAAGGACGGAAGCTTTTCACAAAATGTCAGTTTCTCATCTTTTCTGTCTGTGAGGCTCTGATATGCTTCCTGTCCTCAGTTCTCACTGTCCTGCACAAGGGCAGCTGCTTTGGCAAAGCCATGCAATGTTGTGGGCAGACAACTCTGGGAGGTATCGGGTGGGGGGGAGGAGAGGACGAAAGCCTCGAAGGCAGCACAGAAGACTAACTTGCAGCTGAAGCTGCCTGTGGGTTAGCTGTGGCAGCTAAAGGTCCTGTGAAAAAAGGCTGGGCGTCCTTCAGTGGGTTGGCTGGCCTCCAAACGAGAGCCGTTCACAGGCCTTTTCTCATACTTGCCTGTTCTAAAGGGTCTAAAGGGGAACAGAAAATGAATTGCTTTTTTATTGACCTCAAAGAGGTCCTTTTATGGGCAAGGCCTACGCCTGTCATTCTTATTTGATCCCACTTGAGAAGTTGACCTCTGCTGCCTGCGGGGTCTGCCCTTCTCCAGGCAACAGGTGACATTTCCAGCCAGTGTGAGCCTCAGAAGGCTGCCCCTGCCTCCTTGTGCTGCGAGTAAACCTAAGGTAACCTCATGACTGATCAGCATTCAGCTTGAGCCACAGCCTAGGAGTACCAGAAAGCTGCCAAGCATGATATATCTGACCTAGAAGTACTGTACATACGGCTCTATTGTGTTCATCATACCTTCCAACAGAAATGGCTGCATATACAAATTCTATCAAGTGTACACCTACAGCAGTATAGTAAACTCTTACCAATGACAATGATGATGATAATGACAACAATGATAAAGTTTGATATCGTAATGAGCTTAAGGCAGTGCACATGGCTTCCTTCCTTCTTACTCTGTCATTAACAGTGAGAACTGTGTGTGAAAGATTGAGAGAGAGTGAATGATCCAAAGTCATCTAGTAGATTATATACTTAGTGTGTATTCAGAAACAGTGCTCCCTTAAGCAGTGAAAAGCATTTGCTTATCCAAGCACGCATTTTCCCTCATGTCTGTATTTATTTCAGTATGCTTGGTTCTATGATCAGTCACCAGAAGGTAAACATGGGCTGGCTGGTTTATGAAACTGGCCTCCTTTAGGCTCTGGAAATCCCTCGCAAAGGAAGCTAAACTGGCTTACTCCGTTTTCTTTCAGCTGATAGCAAACATCTTTATAATGAAGTAGGTCCTGAGAAGATAAGTCCCAGCTTCATATTATATAAATCCTCTTCCTCCTCCTCAGCTGATACTCTTCTTTCTCCGTTGTAGGGCCTCATTGCTGAATGGCTAAATTATGTATTATTCAATTCACATTAATAGGCAGGGTAGCAAAACTGGGTCTTTATTTTCTGAGGGAAAATTGCCTTCAGTCACTAGGTTGACCTGCTGAATTCAGTTTTTATTGATTTTCTTTACCTAATGCTGCATCTAAAATGGCTCTTTAAAGACAACTTAATTGTCAATATAAAGACTTTGTAGTCACGTTATTCTCCACTTACAAGGAGTCTGCGGGATTTGTAATGGACAAGAACAGTTCTGAGTTCACAGAGTGGCTTTGTGTTTTCAAAATGGAGGATCAAATTCTTGAAATGAAGACTGCCGTGCCAGTCAGGTCACAAATTAAAATACAGTTTTTGAAAACAACACACACACACACACACACACACACACACACACACACACACACACAAAGAAAAAAAAGAGGAAGGATACAGTTTGGGAGAGCAGTATGCCCATTTGCCCCATCCAGGTTACAGGGCTGAATTTTACCCTTCCTTTACACCACTCTGTTGAAACTTAATACACCTGTCCTACCCACTGAATCCTGTTTCCACATGCAGGCCAAAAGTGTTTCATTTCAGAACATATGTATTATTCGTTTGAATATATGTATTATTCGTTTGAATATATGTATTATTTTATTTTTATTGTGTTTTGATATTGTGTTGTTTATCTTGTTGTTAGCCGCCCAGAGTGGCCTGGTTGCCAGATGGTGTAAATCCAATAAATAAATAAATAAACATACTAAAAAAATGGATTGCATTGGGCTTATTTTCACTTCTCATTTGTTCCAAAATGAACACACTGAAGAATGACCAGGCTCATAATTTGTTATCCTACTCATGCACATGCGTCAGTTATTGGGAGCAAGGGAGGTGTTTCTCTGCCAATGGTGAGAACCAGACTGATTTCAGTGGCTTGTTTTGGCTGCCATCATTTTACTTTCCCAGAATGCCTCACATGTTCCATAATTCCAGAGCAATTTAGAGAGGGAGGAGGGAGGTGACTACCATTACTAGGAACCTACACCTTTTTTGGCAGCCATCATTTTTTTCTTCTTAAAATGGACCATTCTACAAGAATTAACTGATGGCCCTCAAAAGCAGGTTACTAAAATCATCTCTGTTGCTGCTATCATTGTAGGCATTGGCCAAAACAGGAGGGAAAACGAAAGTGAAACAGATGTGAAGAACTAACCAAAAGTGATGAATGACAAAACAGATGATTTTTCTGAAGGAATTTTGAAACATATGACATCTATACTACCACAAATGAATGTAATAATGATCTGTCATGGTCCTAGGATAGACTATTGTCACTGAACTAGAAGGTGTCAGCACAGACTTTTCTCAGTGCATTTTTAACTCAACCCTTGTACATGACTCAAAACTTTTCCCACTTATTCAGTGCAGACAATGGCTTTCTTTCTGTCTTTCTTTCTTTTGACAATTGTCCTGGCATTTCCTGTTTTCTCCTCACCCATGGTTTCAACCATGGGTTAGCCCGCCCCAGGACTACAGGAAAGGAAGAGGTCTCCTGCTGAGGTTGTGCATTGTATCTGTGAACTGGTGGCTGCACTCATTTGTTATACTGTGATGGTGGGAGGGGGGGAGAGAGAGCTGTTGAGTCAGAGGGTCTGCGGTATCAATTGGACTGGGGAATTGTCTATAAGGAAACTGCAGAGAGACAGGCCCCAGTGGCTGCATCTGGCCGCTAATGAGCTTTCTGGTGGCAGCACCATTCTCATCAGCCCCATTTGTTTTTACAGGCTGCCCTTTGTTGACTTTAAGCTTGGGTGGCTCTTTTTCCCCCCCTTGCCACACAGTACAAACATTCTCAGGCGTTAAGCTTTCCTTGCCTTGACTGCCTCCTGTTCATCTGGGACTGCGTGGGAGCTAAATTTAAACTTGATTGATAGCTTTTAACCCAGAGAAGGTCAGGATGCTGTTTTCTTTTAAAATGTTCGCCCGACTGTGCTCTCAGTCTCCCTTTCCATCCCTCCTTCCCTGTGTGTTTTTTGTTTGTTTGTTTGTTTGTTTACAGTTCTCTTTAAGGCACTATTGCTTCCTTTCCAAAGGGCAGGACTCGCCAACCTTCCCTCTGAAGGCTAGTTTGTCTTTGTAAATTGTATAAAAAACCCCACAGGCAATGTGTCCTCTGTACATGGACTGGGACACAGAGTGAGTAGCCAGGCTCTTTATAACAGAGATTTTCTAACCAGGATATTTGAAACCTTCTTATCATAGTGTATGGTAGACGCCACATCCACAACCCTAAATGTGCCACCAGGCTGGTTACGGCTGGATACAGAGTTGGATATGGAGTCCCTGAGTGTCTTTTTTCATGCTCTCCTGCTCAGTGCAAAATGTCTCCCATCTTTTATGTAACCCCATGAGCAGCTTCATATTCATAGCTTTCTAGGGGTGTTATGTCTTGCCAGCAAAGAAGCCAGCAGCATTGTTCAGATTAATTGGCAAGAGGAAATGAAGCAAGAAGGTAGGACCAACAGAAGGGACAGCTCCAGCACTGACTTTTACTAAAAGTTCAAACTTTTTCCTTCATAGCACATCAAATAACACCAGAGTGATTCCCATACCTTGTCATTTTCCTCTGAAAGGCCGCACAATGAAATACATCAGATAGCCACAGCATTAAAAGCAGCCTCTTTTCCAGAGAACTGGAAGAGAAATAACTAGCAATTATTTAAAGGATTCAAGCAGAGTAAAGATAATTCAAGTTCCAGAAGTTCCAGAAGAAGCAAAAACACATACCTTTTAAAAATATTAAAGAAGCATGCTTTCCTGTTGGAGCTTTTTGTTTGAGACTTAACTGAAAGCTCCCTAATGGGATGCTTCAACCACAGACTATAAACTGATAAGTTGGACACCTGTATCTCATGTGGAATTTACAGTTCCATCTTACCTTGCTGGCACTCTGGTTTCAAGAGCCCTGGGCACCACATCTGGCCCAATTTTTGGACTATTTGCCTTAACTCTGAATTTTACACCATCTTGGTTCTCTGATGAGTTCTGGAGAACTCAAAAGCTTGCCTAGTTTGTAACTTTTTAGTAATTTAATAAATTCTAATTCCTGTTACTGGATGTCCATATAGACTGCTCAGCTCACTCTTCTTTCTATCAGCTGTTAGACTGATACAGTGGGATACAAATATAGGACAAAGCACCTTTTTTAAGCACATTGTGGAAATAAGAATTGATCAAATACCATGGTCAATGCCTTATATTAAAGTCTACTGAATTTTCACTAAGAAAATTATTTGCTAAGCATTAACAACTTCCAGGATGCAAAGAATGTGAAAAAAAAAAACAGTAAAACTGAGCATCAGACCCAGTGCCTGCCAGCACTGGAAAAACCTTTGGGCCAGAGTGGGTCTGGAAGTTATGGAAGGGAACAATGGTATATGGGGGGCGGGGTAGCATGGTTAGAAATCTCTCAAGCTGGGGGTGCTGACTCCAAGTATTTTGCCCGGGAAATTATCAAAACCCAGAACTAGATCTGGCTAAGATTATCAACCAGATATCTGTCTTCCATCATAATAAAGTATAAAATTTCCATACATTAAGAAAATATAATCTTATTTTGTTACCTGCCTAGAAATGTAACCAATGACACATTTGTCTGTGAGTGGCATGGTAAACTCTACCACAATCACTAACTTACAATGCAATTCTACAAGTTTCTCAGAAGCAAATCCCATTGTGTTCAGTCAGATTTACTCTGAAGTAAGGGGGCATAAGACTTCAGCCATACTTATTATATTTATAAGCAAGCACAGGAGCCTGTGGAACCTCAGAGCAACTTCTAACAAAACTGCTAAAAATAATTGAAAACATTTCAACATTCCGAACATTGCAATAAAAGAAACATCACAATGAAATCCAGAGCTCAATGTTACTTTAAAAAAAAAAGATTAAAACTGCCTGGGAAATCCTGAGAGTTGTAAAAAAAAATTTTTAAAACTGTTTTCTAAGCTGTGACTAAATCAGTAGGATTAATAATTATGTTCCATCAGATCAATTTCAACTTATGGCAACCATTCCCACAGAAGTGGTTTACCATTCCCTTCTTCTGGGGCACTCTGGGACTGTGCAGCTTGCCCAGGCCATACAGGATGGCTCTTTTCTCAGGAGGCATGGCACAGAACTTAACCCCTAACCCTACTCACTGAGCTGTCCACCCAGCTATCCAACCAATTAAAGTAAATCAACTGCACATCAGCAGACAAAAAAGGCTGAGAGCTAAGTTAGAACCAACCATTTGCCTCTCCTGCCAACAGATACCAGAAGGCGAAAGTAATGCTGGCCTGGTAAGTTTCCCTAGGGAGCATCACTGACAAAAATACTCTTAGTCCCATCACCAGCAGCCCAATATCACCTAAATTGTTTCCAGTGATGCTGACAATGTACAGTAAGACAGTGACAGGAAAGGGGCAAAATCCAGTGTCATGCAAAATGGACCTCTGCTCAGGCAGTGGAACGTCTCCTTCCTTCCTGCATCACACAGTTCCACAAATGTGCCCTCAAGTTGCCCACTCCCAGCATCTAGCAAAAACCTTTTCACAACCCAGTACTTTGACTGAGTACAGATTTCACAGCTTTTCACTCCACATACCTCTACAACTCTCCTCATCTCAGCACTGCTTAACAAGCTTACTAACCAAATTAAAAATTCTGGAGAATGCAAAAGTTTCCTATATGGTAATTGGTCTTGGCAGAAGTATTCCTGGATCATGGATAGAGGACAACGGCATACACATAGCTTATAACTTCGGTGGGAATTATAATAATTTAGAAAAATGGAAGTTATTTTCCAAAGAGGGGTTGTCTCATGTTAGTAGGCACATCCACAGCCAGTACTGTGAAATGTGAAAATACCCTACTTTTTTCCTCTTAAATACTTTTTCCTTCCTTTTTTGGTTGGTTGGTTAAATCTCAGAAGCAAAATCTAGTAGATCCCAATTGTAACATGGAGGAGGAGGAAGAGAAGGAGGAGGAAGTAAGAGTCATCCATGCTTCCATGTACCTCCACCTAGATTTGCACTTATGATTTTGGATTCTAAAAACTAGATGTTATCATGATTTACATCTGTTATAATTTAACTGAAGGAGTGCAGAAATCACTCTGTTTGCAGGGTGAAGTAGATAAGAGATCTATTAAGACTTGAGTTGGCTTAGCAAGTTCTTTGCCCTCTAATTTTTTCCATTCTAGGACTGTGATTTATAGCATGATGGGAAGCTTCTGTGGGAAGGGCAGTTGGTGATATACTTCGATATGAACATGTCCATAGATTTTACAGCAGCAATGTGGTGTGGCGTGTGTGTGTGTGTGTTTGTGTGTCTGGTTTATCCTTGAACATTTTCCTCCCTTCGCTTCTATTATTCAATAAATAATGAATGGCTTCTCCAAATATGAGATGAAAGTGAAGAGGCGATTTATTCAAGGACTTGATTTTATCATTAATAGTTTGTTGTAAAGCATGGCTGCCAACTTCTATGTGTATATATTTGGCGGAACGCCTACTCCCACCAAGGTCTACCCGGATCACCCGTGCGAGTCAGGAGGTGAGGCTGAGGAGCTTGACGCCGAGGGAGGCCCGTAGGGAAAGAACAAGAAATCGGGCCTTCTCGGCGGTGGCTCCTCGCCTCTGGAATAATCTTCCTCTGGAGATTCGTGCTGCCCCTACGCTGGGTATCTTTAAAAATCAATTAAAAACATGGATGTTTATACAGGCCTTTCCTCCAGTCAATACCTGATCTTTTTATCTTTTCTATTTATCTTTATTTTTTGTTTTATAATTGTTATGGAAATTGTTTTTGTAATAATTTTGTGATTTTATCTGTTGTTTTATGTTGTTTGGAAGCCGCCTAGAGTGGTTGCAAGACCAGATAGGCGGGGTATAAATGAAATAAATAATAATAATAATAATAATAATAATAATAATAATAATAATAATAATAATAATAATAATAATAATAATAATAATAATAATAATAATAATAATAATAATAATATATAGATCAGAGACCTAGACCAAGATACTTAGGTATCTATCATCGCAGGAATTGGGGCCTTCTTCTCTTTTCCCTCCTTCTATGGCCACCCATGACATCAGAGAAAACTACTCAAGAGATATCCCAGCTTTCCAGATCAGGATTTGAAGGACATGGAGGTTTGTAGGAGGTGGGGAAAGTCATCAATTCTGAAAGAACCAGCATGGCCCCACAGAGGTACACCACTGAGTTCTGGCTCTGGACTGTACCTCCCTGAACACTATATCTAGGAGCAGATCCAAATGAAAGGGGGCTTGCCCCCATATTTTGAGTGAGGTGCTCTCATTGCTTTGATCGTGGAGCACTTGTGGTTATCTATGATTCGTAATATTCCAAATATAAATCTGAGCTGCCCTGATCTTCCTGAACTGTATGCAGATGTTACTCTTTTGCTCTTTGCAAGAGGCTACAGCCCATGAAAGCCTATGCCTGGTAGTCTCATGTTGTTTTTCTGCTACGGACTCACATGGCTACCCTCTTGGAAAAATACATTTCAACTCCAATCCTTTATTCCATCAGAGTGGGACTAGATATGGTGTTTGCCACACCATTAATCATGGCATGATTTAACTCCCACAGTAACAAGCTAAACCATAACTGCTCTTTTCAGCATTTTCTCCTTGCCTTAAATGTATTACAAGGTATTATATATACAGTGGAATCGTGACTACTACAGTTCTGCACATTTAACGAAAGACACTAGAAGCTACGTTGTGAAAGTCAAAACAGATTCTCATATATAAATGGACTTTTTCCTAATATTATCCACAAATCTCTCCTCAGCATAGTTCCCCCCTCCCCTTCCGCTTTGTTTGTAGTCAAAATTTAGCTAGATGGACTGGCCATCTGGTGTAAGGCAGCTTCATGGAATACTTCTGTGAAGGTAGGCATTGGGATTTACTTTGTTTGGCTTATTTAGAAAATTTGTATGGCACTGTTCCTTAACAGGAGCCCCAAAGGCATAAATGTGCAGAAGGTGGGTGTGACAGAGTGGAGTATGTGATTCAGCTTAAACATTATACCAAATCCTTGTGGCTGAAAACAAGCCACAACAGTCAAACCACTTCTTCCTAAGTCTCCAGGCCTCACTCTTGTGAGTTTTTGGTTTCTCTCTTATTGCTCAGGAGAGAACATTCCTATGTGGAGGCTGGCAGGAGGAATGGATCTGAAGGTCTCTCATTTTGTCAGCTTCCTGTGGCACTGGCTATTTTCCCTTAAGATGTATGTTAAGGGAGCGAGGGAATGAAAGAAACAGTGGAGAAAATCTGGAAACTGGAGAATAGTTCTTTTAAACAGTTGAAGGTGAGCATCACTGTTGGTGTGCAGGAGTCACATCCATCTCACTATTGCATCCGTTTTCATGATTTTGCACATGCTTTAAAAGCTTGCAAACCATATTCAGTGAGAGATTACCATACAGGGAAATAAAGAGAGATTATGGACAGCCCAGCAAATGCTATCATTCTACCTCCAACTCTTAAATCCTGTCATCTTTTCCAAGCCAGCAAAAATATATCTATAAAGGAAAGTCAGATTAACAGGAAATTTGACCAGAAATATGGCTTTAAAAAAACATGGGCACTTCAGACTTCTCACCTAACACAAGAGCACATACCCATAGTGCAAAGCAGCTCCAGTGGTGTCGATCTGAAACAACAAATGCTAAGGGGGAAAAAAGTGCTGATATGTGGCGACTGATGTGATAATAATTACATGACATTTTTATAAACCTTATGTTGATAAAGACGTTTCAGGGCTGTGGCAGGGTATTTTGGTCTGAGTAGAACCAACAGATCATGCTGCAGTACTTTAAAGTACTTGTTTACTTGTTTTAGCCCACCACAATGGCATAAAATTAAATGTTCAGAAGTAAATCTGTGATTGATTTGTGATTCACTTGCTGAAGCCAATGGCAAGCAAACTTGGGGAACTTCCTGGAAGCCTTGGCTTACCAAATAGAGACCTGAATCCAACTTCATTCCTTATCTACTGCCCTGGAAACCAGAGGGCAGGGGGAGAAGAGGGTTAGCTTATGAAAGAGTTGTGTGCTGTTGCAGTAGAGGTTCAGATCAGAGGTTAAGAAAGTAAAACAAAAACCAGTGGGAATACAACATATAGCTTGATTACTGGAATACAAAATAACTTCAGAAAGAGAAGTAGTTTAATTTTCATGGTATGAAAATTAATAATGTAAAGCCATGGAAAATGCAACCACCTGTGCTGACAGATGCCAATTCTACTGTCATTACTAATTCTTATAATGCCAAAACACACACACACACACAAACAGCTGGGTCTGTACATGGTAGTAGAACATTTTTTAATTAATGATTGACTGACTCACTCACATCTGAGATCTTCCATTCTGTGTAGATTGATGTGCTATTTTAACCGAATGATAAGTAGCTAGACTCCTAAAATAAAATATAATGACCCGCAAACGACTTTTAAAGTTCTACCAAGGCACAGTTTATTTCCTTTTGTCTATTTTGGTACAAGAAGCCTACTATAAATGCTTTCTCTTTCCTGAACGGATAATGTTGTTGTCATTCTTCCTGCTACGGCCTTGTTGTCTCATAGCTGGTGCAGGAAGTCATTTATCTTAGGTCATGTTGTTCAACAGTGATTCAGCTCCTGAGTTCTCCTCCTAACCCAGATTTCGTCTCAGTCATCTGTCACGTTTGCTAGTGCTAGCCTTCCTCTGGTTGCAGAACAAACAGGAAAGGGGGACTCCACTGTCTCAAAGGCAAGCCTCACACAATGGATTGACATGGGAGTGCAGGCAGGACCTTTTAAGTGTTCGACACGATTTCCCCACCATTGATGCTGACAGACAGCCTCCCACCAGTTCCCTAAGGCAATCAGCATGCTACTACAACCAAGCACAAGTGGCTGGGAGGAAGCTAATGCTTGCTATCCAGTACCAGTTGCCATAGAAACACAAATGCCATGTGTGGAATCTTTATATGTAGGTAGAGTTATCATTTTTTTAAAATTCTGTAACAAGATGGTGGAAATATTTCTTTTAAACAAACAAACACTATGCAATTTTTTTATCTACCTGCAACTTGCTGACTGGGTCACAAATAGTACTAATTAAGAGAAGGGCCACATTCAGGTGACTGGACTTTGAATGAAAAGCTTGCGGTGCTGTGGAACACATCTCCTCACTCACTCTCTGGAGTGCACAACCGTTTGTGAACAAGCAAAGCTATAAATGTGATGTGTCATCATGGATATAGGAAAGTGGAGTCAGTTTGTCAGTAAACATTGCACAAAATCCTTAATGTAATGATGTTCTTGTTTCTAAACATGTCCTCAAATATTACACATCGTTAAATACAAGGAGAGGCATTATTCTCTCACAAACAGATGCGTATTATATGGGTCTGAGAAACATAAAACATATAATTTACTTTTGGAACATTCTTATACACTGTAGTATCCTAAGGGGGAGAAAAGGTTCTCATGATACTCCTGTTACAAATAATGCAGGACTTTCCTTCCATGTCTGACAGTATTATGAACAGAAAAGTTTTCAAATACTCTTGGGTATGGGTATTTCCAGCAGATGCTTTTTCCAAACAACATGCTCACTGTTGAGAAGAGAGAGGAAAAAAGGAAAAATGAAGTTGAACTGCAAAAATAAATGCAAGCAATATCTATTAACAATGATGTTGCAGTCAGATGTGCAGTTGTTCCAGATCAGCCTTCTCTAACCTAGTGCTCTCCAGAGTTATGCAACTAAAACCCTCATTATCCCCAGGTGCATAGTTATAATACTAATTTTCAGACAGAGATTATTGTATATACATATATTTGATATCTCTGTGTACTAGTAAAATCCTCTTGAGAAATAGCTCAAAAACCTCTTGAGTTTGAGATATTGGGACAAATCTTTTAAGATGTTTTTCTATCCTGGTTCAAAAATCCCTTATATGTACCTCACAATGTATATGATTTCATAACCACATCAGGAGAACAAATTGGTAAATGCTACAAAGGATGATTAGGATCCAAAGAACTGTACAGTTAATTTGCCACGTGGCATGGTGTTGTTTGCTGAAAATAGTGGGAAATTGGAATGCATTTGTCAGTGGAATAAGGACTTCTTTCAAAAACAGCAGCCTCCCATTCAAATACGTCCACTAGAGTTTGGGAAAAAATTACTTTCTGAACTACAACTCCAAGGATCCTTCAGCCAGAATCCCCTAGTGATCATGCTAGCTGAAAAGATTCTCATAGTTCTGCTCCAAAAAAAAGTATGTCTTCTGTGCTCTGGCTTCTACATCATACCATTGTGTGTCCTCATACAACATAATGACATTTTGCCATGGGTATCTGATCCATAGGGTTGGCTGGATAACTCAGTGGTTTCAGTATCTGGCTGCAGAGCCAAAGGTTAGGAGTTCAATTTCCCACTGTTCCTCCTGGCAGAAGAGTCAGCCTGTGTGGCCTTGGGCAAGCTGCCGAGTCTCAGAAGTGTCACCAGAAAAGAGGAATGGGAAACCACTTCGGTGTATCCTTTACTTAGGAAATCCTGGAAAGGGTTACCATAAGTCAGAATTGACCTGACAGTATGCAATTATTTTTATCTGATCCAGTCCGTGCAAATTCCTGTGTAGGGCAGGACTCAACATGGGGTTGCCATTCTTAGCACCAGCTCCAGAGTTTATCCAATCTGAGTTCATCAAACTGATGTCTGTTTCCTTTAAATGGATACCAACAAGCAGAGGGAGTTAAGGAGGGGGAGGAATTCCTACAGTACAGATGAACAGAATTTTGGAAATATCTTAGACATTCTGATGAAATGCTGAAGATGCAGAACTGGGGTGTTTCTATGCTAATGGAGGCTTCCCTCCCAATGCCCAATACATATGGGAGGGCATGGGGATTTTTTTGTTGGGAATATAGTTTTGGGAAAGGGCTAAACTATTCCCTCCCAACCTCTCATGGTTCAGATGCTCTTCTGGCTCCTTTATGTCTGGTGCTTACACTTCTTAAAGATGTGCAGTTATCCTTGCTTTCATTCCATTAATGTCATATCTGGTTTTGCCTTAAGAATGTACAAGAATCCAAACCAGTTCATGCTAGTTCTTATCCAGTTCAGTATCCTCTCTGACAGTTTCTGCATTCCTCAGAAATATTATCACTATGGTAATGTTGCAGTTCATACAGGGTACCATGATAAAGGACTTATTTCCCTGCCATTAATTCCCAGGCTCATGGATGTAATAAAACAACACAAATATCATAACCAAAACAGTTCACCTACATATATATCTAAAACATGTAGGCTGATTGTTTTTATTCTATAACCAACCTTGCCTAACCTGGGGCCCTCTGGATATTTTGAACTACAATTCCTATCAGCCCCAGCCAGGATGAGCAAGGGGCTCATATATTGTTTTGACTTTATAAACTATGATATACCACATTGAACAGTCTTCTGATTGGATCAGAGGTTTATCTCTGTTTTATGAAGCCAAATTGATCTTTTTCAATAAATATTGTGGCAAGTTCCTCCAATCTGTTGGAGTGAATTATTTGGCATCTTGATTGAGTAGTGTAATTGGGCAATAGGAATCAACTTCTGTGGGATCTTCATTTGGTTTGTTGATTAGTATTATTCTGGCTAAATTCCAGGAGTAAGGCATTAGATAACCATTCATAATTGAGATATACAGATTAAGGGGGAAAGGTGACAGCTGATCTTCAAACATTTTAGAGAAACATTCATTGAAGTCATCCAAACCAGGTGCCATGTGTGATTTAAAATTTTGAATTGATTCAGGTAACTCCTCAGATGTCATTGGGATCTTTCACAAGAAGCGTCTATGATCTTCAGTGATTTTTTTAAAATTTGCTTTGGCTGTCAAATTGTTAATTTTAGTTTCATTAGAGTTTGATGTAGTGTACAATGAATTAAAAAAATATTTTAATAATTATTTATTTCTTCCAAGAAATTCCTGGCTTTTTCTCCTACAAAAAGTAGAGACAGGAAGTAAAGGGCTAGCTATCCCTGACTTGATTCGAACTAATAGAGACAAGTTGGTGGAGGAAGTGACAGTAAGGGGAAGTCTGTGCAGGAGTAACCATGCTCTAGTAGAATTTTTTATTTCAAAGGAAACCAAAACAGAGTATAGCCACACATATGTGCAGAATTTTTTAAAAAGCTAATTTTAATAAACTCAGGACAATGATAAGGACGGTCCCGTGGCAAGAGATCCTAACAGGAAAAGGAATCCAAGAAGGGTGGGAGTTTCTATAAATGGAAATTCTAAAGGCATAACTACAAACAATTCCAACAAGAAATAAAAAGTGGGAGACAGCAAAAAAAGGCCAGTGTGGCTTTACAAAAGTCTCAGAGAGGACCTGAAAATATAAAAGGATACACATAGAAAGTGGAGAGGAGATCAAGCCACAAAGGAAGAGTACAGACACATAGTAAGGAATTGCAGGGATGGCATTTAGGAGGGCAAAAGTTGAGAATGAGCTGAGGTTGGCCAGAGACACTAAAAGCAACAAAAAAGCATTCTTCGGGTATGTGCATAGCAAAAGACAAAGAAAAGAAACAGTGGCTCAGTTACTCTATGGAGACGGAAAAATGATAACAGAAGACAAAGAAAAGGCAGAAGTGCTCAATACCTATTTTAGCTCAGTCTCAGTCTTTTCCCAAAGGACAGATTATGGCCCTCCAGACAAATGTGAAGTGCAAGTGGAGGGCACAGGATTTTAGCTGGAGACTGATAAACAAATAGTCAAGAAATATCTTACTACCTTGAACAAGTTCAGATCTCCAGGGCTGGATGAACTCATCCAAGAGTATTGAGAGGAACTGGCTGAAGAATTTTCAGGACCACTGTCTATTATTTTTTTGAAAACGTGGGAAATGGGTGAGGTGCCAGATGATTGGAGGAGGGCTACTGTTGTCCCTATATTTTAAAAAAGGACAAAGGGGAGGAACCTGGGAACTACAGACCAGTCAGCCTGACATCAATCCCAGGGAAAATTCTGAAACAGATTATAAAGTGGTCACTATGCAATCACCTAGAAAACAATGCAATAATAACTAGAACCTACTACTGCCAACATGGATTTGTCAAGAACAAATCCTGCCAGACTAATCTTATCTCATTTTTTGATTGAGTACCCCCCCCCCACCGATAGACAGAGGGAAAGCTTTAGACACCCCATAGCATAGTGATAGGTACATTGTTCTCTTTGATATAGTTCCCAATTGCCTTTTTAAATTTTTCTGTAGTTCCTTTTCTATGCAATAAAACTGAGTTCAATGACCATGAAAAGGGCTTAGGTCTTGGTCTGAAAAGATGAAACGTTGCTTGGAATGGTGTGTGATCGGAAGCTGTTAGGGATCCAATGCCTGCTGACCATGCATTGGAAACCACTATATAATCTATCCTTTAGTAGGATTTATGATGTTTGGAAAAGGAAGAGTAGTCCTGAATGTAGTTCTCTCCAGGTATCTTTCAAATTGAATTCAATGATGAGTTGTTGCAGCGAAGCATGATTTGGAGCTTTATTAATACTACTGTCCAAGGCACTTGCGGTTATATTAAGGTCACGCCCAAGCAGGATCTCATCCTCCTTGAAGACAAATAGTTTTGACACTGTATCTCAAAGAAATGAAATCTGCTGCATGTTTGGGCTATATATGGATCCCACTGCTAATTTAACATCACCAATAGACCCCTTTACAAAGAGGGAACTGCCATTTTAGTTTTTAAACTCTCCTTCACAGTAGAAATTTATCTATGGGAAGAAGGAGATCAGTACTCCACACGATTTAGAACATGCAGCTGAACGATAGGAGCTTAATGTAATTTGTGCTATAGGGGGAGATGAGTTTCTTTTGTGATTGGTTTCTTTCATCATTGATATGTCAGGGTCTTCATGTTTTATTATGCTCTGGATTTGCCTTTGTTTAATTGAGGATCGAATTCCATTGACATTGAAAGTTGTCACTTTCAGATCTGGCATCCTAATTTAAAATGGGAAGGTTCCTTGAGTTGACCTGGGAAAGGCTGTAATTTAAGCACCATAGAAAACTATTCAGATGTCCAGATACTGATGAAGACAAAACATTTAAAACATTAAATATAACCTGTACCAGTGAAAAAAACCATTTGTGGCTGTGGCGACCGCCCACATCACTCATGCCATTCATATTCATGAGCTGATTTGCATGATCCTATGAGAGTGCTAGAGAGGCGGAGTCAGAAGCTACATGAGGCTTGGCGGGAGGAGGAGGAGTCAGATAGGGCTGGCTAGTCAGGGAGAAAACAGATACTGATAGAGATAGGGCTGGTTAGTCAGAGAGAGAGGGAACAGATACTGAGATAGATAGGGTTAATCAGAGAGATAGAGCTGATTAGGAAAATAGGTAGAGAAGGTGGTAATGGGATTGCAAGAGAAGTACTAAGAGGACTGTTGATGATTTGCTTATGTATAATGTGTATCTGAGAAACTTCTGTTATTATTCAATCTGCTTCACTTCAATAAATAAGTTCTGTTTCTGCTCACAAGACAAGTGTTCTGATATACGTCATTTATATTGTGGATTGAAGTAATCCACTGGTGGCAGCGAGAAGAGAAAGCGACGTGAGCCTTTGTGAGGGAAAAACAAGCAGGGGGCACGAGGGTAAATGCCACAGTGGCACACTAACCATGGACAAAAAAGCCCCTCTAAAATTTGTCTGAAACAGCCCTTTATGTAATGAGTTTCAGGCTCCTATCCAAAGGACAAAAGCAATGAGATGGGCAAAATTTGGGATAATGTAGATGGGACAACAATAACATTCTTTTTATGCACCTCCAGCAATACCAATAAATCTTGTCAGACCATTATTTGCAAAATATGCAAAGAAGAACAGTCAGAAGTCAGAAGAATTCTAATTAGATAAAATTCTGACAGAATTAACAACCATTTATTTTTTTGTTGTGTGTGGTGGACACTGTTGCGTCTGGCTTGCCCTTTTTCTTTGCCACTCCACAGGAAGTACCAGCAGTGATAGAAAAGATTCCTTTTCTGGCAAGGTGGGAATTCCTCCAGGGAAGATTATATACAAGGAGAGTAAGAAATCTCATGCCTCACAGGGTGAACTGAAAATGGTTCTTTTCCCATGATGATTAATAATAAGTTCTGTTGAATGCCCCCATCTGTATGCTATTCCATTTTCATGTAAGAGGCTTGTGAACGGCTGGTATATTTTGCCGTTTTGCACAGTTAAGGAACAAAGATCTTGAAGAAGTTGTATGTTTGCATTCTGGAACATAAGAGAATTCCTGTTTTTACGAGCCACTAAGACAGCATCTTTCCTGTGTTCCCTTGCAAATCGGACAACTATGTCACCAGACTTTCTGTTTCCCTTTACTGAAGGAGGAGAAATTGTGCACGCTGAAACAAAATCCTCCTTTGAAATATGCAGTCCAGGACACAACTCAATAAACAGTTGGAAGGTTAAAGCAATCAAATCAGTTGCAGATTCTGGGGAATTGACTCCTCTCACTCTCAAATTGGGGCATCTCTCTTTGTTTTTGAGGAACTCAATGCCAATATGGGCCTGAAGATGTGCCATTCAGCCTGTCAGATATTTCGTAGACTGTTGGTGCTCAATCCAACTCCAAGGTTTGATTAGCAATATTTGTTAGCCCTGATAGTTTCTCCAACAGATCTATAACCCCTGTTTAAAGAGGATTAATAGGAGCAGGCCATTCTTGCAGAAGTTGTTTTATTTGTACAACTACCTCATATATTAGATCCAAGCTGCCTTGAGGCTCTGTGACTGACATCTTCCCCACGATCGGACAGTCAACTCCACCTGCTAGGCCTCTGTTTTGCAAGCAGTTTTTTGCTCCAAAAATGAGTCTAATGAAGCTTCTTTGATTTCTGTGGATTCCTGAATCATATTTTAAACAGTTACTTACTGTTAGAAGTTTCAATCATTCCCCTTTATTAGTTTAATTATAAGGTTTTCAGTGTGAGTCTCAGGAGATCAGGCAAAAGCAGCCATTTTCTCAGTATCATCACAGCAGCCCCTGTGAGACTGTATTCTAAAAGCATCTGGAGGACACCAGTTTGTGCGAATGCTGTAATATGCTGAAGGAAAGTAATTAACACCATCTGCTTTTGCTACCAAACTCTTTTGACAAGCAAGATAGAATAGCCGTACAACGTCTTTGGATGTAATTGCTACATTATGTATATGGAACTCTTTGGGGGCAAGCACCCTGCCTACCCTCAGGTCATAAAATGTGGCTGCATGAATTGGAAGAAAGTGCAGCTTTCCACAAGCTGGTATTTGCCAGGCCAAAGAAGCAACTTGACAGCTGCCTTTAACTCTGCCGTGTTCAGATGGAAAGCTGCTTCATCCCTGTAGTTTTAAAGATGTGAAGGGAAATGGGTTCCATTAGAAGGGCAGGGATAACTTACATGCATACACACCAGTACTGTAAGTAAACATGGGGGCATCCCTGGGTTCCCATGAGAAACTCCACAAATATTGCTTATCTGCGTCACAACAGTGTGCAAACCAGAGGCCAAGGCAGTTTAAAAATACCAGCAGTGCCACAGATTTCCCAGGCCATATATAGTTCACACGTCTCATAGGAAAAGGAGAGAGTTACGAACACACACAGAGAGAGAGAGAGAGAGAGAGAGCAAAGAGAGGGGATGCAGCAGGATGTGAACAAAAGCTAACAAAATATGTGCAATGCTGCCAGGACAGCTTTTTAGCAGAGTGTATGGTTTGTCTACGTTTTACAACAGACAGACAGTGGGCAGGAAGGAAGACCTTGTTTTCTGTAAATACAGAAGGAGACAATTACAACCACTCTTATTTTGACAACGGAAGGGCTTTCTGATGTTTCAGCAGTGATTTGCTCTTGACAGGGACAGGGTTTGAACTACTGGCTTTCTCAAGGAATCCTAGGGAGAAAGATTTGGGGGAAAGCAGGGGAAAGCAGTACAAATGGGTCCATCATTTTGGTTCAGGGGACAATTTAGACCTTCAAAATAGATCACAATTTATTCTGAGATGATTTGTAGCCCGTCTGATTCAATTTGTGCTCCAAATCAAAGGCACGCCTGCCAATACACCTCCCATTGACTATGACAGACTCTAGAGAGGGAGGAAACATGTTAAATGTCAAGCAACAAGCTTCAGAGGTTTGTATATTAAAGTTTGTTGCTGTTTTTTTTTAAAGACTGAAGTGATTTGTGCCCCGGATAAAACTAAATTTGTAAAATTCACTTCTGTCCACTCTGCTTTAGTCTGGGCCTCACACAAATTAGTCCAAATCATGCCAGGAATTTGGGCTTTGGCCAGATCTTGTTCACAGCCCAAGTAAACTATGCAAGGTACAATCCTGAATACTCCAGTGTTAGTTACTGATCTCTCAGTCTCTTTTGGTTTTCTGCTGGAGTTTAAGATTTTCCCACCTCAACCCTTTATTTTTAGCCAAATGGTTAAATTAAATATGAATATAAATGCAAAATTACCTCAACCAATCTACATTATTAATTTGAACAAAGGGTTAAATTTAAAAATTAATAAATAAAGCAATGTTAAAGACGGATGCATAAGGTACTCCAGTCTTTCCCCACCTGACCCCTAAAATGTGTTGGACCACAACGGCCATCATCCTAATCCACCTAGCACGGGATGATGGTGATTGTTGTCTAACACTTTTGCAGATTGGGTAACCTGTTTGGAAAAGAAAGAAGTCTCTTCTGTGGACAATAGGTATAAACAGACACACATTCCAAGATACATGAGTGTAGCTGATGTTTAAAATATTGGCTGTTGTGCATTTTGGCAGATTCATCCATGTAACTTAAACTTATACTCATTTTATCTCTCAAGGAGGTGGTGGAGCTATTTAGCATGTGACTTGGAAATGTACACAGTGATCATTTCTTGAGAATTAGCTTGCTTGTGAAAGGCACTGAATTATATATACCCTTACAACTGATTAGTTCATTGAATTACAAACAAACCTATGTGAACTAAGCAAATAAAGCAAGCAATCAAGGAATAAATTATAAAGCCATTTGTGGGACTTAGGTGTGTAAAGAAATGGCTGTAAGGAGTGTATCTGTTGTTTAAATCAAGGGCTGTTTGACTGGGGAACCTATTTTGTGGTTGTGTGAGGCTGACACAGACTGGAGGATTGGGCCATAGCTTTTGAGGAACTACCAAAAGCCATGGTTAAGGGCTAGGTAAATTAGGGGTCCTAAATCTTCTGAGAGAGTTTGGGATTAATCAGTTAAATTGTTGTGTAGCAGCCATGCCTGGTATATATGACCCTTCAAGGTTGGTGTTTGATGAACTGTGAGGGTTCGTTTCCTGACTCTTGTTTGGCTCCAAATAAATAATCAGACTTCCGAGGTTTGGAAATCGGTGTAACATTTATTGCATTACTTAACAAGAAACCAGTGTCTGCAAACATATTCCAACCCTTCTCCCCATCCAACAACGGGTTGGCTAGGGGTTTCCATTCTTCAACTTTAAAGGGGTTCCCCCTTGAACATCCCACGGCCCTAGCCAGTCCATGCCGACCCCATGGTTCAATATCTGTCCTGTCTCCCACTCCAGTAAGGGGATGGTGTCTTCATCTCTGTCGTCCAGCCAGGCCAATTCTCTGGAGGCGGGGGGAGTCTGCCGTGGTCCCCGGGGTGTCCCCTCATCTGGATCTCCCTCACCCTCCATTCAATTCTCTCTCTTCTTTCTCTCTCCACCTTTTCCTTTTCCTCTTTCAATTTCCTTCTCCACTCTTTCGTTTCCCTCTCTCCCCAATAAGAGGGTTTAGGGGTAGCTTCCCTCCTCCTCCGAGCATCAGCCTCTTCTTTTGGTATCCGGAGTTTTTCTACCTTCCCCGTCCACGGATCCTCTAACCAAATCCATTCCCAGCCTGGCGGTAACTCCTCCCCACCCCTCTTTATATCTGCCAGCCCCGCCTCCACTTCAACCCGGGTTTCCGTTCCGTTCCCGCCAAAATTGTCCCGGGTTCTCTAACGGTCAGTCCTTTCAAACTCTCCTCTATCTTCCCCGATTCTGCTCCCGGTGGCCTTATCTTCCTGGGCGGAGGTATGGGCAGAGTCTGTACTTCCTTGTCGGCAGTAGGTGGGAGGGACGGCACTCCCGTGAGAGGGACTTTGCTCTCACCTCCGGCCTCACATGAACCAAGCTTGGAAAAGTTACTTTTTTGGATCACAGGTCCCAGAAACCCTATAAGTTCTTTTGAATAATATATTCTCCCCACTGATCTCACATTCACCTGTTTGTATGACAGCTGAGTGCTGCTAACCTTCCATGCCTGCTTCTTAGCATGGGCTAAACAGAGCACTTTATAATGTGACGTGTGGATGGATGGTCTTTTAGGCAGAAAGCCTGCCAACAGTATTGAACCTGGATCTAAAATTTACAACTGGAAAAATAGGGAAAGGAGGGCAGGAACCCACCACTATCCATCCATGCCTGTTCTGGTGAGCCTTGTCCTTAGAAATTTTCCCATTCAATGCGGCTTAAAGGCTTGAATATACTCCAAAAAAGATATGTTTGGAGAATGGCTTGTTTGCTTTGTTTTGTTCACTTTCACTTAACTGCAGGATCTGGCCTGAAAGTATGTAAAATCTACAACTAAAAGAAAATCCACCCTGCTGTAAGGAATAGATTGTCAGAGCTAGCTGTGAAATATGCAGTTTTACATCTCACTTCAGCCATTGACGTGTTCGACAAACAGCTATTTTTTACACCATGGCTGAGCTGGGATATTAACTCTGATCTCATGCCAGGCACCTACCCACTAGACCTCCTGGATTTGAATTTCCAAAGGCTGGCTGGAGCAATTAATACAAAATTTCAAAAGTATTTTTGCTTTGCTTCATCCATAAATAACTCCTAATGCAGGAGAAAAAAATGATCCCCCTTGTGGAAAGAAGGCAAGAAGAAAAATCACACAGGCATTTATATATCCAAAAATATTTGCTATAAAGTTGTGCAGAAGACAATGCTTTTGATTTCCACTTTCATTTTTTTGTCCGTGGATTATGGTCTGACCATTTTAGGGCACCAGTTAGCGAAGAGTGGCTAAGCCTCCCTCCTTTAATGAAGACCAGTACTAATTAACTGATGGTAACATGTAGCTGTTTTTGGCTGCCTGTAGATCTCAAAGAGGCCATAACGGCTGTTGGTTGTGTAATTTATTGCTCTGGAAAGTACTTTGAGGTACAGTGCAAGGAGACTTGCTTGGGAAATGCCAATGTAGTGACAAGTCAGGGTTTTCCGTTGTTCCATACTTCCATACTTGCTACAAGTCGAAGTAATAAAGCACTGGAGATGTACGCTGGCTCAGAAATTAAAAAATCAGCTGAAAGACTTTGAAATGTATCCATGATAGTTTTAAGGGATGGGCTGTTCTTTCCAGGAAATGAGTGGGGCAAAGGGAAAGAACATTACCTTCCCATTTGTTTTTTTTCTTTTTCTTATTTTTAATAAGTCATTTTTAGATTAAGATACCATTTTGTTCCATAGAAAGAAACCCAGGAGAAACACAAAGAACTCCACTGTAAACAGGCTGGCAACTCTCTTGCAGGGCAGAGGAGTTTTGCATAGCCTATTTTAGGGCTTCTGGTTGTACTCTAGTTGAACCCGGTTAAATTAGCCATCCGTGATGCCACATTCCCTCTTTTCTACAGGGATAAAAGCTGCTGGACCAGATCCCAGTCTGCCGCAGATAGAGAGGTCACAGGATGTGTTCACACCTCTTTGCTACTTCTAATACAACAATGTTACATATTCCAATGTATCTCTGAGTATGCGCACACATACACAGGCAAGTCACTTCCAGTCATATTTGGTTTTTTTCAGTCATCAGAGCTAACCTAGTCATTTAGGGGCATTTTTCTGTGGATTCAGGTTTTATTATATCCCATCTGGCACCCTACAATTTTGTAGGCTCCTCCCCCATGTTCTTTCTTTCTTTCTTTCTTTCAATGCCCCATGAATACAGACTGCCAATGTATGATAAAGAAGATTTAGATTTGGGACGACTTACGGAGCAGCTACACTTTGAAATTGCAGTAAGTGCTCACACAGGCCATGAATTGATTTGGGAGTTCACCCTTCATACTGGATGCAATGCAATTCACATTCCAGCCCACAGCCCCCCTTCTTTCCTTCCTTCCTTCCTCTGGTCCCACCTCTGACAATTTGATAGGGAACGGAAGGGGGGCATAAATATGAGAAATAAAAGTAACAGTGATCAGTTGATATTTTTTTAAAGGACGACGACTAGAGGAGAGGATAGAATGCAGTGTTCCCCCAATCCTGAATATCATACCCCAACTGCCTACATCACTGAAACACCACCTACAGACATGCCCCACATCTTTACAAGAGCATATAATTACTAGCTGCACTGAAAAAGGCCTGTTCAAATTGTTCCAGCTTGAAAAGGTAGAAGCCCCCAAGCAGCAGAGAAAAAAGCCACTCTGAGAGTGAAGAGAGCTGGACTGATTCGAATCAGTAAATGGTACTGACCATCATGTGGTCAGTAAAAAATAATTTGAATTCCCACATTTTATAAGAGGAGTGAATCCCACAATATTTGGCCATGCAGTCACAATCTTAGAGAGGATCCATTGAAATCAGTTGGTCTTCAGTTACTCATGATTCATCACCTGGATGGTGGTGGTGGTGGTGGTGATGATATAAACCTTGCATTGAGCAAGCTGTGGAACATTTTCTCATCCCAGTGAGAACACCCAGAGCCAAAACTAGCAATTTTGGCACCTTGCACACACAGCATAAAATGTGCCCCACAAATCAACTTTGTAATTCATGGTGGGAAAATAACACAAGAAGTAATTAGAGCACTGAACACTTGCCAGACTCTTCCCTCCTCCACAGGAAATGAAGCAACACCATGTACTGAGCCTGGGGCAGACTAGTTAACCAATAGGGGATGGCCTGATCTGGGTAAGCCAGCTTTTCCTCTAGATTAGCCATTCTCAACAGGGGCCATATGCCTCCCTTGGGGACCCTGGCACATTTGAAGGGGCCACAGACTGGAAACAATTCTTCACACACTACCTTATAAGGTTCGTTATGTGGCTTATACAATCCTGATTCAGCCCACATTTCTTTCATATTATGTTTATGGCCATGACCAAAAAAAAGTTTGAGAATGGTTGTTCTAGATGATGATGATGACACCTCCTGCTCCTCCATGTCCATGCAGAGGCATAGTCTATGGAGCCTCAAGCAGACCTGCTTTCTGATTGGGAAGACATGGCTTACAGTTTCCCAGGTAGACATTCCCTCTGATGTCCCTAGTTATGGCCCTGAGAATTTCAGTATATTCAAAGTTAGCATTAGGATTTTAGGTTCCATGTGCAGTTCCTGCATTTAGTTGTCCTAATATGAATTTCAGTATTATCCCCTCCACCACTGAATGCAACCAACAGACAACTGCAACATGTCATTTCTGCTTCTCTGTGAAAAGTTTACCAAATATTTTTTTAAAAAAGAGAGGTGCATGTGACATTTTTTGGTCCAATAGTGAGAACCACTGTAGAGTGGTAAGCCAGTATAGTTTAGCAGATAGAGTGAAGTGCTAGGGCTCAGAAGACCTGGGTTGAAATTACTGCTTGGCCATGGAAACTCACTAGTGGGTGGCATTGGTTAACTACTCCCTGAACATCTCACATATGTTAAAAACTCTACCAGAGTTACCACACTTTCAAACAAGTTGAGAACAACATAACACTGACTGGGACATGTTAGAGGGGAGTCAAGACACATTACGGTAACAGAGAGAGAGAGAGAGAGAGATTGTATTTCTAGAGCTATCAGATTTACTTCTTGTGGAGGTTATTGAACAACCTGAGCCACAAACCAGTTGTTTCTGGACACTTTGTCTTCATCATTGTATGACAGCACTACTTGCAAGTTGCAGCTATTTTTCCAAGTTGTTGTTGGTTAAAGCTGTTTCTTTCAATAGCTAGGTTTGAGAAGTACTACTCAGAGCCATAGGCAGTTCCATAAAGTAATGGTGTTTTCAATTTGTATCTGCAGAGTCCCATTTCTACAATGCCAGAATAGTCTCATTTTGCCTTCACTTTGCTGTCGTTTGTAATGCTAGACATTTATGCTGAAATTGTTCTGGACAAGTACAGCATCTGTTCCAGCACCAAGATGTGTGGCAAAAGGAATTATGCATAGGCACATTTGGATGTGTTGTACTGTGCATGAATAGAACACTGCACATGCATGGTAAATGGAATGTTTTCCCAGATGATTAGTTGACAAAACCAGTCAGGATCACTCCACCGTGCTGTACAGAGATTCAAATTCTCTCTTTGATTAATCAATTTCCCTCCCACAATGGGATTTTCTCAGAGATATGTGCCTCAGTAATCAGACTTTCCGATCAGACTTTTGTTAAATGCAAAATACATCTGTGAGGAAAATCGTGTGCTAAGGCAAAGAGAGAATTTTTCCCTCCTGAAAGAGCATCTCTTCTTAAAACATGCTAAACATATTATCTAAATTGACTTGGAGTGTCATTGGCCAGAATCCACTTAGGGAAATTACACAAATAGTTCCCCCTTTTGGCAGAGTGTCTATCATGTGACCCAATGCAAACTTGTTGAAAAATAATTTGTCTGATCAGTTGCCCAACTGGACATGGAGTGGACACACACACACCACCAAAGGAGGGAATCCAGTTGCATGATTACTATCCTACTTTCAGCAGGATTCTGACCACTTAGTTCAGCAAGGCTTGCTTTCATATACATGCATGTACTGTATAGAATAGCAACTACAGATAGTTTAGGGAATAAAATTACCATGTTTCTCAACCAAAACTATTAAGAAACAAATATAAATAACCAGATCAAACTCAGTCTGGGTTTTGTTCACATTAGCATTTCATTACCAAAGAGCAAATGAAGAAAGTTAGATGACCATAAAATAGGAAACATATTCTATCTGGAAATGAATTAAATTTAAACATATTTATCCAACATGGTCACCATCTCTCCACCCACCTCATTCCATTCAGTAGCAAATTTCTTTTGGATTTTTTTAATATACAGAAGTAGCTTTGAGATAGCAGGACTCTTACTGACATGATTTGTAGGAAGCCAACCTTATTCAAAAACAGGATGAGTTATTCATATGGTGAAGATTTAGTCACTGGATGGCCAGGTCATTAGTTTGCCAAAAGGTCAGCCAATTTCTGTTATCTGAAGCAATTATGAATGCCACCAGCCTTAGCCTTGTGTCATTATTTGCCATCCCTCCATTGAGTTAAGTATAAAACAATGAACATGATTCATGTTGAAACATTCTTAAAGTATTGCTATAATCTTGCTAATGTCATCACTGTGACTTGTTAGTACACAAGATGCACCGTTACATACGATGTCTATGTGTCATTTTATCAGAATATAAATTCCTTCTGTTGGAATCATTTTTCTGCCAACAGTCTTGAAATACATCCTGACCTAGGATCTTTATGTATAAGAACAATTAGGTACATCAAGGTGAGATTTTAAAAAACAACAACCCACCAAAAACATACAAAATGTATCATGTCCATAAATTGGAGTGAGTTGCAAGGAATAAGAGTCAGTTGACAAAACCAGGTGAAAGTAGATTATAACTTTCTTAACAATAACATGCATAGTTTGCTGATTAGTCTTGTCTGATGATTAGTTCTTGCAGGTTGACTGGTGTAAAAAATGGCAGACACAACCATGGACTGCTGCCATTAGTCAGCACCTTGGGCATGTAATGGCTATGTACCATTCTTGTTTGTGAGACTGCTTTGAATGCCCAAAGTTTCGAAAGACACTTATGGAATTTTGCCTTGAGATACACCAGCATCCACTCATCCTTGTCCATTCAATCTGAGTGTATTAGATTGCCCACATACCCCTGTTATGACTCACAAAATAAAAACAACACAGTTCTTCCTATCAAATACCTGCAAGGATATACATGAGGGGGGGGGGGAAATACCCTAAACACTAAGATGAATTAGGTCCTCTCCTTGCCCTATACTTCACCCTGTATAACTGTTTTATAACCAACAAGATGGCCAAGTGCAGAAGCTCTGCCATAAATACACATGGGCCAGAATCTTCCCGGATCTGTGTGTTCACATTCTGAACAGATGCCATGTTCTATCTTCTGTATTGTACAAGGCACAATATCCCCTTATGATATGGGTTTCTTGACTTACCATAACACCTACAAGCTGCTCCTCACAGAACAGATCATTGGATGAAAATGTACCCAATAATTTCAACTACTGAAATAGCAACAGTTCCCTGCTGAGATGTAGGGCAGGACTTCTTTTGGAGGCCTGATAGGAATGGACATTGGCCTTATTTCAGTCCTGTGTTTAAACCCAGCTATATACCTGGACTTTGAGGAGACAGTGATCATAGCCTTAAAACAATTTAAACTGCTTGATTTGGTAAACTATTTTACTTACTCTACCCACCATGAGACCTTTGGATATATAGTGGAAGGAGGTGGTGGTGGTGGTGGTCAGAGTGGTCAAAAGGTGCTTCCTTTCCAAAGGATATGCCATGCAAACAGAATAAGCATTGCTGGAGCAAAATTTTACCAGCAACAAATACTAATCAACAACAGTGGTGCCTGCTATAAAGCACATTGTGGAGTTCAGGCTCTTCTTAATAGGAGGCCCTGTGAAGTTTCCAGAAGTTGGTGCTTTAAGGAATGAGAGTTTTTCATCCACAAAAATGACAGCAAATGACCTCATATGTACAAAAACATAAGCAAAAGTATCCATTCATGTGCCTCCAGTTTTTCTCCTTCATGACTAGCTTGACTCTCAGGAAGGGGAAAAAGCAAAAGCAAAAAATTTTAACAAGTTTTACACTTTATTCACTGCTGACCACTGGGAACATATATCATAACAATATGTACTTGACTGTAGGCCACATAAACATTGCTCTTTTATTGCTGATGAATGCTGATAAAGTGTTGTTTTGAATTATTCTGTCATGAAATAAAAACAAAAATACTTCCTGTGCATGGGGTATTACAGTATGTTCCAGAGTGCTCTCTCTAACCTGGACAAAAAAAACTTTATTTTTATATATAACAGATGCCTACAAAATACTATCTGGCAATCATGTTCTCTTCCTTTTCCATGTGCCAGAGAGATAATACCGCATCTAAGCATCACATCCATTGTCATTGTGCCTGTTGCACGGAATCCAAACGTGTGTGTTGTGAGCATCTATAACTCTCATCTAATCAACAACAGTAATGAGCAGAGCTTAAAACAGCCTCTGGCCATGGTGGCTGAGCAAAGCTGAAAAGTCAAACTAGGAGCTTCTTCCAACTCTGCTAATGTGAGTGACCCTACTAGCCACTGTCCCCATGAATTCTGCTTCCCCCCCTCCCCAGAACCATATGCTTCCATAGCACCGCGGCACTATTTTTGTTTGTGAAGTGACATCTAATGGCAAGTCCCTGCTGCTTTCCAGATCCCTGCTGTTTCACATTTAAATGATTTTTGCCTAACCATGTATTCAATTCTTTTGAAAGCATGATTGTGTACACAGTCCCTCAACTCTGGCAAGCTCCTCTTTGAGTGCCAGTTCTTGAACTAGAGGTACAACTGGTTCTATGATAATTTGTACAGTGGGAAGGCTGTGCAGCAGGAGAATGCTTTAAAAAAATTCCCTTATTCTCAGAATAGGATACTGGCCATTTAATTCAACAGTGGCTCTTTCACAAGTGTGTCACATGCCAAATTCAAAGTGTGAGAAAGAAATACAGTAGGGTATTATATATACTGTTTAACCACACATTCCTTACTTTGCTTAACACCTAGTTTGGTGGAGAAGCTAGTGAAGCACTTTGGGGAACGAAAAAACATACTATTTTTGTGATGTTTGGGCTGGTCTAAATACAGGTATTTTTGACTGACAAACTTTGCTTATCTATATATTCAGTTGTTGGAGGAGAGCTTTGAAGATACCATTGACTGCGAGAAACACAAATAAGTTGGTTCTAGAACAAATGAAGCTCAAACTCACCCTAGAAGCAAAAATGTCTAAACTGAGACTATGATAGTGTGGGTACATTATGAGAAGACAAGACCCGTTGGAAAAGACAATAATGGTGGGGAAAGTTAGAGGCAACAGGAGAAGAGGAAGACCAAATAAGAGATAGAAGAAGCCACGGCCTTGAGTTTGCAAGAGTTGAGCGGGGCTGTTGATGATAGGAGGTTTCTGAGGTCACTCATTCATAGGTTGCCATAAGTTGGAAACAACTTGACAGCACATAACAACAAATGCATTCAGTTCTTTTCGAAGGTGGGAATTGCTTTTGCTTGCTGATCAGCAGATCTTTTTTAAATGTTCATTTTAGTATTCCATGTTCATACAGCTTTTTTTGCCCCTGAGGATAGCATATGTGGATATATCCAGATGTGTGTAGAGGGCCATGCTGTAGCAAAGAAGCAGAAGTCTCCCGGTATCATAAGCACTGCTGCTTAGAAAACTATTAATGTTTTGAAGACATCATTTCAAATAGTTCTACGTCACTTGTAATATTTCAGCTGTTTACATGAGAACAGATGATTCTCAGCTCAAACAAAAAGAAAAGAAAAATGTTTCACTTATCATGGAAAGGAACAATCAGCACGATAGGAAATGCCCATGTTGACATACTCACATTGGTGCCATTTTTTTGATCATATCAGGAAAGGAAATGACCTTACAAGTACAATTTACAAGCTTGGGTCAACAGCCGCTGCAAGGCAGCAGCCAGGCACCATTCTGATCTCTGTTCTCATTCAAAAAGACTCTCATCTTCCTAGGGTTTTCACCTATCACTCACTTGTAGCTTACTACGTCCAACTCAGTGCCCTTAACAACAAATCCATGCCTATTTTGTTTTATAGCTTTTAATAAGATATAATCCTTAACATGTTGTCATTATGATTCAACAGGGATGAATCAGCAATATTTCTTATTTTTCTTTCTTCATTTAAACCCTTTGAAATTTAAAGAAACTGGGTCTTTCAAACCATACATTTAAATTTTATAGTTTAACTGGAATTGGATGGTGAGAGAAATCTACAGAAATATCCTTCTAGGGTGAGGAATAAGGACTAGGAGATCTGGTTTCAAATATATCCCAGTGGAAGATCTATCTACTCCGGGGGTAGGCAACTTATGGCCGGTGGCCCACATACAGTACCCTGTACCCCATTTAAAAACATTAGCTCAGAAAATACCCTTCTACCCTTTAAGGGGAGCAATGGGAAATGTTACCATCTTTTGAGGGCCCCAAGCACCTTGTCTCCTACATCCACCAAGTATTCTTTCTTTCTTTCTTTCTTTCTTTCTTTCTTTCTTTCTTTCTTTCTTTCTTTCTTTCTTTCTTTCTTTCCATTTCAATACCACCCTATTAGTGCGAACACTCTGCGTGGTTCAAAACATATACAACAAAAATACAATATAAACCCTGTCACTAGCCAAACCATTAAACCCACCTTTAAATTTAATTACACAGATTAAAACACATTTAAAATCTCGTCAATGTCAAGTTCAACACTGGTAGAAAGCAGTTTTAGATAATTCCATCTTGATCAGCTTCCTAAAAACTAATAGAGATGGTGCCTGATGAACCTCTGTAGGAAACGTATTCCAGAGGGAAGGGGCCACAACTGAGAAAGCTCAGTTCCTGATGCTAGTTCTTTTGGCCTCCTTGGGTGTCACAATTTTTAATATCAAGGACCATGAGGAGCAAGTGGAACAAGTAGCTATTTTGTGGGAGAAACATTCTGCCAAGTATCAAGATCCTAAACTAAATTGTATAAGTCATGAACAGTACCTTGAATTGGGCACAGAAACTAACAGGAAGCCAATGATGTCATACCAAGACTGGGAATATATATATATTCATATCTTCTGGTACCTGTGATCAGTCTGGCAGCCACATTTTGGACAGGCTGAAGTTTTTGTACTGACGTCAAAGGCAGCCCTATATAAAGAGCAGTACAGTAGTCTATTTTAGAGATTACTAATGCATGAACTACTGTTCTAGGGCATTTCTTATCTAGGTAGGCGTGAAGCTGGGCAATCAGCCAAGGTTGATAAAAGGTACTCTTGGCCAAAACAGGTGTTTGTGCTTCCAGAGAAAGAGCTTGGTCCAAGACTACCCCCAAGCTGCAAACCCGATCCTTCAGGGAGAGTATAACCCCACTGAGGCCAAGTAAAATGTCCGTCTAACTGGTCCGACAATCCTCCCAACAGTAGGATTTCCATCTTATCTGGTTTCAGTTTCAGTTTATTGGCCTTCATCCAGCCCATTACTGACACCAATCAGTGCTCAAGGACCTGTACAACATCACCTGTAGAGGAAGAAAAGAAGAGATGGAGCTGCGTGTCATCCACATATTGATAAATTGAAACTCTCCATATGACTTCTCCCAGCAGCTTCATACAGATATTAAAAAGCTGTACCATCTACAATTCACCACCAACAAAGGACTGGAACCACTGAGGAAGAGAGCCCAAGTCCTAAACCTGATAGCCATCTCAGAAGAGCCATCTCCATTTTTTAAAAAAATGTCCACTAGAGGGCAAAAAGAAACTTTTCCAGAAGTTTTTGTAAAAAAAGAAGAGGTTGCACAGGGGGGATGCAGCCCTCAAACAACCAAATGGGAGTGTGCGTGACCATTGGACCTCTGCAGATTTAACCGTTCAGGCTGTTAACCAAATTTGTTATGCTCTTTAACTCTACATAGGCCTCCCTTGCTTTTATTATCAAAGAGCATGCTGGACTGGGGTGATGGAACTCATAGTTTAATATATCTAGAAGGCACTTGATTGGGGTAGGCAGAAATGGCTAGTTGAAGTGATATAAATAGCTTCCTCGTTTTTTCCCCCCAATGTGGGTATCATTAGCCAAGCTTGCTTTTATGCAGCTATAAAACAGCAGTTTGGTTTGGTTCCATCCCAGTTCTAATAAATTCAAAGCACTAGTGGACTATTGCCCCATTTGTGCTTTACAAACTAAAAGCAGATTTTCTGCCTTATTTACTGGTGCTGCTCTTGCTGTCCACCAATTTAGAAATGACCATCCCACCCCCAGATGTACTGCTGTGAGAAAAGTTTTGAGTACTAAATTTCTGTTTATCAGGCCTCTCTATAGGGCATGGAACAGAAGCAGTAAAAATGATGGCAGCCTTTCTATTTTAAAACAAACCATCAAAGAAAGATTTCTCCCAAATTTTGTGGCTAGAAGAGCTTAGCTCACTCACAACTCTTTGATGGATCCAGCAGATTGTGCTACCCTAATAAGTTTCAGGTTTTAGAAGATGCTATCAGCAGTCTTTTGTGCCTGATTATCATTTGCAACATTCCCACTGCTGATGACAAATAAACTGTGGGTGAAGAACAATAAGGAATTAAGGGGCAAAGAATAAGTGGAAAGGAAGAATTCCAAGCCACCACTGTGTGGCAATAGGAGGAAAGAGGTTAAAAGATATATGTTGCAGCTGGAATTTTTCAGCAAGTTAAAGAAAGAAAGAAAGAAAGAAAAGAAAAAAAAGAAAGAAAGAAAGAAAGAAAGAAAGAAAGAAAGAAAGAAAGAAAAGTGAAAGGTTGCCATTCTGCACAGAAAAACATTTATTCCTCTGAAAAAAACGTAACACACACTAGAAAATGTATTTTAAAAACCAAAAACCTCTATTCCACCGAATCGGAGAAGTGAGCAGTCCATCTTTACATCAAGTAGGTTAATTCAAAGGACCCCAAAAGGGACAAAGGGGGACTTACTTGTCATTTTTCTATGAAACAGGAAGGGAGCTGCCCTAAAGCAGTTCTAAGAAAAGGCAGCTTAAAATCCAGTGAATCCTTCATGAGGAGGACATTTCAAATATGAAGAGACATACTAAATGGATGGATTATATATAGCATTGCCTGCTTGGCATTCCTTGATCTTCTCCAAAAAAAGAGAGATGTCTTTCAAAATGTTAAACCTTCTGAAAGGATGCCAGCATTGTAAGCCATAAATGAAACCATCTTTTTAAAAGGCTGCTAAGCATAAGTGTAGCTTTATGGCAAACTTGGCAAATGTATTCTGATTTAGGTCAGAACAGAGATACTCTTGGCTTTCTGATGTGTCAAGTATAGGACTCAAACGAAATCTGTCCTTGGCAAACCTATTTCACTACAAATCATTCAGGAAGAATATTTGAAAAGGGCTTGAAAATTCAAGATCATGTTATGGAAGTATGAGTATACTTTCTGGATTCTTTTGTTTTGTCACTTGGGTTTTGAACCTCACTCTGATGTAGCATTTTCCAGTTTCTCCTGAGCAATCACCAGGACTGGAGCACAGTAAATAAAAGTATAAAAAATATATACAAACAAGCAGATATGTCCTTTCAGATATGTCCTCCATCCCTTCCCTGCATATATTTCATTGAATTATTCGGTTGCTCCAACATATCAGAAGATCAATTTATATTAGGTTTTGTTTCAATTTGTAGATGCAGAAGTATCATAAGTAGCACACTCATAGTTCATGCATGGTATCCCAAACTTGATCAATAGGCTTGGGAAATCTCACACATGGACAGTAAGCTTGCCTATCCTCATTTATGGAAGGATATTAGAAGCAACAATTACCCACCAACCCAATGTATTTAAATCCTCAGCACATCATAAATGTACCATGCTGAATCTTCTTCAGTGAAGTGCAGCTGCTGCCACTGTCCTCATCACCATGGTGAAGCAGGCATAAGAACATCCCAAAGTTGCTAGCGCCATAACAGCTTTGAAAACATCAAATGCGGAGAAATATGCTTGCAATTAACTGTGCCTCCTTCATAACTTTGTTGAAATTTCAGATAAGCTGGAATTTAAAATGAAGCCAGAGAGGAAGCACACACATTTTCTCACCGTGGACCAGTCAAAGGCATTGGTGCCTTAAAAGAAGTAACAACCAGAAGTAGAATGGGCTCCTTCATGAAATCTCTTGCTGATTAACCATTCTATTGGCAAAGGGGCGCCATCTGTCCCAAAGGAGAGGAATGACTTGAACATGTAACAATCCTAGCAAAACACTCATTTTGCATCTCAAGATTTTGAAAATGCTGGACAAACGGCATTCCCCCCCCCCCCCCCCACAAGCCAAAAAGAAAGAAAGAAAGAAAGAAAGAAAGAAAGAAAGAAAGAAAGAAAGAAAGAAAGAAAGAAAGAAAGAAAGAAAGAAAGAAAGAAAGCCAGAGTGGTAACTTTGTTCATCTTTGGGAGCCAAAACAATGAGTCTTGGAGCATCTTAGGTAAAGGTAAAGGTTCCCCTTGACATTTAGTCCAGTCGTGTCTGACTCTAGGGGGCGGTGCTCATCCCCGTCTCCAAGCCATAGAGCCAGCATTTGTCCGAAGACAGTTTCCGTAGTCACGTGGCCAGCGCGACTAGACACGGAACGCTGTTACCTTCCCACCGTGGTGGTACCTATTTATCTACTCGCATTTTTACATGCTTTCGAACTGCTGGGTTGGCAGGAGCTGGGACAAGCGACGGGAGCTCACTCCATCACGTAGATTCGATCTTACGATGGCTGGTCTTCAGACCTTTGCAGCACAGAGGCTTCTGCGGTTTAACCCGCAGGGCCACCACGTCGAGCATCTTAGAGATTAACAAATTTTATTAGCACAAGATGGGGTGGGCAACAGTCCATAGGTGGCAGTAACTTTATCAGGACGAAGGGCACGCACAAATTGCCTACAATGTTGTAAAATATTGAACAATATATTCGATACGGTAAAATGCAGTTCCCGTTGATCGCTACGAAGCTGTAGCTCAGCTGTGGATTCTTGGATGACATGATGCCCGCGCTCTTTTCACCTGTTTCACGCCTTCTGCGCAGTGGCGTTCCCATACGCACCACCCACTACCCACGTTCACACCGGGGCTCCACGCATCTCACCCGCGCCCTCTTCTCCACCATGAGGTTGCCCCACACGTTTCCGACCCCACTCGGAGAGACCCAGTCTGCAGTTTGTGTGCACAACCCCCTCGCACAAGGCACGCCGCCTCCCCGCCAGCGCCTGATGACCTGCTTCGGCCAGCCACCCCCATGCAAGGCCAAAGAACCAAGCCCAGAGCCCGTGAGCCGTTGCCTGGGCCCTTCCGTGCCCGTTCAAAATCTTTGGGGATTCAAATGGCTTCGGACGTGGAGCGGCTTGCTCCTGCTTCTCCTCGGCCTTCATGAGCGCGGAAGGTGGAACCCGGCGGCCAACTTGAAGGAGGGGCACCTTCTTTCTCTCCCCCCCCCCCGGCCCCTCGCCCATGTGGAGGACTGCGGCTGGCAGGGCCGCTGAGCAGATCCGGGGAATGAGTGCTGAGGGATCCGGAGGCTTCTCGGGAACAGAAGGGGCTGCCCCGGCGAGCGGAAAAATGGGCCGGTGCTGGGTTTTCTCACAGCCCGGGGTCTCCTCACCACCACCACCGCTGTCGCCACTGTTGGGTGCCACGTAGCAGGCGCGAGCCTGAAAAAGCTCTCCTTTGGAAGGAGGGCTAAATGTGTGGCAGGCAGAAAAATGGGGGGGGGGGAGGATGCGGGCCACATTGATTCACAGGAACAAAGGCGTTTGAGAATCTACAGATGGGCAATACCTTCATTAAGATCAACAGGAAATACATTTTAATGTATCAAACACATTTGGTCAGTAATTTACAACATTTGCACAATTTGCATTTACAGTTTATCAGGTTTCAGGCAATGCCAGACTGAGAAGTGCAGCTAATACTGCAGAAGACAGAATCAGGATTCAAGATGACAGTACTGTAACAGATTGAAGAACTGGGGCAAAACAAACAACATGAGCTTCAACAAGGGGAAAATGTAAAATTCTACAGTTAAGCAAGAAAAATCAGATGCACAAATATAAGACGGATGACAAGTGGCTTGGCAATAGTATGTATGAAAAGAATCTAGGGGTCTTAGTAGAGTCAACAATGTAACATGGCATCAGTAAAAAGCAAAATACAATGCTAAGTGGGCATCGAAGAACAGTGGTGCAATGAAAAGAAGTAGCAATACCATTGCATTCTACTTTTATCTACTTTAAGAATTATATCCACAAGCTGTAACATGTCCAGAGAAGGGCAACCATGGTAAAATGTCAGGAAACCAAGAAGAAAGGTTGAGGGAAAGCTAGGAAAAGAGAAGCTGAAAGGTGATATAGTAGCAGTCTTTAAATATTTGAAGGGCTGTCATATGGAAGATGGGAGTAAGCTTATTTTCAGCAAGCTCTGGAGCCTAAATGCAAAGCAATAAAGTCAAGTTACAGAAAAGAGATTTTGGCTAATTATTAGAAGGAATTTCTGATAGTAAGTTCTGTTCAAAAGGTGGTGGGGCACTCCTTCTTTGTAGATTTTGTAGGTTGGATGGACATCTGCCAGGAATGCTTTAGCTGTGGATTTCCTGCTCTGTCTGGGGGATGGAACTGATAAGTTTTGGTGTCCCTTCTGGCTCTGAAATTCTCTGTTTCTACAAAGATATTGCCTCCCTGCACACTGCAATCTACTAAATCCCAGTCTTTAAGGAACCATAAGACATGTTCTTTTGCTGCCACTGACTAACACAGCCACCCCTTAGGAATTACTGGAAAATGCAGATTTTTTCCCCTCCAGTATGTTCAGTCTTGAGATGTAGATCGTTATTTATCATTGTGATAGATGGTGCCCTTTGCCAACAGAACAGTTATTTGGTGAGATACAGCTAATTGCAAGGAGCATTTTTCTTTTCTGGAAAAGAACATGTCCCTCAACACTCATATGTATCATTCTCCAGAAAGATGGATAGTCTACAAAGCTGCAGTGAATATTTTTGAAAGGCCCTAACAATGAGGAAATGGTAATTTTCATGGGATATTGTATAACAGAACCAAGGCCAGGTAAATAACTACGATTCAGGGAAAATCTTTATTAGGAGCAATGGTGGGCAACTCATGTTAAGTAGAACAGAGTCACTGAAATTAATTATCTTGGTTCAGAAAATAGCCTGATCCTAGATTATAATGAGAAAATCTAGTTTTCTTCTGAAAATAAATGACAGACTTTACAGAGGTGAAGAAAACAAAACATGCTGAAAGGTTCTCACAAAACTATAATTATATCGAGAGACTTTTTTATTTTTAAAAAGAGTAACCAATAGGAAACAGAGTTCCTGACTTCCGGCTTGATGCTGCGACAAGACAGCAGCAGGAGGACGGAGCTCCGTCTCCTGGGCTGAATTCCGACCTGTTTGGGACCCCCCAGGGGTTTAAAACCACCCCGAAGAGGTGGTGAACTGGGGGAGAAGCCTGTTGATCATGGGGGGGGGGGGGGGGACGGCGGTTTACCCACATTTGATCCAGGAAATTCCCCAATCAACCAGCGGGCGGAAACAAGCAGCTGAATAAGCCTGCTTGCAAGTCATTGGCAGCCGCAAAAGAAGAAGCGATAAACCAGCCAAATTAAACATCATTGTTAACATTGGGTGAGATACAAAAGCTTAATTATACTACTCTATAACTATCCCTGGACGGAATAATCCCTTTAACAGGAAAAAAAAGAGGGTCTCTTAGCCCCAACTCTAAATTAAGCAGCAGTGGATCTGGAGAAGGGGAAAGAGACGCAAAGAGAAGCAAAGAAAATAAATTGGACATTAATTAAACAATTATACTGCAAGGAAAGAAGTTCTGTATTACCTTTGGTGTTAAACTTAAGAAATCTTCCTCTTAAAATTGTTTTTGCAAACAACGCTCAGAGTAATGTCTATCTACAGTGTTGGCAAATAGCCTAGAAACATGACCTTGAAAAAGCCTAGAAACCTGATTTGAAAACTCTGTTTTGTCTTTCCGGTTTCTTCTTCTTCTGAGAACTGACTCAAAACATAGACAATTAACTTTGGAAAGTCTAATACAAACATCGAGTGAACGGGGACTGCCAAAATACGTCAGAGACTGGATTCAATTAACCCTAAAGGTGATCAACCTACTGAGGCAACTGTTGATGGAATTGGACTGACTGCTCTAAGCTACTAGACATTTTTCACTTGAAATTACAAGTACCTGGCATCTGAGCACATAATGTCACAACAAGGGAAATTCTGGGAGGAAACAAAATCTACCCTGCAAGCAATCTTAGAAATAGTGAGATTCCAGAACCAAGATATGCAACCGTTCACAGAACAAATAAAGAAGGACTGTATTCAGCAAGAGACAGAAAATATCGAACAAAGAAATGTGAAGGTTGAGGATGATGTATGCCAAAGAAAAGAAGGACTGGAGGAAATCAGAGGGGAAATTCAGGAGAGCTGAGGAGAATCTTAGCTGTGTTAAGGGAAGAAGGGGGGGGGGGGGGGGGAGAAACCAGCAGCATTAATTAAAAAATAGCCTGGAAGACCTATTGGAGATAGATCAAATGCATAAAGATCTATTGGAGATTGATCAAGTGTATAAAATGCTTTCAGATTACACAAGGGACGGCAGAATATTTAGGGAAATAGAAACAAGAACTGGGAAATTCAAATAAGAGAAGGAATCACTTAGAAAAGATTTAAAAAGGGGAAATATTAAGGTGGCCTCATTGTTGAAAGCATGTATATACTTAACTTCTGGAATTGTAAAGGGGCATATCTTATTGTGATTGGATTCTTTTTGAAACTAATGGCAGTTCCTCACATTTGGCGGGAAGAAGAGACTGAGACTGAATTGGAAGATTCTCACTTTCTACTTTATTAACATGCAGAGTATCAACTATGATGCCAACAGGGTCAAAACAAGACAAATCTGGTAAATGTCCATAACTAGTCAATGCGGACCTTTCTTCTAACAACAGTCCATTCACTGCGGGGCTGGACCCAAACCGTTCGCGATCGGTAATCTTGCTCAGGGGAGCACTCCTCATCACGCACACCGTCCCACAGCACGGGTGATGTGCCCAATCTCCCTCCTTCTGTGGGGTATTGTATACTGGATCGGGGCATATCACCTTTCTCCCATGTCCTTGCCTGCGCGGGAAACACTATCACGGTCCATTCCTGGGTTTCGTAGGACCGTTTCTCCTTCCCTTGGAACTTCTGGATTTGGGAGTAAACCTCCTACTTTCAGATTGGGAAAGTCTTTAAGTAGATCGCGTGCTTTCTCATACTTTTGATTACCTTTTTCTGATTCTACTTCTGTCTTGCTCTCTCGACTCTCGTTCTCCACTATTCTGCTCCCGAACCTCCTTTCTCCCCCTTCTTTTATATCCTCCTCCCACAAAGTTTTAAATCCTCCCCTTTTCTTCCTTCTCCCACCTCCACTAAGCAGACTTCTGTGTTCTTCTTCCCTTCCCCTAACACTCCTGTCATCCCAAGAAGCAAAGAACAAATAATTGTAAGCAACCCATGTAACACAATGTTTAACAAGCATGATTAAATGTAGATAGATTGAAAAATTAATAAAATGTGTTTTGTTTTTTTTAAAAGGAAACAGAGTTCCTAGGGAGTAACCCAGCCAGCTTCTTGTTGTGTTTTGATAATACTTGAATATTTTGGGTTCATTCTGTTGCAGTTGTGAATTTTTGGTTAAATTTCTCTAGTGGCGCAGCAGAAGTGAAGGGATTCAAAGAGCACAACCACCTCATGTTGCCCAGAGTAATCTACCCCTTTTCTCCTCAACTGGCATTTACAATCTCAGTAACACACTCTGAGGTATTAATAGGAGAAAGAATTTAAAAAAGTTTATCTACAGATAAACAGTAAATTGACAAACATGACTACGGACTCAAAAGAGGGAAAAGACACACAGAGGCAGAGATCGCTTTGAATTCAAGAGGCAGGAGGGGACAAGTGGTTAGTGCTGGATTGAATGACAGTCACCCCAGCCCAGAAAAGTCCCTCCCAGCGAGGATGTAAAGATTCCCAACTCACCAGTCTTCACAACCCTCCTTTTAATTTTTTTACTTTCTACAGATTAATCGCATATTAACAATGTTTTTTAAAAGACCAGATATTTTCATGGCCCCCGAAGTGTTGCTATAATTAAAGAATCTAGTTTGTAAGTGAATGCTGGAGTCTGACTACGCTTACTCGCAAGTAAAAACTGCCACTTGCAGTCGGTTGGACCTGATCTCAACTACGCGTGGGTTGGACGACGAGGTGCTCGTTGTAGTTATTAAGGTGCCTCAAGGCAATATTAGGGCGGCGGGGCGGGAAGACGAAGCCATTTAAAAAAATAAATAAATCCCATCCTGGTTTCTAAATGGCCTAAATATCTGTAACAAAGAATGAAGTGCTTCCACAGAGCACAGTGTTAGGATCAAGTCAAATAAAAGGCAAGGTCTTATGCGACTCAGTAAAGAAGGTGCGGGGTTGGAATGGGGTTTGTGGCGCCCCCAGAAGATGCTGGGCTAAAACTGCCCTCAGTCCCCCTCATTGCTTAGGCTGGCTGGCATCTCCAAGCGCAGGAGAGGCGCCGCTGCCCCGCCTAGCGGAAGCAACCCCACCGAGGCAGGCCTTCTCGTCCTGCTCCGCCTTTTGTCGCGTAATTCTCATTCTCGGAAAGAGAGAGGCGGGGAAGAGGAACGAATGGAACGCGGGGATTGGTTCGAGAGAGTGTCGTTCAGCCATTAGAGCAGCGGATTGGATGAGAGGCCCGGAAACGGAGCTCGGCGGCCAATGGAGGCTGCTTCCTCTTCCGACAGAGGGCGGCCGGGTAGTTGTGCTGCGGAGGCGTGTAGTTGGTCGCTGTAGCAACCATGGGGAGCTTGTTACAGTTTCTGAAGTTGGTGGGGCAGCTGAAGGTGAGCAGAGCCCCCCGGCACGGGTGGGGTTCCTGTGGAGCCAGAGAAGGGAGTTTGGGGTCAGGGCAGCTGGTGGTGTTTTTTCCATCGCGAGCGCTTGTTAAGGGGACAGTCCTGGGAGGAAGGGAGAGCGAAGCCCAGAGGAGGCCAGGCTGCAGCCCCAAGCAAGCCCTGCGTAGGGAAGGTGGGTCCCTCCGGGCTCCCAGGCCCACGGGTGGCGTGGCCTTGGGCAAGCTTTTCCTTTCCTTTTGCGCCCGGGCCCCCTCCACGGCACTTGGAGGGCTTCGGGGGGCCCCCTCGTGTCATTTAGGAACCAGGTCCAGGATGCCTTGGGAAGGAGGAGCGGCGTGGCAGACAGGAGCCGGGTGGTGGCGGGAAGAAAAGTTGCGGAAGGACGGGAGTGACGGTTTAGGAGAAGAGCGACGCCATGTGGATGAAGAATTGGAAGAGAAAGCGGAGGTGCAGGTGTAGGGGGGGTCTTCACGTGCACAATGCACGACGTTCAGTGCAATTATTTATTTACTTACTTTCCCGCTAGCGCACGCGCTGCTCTGGGCGGTTTACAAGTTTTAAAAAAAACAGTCTTAACTGACAATCGGTGCATAGTGATAAATTCAGCTTGGTGCTGCAAGGACTTGTTCACATGTTACACGAAGAACAGATATAAAGTGTCTGTACCCATTGCAATATATTGGTTGAGATCCCGGTAGAATGAGGCAGTATGCATAGTGCCTCTGACTTTGGGGGCTGGGGGAAACTCCGGGTCTGGCTTTTGTGGCCAAAAAGAGACTGCACAGGTGGCTTATTTAAATGTCTTGTGCTGTGACATTTTTTGTTGTTTTGAACTTCACTTTTAAATCACTAAGTACATATTTTAGATAATGTAGATCTTAGATGGCTGTGAAGTACATTTTTGCAAAGTGTTTTTGACTGTATTGCTTAAACTGTTTTTGACTAGAGAGTGTCACGAACAGGCTGGGTATACAGAAAGGTAGCAAATCCAGAGAGTGTCTCGGATCATATGTACAGGATGGCAATCATGGCTATGGTAACCGAAGATAAAACACTCAATAAGGACAAGTAAGTAATGGTAGTAGTTGTTGTTGCTTAGTCGTTAAGTCGTGTCCGACTCTTCGTCACCCCATGGACCAGAGCATGCCAGGCCCTCCTGTCTTCCACTGCCTCCCAGAGTTGGTAAATTCATGTTGGTAGCTTCGATGACACTGTCCAACCATCTCATCCTCTGTCGTCCCCTTCTCTTGCCTTCACGCTTTCCCAACATCAGGGTCTTTTCCAGGGAGATTTCTCTTCTCATGAGATGGCAGTAGTCATTCTTTAATTTATATGAGGAACTGTAATTATGATGCATCAATTGGTTCATTTGCTCCATCAGTTTGGTTCCTGATGGGAGCAAGTTAGCTGTTTTCAGGGGTGACTGGCTCTTTACACATAGCTATCTCTTTTTAGATCCAGGCTGATATATTTGCAGTAGTAACAATCAGTATTGTAACCTTCCAAATCCAACAATTAACAGATAAATCAGTCGTATTTTATTGACATAATATTAAGTCATTTTTTTCTCAGAAGGGAATTATCTGCTTGGAAAACCCTGAAAAGGGTCGCTGTAAGTCAGAATTGACTTGATGGCACATAATCATTATTATCTGAATATGTTGAAAAAGCTGGCAGTTGTTTGATAACATTGACTTAATGTGTGAATTTGTAAAAAAATGGGCTATAATGGGACATGTGTTCACTAATGTATATATTGCCCTAACACACCATAGTACCTACGCTGTTTGCCCTTACACGTCCCTAGCAGAATAATGGCCTTTATTTCTCTATTACAAGCTGAAAAATCCAAGTTGCCTCCTTGAGCTTTAGCCCTTTATTTTTTTGTATGTATACCTTGGAATAATTGGATTCTAATTAACACTAGCCATTTTAAGTATAAAATTGGACAGTAGAACTTTCTCTGAGTTTATTAATATGTTAATCATCACTTCCAGTTTTGTGAATGTAGTGTCAGCATAGTAAATTTGCATTGTAAGTCAAGGTTAATTCTAAAGTTCAGCCTTGAGTAGTTGATAGTTACAGTTGTTTTGTCAGACTTAGTGTTGAAACTTACCAGGCTGGAGTATTAATACTGCCTAAAACATCATATGGATGGTTAGCAAGCTCTTTATTAGAATAACTCTTATTGAAGCTGGGAATTTAGTTTTAAAACTAAGTTGGAGAGAGAAAGAATAGGAAAAAAATAGGACTTGATCAGAAAACATGGAGCTTTTAAATCATACACTAAAACTTCATTTCTTCTTACATCTTTACCTTTTAAAACTTCTATCTCCAGTAGGAGTTCTTAGGAGTTCTAGAGTTTTATCAGTTCATTGTAAAGGTTTGATGTGGTTTTGAGAGCCAGTATGGTGTATGGGTTGAATGTTGGACTAGGGCATAGTAAAACATTCTTTGCACAGCTCACATTTCTTGAAAACGATTCGGTTCACCCTGACTTGGAAGTAATATGACACTACATAACTGCAGTGTGTGGTTGTAATAAAAGATACCACACTACTGTTGCTTTTGGATTTTTATTCACGGAGCAATACATCCTCATGGTTCAGTGGTTAAACTGCAGTATTGCACCTAAGACTCTGCTCATTACCTAAGTTCAATCCCGACAGGCTCAGGTAGCCAGTTCAAGGCTTACTTAGCCTTCCAAGTTTGGTAAATTGAGTAGAATGTGCAGCCTGCATAAGTGTAAACTGCCCAGAGAGTGCTTTAAGTGGTACAAGATGGTATATTAGCAGCACACTTTGCTTTCGTTTTTTCATCTACAGGTAATAGAATGGTACTTGTATCACCACTTACATGGTGTTAACGTTTTCATTTATCTTGCTTTATTGTCAGTTTGAAGTATTTTGTGGAACACACAATCATTGGGGGGATTTTTTCATATAGTTGGAATTTATTTTATATAAGATCAGTAAGTAAGACAGTCCCTGCCTGTAGGCTTATAGTAAAAAAAAATCATACAAAAGAAAATGGGATGAGGTAGTAGTTCTCATGGTGACCAGCTAGAAAAAGTTGGGGGAGAAGAGACTGATGGAGCTGGTCTGATTACAGCAGTTTGAATGACAGTTGTCAGGGGATTTAACATATGAACTGGATCTTGAGTTACAAAATTACTTCCTCTGGTTCAGTGATTATTACATCAGATGATTCTGTATTTGCCTGTCAGTAATCTTGATATAGACAGACAATTGCATCTTTAAACATTTTTACTTTCTCAGATGTATTCGACTGGCTCTGGTTCATGATATGGCTGAATGTATAGTTGGTGACATAGCTCCTGCTGACAATATTTCCAAAGAGGAGAAACACAGGAGAGAAGAGGTCAGTATTGTGGCACTAATAGCAGAATAGCCAATAAAGGTTGGTAGGCCCTCATAGTGCTTTTTCTGGAATTGCTATGTGAAAAGTATTTGACTAGTTTGACAACTTGGCTTCTCCCCCACGCACCCCCAAAATATATTCTGTTGCTCTTTCCATGAGTTATCTATAATCACACAGTACAAGCACTGACTTGTGTGGGAGTTTTAACTTGATATGCATGCAAGAAGCCTTTAATATGTATCCACATAGGAGTGACTGTTATATGAGCTTGCACATTTTAAAACCTTTTTGACAAAATAGACCAAAGATTTACTGTCAACCTTGTTTCCCTTGACACAAAATTGGTTGTGTGAATTGACTAATAATTTGAACTGAAAATATTCAAAACATTATACAGTAGTGGCCACTAGAGGGCAGATGTTTCTTTTTACAGAAAGAACCTTGTTAAAGGAAATAAGCATGATATATAGAATTCTGTATAGTGGTTCTTTCTAGAAAAAAAATTCAGTGCAGATCCAACAATGCTCTTTCCCTGCTAGTATGGCTGTGACATAGATGTATCATGATTCCAAACAAAGGGTGCCCCACACAATCTGAGGTGGCATAATCATTATATGCCGTCAAGTCTGTTCAGACTTAGAGTGACCCAGGTCTTTTTTTTAGGTACAAAACAATTATAAATGGTTTACCAGTCTGTCCTTCTGGTGGCACACTGGGACTATACAACCTTCCCAAGGCTTCATAGGTGTGAGGGCACGTAATCCCATCATCCATGCACACTGGCTCATCTCTAGGAAGACACAGATTCAGACTCCTGACCCTGGCCTCGCAATCGCGTGCTTCCACCCCTGACCTAGTTTAGTTCTTCTGACCCTAATAGGGTTTTCAAGGTAGTGAGATATTTAAGGAGTTTTACCAGTTCCGCTCCCCCAGTGAGTTTCCATGGCTGAGCAGGAATTTTAACCCAGGTCTCTTGGGTTGTAGTCCATTACTCACTACACCACACTGGGTGTCTAAATCCCACATTACTGCTCTGAAAACTGAAATTATTGCTGTCTGTGTTGTATGGAAATCATAGTTATCTAATCATGTAATTCTATACTGTTTTCCATGAGCATTGGAGTTTCTCCGGAGAGAAGCTCTGTTATGGAGAGAGATCTTTAGTGATGGTTAACATTATTGTTCCAGTTGCAAAATGTTTCAAAGCAGTTTATTTTCTTCAAAAAGCAGAGAAGCACAATTTGACACCTGACTATTACCAAATGAAAAGCTGGACATTTTAATTTTGTTTTTAGGAAGCTATGAAACATTTGACCGAATTGCTGTCAGAAGATCTGAGAAAAGAAATTTTTGACTTGTGGGAAGTAAGTTTCTAAATATATAAAATTGTTAAATGTTGATATATTTTGTGCTAAGTTGAAGTGTTTCCAATGAGTATCAGTTATAGAAATCTATGATAGCTGGCACTCACAGTGATGGGTTTGAGAAAGAAGGCAATAACACCTGGTAGAAGGCTAGCCATCTGAGCTAAATATTGTCAGGTGTGGGAGCCACCCTGTATTTTGCTTCTCTATTTTTGCATTGTAGCTGTATTGCCATGGAGCTGTCTTGGGGTTGGTGGGCTACCACTGGTGGTAGCTATATGGTCCATCTGAGATAGTCTTACCAAAAATGGCAAGAGCTTCTTAAAAATTGGTGGCTTTATAGATGTATTTATGACAGTTAAGAATTATTTTCATAGATACATTTTGAAACTCCTTAAGCTATTAAAGGGTGTAATGTATAAACTTTTTCCTGTTTCTTGGAACAGGAGGTAAAGTGTTTTAGTCCACAGGAGTCTTATTAACTGTGCTTCTAGCTTTCAGCCATGAATAGGAACACATCTTGAGCTCCCGGCCATCAAGAATTTAGCATGCTCCTAAGATGTCTTTTAAAAATTCCACTCCAGTATGCATAGTCCAGATCACTTATGGCTTGTTTTATGCTTACAGAATCACAGAGGTGCAGGTGAAGATTTTCTTCCATCTGCAGTGTGTCATACTGTTCATTTCAAGGGGAAGCAAAAACAAGCACCTTTGTCCATGAGCAGATAAGAGACAACACTAAACTGTATCTGAAATGCCTCTGAATGTTTAAAATGGTGGTATGAAGTATGGTTGAGTCGCATAAATTTCTATACACAGAGAAAGCTTGCAAAAATGAGACAAGATTTCAGTACTAGCAAGATCCTTTAACTGATGTTTGTTTATGATATTGAATTCTTAGCTAAATCTGGTTTTACCAATATTTATTCTTTTAAACACACTATATATGAAACTTGCACATCAGTGTGTGCAATTACATCATGTGAGTAATCCTTGCCTCTCAGTGAGAGGGTTAATTAATTTCCTCCTTTGTACATCCCATTTAGGAATATGAATGCCAATCTAGTGAAGAAGCAAGGTTTGTAAAACAGTTGGACCAGTGTGAGATGATCCTTCAAGCCTTGGAGTATGAGGAACTAGAGAAAAGACCTGGAACACTTCAAGACTTTTATGACTCAACGACAGGTATCAGCCGTTTTTGTTTTGAGCAGTTACATGTGAAACTCAGTATTATTTATATTGTGGGATCTGCTGCTAAATGTTGCAATATGCTTGATCAATATGCCTGCCAATCACCTAATCATATCTTAATTCACAATTCTGTATTCCATCCTCTCCCCAGTGGTTTAGAGCTGCTAGGAGGATTTTTGTATCCTTTTTAAAGCTCTTAATATGTTCCTCCTCCTGCAAACCTTGTAATTCCTGAACATGTTGATTCCTCCTCCATTATCAGTAGCCCTGTATTAATTATATACCTGCCATAATTCAGTATCTGAGTTCATGTTTTAAGGATGGACAAAATATGGCCCTCCAGATCAGCCCTAACCAGCAGTGGTGAAGAATTCTGGTAATTGTAGTCCAATAGGCTCTGGAAGGTACTATTATTAATTATGTTGTCATCGTATGTAGCAGAGCAGGCAAAATAAAGACTTTTGAATTGTTTTGTACCTGTTCTTTGTCTTTAGTGTAAGTTATAAGATAACTGAAGGGCTCCTAACAACATACCCACTTGTACTTTAGTATATATTAATTTATTTATTGCTTTTCAGTGCATGAGGATTCCCAAACTGATGTATAGCCAAAGAAAAATTAAAAAATTCCTTAATAGGGTAAAACAGATTTTTAAGCCAGTTTTAAAAATCCATTAAAACAGAGAGACCACCACAAAAGCCAGTTCTAGAACCATTAAAGGCCATCCAAAACAGTGTAGTTGTGGCTGTGCACTGGAGCTCATCAGGAATGCAGTCAGCCTGACATCATCTGGAAGAGTGTTCCACAGCTGTTATACTGTTAGGCCTGGATTATTATTATTATTTTCATGACAGCTACTACCAGGAATCCTCCAGCTAGAATTCTGGCACATGTAGCCAAAAAAAATCAAAGTCCTCAGAGGATCTTCAGTGCACACATCTGAGGCCCAGCATATTCTCCTCCAAAGTCATTGCAAAGGGAGAGATTAAGTGGAACTTGCTGAGCTCCATGAGAACTACTAGCTCCATGAGAACTACAAGGAGCTGTGGGACTGGTAGTTTCTCTGCACATTAGCCCTGCAATCTCCTATAGTTTGCATGGAGTTTAGCAAGTCCCACCCACTCTTTTCCCTTAGCATTGGCTGCAGAGAAGAACATGCTGGGCCTCAGATGAGTGTACTGAAACTCCTTTGAGGAATTGCATTTTTTCACTACAGATGACAGAATTCTGGATGGGGGAATTCCTGGTGAATTGTAGTTGTAGAGAGAAAAAAACCCACCCTGAAAATCCCAGGCCTAAGTACTGCTACAGAGAAGGCCCCAACTCATGTAGTCACCACCCAGGCTTTTTGAGGTAGTGGGATAGGCACCAGGGCCACCGTTGAAAATCTGAAATTACAGGCAGTTGCACTGTTTACCCTAGTTTAGCACCAATATTTTTACCCTACATAAACTTCCCAAAATATGTACCTTAAGTGGCAGCGCACTTCTAAAAAGCAGGTAACAACTTCATATCGGAGCCCAGAACTTGCTTGAGGTAGATTACGGGGTCCCCCCCATCAATCAGATATTTTGGACTACATCTTTATAATTCCTGGCTGTTGTGAATTGCAATTCAAGAAGTATCTCTGCTTCTGCTACATATTGGTACTCCACTGTTACCTGATATTCAACTGAAAGTGTGCAAAATGGGCTGAAAGGGTTACGGAAATGACAGAATACAAACATGAGATGTTCAGATTTTTTTCACGTTATATTATCATTTTAGCAAAGAATACTTTTTAAAAAGCGTATGTAGGTGAGCAAGTCAATACTGCAACACTGAAAAATAAGAATTTCTTATAGAGGAGAGTGTTTACCAATATCACTGCCATATTCTCAGATTGAGAAAGCATGTTAACTAACCGTGATATCTTGATCTACAGGAAAATTTAGTCACCCAGAAATAGTCCAGCTTGTGTCTTCGATAAATGCAGAAAGAAGTACAAAAATAGCTGCAGCAAACAACGATCTTCCATCCTGAGTCACCTATGAAATGTACTTAGCTGTATCTAAAATAAATTATTTTATGATCCCTGTATTTGTGTGTTTGGTTTTGTGGCATCATATATCTGAAAACTATTTGTTCACCAAATAAAAAATGGCAACAAATAAGTCTGTTATATAGGAAGTCCTATATTCTAGCATTCCATCTCCAGATAGCGGCAGGTCATCAAGTTATTTGTCTGAGGTATTGGCTGAATTGCAGTTTGGAAGCTGCTGCTCTAAGACTACGGCTGAAATCCTGTTTAGCATAAGTCACAACTAGAGTAAGCTCATTGAATCAGTGGAATGTAAGGGGGGGTTGAGTCCTCAAATCTGATTCATTGGGCCTACTCTAGTTGCAATTTCCTATACTAAGCATACATGTCTCTAACTATTTAGCATGTAACTGATTATATATATATATATATATTATATATATATATATATATATATATATATATATATATATATTATATATCAGTTACATGCTAAATAGAGACATGTATGCTTAATATAGGAAATTGCACAGTATATATACTGTGTGTGTATGTATGTGTATATATATACCGTGTTTCCCCGAAAATAAGACAGGGTCTTATATTAATTTTTGCTCCAAAAATGCATTAGGGCTTATTTTCAGGGGATGTTTTATTTTTTTCATGTACAACAATCTACATTTATTCAAATACATTTATTCAAATGTCATCTTCTGGTTGTTGCACAATGATGGAGGGTGGGGTTTCACTTAACTGGGGCTTATTTTGGGGATAGGGCTTATATTACGAGCATCCTGAAAAATCATACTAGGTCTTATTTTCGGGAAAACGGCGCGCATGTGCACACACACACACCCCGAGATATGGACAGATATCTGTATTTCTGGACAGAAACATATTTTTACATTTGATTCTGATTCTCCTATGAAAAGACTACAGCAGAATGAAACATTTTGTATCTATACCCTAAGCCTAAGTGTGGAGTGCTATCTTTTTCAGATGACTAGTATTTTATTGAAACAGTTGTTACTATAATGCAAAATTTAAAAGCCAGTATTATCTGTCCTACCACAATGTAAACCCAGTGCATGTAGAAGAGATGAAAAAATGAGAAATTCCACAAGATTCCCCTGTGCTCCAGGCAATTTCAGGTTGAGAAATCAAGATTCAGATAACTCCAAACAGATACTATAGGAATTATTAATGGCATCACACTGATTTAATCTAACCGTTGTGGGGGGCAGATGCCAGAAGTCTTCAGTGGTAGAGGCTTTAGGTAGAAAAGCAGCTTGCAAAATTTATGGGTATTTAACATGTCCTAAATTAGGTTCAGAAATGAAAATGTGGAAGTTGTCTTTACTTTGATAATTTGCTGCTCCACTTACATAAATTAAATCATGGGATTTGCAGTCAGTCTTGTGTTTGCCTAAATACTTCTGACATTAATATGTCCACACAAGCACCTGACCAGCAAAGACAGGAGTTGCTTGCATAGCAGAAATCTGTTACAATCTGCGGCTACTCTTAAAAACAGTTGTGGTTCTCCTTCCCACACAGGCCGTCATTCACACTGAAAGAAAGTAACATCACTTAAGTAGCTACAACAGGCATGTGACATTGCACATTCACCAAGTTACTGACTTCAGCGTTGTGATCTATGGAGGCAGAGTACAATGGTGAAATAGATCATCTTTAACGAAACATTACCACTGGCAGGAGATGGAGCTATTTCCTGTCTATGTTTCTTATGGTATGCAGTTGGGGTCTGTCTTAGTTATAGATCAGTGACCTTGGAACACTTGAAAAATGTTGACTCTTAACATTGTAAAAATTTCCCTCCACTGGCCAGTTTAACAACAACAAATGGAATATTTTTAAAAACACAAGTCTTAATACCTCAGCTCTCTCACACCATTTACTTTTTGACTCTGAAAAGAATAGCAATTTGCAGATATTTGAGAGGAAAAGCTAGCTGTACTGGAAAGAGATAAGTGCTTTTGCTATGAAACCAAGAGCAGAAAAGAATTTGCTGTGACTCAGTGCATCAAATGGAAAGGATAGAACAATAGTGCTTAGTAATCTTATGCCTTAAGCAATGGCATATCTGGTAAATAGTCTGACCTTTAAAAAACAACCAAGTACTCATTATAAAAGAAAGCAAAAACTACCTGGTCACTTATTTGAAAAGAAACCATACATTTTGACAATGAAGTATTTAAACTGATTACTCAGAAAAATTCAATATACACCTATGAACCAATTTCTGCAACACTGGTGGAAACCATTTTCAAAAGTCTTGTCCTGAAAAAGCTGTGTGAAGTGAGGCCTTGAGCTTTTCCACCCTTATAAGACCCAACTTAATCCTCCATAGAATCACGTATGTAGGCAAGTGAACATATTAAAAAGGTGAATTCTAAACTGAATAGTAAGTAGAGACAGCAAGCAGCAATTTCTGTAATAACTAGTTTTCTATTTTCTTCAGTCACAACAGTCATTGCTGGTGTCTCCAAGTACTGCCTACTTCAGTTTGTCTGTATCAGCTCTCTACAACCTGGTGCTCTGCAGATCTATTGGGACGGCTATACTGTCTAAGGATGATGGGACTTTTAACCAGATACTTTCAGAGAACACCAAGTTGGGGAAGGCTGTGTTCTGTCATCATACACCTACACATGCAGTCTTGTGGAGAAATAAACAGAGTTTAATGTGTGAATTGGCTCTAGGTAGTGGAATGAGGAGAGGCAGGCTCTCCTGCAGTCTAGCACTGGAGTTCCTCTTCTGTTTCTGGGAGACGAGTGCTCACAACAGAACTCTCAGCACTGGCATGGGCAGCAGAACTAAGAACGTCTTCAAAACATCCTCCACTATGGGTTGTCCCTCCAACCTTTGTCTGAAAAGAATGAGTAAGGGCAGTTAGTAAGTTATTCTGTCTAAATATATTAACTCATTTCTCCCACTTTTCTCAGCTAAACATAATGCACATTATAATCATGAGAATGGGAGCTGTGATCTTAGATGCTAAGAGAGTTCATTTGTGTTATTTTTTGTTTCACCAGCTCACAACAGTAGCTAAATAGTGTTAGGTGCCTTACGGAAGAAAAGGCAGAAAAACAATGTCCACTTGCTTGGTGCTAGAAGGTAGTCCGAACCTGAGAATTATATATTTCTATAACATCTACAAAAATGTGAAAGGCAAGGTGAAAACTAAAATATGAATATTAAATATCAGCATGCCCAAAACTAACTTTCTCTTATAGAATTGGTTCTGTTTTATTCTACAGCTCATAATAACTGTTTTCTAACATTAAAAACTGGTTGATGAGGTATTCTTAAAACTATATGCAAAATCAGTTTTGAATCCAGCTGCCTACTCTCATATATCAGTCTAAATTTCTAAAATCTAAATGCAAGCAAAACAGGAAAGCTATCCTGCTGATAAACATTATTATAAAACATAAGGTTTCGAGATTATCAGGTGACAGTGGTTTATAAATCTGTAGTGCTTAGTCTATTTCCAAAATTTATAAATCTCTAATAGCTCCTAGGGCAACACAGGAGGAAAACACAAACATTAGATTAATAAAATAAAAAATAACCTTTGCAATGTCTGCCTATTTACGACAAGCTTTAGTGAACAGTAGGACTTACTTGTGAGTAGTTATGTATAGGACATTTGTAAACATTTAATTTGGCTGAAAGCTGAATGTACTTGAAAAATTGGAAAAATTATCAGGTGCTGAAAAAGAAAGTGAAGATTTCAGGGAAATCTAAGCAGCATTTGACACAAGTGCCAGCAGAGACTGCTAGGTGTTAACAAAGCCAGCTCCTAACACCATGTTTTTACCATAATACCCCTTGTCATATTTAATTTCATAGACGTTTGTCCCTTCTAATCTGAAAGCATTTCATGAGTATTTTGTTCCTTTCCGGGTTCTGAGCTCAGGCGTCTTTCTTTCTAAACAATGTTGAGGTTCTCAGCTGGATATCACAGACCAGTAATATGACCTTTACTTTACAAATGCTTAAAGTAACCTTTAACAATCTGTGGCAAATCATCTTTCTTCTTTTGTTGTTATAATCAGCGTATTTTGGATCATATGAATACTAAACTGCAGCGGCTTCCTTAATTTTCCTTAAGATCATTGTAATGATTCGCTTTTAAATATGTTTACAAGGAATATAATACTGTCACAACAAATAAAGCAGGCTTGGCAGAGTGCTTGTTAAAGAATGATGTAGTACGATTAATTCTAGTAAATGAGGGAGCCCTGTGTGTGAAGTGCACATACATGCATGTGTGCATCTATCTACACATGCATTTACTCTAGACTCATTTAATCTTGGCTCTTGAACATTGATGCAATCAGGATACTTAACATATGAGAACATGTTTAGACTTGGACTTTGATGATCCTCCAGAAGGAAGTTCCACAGTTATGGCCCAGCTCCAAGAACATCTGTTGCCATTACTAAGAGAAGTAGGGGCATGAATTGTTAATTCAGAAAAATGCTCTGAATTGATCTGAAAAGTCATGATAAGATGAATAACATAATGCAAGCACAGTAGTTGTTTGGCATTAAGAGTGTGCTAACTTGTATACACCCCCTGGAAGGAACAGTACATAATTAATTTTAGCATGAGGTGTAGATTACTCAGCCTTTTGCACTATGTTGAGCAAAAGATCCTAAAGAAAACCTAGTGCAAACATATCCTTTCTGTTTGTTCTTATTCCTTACCTTAAGGGTTGTGACAGTAGTCTCAACCTTCTCCTCAAAGGATTTGAATGTAGGCGAATTCCTAAAGCAATAAAACCAAAAGAAACATTAACTTTCCTTAATGTAGTCATATTCTTCTTTGCTTCTCAATGTGGCCAGAACTGAAGGAACAAAGGATGCATTCCAGCAATCATAGCATGTACTAGTTTTATATATTTATATTTGTAAATGATAAAAACACATAAAAATAACTATGTGCAGGCCTAGATCTTGTCACTGTTTTTTCACCAATTAAATCAGTATGCTCTCTTTCAATGGCTGCAAGAATTCTATGCTATGGAATAGATTCAGTAACTGAATACAGGAGTTGATTTAAACCCATAAAATACTATCAAAATAATTATTAAATGATTTTCACTAAGATTTCTGCTCAACTCAGCTATTTCTGTTTTATTTCTGCAGCATTTGTTTGATTCATTAATAAATATTACTATCCTTTTCTGTCATCTTTTATTTCTTGGAAATTTTCGTATTGGTAAACTTCAGCCTCCAAATGTTTTCCTTCTGCTTTCTCCTGAAACAGGAACAGAGCTCTCTCTTTATGAGGACCTTATATCTTATTCTGTCACAAGTCTTTCTCTTAACCATATAAAAATATAGATCAGGGAAGGTTTAAAATGCCCCAATTAGCATTCTTTTAATTTGTGTAGTTGCACAAAATTACTTCCAAATGCTCACTAAACAGTAAAAGCAGCATGGTCAAGATCATTAAAAAAAAATAGTGTCAGTGCAAATAATGATAAAACGTTTACCTCATAGCAGGCATACTTATGGAATGGCGGATAGAGTAACTGTTTCCACAGCATGAGAGAAAAGAAAGAAAATGTAAAACTATTAATATAGGTTTCAACTGACCAACGTAAATTTAGTCTATGTGCATGCGCACACGTGTGTGCACTATATGCTGTTACATTGATTCCAATTTATGCGGAACCTTCTGGGATTTCTGGGGACATCAAATCCTCAGAGGAGAGTTTTCCACTCAGGTCCTCCTTCTGGCGGAGCTCTGGGACCGTAGTTTGCCCAAGCCCACACAGGCAACCAGCAATGTTAACTCCCATCAGTGGGACATGCTGTAGGTGATCTCAGCTGGCCCCTCAGACTAACTGCATTTCCGGGAAAGAATAGGGCACGTAACTCCATACAAGTCAACAAAAAGATTGCATGGCAGTTTTCAAGAGCAGAAAAGTGAGAAGGGACTATGAAGATGAGGATAGGAAAAAGGAAGCACTAGGAAAAAGGGAGAAGAGATAACTTAAAGAGGCAGCAAGGACCTTACAGACACTTTTGAGCACAGGATCATTGGTCCTATACGTACCCGTAAGTGTTGATCAGCACATAACACATTCAGGGTTTCTGAGACTGATCAGAAAGCAGAATATGAACCAGGCCAACATTCCACATATTATTTAAATATTGTATCTGTAAATCCATTTTCTATAATAATACTATGAGCTCTTACCTAGTAAGTTGGTGGCTGAAAACAAGTCGCACAGTTATGCGAAAGGCAACAGTTTAAGATATAAATTGCTGTACGTTTAGGAAGATTTGGATTCATTATCTGGTACATGCCAAGTCGTGCCTCTAGAAATTGTGTCTTTTGTGTTAGCTGCACAACAAGATATCAGCCAGTGTTTGCTAATAAATTCTTTAAAAATTTGTGCAGTTTCAAGTGCTGAAAAATAAAATTTGCAAGCATATCTAAAAATATATTTCTTTGTCTTTTCCATATACAGTGGAACCTCTATTTACGAACGTCCCTAGCAACGAACGATCCAACGTACAAACAGCTCCGGCCGCAAAATTTTGCCTCTATTTGCGGCCGGAGCTTCAACATACGAACGGAAAAAAGGCAGGGGAAAAGGGCGGGAAATTTAAAAATGCTAACCGTTGGTGGTGAAAGAGGCTGCTTCTTTGTAGCTCTTTCGCCCGAACGGTTAGGAAAAGGGAGGCTCAGCCTCCCGGGCTTCCAGCGCCACCGCGATCGGCGCCTTCGGAGGTCTCCCAGGGCTTCCTCTGATGGCGGTGGGGACCCCCTGGAAGACCTCCGAAGGCATCGATCGCGGCGGCGGGGGACCCCCAGGAGGTCTCAGATGGCGGCGGGGAAGCCCTGGGCCATCGGAGACCTCCTGGGGGTCCCCCGCCACCGCGATCAGCGCCTTTGGAGGTCTCCCACTTGCAAGATAAGCATTTCATAGGAGAAGGTGTGTGGGGGGGGGGGGGAAGTCTGAAGCATAGGAGGGGAAAAAAAGGTCTCCCAGGGCTTCCCCGCCACCATCGGAGACCTCCTGGGGGTCCCCCGCCACCGCGATTAGCGCCTTTGGAGGTCTCCCAGGGCTTCCTCCGATGGCGGTGGGGACCCCCTGGGAGACCTCCGAAGGCGCCGATCGCGGCGTTGGCGGGCCCCCAGGAGGTCTCCGATGGCGGCGGGGAAGCCCTGGGAGACTTCCCGGGGGTCCCCCGCCACCGCGATCAGAGGCAGCGGTCACCCAGCGCTGGGAGGCTTGAGCTGGCCGGGTTTCTTTGGCCGCTTGCCTCCCGGCTCGCCTCCCGCTCGCTCCTCGCCGCCCTCCGCCATTTGAATTTGCTGCCATGGGCCCACAGAGGGTGGCGCGGAGCAAGCGAGAGGCGAGTCGGGAGGCAAGCGGCCAAAACACGGCCAGCTTAAGTCTCCCAACGCTGGGCGACCGCTGCCTTCGCCACGGCCGGGGGCGAGCAGCCGAAGCACCCCGGCCAGGCTCAAGCCTCCCGGTGGCGATCGCAGCGGCGGGGGGAGCCCCGGGAGGCTTCGGACAGGTAAGCTGCGGGTTTTTTTCTTTTAAAAAAAGTTTTCCTGTGTGGGTTTTGGAGGATAGTAACATTTTAAGTTTTCTTTTCAGCCTGTTTGTCAAGATGTGAATCTCTGTATGTATAGTATTAATAAAATCCAGGGGCCAAATAAAAAATAATCCCGAAAATGAACATGCTTTTAAAATTGAGGCTTGAACAATCGTTTACTATAGTCATTCCAACACAAATAGCTGGCTCTCCAGCTGAGCAAGGTCACTCTACAATAATGTTCTTAACAGCTGAACATATTTTAGATAACAAAGCATAAACAAAGGATGTATGTCTTATAACTTGCACTCCTTGTAGTTCCAATACCTTGTAACAACAACATTCTGGTGTTCCAGACCCTTGGAGTTACAGTATCCTGGAGCATCAAATCCTTTATTCCACAGAGCCTTATTTCTCTAGGGCAGTGGTTCCCAACCTTGGGTCCCCAGATCTACTTGGACTACAACTCCCAGAAATCCTGGCCAGCACAGCCTGTGGTAAAGGCTTCTGGGAATTGCAGTCCAAGAACATCTGGGGACCCAAGGTTGGGAACCACTGTTCTAAGGTTTGCTAAATTTTACTCAGAAAAATAACATCTTTGCAGTGGCAGCTTGCCACATATTAAACTACGGACCCCTGGAGTGAGAAATTTCTGCAGGAACTACTGAGATTCCTATTGAAAAAAATTCTGGGTACTCCAGGCCTCTGAAACCCCAAGCTCTGCAGAAAGGATTGTTTATAACTGATAAAGAAAAGGTAATGGTTTGAATAACAGCCTGAAAAGATAGCCAGGGCAAGGAGCAAAGGATCCTAGGAAAGCAACATTCGAGGGGAGAAAACTGCCAGAGGAGGGGGTGAATTTTTTCCTACATGCTGAGTTTATAAATTTTTTTATGCTTTAGTTTAATCTATTAACTACCTAGTCTGTTAAGATATTTTCATAGATGTGATTTAATTGAGAGTTTAACTTTTATAACTTAGAAGGTATGCCTTTAATTTTTTTTAATATTTAGTATTCAGTAACACTTTAGATACAGTCTTATTATTATGGAAAATATAAGTAACTAACAAAACTTTAAAATGCTCTAACCAAAATTAATATGCTATAATGAAATCATTTTAATTTTGGTTAGAGCATTTTAAAGTTTTGTTAGTTACTTATATTTTCCATTTAGTTCATTTCATTTTTATAGATAAGATATTTTAAAAAAATCATTAGACAGTCAACCATATACACAGTTTATATCTGCTTGCATGTGCCTGTTCAATAAAAAGATACTTTTTTTAACATTTGGTTTATTTGTCTTGCATGGAACAAATATGTTAAAGGATGTTCAGAAGAAGGGAGAATTGTACAAGATGCAGAAAATTCCTTTGGATCATACTGGAATTAACCCTTTTGAGATAAATACCAGCTGATACCAGGCTTCTGATTTTTCCCTGGGGGTCTACGAAGTTCTGTAAGACTCTTAGGGAGAGGTTCAGGTGTCAGTTTATCTGACCTGACACATTCACTTTCACTTCAGCAGATTAAACTTTCTTTTTGATAAAGCCCAATTAGTTTTACGTTCTACACTGATGTGTAAGAGACTAGAGAGAACAGGTGGATTTAGGTAGTTTTAGAGAATAAGAATTTCTGTAACAAATTAAGATCTAAAATCATGATATGAACTTGTTCTAAGATTCTGGCTTGTATTGAAGCTTGTATTATACTTGTAAACATATGGGTTTGTCATAAGAAGCAAGGACAGGTTAAAACTTGGTTGTGTGTTATTATATGCCATCAAGTCATTTTCAGCTTACAGCAATCCTACAAACTAATTGAAATCTCTCAAATTAAGACCATAGTTTCCATAGTGAATCAATCCATCTCAATTTAGGCCTTACTGCTTTCCTACTGCCTTTCACTTTTCCTAGCATTATTGTCTTTTCCAGTGAGTCTTCCTTTCTCATGATATGTTCAAAGTATCAAAGGCTCTGCTTAGTCATTTTAGCTTCTAGTGAGAGTTCAGTAAAGTTTTCTTCCAACATCACATATTTCAAACAGATTTGTTCAAAATATTTATAAATAGATCTATTTGCTTTGGAGAAACACATTTTGAATGCCTTCATCATACGAAATGAGAACTAACCTAATTAAAAATGCCTTATGGAGTTTTCTTCAGAGACTTAGTTTAAATAATACAAATTTCTAATCTTGCACTCCACAGAAGGAAAACCATACTGCATCCTTTTACACAAAACAAACTATATCAACTACAGCAACAACAGACATTTCTCTTACCCAAGTGAATGTGACCTGGAATGGCAGCATAAAGAAAAAGGAAGAAGAATTGAGCACAGGTATATTGTCACTGAAACTATGTTTTAAAACTTGACACTGAATATGTAACATCAGGAAGAATGCATTATTTTGCTTAGTGTTCATGCACTAATGCAAAGCCTGCAAACTCTTTGACAACATCCAGATTGGTCATGTGGTCAGTAGGTATGTGTAGAAATGATGTATGTCTGGAGGCCACAAGAGTAGACCATCAACATTCCAAGTATGGAAGCAAGCTATTATGAAGATCCTTTTTGCCTAACTAGAAAAGCCACAAAGACAGAATTGCTCAAAAGCTGAGAAAATACTCAGTTTTCACTTCACATAGTGGTATTTTCAAATTGCAATTTTTCATAATCTAAGTATGTGCATGCTAAATGCTGATAGTCATCTCAAAAAACTGCTTGTAGGCATACTGAAAAATATGGTGAACTCCTTGCTGCCACAACCAGCTGCAATCTCAGATTGGGTTGATGACAGAACATAATTCAGTTTGCAAATGTAGCTCCCAAAAGACTGCCAATTAGCTATGAAATTCTAAGTAATTCATGCCTATTACTGAAGCCATCACATTCCACATGCAAATTCATGTGCACAGAACTACTTAACATAAATAGCCCTGGTCCATGACTCTCTTAAAGAAGTGAAATGGAACAGAAAACACGTAATTATTATTTTATGCCTAAAAACCATATTAATATTGAAGGAAGGGTATCAAGAGAAGAGAATATATGTGTATCTCCATCTAAATAAATAATACACAAGGGATGTTTCAAAGACTTCCAATTCACTGTTTCTGTTCAATCAAACCAACTGCAACAGATGCAACTTCACGATTTACTGGGGCCAATTTACTTACAAGATTACTGATCAGAGCAGATTATGAAGCAAAATTAAAAGCAAGGGTGGGCTAGAAGCACTAGGAATTGTTTGCTGTGTGAGGGTCAATCTACCAAATACTGCTGCTGTGCAAATCTTAATGCAATAGGACCTGTATTAAGCAAACTCAATGGAAGTAAATGGAAGTTGTGCAGTGGAGACGCTTGGTGGAGTTCACCCTTGGCAAATACAGTTTGATACAACATATTCAGTTAGTGGCTTAAAAAGTGACAGTTCCTGCAAAGACAAATACCCTGCTGATCTAAATTAGATTAGCAAATAAATTCAAAAGCATGCTGCTTGTATACTGCCCCACAGCGCTTAAAGCACTCTCTCAGAGGTTTATAATTTTTATTATGCAAGCTATGCATTGAACACACCCACCCAGTGAGCTGGGTACTCAATTTACCGACTTTGGAAGGGTGGGAGCTAAGTGAACCCAGGTGGTGAGAAGAGTTTTGGCTGCAGTGCTGCGGTTTAACTACTGTGCCATGAGACCCCTTGGTGGTGGGAACCTTGTCACATCGTGAACTTGGTTACTTCGTAAATAGTGTCAAAGAAATTAGAAATTATCAATTTTCATTCTTCATATAAGGAACACATACTATTTTTGATTGGATAGCAAAGGCTGTACTTCCTTATCTAATTAAATGTCTATTTAATTTCTAGCTTTTCTTTTTTGACATCTTCACCCTCATTTATTAAGGATCCATTGAGAATAAGAGAGGGAAGAGGACCACTGCCACAGGGCTTCTGTGCCCAAATGGAGATCCAACTGTCTGTATCAGCATCCCAAGTGACAAGAGACAGTAGAAGCAAAAGCTTTTACAGTGTTATATCTCGTATTGAATACACCTTGTAGTGAGTGAGTGAGTGAGTGAGAGAGAACCACCATCTCTCTCACTCATTCACTACAAAGCCTTTAATCCTCCGAATGACCACTTCAGGTTCCTTATGCCTGTGACCCTCCAGAACAGCAGAAACTTTCTTCTGGAGTCTCAAGTGCTTACTCTGCTACAAATCTAATGTGAGGGATACTGAGGCCAAAGGTTCATGTTTGGGGGCATCTCTGGGGCAGGAAACCAAAAGACGTATTTCCTCAGCTTTTGCATAAGGTTTCTAGTCTTTGTACAAGCTTCACCCATTTTAAAATTTTAAAAACCTCTCAGGCTTCATTTGTGAGGGGGGAAAAGCTTTAAGCTCAAGTATGCTCATAGTTTGAGTCCCACCTCTTCACTTGGTTGTACCCACCAGTAAAATGTGACCCTCAAAATTTTTCAGAAATTGAATTTAGCCCTTGCCGTAATGAAAAATTATCTTTCCTGAAAGTTTGTCACGAAATATGGTTTACATACAGATACATACAGTATTTACACTGAAATAATTTACTGAGGAATAAGTTACACTGAGTTTAATATTGCTAGAGCAAAACCCTATTATTGACTTATGCTGGTATATGGGAACATAATCAGCAGCTTGTTAATGAGTGGCAGTTTACTGCCACAACTTATGCAATGTAAGTGTAAATTGACCAGAGGATTCTGACCATTAAATGATGGGCAGGTTTCACAGATTAAATACTGCAAACACTACTCCATTATCTGGTCTTATTTCTCAAACCTAGTGAAATAAATCCAGACAGACTGCTCTAAATGGAACAATAAATGAGTGACCTTGACATACCTCGTTATGCTCAGCCCAAACCTAAAGGCTCTGGGGATGAAGGCACAGGTCTGTATTGCCTTGGCCTCTGAACATTTAGTGGAGTTAAAAAGCAGTTACTGACTCAAAACACTAAGCAATGACTTCTTGGTCTAAATTTATCTTGCCAGGCTAATCATGAAGCTGTAATCAGCCCTTCAGTCTCCCTGCACAAAACCTGCCTTCCAAACTACTTTGGTACATTTCCCTGATAAAACAAGGTTTTAAAAATTAAATAAAAAATGGTGCTCTCAGATCCAAATTGGTAAGGAAGGTATTCTTTAGGAAGCTATGCTGTGAATAGTAAGCTTGTGAATGAAATAAAACAGACATGCTTTCTGAACTGTCCTAAATTCATTTTAAGTTTTTGACTTCAAAATTCTTCAAGAAGTCCACTTGTCCCCTCCAAGTGTGGGGAGCAATTCTGCAATCTTGTGAGGAGTGTCCTGTACCCCTTGGAGTTCCACTTACTCCCAATTTAAAAAAAAAGGAAAATGTTTTTGTTGCCCGTTTGAGAACATGAGGGGGCTTTCTCAGTTTAACAAGACATTTAAAATTTTAACCCTTTTATTTCAGTTAACAAAATCCACTGTAGCAACTCTTGCAAGTATATAATTACTCCATAAATTTTTTGGGGGAAAATTAAGCAAATTAGGGAGTGCTGTAGTTGGGCTCCCAGCAGATCTGAAAAACAAACAGCTCTCAGTCCTGCTGAGGTTATCTGCCCCTTAAAAAGAGGAAGGAAGGAAAGGAGAGAAGGGATAATAATTGACAGAGAAAATGACTACAAGTTCAATGAGATCACATGTAGTCGATTGGCTTTGTTTCAGCAGAGAGACAAGGAAATAAGAATGGCAACATTAACAGATAATTATCAGAATCCTGAAATAAATGGAAGTAAGAGACAGGGATCTCCCCACTACCACCACATACTTAAGTCAACATGAGGTTTTCCACTGCAGCCAGTGGAATGCAGATGCAACTTCCAGGCCATATATCATGTGAATCTGGATTTCTTGTAATTTTTGTTTTATAAATCTGTAGCTCTAGGATGCTCTTTTGAAAACTTAGAAGTGGCTCCCTGGAAGAGCCACTTCACTGATTCATCCTGTACCCTCTTAGTCCAAATGCCTGCCTATAATCAAACCTGCTATTAAGCCAAAGAGGTAAGTGGGATGAGGTAAGGTGGGTACAGATTTAAAACAGTTGTCCGACAGCCCTGTAAGTCTGGAGAAAGAGTGCTTCTTACTAGTCTAACACGGGGATATTCAACAGTTACTTCTACTTCCAAGTATCACATGCAGAAATCTAGTTCCTTACTACTCTAGGTGACTTACAATATAGCAATGAAACACAGATTAAAATTCAATAAAAATCAGATTAAAATAAATAAAAAACCCAAAGATGTAGTAACTATATACAAAAATAGCTGACACAACAGATAGCAGCAAAACAGAAACAATTAAGAAAATAATAAAGAGATATCAATTCTGCAGACCAGTCTCTTGAAGATGGTGAAGAGAAGTGTGAAAGACAATGGATTGCTTAACAGAAATCTTTACTACTGCCTTGGGAATCTGATAGAATATGACAATCATTGTACTGGTATTTCCAAGCATAGCATGGAGGCAAATATCTCGTCTTCAAACATTTCTGGAAAAGAATTAGGTTAAGGCTTAAAATTTTTAGTGTCGTTTATGAAATGGAATTCTAATATTCTTCAGCTTTTATGGCAATGTGCTAAGATCTTAAATTAGAGATACTTCCTGAAAAAGTGAAAGTTGGCTGAACAATGATTTAATTTACATCTCATAAGGATGTGATTCTCTGTGTGGCGTAGTGAATAGAGTGACACATTAAGAATCTGGAGAACAGGTTTCAAATTCCCACTTGGCCATGGAAACTCAATGGGGGAGTGAAATTGGTAAAACTACTCCTTAAATATTTCACTTACCTTGAAAGCCCTATTAGGGTCACTGTAAGTCAGCTCCAACTCAACCACACAGAACACACACACAAGGATGTGAAATAATAATCAGGGAAAACATGACTAAATTTTCTCCTAAAAATGAATCCCACATTCCTGTACCTCATATCTCCAAACTTCTTACTGATGACTGTTCCAACATTACTGATAGCTGCTGTGGCCTTTTGCCCTGCTTGACTCAGAGTCTCTTGTGTCTTCTTATATCTGAAATTAAAGGACACAGTATAAATATTCATTATAATATAAAACAAGATTTAGCCCATTAAGCCACAGTAATAGAAAGTTGTCACTGCTGCATGTTAGATTTGCCACCAAATCACCACTTTTGTATATGAAAGTGAGATAGCAGAATGCTAAATTCACTTGTCAGAACAGTATAAAAGTAGTACGTCATTTAATAATAGTGTACTAAATTGTTTTTCAGTTGAAATCTGGAGTGTTGGCATATGGTCCCTGTAACTTGCCATGGTTAATTTTGGTTAACTGACAAGGTAGCAGTTATAACAAGATGAAATATAACAAGATGCTCATCTATAACAAAGCCACTAGCTGAAGTAAAATAATAATGGACTTATGTAAGGATCCATAAAAAATTGGAGATGCAAGTAAGAGGGAACAATTTTTGCCTTTCTTCCCGTTGTGTCAACCTGCCCACTACCTCTTCTCAAACACTTGGAATTAATAAAAATTTGGACCATACCATGTAAGAAGGCAGGTTTTTAAACACTCCTTTCCATTGAAAATGTCTACCTACATGGACATAACAACATATTAGCAAGGTCAATGCGTTGCTTAGGGAAGGTTGAAGCAATGCTTTTCCACACACCAGAGCCCCCCAGACAGACACCACACTGCCTCCCATGCCCAGACCCTAAGCAAAGTACTTGCACTGTGCCCTAGCCTTCACACTGCTTTTTCACCTTGAAACAAATCAAGTCTCTGTTGTTCATGGTTGCTATGCACACATGCTACTCTTCTCCCAGGTGCCCTGTACTTGTACTCAGGATGCTCCAGAAGAAAGACAGTCTTTGTTCACCGACTGTGGGGAAAACAGAACTTCCAAGAGAAACATTCTGCCTGTCATGGTTCCATTATCATTCGACCCTGAGCCAATCAAAACACGGCTATTTGTGCCTCAGTGGGGCATCTCTGTTCAGAGGCATAGCCAGGCTGGGGAAACAGTTGAGCTTCATGTTGACAGCAGTAGGAGGCAGAGCCCATGGCCTGACACAAAAGAAGCTGCTGCCCTGCACATGCTGGCACTGTGAAGTTACAAGTAGAGTCACTGCTGCTTTTGCCTGGACGACCTGTATGCCAGTGTGCTCACTCAGGTGAGTAGGCCATGGACCAGAACCACAGAGTGGAACAACAAATAATAACACTAACAGTGGGCTCATTGATTGCAGCACCTCAAATTCCTGCAGCTGGGTATAATTTCAATTGTCACTATTGTGGGGAATAAACCGAAACTGAAGCAGAATCTATTTCATAACCTGACATTTACTGTTCCATTGTAACAAAAAAGTGTGCTGCTTATTTGTTTACATCTATTTTTGGACTGCTGGTTTAGGCAAGGTTGCTTCCTTATCTGTGTTTTCCTTATTCCCTTGGTGTGTCAGAAAACAGGTTTGCTTTTAAAAATATTACTGGGCTTCGATTCTTATAATATACCAAATATGGTACAGTGGATCATAGTGATGTTGAGGGGTTTCCCTTTGCACGTGAGATGAAGGGCAAGATTCAGAACTGGACAAGAAGCTTTGTTTTGCCATCTGTGAGAAAAGTGGCCAACAGCAAAAAAATTTAAAAAGTGAAGGGTACAAAATCAAAACTGAGATTTCCCTGACTTTTTATTCAAAGGTTTTTTTTTTAAAAAAAATAATAATTAATTTTTATCCAAAATATGATTTAAAGCCTCCTTGTATTTAAGGGAGATGAGCTGGGCCTTCAGTGGTTATGAATGAGGAGAGGATGATGCACCAAGAAAGAGCTTTCGCTGTTTTGGTTTCTGTCTTGTGGGCTTGTTGCCTCTCTTTTTATTCTTGCATATTTCCACCTGTGGTTAAAGACAAAGTTTATGCTTCCTAATTCTTTATACCAATGTAGGTTAGAAAAACAAGGAAACAACTAGAATTCTGTGATGCATTCCTCATCAGCAGGCTGCTCCAAATACATTTTCTTTCTTTTTACATGTATCAACGTTCCTATGAACAGTAATATTTGAAAAACCTCTAGGTGGCCCTCAGTACAACTCTAGGTATGTCTACTCTGAAGTAAGCCTCTCTGAATTCAATGGAACCCATCTGCAATTAAATGTATAAAAAAGTGCCGCCTTAGGCTTTTAAAAGGTACAAATTCTTCTCAGTCATTCTGTTTTGCAAGCGTTAAACCATTTCCAAAGACCATTCCCTGAAAGAACAAAATGCATGAGAAATGATTCCTTTCTGCCTACACGTATGAATCAGTTCACTAAATATCATAAGGTGCTACAGTAATGCTATTTCCTGCCACCGAAAAAATAACACTGCATTCCTTTATCCATTTACCAGGGAGTAAGCTCACTGTATTCAGCAAGATTAATTTCTAAGTAAACATGTATATGATTGTAGTGCTAACAAGTACATCCTTCTGCATTTAGAAGTACCATAATATCTAATTCTAGGGGGTCATGCTGCTTCTGAAAGCACCCTTAAAAAATCCCACCAGCATGCTGCACCCCTGAATTTCATTGACAAATGGGGAAAAAAATTAAAACATTTAAAATAAGGATTTTGTCTGCTTTCAATGCAGGGGTTTGCCATTTATTTTAAATGGCTTGTAGTAGTTCAATATTAGTTTTATATGCCTTGTTACGATTCAACTACAATGCGTTTAAGGCAAGCAATGCTAATTTTAAATGTTTCCCTCAGTTGCTCCTGAATTTCAGTATCAGGGACAGGGGGGGATGCACCCCCCCAGCACCTGCTACAATTACCCACCCTGATCTATATTTTAAGTCGTTTCTTAGCAGTGATGACAGAGGTGACCCAGTTCTGGACAGAGCCAACTGAAGACAATTCCACTATTCCAAGTGACCAATGCTTAGCTGCCTTTCTGATCTTACGTATCCTACCGCACATCTCTCTTTCTCTGCTTATCCTAACCCAGCTTTGTCTGCCCTCTCCTCTGTTCCATCAGCCGCCACTGTTTAAGACTACTATGGTATGTAGTTTCCCCATATATGCTAGCTGCTAATTATTTAATATGTACTGAGAGATTTTATGTAGGAAACAGTGAAAAACATTACAATTCACCAGCACACTGAAGAGAGACACAGTATAGAATTCTACTGCCTCTTTTTGTATAGTGTGTAGGAAGGCTCCAAGACAAAGGAAACAGGAGTTAGCAACAAAGCACAAACGCAGGCTGCATTGTGTAGGCATCCTTCAGTCTCGAGAGACTATGGTAACGTGCCTTGTATGGAGGACGTGGAACAGCGTCTAGTGTGGCTGAGAAGGCCAATTCGAGAGTGACAATCCCTTCCACACTGAAGACAAATACAATCTGTCCCCTGTCCAGCTCCCTGATTTTGCTTCGACGCTGTAGGCGAAGCTGGAGTGTCCTCTCCAGAGCACGAAGCCTGGGTAAAATAATATGGAGGATAGGCTGTTACCCAAGCAGCAAATCCCCCTCTCCACATCACTGAAATAGTCCAATGGAAAGGCAAGAGCCAATACAACTGGTTCCAGCGATGTCGCAGGAGTTGCCAGAACGACACGAACTGCCTCCGGGACTCCGGCTCCGGATTTTGCCTCGAGGTTAACTCCTGAAGCCTTTTCCATCAGTGGATATAGCCACAAGGCAGTGGAGGTTTGAAATCGGAGTTTTCCTTCTCCTAGATGGGCTGCCTTCCAAGGTTGATGAGCCCCACCTACCCAGCTGCATTAAGCACATAGCAAACCACAACAGCGGAACGCATTCAGCCCAACGAATCTGTGTAACCTTGGAACAGGGTTGGATTGGTTCAGATCTTCACAGAGCCATGAAAATTCACTGAATGGTCATTTCGTATCTTTACCTGCCTCACAGGCATACATTATACAAGGATAAAATTGGAAACCACAGTGCTCTTTACAGCTCCTTGGAAGAAAATAGGGACACAAATATGATAATTAAAGAATGGTTGATCATTTAATTAACTTTGTTTAGTGTAATGGTTCTTCAAGGATTTCTTGAGGAAATCCAGACAACTACTGAAAGCAGTTCTCTTAAATTAGCCACATCATGCATGGCATTTTTGAACAATCCTCTTAAAATTTGCACCTGACTGTTTATAGGACATGCTCTGACTTGTTACACTTGCATTCTTCATCAGTGCTGCTAAGCTGCTTTAAAATCCAGAGATTAGATATTTCATCGCTAATCTATTTGCTGAATATGCTTCTTTTCATCTCGCAACTCTCTGTTCCTATTTACTGGCGAGAGGTATATATTCCTAAACAATTGACCTAAACATGCACTGGGCAAAGCCCTGAGAGGTAGTTCTGATGGCAGAAGTTTTAGTGCCTCATGGCACAGTGATTAAACTGCTGTATTGCAGCTAAAACTGTGCTCACGACCTGGGGTTCAATCCCAGGTAGCTGGCTCGAAGTTGACACAGCCTTCCATCCCTTCGAGGTTGGTAAAATGAGTACCCAGCTCACGGAGGGGGGGCGCAATGTGTAGCCTGCATAATTAAGTTATAAACCAACCAGAGAGTGCTTTAAGTGTTATGGGGGCGGTATATAAGCAGAACACTTTTTCTACAAGTAGAAAACAGGACTGATTCTCCCTCCCTTCTACAACTAACAAAAAGCTGCCCGAAAGGACTGGGACTCAACATGGTGCCTTACAGGTGTGTCATTGTTGTTATCATCATCATCACCACCTTAGAACAGCAGAGCTGGAAAGGACCCTATGGATGAGTTCAGCGCCTTTCAAGGAGGCACAGTGGGAAATCGAACTCCCAACCTCTGGCTCCACAGCCAGTTGCCTAAATTCATCATCCCCAGACAGCACATGATTTATGTGAGTTATAGTCTAACATATTTGGATGCTACCTGGTTAGGAAACACTAAGAGGTTGTTGGGGGGGGTTGTTTTGTTTTTTTAAATACTGAAGCTTTGACATCTTCCTAAATCTCTTGCAGGATGTCACTTTAAAAGCTAAGCTAATATTCTGTGAGGAGGAATTTGCACCTGCATAAATCCAGATTTGCCTTTTCTAGCAGATGAGTAAAGAAGTCTGGTATAGAAAAGAAAGGCTGGCATCTGAATGAGTTACATGTTATGTCAAACAGAACAGTGTACACAGTTGTTTTTTTGAGCCAAGAAGTAAGCAACATTTTGAAACTGAAGAGGAGGTTAGGTGATCTTGTAGCGATCAAAACAAGAACCCAAACTGTATCAAAGTCAAGGACCTTTCCCACTCTATGCATAAACTTCCTCTTCAATGCTGACATTATAATTAATTTGGCAATATAGTTTTCTAAATGAAGGATTTCTCTTTCAGAGACAGTTACTCTGTGATTTGAAAAAGCATGGAATGAACATTTTTATACTTAAAACTTTATGCCTTGCAAATTAAGTTGCTGACAGAACAGAAACAGCCTTGGATTTAAATAAGCATGTTTCCCCACAGAGCGTACTGTGGAAGTCAAATGGAATTCTAGTTTGTCCAAAGGAATTCAATAAATGCTGTATTCAACAAACAGTGCTCATTGAATAATCCACCCTGTAAGTTCTGCTTCTTTGTTTTGATTTGTGCATCACAGATGGACAGGTTCCACAATAAATATATCCCCAAATCATAATAGGAATCCATACATCCTTGCCTTAAACAAACATGTTAAGTGTAACACTATTGTGTAGCTGAGAAATTAATCCAAAATTCTTTCCACTGAATAGTGACAGTAATGGTAAAATAAATGCTGTTTGGCTGAAGAGTGTTTTTAATAGTGATTTTCAGTATTGTTATGTCTTTAATTGCTTTTTAATATTATATTTTATGGTGTTTTTAATTATGACTATTTGTGTTGTTATATAAATTAAAGGACGGAAGGAAATTTCAACTGACTGTGAGCTGCCTTGAGCAACTGATGATGAGAAAAGTGGCATATGAAAGACAAACAGACAATGATGGCGAACCTTACTTTCTTGCATGGTGTGTGTATCCCTCTTGCCTCAAAGAACAGAGTAGCACACTGCATGGCCCTTTCATTTTATCCTTCCATTTGCTCTGTGAGATAGGTTAAACAAAACACAGGGACTTGTGCAAGGCCACCCAGTGAGCACCATGTGTCCATGGAAGTTGCAAATCAGGTCACTCAAGTCAAGTCCGATACATTTGCCACATTAAATCTGGGGACCCCTGAAAACAGGACACACAGCTACACAAAGGAGAAATGGTGAATATGCAGGAAATTTGAACTCACGCAGTAGTAGTTTGCACATCATGCCAGCTCTTGCTGAAGTTCTGTTTCAGTTCATTCATCAGGTTGATCCCCAGCTTTTGTTTTATTTCTACAAGATGCTTCTCTTTAGCAGCTAACACTTGACGCAAAGTTGCAATTTCATCCTCTAGCTAAACAGAATTAACAAACAAAAAGCTCTTCATTGTAAATGCAAAACAGTTTTGGTGATACACTTTCTTCCACAACAGAAAAGCAGTAATACAGGGCATCTTCACACAGCTACCAAAAAGTTAAGGCCTGATGCAGTAAAATACTTCCACATGTATTTCATTTTCATATTTACTAATGAAGCATTGTTTAGGAGATTGTTACATTGGAAGAAAGAACACTATCAAATTGCATATTATTAGTGTCTCATAAGGCTCAGGAGCATTTTGCTTTGGAGAAATGAAGAAACTTGCTATGGCTGGCGTCTCAGCAGGAGGCAATGCACAATGCAATTCATTTACCTGACTAAACACTGAAGAAAACCAAAGGAAACCCTGCCACCACCCAGTAAGTTGGGAGTAGGGAAAAAAGCAGAATAATAAAAGTACTGAAGGGGGTGGTAGGAATGCACAGAGGGAGAAAGTGAAGGAGGTGGCAGAGAAAAAACACCAAGCAGGAAGGAAGAAGCAGGTGGCAGCTGAGAGCTGAGAAGCAGCCACTGCCATTTATCCGCTTCTTTGGCACAAGTGTCCTTTAACCTGGAAAGGCATTGGATCTTGTAATAAGACTCCCAGGACTATTATGCATGTCTCTCTGCCCTGGAATGCTAAGAACAGCAATAGCAAACCTGGCATATTTATGTGTGTCTAAGTACAATCATGATGGTCTTTAATCAAAACACTACTCAAGGGCCATGATTTACTTTAAAAAATAATAATAATAATAACCAGTGTTGACTTGTTTTTAAATCCGGTCTAAAATCTAGAACATAAAGGTAGAAAATGCCTATAGCTAACACCATGCAGTATCAAGAAACACTGGCACACTGCTACCACAGCAGGAAAATTTAAAAAGTATCAAGAACATCACAACTGTGCCAGTGCAAATTTGCATATGACAGTTTATTTAAAAGTATGCAATTTCTGGATTAACAATAAATACAGAAACAGCTGTGACATGTCTAAAAACAGCCAGGCAGCAATAATAGTTCAATAACAGTTTCAATCAAAAGATCTTTATACATGGCACCAGTGAGCTAAACACACTGCCATTGAATGGATCTGCATGTTGACATGTATGGAGCAGATGGCTGCGAAATAATCTTCCCTTTTAAGAGAAGCTTTCTAGGTTAACAATGTAGATCTGGCTCTCACCAGTATAAGCCAATAAAGCAAGAAGTCATCTTAGCAAGAACCAGCTTGGCAAAGGGCAAGCAGTTATTTCTACATTGCTTATAATAAAACCGTTTAAATTAAAGAGAGCGGTCAATTCATTTGTTCAAGTAAACCAGGACACTGCAGAGGTGTGGGGGGGGGGATGGGTGGACATAGCATTCACTGACTGAAACCCAGTGGTAAGTCAAAACTACAGTAGGCCCACTGAATCAGTGGGGATTTGGTGAGTTTGCTATTCTAATCACATACTGGATTTCAGCCACTGCTTTTTAAAATACCTTTGGAAAACCTGATCTAGTTTATTAAAGTAGTACTGTATCTTCTTTAGCTATCTTGTATAACAACTGGCATTAAATGAAATATATTATACAAAGAATAATATGAAGTTAAGATCAACAATTTTAAAAGTAATTTTTTTAAGGTAAAAGACTCAAAAAAATTCTATACATAGATTTGTCCAGCAAAGGACTGGTGTATGTGCACATGTATGCTGAAGAATTTAACTGTTAATAGGTCTCTGTAATTTTTATGTGTAAATAAAATTTTTCACATAGATTGCATGAAAGATAATAGCTATATACATAAGACGAAATGATCTCCATTAAGAAGTAATAAATTCACATTTAAATACATTTAAAGAGCTTTTAAAAATCTGTAGAAATCTTCACACTCACTGTACAATTTGTGGTTTATTCAGCAACATAAAAATAATAGGGGAAATCTTTTAAAATGTACGTATGTAATAGTGAAACTGAGGTGAAGGATCTCCACTTACCAGAACAGATAGTTACTGATTTTAGAATATTCTTAAAATGGGAATGAATCTGTTCTAAGGAGTTTATTACCAAGATATAGAAATATTTTCAAAGCAAATGAGGATCAGTAGGCAAACAAGTCCCACTGGAAGCACAGCAACTACGCTAAGGAAGCATGAATTCATTAGAGCTTCAGAAACTGTTAATTCTGAAAAGAATCCAAGAATTTCTAAATGCAAGTCCCCAACACAGTTCCTTGGAACAATATCATTATAAAGGATTTGAACGCTGTGAACAGTTTAGAACAGTTTTCTGAGGAAAGCTGACCTAGATTCCATAACTGCTAAGACTACAAAGTAATCTATATTGTGGTATGTGCCTTCAGGATGAAGGCCTTAACCTCTGCTTACATCAATGAAAATGAATGATCTGGTGATGAAGATTTATACAGTAAAACATAACACTGCGGATGCCTACTTTTCATCATCTCATTTCTTTACGTTTCTAAATGCAACTTTAAAAGACAAAGGTTAAGGAGAGGGCTGGCAGGCAGGTGACCAAATAAATGGAAAGATTATAATCAGAGTATTCTATTACATTATCAAAAACAGTGTTTGTATAAACAGAACTGAATATATTCTATATTACTTATATGATCAAATTTATATCCAAGCCCCTGCTCCTCCAAATAATCTTATGAAGTATATAAGGATAAAACATTGAAACATGCCCAATACCACAAAAGTGCTTCGTCTAAGATAGATTTAGTATAATACATTGCTTTCTTACTAAGTCTATGTAAGAATATTCCTCTTCAATTAAGCCCCTCTTGATGTACACTATTTGGCTAGCTCATCCCTGTCTCCAATCACTTTCTAATCAGAGAAAGGCTGAACTCAATTCAATCCGTTCAGAAACCTCTTGGCAGAAATAGTAAATCCTATAGATTTTATATAATTCGATAGGTATTCATGGTACTTTATTTTGACAACCAATTGCAATCAGTTATTTGCTCAAGGACAATTATATGGGGGGAGAAATGGTGATTTCCTGACCAGATGTTATTTGAAGATGATATCTCCAAGGTATCAAAGAATATTACCTTGTCAAGTTCAGCTTTTAACTCTTCTCGTTCTTCTTCAGAAATCATGTTTGTAAAATAAACATCAGTAACTACTTCTTCATCTGCTTCATGTAAGGCTTGTCTTTCCAACAGAGCTACAAAAAATAAAGATGACAAAAATGTGTAGATATAATTCTAAAGGTGAGGTAAACTTGTGTGGAAAAAAAAGAATTCAGAGATGGCTGACAATTAATGTTTTCCTGAAGGAACTTAAAACTGGCTTGGAATTATCTTTAAGTCTGTCTCTCAAATTTCCTATTCTCCCGCCCCGTCTGAACTAACTGGGTTCTTAATGGTAAAAAAAACAAAAAAGCCAAACTGGATCCCTACCATTGCCAATTAAAAGCAGGTCAGGGTGCAATATAGGGACGTGGTGGTGCTGCGGGTTAAACCGCAGAAGCCTCTGTGCTGCAAGGTCAGAAGACCTGCAGTCGTAAGATCGAATCCACGAGACGGAGTGAGCTCCCGTCACTCGTCCCAGCTCCCGCCAACCTAGCAGTTCGAAAGCATGCAAATGCAAGTAGATAAATAGGTACCACCACGGTGGGAAGGTAACGGCGTTCCGTGTCTAGTCGCGCTGGCCACGTGACCACGGAAGATTGTCTTCGGACAAAACACTAGCTCTATGGGTTGGAAACGGAGATGAGCACCACCCCCTAGAGTCGGAAACGACTGGACAAATTGTCAAGGGGAACCTTTACCTTTACCAGGGTGCAATGGTGAGAAAGACCTCTGCTTGAAGTTGTCTACAAACCAGGGTGGATTAAAATCAATGATTTAAAAAAAATTTAAATCAAATTTATTTGAATGAAATGTTTTTGGAAGAAAAATCTATCTAAAGATAGTTTCTTTTTAAGTTAAGATTATAGTTCAGAGGTTATTCAGCATTAAATAGAGCTTACTTATGGAGAATGAGGCTGTATCTTCATACAATATAGACACTTTTGGTAAACTAATTCAATTAATCCAAGTTATCCAAGCTAACATGCACTTTTTTCACAGTAAAAAACTGTTTTAAAAAAAAGTTCAGGGAGACCTTAATCCCATTGTTGTTCTGCAAATCTATGTGCAAACATTAAACACATTACAGTAGGACAATGGTATCTGTTGGGGATCAGTTCCAAGCCTCCCTGCGCATGCCGAAAAATGCGGATGTAGCGAATGCTATACACTGCATGGTCTTTGGATCCCTCTAGTGGCCAGTTCTGGTAAATACACCCTGGAAATACATATACAGTGGTGCCTCGCAAGACGAACGCCTCGCCGGACGAAAAACTCGCAAGACGAAAGCGTTTTGCGATCGTGTTGGTGACTCGCAAGACGGCTTCTTCTATGGCCGTGCTTCGCAAGACGATTTTTTTTCCGCAAGACCGATGCCTCGCAAGACGAAAATAATTCGTTCGTCTTGCGAGGTTTCCCATAGGAATGCATTGCAATGCATTCCTATGGGAAACCGCTTTTCACAAGACGAAAATTTCGCAAGATGGCACTACTCGCGGAACGAATTACCTTCGTCTTGCGAGGCACCACTGTACATGCATATTTTGTGGGGGGGGGGATTAGTATTTTCAGAAAGCGGAGAAGAGAATCAATGGATTTTGATTCCGTGGATAGGGGGGTTTCTAGTGTACCTTAAATGCTAGATTTGAAGACCGGAAGGAACTTAAACTGGTTTGAAATTGCTTTTTAAAAAGATACCTTGTTTAACCACTTCACTTAATAAACATTGATGTTTAAGCAAATACAAGAATATGTATGCTATATAATGTTATTGTTTGGTTAAATAAAACAATTTAAGCAGTTGTCCAAATGTGAGTGATTAACCTATTAAACTAAAATCTGTTCTGATATAGTTGTTTTACTAATCTAGCAGGTTATTATTCTAAATATGAAATCTTCAACTGGTTGCAAATATTAAAGATTATAACTACCAGCAAGAATGAGTCTTTTACATTTAAAATCATTTAAATTGAGTCTTACTGACTAGTGATTTCAATTGACTTGCTACAAGCTATATCCTGGTCAGCAAGAACTCATGGTCAGCAAATTACAATAAAATACCTAACTCTTTACCAATCTGAATACCACATTTACAGTTTGTACAGGATAATCTGACACTTGCCTCCTTCCTCTTAGAATAAGCAGGGAAAATGCATAAATGGAGAATCAGATTGGTCTAACAGATAGTGTTTGGCTGGGTTTTAGGAAACCCAGTCAGGTTCAAGTCTTCAGACATGAAGTTCACTTGATGTCCCACAGTGAGAGAAGCCATATATGCTCTCTTCACATGCTGAAGGAAAGGCAGAAAATAAATGTTGTTAGCAACAACAGCAATAACTGGTGCAGCCATGTACAGTATATGATATGTGAATACTAAATGCTGAACAGTAAGGTGAACTTTGTAGGTTTTTACTCATGGCTCAACAGCGTATGCAAGCCAAATTTTTATTTCACTGAATACCATTTCACATCACTGGTAACATATCTTCAAATTGTGCAGGGGAACTAGAAGTCTGCAAGAATTGAAAGACCCCAAAATTACCAAGGTACATTAACAGAAAACATCAACACAATATACCTTTGATGAAAAATGTAGACTAGCAGCATTTAACCAACTCTTTCATGCATAACAAAGTGAAGTATACCTTCAAAGAGTCACTTGTTTTATTATCTGTTGTGAATACACTCTTATGCCAACAGACATAAGAACACAAATTTTATCATAATTTTCTTTGCCAAAAAGTTTAGTGAAAATGTTAACTTTGCATCTCAAAACACTGAAGTTGTCATCATTATACTGGAGAGGGTATGTTTGCCTACTGCTTTCATAAGAAAAAGCCATTTCAAATAGGGTTTAAGGAATATTTATTGTATAGTAATGGTTCTAACATCTACTGGGAAAACATGAAAAACACAACAAAAATCAACAGAATAATGGAAATAACTAACAAATTCTTTGCAAATTTATCTTTAGCGACATAGTCTGCAACTTTTCAAACAAAATCTCTTTGCCTAGAAAAAATCCCAGAACACTTTGGAAAATTTCAAATTACTCTAAAGGTGTCTATTTCTGCTTTTGGGGATTTTTTTGTTTTTGTTTTTAAACCTACTCCCTTTGCTATTGTCTCTTATTAACTGAATAACAGGCAGAAACAATGCACCAAGCATATAGGTTGAAAGGCAGATTAAGGTGAAAATATATTTCGCCTGAATACCTGTCTTCCCCTTCAAAAAAGGAGTTTCAGCAAAACATTTTTGAAAATTTTACTGTTTAAACATTACATTTAGGTCACCTTTAAGGGGAGGGCATGCAGTAGCATCACGTAAACTTGCCCCATCCACTTGTACTGTGTCTTCCAGTTCCAAATTTAATTTGCAAGTGGTTTCCCTCTCCCTGTGGAGTTCCAGTGTTTCAAAGTAAAGCTGCTTTTCTACAGAAAAAAAGCACAGGGACTCTATTCTTTATTCACTTAAAGCATTTTTATTCCGCCCTTCAGCAGAAAAGCCACCCAGTTATACATAATACAGGGATAGCAGTCCCTGCCTTCAGGTTTACAGGCTAAAAGACAGAAAAAGCAAGGGAGGGGCAGGAAAAGGGAAAATTAAAAGATCCAGCTACCAGCTGTTAAAGTTACCAAATTATTCTAATAGCTGTATTGAATATGAACATTTGAAAAAGAGAAGCAGTCAAATGGATTGGACCTTTTAGGTAGAGGGAGCCCTGCTTCCCACTGGTAGTAGTTACAAGAAACGGATGGTAGAGACCAAGTGAGGGTGCAGTCACATGTTGTAATACTCCTGGTTTTGCACTGGGTTTAGCACACTTGAAAATAATTAAAAAAATTCTACCTACAGGATGTACTGTACAAATAAGCACAGATTTTTTGGGGTCAGGAAGTGAATTATTTTAAACAGCCATGAGAGGGTTCCTTATTTTAACTCAACAGTAGAGGTGATTTATTCTGAATTGTATTGGCCTGTGTGCTCACCTCTGTTGAACTAAATTCTGCCTGTGGGTTTTGTCAAGTATTGGATGCCAGGATCATGGGTTTTGGGCTGCAGAGAAACCTTGCAGTCCAATCTGGTGTTTTTTTTAAAAAAATCTCTAACAATGCTATTCCACTTTGAAAAAAGAATTTAAAAATTAAACAAATATTAAAAATAACACCACAGTAGAACAAAAAAAGAGAAAGAAATCAAGAATAGGTTGCATGGTCTCCTGAGAAACAATACAAATGCAGAAGCAGGCAATACCTTTATTAGATCACTGGAAAAATCAAGTAGATTGCAAGGTTGCAATAGTAACATATTCCCTCTTCCTCAGGCAGTTTCAAAAGTTTCCTGGAATGATTGTTGTAGTATGTGCCAGGTAAGCATTCTTGAGCGGCATGCAAACAACTTGTGGAGTGGGTGGGCAGAAATCCCCCATCAAGTAGCAATAAACAGCATCTTGGAATGTGTCATCCGTTCAAAAAAAGTCACCAAGCGGTCTGCCTCCCTACTATAGCCTTTCCTTTAAAGCTGTAGGCTCCTATATAGTCGGAGAGGGGAGAGCAATACCATCTCATGGCAGGCCTCCATCAGAGAACTTGGAATAAAATTGAGTTTAACCACAAAGGAAGACCAATTTCAGTACCTTTACAGCCAGATTACCTTGTGGGTGTTTTCCTTAGTGTCCAGTACTGCTCAGCTGGTGTCAAAAGTCCATGTTGTTTGTGTCCTGACTGGCCATTCAAGGGCTATCCTCCACAATTTAGCAAAAATTAAAAAATAGGCTGTGTAGTCTCCAAAGAAAACAATACAAACGCAGAAGCAAGTACTATTGTTATTAAACCACTATAAAAAACAAATAGATTGCAAGATTTCAACTGTAACATATTCCAACTTCCTCAGGCAGTTTCAAAAGTTTCTTGGCATGGTTGTTGTAGTACATGGCAAGTAAGCAGAAGAATGTGGCTTTTGTCCCTGCCGCCCATGTCACCTCAATGTGGGAAGTGAGTTTGCGGTGGTGGCTAGTAGCTGTGAGAGGCAGCCAGCACAAGAACAGGCAGGCACAGTACAAGAACCTCAAAAGGGGTTCCAGGACAATGAGTCAGCAACCAGAGTGTTTCCTCCCCCCTTAACTAGGGCAGCGTAGGGTTTTATTTCAGTTTTTTGGTGAAAACATTTCACTCTGGGAATACATAGCCTTGGGAGGGCAAAACACAGGAAGCTGGAGCCCCATGGTGCCAATTCACTTAAAAGCTCATGTAGCCCATTGACCAATATACAACACAGCTTACAAATGGATTAAAAGTTGTCCCAATAGGATACACACACTAACCAAAAAAGCATCATAATCAAATTCAAAAACCCTGATCCAGCTCCTGATTCATTTCCATAGGTAACAGCAACCTGAGATGGCAAAAGGAGGGTGAATAAGCTTTTAAAATAACAGTGGCACCAGTAACAGTCATTAGGCTGCTGTCTGTGTAATCAGTATCAGCAATTAGGTGACTGTGTTGAAGTAGAGTTATGTCAGGAAAAGCACTTTGTAGTTAAAGGCTGCGGATAAACCCAAGTAGTAATATAGTGCTGAGAATCCTTGGTCCTTATTTCTTCCTTTTGATGTACAGTGTAACCTAGGACTAGAACCCACTACAGCAGCGGTCCCCAACCTTTTTGGGACCGCGGACCAGCTGAGCCTCTGAGGAGGGCGGGGCACCCCCTGCGCTTGCTCTTGGGAGCATGCGCGAAGCGGTGGGGGAGCGTGTGCCCATGTGAGCGCTCCCCCACCCCTTCGCACATGCGCAGGAGCGCCCGCCCGCCCGCCCCTTCGCACGGGTGCATGCGTGAAGGGGTGGGGGAGCGCTCATGCTGGCGCTGGCACGTGCGCAAAGCAGCTGTGGGGAGGGGAGTGCGTGCGGGAGGGGCGGGAGGTCTGTCTCCGCGGCCCGGTCTGGCTCAGGCCGTGGACCGGCACCGGGCCGTGGACCGGGGGTTGACGACCTCTGCACTACAGCTTTCTCTCTTTCAAATCTCCTTTGTAAGGGAGCAGAGATGGCAGCAAAACTGGTCTAGTAAAAAAGCCCCTAAAATTATTCACAGCATTTCAACCATGAAAAGAGAGGTTACCTACCTGTAACCATGGTTCTTCTAGTGGTCCTCCATGAATCCACACAAATGGGTTGTTCTGCGCCTGCGCAGGACGTCTCGGAAGTTTCTAGAGCTTAAAGAGATGTGATTAGTAGGACGTTCCCCCGTGGAGCGTATGCTCCGCCCTCCAAAAGTCCCCTCAGTTCCTGTAAGAGTCCGCCGCTGCCAAAGGCTTATATAAAAGACAACGTGACGGACAGAGGGGAGGATGGGCGGGATGTGTGGATTCACAGAGGACCACTAGAAGAACCGTGGTTACAGGTAGGTAACCTCACTTTCTTCTTCATGGCCTCTGTGAATGCACACAAATGGGTGACTGACAAGCTCACTTACCAGATGGTGGGACGTCACGGTAGAAAAGATGTCAAGATGCCAAAAGCAGTATCATTCTTCGCCCGGACATCCAGACGGTAGTGCCTCACAAAAGTCGATGGATTAGACCATGTAGCTGTACGGCAGATGTGAGGAAGCTCTATTCCACGGTGGAAGGCAGTAGAGGTTGACAGCGCTCTGGTAGAATGAGCTCTTAAATGTTCAGGAGGTGTCTTGCCTGTGAGCTCATAGGCCAATGTAACAGCTTGAACAATCCAGGGAGAGATAGTTTGAGGTGAAGCTGGGGCACCCTTATGAGGGCCATGAAAACATAAGAAGAGCCTTGGAGACTTTCTGAATGATTTAGTTCTATCAATGTAGAAGGCCAAAGAGCGTCTTACATCAAGCATGTGGAGCATGCGCTTGAGACGTGTAGAAGGAGATGGAAATAAAGTTGGTAAAATCAATGGATGATTGAGATGAAAATCAGAGACAATTTTAGGTAAAAATGATACATCAAAATAGAGGGTAACCTTATCTGGATGAAACTGAAGGAAGGTGGGTCTGATCTGAGGGCTGCAAGTTCGCTGGCACGTTTAGCAGATGTTATTGCTACGAGGAACAATGTTTTTAAAGAAAGTAATTTGAAAGTAGTGGTAGCCATTGGTTTTAAAAGCCAGTCGGGTAAGTGCGTTAAGGACAAGTTGCAAAGACCATTGAGGAAGAGGATATTGACGTGGGGGACGGATATTGAGGAGTCCCTTGAGAAATTTCTTCAGCGTTGGGTGACAGAAAAGCCTAGCTGAGTCAGACTGAGAAGGTTGATGAGCTATAATAGCAGAAATGTACACCTTGAGGGTAGAATGAGAGAGACCGAGATGAAAGAGATGGAGGATAAAGGTAAGTAAAGTCTTCAGCGAAACTGGAGTTGCGGGTAAGTTCTGAGAATGAGCAAAGGAGAGGAATGATTTCCATTTGTTTTGGTATAACCTCTGAGTCGATGGCTTTCGAGCTTGATCTAGTACATTTTGTATGGCGGGAATATCCTCCATGCTGTCAGGTTCAGAGAGTCTATGCTGGGGTGGTAAATCATCCCGTTGTCTTGGGTCAGAAGGTTGGGGATCAACGGGAGATGGAACACGTTAGTCGATATCAATCTCAGGTGGGTGAACCACGGTTGATGTGGCCACCATGGGGTGAGGAGGATGGCATTTGAGTGGAACTGTCGAAGTCGAATGACGGTTCGTTGTATGAGTGGAATCGGAGGAAATAGGTAGAGTAGGCCTCCGACCCAGTCTATCATAAAGGCATCTCCAAGTGAGTTCGTGTCGACACCGGCTCGGAAGCAATACCATTGGCACTTAGTGTTGGTCTCGGAGGCAAAGAGATTGATGGATGGAACACCCCATCGGTGACAGAGGAGGTGGAAAACTTCGTCGTTCAGTGCCCACTCGTGTGTCCTTGTGGTAAGACGACTGAGATGGTCTGCAAGACGGTTGTCGTCTGTGGCGACGTGGACGGCTACCAGGAAAATGTGGTGTAGGTAGCACCATTCCCAAAGTTCGACCGCCAGATACAGGAGCGAAAGGGAGTGGGTACCTCCCTGCTTGTTTATATAGTACAGCGCTGTAGTATTATCTGTAGCTAGCTGTACTGCTCGTCCTGCAATGAGAGGTAAGAAGGCATGGAAAGCCCTGATAATTGCTAAGAGTTTGAGATGGTTGATGTGTAATAATTGTTCTTGTTTTGTCCATAGGCCATGTATTTTGTGATGTCGACAGTGAGCTCCCCATCCTGATGGACTGGCGTCGGTGGTAACCTGTATCGAGAGCTGTAGAGGTCAAAAGGGTCTGCCTAGCATCAAATGAGGAAGAAACGTCCACCAGGTGAGTTGACTGGCAAGTTCTGATGTTACTATGAGACGTTTGGAAGGGTGGTCTGTTATAGGATCGAATAGCGATAGGTACCATGATTGTAGGGACCTCATTTTGAGCCTTGCATGCTGGATAACGGCTGTCGTAGAAGCCATAAGCCCGAGAAGGTGCTGGGCTTGACGCGCCGATACCGAAGCTAGGGATGGGAATGGTCGGATGGCTCGTTTTAGTTTGGTGATTCTCTCTTGAGGGAGAAAGGCTCTGGTTCGAAGGGAGTCGAAATACGCCCCAATGTAAGTGGCGGTCTGTGAAGGCTCGAGATGGGATTTGGCAAGCTTTACCTTGAGTCCTAGATCTTGAAGAGTATCGAGAGTTTGTTGGGTCGCTCTGACTGCATCGTGATACGAAGTAGCGACTATTAACCAGTCGTCTATGTAGGAGAATATTGTAATACCTTGTAGTCGGAGGTAGGCAGCGACTGGTGCCATACATTTGGTAAAGGTCCTCGGTGCCATGGAAAGTCCGAACGGGAGAGAGCAAAATTGGTATGAAACGTTGTCGAATCGGAATCGTAGAAATGTGTGATGACGTGGATGCATAGAGATGTGAAAGTAGGCATCTTGGAGGTCGATGACGACAAACCAGTCTCCCTGTGAAAGGAGAGGGATGATAGTGTTGAGGGTCAGCATTCTGAAGTGTCTGGGCCGAATGAATTTATTAAGGTTTCTAAGATCAAGAATAGGACGGAGTCCTCCATCCTTTTTGGGGACTGTGAAATATCTGGAGTAAAATCCATCATGCAATGTAGGGGAAGGGACTATGAGAATGGCTTGTTTTTCTAGAAGAAAAGAAACTTCTTCACGGAGAGCTAGAGAGTATGGAGTAGTCTTAATGGCGCCAGAGGGTGGGGTACACTGAAATTCAATAAAATAACCGTTTTGGACAATAGAAAGGACCCACTGATCATTAGTGATACGGCGCCAAGCCGAGATGAAGGGATGGAGTCTAGTTTGAAATGTAGATAGAAGGGGTCTATGGATACTGCTTACCCTTTTTTTGTGGGCGTTGAAAGGGCTGTCGACGTGCTTGTTGCTGTTGAGGTTGAAAGGAAGGTACGGTAGATGTAGATGGGCCTGGGTAGGATCTGTCGGATACTTGTGGCTTGTATAGTCAATATGGTTGTTGGTATGGTTGAAACTGCTGTTGAAAGAAAGGTTGTCTTTGGAATTGAGGACGCTGATACCGGTAAGGTTGCTGGGTGGAATATGAGCGTGCCGTTTTGCGGATTTTATGGAGATTGTCCATGACCTCGTTCGTTTCAGTACTGAAAAGGCCAGCACCATCAAAAGGAAGGTCTTCTTTCCTTGCTCTAGTATCATCTGAGATACCTGCCGATCTCAGCCAGGCATGGCGCCTCAAGGCAATAGATGTGGACATAGCCTTAGAGGCAGCGTCCGCGGTATGGCGGGAAGCAATTCTTTGCTGTTTAGCTAAGGCTGAAGCCTCGGCGTGAATGTTCAGGGCTTCTGTCTTGGTGGTGCCTGGAGCCGCTTGGATGATAGGTAGGATCCTATTCCATAGCTGGCGGTGGTATGTGCCCATAGCGGCTTGGTAGTTCGCGACCCTCATGATAAATGATGTAAGGGAATAGAGTCGTCTTCCCAGAATGTCAAGTTTCCTTCCTTCTCAGTTGGTGGGAGCCACAGATGATTTGTTACGTGCTCTTGATTGATTCGATTCTACAATAATTGAATTTGGTGTGGGATGTTTGGAAAGGAAAGCTGTGTCGAGGCCGTGAGTTTTATAATGATTTTCTACTCGTCGTGAAATCTGAAGTCATGAGGGGGGTTTGTCCCATGATTCCTTTACTAAATCGAGCATGGCCGGAATGAAACTCAAACTAAGAGGTGGTGTTTTATCTTGATTAAGATCATCGAAAACCAGGTCTTTTTTCTGATGTGGTGGTTCTTCGATGTCGAGTTGTAACAATTTTGCCATTCACATAACCAGCTGGGAGTAAGATGTGAAATCTTCTGATGGGGATGGAGGGTGGTTTTCGCCAACATCAGAAGATGGAGTAGATAAATTAGAGGGCGATTCCTGGGACATACTGGATGTTGAATCTTGAGTGGAAAGGGACGATTGTGAGGATGATCGGTGTAGTGGTTTGGTCGCCGATGCTGATGGTAGTGATGGTGGAGGTAGTTGTGATACCGGACATTGTTTGATGTCAGGGGGAGGAGGTGGGGGCCCTTTGTAGGTGGTAGTGACTTGGAGAGAGTTATGATGTCGAGAGTGCTTGGAAGAGTGCTTAGCTCGTTTGGGTTGCGGTTGAGAATCTGGTACCGGGAGAGTACGTTTGAGGGCCGATTTTGTAGGGATCTATGTATGGTGAGTCGATATTGGGTATGCTGAGGATGAAGTGTGTCGATGTCGTGCTGGTGAAGGTGATATGAAAGGTGAATATCGTGGTGGAGAAGCATATCTCACCCTCCTTGGTTCATAATAATAGACCTGTTCAGTCAGGTCTTCAGAACAGTAGGGGTCGTAGTGATGGTACCGCTCCCCATGGTCATCTCTAGTTGGATACCGAGATGGTTCGGGATAATAGTAAAATTCCCTGTGCGAAGGAGGTTATTGGATTGGAGAAAGGTGTCGTCTCTTTGTCCTATGTTTGCGGGGAGAGTGATGTGACGACTCTGAGCCAGAGACCCGAATAGGTATCACCTGCCCTGATGATCTAGGGCTTGAATGGGCCAAGGCCGGGCTGGAATGAACATCAGCCGGAGATAGGCCAGTACTTGGCGAAAGGCTAGCAATGGAGGATGCAGCCTGAGCCGGTGTTAGAGTTGGGTCATCTCTATCCGAGATCGAACCAGGGGCGTCTCTAGATGACTCCTCGAGGATGGGTGATGGGATCACCAGTTGAGGTGGATCTATTTGAGTCGATTTTGTAGGCTTCTTAGTTTTCTTAGGTTTAGTTTTATCTTTCTTTTTCTTAGATGAGTCATTGGGACGGGTTGGAGCTTTCGACGTGGAGGTCGAGGTAGACTTTGAAGTGGACTTCGAAGGGTCCTTTTGTCGAGGTGACGGAGTTGTCGGGCTCGATATCGGTTGAGAAGTTTCTCGACGTTCTGGATGCGGAGTTGGAGAGGTTGCCGGATCCATGGAGGTCGGATTAAGAGACCTTTCCCAAAGGTAGGAGCAAAGCCTTTGTAGGCGTAGTTTTAAAGCGGGCTTAGTAAGCTTTTTGCACTCGGGGCAGGAGTGCGTTTGGTGTTGTTCCCCTAAGCAGAAAAGGCAACGGTCGTGACCGTCGGTAAGCGGGATCTTATTCGTGCAAAGCATGCACTGCTTGAAGGGCCCTGGGGGGGCATGAAAGGTAGGGGGAAAGGTGGCAGTGGGGGGGGGGGGGGAGAAAAAACCGCGGGAAGAAGAGAAAACGAATGGAGTAGATAAAAGAAAAAAGAAGCAGATAACTTACAGGGGAATGTCCAAAAAAAGAGATGATTGAAAATATGGAATAGATAATTGAAAATAGCCAAATTGGTTTAAAGGATTGATCTCAGTAATCACTCTAACGTTCCGAAAGAAGTCCAACCGAAGCAGCGGCAAAAAGGAACTGAGAGGACTTTTGTACGGTGGAGCATGCGCTCCACGGGGGAACGTCCTACTAATCACATGTCTTTGAGCTCTAGAAACTTCCGAGACGTGCTGCGCAGGTGCAGAACAACCCATTTGTGTGCATTCACAGAGGCTACGAAGAAGCAGCATCATTTATGCACATAACACACTTGCGATATTGAGATCCTAAGCTAATAAGATCCCTTTTCAAGTATCATTCTCTATAACGGAAAAAAAAATCTGAGAAATGCTTCAGCTAGGGCCAGTTTCAAATATGAATTAAAGTTAAAGCAAATAAAAGCATGTCAAGAGGCTAACATGTACTTATGTATGCATTGTATGCCATCAAGTTGATTCTGATATATGGTGACCCAAGATTTTCTAGGCAAAGAATACTCAGAAGTGGTTTACCATTCTCTTCTTCTGGGGGTGTGCTGCTTGCCCAGACTACACAGGCTGGCTCTTTTCCTAGGAGGCACAGTGGGGACTTTAATTCCCGCTCTCTGGCTCCACAGCGAGATACCTAAACCACTGGGCTATCCAGCCAGCTAATATGTCCTTAGATCCCATTTTTAAAAACAGCTGTAAATTGTAAACAAAATTATGCAACATTTAAAATAATATATTCAGGGCTAATATTTATGATTTAATAAAAATATTCCAAGACTTTTTTCATTATATACACTAAGACATACGATTCTGAGATGTGACATTTCACAAATTCTAAATTAGTTTAATAAAAATAGATAAGTAAATGTAAACTCATTATCTCCTTATTACTGATTGCTTTCAGTTTACAGAAGCCAAGGCAATGTGAAATGTTTTCCTATAAAACTGAAGAAATAAAAGTATATATGCTATAATCACGAGGCCTCTATTTTGATTTTTCTTCTTTTATTTAAAGAAAATCACAACATTCAAACAAAAACTAGCATGCCATTTGAAATCTACTGGACAGACGAACCAGGGTTAAATCCAATAGTAGACCTCCTGAAATCAATAGAATATATTTTACTAGGAAGTAACAACTCCCATTGATTTCAATGAGTCTACACTAGTAGGAACTAGCACTGATTTTAGCTCATGGAAGTTAAGCCATGCCTGGCCAAATTTTTAGGTAGTTAAGACTCCAAAATATGTGAAATATAAACATAGGTTATACAATTTTTAAAAAATAAATAAGTATTTCAATAAATAAATATTCAATAAACACTTTGTCTCTGGTCACCCACAACCAGGGGCGTGAATTCGACATCAAAGGTGTCAAAGGTGTCTACTTGCCCCCAAACACAACATCTCTAATTCAGTCTCTAGGTCATATGCTTTATAGATATGTTTTGGAGGGCATAAGAGTTATACAGTGGTGCCTCGCAAGACGAAATTAATCCGTTCCACGGTTAATGCCGTCTAGCGAAAATTTCGTCTTGCGAAGCGCGTTTTCCCATAGGAATGCATTGAAATTTAATTAATGCGTTCCTATGGGGGAAAAAAAGTCAGAAACCAAAAAAAAGTCACCAAAAAGTCACTTACCAGGTAGAGTAGACTGAGTCCAGCTCCTCACAGTGCGTTTGTAGCCCCAGAACAGCCGGAAAAAGAGTGCCAAACAGCGGAGATTCAGCAACCAGCAGGGAGCCGGCAGCCATTTTGTGGTCCTCTCTGCTCGTGCCCCCCCCTCTCCCCCGCCTCTCAGCTGATCGGCGCTGGGTCTAACAGGCTTCCTGAGGCTTGCCTAGCAGGGGAAAAAGCCTCTCAGACCCAGCGCCGATCAGCTGAGAGGCGGGGGGAGAGGGGGGGCCAGGAGGGAGACTAACACAAAATGGCTGCCAGCTCCCTGCTGGTTGCTGAATCTCCGCTGTTTGGCACTCTTTTTCCGGCTGTTCTGGGGCTACAAACGCACTGTGAGGAGCTGGACTCAGTCTACTCTACCTGGTAAGTGACTTTTTGCTGACTTTTTTGGGGGGTTCTGACTTTTTTTTCCCCCATAGGAACACATTAATTAAATTTCAATGCATTCCTATGGGAAACGCGCCTCGCAAGATGAAAAATATCGCAAGACGGCCTGTCTTGCGAGGCACCAAAAATCTCTCAAGACCCTTTCGTCTTGTGAGTTTTTTGTCTTGCGAGGCATTCGTCTTGCGAGGCACCACTGTACATGGATTTTAAACTACACAGGGACCTAACTCCATTGTTGTTGAAGGGAGAAGTTTACAGTATTTATTTGACAGTGAAGTCTTATACACACTTATCTGGTACAACCCTGCAGAGAACAGAATGATAGAGATATACACAGGATTGCATTATTGGTGCTGGATTGTGGATTAAACTTATTATTTAATGCATCTGGATTTATTAGGTTAATGTCTATTCCTGGCTTTTTAATTTAATTCAATATTTTGTTTTGTTTTTCTGAAAACATAATTGTCCTGTACTGGCAATTCAGTGGATCAAGTCTGTTTTGGGGATGTGAAGGCAGTCAAACCTCATTCATCTGCATCTGAACTTCCTTATTGAATAAAGAATTGTAAATAAACCAGAACCAATTTTAGAATTGTTCTGCTGAACTTCTTTAATATGACTCACTACTTTTGTCTGTGTGTGGCCATCAAACAATGTTCCTACCAAACACCTAAGTCTCTTCAGCATGTCTGTGGGGACTGTAGCCAACTGGATCACTTTACAGATAGAAGTAAAATGTTACCAGGAACATAGAGTCACTTCCCATTACAATAGAGCAAAATGCTTCCTGCAGTACTATTTGGTTCTAAAATGTTTTTACATGTGATACTAGAACATATGCATATCTGTCTTCTATTGTACAACTTTAGGAGTTAAACTGTGCTTTTTTCTCCTTAATTGGAATGCAGTTTTATGCTATGTATGTCCTTATGCTCACATCTTAGCTCTATCACAGTACTTAAAGTTTTATTTACACCCTGTTGAGAATTCATATTTTGTTTAGCCAGACCTCTGGCTAAACAGAACACCGAATTTGTTCTTTGCTCTGACTTCAAAAGATGCTGCTTAGCAACAAGCAGTCCGGTTCCTAAATCCTGCCTCTGTGTGTATTATTCTGACCTTTAGTCTAAAAAGGAAAAAAATATGTCATTAGGATAGTGTGCCATGAATTTCCATATTAGAAGGACCAAAATGTAAATACAACATAGTCATAAAACACAGAATAAGATGCCCATCCTTGTAGCAACATACTGTACGAGAATCCATACTAAGCTTGTTCAGACTGTGGAAATAAAACTGATATTTCAGTTAGTGCTAACAAACAGAAACTCGTTTTCTGTTGGTTGCATCACTGATTAAGTCCAACTAAAAGCAGAGCCAGATATTCAGATCTTGGCTCGTGAAATGGAGCAATGGATCAGATAAATATCTTTAGCTGTTTCACTCCCACAAATAAACACATCTCTAGGCATAAGCAACATTCCTGCACTGCATAGAACATTTGTTCAAATCAAAGAAAAATACGGGCTCCATTTCTAGTAGCATTTCTCATGCTTGTGCTTAACTTTTTTCTGGAACAAAGCTAAGGATGAATTAGCCAGAGAGAGGGATCTCAATTGTTACTTCAGTCCATTTATTTTGAGCTCCAATTTAGCACCTGTTTCATTTGAACTGAAGAGATGACAGGCTTATGGGAACCTATTGGGGGAGGGGGCTTGTGCTGGTTTCTGAGACAACACTGCTCTATTTAATAACTGAGAAATTATATTTTCCAAAGCAAATTTATGGTAATTTAAACCAAATGGTTTATACTGGGCCAATATCCTACTGGATACTGCAGTTATGGAGTGGAATGCCCCACTTCAACAGCACTTTGTGAGAGCTCCAATTTGCCATTATGCAAGCTGGAGACCATCACACTGCAGCTAACTCAGCTTATACTTGTATAAGAGGGGAGTGGAATACAATTTTGCGCAAACTGGGCAAAAAGTCCAACTGCTCACACAAAGGAGGGTCAGGCACACAAAGAAGGCAACAAGTATTCTGGCCATTGAGTTGGGTTTTCCTGGCAACTGGAATGAACAGCAATGAACAGCAACAGATCTCAGAATGATCTTAAAAACTAATTTTGAATTATCTGCAGATCAGTTTAGCTATGATAGTTCCCAAAAGGTGGGCATACATTTTGTCCCTGAAGTCTCCTATCCCTTCAAATACTCTGAGATATTAATTAAAAATAGGTGAAATCAAACAATACACTTGTGGTCACAACAGAAATTTCCCATTGAACTGCTAACTCCGCCCTGGAAATTGCTGTGGATGGCTTCCCTACTCCTTCATAGCCAGTTTTGGGGCTGTAATGGGAGCTGTAGTATGCAGGATCAGCTCTTCAGATCCTTTTGGATTCTATTGTTCTGCTGACAGAAGTCCACAAATAGATTCTGCTCACAAATTCTTCAGTCTTCAGTCTAATGAATTAAATATACCTATGCTTCTCTGCAGCTTTATCCCAAACCAACTCTGTTGTAATCAAACTTCTGAACAGTTAGAGACATATAAAAAAATCTCTGAATGCAAACCTTCGTAAGTTTCATTCATCTTATCAGCAACAGATGAGAATATTTACTATTCTAGTAAATATCAGGCATTATGCTTGCATAGTTTTTTATGCAAGTAGTTATTCCAAGTAGATGCCAATAGATAATACAATGTAAGTGGGTAGCTAACAGCAGGAGGCACTTAATACAAAATACAAGATTTATTTACCACATATTAATAAAATATTTCTAGTATCTAGGGTTGGCAAAATGTTTCAAATGTCTTCATGTCAGCATCAAACATTTTTACATTTGATTACACAGGTAGTTGGCAATTTTTCCAGTTCTACTGTTGCTGTACTTTATTTATACATTTTTGACAACAAGCACATATGAGCAACTGTGGATGGCTTCCCCACTCCTTCATAGCCAGGGGGTTAAATTTATTTAATAAAATTAGTTTTCACTCCTGTCAGAACTTTTGATACCTTGGCTGCTGCCAACAAATCTGACCAAACAAATATGGAGGCTGCAAGCAGGGAGCAATTTTAAAAGACAGTAGACCAGAGATACTGATGAAGTGTCTCATCTAGCAGATCAGTCCTCTGGCACTGCCTGCCTTCTACAATTTAGGTTACTACCCTGTTTCCCTGAAAACAAGCCCTAGTATGATTTTTCAGGATGCTCGTAATATAAACCCTACCCCAAAAATAAGCCCCAGTTAAGTGAAACCCAACCCTCCACCATTGTGCAGCAACCAGAAGAAGATGACATGACTGTAAAATAAAACATCCCCTGAAAATAAGACCTAATGCATTTTTTGGAGCAAAAATTAATATAAGACCCTGTCTTACTTTCGTGGAAACACGGTAGCTTGATTTTGGAACAATGTGGCAGTGTTGATTTTTTTTTTTAGGGAAAGTAGTTCTCACAGCATTTATTTGGTTGATTGCTATCCCATGTTTTCCCCAAAACTGGACTCAAGGTGTCTGCAAAAACTGAAACAAATACAGATTTTAAAAAGAGTACTGACTAGTAGCATACAAAAAGTTATTGCCAAAATGTATGTGAACCAACTGTAACATTAAACCACCAATGAATTAAAAACAACAACTAAAGAAATAAAAGCAGTACAACACAAGCCTATTAGAAGTCCTTTCCTTAAAACAGTCAGTTACCAAAAGCCTGCCAGAATAAAATGTTCTTTGCCAATTGGTGGAAGGACAACAGGTGCCATTTCGATTGTAACAAATCAATTCTTTAAAAAAAAACCTCTGGTTTATGAATGTAGTATATTGTGCTTCTGTAGCCATGATTCAAAAAGTAAGGAAATGACCTGATAATCCAGCACAGTACAGTGCTGTGTTGGCAGCAGAAAAAAGGATGCAAAGCTTTACACAGCAAAGGGCAGCCTGAATGTTGACAAAACCATTGGCAGCACTCATGATGGTCTGCAGGATACACTCTTCTGCTCTCTACCATACATAAAGTTGTTGACTTGAGCTACAAAAAATAATATATATAACGTAACTAACAGAATCTGTGAACAGCAGTTTTTAAGTGTACTGATTAAAAAAAAAACACTTGAAGAGTAAAAGTTGATATTCTCCCTTGTATGTGTTTGTGCCAGCAACTGATAGTAAATAATCACTTGGTCTTAGTTAAAACATGGGGGTATTCGTATACGAATACCCCCGCACAGGTGGACATAACGAGGGTCCAGCCCTCTGGGGCCGGACCGTCCACTCACCTTCCACTGTTGCTGCAGGCTCCGCACTCCCTTCCTATCGCTTCGGAGCTCACGGTCTGCAAGCCACTCCTGGCTAGATTTACATTATTGTCCAAGTGAAGATAATACAGTATTGCTGATATTTTCACAAAGCCACTGACCATGCAGAAACATGTTTATCTATGCAATAAAATTGGTCTATACAACAATTAATTTAAGGAGGAGTGTTGAGATTTTGATCTGAATATGTATTAAATATATATGTATTAAATATAAATGTTGTATAGTAAAAAGTAAAATGGCTGATTTTACCTGAGTCATGTACTAATTGGATTCAGGTGGGTACCAAGGTTGAAGACTTGATGTTGTACAGCTGGAGAAAATGATGTAACCTTATGTAAGTGTAAAATGAAGTAATGTATTTTTGTGATTGGTCCCAAAAATGTATAAAAGGACATGTGTAAAGGGGACCTGTTATCTGCTGTAAGTCAGATCATTTATTTCTATGCTACATATTATATCATGTTATGTCATGCTGCTAGTTGAATGTCTGAAATCTATGCTCTCTGTATATTTGTAAATAGACTATGTTGAATTTTACTCTCAGCGTTATACTGTCTTTGCAACCTGATTATCTTCTAACTCTGCTTATGTCCAGAAAACATTAACAAATTCTCAACACATACTACCTACTATGAAAACCTCTGTACATGTTTGTGAGTATAGCTTAGAGAGTAAGTTTTCATTGTTTTATGTGGGAACAGCTTGAGCTCTGTAAGTTATGCTTATGTTACCTGATGACTTTTTTTTTGTATTCACTGCTAAAATTATTGGAACTTTTTGCTATGCTACTTTTTTCCTTTTTAATAAAATAACAAAATTTTACCCAAGCTGTGGTTTATTTGGACAGCTGCAAAGGGGTTGAAGGTACTAATCCAGTGTTTGAGAACACCTGGAGATTTTCAAGTATTTTGAGTTACTGTAAGTTCTGTGCAGGGTTGGTTTGCAACCAGGAGAAACCACCTGCTTGTGTGTTTTTTCCCTGAGCACCCAGGAGCAAGAGACTCAAGAGTGTGCTAGGGGAAGACATAGGAAGCATTTCCCAACCACAGTGCACTAACCTCCTGGACATAACCCATCCAGGCAGAGAAGGCAGTATGACTGAATGGTGAGAGGAACCCCCCTGTGGGTAAATAAAAACTCATTCACAGGGATAATCAACACTGTAAGCAAAGGGATATTATTGCTGCACAAGAGTGCAGCAATAGATTTCGTGCAACAGCACAATTCAGCAGTCCATAAGGCAACTCAAAAAATGGTTTCAGGTCACTCAGCTCTTCTTTGCCAAGGCTCTCTCTGCAGCAACAGCCATTAGGGCAGTTTTCTGAGAGGCACCCTTTACAATGCCAAATGAATAGAGAGACTTTTGTCCCCTAAGAACTTTATTTAATTTAATTTATTTATTTATTTTGCTAAAGCTGTCAGAAATCTAGCTGGGGAACTTCCTGCAGAATTCTGGTAACCGTAGTAACAAAAATCCCCAAATCCCATGCCTTCGGGGCAATGTTCACAACCAGAGCTAGAACCACTATCTAAAAGGAAGTTACAAACACAATTAAGGTTTTGCAAAACCTTATTTCACAATTAGATATTTTGACTAGGACTCTGTTCAGACTTTTCACATAAAAGACCAATGTGAGCATGTTTTAAATTTTTTTTATTTATTTATTTAGCTTGTGCAAAGAGGACCCAAGACTTCATTCTGCAAGTGGAAGTATGAGAAGCATAAGAGACAGTTCATCCTTGCACAACACCAAGTCTGGGAATCCAGCATTAATACACTGGTGGAGTGTTCCACTCAGGTAGCACTCCATGGGATCCCAGCCTTTACATATTTTTCAAAAATTCAATGATAGGTTATGGGTGCTTGATGAAGAAATATGGAGCTCAAATGTTGTAGGAATACTGTAAAATGTCAAGTTCAAATTTTCTATAAAGAACAGCACAGGCTGACCCAGCTAACATATGTTCTTCCCTTGCTGCCTGAACTACATTTCTATTTCTCTCCATCACATTAAAATCTTCTCTCTTCACCATCATTTTTTGCACCTAATTAATGCAGAACTTATGACAATTTAAACAGCATGATGAACCTGTTAGAAAGAGCACAGAAATAATAAAGAAACTTTGGGAGGAAGGAAAGAACCCTACAGTTTCTAAACAGCTGTTCAATTATGGGAAGTTGCTGAATGCTCTTACATTCCTTTCAGAATTTTTCGTTGAAATGCCACCTTTTAGCAGTACATACTAAAGGCAATTACACAATTTCATTTCTTTATAGGCAGTGCATAGACTTATTATACTTCTTTCCTACTGCTTAAACGAATATTTGAAGTCAACAGATCTTTAAAAGAAAATTGCCACTGCTTTGTTGGTTCAATGCTAGAATGATGTTGTGAAAGTTGAGGAACATTTCATAATGCTTCTGAAAATACTCTGTTTCAGGACTACACAATTTTCTTCATTGCAATAGAGGTCATTAAAGAGATGCAGGTTCAGTTCTCAACAACAGCAATTAGGCTTAGAAAGCTTAGCTGCACTAAAATAAACGAAGTAGGCTTTAGTCCACAAACATTTATTTCATGTTAAATGTTAGCCTTTGACTATTGGTTCCTTTGGGTGCAACACACTAACATGGTTAGCCTTAGCAAGAGGAAGGACTCAGCTTGGAAAGGAACGTTAGAATTATTATCAGTCACATTTTTTTCAGGTTGAAGAAGTTACTCTGAACTAGGTTGCTCTTCTCTTATTTCCAGGAAAGGATCAATCAAATTTTCATAATGGTACCTTTAAACCTACTAATGGAGGTAATCTTATTCAAACTCAGAATATATCAGGGTTGGCCTTCTTTTGTTGTAGACTGAAGCTGCTGCCTCAGGTGCAAAGTTGAGACACTGGGGCCAGGAAGCTACTGCTCCTGGGCTGCCAGAGCCCTGTCACTAACTTCAGATGCTCAGTACAAGAACCTCCCTCTTCTCTCCCATCACAAATGAGTGGCAGCACTGGATAATGCTAGATTACTATTGTTCTTCTTTCCAGTCCACACACATACACACCACTCTAGGAACAGAACGCAGAAACTACCTACAGTGTCTCCTCTCCTGCAGCATACTGGAGGGGCAAAGGAGAAAAATTGTTGGGATTTTCTTTCCTTCGTTTGCTTCCCCCCCCCCCCCCACCCGTTTCTTGCTTCTGACAGCAAGTTTAAACACCACCAGCAAAACTGCTAATTGCTGGAGAGTACACACACAGCAATGGCTAGCTATGTTAGCTTGTTGCCAAAGCAACTACGAGCAGTGACGGCTTGTGGATTCAGCCTTGAAACCGAATTATCCGAGTACACTTCCCCTTGTGTAAAGAAATCACGTTCACACTACTTCCTAGGAAAATAAGAAAGTTTGTGCTTATTAGAGAAATACACTTAGGATAGGAAAGGTTACAGAAGTCCGGAGAACCAAGACAAGATGTCTTCTGCTTGGAGGGACAAGAGAAAGGAGTGAGAAGGATGGGCATTTTGTGTGTGCGCGTGTGTGTGCGTGCGTGCGTGCACACACACACACAAAAAAAAAACTCCCAAAAGCCTTCACCACCAGCTATGCTGGCCATGATTTCTGGGAGTTGTACTCAAAAAACATCTAGGGACCCAAGATTGGGAACCAGTGCTATAGTAGATAGTCGAAGTCTACCTCTTTCAGAGTGCCGGTCACTGACATCAAATTGGAAACCTATAATATTTTAGTTACATACAAAATAATCACTATATCTGGATTTTTCAGGATAAAGATGAACTTTGCTAATGTTTATTAATAAAGAGGTAAAATTATGACAAAAAAAAATCTCTATTATTACAACAGAAAAGTTATCCTGTAGTCTCAAAGCACAGTGAGACAGAAATGTGGCTCACAAACCAGTGTGAAACCTATCATTATTTAATAATAATAACATGGTACGGTTTTCTAGGTACAATTTAAAAAAATCAGAGTCACTACTTGAAGATTTATAACTTGGTAACCAATGCCATCTGCCACCAGCACCTCCATAGACAGAAAGAAGTCCTAACAAAATTGCCACCTTCATACCTGGCCCTTTGAGGGAATGCTATCCAATCCAACACCAGTCTTATGCTGTCACACAGATGAACAGGTTTCTCTACCCACAATACTCCCATCTGACCTGAATTAAACCCCAGCTTGTTTGCTCTTATTCATACACAAACTGTCCCCCAGTCCTATCCTGGCTAGGTATCCCAAAAGAATGCCACAATTGATGGCCATCAGTTCCTCAAAATACCAGGACTTTGACAGATTCTATGACATTAACTGGCTGGCAATACATTCAGTGGACAAAGCCCAATTTTTTTATAATAATTGTGGACTTCATCATTCACTACGGTCACCAATACTGCATTTGTCCTAAAACCAGGTCAGAAGCAGACTGGTAATAATCCTTATCACCCAAAACCAACTGGACTTAAGAAGCCACATCATTATCTTACTCACACCACTGTCTCACTCAAAATGGTAGATTAGATAACAGGCCCAAGATCAAATGTTGCTTTTGCTTTTGCCAGTAAGGGCTTTACGAACTGCCACATCAAACACAAGGGAACCATACCCTCCTTCAAATAGGCACTAATCACTTCTAATGGAAAGCCCAGTCCTGTAAGGACATGGATCTACACAGCAGGACATAAACCACAATTTTCTATGTCACTTGCCAACATCATTAGGATGCATAAGGTAAAAGTATCCAAAAAACATAATTCTATTCATCCTTGTCTCTGTCAAAACAACAGGATCCATCTTAGAATGGCTAGAAGGGAATGTGTCACCAAAACATGCAAATTTGTCAGTGAGCCCTTGAAGGTCCCATTTGAACTCATCTTACAGAGACAAGGCTTTTTACCACTTGAAAAAGCCCTGCTGATTTACACTGTACCAATGCATTGGTGGTGAAGAAATTACTGGCAAAAGTAACCCTAAGATGGTTTGTGATGTGTGTTTGATGATTTGCATTGTGACCTTTTCTTACTACTGTATCATTTTTCTAGTTGTCAATTCTACAATTTCACAGCCCTCAGGTTCTCAAAATGCCAAAACACTGAAAGGTTCTGCAAATACAACTTGTTGGCCATTTACTCAAGAGACCAAAACACCCATGTCCCTTATATTAACAGATCTCATTATTTGGGAAACCACTTTATGTTCATCATACTTCTGTGTTTTGTCTCATAACACTATTTATCCTCAAAATCAAAAAACAGATGAGGTCTTTTTCTCAGAACAACAGTGTAAGGTGATAGGAAGTATTAAACATCATCTGTTCTGAACTGCTTTCCTTACAGATGCTGTTGTAGCTACTATTCACTGTCAAATCGCTTCTGAACTACTGGGACCCTATAAATTAAGGACCTCCAAAATGTCCTATACTGTAGTAATAATCCTGCTCATGCCTTGCAAGTGAAAAACAATGGCTTCCTTTATTTAATCAATCCATCTCATACCAGGTCTTTTTGTTTTCCTACCACCTTCTACTTCATTTCACTTCCCGTGAGAGTTCAGGTTTGATTTTATCTAGAATACATTTATTTATATCTGGCACTCTGTGGTATTTGTAAAACCTTCCTCCACTACCACATTATACATTCCTTCCTTCCTTCCCTCCCTCCCTCTTCACTGCCCAGCTTTTCTGTCAATACATCGTATTTAGGAATACCATAATATGGATGATCTTGGCATTAATTTAGTTCCTTCAAATCTGACCTTCCAAATCTCAGTCTTCTCATTTCTTAACTGCAGCCTTCATTTAAACAATAACTGAACTGGGATGTAGAAAATCTTACACAATAACATTTACATTTTGAACATTAAAGCTGTGCAATTCTTCTGGTATCATTATTCTGACTTCTTAACGTTCAACTGTATTCCTATTTTGCACTTTTTTCTTTCACTTTCATCAACAGTCCTTTCAAGGCACTGCTATTTCTGCCAGTAACATGATGTCACCTATGTATTTTAAACCACTGGTGTTTCTTCTACTAATTTGTGGTCTCCTTTTATCTGAATCTTATCCAGCTTTCCATATGAAGTTACTAACATTTTAAAAACCATGAGCCTTTCTGTTCTCAGGTATCCTGTATCATGTCCAGCTGAGCCCAACAGGTCTTTCAGCAGAGACATGGCATTCAATATATTTCAGTCAGAAGTTTTTGGACTAGTTACTAAAGCCATGGGATGGAATTCTTTGAATGCCAGAAATATCTGCCAGCTGCAGTTTTTGGTAATGAAAGACTTCCCTCTTCCATCCTGCTGCTTCCACAGCTTCTGTGTGATAAAAGGGATTACATGGGAGGTGGAAAATCTGTGGGACAGAAATAGGAAGCTTTGATTACCAAAAATTATACCCTGCTGGTAAAATCATCACCCTTCTCCAGGCATAAATGACACAAGATTTCAGTCATTACAAGCTGACAGGCTCCAACATCTACTCCAGATTAATTTCTATCTGAAATATCTTGAATGCCACATCCCAGCTGAAAGGCCTGTTGCACATGGGCCCAGCTGGACATGGTACAAGATATCTGAGAACAGGAAACTCCATGGTATTTAAAGAATAAGTAGCTTTATGTGGAAAACTGTATTAGATTCAGATAAAGGAGTGCAAATTGGTAGAAGAAACATCGCTCTTCTGTAGGCTTAGTTATGCCAACAGGATTTCACCCAATATATTTCCAACTCTACTTTGTGATGAAGTTAAATATTTTAGGGTAGCAACAATTTCCTATAATATTATTGATCAATATCACTAACAACATTGGAAGATGGTTAAAATGAAATCATTATGTTTCAATAAGAGTTTGTTGAATTATTAGATAAACCAAGAAATGCAGTTCAAAATCCTTTCCTTTTTAAAATCAGCTTCTTCACAGCATTGTATGAAAGGCTTAAGACACATGTCTGTTAGTTAAAAACAGTATAACTTAAACAGTATACAGTAGTAACACTTTCCTCTCCTTACAAAACACCAAACAAACATTAAATTCCCTTTCAAAGGCCTTATGTGATTTTTTCATAACGTATAGAAGGCATGTGAGAAACACAGGCACTACATGTATTCTGTGTAATCCTTCAAAATAAAGTTTAACTACTAAGTCATTGTGCTAACTCTCCATGCAAGTGGTAAACTGAGAGTGCTCTAACTTCTGAGGATTGTTTTGACAATAATAAATACAACATATAGAGTAGAACCATAAAGTTCTATAAAGTGGGAACAAGCTATGGCAATGCATTTATGCACTAATCTGACTCTAACTGGGGACAAAAGGCTAACACAAAGCTGTCAGTGAGGAGCAGTGGGTAGCTATTCCTTGTACATGTATTTCAATGCATACTGTAAGAACAAGGACTAGGCCATGTGGTCCCCAAGGTTACAGAAATGCAAGAGTGGGTGATGCCTTTTATGGGACCACAAAAAAAAAAAAAAAGAGTAGCAAACTTCCGTGGATGAAATCCACTTCCTAAGGCTATGCACACCTCCTTCATGGATAGTGCAGAAAAGCTGTAAATGAAAATCCAGAAATTGATTATACAAGTCTGTGAGAGATTATCAAAGTCTTCTTGAGGCTAGGCCTCTAGTGTATCTGCATCAAGGTTTGGAATTTTTACACCCCTGCTCTTGAGACCATAAGGCTGCCAATTACCCTGTTATTATACAGAGAGAGAGAGAGAGATTACTTGAAACGTAAAGTTCCTTTTTAGCATGTATTGTAGTAGGCAGCAATACATTAAAAAATGGCTGTGGAGCAGCTGAGTCTTCTGAGAACACACAAAAAAATAGGGTCAGCACTGCCACAAGCAAAACGAAGCAGCTGCCTCAGTCAGTTTCCACAGGGCAAAGAGCTGCATGTGTCACCACCACTGCTGAAATAAGACTCAAGGACCCATCTGTACTTAATTGTCTACCATCTTATCTACCACAAGCAGCAAAAGGTCTGGGGCTAGCCCTGAATGATTATGACTACAGAGCCTCACCTGGGACACACAATGGTTTTTGTGATGTTTACCCCTAAATTGCATCTGTACAACTTTCCATACACTTAATTCCACCTTTAACAGATTTTCAAACATTACAGTGTCAAGAGTATACACTGAGGCTTCCATCCTATGGGTAGTTACTCAAAAAAATAAAAATAAAGGAAAGGAAAGGAAAAGGAAGAAAGACAAAGTCGCATTTAAATTTAACACTGCTTCCTTTGGAATACACACACACACCAAAAAACAAACAAAAAACATACTGAGTGGGACACTGTGTACATATGCACGTAACTGGGACTGGCAATAACCATGTCTCCACAGTGTGTAAGCAACGATCAAACACATTTCTGCATTTGTTGGAGCAAAGAATGCACATGAAAAAACAGCACATGCCCTAATTATATCCCAGCTGGATTACTGTAATGCGCTCTACATGGGGCTGCCTCTTAAAAATGTCAGGAAACCTCAGCGGGTCCAAAATGCAGCAGCCAAACTGCTGACAGGGGCTGGTTACAGGGATCACAGGGAACCCACTGTTACAGCAGCTCCACTGGCTGATGATCCATTTCCAGGTGCAATTCATAGTGCTGGTTTTAGCCTATAAAGCCCTCAATGGCTTGGGTCCAAGCTATATCAAAGACAACATCTCCCATTATGAGCCAGCGCAGGTATTAGGATCCCCCCCCAGAAGCCTTTCTCATGGTCCCACCATCTTTACAGGTGCATTTGGTGGGGACACAGGATACGACCTTCTCTGTTGCTGCTCCCATATTCTGGAACTCCCTCCCACAGGAGAACAGACTGGCCCCATCTTTGCTGCCCTTTCACAAGCAGGCAAAGAGCTTTTTTTTCAAGCAAGTTTTTCCCTCAGTGACTGGCTGCCTAGGTAGGATTTTTAAATGTATTGTTATGCCTTAGTGCTTTGAATGTGTTTTTAGTATTGATTTTGTTAACCATTTCTCAGAGTGATATTTGTTTGATCCTTTTTAATTTTGTATACTTATTGTTTTGAGCTTTAAACATTGTTTTAAATGACGTAAGCCACCTCATTTTGTTTAGCTTTAAATATTCTTTTAATTATGTAAGCCACTTTTGTATTATATTGTTTTTTGCTTTAAATATTATCTTTTAATGATTTAAGCTGCCTTGAGTCCTTTTTAAGGAGAAATGTGGGGTAAAAATATTTAAAACAAATAAATAATAAATACATAGTGTAACATTTTGTAGCCTAATCACTTGGAAATAAGTACAGTTGAGTAAAATGGGCCTTACTCTTATTTAAATATTACCAGGATTTATCTGTGAAATAGTGTCAAATAATTTAGACACCATTTATTGAGGCCAATAATTTTTAAAAGATCAGCTTGAGGAAAGCCAATTCTGTTGTTCCCCAGACTAGATATCAGCTTATATTTTAAATGTCAAGGGACTTTTAAGAATTAATTCCCATCATCTGTTAGGGAGAGATTTATAGTGTTCTCTTTCAGAAAAATATCTAATATTTGTCTATGGACTCAGATCTCCTATACTTGAGACTTGTTCCTACCACATTACATGTTTAAATGAACACAAAGACATTCCTCTTCACTTTAAAAATGGTATGTAATAACAATTCCTTGATTATTTTGTCAGCCTAGAAACTGAATAGAATGTATGTGACTGACCCAGTCTCAGGAAGAGGATTATAGTTTCCACTGTGAGGACAAAGGTCATTAAGAAGCAAAAGCTGCATGGAAAAGCCCTAATTTAACTAGAGATTCCACCACTAACAACAGGCATTTTAATGTTCCAGTTTAAAGGCATAAAACATGTAGTAAATCTGGCATATAAAAAGAATTAGCCAATAGAGAAAACTGTTGGTCAATAAAGAGGAAAAATAAGTGAGACAATAAAATAAGAGGAAGGGTATATGGAGGAATAGATTTTAACATATATTATCAAGTTTTGTCTACATTGTTGAGTCTGTTGCAGAGCAAACCCCTAGACTTATAATACTGCAATGACTCTCAAAGAAAGATATTTCTTATGTGCAAGCAGATGATCATTAGTGGAATAAAGCCACAGAAAGTATTTTGAAAGCCATTTCATCCCCTAAGCCTAAAACAGCTTTTAAATGAACATGTCTATTGCATTCCTTGCATTTCATACACAAAGTCAACAAATGAACTTTTGTTCTGCAAGCAACAGGTATCCCCGATCAGTCCTTCACATTTAAGGAGATAACAGAATGCCAGTGAAAAATGCAAATATTTCTAAAGGAGATTTGGAGTAGCATTGAAACTTGGACTACTGCATACAAAATTGATCAAAAATTTCATTATTTCAATTTCAAATGCAAGTAAAGAAGGGAGGTAGGAATGGCAGAGAAACATTACTGACTCAGAGAGATGGAGTATGGATCTTACACATATTGCAACTGAGATAACAATAAGGACACAACACTATGACTGTTTATAAAGGGCATAAATCCCACTAAACACACAAGGACTTATTCGTTTTCCAAGTTATACCTTACAGTTTTCCTATGTATATACTTCGGATGCTCCAATGAAAACAAGTTCTCAGAAACCATGCATTCGTTTGAGCTGTAATTGGAGGAGGGCAACCTTTCATTTGTTTGTTTTTTCCTACCCAATAATCTCTAACACTATAACTTGGCAATTTTTTTTGCAAGATCACAGTTAGTCAGGCAAGGCCATCAGGTGTGTTCGGCTCCCAGCTCAAGTTCCTCCAAATGATTTCGGATAATGACAGCTGAGCAACACCTTGTAGCCCCACAGCTTACAGAAGTCAAAATATACCTTGAAAAAAGAGGTTTACTTTCCCTCTGTAACTCCAGGAAGGCATAGGAAACAAAGGTAGTTTACATCCTAAATAAATAAATCATTATTAGTAATGTTTATCATCATCATCATTATAGTTATCACCATCATCATCATCATTATATAGCCATAGGGGGTCTTCCCGAAACTTTTTCTATTTGCTCTAATCCGGGTTTCAAATCCCGAAAAATCACTAGACAGCAACTCTTGGAGAGGGGAAAAATAGGGAAATATAGAAATTACAGGAAGGGGGGAAAGGTGATCAACAGAACTGGGTGACTTCGCCCAACATCTGCCATGCGAAAGAACTAACCTTGCGCCTGAGCTTCCATTTTTCCTCCCCTCCACCAAGGCTCCTCTTCCCCTTGACAGCGCCTTGCTCCGGGGGAGCCTTGCTGCGTCTCCGCCAGCAGACTGCCACGCCGCAACTGTTGCTCCGGCGATTTACCCGCCGCTACCGGCTGGCGCTCGCTCTCCGGAGTGCCTGAGCCCGCCTCCTTCGTGCTCCCGAGGCCGGGAGACGCTTCAATATAGCGCTACCTGCCGGCCTCGTTCCCGCTCTGCACTTAGAGCGTTCTCCTCATCCCGGGGCGTACCTTTTCCCGCCTTCAGCCTTGTCCTGGGCGGGGTGTTTAGCGTGTTAATACGGTGGCGAAAGCACGTGTGTGTGTGTGTGTGTGTGTGTGGTGAGAGGGAGGGAGGAAGGGAGGGAGACTTAAACTGTAGACGAAACACGCCTTCATATGCCTCCGGCGCAGTTTGTAATCGTACAGGTCCCCGCGCTGAAACTAGTTTGCAAATCGTCGTAGGTTACGGGAGAGGGTTTAAAATTGAGAAGGAAGGGGAAGCTTCCTCTTGCCGGCATATTGTGACACACACACGCTCTCCTTATCGCACCTCCCACTTCAGTGAAACTGAAGAAAAGCAGATGCTACTCCTTATCACACAGTCCTACCTTGCCATCTCGGCAGTTAAGGCTAGTGGCAGCATTGCCCACTCTCTCTGCCCTGAGGCGTGAACCAACAGCCAGTGAATAAATCAGAGCTCTGTCCAGGGTACCAAAATTTAGAGGGCTCTGAAATCCCCTCTTGGTCCCCGTATTCTTTTTTTTTTAAACAAACTTTTCCTTTCTTTTGAGGGCTTACCAACGAGGAAGAGGTTGTGGTGTGGCATCAAATTTTTTTTTTTAAGAGAAAATTTGTTTTCAAACCCGGATACTTAAGGGGGGGAAGCAAGAGGAGTTGTGTTTGTTTTTCTCACATTTATCAGTAGATTCACACCTAGATTTCAGAGCCCTCTAAATTTTGATGCACTGGATAGAGCCCTGTCTTACTTGCTGCCTGCTGTATACTATTTTTTTTCTAGTGTGTTTCTTACCACAGTTTATTGCAAGCTCCTACACTATTTCTGATGGCAGAAAGTGAGGAGGAATTAAAGAACCTCTTAATGAGGGTGAAAGAGGAGAGCGCCAAAAAAACTAAGATCATGGCCACTGGTCCCATCACCTCCTGGCAAATAGAAGGGGAAGATATGGAGGCAGTGACAGATTTTAATTTCCTGGGCTCCATGATCACTGCAGATGGTGACAGCAGCCACAAAATTAAAAGACGCCTGCTTCTTGGGAGGAAAGCGATGGGAAACCTAGACAGCGTCTTAAAAAGCAGAGACATCACCTTGCCGACAAAGATCCGCATAGTCAAAGCTATGGTTTTTCCAGTAGCGATGTATGGAAGTGAGAGCTGGACCATAAAGAAGGCTGACCGCTGAAGAATTGATGCTTTGAATTGTGGTGCTGGGGGAGACTCTTGAGAGTCCCCTGGACTGCAAAGAGAACAAACCTATCCATTTTGAAGGAAATCAACCCTGAGTGCTCACTGGAAGGACAGATCCTGAAGCCGAGGCTCCAATACTTTGGCCATCTCATGAGAAGACTCCCTGGAAAAGACCCTGATGTTGGGAAAGTGTGAAGGCAAGAGGAGAAGGGGACGTCAGAGGACGAGATAGTTGGACAGTGTCATCAAAGCTACCAACATGAATTTGACCCAACTCCGGGAGGCAGTGGAAGACAGGAGGGCCTGGCGTGCTCTGGTCCATGGGGTCACGAAGAGTCGGACACGACTTAACGACTAAACAACAACCTACACTATTCATAAGTCTTCTCCCTCCTCCCCACACAGAACTTGTCGCTTGTGATTTTAACCATCCCCTCACACACAGAAGATGGGGCAGTTTCACATGTCACTCCTACCGTGTTTCCCTGAACATAATAAGACTGGGTCTTATATTAATTTTGCTCAAAAAATGCATTAGGGCTTATTTTCAGGGGATGTTTTATTTTTTTCCATGTACAACAATCTACATTTATTTAAATAGTCATGTCATCTTCTGGTAGCTGCACAAAGGTGGAGGATGGGGTTTCACTTGACGGTTTTATTTTTTGGGTAGGGCTTATACTACCAGCATCCTGAAAAATCATACTAGGGCTTATTTTCAGGTTAGGTCTTATTTTTACGGAAACAGGGTATGTCATCCCGCCTTTAAAACTTTACTGCATAGGGCACTATCTGATCCAGACATGCAGCTAAAGTATACCAGACAACTGCAATTTATTCAGTTGAGCATATTAAAATTTTGTATGACTTTACTCAATATATGTATAACAGCAAACTTAATGTTATTGTAAATAAACATCCAGTAGTTTCTTTGTAGTATTTACAATCTTCATTTTCTATTTATCAAATGGAAAAGAAATGACGCAGCACAGAGGACAATTGAACCTGTTGTGTAGTAGTGTAAAATAAATGATGGATGTTACAGCTCGCTCCAAACATAAAATTAGGTGATGGTCTTCTATAGAGTGGTATTTCAAAAGCACTTTGTAAGAAAGAAGACAGAAATGCTATTGTCAATTCTAACACCCGCTGCTCAAGGAGCCTTCCACAGAGAAATACAGTACCATTGCCTCTAAGCATTCTGAAATACTGTAAATAATTTTATATTGCATCTTAATTTCTTTGCACAATGTATGTCCAAGGCACTCTTTATTTTCTCTGTTTGAAAACATTTAACTGAAATCTGTCAATAAACTGTTTTTTGAATCTGAATTTATGTGGAATATAAGTTATTAAGTGCTTTCTTGGATTAGTTGGTCCCACTGTGCTTTTTAATTTAAATCATAGTGTTTAAGTACATTTATGGAATCTAAAATACCTAGAGGTTGCTACAACATGTAAAAATAGTATGTAATATATAAAAACAAGTGACTATATGGAAAATATATGTATACAATGTATGTAGAACAAAATTAAATATTTCATTCTATGCAAATGCAAACAATTCTGTTTAATTAAGTATTCCTTACATAAAATTAATTTACAGTGCACATGAATTCCCAGACCCAAACATAGGCACATGTTAATTAATCCTCATATAGGCAGATACTTCTGGAGTTTATTCTGATACCCTGGGAATTTCAATGTATTGCAGGGTATGAATGACCCAAGTCTAAATGCCACATAAGAATGCTTGTGGGTACAAAACTAAGTGTATTACATGATAATAAAACATCTAAAGCCTGAAAATGCATGTTCATATGAATTGGAATGTTTTGTTTTGAGTAGCTGACCACTTTTCTTTTCTTTTTCTTTTGCAAAGAAACTCTGAAGGAAAACAGCTGCTTTATTTGCAGGAAGATCTAGAATAAATGGTCATGTGGGACAGTTTTCTACTCAATAATTAAATAGGTCTCAGATAAATGTTTCCCAATGATGACCCATTCTTTATGCCAAGTAGCCTAGAGACAAACAAAGAATATCACTTTGCTGGTGCTTGTAAGCAAATTTTCTGCATGATGTACTTTCTGCTGATTTTCTTAACTGCCAAGAAGAAAGAAAAGGAGGTTTGTCTTTTTGTTTGGAATGGTTCCACTGTATAGCAAATCTTCTGCCATTTCATAGCAGGTGAAAAAAATAGCCTCCCACATTTTCTCCAGTGTAGAAATATAGCTCAGTCAGTGTTGTTAACACACTGTAACACAGAAAAAACTACGACCAATCTTTTAGAGGTGTTGGCAGCTTTACAATGTGGGCAATGATATACTTTTCAGCCCCACAAACGAGCAGCATTAAGATGACAATAATACAGCAAGGCTGTCTTTAATGAACACTCTAGTCCAGTGATGGCGAACCTATGGCACGTGTGCCACAGCTGGCACGCAGAGCCCTTTCTGCGGGCACGCAAGCCATAAGTCGCTGGATCGCTGCTCCCCCCCTCACGCAGCCAAACCTCAGGAGGCGGCTGCAGCCACGGTGCTGGCACTTCAACAGGCGGCGGGCTAGGATTCAGAACAGCTGGTGCTGGCGGCGGATCCAGAGTGGGGTCTCGAGGCACCTCTGTGCCCAGGATTCCCCCTTCCGCCGCCACCACTTCCGGTTCTGCTGCCGTTGCAGCCTGCTGCGGTCCGCCACCCGCTGGGTCCCCCCCCCCCCCAGTTTGGGCTCTCGGGCCCAAAAAGGTTCGCCGCCACTGCTCTAGTCTATCCATGTACTACTCTGTTCGTTTTTAAGTGTCACATTAATAACTTTTTATTTATTAATGCTTAAGCTTTCACTATTTTTATTACTGCTGGTTTAAACACTTATATCTGTCTGTTTCTTGTTATATTAACACGTCACACTGGATTTATTGTAAAGAATTGTTCTGCTAATGTTAAACTGAAGGACAGCATAGATACAATTTAAAAAAAGCACTTTGACAGAATTAACTAAACACCTTTGCCAATACAGCTTCACAAAATATGAATCTCTACTCATGTGCCAATGTTGCATGCTGAAATCTAACTGTAATACTCAATAATACAGAACAAAATGATCCATCGAAGTCTAATAACTATTTATGAAAATGACCCTCCCCATATAAACATAAAATTAAATTAAAACTCAGATCAAACATCATTCAGATCAAAAGTACTTTATTGAAAACACTAATGTGTTCATATTTCTCAAACCACTGTGTAGCATAGTCTTCTCATCTTTTTACAAAAAGAGGAATTTTATTTCTGTCTGACTTCTTCAGTTTTTCTGTGTAAGCTTACCTATTTTAATAATTTCTACCTCCATAATTGGCAAAAATCTTTTTTTAAACTATCCATTTTGTCTATTGTAACAATATTTACTACTTACTTCAGTGATTCTCACAACAATTTTCTTCACATCAGGAATATCTGATAACAGTGCATTCTCTAGCACATTACTCCTTATTACTTATTGTGATCCAGTAACACATTTTAATGGAAATGTGAAAAAGGTTTTTAACTCTTTCATAATCAAGACTGGGGCATTTATTTACATACATCATTTACTGAATGGCTTTTATCAGTTTTAAAAAAATGAAAAGAAGTAAACATAACTGACAGTGAATCTACTAAGTCTATTTGTATTTCATGGGATTATTCCTAGGTATGTGTACATCATACATTATAATAGTTCATTTACAAATATGTGCAAATAGAATTTAGTATGAGCTACAGTATGTTTATACAATTACTTCTCATGGGTGTTTTAACTCCAAAATCATTTTCCCATTTTATATAGCAATCTTGGTTCTAAGAATGATTATGTTAATAGAGGACCAACAACCATTCTTCAGCTTCCATTAAATAACATAAATATTCTTCAAGGTTTGTATATGTTCAAAACAATATTTGTAAGGAATCAAATCTTGTTTAAGCAGATTAGTATTTTCCAATATTGACTACGGTATCTGTCACTTATTTGAGATTCTTCACTGACTTTGTCATTTTGGAGATTTCATCCCATTTTTCTGATGGACTAGATGGACAAAATGCATGCCTTACTCTTAATGCTGACATTGCTTCATCCAGCTGCAGCATCTTAATGGATGCCTGTAGGAAATTTTCTTTCTCAGCAAGCTAAACAAAGAACATTGTGAATGTCAGTTAGTGATGTTGCCTGAATGACAAATTGCTTGTCTCACCAAGCAAACCATCTAGATAGTATGATTACGGCCTAGTTCTTCTTTCTCATACCAAAAGAAAGAAAGAAAGAAAGAAAGAAAGAAAGAAAGAAAGAAAGAAAGAAAGAAAGAAAGAAAGAAAGAAAGAAAGAAAGAGAAAGAAAGAAAGAAAGAAAGAAAGAAAGAAAAAGCAGCTATGATCTGGGTTCAGATCACAACAACCAAAGAAGTTGGTTTGGTGCTCAGTTTGGAGCTCAATGCTCAGTGTCTCCTTTTTCTTAAGAAAAAACAGGTGAAAAGTCCTAATCCTATTTTTAAATAACATGGTTAATTTAATATGCAAATTTTATAATTACAATGAGAAGGAAATTTTGTTTCTTAGAATAAGTGAACAAACCTCTGGGGGCCAAAGATATACCGGTACTTGAATGAGGTCATATACAAGGTAATAATTATTTTGATTTTTGGTACACATACAGTATAATTGAAAAAGAATTCTGAAAAAGTAGAAGTTTGGTGTACTGATTGTTTCCATGTTTGGCAACTGTTTTCCATTAGAAGGAGATTTTCTCCCTCTCTCATTTCAAGGCTGCCTTTCTCCTGATAAGGGGACTCAGGTACATATCTTAGGAGTATTCTTAGATTCATCTTATCAGTGAAGTCACAGGGTGCTTTTGGTCAGTTGTCTTGATCCATCAGCTGTGACCATGGTTAGGAATGGATAAACTAGTCACAGAAGTTCCTGGACTGGTAACTTCCCATCTAGGTTATAGTAATGCATTCTAAGGGGCTGGCCTAACAAATGCAGAAGCTACAGCAAGTGCAACATTGTGGAGGGTAGACTGCTATTGAGAACATCAAACAGAAATCACTGAACAGTGGTTTTAAATTCCATTGGCTGCCAATGTACTGCTAATTTGAGTTCAAGGTGTTACTGATTATGAAAACTTATATTTATGGCACTTATATTTTACGGAGTTCTTTCCTTTTTCACACCTTCCCAAGTTTTATGATCTGCTTGAGGGGGCTTTCTGCTGTGTCCCAATGTTAGGCGTGGTACATGTGGTGATGCAAGAAAGTGCCTTCTCAACTCAGGCACCCCAACTGTGGAATGTTCACCCTCTAGAGCAGTGGTTTCCATAACCCAGGTGTTCTTAGACTGCAATTCTGAGAAAGAGCAGCCAGTACAGTTAGTGGTGAAGGCTTCTGGAGTTGCAGTCCAAGAACACCTGGGTTACCTATGGAAGGGAATCGCTGCCCTAGAGGCCTGACTGGCACCAGCACTAGCTACATTTTGACAACAAATTAAGATGTACCTGTTTATTCAAGCACTTGGGTTTTAATAACTATAGCTTGGTTATAGGTTATTAGTCCAGATCTCATATTGCATTGTGTATTTTTGCTGTTGGTTTTCATTAATGGGAAGCAGCCCTCATATCCAGTTATATAACGGGGTTATATAAAGTTAACTGAATGAATGAATGAATGAAATTACATAGGCCAGTATTTAGGCTGAGATACATGCAATGTGAAAAAAATAAACATATTCTTCCTATCCTTCTCTCTTTCCTGTGTTACTTTTCACAGTCCAAGTTTATACTACAAACCCCTTTGAAAGGGACTTGTCCTCGTTAAAAGGTCATACATGATAGTGACCTGACATGAAGGAATACATAAAGCCCTAAATGGCTTGGGACCTTGATATCTAACGGAACATTTCTCCCTGAAGCAATCTGTCCATCCCCTCCACTCCACTTGTCATTGAAAGTGCCAACACCAAGAAAGTCCAGAAAATCTACAACTAGAAACTGGGCATTTTCTGCCCTGGCGTCTTAGGGTTTCTAGATTTCTGTGGATTTTGATCACCATCATCTTGACAGATTTCTAGATGATGGTGATCAAAATCCACAGAAATCTAGAAAAAGCTACCATTCACCAAGCTCCATCCCTTCTTACCTTCAGAAAAATGCTAATGTGAGATATTTAAAATGGTTTTATCATTGTTACCCACCAATTCGTTGTTGCAGAGGTAAAATTATCTTCTTGCTACACAGCAGAAGTACAGAAATCTACAAAGCAGAATAACTACAAGTTCCCCAGAGTCTACCTCTTTCTCATTAACTGGCACTTAAAGTCCCAGTAACTCATTCTGAGACATTTGTAGGAGAAAGAACAAAAAACATTGCTTTACATAACAGTTGTTTGAAATTACAGACTTGTGTACACTGCTTTCTTTACTGCACACATATTAGCAACCAACCGAACAGATCAACAGCAACAAACAACTGCCATCAACCGATGAAAGAGAACAACAGAACACTTAGCAAAGAGGCAGGGGTCTCTTTGAATTTCAAAAGCTGTAAGGAACGATCGGTTAGTGCTGGATAGAAAATCACCCCAGCCCAGAAAACTGCCTCCTAGTCACACATACTGTAAACAGAATGAAAGGCTGTAAGCAAAACTCCAATATGAGTTTCCATAACCAGGCAGAGATTTGAACCCAGCCTCCTGAGTTCTATTCTGTCACTTTATCCACACCAGCTTTCAAAAGGCCCCAAATCTATTTATATAATACATGGACATGACAATAATTTCTCCATGTAAGAGCTTTCTTTGAGCTTGGCCTAGAACTGATTTATTGCCACTTCCCTCATTTCATGGTACAGACTGAACTAACATTTACCTGCTTCTGTAGATCAGATGCAAGATCAACCAGCAGAGATTTATCTCGTTTTAACTCCATATTGTCCAGTTCCTCTTTGCCTAACACAGCTCTGATTTCAGTTATTCCGCTGTTCATGGTTGCAATTTTTAAGTCAAGAGAGGTACTTCCCTTTTCCAAAATGCTAATCTGTGAGAAAACCACAAACAATAAATAAATAAGGAACAGAAACAATAAAACCTCTCAAGAGTAAATGTAAAAAACATAATTAAAACGCTTCACAGATGTTTTGGACTGTATAGAACAGTGGAGTTGGAACAAAAGGGTATGCTTGTTATATATTTTCAGTGGAACTGAGATCTGGGAAGTAAGACACAGGGTCAAGATGGTGGTGATCAAAATCCACAGAAATCTAGAAATCCCCAAGTGCTCTGCAAAAGATGGATGAGATACTTTTTTCTTCTTTGATGCCAAATGTAGGTCTGCTTTCTTACAAGGCTATCAGTAGGTTTGCCTTCTTACTAGTTCTATGCACAGCCCTGTCATCTGCCCATCAGTACCACAACGCTGAAAAGCAAAGGATCCATTAATAGAGTGGCAGAAGCAATATGGCCTCAGTGATCCTCTAAAGTGTGTGATGTTTGATCAGACTCAGAAATTTTAGTACAGTTCCAGATCTTTCCAAACTCTCACTGAAGCTGGACTATTTGTTCCTTAACAATGAACCAATAATTTTTTTCAATTATTTTCAGGAGAATAAGAAAATGTGAGGAAAATCCGCAGTCATACAACCTTATCCTGAAGGTCTTGGAAGGTACTCTCTTCATGCTCCAGGAGTTCTTGGTACCTCTGAATCTCTTCCTTCAGATGCTTTTCATGATCTTTCACTGCAAGAAACTGCATGATACCAGCAGAAAGGGCTGTATAGCTCTCCTCCTTGAGTACTCTCTCCTGTAATAAGTTATAAAACAAGGATGTGTAATAAGTGGGATATTACAGTTCTCTCATACAGCTCTTGAAAGCACACTACCAATCAATGAAATGGTGACAAGAGCAAAAATAGTTTTAAAGCAATGGGCTGAAATAACTTAGTTGTGGAACTGGCATTTGTTTATACTATATTTTTCACTTCATATGACTAATACCATAAAACCAGTTTTAAATGTTTTAAATTGCTTAAATCGTTTTATTCTGTTTTAAATTGCATTTATGTGATCAGGTTCTTTGTCAGTGTCTGACAGTTCCTTATTTTTGGCGGGAAACGACAAGAGAGGAGATTCTTTGAACAATTCTTTATTAACAAAACTACTGGGTCTCTCTATCACAACTTCAACAGGATCAGTAGGTTCAACATTAAGAGGCAAGTCAGTCCACAACAAGGGTAAAGTATTCTCATAATTGTCTCTTTCACCGGAAAGATTGGCCGAAGCGTTCTTGATCTGTAGGCTTCCTCAGACAGCCACTCCTTATCGCACAGATCGTCCCGCAGCAGGGATGACGTGCCCATTCTCCCTCGGGTGGTTTCTCGTGGGGTTGGACCGGTCCCAGTCGAATCACCCTCTTCCAGGGACCCCGTCCTTGCAGGTATACTAAAACCATCCATTCTTCCAGCCCCAATCCTTCAATAATCGGTTTCTCCTCTCCGACCTTTTTATCTGTCTCCTTGTGGTCTCTACTCTCCAAACCTATCCCTTTCTGTGGGATTTGGAACACTCTCGGTTCTCCCTCCCCTTCTATCCATTCCTCTTCCCAGACCACCACTTTCCTCGTCCCCCCCCCCCCGATTCCTTTCCCTCCTCCGTTAAGAAAACATCCACCTCCTTTCTCTCTCTCTTCTCTGACTCCTCCCCCTCTCTTCCCGCCTTTAACCCTTTCATCTTCGTTATAACTTTCACCATTTCCTTCTCCAACTTCTCTATCCCTTTCCTCTTTCATAGACGTTTGAGGGGACGGCTCACTCTTTTCTTCTTTTACATCTTCTTGCTCACAATTTATTGTACCTTATCCTAAGTCCTCTTGATGTAAGGCAGGATATAAATATTCTAAATTAGTAAGTACCTATGTTGTCTGACTTGTCAGTACTGAATGGCAGTGAACGCCTTGCAAAAGCATGTATCCAGAACTAAAGTCAAGATCTGGGAGGCACCTGCATCCTAACTGACTAAATAAGATTGCTTGAGATAGACATCAGAAACAATGCAGAATGAAAAGAATCCATATCAGTGGGACATATGGATTCTTCGAACAGCGTAGCCCATAGTGATGGATATCCATCGCCATTTGCTATGAAAGGTTTGGAATCTGCTCAAACTATCCCATAAGTCAGCTTGGCTTACATTTTCTTTTCTTGATTCTTGGTACTTGAATTGTGCTAACTGTATGACATTATCCAATACTCATGGGATGTTTTCTTTCTTTGCCTCACAGTATTATTTAAACACAGACTGAATGTGCATAACTTATTTAAAAGTGATAACATTTCCACCCCTTGAGAGAAAGAGGAGGAATGAATATTCAGCTGGCCTATTTCTATCAGTGGCCTTCAGAAGTTTACTGATTCCTTATTTGTCATATTTTTCTGGATGATGAAAAATTATTTGTAGAAAATGAAACTATTACGAAACCTTCAAAAAAAACCTTCCCACAGTTAAAAAAATAGCAGTTCTCTCATGTTTCCCAAGAGGTAGCCATGTTAATCTGTTTCAGCAAATGTAACAAAAAATAAAATCAAAGTATTACAGCAATTTAAAGACTAACAGATTTACTTCATTTTGATCTTTCATGGATTGTAATCTACTTCTTCACACAGATTGCAACCCATGAAAGCTCACATTGAAATAAATCTGTCAGTCATTAAGATACCATAATACCTTTCTCATGCACAATTGCACACAAATCTTAAAATTGGTTGGTCAAATTGCTCCTTTCCTTACTATCTCTCTTTGCTTGTTAAGTTCCAAGAGCCTGGATTGCATCATAGCATTCTCCTTGGTCAAAGTTGCATAATCATCCACCATTTTACTTCTTAACAGCCGATCCTGTTCTGCTAATAGCTCTCTCTCACGTACTCGTTGATGAAGAATAGATATCTCATTCCTAATTGGAAAATATATGCAAGTTTAACCAAACAGAATAACATTCAATGAATTTCTAAAGCAGTTTGCAACAATGCAAATTATACAATCTATAATAATAGAGAATTTATCTGACTGTATGTCTCTGATTTAGTGCAGGAATTATGAAAGCTATCCATCTGAAAGTTGGAGACCCTAGAAGTGTCTGCATTTTAGAAACAGTAACAAATTGAGGATATATAGATGGAGCTTGCAAAGGCACAACACTCTCTTCCCCCAAAACACAGGCTACTTCTGAACCATAACACCAAAGTATCGCTATTATTATGCTTGTTTTTCAGCATTCCTGGTACTTGGAGATGGCTCAAAGGGTCAAGCTTAAACATTAAGAGAAGTCCTAAAAATCTGAGGGTAATATAACATGTTTGCAAAATCAGTTTTTAAAAAAATTCAGGAAGCACATTAACAGCCATCTGCAATTGTTTTAAATTGGTAACCAAGGTTTTGGAAATAATCCAATTGCTGAAATTAGTATGAGGAAGAAGATGACCTAATTTTGCTTATATATTATTTCAATTTCTTGCCTTAATGTTTGATGCTTTGCAATTTTTGTACTTTCTGTACTTTTGAGGTTGCTTGTTGATGGAATTCCAGTTCTATAGGGTATGATTTTCTTTGTTGCTTATCCAGAAGTATAGTATCCAGCATATGACAATCAACTGTTTTTTTCAGTGATATCTTGCTTGTCCCAATATAGCACTGAGGTTTTGTTTTCTAAAACTACAGGAGGCTGGTTTTATAATATGGAGGAAAAGATATAAGTAATTCATAGGACTTGGCCAACTACTGAAAAATGAATCTTTGCAATTTGGTTATGCCTGTTGATGCTAGTTTGGAGCATTCAGCTATAATATGAATTGCTTATTTAAATTCATGACAGGCCCTACATATATCACTTACACCTGTTTCATGATTGTCCGCTGATAGTGCCTAGTACAAATAATGTGGTCTTGGATTGTTCATATTAATCCCTCAGTTTTAGCTTGACGATGGCCTAATTCAAACCACTGTTTGATTATTGCTTATTGACATTATCATCCAAGAGGTAACTGGGGTGCTGTCTATGTAATGTTTTCTCAAGCCATGCATCCTTGCACTCTGGGACTTCCATTAATGTAGGTTCGTTCTCACTTGCAAGTTGTACTGTTAGTCCTTTATCATTTTCTACCATTCTCTGATGAAGTGGAAGTACTTCTGAAGTTTGACTAATTGACCCATACAGAGATTCTTGAGATCAACAAGTCTGTGACTTATTTTAGCATTGTAAGCTGCAGAACTTACAGAGGATTTGATTCACTAAATCCTCATTGATTGAATGGGCTTACTCTAGTGCGATGTACTATGCTAACCAACAGAATTTTGGCCAATATCTATATACAACTTAACTTTTATAACTCATTTTAACTTATCTATAATATAATATAATAGATAAGATATTTATTTCACATATTTATTATATAATCATATTAACTATGATATTATGGAATAAAGTAAATTATTTTTGACTAAATAGACTCTATTTTTAATATGCCAAACATAATAATTTTATGCTAAACCAAGTTATCCACAATATATTCAGGTTCCTAAAGTAACAAAGTATTTTTCAATCTGTAAAAGATTGTACTGCTTGTATTGTATTTTTTTCAATGATTCTGGAAATTTCCCTTTATACCTGAAAAAAATGAAGAAAATATTTTTCTCATGCCTTCAACATTTCAAAAAAATTTACATTGCCATGTCATCTGTATGAGAGATTAGTGCATCCCTTCAGCTCTGTTCTTCACGCATTTCATAACTAGGCTAAGAGCGATTTCCATGCTACTTGTGTGCCATAAATTACTACCTAGGGCTTTCCTCTTAATTTTTGAATACATCTGCAGGGTTGAACACAATACGTACTACCTTAACTAGTCTGCACCATCTCTCAGATTCATTAGTTAGTACCGTAGTTCATGAGTAATGTGTTCTTGCATTGCTGCTGTTTTCCTGAAGATTTCATTTTCTATTTCATGCACAGCAGACTGTACTTTCAAGAACTCCCTTCTCTTTTTAGAAAGCTGTAACTCCACTTCCTTCTGCTGTTCCACCTGTTGCTTCACCTTGATTTAATTGCAACATGTAAGAAGAGATCAACATTTTGAAGACAAAAGGAAATCATTTCACCTTTATTTCCAAACACAGTCAACTTAAACATAATTCATCACTTTTAAAGCATGTATGTGTGTGTTATATGCAGTCAAGTCAGAATAAGACTTTCAAGGTGAGAAACACGTTTAAGGGGTGATTTTACCAGTTCCATCCCAGTGAGATTCCATGGCATTTGTTGAACTGGGTAGCAGTCCTGATGCTTTGTCTCTCCCTTGTTTCAGTTTGCTTGGTTTACTTGTTTAAAAGCATGTTCGCCGAAATATTATTTGACTCATTAATGAACTTCTGGTGTAAGATATCTTGGTGCTTTCCTCTCCTCACAGTTTTGTTGGTTAGACTGGCAGGGACTCATCTGTAGTGTGCTGGAAGAGTACTGTAGCTGTAAATACGGTTACGCTTTAGGGACTGGTTGGTTTAGATCAGAGGTCCCCAACCCCCGGTCCACGGCCCGGTGCCAGTCTGGGGCCTGAGCCAGACCGGGCCGCGGAGAGAGACCTCCGCACGCACTCCCCCCCGCACAGCCTGTTTGCGCCTGCACTGCCCTTTGCGCATGCGCACGAGCGCTCCCGCACGAGCACTGCACCGCCCTTTGCGCATGCGCCCACCTGCGCGAGAGCACGCACACTCCTTCACATATGCGCACGAGTGCAGGGGGGTGCCCCGCCTTCCCCAGCCGGTCCGCGGGGCTAAAAAGGTTGGGGACCGCTGGTTTAGATGACTCCAAAATCCCTTTGTACTCTTGTTTTTATTATGTTGTGTAGATGTACATTAGTATTAGTGCATGAAGGTTCCTGCTTTAAGCCTTATGGCTTTATGTAACACTAATATTTTTTTCAAGAAATGAATGATATAAAAATTTGCAATTACTAATAATAAAGCGATCAACATACCTTTCCTTTCAACTCAAGAATAGCCTGTTGTCTATTACTCAAGTTCATTTGTTGCTGTTCCAGTTCTTGCTTAGCATGTAATATCTCCATTTCTTTTACAGAGATTTCTCTGTCCTTTTGTTCCTTTCTTCTCTTCAGTTCCACTATTTTTTCTACCAAAGTCTGCTTCTCTTTTGAATAAGTTTCTAAAGGAGTTTTTAAAAAAAATCAAATTATATCCATGTTTTTGCAGCACAAGTGGGCACTTATTTTCAAAGTCTAAAATTGAAAGTTCTAATAAAAACTAGTACATTTAATTAAACTCACACAAACTGAAATTAATCCAGAGCCATATATATGATTGTTTGCTGTTCTCTTTTATACATATGAGCAAAGTTGGCCTTGGGGGAAGTCAGAATAAAAAAAATAGTTTTATGTTAATGTTTTCAAGCATCACCCAATTGATCTACTCATGGCAAAATAGAATTTGTGACTGTTTATGTGGTCTTGAAGCAAGCCTCAAAAATATCTCTTCCATTCATAGCAAACAGAAATCTACACTGCTATTCATTCAGCTTAATCTTTGATTCAAAGTCATGTTACAGTGATGTTTCTTTGGCTTAAGTCTTGTACAAGTAAGTTCTGCAGTAACATCATCATCCAAGGCAATATTGTGGAAATTAAACATTTCCCCTTCCTGTCCTCGAACCTCTGTGGGTTCCAAACAATGAAATGGAGGGAGAACATTTTAATTTCAAAAAAATAATTAAAAAAATGCTCCAGTTGATGATATTATCAGCCTTACACTGCAGAACGTACATGCACAGGACTTTAGCCTTTGATATTTTCACTTGTATTTCCATAGGTGAACAAGGATTGCAACAACTGATAAGGCAGAAAGTTTTCTTCCAATCTCTTCTATCGTTCTTTGGGCAAAAAACTTCAAGATTGTCTCTTTCCTTATGGTTCTACCTGCCTCCTATAGTCAGTTGAAGGAGCCTTTTTTTATGTCCCAGATTAGTTCAGTCATATCTGATAGGCAAATTCCTTCTCTATGGGAGTACCGAAATGAGGAAGCCCCAGCCCCTTTTATTTTATGACACTATGAAAGGCACCATCCAAATTGTTTAGGCAAGCATTTGGCTTATCTCCTATTTAATGTTTTTAATCTTCTTCCAATCCCTTTCCATTTTAGTATAACTGTACTATACACTATTATAGTGCTATGATTTTATCATAAATTTTGGCATTTGCCCAATTTTTGCTGTTGGTTGAATGTCTACCATTGTTGGTTGAATACATAATGCTCCTGATCTGCAAAATACAACAGCAGTAATCAATAAATACACAGAATTTAGTCATTTACAATGCATTCATAATTTAAATGCTAGGCTTTATAGAAAAAAGGCCATTCACCTGAAAATGCCCTCAAAGATGTTTTAAAGAAAAGAACCACAATGGAGAGGTGTGTTTATCTTCAAAAAAGGCCAACAGTTAAAATCACATATTAAATTAACTGTTCAGCTGGATAATGGATATAAAGTGAGAAGGTCAGAAGAAGTTCATAGGAAACTCTGGAAAAGAATAGGAGGCGGGAGATAAAGGAACCACTCAAATATTAAAGAAAGATGATATGACAGCATAGGAAAAAGAATATATATCTAATTGAATGGAGAGGATTCAGGAAGGCTGTAAAATGGAAAACACAGTGAATGCACCACAGATTGGATCCATGATAGCTGGTCATGCTTTAGGTTCCACTGAAATTCATGTGAATTATATTATTCCTGACTACCTTGTGCCATGGATTCCAGTGGGTCTAAAGCACAACTAAATTAGTCTGGGTTTTAGTAGATGTGGATGATTTTAGAACACAATGTAAATTCATTAATTTAAAAATGTAAAATAGAGAGAAGTGTATAGATAATTCAGCAGAGATTATGAAGAGAGGTAAAAATAATGATGGTATTTAAATTGGAATCAACTGATGATGAATACAGGGTTTGACACTACATGTTTATTGACTTGCTACAATACTGCTAATGAAGCCAACAACAGAAGACTACCTTCAGAAACAGAAATTGCAAATAGTTTCAAAGTACTTGTGTTCAACAACTGTGATTCTGCTTGCCAAGATAAGCAGCTCCTGTAAACAGTATAGGAAATATTGGGGGGAGGGCTGCCTCTTTTGACTAGACCTCAGTTTCTGGATTAAAATATAGTCATCGTGCTCCATTTAAAGAGATGGATGATTAGTGTGTCTATGGGCATACTGTCCAAGCTCACCTGTCCGTTAGCAATTAACACACAATACAGTGGTGCCTCGACTTACGACCATAATCCGTTCCAGAAGATGGACGTAACTCAAAATGGTCGTAAGTCGAAGCACCATTTCCCATAGGAATGCATGGGAACGCGATTAATCCGTTCCAGCCAAAAAAATACCCCCCCCAAAATAAAATAAAAATAAAACACTGCAAGCCCCATAGGAACACGCTGGGGCTGCAAAACAAAAAACAAAACAAAAAACCCAAAAATAAACAGAGCAAGCCCCGAAGGCGCTGGGGCTGCAAAAAACAAAACAAAACCCAAAAATAAACATCCCACATTTTTGCATTCCCACGCTGGGACTGCAAAAAAAAAAAAAAAAAAAAAAACACCAAAAAACAAAACAACACAGCACAGAAACATAACGCCCCCAGCCCAAACCCACCCTGCAAAAGTCACCCAGAACAATTTTTAAAAAGCAAAAACAGCACCTTACCTTACCAGGCAGTCCCAAGCCTCCTCTGATTGCAGTTATTCCTTGGCTGCCGCCGAGGCGGCAGCGGCAGGGCCGGCCATGGTGGAGGGCAAGGCCGGGGCGAGCAGCCTAAGCGCCCCCGCCAGGCTCAGCCTCCTGGCGCCGGGCCACAGCCACAACTCGGGGCGACAAGGGGACCGGACCCGATTCCTCCACGCGGGGAGGCAAAGGCCGCCGGAGCTGGAGGCGGTGCTGAAGGAAAGCCGCGCGGCCAGGCGAGTGCCGCTGCCGCCCGACGGGCTCCTCTGGAATACCTGCAGCTGCTCTCCTCCACCCCCGTCAGCCCCATCGAGGTCAGTACGGCGAGCCCTCGGAAGCCCCCGCCAGATGGCTCTGTCCCCAGCTTCGCCCGCCTTCCGCGGCGCGCTCGGGAGACCCGCCCCCGCCCGGAGCCCTTGCCTCCCCACGTGGAGGAATCGGGTCCAGTCCCCTTGTCGCCTCGAGTTGCGGCGGTGGCGGTGTCCTGGCGCCAGGAGGCTGAGCCTGGCTGGGGCGCTCTGGCCGCTCGCCCCGGCCTCGCCCTCCGGGCAACTGTCCCAGATGCCCCCAGCCTGCAGGGGTCTGGACTGGCTAGGGGACTCCTGCTCTAACCGTTGGGGCGAAAGAGCTACTGTACAAAGAAGCAGCCTCTTCGCCACCAACGGTTAGCAATTTGAATTTCCCGCCCTTTTCCCCTGCCTTTTTTTGAACGTAAGTGGAAGCTCCGGCCGCAAGTCGAAGCAAAATTTTGCGGCCGGAGCTGGTCGTAAGTCGAAATGGTCGTAAGTAGGGGCGTATGTAAGTCGAGGCACCACTGTAGTTTTCTAATTTTTCAGTTAAAATTCATATTCAAAAGTTCAATACTGGAAAGGTTTTTAAAAAGGTGAAACAATATTATAATACATAATGAACACAATATTAATACTAAAATTAAACAATAAACCACATCAGCATGAATCTCCAAAAGAGCGATGGAAGGCTCTGCAGTGCTATTGCCCAGTGATGTGATGCAGGGCCTCTCTACAATTCTTCACACTAATTTAAAAGAAAAATTTTCTCATGTTCCCAACCTTTCCAGATTCATGCATGCTGAGCACTACAAAGAAAGCACTAATAATAACAGTAAATTAAAAGAAAAGAAAACACCAGAGAGCCATTTGGCTGTTCTATGCAAGATCTATCACCAAAGAAAGAAGTTTTCTGCCACCTTGGAGCGACTGCACAGAAAACTCCAAACACTAGGTAGTAATTTCTCTATCTGGCCGAAACTGTTTTGCTTGTTTTGCAATTAAAATTTAATTTCTAACTTTGATGTAGAAGGACAGTGGTTTCTTTGTACCTTTGATAATGCTGCCAAAGATGTTGAAGTATGCAGATCGTGTCCCAGTATGCAGTGGGTGATTCTGCCAATCACTCAGTTCTACCCTGCTATTGGGGCGCTATTGTGCATTGATCACTTCCTGCCCCTCCTCTCTCTTGTGTGCCTTCTTCCTTGAAGAAGGGCCCTCTCCATGATGGAGACTGCCTGAGTACATGCTATCTGATTGCTTTCTCTCCATCCACACTTGCATCCATGCCATCCAACTTTACAGGGTGGTTTACCCAGTTTAGAAACAGTCTTCAAAGCTAAAGAAACTTACTTGGAATATGTAAGACAAATGCCTTCTTTGTTTTTCACTCAAATGCTATATTTTGACCTTTGCTACTGAAACTAAAGCCTGTAGTTAATAAACCTTTTCTAAAGTTATTACAAGTTAACTCATGTTTTTTGACTCTGTACTTAATTTAGCTCATTGAAGATAATTGGTCAGAACATACGATGATCTCTAACAAAAAAAATGTAAGGATAGATGCAAATGCTCTCTTTGGCTACGCACAGAAATGAAGCTGCCATATTGCCTTCTTCTCAGTCGGCTGTGCAAGAGGTCATATAATATCTCCATGACTCTCTGACATACCAAATCCTTCCCTCCACATTTAATGATAGGTCTCTCTGGCCTAAAACAACTTGCCAAATTTTTGGACTTTCATAGCTTCCCCCCCCCCCAATAAATAACTTTCATCTGCTGCATTTTTGGGGGGCCAGGCAGCAACCAAGATATAGTACATGTCAAGTAATGCAGGAAAACTACCTTTGACTGCTTGTGCTAAGAAATATCAGAAGAAATGGACAGGATAAAATTTAGGCAGTGTCAGTCATGAGTCACTTAAGGATCCAATATAAGATAGGGACTGACAGGGCTGACACAACTGACAGAAAATGCTTTCTGTGCAAGCTTAACTGAAATAAATAGCATATGTACATGCTCCTTCACAGCATTCTTTCATGTCAAAGGAACATATATCTACCAACATAACTTCTCAAAAGGGACAAAGTTCTACCAAATACCACATTTTTTACTTCATTTTCATGTTTGCGGAAGCTACTTAAGAAAAACATCACAAAACTAGAGAAATGGATTTTCACTCATTCCCAACTACCTGTACTTGGATTGTGATTTGGAAACTAATTCATATTGAAGCATGAAATACGCCCAAACCATTGTTTTAGAAACTTTATTCTGCATAATTATATAAACAACTGAGAAGATAAATTAAGCTATTCAAATATATATTGATATTTCCAAAAGGTAGAATGTGAAGCAGTAATACAAAACGTGACCACATGGTGAGGCTATTTTTTCAAAATTAGAAGGAAATTTGAATTATTAAACCTGACTCTTGTACTTAACAAGAAAACAAGTGCTGTAGTATCGTATTTACACATTCTTCAGATTAAACCTCTTTTTCATCTTCTGTATCAGATTGCTGTCATGTTCTCTAGACTGCTATCACTTCTTAATTTAGAGCTGAGTGGCTCATAAGTGACTACTCAGACATTAAAGATCTTTTTTTTTTCATTGAAAACGCGATTAATTCCTTCCGGCCGAAGGGGGGGGGGGAAGAAAAGCAATCAAGTGTGCAAGACCCATTGGAAATGCACAGAAAACAAATGGAGCAGATCGGAAATGCACAGATAACAAAGGGGGCAGGTCGGAAATGCAAAGAAAACAAAGGAAAAAGCAAGGGAAGCATGCAGGACCCATCGGAAATGGGGAAAAAACCCAAAAAAGCAACCAACCCCCCCCAGACCCATTGAAAATGGTGGGGAAAAACCAAAAAACAAACAAACCCCCAAGACCCATCGGAAATGGGAAAAAACACTCCAAAAAGCAACAAAAACCCCCAAGACCCATCGGAAATGGGGAAAAAAAAAAAAAACCCAAGACCCATCACAGCACAGAAACATAACCCCCCCAGCTCAAACCCACGCTGCAAAAACACCCAGAACAGTTTTTAAAAAGCAGAAAACAGCACCTTACCTTACAAGGCAGCCCAAAGCCTCCCTGCAAACACACACACACGGTCTCAGAAGCAGAAGGAGGCAGTCCCAAGCCTCCTCTGACAATGCACACTCTCTAACTGCTGGGGTGAAAGAGCTACAAAGAAGCAGCCTCGTCACCACCTAGTTAGAAATTTGAATTTCCCACCTTTTTTCCCTGCCTTTTTCTGTTCATAAGTGGAAGCTCCGGTCCCAAGTAGAAGCAAAATTTTGCGGCCGGAGCTGGTCGTAATTCGAAATGGTCGTAAGTAGGGAGGTTCGTAAGTCGAGGCACCACTGTATTTACTTTCATTGACAAAGCTTCTGAATCAACAGGTATGAGGAAGGGAATGTGCCAGTATATGATGGGGCAAGCACATGTAGTCTAACTATATCAACCCCAAATAACATTGCTTCCTGTTTCATTACCTTCTTGCAGGTATTCTCTTCTCTCCACCTTCCCCCAAAGAAACACCTAACATTCATTAACTCTCCCCAGACCACACTTCAGGTAAGATATGAAATCAAACAATATGGCAAAAGTTGTTTCTTGATATATAAAAATAGCTGACAATAAAAATAATTCTCTTGGGCTGCATTCCCAGCAAGTTTATCTGGGCATACCCTCTATTGTACACAGCATATTGTATTTCCAAGTAAATATGTACAGGAAACATTACTAACTCTCTTAAATTAACAAAAAAACACATTTTCCTTCTATTATTTTATGTTACTTTCATTCACATAAAAATGCATTTCAAGGTGGCATTCACAATAGCTTCTTCATCATAGTAAACTTGGTATTTCTTCTGAGCTTGATATATAACCTCACAATACAAGACAGGGCACAAACAAAATCGAAACCCAGAACATAGTAAATAATCCAGGACTCCAGAATTAATAAATTCACACTTAATATCATTAATAATTTGAATGTGATTTTCTGAAAAAAAAATCTATATTAAAATAGTTCGAAAATATATGGTGATCCTGCACTTATCGCTATCTTCTTCTTGGATTCCCACTTTAACTAGACTCCCATTCATTTTAATGTGATCAAGAATTCTCTGTGTGTGATGGCATTATACAAGCCAGCTGTCTTTTTAAATTCCAGATATCATACTGAAAATAAGCAGGAAACTAATAGTACATGTTCCATAGAAAGTGGGTTTAAGATTGCTCTGCTTATGAGATATGTATGTTGATCTTCCTTTATGATCAGCAAGAATTCAAAAGGGTACATCTGCTGACGGAACTAATTCCCTCAGTGGAATGAGCAATGCTATCTCCACTCCCCCCTCCCCAAAGAAAGAGAGTCTTCTGTGCATTCCCAACACCTCCTACAAAGCTGGTTTCCAAGTCCTGCAAAAGAAAGGGGGGAAAGTGCAGCACCAACATCATGATAGATATAGGCCATAGCCTTTTATCTTACAACTGCAAGCAGCCAGTGCCAAGGAAATTAAACATCACCAGAAATTTCAATGGATTATCATGGGGAAAAAAACAACACAAAGGCAGCAAGCAAGTTATTATGTAATGATGCTGAAAAATGGTTACCATCAGCCACAGTGATCTGGTTGCTAAGTCGTTCTCTCTCTAACTTCAGCATATGCAAACCACTTTCTTTTCTCTTAAGTTCTAGCTGGAGGCCATCAGACTGAGACTGTAGTTCCTATGAGAGAACAAAAATATTGGCCCAAATCTTGTCATAAATTGTACTAAAATAAGTCCACTGAATCAGTGGGGATTTATTGAGTCAACTCTGTGGTAAATTCCATTGATTCAAATGGGCCTAACTCTAACTGCAGCTTAAGCTGCTAAAATAAGTCACAGTTAAGAGTAGGGCCATTTGAATCAGTGGACCTTATGGAGGAACAAGTGTGATTTACTATGCTAAGGAACAGGATTTTGGTCATTGTACAGCAAGTTAAATTGATTTTAATTAAAACAGATGTATTTTGAAAAGGCAGACAAGAATGCCTGTGTAGCAATTTCCTCTGAAGCCCCTATTCCCCTGGCCTTCACAAGGATCTCGCTCCTCTTTCTTCTTCACTGCCACCAGATATTAAGACTTTAATATCTATTGAGTATGGAGACACGTGTGCTGGTTAAACTTAAATCTTTTATTTAATCAGGGAAGTTAAAAACCAATAAATATTCATAGGATAAATCACTGGCCGCCAATCACTTATATATGAATCAGATAGGATATAACTTCAAAACTCTTTTAACACTCTACTTCAATCTATGTTCTTACGGATCTCTAACTCACTCTTCGATCACTTTTAAAGCTACACACAGTTTCTCTCCCAGATTCTCTCTCTCAGACTCCATACACCAGACTTTTTATCCTGGTCCCTTCCCCCCTGGCTCCGCCTTTTGTTCACTCATTGGCTCCTGCGTCAATGTTCTGCGGTGACGGACAGGTGAGGGCAGGGCTGTTCGCTACAGCCTGCTTTCAGTATTTTTTTTTATTTTAGAAATAGATATTGAACTGAGATTGGAGTGGGCAACATTTAGACCTTTAAATCAGTGGTCCCCAACCTTTTCCAAATTGTGGACCGGTTGGGGGGGGCGGGCTCCGTGTGCAGGGGGGCGGGGCGTGCTTGCACGCATGCGCAGATGGGCACTCACGGGTGGGTGGAGTGCGGTCACATGCATGCGCAGATGGGTGGGGCACCCGTGTGGGCGGACCATGCGTGCATGTGGGAAGAGTGTATGCAGGGGGGGGGGGGTCGGGAGGTCTGTTTCCGTGGCCTGGTCCTGCCAAGGCCACAGCCTGGTACCAGGCCGTGGACCGGGGATTGGGGACCCCTGCTTTAAATGTTAAAAAATGTACTGGGAAGGTAGACTATCTTTCACAAAAACTTACACTGAAATAAATCTGTTGGCTTTGAAGGTGACACAATATTTTCACTTTCATTTTTCTTTCTGCTACACAAACGAACACTGCTATTTGAAAATCTCTGCAGATGTCAGTGGGCCAGGACTCCCATCACATCACATCACGTGCCTGAAGCTGATAGAAGCTGGGAAACCCACATCTGGAATTTCCTGACCTAATCATTTATTAACTTCCTATGCACCTTCTGGATGCTGTCCTTTTTTTTTTTTTAAATTACACCACTGCCATTCTAGGTTTTGTCTGTTTGAATTTGGCCAGCTCTATGATGGGGAATCTAACATTATGCTGCATCTGTTTTTCTATCCCTAAGATGACCAGAAAAAGAATTCTACATATATAAACAAACAAGAAAAGTAACATACTATCTTTTAAAAGACACATTTAAATGAAAGTGAAAGTGATGGGATGTTGTTCTGACATGCATTGGTTATGCTATGATTCTTACAAATGTAGATGAAGAAAACTTTTACCTGTACTTTTTGCAGGATGTGCTCCATTTCAGATGCAATGTGAGGTTGAAGATTAGTGGCTTTTTTAGCCTGTTCACGAGTAATAATAGCAAGTTAAGGTCAAAATGCACATGCAGTAATATTTGAAAGAGTGTTAGTTGTGTCTATCATTGTTACTTCCCTTATGTGAGGATTCGATTGGATAGTCATGTGGTTCTTCCTTATCCCTAATAACTTCACCAGACACCATTTGCTGTGGTAATGATGGAACATTTATTTTTGAACTGTTGAATAAACAATTATCATGAACTGGAACATAGTCTTTTTCACCTCTCTCCAACGGGGCGGGAAGGGGCTTCCAATCTTCTAAAGTGAAGGGGTTACCGTAACTAGAGTTCCATGGTCCTGGCTGCTCAACTGGTTACCATTCTTTTATCGTCATCCCTGTCTGTATAGGCAACAGGGGCACGGACACGTCTCCAAGGAAATCTTTCCACTTGGGACGCTTCCCGGGTACCACCGTCTCCCAGGCCCTCTCCACTCTGACCTCTTTCTTCATCTCCCATGCTCGCCATTCGCTCCTTTCCCACCCTTTCTTTCTCCTCTCTTAATCTCTTCCTCCACTCTCTCGCTTCTGCTTCTCCCCAGTAAGATGGTCTAGGGCAGTGGTGGCGAACCTTTTTGGGCTTGCGTGCCCAAACTGGGGGAAAAAACAACACAGGGGGCAGTGTGCCGGAACCGGAAGTGGCGGCAGCAGAACCAGAAGTGGCGGCGGAAGGGGGAATCCCGGGCACGGAGGTGCCTCGAGACCCCACTCCGGATCTGCCGCCAGCACCAGCTGCTCCGGATCCTGACCCGCCGCCTGTCCAGGCACCAGCACCGCGGTTGCAGCCGCCTGCTCAGGTTTGGCTGAGGGGGGAGGGGGGAGTAGCGATCCAGCAACTTATGGCTTGCGTGCCGGCAGAAAGGGCTCCGCATGCCAGCTGTGGCACGTGTGCCATAGGTTCGCCATCGCTGGTCTAGGGGGATTCACCGCTCTTCTCCTATGGTCTGCCTCCCTAGGCACCTTCAGTCTCTCCCACTTCTGGGTCCAAGGATCTTGCAACCAGATCCATTCCCAACCTAGAGGCAATGCCTCTCCTTTCTCTATCACTTCTCCTTCTCCCGCTTCTATCTCCTCCCTCTCCTTGCTTTCCTTTCCCACCTTTCTTAAGTGTTCTTCCCTTACTCCCTTCCCCCTCAAGCTCTGGGATAGTTCTTCCTCTTCTGCCCTCTGGAGGGACTCCTCTGAGGTTTCCTCTGGAGGCATTGTGAGTCCATATTCCCCTTCTCTCTCTGTCTCCTTTGTGGGGATGGGCAGCGCTCCAGTGAGCGGTGATCCCGCCTTGCCTTCTGGCTCACACCTTACAAGTGTTTTTCAGTCAGTATCCATAATAATATTTCCTCCCAATATGCCCTTTTCAAGTATTATTTTCAATATCGCATTCTTATTCTATTAGGGCCCAAAATCTGACTATACAATAGGAATGATGTCACTGGTAGCAGCAGATTTCTGCTGAGTAAAGGCTTCCTTTTGCAATTTTGACCCACATGCAAAAAAGAAGCCTTAATTAGGAGCAATTTGCTGCTGCCGATGCCATCATTCCCACTGCATAGCAGACAGTGCTGAGCAACAGGATTTCAGTTATTCTTTAGCTGACTGGTTTAGTGCCAACAGCAGATAGTACTGTGGAGGATATAGAAAGCTGGCTTCCAGTTCAAGGAAATAAATTTGCTGTTGAAGGTTCTTGATATACTCAGATTCTACATTTGAAGCTGTACTCTCCATATCTAAAAAACAAACAAAATAAGCTCCCACAGATGCACTTTTAAACTATCAAGCAGAATAAATTCATTATTATTGAAACTTATTAAAAAGTTGGGGTCTAAATGAGATTGTTCATTTCAAGTGCAGTATACTCATAGATCCTTTCCCCCACTTTCTTCCTACATACAATTTCAATTCAGGTTATCAGGATTCAGGGTGGATTTGATTTAAATCAAGTCGATTTAAATCACGATTTAAATCACTAGTCACCAAGACTCGATATGAATCATGATTTTAAATGTAAAATACTCATTCTTGCTGGTAGTTATAAACTTTAATATTTGTAACCAGATGAAGATTTCATATTTAGAATAAAATCCTGTCAGATTAGTAAAACAGCTATATCAGAACTGATTTTAGTTTAATAGGTTAATCACTCATATTTGGAGAACTACTTAAATTGTTATATTTAACTAAAACAATAACATTATATAGCATACATATTCTGGTATTTGCCTAAACATCAATGTTTATTAAGTGAAGTGGTTAAACAAAATACCTTTTAAAAAAACAAAAATGTCATGCTATGTGCACAAAGAACTCGAGGTTTATAAACTGCTCAGAAGGTTCCACTTTCATTTTTACTGCTTGCCACTCCCTTCTCACACTTACAGATGTATTTCACTCCAAACAATCTTCAAACCTAGCATTTAAGGTAATGTGTTCATTGTATGTACATAAATTTGCAGAACAACAATGGGATTAAGGTCTTTTACTGAATGTTGTTTATTTTATACCATTTTTACTGTGAAAAAATGCATGTTATCTCAGCTTGGATAACTTGGATTAATTTAATTAGTTTACCAAAATTTTAAATATCACATGAATATACTCATGTTACATAACTAAGCTCTATTTCATGCTGAATAACCTTTGAAGTACAATGTATCTTTAACAGAAAACTATTTTTATATAGATATTTCTTCCAAAAGCATTTCATTCAAATAAATTTGATTTCAATTTTTAAAATCCTATTTTTATTTTTTTTTAATCATCAATTTTAATCCACCCTATCAGGATTGGAGCCAGATTCTTACTGTTCAGGAACACTGTATACAGTGGTGCCTTGACTTACGGAATTAATCCGTATTGGAACGGTGGCCGTAGGTCGAAATTTTCGTAAGTCGAAGCACCATTTCCCATAGGAATACATTGAAAACCGATTAATTCCGTTCCGGCCGAAGCAAAAAACACCAAAAATAAAAAAATAAAATACTGTACTGTAAAAACAGAACAGTTTTTAAAAAGCAAAAAGCAGCACCTTACCCTGCTGCCTCCGCCGCTGCCGGGAGGCGAGCTGCTGAACCATGCCGGCCGGGCTCTGCCTCCCGTCCCCGCTGCCCTCTGCCTCCCGTCCCCGCTGCCCTCTGCCTCCCGTCCCCGCTGCCCTCTGCCTCCCATTCCCGCTGCCCTCTGCCTCCTGTCCCCGCTGCCTCCGCCGCTGCGGGAGGCGAGCCGTCAGACCATGCCGGCTGGGCTCTGCCTCCCATCCCCGCTGCTTTCTGCCTCCCATCCCCGCTGCCCTCTGCCTCCCGTCCCCGCTGCCCTCTGCCTCCCATCCCCGCTGCCTCCTGCGTGCGAGCTTCCCGGGCTTCCAAAGCCACCCCTACCGCCGCACCAAGTCGAACCAAAATTTTGCGGCCGGAGCTTTCCGTAACTCGAAATTTTCGTAAGTAGGGACGTCTGTAAGTCGAGGCACCACTGTATTGTATGTAAAGGATGCAGAAGATACCTGAAAGCATATCACATTGGCAATACTATGTCAGAAAAACACTCAAGTTCTTTTCAAATATCCTAGAGCAGTCTTTTGCTTTTCTCACTTGGTGCCCTCCAAATGTGCTCGACTATAATCCACATCATGCCTAGCCAGCACAACCATTGGCATGAAGGTGGGGAATGCTATTTTATAATGGTCCACTCTACAAAATGAAAATATATTAACATGCCAACTGAACCCGACTAGAGCCTACTTGAGTCAAAAGGTTTTGGATGAAGTGTGGCTTTGCAATCACCTGAGCACTTCATACACAGGTTTTAAATGGAGCCTAGTAACTAGTAATCCATAATACTGCATTCCTAGCCAAATGACTCCAAATGATTATTAAGTATATCACAATCATTCTTAGATTTAGCTTTTATCCTAGTTCATTAATCTAGAAGTAAATGCTACTGAAACTATGACTCCCACATGAAGCTCACAAGCAGGAGTGATACCGTTACACGCATGTATGTCCTTTCATACTACTTTTTTTCCAAGCTGAAAATGAAACAGAAAATACATTAAGAGTTAAATAAAAGGGAAGTCAACACAGAAAATTAACTAACAAAGGATTGCATAGTATATAATTGTGCTGTGGGCATATAAGGCACTCTTTGTTCAGGTTACAACAGAGGATGGAAAAAAGGCAGCAACAGAATTAGTTTAATACATTAGACAGTTGGAAGCCTTACTGAAAAGCTGCACTGAATTAGTGACTGTTTTGGTAAGTCATTTCCAGCACCACCTGGCCTCTTTATTACTATGGATCTGCTCATCTAATAAACTCTGGATGAAATTACAAAGTAAACCAGAAGAAATACAAAATATTCCCCAGTATCTAAAGTTTTACATTTTCAGGCAGAAGTAGTCACAACCCCCAAAATTCCATCCTTCAATGAAAGAAGTGTCCACAGTTATAATAACATGAAGCAAACTACGAACCAGGCATGCAGGCATTATTTACTATTTATTGGCCTTAGCATAATAAATCACACTAAAGAAAGCTCACTGAATCAATGGGGATTTGGTGAGTTAACTCCTCTAAGCTTTATTGATTCAAATGGGCCTGGATTTGCAACTGACTATTGGATTTCAGCCATTTTTTTTATGCCCTCAGAAAATCAGTAATACAGTGGTGCCTCGATTCACGACCATAATCTGTTCCAGAAGATGGACGTAACTCGAAATGGTCGTAAGTCGAAGCACCATTTCCCATAGGAATGCACTGAAATGCAAGTAATCCGTTCCGGCCGAAGAAAAAAATCACACACACACCCCAAAAAAATCACTGCAAGACTCATTGGAAACGCGATTAATCCCTTCCGGCCAAGGGGGGGGGGGGAAGAAAAGCAATCAAGCGTGCAAGACCCATTGGAAATGCACAGAAAACAAATGGAGCAGATCGGAAATGCACAGATAACAAAGGGGGCAGGTCGGAAATGCAAAGAAAACAAAGGAAAAAGCAAGGGAAGCATGCAGGGCCCATCGGAAATGGGGGAAAACCCCCCAAAAGCAACCAAACCCCCCAAGACCCATCGGAAATGGGGAAAAAAACCCAAAAAAACAAACCCCCCAAGACCCATCAGAAATGGGAAAAAACACTCCAAAAAGCAACAAAAAAAACCCCAAGACCCATTGGAAATGAGGGGGGAACCCAAAAAACAAACAAACCCCCAAGACCCATCACAGCACAGAAACATAACCCCCCCAGCTCAAACCCACGCTGCAAAAACACCCAGAACAGTTTTTAAAAAGCAGAAAACAGCACCTTACCTTACCAGGCAGCCCGAAGCCTCCCTGCAAACACACACACACACGCACACGCTCACTCAGAAGCAGAAGTGAGGCAGTCCCAAGCCTCCTCCGACGCACACTCTCTAACTGCTGGGGCGAAAGAGCTACGAAGAAAGCAGCCTCATCGCCACCTACAGTTAGAAATTTGAATTTCCCCCGCTTTTTCCCCCTGCCTTTTTCTGTTCATAAGTGGAAGCTCCGGTCGCAAGTAGAAGCAAAATTTTGCGGCCGGAGCTGGCCGTACCTCGAAATGGTCGTAAGTAGGGGACGTTCATAAGTCGAGACACCACTGTATGTCACAGCTAGAATAGGCTCATATGAATCAATAAAGTTTACAGAGGAGTTGACTCACCAAATCAAGTCTGCAGGTAGCCCTACTCTAGTGTCATTTACTACAATAAGCAACAGGATTTTGGCCACTATATACATTTATATCCACATTCCCTTGAAGGAAGCATACGTGCTCCTAACTCATTTGAGTTCTCACAATGGCTTGTAAAATGGTTTAGGCTGTGTGACAGTGACTGCCATAAAGTCACCCAGTGACTATCATTAGAATACAAACATGGGCCACCCAGATTTGAATCTCATACTCTTAAACACAGCAGTACAGTGGCACAATGGTTTCATTATCCAAGAAGATATTCCTAATTTCCATTCAAAAAATGAAGGTATGTTTAAATAAAGTGGTTTAAATGTATGCACACTATTCTGCCATGGACACTTAAAAATCAGCAGTGGTGTCTATTTAAAAACAGTGCTGTAGAGGAGTTAGGTCCTGGAAGTCAAAGTATCAGGACTTTTTTTTTTTAATTACCAGGGACAATGATGTCTATAACTCCAATCATGCATCCCTGGTCCCTCTGAGTTTAGCTACAGTCCTCACAACTGCCTGTACTTCTGGACTGTCCTTAGTGGATTGATTGTAGGGTCAGACATGACAAGTGCTGGGAGTTCACATTTTACCACTACACCACAGCTCATAACTGAGTTCAGTAGCAATTACTCCTTGTTGAGTAAGAACAGGATTACACCATTACATGATTTTCCATTGAGAACATGCAGAATGGACAAATCTGGATTATTTAGAGACTGGATTTTTATTAGCTTTACAGTCAGCATTTTGTTTTTTAAAAAAGGATCTCTTTAATAAAAGAGACCAACATGCATACATATTAAGAAACAGCCAATACTTCTTTAAAAACCAAATTCCTGTCCTGTTTTTGTTCAGACATTTTCTAAAGGAGACATGTGAGGCTTCCCACTTTTTCCTCACAATTACTTCATGAAGTAGATTAGACGAAGAACCTTTACCACAATGAACCGCTCAATACACTTTGAGTGCATATTTCAACATTTAGCCAAACTCTTGTCTACTGTCCTACAGACTGAAACACAATCTTTGACCCTAAATTAAAGATCAGAGGCAGCGTCTAATACTTTGCCCCAAAAACAGCACTATAGTTTGGTATCACATGCCACTGGAGTTGGGAATTTCTCCCCGCCTGCTATAGTCTGTGCTGCTGAAAAACCTGCTCTCAGAAGATCTTCCAGCCCTCTGGAGTAAGGTTTTAGGGGGCCTTGAGTGTGCAGGAGGAAAGAGCGGTTGCCAGTTCTAGCAGAAGCAGTGGGATTCAGCAGAAGTACGCTGTTGCATTGTGACAATTTAAGACAGCTTTTGTTTGAGAAGAGGTAATATCTAACCCCTTTTAAGTGAAACATTATGAAAACAGCACACAGATACCAATTTAAAGCAGGGGTTTATACTAGGCTTCTTTTTGTCCTCTTGGCAGTTGAGTTATTATTCAAATTCTCATTCTCCTCATTAGAAAGATTTTCCAGGCCGAGGAGAAAGTACTGTTAAAACCTGATGCCTGGAATAAGGAATTGTCTCCATTCCCCCCCCCCTCCCTCCCGCTTCATACTCACGACTGACCGAAACACAGATCCGGTGATGACACATCTTTAAAACGTGCACACTAGACAGCAAAGAGGTGTTTGGGAAGCGCAGCTTCGGTTGCAGAGTTTCAGAAGCAGAAAAGAGAGCGCGTGCGAAAGTCGATCAGCTCATAAGGGTTGCAAAATAAACAGACGCGGCTTTCTTGGCAGAGATTACAGACGAGCAAAGTGGACTCAAGCGTTTTGCCTCCACGGCCCGAAGCATCTTTTATTTCGTTCAGGGGACTGCCTCCCACCCGCCAAATCTGAGCGCGTAGTTTATGGAAAAACTGAGGGGGACGCGTGTGGGGGGGGGGGAACCAACGGAAGGCCCCCAAAGCCTCACCTCTTGGGAGTCGGTGGCCCAAGCGCTTCTCTTCCGGCCGCTGTGGTTTCCACGGCAACGGCCAAACTCCAGAAGCAGGCCAGCGCCCTCCCGGGGAAACCAAAGGCGCAGAACTGAGCGAGAGCCACGCCGCAAAAGAGGGAGGCGGATTGGCCCGTTTCCCCGTCGGAACCCTTGACCGGGATTGGAAGAAGCGGGGCGAGCGGATCGCCCCACTGGTGCCACAATTCTGAGTGCCGGATCCTGAATCTGTCTCTTAGCAACTGTCGTCATCACGGGTTCCTTGCAAAACAGGGGTTGCCTCGAAACCCTGCTGGAAATCCCTCTTCCACTAATTCCAACGAGAAGTTGGTTGAACTTAGCCCTTCGAAAAACAAACCCCTTGGCCAAGCATATTATGCAAACAGCAACAAAAACAAGACAAAATAAAACTAAAAATGTCGTGGCACCTTAAAGACTAACTGCTATATTTTAATACTACTGTATGAGCTTTCGCAAGGCGAGTCCATTTCGGCAGACACCCAAGCAATGCTTCTCAGTCCGTTCAGTCCTTAAGAAACACATTGCAAGATCCCCCCCCCCTTAATTTACCAGGCTATGTGGCCTCTCAGCCGATAGCCCTTTTGTCGTTTTCGTTATTTAGTCGTTAAGTCGTGTCCGACTCTTCGTGACCCCATGGACCAGAGCATGCCAGGCCCTCCTGTCTTCCGCTGCCTCCCGGAGTTGGGTCAAATTCATGTTGGTAGCTTCGATGACACTGTCCAACCATCTCGTCCTCTGTTGTCCCCTTCTCCTCTTGCCTTCACACTTTCCCAACATCAGGGTCTTTTCCAGGGAGTCTTCTCTTCTCATGAGATGGCCAAAGTATTGGAGCCTCAGCTTCAGGATCTGTCCTTCCAGTGAGCACTCAGGGTTGATTTCCTTCAAAATGGATAGGTTTGTTCTCTTTGCAGTCCAGGGGACTCTCAAGAGTCTCCTCCAGCACCACAGTTCAAAAGCGTCAATTCTTCGGCGGGCAGCCTTCTTTATGGTCCAGCTCTCACTTCCACACATCGCTACTGGAAAAACCATAGCTTTGACTATGCGGACCTTTGTCGGCAAGGTGATGTCTCTGCTTTTTAAAATGCTGTCTAGATTTGTCATCGCTTTCCTCCCAAGAAGCAGGTGTCTTTTAATTTCGTGGCTGCTGTCACCATCTGCAGTGATCATGGAGCCCAGGAAAGTAAAATCTGTCACTGCCTCCATATCTTCCCCTTCTATTTGCCAGGAGGTGATGGGACCAGTGGCCATGATCTTAGTTTTTTGGATGTTGAGCTTCAGATCATTTTTTGCATTCTCCTCTTTCACCCTTATTAAGAGGGTCTTTAATTCCTCCTCACTTTCTGCCATCAGAGTGGTATCATCTGCATATCTGAGGTTGTTGATATTTCTTCCGGCAATCTTAATTCCGGTTTGGGATTCATCCAGTCCTGCCTTTTGCATGATGTATTCTGCATATAAGTTATATAAGCAGGGAGGCAATATACAGCCTTGTCGTACTCCTTTCCCAATTTTGAACCAATCAGTTGTTCCATGTCCAGTTCTAACTGTTGCTTCCTGTCCCACATATAGATTTCTCAGGAGATAGATAAGGTGGTCAGGCACTCCCATTTCTTTAAGAACTTGCCATAGTTTGTTGTGGTCCACACAGTCAAAGGCTTTTGCGTAGTCAATGAAGCAGAAGTAGATGTTTTTCTGGAACTCTCTGGCTTTCTCCATAATCCAGCGCATGTTTGCAATTTGGTCTCTAGTTCCTCTGCCCCTTCGAAATCCAGCTTGTATTTCTGGGAATTCTCGGTCCACATACTGCTGAAGCCTGCCTTGGAGGATTTTGAGCATAACTTTGCTAGCGTGTGAAATGAGTGCAATTGTACGGTAGTTGGAGCATTCTTTGGCACTGCCCTTCTTTGGGATTGGGATGTAGACTGATCTTTTCCAATCCTCTGGCCAATGCTGAGTTTTCCAAACATGCTGGCATATTGAGTGTAGTGCCTTAACAGCGTCATCTTTTAAGATTTTAAATAGTTCAACTGGAATGCCATCACCTCCACTGGCCCTGCTGTTAGCCATGCTTTCTAAGGCCAACTTGACTTCGCTCTCCAGGATGTCTGGCTCAAAGTCAGCAACCACACTATCTGGGTTGTTGGGGACATCCAGATCTTTCTGGTATAATTCCTCTGTGTATTCTTGCCACCTCTTCTTGATGTCTTCTGCTTCTGTGAGGTCCCTCCCATTTTTGTCCTTTATCATGTCCATCTTTGCACAAAAGGTTCCTTTAATCAATTAAAAACATGGATGTTTATACAGGCCTTCCCTCCAGTCAATACCTGATCTTTTTATCTTTTCTATTTATCTTTATTTTTTGTTTTATAATTGTTATGGAAATTGTTTTTGTAATAATTTTGTGATTTTATCTGTTGTTTTATGTTGTTTGGAAGCCGCCTAGAGTGGTCGCAAGACCAGATAGGCGGGGTATAAATGAAATAAATAATAATAATAATAATAATTAATATCTCTAATTTTCTTGAACAGATCTCTGGTTTTTCCCTTTCTATTATTTTCCTCTATATCTTTGCACTGTTCATTTAAGAAGGCCCTCTTGTCTCTCCTTGCTATTCTTTGGAAGTCTGCATTCAATTTTCTGTAACTTTCCCTATCTCCCTTGCATTTTGTTTCCCTTCTCTTCTCTGCTATTTGTAAGGCCTCGTTGGACAGCCACTTTGCTTTCTTGCCTTTCCTTTTCTTTGAGATGGTTTTTGTTGCTGCCTCCTGTACAATGTTACGAGCCTCCATCCATAGTTCTTCAGACACACTGTCCACCAAATCTAGTCCCTTAAAGCTGTTCTTCACTTCCACTGTGTATTCATAAAGGATTTGGTTTAGATTATACCTGACTAGCCTAGTGGTTTTTCCTACTTTCTTCAGTTTAAGCTTGAGTTTTGCTATAAGCAGCTGATGATCAGAGCCACAATCAGCTCCAGGTCTTGTTTTTGCTGACTGTATAGAGCTTCTTCATCTTTGGCTGCAGAGAACATAATCAATCTGATTTCGGTATTGCCCATCTGGTGATGTCCATGTGTAGAGTCACCTCTTTTGTGTTGTTGGAAAAGAGTGTTTGTGATGACCAGCTTGTTCTCTTGACAAAACTCTATTAGCCTTTGCCCTGCTTCGTTTTGAACTCCAAGGCCAAACTTACCTGTTGTTCCTTTTATCTCTTGACTCCCTACTTTAGCATTCCAGTCCCCTATAATGACAAGAACATCTTTCTTTGGTGTCAGTTCTAGAAGGTGTTGTAAGTCTTCATAGAATGGGTCAATTTCAGCCTCTTCAGCATCGGTAGTTGGTGCATAAACTTGGATTACTGTGATGTTGAAAGGTCTGCCTTGGATTCGTATTGAAATCATTCTATCATTTTTGAGATTGTATCCCAGTACAGCTTTTCCCACTCTTTTGTTGACTATGAGGGCTATTCCATTTCTTCTACGGGATTTGTGCCCACAATAGTAGATATGATAATCGTCTGAATTGAATTCGCCCATTCCCGTCCATTTTAGTTCACTGACACCCAAGATGTCAATGTTTATTCTTGCCGTCTCCTGTTTGACCACATCCAGCTTACCAAGGTTCATAGATCTTACATTCCAGGTTCCTATGCAGTATTTTTCTTTGCAGCATCGGACTTTCCTTTCACTTCCAGGTGTGTCTGCAGCTGAGCGTCCTTTCGGCTTTGGCCCAACCACTTCATTAGCTCTGGAGCTACTTGTCCTTGTCCTCCGCTCTTCCTCAGTAGCATGTTGGACGCCTTCCGACCTGAGGGGCTCATCTCTCAGCGTCATATATTTTAGCCTTTTTTTTCTGTTCATGGAGTTTTCTTGGCAAAGATACTGGAGTGGCTTACCAGTTCCTGCTCCAGGTGGATCGTGTTTAGTCAGAACTCTCCACTATGACCTGTCCGTCTTGGGTGTCCCTGCACGGCATAGGCCATAGCTTATCTGAATTACTCAAGTCCCTTTGCCACGACAAGGCAGCAATCCGTGAAGGGGATAGCCCTTAGGAAGTGGAAATAGCAGCAGTGGAATAGCCAGATAAATTCTCATCTTCAAATTCCACATGCGTCTTGACATCCAAGCTTCGTGTTTTGTTATGCTGCATCCGAGTTACAGTGGCCCTAACGGGACTTTTAAAATAGCCTTGCACAGTCAGTCCTAGGGGTACCCCTAGAGCAGTGATGGTGAACCTTTTTGAGCCTGAGTGCCCAAACTGCAACACAAAATCAACTTATTTATTTCAAAGTGCCAACACTGGAATTAAAACTGAATACAGAGGTTTTAGTTTAGAAAAAAACAACTGCCCCTGCACTGCAAGGGTTACATACTTGTTTTTTTTTCCTAAGGGCGGTATTAACAGAGAAATACTTACCGGTCCTCCAATCTCCCGTCGGGCTAGACCAGTAACGGCCACCATTGCACCCCTCCACTGGACCACTGCACCAGCAGAGGGCAGTGCCGAAATCTGGGATCGAAGGACAGGTAAGTATTTCTCGATGGTGACTTATAGCTCGTGTGCCCACAGAGAGGGCTCCACGTGTGCCATAGGTTTGCCATCGCTGCCCTAGAGAAAGAAAATGGTAAACCACTTCTGGGCACTCTATACCTAGAAAAGCGTGAGAAAGATTGCCATAAATTGGAATTGACTGAGTGGCAATTACTCTCAATTTAGCAGACTATGGAAAAGCTGTAAGAAAAGGCATTTGTTTCTTTTACTCGTAGAATGGTGCCCACCTCTTCTTCCTACAGCATTCAAATAATGGCAGTACTCAAGATGTTGACCATTTAACTGGATAGTTGCGATCAGATGTCCTCTTTTAGAGGACTTGCTCTCTCACTTTTTGGCATCCAGATTCCTTGATGTAAATGTCCTTTTTTCTGGTTGGGAGGCTCAGCCTGTTTTGGCCTACAATCCCCACAGTAGAGAGGAGTTTAATTTTGCTGTCAGGACCATTTCCTAGTATGTTTGGAATTAATTCTTCGAACTCCCATCACCGTTTACCTCTCCATCTGCTAAGCGGCATAGGGCTCAGCAGGAAAAATCAGGTGTATAAATATAGGCTGATGAAAGCAAAATAGAAAAACTATGCAAGTTAAAGCTGATATATGAAAAAAAGTGGAACACCAGAGCCCACATATGTTTTATGGAATTGCAGGAGAAGTGTTCCTTGCCTAATTTTGGTATAAACAGGACACAGAGAGTGATCCAAGGACTATGGGGCAGTATATAAATTGAAACAATAAAATAATGTGATCAATGCTTGACTAAACATTCTTCAAACCTGAGATTATTTATGCGTATTACAGAAATCTATAGAGAAACATAGTACAGTATATAACTGAAGCATAATGTTGTATACATAACTGAAGCATAATTAGTGCTGTTTTTTGGGGTTTTTTTTAGTTCACAATTGTATGTGGCCTTCCCTCTGGAAAAGCAACAAGATTTAGCTTGCCTGCCAGTGATATTCTGTCTGAAATTATATGTCATTTTAACACCTGGTCTTAAGAGCTCAAACAAAAATATGTCAGAATTTACTTTTTAATAGCAGCCAGCCAGATGTTCTCATTAAATATTTCCTAATCAAGATCCAAAACCAGCTGGTTGAAATCAACCTGTAATTCAAACTTAAAATTTCCCATCTAACCTGTTTAAAAACATCAAATGAAGAAGAGTGCACCACCTTATGAAGTTATCCATTCCATTGTCAAACATCATTTATTGTTAGGATGTTCTTCCTAATGTTAAGCCAAAATCTCTTTCCTTGCAATTACCCTGTTTCCCCGAAAATAAGACCTAACCTGAAAATAAGCCCTAGTATGATTTTTCAGGATGGTCGTAATATAAGCCCTACCCCCAAAATAAGCCCCAGTTAAGTGAAGCCCCGGCCTCCACCATTGTGCAGCAACCAGAAGAAGATGACAGGACTGTATTTGAATCAATGTAGATTGCTGTACATTAAAAAAATAAGACATCCCCTGAAAATAAGCCCTAATGCGTTTTTTGGAGCAAAAATTAATATAAGACCCTGTCTTATTTTCGGGGAAACAGGGTACAATCAATTAGTTTGGCCTTAACAAGCTTGCTCCATTTTTTATATCAACTCTTCTCCAGCCCAGCATACCTCACTCCTTCCAAGTTTCTCACAGGGCTTGGTTTTACTACTTTAATAGTCTTCCTATGGCCACAATCCAGCTTGTCCACATCTTTAACAGTGTGGTGCCCCAGAACTGGACCAAATCAGCAAAGTACTATGGGTCTGACCAGAGTAGAATAGTGGTACTATTCTCTTCCTTCTTCTGGGTACTACACTTTCATTGCTGCAGCCTAGAGTCATATTAACCTTTTTTTCCACCACATCATTTGCTTGACTCATGTGTTGTTTGTGGCCTACTAAGACCTCAAGGCCTTTTCCATATATACTACTGCCAAGCCAACTGTCACACCTCCTACATTTATAAATCTGATGTTTTCCCTACCTAAATATAGAACTTTGCATTTTCTCCCTACTGAAATTGATTTTTATTTTCACTCAGTTCTCCAATCTGCTAAAGTCATTTAGAATATTGATTCTGTCTCCTGGAAGATTATCTACTCCTCCTATTTTGGTATCATCTGCAATTTTGATGAAAACGCCCTCTATTCATTCATCCAAGTCAATTCTAAAGCTGTTGAACGCTAGAGTGAGCACAGAACACTCCATTGCTCCACTTGTCACTTCTTTCCAGGACAACTGAAAACCTTTGGTGAGCCACTCTTTGGGTACATAGTCCATCAATCAGCTACAGATCTAGCTAGCAATAGCAGCATCTAAGTCACATCTTACCTGCTTGACTGCAAGAATATAATGGGCAACCATGCTAAAAACCCTGCATAAAGATGTTGTACGCTGCATTCTGAACTCTCCTTACTCTCCCCAGCTAACTCTACCAAAAGAAGAGAAAAATGAAGATTATACATTAGATTAGGGCTGTCATCAATGGTTTTTGAGAAACCATTGACTCCTGGTAATCACTACATTCTTTTTGAAGAATCACAAGCAACTTAAAATATACATGAAATGATTTAGACTGCTGCCATGGCGTTTCCAATCTGTTACACCATGTTAATTATTTCATTTTTCATGAGGTAGCTGTGTATGTGTACACATTTGCAATTCTGTATGTCTCTGTATCTAAAAATGGTCTCTTAGAGATGGTCTACAAATGGTGTATATTTTATAGTTTTCTGAAAGAGTACATAATTGTTTGGCTGCGCTACTGCTCTAGGATCCAGTTTTTAGCATTATAATAGTATGGCATTACATCCTCTAGGGACACTCTTTTATACTTGGTCATACACACTGTACATAAGGTACTTCCAATCTGAATTTAGAAAAAAGTAAGCCTGAGGGCCAGACTGTATAATTACAGTATAATTGTATCTGATGCCCAGTTATTTGAAGTCTGGGAAACACTGTCTAAAACAAAGTATAAGCAAGCCCTTGCTTGAATGTGTTGTATTTTCATCTCTCCCAATTAAAAATAAATCCGTGAAATATGTTGTTCAGAATCATGTTGCAGATATAAAATATATTAATAATTTAGAGGCAGTTTCCCCAAATTGTTCATGAAAAGTATGCATGCGTGAACATTTGTAATTAATTTATTGCAAGTATTTATGACTTACTAAGTACAAAAATATGATTTCTATCAAACAATAAAAGTAAAAAAGTGAAAACAATTACCAGGCAATAAAATCAATTAAATTAAAACGTCAAGACAGTAGTTTCTCTTTAAAAGTTTATTATGTTGACATTTCTAAGAAATACCATAATCCATGAGTGTGCCAATTTTAAAAATCCACTATAAATACCTGTGAAAACTCCATATACAACATCCCCAAGATACAGTTTTTGCATCAAATTCATACTTTAAAACGTTATACAATCTCTAGTGGCAATTTGATCAAGTTTCTTCATTTCCACCATAAAACACAATTAAGAGAAATGATTAAGAAAGAATGCATTCTAAGCACTGAAACACAATTTGCTCCTACATTATTAACTTTACCATCAGCAACTACTGATATTCATATGGTAACACTTCATTTCTGCAGCTGCTTATCATGAATGCAATTAGGTTTTCAGACTGGAAATGCAAGACACAACATAATTGTAACTAAACAGCAGTGAGGTAACTAATTTCGTAAGAACAGTTATATTGTCAGTTAACTTCAAGAGGTCCTGTCCTGCAGGACATACATTGGCAGGAGAATGCTTTCCCTTGTGTTAATTTTGTACATATGTGCACAAATAACCTGTGTAGTATCTATCCAGTGGAGATATTAGATTTACATTCATCAGGACTTGTTTTATTCAGTATTACTACAATTCACATTTACACAAGAAGACGTAAGACAGAGTATGTAGGCCATTCTTAAATAAAAGGCACACACTGAACAAGAACAGACAAATGTTACAATGTATTTTTGTCATGTGTTAAAGCCAACATGGAAAGAATAAATAGCCACTGGCATTAACAGCCCTGATGTTTCAAACCATGCTTGGAGAATACTAATATACTACAGTTGTCTCTCTTTTCTTGCCAAGCTCCTACACAGCTAGAACACAGGAAATCTGCTGCTGCTTCAACAGTTTGAAATATTATCTAAAATAAAACATTGCTGTCAAAGTTGAATGGCTATTACCTATAGATATTAATCTCAAACAGCTAAATGAACCTTCAGTTTACAGAAGCAATATTCCATATGCTTGGTATGGACAAGTAATGACTATCATATTTATGAGCAGCTTTTGGTTTCCAAAGGCCAATAGCTAAATGTTTTTGGAATGTGAATATTGGAGCAAATAGAAATTTGGTCTGATTCAGCAAAGTAACTCATCTAAATAAAAATTTAAAGGAACTTAATATTTATTAAAAGCATCCACACATGTCCAGTACACATAGCCCAATGGTTTAGGTGTCTGGCAGCTGAGCCAGAGGTTGGGAGTTCGATTCCCCACTGTGCCTCTTTGACAGGGGCTGGACTCAATGATGCATAGAGTTTCTTTCAGCTCTGCAGTTCTAAGATGATGATGATGATCATCATCATCATCTTCTTCTCCTCCTGTTTACTACTCAGTAGGTTATGAAACTCTGGACCTTGGATTGTAAATAATTACTGTCCTTCTGATACACAAATAATGTTAGAATTTCCCTGCTCATGCAAAGTCCTAGAAGAAAAAATGTTGGTAATACAATGACCCATGACCATAATACTGTCAAAAGGCCCAATTTGTCTTCTGTGATGCTAAATTCTACATTTCTTGGTGTTTATCTTGTGTCTCATTTTCTCAATTAAGCAATTGAGAAGACTGGGGGCATATTTTACGTTCAACAATTTAAGCAATGCATAACATCTGACAAATTTTCTTTTTGTTGTTTAAGTCCCACACAAAATAGAAGTAAACAGCTTTACAGAATTTTAGGCTACATGGTAATTAGATAGTTAACAATGACAACCGCTGATAGACAGTATTTTTTTTTTTAGGTCTATTCAACAGACTGCTGAATTGTAAGCCAAGAATGTACTCCAAGACACTGGCTGAAATCTAGTGGTAAGTCACAAGCAGAGTAGGCCAATGGAATCAATGGAACTTACAGAGGACTTGACTCACCAAATTCCCTCTGATGTAATGGGCCTACTCTAGTTGGTACTCACTACTGAATCTGAGCTTTTAAAAGCTAATGTCACATTCAAATATTTCACCAGTAAAATGAGATGTAAGAGGAGGGGATTGGAACAAACAGTTGATTATTCATAACACTATTTCATACTTCATTCCCATTTCTGATCAAACAGCAATATTCTCTAAAATAATACCAACTTGTATTCACTGCTAATTTTACACTAATGGAATACAAGGCACCCGATTTTTACTGGTCTTGGCACCTCTTGCATTGTTCTGAACCTGTAGGACCAGCTTTTTGGGAAAAGGGAGCTCCATCTTGCATGAGCAGAAGTCCTTTTCAGCACTGTGAAGACAGCACTAGATCCTGTTCATTTCCTGTACAACATAGGCAACCTGTGCCCAAATCACGTACTCTGTGGTAGTCTTGGACACCTATGTCAATCTAAAGGGTACAAGGATCAGTGTTCAGTGCAATCCTATGCATGTCTACTAGGGGCTACTCTGAATTCACTGGGATTTAGTCCAAGGTAAATGTGCGCAGGACTGCATTCCAGTGTGCATTTAGTTTTGGCCATTGCTAGAATCACCTTGGAGGAAAGTCTGCCTGACAATTTTTAGATATATATTTAATTCAGTCTACAAAGCACCCAGCAAATTTGGTAATGGGAGTGTATGTGTCATGTTTCTAACATGCAAAAAGAAACAAAAGGAAAACTCATTGGATGGATGCTACAACAGACCTTGACATGGCAGGAAGCAGCCAGAAAGCTTGGAGAATACTGGAAAAACTGAACAATGATCCAAACAAAAAGGACAATGTAAGCAAATATAGCTGCCAACCAAATAGCACACCACATGTTCCTGGCAGGGAAGACCAACCAACACATAATAAAAATAAAACATCAAAGGGATGTTCAGAGTGAATCCAATGGATTTTCTGCTACATTCATATTGGTAGAACTAAAAGGAAGCCATAAGAAGATGCAGGAATGGCAGGACTCAATGATATCTGAATTCAGTTAATTAAACGTTTTTGGGTCAAAACACAAAGGAATGCTTCCTTCAACTCTTTAATTGCTGATTGATGAGCAAACAAATTCCAAAAATATGGAGGAAGACTAAAAGTAATAGCTGTATTGAAATGAGGCAAAGAACCATCAGACTCTAAAAGCTACAAGTCAATCTCCCTACTAGGCCACTTATAGAAAGTGTTTAAATGAATATTAAACTGTATAGACCCTAAAATGGAACTTCTTCTAATGCCAGAACAGGCAGGCTTTAGAGCTGGCAAGAGCTATATGGCTCAAATCGTAAACCAAGCTTATAGAAGATGGGTTTGAAACACGTAAAATAACTGGAGCAGCATTTGTTGACCTTACAGTGGCATATCACACTGTCCACCATCAGTTGCTAATCAAAAACTCTATTTCCTTACTAAAAAGATCATGAGCAAACAGAAATTATTGCTGTTCTACTTAAGAACTGAAGATTCTTTGTTGAATTTCAGCAGAAACACAGTTGCTGGAGAAATCAAAGGAACAGTCTCCTGGCTGCATTACTTTTTAAAATGTATACAGACATTTAACCAACATTCCCATACTCCAGGAGTTTCATCTATGCTGATGATCTTGCCTTGACAGTCCAGGGGAAAATCTTTGAGACCACTGACCACCAGCCAGCCTCTGCATTAGAAGATCTTTCCCTATATTATAAAAACAATGCACTGAAACCAAACCTTTTAAAAACACAGGCCTGTGCCTTCTACTTAAAGAACAGAGAAGCAGAGAGGAAGTTCTGAGTTAGCTGGGAAAGCAAGACTTTGTAACATTACTCTATCTGAAAGTATTTGGGTGTCACTCTGGATCAAAACCTGACCTACTAAAAAAATGGTCTAAACACTAAATAGAAAGTTGCCGTCAGAAATAACCTACTTAGGAAACTGGCTGGGTCAGATGGGGTGCACACTCAGAAAATGGAACAGCTTTGTCCCTGTGCTACTCCACAGCAAAATATGCTTGTGCTGTATGATATAAATCAGCACATGCCAAACAAGTGGATGTAGCTCTTAATGAATCATGCAGTATTATTACTGGCTGCCTGAAAGCTACCCACAATGAAAAAAGTCTATTATTTTGCTGGCATTGCCTCTCCAGAAGTATGTTGAGAGGTACTAGCAAATAATGAACGAAATTAAGGCAACACAGCACCCAACCCATCCACTTCATGGACACCAACCCCTTAGATGATGGCTAAAATTGAGGAAAAGTTTTCTGCACACATCTCAAGCTTTAAATATTAAACCAGAAGAGGCTAGGCTAAACCTATGGAGAGCAAAAACAACACATCTTGCCAAATAGATGAATGCCAAAGAGCATCTCCCACCACGATAAAACTCTACCTGGACCATCTCAAAGTCACTTAATGGACTTAGTAGGAAAAACCAAAGAATAATCAAGTAAAATGGGGCTATTTAGATACTGGACAACTTTTCTGTGACTGTGGAGAAATTTGATCAATGCAGCACTTACATGCATGTAATTTGTGCCCCACCACATGTCCAAAGGAAGATCGAGCAAATGGCCAAGATAACACTATCGAAGTAGCCTGCTTCTGGTCAAAAATAGTCTAATTCTCTTAACATTTTAACTTGTTTTTAATTTTACCTATATTTCATATACATCCATAATTTTAAATTGTGCAATGCTCTGATGTGAAGAAACAAACAAACAAACAAACATGCAAAACATTTCAGTCACCAGATAAGTGGATGTGCCTTGTGCTACTGACATATGACAATCTTGATGACTTTTCTGATTTTAAACATAGTGCAGGGACATGCAAAGATCAGGTGAGATTGATGTTTATTCCCTTCTACTCTGCACGAAGCAGCCAGTGCAGATAATTTTGCAATATAAAGGCCAGAATCCTTGTAAAAGCGTAAACTGGGGCAGCAACTTGATACTTGCATTGCTTTGTCAAGTGTCACTCTTGCAACTTAGCACAAAATTAAGAATGTGAGCAGCAATTCATTAATTAGTAATTACCACCATGATTTACACACTTACATCAACATAACATAACATCATTTTGACCCATCTGTTATAAAAAGATTGTAGAAGAAAAATAAGTAATTGCTTCTGAAATAACACAGCCAGCCAGGAATATTTCTTTATTTTTGCTTTTACTACACGAAATATACCATTTGATTTTTTATTCTGCATAAGTCAAGTCTTCCACTCCTCAACATACGTAAATCATTTCTACTGTCCTACTGAAGCTTATAATTAATTCTGTATAGCTCAAAACCACAGTAATTCCAAATGTAATTTCACTATACTCCAATATACATTTTAAATAGCTTTTATTCTCACAAAGTCAAGTATACTTTCTTTAGAAACATCACAGAAACTGAGAAGTGAGATTATGGTGACACTACATAAAATTGGCAATATCTGACTGAAGATGGCACACAGAACAAAATACAAGTTTACCTCTTTCTCCTTGAAACCTTCAGATATGACTACAAGTGCAGGTGCACATTCAAGTAATAATTAAGCATTTTACACTCTGATCCAGCAATCTTGCTTCTCCATGAAAGAATGCACACAAAGATCTACCTTCTAAATAGATGACTGGTAATAACTTTTGCAAAGCTCACCATCTAGTGATGGAAAAGGGAGCCTAGAATACCCCGCAATGAACAGTGCTGTCAGATCAAATGACACTAAATTACTAACCACCTGGAAGCCTGTGCAAGGGGTACAAAAGACAGGGCTTCAACCCCTTACACAGAATCCTTTTGACAACATGGAGGTCACATCTACAAGGACAATATGTACACCGAAGCCTGTATCAAGCATGCACCACCCTTGATGGACTGGGATATCTCAGGTACAAGGAAATGATACAGGCACAACCATACTTTCAAACAATAGATCACCTGACATATTTTCAGACTTTTAACAAGAACAGTCAATTGTTAATCTGCCTTCATCCTTAAGATAAATCCACAAAATTTATCGTAAGAAAAAAAGAGAGTGGGAAACACTGGTGCAAATACAGTTGATTTTCTCCCCCATCGTCAAGAGGCGCTATGTTTTTATTAATTTATGACTTGTCTTAGCAAAGATTTTACCACATTAATGAAGCAGCATTATTCTTGTGATTACAACTATCCATTATTAAAGCAACACATTAAAAATTATTAAAACATTAAAAAAATAAATTGAATGGCATTAGAAAAATTGCACTAGGAAATCTTAACTGAGAGGCTACATCTGAATGCTGTTCTGCTGTAGATATCAGATTTTTACAAGTTATTGTTTATTGGTGGTTAAAGCTACTTTGTTTACTGATACAGAACAGTAAACCTCCTGTCTGGAAGTTGAGTCATGGCAACTAGACTTCTTTCACTACACATCCAAGTAGCTTCTTCAGTCTGAGGAGAGTTGGTAGGAGATCCCTGATATATCCTCCATGTTGGTTTCACTTCCCCCTCGTCCCAATAGGTTCGTTACCATCTCCTACCAACTCTCCTCAGACTGAAGAAGCTACTTGGATGAGTAGCGAAATGTTTCAACCTAATAAGAAAGAAGTCTAGTTGCCATGACTCAACTTCCAGATAACCTCACCTGGATGACTGAGAATCTTCACAAGTAAACCAATGAAATGAAATGAGTTTCAAACTGATGATGTCAGCAGTTTCTCCATCAAAACCAACTTACTGCAATCTAAACATCTACTTGCAATGCTAATACAATTATCTTTATTTTGCAAATATCTGAATACATTGGAAAAAAGAGGTACACCCCAACAAAAACTTTGTGGAGTTTATGCATGCAGGTGTTTCACCATGAGGATCAAAACACACTATATAAATGGTCTGTGATGGAACAACATTTCTCAGACTTTTCTTCATCAGTGTCAAAAGGCAATGTATATCCCAAAATGAGAACTTTGACCCATTTAAATGAGATTTTGATCTTTTACTCAGTTTTCTACTGATAAATTACATTATAAAGATAAATAAATTAACTATTTGGGAGGAAACTAGAAGTGAGATTCCCTTCCTGTGCGCCTGCTGCAGTCAGAAGCATATGGATAAATCTCCTTTCAACTAGATTAACTTATTTCATTTGCAAAGCAACAGATAAAACGGAACAGGATACAAGCTGCGTAAGGTCAGCTGGAGCCTGGCTTGAAACATTCAAGAGATTGTTTGGAAAAAAATGTTTAACAAGGCAGTTTTATCCCAGTACACGGATAATCAGGAACCATTCAAATGGCAGTTATAGTGAATGTCTCGATGTATTATTAAAGCTAATTTAAGAATAATATTGGAAAAGGCACATTCATATAAAACTAACTCTTCGTATTATACACAGTTGTCTACATTTGTTTATTTAATTTAAATGCACTAAATCAGTGGTTCTCAACCTTTGGCCCTCCAGATGTTTAGATTTCAACTGTCAGAAGATTTAGGAGCATAGGTGATGGACAAGGATAATCTGGGGGGGGGGGGGGAAAGATTAAGAACCAATGCACTGAAGAGTAGCCACAAAATTTGATTGATTTCAGTAAAACTGAATCATATTGATTGATGCATGTAATGAAAGTTTTTAAATGGCATGCTTTGTATTAGCAAGAAGCATAGACAGGCATGTATATTATTGGCAAATAGTTGCATCTGCATCTGTACACTATCACTAAATTTATAACATGCACCCTTGTATTTTCTCATACTTTTCATTTATCTCAATATTCATATAAACAAATTCAAGGCTTGGGATAACACCCAAAGTTATCTGAAATGTAATAAATGAGTGCCATTATGTGCTTTTATCCAGCAAGGGTGACACACTTACACAATTATGCTTCCATGAAGAAGACTGCCTTTGATGGATGTGGCCCCCCACACACAATGAAGTGATGCAGAAAACCTGCATCAATCCAGGAATATCACGTAATGTTCCTGGAGTGTGTATGCACACTGCTTATTTGACACCGTTGGCAGTGTCCATTCTGACTCTGGAGGGATGGAGAGAGGGCATGTTTGGGGAAGGGAAAGGAATCAGTCTTCTGCCAACTGGTGACAGTCAGTGTTGAGACCTGAAAGTGCTCACTCTCTCTTGGCCCACAGATATGTAGATCCCTGCATAAAACTTGGCTGTTGCCAACGTTCCCTCTAATCTTCAGCCATGCTGGGTGGGGCTCTGCCCCTCACGTGTGTGACTCCCCTCCCCTCACATGACTCTGCCTCCCACATGGGGTTCCGTTGTGACCAGAATCAAAGGGGCTGGAAATGATCGCTGTAGGTGCGTAGAGAAGCCCTGCATGGAGGGGATGGGGTCACGTATGCAGCTGCACACCTTAGAGGGAACCTTGGCTGTTGCACTTTACGCTACAAATTGTAAGGAGTGTGTTTCTCCCTCAAGTGTAAATCAAGAGCAAAAAATATATGTAAAAAACATGAGTGGAAATACCACATGGTACACATCAGTTATTTTTAAGTCAAACAGAGATTTTGACACTGCTCCAATGTGTCCTGCACTATAAAACACCGGATTTCATGATAAAACCTGGATCCTTGAACATTGTTCTAAACATCAGAAAAAAAATCTTCACAAAAGTAGTTGACATTATAACGAAGGACTAAAATCCCTGAGTAAACCAAAAGACACCAGTTTGGCTTGAGGAAACACAATTATTAAATAGGGCTAAGTAAAACAATACCATCATTTAAAAAGTTTAAGGCAGCAATCATGTTTGAAAGAGAATGTAATAAAGCAGAAACATATAAAACAAGATAAAAGGTTTGTAACAGCATGTACATGGACCTAGATTTAATCAGGCTTAGACCAGACTCCCTGAAATCAATTGGATTTAGGTTGGTCATGACTAACTTGTCCCACTGATACCAGTGGATGTACTCTAAAACATGGTGGTCTGAAGTAAACCCATAAATATGGATCCAACAAACAACTCCCTTTGAAAGAAAGATTTCTTCCGTCAGGTAGTGACTTTGGATCAACCATAGATTTTCCACTGACTGAAAGGGGAGTAGGCAGTGATCTTCAGTTATGCCCTCCTATGCCCTACATACAGTTTCTTTATGTCCCTTGAAAATCTGTTCTGGAGGGCTGAGGGACCCTCCAGAATAGATGAGGCGGTGGAGCTGGAAAATGCAGAGATAATAGGAGTTGCACCTTTCCTCTTTCTATTGGAGTGTGATTTCTCAATAAAAGTCCACTTTGAGATGTATCTGCTGGTGCAGCAAAAACTCTACATCCATAGCATGTTAGAATTTTAACAGAATGACTTTACTCTGAAATTGAATCTTAAGTTTTATGTAGTCTTTTTAGTAAGATGAATTTGGGAATCCACCAAAAGCAGACTATTTTTAGTCAATAAAAATATACTAAAGTTGACTACTGTTAGGTAGTCAAGTAGCAAGCTTTCTGAGACTAGCACGTTAGGGGCTGATGCTTTGAGGTTCAACAATTCTCATATGTTGCATTGACATTTGCTTCATATCGATTAATAAACTTCATTAATACGTTAAGATTTTAAAAGCACAACGTACATCAAATAACTGTATGTTGCCTTTGTTTGGTGACTAAAGGACATGGGACAAATACTCCACTACTACTGTTAGCAATATCATCTTAGTTTTTCAAACAAAATATTTAGTACTTTAGTGTCAAGAATTGCATTTATACAAAGAAATGGACCTTAAGTTCTCAAAAGCAGAGCCCTAGCTAAAATGAAGAAGGTAATTTTTGTTTGTTTCTCATACCCTGAAAATCTGCTCCAGATGACTGGGTGATCTCCCAGATCAGTAGATTAGGCAATCCCAGAGACTGTGATGGGTGAAGGAGTTCTGATGGATTAAAGACCCTTCCATGCACTGAAGGCTTCCTTCTAAATATGGAAGGCTACCTTAGGGATCCAGCTCACATTCTGATTGTTTCTTAACATGATTTTTCTCCAATTTTATCTTTTACGTTAATGTTAGTTTCTTTAAAAATCTCCTTAGTTCATTCTTTTCCTTAAATTAATTAATGTTATGTTTCCCGCATGGTAATTCCAGCTGAAGTTTCTCAAGTCAAAAAAGCCAAAGAATTAAGTATCAATAAGATCAAATAACTGTCTGTGGAGCATAACATTCCAGAAGTGACATGAGAACTGAAATGTTAATAATGCAGCCTTTATGTCTCCATGAGCCAACTCAGATATTCAGCAGTGTTCTTCACATGGCAAGGATAAGCCCCCAGGCCTTGGAAACAGACACAACATAAATAAAATCATACTTGAGTTGGATGAACATACATACAAATACATCTGCAGTATGTATTCACCCAGTACCCATCAGCCTTTCAACTTCTTGGGGGAAGAATAATGGCTATCAGGCAAACCAGGACTCTCACAAATACTATGGAGGTGAGAGAGCTGCACTGCTCCTGAGGTCTAGAAATTCTCCTCATTTTGTAAAGTATGCTTCTAGTTGGGGCTGTGTCTCAGTGGCCTTACATTAAGGAGGCAGCCCTGAACCATTCCTGGATCTTCCTATTTTTAAAAAAACAAACCCTGATAATATTTAGACATGTAGTGATACATGGAAAGAATATATTTCTAGGTTGCTACACAACTAATTGCTATTTTTCTCCCAACTGCACAGTTCTGAAGAGTCCAAAATACACTCAAAGCACTACATAATGCGTTTGCCCTGATTTTGGCCACATCTGTAGCAGCTACATTGTATCCAAATATGATTAACTTACAGGTCTATAATAATTTGCATATGCATCACAATGCTTTTATGTCAAATTCCACAGATGGTCATACATGGCAGGTTTTTTATCTCTTTCCCTATCTTACTTCAATGTATTTGAAAGTTAAATGAAGTAGAAAGCTATTAGGTTCATAAAATGGTATTCACAATTCAAAAGCTTTGAAATAATATGTGCTGCCACAGACCCAAGGCAATAATTTCAATTACATTGAAATCAACTGAAAGTCATGCTTTTCTAATAATCTTCCACCCTATTCCCTTTACAGTACTGGATTAACAGTAACTACTAATACACATTATTCAGTATTTAGGGGCAACAATGCACATATCAAATAAAGTACTACCGTGTTTCCCCGAAAATAAGACAGGGTCTTATATTAATTTTTGCTCCAAAAATGCATTAGGGCTTATTTTCAGGGGATGTTTTATTTTTTTCATGTACAACAATCTACGTTTATTCAAATACAGTCATGTCATCTTCTTCTGGTTGCTACACAATGGTGGAGGGCGGGGTTTCACTTAACTGGGGCTTATTTTTGGGGTAGGGCTTATATTACGAGCATCCTGGAAAATCATACTAGGGCTTATTTTCAGGTTAGGTCTTATTTTCGGGGAAACAGGGTACTGAATACAGCACCTGACAATATGCCAGTCATAAAACCAGCCTCTGAAACAACATGTCATCTTCACTCAAACCTGCATCTACGTATTTCCCCGAAAGGCCTAGAATTAAGTCAGTAACTAAAAACATTTTGCAGAATAAAATGTTCCATTTATGGGTACATCGGCAGATGTAGAGGTACAGTGCAAATACAGGCTGCCAAGGAAAATAAATTTGACCTATACCTTAGGATGGGTTAGGGAGGTTTAGACAAACAAAACATTTTTAAAAGTTGAGAACCCTCCATTTTGTTTGAGGCACTGGAGCAGAGAAGTATTCTGGCCTGTCTCTAGTAGTGTACTGTGCAGAAGGAATGTAGTAGATTCCCCTTTAATTCTCTGCCAGGGCTGTGAGTGGTTTCAGGACAGTAAACCAGCACAATACTGCTGCACTGCATGAATTCTGCATAAGCTTCGCAGGACCTGCTCCCTTCCGATATTTATCCATTCACTCGTACCAGGGCATTTCTGTCCGTGGCCTTTTCCTCTTCTTTTTACAAAGGCAATAGATAGGGAACACAAATAAACCTGCCAAAAATAAAGGAAAATACAATGCATTAACATTGATCTCTTGGCTTAATATATCTATTTCTCCATCAAGGCTAAATCCAGTGTCACACTAGTGTTTGGGCACTTCCTTCTCTCTCTGCAGCCTCCACACTCTCCAAAAGCTAGCTCCAGAGGGATTTCCAGCCCTGTGGATACCTGCGGGGGGGGGGGGGGGGGGCAGGGAAGCAGAGTAGGGACTACTCCTCTCTCATTTTGCTAACAGAAACAGTTTTGCTACAAGAATTACCCCACTGGTTCCAAGACCTACGCACAGTAACGCACATTATTCTGTGCACACTAACAGGGCAACTAACAACTTACATAAAACACAATCCAACACTCCCTTGCCAGACCCAAGATCTCAATTCTAAGAGACAGGTAGCACCAATGACTGGCTAAAAGCAGCTTTTAATCTTATATGTGCATTTCAGAATTTTACTGAAATGTACTATCTATTGGAATTATTAGTTTTGCATCGCTATCTTTTTAGTTCTTATATCTACTGATATTTAAGATAACTGAATTACAAAGTTTGCTCCTGCTGCTGGGAGCACCCTGAGTGGCTTTTTGCTCATGAAACAAGATTGCCTTTTATGACCCCACCCCAGCATATATGCTAGAAAAATGCGGGGACAGAGAAGAAAGAATTGGCAAAAATAATCTCTGACTCTTGCTGACAAGATCTGTTGAAGAATCTCAGCCTTTTCTATTAATGGAAACCTGACTAGGAACCAAACCAATATATTTGTTGTTCTGTTTATCTGTTACATGAACATTATGTACCGGAGAATTTTGAAATCTGCTATTCACTATTGTTATTCATTTAAACCCTCTCTCACTTAGCTTTCTTCCTTCTTGAGAAATATTTTTTCCATGGCCTCCCATTTGATCCCATTAAATTACATGCTCACTTATCTCAAGAAAGCCCCAAACCCTTTCTTTCTCTTTTCTAAGACCTCCCCTTCTGTTTATAATTTTTCCTGAATAAAGAAATACCTCATAATTCAAAATAAAATCCTTCATAACTATCATATAATACGTAACTGAGAACATACATTTCAGTCTTACCTATTATAACAGCTATGGCTCCTATTACCAGTCCCAAAACCAGGATCACTGGTGCAATAAGCAGCTTCCCACCTAAAAAAAAGAACGATAGATGAAATTTCAACTACATCTCCATATGAAACGAATGTTGATTACAATTACAAGGATACAATTCATTTATATGTGATCAGATATTATAAATAAGTAATTATTCAACAACTGGGAAGGTTTTTTCAGAAATGAACTTTCAATTGCATCTCTGGAAGACTGCACTGAATGGAGCTCTGGTTTGCAGACTGATAAGGAACAAGAAGTAAGCTGAGGCTGAAAGTTCCAGCCAAATATAATGCTGTTCTCTGGCCTAAACCCAATTGCTAATCTCAACTAGAAAATATGTACTGAATCAGTGGCTGAATAATGAATCAATGCTTATATAAATCGCATTGATGCAACTGTTCGAACTAGTTGGGACAAACTACTGCATGCAGGCCATGAGTCCTGTAAAAAGTAAAGATCAATATTCAAATAATACAATGAATAGAAGATTTTTCACTCTCAGTGTTAATAGCAACAAATTACTTTTTGGATTTCTATAATACCTAATGAAACAAACAGATTTCAGAAGTTAGCATTCCAAGCTCTGCATAGCAGTTCCAAGGATTCAGAGGCACTTGGACGTAGAGACCCAACACTGACACGGAGAGACAGGTATTACCATATAGCAGCGATGGCGAACCTATGGCACGTGTGCCACAGCTGGCACGCGGAGCCCTTTCTGACTGCACGCGAGCCATAAGTCGCTGGATTGCTACTGCCGCCGTGCAGCCAAACCTGAGAAGGCGGCTGCAGCCGCAGTGCTGGCACTTCGGCAGGCGGATCCAGAGCAGCTGGTGCTGGCAGCGGATCCGGAGTAGGGTCTCGAGACACCTCCGTGCTGGGATTCCCCCTTCCACTGCCACTTCTGGTTCTGCCACGGCGGCGGCACACCACCTGCTTTTTTTATTATTATTATTCCTAGTTTGGGCATGCAAGCACAAAAAGGTTCACCACCACTGACATATAGTATTCACTGGTAGCTGTATTCACATCTATACTGCAGATTCCAAAGGACCTCAATTCTGCATCTAATCCAAAAAAACTGCTTGAAAGTGGAGATTCTACATCTGGCCCAATTCTTCCATAACAAGAGGTATCCCATGATATCTGGATTACATTAAAACATCAGCTTCTCATGTACAAATAGATCAACTAGAAAACAGCACAGTTACTGACTGCATTTCCTTTCGCTTTACTTCAGTTCTGCCCAAACCATATAGCAGTGTGCTATACGGTTAAATACAAATATATTGTATTTAAGGCCAAACAAATGAAGAGAACTGACCTCCCTATCTTACAGCTTACAACCTTCAGCTCTTCTCGGACAGAGCCTTTCTAACCATCAGGGTCATATCCATTACAATACAAGAAAAGTGCCTGAAGAGAGGATTTGGGAACATATAAACTAGCAGTGTATGTGTCCATGAAATGCAGATATGTATGTGTGAACTTCAATTTTTTGTGTTGTTTTTAAAATCGGAAATTCTTCCCACCTCAACAGAAACGGTCCCAGACAACAGAACTGCCGGGGTCAGGATTCATTTGTCAATACTTTGCATTCAACTGATCATTCAGATTGGTATACAAGAGGCAGGTTGCTCACCAAATGTATATTTAGCAAGCAAGGGGATGCCTTTTGAGAAAAACCCACTAATATTTCACTAGAGCTTAAGTGGTTTTTTTACAATCAAGATATCTCTGGTATTTCCCACCTATGCAGCAACATCAAAGTAGAGGGAAATTCCAGTTCATAATTTCAGTATGTATTTCAACACTAGACACAATTTAAACTGTATATGAAGCATCACTTTCAACATATGTATATTTTCAGTAGTCTCAACTCTGGCTACATAGTTATACATATATTTTGCTGAACTAATAAGTGGATATTTCACTCTTACACATATTTCCATTGGTTCCACCAATTACAATGTATGAATCACATTGGGACCTAGATGCAGCTTCAGCCATATGGAATCTCTTGGCTGACTCTTTTAGCAGTGAAAACATCAGTTAAAATTGGGGAGGGAGCACACAATAAGGAAAAATACAGCGCATGACTTGTTTTGCCTCCTTATGCAGTACACAATTTGTCATGCAGCATGTGATCTACTATTTAATTCACTTAATTGGATTCAGATGCTGCTGTAATGACTTAATACATTTAAGAGAGCCTCATTTTGCCTCTTTCCAAGCAGTCAGTGCATTTGCAATCCATGCCAGAACATGTCCAAATCTGGAAGAACCTTCTCATCTCCCAAAGCAGCTGGATAGAACCCAACTCAGCTGCGTTTTGACTTGGTTTGTCCAACAGCTTTCCTGTATAGTATTTTCTAGGCACAATGGGCCACAATTTTCAATGTATGGGTACAGCAGAAGATGGACCACATTGTAGAAATCAGGCTTCTCTTTCAATAACTTGCCCTCAACCAAAACCTGTTATTGCAATTATACAAAGAAGCTACGTTATACCTAAAAATGGAAGCCTCCATCAATAATTCAGTTAACACAACAGTAATTTTGTAACGGTACAATCAGAAGATCCATTATGTGTTTTATTGGATTAACAGATGCTCTATCAGCCTATGAAAAAACAAATGTAATTACCATTGTTGCAGCTACCACTATTACTTCCTAGTGTAATATATATACTCTTTCTACGAAAAAAAAGCCTTCCCAGATGTCGTATCACCATCAATGTGACTCTAATATCCTCATCAACCTTTTCCTTTTGCTTATTATCTTTATATTTCAGATTTTAAGCATCTGTAGCAATCTAATTATTTGGCCTACAGTGGTGCCTCGACTTACGAACGTCCCGACTTACGACCATTTCCAGTTGCAACCAGCTCCGGCCGCAAAATTTTGCTTCGACTTGCGGCCGGAGCTTCGACTTGCGACAGGAAAAAGGTGGGGAATTCAAATTTGCTAACCATTGGTAGGCGAAGAGGCTGCTTCTTTGTAGCTCTTTCGCCCCAGCGGTTAGAGTGAGTGCGATCGGAGGAGGCTTCGGATTGCTTGGTGCTGCTTTCTGCTCCTGAGTAAGTACATTTACTTTGTTTTGCAGGGTGGGTTTGGGTTGGGGGGGGGGGTTATGTTTCTGTGCTGTGATGTTTTTTGTGTTTTGGTGTTTTTTTCCCCCCAGCCCCATCGCGTTCGGGCTGGCTGTGTGTGTGTGTGTGTGGGGGGGTTGTGTGTTTTTCCCCAGCCCCATGGAGTTCCGCTGGGGCTGGCTGTGTGTGTGTGTGTGGGGGGGGTTGAGTGTTTTTTCCCCAGCCCCATAGCGTTCCGCTGGGGCTAGCTGTGTTTTTGTATGTGTGTGTTTTGGTGTGTTTGTTTTTCGGCCCCAGCGCGTTCCTATGGGGCTTGCAGTGTTTTATTTTTTTTTTCCAGCTGGAACGGATTAATGGGGTTTCAATGTATTCCTATGGGAAATGGTGCTTTGACTTACGACCATTTCGAGTTACGCCCATCTTCTGGAATGGATTATGGTCGTAAATCGAGGCACCACTGAATATCCAGAACATATCATGCAAAAAGCTTTATCAGATTCAAATGAAGAAGCGGAAAAACTGATGCAAAAAAACCTGAGCAATATCTGAAGATACACAGATACCATATTAATGGCAAAAACAGCAATAACTTGAAATGACTCCTGATGAAGGTGAAAGAAGGAAGTATAAAAGCAAGATTACAGCTAAATATTAAGAAGATAAAAACAATGACTACGTACGAATTACATAATTTTAATATTGACAATGAAGAAATAATAATTGTTAAAGATTTCCTGTATCTTGGTTCAATCATCAGTCAAAGTGAAATCTGAAAACGAGTGAGACTTGGAAGGGCAACAATGAAATAGCTAGAAAAAATTAAAGGTATGTTTGTTGTTGGAGACTAAGGCCAAGATCATCCATTTCATGGCATTCCTGACTATTATGTACAGATGTGAAAGCTGTACAATGAAGAAAGCTGGCAGGGAATAATTGATTGATTTGAAATGTGGTGTTAGGGGAGATAATACGTACCATGGACTCCCAGAAAGACAAGAAAATGGGTTCACATCAAGCTAGAATTTTCACTGGAAGATAAAATGATTAAACTGAGGCTATCATACTTTTGTACATATGAGAAGCCAAAACTCACTAGAAAAGATAACGGTGCTTGGAAAAAGTTGAAGGGTGCAGGCAAAGAGGAAGATCAAATATGAGATGGACTGACTCAATAAAGGAAGATTGTGAGACCAAAACAGGGCTTTTAGTGACAGAACATTTTGGAGGTTGCTGACTCATAAAGTTGCCAGAAGTCGGAAGTGGCTCAACAGCACATCAGAAATGGGAAAGTGCTGTACAAAAGACAATGTAATTCATTACAGTATAACAACATTGGAAATTCCCTCTTAGTCCTTTCTTAATAACTCTGAACCACACACAGGAAATCATCATTTAAATTTACATGACTGATTCCTCACAGTGTTCCATGTTAAATTGCTTCCTGTAATAGAATTTGTGAGTGTTAACCTTCTCAGACTTCAGAGATACGCACAGGAACAAGCTTGATATTAACTTTTGCTTCAGGTCTGTTTTCCATCAACATCTAATAAGATCTTTTTCTTATAATCCCAGTTTCAAAAGTATATGACAAAAATTTTGGCCTAACTGGGCTGAATAAAGTTAAACCAATTATTTAATTTACACTTTTTTGTCTAAAGATTTTAAATCAAAATACCCTGTTTTGAAATTTGTGTCTTTCTAAAAAAATTACTTCTAATTGGGTATTATAAAAATCAAAATATACGAGGGTTTAAGCCCAAGGTTGAGGTTTATTGGACACTATTGCCATCCAATAAAGGTTTAACTCTGACCTGTTTTAAGCATACATTTGTGGTTTTGAATACCGAGAATAATTTTCTGGGCCACACAAGAGAAGCAGGCTCATTTTGTGCAACATAGTTGAAAATTCCACAAACCAAGTTCATTCATTTTCTTTCGGAAGATAGTCTTAACATAATACATCTGTTGGGTGAGGAAGCAGCCATCAGAGCAGCGTGCACCCCCTAAATGCCCCAGCTGCTGCTTACAGAATAGAAATAAAGTCTGGAGATAGCACAATGTTTTTAACCTTTGAATAGCCAAGCCTCCTGTTTCTTAAGAAATAATTAGTTTGGGTGAGATTTCTTGCATTGTTCAGAAAAATTCAAACTCAGAAATACACTTTAGAAATGTTGTGGGGGCTAAATTTCTAGCTTATCTTCACTGTCTTCTGGTTCACTGTTGCTGCTTAGTAGCCTAGCAAGGAGGTTTGGTGGCTTTCTAGCTTTAGCATCCCTTTCCTAAAACTCTTTGTATGTGCACTTTCCCCAGAGTTATTTTGTCTCTTTAACAATATCTAAAGAAGCAGTCATATTAATCTATCTCAGCAAGCTGGCGAAAGTAAAGGTGGGGGAAAGAGTGCAAAGGGCAAAATATCATAGCACTTCAGTAGACTTCAATCCATGAAAGTTCACACTGAAACAAATCTGTGTTTGCCGAGGGTGCTACAGTACAGTGCCTTCTCTGCATTTATTTTTTGTCTCTTTAACACTCTCTCATCTGTTTGAAACACTTGTTGCCAAGTTCGACCCCAACATCACTTTGAGAATCTGGAGTATTTATGCCATAATTCCAAACAGGCAACTTCTTTTAACTGGATACTCACCAAATCCCAGCAGAAGATCTCAAGCAGTGCTTTCAGAAGCTTCTTCTATTACCTTATGTCTGGTTGACTTGTATAGTGAAATCCATCTTTGTTGTACAGGCTGTGCTTGGCTCCAAAATGTTTCTATGTGCCTAATACAACAAAACCCTTCCTTCTGACACTACCATCTCATCTACTGGCTGGAACATTCCTACTGCTCTGCCTGTCTAGCAGCTCCTTCCATGAATAGTTCAACCTAATTTTACCTTTTGAAAACCATACTACTAAGCTATCCAATATCACTGATTCTGTTATCACAGAGAGAGGGGGGTAGGGAGGGAGAGAGGAGAAACACAGTGTGGTCAGCCCTTTTATCACTGGAGTGTTAAGATTAAGAAAGCCATTAAGTAATTTTCTGATTTGTTGGCTAAACCATCACAAACAAAGAGCGCTGCATGATGAGTCAACACCTTGCAGACATCACAGAGTATCCCCAACCATTCTACTAAGAATTTGGTTTGGGTTAGGAGAGAGGGTTTGTTTTTAAGGTCATTTTAGAGTTGCTGTGCATTCACTTGGCAATACAATCCTCCACAGGTTTACTGAGAAGTGGCTACCACTGGTTTCAATGGGACTTGCTTTCAAGACTGAATATGAATATAGCCTTTAATTAAAAGCTCAGCTGAAAAAGAATGTCGCCATGCCATTTTGTGGGATGTAATTATTAATAACAGGAAGGAGAAAACAGGAGGGTGGAGTATTTCATTTTTTCCATTCATCACTTTTCAGAGATCACCACTGGTTAAACAACAATCCCTTAACACTCTTAATTAAAGAAACAGAGTGAAGAGATAAGTGGCACAAAGAAGAAAGCATCTTCCTTATTATTCTTAGACAAAATTGGCATTTGAAAATTGAACCCTGAGGGTATTTCCTATACCAGCCAACCTATGTAGGGCTCATTAGACTCTACACTTAGCATGCTCATTTCAATTTTAAAAGAGATGTGCCTGCACTAGAAAACAGACATGACAGCAGTCATGGGCTAACTAATTTGTCTACACAAATTATCCATATGGGCCACTCAGCCCATAGCCCACAATGCATAAATATGCTCATCATGTTGTGCAACTCAAAGCTTTTTGTGACACCCAGCGCAGCTCCAGGCACTGGCATGGTAATGCTATAGTGTCAGGGTTCAGTTAGCCCATTCGTGTGCAAAATCCACACAAAAATGTGCCATCTCAATATAGTAGTCAGCCCTACCCCACACAAGCCATTAACATGTGCTCTGGTAACTAGTTGTAAACTGGGAAGTTTTGGAAAAACTTCTATTTACTTCAAGGAAATTCTAGCTCCGAACAGAATTTAACTGTACCTATAATAAGAATTATTATTAGCAAGGAGAGACAAGAGGGCCTTCTTAAACAAACAGTGCAAAGAAAGAGAGGAAAATAATAGAAAGGGAAAAACCAGAGATCTGTTCAAGAAAATTGGAGCTATTACAGGAACATTTCGTGCAAAGATGGACATGATAAAGGACAAAAATGGCAGGGACCTCACAGAAGCAGAAGACATCAAGAAGCAGTGGCAAGAATACACAGAGGAATTATACCAGAAAGATCCGGATGTCCCGGACAACCCAGATAGTGTGGTTGCTGACCTTGAGCCAGACATCCTGGAGAGTGAAGTCAAGTGGGCCTTAGAAAGCACAGCGAACAACAAGGCCAGTGGAGGTGATGGCATACCAGCTGAACTATTTAAAATCTTAAAAGATGATGCTGTTAAGGCTACACTCAATATGCCAGCAAGTTTGGAAAACTGAGCAGTGGCCAGAGGATTGGAAAAGATCAGTCTACATCCCAATCCCAAAGAAGGGCAGTGCCAAAGAAGGCTCCAACTACCAGACAATTGCACTCATTTCACACGCTAGCAAGGTTATGCTCAAAATCCTACAAGGTAGGCTTCAGCAGTATGTGGACTGAGAACTCCCAGAAGTACAAGCTGGATTTCGAAGGGGCAGAGGAACTAGAGACCAAATTGCTAACATGCGCTGGATTATGGAGAAAGCCAGAGAGTTCCAGAAAAACATCTACTTCTGCTTCATTGACTACGCAAAAGCCTTTGACTGTGTGGACCACAGCAAACTATGGCAAGTTCTTAAAGAAATGGGAGTGCCTGACCACCTTATCTATCTCCTGAGAAATCTATATGTGGAACAGGAAGCAACAGTTAGAATTGGACATGGAACAACTGATTGGTTCAAAATTGGGAAAGGAGTATGACAAGGCTGTATATTGTCTCCCTGCTTATTTAACTTAAATGCAGAATACATCATGCGAAAGGCAGGACTGGATGAATCCCAAGACGGAATTAAGATTGCCGGAAGAAATATCAACAACCTCAGATATGCAGATGATACCACTCTGATGGCAGAAAGTGAGGAGAAATGAAAGAACCTCTTAATGAGGGTGAAAGAGGAGAGCACCAAAAATGGTCTGAATCTCAACATCCAAAAAACTAAGATGATGGCCACTAGTCCCATCACCTCCTGGCAAACAGAAGGGGAAGATATGGAGTCAGTGACAGATTTTACTTTCTTGGGCTCCATGATCACTGCAGACGGTGACAGCAGCCACGAAATTAAAAGACGCCTGCTTCTTGGGAGGAAAGCGATGAGAAACCTAGACAGCATCTTAAAAAGCAGAGACATCACCTTGCCGACAAAGGTCCGCATGCTCAAAGCTATGGTTTTTCCAGTAGTGATGTATGGAAGTGAGAGCTGGACCATAAAGAAGGCTGACCACCGAAGAATTGATGCTTTTGAATTGTGGTGCTGGGGGAGACTCTTGAGAGTCCCCTGGACTACAAGGAGATCAAACCTATCCATTCTGAAGGAAATCAACCCTGAGTGTTCACTGGAAGGACAGATCCTGAAGCTCCAATACTTTGGCCATCTCATGAGAAGAGAAAACTCCCTGGAAAAGACCCTGATGTTGGGAAAGAGTGAAGGTAAGAGAAGGGGACGACAGAGGACGAGATGGTTGGACAGTGTCATCGAAGCTACCAACGTGAATTTGACCAAACTCTGGGAGGCAGTGGAAGACAGGAGGGCCTGGCGTGCTCTGGTCCATGGGGTCACGAAGAGTCGGACACGACTTAACGACTAAACAAAAACATAATAAGAATACAAGAAGAGCCCTGCTGGATCAGGCCAAGGGCTCATCTAGTCCAGCTTCCTGTATCTCACAGTGGCCCCACCAGATGCCTCTGCGAGCACACAAGACAACTAGATACCTGTCTCCCTATACCACTCCCCTGCATCTGGCACTTTGACGTACCTTCCTTTTAAGCCTGGAATAAAATACACACCATTTTTGCATGCCACAGATGCAGAAAACTATGGAATTTGGCACCAAGTAATTCTGAATAAAGGATCCACATTGTTGCCAATTTCATGTATTGTCAACCACAATATAAAATTGCATTTTCTATTCTGATGAAGAATATTTGACTCAATTACACCTTGAGAAATCAAACTAAACCCAAACTCATTTACTTGTAGTGTTCTTGATTTTAAATGTATTTATTAATTGCGATCACATCACAGAACATATTTCTCTGCAATACTTTTATCACACACTCACCACAGACAGAGCCTCTCACTAATCTCCTTAAATGTGGTCTTTCAGGGAGGGTAGCGATATTTGCATCCAAATATACTGAGGTTTGACGTATGATCTCCAAAGAAGCGGAGTTGGCGGTATCTCTCTCCACAGCGGTAACAGAAATTAGTGTTACACTGCGAACAAGTCATATGATCGCATCCTTCTGTTCTCTGGATATGGATCTTTGCAAGCAAATACAAAGGGGGGGGGGGGGGGAGAAGAGAACAAAAGTTATTTTTTAAAAAACAATTGGTCAACATTTATTTAAATGATCTGGTAACACACATTATCCAGTATATATGTCCTTGAGAAAAGCTACTGTCTCGTCACTGAGGGGCTCTTAGTGGAAGCTCTTCAATTCCAAAATGGCCTGAGGTAAATTTCAGTACTGGCCATTTAAGGAGTCCATCAGTTGCTTTATAATACAGAAATAAATGCATGTTTAGAAATACAGTGGTGCCTCGACTTACGAACGTCCCGACATACGACCATTTCGAGTTACGACCAGCTCCAGCCGCAAAATTTTGCTTCGACTTGTGGCCGGAGCTTCCAGTTACGAACACAAAAAGGCAGGGGGAAAAGGCGGGGAATTCAAATTTGCTAACTGTTGGTAGGCGAAGAGGCTGCTTCTTTGTAGCTCTTTCGCCCCAACGGTTAGAGTGAGTGTGATCGGACGAGGCTTCGGACTGCCTGGTAAGGTAAGGTGCTGCTTTCTGCTTTTTAAAAACTATTCTGGGTGGGTTTTGCAGCGTGGTTTTGGGCTGGGTGGTGGGATTATGTTTCTATGCTGTGATGGGTCTTGGGGGGTTTGTTTGTTTTTTGATTTCCCCCCATTTCCGATGGGTCTTGCGGGGTTTGTTTGCTTTTTGGGTTCCCCCCCCCATTTCCGATGGGTCTTGGGGGGTTTGCTTGCTTTTTGGGTTTTTCCCCCCATTTCCGATGGGTCTTGGGGGGGTTGTTTGCTTTTTGGGTTTTCCCCCCATTTCCGATGGGTCTTGGGGGGTTTGCTTGCTTTTTGGGGTTTTCCCCCCCCATTTCCAATGGGTCTTGGGGGTTTGCTTGCTTTTGGGGTTTTTTCCCCCCCATTTCCGATGGGTCTTGGGGGGTTTGCTTGCTTTTTGGGGTTTTCCCCCCCATTTCCGATGGGTCTTGGGGGGTTTGCTTGCTTTTTGGGGTTTTTTTCCCCCATTTCCAATGGGTCTTGCGGGGTCTGCTTGCTTTCTGCTCTGCTTTTTTTTGCATTTCCGATGGGTCTTGCACAGTTTGCTTGCTTTCTGCTTTGCTTTTTTTGCATTTCTGATGGGTCTTGCACGGTTTGCTTGCTTTCTGCTTTGCTTTTTTTGCATTTCCGATGGGTCTTGCACGGTTTGCTTGCTTTTCTTCCCCCCCCCCCCCTCAGCCGGAATGGATTAATCGCGTTTCTGATGGATCTTGCAGTGGTTTTGTGTTTTTTTTTGGTGATTTTTTTCTTCGGCCGGAACGGATTAATTGCATTTCAATGCATTCCTATGGGAAATGGTGCTTCGACTTATGACCATTTCACGGAACAGATTAAGTTTGTAAGTCGAGGCACCACTGTAGATCAAGTTAATTTTCAGAACATAAAGGAAGTTAAAGACACTTTACAGAGCTCTTTAGCTGCTCAATTATTTCTTACACATGGCCTGCCCAGATGTATAGGGCAGCTTTTTCCGGGAGGGACACAGACAGATAACTAGTTCTGCATGACATGTTCAGTCTTCAATATCCCCAGTTTAAAGGGAGATATTTTGATCTAAAAATGTATTAAATATAATGTTGTATAGTAAAATGTCTGATATAACCTGAGTCATGTACAAAGTGGATTCAGGTGTGTACCAAGGTTAAAGACTTAATACTGTGCAGCTGGAGAAAATGATGTAATCTTATGTAATGTTCAAATGATGTAATGTACATTCTGATTGGTCCCTACATGTATAAAAGGCATGTGTAAACGGGACCTGTTATCTGCTGTAAGTCAGATCATTTATTTCTATATTACGTATTCTATCATGTCATGTCATGCTGCCGGTTTCATGTCTGAAATCTAAGCTCTCTGTATATTTGTAGACTTTGCTGATTTTTACTCTCTCAGTGTTATAGTGTCATTGCAACTATATATTTCCTAACTCTGCTTCCATCCAGAAACTTAACAAATTCTCAACACTTATGTCTTTGGAAAGACTGTTGCCAATCAGGTCAGACAAAACTGGTTCACATGGACCAGTGGTCTGACTAGGTAGAAGGCAGAGTCAGCAATGAGATGTTCATGTTTACATAGCATCAATGATTTGTCTTACAAAGTAACAAAAAGCTTCCTTCCCTAGGTTTCAACAGAAGTTCAGACAACAGAGAAAAAGAAGACAATGACAGGATAACATGAGAAGAATGTTTTGGGTTAGATTCTATAGGTCTGGTTTTGATTCTGCAGGAGAGTTTGGTTTGGTGTCTGCAGTTTTTAGTTGTGATAAATGAGATATTGTAGATATTTCGCATTGCCAGAATTTTGCATTGTGAGATTGCTGGAACTTACAGGATGGATTCATTTTTGTACTTTTACAGGTCTAACACTGCAATTCTATTCATGTGTACTCAGAAGTAAGTCCCAACGAGTTCAATGAAATGTTAATAGGGGTTCATATACCTGTACCTGAAAATAAAGTGTTGTACTGCCCACTGCAGCTTTATTTTTTATCAGGTTTACTTAAGCACCCATCTAAAGACATTTGTGCCCTATATATTTGTGTCAGTGACCATATATACATATTTTATTCTGTACTGCAATGCTTTTAAATTTTTTATCTCAAGCTCCTTTAGAATTAAGAGAACAAACTTGCACAAAAATATTTTAAATCCCATCTTCAGCTGAGCTCTCTGCACTTGTACGATGCTCCTCCTATGAAGGCTGCAAAATATATCATGTTTGTTTGATTAAAAACCCATTACTAAAAACAATTTTTAAAAGGTCTCACTGGTATGACTTGATTTATGATGCATCTCATCCCTACCCTTAAGAATTTCTACTCTCCCAAATACATGCATTACAAGCGCAGTGCTGTCAGGAAGGCCAGCAGGTGAAAGTGTAAAATTTATGAACTTTAAATTCCCATTTTTTGGTTTTCCAATCATTTCTAGCCAGATGAGTCAGCATTCTAAGCCTCCAGAGCTACAATGAAACCCAATTCTTGGGAGAGGGCAGCAGTTGCACAATTGTTTAGGAGAGGACTGTTCCCTCAGTATCGCTTACAGGATGAGATACTGAAACGTCCTCTTCTGTGCCACTATCAAAGGTATAAGTGCCCTATTCTCTTTTCTATCTAAACACTTTGCTCTCTTGCAGGGTATTTCCAGTGTACTAAGGTGTCAGAATGTGAATAGGAGTACCTACAGAAAACAAATAAATAAACAACGTTGAAAATACTAAAATATCTACGTTCAACATGTGTTTTCTGTCTTTCTGTACATTCAGAGAAGCACACAGAAAATGAAACACATGCTACATTTTATATTAACTAATTCATTGTATTAAAGTGGTTCTAGTTTTTCAAACTTTGGATGATTCAGAACATCCCCCTTATAGTCTGGGCATGGCAACTCACACAGAATCTTGAAAAGTATGAATTTTATTCTTATATTTTATGGGATATAGGATTCTAGGCCTCATAGGTATGAAGTGCACATGGCCTCAATGCTAACCTACCGCTCTGAGACAAAGCATGTCCTTGATGCTGGACATGACTGTGTAAGGTACACATGCATAGTCATGTCCAGCATCAAATCAAGGCTGGAATCGGTTGAAGGGGTGGCACTGGTGAGAGAAGTAAGGTCCAGTTCGTGCCAAGGACCGATGCCAGAAAACTTGGTTTTAGCCAGCTGAATTGGCAGAACAGACAAAGTCATAAACCAAGGAGTTGATTAAGTTGGCACCAGAGAAGGCAAAGTAGATACAGAAGAAGCGGCTGAGGTATCCTTCTTGAGTTTCAATTTTTTTTTTTGCCTCAATGCATCAGTATCAGCCATAGCAGAAGACCCAGTATGCAATGTATCTCATCTTCTCTTAGAGTGCTTCTTATCCCTCAGAGGTGAAATGTCTTTGCCCATGTCAGAGAATGAGGAACCAGAGAAGAGGGATTGTAATACAACATCAGAGCTGAGTTCAGTACTGGTGTTTTCTTTGGCAATACCAATGGCACTTTTGGCTGTGGAGACTGCTGAAGTCAAAGCTAAGACCATATGGAGGATCCAATTTTGGGCAGTTAAATCTACCACCCTTAAGAGATTTTTCCCACAAATAAAGAGGAAGGTCTGATTGCCTGAGCTTGTTCTTGTTTAATGAAACCACAGCACACAGAGCAAACCTGAGCCAAGCAACCCGCACCAAGGCAAAAGAGGCACTGAGATGGGCCGTCAAGAGTGGGAAATTTTCCCTCTATCGTCCATACATTTTTAAAACAAGGTTGATGAGGCCATGAAGGCAGACAAACCCCAAAGACAAAAAATGAATACGATAAAATGTGGCCAAAGACCAAGAAAAAATACAAGAGAAAAGAAATTAACTTAGCCTATAGTTTAAGAATATAAAAATATGAAGATGCATTTAACTGTGTCCACAACTAACTCACTCTCATGATAGATGAAAAATAATTGAGAGGATCAGGTTTGGGTGTGTGAGATAATGTATGGTAAGAGTAGGCATGACATCCACCAAAACTGGTTAACTAGGAATTTTCTGGAACAAGCCTCTGTGCAGGTGCAGACCCATTTTGTGAGTCACAGAGACCATGAAGAAGAATACTGCATATCTGACTATAGATCCTAACATAATTTAGAAACCATTATATTACAGCAGGGATAGAAATCACATGGCCTGGGAGCACATTAACCCTCATCCACTGATAAAGTACACAACTAACCAAGAATTCCAGAGGAACAAGTCAATGTAATCCACTGAGATGCTGTGATTGAGTCTAATCCAGGAATACACAACCATACTCATCTTCTATTTCTCCTCATATATCCTTAGTTTTCTCAGGACCGGGCCGCCGAGACAGACCTCCCGCACTACCCCCCCCCCGCATGCACTCCAGCACACCCGTGCGAGTGCCGTGCCGCCGTTCGCACATGCGCACGAGCGCAAGCGCGCCCAGAGAAGCGCCGTGCCGCCGTTTGCGCATGTGCACATGTGTGCGCACCCGTGCGAGAGAGAGAGCGCTTGTTCGCGCATGTGTGCGAGCGCGGGGGATGCCCTGCCTTCCCCAGCCAGTCCGCGGACCGAAAAAAGGTTGGGGATCGCTGCTTTATACCTTACCAGACCATCTCTGAAGACAGCTCACATTGAAATATAAAGTCTTTCAGGTGCAACTATATTTTTGTTTTGTTTTTGCTTTGTGTTGTTTTTGTCTGGATATGCTTATCAGACCAAATGATCTTTAACTCTCTCTACCAGCATTCTACTCAGTCTAACATTCCATAATTTAAAGTTATCATGCATAACCTTGAAGGGAAAAAACCAGCACTAAGGCTACTTTGCAAATAAAATTTTGCTCTTCCGGTAGTAGAGAAACACTGGTTGTTTAACTGGTTGAAGAGAAGCAGAACAATCATTTAGAGGGAAATTCCCAAAGAAGGAGATATCTTGTCTGTGACCTATGATAGACATGCAAATGCCACATTTTCAGTAAATGTAAGACATATACAGAAAACCAATGCTGCAATTCCAAAATATCAGTTTCATATCAGAACAAAGTGTTCCAAAATGTATTTTACTTCCTTTTTGTGCAGTGAGAATGCAAGTTTGTAAAAACAAGCAGAACCAGTTGGTTGAAAGTGTCAGAATTTCTCAAGCATACAGCACAATACATCTCTCAATATACTGAGCAAAGCTTTGCTTGACAGAAATGATTTCACTAAACATGAAGTTTCTTTTTTGTTAATCCCAATTTACAGTGGTATTAAATGTTGTTTTTAAATATCTATTATTCTTATAGAAAAATCTAGAACTCCTTATTAACAAAACTGTCTACCATCAGCTGTTTTAACCATACAGTGGTGGAGTTAACTGTTTATTCACTTGATTCTTTATAGCATTGAACTATCAGATGCTATCTATGTGGTGTATCATCAACTGTTCAAACACTGTTCACAATTTACAACATTTTTTGCCCTGGGTTTAAGGGTGGCCTGAGCCGGACCGGGCCGCTTTAAAAATCATTAAAGCTCCTTAGCTTTAATGATTTTTACATAATAACAACAATGGGCTGTCAAGTCAATTATGACTTACTATGGTCCTTTGCAGGGTTTTTTTTAGATACAGAACATTCAGAAGTGGTTTACCATTCCCTTATTCTGGTGTGCTTTGGGACTGTACAACATGCCCAAGACCACCTAGGCTGGCTACTTTGATGAGGAATCAAACTCCCAAACTCTGGCTTCATAGCCTGTTACCCAACTCACTAAGGCGACTAAGCCATCCAGGAAGCAGTTTTTACATAACAAAAATCAACTTGAATATTCTGACTCTGAAACATTTTTATTTATTTCTGAACTAAAATTTAAACTGTGAGTGACTGAACTGTCAGGAAACTAAATAATGCTGTAGTAGCTGGCATTAAAAGATAATAATACAGCTTTAAAGAGTATGCTTTCAAAGAAAATAAGGCTGCAATCAATGTAATCACATACACTCTCTCTCTTTCTGGGTGCTGCTTCAGTTGCTGAGATTGTCTACCATCATGACACACCTCCACCTACCTCTCATTGTGTGGATCAATTATTCTCTGTTAAGGCCCAGCCTGTCTCTGATATTATTAATTCAAGAAGTCCATCTTCTACCTCATTCACATTTATCCTTCATCCTCCCTTCAGAGATGCATTGAGGTATATTATATTTGTCATGATAAATAATATGTCCAAGACATATAATTTACATTTCTTAATAATCTTACGTTTCTTAATAAGCTTATGTTTCTTAATAATCAACTCTTTCTTTTTGTTTTCTTATCTGATTAAATATGACTACTTTGTTCTTTATCATTTCTTTTTTTTAATAACATTTTATTAGTTTTTCATTCTATCTACATTCAGTTTGTGCCTGTTAAACATTGTGTCACATGAGTTGCTTATAATTATTTGTTTTTGCATCTTGGTGTCTTCTTGGTTGTCCGTTCAAAATCTTTACATTTTTTAAACATTGAACCAACCATGTATATATTTTAGTGTACAATATTGGCTACTATCATAATATTGCTCTCATAGTATACAAGTTCTCAAAATCCTCTAATAAAGTACCTAATACAAATAATTCTGGTTTCAAATCTATATAATTTGAGGCAATTTAACCAACCAACTTTGTATTTTATACCAATAGCTAAATAGGTTCCTAACACATAATAAATGTTATCTAAAGCATTTATACAGATTTTTTATATAATTGTTTAGCCATTTCTATCTCCACATTTTCTGTCATGTCTATATCAACATCATATCTAATATATGTTAATTAAGTACTATTTGTTTTACCTCTTTCTTATGTCTAGCTTCAATTTATCTAAAGAACCACCTTGTTATACCTTTTTATACCTTAACCCTGATTAATGATCCCTTATTTCAATTTGATTCCGTTTTCTAATATATAAGATATGTCCCCTTACAGTTCCAGAGGTTAGGTGTATACATGTTTTCAATGTTGAAGGCCACCTTAATGTTTTTTACCTTTGCATCTTTCTAAGTAACTCCTTCTCTTATTTGTCTTTTCCCAATTCTTATTCCTATCTCTCTAAAATTTTTGCTGTCTCTTGTACCATCTGTGGTCATTTTTTGCACTTGATCTATCTCCAATATATCTTCCAAGCTATTTTTAACTAAATCTGCTGGTTCTCTCCCCTCAGCACACCTAAGATTCTCCTTGGCTCCAGGGTTAGAATTAGATCTCCTAAATTTTCTCCTTTGATTCCCTCCAGCCCCTCCTTTGATTGGCATACATCATCCACCACCCTCTCATTTCCTTGTTTGTTATTCCCTATCCCTGTTGACTACAGTATAGCATTTCTTTAACTGCTCATTGAATAATTTCGCCTCGTCGTTGTGGGATCTCACTATTTCTAAAATTGTTTGAAGAGTAGATTTTGTTCCATCCAAAAAAATTTCTTGTTGTAGCATTATGTCCCAGATATCAAATTATTGTATTCCAAGTGAAGGTTGTCCAGTTGCTTATTAATAATCAGCCCACTTCCATCAATACTTGCTTCCATAGGTCCATTTTAATAGATTGGTCATCTATAGGGTTAAACTTGAATCCAGTCTCAGACATGTAGAGTTTCCCTTGCTTGTAGACTGAAGGACACTTGCTCATCAAATAGTTCCCTAGATGTTTGTATTCATAGCCTGATGTCTTTTGTAATCCAGCCCCAGAAGCAGTCCATTCTCGTATTAATTCTATCCTGGCTTGTGCTCCAATCAAATTCAGAGCTCAGGATACAGTTTATATAAAAAAAATCCACTTTTGCAGAATTAGGCTTTCGAGGGTTAATTTGTCTATATTTCAGTCAGTCCTCAGAGAAAAAAAAAGTCAGAGTCTCCATAAAGTCTTCAAGGTCAATGTTCTTGGCTTTTTGCCAACGCTGTTGTTGTTGTTTAGTCGTTTAGTTGTGTCCGACTCTTCGTGACCCCATGGACCAGAGCACGCCAGGCCCTCCTGTCTTCCACTGCCTCCCGGAGTTGGGTCAAATTCATGTTGGTTGCTTCGATGACACTGTCCAACCATCTCGTCCTCTGTCGTCCCCTTCTCCTCTTGGCTTCACACTTTCCCAACATCAGGGTCTTTTCCAGGGAGTCCTCTCTTCTCATGAGATGGCCAAGTATTCAGCCTCAGCTTCAGGATCTGTCCTTCCAGGATCTGTCCTTCCAGCCAACGCTGTAGATAGCTGTAGCCATAACATAACCAGTTTAACTCCAGAGTTGTTTAATAATTTCAGGAGAAAGATTTCTTAAGTTTCTAATGCCAGAGTAGTACCAAACTTTCTTCCTTGAAGTATAATTAAATGCCTAATTAGTGTCCAATTTATTTTCTTTGCTTCTCTTTGCGTCTCTTACCCTCTCCAGATTCACCGCTGCTCTTTAAGTGGTGAGGCTAAGAGACACTTTTCTGTTCTAGGGATTGTCTCGTCCAGGGATGGTCATAAAATAGAATAGTTATAAATATTTCTCACCCAATGATAACAATGTTAATTAGCTGGTTTATCGCTTCTCAATTGCCGGCTGCTGACGACTTGCAAGTGAGTTTTTCAGCTGCTTGTTTCCGCCCTCTGGTTGATTGGGGAGTTTCCCGGATCGAACAGGGGTAACAGAGACTTCCAGCTTGATGCTGCGACGAGACAGCAGGAGGAGGATGGAGCTCTGTCCCCTGGACTGAATTCCAACCTGTTTGGGACCCCCCAGGGGGTTAAAACCACCCCAAAGAGTTGGTGAAATGGGGGAGACGCCTGTTGATCACTGGGGCGATGGTGGTTCTTTATCATTTCATGGGATGCAAAGGATCCTTCCGTATATCCACACTTCAAAAGCATTTACTCTACTGAGCATCTCTTTCTTAATAGTCCTAACTTTGCATCCATATACAACCACTAACTGAGAGAACAGTAAAACAATGGAATCAATTATCTTAGGAAGTGGTGAACTCTCCAACACTGGAGGCATTCAAGAAAAAGTTAGGCAGCCTTCTGTCAGATATACTTCAACTTGGATTCTTGCATCCATGGCCATACAGGCCCCTTCCAACTCCATGACTCTATCATTCTATATGTTACACTTTAACATCTTCAGACTCAAAGATATATTAAGCTGTTGTTGCACAGAATTTCCTTCGACTTCATAAGGTTGTTCTAGTTATGTCAATTCTTTGCTTCATTTCTATACTGCAGTCTGTTGTGATGTGCTGCCAAATTCAAACTGACTTATAATGACCCTAAATAGGGCTTTCAAGGTAATATATTTAAGGAGTGGTTTTATCAGTTCCACACCCCAGTGGGTTTCTACGGCTAAGCAATATTGGAACCCAAGCCTCCTGAGTCCTAGTCCATTACTTTTTCAACTCATGGCTCCCTTGACTTACTGGCCACTGGCCATAGCTCCCCCAATACAATACTTTGGGGGGGGGAGAAGGGAGGGGAAACCTGGCCTGAGTAGAATTCCGCAGGCTGGGTTTGACAGACAGACAGACAGACAGCTTTATTGGCATACTGTACAAAATTAAAACACACTAAGATGCAAATAAAACATTCAGAAGCTAACATGTGGAAGGGAACAGCCAAATAACATTGTTAGGGCTTGGCATTCTGCGACACAACGATGCGTCGCCTCTGCATGATGGAGTAGATGTATCTGGCTGTTGTCAGGGTAAGTTCCTTAATAGTGCCACCTAGGAGGTGTCAATTTTTTCTCGAGTCGTCCCATCCAGAATGGAAGGAAAGTGCTCAGATAAGACAGGCGGATATCCTTATACAAAATACAGTGAAACAACATATGCAAGGATTCAACCACTCCCTGACCACAAGGGCAGACTCTCAGTTCTGTGGGTAAACCCATATATCTGCCCTGTGCTAAGTTCGAAGGTACAATGTTGCACCTAGCAAGGATGAATGCCCATCGGTCTTGGGGATGCTCTAAGACAGCGATCCCCAACCCCCGGTCCCCGGCCCGGTGCCGGTCCCTGGCCTGGGCCAGACCGGGCCGGTGAGAGAGACCTCCCCGCGCGCACTCACCCCCGCGCAGCCTGTTTGCGCCTGCGCGCGTGCTCCGGAATGCCCGCACGAGCGCCGTGCTGCCGTTTGCGCATGCGCGCGGGCCCGCACAGCGCGCTCTGCCGTTTGCGCATGCGCGCGAGCAGATGTGCGCATGCGCAAAATGGCGGCGCTCGCTCGCGCGTGCCCGTGCAAGGGGGCACGCTTGCTTGTTTGCGCATGCGCGCGCACGGGGTGTGTGCCCCCGCCTTCCCCAGCCGGTCCGCAGACCGGAAAAGGTTGAGAAACAGTGCTCTAAGAGGCAGAGGTAATTCGGTCTTCTGCCATGGGAGAGGGGCAACTGAAAATATAGTGGGGAACAGACTGCACCGCTATGCAGGGTTTGCCCCTCAATATCCAGAACTCTATTTTTGATTGTACGGAATACCTGGGATAGGGGTATTGAACCCAACAGATCTGGTGACAACCCCAGGGTCTTGATTTTCTTGAGAAATAGGGCCAAACCTTTTGGAAGTACACTGTCAGAAAGCAGCGCTTGGAATAGGATGTCCTGGGCTGAGAAGAAGCAGATTCTGACCCAGTATTTAAAGAATCTGAGCCAAGCCAGGGTCTTAATCCTGTGTTGGCCGCCTTCAAGGCATAGGGTTGCATAGGAGACATAGTGGGACAGGCCAAAGATTTTATACAGGAACGTTGATTGGACCCTTTCCACGGAGCTGTGGAATGCAGACATCCAGATGGGGACACCATAAAGAAGTTGCTGCAGATTTGGCATTAAAAATCTGCAGCACAGTGGGGATGTATGAGTGGCCCCAAGTACGATGGAAGCGTAAGATAGCCTGCGCTGAGAGCTTTGCTGACTTAATTGCTGTCTGCCGGTGAGTTGACCAAGTGTGTCTATAATGAAAAAAGACACCCAAATACTTAAACTCTCTGACTTGCTGGATAGAGTTGCCATTGAAAAACTAAGAAAAGGGTTTCCATGCTTTGCCAAAAACTATAATTTTAGATTTCTCAAAATTTAGTTGGAGCTTGTTGCGTGTCAAGTAGTCATGGCAACCGCTAACTAGCCGCTTTAGGCCAACCTTTGTGCGGGACAGGAGAACCATGTCATCCGCATATAATAGGATTGGAATCTGTATACGGCCTAGTTTGGGGCTGTGGCCGTTGATACTATGTAGGAGTGGGGCAAAATAATTAATAAATAAGTTAAACAGAGTTGGTGCCAGAACACAGCCTTGCTTCACTCTTCTGTTGGAGAAAATCTGATTGGAAAGGGCCCCCTGCGTCAACATTTTTATGCGACAGGTAGAGCCCGCATGGAGTTTTTGAATCAGAAAGTGAGCCTCCTACCAATGCCTAGCCTAGAGAGCTTTAGCCATAAGGTATCTCTGTCTACGGAATCAAAGGCCCCTTTTAGGTCTAAGAAAGCTGCAAACAGACGTTACGCTGAGAAGTGTATTTGGAGATCAGATGTGATAGGATCATACAATGGTTTAGTGTAGACTTTCCTGCCTTAAAACCCGCTTGTTCAGGGCCCAGGATGTCTTGGTCTAGAAGCAGGCTGGGTTTGGTGGCACCCCAGGGTGCTGCAGTGTACAGTTTGGGAATCACTGCTCTATCCACTACACTACACTGGGTATAGAATCATAAAATCGTTGTAGGGTTGGAAGGGACCTTGGAGGTCTTCTAGTCCAACCCCCTGCCCAAGGCAGGAGACCTCATACCATCCCGGGCTTCAGACCATCCCAGATAGATGGCTGTCCAATCTTTTCTTGAAAACCTCCAGCGATGGAGAGTCTATGTGGTTGCTTATTGAATGTCCCAGATACACATATTTGTCTACTTCTTCTACTCTGTGAGTAGTGTTGCACATAATATATTTTTTATGTTATCCCCACCTGTCACCACTGAGGTTTTTTTGTGGGGGGGGGGGGGTAGGCATTGACTGACTGTCCCATATTTTTAGTTTTTTCTGTGACCCCATCTAGCAGTATCTGTAGCTATCAGGACTGTGTCATCAGGGTATTTAACATTATTTAAGAGTACATTTACTTTAATTTTTATTTTTTTAAATTTATTTATTTTTTTACCCTGCCTTTCTCCTTAAAAAGGACCCAACGCAGCTTACATCATTAAAAGACAATATTTAAAGCTAAAAACAGTAAGTATACAAATACTGAAAAGGATCAAACAAATGCCACACTAAGAAACAGTAAACAAAAGCAACACCAAAAACGTATCCAAAGCAGAAAGGTACAACAATCAACTTTCAAAACTGCACTCAGGCAGCCATTCACTGAGGGAAAGCTTGTCTGAAGCGTAAGGTCTTCACCTGCTTCCGGAAGAATAGTAAAGATGGGGCCAGCCTAGCCTCCTGTGAGAAGGAGTTCCAAAGCCTTGGAGCAGTAACAGAGAAGGCCCTCTCCCATGTCCCCACCAAACGCACCTGTGGAGGTGGGTAGGACCAAGAGAAAAGCCTCTCCAGAATACTCTCAGATCTATCTGCAAGAGTATTTTGCATAATCTTTTCAAACATTTATTAAATAAAATTGCTGGCAAGATACATCCTGGATAGACTCCTCTTCTATTTCCACTTCATTAGTTAATTGTCTATTTTAATCTTAGCCATTTGTTTCCAGTATAAGTTCTTTATTATACACAGATCCCTTCCACTGATACATAGTTGATGAACTACTTCTGATTTATGATGCAGAACTCTATAAAACACTTTTTCAAAGTCAATGAAGGATACATATAGTTCTTGTCATACATCCAAACACTTTCCCACTAAAATTATTGAACTAAGGAGTTCTCTTGTGCCCATTCCTGGCCGAAATTCAAATTGTGCATTGCTTATACAGTATCATCCTTCCATGTTATCTTAATTCTTTCACATATAATTCAAAGGAAGATATTTAAAACTTGGCTCATTTAACTAATTATTCTACATTTGTTCCACAGAAGTAAGCAATTTCATGTTGTTCAAGTATTCTTTTTTACATTTGAAATACACTAAGAATGTCTTACTGTAAACTGCTATTCTTTTTTGTATTAGTCATCACAAACTTACTACTTAGTGGAAGAAACATGAGAACATTAAAACAAATAGATTCCTGATGTGTGAAACTAATTTTTGATCACCCATCTGAAATAGGTACTTCAAGATCTCTGCCCCTTCACTGCGGGTTATGCTTTCTGAGAAATGCAATATTCCCATTTCGGCTGTTATGTCATGTATCCCATGGCAGTGGAAGTGGCAAAGAAGTACTTCTTCTCTGCCACCATTGCACCTGCATGGAATCACCCAGCGGAGCTTTTTCGAATGGGCAAGGCCTGTAACATGCTAGCCCCCACTTTGCAGGCAAAATTGCTCTGACTTGGATGCTGTAGTTGATTCAGGTCCTGTGAATGTAACTATGCCCCTCCATGACCTGTGTTAATGGATGAGTTTCAGTTTCTGAAGATGTGGTCAAGACCCTTGGGGAGATGAGGGCTACCATGTGCCTGCTGGATCCTTGCCCTTCCTAGTTCATAAAAGCTGCCAGAAAGGGACTGGTTGTTTGGGTAGGAGGAGTGGTGAACGCCTCCTTGCAACAGGGTAGGATACCATCATGGTTAAAAGAGGCAACAGTAAGACCATTGTTTAAAAAGCCCTCTTTGGACCGCACAATACTGAATAATTATTGACCAGTATCTAATACTCCATTCTTGGGGGATGTGCTAGAATGGGTTGTGGCCTCTCAGCTCCAGAGGTTTCTGGATGAGACAGATTATCTAGATCCATTTCAATCTGCATTCAGGCCTGGTAATGGGACAGAGATGGCTTTGATCGCCTTAGTAGATTACCTACGATGGGAACTGGATAGGGGATCTGTTTCTCTGTTGGTTCTGCTGGACCTCTCAGTGGCTTTCAATATTATCAACCAAAGTATGCTCCTGACCCATCTCGCTGGAATGAGACTTTGTGGCACTGTTTTATGGTGGCTCCAGTTCTGTCTGGAGGAAAGAACTCAGAAGGTGGTGCCAGGGGATTCCTGTTTGACGCCCTGGCTGCTGACCTGTGGGGTCCCTCAGGACACAAAACAGAACCTTGCTATTTAACACCTACAATAAATCACTGGAAGAGATTATCTGGAGTTTTGGGGTTCAGTGTCACCAGTATGCCGATGACACCCAACTCTACCTGTCCTCTCCACCTAAATGCGAGGAAGCTCTAGATGAGGGTGAATAAATTGAAACTTAATCCAGACAAGACAGAGGTGCTTCTTGTTAGCTGAAAGGCAGATCAAGGAATAGGGATACAGCCTGTAATGGATGGGGTTACACTCCCCTGAAAAAAAAAAAAGGTGCGCAGCTTGGGGGTGCTCCTGGATTCATCCCTGAACCTGGATGCTCAGGTCTTGGCAGTGGCCAGGAGTGCATTTGCACAATTAAAACTAAGGTGCCAGCTACGTCCGTTTCTTGAGAGATCTGAGCTCTACGTGGGGTTGCCGATGGAAAATGTCAGGAAACTTCAATGGGTCCAAAATGCAACAGCCAGATTGCTGACTGGGGCTGGTTACAGGGATCACATAACACCCCCCCACCCCTGTTACAGCAGCTCCACTGTCTGCCATTCAGTTACCGGGCACAATTTAAAGTGCTAGTTTTAACCTTTAAAGCCGTAAATGGCCTGAGTCCAAGCTATCTCAAAGACCGTATCTCCTATTATAAGCTGACTCGGGTGTTAAGATAATCAGGCGAGGCCTTTCTCTTAGTCCCTCCACCTTCACAGGTGTGCTTAGTAGGGACACGGGAGAGGGCCTTCTCTGTTGCTGCTCCCAGCCGTTGGAACTCCCTCTCATAGGAGGCCAGGCTGGCCCCATCTTTGCTGTCCTTCTGCAAGCAGGAAAAGACCTTTCTCTTCAGACAAGCCTTCCCTCAGTAACTACCTCACACCTACCTGTGTGAGATTTTTAGATGGATTGTTATGCATTGACTGCTTTGACTGGATTTTTAGTACTGTTTGTGTTTTCCATTTCTCAGAGTGGCATTTTTTTTTCTTTTTTATGTTTTATACTTTTGTTCTTAGCTTTAATATTGCCCTTTAATGTTGTGACCTGCCTCTTTTCACTCATTTATTTTTAGCTTTAAATATTGCCTTTTAATAATGTTAACCACTGTTGTATACTCATTGTTTTCAACCTTAAATATTGTCTTTCAATGTTGTAAGCCGCCTTGTGTTCTTTCCAAGGAAAAAGGCGGGAGTAAAAATATTTTAAAGAACATAAATAAATAAATAAATAAATAAATAAGTAAGGCTGAATTCCATAGGTACAAGCCAACAGAACTTTCTTCAGCAAAGTCCACTCATTTAAACTAAGATTTTACAGAATTTCCTGGCTGTTTTTCTGCCCTGCATCTTTGAAGAATAAACTTGGTCTATTTGTTCTCTTCTATACATACAAATTTTAACACAAAGGAGAAAGCACTTGGCATATTTTAATTAATACTTCCCTCCCACAGTATTCATATGTATCCATCAAATGAGCTGTCATCTGAAATCCCTCTGTTTCAACAGGCAAATCAGAATTGGTGTAAGTAATGGCTAAGAAATGAGCCATATCTAGGTTAGCTAAAAATAGTTGCCTGTTTGATTGCAGCAGCTAAACAGCAGACACTTCATACACTGGTGTATTATTGTACCCCTGTTTTCTCTGCATCTATGATATCACAACACAACTTGGTATTGTAAACCAAATTCAGATAGTGGTCATTACAGAGTATGCTAATTTGGAAGGCATGCCAACACTAGGGATGGTCCTTTTGTGTTTGCAAAAAATAAAAAACACGGAATAGCTTATTCTTCTTTTCTTGTCTTCATTGACTCCTAAAAGAGATCCTAGAACAGTCATTCTCAATCAGGGCCATATGGCTCCCTGGGGGCCCCTGGCATATTTGAAAAGGGCCACAGGCTGGAAACAAGTCTTCACACATCACCTTATAAGGTTTGTTATGAGACTTATACAATCCTGATTCAGCCTATATTTCTTTCATATTGTGTTTATAGCCATGGCCAAAACAAGGTTGAAAATGGCTGCTCTGCAACATGAATGATTTGTATTTAAAAAGAGGGACACACAAAAGTTTTACGATCTTTTGCATTTCCCTGTTTTGCTTAACTTTTATTATTTATTTATTTATTGAATTTGTACCCCGCACCATCTGGCAACCAGGCCACTCTGGGCGGCTAACAACAGTATAAACAACAACATTAAAACACAAGAAAAATAAATTAATTAATACAAGCCAAATAGGGTAAATTAAAACAGACGGCAATAAAGGTGGTAAAAAGGGTGATGGAGAGGATGACAAAAAGGATGGTAAAAGGGAGGCCGAGATCTTAATGCTCAGGGGAAGCCTGGCGGAAGAGCCAAGTCTTCAATGCTCGTTTAAACCCATCCAGCGCGGGTGCCAGGCGGATCTCAATGGGCAGGTTGTTCCATAGGCGGGGGGCGACTGCCGAGAAGGCCCGGTTTCTTGTTCTTTCCCTCTGGGCCTGCTTCGGGGTCAAGGACCTCAACCGCCCTGCCTGTGAGGAATGGGTATTACGGACAGATCTGGCTGGGAGCAGGCGTTCTGATAGGTACTGCGGTCCTAAACCGTTTAGGGCTTTGAATGTTATCATCATAACCTTGAAGTCGATGCGGAAACGAACCGGTAGCCAATGAAGGACAGCCAGAGTGGGGGAGATGTGCTGGAATTTCTTCACCCCAGTTATTAATCTGGCCGCCAAATTTTGGACGAGTCTCCGCATCAGCCTCAAGGGTAGCCCCACTACTTCTTTCACTCTTTGTATAGCTGATTGCCTGACACATTTTTTTCATCCAATATTATTGCAAGGGCTATTATAAAGACATGGTAGTGTGACCAATGAGGTTTCTCAGCAGTCAATCAGAAGGTCCAGTGGAAGGGGGAATGCTGAATTGGCACAAGAGCCCGGAACACAGGCAGAAGTTTTTTGGGGTGGGTTTTTTTTCCGTTTCATAGTCCATTGCTACATGTTTGCCTGTCTCTGTCTTGAATCCTTTCCCTGTTTGCCTTGGGGATGGGTGGTGGGTTCCCCATTGCTTTGGATTATTTTTGCTGCTGCTAGGCTTACACAAGGCTTAGACAAGGCACTAATTCAGAGCTAACTGGCATTTTATGTAGAATATGTCTTAAAGGCCCATTTCGTGTCATCTCCATAGCATGGGAACAAAGCACTATGGCACAGCTCCTTTCCTCCTCCAGCATTCCTTCTTGGAATTAATTTTACGTTTATTTCCCCCCTGATTTCTTTGTGGACTTTTTCCTCTTTCGTGTCTTGTTGTTGTTTGGTCTCTTCCTTTCCTAAATTATTTTTGCTTCTGCCTGCTGGATTCAAAGAACAGAAGACAAGAGAAGGCACCAAGCGTTGCTACTATTACATGCTGCCAAGTCACCTACAATTTATGGAGACCCTATGAACGAGTGATCTCCAAAATGTCCTGTTCTCATCAGCACTCTTCAGCAATTGTAGACTCAAGGCTGTGGCTTCCTTTATGGAGTCGGATACTTGGTCCTGTGGCTGCCTTCAACTCTTCCCACCATTATTGCCTTTTCCAGCAATTCTTGCCTTTTCATGATGTGCCCCAAATATGATAGCCTGAGTTTTGTCACTTGTTCTTCCAGACAAGGTTCAGACTCAATCTAATCCAGGAAGGACCTACTTGTTCATTTTTCTGGAGATCCAGGGCATCTGGAAAGCTCTCCTCCAGCATCATATATCAAACACATCACTATTTTTCCTGTCACCTTTCTTCCATGTCCAGATTTCACTCCCAGACATAGTACAGTAATTGGAAATACAATAGTGTGGATAATCTTGGCCTTGGCCTCCAGTGACATATCCAGTGACACATCCAGTAACACATCATTGTCTAATTCCTTTATTGCTGCCCATTTAAACCTCAGTCTTTTTCTAATTTCTTGGCTGCAGTCTCTCTTTGGATCGATGACTGAATCAAGGCATACAAAATTTTTAACAATTTCAATTTCTTCATCGTCAGCATTAAAGTCAAGTGGTAGAGGTGACATAATCTCATATTCTAGTCTTGGATGGGGAAGCTGACTGTAATTTGTTGGCTCTATTCGCTTGTTTGCTTTTCTTGGTTTTTGGGAGGAAGGCTATGGGTATTTTTTGTTTTATATATTTTTTCCTTGAGTGTGTGGGTGATTGAATTTTTTAAATTGTTCTTTGGTTAATTTACTAAACTGTGTATTTAATCTGTTAAAGGTGTCTATTTTGGTGGAGTTTTTGGTGTTTTTTCTTTCTCATGTAGTGCTGACTGCTTTTGGAGTACACTGGTTCTCTGTTGCCCTGCCTCTGCTTTTGGGAGTATACTGATTCTCTGTTGCCTTCCCTCTGCCTTTCTGGAGTAGTTCTTATGGGGTTTTAAGGACTTTTAGAACACAAGGAAACCCAAAATGTAAACCCAAACAAGTGTCTGAAAGTGGCTCTTTGTGTAAAATGAAAAGACCAGTGCACAAAAAATATGAAAACAAGAAAGGTATCCCCTGTGAAAGAAGCCAAAATAAAACAAATACAATTTTTTACCACATGTCTTTACCCTCACAAATCTGGCATACGCCTACAAATTTCAGTAGACTTTCCCTATACAGTCTGACCTAATGTTAAAGGGACGACATGATCATTGTATGTGATTTGCGTATTTGGTTCCACATTATGTATGTCATACTCCATACTTGTGCATCATGTATTACAGTATATCACAGAAGTGAGTACACCCCCTCACATTTCATAAATATTTTAGTATATCTTTTCATGTGACAACACTGGAGAAATGACACTTGGCTACAATGTAAAGCAGTGAGTATACAGCTTGTATAACAGTGTAAATGTGCTGTCCCCTCCAAATAACGCAACACACAGCAATTAATGTCTAAACCACTGGCAAGAAAAGTGAGTACACCCCTAAGTGACAATATCCAAATTGGGCCCAAGTAGCCGTTTTCCCTCCCTGGTGTCATGAGACCCGTTAGTGTCACAAGTCTCAGGTGTGAAGGGGGAGCAGGTGTTATCGCTCTCACTCTCTCAGACTGGTCACTGGAAGTTCCACATGGCACCTCATGGTAATGAACTATCTGAGGATCTGAAAAAATGAATTGTTGCTCTACATAAAGATGGCCTAGGCTATAAGAAGATTGCCAAAACCCTGAAACTGAGCTGCAGCACGGTGGCCAAGACCATACAGCGGTTTAACAGGACAGGTTCCACTCAGAACAGGCCTCGCCATGGTCGACCCAAGAAGTTGAGTGCCCGTGCTCAGCGTCATATCCAGAGGTTGGCTTTGGGAAATAGACGTATGAGTGCTGCCAGCATTGCTGCAGAGGTTGAAGGGGTGGGGGGTCAGCCTGTCAGTGCTCAGACCATACGCCGCACACTGTATCAAATTGGTCTCCAGGGCTGTTATTCCAGAAGGAAGCCTCTTCTAAAGATGATGCACAAGAAAGCCCGCATACGGTTTGCCGCAGACAAGCAGACTAAGGACATGGATTTCTGGAACCATGTCCTGTGGTCCGATGAGACCAAGATAAACTTATTTGGTTCAGATGGTGTCAAACGTGTGTGGCGGCAACAAGGTGAGGAGTACAAAGACAAGTGTGTCGTGCCTACAGTCAAGCATGGTGGTGGAAGTGTCATGGTCTGGGGCTGCATGAGTGCTGCCAGCACTGGGGAGCTACAGTTCATTGAGGGAACCATGAATGCCAACATGTACTGTGACATACTGAAGCAGAGCATGATCCCCTCCCTTCGGAGACTGGGCCGCAGGGCAGTATTCAAACATGATAACGACCCCAAACACACCTCCAAAACAACCACTGCCTTGCTAAAGAAGCTGAGGGTAAAGGTGATGGACTGGCCAAGCATGTCTCCAGACCTAAACCCTATTGAGCATCTGTGGAGCATCCTGAAACGGAAGGTGGAGGTGCGCAAGGTCTCTAACATCCACCAGCTCGGTGATGTCGTCATGGAGGAGTGGAAGAGGACTCCAGTGGCAACCTGTGAAGCTCTGGTGAACTCTATGCCCAAGAGGATTAAGGCAGTGCTGGAAAATAATGGTGACCACACAAAATATTGACACTTTGTGCCCAATTTAGACATTGTCACTTAGAGGTGTACTCACTTTGTTGCCAGCAACACTTTGTTGCCACAATTAATGGCTGTGTGTTGCGTTATTTTGAGGGGACAGCACATTTACACTGTTATACAAGCTGTATACTCACTGCTTTGCATTGTAGCCAAGTGTCATTTCTTCAGTGTTGTCACATGAAAAGATATACTAAAATATTTATGAAATGTGACGGAGTGTACTCACTTCTGTGATATACTGTATATATTTTATTACTGTTGTGCTTTTTAACCGGGTGGGTGGGATCCTGTTAAAATTTACTGGCACATGAAAGCGGTTTATTGAGACAAATGTATTGATGAAACTCTTGTGAATAACATGATTTACAGTCATTGTCACATAACACAAGCATGCATTACAGCCGACTCCTATCCCTGCTGTAACCCTAACCCTCTCTACAGCCTTGAACTCACATCTTGCCACTTCGTCCTACACACGAAGGCAACTTACAACGATGATGACACAATGAAGGCAGCAATGAATAAGCAGGTAGAAGACTGTGAGATAGACAGACTACCTATTCTGGACAGGATTCTCTTCCTTCGGTAGGATCACTTGTATTCTTTTGTCCTTGAAACCCCAGATCGCTTAAGCAGATTGTACAGCCTTTTATCAGCTTTAGCTGGTATGCCAGTTGTGGCTGTTCTTGAACAGTGATAGCTTGACTACAGTGATTTAGGCACTTTAAACCTCAATACTGGACTACTGCTATGTGCTCTACATGGTGCTATCGTGAAGGTTGGTCCAGAAGCTGCAGCTGGTACAGAGTACCTCCGATAGGCTTCTGAGTGGTGCAATCTGCCAGGAGCACTTAATGCTACTGATAAAGAAAGTGCTTATTGGCTGCTTATTTGCAACCAGGCCAAATTTAAGGTTATATTATTAGTTTCTCAAGCCATAAACAACTTTGGACCCAGTTATCTGAAAAAATATATTTTCCCATACAAGCCCAAATGATTCTTAAGATCATCTGAAGAGGCCCTCCAGATTGTGTCAAATATCCTGTAGTCTGCTTTACAGTTGTCTGGAGCAGGGCATTTACCATGGTGGCACCCATTAAGTGGGAATGTCTTTCCCCTCACAAATCTCTCATGCGCCTGAAAAAAATTTCAGTAGACCTTCCCTATACAGTTCGACCTAACATTAAAAAGACTACATGATTATCGTATGTGATATGAGTATTAGGTTCCACATTATATATGCCATACTGCATAGTTGTGTATTATGTATTATATATCATACTACTGTTGTACTTTGCCTTGAAATTTTATAGCATAAAAAGCATGTGAATATTTACAAATAATGAAATGTCATCCTTTTGTTTTCCATTAAGCATGGGTCCCCTTTTTGCTTGCAAACTTCCTTCCCTTCTTTCAAATTTAGATTACTGGCTTCATGAGACAGGACTTAGTTCAACATGCAACAAAATTAGAATTTTTACAAATGAAATCTTGCCTCCCATGAAACAGATATTCCATAAATTTCAAGCCTACTCAAGGCTCAAGTTGTGTGTTTTGTACTAGCAATGGAGTTTGTTTGTCTGTTTGTTTCAGTTTTGTTTGGTGGTGGGTTTTTTTCTTTTTCTTTTTTCTTTTGGCTGGGAAGCAGTAAGGTTAATAGCTTCAAAACTCAGCAATTCAGCTACAAACAAACAGAGGATGACAGATAAGCACTTTCTGAAAGAGCAGCTATGTCAGCAGATGATGGGGATTAAGTTCTCTTGAACTTAATTGGACCAGTAATACTGCCTTAGTCAGCATGAATTCCATTAGGTGACATTGCACAGACATCTCAGCTTGGAAAACTTCACAGTATAGTCAAACACTGAGTGGAAAAACAGATTAATGAGGACTTCCTCACCTTGCATTTTGGACACTTCTGAGCATTTCTTTGTCCATGTTCAATTTCATTGGCCCAGTGACGTAACAACTTGTCCCCCTTTTTGTACTCTCTGCAGTTAACTCCTTCGTGCCAGGGAGAATGGCACTTAAAACACCACAAGAATTGGCAGGTTGGGCACTGGATCTGTGTAAATAAAAGCACAAATAACAGTACAGTAAATGTGACTAGAAAACAAACAAAACAAACAAAATCTGACCTCTTTCACATTAACTAGCACTCCAGAGAGAGACAGGATAGAAGACTATGACACAGCACATTAACTGCTGGTGTCATAAAAGAAATATGCAAGTGAGAGGCTCTAAAGAAAAGGAAAGGGTGATATAACTGGGTGTAAAAAATTTTGACAGCTCAGTCTGAGCAAAAAGGTTTTCTTTAATCAGTGGTGTGTGAATGCTAATTTTTAATTTTGGTCAATTCATACCCATAATAACCACAGCTGTTTCCAATTTCACTTCCTTTGTAATGCCTCTAAAACCACAAATCAGTTAAGAGGCTTCTAGTTCAGGAAACATCATGAACACAAGCATAAGCTGAAAACACTCTAATTATCATGCAACCACGCTCCTTAGCAATGGATAAGTGAAGACACAATTTTCAACCCAGCTTCAGGTATACTAAGCACCGTTACACAAGAATTCTTATAAAACTTTTTATTATTACCACAAATGGAACCTGCAATAAGTACTGCCTGCAGGAGGTACTGGCAAGTCAGAAAAAAATAAATGTTATTTTTCTCCTTCTTTCTTTATAGAACATCTCTGTTAACAAGCTGCTGGAAGGCTTTCTAACAAAAGAGCCATCTGTCTCCAAACTGAACATCAGGATGCTTATTTATTTATTTTTATTTATTTAAAATGTTTTTATCCTGCCTTTCTCTTCAAGAAGGGCCCGAGGCGGCTTACATCATTGAAAGACAATATTTAAAGCTAACAACGAGTATGCAAATACCAAAAAGAATCAAATGGATACAGTACTGAAAAACATATGCAACACCAATACATACTCAAAGCAAAAGGTATAACAATCCATTTTTTATAAACCCACTCAGGTAGCCAGTCATTAAGGAAAAGCTTGCCAGAAGAGAAAGGACTTGTGGAAGTCCTGCTTGTGGAAGGACTGTAAAGATGGGGGCAGCCTAGCCTCCTGTTGGAGGGAGTTCCAGAGTATGGAAGCAGCAACAGAAAAGGGCCTCTCCTGTATCCTTATAATACCCACCACTGACAAGGGGCTGAACAGGCCAATTTACTTCCCCACTCCCTATTTCTCTCCCCCCCCTCCACATCCATTCAACTGCCACCTCTGCTACCTGTAGGTACTAGAGCAGCCTTCCCTCACACGGGGCCCTCCAAATGTTCTGGACTATAGCACCCATCATCCCTGATTACAGGGAATACTGGCAAGGGTGGTGGGAGTTGTAGTCCAACACATTGGGGAGTACAGCATTAGTTAATGCTATTCTAGAAGCTCACATCCCTATTGTGCTCTTTGGAGTGTTTATCCTTTTAATTTACAAACATATGACTATGTGTACCTAGGGGCATCCCTGAGTAAGTGGAACCCACCCCGTTTATTTCTGAATCATTTTGAATGGTCTCATTTGTCTTCCAAAATCACCCAAGTTCATTATTAGGAGAAACAATGACTTCACATGAAGGGCATTTCAAACCCAACGCTCCTATGATACTGACAACTCAAAAAGGTTGTCTGTCCTACAGCAACTGTAGGATTAATTATATTTTAAAATGAGTATGAAGAACTTTCCAATATTTCAAAGTGTGCTATTGACTGCTACCCACAACAAACACAAGTAATGCTTAATGTTTACTATATTAAATAACACCAACAACATTAATGGCATTACTTGTATGCTAAAGGTGTTTTAGCAGTGTCCACATAAGATAGATGTTAAATGAGCACTCATGCTTATAGATTGAGAATTTCTTAATTCATACACGTTTTCCTAATAGGTTTTAATACTGTCTATTAATTATGGTGCTTATTTATTTTCCATGCTCAAACACTGTACCATACCTTACGCCTCTCAGAATTGTTCAGTGGTAGAGTCTACGAAATAAAAGGTGACCTAGTTTCCATTGCTGAGTATCTGCCAACTACAGACATGCAGTTCTCCCTGTCCTTCTGCATTTACTTCTCCTTTAATGAAAGAGAATCCTGTAGAGTTAATAACAGTACCTCTCTGCTAGATACTTCAGTAGTCACTCTCGGTGTTCTATTTCTAAAGTATGCAAACACACAAAGCCTTCACTCCATCTATAATCTGCTTTTTCACCATCACAATATATTTTACAAAATGCACTTCTACTTTTTTTCCATAAAAACCTGGAATAGTAATTTTGCTGTGCTGATTCAAATATTGTTGCTGCACTGATTGAAAACAGAAGTGATGAGACAGAGTGATCTAGTATGTCATACTGTCCTAGTAATAAATTATGGCTGGTATTTTATATATGACGTAACCATTTGTCTGCTACTATTTTGGGTTCAATTAGCTGTTCTCTCTTTTGTGCTTCAAAACAGGAAGCCTGGGTGAGATTCCATCAGATTTCAACAATATTCACCTAACTTTTAGCTTGAGCCTTGACCAATTCTTATTTAACTCACAGGAATTTCAGGAGCAAACCCTAGGTGGGTATATACTAGCATGAAAAGTAAGAAGCATTAAAAATTTCTAGAAAAATAATCAAACAGAACCCAAATTCATTACATATCCCAGCTCCAGACACTGACTGCATAACTTGAATTCTGAGGCAGAGATTTAAACATAAACATGCAAGATGCCCAATCATTACAGTTCCTTCCTTCCTTCCTTCCTTCCTTCCTTCCTTCCTTCCTTCCTTCCTCCCTCCCTCCCTCCCTCCCTCCCTCCCTCCTTCCTTCCTTCCTTCCTTCCTTCCTTCAAAATGCAATAAAACACACAACACAATAGTTACAAAAAAGTCAATAGGCTGGCCAGAACAAGGAAGGCTCACAAAATAGGTACATTTTCAACATGTATCTGAAACTACAAATGATTGGAGCATGTTCATGTTCTGAGAGAAGAGTACTGTAAACAGCAAGTGTCACCCAATTAAAAATGACCTGCTTAGAATGACAGTGGAGTGGACCTTAAAAGCATTAGACATTTGTAACAATATCATGCAAATTGTGTGATTCACAACAAGCAGAAGTAGATTAGCTATGACTTTTGATCATGGCGCTTTCTCCATGCGTCCACCATAAAGTTGGCAAATGACCCCACTAGGCAGATCAGTCCGAAAAGGTCTCCCCTCCACGGATTCTCTTCAGCAAACCTTGTCAGAGAATCACATGATATTTTTACAGTAAGTGTCTGTGTGAACTGAATTGGCATACTAATATGGATCTTGACTGCAGGTGAAGTGTCCACTTACTGTACTACCAGCAGGAAGGCATTACAGTCTACAGAAATAACATATTAGATGCAAGCCATATTTTACACACACACACAAGGCTTGGTTAGGTTTTGGGTTTGAGAAGGGGGCAGTTGTCAATGGTGCACAACAGTTCCTGCCTAATCCATTTCTTAAGACACTCGTTTTCAAATTAATTCTTCTAGGTTGCTCTTTAAAAGGTTACATCTATGCGTGCTTGGAGGGAACTCTAAGGCATCCTGAGCTCCTGTTCCTGCCTGTCATGCAGTAATGATTAAAAAAAAAAGAGAGGTTGACCTTTGAAATACTAGTGACTGCATGCAAATATGACTTAGTTTAGCAAGATGCACTTTGTAAAGTTCATCCGAAAAAATGTTGTTTCAGAACAAACACACCTAGCTGCTTAACGAATAAGGGACAATAAACAATGGCAAAACATTGATTATATTCTCAGATATAAACAAGGTGGAGATGTGCTACATAGTAGATTTTTTTTATTTTTTGAATGGGAAGGAACACAAACTAGCAGTTAAGTATGAATTTGCACAAGAAGGTAGAACATAAACTTAGTGTAACTAAATACTTGAGTAGAAATACAGAACATGAAAATATTCAATCTGATGGTTGTTGTAGGTTTTTCGGGCTGTTTGGCCGTGTTCTGAAGGTTTTTCTTCCTAACGTTTCGCCAGTCTCTGTGGCTGGCATCTTCAGAGGACAGGAGTTAGAACTCTGTCTGACACAGAGAGACCTCTGTCCTGAAAAGTCATAAATCTGGTAACAAGCTAGCAAAAATCTGAACAAACATACCAATACCAGCAGTTTCATATATCTTTAAGAATCTGTTAGTAGATATTTAATCCAGTTATTGCTAGCAGTAGCAAACAACTATATATTCAAAAATCAATAAAGGTACCCATGGCTAATAATTTACCAGTGACACAACAAAGTATTGAGGGAGAAATATATACTATACTACATATACAAAGCCAACCTCTAACTTGACATGATGGCTTTTCTGGCAAGTTGATTCCAAACAGTTCTTTTCACTTTGTTATATTTCTGTGTCTTTTACAGAATTACCCAATAACACAAAGTATACAGAAACAACTGGACAGCCTGATTGGCAGCAGCTCCCCTGGACCTGAAGAAGAGGCCTCATCTGAGTTTCTTTTTAATAGGCCATGCCAGATTGTGAGTGTCAGAGATGTAACTGCTCTTCCTGGCGTAACTGCAGAGTACTTCCATTAAAAACAAAACAAAACAACCCAAGCAGTTGTTGGTATTTGGCCTGTCAGCCACTCTACCTAAGTGACCATTCTGCTAACTAAGTCTGCAATTCTGGATCTATATACTTGGAAGCAAGCTTCACAGAGCTTAATGGAACCTATTTTGGAACAGACATGTCTGAAGATTGCAGCACAAGACCATCAGAACAAACAATAAAAATAGATAGAACTCATAATTTGTGAGTAGATCAGTAAGAGCCTAACTTTCCAAACTAACATCCCTTACAGCTACTAACCTGCACAGCTAAATAACACCTATAGAAAATGAAAAGAGGAACCAGACATGACAGTGCAGCAGAAACAATCACTGAAACGCATGATGTTATTTACCTAGTTATTGACAGAAGTTAGGAACTGCCAGCTTTTGTGAAATATTTCACACGAAACTGATGGTTCAAATATGAACAAAAAACAGAAGTGAATATGTTACCCGGCCAGTTCTTCTGGGCAAATAACATATTGTTCATACAAGGGGTATGAAACTACAGATTTGTATTCTAAAAGCACAGCTTACATTCAGATCCAGTAAGAGAAGAAAGCCCATTTAATGCCCACCATATCCTGGCCTACTTTTGCTGCTCACAGCTGTGCCATCTAATCCATAGCTCTGGTGAGCATGCTCACTTTGTACTTGTTCTCCATTTTTGTAGGGTTTGGAATGTGGCCTCTCTTCCTGAAGGTTGTAAAGTGCTTGCATTGAGGGCATGGCTTGGTGCTTGAGCCAATACGGCCAAGTTCGAGGAAGTACTTATATTTGATGATGTCATCGTGTGGCAAGTTGAAAAGGACAGTTGTTTCATCCAGATGCTCACTGCACTCTGTTATTGGACAGGAGATGTCTGCTTGCCCCACCTGCACCTGTATATGAAAGGAAAAGCAATGGTCAAACACTGCACTTGATAGTAAGTTGTACACAACACCAAAGGCACACAATCCTAACACATGAGGAAACTATCTCTTTGGAAGTTATAAATAGCTTAATGACTTTTTTCTATGAGGCAAAGTACATATTAAATTACAGTGTAAAAAATGAAAAATTGCTAGAATCCATTTAATGTCATTATAGAAAAGTCCTTAACTAATTCCCACTTCTAGACAAGATACAGGAAAGGGACAGGACAAGAGAAGAAATAAGTTTTGGGTTGTTGTTTGGTTAATGATTTGATGTATTGCTGCTTTATTCACAGATTAAGAAACACAACCTTTATTAGCAATACCAAATGCTTATGGTTTTCTACATAATTCACTCTTATTTCTTGACCAACATGAAGCTTTTTTCTAATGTGCTTTGGTTTTATTTTTTAATAAATTAAACAAATCAAGAGCAGCCAATTATTTACACCTTTAAAAGGACCCCTGCTCTTTCACAACAAAACTTGTGAATAATTAAGAACAGAAAGAATGAGTGCTAAGGAATTGGAGGCTCACCTGCAGCCTAAACAACAGAGCTTATTTTGTAGGCATTTTATCTGTAGCGCAAACATATACTGAATTTAAAACAACAACAACACACACACATATACTACTTATATTTCTTACTTTAAAAACATGTGTAAGGAGTCTACATTCTGATTAGATAATAAGTTACATGCATATGGCCAAACCCAATTATTAGTGTCAACTAAAGTAGACCCACTGGATTCATGGGACGTATATTAGTATTGAGTTAACAAATCCCATTCATTCAACGGATCTACTTTAGTTCAGACTAACTGCATTTAGCCCATAGTCCTCTACAATTACTGTGGAAACAACAAACTTGGAAGAAACTGTATGACTCTATCAGTGAGGCAAGACAAAACATATGAATTAGACTTCATGGAAAGCTAACAACATAATCATCATTCAAACCAACTGCAGATTATGATCTGGAACAAATTGAAAGCTGTTATCCAAGTGTCCAGAAGGAAACTGATCCCACAATAAAATAGGATATGTTGATAGGTCCAAACTTTCTTGGAGAAGCTTTAAATGTTCCAAAAGAAATCTCTGTGCCACAACATTTGAGTGTCCTGATGATTTAACCCTACAGAAGGGGCTATGTTTACAACAGAATATGGAGAACCAGATTTCCAATTGGCAAAAGTGCCAACCAAAGGTGTCAGGCAATGATGTATTTTATTTCACTTTCTGTTCAATCTATATGCAGAATGTATCATACAAACAAGTGGATTAGAATCAGATGAAAGAAGAGTGAAAATTGGTAGAAGAAACATCAATTTAAGAGATGCAGATGTCATTGTATTAATAATAAGTGTGAACTGTCAAGTTGATTCCAACTTATATTACTTGCAGAAAATACTATACCAAGTGTTACGTTGATTTCAGTACTATGTGATCTACTGTTAAGCAGGAATAGCTAATAAAGAAGTGGATGTGTGTGTTGATTCACTAAGCCGATTAGTCGTTCAGGCTAGTAAAAGGTGGTCAATCAACAAAAGCATCAATAAGTAAGTTAGTGGAAAATGCACACTAAGTCACCACAATCCAGATGTTTCCTTTGTTAATAATCCTCTCTCCTCTATGGGGTCAAACAAGCATGACATTATTTGGGTTTTTATAAGTCCTTGTAGGGGCAGCTGACAAAATATTTTCTTTTGAGCTTTAGTAATGTTTACACCCTCAGCCGTCTTCCTTTAGGAATTTTTCTCCCTATGGAAAGAATATGGATGGTTTTTTAAAAAAAATCTGCTACCTAAAGATAAACTGAGAAACACCTCAAATATGCAGATTGAGAATTCACTATTTTCTTCCCTATAACTTGATAGACAACAGACAGAAATTAAAAAATAAATAAAAGGGGGGAAAAAGACAAAAAACATGATGGCACCTTAAAGACTAACTTTTATATTTTATGTGAGCTTTTGTGGACAAGTTTACATCATCAGGCATAAGACAGAAATCAAGTTACCTTAAATTATCTTTTAACTTGGCAAGCGTGAATTGATTAGTCAAAAGGTAACTGAACAGTATAAGCTTAAACATCCACTCAGGAGTAAGCCTCATTGTACTAAGTGGGGCTTCCTTTGGGATAAGTGCTTATAGCATTCAGGCTAATTCATCTTTACTTTAGAGATAATTTTTATTCTTAAGAATATCAGATATTTCATTTAAGGAAAAAAAATTAAATTTATCAGGAAGTGCATAATCAATATACACATGATCAATACATACAGAATAAATAAAATACAACAGAGCTATAAATATGTAAAAGGTAAATATTTTCAAAATTTAAAATCAGAAGAGTTTATCCACAATACTCGCATGTATAATATCTCAATGACCCAGAATAAGCACCACCAAAGCTATAAATATGTAACTTTAAAGTTTATAACAACTGGGACATGACACAAACCATTTTTTGTTAGCATGGTGCGGTGGTTTAGCACTACAGATCTCCTTTGTTTACAGTGGTGCCTCGCTAGACGATTGCCTCGCAGGACGAGGAAATCGCTAGACGATGCCTTTTTGCGAGCGCTACTGCGCTTCGCAAAACGATGTTTCCCTATGGGGAATTTCACTAGACGATGAGGTTTCCCCATAGGAGTGCGCCGACTAGTGGTCAAAAGCTGTCAGTGCAGCTGTCAGTGCATTCCTATGGGGACCCTCACTCGCTAGACGAGGTTTCCCTATGGGAAATTTCGCAAGACGACTGCGTTTTCCCTTGGAACGCATTGAAGCGATTTCAATGCATTCCAATGGGAAAACGTGCTTCGCTAGACGATGTTTCCGCTAGACAGCGATCCTCGTGGAACGGATTAACATCGTCTAGCGAGGCACCACTGTATTTGATAAGTCAATTTCAACCTTTTCTTAAAAGGAAGCTTAGAATATCTCACAACACTTGATCTATCAATAGCTGTCACTTGTGGAGCTGTTATAGTTCAGTAGACTGGAGTGCCTGGATATGGAGCCAGGGAATGGAAGCCCTAATTTATATGGTGCCTCTCGGCAGAGACACCAGGTCACCCAGAGTATGTATGGCTGGTGGGAATTTCGCATCCTGCCACCTTAAGGGACAGAGGGGTAAACCATTTCTGCATACTTTATACCTAGAAAATCCTGTGAGGATGGGTCACGAGAAAGTGGTACTGACTTGACGGCACAAAATTCTGTCTGCATAAATAGAAAAATAAATTTCCAGTGATGTTCATATTGAGATAAACAAAATGGCAAAACTGAATTACTCCTGCAATTCATATTTTATGATACAACTCTACATTTCTCACTGCCTACATCTGGAAATCTTACTTCTGAGTAAACTGAGGATGCTGCTGCAAACATTTCATGCAGTAGCTGATTATATACAATTTTGACACAGGAATTCCAGTTCTGAATTTTTTTAATCTAGAATCAAGCAGTTACACAGCTTTGTCTCATATATGCCAGAAGCACACTTTCAAACACACACTGCACTTCTCCAACAGCTCTTTTGTGCTTGAGGAGCACCAGTGACTAGAGAGATCTTCCTCCAGGTTCATCTCCCTCCTTTTTGAACCCCAGACTTCCTTTCAACTGTTTTATCACTTTGGAAGCACACTTCCATGACAAATATTTGCTACCCAAGGTAACAATAAAATCCTTCCATCAGGCAGAATGATTTGAGATGACAGCAAAGCACAGCAAATTGTTAGTTATTTAAGTTGCCTGCTCACTGCTGGTGCTAGCCTTTTTTTTTCCTATGGAGAGGGTGCTTCTGCAATTTCTTCATTAGGTGTCAAAATTGCTTGATCACCTTGTCTATAAAGAAGTATGACTTGGAGGGGAAGCTGCTGTTCCACCATGACAGGAAGCATGACTCCTAGGGCTGCCCTGCTTCTCCCTTAGGGTTAGGACCAATTACAGAGCCCAGAAATTTGGGGGGGGGGGGGGGAGAGATAACTATGATTAAAATTGAAAGTGAAATGTATGACATATTCAACATCAAGCTGCTCTTGTTGTGAATAGTAAGACAATCAAGAAGTATTTCCTTTCCAAAATACACCCAATGTTTAAGCCAAAACAAGTCTGATTCAGATCAGGTACATTTGCTCATAAAACACAGCACAAGAAAAAGGGAATGCTGCATGGAACCTCAGCTGCAAGAACGCCAGATTCACTACCTCTAAGTTAATGATTTCCAGTTGCTTGTTGTAATATCCCCATTAAAAGTTTTATCTGAGTAACAAAACAATGAACATTCAAAAAATTTATTAGGCCAGCAAACAGACATTTCCTTGACAACTTTGATGAGTTAGAATTCCCATAGCATTCAGTCACCACCACTCCACCCCTCCCTGCCTGTGGGATGAAGGACTATGTTCTAAACCAGTCACACCCTACCCCTGATTTGGTGCCTTTCAAATTAGTGGGATTACAATTCCCCAAAACACTGGCCACATTAGCTGGGCCTAACAGGTGCTATTACACACACAACTAGACAGCAAAAGAAGGGGAAAGTGAGGCTGTGGGTGAGCATCCCATCCTCTAACTATGCATTAAAGCTACCAGCTTTCAGCCACAAATTAATGCATATAACACAAAGGCCAATATCCTCAAGCTGTGCCAGCAGAAGAGGACTGACATCTTTGGCAGTGACAGATTGCCACTACTTAAAGTTTGCTTTTTGGTATCAGGATGCATACTACTCAGGCAGAATAATGTGAAGTTATATGCACTCTGTAAGTGAAAAAGGAATTTGCCTCTCATGTCACTCCCATTGCACAGGCAGTGCTACACAACTCAATGTCACTATGAGTATTGTGATTGATTAATTCAATGCCTGGATGAAACTGATATTCTACCCTCCTGAACTACCTCACAAGGTGACTGTGAGGATAAAATGGAAACAAAACCATATATATAGATGGATGGATGGATGGATGGATGGGTGGGCTTATTTTGAGGGTAGGGCTTATATTACGAGCATTCTGAAAAATCATACTAGGGCTTATTTTCAGGTTAGGTCTTATTTTCGGGGAAACAGGGTATATGTATATATATGTGTTTGTGAGCACACAAACACACACACGTATGTATGTATGAGGGCAGAATTATAGATGTATAAATTACTAGTAGAGAGTCACCATAAAGCACACAAGCAACCACTGTAACAACCTCATCAATCCTAGTTCATTTTCACAAGAGGAAGGAAGCTAAACATGGCAAGATGGTACATTAACAAAGCTTCTTATCTGTAGCTGAAAACTGCAAAAGCCTCAAGCTAATTAATTGTTGGAAAGATTCCTTCCCACCTGCTGAGCCCAACAGACAGGCAGCAAAGGAAAAATAATATCTGGCTAATGGTTGGCTGGAAGAGCTCTGCTAAAGCAGTGACTCAACTTGTAAATTGCTTAGAATTATGCCTGTTTTTGCTGGCAGAAAGATCATGCTTCTCTCTCCAGCCAATGCTGGCTTCTTCCTCGATTCTGACCATTGCTCTTATATATGGATCAGGAAAGGAACAGTATCTCCTAGCTACTTTTTAATTCTGTCACTTAGTATACTGAAATATTACATATTTACTCAGGAACAGGGTGGTTGATTTAAAACACGATTTAAATTTTAAAAAATGGTTTTGTGGACAATTTAAATCATCATTTTATAAAAAATTTAAATCATGATTTAAATCAAATTTATTTTCTAAAAATCATTGACTTTTATTGCCCCTGCTCATGGTCATCTAATTATTTTGCAAAATGATTGCATGTTGTATTAATGCAAGAAAAAATGTTTTCAAAGCTGGGAGTGGGCTATTCTTTCCATTTGTATCTTCCCATTTATTTCAGATTGGAAGTTCTTAAGCAAAGATTTGACTTCTTGTGCTTTGTAAAGCACCATTTACACTGCTATTAAGTGTTTGCATTATAAAACTTTACAAGCACCCAATGCTGTGATGAAGAATATTGAAAAACATACATCATCAGAAGTATATTGTAAAGATTGGGTTTTGTGTACATTAGTTTCATATTTTTGGTTTTGAAACTCCAGAAAAAGGATGCTGAAGTCATTTTAGGTTTGCCCAGCAATTCATTACGTACATTTAAGATGTTCTTAGCCTTACTTCAATGAGCTTCTTTCTGTCCCCATGGTTCTTGCATTAGACCTATTATTTGCTGCCAGCAGCTTTTTCTCTCATCCAATACTGAACCACAGTTGAAATCTAATAACACTTAGGACATATTTTATGAGGCTCTAGTTTTTAATTTACAGTATTATATTACAAGAAACCCTTAACTTCTAAAAATTAAAATAACTTTTAATTGGCCTTATTGATTTTAATACAAATATGATAATGCACTTAAAAACCTTTGAAACAATTCACCATGGAATTTATTTCCCATTAAACATACAGCCTCCCCCTGCCTCCCCTCCATTGCCCAGGTATCTCTGCTACAAGTTTTAAGCAGCTGTAAAAGGTAAAACAAATTCTGATCTTAAAAACATACTCTATTAGGCCTAAGACAAAGTGCCTAAAAAGGGGGATTAACACAGCCTTAGTTGAAGATGCTTCTCTTTCTCATCCATTCAAGCTTCATATGTTGATGATGAGATCCCAAGTGCTACAATAACGAGGGAGCAGTTTTAAGTTGTCCTGCTTCCCCATCAAGTCTGCCAATCCTCTACAGACAATATAAAAACTGCCTTTTCACCACTCATCCAGCAAGAACCCAGTGACTTCCTACCACCTGCTTCAAGCCTGCACATGACTGACACAGGCTTCCAAGAAAGATGCTTACAGAGTGATATCATACAGAACATTCTCCCCATTCTCTGTGTGAGGGCTTCTGCTGACTGAGCACATGGTTATACAGTGAAGGAAGTGCCACGATTCTGCACTTCAGGGATAACTCAAAGAGCCAGCAGCTTGGTACTTGCCTGCCATGCAAGCTCATCCCACCTTCAATGTAACACACTGCATAGGATGTTCTGTAGCAAGACAGAGCTCTATGGAAAGTGAAAGGTGTGGCTTAACAAATCCTTATGAATATAGCGGACTTTTCCTATCCTCCTCACACACACACAGAAACAAATAACCAAATGCCACCCATGTAGGGTTGCCAGACGTCAGGCAAAAGGAGTCAGGCCTAATGTCCTCCGTCCGGCAGGCAAAGATAAAAACCTTTAAAATGTCAGGCTTTTGTATATGTCATAATTTTCTTCCATGCCCGCCCAGCCCACGTGGAGCCCAGAAAGGCAGCGCGAGCGGAGCGCCGCCGGCTGAGCCAGGCACGAGCAAGCAGCACCCGAGCGCATCGATGGGAAGGCGAGCGCCCGGACTGTGTGTGTTCAAAGTCCCTTTCGGGGACTCCAACTTCCACACTCCCCAGCCTTGAACTTATGACCCTCGGGGGAGGGGAGGCTGCCTCGTTCGGCTTTGCCCGGCGCCGCTTTCCCCCTGTCTGCGCCGGAGCCTTGTTTGGGCGTCCAGATTAGCCAGGTTGCCTCTGAGCCTGTGCAGAGTGTGAGCGGCCGGGGAATCCCGCAGCCGGGCCGGGGTGGGTTCGGGTACAATTGGCTATTTAAATAATGTTTTTTGGTATTTTGAAAAAAAGCCTCCATTGAATTTATTTTTATTTTTTAACATGACTGTTTCTTGGTCGGTTCACTAAGAGACATTTATTGGCAGCTACTGTAATAAAACTGTATTGATTGCGGGTTTAATCCGGAACGATTCAAATGAAACATTCAATACGTCCTCCTCTGTCCTCTTTTTTGTCTTTATATGTCCTCCTTTTGGTACCCATGTATCTGGCAACCCTACACCTATGGCAACATAAACACGTTCTTAGATCTTTGCAACAACTGGAACCAATGAGTTCAACACACTGAGTTTAGCACCTTATCTAATATACAGCAAAAATATTCTGTATTGATGTGGGTCACTTTGCTTTGTGTACAGAGATGCCACCATTGGTCTTTAGAATACCTCTTCTCCTGCATATAGACGAGGAGGATGTAGTACCACTTTTCCAGCCAAATATGTAGAAGAGGAACAGGTCACATTTGGCCCTCAGCCTCATTCAGAGTCCTTCTTCAAGCAAACAGTTCAGATGTCAGGCAACAGCAAACTCTCTCACTCCAGCAACCCCTCTGGGTTGGGAAGAAGAGAAACTGGTGGCACAGGAGAGACTGAAACAAATAGACAGAAAGGAAGAATGGAAAGAATCCACCCAGTTGTGGTTCTGGCACCAGCCACTGCTGCCAAACACTATCCAAACAGATCACCCCATTCCCCTGAGGTAACATGGCTCTTGATAGGCCAATGTAGAAGAATGTATGTAATTCCATTCAAATCAGCTTTGGAGCCTTGTGGCACAGTGGTTAAACTGCTGTACTGCAGCCAAAACTGTGCTCACAACCCGGGGTTCAATCCCAGGTAGCCAGCTCAAGGTTGACTCAGCCTTCTATCCTTCTGAGGTCGGTAAAGTGAGTACCCAGCTCGTGGTGAGGGGGCAATGTGTAGCCTACATAATTAACTTGTAAACCACTCAGAGAGTGCTTAAGCACTATGGGGCGGTATATAAGCAGCACACTTTGCCTTTTTGCTTTATTTTTGCAGTAAGATTCTTTCTATTAGCTGTGGTTCTACATCATTAGAGTATATGTTCATGTTCAGGAAAGGGGACACTGTCAGACTTCCGAACAGAAAAAGAAACTTAGGGTTGATCACAGAGAGAAATAGATGACAATTTGGACTTCTTGCAGAGTAATCCAGTGCAATTTATTTCCTGGCAATACAGATGCTGGGTTCTCACATAATGCACTGAAAGCGAGCTTCAGAACGGCTGTGATCTAGAGCTTCTGTTTGGTGGGGGGCAGCTAGGCTATAGCTCCTGTTAAAGAACTGCTGGATAGCTCAGTGGCTTAGTTCTCTGGCTGCAGAGCCAGACATTGGGAGTTCAATTCCCCACTGTGCCTCCTTCTGAGGGGCTGGACTTGATGATTAAAGCAAGCCCTTCTGGTGCAGCTGTCTGATCACATCCTCAGCTGTTCTCAGCACCTTTCCCTGTATATTGTTCCAAACACTGATGTGGGTTCCTATTACAATCTTTGACAAGAAAATGCTACTAATTACAATCTTTGACAAGAAAATGCTACAGTTATCATTTGGAATCTAAAGAGTATATCTACACCATATAGTTACAACAGTTTAATACCCCCAAAGGTTCCATTCTATGGAATCCTGGGATTTGTAGTTTGGTGAGTCACTTAGCAGATAATTCTAAGTTCTAAGTACAAGGGAATGGACTTGCGTTTTCCAGCAAAGAATGTTAGGTCCCAAAATCCCACAGGACTGGCACCATGACACTTAAAATTGATATCAAGCTGCTGTAACTATTTAAAGCAGCTATCCTTCTTATTCAGTCTAAGCAAGGATATTGTCTCCCTCGTTCTTCAGTTCCAGCATGCTGGGAAGACAACTAGTCTGTCCATACCTATGAGTGATCACCGAAAAAATTTCTTTAATTTCTAGAAGACTACAAGTGCTGACTAATAAATCCACTTTTTCAGTTAATTTGACAAAACCAACTGTGATCAGGTGAAGTCACAGCCACTTCAAAACAGGCCGGAGGTTGCAGGTGCACACACCTAGGCAGGGAGTCCCTACTGAGAAGAATCTAAAGAGACCTTTGCTAGGTCATGAGCACACATTGCTAAATTTAAATACACAAAAACGTTACCACCTCCTTGTCTAATCCCATGTAATGATAAGCAGAGATGTGAAACGAAGAGGGTGGGGAAATGGGAAAGAAAGGAACAAAACGTTTTCTTCTGCTTTCTTTTTTCAGAATCCTTGAGGGCGAAAAAAACCCTACTCTTTTATTTCAGCTGGATGGGAAAAGAAGAGTAATCTTGCTCATGAGCCTGGGTTAGACGTGGCAGCTTCTAACTGCCGAATTTTTCCTATCAATATCTCGCTGCTCCTTTGTTTGGAAACAGCTGTTCATGCCCCAAGAATAGATCATTTATTATACTGTGCCCTCTCTTGAACAAATAAAGTATGTGGCTCTGTGCATTACTGTAAATATTGTTCTCTCCTTCCTAGAACATTGGAAGTCACAACTGGCTTACAATGCACTACTGATCTATTCTACAAGATTGGTGCAAGAATGACTGAAAAATGGTCACTTAGATATATGAAGCACTCTGAACACTATAAAACACTATACAAAAGTTGCTCTTTAAGACACATAACACAAAGTAAGAAAACAAATTAAATGACGATCAGCTATAAAACATACAGCTGACTCATATTCACAGCATAATTTGTTCTAACTCTTCTGATGTCTTCATTCAGAAACATGACTGATAAATTGTGGCTCTCTGCTTGTTTTTACAAAAACAAATCTCTTCTATGATTTTTGTTCATTTAAAAAAACTACACACTACTGGGTTGTAAAAATAAAAAAAATCTCTCTGTTTGATTAACTATCTAAGAACATGGCAAAAAATATTTCCACACTGTGCCATTTCCCTCACTGCTATGATGTTTGGAAAGAGAAAAACCCAGCCAGCAGAGACTGGGAAATTTTAAACAATAAAATGAGGAAGTGAATGTATCAGTGGACATTATCAGCAAGTCTACATTCCAGCAGACCTGAAAGACCTGAATTTGCTATCAAGCAATAAAATTTGAAGAAAAACCTCAAGATAAAAAGAGAAGGAATGGTAGATCTAGAATTAATATAACTTCAAAATGGAGCATCAGGATTTTCTACCAAAACAAGAGAGCAAACCAACTGGAAGGCACTAAAAAGGCATTTAATCCAGATCCATACCCCAGAGTAAGACCTTCAGTTAAAAAACACCACATCTCATAAACCCTTCTATATGCGATCCATGCTACAAAATTAAACAATAGTAAATAAATGGTAAAAAGAAAAAAAAATAGAAGCAATGTGGGACAAAAAATTCACTGTAGATTTGAAAATGATGAATTTGGGTTCAAGACCTGTAAAGGCTTACTCAACTGCTTTCTATTTAGCTTACTCCCCCTCACAGATATTGAGGTTGATGTACTGTGCTGACAACATTCACCGCGCATGCACACACACACACAGCGGTTGCTTTCCTCCCTTCTTCCTTTCAACGCCCTTTAGCTTTACATCCTATCTTTTATACTACAGGCTTGCAGACAGTGGCTACCTTATTACTAATCTCTGTAAGAGCTTTAAGGAGAAGAGCAAGGTAAAATGCTTTAAATAAAAATACAAACAATAACATTTTATATTAACTCCACAAAAATGACCAGCAGCTTATCTATAACTAGTCTTCTAAATGGAATACATCCATGGTATACTAGAATTAGCTTCTGCTATCTTAAGCAGTGTATAGGCCAGGCACCTATTGGGGTTGAACGGAGTTTTATACTATAACATCAGCACCTTATTCAATATAGAGTGACTTTCCCACCATCTTCCCATTAGAAAGCTAATGCGGTTTTACTGGTTATACTGTTGCAGTGTACCTTGGGAGATCCAGGCTCTAACTCCCCACTGAGCCATGACACTCACCAGATGACCTTGAGGCAGCCTCACATACCTAGCAAGGTTGCTGTGAGTATATGTAGCAAGGAGAGAGAGGTATGTGGCCTTGAAGTGCACTGGAGGAAAGTTAGTTGCTGTGACACAACAACAACTAACAACAGCAACAACAACTAATGCTTCTCAAGATCTTCGGGCATGAACAGCAGGGAACTCCTCTCTCTCTCTCTCTCTCTCTTGCCTGCGGAAAACTTAATTGTTGTCCAACAATGATAAGTTGGGCAACATCTCAGTTGTGTGCCTGGTCAAGTGCCCAACTGCACAACTCAGATGCATTGCAGTTGTCCATTAGCCACTATTAGGTACTGCAAGTTACATAAACCATACATGAACACCAATACAATTTCCACCACTTTGTGATATTATATCCTTAAAAAGATACTGTGACTTCTGCACTTTTTCTTCTCCATGTGTCATTATGATTACCTACAACTTCCATATTTTACACCTCTATTGATTATCATAAAGACACATTTAAAAAAGATGCTGTTTTGACTATATGCCTTGAAAGACAAAGGTCAAGTCAAAAAAAAGTAAATACCAGAACTCTCATGCAAGTACTGTACAGCATTTTAAAAAGTAGATTTTTTTAATGTGTAAAAATACAGATCATTGTACAGGACATCATTGAGTATATGGAGCTGTATTCAGATTATGTAAAACACAGCTTGTTCAGTAGGATTCAATTTGGATTTTTTTTTTTTTTACATTCAAGTTCACAAAATATGAAGAGCTTATTCACACACACACAGAGGCAACCATTTGTTACTTCTTACATTAGCAAGTAAAGAAAAAGACAAATAGCTCCTTCTGACTAACTGATGAGTTATCTGTTCAGGGCACCACCTCCAGTGGGCCAGCTAGCTTAGCTTGAGATAAGAAATCAGCTGATACCAACCAACATCCCCCCTCCTCAAGACATTAGGTTAGGGGAAGGGAAAACAAATCGGCAGTTAGGCCCTCTCCTTTGTGACTTTAGGCTAGGCTGGGAAGAAGGGAAGGAACAGGACTAAGGGGAGGAGAAAGGGTATAGATTTGGTGTCCTGGGCAGGAAACACTATAGTAGGGGAACAGTCATGGGAAACAAGGCTACCTGGTGGGGAGTGTGAAAGGTCTGAAAAACTCAGGAAGTAAAGACAGAGGAATAATTACTCGTGTTAACCACAAAATATTTACACAGGAAAGAAGTTAAGAGGTCTGGATGGAAAGATTTGCTTGAACACCAAACTCGAGGAACTGTGATTTGACCTTCCAACAAAAAGACAACATTGAATCCTGCCAGGAAGCTGCATTTTCCTGCCTTAATGCCCTTCCTCCTAATCTCGAATGTGGGTTTAAGAAGGTGGGGTGGTGTATGTAACCTGTATTTGCCCAGAGAAAGGCACTCTGCCCATGTTCAGAACCCGAATAGCATGGAGCCTAGAACCGGGTTCACGAGTTCTAGAGCCGACTTCACCTGGCAGCTCTCGACCCGAGCTGGAGATAAAGCAAGAGAAAAGCATTAACTTGCACGCATACGGGCACAGGCGTCGGGAGGGCACAACCCGGGCACACACCGGGGAGCTCGGTCAGAATCAAAGCAAAACAGAAGAGCTCCTCTCTCTGGGGCGGGAGCCGAGATCAGGATGAAGACCACAGGCCTGCAGGCTCCGTGATGGCCTGCAAAGGGGGTGGGGGGAACGCGTAGCCTTGGGGAGAACAAAAAAAGAAGAAGAAGGGGAGAGGGGAGGTCAGCGAGGCAGCCACGCACCGACCTGGGAGCTGAGATAGCGCTTGAGGCATTCATCGCAGACGGGCTTCTTGCAACAGGGCAGGGGCTTGAGGGGCTTCTCCTCCAGACACACGCGGCAGGTCAGCACCAGCAAGGGCCCGAAATCCCCCGAGATCAGTCCGGAAAAAGGTTCAGGCAGGAGGTACAAGTCCACCTCGATGCCGCCGCCGCCGCCGCCGCCGCCGCCTTTCCCTCGCTCCCCTCCTCCGTCTCCTTGCAGAGAGGTCGGCGGCAAAGCGACGGAGCGCGGATCTCCTGCGTTGCCGCCGCCGCCGCCTCCGCAGCCTGGATGCGGAGAGGCAGGCGGGCCGCCGGGTCGCCGGTCACTCTCCACGCAGTAGACAGTGCAGTAGACGGGCCTCAAGGGAAGCCGGCGGCTGTTGCTGCTTCCCTCCGCCGAGGGGGGACTCTCCTCCAAGGGAACCCCGACGCTACTACTGTTGTGGTCGCCGCCGCCGCCCGCCTCTCGGCCTTGCGGTTCCTCAGGTGGCGGCGGCGGCGGCGGCGGCGGGGCTGCGTTGTGTTCCGATGCCCTTCTGCTCCCTCCAGGCGGCGGCGGCGGCGGAGGAACTCCCGCGGCCGGGAGAGGCAGCTCGGGGCTGGCGGCGGCGGTCTCCGGCGGCGCGCTCTCGGCGCTGAGCTGCGTCCCCATCCCCGCCGCCTCTGCGCCCGCCTCCGCGGGGGCCGCTTCCCATCCAGCTGCCTCCCCAAGGCAAGGGCCCGCACCACGTCCCGCCGCGGCGCCCGGGACCGGGACCCCCCCCCCTCCCCGGCGCCCGTAGGGGCTTCCTGGGGCTCAAACGACGCGCGCCCGCTCCGAGCCTCGCCAAGCCTTCTCCGCACGTACGGCCCAACGCCCCGACAGGGACCGCCTCATCCTGCCGGGCTAGCCGAGTTCAAAGAGGACTAGCCCCTCCCCGCGCCTCACGCACAACCCCCATACACACACACACACACACACACACACACACACACACGGAGCCCGACACGACCTACCTCCGGACGGGAGCGCGTCATGCGCACGCACCGTCCTGTCTTCCCTGAGCGGGGATTGAGTCTCGGGGCCTTTGCCTTCTTTCCTAGCCACTCGGAATCCTTTTAACTTCCTATCTTCTGTTGCGTGGCATGAGAATTAAATCTACTGCAGGTTCGAGTTCTCGGTGACCTTCAGCTTTCTCGGCGTTTATTTTCATTTTTTTAAAAAGCCTTTCCGTTATGACGTTATAGAGCGAGTTTGTTTGGACGTTTGCCCAACGTGGAATGCGATCCTCTGTGTAGTTGGCGAGGTCAGTGGCGTTTTCTTTCCGTTAACAGTGCGATCCAAACTCAAAACACATGCTAGTTGTGGTGGATTTGAAGTCGGCAGACGCGCCTTGTGCTGGATGGTGTTTGGGTCTACGGGCAGAACTGCTGTGTTGACTGAGACCCGGTGGCAGAAGAACGAATAAGGGGGGTGTAGAAGAGGAGTTGCTGAGAGGATCTAAATCCCTTTTAGCTCGAAACTAGAGTCTCTCTGTGGCCATAGAATAATTTCCAAAATCATCCAGGCTAAGTAGGGTTGCACTTTTAAGTTTGCGCAAGATCATGGAAGCCTTAGTGCTCCACCCTTCGCGATCTTTCTTCTCCCCCTCCCCCCACTTGATCATAATTAGTTCTCATTACTCGCTGGATTCAGAAATCCAAACTAGTTGGATTCCAAACTAGGGATGCCCTTATTATGTCAGCCTAAAGTTTAGCTGAATTTAGGATAGTCCTAAGAAACTCCCAAGTTCTGTATGTAGGCTGTGGGTTGGGAGTAGCTTGGACACAGCTCAGCTGATAGTCAGCTATGCAGGATTGTGCCCTAACAATGCAATCCTAATTGAAAGATGTAGGATAGTGGTTCCCAACCTTGGGTAACCCAAGTGTTCTTGGACTGCAACTCCCAGAAGACTTCACCACTAGCTGTGCTGGCTGGCATTACCCAAGGTTGGAAAACCACTGTAGGGGATCGGACTGGGCTGTGAAGAAGCCTCTGTTGCTCTCAAAAATCACTTTGTACCCGCAGAAATCCCCTTTTCCTGGTCAGTCTTAAAAATCTGCCAGCAGAACTGCTTTACTAAATGTAGGTCTAGATGGTTCTATGTAATTTTCAACATTTGTAGGTTGGGAAAGGCTATATATCATCAGAAACAGAAAAAAATAAATCTTAGTTCAATCAGTTCAGTTCATGACTGATTTTTTTATACATCTATATCCCAAGCTGCAGCTTTAGAAAATGAAAGTAAAGCTGATCTCGAACCTCTTGGAAGAAATAAGTCACCAGGAGTGGATGGGATGCTGATAGAACTATGTCAAATTACAGAGACTAAATCTGTAAAAATTCTAAGAATAAGCCAACAGGAAAGGCAAACAAAATAATGGCTCACAGACTGGAAACATTACATGTGCATTCCAGTCTTCAGGAAAGGAGGACCATTGCATTGATTTCCCATGCAAGTATAGTGATGCTCAAGTTGTTGCAACAAAGACTTTTACCATATGTGGTATGATATCCTGTTGTTTAGCATAGTGCCAGAGTAGGCTTATTTGACCACTGAAACTTACAGAGGAATTGTCTTACTAAATCCCCACTGATTCAGTGGGCCTACTCTAGTGTGACCAGCTATGCTAAGCAACAGCATTTCAGCCATGAAGGAAGAAATGCCTGAAAAGCTGGATTCCGCAAAGGAAGAAGCACAAGAGATCATATTTCAAATAACCATCAGCTACTGGAGTGCACCAAAGAAAATTCAAGCACATTATAACTGACTCTGCACAGTAGTTGGTCCCGCCTTTCTGTGCCTCAATGCCAGTTAACCTCAATTAGCAAAGTGCTTGTGTAAAGGATAGCTATGTCCCCAAAGCTGAAAGAGGTGCCTATTTTCCAAATTCTGTGGATTATACCATAGTTATAGTTTGGGCTGATCCTGCTACTTTCTACTCTGTTGGTAGACAACAGCAGTCTAAAAGGAAAACAGTTGGTAAAAATCTGAAGAAGTGGACTTGATTCATGAATGCTCACATGAAAATAGCAGTTAGTCTTTAAGGTGCCACAACTTTTTTGGTTTTGTTTCTTGTGTGATACACTCTTTCCTGGTTCAGACATTTCCCCCTTGCATTTTGAGGCATATGTCAATTTTAGATAGGTCTTTCTAGTTAATAGAAGAGTGTACACTCAGCTAGTGTCATATAAGAGATTTCAAGACTAGCACACAAACCAACAACAGGAATAAGAAATACTCATCTCTTTTAGATTTCTACCTATATGCCTTCAAATCCATGCCCATTCATTATTCAAATGGAACATTGTTTGGGTTTCTACAAAAAAAAAAAAAGGAACCTTCTGTTGTTGCAATTCAACAACTCTTAGGCTGTGCTATGGCTAATGTCCAGCCTGGGTTGTCTTCAAGTACGTATCTGGGAGGTTGCCATACAGAAGAGGCAGCAGACTTCAGTGGGTAGAAATTGCAGGAAGCAGATTTCAGTTAACCAATAGGAAAATGTCCTTATAGATAACAGCCAATTGGCAGTGGTATAGAAGAAGGTAGCGAGTTATCCTTCAATAGAGATATTGGAGCAGAAGTTGGACCTGCTTCAACTAGAAGACTGGACTTAACTAAATGATTTTTGAGGTCCATTCCGACTCAGTTGTTCTAGAAATCTAGTAAAGCAGGAAAAAGGATGAGACTCTGACTTCATGGGTTGCTGACTTCCTGACAAGGCCTTACTCCTGTACCTTTAACAACAGTCTCACATTGAAGAATTTAGGCAAACAAAGCTGTGCCTGGTATTAGGATAAAGGAAGAGGAAGAGCTATAATCAAGCTGCTGTTAAGCCAGTTTTTTTAAAAGTTGGCATTACTATCTTCATGTTGACATTAAGAAGCATCCATTGTATATGTATTGTTTAAAAAAAATCACAGGTTGAAATTCTGTTACTTAGCATAATAAGTGATGACTAGAGTAGGTCCACTGAATCATTGGGTATTTGGTGAGTCAACTCTTGCATACATTTCATTGATACAATGGATCTACTAACTTACTGCGCTTGTTGTTGTTCAGCTCATTTAGTCGTGTCCGACTCTTCGTGACCCCATGGACCAGAGCACGCCAGGCCCTCCTGTCTTCCACTGCCTCCCGGAGTTTGGTCAAATTCATGTTGGTAGCTTCAATGACACTGTCCAACCATCTCGTCCTCTGCTGTCCCCTTCTCCTCTTGCCTTCACACTTTCCCAACATCAGGGTCTTTTCCAGGGAGTCTTCTCTTCTCATGAGATGGCCAAAGTATTGGAGCCTCAGCTTCAGGATCTGTCCTTCCAGTGACAGCTGCTATTTCAGCCAATGTTTCTTTAAAATGTAAGGAACTTGTTGCCAATAAACAGTGCTGTATTATTTATTTATTTAAAATATTTTTATCCCGCCTTTCTCCTTAAAAAGAACCCAAGGTGGCATCCATCATTCAAAAGACAATATGTAGAAGCTAAAAACAGTAGGTATACAAATATTAAAAAAGAACATTTGAACATGCTTGCAGAAAGTGAGTATATAATATATTCAAATAACATGCATGTGAACTACACTTGTATATTCTGTTCAGAATATAGGAGGGCCAATAAAAGCAGCTGCTTTGGTTTCTAACGGAAAGCAGTCCATTTGTGATCTACCATTGCTGCCCCATGTTGTCTGAGAAGCCAAGGAGTAGCAAAACCTGCCCTATCTCAAGCTTAAGGGTGCCAGGGCAGATACATTGTGAATGCCTACATGGTTTGCTTTGGGGGTAGAAAGACTTTGTTGTTGGACTCTATCTCCCATTATTCCTGACAAATAGCCATGATGGTTTTCCACTTCTGCCTTACTAGCCAAGCTGATTAATAGTTTCTGTGAAAAAATGCAGAGGTGTTCAGCTCAGGTCCAGTTCAGGAGCAACTGTGTTTGTTCTTTCAGCAGTCCTGCATATGATTGAACTAAATCTTATGGGATGTCAGTGTGATTTCTGCAGTCAGCCTAATTGTTTCTAATGGTTAGAGTCTTTTAAAATTAAAATGCTATCAATAGTTGATGGGCAGTACAGTCAAATTAGCAGTCAAAGTGGTATAAATAATATAAATTAGACAATAATAATAATAATCTTAGAACTGCAGGGACCCTATAGATCATCGAGTCCAGCCCCTGTCAAGGAAGCCCAGTGGGGAATTGAACTCCCAACCTCTGCCTAAATCACTGAGCTACCCAAGTTGAACAATAAGGCCAGTATTTGCTGGGCTGTTTAGGCCACTTACACCCCCCCCCCCCAAAAGCAGATTATTGCAGAAACATTCGCTTTCTTCTAGATTTAAGCTGCTTAGCCTTAAACCAGAAGAACCAGATGCTGTTTGGGGGTAATTATATTTTTCAGATTGTTTCATTTTATATTACACAGATAAGATAAATAAACTTTATGACAGTCTGTGACTGTGTGTAGGCATCCTTCAGTCTCGAGAGACTATGGTAACGTGCTCTGTATGGAGGACTTGGAACAGCGTCTAGTGTGGCTGAGAAGGCCAATTCGAGAGTGACAATCCCTTCCACACTGAAGACAAATACAATCTGTCCCCTGTCCAGCTCCCTGATTTTGCTGCTTTCGGGACTGCCTCTTTGCCTCGGCCTGCTGAACAAGTGTTTCTTCAAATTGGGAGAGGCCATGCTGTACCGCCTGCCTCCAGGCTGAACGCTCAGATGTCAAGGTTTCCCATCTGTTGAGGTCCATTCCGAAGGCCTTCAGATCCTGCTTGCAGATATCCTTGTATCGCAACTGTGGTCTCCCTCTGGGGCGATTTCCCTCCACTAATTCTCCATACAGGAGATCTTTTGGAATCCGACCATCAGCCATTCTCATGACATGCCCAAGCCAACGTAGACGTTGCTGTTTCAGTAATGTATACATGCTAAAAATTCCAGCTCGTTCTAGGACTACTCTATTTGGAACTTTGTCCTGCCAGGTGATACCAAAAATGCGTCGGAGACAACGCATATGGAACGTGTTCAGCTTCCTCTCCTGCCGTGCACAAAGGGTCCAGGACTCACTGCAGTACAGGAGTGTACTCAGGACACAGGCGCTATAGACCCGGATCTTGGCATATACCAAGTCTGTGACTATTAGTAGAAATATAAACAAACCATAAATACATAAAATGTGCTATTCCAAGGACCTACATTACTATCATCCTAAAAACATAAAAATAAAATAACTAAAAGTTTCCTAGTGACATAGTACTTAACGTGTTCTCCTCTTAGGAAGTTCTTGCTGTTAACTAAAACTAATTATTACACAGAGAAGAGAAATGCCAGGTTGAATTCAGCAATCGGAAATTTTTTAAAGAGTTCTCTTTATGGTCTTGTGTGTGTGCATGCACATGGTAGATACCATGGTGTAAACAATTGTAAATGCCCTTGACTGAGTTGATTTCCAATGAACAGATAACTGAAAATTTATCTTGGTATGTAGGATCAGGCAATAGGTAGATGGAGATGGCTTGAGTTCTCAGGACTTGAATTTTCAGGTAGTGATGGGTGGTACCAAAGTCAGAGATTTGGTGTAGGGATAGAAATGGGGCCAAGTGACATGAGAAACAGAAGATGTCACCTAGTAATGAGGCAACGCTACCTCATTCCAAGATAACATGATTAAAACAGGCAGTAGTCATTCATAGGGATAGGATTTTCAGTTTTAATGAAAGATCCAAAATACGAAAGAGGCTCTCCTTCATGTAATTGTTCTTTTGTTGATTGTTGAAAAAGAGCATGTTATCCATGAAGGATTCGTGTTTACGAAAGAGGAGTGCACTAAAGTTTCATGTTTCTTTTGTGTTCCCTCTTTGTGTATCCTTTCTTTCCCTCTTTGTCAAATTGCCTGAGAAATTTATTCATTCAATAGCTTTGGTGTGAGGGCTGTCAACAGGCAATCAGGACCAGGAGTGGGGAGCAGGAATTTCAGATCTGTAGGAGGTCCTGGAAAACAGTGAGGAATGCCCTTTTTGCTTTATTTGGCATTTCTTGTGAGTGGGATTACTGTGTGCTGAATTCAAAGTGCCTTCCATCTTGGTTTGCTGCTTGTCTACCTCCATCTTTGATCCTTTCCTTTTTCTTGCATTTATCTTGATTTTTTAGGGTTTTTTTTTCTACATTTCTTTGGATTATTTGTGCTGCTGTCAGGCAACCTGCCTGTGCCAGTGTACTTCCTTAGGATGACGTTTTAATCACCCCCGCCCTGATTTCTTTGAGTTTTTTTTTATTTGCTTTTTGGGGAGGGTTCCCTTCCTTGCTTGGATTATTTTTTAGCACTACCAGCTGGACTCAAAGAGGAGAAGATATCAAGTGGCAGAAGGGAGAGAAATCTCCCCATATTCTAGTAGTTCAGATTTGGGTGGGCTTTGATTGTATTTTTTTGGTCTTTATTTGTTTGATTGTTTTTCTTGATTTTTGGGAGAGGGGGCTGTGTCTGTATGTTTGCTTGCTATTTTTTCCTTGTGCGTATGTGAATGAGATGCTTACCCTGTTTGATTTGTTTTTTTTAGGTTGTTACTTGTTTAATTGGTTGTATATTTATTCTTATAAAGAAGTATATTTTGGTGTGGGTTTTTTTGGGGGGGGGGGGAGAGACTATTTTGCTTGCTTCCATGTGATAGATAGACTTTGTGACCATGCAATTGAGCTGTGTGACCATTTTTCCCTTGTTGTTCTTGGTGTTTTTATTGGTTTCTTTGATGAGTGGATATCTCTGTTTGCGAAGCAGCCTCTGCCTGCTTCCTTGCCTTTTTTTCGTTGTGCTGCCCAGTCCCAGAAGGTCTCTGTTGTACTATGTGTGTGGCACTGAACTTACACTGTTGTCTCTTTTTTCTAAATTTTTGGTGCTTTATAGCTTTTTGAATTGGTTGGTGGGTAAGTGAGTTTCACATGGGTAAGTTTCGCATATGCCTGATTATGATTTTTCTTTCTCATATACTGTTGTGGTGGATTAATTTTCTGATGCCTTGCTTCTGCTTTTTGGAGTAATTTCTAAGGGATCTTTAAGACTTTTTGAAAGCCAGAAAACATGAATGGGGAAACACAAAGCAAATTACATGAAAGAAGTCTTTTCCACTGATGTAAAAATAAAAGAAACAATATGTGAAAAATACAAAAACAAAAGAGACATCCTCTGAAAGGAACCAACATGAAAGATACACAACATTTTTCACAGTGCACATCCATAGTCATTCAAAGTGTTGATAATGTCCTGGCAATGATGTCCTGGCTTATGCCAAACGTCTGTCTACACAGGACTGTAGACAGAGTCAGCTTCTGTATACATTTCTCTCTGTCAGCCAGGTTTGTATGTTCCCTGAGCACTACTTTTACTGAAAAGTGGAATTAAAATGCAATTCTTAGGTAAAATAAAATTAAGTAAAAGAGGGGACAAATTAGGGATAGTAGCAGCAACATTTTATTCTTTATTTTCTCTTTCTAGAGCAACAAAGTTCTGCCCCTTCTGTTCATAGCACTTTGCACATCCGCCTTTCTGCAGAACTTTCACACACCCACAATGTATGTTATTTACTTATTGTTATTTGTTCGATTTATATCCTACCTTCTTCCCAAAACAATGAGGTTAACTAAAAATGGTACAGATAAAAACAGAAAAAAGTTACTGTATAATTACTAATATACAGTTGTATATTAGAATGCAGCTATCTGACAGCTCATTTGTCAAGAAAATACAGAACAAAGCCTTTTCCTCAGTGGTCAATCAGTTACCAAAAATATACCTGAATAAAGCCATCTTTGCCTACCAGTGAGGGATAACAGGGAGAGGCCTGCCTGGCCTCACTTCGAAGGGAGTTCCACAGCTAGGAGCAGCCACTGACAAGGCCCTTTCTCAAGTCCACATCAGATTTCAATTGTATGTGTTTAAAATATGTAAATTTCTTCTTCATTCTAGGATCATATTTTGTGGCTTGCACAGTATGCTAGCTAGGTCTAGGGGTACCAAGTGTTGGCATCACCTAAAAATTTCTCTGGATTTCATTGAGAAAGACTGAACATCTCAGAATGAGTGTACAGAATCAGAGGTATAGATTTAATTGTTAGTTTTGACCAGTGCTCATCAGATTCTAATCTGTGCTTCCTTATACATCTGATATATGAGGCATTAATCTCAATGGCAAACTTATCACAGCGAGCTGATGAGCAGTCCGGGACCTCCACCGGATTTCCCGGTTGAAGAAGATCCCGGACCACCCGAAACAGCTCTGCTGGATGACATTCTGAGGAAACAATATGGCTGGAGAAATATTGCCGTTTCGCCAGCCGTATTGCCACGAAATAGGCCTGATAATGGGCTCTAAGTCGTGTTCGATCGAACTCCCAGCCGGATTTCCTCCACCTGCGCTCCAGCTGTCTCCCCTCTCGCTTCATCGCCTGCAGTTCAGAAGTATACCAAGGAGCTGTCTGGGCTCTGCATACAGGGAGAGGGCGCTTAGGCACAATCGTGTCAACGGCCCGGGTCATCTCCCTATTCCATAGGGTGACCTGAGGTTTGACAGGAGCGCCGACCATATCAGATGGATAATCCCCCAGAGCATTCAGGAAACCATCCGGATCCATTAGTCTCCAAGGGCGGATCATCTTAATAGATCCCCCACCCTTGCAGAGGGGAGAAGAAGCTAATAGACTAAACTTGACCAGGAAATGGTCTGACCATGACAATGGGGTCACAACCAGCCCCTCCACATCCAGACCACCATCCTCCAGTCCCGTTGAGAAAACCAGGTCCAAGGTATGGCCCTTCTCATGTGTCAGGCCGATGACACATTGAGACAGCCCCATGGTTGTCATGGCGGCCATGAAGTCCTGAGCCGCCCCAGTCAAGGCAGCCTCGGCATGGATGTTGAGGTCCCCCAGCACCAACAGCCTGGGAGTCCTCAACACCAGGTCCAAGACTACCTCCGTCAGCTCAGGCAGGGAGACTGTTGGTACGCAGCAGGGTGGGCGGTACACCAACAGAATCCCCAATCTGTCTCGTAAGCCCAACACACAATACAGGCCCTCAAGACCTCCTCTCAAAGGGATAGGAAGCCTGGTCAAAGAGATAGAACTCCTGTAGACTATAGCAATTCCCCCTCCCCGACCCTCCGAGTGCCATTGGTGCTGGACCAAGTACCCAGGCGGACACAGGTGGGAGAGGGGAACACCACCCTCCTCTCCCACCCAGTAATGCACGCCAGGTCAGCACCCTCATCCAGAATTACATCATGGATGAGGGCAGTCTTATTTTGTACTTTGTTCATCAACAGCACCGTGTGGCTAGAGGGTTTGCTGATATGGTCACCTGATACCATCTGGTTGGGGGTAGGACTAGAAGAGGGGATAGATGTAAGATATCTAACCTCTCTTCTCCTACGTGGGCATGTTCTACCCCCACCACCATTCCTTCCCCTACCCAGCACCACTATTCAGTTTGTGCACTGAATTATTTTTACTAGTAGAGTCAAGATGCTATCAGGGAACCTTGCTTGCAGTTAATGATGCTGAGGAACCCTTGTTAGTATTTTAAGATCTCAGAACTAGTTCAGAATTAGGAAAACTGTAATACATCTGAACAAGATGTATGAATCTACATCTAAAATTTTTTTTTTTTAAAGGAAGAAAGTAAAGAGAGTTGAGATGTAAACCTAATTTATTTTTAGTCTGTGAACAAGTCCTTCACCAAATGAGAAGTTCTGGGAGCCAATTCACAACTTGCTTCAAAACGGCACCTTTTGATAATGTAACAACAAAATCTAAGCACTATCAACAATCCTGTACATTCCATGCAAGTAAACCCTAAACTCACCCATATTTGGTTTCTCCAAGGCAGCAGCTGAAACTGCTCAAATTTCTCTAGATTCCACAGTAACAATGCCCTCCTGTTTACAGTACAGCTTTCTTTGCTGAACAGGGATCAAAGAGCCTATGTCCATTCTTTACATTGATACAGAGATTAAATGAGATCAGTAGCAAGGTAGCATGACGTGTGGGCTACCACAAGCAAAGTCAGTGAAGGAGGTATGTGCAGCCAACCACAACTGGAAGGATTAATATAGTGTGTGATGGGTTCAGGAATCAGAAGAAGAAAGAGAAGATCTCTCGTTTCAAGGAGGAAGGAGGAAATCCTGTGGTCAAACATTTTTGAAACCTTCCTCAGGAGAAATGGCAGTTCTGAAAATGGGCTGGTGTAGGGTCAGGGGTAACCACCTAGAAACACCAGAAAATAGCCATATTCCTTGTTTTATTTCTGCATATCATCTCTTGTTCCATTATGTGAACCTGTGTAAATACGTCTCTTCTGGCTCAATGACAGGAATAATTTCCTTCTTTGCACTTGCAGGAAAAAGAAGTCAGAACAGAGATCAGGGATTTTAGGGTTTGCTTCATGAGAAACCACTTTAATACAAGCAGTATACGCATGTGAACATTAGTGTTCATGCAAGCTGTGTAGACGTAGGTTTTGTGTATAGGATGTAGGCTGCATTAACAGCACTTACGCACCAGACAGCTTGTATCTATTCAACTTGGATCTTCATGAAGGTTGGAGACGGTACAATTTCTGATTATAGCAGCAAGGATGAAAGTTCGTAAATGTATTGTAGAGCTTGGAAAGGTTACGTTTTGGACTACAACTCCCAGAATCCCCCAGCCAGCATTTCCACTTGCCATGCTGGTTGGAGGAATTTGGCATTTGTTATCCAAAAAATTAGCTTTTCCAGTCTCTACAATACATTTACGAACTTTCATCCTTGCTGCTATAATCAGAAATGCAGACGTTAGAAAACTTATTTGATTTTTGAGTAACTATACACAACTGCCTAGTTCATGAAGAGCTTGGAACATTAGCTTTAAAAATTAATTCATTGCTCTTAAATATCAGAAATGAGGAGATTAATTCACTGTTGTTACAATTTTTGAGATGAAATAGTTTGATTCATTAAATTAGTATTCATTAGTTTATTCATTAAATCCTTGGTTCTAAAATTAATAGTAGGGTTTACAAAGAATGGCCTGTGGGTTGTTCCTACCATTGACCCCCTAAGAGTGCATTTGTTACTGGCTCCTTTGTTACAGTGCTCTTTTTGTCATTTCATAGTTGCCTTCCCCTACCTGGCATTCCCCCCCCCCCCAGATGGGCCCTAAACCCGAAGAAGTAATTGTTGGCAGGGGATGATGATGGAGGGGTTGCTAACACATCCAGAAACGGTCAGATTGGGAAGGCTGTCTGTCTAAAGCTGAGGTGAGTGATCCCAGGGAGCTTGGTAATCAAATCTCCCCTCCCCGTACCCCAGGTTTCTACACAGGCCCTCAGAATGACATTTCTCAACCACTTTGTTAAAAATTCAAGTATGGAGGCCAAAATAGACACTTCTGGGTTATTTTAACTTTGGGGGTGGGGGACTTAGGGAACCATCCAAAGGTCCCTCATAATGAAACCCACTACTTCTGGAGAAGAAATTGGACTTTTCTTCCTTTCTTTTTGCATCCATCCATCCATCCATCCATCCATCCATCCATCCATCCATCCATCCATCCATCCATCCATCCATCTATCTATCTATCTATCTATCTATCTATCTATCTATCTATCTATCTATCTATCTATCTATCTATCTATCATAAATTATATAAAAAAATTTAATGGGGGCAACTATAAAATTAAGACCTACTATGGTGGCCTCATAGGGACTATGAAAATACCTCCAAGGGACTGCAGGGCCACACAATTCCTTCCTTTGGTCTAAAGCAGGGGTCTTAAACATGTGGCCCGGGGGCCATTTGTGGCCTGCCGGACGATAGTTTGTGGCCCCCGCCTTGCCCGCCCCCCCGAAGCGCCCACGCGTCCTCTGCTGTCAAGAGTCAAAAAAAGCCTCGCCTCGCTCGCCGGCTCTCTCCCAAGACAGCGCCTCTTGCACCCTCCATCTGGAACTGCAGCCTGCCAGCCAGCCCGCCTGTCTGCCGGCTGGCAGGCTGCAGTTCCGGATGGAGGGTGCAAGAGGCGCTGTCTTGGGGGAGAGCCGGCGAGCGAGGCGCGCTGCCAGCCCTTTTCCCGAGCCGCCGCTGAGCGATGCCTGAGAGCGGAGCTCACTCCCGGCCTGTCCTCAAAGAGCGCCTCCAACAGCGCCGCCAACAGCAGCTGCCGCCGCCGCCGCCTCTTCCAGGGAAGCGGCTCTCTGGCTCTCTTTCTCGGCACCCCCACACCAGCCCGGCCAGCGGCCGCCTCAGCGCCCAGCGGTGCTTCCTCCTCCTCCTCCTCGTCCTGCTTCAGCCTCCTCGACTCTGGAGGCTGCCTGGGCTCGCCTCGCAAAGTTTGCTCCCCTGTCGTGTTGGGGGTAGCTGCTGCTGCTGAGTGCGCCTTTTTTTGAGGGGGGCCCTCAGAGGAAGGTTGCCGGACCTCCGTGTGAGTGTGTGTGTGTGTTTGTGTGCGTGCCCACGCGCGCAAACCTGTGGGGGGGTCCGTTCTGTTTAATTTCGCAGGTACCGATGGGGGCTTTTCTCCTTTGGCAAGGCGATTCTGTGAGGGTTTTTTAAAAAAACTTTATGTCATGCCCCCCCCCCCCGCTAGGCAGTCACTGGCACTCCCTCCCTTCTCCGCTTCTTCGTCCTGCTGCTGCTGGTGGTGGTGGTAGTGAAGAAGGAGCCGGAGGGGGTCGTGGCCGGCGACGAGGGCTTGCGCGCCCCTCCTCCTCGTCCTCCTCCTCCTCCTCCTCGGAGCCCCAGCCGGGCTAAGGAAACTCCTGGGCGGCTTCCTTGGGCTCTTGCTCCGCTTGGCAGAAAATCTGATGCGGCCCAGCCTCACCCAGACTCTGCCTCCAGCGGCCCCCAGGTAAATTGAGTTTGAGACCCCTGGTCTATAGTGTGGGACCAAAAGCCTGAGGACTCATTTTACAGCTTGGTCAGTCACATTTTGGCTGTGATCTTCATCATTCTTCCCTGGACTCCCTTAGCTACTGTTCTCCTCCATGTTCTGCTGTCCAGAGACAGGTACATGGAGAGGCAGTTCCATACTATATGCACAAAGAAAGAGTACACCCGAGTCTTATAAAGGAAAGTTTATTTTTCCTTACCAAGAAGCATCCAGACTGATAATTATTCTTTTTCCAAGGGGGAAGGTGTCACTGGTGAGGTCTCTCCATAAAAATAGTCTTAACTCCCTCCAATAAGAGAATGGTTAACTTTAATGGAAACAATACCCTTGTACAACTTCCAAAAGGACTTCCTTTGAGCATCTGGAGCTTTTTCTTTTTTTTTTTGCACAAACCTGTGAAAATAGCAAATAAATAGGATATTTCAAAGTAAACCTTGTCTAAGCTTATATCTGAATTCTGAAGGTCAAATGCAAGACAAAAAGCTCATATTCACTCTAAAGAGAGAGCATTAGAAGTTATTATAATTTCTCTGCACCATTGTTTGTAGAAAATGCGTAACCTGAATCATCATTGCATTGCTGGACTAGCTAAAATGAACTCTAATCCAGTTAACATAATATATCCACAGACTTTCTTTGTTCTCAGAGCAACCAGGTGGCCAGCCGGCCAGACTGAATATGTGAAAACAAAGATCTCTTTAATTTTTGTTTTGCTCTGAATGGCCATGCAGAATAAAGAGCCCTATATCATTTTAAAAAACAAATGACTTGTAAAAACCGTTTGTGTTTTTATGAAGAACACTGGTTTTTCTCTTCTGTGACAGTGTATATATTTATGATGAACCATGTTCATGTTTGTGAATAAAACTTGAAGCAGATAAGTGAAGAACCTTGTATAGTTCAAAAGTATATTACATATGTAGCTTTCTTTATTTTCACATCCATGACTGTTCAAGGCAATAAACACAACTGAGGGCTTCAAACTAAGATCACTATTAAGAGACCCTATTAAGATTAAATTCTATTATTTCAGTGCTCACATTCTAAGTTTGAAATGTATGTGCTCTGCTCATTTTTCTTATTCTTTCCTGCATATAAGAGTAAGCATGTACTCATGTTGTACCCATTTTTATCATTCTTATACCATGTATTCTGTGTAGGTCATATCAGGTTTAAACGTCAACATGGTTATTCTGTTCTGATTTAAAATTCCTGTCTAAATCAGTGGAAAATGGTCTTAGGGCTCCCTCTTGTGTACATTTTCTGAGCATGAGAAAATTTTGTTTTGTTGTTTAGTCGTTAAGTCGTGTCCGACTCTTCGTGACCCCATGGACCAGAGCACGCCAGACCCTCCTGTCTTCCACTGCCTCCCGGAGTTTGGTCAAATTCATGTTGGTAGCTTCGATGACACTGTCCAACTATCTCGTCCTCTGGCGTCCCCTTCTCCTCTTGCCTTCACACTTTCCCAACATCAGGGTCTTTTCCAGGGAGTCCTCTCTTCTCATGAGATGGCCAAAGTATTGGAGCCTCAGCTTCAGGATCTGTCCTTCCAGTGAGCAATTAGAGTTGATTTCCTTCAGAATGGATAGGTTTGATCTCCTTGCAGTCCAGGGGACTCTCAAGAGTCTCCTCCAGCACCACAGTTCAAAAGCATCAATTCTTCGGCGGTCAGCCTTCTTTATGGTCCAGCTCTCACTTCCATACATCACTACTGGAAAAACCATCGCTTTGACTATGCGGACCTTTGTCGGCAAGGTGATGTCTCTGCTTTTTAAGATGCTGTCTAGCTTTGTCATCGCTTTCCTCCCAAGAAGCAGGCGTCTTTTAATTTCGTGGCTGCTGTCACCATCTGCAGTGATCATGGAGCCCAGGAAAGTAAAATCTGTCACTACCTCCATATCTTCCCCTTCTATTTGCCAGGAGGTGATGGGACCAGTGGCCATGATCTTAGTTTTTTGGATGTTGAGCTTCAGACCATTTTTTGCACTCTCCTCTTTCACCCTCATTATGAGGATCTTTAATTCCTCCTCACTTTCTGCCATCAGAGTGGTATTATCTGCATATCTGAGGTTGTTGATATTTCTTCCGGCAATCTTAATTCCGGCTTCGGATTCATCCAGTCCAGCCTTTCGCATGATGTATTCTGCATTTAAGTTAAATAAGCAGGGAGACAATATACAGCATTGTCGTACTCCTTTCCCAATTTTGAACCAATCAGTTATTCCATAACCAGTTCTAATTGTTGCTTCCTGTCCCACATATAGATTTCTCAGGAGATAGATAAGGTGGTCAGGCACTCCCATTTTTTTAAAGAACTTGCCATAGTTTGCTGTGGTCCACACAGTCAAAGGTTTTTGCGTAGTCAATGACGCAGAAGTAGATGTTTTTCTGGAACTCGCTGGCTTTCTCCATAATCCAGCGCATGTTAGCAATTTAGTCTCTAGTTCCTCTGCCCCTTCAAAATCCAGCTTGTACTTCTGGGAGTTCTCGGTCCACATACTGCTGAAGCCTGCGGATTTTGAGCATAACCTTGCTAGCGTGTGAAATGAGTGCAATTGTACAGTAGTTGGAGCATTCTTTGGCACTGCCCTTCTTTGGGATTGGGATGTAGACTGATCTTTTCCAATCCTCTGGCCACTGCTGAGTTTTCCAAACTTGCTGGCATATTGAGTGTAGCACCTTAACAGCGTCATCTTTTAAGATTTTAAATAGTTCAACTGGAATGCCGTCACCTCCACTGGCCTTGTTGTTAGCCATGCTTTCTAAAGCCCACTTGACTTCACTCTCCAGGATGTCTGGCTCAAGATCAGCAACCACACTATCTGGGTTGTTGGGGACATCCAGATCTTTCTGGTATAATTCCTCTGTGTATTCTTGCCACCTCTTCTTGATGTCTTCTGCTTCTGTGAGGTCCCTACCATTTTTGTCCTTTATCATGTCCATCTTTACACAAAAGGTTCCTTTAATATCTCCAATTTTCTTGAAGAGATCTCTGGTTTTTCCCTTTCTATTATTTCCCTCTATTTCTTTGCACTGTTCATTTAAGAAGACCCTCTTGTCTCTCCTTGCTATTCTTTGGAAGTCTGCATTCAGTTTTCTGTAACTTTCCGTATCTCCCTTGCATTTTGTTTCCCTTCTCTTCTCTGCTCTTTGTAAGGCCTCGTTGGACAGCCACTTTGCTTTCTTGCATTTCCTTTTCTTTGGGATGGTTTTTGTTGCTGCCTCCTGTACAATGTTATGAGCCTCCATCCATAGTTCTTCAGGCACTCTGTCCACCAAATCTAGTTCTTTAAATCTGTTCTTCACTTCCACTGTGTATTCATAAGGGATTTGGTTTAGATTATACCTGACTAGCCCAGTGGTTTTTCCTACTTTCTTCAGTTTAAGCTTGAGTTTTGCTATAAGCAGCTGATGATCAGAGCCACAATCAGCTCCAGGTCTTGAGAAGAACATCTTTCTTTGGTGTCATTTCTAGAAGGTGTTGTAAGTCTTCATAGAATTGGTCCATTTCAGCCTCTTCAGCATCGGTGGTTGGTGCATAAACTTGGATTACTGCGATGTTGAAAGGTCTGCCTTGGATTCGTATTGAAATCATTCTATCATTTTTGAGATTGTATCCCAGTACAGCTTTTCCCACTCTTTTGTTGACTATGAGGGCTACTCCATTTCTTCTACGGGATTCTTGCCCACAGTAGTAGATATGATAATCATCTGAATTGAATTCACCCATTCCCGTCCATTTCAGTTCACTGACGCCCAGGATGAGAAAACTTAGAATAGGTATATTACTGTATATATAGTAAATTGATCTCTGTGGCATCAATTCATTTCTTAGATATTTTCCTACTTGATAAAAGCACATGTCTATTCTTTTGAGAGTGAACTTGAGTAAACCAGTACGCACATGAGATGAGCCAAAACAAGTCTATTGCAAAAAAAGAGAGAGAGAGAGAGAGGAAAGGAGGCATGGTATGCAGGAACCCGGGAGAAAACTTGTATGCATGTGACTCTGTGTGTGTGTGTGTGGTGTATGTGCTATGTACATGCAGACACTTACTACACATTTTTAAAAACGATGTCCGCCTCTTTACATATAGGTCAAATGTGTTTTGCTCTGTTTGTCACCTGTGTGAGCTCTGGTTTTCCCATAGCAGTCAGTAGTCTTTCTCTGTCATATCTGAACAATTAATTTTCAAATCTACTTTAATAATAACCTTGTCTTACTGGCATCTAGTTCCCATTTATACTGTTGGGGCAGAGGCACAGCTATCTCCTGTTATTCCAATTTTACATCAATTCTCTGGTTCAGTTCTTATCCAAACACCACTTTCACCCAAATGAGTTAGCACACAGACCAATCCCCCTATTATTATATGTTGACATTATGGTAATCTAATCCTGCTTTGAAGTGGGGCTCAGGAGAGCCCTTTTGACCCTCACTGTGTATTGTACCAAGGAGCAGCTAATAATGAATTATCAAAATACCTAAATCTTAGTTTTTCAGCAAAAGATCTGTAAAACATAGGTATCAGATTGACAGCCATGATATTGAACAGGTGACAATATATAAATACTCGCTTGTAGTTTTCCAGTTTGCTCATATCACTGGAAATTTTGATTTAGTTGTTCTCATTCTTGAAAAGGGCTCACAGATCCCACCTGTCATAAAAGTCTTCCACAGCAAGGTGATAGGTCGACTGTCTGCTATGTTTATATAAGCTCTGCCTTAGGACTCCCCCCTCCCAGAAGCAATACAGTCTGAATTCTTACAAAGCACATTTGGCATCCCATGCTACATTCCTAATGTCTTCCTTAAAGTTGAATCAAGGATGGTTTTGTTTGAAGCTCGTGTCTGATTCCCATGATTAGCAGCTACTGGCTCAGGTTAAAACGCACCCCCTCCTTGGGTTAACCCTTCTGATTCTGTTAAATAATTGCCATTCAGGTCAAGTGACACCTGTTGAGAAGAAAATATATGATGGGTTTGCCATCACCCCTCAGCTTTAGTATCCATTCCTGCATATTCCTTACTCCTAATGTACCTGGTCTTGTCTGTTGTGCATGGTTAAAAACAGCTGAACGTATGTTACTATATTGCCCATATTATAAAGACATTTGCTCTCTCTGTATTATCCTGGCTTTAACAAGTTTCCCAGACAGACCTGATAAATTTTGTATTCTTCCTTTCAACCTTCTCTAATGAAACTGTACTTAAGATGTGAAAGTTTCCCACATTGGTGTGTTCTATAAGGAAGTGGTTGGTTAAATCTCTTCCCTAATTATGACTATAATATCAGGCACAAGTCTCTAGTGAGGTTAGAAATTCATTTCTGTATGCATATACCTTAGCTTTTGTTTTCACCGGCAATTGCACCTTTCTTGCCTGTACTTTTAGTGGCTGATTTACAGTCTTAACAATAAAGATTGATTGGCAGAGCTGAGGCATCTCTAGAGATGGAGGCAAGGGGTGAGAGATGGCGTGAACTAGAACAAAGAATGGAAACAATTTGGCCACATTGCAGCAATTTGACCACTGTTAAAACTCAAAATGGACCAAGGCTCAAAGTGAAATAAAAACAACTTGAAAAAATAACAAAACAAAACAAAAATCACTTGACGGATATCAACAGGTAAAAATCTGATCCCAACAAAATGCTAGCCTTATTCTAGTATGTAATCTCTACCCAGATAAACTCACTGCACTTCCTTGTCAATTTTTACATGTGGGAAATGAGAACTGTGCAGAGGAGTTATTCTTGCTCATGTGTAAACTCACCACATGAGCTAGATCACTAGAAAAATATCAAGGAGCTTTGTGGTGCAGTCGTTAAAGTGCGGTACTGCAGTCAAGACTCTGCTCATGACCTGAGTTCAATCCTGATAGGCTCAAGTAGTTGGATCAAGGTTGACTCATCCTTCCAAGGTCAGTAAATTGAGTACCCAGCCTGTTGTGGGGGCAATGTGTAGTCTGCATAATCAAATTGTAAACTGCTTGGAGAGTGCTTTAAGTGCTATGGGACAGTGTTAGAATGCAATTTAAACATTCTCATCTTTTATTTTATTCTAAAATATATATTTCTATTATACGTTTATGCTCCTGAATTTTGTATTTAATTCTCACTTAAGTATTTGCCTGCAACTTAAGTTCAATTTTCATATGTTTTTCATATATTTCAAGCATTTGTACCTATAGCCTTTTCACAGTTACGGGAATGATATGTATAAACATTTTTGCATGACTACAACTTCTCAAAAGGTTGCATGTTTTTCAGTTACTCTCAGATTCTTATGCCCAGAAGCAATGTGGATAAATAAAGCTTGTAGAAATTGGCAGTCTGATGTTGTCTGGATAATTTTTGTACCTGGGAAGACTAAAGCATATATGGCAAGGGTGCATGGAGAAAACTTATTTTACCATGACTGAAACAATAGTTTAATCTTATCCTCTGATAAGGGATGAAGTCTTTAAACAATGAAGCATCTTCTTTCTACCTTAGAGATCTTTCCATTTAACAGCCCCACCTATAATTGTGAACCCAGTAAATAATCTTGAAGGTACAAACTGTTCCTCTCTTTTTGCCTCAAAAACATGACAGACAAGCACCTCCACAAGTATGGACTTCTGTATTTCTTTACTGTATTTTTGTCACTCCTCCTGGTATCTCCCCCCCCTGCCAAATATCTCCATTATTCACCATGCATGTGGGATATTGCCACTAACAAGGTTGTGGTTTTTGACTTAGAAGGGAAAAAATGAGAAAAGGAAGAGAAATAGGGAAACTATATGCAGTGTTTCAGCTGCAGGTGTTAGTATTTGAAACAGGGCTGGGTAATTGTCTGCTATTCAGAGGAATGCTGGAAAAGAAGAGTTTTTATTCAGAACCTGTTAAAAGGATTGGTCAAGTGGATATGATATGAAACAAGGACTAACTGACCGGATCTCAATGCACCTTAAAAGGGCAGCACTGCAAGTTTTATTATCCTGCATGTTAGTCTAAAATTCCCATTAATTGTATGTTTTGCCAATAGGTGGCAGTGGCAAATCAGGAAATGTTATGTGGTCCATTTTGCCAAAACAAAACTAAACTAAAAACAAGAAAAACCCACTGAGTTGCCAAATTCCTCATTTACAATGAGGCAATTTAAATATTACTATAAATAACAGTATATCACATTCTAGCATGTTTTTTGTACACTCTTACAAGTATATTTTGTACCAAACAGAGATTACTTATGATTAGTAAAGAGGCTTGTTTGCCTTATCCCCACGGATATACAATCATTCCATCATGAAAATTAGGGTTGCCAGTATTTGTACTGTTTTGTCCCATGCAGGTGTTGAGATTGGAATTTAAATTAAAAAAAAACATGGCATACCTTTGGTAATATTGCTCTTAGAAGAAAGAAAAGTCAAAGGAAAAAAAAGACAATTGGAACAAATAGCACCATACAAAATGAAGAATAAATTACTTTTCCAAAAGCAGAAGTAGTAAACTATTATTATTATTATTATTATTATTATTATTATTATTATTATTATTATTATTATTATTATTATTATTATTATTATTATTATTATTATTATTATTATTTTATTAAAACAGAAATAAAAATAATAAAGTTAAATTTTAAAAGGTTTTTAATTTTTTAAAAAATAATATTTTAGTTTAGTTTAGTCTTGCTTTAGTGCAGTGTAGTGGTTACAATCACACTACAAAAAGCCAATGTGGTGTAACAATTAGGGGGTTGGGCATCTAGTTTCTAATCCCCACTGACCCTTAAGACTCACTGGAGGATTTTCAGCCAGTCACTCTGTATCATCCCGACCTACCTCACAGGGTTGTTATGAGCATTATGTAGATAGAAGGGAGGAAAGGTAGTCAGGTGCACCCACCACCTTAAGCTCATTAGAGGGAAGACAGGATATAAATATAACTTATAAATAAATAATAATAATAGAAAACTAAAATGGATACTCTGCCCTTCAGTAGACACACAGAATTCTTGTGTAAGAGTACGTACCAGACAGGTTCTTGTGGAAAAGCAGCGTTCTGCTTTTTTTGACACCTAAAAAGGCCCTCTTTCAATTGCCACCTTCCTAACCTCAAATGTAGGAACACCTACAAGAAAGACTCCAGTGATGACGCCTATCTATTTACAGTCTGATGTGGAAGAAGGCAGCAAATACGTACTTGAGGTACCCAAGACTTCTGTTTATACTTAGTGACTAATCGGGAGCCAGTAAATATGTTGCCCAAGTGGAAAGATGTGTACATTAGCCATTGTATTTTAGACTAACTGAATTTTCTGACAACTCCTCGAGTGCCAGGTCTTCTTTGTACCCAAGAACTCATGAGTGCTCCATTGATAGTAAATCCTGACCACACTGGCTCCATCTGTCCATTCCAACCTGACTATAATCAGAGGTGAGAAAAGTCTTCAGGTGAAGTCCTGCAGACATCACATTGCAGTCATCTAATTTACAACTTGCCTTTGATTTGGGATGAATGCAAACAACCATGAGGGGTATGCTGTGCCCTGATTTGCACTCAAAGCCCACACAACAATCATGCTTCTACAATCATGTATGCACTCAGTTCTAATAGTGTAACAATATTTCAGTGAAGTGGTAAACAAAGCTGAGTGAGAGAACAAAGAAAAAGAATTTTACATTATATTTGTAAAAGGCTGCCTAAATAGCAGCACAACGCTCTCTCTTTTTTTCTACAGCTCTGTAAAATGGCTGGTGGAGTGGCTGCAAGAGGATATATATGCCATGCAGTGACATCCTGAGCACTTCAGTGACTGGAGTAATCAAGGAAAGCTTTGGGCTTTATTGTAAGGTTCAGCTGTCACTTGCATTCTCCTTTGGTGCCAGCAACTCAGTCTACTGTGTTACTTTCAATGTCCTCCTTCCTAAACTCAAATCTCAAGCCATATAGCTGCCCTGGAATCACTAGGTACTCCCAACCTGGCTCATTTTTGCACATTTGTCCGAAGGCAGTGCATATCTTTAGTTGGCAGATTGCTAGCAATTGCTTGTTGTCTTGGCAAAACTGGAAGACAAGAGTGGGTTTTCTCTCTCTATGCTTCCCTATCCTGTCTTTGCTTTTCCCTCCTTCCTTCCCTCCCTCTCTCCCATACACTGAAAATAAAAATGTTGTCTGCCAAATTCTAGATGATCCTTTGAATTCATTTTTTAAATTTTTAAAAAATATCTTACTGAGTACAGATTAGGAAATATTTCATGCATGCTTTGCATTACTTAAATTCTGTGTCGCCCAATGAGAAGAATCTGGAGAATTTGTTTTCAGCACTTTGATTCCGAGTTACCTTTTTTCTCTCTCCATATTCTGCCATGCAGTGCCATGTCAAAACAGTCATTCACATAGTGTTTTTTGGGTGTGGGTTGTCTTTTGCTTTTTTGAGGCTTGTGTGAGCTGAAGAAAAGCAGACAGAAGAAAGATAAGATACTCCTAGCACTTAAACAAGCAGTCTATAGACCAGGATTAAGGTCTCTTGATGGAATCAAGATTAAAATTTATCAAGAAATTCAGACAGCATTTTTCACTAGCATTGTTACGAGCATTAACAGTAAAAGTAATAAGCATTACTTTCTGGCTTCTGGGACATAAAGAAAGTACATCTCCAAATATGGATATAATTGTTGATGTGAATGCAATGAAACACAATGAGATAGCTTTGCAGTGCTTGAACTGGCCTGCTAGTGACATAGCATGGAGGAACAGAGGCCAGTTTTCCTCTACTCTGTCTCAGCTACGTCAGTGCGCACAGCCACTATACTACCCTGAATGCACTTGACCTCAGCTAATTTAGGAAGCTAAGGAGGATCAGGCCTGCTCAGTACTTGGATGGGAGACCACTAAGAAGTCCCATGGATCTCCAGATATCACTGAGAAAGAATCCTGCTTGTCATGTCAGAGCAGGAAATCTATAGGTTATGGCTGTATCCTGTCCAGTCATCCCCAGTGTGGTCAGTCAAGGAATGTGAACTCTGAGACCATGCTGCTTGATGGAACACAGTAGCAAGCTAAGTGGCAGTGCAGGAAATGTGTATAGTCTTCCTGTACAGTGTAAACTGAAATAAAGTACACAAAGCAGCTTCTTTAGTTATGCAGGCGGGGGAAACATGTTTTCTTGAGTGCCAAGTTCCACACACCTGAATAATAAAGACACAGTAAAAACTGAAATACGTAATGTGACTATATTGTATCTCTGAGGAATTAACAGCATTTACCTGAGATACAGGTTTTAAAGTAGTTATTTACAAGGCTTTTGGTAGGGTACTAAAAATTGTGTTAAGAGTTATATTGTAAATAGCAACATAACAGGACTTGACACTCTTTCTGAATTCTAATTTCCCTATTAGGTTGCTTCAGCTGAGAGAAAACATTCAGCTTCCTGCTGTAAATACATTTCCCAATGATCACTTTGAATATTTAAAACCCAGCAAAGTGTTTGTTCCTGACTTCTGAACAAACAACATGAATGTAGCAGTTCCTGCATATTTACTCATCCTTTCTTGCACTTCTCCAAGAAATGAGCTAGCTATTAAGCTCAGAACAGCAATTTAAATGTGCAGGATACAGCCCATTGTGTTACATTGGCAAGAGTGAGAAAGTTCTGGTAGTGATAGAGGAATAATACTAGGCTCCAGTGTGGATTCCATTGTTTGGGTGTTTCCTTTGTTGTTGTTTTTAAAGTAAATTGTGTTTTCTAGTGCATGGAAACGAGTAATGTGGATGTGTAGTTCACAACTGCATTTTGTTAGAAAGGAAGAACGCCTCTATTTAGGACCTACCACACACTGTTTTTGATGAGAATTCATAGCTGCTAGAGGACAATAGTTAGTATGCTGTCCTAATCTTATGGACTGAACAGTGTCAGCCATCAGTCAACCAGCTGGTTATTCCCAAACCACCAAAATGTTGCCCTTTTTTGGACTACAGTTCACAGAATTCCTAGCCAGCATGGCTTGCTCTACTGTAAAATGGCAACTTATCTGGTAGCTGGCCTTTCCTGCAGTAGACCAGTTGGCATTCCTCCCCGACACTTTCCTTAGAGCCTTGCCTCTGGAGATCACAAACATGCAAAGCATATGTGACCTTGCCTCCCCTGCTTTTGATCTGCCCATCCTGGGAATGAGATGAGACAAACACCATCAGGCAAAATGTCTGTCAGTGTTTTGTTTTTCTTTTCAACACGTACAGGCAGCAGTAGCATAAATTGGAAGCACAAGGGTGGTTTGTAGGAAACTATAACACCTGTACTTGTGATCTGAGTAAAGCAGCTGAAGACAGGCTTGTAGGAGACCAAAGTGGGCTGTGTTGTGTGTTATGTGCTATCAGGTTTGAACTGATTTATAGTGACCGTAATAGGATTTTAAGGCAAATAAGATATTTAAGGAATGGTTTTACCAGTTCCACACACACTCCAGTGAGTTTCCATGGCTGAGTCAAGATTTGAACTCAGGCCTCTTGAGTCCCAGTCCATCACTCAATCCAGTACACCATACTGGATACCCCGCTGTGTGGACTGTAATTTGCCACATACCCCAACTTGAAAAATCTGATGCACTACTACTGAAGCTAAAGGCATGGTTACACTAATGAAGTAAATCGGATGATGGATCAGGGTTTTCAAATGCAGTTTAAAGTCATGTTGATGTGGTTCCTGTGTCTGTGTGTGCATCCTCTTTGTAAAACTTTTAATCCATTTTAAGCTGCATTGTGTATTGGTCAAGGAAACTACACAGACTTTTAGAATCATTGCATTTGAGACTTTGTCCTGTGCCCACCTGCCCGTCTGTTGGCTGCTGTGGTGTTATTTTTACTATTTTTTTAAAAAAAAATCCTTGCAATCTGGAATAGTGCTAGAAGAGAGTGAGAGATAGAAGAAAATAACTCTCTCTCTCTCTCTCTCTCTGACCAGAGGCATTTGGACAACATCACCACATCTAGGCTTCCTAAGGGAATGGGCTGAAACTGACCAGAGTCATCACTAGGCTTGTGGAGAGGCAGGTGCGCACACACAGAGGAGCTGCAGAAAGGATGAGTGGCAAACCTCACAGACAAAATCTACGGTGAGAAACGCATTGGATATGCCAAATCAATTCAGATTAATCTGACTTAAAATAAACAACCCTGTAGTGGAAGATTAAAATACCTCACTTTCCAGCAAAATAACATAATTCTCTGTCAGAACAATCTGAACTTCTGTGTGTGTCGTGTAGTCACCTTTAAAAAAATCAATTTAAACCATGCTAAGCGCAATTCAAATATGGGTTGTTGTTTTTTCCCTAGTGTAACCATGGTCCAAGATGGGAGGTTATGATTGTCTGGACAAGCCTTTAATTACAACTAGAGGGTTCCAAACAGTATGGATAGAGTTTAAGAAACCCCTAAGGTATTGAGAATAGCATTTGGTTTCAGTAAATAGGATTCTACTATAATTAAAGCAAATTTGCTCATACAAAAGCTCCATGGTTTCCCTGTAAAAACAAGAGATGTAATTACCCCAGTTAATTGGCATTCCAGCACTTAACTTCTCTAATCAGCCATTTGTGCCGGAAATACCTTCATGGCATCACAGATGGGTTTAATTTAGATTTTGTGTTTCATTTTTAACGGCAAGTTGCAGCTGACATTGTATTGCCTAAATTTTACACAGAATATATCTGGAGGTCTCCAGAATCTTGTGAGACCCACTTTGTGTATCAAAATAAAGGAAACATATAAGATGTGAAGGAGTAACTTGCACATCTCGCCTGCAATAAGCTGTAAAAGGTCCAGATGAATCTGAAAATGATATATGGTACAACATAGATCGGGCAAGGAAAGGAGAGGGAAACAGCCCCTCCTTGCTCTTCACATTAGAAGCATGAAAATTGGAAGCAGAAATGCTTGTCTTTCTCGTTTTTCACCACCTTCTAACGTGTGCAGTCAAAATGAAGCAAAAACTCTCTTCAGGTATGAACAATACCTTGTTAGATGCCTCCCAAACATACTAGAAATGCATGTTGCTGCTTTGTTTAACATTGTAATGATGGCTTAGAGTAGTTCAGGCATCCATTTTCCCCTAGAGAGAGAATAATATAGGCACAGAGAAAATTTACAAATTGGGACATGAAACCATAAAGAGAATACATTACAGAATTGTTTTTCTGCCATTGTAGTTCTAAATTAGAACATAATGAACACACTGCTTAAATGGCTTATTTTTCCTTACTTCCTTTTCATTAATTGAATTTATTTTTGTGTTGCCGCCCCCATTTCCCCCACTTCCTCTCTTCTCATTAGTCTTTTTCGGGTTTGTAATGCTCTTGTTAAGTACTTACAATCCCGTTGTAATCAGTGGCTTCAGCATTTGTAGGGAAACATTGCTGAGTTGTCAGCATGTTTTCAACTTCATTTAAAATGACAACTTAGTAATCAGCCATACTGTGCTGCATGAGAGCTGTTTGACTGAGGACAGGGAGGGGAGAATCAGTGTTCATTCTTTGCGATTGAATTGTCTCAACAGTGACCTGCATATTTGTTTTCTAAGTAATTTGAGGGCTTTGATCAATGTGTTTTGGATCTCTTTAGGTTAGTGGGATGATCTGTTCATAGCGACTTGCAAAAGCTGTTCACAGTTGGAGGTGACTGCAAAATAATACATATTTTTAAGAATTATTGCTTGTGCTTTAGTTTGCTATTATTAACTGTATTACATTGGTTTCTTCCCCCCCCCCCCCCCCAGCATGCCTGTGATTGAATGTTGGCATAGACTTAATCAATGAACATGAGCCTTAAATAATGTGGCAACGAGACAACTATCACACAAAAGTTGACCATGTTGGTACTTTTCAGCTTTTCTATAATATACAAGGTGAATGAGTCTATTGGCAATTTGGACTGATAATGCAAAGTGAAATTATTCTGCTGTTGAGGCAATTGAGAGGTGAGACATCCTTGGGGGGGAATTTTCTGCCCCAGAATCCTCGGGGGGCTGCAAAGGTTGCTGGGGAGGAAATGAAAATTTGAAATTGAAAGTGGTTTATTAAAATGAACATTTCAGGTATTAAACTTTGAGGATGTTGGGGGGCAGCCTTCTTAAAAGTAGAATAGCTGATCCTAGCTTCCAGCAGTTGGTTGGGGAAAATAATTTTTTGAGACAGAGGGCTACATAATCTGATGGTTGTTGTTGGTTACAAAAAACAGCCTAGGGCAGTGATGGCGAACCTTTTTGGGCCCGAGTGCCCAAACTGGGGGGAAAAAAAACACCCAGTGGGTGGTGGCAGAACCGGAAGTGGTGGTGGCGGAACCAGAAGTGGCGGCGGAAGGGGGAATCCTGGGCATGGAGGTGCCTCAAGACCCCACTCCAGATCTGCTGCCAGCGCCAGCTGCTCCGGATCCTGGCCCGCCACTTGTCGAAGCGCCAGCACTGCGGCTGCAGCCGCCTCCTCAGGTTTGGCTGTGGGGGGGGGAGTAGCGATCTGGCAACTTATGGCTTGCGTGCCTGCAGAGAGGGCTCTGCGTGCCAGCTGTGGCACGCATGCCATAGGTTTGCCATCGCTGGCCTAGGGGATCTGTGCTTTGCTCATCTCTGTCTTCAGTCCAGTTGCTAGTTCCAACTAGAATGGACACATTGAATCAATTGAAGAATGACAATTAGAGCTGGTCACAAACTGCCAGTTTGGTGGTTTGACACGGTTTGTTTTCCAGCTGCACAGCTGATCCATGGTTTGGCACCCTGCTTCAGTTCCCTGCTCCATCTCCTCCAAGGACTGCCTTCGAGTGGGCACCCTCTGCAGGCGGCAGGGAGCTGAACCATGGATCAGCTGTGTGGCTGGAAAACGAACTGCGCCAAACCACCAAACTGGCAGTTTTTGCCCATGTCTAATGGCAAGTCAACTGTTATGAAAATTCTAATGATTCAATGGATCAAGATTGACACTTAGATTTAGGCCCCTGTTTCCTTCTTTCCACATAGAGGATGTTGGAAAGGACTTAAGTCTTCGTGGTGGCCAATATTCTTTGCATGCTGTGATCCCCGTCCGCTCCCTTTCCTCCTGTTGTGACAGCAGGGTGCGAGATGACTCTGATGCTTCAGTTTTTTCTAATAACACATCTTTATTATTTAACAAACTTTTGTAGTCTTTGTCAACAACAACATCAACCTCTTGCTTTGCAGAGACAGCGCCAAACTTTTCTTACTCAAAGAATAACAGATTCCCCTTCAACGGGAGAGGCGAAGAATTCAAAGCATGATCATACCATTTCAACTTATAGCACAGGTCGTCTGCTACTATTAGTCATGGCCTCACTGATGGGGGTGAAATATCCAGCCCACCTGTGGTTCCCATACTCGTCTGCCCAGCGTAGGTCTTAGGTTGGGGCGAAATGGACTGACCCCACGGGGTCTCCCAGCTCTCTCCGTACCTCGATTGCGTTCCTTCCATTGTGTCTCTCTCTGTACCCAAACTTTATAGTTCTTTCTATCCTCTCTCTCCTTTGTCTCGCCCCAATATGGAGGTTTCTTATATATTTGTCTCTTCCACTCCTTTTCTGTGTACTCTCTCGGTACCTTAAATTCTACCCACTCCCCCGTCCAGGGGTATTCTTGTATCAGATCTACCAACTCCTCTTTTCCCTCTACCTTTTCCATCCAACATGCTTCTCCCTCCTCCAGATCTACTAACTCATGCCCCTCCTCCTTTCCCTTTTTTATCCTTTTCCTCTTTTCCCGCCAAAATAGTGCCTCCTCTCGCTTCTGTCTCTAAATTCAATTCCTGTAAATCTTTCATCACGTTTGTCAGTTGTCCCTCGGTGTTTCCTCTCCATGAAACGGACGGTACACCACTTTGACCACCTCTGAGGGTGTTCCCAGTCTCACACATGCATAATACCCCAGATTCTATCTTTGTACTTTCTACTTAAAATGTATTTTACATTGCTATGTTGTAAACCTCCCAGAAGGTCAGTAAATAAATAAATAAATAAATAAATAAATAAATAAATAAATAAATAAATAAATAAATAAATAAATAAATAAATAAATAAATAAATAAATATTAAGGTATACAATACTAGGCTAGATGAACAAGTAATGTGACTGTGTAAAGGGCTTCCTACAGTCTCTTCCGGACATATCTTTCTTGTTAATATCCATAAGGCAACAATAACCCTTCCTCAGTTCCTGGCCTCCTATTTTCACTACCAGATCATTCCCAGATGTGGCTTCAGGTATATCACAAAACTTACTGCCAACTGGTATCTAAGATGCAGAGTACTATGTCATATTATCTAGAAAGGAAGAGCCAAGAACATGTGCATCTCTGCAGCAATGCTGGAGGAACACTTAGTATTTATTGTCTTTGGACAGGAGCTTCTCTGTGACCTATCCTTGGTCCTGAAATCTTATTTCCCTTGCTTCATTGTGACTTCTGCACTCTAGATAGCCTGCCTATTTCTGATCCTGAACCATGGCAATTGTGGAATGCCTTACTCCTCAGGACAGCAAATACATTAAAATGTGTAAATTTTCCAAGTATGTAATACCATTTGCAAAACAAAGTGTGCAGAAGGCATACATTTCAAACATTTGTATTTAGCGTGGGGAGGAATGCTGTTTTAAAATGCACATGAAAATATGCACGTATTTTCATGCAGATTAAATATCGACAATTAACTTTTAAGAAATAACTAAGCACGTTTTTAAGGTGGCAGATAATAATCCAGGTAACAGTTTTTTTCCCTCAGGTTTAGAAAACCCAGAAAGCCAGGCTGAGTGATACATTTGTGATTGCTCTTTGGACTTGTTCCTGAAGCTTAACACGGTAGAGAGCATTTGGCTTTGAATACTGCTGGTGGAGAAATAGAAAATGAAGGATGTGAGATGCTTGGAGCAACAATTAGCACTTAAATGTGTATGTCTGCAACAGTTAAGAGGAAGATCAGTCTGAGCCCTGAAAACGTGGAATTATAGTAGTAGTATACTAAAGAACACACTCCCACTGGATAGCTCAGTGAGCTGAAGTACAAGAGTTCAATTCCCTACCATGCCTCCTGAGAGAATAGCTAGAGTGTGTAGCCTTGGGCAAGCTGCACAGTCCATGAGAGCCACCAGAAGAAAGGAAAGGCCAACATCTTTTCAGTGCTTTGTGTCTAGGAAAACCTGGCAAAGGTTGCCATAAGTCAAAATTAACTTGACAACATATTTTATTATACTAAAGGTCCAAAGCCATTCTCATTTAGCCCCAGTGCTGATTCCCAAGATGGGAAAGGAACATGGAAGAGCGGAAACTCAAGAAGTAAAGTGTGCTATGGCTATAGAAATGGATAGTCATGACAATATATGAGATATAGAATGCTGCCATTTGCTTCGTCTCAGCTTCTATCTCCTGTGCAATGTGCTTGTTTCTTCTGCTTCTTCCCTCATTAATCTTAGTTACTTTTGCTTCTATAGTAAGGTTGCTCCCCCCTCCCGCCAGGGTGAGAAGATTTAGGAGCCATCTGAGAACCTGGTTCTCTTTTGCTGGACAAGAATTGGACTCTTGTGCTTTCCTATAAACCTGTTTATGCATCAATTTACAGGTTAAATGGAAGAACTTGCCCACTAAGGCAAGATGCAATTCCTTTGATATATAGCCATTACAGTTAAGGATGCCATGAATGTCTGCAAAGACAGAATTTCAGCTGAAGCCGATTAACGTTTTGCAGCTTGTTCAATTAACTTTGCTGACACCAGCCAGGCAGTAAAGAGATGTTAAGTAGGCATATACAAGATTCTCCTCCACCCCATTCTGTAATTACATTCATTTCCATTATTAAATATCCTACCTTTTTCATTACTTATTTTGTTAAAAAAATTGTATTCAGTTCTTTATACATTGATTAAAGTTCTGCTTATTGTAAGCATTGCTTACTTTTTTTGGTCTGTTATTTAATTTTCTTTTTCCTTTCCTGTTTTCATTTCAATCTATTGGAAGTCACCGGCATTTCTGTGGGTGCTGCCATTCCCTATCAGGTCTAACACACCTGCAAAATATAGCAGGGCCAAGCAACATCTTATGCAGGGATGGGCAAATTGTAGTGCTCCAGATCAACCACCTTTCCCACTATTGGCTATGCAGGCTAGAGCTCTTGGGAGTTTAAATACAACACTTGGAAGGTCACAAGTTGCCCATTTTTGATCCAAACCAATGGTTTCCAACCTGGCCTTCCTAGATGTAGCTGGACCACAGTTCATATAATCCCCAGCCAGTATGGTCTGTGTTCAGGTATAGTAGGAATTTCACACTCATAGACCAACAACATCTGGTGTCCCCAGGCTGAGCCATATTTCTAAAGCATATGGGAAAATACCTGGCAGATACCAGGAAGCAGCTATTGAAATCAGTACCACTGGAGTAAGTAACAAAATGATATAAATGGAGTGGTGAAAATGAATCCAGTTTATACCCATTTGGTACTGATAGCATTCAGTGAGTTACAAATGAAACCTGGACTGAATTAAGCCTTCTTGTTTCAAATTATTGTTATTGTTATATAAAACCATAGCAGTAGAAACAAGCAAGTTTTCCCACATCCCTTGGTCCCTCCCTTCCTCCCTGAACTAAGGGGGAAAGCTACAAAAATAATTTTCTGGTCTCTTCCTCTTGTTTTCCTCAAATTTTCAAGAGTTCAAGGTCATCCTCATTCAGTGATGCCATTTTGTACAATGTGTGTTATGATGAAAAGATATAGATACCATACTGAAAATGTACCCTTCACATACCTATTTCTTACTTGAACACTTTCAGTCAGGTACAGATAAAAACTGTACCAAACAGGGACCATTTGTTTCAATGTTTCACCCATAATGAAACAAATGTACTTTTTTAAAAAAGATGGTGTTGGTGGGATGCTAGAGTGGAGATTGTGTTGAATTGCTCAAAATGGTACTCCCTTGCAATGGCCATCTCATTTTGCATTATTTTTAGGCATATATTGGCCTAAATCCTCTTGACTAGTTACCCGGGTGTAGCACAAACAACATTCCATGATAATTTCTGAGACTTGGCATGGGGACTAAGCATCTGTCCATACTGACATATAGTTATGGTGTACGGTCCCCTGATAGCACTGTTAGGCACGGGGGGGGGGACGACCTCATCCAATTGTGTTTCTACTTAAAATCATCCATCCTTCGCCTTTAAGAGCCAGCCATATCCTTCTGTTACAGGGCTGGAGCATGCAGTCTTTTGGGGACAATTCCTTGAGATGCAAAATAGCTTTTTCTGACTTTGCAGATGGGCACCAAGAGATAAAATAGATTGCACTGAAGGTAAGAATCTTTGAAGCACTGGCTGGATTGCACCAACTCTCACAGTGTGGACAGGCCCTAAGGGTAGTTTCCAAAAGTAATGGAAATTATGCAACATTCACTAGGGAAGGGGAGGGTTGGCAAAATAAACCCTAGGCCATGCTGGGGGTCTCAGAGAGAGATTTTTTCCCCCTGTAGAACAGAAAATCAACACATTATGCTTTCCCCCACTGTTCCATTTCTGTAACAAGGAAAGCCTTCTCCTCTTAAATTTTATCCTGCTCAAGACCAGGGAAAAAAGTTGGCAGCCTGATTTCAGACCGAAGCCTGCATTTCTTTCTCTCCTCTCACTTCAGAATCGTACACAGTAAGAACTGGGAAGAAAGATATAGCCAAAAGTGCTACAGGAGTTAAGTAATCAAATCATATACCATCTAGCAGAAAAGAAATTATCCACATGTGTCCTCTTAGATAAATACATTCCATACTTCATTTTACACTGATGTGCTTTTATAGCTGTAACTCTGATAACAGCACTCACTCTCTCACACACATATGCACACATATACACATGAAAAAAATGTGCAAATTGTTGCTGTCACCAAAAGGTGATGGACTGATCCAATTAACCAGTATGCCATTTAAAGAGTTCTGTGGGGAGCTGCTTGCAAAAGCCACATCCTTCTCAGACTCTCTTGAAGGGTTTGCATTGTCATTTCCCCTCATTTTCTTTACCGTTTCATTCATAAATACTTGAAAAATATTCTCTTCTTAGTGAGTAAAACAAAATATATAGATCTGCTCATATTTACTAACTTGCTGATTTTACAATGAAGGCCTTTTCATATCTTTTCTTTATATTTTACCTTTCCTTTTGAATAATGCTTTTTATTAGTTTCAGATATTTTAAACAACAGAAGCTGATTACCTCTCCAAGATTGCAGCATATCCAGTGTTAGTCTTTATCATTGTTTAGGCTGACCTAGTGCTGCCTTGATAAATTTTGCTTGCTAACTTTCCTGAACCATTATGATTTTCCAGATCTGCTGCTACTAGGATGTGTGGAAGGCTCACTAGCAGGCCAGAGGGAGAGCTCCCACCAACACCCACCCACCCACTCACCAGGTCCTGTGCCATGGCTGCCAAGGTTTGAATGAGAAGACGGGTCATAAGACACAACACTGGTGTTTGATCCCTGCCTTGCTCCAAATGGCACAATGTACCCAAATGCATGCACCCAATAGCAATCTTCTCAACTCCACCACCACCACCCCTGGCTGAACTCATGACCCTGTGTGGTTATGATGACTCCTCCACATTTTATTGTAAGTAGAGAGGACTGGCTGAATAGCTCATTGGTTCAGGTATCTGTCTGTGGAGCCAGAGGCTGGTAGTTGAATTCCTCACTGTGCTTCCTAGGAAAAGAGCCACCCTGTGTAACCATGGGCAAGCTGCATAGTCCCAGGATGCCCCCAGAAGAAGGTAAACCATTTTCTCACTAGAAAACCCTGAGAAGGATCACCCTAAGTCAGGATTGACTGACAGCATGCAATTATTATATTATAGGGGGCTGAATTTGAATAACTCATATTGCCATGTTGATTCACAAGGCATAATTTTCATCAAGGTTGACATCAGGTTATGTGAGGCCTGTAGAAAGCATAGTGTTTGGTTCACTCAATCTCATCGGTGATGTAGCAAACACCATCTTTACAAAACCTGCTGGAGTTCTGCCTCACATTTGCTTACTGTTCTTATTAGTTTTTGGGTCCTTGGCAACTCTGTCTCCAGGGCCTCTCAGATCTGGTTTTCTAACCATTCCTGGATTTTCTTTTCATAATTATTTAAAGACTGGACCATTAGCTAATTCTCCACATTGAAGCCAACAACACTAGCAAATGATGTTCTTAGAGCTTGAAATATTCTTTTTTTAAAAGTAGTGTGCTAGGCATTAATTGGTATTTTGCCCAGAGTAATAACCTATTTGGTACTTGATACGTCAGGAGCAGTGCTTTAGAAACATTGCTTTTCTTACTATATATTGATTTGAATAAACATTATAAATCAAAAAAGGGTCCTAAATCCCCCCAAATGGCCTTCAGAAATAACATTTTAGAAGTAACAAGCGAGCATTACCTAGGTAAAGGTAAAGGTTCCCCTTGACAAATGTCCAGTCGTGTCTGACTCTAGGGCGCGGTGCTCATCCCTGTTTCCAAGCCGTAGAGCCAGCGTTTGTCCATAGACAGTTTCCGTGGTCACGTGGCCAGCGTGACTAGACACGGAACGCCGTTACCTTCCCACCGTGGTGGTACCTATTTATCTACTCGCATTTGCATGCTTTCGAACTGCTAGGTTGGCAGGAGCTGGGACAAGGGACGGGAGCTCACTCCGTCATGTGGATTCGATCTTACGACGGCTGGTCTTCCGACCTTGCAGCACAGAGGCTTCTGCGGTTTAACCCACAGCGCCACCACATCCCCAGGCATTTTCCTGACAATCTTCCTGGTTAACACTATTGGTTAGCTCTGGTTTTCAATCACTTGTTTTTAATAAATTTTATAGTTTTGATTTTTAAAATTTTTACTTTATCCATTTTAGCTACAGTTTCTATTGTAAAGTGCTTTGACATTTTTTAAAATGAAAAGGATGAAACTAAATTTAAATCAAATAAATACACTAAAATGTGACAATAGCATTTTGCAACAACAACATTGCTATATCCGTATCATACCAAAACATTATGGGCAATATAATAGGGTGCTATGAGATCATAGATGGGTGATCACCTAAGCATTTTTCCTACTTTGGCATGCTCATTTTGAGTGCCTAATGTTGTGTTTCTTTCAGATGGATTGTGCAACTGGTTGCATGATCAGTCGTGCAACGGGGGGCATGCCGAAGTAGAGAAATGCCTGTGCAATTGCTTTTATGTTCCATACAGAATACTGGCCAATGTGCTACAGGCAATAGCATGAGTTGTCACGTTCCATGTAAGCTCTGGGCATACTAGTCTCAACAGACAGCTAAATTACAATGCTTTATAACTGGGATACTAATTCTATTTTTGACCTCCACTTTGCAGAAACCTTATTTATTGTTTTGCTTTAAGGAGTTTATATTCTATCATTGAATAAAATGCTTGGGGCAATCTATAACATTTGAAAAAAACAATTAAAGGACTTATAAATGACACATATTAAAAGAGTAAAATCAATAGAAGTAGCATAAATGCAACAAAACAAAGCAAGATCAGACTAAATTCAATTAAAATCTAGTAACTATTTTTAACCCCAATTTCTCAGGACCCATATATCTTCCCATTCCTTACTTTGAGATGACCAAAATGAATTAAGATTTTCCACCATGAACAAAAGGGCTGCTTTTATTTGTAAAAAACCAAACAACAACAACAACAAAAACTGGGATCCAGTAGATGCTTACTGCTAAAGAAAAGATAATTTTTCTCGTTCCTCTTTCCCCCTGCAGTTCTGCTTGTGCTACTTCCCACATTGCTTGAAATATAAAAGGGGGAGAGAGGAATCAAAGAAAATTACTGGCCCAGACCCCTAAGTCAAAGTCAGAACACAATCCACAAAGTACTAGCTTCTGCTGGTGCAGGAAATGCTGATCCGTGGCCCCGCCTACTCTGCCCTCTGAGAAGAGAGGTGTGTGGTGGTGCTTGCCAGCCCCATCGTTATTGTTACTATCCTTTCGCTGCAGCACACTCATTTTTTTTAAATTCACTTCTGTCCCTCCTTTCATTCAGCCCTGCTGCTGACTCAGGTGGTCTCTGAGACCCACCTAACCCACAATGCCTGGTTCTGAGGATCTGTCAGAGCCAAACATTCAGGGCCTAGCTGGCTCCGCAGAGAGTAACACTGAGTAGTCTGTGAGCCCACTGCTCCTGTATGCAGAAGGCAGGCAGGTGGTAGCACAGGCTGAGATGAGACAAAGGTGTGGAGTGAAACATGATGACAGGGAGCTCCCAATAATGAGGAATGGCACCATCTGCCATTCCTGGTGCTCCACCACCTGGGATGGCTGTTTCACTCTAGTTATCGACAGCCTCATCCTGGAAGTGTTGTATATGTGTATGAATATGATTAAGAACAGCCCTTTGTGTCCCTCTCTTGGGTTTCCAGAAAATGCTACATGTCAGGACCTCATTTTTGCAGCACAGTCTGCTTGTAGTCCAGGCATAGCAAAATGTAAGCTCCATCACCTGCGTTTAGTTCCACTGAGGATATATCCACTGAACCCAGGAAATTTCAAATACTACAGATGATGCATCAAACGTCTTACATTAAACATGAGTCTCCAAATGTATTTTGTTATTGTAATTTATAGCTTGGCACAAATTTAAGAACTATCTGGATGCATAAATGTATTAAAATCTCCCCTAGGTATTTGACTATATCATCTTGTCCCATACATAATTACCTAGCATTTTTCTTATTCCTTGTTTCAGTTGCAAAATATGATCGGACTACTAAAATGTAGGCTAATGTATGGACAGACAGCTGCTAAAATAGATAAATGGCTCTCAGACTAGTAAACTGACGGAATGGAGTTCAGAGTACCTGAAATAGTTTTTGATCCCTACACACGTATCTAGAAATACAGTCAATTTAATTCTGAAAGCCAGTGTTAATTTATTTGAACAAAGAATCTTGGTGATGACATGGTGACGTGGTAGATTTATGTTCCAATGCTCTTTGTATTTGAGGATCAAAAAAAATGTGTGTAGCCTATTTTTAAAAGAAGTGGTCTCTCAAGTGGTAAAAGATGTTTGTCATCTTTGGTAATGTTTGATGTCATTATTGGTCACTGGACAATAAGTATAGCTTTACTTGCAAGTCTGATTGCAAAAAGACATGATCTTTGAGGAAATCCTGTTGTGAAAAAAAGAAAAGGTGAACTGTAGGAAATATACATTCCCCTTAATATCCATCTTGATCTTCAGAGGACATAACTCCAGAGGTTCCAAAAGTGAACATTAAGCAAACATTATGGAAAAGGAGGAGCCTGTTGGCTGAATTGTATAATCACAGAGTTGAAGGAAATCTTGCAACCCCTTTGTCCAACCCCCTGGAGAAACTCCAATATCCCATACCAATAGATGCCTAGACTCTGGTAGGAAACCTGAGTGAAGGAGAGCCATCAACCCTGTATCATTGTCTTTCCCACATAAGTTGGATTTATAATATGCTTATATTAGACTTTAAAGTGCAAAATATACATAGGTAAAGGTAAAAGTTCCCCTTGACATTTAGTCCAGTCGTGTCCGACTCTAGGGCGCAGTGCTCATCCCCGTTTCCAAGCCATAGAGCCAGCGTTTGTCCGAAGACAGTTTCCGTGGTCACGTGGCCAGCGCGACTAGACATGGAACGCTGTTACCTTCCCACCAATGTGGTACCTATTTATCTACTTGCATTTGCATGCTTTCGAACTGCTAGGTTGGCAGGAGCTGGGACAAGCGATGGGAGCTCACTCTGTCGCGTGGATTCGATCTTATGACTGCTGGTCTTCTGACCTTGCAGCACAGAGGCTTCTGCGGTTTAACCCACAGCGCCACCACATCCCTACAAAAAAAAATACATAAGCCATAGTCAGATCATTCGAGGCTTTCTTTATTTCAAAGCATCTGAGAAAAGCTGCTGATTTGATTACACTATTTTCTCCACTAAAACACGAGCTAAAGCTTCTATTAGCCCAGCTTGAAGGAGTGAGGGAGACTATGTCATATAGGCATTTATACCATCTACCAACCCCATAACAGCTGATACTGTTTGTTGAGAAAACTGAACTAAAGGAAAAACCTGCTGCCCCAGTGTCACTTGCACATTAAATGAGCATTCCAGCAGCAGCTTTGGACTAAAGAAAAATATGATAGGAGGTGTCACATACTGTTTGGGCAGCCTATTATGTCAAGAATATACTTTCCACTGGATTTGAGCAGGCAACGTGCATGAACTCTGCCTATTTTTGAAGGCTTTGCCATGCCACTGAATTTTTGGCTGTACCTTTGAATTTCAGAAGCAAAATTATGCTTTAAAATAAGGTGTGTGCTCTCCGTACATCTTGTTTTTAACGGAAAATGTGGCTCTTTTGCCACATTCAAGGCAGCAGCAGCAGGTACAGATCCTTATGGACTTGGGACAGAGGACAACGAATCCCTTCACCCCTGGATAGAGTGACGGGAGAAAGCACAGCATGGACAGTTGGCAGAAATGACCTACTTACATACACTCACTATTATCTCCTGTCAGTTTTCTCCTAACTGGACTTTGAGGCCTTATATGATACTGTGAGGAACATAGGGGAGGTACACTGACAGCACCCACCAGCAAGGAATGAAAATTCTCTTTTCCATCATGTTATAATAAAGTGAAAGTTTATGGGATGTGTAGCTATGTATCAAGACATGTATTTCTAAAGCATACAGTAGAAGGTTCACATGAAAAATATGGCATGGACCAGCAGTTATCTTATTTTGGCACATTCACATCAGGGTAATAATACTATTGCTGACAGGGTTTTTTAAACACGAACAACTGTATTTAGAGCAAGTGAAATGATCAGACAATGAGCCATGAAACTTCTAAGTTCTTTCAAGATCTCTTTCTTAGCGGTTGAATGTAAACCAAATCCCCCCTCCTATACAATGGGGAAAGCACCATGACAACAAAGTTAAACTTTCTAATTCATGAAGGAAATTCATAACGATTTCCAGTTCTTTCTACTGTTTCCTGGGCTCTCTAGGGGAAAAAAGAAAAAAATCCAACAGGCTGAAAGTATTTCTAGTTACAGAGCGAAGGTTTCTACAGTTATTGCTGCATGATGCTTATATGAATTAGTCTACTGAAGGAAATTAAGAGATTAAAGACCACAGGAATATCTGTCCACATAGCCTGTTTGTTGCAGGAGATGCTTAGAACACACAGGGAATGGGTCATCTCAGCAGTGTGGAAGCAATATAAAATTGGAGCCTTGGATACTTACTCAGAGTCCGTTCCCAGGATAGAACCTATTCCAAGACCTATGCACAGAATGTAGCTGTTGTATATATATATATATTCATTTTTATAAATTCATTTGAACATTTATCTTATATATTCCTTGGCTCTTCCATCCCTGCCTCTTCCATTGTATGAAGAACATTATGAAATATGGTATTAGAAAATCATATCTACAGAGAACTGGTAAACCTCTTAAAAGACTAAAACGAACTGGCAACAGGGAGAATAACAGGCATAGTACAAGAGCAGATGAAGTGCTAACACTTTCTGCATGACTCCATGTAAGTGACTGTCAGGAACATTGGGCCTCACATTTTTACAAAACAACAACCAAGGTAATCCCCCATTAAGAAATCACTTCATAGCCTTGTCGGCTACTTGAGAAAAGGCCCAGCTCCTTCCAGTTGTATCATGTCATGCCGCTGTCACTTTACAAGGCCAAATCTCTAACAAGCTTTAATAAATATAGATGAAACTTCGAAATGGTTGTACAGCAATGTGCAACATGTCACATTTGGCAAAGAACAGGCTGAGATCATGACTGAAGAGATTTCAGATTTATAAACAGCCTGATCCTCTAGCAAAGGCAGGGGCTTGCATTACAATGAATAAATAGTACATTCCAACATGCCAGATGGCCAGGCTTGCAATGGTTTGGTGTAATAGCATGCCTAAAGTCCTCATTCTTAAACCATACACATTAATGATGCAGTGGCCAAAATCTTCTTGCATAGCTATGCAACTAGTGTAACTTTGGGAGGCAAATTCCCCCAAGTTAAGAAATCACTGTAAGACGTTATCAGTTGCATGGTGGCACAACTCAGTATGCAACTAATAATGTGTACACCAGTTTCCTTACTTGAAGGAATTTGTCTTCAAATGTTATGGCTGTTTCCTGGGCTCTCTAGGGAAGGAGAAATAGCTCAGGTCAAGTAGCACTGGAGGAGTAGACTGCTAATTCCATGAGGGGCATTAAAACCTTGGTATCCATCCATATCCCCTTCATGAATTGCTGCCTTGTCATGGCGAAGGGGCTTGAGTAAGCTATGGGCTATGCCGTGCAGGGACACCCAAGACGGACAGGTCATAGTGAAGAGTTCTGACTAAACACGATCCACCTGAAGCAGGAACTGGCAAGCCACTCCAGTATCTTTGCCAAGAAAACTCCATGGACAGAAACAAAATGCTGAAAGATATGATGCTGGAAGATGAGCCCCTCAGGTCAAAAGGCGTCCAACATGCTACTGAGGAAGAGCGGAGGACAAGTACAAGTAGCTCCAGAGCTAATGAAGTGGTTGGGCCAGAGCCGAAAGGACACTTAGCTGTGGACGTGCGTGGAAGTGAAAGGAAAGTCTGATGCTGCAATGAAAAATACTGCATAGGAACCTGGAATGTAAGATCTATGAACCTTGGTAAGCTGGATGTGGTCAAACAGGAGATGGCAAGAATAAACATTGACATCCGGGGCGTCAGTGAACTAAAATGGACGGGAATGGGCGAATTCAATTCAGACGATTATCATATCTACTATTGTGGGCAAAAATCCCGTAGAAGAAATGGAGTAGCCCTCATAGTCAACAAAAGAGTGGGAAAAGCTGTACTGGGATACAATCTCAAAAATGATAGAATGATTTCAATACGAATCCAAGGCAGACCTTTCAACATCACAGTAATCCAAGTTTATGCACCAACCACCGATGCTGAAGAGGCTGAAATTGTCCAATTCTATGAAGACTTACAACACCTTCTAGAACTGACACCAAAGAAAGATGTTCTTGTCATTATAGGGGACTGGAATGCTAAAGTAGGGAGTCAAGAGATAAAAGGAACAACAGGTAAGTTTGGCCTTGGAGTTCAAAACAAAGCAGGGCAAAGGCTAATAGAGTTTTGTCAAGAGAACAAGCTGGTCATCACAAACACTCTTTTCCAACAACACAAGAGGTGACTCTACACATGGACATCACCAGATGGGCAATACCGAAATCAGATTGATTATGTTCTCTGCAGCCAAAGATGGAGAAGCTCTATACAGTCAGCAAAAACAAGACCTGGAGCTGATTGTCAGCTGCTTATAGCAAAACTCAAGCTTAAACTGAAGAAAGTAGGAAAAACCACTGGGCTAGTCAGGTATAATCTAAACCAAATCCCTTATGAATACACAGTGGAAGTGAAGAACAGATTTAAAGAACTAGATTTGGTGGACAGAGTGCCTGAAGAACTATGGATGGAGGCTCGTAACATTGTACAGGAGGCAGCAACAAAAACCATCCCAAAGAAAAGGAAATGCAAGAAAGCAAAGTGGCTGTCCAACGAGGCCTTACAAATAGCAGAGAAGAGAAGGGAAACAAAATGCAAGGGAGATAGGGAAAGTTACAGAAAATTGAATGCAGATTTCCAAAGAATAGCAAGGAGAGACAAGAGGGCCTTCTTAAATGAAGAGTGCAAAGAAATAGAGGAAAATAATAGAAAGGGAAAAACCAGAGATCTGTTCAAGAAAATTGGAGATATTAAAGGAACCTTTTGTGCAAAGATGGACATGATAAAGGACAAAAATGGTAGGGACCTAACAGAAGTAGAAGACATCAAGAAGAGGTGGCAAGAATACACAGAGGAATTATACCAGGAAGATCTGGATGTCCCGGACAACGCAGATAGTGTGGTTGCTGATCTTGAGCCAGACATCCTGGAGAGCGAAGTCAAGTGGGCCTTAGAAAGCATGGCTAACAACAAGGCCAGTGGAGGTGACGGCATTCCAGTTGAACTATTTAAAATCTTAAAAGATGACGCTGTTAAGGTGCTACACTCCATATGCCAGCAAGTTTGGAAAACTCAGCAGTGGCCAGAGGATTGGAAAAGATCAGTCTACATCCCAATCCCAAAGAAGGGCAGTGCGAAAGAATGCTCCAACTTCCGTACAATTGCACTCATTTCACACGCTAGCAAGGTAATGCTCAAAATCCTACAAGGTAGGCTTCAGCAGTATGTGGACCGAGAACTCCCAGAAGTACAAGCTGGATTTCGAAGGGGCAGAGGAACTAGAGACCAAATTGCTAACATGCACTGGATTATGGAGAAAGTCAGAGAGTTCCAGAAATACATCTACTTCTGCTTCATTGACTACGCAAAAGCCTTTGACTGTGTGGACCACAGCAAACTATGGCAAGTTCTTAAAGAAATGGGAGTGCCTGACCACCTTATCTATATCCTGAGAAATCTATATGTGGGACAGGAAGCCACAGTTAGAACTGGATATGGAACAACTGATTGGTTCAAAATTGGGAAAGGAATACGACAAGGCTGTATATTGTCTCCCTGCTTATTTAACTTATATGCAGAACACATCATGTGAAAGGCTGGACTGGATGAATTCCAAACCAGAATTAAGATTGCCAGAAGAAATATCAACAACCTCAGATATGCAGATGATACCACTCTGATGGCAGAAAGTGAGGAGGAATTAAAGAACCTCTTAATGAGGGTGAAAGAGGAGAGTGCAAAAAATGGTCTGAAGCTTAACATCCATAAAACTAAGATCATGGCCACTGGTCCCATCACCTCCTGGCAAATAGAAGGGGAAGATATGGAGGCAGTGACAGATTTTACTTTCTTGGGCTCCATGATCACTGCAGATGGTGACAGCAGCCATTAAAAGATGCCTGCTTCTTGGGAGATAAGCAATGACAAACCTAGACAGCATCTTAAAAAGCAGAGAAGATAAATTTCCCTGGAAAAGACCCTGATGTTGGGAAAGAGTGAAGGTAAGAGGAGAAGGGGACGACAGAGGACGAGATGGTTGGACAGTGTCACTGAAGCTACCAACATGAATTTGACCAAACTCCGGGAGGCAGTGGAAGACAGGAGGGCCTGGCGTGCTCTGGTCCATGGTGTCACGAAGAGTCGGACACGACTTAACAACTAAACAACAACAAATCCATCTCTATGCAATCCTAGTCAGTGCTAGGGCTCACTGGTTCTGCACAAAAGTGTTTCTATGTGTATCATGCTAGCACAACATCAGTGCACTAAACAGCCAAAAACAAGGGGAAGGGATGGGGAGAGGGTATGCTAATATACGTATGTCCTTAGGCTCCTCATGATATTTGAAGCTAAGCAGGGCTTGTACAAGCCCTATCAGCAGCAGTTGGGGGTCAGGGCTGGAAAAACTATGTCATGTGTGTTGTAGGTAAGGAAGCACAACATACAAGCCCTACCAGAAAAGCAGAAATTATCTGAACTGGTGTCACACTTGGTCCATTGCCCATCCAAGGTGGTTTTCCATAGCTCTAGCTTGCCATATGACCTGGGTTTTGCCCAGATTTCTGGACTCAGTTATATTTCAATCAACTGCTGCCAACCCTTGCTGATTCCACCCTACGGCTTCACAAGGATCCACCTCTCCCTCAGTTCAAGGCATTGGGTGCTGCTAATCTGAGAATCCTATTTCACTGCCTTTTTCATTATAATGTGTCCCTCTGGTTTCTCCGTCTAACTGTGAAGCCTGATTCTAGCAATGTTGATAAGCCTATGATTGTTCTATAGCACTTTACATTAACATTCTAAAATTAGCAGATTTAGGAGAAAAATCAGTTATAAGAGAAGTTGCTCTTAAATGAAAGATTTCCTTTATCTTCATTTTCCCAAGACCCTGAAGTAGCTAATTGTAAGGGAGCAAAATGATTGTTACTTGGAACAGGGAAAATACTTTAGTCTTGAAGAGAAACAGATGGAAAAATATTTACATTTTAGATTGCTTATTTAATGGAGAAAATAAATGGCTGTCACAGCTTTTCTTTTCAATTTTTCCTCATTCTCCTGGAAACTTAAGTTTGCTCAAGCTCAAACACAGCCAAGCTTAGACAGCAGTGTGTTTAAACTGGGGGCCTTTACTCTGAGGGGCAGGATCCAAAACGTGCCACTGATCTGGCTTTGTGTGGTAGGATTTATCTGTTGCAAATGCTAAGTCTCCACATAGATGCGAAACAGCATCCTCAGGGCAAATAATGACCAGGGAGAGGGGAAAACGTCTAGTGTTGTTTGACCCTCCGATTCCTGTTCCTTAATATTACAAACCCAAGATTCATTTCCTCTTCACCTCTCATCCTGAGCAGAATTGTCCAGGCAGCAGCATCCCTTTCTTTGAGATCTCAGGGCCTGAGCATGGGAGTAAGTGATGTCACAGGGGAAGGCCATTGTGATGTCACAGGAGTGGCTGTATATGATCTCACAGAGGCAAGGAAGGCAAGGGTTTGGCAAGAAGCAAGCACAGCACATATGCAGACACCTTTGTGTGAAATTAGTGAGCCCTGGTACCAGCTGGAAATGTGAGGAGATGGGTGCTCAGTTTTTAAAGATCACTCTCTAGGAAAAAACAAACTTTCTCTTCCTTCAGCTTTGCTGGTCTTGACACTTCTCTGCCCATCTTGAGACCAAGTAAAGCATAGCTATTTCCTGAGATGTCAGCTGATTCTGATACCTGAAAACCTCATTCCTCAGAAAGCTATTTCACACAGGTAAGTTAAACAACCACCCAGACTTTATATTCTAACCAATCCCAGTGCAGTTGCCACAGAGTAGGGCTGGTTTTATAGTCAGTCAGTCAGTGAGTCAGTCAGCAACTAATATATTTGGTATCTTGCTACAGCTATCTGTTGAGTGCTTTACTTTGGAAACCAAAGGTGCTGTTTCCACTGCTAGGTACATATGAGAAGGGCTTTTAATACAGAATTTATCCACCCATGATTTAATAATGGTGGTTTAACTTTGACTTTGGGTGTAAATACATAGCAGGAAAAATAGGAAATGATCTGCAGATCTGGGGGAAGTCTGGTTTCCATGGACGAATTTACTTTAGTGGATCACAAAGGAATGGCAGAGAGAGAGATGGAAACTATCAATCTGCACTTCTAAGCACCTTGTTAAGGTAGCTGTGCTGCAGCCTATCAGATTTGCAGGAGGCAGGGCTACGGTATTTTTACTTTAACATGTTACTTTAACACGTCCTCTTTACCGATTTCCTCTTTGCTTGCTTCCCCCCCCCCAGCTGCTCTAGCACTTTAGTACAAGCCTTTGCTTTAAAAAATGATCTGAAAAAGAAGTTAGTTAGTTCCCTGACACCCCCATGAATGCTCCTTTGTTTCCCCTCTCCCCACCTCAAATGAAGAAGATGGGAGAGTCAGCTTCTAGTCATCCATTGCACCTGCTTAGGTGATCGTCATCTGAACTGATGTGAATGCATTCAGTTTGGAAAAAAAAAGTGGAAGCCCCAGTAATAGAGGGGAAAAATATGGATGGGGGATCTCTGGGCTGATTCACGTTGACTTGTACTCCATGTAGTCAGTGGAAAATAATGTGAACCTGACTGTCCCAATCTTGAAGCATTTCACACATTAGTTGTTAGTGCAGTTGCTCGATTCATTGAAGGAGACCTTATCAAAATATGTTTGGTTGTGCTGTGTTTATATTTTTATTTTAGCAACTTGTTCTTAGAACACAAATAAAACACAGAATAAAATTATCCCTTTTTAAAATCCCCTTGGTCCACTAATCATTTAAAGGAAAGCCTGTCTGAAGAGAAAGATCTTCATCTCCTTGTGGAAGGACAGCAAAGATGTGGCCAGCTCCCGTGAAAGGGAATTCCAGCAACAGAGATGGCCCTCTTCCATGAACCCAACAAATGTGGGAAGGTAGTGGGACCAAGAGAAAGGCCTCTTCTGATGACCATAATACTTAGGTGGGCTCCTAAAGGAAGGTTCAGTCTTTTTGATAGCTTCGACCCAAGCCATTTAGGACTTTACAGGGTAAAACCAGCACTTTGAATTGTGCCTGGAAGTGGAACAGCAGCCAGTGGACCTGCTATGAAAGGGGAGTTAATACAATTTGTTCCCTTTAACCAGCCCCAGTTAACAATCTGGCTGTGGCATTTTTAGACCGACTGGTGTTTCCAAAAACTTTCCAATGGCAGCCCCACATAAAGCATGTTACAGTAATCCATCCATCCAAGATGTAATTAAAGCATGTGCCACCATGGTCAGATCAGACCTCTCCAGAATGGGCACAGCTGGTGCACTTGTTTTAATTATGCAAAGGCACTCCTGACCAAAGCCAAAACCTGGGCATCCAGACTCAGAGTCAAATCCAGAAGCATCCCCCTGAAGCTGTGCACCTGTGTTGGAATGTGCTGGCAGGAAGTGGAGGTACTAAATGAGTGTATCTATTATCTGAAAAAAGAAGAAACTCTTGTACAAACTTTCCCTGAATGACTTAACAGCTAAGATGATGTAGACCGGAATATGTTTAGAAGTCCCTTGTTTTAGCAACTGCTGAGGGCTTCTGCCCAAATATTCCTTGCCCTCTGTTTAACCTGTCTATATGCTGTATTTGTTTCTTCCTCTGTGGCCTGCATGGCCTGTTTAAAAGCTAAGAGGGTGATCATTCTCAGGATTAAAGATATGATAAAAGAAACAGATTTCCCCATGATGTATTTTCAGCAATGCAAAACAGATGTCAGTTGCAATATGAAATGAGAGGTAATGAACTGCTTGGTGCACATAAGTTTATATGCCTATGCACAAGAAACAAAATGCATCATTTAATCAGTCTGAGAATTCAGTTCTAGAGTCCCCTGCTAAAAATGTTCACAAATAAAAATTAAGTCCTTAAAAGTTAAAAATAGGGGAAATCCAAAGAGGAGGAACTGAAAAATCCAAGGGAGGAACTAAAACATACAGACAGTTCCTGGTAGCAAGGGTCAGTTGGAGCATATATATGTTGTCTCAGCTTCTCCTGCCGCCTTTTCAAGATGCAAGATACTTAAGTCACTAATATCTCAACTTAAGGGGCTTTGTGTTACTATGCCAGTAGCAGCAGGTTCTGATGTATATGTGGACCCAGGACACATGGACTTGCCTCTAGGCAGAATAAAGTAGTCACTTTAGGCATCAAATGATGAGGGCAACAAGGTATCAGAAGATGGAACTAAGTGTCGTGCAACCTACTCTACCCCTTGTAAGTTAGTCTGTTGATTACATTGCCAAAAGGCTCAAAGATTCAGCTAATGTTCCTGTCAAGCTTCTTTACATGTAATGGGGTTAGAAACATGCTATTTTGTTCTTCAGCCAGTAGAATGTCTTGGGCTGATTCTCTTTGGAAACTGATTAGGATGTCCATAGGGCACCACCAACCTCTGGCCTCCAGCCCTTTCTGCAGAAATTGGTATCAAGTGGCTATCTGGTCTAAAGGAAGTTTCAAATCCTAGCAAGAGCTCCTCCAGGGTATACATCAGTCACTAACTATTCAACTATCTTGTTTAAGGTGTATCTGCACTATACTTTTATAGCAGTTTGATTTCACTATGAATTTTGGGAATTGCAGCTTGGTGAGGTCCTTAGACTTCTCTACCACAGAGCTCTAGAGCAGTGATCCCCAACCTTGGGCCTCCAGATGTTCTTGGACTTAAACTCCCAGAAATCCTGCCAGCAGAGGTGGTGGTGAAGGTTTCTGGGAGTTGTAGTCCAAGAACATCTGGAGGCCCAAGGTTGGGGACCATTGCTCTAGAGCACTCCTCCAAACTACAGCTGAGAATTCTTAAGCATGCCACCAAACTACATATCCCAGGATTCTACAGAATGCAGCCATGGCAGTAAATGTGGAATCAAACTGCTACACATGTGTAGTGCAGATACAAGTTTAGGCTCTTTTGAGGATACAGTATTAAAATAAATATCAGTCAACAGCAGTTACTTAATGCAGTACTTAGCATGGGGGGCTAGCATAAACCTAACACAGGTTTAAATCCACTGACGAAAAAACAAAATTAAAAAAAGACATTTTAAATGGCAGTGAGTCTATTACAGTCAGCCTTGTAAAAGGGGCCTTTTAGTGTCAGTAGATAATGAAAATACCGGTTACCTATGACTGAGTTTAAATGATGTCATGACCTAGAAATTTCCGTTTGGTGCTGACATATCTGTGCGGAGCATAGCTCAGAATTGCCTTCCTGTAAATATAATATAATTGTTCCTTTTTTAATATTTTTGCTCCTCTGAGAACCATAACCCAGGCAACTTGTGTGGAAAAACAGCAGCAGTCCATAAAAAGCTTGGAAACCTGTATTTTTTCCCATTTATTTTCTTAAAATGCAAATTACACTAGTCAAAAAAAAAATCACCTTTTGTTAAAAATACATTCAGAATTAACAAATGACTCTAAGGAAGAAGAAAAAAACCCAAAGACATTTGGATTGGTAACACTTGCCTGCCGAATATTTGGATTTATAACAACAACAAAAAGCCCAGTCTAGAAAAATAACATTCTTCACTGGATTTTGAGGAGGATACAGCTGTACAATTCAACAACAGTATATCAGATATTCTCAAACTACTGTGCCCTAAAACTCTTTCCATAGATCCATTCATTTATTTGCTGTAGTAGTTGACAGTCTTGCGATTCTTTTGGCAGTAGTGATTTAGATGCAGCGCAAGCAAGAATGAAGGCCTAACATTGTTTTTGTGGCTGTATGTTATTCCTGTATACATAGCAGCATGGGCTTGCAATGCAGAATTCTTATCCTAATGCCTCAGAATTCTCCCAGCACTCTTGCAATGCAGGAGGAGAATCTTAACCATGTCCTGCATCCCCCTTTTGTTTAGCTCACAGCAGGACTGTAAGTCTTTTCATCTCAGGTGTGTTCCTTAGAGAAGGACACCTGCCATGTTCTTTATTGGCTTTTTCTTCTCACCTCATAGAGCACTAATCCCAAGCATATCTGCTGTTCTTCCTGCCAAAGCTAGTACAGTATAGAAGTGAGGAGAATTCTTCCTTCTCTAACATCTTGCAAATGCAGACAGACACGCAAACACACTCACACTCACTGTTAGGAGGAAGGATCTGCAATTCACATCTACACACATGGAAGAAGGGGTGCGCCTATAGAACAATCTGCTGCTGTTTCAATAGGTATTTCTGCAACAGAGTGAGAGGCCACATAATTGGAAGTCCCTTTTGAAATGAACACCTGGCCCTGGTGGGGAAAAACACATAACTACACTCAAGTAGAGACATCTGTTCCCCTCCTTCTCTCCTATTCTCAATTCTTTTTGAAACTTCCCAGCCAGGTTGAGAAGGCCTACTAGGTAACGCTCCCCAAAACTGATGGCACTCAGTGGTCGTGCTTGATTCAGTTTGCTTGAATCTAAGGCTGCAAAAGTTTCCATACTACGTATGAAGGTTTCTCAGTTCTTGGACTGATATGAGAATGCTCACAGGTCTGGCAGTGTTGAGAAATGGGCATAAAACTTCAGAGAAATAGGGGGCTATGCTCCCCTCTTCTAGTTCAGTTTTGTGCTATACTGGATGCAATTGTTTGTGTAAAACACAGAAGGATATATATGTTGAAGGCTATACTTTCTAGGGAAAATCCTGTTTACAATATGCAACAGCAGCAGGAAAACTGCAACCTAAAAATGGTGACCAGGCATGCAGTACAGGGGGTAAGGAAATGCTTTAAGCCTCGAATAAGGAGGAAGCATGGACTGATGACATGCCCCTGGTTAGTTCCTCATGTTCCATAAGCCTCACAAGGATTGCTGAGAGAGCAAAAGCAAGCAGGATGTTGTTACTGCTTCATATGTATGATTATATGAAGAACAGAAATGTGCACACAATTTTTAAAAAGATGGATGTGTGCAGTATTTTAGTGAACTGCTATATATGTTACATAACTGATGTTAAAAAATCCCTGTGTACTATACCGCTTTAACAGATCTGATATATGTAGGGACCTTCATGTCAAGGCATATAAATACCTGTAGAAATCTACACATTTGCTCATCTTTTAACAGGCTTTGTCCTTCTCCCTGAGTGGGGATATAAAGTCACTGGAAAATGATTTACTAATCCAGTTGCTTCACAGGTCTAAATGGAAACCTAGACATGGATTATGACCCTTCAGCCACCTGCTGTGCAGTTACTCCATCGCTTTTCTCACTTGAGTGCACTGGATTAAAACTCCCAACAAGTGATATTAAATACAGCCAATGTGCAAAAAACAACCACCAGGATAAAGGAGACAATTTTCATGCATCATATTCCAGATTAATTCCACTGGCAGCAAGTTAATTTCAGGTTTACAGAAGTGGCTTTGGGCTCTAGTAAAAAATGGTGAACTAGCACACAAATAATCTGATGGCCCACCTTGAAAACTTATACCATTATGACATCACTGATGAAAATATTTTGATAAGGGTACTTGATCTTACCAGATTTACTGTTTTGATATTAGCAGTGGTGTTCACCATACTATGTGATGTTCCTGATTATTTTACTGTATAGTTCTACCACAGAATGCTAGCATCAGGAATCTATTTTTCTTCTGTAATGAATGTATGTTATGTTGTTCACTATCCACATTTAATTTTTGTGTCATAGTACATCCATGCAAAGATACCAAAATGTGGGTTGGGTAGTAATGTAGGGGGAGGTAAATAGACTGATGTACATAGGAGCAGACAATGGGAGTTATATGGAGGATGGTGGGTTTTACAGGCCACGCAGAAGTTAAATGTTTGGCAAGTGTAAATTGCTTGAAGAAGACTTGGTGGGCAATTTGCCCATGCCAAGAGGAACCTATCAAGTGCAGCTGGGTAATACGTTTATGTAGGTTTTAAATAAAGAAAGGAGAGCAATTCAAGTTCTAAAAAAGCCTGAGCAAAATTCCCTTCTCAATGACAAGCCACTGTAGTGGTTGAATATATAGCTCAAATTCAGAACAAACAGACGCTTCTAGGATTCAAGAGTATTTCATGAAGACACTGACCTACTAGTAAAGTTTCCAAAGGCATCTTCTTGCCAACTACATAACAGCACAGTTTTTTTTTCAGCCACAATAATACAGGAAGATAAGATACACATTCTAACACACAACAGGTTCCCCCAAATACCACAAAAAAGGTCTAAAAAATGCCACCAGCGCAACTACTCCCACCCCAACTAAAAACAGAACCAAACCCAGAAAGAAGGATATTATATGCTGCATTTTTCTTTTTAAAAAAGCTCACTTACATAGGATTTTCCAATGGAATTAGTTATAAAAGAGTAAACATAGTTAATACATATTCAGTTGGCCTCTGTTGATAGAAATATGCAGATGTCTCCGTCATTAGTAAAAGACATGTTAGAGTCATTTATAAAAGCACCTACAGTGCAGTAAATAAAAACAGTGGGATTAAGGAACACTGTTTTTGTGGTTTCTTACAGTTACTAGTTTACTAAGAGTTCCTTTTCCAGACATTTTTCAACAGTCCAATGAGCTCAGTTCCTTCAGAAGTATTTCAAAAATGTTTACATCCCAGACATTCTGGAGGCTTCATAGTAAAACACTTTTTCTCTGAGAGCAGAGAGTTTTCTTACACAGCCAACTCTGGAACTGCTGGGGAGCAGAGTCTATTACCTGACACAGCCTTCGACATCTTTTAGAATTAATGAACAGCTTGGTTGAGCCTAAAGGAAGTTACTTCAGAAAGCCCACATCGAATTTCTCTGATGTGCAACTGAGGATGGGTTAAGGCAAGTATGTACTGTACAGCCTTTAGGACAAACAACTTGCTGCCTATTGACTTCTGTTTCAAGGTCATCACGGTTTCTTTAGTGTTTGTTGACTAAGAAGACATGGCTCCAGACAGTGTACAGAACAGCCTCAGTAAGAATCAAAAAATGTATGTGAAAATTTCACAATTCAGAGACGGGAGCAATAGAGAGGAAAGTAGGCAAGTGACCAGAAGATGGAGCCACTGTTTCTCCTTTTGAATCTTCCTTCTATGAACCTGGAAAATCGAAGGTGGGAGAAAATGGATCTTCTGCGTTGCTTTCTGCATTTGTTAGAAAGAAAGGCTTCTGTCTCTGACTATTTTATTATATAGTGAATGAGAAGTTAAAACTTCCCTCATTCTTTTGCAACCCTCAAGAAGGCCATGCCAGATTAAGTTCTTGGACTGGTCCTACAGCCGTCCAACTGCAGACTTCACTTTCCTTTATTTTGACCTAAAAAAGAGAGATAAAAAAGAAAATGATATTTTGCCACCATCATAAACATGGTTTTTACTACCATACAGTATTTGAGTAGCTCTCTACCTTAGCATGCTTAAATATACTGAATTCCATTCATATTCTTTCTGATGCTAGCATTAGAATAAAGACTAAAAGAAAAATGTTTAACATATTTTATTTTAAAGTGCATTTGTTTCTAATCAAAGACTTAAGCTTTATTCAATGTACAGTAATGAAAGGAGAAAAGACACTCTAGGCCTACCACCCCACATCTTTTCATTGCCCTTTAGAGATGAAAGGCAAGTTTCTGGAGGGGGCAGCCTCCTCTGTCCAGGCAGGTTCTTCATGCGTTTTAAAACCTGAGGAAATCAAGATTTTACATCACAGAGAGATTCCCTAGATAGAGGAGTCTCTCCCTTTGATGTTGCAGATGAGTGATGAGGTAGTGCACTCTCCCTTTCCATCATGTATGTTCTTGTTATATGTCCTTAAGTCACTTCATATTGCCATGCACCCTTAAGTGAGTTATATGGGTGACTCCACGTTTCCTGAAACACTCTCTGATATTCTGTCCACTGCAATGAACTGGATCAATAAAACTTTTAGGAGACACATTGTTCTGACATAATTTGAGGCTAGATGTGGGAGTGAACCATTTATTTCAGACTTCACTTTGCAATCCAGTTGACTTTCAAAAAAGAAATATCTATTACCTTAGATGCAGCATATTTGGTTATTCCTCCATTCAAACGTTTTGACTGAGGTTCATTTTAAATAATCCAGTGTTGCAAAGATACAGGAGAGGTTTAATTACCTTTGGCATGACCAATTTCACATTTTTTGCTTTCCAGTTGACATCCTAAAAACACCATTGTGCAACTGGATAGAAATAGGTGATTTCATCCCAGCAGAATGCTATGGACAAATGTATTGGGCATAAACCTGTCTGTACGTTTTTCATGCATCAAAACATACTGGATGATGCTGACATTTGACTGATCATGACAGCTGGTGCACTATCTTCAGTATCTTAATAGATACCTGAGGCAGTACTTCAGAAGCCCTGAAAGGGACTGAGGTGGCGGGTGGGGGGGGGGGGAGCAGCTTTCAAGCCCTTCAAAATATGTGTCTCCCAGACCCTGTTCTTTCCCCTCCCACTCAACAGATGATTGAGGTCAGAAATGGAGAATGGCTGAGGGTCTTCCTAAGTTCAAGAGAGGAAAAGCATTTGGGCCTCAAGTTGTAGAGCTCAAAGCCAGGAGGAGAGCTGTATGTGTTGCTCTCCTAGTAGCCCATCTGAGGGAATTTATATGCTCAGCACAGGTTGCCTATGCAAAATCACAAAACAAACGTGCTTGACATTCTGTAACACAAAATGGGTGAAAGATGGTACCTCTGCCTTGAAATAAATGGACCTCTGGCAGGGAAGCAGCATAACTCATTCCCCTGGCAGAGTAGTCCACACATGTCTTGTGTGTACGCTTACATTTGTGTTGTGTTTTTTTCCAGCAGAACACAGATTTTATTGTCAGTGGAATCGAGCCCTCATTTTCCTCTGGTCCTATTTTCTGCCCTGAAATGTCAAGGTCTTTGTGTAAATAGAGAATGTCAAAAAACAAACAGACAGACAAAAACCCCAGTAATATGGGACTTGGCTGGAAAATGCTAAATATCAAGTGAGAAAAATACAATGGTTTACATCTGAGGTACTTAAAAAGGACACAGAACATCTCTCATGCAACTGTACTTCAGAATATAGAGGTGGGAGGAAGCTTCAGATCCTCTCTATGAATGGTTTATTTTCAGAGACAGAAAAAAACTTCCTTTTTTGGACTACAACTCTCAGAAACTCTTGGCTGTGGGGCTCTGGCAGCTGCAGTCTACAGAATATATCTCTGGGAAACAGCATACTTTTACCAGAGCAGCTGAAGAAAACAGAAGCTGAAAGACCCACATCCAGCATGGCAGAATCTCACAACCATGTCTATAGCATGGAAGATTAATACTAATAATAATAATGATGATGATGATGATAATAATGATAATAATAATAATAAACAACCTTGAAGGGAAGTCATTAAGTCAGCATTTATGTAAATTCCATTGAATCAATGGGTCTATTTAGCTTGAGACTAGCAATTGGATTTAACAATGATGTCTTCTTTTTTAGCATTACTAGAAACATAAACCTGGTTCATAGGTTTATGTTTTAAAACCTCATTGTCTTTTCACATGTCAGCAGAGAAGGAAAACAGAAGTAAAAGGCACAGCATTTCAAATGTTCTCACTGGGCTTCCTTTTTCTTAGCTATAAGCTTCAAAATGTATATAGACTTGTTTTGCCCTTCAGCTTTCTTCCCAGCCAGTGTTGGTAAGCTCTGTAAATGCAATCAGCTACTTTCAAAGCAGAGAACATAAAAAAGAATGGGATAATATCTCAGCTAGAAGGCTCCATATGTTGATGGCAAGGTATACTATATGAAGAAAGAAATGGGATTAGAATTGCTCTAAGTACCCAGGAGCCACAAATGGTGACTGGAAGAAATAATATCTTGTAAGCGTACACCACTCTGGCAAAAGTAAAAAACATTTCTTTGGGCACATACAGACATAAAGCGCTATTTTGGAAAAGGCACCACATTCCACAAACATTCCTCAATACCCAATCTATAATTTCAAGATCACTTATTAACCAGTTTGATTTGCACCCTGAAGTAGGTTAAGGGTTATTCAAATACATGGGTGTGGAGAGGACAGTGGTGAGGCCATTGCCCTCCTACTCAGGGCCTGGAGCATGGACCAAGCGACCTGATGTGAATACTGAGCAGTCAGGAGATCTGGAGGGTGAATGGGAGGATTCAGGAAAGGAGGAGAAGCCCCACTCCCAGAAACCTGAGTCTTAAACCAGGGCTTTGCTCATGGAGGTGGTGGTGGAAACCTGGTGGAAGAAAGAAATGACTCCTGGAGGGAAATGGTTTGCACATGTGGGGATATAAAGGCAGTGTTGCTACAAGGAGAGGAGAAGAAACAGGTAGAGAAAACCTGTCAAGAACAAAGAGGTCAGGGAGGCAAGTTCTGTTTCAGCCAGGAGAATGGAGGAGGACCCAGAGGAAAGGTTCTGTGGGCATGCTCAAGAAGACTTCTCAGAGGCGCATTGGGCCAAGGAGTCTCCAGAAGAAGACCCAGAGCACCCCGGGGAATGGGACTATATCTATAAGGAGGACCTGGGAAGAGGGATCGTAGTGAAGTTGAGGGCCCCTAAAAGAAAACAGCTAATCCTTGAGAACTGATGGCCACCTGTCTCTTGACACTAAAGGGAATGCCAGTGCCAGGAAGAGAAGAACTGGGTCATTGGACTGGGGCCGCCATGAATCTCCAGGGAGAGACTCTCTACATTATTGCCTCATTATGGGCACACTGACCCTTGTTGCTAAAAGTAGGTCAGTATCAACAAAACCTTGGAACTGGGGTGCAAACTGATGGACCACCCACTTCCCCAGTGATAAGAACTGGGATCATTGGAGAAAACCACTACGAGCAGGAAACAGCTTGATATGAATGAATGAATGAATGAATGAATGAATGTACTTCTAAAGGATTTATTAGATACTCGATATGAGATGTGAATGCTTCTCTACAGTATTTGTTTTAATATGATGTAGTGCTTGCTGCCTTGATGGAAGGATAATAACAATAATAATTGTGTACCATCAAGTTGATTCTGACCTATGGCAACTAGAGATGGGGACGAATATAAAAACGGATTGGCTTTTTCGACAAAAATAGCCGATTCGTTAAATATTCATCCCTTCATATTTGTGGGTTCCAGAGACCCCCACGAATACGAAGGGATGAATATTTACCCATTTTCATTCGTCCTTCGTATTAAAAAACAAAACCAAAAAAACCCCATTCTGCCTACCGGCCGCCGATCAACTGATTGGCGGGGGATAGGCAGCCACCCCCCCCACACAGCCACCCAACCCCACAGCCTACCCTCCTACCCCCTTCCTCTCCCTACCTTAGCCCTCCCCCACCCCCACTGACACCCCCTTTTATTAAAAACAACAACAAAAAACACTATTCTGCCTACCAGCCGTCGATCAGCTGATCAGAGGCCGATAGTCAGCCATCCCCCTCCCACAGCCAGCCACCCCAACAGCCACGGTGTGGGCTAAGGTAGGGAAAGGAAGGGGGTGTGGGGGTAGGCTGTTGGGGTGGCTGGCTGTGGGAGGGGGATGGCTGACTATCGGCCTCAGATTAGCTGATCGGCGGCCAGTAGGCAGAATGGTGTTTTGGTGCCCTGTGGTAAACTCTCCTGGGGGGGCCCAATTTGTGGGTGAATAACTCGGATGTCCGATATCCAATCTTCACCAAAGTTGACAGGCGTGTTGGGGAAAGACATAGGAAGCTCCGTTATGATTCCAGATTCTCTAAATACCTGGGGGGAACTTTCCTGGGGGTGTCCTCTTTGTGACTGTATAACTCAGGGGTCTGTTATCCAATATTCACCAAGCTTTCAGAAGTTGTAGAAAAGCGTCTGCGGAAGCTTCCCTGCAAATCTGCTGTCTCTAGGTGCTTAGGGACCAGTTTTATAGCCATTTAAAGCACAGATGAATCGACAGATCAATTCATCAATTTGTCGAATATTCATGTGGGAGGGCCATCCCCAAGGTTGCTAAGCCACATTGTTGTAGTAGTGAGGGCATACAAGGGCATACCTTTATGCCCTCCTAGCAAGATGCAGCTGCTTCTGAGAGGCGTGGCTACCCATTCTTCCTCTTTCTCATAGAGACAGAGAGCTAACTTCAAAGCCTTTCTTTGACCAATCTAATTGGCATTATGTAACCACTGTCCTATCTGAACTCTGTCAACTATCTGTATACTATCAACAATCTGAACCATTAATAAATGGGAGTCCTCCTGGAGGTGTTGCCCAGAATTGGACCGTAGAAGGCATGGAGGACTCTGCTGGCAGACATCTCTGTGTGTGATTGACTTCTTTAACTTCTCTCTCTAAGACTATTTGCTACCCTAATTACTTATGATCACATAAACTATCAGCCTTCTCATTTCGTGACCGCAACATATTCATATATTTGTATTCGTTGAGTCGTTAACCTTGACGAATCACGAATCAAAACGAATTGCCTTTTTTTTTTTTTGTCCCCATCTCTAATGGCAACCCTTTCCAGGGTTTTCTAGGTAAAGAATACTCAGAAATGGTTTACCATTCTCTTCTTCTGGGGGCACCCTGGGACTGTTTAGCTTGCCCATGGCTACATAAGCTGACTCTTTTCCTGGGAGGCACCATGGAGAATTGAGCTCCCTACCTCTGGCTCTGCAATCAGATACCTAAACCACTGAGCCATTCAACAGAAGAATATACATATAAATAAATCTTTTGAATAGTGGCTACTCCTCTTCCTTTTCCTCACAGTAAAGTCAATCCAATCCTTTCATCCAGGCCTTATGTGCACTGTTAGCCACACATAACCATCTCTATATTCAGTGGAATATGTGTGCATATATGCCTCTTAATGGAAGTGCAGAACTCCAGTAGAAACTCCATGCACACAGCACAGTCTACACAACCAATTTTCAGATCAGATAGTATGTAGTCTGTGAGCTTAAGATAGCGATTAACCATTTGAGATCTCAGACATTAGCCCTATTTTTACTTGGCCATAGTTGAAGCAAATTGCCACTGACACAAGTAAAGTCTGACTTGCCTAACAGGTATGTCATATTGAGGTCTGCATTTTAAAACCATTAAGCCAAACATTAAGCATGACATAAATTTTATAGAATAGAAAGGTAATGAAAGGCAACGTTCGTGCTGAAGAGTGCCACTTGAATGAAGATTACCCACACATTCTGACTATCCGAAGTGACACCATATTTCTTTTACCATCTTTTAATATGCCTCAGGCAACCGATATGACATAGCAGAAGTTAAGTACTCACATATACATGGGCTGAAGCTGTAAATGGGAAGTCTTCTGCGGGCCTTGATAGCCATATGAGTCAAATCCACCTATGAAATCGACTGGAAAAAAGAAAGGCAGTTGTTTGCTGATGTCATTCTCAGAAGACATAATACTTACAAAAACCTCCACAGAGATAACTTGAGTCAACCCTACCCCCTCCTTAACCGTGTATTAAAGTGGAACTGGCTGACTTTGGGGAATGCAAGCCAAATGCTGCATCCTTACAGCATTCACGGGGGGGGGGGGGGGAGGCAAGGCTTCAGCAGAATGTCACCTACAGGTACACAATCATTTCTCTGTACACTAGGAACACAGGGTAACACACTGTTCTGGTTGTGTGTGAAGAGCCCACCCTGATAGAAGCCTATAAATTACACCTTTGATGGAGGCTGTTCCTTATGAAGATGTGCTCAACATTTTTACAGCGGAGTGGACATAGCTTTCTACCCATGCAAGCACCAAATCGGCAGAAGAGGAATTCCTGTTTATATGGAGAGCCTACATGGGAGCTAACTTGTCTTCTTTGCTAACTTGCTACTTTCTGCATATGGAAGGTCAGGAAGGGGCTAGCCAGTTCTCTCCAAGTGTGGTGAGTCTATCCAGTGGAAGGGATTTCAGAGGAGTATGCTTAATTTTTCTGTAAATTGTACAGTTTGAGCCCATCTATAAGGGCACTCTCCTTCTCAGCTTTGCAGAATTTTTGGTGCCCAGATTGAACTAAAAGTTGTGGGTGGCGTTATTTCGTACACTCTCAAATTCTTTGCCAATTGTTGTCCTTTCTGCTGGGCATTTTATCCTGGCAATATCTAAAAGGTCGCTAAAATTGTCCTGTAGCTTTTACATTCAGATAGTGTTGGCATGGAATGAATAAATAGGGCTCATTGGCCAATGACCGCAGATGGTCTAAATCCTAAACCAATTCATCAAAAGCACTTTCGGGTTTTATTTGTTTCTCTTACAAGATTATCATCATTATCACCTGCCTCCACTACCGTTGGGTCTCTAATTATATTTCTTCAGGAATGAATCTAAAAGTACAGAGACATAATCCTACTGATGTGAAACATCAAAAGCTCAGCAACAGTTCTTTCCAGGAGAAACTATCTTACATTTCATGCTACCCAATCATAAACATGCTTGCAGTAAATCCTCTGGATTATTTCTATGAAACTTACTCCTTTGTGTCCAAGACTGTACCATTTGTTTACAAGGAAATATGTAGATTATTGTGGCATGCTAGTGCCTAAAAATGCAAGTTGCTTCTAACTATAGCTACACTCATTCTTCCTGTACCAGATGGCCACAATGGCTGGGAAACTTGCTCTGCTGTTACACAATGTTTTTCTCAAACACCAGATCATATTGAATAGGCTGGCAAGCACTCTGCCCATTGCAGCATTCTAGCAAGGAGACAAACATTTAACACCTGTTTGTTCCAGCTGGAATGAATACAATATTATTTGATTGCAATGATCATTTATTTGTCATAATGAAATATTAATATGTCTGCAGTTTCTTTAGAGAAACCATAATTATGCCCCACATCACCACCACCACCACCAATTGGAAAAGAAGTAACAGCTTTTTAATTTTGGATATTTGCCAGATGTTTCTGATAAATGGTGAGTGTGACAAAAATAAAGATGGAATTGAAAAAACATTGCTGTTGTTTTTAGATGTACCAATGACTGTCACAGTGCTTATTTTTGGTATTTACCATTATGCCTTGGTTAATATTGTCCTTTACTATTAAAGGAAATAAATCACGGCATAATTGTGTTATTTGTGGAGAGTTTTTGTAACATATTGCTACTTTGGACCTGGGGCTCTCTTGACGTGATAGAGACGAGGGTGAATTCACCTAACTATAGTTGCGGTTTTAGAAGAGGTAGCCATGTTAATTTGTGCTAGCATATCAGGCAAAAGGAAGGGACGTGGTGGCGCTGCGGGCTAAACTGCAGAAGCCTCTGTGCTGCAAGGTCAGAAGACCAGCAGTCGTAAGATCGTAAGATCGAATCTACACGACGGAGTGAGCTCCCGTCGCTTGTCCCAGCTCCTGCCAACCAAGCAGTTCGAAAGCATGTAAAAATGTGAGTAGATAAATAGGTACCACCTCGGTGGGAAGGTAACGGCGTTCCGTGTCTGGTCACGCTGGCCATGTGACCATGGAAACTGTCTTCGGACAAACGCTGGCTTTATGGCTTGGAAACGGGGATGAGCACCACGCCCTAGAGTCGGACACGACTGGACTAAATGTCAAGGGGAACCTTTACCTTTACCTATCAGACCAAAAGAAAAGAAAAAAAAATACCTATTTTAATTTGAGCTTTCATGGACAAATCCACTTCCTCAGACAGGAAGTGGACTTGTCCACAAAAGCTAACATTAAAATATAGCAATTAGTCTTTAAGATGTCAGAACATTTTGTCTTCTTTTTTTTCTTTTCCTTTTGATTTGGCCTGATATACTTCACCTAACAAGTTTGCGTACTGATTGTTTCATATAACAAATGCAGCGTCTGTGATCTTTCCATTTGGTAAAGATCTGATGCACAGGCTCTCGCCTTGTGAACTGAATGTTGATGGACATTTCAGGTAGTCTGTGTTATGTGATGATGGTGATAATCACCTGAAAAATGTAAGTGAACATATACAGCTTGATGGCCAGAAAGGCAAGGCTAAACTCTAGATTTAACTGAGGCTTTTGTTCAATAAATCCAAATAATAGAAGGTATTTTGTCCCTACTGCAGTTGCTCCTGCCCATTTTGAAACATCTCACACTTACTGATAAGAAGAAAACAAAATGCTTTCTATGCCACTAATGGATTTCTATTCATGTTCTTTGCGCAAATAGTATCATGCCTCACACACTGTGGTTTGCCATTTTTCTGCAGCTGCTTCCTCCTAGCACTCTGAAAGCTGTCTTTTAATTCTAGAGTGCTTCAAGAAATGTCAGGCAGTGCCTGCAGCTCCTGGACCTCTCCCCTTGGTAAATAAATGCATCTGGTGAACATACTCTGTAAAATGGATGTTGCTAATCACAACTACTTTTCTACTCGGGTTTGTAAACAATACCGCCCCTCCGAAAATGGCAGCTACGCTGCTTGAACAGAAAGGGCTCAGTTGGCACCAGTGATTGGAGGAGGCTTCACAGAGAATAGAAGGTAGTCAGTCCACTGTGGGGTGAGAAAGAGGAGGGAAGGAATAATTAGGGTATCATTGCTGGAGTAGAAAGCAGTGCAGCCAGTGATGGATGAAGCTATGGGGGGCAGGTATACTTGGTGGGGGGATGGATATTTACACACATGCAGGTAGTCAGGGAGGCAAGCAAGGATTCACATATATACACACCCAGGCATTCACTCAGACACTGCCTTGCCCCCACCCCTTTCATTCACTTCACAGTTTCACTGAACATAAGAAAAATGCACATTGTCCCCAATGTAGAAGTATTCCTGCCTGCCACTTCCTCCTTCTCTCCCCTCTTTTTGCACACACACAGGGGGGGGGGGGAGAGGGAGGGAAAGGGAGAGAGAAAGAGAGTACATAAATAAGCCTGGGAGTTGAACAGGAGGGAATCACCTGCCCTGACTCTCCACTTGGGATCAGAAGGCAGGCAGGAGTGGGCTGATTGGGCACAGGTTGAAGTTAAGTTGGGGCAGTGGCCCACTTGCCCTTATAGATAAGCCTCCACTGGACCCATGTCATCCTAAGCCTGGAAGAAATATGTTAGTAAACTGCCCTTTACTCCTTCCACTCAGCATCACTCTACATGGTGAGATGTAGTGCCTCTGTTGGGCTTAATCTAGAGGAACATCTCTATGTCAGTGTTAGCCACTATTATAGAATAAGCATTTCTGTAACTGGCTTATTGATATGGTAAGTCTATGTAAATACCATGTCCTTCAGTGACAAAACCAGCAGACGGAAATATTTTCTTTACATTGCATGTAGGGTGAGCAACAGCTGAATTGGGTCTAAATAAGCAGCTGAGAATTACATAGTTACTTAGAAAGGTTAACGTATATTATTGTTTTTTGTATGTACAATAGAGATCATTATAGAAATATTCACACATATGATTTTCCAGTAAAATTTAGATGTATAGAACATTACTGTGACTGAGGGCGATTTCACCTAATTTGCTTTTTTAAAAGTGTAGATTAATAAAACATCAATAAAATAAAATCTATATCAAAATATCAGAGTAAATATGAAAAAGAACACTACAAGAATTGTAGTGCCAAAGTATAATTTATACAGTATTCCTGATGAATTTAACATCCACATAAGAAACAGATTTCCATTATTAAATTCAACTGACTGTGAAGCAGAACTGTATATTGAAACCAGAGCTTCAAAAGACGTCTTCCAGAAGATCCAAGAAATCACAGGGAAATTGAAGCCTAGATTAGTAATGCTGAAAGACCAATAGGGAAGCACACTATCTGACCAAGAGAAAATAAAGAGAAGGTGGAAACAGTGTACTGAAGACCTATAAGAGATAAAAGGATGACAGACTCATTGAAGATGAACCCTATGACAATGAACCTGCAGTTCTAGAAAGTGAAGTGAAAGTTAATTTGAAAGCACTGGAAATAAATAATTCACCAGGAGTAGATGGAATACTGAGTGAACTATTTCAAGCCACAGCGACTGAATCTGTTAAAATACTGACAATAATGTGTCAACAAATATGGAAAGCAAAACAATGGCCCACAGACTGACAATGTTCAATATATATTCCAATCTCCCAAAAAAGAGATGCCAAGGAGTGCAGTAACTAAAGGACCATTGCTTTAATTAATTTAATGCAAGCAAAGTGATGCTCATAGTGTTGCAACAAAGATTTTTTTGGAGTAGGAAGTAACTGATGTTCAAGCTGGATTCCCAAAAAGAAATACCCACTGGCTACTGCAGTGCATGAAGGAATTTAAGAAGTAGATCAGTCTATGCTTCATAAATTACATCAAAGCCTTTGACTATGTGCATCATGAGAAACTCTGGGTTGCTCTGAAATAAATGGGTGTGCCTCAGCACTTGATCATCCCGATGCATCATCTATATTGTGGGCAAGAACCTATTGTTAGGACAGAATATGGAGAGACAAAATTGTTTTCTATAGGCGAAGGTGTCAGACAAAGGTATGTTTCATTTCCTTATCTGTTCAATTTGTACATCAAACATATACAGAAAGCCAGACTAGATTCAGATGAAGGAGGAGTAAAAATTCTAGGGAAAGAGTACTCAGAAGTGGTTTACTATTTCCTTCTTCCGGAGGCATTCTGGGACTGTAAAGATCACCCAGGACCACACAGGCTCGCTCCTCTCCTTGCAGGCTACGGTTGGGAACTGAACTCTGTCCCTCTAGTTCACTGAGCTATCCAGCCAGCTAATGCAATCTATACAGATCTGTATGTATACCCCACTTGTATGAGGATGCATGAAGTGAAAAAAATAATCATAATGATCAGTCTTAGACCAAAATTAGGTCAGTGTTACTATTCAAGTTACCTTATCCATTTTAAACATTAAAGGAAGACATGGGCACACTTAGACACGTTTTATGATTTATTTATTGAATTTAAAAATCACCTTTCTCCCCAATATAGGACTAAAAGCATCTGACATCTCACTTTTGAAATGGGATGGAGTAAGTGATAATTGCTGATGCTACTAGTTATTTATGTTTGGAAATACAGATGTATATATTTAGAAATATTTCTAAATCAGAGCTCTTGTATTGTCATATAAATTCATACCTTTTCTGCTATTCCTCTGTAAAGACATCTACTAGCAAAGGCCAATCAATCAATCAATCAGTCAAATGTCAGGACAAAATAAATTTGATCACAAAGAAATCAACAGAATTTCCTCTAAAGTAAACATGCAGAGGGTTGGGCTCTGTATTAGATCAGCTTTCCTTATACTCTTCTGTTCACTTTTGACTGTCGACCTGCATTTATTTTATTATTAGAAATTCCATATGGCATTAAGAAGAAAAAAAATCTCACACATATTTCAAACAATATGGGCCCCACTGAGGCTCAATAAATGAACAAAAGTCTCCCTAAATCAACAGTGCACTAAGGGCTGTAACTAGGGGTGTGCATTTCAGATTTTTGGGCAACAAATCCCATAATTCTCATTTCTGCGAGTCCTACCTGCCAGATTCAAACCTTAACTTGGGGTACCTTTTCAAACAGAAAGTTATATCTATCTGACGTGTGACGCCTTCCAGCTGTGCCTTCTCTCCTAGGGAGCACAAGTTAGCTATCTGTAACGTCTGGGTCTGGTAGGTAAGACTCCTGGAATTGAGAATTGTGGAATTTGTATTTGAAAAAAATCTGAAATGCACGTTGCTAGCTTTAACTCAGAGGTTACACACAGAGTGCTGACAAGTTAAAAGAGGACAATCTCAGAGAGGATAAGAAATATCAGTGAGGCAGTAAAGATGTAGCAAACTTATGGTAATTCTATAGCAATTTTGCAGGAAAATAGGGCTCAAACTAGACAACAGACTTAGAATAACACTAAAAGCAAGGCTTCATTAAAAGGTGAAATATGTTTGTTTATTGAACTACAGGGTTGTCTTAACTTCACGTTTCCAATTAACTTGCTTTTAATTTGTGATTGGTTATAAGGAGGCAGACACAGGCTTAATTTGCAAGTCTGGTTGCTTAGGCAAGAAGCTCTGAAGAAACAAAAAGGGGAAATTTTGCAGCAGCAGGAAATACACATTTTCCTTCACGTATGATTTCACACTTACTTTCTGAACTGGAGCATGAAAGAGGTGAAGGAAACAATTTGATGAACAAGGAGTGGAGAAACAACAGTGAGCATGTGACAAACATAAACATTAAAGGAGGAGAGAGGACCAAAACACTTGATCTGCTTGTGTGCACCATTATATGACATTTAGGTATGAGGCACAGAACTAGATGTGGAGGTTTGCAATGTACCATGTTTTTTCTGTTCTTCTGCTTTTATCTTGCTAGAATGAAAACAAATGACATCCCCCCCATAGCATAAACACCCCTTACACATATCAAAAGAGTCATTTTGAGTCCCTGCAGCAATATATGATGGCAAAACAAGCAATGTACATCAGACCGAGTTCTCTGTCACCTCTGAATGCAGAGACGATGCCTTCATGCTCCACTTGGAGTTTCGCCATGCCCAAAAGTATGTATGTTGACTCTGTGCCTTCCGTGACATTTCACATTTGTGAAGTAGCTGCCGGCATGCTGAGAAGCATGACAAATCCCCTGTCATCCCCTTCCAGTCAACGGTTGTGACCAAAACAGTTACTACTCCTGGCAACTACAAGTCACTTCCTTAAACTTGTAAGGTCTGAAAACATCTTAAATGTGGTAGCTTTTTAAAAAAGGCCTTTTTTTGGATCAAATCAATCAAATGAAAAAGAAGTATTCCTTTTTTAAACAACAACAAATAGCATAGTACTATTAGTGCCTATCAAGTGTCAGCTGTGGACAAGGGGGGAAACATGTTGAATTCACTGCTTTAAATCAAAACAAAATATATGAGAAATAGGCTTCAGGAGAGAGGAATGAGCAATGTAGAACTGGAAAAAAAATAGGGAAACATCTTTCCACAAAATGGAAGGGGCAGTCTAGCTTCTGTTTACTAAGATATCTATATCTATATGCATATGGATATGTGGTACCCAGTGTGGAATAGAGGACAGAATAATAGACTAGGACTCAGGAGAGTTGGGTTCAATTCCCCAGCTCTGCAATGGAAACTCACTGGGGTGGTGGTGGGAGGAACTGGTAAAACCACTCCTTAAATACTTCACTTGCCTTGAAAACCCTCCTTTCCCCTATTAGGGTCGCTATAACTCAGTTCTGACTTGATGGCATATAACAACAACTTTTGTACAGTATATGACATGTACCAAAGTATATGTGTATATTTGTGTATATGTGAGTCTGTGTGTTTCAAAGCAACACTTTTACCCAATACTAAGCTGCATTGAACTCAATTGGATTCTAATTACATATGTAAATAAGCAGATGTGCAATCTCTTGCTCCACTGAAACCTAAGATGAGCACTTCCTCCACTAAGGAAGGTAGGTTGTTTTCCTCATCAGTAGAGATGTCATGCACACACAAGAGTTCTGCCACCACATTCCACGCACTATTCACAACAGCAGGTGATAATGCTAGTTGCCAGGGAACGTCCTTTCCCCATCAATACCATTATCAGAGTGCAGGAAACATGCAGTTTTCTAACTACAAGAGTGTTATGTAGGGAAAAGATATTTGCAATAAATAATGCACAGCTGCACATTACTTCCCAGATAAAACGATGGTGTGAAAAGTAATAGAATGGTAGTGTTGGAAGGGGCCTCAAATGTCATGTACCCGAACTCCCTGCAGTTGCAAACACAGCATCTCTGTCATATATTTCATGCAAGCGGAATGGTTTCTAAAAGCAGGAGCACGGCAGTTGGAGAGTTTACTCAAGCAAATCCAAACAAGAAGCAGGTATCCATGCAACAGTAAATCTAAAAGCAGAATCCAAAAGCAGTTGAGGTTGAACATGGAACAATAAGTAAAATCTGGTAGCCGGCACAAGGTTCACTCAGCCTTCCATCATTCCGAGGTCAGTAAAAGGAGTACCCAGCTTGCTGGGGGGGGGGGGGGGGGATGTGTAGCCTGCATAATTAAATTGTAAACCTCCCAGAGAGTGCTTTACACACTATGGGGCAGTATATAAGCAGCACACTATGCTTTGCTTTTGACTCTCCATTGCCTTTTCAGCAACTGGCAGTCCTTTAACTGTAAGGACTATGGAAAGAGAGACTACAACCTCCATTCCCTGAAGTGAAACCTGATATTATCAGATTGATTCTTCATGTCTTCAATCTCCATTTTGGAACCTTATTTTAAGTTCAGTCACTGCCCCTTCAACATCAAGCTATGATCATCCTCCTCCTCCTCATTATTATTTTATTTTTCTCTTCTATCTCCCACGGGAAGACCTGCATTGCCCAGCTTGATGAAGAGTTTTAAGGAAAGTTAATGAGAGGGGTGAGCTGGCTGGATAGCTTGGTGGGTTGGGAGCTTGATTCCCCAGCATGTCTCCTGGGGAAAGAGCCAGCCTGTATACCTTTGAGCAAGCAGCTGAGTCCCAGAGTGCCACCAGAAAAAAAGAAATTGTAAACCACTTCTGAGCAATTTATTTCCAGGAAACCTTGATTGTACACAATATTAATATATAAATAAAATGGAAATGGGAAGGAGGTTACATTATAAAGGACGGAGAAAAGGAAAGAAAAAGAAGGATTTTTGGTTTAATAAGTAAGGAATTCAAAAATTCTTGCATCTATTTCCTTCTTTACTTCTAAATAGGCAGAAAGAGAAGGTGTAAAATTATGGATAGATTGTTCACCTTCATTTTGGTAAAGCTTTTGGTGTCATAATGCAACATAAATTAAATGCCAATTTAAAATTACCATAAACATGAAAAATGTCCTCTTTTCAATATAAATGAAAGCTTATCAACAATTAACTTCATATTTAATCATCTTCCACTTATGTTTCCATCTTTGGTCTTTTTAGCTGCCACTCTGGAATGTTGATACATATTTTAGGTTATAGTCTGACAAAGCCATAGCAGTTCCTAAGGAAATTGAACATTGAGTGAGCCCAGGACAGATACCTTTCGAGTGGGTCCTTTTGAGGAGAAGGGTGGGGAAAAATACTTTAAATAAAAAAATAATAAAAAAATACCTACTTCACCTTACGTCTCACTTCACTTTAGGATAAAAATAGTAGAAGTTCAAAACATTATTAATGGCATGAAGACCTGTCATGCCTGCCCTACCCCAAGCATGGTGACATTCCAACTTGCTCACATTCATTATGCATGGTTTCATTGACTGCTGAGCATTTAGCCTATTTCCATTCATTACAGGTGGGGTTCACAGATGCATATCCTCCAGCCAGCTATCAGATGAGTAATGCCCATTCCTTCCATGATGGCCCTGCCATCTCTCCATAATGGTTTTACCATGTTGTTCTATGGGAGATGGCTTTTACCCATATGAATGGCTTGAGAACTCCTTTCCAGGGACAAGGTTTGGCTTCCCCAGAATATATTCTCAGAAGCCCCAACTTCATGCTTCTCTATGTGAGAGGAGTTGTGGATCAGACTTGCCCAATAGCCATCCAAGCTCAGTGCACAGTACCAGTGGCTGCATGGCAGTGTCTTCCAGGGGCAGATATTCCTCTGAAGTATTTCCCCTTTCCTGGTGACTGAGTTTGTGGCTTGATATGTCCTCCCTCTAGGCTCTCTAGGTCACCCTGGGAAGGCTAGTCCTCCCTGAGACTGGAGGTCAGCCCTCTTGACCATAGCTACGATAAGGCATGCATCCCTAGGTTGAAAGGGGTGCCAATGGTTAGCCAGGCTTGCTCCACATACTCATGTTGCTTCTTTCCTCACTCAGCGGCAAGTCCCATGACCCCTTCTTCAATTCTGCTCCTAGTCTCCATGTTGCCCACTGCAGCTGCAGCCCCTATGTGTTGCTGGACAATGAGAAAGACATGTACCAGCCTAGGTTGTCATTATGTCTAGGAACTACCGTGCCCTGAAGTTGCATTCAAGGCTTCTTGTCAGTAGCTCTGTGGCCAGGATGAGTGGCAGGCCATTCCCCAGCACTACAAAATTTCAGAGAGAACACATGCAACATGTAAAAAGATAAAGCTTTTTCTTTCTAAATCCAATACAGGTTCAGCCGGGAAATTTCTAGGTACATTCTCAATAATGTGGCACTATCATTAAAATTGTGGGGTTGCCATATAGTTGGAATAACACAAAGGGACATATTTCAATATTTTTAGAGACATATCTGTGTTAGTCTGTTGCGACAAAACAACAGATGTGTGTCACAAAGAATCTTGGGGAACCTTAAATATTAGTGGTTTATTTTTTATTTTTTATAAGCTTTCATGACTGTAATCCACTTCGTTAGATATATGCAGCATTAGTTAGGGATATGTGGAAGCCCCCTGACTCATTCTATATCCAAATAAAAGGCATACAGACAGGGTATGTAAAAAGCCCATACCCTTTAAGTGACATTCCAACTCACTGTGACATTATCTCTGTGTTTCCGGATTTCCATTTAAAAAAAAAAAATAAAGTTCTTGTGAATAGGGGAAACTCAAATGGAAATGATACTGGGAGGGCAGAGGGGCTATGAAATGGCCTAATTATACGAACTACCCACTCATAGCCCAAAAAACAATCATCCTTCTACAATCTCATACACTCATTTTCCCCTATGATTCCTCCAAGTTGTCCTCACTTTCAAATGAACTTTTACTCCTGGAAAATAACAGTGGGTCACTCATCAGCGATTCCTACAGCATTTCATGGATCTACCATTTTCATGGATCCACCATTTTTCTGCCATCAGTGGAAACTGACAGCAAAACCCTGCAGGGATTCAGTTATGTTATCCCCAGAAAACCGGAGCATTAAAAATCATTATCAGCTCATATATATGGGCCAGCAATATAAATAGCTATTTTGTGTGCTTCTCTCCATATTGATGCCCTCAGCAATCCTAAGGTTTGGCAGAGATGTAGAGAATAAACCAAATCACTTGGTAATCTCTGTGACTGAGCAAGGATTTGAACTTGGGTCTCCCTATTCCAAATGCAACACTCTAACCATTGCACTATACAGGCTTCCTCAGCTCAGTACTTATTTAAAAAATGGTGTCAAGTATGATCATAATAATTGTAACAATTGCATGCCGTCAAGTCAATCCTGACTTACAGTGATCCCTTTTCAGGGTTTTCAAGGCAGTGAGTATTCAGTAGTGGTCTACCATTCCTTTCTTCTGGGGGTATCTTGGAACTGTGCAGCTCGCCCAAGGCCTCACAAACTGGCTCTCCTGGGATGCACAACAGGGAATTGAACTCCCAACCTCTGGCTCTGCAGCCGGATTCTTAACTTACTGAACTATTCAGTCAGCTATGAAATAGAGTGAGAGGGAAAACATTGCAAAAAGTTAATGAGCTTAATTTGCACATAATGCAAATTTGCAGAAATATGCATACTAGGCTGCTGGAGTTGGAGAAGTAGAATATGGTAACCTTGCCTATGGGCATTTTAAAATTTCCTTGGAAGGGTTTGCATTTTGACAAAGTGCTCCAAATATATTGGGGGGAAAAATGCAGGTGGTTCCAGTCAGTGCTATTAAAGGAAAATGAAAGTAAAGTAGGATTATTGTGGCTCTAATTAAAAAAAATGTTAGTGAAACATTGCTGCAGGGTACTTCATTACTGCGGGAGTATATAGCTAAAGCAGATACAAATGGAGGGAAGCTCCAACAGAAGGAAGATAATTCAAAAGCAAGAAAGCGTCTATGCAGTAGTGAATTGGCTTAAAACTTTTTACTCAATAAATCCTTTCTCTTTCGACTTGGCTATATACGAGTTTCTGAGAGTCTCCTAGAGAAATGTTGTACACTACTGAATTAAGTTATGCTCACAGACAATAGCAAGCCTTCCTGGGCTTCTAATGTTGCCACAGTTTGTGGTCATGTTCCATGACACTATTATTTGGCGGTTCCCCAGCTTTTGTACTTTTTTTCCCATTGTAATAGGATAAAATGATTCTCACAAGGTTTAGTTAAGAGGTTTAAGCAAAAATATTCCGGTATTTTTTTATTCTACTCTTTTGAGCTTGGAGCCTCTGGAACTCAAACTGAAATGCAACCTCTGAGAATTTATCTGAAATTGAATTGCAGCTCTTGGGCTAAAAGATGTTCTCTACCCATGTTCTCAGATGGACATTCAATTCAGGGAAAGCATCAACTACAAGTCCATTGTACCACCTTGAACATGTCTGGTCTCATCTGATTTTAGAAGCTACTGTAAGCAGGATCAACCCTGCCTATTACTTGAATGGGGACCACGAGAGAATAATCTAGGAATCTCAAGGTAAAGTTAGGAAAGAAACCTGCCTGAATCCCTAGGGAATGGCTGCTAGTCAAAGTTGACAGTACCAGACTAGATGGGCTAAGTGCCCAAATCAGTACAAGACAGCCAGCTCCCCATGTCCCTGTATAAGTGCTCTGGAATGCACCAAAGCCCCTAAAGTAAAGGTGGGCAACTTGTGACTTTCCAGATGTTGCTGAACCCATGCAATCCCACATTTTTGCCCATGCAAGCTAGAACTGATGGAAGTTGCAATCCAACAACCATAGGCAACTCATGAATAGAACTGGGATGTATAGCTGACCTCAAAATTGTGAGGGGGAGAAGTACTCCCCACTGCTCAGGTGAAGAGCCACAACTACCAATGGCATTTGGAGAACCGTGTGTTGCTGATCCCCATCATATAGTTTCAGACTACAGTGGAAGAAGTTCACCTCTGAGTAGAACAATCTGTCTTTGAAGGATGCTTGTCCACCATTGTGAACTTCAATAAAGAACCCCTGGTACATGCTCAAGGGTCCCCCAAAACACTTTTTTTTTTAAAAAAAAGACACTGATTTATACAACAAGGCTGAAGTTCATAAAATAAAAGCAGGATTAAATCAAATATTAGTTAAATGTTGGCCAAAAGTATATTTATTTTCATCACTGGTGAAATAAATAAACTGATTCTTAAGTAATATTAATATATATTAAATTACTGTGGATTACAGATAACCTGAGGATTCTCTCATAGTTGGATTAAATTTTTTAAAATTGTCTACTTTGGTACTTTCCTGAAAGAAACTAGTCCACCAGTAGTACTTAAACAGGGAGTAAAGAGGCAATATGGTGAAATGACATTTTAAGAAGCAACTGCCAAAACTCAGTGGTTATATAATATTTGGCACTAATGATATATGGATACACATAGTTCGAGACTGGTTCTTTTAGGGAAGTGGAAACCAGATGATGGTACAGTAACTTGGTCCATTTTTGTTACAGTTCGCCCATAGTTAGAAATGGTATAGATGGCCTAGGACAGATGGCTTGTGGACCAAGACAGAGGGGTGCCTCATCCCACATGTTTTCCTAGGGGGTGCTCTTCCACTTGGTCCACAAGCTGCTTAAATGGGTTCACAAATGTTTATACATTGGAGAGTAGGGCTTTCCACCACATTCCCATTACCCCTTCCTACACATTCATTGTATGTGCAATGATAATTTGTTATGCGTTCCTACAAATAGTACATCTCTATACTAATATGAGCAAAGCTTGAGCAAACAACTTTCCTGGTGCTTCAGAAATCTGTTTGCTTGCATCGTACCCAGTGTAGAATAGTTTGGGGATACAAAACAATACCTCTGCTTATTTTTAACAAAATCCCTACCTCCTTGTTTACTTTATTTAACATTTTATCCAGCCTTGCCTTCTAAAGTTTTCTATGGTTAATAAAACAGTATCAAACATAGTAAATAGATGGCTGCAGGCCAAAGATGGAAAACTAAAAGAAGTCAACCCTCTTCAGAAACAAGCTAGGCCCAAATGTCTTTCAGTACATGTGAAGCATTAGAAGGCAAAGGTGGAGGCAAACCTCATAGGTAAGCATATTTCACAGAATTAGAGACACTACAGAAGACACCCCACAAGGTATCTCAGCAGCTAAAACAAAGGATACTCTATTAACTCTAAGCAAAACATTCATATTTGTAAAGGAATATACATACTCTGATTTGTTCCAGGAAGCCAGTAGGCCAATCTTCCTCCCATCATCGGGTATTCAGCTGTAAATTTTAGCAGGCCAAAACTCAGATAAGAGTTTGCGAAAACAGAGATGTGATTTTTCTTGGCTAAGTGATGTATTTTTAAAAGAAATAATGAATAAAGGAACTGGATGCTACTTTAGTTGTATCTGAACAATATTAGCTTACTAAATTGTTAAATTTGGGGGGTGAATGAGAGGTGGGAGAAATACAGCAGCATGCAGCGAATAGATGCAGAACTGTTATGGCCATTGGGATGTGTGCACCCACGTCCCCTATTCAACTTTCATTATGACACTTCAAGCTCCTGTAATGCAAACCTGTGAACCAAATCTGATTTTTCTGTGTGAGATGTCTCTACAGCCTGGGTATGCATCTCCATATATTCCTAGCAGGCACTCAGGTAGTGGCATCGCAAGACCTGCCCCCAATTTCAGGTTTTAGCCTAGAAATCCCAGAGGATATGATGCCAATGACTTGGCAACCCAAGACATGACTAGGAATACTTCTAATTCCCAATTCAGAACCCCTGACTCATCCCTGGCCTTTAAACCATAGTTGGTTAAGGATTATGCCTGTACTAACTAACTCACAAAACCATGCCAGGAATGGCCACAGAAATGACTAAGGAAAAATGGCCAGGGATTAAAAATGACGTTCAGTTATGGCCATTACCTCCCTAGTCTTGTTGAGCTGAATTTTGTTCTATAGACTATACATTCTATTGCTAAAGGAGTATTACAACTGCTTGGGACATCTACAACATATTCTACTGTGGATTCCCCTGCTATTAAAATTAATGGCTCTGTGTTCCTGTTTTAAATTTGATTTCAAAAATTCTTTCATGTCATCCAACCATGTGACAGTTGAAGAAAATAACTGGGGCTAAAATCCTCTTAGCTGACCGTGATCTGGCATTTTTTAATTGCTACACAGTATCCTCAGATGAGAGCATTGTTTCTATCAAAGCACTGTGATTATTTAGACATGTTTGAAATATAAGCTTGACAGTTCCCTTAACAGGCAGCAATGGATGTTTAGGGAGAGACAGACCAGGTAGGAAAGGAGAAGGCAAATTAAAATATAGGAGACCTGTGACAGCACCATTTTCAGTGTGAAAGTCTATTTATTAATTTTTTTTTCTTAGCATAGCTATGCCTCTTAGGAATTTCCTTAACATCAGCTTCATTAGTTAGGAAGGCAGTAATCCATAACCAATTTTCTTTTCATGTTGCGCTTGTTCGGATATAAACCCAGCCCTTTTGTTAAAAACATTTGCAATTAATCCTTCAAACAAAAGAAATGCAAATCTTACAGTCTCCCCTAACCAAAATCATCCAACTCAAGGCCCTGATCACCATCTATTATACGCTAAAATGAATTGAAATTCCCACTTTGAGCCTAACCTAATTTTCTACTGATAATAAGCATGGATTCCCAGAAGCACACCATGCATCTTGATAGTAACATCCTAATTTCCTTTCCTGGTAAATGTTTTAAATAAGATTTTAGCACCAAAGGAAATTAACCTTTAAATTAATTGTAATTATAAAATGCCACCGCTGATTTTGTCTGCAGCCTAATTGCTTGCTATTATTTAAACCAGCTGCACCTCAACAGAGCTTTTAAGTTTCCCAGAGTTACATAGCACCAGCCAATCATGATGTCTGGGTCTGTTTGTGATCAGATTGGTCTGTTTGTGGTTCTGTGAATATCAGAGCAAGATGTTAAATTCATGTGACAAACAAAACTGAGACTGCCATCATTGAGGACTGTGTGGGAAACATGTCACTTGAATACCATAGATATTTCTACTCCCCCCTCCCCCCCCCGGGGATGTTTTTTGAGAATGCTTATCATCTACAGCTACTCAATTTTTACAGTGTGGATGCAAATCACAGTTGCACATCCCATTTGTGCCATCATTGACAGATTAATTATTCATCCTGCTCCTCATTTAGGAACACAGGCATCTCTCTTTGGATCATTATGCACAGTAAAATGATCCTAGAGCTTTCACCTTGCATGGAGAAATGGCTGGAATGGAAATGGTTACACAAAAGTTCCCTTTCCACCCATCTATTCAAACTGGCAGCCTCTCAAGGCTGCTTGTTAATTATTAAAAAAATCTGAAGAGTATTTTAAACCTACTGTGAAACATTACTTCTGCCCCTAACATTAAAGCAGTATAAGACAAGTGAGTGCGAAGATGCCTCCTTAAGGACTATTTGTCTCTGCCTCTGGGACTGGAAAAGCAAATATGCATAACTGTGCCCTATGAGAATGTCTTTTTTTTCTGCGAACAGCAGACTGCCCTCTTGCCGTATTGCAAATGTCCCTGTATTTCAAAAGCTTTTTTCCTTGAGGCCTGATAGCAAATGTCTTGTTTAAGAAACACTTGTTCAAAGACCCCTTTGGATGTCCAGAAAGAGTCATGCTGTTTGTTTGAGCTCCCTGCTCAAACAAAAACTTCATAACTATTGTGGATTTACCTAGATTCTCCCCAGATAAGCTGAAAAAGACACGCTTACAACTCACACCACTACAACGTAATAATAGCAATACTTGACATTTGTAAAGTACTTACTGTTTTCTCAAAACTGCTTTGCATGCACTATTCTCTAATACTTACAACAGCCCTCTGAGGCAAAGCCGTTACCACCGCCATTGTGAAGGCTAAAGAAGGGGCTAAAGCTTGAAGGGAATTGCTAGCCTCATGACATCTGAGGGTGACATACAAAAGCCAGGGAATATCTTAACTGCAATTCTGTTTCCTTGGCATTATGCTACCCTTGGTAAAATACAGGAAAAATAGAACAGATCAAGCCCTCCCACTGATAAATGTAGTACTGTATGTGAGAAGATGAATTTAACCTTAGCTTTAGAATACAAGACATTTAGAGAATTCCATTGCAAATCAATCAGTAACATGGACACATACTTAAGAGCTTGAAAAAGTCACTTTTTTTTATTGTAACTCTCAGAATCTCTCAGAAAGTATAGTCAGTCGCTCTGGTGGTTCGGAGATTATGGAAGCTGTAGTCTAATAAGGGACTTTTCCAAACCTTGGAACACTCACAGTCATTTTAGTGTCCTACTCTCCTCGGAGGGGTATGGAATGAGGTTGGATCATGACCACTGGTTGAACACAAAGGGTCATTCACTCTTCTCACTCATTCTTCTTTTTTACATGAACACCTTATGTGTATCCAGGTTTAAGGACAATGCACTGTAACTGCTGAAACTGTTCACTGATCTCTCTCTCTGTGTTCTGTCTTTAAGCTCTATGGAAAGGAAGCCACAGTTCATTACCAGCTGCTATAACTTGGAAGTTCTCCCAGAGGCATGTCAGCTTAGGACCAAAGCATATGAGCTGGCAGCTTTACAATTAGAAGGTGAAAAAACACCATCCCTGAAGAGATATTTTTCTTCCAAGCTGCCATGTCCGTGCAGTCAACTTGGAAACCTGAGGCCACTGTTTACCTCTCAATAACTAATCACTGAACAAAAACTAGCTAATGTGCAATTTCTAGAGCTATAGAAACATCATGCTGGGCTACACAAACATTCTTTACCTCTGAAGGAAACTCTGCTTCTAATTGCAGAGCTGTGCTTTGTCATTTAAAGCGGTAGGTGGGATTGTTTTTTTATCACCCCTAGGTAGGGTTTGGCTTCAGCTGGCCTCATGATGAGACCATAAAGAAATGTAGGGGACTTGGAGGCAGTGGCATACCCTCCCTCGGCTCTGTTCGGTATCTGGTAGCATAAGTGGACAGACATTGGGTGTGGGTAGAGAGAGAAGAGAGCCAATTAATGTTACTGGGATGTGAATCAACAGAGTTGGCCTATGAGAATGATTAGCAGAATGGTTATCAAGCCAGTTGTATCCCTCACCTTGACATTTTAGAAGAAAAGCTAAGAGCAGGGGTGGCGTTTTCATGTTGTCACAGAGACAAGGCTTAGGATTGATGCCTACATCTGGGCTCACTGATTGTGATTCCTAAGTGATAGGAGGGGAATCTTGCTAGATAAGTCCAAAATCTAGACTAAACCTGACGAAGCAGGTAACATGGCAATGCAGAAAGAAGGGGAAAGAAACAGGTTTTTTTGCAGCCTAAGGAGTGGCAGTACATACCCAGATACTGCAGGCTTTCAAGCTACTTCATACAGACAAGTGAAATCTTCTGAAATCTTCTCTAGTGCAATTCACTCTGAAATTTGTCTCTCTACCTAGATATGTAAGGAAGATAGCAATTCCTTAAGGATTCAGGCTATGACTTGAGATCAGACAACTCAAAACAACATGGTGTGTACTGATTAATTACATGAGGTAACCAGGGTAAGACTTGGGGTGAAAGGCCTAGTTTGTTCCAGTCTCAGATTGAGGTTATGATGAACCAGCAGACTCCAACCATTGTTGTAAATTTACTGGCTCCCTCCATTTGTAGGTGGAATGGGAGCATTGTCAGAAGCACACTCTGATGGATAGTCTTTGCTGAGGTTTTTCAGGAATGCCTAAGGCATGATTGATTGATTGATTGATTGATTGATTGATTGACTGACTGATTTTTCTGCTTGTTTGTTTCCTCCCTTAACCACCGCAAGGTGTTAAGCACAAATTACTTATGGCAACTGTTCTGCCAACAAAGCAGAGGCATATCCCTGGTACCATTACAATGTGAGGAGAGGACTGCTCCGCTAATCTCATTTTATCTAACAGTTTCCTATCAAAGACTTGCTAGATCAGTGGGGAAAAATGTTCAGAAGTGAGAGCTTTTTGAATTTGCATTGCAGCTTCAAATATATACATGCAACAGTTTGGTTCAGTTTCACTATGCCTTTCACTGTCTCAAGGAGCCATTAAAAGGACCAAAATAATGTCAGCAATAGCCTCCGCATAGCATTCTAGTTCTTTGGGAGAACATTTTCATGATCTTGAATTATTCTGGCCACATAAAAGGATCCCCAAGGGGGAAAGATGATGCATACAAAACAGAACCATGGATCAAATAATAAACTATTCTCTGACGATGAGATGTTTGCTGTCTGTTTTGGTATCTCTTTTTTATATCTTAGCTTTACAGTCTGCAAAGAAAAAAAGGGCCTGTGTCCCATATTTTATTTTCAGCAGTCTGGCTGACTGTGTATACCCTTAATACTGACATTGTGTAGAAGTCTGAAATACCACCTACAGAGTAAGTCAAAGCCCCAAGGAAATTGTAAAGTGAAATGCTTACTTACATTTACACAACACTGCATAAACACAACCAGCCCTATATAACCAGTCCAGAGTAAAAAAGTATATGGCAAAGAAGGGAGCAGGTATACGCTGACAAACTCTATCCTTTGCTTGACATGCATTCAGGGGAATGTAAGAACTGACCCACCCCACCCGACTACAGCCTCCATGCATGAGTTTATTTGCACTGTCAGACATCCTGCTTGATAACCAGTGATGTATATTGTTTGCACATATTATTTCTGTTTGTATTTGATACACCGTCCACCCTTCAACAAGTTGCTAGGAACGCTTGCAAAATTTAGGATTACAATATTAAATAAAGCAACAAACAAAAACATACATACACAAAACAAAACCCCAGACAAAACAGCATAAGAGAGCAGGGTAAAAGTAGCCACCAGAATGAAAAACACACAGCAAGTAGCCTCAGATCAATGAGTGAAGGATCAAAAAAATCTGATTTTCTTTTTAATTGAAAAAAAAAACCATTTGGTTGCCACTGAAATGACGTCAAGTTAGGCATCAGGAGAATCTGCCTGGGGAGAGCATTCTGCAGTCCTCCTGCCACAACCACATTGGACATTTCCTCTGTAGATACTGCAGCCCAGACGGTGGCAACACCTCTAGAAGGGCACGTTTTGGGGGCCTTAGTGTATAGGTAGACAAAAGTAATTTCTGGGCAAACTGGTACCAAACCATGAAAGACTTAAAGATCAAAACCAATGTTTTGATATGGCATGTTCTAACAATTCTGTTGAACATTGCCAGCCCTCCTTCATCTCTAATGGTGCTTGTGTTCAATGCAATGTCAGTTCATAACTAAACAATAATCAATACTCAAGTATAGGTGATCTGACAAGTTTTACCATGACCTGGGTAGATGAGCTGGGTAGGGTTGATTTAACCCAGCTTTGTCCACCAGGTTATTTGATTGTGTACCAGTTTAAATTGGAGGGCTGGGAAGGAGGAATTGTCCCCCATAAGGATTCAGTTTTATCACAAGAAGATCCATTTGCCATGGCACCAGTTCCAAGGGTCTGTACCAACTGTTCAGCCAATAAGATGGAACAGATGTATTGCTGATGTGTTTCCCATCCTGCTGCCCAGCACGTTCCCTGTCCAGACTGGCTAAGGTGGTCTTGGTGTGGTGGTGGAGAACACAGGATTGTAGTTTTTGGGCCATCAACATTCACATGACAACTAGCCTCAGAGGAACTGGATTTCCTAGTCACCATGCAAGCAGTGGAGCACTTTCAAGACATCACTATCATGACACATTGACAGGTCATCGCCTGTGTCTTGTTTTTGTCACTGTGCAGGGACTGGGACTGCAGTCATGGCAGTACTTGGAGTGGTATCCATAGTATCACCTAAACAGGTTAGTGGGATCTGGTTCAGGTCTGATGAGGTGAACAAGACAATTGGATTTGTCCACTCCACATATGGACACTCGATCCTTGTCCATCAGAGCTAATAAGATCTTGTTGTTGTTTAGTCGTTAAGTCGTGTCCGACTCTTCGTGACCCCATGGACCAGAGCACGCCAGGCCTTCCTGTCTTCCACTGCCTCCCGGAGTTGGGTCAAATTCATGCTGGTCGCATCGATGACACTGTCCATCCATCTCGTCCTCTGTCGTCCCCTTCTCCTCTTGCCTTCACACTTTCCCAACATCAGGGTCTTTTCCAGGGAGTCTTCTCTTCTCATGAGATGGCCAAAGTACTGGAGCCTCAGCTTCAGGATCTGTCCTTCCAATGAGCACCCAGGGTTGATTTCCTTCAGAATGGATAGGTTTGTTCTCTTTGCAGTCCAGGGGACTCTCAAGAGTCTCCTCCAGCACCACAATTCAAAAGAATCAATTCTCCGGCGGCCAGCCTTCTTTATGGTCCAGCTTTCACTTCCATACATCGCTACTGGAAAAACCATAGCTTTGACTATGCGGACCTTTGTCGGCAAGGTGATGTCTCTGCTTTTTAAGATGCTGTCTAGCTTTGTCATCGTTTTCCTCCCAAGAAGCAGGCGTCTTTTAATTTTGTGGCTGCTGTCACCATCTGCAGTGATCATGGAGCCCAAGAAAGTAAAATCTGTCACTGCCTCCATATCTTCCCCTTCTATTTGCCAGGAGGTGATGGGACCAGTGGCCATGATCTTAGTTTTTTTGATGTTGAGCTTCAGACCATTTTTGGCGCTCTCCTCTTTCACCCTCATTAAGAGGTTCTTTAGAAGAACCTCATTTAGAGGTTCTAGTACCCAGAAGAACCTCATTTAGAGGTTCTAGTACTAAAGAACCTCATTAAGAGGTTCTAGTACCCAGTACTAGAATAAGATCTAGTACCCAGTAATTTATAGGTGGGTCCAAGGAGTAGTAAGTGTAAATGCCTCATTATGTTATGGGATGGTGCCTGCCATTTTGAAAGAGGTGGTGGTGTGTCCCCTCCTGAAGAGGACCTTCCTGGGCCCAGATGTAAGTGAAAACTACCACCCCATTGCAAATATCTCTTTCTCGGGCAAGGTGATGGCTGGTCAGCTTTGTACATCGTTGGCAGATACTAGTTGTCTATATCCCAAGAACTCTGACATTTTTAGGCCACATTTTGGGACATATAAAGCCTGAGAAGAATGAGGAACTTGTGATGGCTAGATTGGTTGTGCAGTTAGCCTGCCTGTTTTACATTTCCTTCTGCTTGGTCTGGAGTTGTTTGGGGGTGGAATAAGAGATTACGACAAGCAGGTTTAACCCAGCAGCAAACCTTTGTGCCCACTAAGTTCTGCTTCCTGGATCAATGTTCCAGTTACCCCACCTTACTTACAACTCTGGCACCTCTGGCTAGATACAACTGCCTGATCCTTAAGATCTACTGGGGAACCCTTCCTCCCTATCCCACCAATGGGAGCAGTACACTTTGTGGGAATACAGGAGAGCACTTTCTCAGCTATAGCACCTCATTTATAGAAAGCCTTCCTCCTGTTCCATTAATTTAGCACTGGAACATTGTTTCTGTTCCAGCGTTAAATTAAAACCTGGCTATTCACTCCTGCATTTCGCATGTAGGAAGGTCACAGCTTCATTTCCAAGATTTCAGTTTGCTGATTTATGTTTTCTTTGAATTTTAAATTGTTTTAAAGTGTTCAAAATATTTCAATTGGCTTGAACATATGTATTGCAATTGTTTTAGGTGCTCTTAATGTGATTTTATTGATAGCATTCCACTCTGAGATCTGGGGTGTAAAACTAGCATTTAAAGACACGAGAAGCAAGTTAATGGAAAGTAATTTGTGTAATCTGTGTTAAACTGGAATAACTGCCACTCTGGGACCTGCACTCACTAATCACGGTTGTGATTCAAAGGCTCATAATTAAATATAGGCATAGACTGAAAAATGGGAAGAAATCTCTGTCCTAACCACACTTTAACTCCCTCTAGCTGTACAACAGTTTCACCAAGAACACTATGAAACTCTACAACAGTATGAAATGGTATGAAACTCAATATCAAATGGATATTTACTAAGAAACTGTAATTTTCACCTTCCGTGAGCTTGATATTTAGGGTTTTGGGGTTTCATCAACAACTTAATAAGAAAATTGGTATGGTGTGTACTAAATATATTCTATAATTTTAAAAGACACACTGTGGGACAGGTGAGGGTCCCCTTGCCCATGGGTGTGGGTTCTCTACCTCCCCAAGAGCCAAGGTGAGTTTCCCAAACTGCAAACCAGATGGGAGACAGTATGTTGTCATGATCCTGAGACAGGGCGCTAGGTCAAGCTACTGGTACCACCTGAGGAAGCTGCTCGAGTCTGTCAGGACCTGGCCAAGAGATGGGAAGCTTGTAGGCTCAAGAACCACCATTGGGCCTGCCACAGGCAGAGGAAGCAGGAAGGGCAAGCAGTCCCATGGCAGAGACCTTCCTGTCAACCTGCCAACAAATGTGGAGACAACCAGCATCCTGCTCCTCCCCACTCCATGCCTCGCGATACAGGAGAACCCAGCAAGGTTCTGGCAAGGTTCTCTTGAGAGGACTATCATCCTTACAGCTTAGTGGCTATTGGTAGAGAGTGGGGAGGTATAGCAGAGGAAGGGGCCCTCATTACTTGCCTCCAAGGACAGCTGATGGCCAGCATACAGCACCCAGGTTGTGACACCCCATGCCTGGCACACCTGCGAGGTGTCCTAAATGGGTAGAGGAGGCGAGGCACCACCCCTCCCAGTGAAGAGACTCTGTAGAGTCTCAGTTACCACCCCCAAGGACTGTGGGAGTGACATTAACTTCCTGGCACCCTAAAGGTTTAAGTCTTATGGTTTGGCCTGGTTGCCCCTTTAAAAGTTCCGCTGCTATAATAAAGAGCCTTTTCCAGCAACTACTCATTGTGTTGCTATGGGGGGGGGGTAGGGGTGGCAGCTCCCACACACCTTGCTGTCTCATCTTCTGCATTTTTACTCCAAAGCAACTTGAGCTTAAGTGCACTTACTCTCTAATAAAAAAAATCAGATTTAAGTCTTCAATGGGATTTTTACACTGGAATCCTAAGCATTCACCTATGAATAAGTACCAGTTAAAATGCATAGGATTGTCCTGTTATAAGTATGCTTTAATGACTAATTAAGCAACACACGGAGAGAGAAAGAGGCAATATACCACGTAAGTCCTGGCAGTGTCAGGATATGTCCAGGATGGTGGGCATCCTCTGAAATTTGGGCATGATGGACATCTCTGTCCTGGTCTGTGAGCCACCCATGGGTCCTGGTTTCCAGCATGCACATTAGTTACAACCTGTGCACATCTATTCAGAAGGATGTTTCACTAAACTGTCAGATTGTGACCCTAGTTATAGCCAGATTGCAACATTAAATTGATCAGTTCCTTCTTAGTCTTCCTTCAGTTAAAACAAGAGAAAAATTGAAAGGAAGTTATGCAGAGCTGCAAGCAATGATGCAACATACCAAAATGCAATACAAATGGTATACTGAATTTTTCAAAATTTTAAATTAAATATCACTGCGTTGAAGAACACAGTTTTATTTGTCCAAAAATGGAGCCAGGAAAGCTGAAATAAGATATACTACTCCTGTGAACCGAAACAGTGGTTCCTGGGCCAATCACAATGTGTCTTCTCGGATAGTCAAGGTGGCATTCAGAGCATGCCAACTTTGCATCCGTTCTTCTTCCTAGGGCAGAGTAGAGTCACAAGGGAAAGGATTCAGTGAAACAGCAAGCATTTTCTTTTAATTTTGTGCAATCTTCCAATCCCACCAGGCTGTTGTTTTATTGATGACCCTCTAGAGCCTTTCACTAAGTAACTAAATATTTAATGATGATTTGAAAAAAACGTATTGGATTGTGGGATTTTCTTGACATACAGCATGTACAGGAAGAGTCAAATTGCTACAGAGTTTAACTGATTAAATGCATATTTCAAAGTAACCAAATTAACTGTGTAATTTTAAGAAAATGCGGTCTAATAAGATTTACGAAAACAAAAACAAAATGCTTGGGTAAGATTATATCCCACCAAGGAAAGATAGGTGTTGACATTTTAGTGACTTTAAATTGTTCCTGCTAATAATTCTAGTTACATTACAATGGGAATTGCTTTATAAGATCAAAATCAATAGAAAGTGATGCCAAGTAAATGGGACAGAACAACATAGACCTCACAGAATACATCTGCCCTCTTTAGTAATTTCCTTCCTTCCTTCGACCTTGATATCCGGTATTCCAACTGCATCACCCAAAGAAGTAAAAGTAACCAAGAACAAAGAACTGTGACTTATTTTTAAATGGACTGTTGTGCTCTGTTGTTTTAAATGTGTTTTAAGATTGATTTTAGTTACCATTTTAATATAATAATTGTTTAATTCCTTTTAAATATTTGTATACTTACTGTTTTAGCTTTTAAATACTGTTTTGATTATGTAAGCTGCCTTGGGTCCTTTTGAGGAAATATTTTAAACAAACAAACTATTTCCATCTTTCTGAGGGAACTACTGGATAGCTCAATGGTTTAGAGCAGAGGTCCCCAACCCCCGGTCCGCGACCTGGTGCCGGTCTGTGGCCTGAGCCGGACCGGGCCGCCAAGACAGACCTTCCGCCCCACCCCCCGCACGCACTCACCCCCGCGCCACTGTTTGTGCAGGCGCACGAGCGCCTGTGTGAGCACCGCACTGCCGTTTGCGCATGCGCACGAGCGCTTGTTCATGCATGCGCACAAGCACGGGGGTGCCCTGCCTTCCCCAGCTGATCCAGAAACCGAAAAAGGTTGGGGATCGCTGGTTAAGAGAGTTCAGTTCCCTACTCTGCCTCCTTGACAGGGGCTCGACTTGCTGATCCATAGAGTCCCTTCCAGCTCTGCAATTCTATTATTATTATTATTAATTATTAATTATTATTATTATTATTATTATTATTATTATTATTATTATTATTATTATTATTATTATTATTATTATTAGTGTTTTCCCGAAAATAAGCCCTACCCTGAAAATAAGCCCTAGTATGATTTTTCAAGATGATTTTAATATAAGCCCTACCCCAAAAATAAGCCCTAGTTAAGTGAAACCCTGCCCTCTACCAGGGACTCACCGGGATCCTCCCAAGCCCTCAAGAGAGACTTAAAACTTCTTCCCCTCCTCTCTCACTTCCCTCGCTTGCAGAGGGGCTGGGCAGCCAGGGAGGAAGGAGCTGCATGCCGCCAGGAACTTGCTTCTTGGCTGCTAAGTTCCCAACGGCTCTTGGGGCTCGCGCCTCTGCAGTGTGCACGCTTCCCCCCCCTCCAGCGTGTGCCCAGGCGAGGCTAACAAAGCACAAGGTTGGAGGGGGGAGGTGATTTCGGAGCTCCGGCCCCCGCCAGCCCGCCCGCCCCCGCCCTGCCTTTATTTCCCCCCTCCCCTCTTTCTCCTACCGTAACTCTTTTAACCCTCCTCTTGTTCGGCTCCCTCTTCAGTGCTGGGTGCTGCTGGCAGGGCCACATGTTGAAGCAGGCTCGCGGGCTTCGGACCCCGCCCCCTTCCACACCAACGCCTCCCCCTTCACTGCTGCTGTTGTTTCCCTCAAAACAAACCCAGCGCCCGCCAGCCCCAACGGGAGCCTCAGCCCAGGCACCGCCACTGGAGGAACCCGAGCCACCACCAGCAGAGGCACCCCTGGAGGAAGTGGCACCAGGTACATTTAAAGAAGGGGAAGGAGAACGGGAATAAATTAATAATAATAAACAAAATAAATGATGGTAATTGAATAAATGTAGATTGTTGTTCTTGAAAAAAATAAAACATCCCCTGAAAATAAGCCCTAATGCATTTTTTTAAAAGCAAAAATTAATATAAGACCCTGTCTTATTTTCGGGGAAACACGGTATTATTATTATTATTCTGTTGCACCCTTTAACAGAATAACTACTGAACTACAACTCTTACTATATTGAGAAATTTGGTAACTGTTGGTCACCTGCCCTGAGTTTTTAAGACAGGATATGGACCCAAAAAGACAGATCAATTCATGTTCTGCTCACACTGGCACTTTCTTTGACCATCAAATATAGGGTTTTTTTTATGTTGGATTCTGCACCACTGCTTACTAAATTTCATCATAACAAACCAGAAGCTAAATGTAAATACAAGACGTGAAAAGAAGTGGCCTTGAGATATTCATGTATCCTGCTTCCAAATATCATGAATCCCCCATTTTTCCTTCTCACAGCTTTAGGTGTTAATGACAGCTGGAAATAATTCTAGTTAGATAACGAGCAAACCACATGGAGTCCAATGCAATTCAACTTAACACATGCTTACACTTCTCTCAGTGAAATTAATTAGGTTTCAGAATGTTTAACATGTGATTACTGAAATATTCTAACACAAACATTATGTTTTCAGGGCAAAACTAGGCATCACATTCAACCCAGGGGTACTGCTGAAATGGCAGTATTTTTTTCACTGTCAGCCTATGCACCTACCCATTTCCATAACATGTAGGTACATTTATCTGTGTCATAACATTATTACCTTAGTCATTTCATGCATTATCTAACCCAGCACTTTCACCTGGGCTAGGGGGAGAGCCTAGCCCCACGCAGTGGATTGTCACTTTCTGCACATGAGCAGTGATGAGTCTACAAAGGAGAGATTCCTGCTTGCATATACACTCTGTACATGAGCAAGAACCCAGAGCAGATAGATGGTAGAGAGGCAGCACAGTGTTGATTTGTGTTTATTTGTTCTGTGTTACTCATGTTTAGAATATCTCTGATGTATAACTGTGATTTATTTTTAAAAGCAAGAGAAACTGGTCAGTGAAAATGTGAATAAAGTTTAACTGATTGATCATGATAGTAGCTAAAGCAAAAGAATAGACATCATTATACAAAAAGCAAGATTAAAAGCAGACAAATGAAAATTCTTGAACTGTATTTGTGTTGTCCTTTGTACTCAGCCAGGTTTACTGACACACTGAAGTAGGAGAACTCAAGCATATTAATTGTCTGCTTAAACTAGCAGATTCTTCCTGGCTTTACCTCTCTGCAGTGAAACTATTGCAATGAACTGATGCTCCATCTGTACTCCCCCAAAAAACAACATCGCAACAAACCCCATATTTAGTTTACAAGAACCTTCCCTACAGAATAAAGCGTTGGAAGGACAAGGAAGAGTTAGTATCAGTCATAAGTAGAAGCAATAAGACTTTGACTTGTGAAGAACTTTTGGAGGCAAGGGCTTTACTGTTTCATTGCAGGAAAGAAAGTCATTCTAAAGCTGCATTTTTATCACTCCATCCATTTGCTCTAAGCACTGGTGGCCTTTTAAAGATCCAGTATGCTTGGCAGCCTCTCTCCAACCCCAGCCTATTTCCAGTTTTACAGTATGACAAAGTATTCTGAATGAAATCAGAGTGAGATGGATGAGCGAGATGCATGATATGAAAATGGTTTCAACTGGCATGTAATAAACCTTTAGTACTTACAGCTGTCCTCTTCTTCGGTGATACATTTCACAACATAACAGGCGTAGATGAATCCTGCCAGCTTAAACAAAATGGAACAATATTAGATATATAGTAAATGTGGCTAGAATCTTCAGCAGTGGTTTGTGTTCTGGGTGCTCTTGACACTCAATTAATTACGCCTGCGTTTGGTTATAAAAATTGCAACTCTTTAACATAATTATATATTTGCAGCAACCACCATCCTCCCAAAAATTAGTTTCTAGACTGGCTTTATGGGTATATTGCAGTCTATCGAAGTTCTTATTTAAATTCACCCATTTTAATCTGTCACTTAGGCCAATAAAGATGTGTATGAGAAGGACTCTTATTATTTCTACAAGGGTCATTCCACATAAAGTGCACTCCAACAGAATATTATTCCTTCCACATCTACAGGCCCCCAGCCAGAGGCAATAGCACGTTTTCTGCCTACATATAGTAAACAGGCGAACAGCCTGGTAAAATTTGCCCCTCTTCCCCTCCATGCTTTATAAATATCTGTTTGGATTTGCATTACATATAAGAGAGGGGAGAGAGAGAGAGAGAGAGAGAAAGAGAAAATAGCCAATAGTCTTTAATATGACAAAGATTTAACAAAATTGCATCCTAGTAATTGTTTTTCTCCATTTTTTAAAATAATGCTGTTCAATGAACAGATGTTAGTCCAGTGATTCCCTAACTTGGGTCCCAGATGTTCCTGAAAGGAATACAACTCCCAGAGGACCTGACCTTTGGCTGGGCTGAGTAGGTCTGCTGGGACTTGTAGTGGAAGAGTGTCTAGGACCCCTAAGTTTGGGAACCACCAACTCACCAGTCTCAGCCCTACAGTTATCTATAGTATCAGGGAAAACAATCCTGTTCCCCCATGTTGTCAGGATTACCAAGATAATGCACATGAGTTGCTTTGAACACTAGAATATCTTCACAGAAACATAGCCTCCTAGAAAAAAAAAGTTAGGGTCCCATCTCATGTGGAGAGTCTCCATCATTTTAAATTTTTTATTGACAACCCTTGAAAATAACAAAAATAATAACAGGGATTATAATACAAGACAAGTATACAAGACATATAACCCATTTAACCATATAATCACATACACAACAATGAAGAATTTCCATAGATAGCAAAGAATTTATTCTTCAGACCTGTTGTTTCTCATATGAGCAAAATAATGATGGAATGATGGGTCTAGAACATTGAATAAATAAGGTTAAGAATACATGAATAAGGTTACTGTTATACTGGCACTGTGCTGCAGAGGCCATATATCATGGGGAAAATGATAAACTCTAAAATCTTGAAAAACATGCCCTAAGTGGGGAAAACATTGGGTTGAACTGTATTAGTCTCCACTGGTTGTGGTGCTTCCCCATCACATTCTCCCATAGGAATCACTGTGTAAGGAGGGGAAATGCTGGATTTTTCTAGAAGGAAAAAAAAATCTATCTGTAACATAGTCTGTAGTCTGGTTTATGCAGGAGAGTTTAGTAATACCCTTTAAGCATACATTCTAGACAGACACTGTTTCAGTTGTCACATGAAACCCCCAGGTCATATTACACATTATACATGATGAGGTAGTAGATGTGCTCCCCTAACTACAGTCTCTGCATATGGCTGGCTGGCTTTGTAGGATGTGGTGGAAAAATATAATATCTCTACATCAGAAATATAGCCTAACCTAAACTACAGGTATGTGCTTTTGCTGTATTTGTGGACAACCACATGGAAGTATTAAAAAAGATAAAGGTTTTTGACATACAGATTTATCACAATATGCTAAGAATTTCTTGAGTTGAGAGGGTGGCCCTTGAAGAAGTACTATAATGAGTGAATAAGGACTAAGGGGTCATAAAATACATGAAACGTAGAAAGCTTGAATATTTCGGTGATGTAATGAGAAACCAAAAGTACAGATTGTTACAGCTGATCATCGAAGGTAAAATAAATGTGAAAAGAAGTGCAGGAAAGAAAGTATGCCATTCAAAATCATTATTTAAAGCAGCTGCACTCAACGTTAGTGTAGCCATAATGGTGTCCAACCTCTTACAGGTGAGAAGAAGACAGGAATGCAGAATCTTCACAAGGCAGTACAAAACTGATATGTACTTCTTGTGTCAATAACAATTGAGTGGAAAGGTACTAAGTCATCCCTAAATTGTTCCAACAGGGTCAGATTGCTGTGTTATTCTATTGAGTCATTCAGTTCTCCAGAGGATTCTTGGAAACCAAAGATTTTCTAGCACCCTGCTTCTAAATGACATGCATAGCACTGCCCCAAATGGAAACTTTTATTTGAAGCGGCTCTGTACTTGTGTTGGAAGGACACAAGACTTTAATCCACCATGGAGAATTTGGGACCTTAGCATCCATTTTAAAAAATAAAATGCACACACACACACATGCACGCATGCACGCACGCGCGTGCACACACAGAGAGAGAAATATCACAGGCAAAAAACAAATTAGGCATTGGACATTTTCCCAGATTTTATTTGCAGTTATTAAGATAAAGGGAAATAAAAAACTGCAAAACTTGGCAGACAAGTGTACAGATTATGAGATTTTGCTTCACATATCACATGGGAGAATGTTGTTCATTGTCGGTGAAAGGTCATGATGATCCTTCTGTTGGTGTTTATTGAGATCAGCACACTTATAGTAGGGTACTTAATTTGATTTTAAGTACCCACGTTCCCGTGGCAGTGGGAGATTCCGATTTCAGGGTTTCTTCTGTGAATGCACTCCATGTTTTAGTCTGCATGCTACGAGAGTCATCCAGGGTGCTGAAGCTATTTTGGTAAAGTACAGATGAAAACTCAGAAAGGCTTGGCAGCCTCCACCCCCACTGTTACATTTTCATGTATGCGGCACAGATTATATTTCCACCGGCACTTTACTGTGTGAGCATATGCACAGCGTAAAAAACTTTAGAGATTCTGAATTTTAAATGCAGCACTATGCCAGAAATACTCCAATTCTCCTCTTTGTGACCATTGCTTTTACATCAGAATGGGGCATCCCTTCTCCTTTGGAACTCCACACATGTATCACCTACCGGATCAGACAGATGGTTTTAACGGTGCCTGATTGGAAAGCTGTATTTTCTCCACAGGATGCCAGCTGAGTTCTGCATAACACTAGCTCCCAACCAGCGTATGGAGACTCGCTGCTGGGCCTCAGCAGCACAGCTTGTCAAGCATGCCTCAAAACAGAGCCAATTATAATTGCTCACTGAAGCATCCCTTTCATTGCCATTTCTCAGCATGAGATGGGTGCATGGGGTCTGGTCTGCAGAGGAATGGTGCTCTCTGACCTTTACGGCCATTCTGAAGAAAATGTTCACATCTCTGAGATGCAGCCATTGGCAAGAGTAGTAAATTAGTAAGGATGTGCAATGAAGAGTGGTGGGAGAAATCCCCACACTAACTAGGTTGGAAAAAAAAACCCATCAGAACTCTGTTGGATACTTTTAGGAACAATTTATTATATGACCTTGAGCCAAGATAAGTTGCAAACCATACTATGCACACCCCATGATGACCTAGCCTAAACACCACCTGAACGTGTAAAAAGCATAGAATCCATCACAGAGCTAAACATAGACCATTTATCTTTAGGCTGGCTTCTGGCAGCCGGGGAGGGATCTTCTAATGGTAGATGCTGTGATTTTTATTATCATCATTTTCTTAATTATATGCTTTTAAATGTTTCAAAATGCTTTGAAAATTTGGTAATTGCTTTAATATGATAATTTGTTTACTTGGGATACAATTATTATAGCTTATTGTGTTTTTAGATGTTGGGTTTTTTAAGTCAATGTAAGCCAAAGGTGAGATACGAAATGAGTGAATGAATGAAAGAATAGCAACATGCCAAGCAGTGATAGAGAAAAGGACTGAGAAAGAATTGTAATAACATACTACCATACTATGCATGGTGGCTGGTGGCACAAATGATCAGTATTTTACTGAATAAATGCTTATAAATACGTTTTTCTATCCTTTTTAAAAAAACATTCCCAGAGTATACAAACTTGATGAAATATGCATGTACATACAGAGAAAGAACACACTCGGTATCTACCTGCCTTCTAGGTTAATGTCTAAAATGGATGGCATGAATAATTTATTTCACCTCTTGGATGATGTAACTGTTGATTCAATACCTTTTGAGGCATGAAATGCAATGGTGTATTTGTTGCTCAGTGGACCCTCTTGCTAAGATAAAGTCTCCATTCAGAAATTCTTTCATGCCAATCTGGTTACAGACACAATGTTGTCATTAAGTAATTATTGTTCTCTATCAGATGCTTACTGGAAGGTGGGAAGAAGAATCAAAATGTCGCTTCAAAAATGGACCCCAAAGTAATGGCCAAATTAGCTGTGATGGCAGCAAACCCTTTTGCTTAAAACCAGCTCTGTCTGAGCACACGGAAGTCAAGGAAGAGCGGCTCTGAGCACATCCAGAGAGGAAACGTTGGAGCAGTCTGGTTCGCACTGGTTCTTATCTTTAGTGCAATCTATTTTATCTCTCACTTGAGCAATGCTTCTGCCCACACTGATTGATGTTTCCTCTCCCATGCGAAGGGTCCAGACAGGTCTTTGGATCACTCCAATTTCTCTCCCTTTTGATTAATGACACTCCCCTTTTCATCCCCTTCCCTGCCTTTTCCTGCAGCCATCATTCAGCGACTTTCCTTTTTGTTGTTGTTAAAGAAAAGAAATGACATAGCACAACAATGCATTTACCTAGCATGTACACATAATATTGCCAATATATCTTGTTTAGCACTGCATCAGTAGGAGAATATACATTAAAACATTATGAACAGTAGAGGGGATAGAAATAGAAGGGGGTTCTCCCACATCCCTTTCAATGCCACAACCCACCAAATACATCACAGGGCTGTCACCTCAAATAATACCAGCCACAGCTCTATTTGGGTGTGAACTAACCACCCACACAAGCTACAGAACAGGCTAATCAGGAGCATTCTGATTTGCAGCCCAAAAACTGTAACCCTAGTGCTGTGCCAAAAAGGAATGGGGCAGCTCTAAAAAGGGGTGGGATGGATCACTCTTAAGTCAAAACCATTTACTGTCTCCTAGAATCATAATCAGTCACTAAGGAGAAGCTTGCCTCAGGACAATGGTCTTCATTTGTTCGCAGAAAGCCAGCAAAGATGAGGCCAGGCTGGCCTTCCATGGGAGGGAGTTCCAGAGTCTGGGAGCAGCAACAGAGAAGGCCTTCTCCTGTGTTCCCATCAAATGCACCAGTGAAGGTGGCAGGATTGAGAGGAAGGCCTCTCCTGATGATCTTAACACTTGAGCAAGCTCATAAATGGAGACACAGTCCTTGCAATAGTTTGGATCCATTTAGGGCTTTATAGGTTAAAAAATACACTTTGAATTGTTCCCAGAAATAGATCAGCAGGCAGTGGAACTGCTGTAATGAAAGATTATGTGATCCCTGTAACCAGCCCTAGTTAACAATCTGGCTGCAGTATTTTGGACCTTCTGAAGTTTCCAAGTGCTTTGTTCTTACTGCAACACTGCACTGCTCCTTTTTCATCCCCTAATTGCTACTAAACAATTATTCTCTTTCAAACTCTCCCTCTTGCTCTCTATTACTTTTCACTGCCTGCCATCCACACTGGACTCCTGCTCGCTCCTCCTGCCTTGCAGCCCTATTCCTTCTTTAACTCCACTGCATGACTAGAATATCTAAAGTAACATTGCTGGTATTCAATGTTTTTAAAAATAGTGGCAGTGGTTTTTGTAGTAAACTGCAATATTGCCACATGGAATTGAAGACTTTGAACTGCTGAGAAAAACTACAGCAAATGCAAATGTAGATGTTGTTCTCTTCCTTAACTACAGTGCCTCAGAGAATGGCACTGCAGTGATGCAGGCTTTTTCAAAATAATTGTGGTTCAGTCCTAAACAGCGATATTGCCAAAAGCCATATGGAAGTGAAGACACTATTGCTGATTAAAACCACAGCAGAGGAAAAGGCTACTGTAGCTGCCAGATGTTTGGGTAGAGGTTCCTCACCCAGATTTGGGCAGCAAGTGTTAGTTTATGTCCTGCCTTTCCTCTCATAAGCTCAAGGCAGTCATAATACTAAACTAGCAAACAAAGTAAAGCAAAGCAAAATGAAAACAAAGTAGTGGAAAAATGGGAAAACAGGGAAGAGAAAATTTGCCCTTGTGGAGGTAGAAGACCATGCAGAACTGGAAATCAAAATGAGGGAATAACAGGAGAAAAGGGAGGAGAGATCACTCACACACTACATGGCATCAGAGAGGACACACCAGTTGGCATCATTAAACCTAGTGGTACATAGATACACGTGAGTGAAGTTGAATAATTAAGCATGAAAAGTATCAGGATTTTTTTAAAAATGTCACATCTCTAGAAGAGTAAAAAACACAATTTACATAAAAGAAATTGGGACAAAAGGAACTTTATTTGGATGCTGCAAATTAAACTTATGACATTAATACCAAAACCATGCAATGGGGTGAAGTAGATGGTAGGTTTGGAAGAGTCCTATATTGTTAGAACTCTTTGAGAAAGACATATCTGGGTTGCCCTAGGCAAACTATTGGGGGGCAGCTTCCTTTATGAACAGGAAGCTAGGGCAGAGCTAGTCCTATGCCAGTTCACAAAGCCTTCTAAGGTAGGTCTTTTTCTCCAAGTGAGCTGTAGATGTGGATCTGTCAGGTAGAACACCCAGAATGGAGAATTATGGGATTTGTGATGCAATAAATAAAAAAACCCAAACCAAACCAAAAAAAGAAGAAGGTATTTTTAACCATTATTATTAACACCTTGAATTTGAACTGGAAGATATTGGCAGCCAGTGCAGTTCATTGGGTGTTATTATGTGCATATTTACGGCACCCAACTCCAAACCTGTTAATAACCTCACCGCAGTTTCAAAATGGTGTTAAACAGCAAGAATAGAATGGAACAGCAACCTGAAGTACCTGACTGTACCGCTTCTCATAGGTCTAGACAGAAAATATTCAATGTCAGAAATTATCTGGAACAAACTTTGTAGGTAAAAGTGAAATGACACCAGTGTGCCTCTAAATCCTAACACATAAAAATTAGCTCAATAAAATAGGTGATGGTATCAGAAACTAATCAAAGATTGAGGATTTTGTTTGCATCTGGGCAGCACATCTATTTTCTGCAGGAAGCTCTCTTTCCTCTCTGACCATTCTCTTGCTACCGCTTGTCAACCTTGTGGACAGCTTTCTGGATCTCCAGTAGACCTCCAAGTATTGAGTAACATCCAAGAGATATGACCCTACTGACTTTTGCTTTCAACTTCATTTTTACCAATCACCTACTTTTTCATAAGTTTCTATTTCTGAGGTACAATGTGATTATGTTGGACTTCCATGGCAATTTGCCACTTATATATAAATTAAATGTGAAAGCACTGTGGTTATGTATAAATTAAATGTGATAACACTGTGCTTCCAAATGGTTCAAGAACACTCACTCTGTGCATCTCAGCTGTATCCCTTCTTCTTTTGTTTTTTTGTTTTACTCAGCAGCAGGCCTATCCTAGTGATTGCACCAGTAAGATGTGCTCCAGTTTCTCAGAGTCTCAGTATTATCAGGTTGGCAGCATTCCATTCTTGAATACAACTATCAGGTTTTATCTATATTTCCAATCAGTATGGTTGTGGCATACTGTTCTATGACCCATTCATTCTTAATCGAAGCCTCACAGACATGATGGTATTTCCCCAAATGCAGAATTCCCTTCTTCCAGCTTTCAGGTAGTTCTCCTCTCATGCACACAGGAAATGTTGTTGAGGAAGACAAGGAGGAGCTAAGAAGACATATCTTGCTGTCATATGAGACACTGTTACAAGAAATAATATATTCTTGGGTATATCTGGGTCAACAATACAGAAACATTTGTGTTATATTGGAGCTAAATTGCACTCTCATTCCTAGGTAACTCTACTGGGAGGCATCCACACTTAGCAGGGATGAGAATTCTCTGCATGAACTAACAAACACTGGAGCAGAGAACCATTATTGATAGCAGGCAGTCTTTGCCTCATGAAGCTATTATTTCCTTTACTTAGGTAACTAAAAGACGGAGGGGTGGCTTTTACAAACATTGATTCTTTTCTGTTTGTTTTTTTATTATAAATCACTAAAACATGGTTATTTATTTTATTTTATTTATTTATTTGACTTTTATATCACTCATCTGGCTGCCAAGGTCACTCTGAGCAGTTTACAACATTATAATGTAATATAACATAATAAACAGCCATTTAAAAACAGTAAACATAATAGCTATAAAAATCAAAAATAAACATATACAGAAAAGAACATAAAATTAACTAGAAATAATTTAAAGTAGGCAAGATGGTGGAACTGATAATATAAACACTGGAATAGCCACTGTGTTATGATATTATAAGGTCTGAGAAGGCCTGTCTGAAAAGCCACATTTTCAGTGATCGTTTAAAAATTCCTAGTGAAGGGGCCAGGCGAGTTTCGGGCACCAGTTATGAACACTCTCCAAAGAGGTCGCAAATTACATGATGTTACTGTGCAGCAAACTAAATTAGCATTCTATGAGGCAATTCTAAAAATGGGGCAGGCCCCCAAAATTATAATTTTTAAACTGGGCTTCAAATCAGCAGCAAATATGGCACAGATGTAGCAGAGAAATCCTCTTACTCTGTGCCAAATTTGGGGAAGTCTTGGCAAGGAATTTCAAGTTATGCTTTTTTAAAAAAAGTAAAACTGTTTTACCCATCCCCATGCAGAAACAAGCAACCTGAAACACCCCCCGATTTTTTTTAATCAAATAAATTGAAAAGACCAATCTTGCTTATCTTGAAAGAGAATGGTTGGCCCACCCTACTTTTTTTTAATTATTTGGATAGAATTCAGCCTGCAGGGGCTAAAATGCTGATCCTCCAAAAAGGCCTTTCTTATAAACTGAGCATGTGTGGAACAAGCGTACCAGCAAGAGTGTTCCAAAGTAAAGACACGGTTGCAGCTTCATGACCGGGAAGGGAGATGCTTAGAGGGCAATGAAAGGTCACTGAACCAGCGAAAAGATACGTATTCTTTGAATAAGAATAAAACTACAGGCTTGCTTTAAAGAAAGTAATGGAGTGACAGTTGTCCAGAAAGGGGAACATTTTGCCATGTATCTCCAGGGAATTCCCATACAATTCTGTAAAGCATATTAAAAACATTTCAGGATTAGAGCAGCTGTGTTTATCCCAGCCCTGAGTGCTTTCAGTAAACATTCTCTCAGGATTTCTGAAACCAGGATCCTGACAAAAGTCTTCAAAGGGAAAATCAGCTCCAGGTTTGAGGCAATATGAAGTTTTGACTCCTTTAGTCAGGACCCAGTTAGCTGACTCTCAGGAGGAGAACTTTTTAACTCCTTGGTCAAACAGGCATTGGTACTTGGAAAGGGATTCTGCGTCTGGTTTAAAATACTTAAAAATATATTTTAAGAAGAACAGACAATAAATATTCAGAAGCCCCTTTGTTTAAGCTGTGAAATGACTGTTTTTCCTTTGTTTCTGGGAATGATCTTACTCACTATTAGCAGAGCTTTGGCCCATATATCCTGCCAAAGTTTTAACCATTCCATATGTCTTGTCACTATACAATTGTTGATTAAGAAAAAACTCCAAAGATGTGATGTGTCATCAAGTCACTTCTGATATGTGGTGAGTTTATGAGTTGATGGCCTCTAAAATGTCCTATCATTAACAGTTCTCCTCAGCTCTTGCAATCCAACAGCATCTCATGTTAGGTTGTTCTCTCTTCCTACCGCCCCCTCTTCCTAGCAATATTGCCTTTTCCCATAAGTTCTGTTCAGGTTGGGCAAACTAACAGCTGTGGCTTCCTTTATTGAGACACTCTATCTCACATTAGGTCTTCTTCTTTTCTTCCCAACCCTCACTTTTCCGAGGAATATTGAGTGTTCTGGTCAGTTCTGTATTTTCCTTGTACGTGCATGTACTCATTTTTGCTCTAGTGAGACTTCAGGCTTGACTTGATTGAGCACCCACTTACCTGCCTTTCTGGCTGGCTGTGGCTCTCCAACATCACTTTTCAAAGGAATTAATTTTTGTCCCTTTCTTCATTCTTTCTTTCACATAGTATGGATGATTTTGACCTTGACTTCTAGTTACAATCTTTGCTAACTCACAGCTTTCTTGCTTTTTTTTTTAATCTCAAAAGGTGAGGGGATATCTTTTGGAAAACACACATAGTCATCTTAAAATCACAGAATAATTGAATTGGAGGCGGCTTCTGGGATTTCCTCTTGCTTGGTGTCTCTTCATGAATGGTAATGAGTAGAGATATATGAATATGAATACCCGCGCACAGCTCGAGTTAACGAGGTTCCGGCCCCCTGGGGCCAGTCTTTCCACCCACGCATCCGCCACTACCACTAGCTCCGCTCTTTCTTCCAATTGCTCTGGAGCATCTGGTCGGCTAGCCACTCCTGGCAGAAGGAGGGAAGACGAGTCTCCCTGCAAGGCTGACAAGTGGCTAGCCGACTGGGCGCTCTGGAGTGATTGGAAGAAAGAGCGGGGATGGCGGCAGCAGAGGATGTGTGAGTGGATGGTCTGACCCCAGGGGCCAGACCCTTGTTAACTCCAGCTGTGCGGGGGTATTCGTATATGAATACCCCCATCTCTAGTAATGAGCACAAGATGATATTCTGTAGACCATTCTCGACTGCTGCAATTGGTGTTGTCAACATTCAGGCTGCCAACTGCAGGCACAGTATTGTCCAACAATGCTAAGCCATTTTGCAGCATTTTGAATAGAGATGGGGGTATTCATATTCGTATATGAATATCCCCCCACAGGTGGAAATGATGAGGGTACGGCCCCATGGGGCCAGACTGTCCACTCACCATTCCGCCGCTGATGCAAGCTCGACAGCGCCTTCCTATCGCGCCGCTGTCTGCAATAGATTAGCCACTCCTGGCAGGAGACGGGATGACCAGCCTCTCTGTCAGGTCGCAGAGTGGCTAATCCATTGCGGACAACAGCGCGATAGGAAGGTTCCGTCGAGCTCGCCTCAGCGGCAGAATGGTGAGTTATTTCCACCTGTGGGGGAATATTCGTATACGAATACCCCCATATCTAATTTTGAATCATGGATACAGAAGCACAGTAGTCATAAATCAGAGGTTTTTGAAGAATTGAATTAGTGAGGATCTTCTTGTTAACAGAACATGCCATACTCTGGTTTCTTGCAAAAATGTCAAACGTTAATATCTGATTAGCTAATCTTCTCTCAGCACAGGAAATCTATCCTAGCACAAATTATACATACTGCTAACATTTTAACAATGTTCAGTTGTACTCTTTCAGCTGATCTGGGAACCCAATACATTTCATGGCATTTCAGTAAATGCTCTTGCTGACTAAAGGCATCTTTAAATAACAACAAAAAACACTCTTCTCTAGATATTAGAACAGAGATAAAATGGGAAATATGTGTCACAAAATGTTATAGTGTCATAAATTGATGTTTGTTTGTGGGGGCTGTGCTAAATGGGGTGAAAATGTTTGCATATTTATAATGTCACCATACAGTCAATTATGGTGGAAGCAGCTACCTGATAACAGGACACACCTAGAGTGAAGGAAATGTTCCTCTTTCCTCATTTAATTTACATTGTTAAATACTCAAGAACAAACTGGTGCTGTAGTGTTGACATGTTTCTTGACTAGCTGGCTGGGATGTCCTTGGGAATAATCCCTCTTTAAAACAAAAATGACCCTTTAGATTAAAATGGTCCTTACAGGTGGGGAACAGAAAAGGTTAACTGGGGTTGGGGAAGGGTGGCCAGACCTACATGACTGAAAAATGTAATGTCAAAGCAGATTAATTAACGCTCAGCAGCATACACCTTTCCCTTTGCTCCAGAGTTAACATGTAGTAAGGCATGGCAAAACAGCCCCCAACATTGCTGCTGAGGAAAAGAAAGGAACAAACTGAAAAAGCAGCCATTTAAAACCAGAGTAGGGATGATGTTGTGTGAAGCACCGGTAGTGACTGCAGGCTGAAGAAATATTAAAAGGGATGTGTAGGTCTGTTCCTAGTCATGAAAGTTTCATCTTGAAATCACTCATTTGTCCTAGAACTTTTCATTGGTGAACATTCAATATACTTCTCATAAGAACACAGAAGAGTTAGGGTCTCTTAGAAGAATCAGGATCCACAAAACAAACCTCTGCATCTCTGGGATTTATTTCATCTAGTTCTTCGATCAATGTTGATTAAAGCTCACCTTTACTATTTTCCTTTATCTAATAAGATGAGTGTGTAAATTTTACTTTTTTGGACTACAGCTGATCATCATGCTGGCTAGGGCCATGTTGGCTATAGAATTCTGGGGATTATACTCCTAAAAACTATGACTGAAATCCTGTTGGGACATTTGTCTGTGGAAGAGGGATGGCATCACAACAGGGGGAAAGTTTGGGCAGTTACAATGCTTTCCCCTTCTCTCTTGCAGCTTGTCTGACTTGTGAATAATCTATTTCATCGCATGCAAGCCCTGGAAGCCTCAGAATGGAAGAAGGAAGTCTTTAAATGATCAAAAATAATCTCCTGCCAGAATATCAATTGGTAATGAAAGATTTTCTCCTCCTGTCTTGCAGCTCTCATGACTTCTGTATGATGAAACACATTATTTGCAAGTTGAATTAGATGCTGGAGAGAAAGGAAAGATCTTTAATTCCTACAGTTCTCTCCATTCTGGTGAGATCATCACCCTTCCACAGGCCAGGACTTCAGCCAATGTTTCCAGTATGAGCTACTTTATTATTAGTTCAGGCCCAGCAAAGGACATGTAGTTGCTTTTTTCATGACTGTTCATGCTGAAAAGCAGACACATTGATGGGTAAATATATGTGTAGGGGTAAATATTTCAGATACACAATACTGTATTTTCAACATGAAAGCAATTTCAGCAAAGTAGACCTCTATATTTGGGTGTGCATGGATTATGTCACAAGTCTCAAGTTACCTCTCAGATTCTGAGTCTGATGGGGAAAAATGCCACCATTAGAAAGGAGATAAGGAAAGTGAGAGAAGGACCTTTTCTCTGCCTTAGAGAATTATCCTAAAGGTAGCAATGCTGCCATGGAAACACCAGTTACTTTGAGAGCTTTCCTGAAACCTCTGCTCCTCTGGTAGAGAATGTGATGATTCGAAGAAACAGAGTAAAACATACTGCCTAGATTCAATCCATATCTCCACAGCTTTGAGGGCATCCAGACATTATTGAAATAAAGTAAAAAAGAAACTTGGTTAGTTACAGCTGGCCCAGAGAAGAGGGAACTGGTAATTGCATTCAGGCACATCAAAATTTTGTTCTTTTGCTCTTAGATACGACCATATGTGCATGCATGCAAACACCCAAATTTGTTACTAGATACATACTTGACAGAGCTATCGTTAACATTTGTACCATATATCTCTATATCTTTGGATATGTTTGCCACATTCATGTGTTACATGTACAAGTTTACACATAGATATACACCAAAATACAATGTGTGGATGCACTCTTGCAGAGACTTGGAGGTTTGCAAGCAAGAGAAAAGTCACTGGCCATAAGGTTCCTTAAGAGGTTCAGCACTTGTCATGGAGACAAATAATAGTTCTGTGGCACCTTTAAGACCAACAGATTTATTATAGCATGAGCTTCCGCGAAAACACCATTCACTTCCTCAGACACTGTATGTCTAAGCATGTGATAATAGCTGATAATAAATAATACAATAAATGAAATGTTTTGCCTTAAATGTGCCATACAACCTTTTGTTATTTTGCTGTAACAGATTTACTCTGTGGAAATTACCCCGGCAATGTCATTGACAGTGGTCTCCCAGCAGTGAATCACCCCTTTCCCAAATATTCCATCTCAAAATACTCAACAGATGTTTCAAAGCATAGATGATTTAATCTGTGTTACCAAAAACAACAAAGTGATTTGTGGCACAAGGAATGGCAACAGATTTATTATAGCATATGGTTCCATGGACTATAATCCTCTTTGTACTCAATGCATGGTTAAGCACCATCACATCATAGTCTCCATGTCTCCCCCATGATGGTCACAGAGAGTAACCATCTCAGTGGACAGTATCTGAATGGCAAATAATATGGGCGTGCCATTTTAGTTACACCCTTATAAAGATTTATTGCCTGCTTGAAGGAGCAGAATATGTGTCGTTTAGTTTTAATGACAAACTGTGTGCAAGCAGAAGCTCTTCTATCAAAGAGATAAACCTATGTTTACCATATGTAGATATGTAAGGGGTTGCTGATGCCAATCTGGTTCCATGGAGCATATACTAGTGTAATTCATGAGGTTGTGTACATCCACCCTTGTTGTGCACATGATAAAGATCCAGTAGACTTCTGTCAACATCTGAATACATTTTTCATAGAACATTCATGCTATATCTTATTTATAATATTCAGCTGCCAATATAATACAATTATTTCAGTGCAGTAGATTTCTAGGATAATTTCCAAGTAATGTCTAGTGGACAGAAACAAAAAACAACAACTCTTGTTGCTTTTCTGGACATGCAGATGCAAGCAGCAAGAGATATCACCTGCTTAATTTTTATTTCAGTTCAGGACACAAGAACTTTGGCAGAAAAAGGTTGAGAGCTATCAGTTATGAAATCACAAAAAGTCTCTAACAGGATAAGATGCAATTTGGGGAGATGGTCTCCACCCCTTGGACACTCCTCAGGAATCCCTCATCTCTCTGTTGCTGTTTAATATCTATATGGGGAAGTCATCTGGAGATTCGGAATGGCGTGTCACCAATATGCTTATGACACGCAGCTCGCTCTCTCCTTCCACCCTTTTGCAGTGGATGCCATCCCATCCCTTGAGCGCTGCCTGGCTGCAGTACTGGAATGGATGGGGGCCAACAGATTGGGGCTGAACCCAGATAAAACAGAGGTCCTTCAGGTGGTTGCCCCGCTTGTCTGCGGATTGGGTGCATCCCTCTCTTTTTTGGGGGGGGGGGGTACTTTCTCCACTAAGGATAAGGTTCACACCTTGGGCATACTTCTGGACCCAGTGCTATCAATTGAGTCCCAAATAGTGTATGTGGTCCACTCTGCCTATTTCCATCTGAGGTGGATTGACCAGCTGCATCCCTGCCTTGACACCGGGTCCCTCACCACGTTGGTTCACACACTGGTAATCTCAAGATTAGACTACTGCAACACACTCTATGTGGGGCTACCTATGAGGCTGTGACAGAAGCTTCAACAGGTCCAGAACATGGCGACCAGACTACTGAGTGGAGTGAATAAATGTCAACATATCACTCCAATTCTGGCTGCCTTACACTGGTTACCTGTCCGTTTCTGTGCCAGCTTTAAGGTGATGGTTTTAACCTATAAAGCCCTAAATGGTTTGGGACATCACTACCTGGCAGAACACCTACTTCCAACAAGATCTGCCAATCCTATAAGAGCATTCCAAGCAGGCCAGCTGAGGATGCTAACCCTGAGAGAGGCCCTGGGGGAAAAGATAAGAAACTGGGCCTTCTTGGAAGTTGCTCCTCGGCTGTGGAAGGAAATCCCTTCTGCAATTCGCTTGGCCCCTTCACTGGTGATATTTTTTTTAAAAATCACTAAAAACCTGACTATTTAGACAGATGTTTGAAAACATCATACCTGCAAACTCAGCTGAGTCTAATTAGCCTATCTGGCCAACGTCCACCATCTTAAATGTTTTAAATGCTTTCAATAAATGTTTTATTTTGATGTATTTTTATGCTTTGAGTTTATTGCTTATTTGTATTTTATTGCTTCTATTTTTTTGTTATGTTAAATTGTACTTGGTGGTATTTATATGTTGTAAACTGCCCAGAGTGGTCTCAGCCAGATGGGCAGTTTAAAAATTAAATAAACAAATAAATCAATAAATGAGATTTTGCCACTTGTTCAAATTGTAAAGGAATCCTCTCAGAAGTGGCAACACTGACTGCTTTAGATCAGCATTTCTAAAATGTTGGCTCTCCAGATACTTTGGCAGTCACCTCCCAGAAGCCCTAACCAGCATAGCCAGTGATTAGGATTCTGGGAGATGAAGTCTAAAACATCTGGAGGAGAAAAGGTTCCTGCCATGAGAGCAGCCTTCATAGTGAACAAGATCTCCAGTACAGAATTTTTTCCAATGTATAGGCAGTAGTCTTATGGACAGTGCCAATTAACAGAGTCTTACTCTGTGTCTCCATGAGGTGGACAGGTTTGTATTTTTGGACTCTTTCTTCACTGTGCTGCTTGGGGAATTCTGGGAGTTGCAGTTCAAAGCCACTAATCTGTACATCTCTATTCCATGAAGTGGCAGTCACTTGGAGGAGATGCCAAACAGGTTAAAGAAAGAAGCAAAAGCAACAAACTGAAATTAAGATTCTATTCAACCACATTACCCAGAATTTTCAAGAAAAACACATATCATTATGGAAGTTGAAATAATGCTTGAACTTTGCTATAAACTCCTGTGTGATTCTACAGGGCAAAGGAGTGTAAATATTTTGGATATGGGATTGTATATGTGCCCAGATCACCTCCCAACCTTTGCTCCACTCATGTTGCAAACAAACCCTAATCTTTATAATCTTACAGTGTTCTGCAAGTGAGAGGTTTTTTGTGAATCTAGACTTGAGTATACTTCTGGAGTTACCAAGGTCATAAAGTGCTGTGACCAAAGTAAAACAAAATCAATATTTATCAAAATACTGTCTCACTACTTTCCTTGACCCTCTTTATGGAGACAAATTGTTTTCATACACTGAAAACACGATCAGATTTAGTGAGAAGCTCTATATGAAAGCACATAATTTTTATATATGCTTTTATTTCCTTTTAATACTCAAATGCTAGATTGATCATCAAAAGGAAGTAACGTTATGAAGTGAGACAGCCCAGCCAAAGTATTGAAGCAAAGAAGAAAAGAGAGCCTGAATGGACCAAGGAGGTTAGATGAAGGAGCCGAGGAAGAGGAAGCTCTGAAAATGAAGATGAATGACTTGAAGAATCTCGAAACAGAAACAGTCTTGACGTTCTGTGAAGATGAATAATGTTTATCTCCTTTAATAACTGTTCTTTGATGCCACTTCAAAAAGGGAAAAGAGAAAAAAAGGGAAAGGAACCAACCAAACCCAACAAAAATAAAAACTCAAACCAAAAATAAAACATCAAGCCTACCAACCACAACTATGGCTTTGTATATTGAAATATTTATGGTATGGTGGTGATTTACTTGCCACTCCTCATCACATAGTCTAACAAAAGCAGAACTTGATCATTACAGTTGTGGAGGTGGTGGCAATCTAGAAAAATATAGAATACAAACCAGCTGCAATAAAAATGTTTTTAACTAGTCTTTTCTAGGGCAATTATACACACGTGTGAGGTGTTCTGCCTCCATTTCATATTAGCCAAATTGCTTAGGAGAGCAACCTTTAGATCCATGTCAGTCCTGAATAAATTTCCAGTCTAAATGTTTTATCCTGTATTGTGGTCTTTGCTTTCTTTGTTTGTTTTTTAATTTTTAATTTATATGACATCACTGTGAAATAGTTATTCTGTCACTTTTTTCTGTTTTTGATTTATATATTAGTTGACTGCATTCTTTATGTACCCACTAGAGAAGGACATGAATCAGAAAAATGGTGATTCATTTTGTTTTGTGATTCATCAAGGTTGACAAATTACAAATTATGAATTTTTTTTGACAAATCAAGGAATCAATTTGTCAATTTGTGTTTGACTTTAAAACCCTATAAAATGGCTCCCGAATGCCTAGAGACACCAAATTAACAGGGAAGCTTCCCCTGACTCTCCTCTACAAGCCCTGCAAGCTCGGCGAAGTATGCCTTTCACACCTCTGAGTTATACACCCACAAGGAGCATCCCCCCAGGAAAGTTCCCTCCAGGCACCTAGAGACATCAAAATCACAGAGAAGCTTCTACTGACTCTCCTCTACAATCCCTCCAAGTTTCACAAAGATTAGGTTTCAGCCATCTGATTGACCCACAAATTGGGTTCCCCAGGAAAGTGCCTTTTAGCAACTCGCTTGGGAGAAACCCAATCTTCGCCAAATTTGGAGGGACTGTAGAGGAGAGTCAGAGGAAGCTTCCCTGCAATTTTGGTGTCTCTAGTTGCCTGGGGGGGGGCATTTTAGAGACAAATGAATCAACAAATCAAAAATTGCTAAAAATTCATTGATTCATAGTCTTCAGGGGAATTGATTCGTAAAACATGAATTAGCGATTTTTGAACAAATTTGGTGATTGGTTTTTTAATTTGTGCCCATCTGTAGTGCTCACTAACCACAGTTCTTGGGGAAGCCCAGGAAGATTGCAGGGTACATAGAGCTCTATCTTTCAACAGCTAGTGAGTTCACAGAGAATAGCAAGGATGCTATCTTCCACTGTTTCTTTGTGGCCTGGCTTTCCTTCCATTTCCTACATGTGTCCTTTTGCATTTTCAGGTCCTCTCTGAACTGTTTGTGAAGCCACAAGTTGTTTTGTTTTGTTCTTGTTGAAATAATTTGCAGCTGTCTCTTCAGAATTCTCTCTTTTTAGAAACTCCTACCTATTTTGAACTCCTTTTCTTGTTGGGATCTTGTTGGGATTTATCATTGTGTTTATTAAAATTGGCTTTCCTAAAATCTAGTGTACACGTGCCACCATTATTTTAATCCAGATGCTCTTGATGAGATAGCCAGGCTCATCATCCTGTATTTCTGTGCAGGAATATGAATTTTTTCACATATAGTATGACTCCACCTCCCTTTTTACTATTTCTTATCTTTTTGAACATTTTATATTCTTCAGTTGCCATATCCCAGTCATGGGAATCATCTCACAGATTTCAGTTAACCCTATCAAGTCATATTTACCCTCCTGAATTAAGATTTCCACTTCTTGTTTGTTTTCCATACTCCTGGCATTTGTATATCAATACTGCTGGTTTCCTTCCTAATTTTTTTATGAAGACTATTACTGGGCCCCACTAGAGTTCTTTGCTCTGTTCCTCTTATTGTGCATCTCCCTTCCCCTTCCAATTCAGTTTACAGCCCTCCTGATGAGGTTCTTCGTGCTGTAGCCAAATATATTCTTCCAAGTCCTTGTGAGGTGCAACCCATCACCTGCCAGCAGTCCATCTTCCAGGAAGTGAACCTTGCTAAAATTACTGTAGCTACTGCCATTCCTTCTCTCCTTTCCACCAACCCATCTCTCCCTCTCCCTTTCCCTCTCCCAGCCCAAGCCCAAACCCTAGTCATTCTTTAGGATCAGGACAGAGAGTGGGCATTGCTAATGCCTATTAGAAATGTGCAAATATTGCTTTCATTCTGGTGTCTTTTGATGTGTGTGTCTGTTCTACTTGTTTTCATTTTGGGTTCTTTTGGGTACAGGTCCTTTCAATAAATCAAAATACCTGAATGTTTTGGGTTCATTCGTTATACTCTTTCCATTCTGGTTTCTGGCATTAGAGCCAATGAAGCCCTACAGAACTCTCAAAACTGGTTAAAAAAATAGCAGGGAGAAGACAAGACACAATCATTCATGAGAAAGAAAAATCAATCATCCACTAATAGTACTTTAAAGTTCACATTTATCAACACATCCTCCTCCTCCTCCTCAGTTTATCAGCAGGATTAGAAAGAGAAATCAAGATCATTCTCATAATCAAAATAAAATGCATACATGTTGACTAAGGGTGACATAATCAATCCCCCCAAACCAAAGCCTCAAAATATGGTAATTGGGGAGGCAGGTTTCACTAGCTTCAATAGTGTCCCTTCAACAGTGCAGGCAGCAGTCCACCAGGTGACAGATAGGTAGCTGGCCACTCCAGGCAATAATAAAGGAAATGGGTGGGGGAAAGCCCTCCAAAAACAATAGAAGTAAAAAAAAATCAGAGTAATCTGAAATAAGAAATATGAAAGAAATCCATAAATTTTCTTAACCTCTCTTTTGAATTCCCACATCTTTTGTATTTCAGAGGCTCTGCATTGTAAAGCAATGAAAAACTGCAAAAATGAAAGAAAGGGCTTCTTTAACTTTTTTTTCTCCATTTGAGTTTCCTAGAAGTTCCATCCCCGATGTCTGCTGTTGCCAAATTCTCAACCCAGCCATATTGACTGAGCCAATTGAAGCAGACAGGCGCTGAGCAGTTCTGTCACGACCATATCCCATATTTTTTGAACATGGCAGAAATACTGCAAAAGGGAGCTTTGAAATATAGAATGTGGGTCTTTTCTCTGCCCCCTGCAACACACTCCAAGGGGCAGGATACTATAAAGGCATGGAGGACAACGCCTGTCTCTGTCACTTTTTTTCTTCAGCAGATTTTGAGAAGTAACCATTCACAACTCCCCCCCCCCCCAAGTCTCTGGGAATGTTACAGAACGGTTTAATCATCCAGATTTGGTATCTGACTGCCTTGGGCAGTCTGAGCTTTTCTTATCATTATGTCTCACTGTGTATCACCTTCTCCAAGCAGCTATAGGATTAGGATAAGAAAAATTGGTTCTTTATGCTGGTACAGATCTGACAAAACCACCTACTGCTCACAGCCCTCCAAATAAACACCTTGCTTTTTTTTTAAAAAAAAACCAACCACCTGGATTAGATAAAACTGATAATTATAAATGTTAGGCACTTATTTGAGGGCCTGTGGATATACAGAAAATCTGCATATTCTGAGGACCTTTTGCAGGGAGTTATTTTTGATGGCAGGAAGGAAAACCCAAAGCTTTTTGGTAAACAAAGCCAATTTTGACCAAGTTCCCCTTTGCAAAGAACAAGCTCTTTCACATGCAGAAAACCCATAGGGTGAGAGATTTGCATGTGAATGATAGTAGCATTGTTTTTAAACATCCTAAAACCATTACAACAGTATTGTGGCCACAGGAGGAGGTGGACAGAAAGGCAGTTCATGCCTTGTTAGGTTCAAGTCCTTTTTTTAAATTCAGGTTTTAGTGGTAGATGGGGTGGGTGGTGGGATGGGTGGGAGGTGTAACCTCGCAGTATTTGAGAGGGGAAAGCACATCAGTTCCATTGCAACTATTTGCAAGCCCTGAAATCTGATGGCAGCTGCAGCAGGTGGATGCTAGAGCATCTTCTGCTGAGCCTCGTGAGGCAGTGGAGACAAAGCATCTCACAGGGTTTTGTTGCTAAAGGAAGTGCCGGGAAAGGCAAACCAAAGGAAAAGCTACCCATATTTTTGGAAGCATGGCTGGTGTTTATGATGACTGATGTGGTGGTAAGGGTGGGCCAGAGGACCCACAGAAAGTAGTTCAAAAGCCAGGTGTGGCCAATTGGCCAAGTACTGCTCTCCGCTGTTTTCAGACATACCTGAGAGAATCCTGAGAAAACATTCCTGGAAATGGCAGCTCTGTAATGGTTCCAGTAAATGTGCCAAGAATTCTCCATTATACTACTATATTTTTTGAAACAAGATTAGAAACAATACATGATACTTTGCGTTCAGTTGACTTACTTATGCTAACATGAAGGATTTTGGTTGTTACTTCATTTGTCCTGAAAAGGTCCAAGGAAACTTGCTTGAAGCATGCTATGCTATGCTATGCTATGCTATGCCACAGCGTATTTTGAACCATTTAGAAGATTAGCTCAGTTCCCAAACATATCAATCTGGTTTCCCCACAGAAACATGATCATGTGAAACTTTACACGTCTTCAATATGGTGATATACATAAAAGACATGACTGTAATACTTGAATTTACTGTATCACTTGATTGTAGCTGATCACAGTTAATGGAATAAACATAGTGATATCACAGTGTGACCCGTTTGCCCTATGATTATGCCACTGAAGAAAATAAGCCTGTTGTGTTAGCTTCAGTCAGAATGTATACAAACCAAGCGATGAATTCTACTCAGCTCATGTACAGGTTTATTTAAGAATCAACTCCATGCCAAGTGAATGAGAATAGATTTGTCATGAGGATAATGTCTGAAAGTAGTTTAGAGATCAACAAAGTCTACAGCCTGCTAACCTCAGTGTTAAAGCCTCATATTAGCTATATGTTCTGGTGATGTATTTACTTTGTTAAGAAATGGGGAGAGAAGACACTCATTGCAGCATTTGTAGCTGTTGAGGGGTTGTAGCATTTATCACCACTGTCTATACTGTCACTCTGAACACTACTTACAGCAGCGGCAAAGTTTTTTAATTAGGGAGAGGGAACAGGCAGCAAGCTGGCATGTCCTCTGAGACCAAAACAGGGCTTGGCAATGTGGTCTTCCAGATGCTGTGGACAGCAACTCCCCATCAGTCCCAGCAACCTAACTAGTAGTGAGGAATTCTGGGAGCAGTTGGAAAAAACACTAGTTGGAAAAAAATGGCAAAAATGAGAAATGTTACCTTTTTGAACACAACTCTTAGAATCTCATAATCACCCTGACTTGTGATGATGGATAAGAATTGTTATTTGAAAACAACAGAATTCTTAACTGATTCATCCCCCCCCCCCCCCTTTCTTGAACATGTTAGCAGAAAACTCGTGTCTCCTGTTTCTGAGAACTCCTTTCACAAAGTTCTGGGTCACATTACAATCAAATGTTCGTACTTGCCATGTATGTGAAAGAAATCTAGCATAACATTAAACAGTCTAGGTAAACAGTTTATTGTGTCTAATTAAAAAAAAAGCAATTTGAGACTTAAAATGACCAACTCATTCCATCCAATAAAACTGAGTAGATAATAAAATGTTCTCAAGGCAGTAAAAACATAAAGGTGCGAAGGTCAGTTCATTATACCACCCTACCAGGCCAGACCCTCCTCCTCCAGAGTCCCTGCATCAAGCCATTAATCTTGGCATGCACTGGCTATAGTGAAGCCTGTGAATCTCTATAACTAGACTATATATGTGCATGCACACATAAATTACAAAATTTGGCGTTTCTTGTCATGTGGGAAAGTTTTTCTTTTAGTAGCTATTCTTTCTTTAGTACAAAATAAACAGAAATTCATGCACAAAGGAAGGAAGGACATGACCAAGTGAAACACTGAGATAATTTTTAAAAAAAAAAATCTGCATACTTTGAGAATTTTTTCATTTGGCTCATCATTACTAATGGCCACACTCACTAAGGAGTTGTAGAGAGAGAGAAAAGCTTCCCTTCTCATCTCTGGACTAAGATTGCTTACATATCTCACCTACAGCATCTGGACTTGGTATGAGCTGTCAGTATGTTCCACTTTGATTGAACAGCTGGACAGGCCAACAGAAAGCTCATTCCAAGGGACATTGAGAGCTCTTATACTTGCATACTTTCTTGGCTGCTGTGAAAATCCTAGTGTCTAGAGAGTAGCACATATCTGCTGGTTACAAGAACGTGTTAAGCATTTGGAAAGGAGAGAGATTGGTTTGTTCTCCTATAATATTTGTTTAAAAAGGCTAAACTGACTGTCAGCAGTGGAGGCCCTAACTTCAGAACCTTTCTTGGCTGTCTGCACATTCAGCCTCATGAACAACTGAATAAAGGTGATCAAACAGGACCTTACAAATCCTACCTGATAAGATGAGTTGAAAATTATTCTTAAACAATGACTGATTCCTTCACTGATTCCTTTTCAGTCTGATGAAAAACAGTGTGCTCTGATGATAGTTAATGGCCTTCAGCAGCTTGAAGCTGAATCACAGCCTGAGCACTGTAGGTGGCTGTGATATTATAGCCCTAATGTGATTCTAATAAGAGTGATGCTGTGATTGGCTCGTGGTGGCTGTTATGACAAGACCAATTCAGACAGTACTTTAATGAAGGGCTCAGCTGATATCAAGTGCTCTTCAAGAAGTTCATTATTATTATATATATAAAACCCTCCTCCACTGCCGTCACACAATAAATCTTCTATCACAGAGTAAACAACACTGAGTCTGAACTACACATGTAAAAAGCTGAATTTCTTCTATGTAGCATATCAATACAAGATCGCTGACATGTAGCAAATAAGGGTCAGCTCCAGGTTTGAGGGTGCCTTCCTTCTCTAAGCAGATTCCTCAATTAATGGCCCTTAGGAGTTTATTTGGTAGAGATGGTGGCAGTTATTCAGAGCAACAATACTCTAACCTCTTCCAGCTTGGAGCTGTCATTTTAATTTCTCACAATAACCCGAGGTAGCATCAATGCAGGGCACTGCAAAATTAAAATGGCAACTCCCAAGCCTAGCCTTCTGAGCAGCTTCTAACCTATAAAGCCCTAAATGGCTTGCGTCCAAGCTATCTCAAAGACCACATGGAGAGAGGTGAAGAGCGGTGTGCCCCAAGGATCTGTCCTGGGACCGGTGCTTATCAACGTGTTCATAAACGATCTGGAGGCAGGGATAAGCAGTGATGTGGCCAAGTTTGCAATGACACAAAACTTTCCCGCGTGGTGAAGATCAGAAGGGATTGTGAAGAGCTCCAGAAGGATCTCTCCAAACTGGGAGAAGGGCAGCAAAATGGCAAATGCATTTCAATATAAGAAAATGTAAAGTAATGCACATTGGGGGAAAAAAAATTCAAAACTTTATTTATCTGCTAAAGGGTTCTGAGCTGTCTGTGATGAATCAGGAAAGAGATCTTGGTGTGCTGGTAGATAGCTCGATGAAAGTGTCAACCCAGTGTGCGGTGGCAGTGAAGAAGACCAATTCCATGCTAGGTCTCATTAAAGGGGATTGAAAATAAAACAGCCAACATTATAATGCCATTGTACAAAACGCTGGTAAGGCCGCACCTGGAGTATTGTGTACAGTTCTGGTTGCTGCACCTCAAAAAAGACATAGTGGAACTGGAAAAGGTGCAGAAGAGAGCCACTAAAATGATGACTGGGCTGGGGCACCTCCCTTATGAGGAAAGGCTACAGCATTTGGGGCTCTTTAGTCTAGAGAAAAGGCGCCTGGGGGTGGACATGATTGAGATATATAAAATTATGCGGGGGATGGATAAAGTGGATAGAGAGAAGCTCTTTTCCCTCTCATGCAATACTAGAACCAGGGGACATCCACTCCAATTGAGTTTTGGGAGAGTGAGAAGAGACAAAAGAAAATATTTCTTTACCCAATGTGTTGTTAGTCTGTGGAACTCCTTGCCACAGGATGTGGTGATGGCATCTGGCCTAGATGTCTTTAAAAGGGGATTGGACAGATTTCTGGAGGAAGAGTCCATCACAGGTTACAAACCATGATGGGGACGTATAATCTCCAGACTTAAAATAAAGGTACCTCAAAATGCCAGATGCAGGGGAGGGGGATTAGGAGACAGGTATCTAGTTGTCTCGTGTGCTCCCAGAGGCATCGGTGGGGCCACTGTGAGATACACGAATCTGGACTAGATGGGCCCTTGGCCTGATCCAGCAGGGCTCTTCTTACGTTCTTATGTTCACATCTCCCTTTATGAGCCTGGTTGAGTGTTTAGATCATCAGAAGAGGCTTTTCTCTTGGTCCCACCACCTTCACATATGCATTTCGTGAGGACCCAGGAGAGGGCCATCTTTGTTGCTGCTCCCAGACTTTGGAACTCTCACCCACAGGAGGCCAGACTGGCCCCATCTTTGCTGTTCTTCCGCAAGCAGGCAATGACCTTTCTCTTCAGGTAAGCTTTCCCTCAGCGATTGGCTGACTGAGGGGGATTTTTAAATGGATTGTTATGCCTCACTGCCTTGAATCTGTTTTTAGAATTGCCTTTGTTCACCATTTCTCAGAGTGGTATTTGTTTGATCTTTTTTATTATTTGTATACTTACTGTTTTTAGCTTCAAATATTGTCTTTTAATGATGTAAGCCACCTTGGGTCCTTTTTAAGGAGAAATGTGGGGTAAAAATATTTTGAAGGAAGCAAGCAAGCAAGCAAGCAAGCCACACTTATAAAGATATATTGGAGAATCACATTGCTACTTACTGTACCTGACAAGACACTAATTTGTTTGTCAGGAAGGATAGTGTCAGATTGTTCTGTTGAAGGGCATCACCCTTCGAGTCTGGTGTGAGAGGAGGCCCTAAGGGCAAATGGTCAAAAGAGGCTATAGTCTCCTGAGAAATTAAAGTGGCAAAGATTTTTTGGTTCAGGAATCCAGCAACCCTCTCTTACTGGCTGTGGGGACGACAAATGAGAAAGACAGACAGTTCTCGGAAAGGCCATGTCCTTAAAATCTGCATCATTCCAGCCAGTTAAGTGGACAAGTTATTTCTGACAGTTTATGAGCCTTGTTAATACAATGTGATGTCTGGGATGTTGCCAGCAAGGAGGATCCAGGGAAGTCAAAATTAGACCCTTGCCTGTCAGGCGTAAGAGACCCACTTAACATCAAATGTGTCATCTGAAGCAGACTTCCACTGATGACTAAATCAGCAGTATTATCCAGTAGCTTTCTGACTTCATGCATTTCTCATTTATCTGCCCTATATGCACAGGTATATGGGTCTAAATTCTCTGGAGACATATAAAATCCTAATCCAGAGGAACACAGAAAGCTGCCTTATTAGTTCAGAGTGATCTACCAGCTAAAGTTTGTCCTCACCGACCGATTATCAGCAATACTGCAGGGCTTTCAGACTGACGTTGTTTCCAGGTCTACCTAACGATTCCATAGATTGAACCCAAGAGTTACTGCTTGCAAAGCATGTGCTCTACCACTGACCTATACTGGGATGAGACCACAATGCATTGTGTATCTACCATTATTGGCTGCAAATTGTTCATATTTCACAATTTAGTCCTATTAATCTTACTTAGAGGTAAGAGTGGCAAATGGAACTCCAGCCTCTGGCTCCACAGCCAGATACCTAACTCACTGAGCTATAGAGTCTATAATAATAAATGAAAATGTGTTTCTACCTGCCTGTCCGAACCATGACATCTAACATATGGTACACATATAAATGAGATCCCATAGACACCCACCAGAGGATCATTTGGGAGTAGTCCAAAAGACAGGGGTATAGAATTTCCCCCTACCTCCTGCTGTGGGGCAGCTCCTCCCTCTTCATGTGCATACAGTGCCCCTCAGGCATCACAATAGATGTATCACCAACTGTGGCTTCACCCGTGTGGGAGTGGGCTAAGCAGTTCCAGGCCTGAGAGCTGTGTAACTTTGCTTGAATGCTTTAGTATCTCCAGCTAGGGCTATTCCAATCCATGTGAACTTGAGTGCATTTATTGGTGTTAAATTACTTTTTTTCCCTTATCAATGTTTTTAAAAAAATATTTTTAAAGTTGCATTATGTTTTAATAAATCTCTTTCATTTTTGAACTTTATTTTTATTTAATTTTATTGTTATCCCCCTTGAGTGTCTTTTCTGGGGTGAAAGATAGAGTATGTACAAAGAAACAAAGGTTGGCCAAACTACTGTATTTTTTACTGTAAAATTATTTACTTAGGTTCCAGAGTTACAGTGGTGTAAGTTCCAATGAACTAACTGGGATTTAATTTTGAGTAAACATCAACCTGATAATCAGTCATATTATGGGGACGAATATAAAAACCAATCAGGATATTCGTTAAATATCTCTGATTCGTCAGATATTCGTTGCTGTGTATTCCTGGGGTCCAGAGACCCCCAACGAATACGAAGCAATGAATATAACCCTTTTATATTCGTCCCTTTGTTCCCTATCTGCTTATGCCCCCACAGATCAGCTGTTCCTAGGGGGCATAAGCAGAGAGGGGTTTTCCCTTCGGGGCATAGCAAGAGGAGGGAAAGAAAAAAAATTACCCAACGAATGACAAATTGATTTGTTGTTCGTCGGGTCACAATTCGTGGTTCTTGACAACCCACAAAGCAAGACGAAGTGCCATTTTGGCACTTCGTCCCCATCTCTTATTATAATTAAACGTGTAGCACTGAGACATTGCTGACTGCCATGAATAATCCAGATTACTGACCAAGGATGCAATCGAGAAGGTGGGAGGCAGCAGAGGTGATGGAACCAAAACTGTAATAATAAAGGGAAACAATTTGCAGAATGGCACCAAGCAGAGTAGAAAAAAAATTACCACACAATTTGTTTTGGATTTTAAAAAACATCTATCTTATTGAAATGCAAGTTTTTGTCCAAAATACATATCAACAGAATATTCATTCAGCTACAACAGTGCAGTTGTGTGTCTGCACATCTAGAAAATCTTTTAATATTAACATTCTGTTGAGCAGTAGTCTTTTGTTTTGCAATAGACACAGTGTCCTCCAACCTTGTCTTAATACCCCACTGTTCTTCCCTGCCAAAATAAAAAGGATAGGTGTGTGTGTGTAATAATAGTATGCTGCCAAGTCAATTCTGACTTATGGCAACCCTTTTCAAGGTGTTCTAAGTCGACAGTATTCAGACGTAGTTTACTATTCCCTTCTTCTGGGGGTACCCTGGGACTGTGCAGCTTGCTCAAGGCCACACAAGCTGGCTTTTTTCTCTGGGGACATAGTGGGGGATTCATAAGACAGAGCAAATGGAAGATAGCTATTATGGCTACTGGTGTGTTTGCGTTTGTGTGTATGTGTTCCTGTTTGTGGGTGGGTAGGTGTAAGAGGAATTGCGTTAAAATGCCCAAGCTGAACTGAAGGTATGTGACCTTACTACAGCTGGATTCATTGTCTTGACTGAATCAAAGGAGAAACAGGATGATTTAATTGGCAGAACATAAAAGAATGCATTATGACACTACAGAGTAGAGTCCAAGTCATGTAGCCATATTTCAGGACAGATGATCTGTGCAACTGCATGATAAGACTAAATACCAGGCAAAGCCAAGCTGTAAAGCTACTCATGAGACAGGGTTCCTTACCTTATTTTTATATATAGAAGGGGAAAAGATCTATGAATCTGTTTCTAAGAGGCAGTGGGAAGATCATGCAACTATGGAATTAATTTGCATGGAAAGTTGGAGGAGGACATGGTTACTTATCAGGTGTCAGCCTGCCTACACTCTTCAGAGCATAAAGCAGAAAAAGCACATTATGGATTAACCTGAAGCTGAAGTATGTTCAGAAATTCAATTTACAGCTGTATGTATTGCAAAATATGAGAAGATCATCTGTGGTGCCTTCCATTTATAACATATTCTTAATACAAATACTTATTTACACTGAGCACATTTCTGTAGCCATTTGGGGTATCTCATTTTATCTCAAACAGGAGATGGCTTGAATGGTGGCCGCTGGTGTGATCTCTAATTAATCACTATTCTATTAGTTTTCTAAGGAAATCAACCCTGAGTGCTCACTGGAAGGACAGATCCTGAAGCTGAGGCTTCAATACTTTGGCCATCGCATGAGAAGAGAAGATTCCCTGGAAAAGACCCTGATGTTGGGAAAGTGTGAAGGCAAGAGGAGAAGGGGACGGCAGAAGACGAGATGGTTGGACAGTGTCATCAAAGCTACCAACATGAATTTGACCAAACTCCGGGAGGCAGTGGAAGACAGGAGGGCCTGGCGTGCTCTGGTCCATGGGGTCACGAAGAGTCGGACACGACTTAACGAATAAACAACAACAAATTAGCTTTCTGTTACCTTCCAAGAATTTTAGATGTTGGATAACTGGCATGATAGCAATGGATCAGTTTGATGATAAATACCATTGAAATATTTTCCCATCAACTAACTTTTCACAAGCCACAAGGGACCATAGGTGTGGTCAGCCACAAAACAACACAGTTCTTTCTGAATCCAAATGTTTAAAATATCTGAAGTAGCAGGAAGATTTTACTGTGTACTTTCTTCTGTAAATCCGAATCTACCCTCATATCAAGTTCACATCCCAGATCCGTGCAGCCAGAGTTGATATCAAGCTATTCTGTGCATATCCAGCAAGATTTGTTCCGCTATTCTAGTCTAAACTTTGCCTGTGAATTTTGTATGAATGCAGAAGTCTATTTAAAGCATGCAATTAGCTCATTTGCAATTTTTTTGCTATTAACATATAATATCATTTAGCATGTTTCCCCAAAAACCATAAACAGACATTACTGTTCTATAATAAACAAGTTATGTTACCTATATGCTAAGCAAATTATGCTTACTACACAGTGCAGAAATATAATTACATAATATTCTGAAGACTATTAAAAAAAAACCTGACAGCAAACCAGGAGAACTGTGGATTGAAATCAGAGATACTCTCAGGAAATAATTAAAATGACTGTTCCTGTAGATAAAAGAAAAGAAAAGCCCTGATGGATGGCTAAGGAAATTCTTAAAATTCATCTGTACTAACAGCAGGTGAAAAGCAAAATAAAGTGTAAAAAAAGGCCAGAAACCTAAATGCAAACTTCTCAGCAACTTGCATATACAGACAAGTTATTGCAAGGAAATAGAAAAGAACATCTTGATTATTCATTGTTCTTCCTACTTTGCTTCAAAGGTGGACAATGAAATAACTGAAATTGTTAAGGGTTTTCTATATCTTAGGTGAATAATTAATCCAACTGGACATTCTAGCCAAGAAATGAGAAGATGGTTGACACTTGAAAGGGCAACTATGAAGGAACTAGAAAATATCAGGAAGTGTCCAGATGTATTGCTGGAGATCAAGAGCAAGATTACCTATATTATGGTACTCCTAGTTGTTATGTACAGATATGAAGGGTGGACAATCAGGAAAATTGACAGGGGAAAAAAAATCATTTAATGTAAAATGTGATGTGTGAGGAGAACTTTATGGATACCATTAATTGCCAAAAAGAAAAATGATTGATTGAATTCTACATCAGATCTAGTCTGAACTCTTAGTACAAACTAAATTGAGTCTTTCTACTTTGGAAATATTATGAGAAGACTTAATGGAAAAGACAATAATTCTAGGAAAAGTGGAAAGAGGGAGAACGAGCATGAGATAGATTGATTCTATAAATGTTTTGCCTTTAGTTTGTAAGACTTAAGCAAGGTTGTTAATTACACGACTTTTTGCAGATTATTATTATTATTATTATTATTATTATTATTATTATTATTATTATTATTATTATTATTATTATTATTATTATTAGTAGTAGTAGTAGTAGTAGTTTTTTTATTAGTTTTATTTATATGCCGCATTTCTCCCAACAAGGGACCCAAAGCGGCTCACATTAAAATTCACACAATTAAAAACACAATAAGTTAAATATTAAAAGACAAATTAAACAATATATGATTTAAAATAATTAAAATATTAAAACATGAAAAAGATTAAAATTATCTGCTAAAATGAGGTTCAGGGATTCATGGGATCAACATATGTTGGAAGTGGCTGGATGGCACAGAGCAGCTACTACTGACATGGAATTTGCCTTTTTCACTGCATCACAAACTGAAATTATATTTTCAGAGAATGACGCATCATGACACCAAGATTGGTAAACTACAGTGAGTGCCAATCCCATCAGTGTATATGAGAAATCTGTGATTTTGTTTTGTTTTATTTATTTATTTTGCTGCAATGTGTATCATTTCACACTTACACTGAATCTCATTTTCTACATTAATATTATGTTTTCAATGAATCTAGGCAGATGTGAGATGAAATGGACCATGCGAATCTAACCGAATGAAAATTTCCCTGTGAACTCACAGCAAGAGCCATTTGCATTTTTGTCAATGCACAAGGAAGATGAATGATGCTTTAGCTTAACCTCAAGTCTGTCATGGTTCTAAGCTCATTTCAGGCATTTTGGCAGTAAAATTATCCCATCATCCTCACTAAATCTCCTGCATTTATTTGCTGGTAACATGGGTTTTTAAACTTGGGCTGTAAAGATGTCATCTGTGGTATTTTGAGCAATGTAGCCTGTATATAATTAAGAAATCAATATAATTGCTCTCCACATTATTGACATTATTCCAAAAATCAGCAAAAAGGTTGGATCTCCAACCTGTTGAGCCAGCAGAAATACTGTTACTGATCATCCTGTGATAATGCAAGCTTCTATTAGGGTTTCATAACATTCATTATTTGGTCACTTACAGTTGAAATGGACTCTCAATATGGATAATATTACTCTTAAAAATGACCAGAAGAAAAAAGTGATTAGATTAAAAGACTGGTTGTATAAAATGAGATCGAAAGATCAAATGAAACAAATCCTTCAGAATAAGAATATTTCATGGTTGAATTATATGCAATTAGAAAGATGGACTAATGAATGGGTAAATATAATAAAGGTAGAGAATATACGAAGTATGAACAATTTCTATCATCATATGAAGATATTCAGAGGACTGATTCAGTAAAAGGAGCAGTGAGTAAAATTTATAGATTCCTGCTTGACTTAGAAGAAGAAGAGAGTGAGAAAGAAGGATTGAAGTTAGTGTGGGAACAAGACTTAGGAAAAAGAATAAATGATGAAGAATGGAGGAAGATGTGGAAAATGAGGGTTTTAAGATTTATGTCAGTGAGAATAAGAGAAACATTTTTCAAATTGGGTTTTAGATGGTATTTAACACCGACAAAATTGAATAAAATTAATGCTAGTTATCTGAATGTCTGTTGGAAATGTGAGAAGGAAATTGGTACATCCTTTATATGTGGTGGGAATGTGAAAAAGTACAAAGATTTTGGAAACTAATCTTTAAAGAACTAAATGACATATGTGAAAAAGATATAGAATTTAATCCTAAAATTGCTCTGTTATCAATATTTGAGAATGTGGAATATGATAAGATGACTAAAGAATTGATTACCAATTTATTAACAGCAGCTAGATTAATAATAGCTAGGCATTGGAAATCAAAATCTGAATTTCGAATGGAAGAATGGTATAATGAAATATGGAATATAGCTATAAATGATAAATTAACTTGTAATTTAAAGGTTAAGAAAGGAGAGATGAAAAAGAATAATTTTTATGATATATGGGGCAGATTTTTGGAATATGTGTTAACAAGAGGAAAAGGGAAAGCTCCAAATCAAGAATCAATGCAGTTCTGGAGAAGAGGACAATAAAAGAAGAAGAATATAGATGGAGGAAGAAGAGGATTATCGCAAGAGGTCCCATCTATGGTGGTGGGGAACACAATTAATTTGTATTTTGGTTTATGTATTTTATGTTTATGTTTACGTTATAGTTTTAAAAAAAAAAGAAAATGTAAAAAAATAATAATGACCAGAAGTTAGGTACTAGGATGATAAATCCTTGCCAGTCATGACAGTGAAATTAATTCCAATATAAATCTAAATCTCTGTGGGGCCAGCATATGTCCTACTGTGCCAGGTGTTTGATGCGTCTGATCCAATTTCCTTCTATTGTAAAACAGCTCTCATTGGTTTAAGTGTTGATGTGATTAGCTGATTTGGTTCCTTGCTTGGCAGCTGTATTCACAAGCTGTTGTCCAGCTATATTTCCTCCTAAACCATTTTTCCAAGCAACAGAAATTGCACTATCATTAGATGAATGTAAGTATAACAGAGTTATTTTGCCTTTAAGTTCCTCCATATGTGTGCTTTGTTGCTCTAAGCAATTTGAATGGCAGAAGAAATTTTAGCTAGGCTTTTTTTTAAAGCTATCAGTAGGCTTTTAAAAAAAAACTACACATGACCTGTTGTAGATGTTCTTGCTAGGCATCACTTTTGCCTAAGAGAACGGCAGAAGTCTATTTATAGCTGGATAGTGATAATTGGCCTGTGCCCTAACTAAAAGAAAAGTGAGAAAGCAATCTTTTATTATGGGTACAGCAGACAGTGTGGGTGCTAATCACAGATGATACATTTGAACCATCAGATAACCAGTGACACAAAAATACTGCCCTGTTTTTATCTTAGGATGGATTTTAGTCAGACTTAAGTCCTTTGTAAGCAAGGACTTAAGTATGGACTTAAACATGGATGAGATTCATGGCAAGGATGAATTGTATTGGGAGACTATTATATCATGTATTTCCTAGTGGTACTTTGATGTTCCCCTTCATGGATTGCTGCCTTGTCATGGCTAAGGGGCATGAGTAATTCAGAGAAGCTATGGGCTATGCCGTGCAGGGACACCCAAGACAAACAGGTCATAGTGGAGAGTTCTGACTAAACGCGATCCACCTGAAGCAGGAACTGGCAAGCTACTCCAGTATCTTTGCCAAGAAAACTCCATGGACAGAAACAAAAGGCTAAAAGATAATGATGCTGGAAGATGAGCCCCTCAGGTCGGAAGGCGTCCAACATGCTACTGAGGAAGAGCGGAGGACAAGGACAAGTAGCTCCAGAGCTAATTAAGTGGTTGGGCCAGAGCCGAAAGGACACTCAGCTGCGGACGTGCGTGGAAGTGAAAGGCAAGTCCGATGCTGCAATACTGCATAGGAACCTGGAACGTAAGATCTATGAACCTTGGTAAGCTGGATGTGGTCAAACAGGAGATGGCAAGAATAAACATTGACATCCTGGGCGTCAGTGAACTAAAATGGACGGGAATAGGCAAATTCAATTCAGATGATTACCATATCTACTATTGTGGGCAAGAATCCCATAGAAGAAATGGAGTAGCCCTCATAGTCAACAAAAGAGTGGGAAAAGCTGTACTGGGATACAATCTCAAAAATGATAGAATGATTTCAATACGAATCCAAGGCAGACCTTTCAACATCACAGTAATCCACGTTTATGCACCAACCACCGATGCTGAAGAGGCTGAAATTGACCAATTCTATGAAGACTTACAACTCTTTCTAGAACTGACACCAAAGAAAGATGTTCTTCTCATTATAGGGGACTGGAATGCTAAAGTAGGGAGTCAAGAGATAAAAGGAACAACAGGTAAGTTTGGCCTTGGAGTTCAAAACGAAGCAGGGCAAAGGCTAATAGAGTTTTGTCAAGAGAACAAGCTGGTCATCACAAACACTCTTTTCCAACAACACAAGAGGCGACTCTATACATGGACATCACCAGATGGGCAATACCGAAATCAGACTGATTATGTTCTCTGCAGCCAAAGATGGAAAAGCTCTATACAGTCAGCAAAAACAAGACCTGGAGCTAATTGTGGCTCTGATCATCAGCTTCTTATAGCAAAACTCAAGCTTAAACTGAAGAAAGTAGGAAAAACCACTGGGCTAGTCAGGTATAATCTCAACCAAATCCCTTATGAATACACAGTGGAAGTGAAGAACAGATTTAAGGAACTAGATTTGGTGGACAGAGTGCCTGAAGAACTATGGATGGAGGCTCGTAACATTGTACAGGAGGCAGCAACAAAAACCATCCCAAAGAAAAGGAAAGGCAAGAAAGCAAAGTGGCTGTCCAACGAGGCCTTACAAAGAGCAGAGAAGAGAAGGGAAACAAAATGCAAGGGAGATAGGGAAAGTTACAGAAAATGGAATGCAGATTTCCAAAGAATAGCAAGGAGAGACAAGAGGGCCTTCTTAAATGAAGAGTGCAAAGAAATAGAGGAAAATAATAGAAAGGGAAAAACCAGAGATGTGTTCAAGAAAATTGGAGATATTAAAGGAACATTTTGTGCAAAGATGGACATGATAAAGGACAAAAATGGTAGGGACCTAACAGAAGCAGAAGACATCAAGAAGAGGTGGCAAGAATACACAGAGGAATTATACCAGAAAGATCTGGATGTCCCGGACAACCCAAATAGTGTGGTTGCTGACCTTGAGCCAGACATCCTGGAGAGTGAAGTCAAGTGGGCCTTAGAAAGCATGGCTAACAACAAGGCCAGTGGAGGTGATGGCATTCCAGTTGAACTATTTAAAATCTTAAAAGATGATGCTGTTAAGGCTACACTCAATATGCCAGCAAGTTTGGAAAACTCAGCAGTGGCCAGAGGATTGGAAAAGATCAGTCTACATCCCAATCCCAAAGAAGGGCAGTGCCAAAGAATGCTCCAACTACCATACAATTGCACTCATCTTACACGCTAGCAAGGTTATGCTCAAAATCCTACTAGGTAGGCTTCAGCAGTATGTGGACCGAGAACTCCCAGAAGTACAAGCTGGATTTCGAAGGGGCAGAGGAACTAGAGACCAAATTGCTAACATGCACTGGATTATGGAGAAAGCCAGAGAGTTCCAGAAAAACATCTACTTCTGCTTCATTGACTACGCAAAAGCCTTTGACTGTGTCAACCACAACAAACTATGGCAAGTTCTTAAAGAAATGGGAGTGCCTGACCACCTTATCTATCTCCTGAGAAATCTATATGTGGGACAGGAAGCCACAGTTAGAACTGGATATGGAACAACTGATTGGTTCAAAATTGGGAAAGGAGTACAACAAGGCTGTATATTGTCTCCCTGCTTATTTAACTTATCTGCAGAATACATCATGCGAAAGGCAGGACTGGATGAATCCCAAGCAGGAATTAAGATTGCCGGAAGAAATATCAACAACCTCAGATATGCAGATGATACCACTCTGATGGCAGAAAGTGAGGAGGAGTTAAGGAACCTCTTAATGAGGGTGAAAGAGGAGAGCGCCAAAAATGGTCTGAAGCTCAACATCCAAAAAACTAAGATCATGGCCACTGGTCCCATCACCTCCTGGCAAATAGAAGGGGAAGATATGGAGGCAGTGACAGATTTTACTTTCTTGGGCTCCATGATCACTGCAGATGGTGACAGCAGCCACGAAATTAAAAGACGCCTGCTTCTTGGGAGGAAAGCGATGGGAAACCTAGACAGCGTCTTAAAAAGCAGAGACATCACCTTGCCGACAAAGATCCGCATAGTCAAAGCTATGGCTTTTCCAGTAGCGATGTATGGAAGTGAGAGCTGGACCATAAAGAAGGCTGACCGCCGAAGAATGGATGCTTTTGAATTGTGGTGCTGGAGGAGACTCTTGAGAGTCCCCTGGACTGCAAAGAGAACAAACCTATCCATTTTGAAGGAAATCAACCCTGAGTGCTCACTGGAAGGACACATCCTGAAACTGAGGCTCCAATACTTTGGCCATCTCATGAGAAGAGAAGACTCCCTGGAAAAGACCCTGATGTTGGGAAAGTGTGAAGGCAAGAGGAGAAGGGGACGTCAGAGGACGAGATGGTTGGACAGTGTTATTGAAGCTACCAACGTGAATTTGACCCAACTCCGGGAGGCAGTGGAAGACAGGAGGGCCTGGCGTGCTCTGGTCCATGGGGTCACGAATAGTCGGACACGACTTAATGACTAAACAACAACAACAACTTTGATGTTGCATCAACTCCTAGATAATCTATGTCAGAAACTTTCCATCAAGTCCTTCTACTACTCTACGGTGGCTAAGTATCATGCTTTAAAGAGTATATCTACTTCAACATTTGAGGTGATAACTCTTTGCTTGACATCATCTTCTTCTTGAAGAGCTGTGCAGTTCAACTCCAGTTCAAAGATTTAAAAAGTGTAAGAAGGGATAGCAAGGATTTCGTAGTTAGCATCTGGACGTCTGGTTCTCGTCTTCCTCGCTATTGTGAGATGTATTGTATTTGAAAACACAAAGCAATCTGTAACTCAGAGATCTGTCTTGTCTTGGAGAGATGTCTGAGTTACAGTCAGCCTTGTATTTTTACAAACACAGACTAACCATTGTGTTTCTATCCCATTATGAGTAGCATTACATGTAACCTGAATCCTGTATGGATACCAGTGATTCATCCAGTCTGCAACTTCCATTTTGGGACTGAATTTAACTGTAGATTTCTGTGTTACAATACTTGGCTTAATTGTCTGACTTTTCTGTTTCTTGTCTCTTCTCACACAATTTTATACAACTGAGAACTGAAAAATCTGCATGTTTGCAGCATTTTATTTAGTCCAAATACAGCTATGAGCTAACTATGAACTTTAATTTGAATACATTGAAATTAATAACCAGATCAGCCTATGGTGCAAATCTCTAATGATCCTCTTAGTATTCAGCCATGTTTTAAAATTTATGAAAGGCATGTATATATCACTCGTGTGTGCTAGAATTCTCAAAGCAATGTAAAGCAGGACTGCAGTATCCATGGAGGATAGATAGGTTCCAGGCCCTCCTGTGGCTGCTGAAAAATGTGGAAGTATCAAACACTATACATCACATGGTTTCTGGCTTCCTCTAGTGGCCAATTCTGGTAAATACACTCTGGAAATAATATAAATATGTATTTCTGGGCTTTTTTTTTTGTATTTTCAGGCAGTGCATCAGCAGACACTGATCTCACAGATAGGGGCACCTTACTGTTCAGTAACATTCAATAGAATCAAAAGAATTTAAAAGCAAAACAGAAATACAAATGTTCTTTAAAAATTAGATTTTAATAATTTTAAAAACTCAGTCAAATGGATTTCTCTTGTTCAACAGTCAATGCACTGCTAAAGCCTTGCCTGGGAAACCAGACAATTTCATGCACTTTGGTTTCATTGTCTTAGAACTGTGGATCAGACAGATAGGCACACATTTTTTATGATTATACACGACTTCAAGTGAGTTATAAACCCATTCTTTCAGTCAGTCTCTTTTCTAGAAAATACTAATTTGCATGAAGACTTTGCTTTTGGCATGCAATAGTAAACCTTAAAGAATGCAAAGAGCCCATTGGTTTGTTTTTTTGTTTTGTTTTGGTCTACTTATATCGTCTTTCCAAGGACAATTCACGATCTGTAGGTATCTCCCACGTTTGGCCAATGCATATCAGAAACTGAGTAACATTCAGGACTGTAGATTACTTATCTGACTCTGAACCTGCAGAAATTAGCTCCACAGTTCTTTCTGCCTAATCCAGTCCTCCACAAATTTCTAATTTCAAAATCTGTGAAAGGCACACTCTGGATGCTCCACCAAATTTAAAAGGAGCATTTGTAGTTAATTTTCTCTTCCCGAACACATCAAAACAATCCATGCTGTCAACCAGGCCCAAAACCTCTTGTTAATCTTGAAAAATACTAGGATAGTTGTGTGATATGCAAGCAGCCTGTGTGGATTGCAATGGCAGCTGAAACAGTAGCCAATTTGATTTATATGCATATTTTGGGGAGAAAACTGGCTAGTAAAATGTGTCACTAATTTGCAATGCCTTATAAAGACAGGCAGATAATATCAAAAGGAAACCTTGACCAACTTATGCCCCAATTTACTTACCCTTTTCTTAACATTGCAAACTATAGATCCTTCCCCTGCCTCATAAGAAGATCATTTTAAAATCAGTTACAGCCCTTGCCTCTATGATCACTCACCATAGCAATAAACAGAACGAAAGATAAGTACATTTAAACTGAAACAAAAGGAAGATGCTCCCTGTGGTTCTGCCGGTATCTGCCAGATTCCATGGTTAAGTAATTTCTTACCAATGCGGTGAAAAACTTCATCAGAGGAAGGGTTTATGCTATTCTGAGAGCTACAAATGAAAAGTAATTGAGTTCATATGCTGTAGCAACACAAATCAAAAGCCATAACATTTGTATTAATTGCAGCTAGGAGGCAAGGCTTCGGCTAAAGAGAAGATAGTAAAAATACAATAAATCTTGAAGTTGGATTTTGGAAGGAAGCCCAGTTTCTTGCCTCTTACAAGTCTGATCATATACACTTTTCAAAGTAATTTCATTTAAGCAAAATCAGCTTGAGCCATATATCTGAGATCTTAATTTGACGTGGTTATTTCCCAGATCTTATTAATTGAAGCGTTGACACTAAGTACAATTTTACTATTTATAAAATGAACGTGTTCCCTTAACTCCTTCTCCAGAACCTTTTCCAGCACTTCTTCCCCTCTGCCTGTATAACAAACATTTCAACGTTTGTTAAGATGTAGTAAAGATACTTCACTTTCACACAGTTAGTTTAGAAGAAAAGGTTCCAATCGATTGCTTATGTGCTGCAGAAAAACTAACCTTTGCATAGATTTTTTTTTCATGAGGCATAAATGTGAAAATATGCCATCTCCTTTCTCTCACACACTTCCATAAACCAGTTGTTCCAAAAACACTAATTATTCTAAAAGACTGTGTAAATAACATTAAATAATCATAAAGGATTTTAAATGTCATCTGTCTTTTTAATTGCTTAATGGAGATAAAAGTGGGGGAAAATCAGAGTGCTGAGGTGTTTAGTTGAATTTCTGAAGCATACTAGCTTTATTTTATGCTTCACATTATGGGAGATGAGAAACATACTTAGTTGGTCTGTAGCCATTCTGTACTTTAAAAAGTATTTGTATGGGACATTTTCATTCCCGAGTCATATTCTGCTGCCGTATTCAAACAGAATGGGGACCTCCAAAATAAGCATCTTCTGACATTCTCACCTGATAAGTGGTAAAGAATTTCTAGATGTCAGCAACTTTCCAATTGGAAAAAAGAAAGAGAGAGAGAGGCTATGATAACAACTGTTGCAACATTTTGTTTGTCGTGAGGTATTTTTTGTTTTTATATACATATACTATATAAGATCCTACACTTTTTTTGGTAGTTCTCAAAAATATTAGCAACCCAATAAAAGCCTTATTCTGTCATAAAATATAACACCTGGGATACTATTAGTGTTTGTACAATTTGCAGTAGCTATTTGGGACTTACCTTAAAAGCCCTTTTAGGGCTGCTATAAGTCAGTTCCAACTTAAAGGCATAGAACACACACATTTGTGGTTAATTAACAAGGTGCTGGGGCACATCTTGGTTGCATTATTGGGTCATGACCACTGGTGTGATAGTTCTCATGGATAAAAGGGCATGGAAGAAATGAAATTCAAAGAAGGTAGGAGAACAAAAAGGATTCACACAAATACCCAATCCAGGTGATTAAAAAAAGGGTTAAGGTAAACATGTGAGGAGGTGGGGGGGCCATTCTGTCCTCCTCTGTTGCCACTCTCTGCTCTTCTACTCTCAAGAGGAGAATCTCCTTTATACGACCACATGCAATGCAATCTGGAGTAGCAGAGCATCTCCATAAGTGGGGAGCAACAACATGGGTGCCAAAGCTAGTGCTCTCCCTTTCTTCATATTTCATATTAACTCTCTCTGAAGAACAGAACAGGGCTAGTGAAGGTGGTTTTTCCACTCTCAGCCTCAACCTCTTTAACTGCTGAAGACACAAGTGTGCTTCAGGAAACCACCAACTTCTTCAGCAATGGAAAGCACTTGGGCTGAAGCAAGGAGTCAAGTTCCAACTCTTGTGTGAAGTTCTCTTTCTACTTCTGCAAATCCTTTCCTCTGGATCCCACCTTTGATCTCTAGTGGAATATTACTTCCTCTTACCTAACCAATGTTAAAGGGAGAACTAGAGAATTTGATGACCTCAAACAATCAATATATTTCAGTGTTTGATCTTTCTTAAGGAAAGTAGCACATGCTGGGAGACAACAATAACTGAGCTAATTTTCTGTAGCATTTTTTGCTGCTTTCTCCTTCTCTTTCTTCTTTTTCCACCCATTGCCCTCCTCTCTTATTTCTTTCCCCACCTGCTGAGCACTCTAGGAAGCTTAGCCAGCAAAACAAGTGAACCTACGAAAACTTTCAAACTTGAAAGACAAACAGTAACACAAACCTGAAGAGAATATGATGCATTGAAGTCAGAATCCAGCTAGGTTTTTTTTTTTTAATCGAGAAAAGATTACAAATTGGATAGGAAAAACAACCATCAGGTCATGGACAAAATGTTTATATGTCAGGAAACATTCATGAACAATCACCACTGTGTGTGCTAACTCATGGTTTCTTGCTGTTTTATATCTGAGTTAAGCAGAGTAGCTCTGGAGATTAATCAAACTTAATTTGTGCAAAAGTGATGATTAATCAGTTCAATAATAGAAACATATGTGAGGAGGCCATCAGTCTCAAGGCTTCAGAATGGAACTTCAGTTAAGTGGTTGCCCCGTAGAATGGTCCATATTCATCTATATACTGAAACGCCTTCAATATCACATTCTTCAATTTATTTATTTTAAACTCTTCCACTTTCTGGAAAAGCTAACATCTTCTTTGATCTTCCTGAGAAGGCAACACACACACACAACTGCAGTGCAGACAGACAGACTGGCAGATCACTCTGGGGCTTTTGAAATCTGCTTTGACACTCGTCTTAGAAGTATGCAAGAGGAAACAATTCAAACATTTTGAGGGGCTTTGAAGGAAGCAGCCCTCCAGGATATCTAACAGAAGAGGTGTGTGCTTTCACTCTAATTCACTTTCATCACTTTCGTTGTAGCTAAATTTGAATGGCTCTCCCTAGGCCTTATCAAAAACAGGGAAAGGAAGACCAATCGGCTGTCACTCTCTGCAGAAAAAGAGATACTAACTTGTCAAATGCTACATCAGGTAAGATCTCCCTGATGAGCTTACTGTATGAGAGTTGGAAAGACATACACTTAAGCACTCATTTTTGGTGTTTTCCACAGTGGAAGGCAAAGGTTTCTTTTTGCTGTCTTGTTTTATGGCAGCATCTGACATATGGTTCTGGTGCTGCTCAATTACACATTTCTCTTCCACCTCACTTAGCTTTTTTCATTTATTTGCCATCTGCAAGCTTTTAACTCAAATTATGCTTTATTCATCCCTCCACAAGCTCTTGTATTATTAATTTTTATCTTCAGGGCTGAGGAGGGAGGGGGGGGGAAAGGAGAATTTGTTCTATTATTTGCAAGGCAAAAATATTTAAACAGTACAAAGATATAGCTTTGGTTTATTTCTAATGGCAGAGTGGCTGGCTTCACAATTCTAACAAAGCCTGAAAAAGTTACTGAAGATTACAGCCATTTGATTCATTTGTCAGGCTGGCAAATCCAATTATACATTCAAATTATGACACTAAATTGGTGTAATTTTTAAAAAGTGATAAATGGGCACATCAAGGAAGAAACTCTAAAGAACTTGATGCCAGGCATCCAAAGAGTGATTTGTAAGGGGTATATTAATGAGAATTTGATGCACATGAGTATATCTTTCTTTTCCCCATGATCAGCATTGTCAAAGTAAAATGGCACATTGCCTAGGTGTCAGTACCCGGGAAAGAGAAGAAGATCCTTGTCCACCAGCTTTTGTTCTAGTAGCTTTTGACCTGTTGCTTCCTAATTTAAACCAGCCTGGTCTTGATTGCAGAAGATGCTAGACATTCTGAACACACACTCCTCGTATTACAATATATAATACTTGGCCCTTTCACAAAGCAATGCTTCACAATTTTACAATCTAAATGCACCCACAAGGTACTTCAGTGGTCTGCATGGTTAGTGAGGACCCATGGTATCTGTAAACTTGATGAGTCATCATGTTGCTGACAGTGACAGCTACAGAAAAGCATCACCTGGGGTGAAATAATACATTGGCTGAAATCCATTAGGTAAGCTTATGCTGCATAAGGCTGATGATGTCATCAGCCATGGCTTCTTCTTCTTTTTTTTTTTTTTTGTAAATTAAACACTTCTGATCCCCTCCCAAAAGTTCCGAGGCTGGGGAAAGCAGTGGAGGACACGGGATACGGAGAGATATTTAATGTATGAAATTGCTACTGCCAGGATGATTTTACTGACAGCAGCCATTTTTGGAAATTAAAGACTTGCCCCAGTGGCTTCCCCACAATGAAAAGGATCCCAGGGGAGCCTTGGAAGCTTTTTTTGAGGGTGGGGAGGGAATCAGAAATTTTTATTTTCCAAAAAAATGCCATGACTGATGACACCACCAGCCTTCTGCCATGCATGTTCCACTACTCCATTTCAGTCACTGATTTCCTGGCAGTATTTCACATGTGACAGGACTCTGAGCAGTGTTGTGTTTTACATATAGGCACTGAACAGAGAGAGCAGGGATTAAGATCTGTCTGATGATGGAAACTTTTTTGATCAGCAAAGTATATAATTATGCCCGCCTTGATTTAGAATCCTACAGTAGTTTTATTTATTTATTTATTTCTGGCCTTTTTATACGGCCCTACTTTGTGAAAATCTATTACTCTGGGAGGTCTTACAGCACAACACAAACCATTCCCACCCCACCCTCACCCTCAAACCATGAAAATTAAAAATAAAAAAGGTTTATAGCTGATATGTCCAGATTGGCTGCAAAAACCTATTTTGGAAGTCTGCAGACTTTCCCCTAGTGAGTCTCTTTAAATCAGTGTTTCCCAATCTTTGGGTTATGATACCCCAAAGGGTCACAAAATGTTTTCTAGGGGGTTGCAGGCTGCCTTATATGTGTTGTAGCCCTTGTTAATAATTTTTTCCCTTGACCTTTCAGAGCAGGATATTAAAGTTAGTGTGAATGTGTATGTATGAGAAACATGCGCTTTGGGAGAGAAAGAAGTCTCTGCTTTCTGAGAAGGGATGACTTTACCCCATTAAAAATGCTATTTTATGCATTTTATGGGTTTGCAGGTTACTTGGCTATAATAAAATGAGGTCGCAACTTGAAAAATGTTGGGAATCACTGCTCTACATCAAGAACTAGTTGTCCAAGGAATTCCAAGATTAATGGAGATTAATGGTGATTAAATAGATGGGCAGATAAGACATGGGGGGAGGAAGTCCAATGAAAGATAGTCAGTTGGTTCAGTTGCCTCGAGCCATTATCAATCAATGCTACAAGCAGAGGTCAAACAGTTTGTACTCCTCCTCAGAAGCTGCCCCTTCTTCCTTTTTAACTTTTTTTTTGTTTACAATATGATTCTCATCCATCATATTTTATGCATAATAACACAAGCAGAAGCATAATAATGGTCATAATGTTGTAATAATTAATATTACTGTGCACTTCCTCAGTATTTGCCATTAGAATCCAGTGTTGAACAAAATGGCTCTGCAAAGCTGCTGAGCTTGTAGTGTTCAGATCTGGAATGCTGACATGGCACTCAGCAAAATCCTCCCACTGTTGGTGGCTGGTGTGTCAGCCACCAAAGAAAGGCTTGTTCTTGCCAAATTAGCACCACAAATAATTTGATCAAAGGGAAATGTGGTTGAATGTAAGAGACTACAAGGAAGAAGCTGATTCCTAAGATAGCTAGAGCACAAGTCATGTAAAGATTTTCAGCTAAAATTGGATTAATATTGGAAGGCAACGGGGAAATGAAGCATCCAGCTTCCCATGCTCTCTTACTCTGAAATGCTGAAGGTTGACAGAGCAGCCTTCCTTAAAGCACAATTCAGAACTCTAGCTTTCCTGGACATACTAAACAATGTTGTCAAAAACACTCCTAATTACCACTATAGGCTGGCCTTTCACATAAAGTGACAGATGAGAAAACATGCCTTTCTGGACTATAAAAAGAAGCATTTGGAAGTATTTTGGGAGTTGCAGTAGAGAAAAGTAACTTTCCCAAGGTCTGATCCCAGAGAATCTCATGTCTACAAACAGCTATCCAGCAACCTGTCTATAGCTGCCATTAGAGTCCTTGGGAGCTTTTGAACAGAAGCTCGTGATCAGGGAGTTTTGTATGGGAATGGGGGAAAATGTAAGAGAAGGAGACGCTGTGACTGTTGGCTTGAGGCTAACTGTACGTCTGAGCTGTTTGGAGGTTTATTTGTGTGTCTGTGGCTCTTTGTACAATTGCCTCCATGTGCTTTGCTCAAAGCGCATGGTGCAGAGGAAGGGCTACAGCACAAAGGAAGTGAATGCTGAAAGGAAGTGAGTCCTTGCTTCACCTGGAGAAGGGACTAGCACCTACCAGTCTGTAGCTGCACTTGGGAGCTTGTGACCAGGAGCTCATGATCAAAGAGAATAAACAAATCTTTTACCGTGGGTATTTAGTGGGGGTGTTTGAGGCAGAGGCCAGGAGTGCTCTATCATGGCCAATGTAGAACAAGTTAGATGGACATGGAAGAAGTAGCTGCAGTGACCTGCAAAACCTGTGGCATGTTTATCTTTCTTCCTGAATATGTAGGAGACTACACCTGCTGAAAATGCAAGCTGGAGCCCTGCTAGAAGAGAAGGTACAGCATCTTGACGCCTGCCCCTCCACACTGTGGCTCATCAGGGGAAATAAAGCACTTTTGGATGAAGCTGAGAGGTTTTTCCTGGAGAAGCAACAGAGCAGGGGCGCCTTAGGAGAGAAAGACTAATGCCAAGCCCAGGAGGCACAAATGTGGAGAAATGTGACATGTAGTCCTGCTTCTGTCAGGAACCATACGGTATCTTTGGAGCCACAGAATTAATATCAGGTTCTCCCCATCAACTGTAATTCTGAGCCACTGCTACAAAGACAATGGTCCCAGGCCCTCTCCATGAACAGAGATTCACTGGTGCTGGAACAAGAGCAGCAGAGAACATGCAAGTGGCTGTAGAGGAGACTGCAAATAGAAGAATTCTTGCCATTTCCCAGAGGAGGAAGAGATGTATGGTGGCAGTGGGTGACTCCTTACTGAGGGGAACAGAGGCAGCAGTTTGTAGACCCAGCAGGATGTCTTGGGAGGTGTGCCATCTTCCTTGTGCAAAATGCAAGATACGAGTCAGCTTGCCAAGACTCATCAAACCCACTGAACAGCATCCCTTCCTTATGATTCACATGAGAACAAATGATGCTGCCAGACACACTCTTCAGTGCATTGCAAGTGACTATGAGGCTCTGGAGAGGAAGGGAAAAGGTGGGTTTTCCCCCCCATTGCTTCTTCTTGTTTAAGGTTGTGTCTGAGGAAGAGAAATAAAAATGCTGGAAGTCAACAAATGGTTGTGCAGATTTTATTGGCAGGAAAGATTTGGCTTCTTGGATGAGGGCCTGCACTTCCTTGAAGTAGAGCGCCTGGCAAGCAATGGACTGCACCTTACAGAGGGTTGGAGGAACATATTTGCTAGGTGTCTTGCGAACTTGGTCAGAACGGCTTTAAACTGAACACTGCCAGGAAGAGTAGCCTTATTCCAGAGGATAGGGAGACAAGTACTGAGGATAAGAGTGTCAGTGAAGCATGTAAGTGTACCATCAGATTATGGTAAAAGACCATCATATGGAGAAGAACATACAACAACAAGGCAGCAAGAAGGAAAGTCGCATGGTTCCAAATGCCTCTATACTAATGCACAGAGCATAGGTCACAAACGAAACGAGCTTAGCACAGAAAGGTAAATACGGTTTAACAGGCATTACTAAAATGCTGTGGGATGAGACTCGTGACTGGAGTATAGTTAACTGAGGAGCATAAATTATTCACGAGGAACAGATGAAACAGGAAGCGTGAAAGAGTAGCACTGTATGTGCAGGATTTGCACAACTGTGAGGAGATCCATGAGTTGTAACATGGAATGCTGGTGGAGAGCATTTGGGTTAAACAATCAAAGGGTAGAGATACAAAGTGCCATCATTGTGGGAATCTGCTATAGACCTTGCAACCAGGTGGAGGATCTGGATAGTACTAGATCAGATTACCAAACGTTCAAAGACGAGAGGCATAGTAATAATGTCAACTACATTGGTAGTGGGTTAGTTTCTCTTCTGACTTGCAGTGGAATTGCAGGTAATCAGGAACAAAAGTCAAGATCATAACATTGCTCCTCCTCCCATGTATAAAGTGGAACAAACTTGTTTTCTGTAGCTCCAGAGGACGGGATCTGAACTACTGTATTCAAATTACAAGAAAGGAGATTTTGCTTGAGTAGTCTTGAGTTTAAGAAATGGACTGCCTTGGAAGATGTTGGACTCTCTTCAATTGGAGGTTTTTAAACATAGTGTTGATCGCTACCGACCAGGGTTGCTTTATCTGTGGATTTCCTGTTTGAAAACGGGGTTGGAGTCATTGACCCAGGGGTCCCTTCTAGCTCTACAGTGCTATGGTTCTAATAATCACCTTCAAGACTAATGATCCCCCACAATTCAAAATGTCAGCTGAATTCTGTCAGCAGAGTCTGGGCTCATCTTCAGTGAGAATACATTAGTGAAAATACTAGTGGTTTGTAATGCCAATAGCTTCAAATTCACTCATGCTGGAAAGTCTCATATATGATAAACAACTGTCTACTGCTACTGTTATTGCATACTATCAGCAGCTGCAATATATTGTTGCATCATGTCAGCTTCTTTATTTTTCAATAGTTCTTCCATCTCCCAACCTCACCTTTATCTTTATCAAAGTTTTCCTAAGAAATTTTAGATCCTAGTGACAATATCTATCACAGGAATTTGCTTAAATGGATTAAAACATTTTTTAAAAATGAAATTCTTATAGTCTTATTCTGCAAATGGAATTTTTTCACCATCCCATTTTGGGAATCAATGGTCTAGAACAGGGGTCTCCAAACTATGGCCCGCGGGCCATATCCAGCCTGCCTTGCTGTTTTATCTGGCTTGTTCCCTTAACCCTGTGTGCGCGGGTGTGCATGTAGGGGGGCGTGCATGTGGGGGTACAGCAGTGCGGCTGTCCGTGCATGCGGGGTGTAGGAAGGGGTGTGCATCCATGCATGCATGCAGTGGGGGTGGGGTGGGGATGTGGGCATGCGTGCGGGCATCCATGCATGTGTGTGTGCATGCAGGGGTGGGGGGTGCATGCATGCGTGCGTGTCCACGTTCCTGTTCCTTTGGCCCTCTAAGATCTTGAAAGTATCTGGTGTGGCCCTCAGGGTCAAAAGTTTGGAGACCCCTGGTCTAGAATCTCCCTACCAGGAAAAGGAAAAACTATTTAAGAAGACCTGAACTATTTAAGAAGACACTCCTGAGTTCATGAGGGCACATAAATGCAGTAGTGGCAGCAGCTCATTGTCATTAATATCTTTGCACTCAGGCATACATGCTTCTGTTGCTCCCAGAAAGGACGATTAGCTGAGCCTATGCTGAAGTAGTCATGAACAAATAGTTCAGCATTCAGATGGCAGAATTGTAATTGTACATACGTCAGTTTTTATGTGCAAATCTTTGCCAGGTGTCCTAACTGGTCCAGTAAAATCTATAATGTGTGTTTGATACCTGTCTAGATATCTAGATTAATACCTGCCTCTAGTTTCAACTATCTCGGCCGCAGGAGGAAACAGCCGTTTCAAAGTGTTAGCAACAGAGGCATTCAGATAGAATCAATTGTGGTATATACTGGGGTGGGTTCATTTTACAGAATTCATTTCAGTGTTGCTTCTTCAGGTCTGTTGTTTTGGGGAAGAACAGGGAGGGAAGAGAAAACAGGACAGATAAGAGTAATATAGTATAAAAATAGTGAAGGGTATATGCCTACATAGAGGAGCCCCTCATTCTAAAGGCAAATAAGCACAGCTCATCCACAGAATATAGCTGAAGTAGTGTTATATAGGGTTAAACAATAGAGCACTCACAAGACAACCTGCAAATTATATCTTAGGAAGGGGGAAAGTGTGAAAGATGGGACAGGTGGAAGCCTAACAATGAATGCTGCCTGCTGTCATCTCATCAGAGTCCTTGACTCTCCCAGTTTAAAAGCATGGGCCTCCCAGTAGTCACTCAGGCATCCCTGCTTCCTGCTTCACAGACTCCATCTCCTGGAAATAGCCTGTCAGGTCCCATCTGTTTTTTCTTTTGTGAAGTTGCCAACCTCCTGAGAATGGGTCCTCCATTCCTATCTCTTCACTGATGCTGGAAAACCAAAGGGGAATAACCTCTCCAATCTGCCAGAAATTGGTTTTCTGATATCAAGGACTTTGCCTCAGGGAGCTGCAATCTACAGTACTTAGATGAAAATTAGATTTGTAAGTACACTGCTTTCTTTTGTTGTCTAGCAGAAAACACTGTGTTTGCCTGTTCCTGGCTGTGTGGGTAGAAAGAACTTATAAGTGAAATAAGCCATTAATATGGAAAATCTTGCAAAACAAACATTTATTATGGCAGCAATGTGATCCAAAGAAAACAGGACATGTAAACTTCCTTAGTGTTTTCCTCTGTCTTTTCCACATCAAATGACAACGTTTGTTCCAGTTTCAAGGACCGAGCAAGTTTAGGGTACCACAATTAGTTGCTATTATATTTGTCAGAAACTCCGAGACCATTAAACCTGTGTCCTATTAGATATGGTAAAGTCATTAATTACACAAAGCATTCATTCTGATTGGTTTATCAAACAAAACAACAGTGTCTTTACTCTAAGTTTAACATATGTATCTGCTGTAGTAAATCTACATGGTGTTTTAAAGTTATAAGGAGTGGAATCTTAATTGCTAATTCAGCTTTGAGTCTCTAAGCAACCTTTTCGGACCAGAAAATCTAAAATAATCCTGGCCATATTTTTGTAATTCTGGCTGACTTCTCACTCTTCTCCTAGTGCGTTCTGCATTTAACCTTATGTTGTTTTAGTATGATGTCACTCTTGGATAATTGTAGTCAGGTATCCTGGAACTTTAGGCAGTAGTATTTAGCTTCAGTGAATGTCAGAGAGCTGAACTATTTGATACAATAATCCCTATATATGATAACCCAGCTGTAGTAAGAGAATTCCTTAAATGCTGAAAGTTCATGTGCAGAAGCTCTCCCTATCTCATGTGGTTTGCAAATTAGATTGCTTTGCTTTGTGACTGGTCTTTGGGAAGTAAACACGGGCTTTGTTTGCAAGTCTTGTATATCAAGTATGAAAGTTTTCCTAAATCACTTTTCTAGAACACTAACATGATTTTGGCTCTAATGACATGTTGTTCAATCCATAGCGTTCAGTTGCATTGTGGATGAGAATTCCCAGAATATACAAATCAGCATGGCTAGTGTTTATGCTAGGGCATTCTGGACGTTGTTGTCTCTCCCAAAATAACTTATCTCCTATCTCTGGGTAATTTATTTCTAGTGGTGGTGGTGGAAGCATATTAGTGATGTGATCAAGTGGGCTAAATTCCAGAAAAACCTATGCCAAATGAAACTTCTTACACCTGAATTCTGTTTGAAACTGCAGAATGTGATGCCTTATGGGCATAGTGCCCCACACAGTCTCCAGTTTGCTGTTGCAGAAGCTGGAATCAAACTGCTTCATCATATGGAGCTTCTGCAAAGAGGCAGTGAAACCTCCTTGTATAAAGTCCAAAAAGCTCAGACTGCTTGGGCAGATCCTTTTGCAAGCAGATGTAATGAAGATGATTCTGTCCCATGTTTTTAAGGTACCGAAAAATAAAACTCTTTGTTCTTTTGGTAGTGTTTAGCATCATGTGAGAGACACAGTAGGGTGTGGCTCAAATCCCTGCTTGGCAATGGAAAATCATGTTTGGGGGGTAATGTTAAAAAAACCCACTCCTTCAATATTTTACATGTCTGGAAATCGTACTAGGATCACTGTAAGTTGGAATTAATTTCGCAGCACCTAACACACAACTTCATGTAAAAGACAACATATTCTGGCCTGCTGAATCAGACCCAAAGCTTTTCTAGTTGCATTCTCCAAGGAACAGACAAGCCCTTTAAAAGCAGGACAGGAGGTCAAGAACTCCTAGTAGCCCTTGCTAGCTTTATGCGCCAATGAATCTCTCAAACTTCTTTTAAAGCCATCCAATATATTGATTATCTTGTGGCAATGAATGTCATGGGTTAACTATGCACAGTGTGAATTTTGTCTGTGTAGAATGTCCTCTTTTTACCTTTTCTGAAGGCACCAAAAGTATGTACACATAAGCTCACATGACACACTTTGGGAAGATAGTTTTGATGTTTCCATTCAGAAAGCACTATCTCTTGGTGGGTTACTTTAAATAAAATAATGGGGCTGTCTTGTCATAAGCCAATGATGTTCTATGATTATCGGTTTATCGTGCAGTTTTCCGTTGACAGTTTGTTCAATTCAGTGGAATGGATTTAAAAAGTTTTGGGGAACAGATATGTCAGGAAGTAAATTTTTAGAAATAAACCTATGTGAATGATTAGATTTTGACCAGAGGGAAATAAGAACATCTTACATCTAAGGTGTTAAATCCTGGAAGGGGAACTGAATGCCCAACCATAACAAGCACCATATTGATGAGAGAGCTCTTAAATGTTATGATGATGTAATGATCAAAGATAATCTCAAGTCCTTCCTTTTCTCTCTCTCCATATTTTAGGAGCACACTAATTTCTTCTTGATTATACATGTTTAGATACCATGTTTTATAAAACAAATATGGACTCCCCCATTCAACAGCTTTCCTAATCCTGCATTTTAGAAAGAAACACTGTATGTTATCACATAACTAGTAATCTGGCAAAGAAAGATAGCAATGCTGTTCTGGGAGACGTAAGAGTAAGCAACAAGGAGAAACGACTTAGCTTGAGCAATGACTTACTAGCCTTTAGCCCCAGGATACTTTTACAATGCTACAGCATTGCAATAAAGCAGAGGGATAAATTTTCAAGACAGAGCACAGCTTAGTACTTTTCATGTCCACAACCAATGCTATAGCCTAGTCTCGATGAATTTCAGTTTTGAGGTCAGAGTAAACATCCATACGAATCATGCTACAAAGCTAGGATCCTAAGCATACTTAATTAAAAATAAGGTCCAGTGGCTGAAATCCTGTTGCTTAGTGTAAGACAACTTGTAACTTTTGGTCCATTTCTCCCTCATAAACAAATCTACCTCACTGAGATTGTCACAGTGCCAGTGTGTGCACACACCCCTGAGAATCATGGTAGGGATTATCTGTTTATTGAGGAGGATTGAAATGAAAGTTAAAATCTGGTTTACACCATGCAATAGGCTTTGGACCACTGAAATTAGCATGATTTCCAAATGTTTATTGAAGATTGGCAGAGTGTATGACTCAAATGTAAATATGAAAAATAAAGAATAAAATAAAACATTCAGTGTCAACAAATTAACCATGTAAAGGTGCAGTCCTTCCCAAGACTACTTAAATCCTAATAAAGACAATGGCAGTTAAGCAATTTGTCTGTGCACAGGTTTGCAGCCTGATTCGCACATCCCCCTTGATCTCTGCCTGAATAAGGGTGAACAGATTGGTATTTGCCCTGACCTGTGCCTCTTTGAAGACACTCTAGTCCAATCTTTCTCTGGATTCATGACGGTATTTGTGCAGTTCTGGGCAGGTGGGTGGGAATACAGTATATCACAGAAGTGAGTACACCCCCTCACATTTCATAAATATTTTAGTATATCTTTTCATGTGACAACACTGAAGAAATGACACTTGGCTACAATGCAAAGCAGTGAGTATACAGCTTGTATAATAGTGTAAATGTGCTGTCCCCTCCAAATAACGCAACACACAGCCATTGATGTCTAAACCGCTGGCAACAAAAGTGAGTACACCCCTAAGTGACAATGTCCAAATTGGGCCCAAGTAGCCGTTTCCCCTCCCTGGTGTCATGAGACCCGTTAGTGTCACAAGTCTCAGGTGTGAAGGGGGAGCAGGTGTTATCGCTCTCACTCTCTCAGACTGGTCACTGGAAGTTCCACATGGCACCTCATGGTAATGAACTATCTGAGGATCTGAAAAAATGAATTGTTGCTCTACATAAAGATGGCCTAGGCTATAAGAAGATTGCCAAAACCCTGAAACTGAGCTGCAGCATGGTGGCCAAGACCATACAGCGGTTTAACAGGACAGGTTCCACTCAGAACAGGCCTCGCCATGGTCGACCAAAGAAGCTGAGTGCCCGTGCTCAGCGTCATATCCAGAGGTTGGCTTTGGGAAATAGACACATGAGTGCTGCCAGCATTGCTGCAGAGGTTGAAGGGGTGGGGGGTCAGCCTGTCAGTGCTCAGACCATGCGCCGCACACTGCATCAAATTGGTCTCCAGGGCTGTTGTCCCAGAAGGAAGCCTCTTCTAAAGATGATGCACAAGAAAGCCCACATACAGTTTGCTGCAGACAAGCAGACTAAGGACATGGATTTCTGGAACCATGTCCTGTGGTCCAGTAAGACCAAGATAAACTTATTTGGTTCAGATGGTGTCAAGCGTGTGTGGCGGCAACCAGGTGAGGAGTACAAAGACAAGTGCGTCGTGCCTACAGTCAAGCATGGTGGTGGGAGTGTCATGGTCTGGGGCTGCATGAGTGCTGCCGGCACTGGGGAGCTACAGTTCATTGAGGGAACCATGAATGCCAACATGTACTGTGACATACAGAAGCAGAGCATGATCCCCTCCCTTCGGAGACTGGGCCGCAGGGCAGTATTCCAACATGATAACGACCCCAAACACACCTCCAAAACGACCACTGCCTTGCTAAAGAAGCTGAGGGTAAAGGTGATGGACTGGCCAAGCATGTCTCCAGACCTAAACCCTATTGAGCATCTGTGGGGCATCCTGAAACGGAAGGTGGAGGTGTGCAAGGTCTCTAACATCCACCAGCTCTGTGATGTTGTCATGGAGGAGTGGAAGAGGACTCCAGTGGCAACCTGTGAAGCTCTGGTGACCTCTATGCCCAAGAGGGTTAAGGCAGTGCTGGAAAATAATGGTGGCCACACAAAATATTGACACTTTGTGCCCAATTTGGACATTGTCACTTAGGGGTGTATTCACTTTGTTGCCAGTGGTTTAGACATTAATGGCTGTGTGTTGCATTATTTTGAGGGGACAGCACATTTACACTGTTATACAAGCTGTAGACTCACTGCTTTACATTGTAGCCAAATGTCATTTCTTCAGTGTTGTCACATGAAAAGATATACTAAAATATTTATGAAATGTGAGGGGGTGTACTCACTTCTGTGATATACTGTACCTTCCTGCAAATGGGGAAGCACAAACAGGGGGGCTAAGTTAGAGACTAAATAGTGCTCCCAGAACATAATGGCTTCTGTCCTGGGCAGAGGTAATCTGCAAATATGGGCACTGTTATATGTGTATGTGTTTCCCTTTCCTCTTACCAGCTGCCAGCAGAAAGCCCCAATCTTAGCAGAGAGCAGAATGGCTGAAGGATTTTATAGGGTAAGGGGCACAATCCTCTTTGATCTCGTTAAAGTGGCAGTGCATGGAGTTTGTTCTCCTTGATACTTTCTGTGCTTTCTCTCTCCCTGAATCTGACATCATTGGTGCTGCAGCCACAATATAATCTTTGATGTTTTAACCAACGACTTTGCCTTAGGAAAGGCATGAGAAAGCTTCATTTCTCAGGTAAAAAAAGTGTACTCTCCTCCCCTGATCCCATCGGCTCAGTGCCTTCTTTAGTTTTCCTGTCCCTTTCTCCACTTCTGATTGTGAATGCTGGATTTAAGATGAGGGATCCACAAGGGCATTGCTCCATTCCACTGATTCCTCTTAGCTGTTTGCTCTACCCCATGATTACCCCTTATACACTATATACACAGTTGTCAGAAGACAGTGCACATCCTTCTTGATTAGTTGGGAAAATGTCTGTTATGACTTTATTTGGGTTATCTAGTATGAAACAACTGTTGAAAGGATGTATTAAACACAATATTGTTTATCTGTTATCGTGGCAATTTCAGTTTATTAAGTGTGTGTGTGATGGTATGTTGTTTGTATGGATATATTCAGGTTCTATTGACAGATGTGTCAATGTGTTCCGGAATGTTCATGTATGGTGTTAGATGCTGATTGGTTGGTGAGAATTAGTGGGGGATGAGGTATGTGAGAACTGGATGTTGGTTCTGAATCCAATTTGAGAGGCACTTTGGTTTTTTCAGCAGTACAGAGTGATTTGTTTAACATGGGGGGGTGTATATGTGGTGACAAAATATAAGCTGTAGGTTATATTTACTCCTGTTATTATATCTAGAGATGGCTGGATAGTTCAGTGGTTTAGGTATCTGGCTGTGGAACAAGAGGTTGGGAGTTCAATTCTCCACTCTGTCTCCTCTGAGAAAAGCCAGCCCATGTGGCCTTGGTCAAGCTGGAGAGTCCCGGGTCACCCCCAGAAGAAGTGAATGGTAAACCACTTCTGAGTACCCTCTACCTAGAAAGCCCTGAAAAAGGTCACCGTAAGTCACAATTTACTTGATGGCACATGACTATTATTATATTATACTTAGAAACTTACATTTTCCATCTTCCTACCTACTTGCTCTTTCAAAATAATTTCATTTCCCCTCTAAAATAAAATCTCTTCATTATATAATTTTAATTAGATTTAACAAAATTCATAAAACTCCATCCCACGTGCTAGCAGCCTACACAGGAAACTTAAGCATTAGCTTCATCAAGGCAATTTTTTCCACTTGAATACTAAACAAGCTCATGGTCACAGGTTGTATAATATTTTAAGTAAGATCTGCAAGGTCAAAGTGGCACTGGCTGGAAGGCACAATTAATAGAGGCAAACTCAAATACTGGTAAGGTTTGGGAGGGGGTGTTCTCTGGTAAAACACCATAAACAGTGGCACAAGTTAATAGGTGATTGGTTGTGCTTACATTGAGCAGAATGTGAGTGACAAATGGGAAGTGTTAATCTCACTGAATTGTAGGATTCCTCCCTGGGTTGTCAGAAAGCTATCTTTGATTACCAAATGTAGGTAACAGTAGAAGGCGATCAAGAAGAAACAAAAGAAGCAGCATTTCCAAGTTCTTGTCAAGGAATGCCGATTCCTTTATGGTGGGAAATTCTCAATAGGCATAAATTGCCTTTCCAGGTTCACAGAAGAGAAGCAGACAGCCTCAGATTTGTAAATCCTAGATTGCAGTAGAGGAGACTCCATCACAGGTGTTTGAGGAGCAAGTCCTTTAGAACAGTCCCTCCTCCTCACCAAAAAGTGGGGGTAAAGCTTTTTTGACCTATATAAGTAGAACTAAATCAAAACTCTAAAATCCATAGATAGGCAATACTAGGGCTGTAACCTGGGTCGAAGGTGACTTGACAGCACATAACAACAACCGCAGCCAGGATGGAGCAACGTGGGCTTTGCCCTGGGCACCAGAATTAAGACACACTGACATCTGCAGGTTAATTTATTAGGAAAATAAATAGTAACATCTACTGGACATCCTTCCTTCCTTCCTTCCTTCCTTCCTTCCTTCCTTCCTTCCTTCCTTCCTTCCTTCCTTCCTTCCTTCCTTCCTTCCTTCCTTCCTTCCTTCCTTCCTTCCTTCCTTCCATCCATCCATCCATCCATCCATCCATCCATCCATCCATCCATCCATCCATCCATCCATCCATCCATCCATCCATCCATCCATCCATCCATCCATCCATCCATAAACCTTCTTGGGAGAATACCACATTCTTGCTCTTTATTTTTCCTGGTATTTGTAATGGGTTTGCCACCATGCATCAGAGTGGAGTGGGTGGGAGATGGAGCTGATTGCTCTAGAGGTCAAAATTGCTAATTATGGCTTTGAGCAATACCTTTGTTAGGCTCAAGGGCAAAAGCTTATCTATCTATCTATCTATCTATCTATCTATCTATCTATCTATCTATCTATCTATCTATCTATCTATCTATCTAGCTAGCTAGCTAGCTAGCTAGCTAGCTAGCTAGCTAGCTAGCTAGCTAGCTAGCTAGATGTTGCACTATATCTCTCTCTCTCTCTCTCTTGCTAGCTAGATGTTGCTCTCTCTCTCTCTGTCTTTTGAATTTTATAGAGATTTTCATCTCTATACAGTAAAAAAGTATGTTTTATAGAGTATGTGTGTGTGAATGTGGAAGTCAAATGCATACCCAGGTGTTTAAAGCCATGGAAAATTGAAGTCAAACAAAACTATTGCAATGTACCAAATATAAATTTTCCATAGGCTGGTTCCTGATGTCAGTCTCTGAAGTGGTGAAAATACTTCCTGCTTCTTATCAGCTTCTGTTGATTGTCCAGGTGTGGCACGACCTGGATAAGATATGCCTAACACTTATCAGTTGGTAATCTCTAAAAGCCAGAGAGTTCCAGAAAAACATCTACTTCTGCTTCATTGACTACGCAAATGCCTTTGACTGTGTGGACCACAGCAAACTATGGCAAGTTCTTAAAGAAATGGGAGTGCCTGACCACCTTATCTACCTCCTGAGAAATCTGTATGTGGGACAGGAAGCAACAGTTAGAACTGGATATGGAACAACTGATTAGTTCAAAATTGGGAAAGGAGTACGACAAGGCTGTGTATTGTCTCCCTGCTTATTCAACTTATATGCAGAATAGATCATGCGAAAGGCTGGACTGGAGGAATCCCAAACCGGAATTAAGATTGCCGGAAGAAATATCAACAACCTCAGATATGCAGATAATACCACTCTGACGGCAGAAAGTGAGGAGGAATTAAAGAACCTCTTAATGAGGGTGAAAGAGGAGAGCGCCAAAAATGGTCTGAAGCTCAACATCAAAAAAACTAAGATCATGGCCACTGGTCCCATCACCTCCTGGCAAATAGAAAGGGAAGATATGGAGGCAGTGACAGATTTTACCTTCTTGGGCTCCATGATCACTGCAGATGGGGACAGCAGCCATGAAATTAAAAGACGCCTGCTTCTTGGGAGGAAAGCGATGACAAACCTAGACAGCATCTTAAAAAGCAGAGACATCACCTTGCCGACAAAGGTCAGCATAGTCAAAGCTATGGTTTTTCCAGTAGCGATGTATGGAAGTGAGAGCTGGACCATAAAGAAGGCTGACCGCCAAAGAGTTGATGCTTTTGAATTGTGGTGCTGGAGGAGGCTCTTGAGAGTCCCCTGGACTGCAAGGAGAACAAACCTATCCATTCTTAAGGAAATCAACCCTGAGTGCTCACTGGAAGGACAGATCCTGAAACTGAGGCTCCAATACTTTGGCCATCTGATGAGAAGAGAAGACTCCCTGGAAAAGACCCTGATGTTGGGAAAGTGTGAAGGCAAGAGGAGAAGGGGACGACAGAGGACGAGATGGATGGACAGTGTCATTGAAGCTACCAACATGAATTTGACCAAACTCCGGAAGGCAGTGGAAGACAGGAGGGCCTGGCGTGCTCTGGTCCATGGGGTCACAAAGAGTCGGACACGACTTAACAACTAAACAACAACAAAATCTCTAAAATCGACTCTTGTTACACTCTCTACATAGGGCTGCCCTTGAAGTCAGTACAGAAACTTCAGTAGGTCCAAAATGTGGCAGCCAGATTGATTAGAGATGCCAACACATATCCTCAGTCTTGGTACACTTTCATTGGCTCCCTATTAGTTTCCATGCTCAATTTAAGGTGCTGGTCGTCACCTATAAAACCCTTAACAGTTTAGGACCTTGATACTTGTCAGAACGTCTCTCCCACAAAATAGCTACCCAGCCCAAACACTCCCCACAGTCCTTGATGTTAAGATCTGTAACTCAAGAAGGCCTAATAACCCACCATAAGGAACCAAACTTTCTTGGCCGTGACTCCTTCCCTCAGGAACAAGATTCCAACAGAGGCTTGCCAGATACCATATCTCTCTGTTTTTAGGAAAACAATTAAGACTGCATTACACAAAGCTGCCATCTACTAGTGCAAATATTATCCTGAGATGTTCAAATGGGCTTTAATTTGTGTATTTTTATTTAAAGGAAGAGTTTTGTTTGTTCGTTTGTTGCTAGCAACAGGGTTTATTGTATTTTATTATATTTTTGCATTTCTTATATAGTATTTTATGATTTTGCTGTATGTACCACTCAGAGAGGAAGTACAAAAATGGAATTAATTAATTAACTAATTAATTCTGATGACAAAGTTTTGTCAGAAAAAGTAACTTTTTACACAAAATTACAGTTTTGTGTAAAGCCAAACATTGCTTTATACAACAGAAGTCTGGCTTCCGAAGCAGGAGCTGAGAGAAGAATCAAGAGCTTTCTGAAAGCAATAAGTATTTGCACTTCAGAGACAGATACAACACAGCAGTCGATAGACAACTTACTTTAATTAATTACTCTCCGTATTGCCAGGATATTTATGCACTTTACACTTTGCAAGTTCATTACCTGTGCTATTGTCAGTTTGAAAGTTCATTACCTGTATCTATATTCCACTCCACTTGGCTCCACTTGTGCAACCATGTTAAACTATATCTGTACATCTGTGATCTAAATACAGTGGTGCCTCGCTAGACGATTGCCTCGCAGGACGAGGAAATCGCTAGACGATGCCTTTTTGCGATCGCTACTGCGCTTCGCAAAACGATGGTCTCCTATGGGGAATTTTCGCTAGACGATGAGGTTTCCCCATAGGAATGCGCCGACTAGTGGTCAAAAGCTGTCAGTGCATTCCGACGGGGACCCGCACTCACTAGACGATGTTTCCCTATGGGAGATTTTCGCTAGACGACTGACTTTTCCCTTGGAACGCATTGAAGAGATTTCAATGCATTCCAATGGGAAAACGTGCTTCGCTAGACGATGTTTTCGCTAGACAGCGATCTTCGCGGAACGGATTAACATCGTCTAGCGAGGCACCACTGTACTGTATTCAGTCTGTCTGAGGAATCAGACTGTAATCTTTCAAAGGCCCAGGCTGAAATAAATTTGTTAGGCTTAAAAGTGCCACACAGCTTATGTTTTAGTTTTCATTTCAAATATAATTTATAGGAGATAGATTAGTGCTTCTGTATCTTGGAGTTTTGTAGTTTATATTCCTTCATAGGGCACAGCAAATTTCTCTGTTGATCTGGCCTGCAGGTTTTAACTAGCTCTGTAATGATTTCATGTTCCCAAGAATATGGAGCCAAACCTGCAAGGTTCCTTCAAAACTGTTTTGCCATCTAGGTTGCTTGCCACAATATCTATATGCCACTGTTTTATTGGACAAGGCTACAGATGGGTCAGCATTTTTAAGCCTGGCATTGTATATTTAAGCTGCGATTCTCTGTCTACTGACCTTACAAAAGTTAATGGGATATATTTCTGAGTATACATGTGAAAGGCTCTGTTAAGGTCTTTTCTGTTAGTGCCCATGAATTATCCTCTAAGATCAAAACTGCATTGATCTTTTAAGTGTGATATGATTAAAGAATGTATTTAGGGTCTTTCCTGAAGAAGCTGTGAATATTTAGGTATCTTCCCTAGATAAATAGAATTCTCTAAGTATACAATCTCTATCTCTCTTTGGGGTATAATGACGATATTCTACATTTTTGGAAAGTGGAAGATGGGCTACGTAACTTTGCATTTCATTACAAACACTAGTTAAGGAAATAATTTTGTTAAGTAATTTGGCATTTTTGAAATACATGAAGAGCAATCCACTGAATCTTTAGTCAGAACTGCCAATGTGTTCAAGATGGCTTACTCCAGATAAGAATATTTAGGATTGCTTTGTTAATTATTTATTTGTCACCACCACTTTTTGGGAGAAAATAAATAGGAGGGATAGCTCTTATTCTTTTTCTCTATCAGTTGTACAAAGGGAACTCTGAATAGAGAGGTTTCAATCATAGCAGGAGCAAGCAACTTCCCTTGGTGAGCACACTGAGTCCTTGAACCCATTTGCATTGCCTCCTCCATTTGCCAGTCACTTCTGTCCTTGAAAGTACCACTTTGGGACAATGGATGGGGGTGTCTTACTGGGATGGATTCCTTACTGGGCTGATTCCTCCTCCTCTTCAGAAGAGGACCAGGATGATCCGGAGCAGCCAGAGGGCACAGGGACAGATGCTCAGCTAGAGGAGGAGGAAGAAAAAGAAGAGTTGATGAAACACCCCTCTGCCCTAGAGAATAAGCATGACTCAAAGTGTTGGAAAGCCAGCACCGAGTCAGCAGGTACCATCAGGGGAAGATCTTAAATACCCGTAGCTGGAGTGGGTGCAGCTGAAACAAGGAGAGGACTAAGCTGAGAACTGTAAACCACCTTCTCAGTCAGAGATGCTTTGCTAAAAACAAGAATTTCTCATGTTACAGCTGGTTCTGGACATCGCTGCTTTGGATTCCTTGTACTTTGACCCGGCTCATCTTTGACTCTTGTTTATTGCTCATAAGTGACTTTCTGGGCTAACTCTTGGGTCTGAGATGTTGATTGTGATTCCCTTTGTTGCCCTCCCTGTTCTGACTTGTGAGAAGCTCAGCATTTCATCTTGTATTGGACAGGTAAAACTGACCTCGACCACATGCACTGTTGGCAGTACACCAGGTCAAACACAACAGAGGGAGTGGTTATGTTTGCTTTAAAGAAAACAATGCAAGGAGCAGGCATCCTGTTTTAAAGCTGAATCACAATCCTTAGGAGCATGATTTGGCTTAACAATAACGAAGACTTCATTCCTGCAGATCTCGTTTCAAATGTGCCTTTTCCACTACTACAGAACTGTCAGATTTTAGCAGCATGAGGACACATTTGGTAACAGTAGCAGGGGGTATATCCATTGCACCAGTTATACTTGTCTCTGCTGCCACCACCACCAAACTATTGGAATACAGAATTATGCTGCCTGTAAGTCTTCGTAAAGACCTGTACTCAGTGCACGCAGTGGAAAAACAGGTGGCCCAGTCTTGTGGATTACATATTACTGCATGCTTCCATCTGTTCTGTGAATGATATATCCTGCTGCTTTGGGCTGTAATATTGCCTGGCCAATATTCTGTAGTTGAACCTTCCACAGCTATCTTACTGACATCCACCAGTGACTGTAATACTTACACAGAGGTAGCAGAGTTTGACACTTTCAGGAAAGTGCATCTAATCCAGTGCTTGAAAACCACAAAACCTTCCCCAACCGAGGTATGACATTGCTTGCCTTTGTTTCCTCTCAAATTTCCAAGCCTCTGCTTTGGGTGAGGGGTATGGTATGGAGAAAAACCTGGGGTGTGTGTGTGTCTGAATGGCTGTCCAAGGTTCTAATCTTCTTTTGAGTGGATCCAGAATATCTCAGGTTTTTCATTCCTTACTTTTATGAGCATCTTATAGCCCATTGTTTGATGCTTGCTTCTCATGCCTTGGAATTTCTGATCCACTGCACCATTCATTGGCATTGCTAAGTGTTTTGGTTACTGGTCTGAGCAGTTTATGCTGCCTCAAAGAAAAATCCAGTTTTCTGTTTTCCTTTCCTCAGGCCAGGGCAGAATGTTCTTCACACATCCAATTCACCTCTAAGAAAAGAAGAGAAAGGGTGAGGAGTCTCACCTTCCTCCTTGCCCTCTTCCTTGCCTACTGAACAGCTCCTCAGAATGAGTCTTTCATCTTGTTTGCATTTATTGACTTCTGGCTTACATGAGATCCTTCTTTTTGCTTTTAATGTAGCTGCAGAAACTATTGTTTGGATTTTCTGCAATTAACCACCAGCAGTAGAAATAATATTGTTGCAGCTTTATCGATTTTATTCATGCTAGATTTGAACTTGTAGTCTAGATACAAAATATTCCACATCAGATGAAACCAAAAGGTAAATAATACTAATTGTTAAATAATAATTATTATTATTATTACCTTAAATTTTGCCTGAAATGCTTGCACAGACTAAGACGGTTACCTATTCTAAAAATATTCCATGTGGTCATTTGGCTGTCATGGAAATATTTATGTTATCATTTCCACAGCTCACAAATTAAAACACTCTCATAGAAAGTTATTTTCTTCAGCAACAATGTTTGAAATGTGAAAAACATACATATATGCACAGGGAATATTCCAATTGCTCTTTTTAAAAATTATGCCCCCATCTGTTGGCCATTGGCACAAAAAAAATGTAACGACATATCACCTTGACTGGGGAGAGAAAAGCGTCCCTCTCCACAGTTAAATTTTTACTGCTGCCAAATGCCATGACAGCTTACATCCTATCCTCAGATTTGCAGCTAAAGCTGTTGAGTTACAAAAATTAAAATGATTGCAGGCAGGGCCATTCAGAAAAGAAGCACAGAGCTCCGCTACCTTTAATTAGTGCAGAGAGGAGAGCATGTAGGAACAGGAAGCCTGCTGATGCAAAGCTAGGAAAAAATGCCTCTGCTGATATTCTCTCTAACACAAAGCATTCAGATGTCCTCATCTGCATCTGATGCCCCCCCCCCCCCCCAGCCACAGCATAATGGGTGAATGCAGGTGACTTTAACTGATGTGTTGCACAAGGAGTGGTTTGCTTCAGTTCAGCAACCCTTTTTCCTTTCCCAGTTCAGCCACCCTTTCATGCAAGTGCAGCCTCCAGCCAAGAGGTGCTTTGCATAATCTCTGCTTGTTTTTATGCAGCATTAAGCCAGGGCTGATACCTCTCTTTCTGACACACGGTATCATTCTGCAGCTGAAAATATGCCCTTGCAGCATGCACATATAAATAAGACCTTTAGAATGTAATGTGTGAATCCTAGTCCCCTCCGTAGAGGGAGGGTATGCCCATCTTATTCCCTGGCAGCTGATACAGAGAGGCACAATGCTTCCGCTACTGGAAGTTACGTACAGTCATCTTGGCCATTAGATGTTGATGCCCCTTACTGCCATGAACTGTTTTAGGATTAGGGATACCCTGTTGAACTTTCTTGCAAGTAGTCTCTTCTTTAGCACCTCTTTAGGACATGGAATTCATGGGGAATTCATAACTTCATAGCTATGCAGTATTTGGTTGTTGTTGTTTTTGTTACCTGTTTTACATTTTCAAATCTTTGCAAAATTAACTCTGTTTCAATATTTATTTTAAAGTTTAACTTCTCAGAACTGAGAGAGTGGTACATGTGCACTGTGTGGAGAAATTCTTTTTGTCTCTCCTGAACCTTCTACCATTTAGGTTCAGTGGATAATCCTGGCTTCTAATATTATGACAGTGTTATGAGATCTTCACAACAATGCTTTTCTTTCTTTCTTTTTCTTTCTTTCTTTCTTTCTTTTCCTTCCTTCCTTCCTTCCTTCCTTCCTTCCTTCCTTCCTTCCTTCCTTCCTTCCTTCCTTCCTTCCTTCCTTCCTTCCTTCCTTCCTTCCTTCCTTCCTTCCTTCCTTCCTTCCTTCCTTTGCTATACTTTTACCATGTCACCCTTTAGTTCTCTTTCTTCCAAGAGAAGCAATCCTAAACACTGTAACCTTTGGGTTGCATATCTAGAAATCCTCTTCACAGCTTTCGTATTAGATCAGTGGTTCCGAAACTTGGGTCCTCAGATGTTCTTGAATTACAACTCCCAGAAATCCTGGTCAGCACAGCTAGTGGTGAAGGCTTCTGGGAGTTTTAGTCCAAAAACATCTGGGGACCCAAGGTTGGGAACCACTGCATTAGATCAACAGGGACAGTTTGAAGCTGAAAAGCATGGAGAATGGGGTTGGGCAGGAGGCTGTGTGCATACTCCTTGCACACTTAAGCCCATGCATGTTAGGCTGATCATCTGTAAAGTGCTACAAACACTGAATGGCCGCAAAGCAAGCGCATCTGGGTACTACAATGGCCATAGAGACAGGAGAGTTTCTGACCAATGTGGAAAAAATGACTAAATTTCCTTGTGTATCTCCTGACTATGTGATTTTGTGTGTGTGATTCTGTTAATTACAGCCGCTATTTAAACATTAAGCCTCTAATACCACTTTCTTTTTTCCTAGTAATTGTGAGGTTGAAAGCTGTAGCATTACGTCAGGGCTAGCTGTCTTTTAACAAAGACAGTTGGATAACTCAGTGGTTTAGGTATCTGGCTGCAGAGCCAGAGTCTGGGAGTTCAATTTCCCACTGTGCCTCCTTGACAGGGGCAGGACTTGATGATCCATAGAATCCCTTCCAACTCTGCAGTTCTAAGATGATGATGATGATGAAATTCTTAATGTACCATCAGGATTTGCCCCCTCCTCTAGGTTGAATCTTGTTTTATATATATGATCTTTTCGTAGAAATCTTAGACATAAAAAATCAAAAAGGTCAATTTATGATGAAGCATATAGACCTGGATGTGAAATGGCACCCTAAACTCAAGGAGCTAATTGCTTTTTTCACAGCACAAGTCTCTTAAGTGCTCACAATGCAAATGGACTTGTACAGGAAAGGGGGAGGCACCGATCTGAATGCATCTATCTTCTCCTTCCGAGCCCTGCTGGGATTTCTTTGAGATGAGTAATGCATAAAGAACAAGAAATCACCTGGAGCCTGTTAAAATTATAATCAAGGGAAAGGTGGGGGGGAGGAATCCACAATTATGACAGTTTTAATTCATCTGTCTCTGTGTAGCCACTCCAATTCCAATCAGCTGTTGTATTCACAGGTGTATTATTCTGGGGCCAGAGATGAGAAAGTCTTCACTGAGCAAACATTCCAAATAGCAAGGTACCAATATGTCTCAGCTTGCTTATCACTGCAGCTTTAGGAGACATTTATTTGTCAGTAAACAAAATAAATGAAGACCACATATTGCTGTGCAGCACATATCTAGGTCTGTATTGTGTTTTGAGTTGCTGAATGATCTCTAGATTTGCTTCCAAGGGTCAGTTTTGCATTATGCCCTATATTTAACAGGGGGGGGGGGGGGAATCATATAACAGTGCAAGCCTGCAGCTTGTTAATTAGATTCTAAGAAAAGTGGCAATTCACCGTAAATAGAAAAACACATAAATAAACCAACAGCTTCTTCTCTTGTGTGATTTTACAGTTCCTAATAAAGCAATTTGCAATTTTAAAAAACTTTAATTTCATCTTGGTTTTTATTTCAAATTTCAGTTTGTCAGACCAAGATATGTAATTTAAAGTGAAATTATACAGACAATGAATAAAAGATTAGAGCAGTTAAATAATGCCTAGATAAGTTTGGCCTACTGAATATTAACTGCTGAAAATGCATAAAGCTGCCTCGTAGAATCACAGAATCATAGAATAACGGAGTTGGAAAGGGCCTATAAGGCCATTGCATCCAACCCTCTGCTTAATGCAGGAATCCAAATCAAAGAAGATCTGACAGATGGTTGTCCAATTTTCTCTTGAATGCCTCCATGTCCAGAGGTAGTTGGTTCTATTGTTGTACTGCTCTAACAGTTGGGAAGTTTTTCCTGATATTCAGTCTAAAGCTGTCTTCCTGTAACTTGAGCCCATTATTACGTGTCCTGCACTCTGGGATGATCGAGAACAGATCCTGCCCCTCCTCTGTATGACTACCCTTCAAGTATTTGAAAAGTGCTATCATATCTCCCCTCAGTCTATCATTAACAGGTGCCAAGTCTTTATTTACAAATACAAAGGCAGCATTTTGGAGTCACTATAATGATAGAAATTGAAATTTGACTCAAAATGCTTTAGGACCTAACTGGACATTATACACAACGTGAAAGAACAGCTAGTGGTACAGGATTTGATCAGAAAAACTATCAAGAGATACATAGGTGAAAACTCTTTGTTTGTCCTCTCCAGATAAATTTTCACCATGAAGGAATTAAAAAGGTGGCCAAATGTTGTCAGCATCTGTGCATATTTTCATCATCTGTCAGAAGAACCTGGGACATTTTCAATTAGATTTCAACCCTGTATATCCATATGTGGGACCTGAGGAAGTGCACTGGCTTCAGATGGACTCCCTACACATGGGTGTCCCACCTAGAGTGCCTTGGTGCTGATCACACGCAGCTTGCCCATTGATTGGGGCCAGGATGACTCAGCTTCGGAGAGCACTTGGGGAGACTTGGGCCAACGTTGTTAACCAGGACACCTGACAGGCCAAGGAACTGGCCCTGAACTTGACACAATCAAAGGAAGGTTGGAAAACAGTGAGGAGGCACAACCCCCGGACCAGTGAGTGGGCCAACTTGCACATCCTTCCCAGAGGAGGCAGCCAAGCTGCAGAGGGCTGACACAAAGTGATGGAAAGCCTGCTGGCTGGAAAACCAGAGGTGAGCCTGAGGACACTAGCAGCAACACAAGTGCCACGGCCAGCCAAAGGGGTCGACCAGCAAACCATCTGATGTTCCAGGGATCCGCCACATGGACTTGCCCACACACTGTCAGCTTCACTTCAGTGCCTAAGAGGGAGCCGTGTCAACCTGGCCTTTGAGACAGTGGACATGGTAGCATTCTGACCCCAGGAGGTTGAAGGACTTCTTCCAGCAGCCCAGAGTTATGCCAAGGCAGCCACACAAGCCTCCTGTCTACGAGGGTGAGTCTTGGTATTTGTGCAACATCCTTGCTGCAGCATCCCTTGCTTGGCTCACCTGCACGGGATACTCAACCTGGTGGAGGAGAAGGGCTTACACCCCGCTACTCACAAACAGCTCTAAGAGTCATTATGGACTGTGGTTGGGAGGACTAAATACTAACAGGGTAGAGGCCCAAAGCTGGGCAAGTTGCGAGCATCGGATAGACGTAGTTGGCAACTGGCCTGTTGGCCACACCCTTCTGAGTTAACGTTAAAACAATAAAAAGGCTAGAGAGCACCTGGAGAAGAGCCCTGATGGAAACTAATTTAAAAACAGCCAGGATCGCGTCTAATCTTTACCTAGCTAGGATAAAGTTTGCTAGAAGAGCATTCTTTGCTGAACGGATAAGCGAAGCTCACAATCAGAAGGCGTAACTTTTCTGTATAGTACGCGATCTATCCGGAGTTGGCTACAGTGATAGGCCTCCCTCTAGTATCTCCTGTGACCAATTTGCAGCATTTAAAAAAATCTAAAGTGGAGGCCATCCGCCGGGACTTTGATCCCTTTTTACAGACAGTAGATTGAGCTGAGATGTCCAGTGCATCGTCTTGCCTGGCGAGGTTAACTTGCTTTCAACCTGTGACGTCCAATGAGGTGGACAGGGTGCTTGCACGCTGTTGTGCCACCACCTCCTCTTTAGACCCTTGTCCGGCCTGGCTCATCAAAGCAGCCAAGCCGGTAACAACAGAATGGGCCACTGCAATAATTAATGGGTCTCTCCAGGAGGGCATGGTTCCCCCTGCCCTCAAGGAGACACTCATTAGGCCCATTAGAAATAAACCTAATTTGGCAGCGGATGAAATTGGGAATTATAGGCCCGTCACCAATGTTTCTTTCATGAGTAAAGTGGTTGAGAGGGTGGTGGCCGATCAGCTCCAGGCCCTCCTGGAGGAAACTGATGCCCTTGATCCATTCCAGTCGGGCTTCAGGCTGTGGCATGGTATGGAATCAGCATTGGTCGCCCTGCAGGATGACCTCCTGAGGGAGGCCGACAGGGGCAATATGTCCTTGTTGGTCCTCCTCGATATCTCAGCGGCCTTTGATACTGTTGACCACAGTATCCTCCTGGGGCAGCTCTCCGAGTTTGGAATCGGTGGTCTCGCTTTGGCGTGGCTCTGTTCCTTCTTGGAGGACCATCCCCAGAGAGTGCAGCTTGGCGAGATGACTTCCACCCTGTGGATCCTCAATTGTGGGATTCCACAGGGGTTGGTCATCTCGCCAATGCTATTTAATATCTATATGAGGCCGCTGGGTGAGATCATCCGGAGTTGTGGGGCCCGGTGTCATCAGTACGCTGATTACACCCAGCTCTACCTCTCCTTTTTTCCTACTGCAGTGGATGCTATTCCGACCCTTGAACACTGCTTGGGGACCGTTCTTGAATGGATGAGGGCAAATGGACTGAGATTGAATCTGGACAAGATGGAAATCTTGCATGTGGGCGGCCCTGGCATCAGTGGGTTGGGAAACTCCCTCTCCTTTGGGGGAGTGACTCTTCCCATGAAGAGTGAGGTACATAGCTTGGGCATCTGCCTGGACCTGGATCTCACCATGGAAACCCAGTTGGCATCTGTGGTCCGGGCAGCCCATTTCCATCTTCAGAGGATTGCCCAGCTGCGTCCCTATCTAGACTCAGGGGCACTCACGATGCTGATTCATGCCCTTGTAATCTCAAGAATAGACTACTGAGTGCTCTCTACGTGGGGCTACCCTTGAGGCTGATGCAGAGACTTCAACTGGTCCAGAATTCGGCAGCCAGATTAATAACTGGGGTGAAGAAATTCCAGCACATCTCCCCCACTCTGGCCACCCTTCATTGGTTACCGGTTCATTTCCGCATCGACTTCAAGGTTATGATGATAACATTCAAAGCCCTAAACGGTTTAGGACCGCGGTTCCTATCAGAATGCCTGCTCCCAGCCAGATCTGTCCATAATACCCGTTCTTCACAGGCAGGGCGGTTGAGGGCCTTGACCCCGAAGGAGGTCCGGAGGGAAAGAACAAGAAACCGGGCCTTCTTGATGGTTGCTCCCCGCCTATGGAACAACCTGCCTATTGAGATCCGCCTGGCACCCTCGCTGGATGGGTTCAAATGAGCACTGAAGACCTGGCTCTTCCACCAGGCTTTCCCGGAGCACTAGGATCTTGCCCTCCCTTTTTACCATTCCCCCCCCCCCATCCTCTCCATCACCCTTTTTACCACCTTTATTGCCATCTGTTTTAATTTCTCTATTTGTTATGTATTAATTTATTTTTATCGTGTTTTTAATATTATGCCTTATATTGTTGTTAGCCGCCTAGAGTGGCCTGGTTGCTAGATGGTGCGGGATATAAATTCAAATAATAAACAAATAAATAAATAAAACTTCACATTAGTTAACAGGATCCTGTAGTCCTGTCATGGAGGGAGCAGCTGGGGCCACTCACACCATTGTTTGTTAGTTCTGCTACAAAGTTTAGCCATAAAAAAAGCACCTAGATCTACCCAAATCACTTGTTCTAGCCAGGACGGGCGGCTGAGGGGCCTAACACCGAGGGAGGCCCAGAGAGAAAGAACAAGAAACTGGGCCTTCTCAGCAGTGGCCCCTCGCCTCTGGAACAGTCTGCCCGCAGAGATCTGCCTGGCTCCCTTGCTGGGTGTTTTTAAGAGCAAACTAAAGACCTGACTCTTTAGGCAGGCTTTCCCTCCTGTCATCACCTAATGACTTTCCCATTTTGAATTATATTGTCACTGTTGTTAATTATATTGCTTTTGGTTTTATGTCTTATTGTTAGCCACCCAGAGTAGACTTCGGTCTAGATGGACGGGGTATAAATCAAATAAATAAATAAATAAATAAAATAATCCATTGAGAATGGCTGGAGGTTCTTTTCGGAAACATTGTCATCTCCTATGAAAAGCACCCTACCTCTCAGCAGTTTTTCAGGAGAGAGCTGAACAGCAGGGGCGAGGGGGATGATCACAGAAGTGCCCACGTTTCTGAAGGAACTGGGTCAACCCACTCTGTCTTGCCACCACAGCACTTCCTTACAATATCGAGTTCAAGCAACATGACCCCACATGGTTCTTTCAGGTAACAGAAGTGTTCTTTTACCCCTGGTATCAAATGACTTGGTTTGCTCAGACATTTTGTTATGTAGTCTAATCAGATTGGCTGTGTGTTGCCATGATATTATCATGTTTGCTACATGATCTCTGTAGTACAAAAAAAAAGAGTGAAAAAATGGCAATGAAACTACACTTTTGAAAAAGGATGCTGATACAGGCACTGGGAAGGGGAATTTGATGTTTCTTGAATAGTTACCTATTATCCTGAAAATGGGCAGGGGAAGATTTATTGTAGTTCTAAAGTGCTGTTAGAGGTGCTGAAGTTTACTTAACTTCTATTCCCATTGCTTCAAATGGGTGTTATTCAGCACTACCTTCTGGAAGGCCTCATCACAACCACCAGCTTACTCTAATACAAATTGATTCCAATCTGCCTCAGATATAATTCTATTATCCTCATTTTTGGCTCATGTTTCTCATGACATCCCTATCTAGTTTCACTTATTGTATTGACCCCACTGCAGTTCTCTGTTGTTCAAAAGGCATTTTTTTTCTGCCTCCAGGGCTCAGCATTTAATATACTTATTACTTAGATTTATTTCTTTACAACCTTTTCATTGACTTAAAATGGTAACCCTCAACTAATTGGGCAACACACTGGTTTTAAATACATTTTCAAAATACAAGTAATTATAAAAACTACACATGGCAAGTAACTTGTTAAGAGACACGCTCACTCTTCTCACACATCAGAGATAAAGCCTTTTAAAAAACAGTATCTGCAGAAAAATATGACTAAATTTTCCTTTCCAACTATTGTTTACATTCATATGCAAATTTAAATAATTAATCAATACTCAATTACAATTAATCAGGCAAGATTTCTTTAACTGGGTGACTGTTTATTTTTACATATGTACACAGTACTTCAAAGATGTGCAAATTGTGGGCCAGGGCCAAATACAGTCTGCAGGGGATGAAATATGGCTCCCAGTACCCTGCCTTCAAGCACTCCCAAAATTTCAAACTAAAAATTGCTCAGAAACCCCCTTCACAATTTCTAGGATTGCGTGAGGAGGAACTTTTTTCATTTTGGGTCTCCTCCTAATCTGTTTAAGTCTCCCCCACCCCCCAAAAAACAGAAGCCACTTAATAATAAATATATGTCTTCATCTTGATTCCAATGGATGGTTATTCTTCAGAGTTTTCTAAGTATAAAGTGTTCAGAAGTGTGTGGTACTGGTGGAAAGGCACATAATCCTGTCAGCCACACATGCTCTGGGTGACTTTGGCTGGACTCCCTCCCAGGAGTAACTGTGGGAATTTGAACCCTCAGCCCCTGACGTCAAGGTGTGCCAAAGCAGTGGGGCATACCATCTCAGATGTCACTTGGAACAGCTCAAAACCAGCTAAAACATAATGAAACCACTCAAAACTTGTTCAGGTTGTTCAGTATACTTTTTTAAAGAAAAAATATTTTTTAGGTAGGAGAGCTATGTCTCCTTTCTGCTAGTGGAATAGTTTGAAAAAAGGCCTGAGATTCTAGCTTTTGGGACCAAGTATAATGTTCCAAATATGCTGATAATAGACAACACTAAACAGATTTATGAGATCAAACCACTAACTACTACTTACTAATTGGTGTAATTTGCTTGGAGTTGTTTTCCTTTTCATGAACTTGCATCATTTTGCTTCCTGCAGTTTTAGGATTTTGGTTTCATGGGATGTGCTCTATTTCATCCTTCAAACCCCAGTGGCATTTTTCTAAACTCATATCTTGTCCTGCTTACGTTTGCATAACTGTGTAATTAATCCAATGTGTGTGTAACTACATTTGCTCAGTACAACATTATCCATCCTTGTCTTCCCCTGCACATCACTGTATCTGTTGCCTCTCACTCGAGGCTGATATTTCTCCTCTGTTTTCTATTATTTCTGGAAATGGCATGTGATCTCCTTCTCTCTCCCTCACAATTCTTTCTCTCTCACACAGCCACATACCTTACTATTAAAGATGTAAACTGTTTCATCCTCAAACAGTAAATGGGAAAACTTTTTTGTTGGAGAATTTTTGTAAATGTTTGTAAGTGGGTTTCATATATTTCTGTAAAATGCAGTGTACTGAAAAATGCAATCACTTGTTGAATGAACCAATAAAAGTAATAGTAGTTGATGGCATGTTTATAAGGATGTAGCAAATACTTGCATGTTTTCTTGGATTGACATTAAAAAAAAAAGTGTCTTGAAAATTCCAAATACACCACCAGAAAAAATAAACAAACACTGTGAGACTTTTCAGTTCCTGTACAAAAATGAAAAGATCAGCATTGGTCCTAACAGTGGCTGTTATTAAGAAAAAAGTAAAAATTTTGCTTTAAAAAAACCTCTCATATTTTTGTGCACCACACAATTTTTTTTGCACAAAACACAAGGGCTTTATGTTAAAAAAAACACCCCAAAACATTGATGTTTAGAAAAAATATATAAAAATAATACACTATCATAATTTCACACAGTGGTGAGAAAACTTTTGTTTATGTTTTTGTGACAAATCTGCCTGGCCTGTAGTGGTTTGCTGTGTCTGGGTGCATAGTTTCATATAATAATAATAATAATAATAATAATAATAATAATAATAATAATAATAATAATAATAATAATAATAATAATAATAATAATAATAGAAAAACACAGAAAATAATGAACATGCATCACACACTACATAAACTGATGTGGACAGATTTTATTTACCACAAAAAATCAGAGGTTGTGGTTTACTGCAAATACAGCAGGTAGTAGAGGAGGAAAACAGAAGCCTAAATGATTGTATCAGTTCAAGCAGAGAAAAATTACTTAAGGCAGTGAAAATGGAGAATATTTTGAAAACAACAGAAACAAAGGCTCAATATAAGAAAAAACAATTTGAAAATAAATTAAACAGCTGGAAAAATAAACCACTACATGGACAACACATGAGAAATATTGATGGAAAGCATGATCATAATTCAACATGGGCATGGCTAAAATTGGGGACCCTTAAGTAAGAAACCGAAGGCTTGATTTTTGCTGCACAAGAACAAGCACTCCAAACCAACGTGATGAAAGCTAAGATCCAAGGAATTAGTGCTAACAGCAAATGTTGACTCTGCCAAGAAAAAGATGAAACTGTGTCACACCTCATCTGCGAATGTCCAAAGACTGCACAAACAGATTACAAAATTAGACATGATAGAGTGGCAAAATTATTGCACTGGTCATTATGCAAAAAAATACAACTTGCCAGCCTCCAAAAACCCATGGGAACATCAGGTAGAGAAAGTGTCAGAAAATGAGGAAGTCAAGATCTTGTGGGATTTCCGGATGCAAATGGATAGACACTTTGAACATAACACACCAGACATAGTCGTAATAGAACGAAGAAATGTCTGGATCATTGACACTACAATTCCAGGGGATGCCAGAGTTGAAAGTAAAGAACTGGAAAAACTAACAAAGTACAGAGGCCTGGCAATCAAAACATCCCGCCTCTGGAAGAAACACACTTCAGTGGTCCCCGTAGTCATTGGGGCTTTGGGAACAATATCAAGAAACTTCACACAGTACTATAAGCAGTTGCAGATCTCAGAAATCACACCATCAGAGTTACAAAAAAACCAGCAATATTAGGAGCAGCATACATACTGTGCTGATATTTAACAGATACTTCAGTTTTTGGTTAAAACTTGTATCTGTTATATAATACCAGTCAATGTTTTTATAATTTTGACTGTGCCTGGTGTGAGGAAATAGGAGGAAACTGGGACTTGTAGTCATACAAAGATGGAGTCTGTTAGGTTCTGTGTAAGATGGGTTTGAAAGCACTGAAATGTTCTCATGAGATTGTCGTGCAGAGTTTGCTCTGCCTGGCATGAAGATAAGGAAGCAAGGCCGAGGCAGTCCAGAGAAGCCGAAACAACACATACCACTTAATTGCCACAAGATAAGGCACTTGGAACTTCTCATGTGAAATGAAGGAGTGGACTGTGTTACACCCACTTTATCTTAACTGGTTAGCGGCTTGGAAGTGTCATGAAGGTGGTACAGAGACATGTAGAAAAATGGTTGTTGATGTATGTGTCAGGATGGTGATAGTGGATGTTGTGGAATGTGAGGGGTTTGGCTTTTGAAGGAGAAGAGGGGGGAGAAATAGCTCAGCTTCTCTAGATGCTAACATGTAGAGAGAGCAAAAATAATTACTTAGCATAGTTGTTATTATTTTACTTAGGAATAGTGAACTTATTTAATCATGGTAACTGCTGGATATGCTTAATGCTTTATGCCTTTTAATGCTACAACTGTATTCTAATGAATCTACTTAATTTTCTTAATAAAAACAAATATAATTCTTCAACAAAGGACTGGTCTCTTGAACAGCAGGACTTACAGCTAAATCCAGTGGAGATTTGAGAAGGTCACTGATTGCTACTGTAATATAGAGAGGTCCTACCTGGCCAGTCTGTGGTGCATTCTAAGGAAACACACAGTCAATGGTTTGTTGCTTTGAAAGTAAGCAAGAGTTTCTTTTAAGGTTGAGTTTGTCCATGGAGCACGAACTACGCACTTCTGAGGCCTAAAGGATCTACCTCAGGTAATAAAAGTGGTAGTTTGGCATCCACAGTGACTCCTCGCCTGAGATCATTATCTCTTTAGGGAGAGGTGATCGTGACACCTGGTGTTTTTGAATAATTATTATTATTATTTGCAAAGGAAGAGAAATTTTACACAAATTGCAAAAACCATGATGATTGAAAAAAAAAAAAGACTTCTGTCAATCTCAGCTTCATGCTGGTGGACTGGAGAATCCTTGAGATGCTGTCTCACCATGCTAACCAGGAACTGTAAGGTTTCTTCACATCTCTACCTGCCAGTGAGAGGAAAATTCACCTTGGGACTAGGGAGAGCTTTCTTGCTACTGGCGAATTGCAGTGTGTGATTCATCTTTGGGCTGAAAAGCAACCGATATATTGGTTATACGTTTGACAGAGCAGCTTATTAATTTCAGTTATGAAACTTCTGAAGGATTATTTCTAACTGGTACAACTTGACTCCAAACATTGAGCTAGGTAATAGTTAAAATTGCTTCCAACTTGAGAAAAATTCATCTTAACCCAACTCAACACTTGTTCTTTATATGTAAGCATCAAGACCAGTGAGATCAAGTGGGGATCTTTTGTTTCTGGGCATTCTGAACCCCACAGCAGACCTTTTGATGATTAGCAAACTGTCTGGGGAACAGAGAATGCCAGTTGCAAATACCCAGTTCAATTATATTGGTGGCCTAGGTTTTGCTAATTCCAATAACTTCCTTCAAGAACTGCACTATTGGGACTCAGCAAACTAAAGGGCTGCTATTCAGGTTATATTTCTGAGATATGAGGTGATTTCTGAACTCAACCAAAATATTTCTGAATGTTTGTAGACTCTGGTGCATAGATTCTGGTATGATTCAAGTGCCTTTAAAATTTTCATGTATGGCTGAGTTCCAAGATTTCATTTTGTTACGTTTTGTCACAAAATGTACGAATAACAGCATTAAGTGAGAACATTTATTCTTTGAGAAATTCTTGGTGTGGTGTCACGGTCAACGTAAACAAAGCAAAGAACACAACAGCCAGCAATTATGCCTTGTGTCTTAGGGTAGGAATAAATTAGAAAACCTAAAATATCAACCTTAGAAAGGACCAAAATTTTGTGCAAATTATTCAAGCAAACACATTCTGACCACAGCACTATGTGCAATGTGGAAATTAGTGACTGGTTTCATTGCAACGATTTAGCTTAAAAAAAAAAAACACTTGCTGCCCTATTCTGTGATAAACCTTCTGAGACACTGTGGTGTAGTGGGATAGAATTTTTTGCTTTGACCAGAGTGAATTTTTTTGAGCCATTCTTCCCAGACTTAATATAAAACTCACCATATTTTGAACCTGAGAGCTTTCTATCTTTAAAATAAAAATATTAATAATAAGGGACTGCCATCAAAACAGAGCTAATGAATGGATGAGTGAAAAAAAATTAATAAAGCACCAGAAATATTGATTATAATGAGAGTGCCAAATGAGAGTGAATTGGGTGTGCCACACTGGAGAATATTTATATGTCTGTCAATCATTTCCTTTTGTCTGCTTATGCCCTTCAACCTTCTCCTTGCTTACTTAACGGATTTGTTCTATCACCTATCAATAGATGCACATATATGCTAATTTCCTGAATTTAAAAAAAAAATCAATTCAGCACTACCCGTATTATTGTTAGAAGATGCTTACGTTCCACTGTAGCGCACTGTGGCATATTTCCTCTTCTGAAAACATATGGCATTATGTGCATAAAGACTACTCTGGAGATTTACTGTAATTATGTCATGATGTGCTTATTGTTATGGATTCGACAGCCTTTCTTGTGTTTCTACCTGCTTTGTCTGAGAGCAGCTGCTCACTTCAAGCCGCCTGCCGCTGCCTGTTTCCAGCAGCAGAAGGAGAATGACGGAATGCTTCCAAGGGAGGATGCAGTGACAAAAGGAGAGGCAACTTCAATGCTATGGCGGAGAGTGGATGCAAATCTAGTTACCAGGCAATAATTTACTGACAAGAGGCAGCAAAAGAAGAAAAATCTTTCCAGTCTTCAAGCGACAATGAATGTTCTCATTTACAGTAGTTCATGCATTTTTGTGGAAATAAGAATGAGTTGGTACTCCTGGAAAGTCATCACGGTGATCTCTCTCTCTCTCTCTCTCTCTCTCTGATTTCTCTCTCTGTGCCATAGTGTAAAGAAGGGTGAGGAACTTTGGTATGTCTATGGGCTGCAGTCTCTCCAGAGACACCAAACTTTTGCAGCAACTGGGTAAAACCATGGCAAACCACCACAAGCCATTTTTTAGAAGAAGAAGGGAAAAAAGCCAAATTAGTGTGTGACAGACAATGCAGGAAATCTAATTAATTTAAAAATCAACATGTAAATTTCAGCAGCAGCAACTGTAGAGCATGCAAGCTTATAAAGTAACAACAACAAGGTGCTTCGGGAGAAGTCTAAACACTGTGGTCCGAAGCCATAGGAACAAAGCCCAAAATCTAGGGGTTGCTCCGTTGGCCATATCGTATTCTCTGAGGTTTCCATTTCAATGCCTGGAGAATGGATTCCCAAACTTTAGCCTCAGAGTTGGAGCCTGAGACTTGGCAAATCTAACTACTCCCCCCTCTTTCAAGGTAAGAGGTGGGGTCCTTGTGCTCAGGGTGAGGCAGCAGAGCCAGAAGCTGTTTAGTTACAATACCCAGAAGGTCTAAATGCCTTTGAAGATGAATAGGCGAGCAATCACCCCTTCTTCATTAAATGCAATAAGATTTACTTCTGAATAAATATGCATACATAGGATTGTGCTGTTACATTAATTTAATAGTCATTCTAGCACAATTAAACCAAACATTAAACATAAACATATGTAATCATTTCCCATATCATCCACTCACATAAAAAATCCAACAGCCATATTTATCAATCAAGTCAAGCCTGAACTCTCACTAGAGCAAAAATGAGTAAACTGAGAGTATCTTACCATGCACATATAATGAAAATTCAGAACTGACCAGCAAAGACAATATTTCTGGAGAAAAGGGGGGAGGCAGGAGGAACAGAGAAATACCTAATATGAGGCAGATTGTCTCAATAAAGGAAGGCATAGCTATTAGTTTGCAAGACCTGAGCAGAACTTACTCAAAAAGACAATAGAAAGAGAGAACAACCTAACATGAGATACTGTTGGTTTGCAAGATCTAAGTAGAGCTGTTAATGATAGGACATTTTAGAAGTCATTAATAGACATGGGAGCTTTGTATTCGTATCGTGGGGGATACAAATATGAAGTGTGGCACCACAGGTGCCACAGAGGTCTGGGCTTTGCATGGCATGCACAGCCGTTGTCAGTAACATTGCACCAATTGTGGAAGTAGCCTGTCCAGAGCTTTGCCACCTGCCTTCGCTGCTGGCCATTCCAGCGAGGAGGCGGGATGACAAGTCTCCCCACTCAGCCACCGAGTGGTCAGCAGCACAGGGAGGCAGGGAAGCACTGTCCGGGTTCTTTCACAATTGGCACGATGTTACCAATGACGGCCATGTGCACCACACAAATCCCAGTGAGTGGACCAGTCACTTCTGGGGGGGAGAGTCAAAAGGGCCCAGCCATCTGTGGCCCTTCCCAAGGTGACGAATACAAATATCCCATCTCTAGTCATTAACTCATATAGTCACCATGCATCAGAAGTGACTTGATGGTACATAACAAGATGGGTGGAATGGTTGAAATATACTGTACTCTCCAAAGCTTTGCTACCACCAAGTAAGAGCACCCCCAGCCACAAAGCAAAAAAAAACTAGTAATTTCACAGCTTCAGTGAGTGAAATGAATAGTTCTCTATTATTTTTTAAAAATGTCTTTTAAAATGTTTTTACAACCTGACACAGAATCTCTTTTCCAGTACAAATGCCTGTTTGGCCAGGAAGGAGTTAAAATGTTATCCTCCTGAGAGTGAGCTAATGATCCTGATTGACAGGGTAAACATTTTTGATTGTCCAGATGTGGAGCTGATTTCCCTTTTGAAGCCTGGTGTCTGAAGCCTTGTTTCAGAACTGTTTATCAAAAGCACTCAGGCTTGGACAAATACCACTGCTCTGTGCTTCTGTAATGCAAAAATATTTTGAATATGTCTCAAAAATTGTATGCTAATTCCCTGGAGATACCTGGCGAAATATCTATTTCTGGAGGTATGTCACTGTGTCACTTTCTTTAAAGCAAGCCTGTTTTTTGACTCTTCACAGAAAAATCTGTCTCTTGACTGTTTCTATGAGCTTTCATTGCCCTCCATACATCTCCCTTTTCAGCCACAAAGCTGCAACAATGCATCTACTTTGCAATGCTCTTGCTGATAAGTCTGTTGTATGCGCGCTCAGTTTATAATAAATCAGTTGTTTTTTTCCCTTTTGAAAGGGAATTTCAAATAGTAATTTGAAAACCCTTTGCCCCAACTTCCCTAAATTTGGCACAGAACAAGAGCAGAAGTTCTGCTATAACTGTACCAAATTTACTGCTGATCTGAAGCCCAGTTTAAAAGTTATCATTTTTTTTTGTTTGGGCTGCCCCCATTTTTAGAATTGCCTTGTGGAATGTTGATTTGCAATGCCAGCATAATAACATCTCTGCACTCCCGTGAAGTGATAATGCTATCAGTCCAAGATTTGTCTCCCAGAGCCCTAGGCGTGAATTCACTGCAGAGCTGACAAGACATGTTGACTTAATGCCATGCATTTCCCATCAAACTCAATTTGAAATAAAAATTCCTTTGTAAAAGATCAAGGGCAGCTTTTGTATATGAAGTTCTCTTTAAAAAAAATAGGGTTTTGTGGTGACTGAGTAAATCAGGCCTCATAAACAACACATTTGCAAGGCTAGGTGAAAAGATGTTTCCTTTCTGGTGCTTCCACCACTAATGATGTGCTCCTTAATATTACTGTCAAGCAGAGTCTCTGACATACAGTATGCTCTGAGGCAATGTCAACAGTAGCTGAAAGCAGAAGCTGCTTCTTTGCTAAGAAGACATGACACTCTTATTACATTATCAGTGTGTTGTGGCTCATACCCTTCTTCTGTTGTACTAATTTCACTCATTCTTGACTGAAGAACTAATCTTTCTCCACCACCTATCTGTATCACTTAGAATCATTTCTTCTTCTTCTTCTTCTTCTTCTTTTAAAGAATGGTATTGATTCAGCAAAGAGCTCTATCTTAATCAAATAAGGTTCTTTTTCCCCACTAGGCCCAGTGAGCCCAAACTTGATTACAAAAGATTTTGGTTCATTTAACCTGACAAATTATTACCAGTCTGTTGATTCACAGAAGGCTACAGTGGTTCCTCTTTGATACATTGTCAGAAAATTCTCCAGATAAACTTTCACTCACAGGCTTCAGATCTGTAATATGTACATCTCTCTTCCAAAAGTCAACATGAAAGCCATTCATTTCAACAGGGATTGACCAATATGTATAGATAGCACCTGTTGTTTGAAAACCTCTACCTGTGTTTGATTGACAGAAATATAATGAAAATTCCTTCCAGCCAAACAGAATTCTACCATCAGACTCTTCACCGTTTGGTTGTTGTAGTGCTAACTCTGTTCTGAGCAGGATTAACAAAAAGTGGCAGCACAGTGACATTCAACTGAAGCTTGGTTTTTGATGGTTCACATGCTAGGGCTACAGTTCTGACAGATTAGACTTGATCCCAAAAGAGAAAACAGAGTGTAAGGCAGTAAAATTAGAACAATGATCCAAAATACAGGTATAGTGATCAGTGAATCATGCAGCATTGTTTACTGGTCCCTGGATTGCTACAGAGGAAAGGAAACAAAATTTTCCTCCATTCATACACACAGTGGGGTGGGAGTGGGAGGATATTTTCATCAATTCCTTAGCTTAGTAGTTCTAAAACTTGATGGACTTCAATCCTCCAAAGTGCCAGGCCACAGGATTAATGGTCAGGGATTTTGGAAGTTGCAATCCAACAAGATCTGGGTACCAAAAATTGGAAACCATTGCCTTAGTCCCTAATCTCAACTAGAAATTCGATGGATGGTCCCTCAGCTGGAAGCTATTCTATCTGAGCCTCTGCACCTCTCATGTAAATACTGCCTGGTGAGGCAGGAGACAGAATTGTGGTAGCTGAAGTGGATAAGAGACACCTGAGCAAGAACAGAATTTTCCTCTCACTGCTTTCCTTACAACACAGTCTTCCATGCTGGCTCTTTGACTGCTAGGTTTGATTAAAAAATAATAATAATACCTTTCTTAAAATGGTAACAGTATCTTTTTATTCCAATTAGAATCATCAGCAGGAATCAGAGTCACAGGATCAGAGAACTGGATGGGAACTGAATCTACATCTAACTAGGACCCAACTACTATAAGGAAATAGTGCCTAAGCAACGACTTATCAGTCATTAGGATGCTCATACATCTGCAATGATCAGTGAACAAATGGTATACAGATCTGCATTTCATATCTGCTTGCTGTATTTTACAGAATAAAAACTTATCTATACTGGTGATAAGGCCCCAAATTCAAATAATGTGCATTTATCTTCAGGCCACTGTCAGTGACACAGAAATGTCTTGATTTATATCTGCGATTCCAACAACTGTTCACTGCACTAGAAATTGCTCTGCTCAGGTGAACAGACGTTATTGCTTCTGAACTTGGGACATGTAAAACCTGTGTGATTCTAAAGCTATAAAAGTGATGTGTGAAATGATGTCAAAAAACTCTTGGAGAAAGAATACTAAATAATAATAATTTGTGCTAATATTATGGATGGGGAACCTCAAGCCTTGGGGCTGAATGTTACCTGTGATCCCAATAAGCCTTCCTCCATATGGCCATACTCCTTTTCCCATCATGCCAATGCTTAGTTTCTCAGCTTTTCTACAAGTTTTTTTTTTTAAATTGTTGCAGAGCAGTGGTTCCCAATCTTGGGCCCCCAGATGTTTTTGGACTACAAGTTCCAGAAATCCTGGCCAGCACAGCTAGTGGTGAAGGCTTCTAAGAGTTTTAGTCCAAGAACATCTGTGCACCCAAGGTAGAGAACCACTGTTCTAGCAGATTTAAACAAGTCTCCCAAGGTTGAGTTATTGGCAATAAAAGCAGTAAGGCAAAATATCCTGGCATTTTCAGTCCTCCCTATCCCACCCCATTATGGAATTTGACCCCATTAACATATTTGAAATTCAATTTGGACCTCCAGTTGAAACAGATTTCCTATCCTTGCTCTAGTTAATCCTCAATTATGATAAGGTGTGGATTGCCATGTGTTTCATGCTACTGAAAGGTCTATGTTTATATTCTTATAACATTCTACTTGCTTGAAAAAACTGGGGGGGGGGACCCTAAGGTGCTAGAAGTCAAAATGATTTTTGCAAAATGCTGCTTATGTTCCTTAGTCTTCATTTCTGTATATCCTTAGTTCAGAACTTGTCCTTTCCATTCCTTGGGAGAAAAGAGTTCAGAAAGTAGGGGACAATATTTCATCAAACAGTATTAGAGACCAGCAGTACTCTATCAGATCACAAAATCCATCGACAATTTTAATTTTTAGAAGTGTTTTTCCCAGTTAGTGACCAGCAGAACTGCTTTTCTAATTCTTCTTTTTAAAAATCTAATGTATCTGAGAGTTTGTTTTGAGCAATGCTTACTGATTCAGCTTTTGCATTCATTTTTAAACACTTTGTCAAACTGTACAGTATAACATTAAATACAAAAGAAATAAGAGAAATAAATATAATGAATATAAAGAATCAACAGGTATTATGAAACTGAGTTCAATTTTAGCTTTTGTTTGTGTGTCCCCAATATGTTTTTCCCAGTTGCATTATGCTTACAACTTTGTTGAGCTGACCATTGCTTCAACAAGAGGATAGATTTAATAGCAACTATGTCAAGATGAAAATGTTTCTACTGTTTTCAATATGCAAAACATATTATTGAGGACAGCCCTACAACCACTCAGTCCCAGATCAACTTAAATACAATTGTTCAATCCCAACTATAGTAGGCCCACTGGATCAATGGTATGTATATGAAGTACTGAATTATCAAGTCCCCCTTTGATCCAATAGGTCTACTTGGAATTAACAACTGGATGTAGGTCCTAGGCTAGATATCCAATTTGAGAAACTAGCAACACATTTATAGAGTTCCAGATATAATATAAGAACTGAAAAGTTCTTCACCGCTGTGTAGCTGCTCAGGGAATTGAGTACCAAACACTTTGCTCTGGTTGGCACACTGAAAACCAAACCGGAAATTATCTCAGAATTTTTTTGTTCACAAAGCTAGAGGTGTTGACAGCAGCAGTTTTGGTTTTCAGGAAGATTCAATGCTTGTGCACTGTCAGCCAATGAAAAGGACACTGGTTCTAATTTCTTCAGTTCCGAATAAGTCCCTACAGAGCATGTTATTTCAGACCAGCGTTCCAAGCTCAGCAACAGTCTTTTGAAAGATGGGGTGCCAAGGTACATGCTCAAGTGGTGGCCAGTAGTGATTACATCTTTTCCAGCTGAAAACTGCATAATGGAGTGAATATCACAAAAGATAAATGCTTCCTCATAGACCTGAGTCTTGAGTTGGTCAAACTAAAGGCGGAGTCTAAAAACATAACCAACATGAACAGGCTGTTGAAAAATAAAGCCTTAGAACTGGTAGGTACACACCATTAGTGATACTGAGAAGAAGAACAGGTTGTCAAAGCTGGTTGATGTTGTGCCAGAAAACTGCATAAATTGACATTGTTTGTTTCCCCTAGAGGGAATGAGGAGCCTATCACTGAGGCACATTCAAGAACACCCACAATCCCGGAAAGCTTGTGCTAAGGTAAGCTTTCCAGATAAAACTGTTTTGACATCAAGGTGCTTTAGTTACTTTATGTTGATGTCACCAGACAATCACTCATTTTTCTCTCAAAATATGGTTGAAGACAAAGCAAACACACAAAAAGGCAATTCTGATTGAGGATTAAAAACAGCTCACACTGCTGATAATGAAGTTTTGAACAGTAGCAATTCTGGTGAAATGGTTCAAGGCTCACTGTTGTGCAACCTGTTAGTAGTTCTTGAATACGCAACTCAGCCCACAAATAAGCTTGCTATATAGTGCTAAAGAGTCGGCATTTACTGTAAACATCTAGCATTGATAACCTGATTACGGGATTTGTTTTTTAAACACAAAGGAAGGTTGGTAATGGTATCATGGCAATTCTTGTAATGTATTCGTTTCAGTGCAAGAGAAGAAAAATTGCAGCCGCTATAGAGCATGTTATATAGGAAAGCACTCATAAGATCAATACAAAAATGCCCAGCCTTTACATAAATTATTTTTGTTGGTTGGACTGTTGTTCTTACTGATGACAAATTTACAGCATATGAAGAGAGGACTTTTGCCAACTGTGTTTTTTTCTTTCTGCAAAAATAGTGTTGAATTATGCCAGGTAAAGTGGACAACACATTTATTTATATTTACATTTATAGAAGAGGGGGCACCTGAAGGGCAGGCGATATAATAAGCACATTTCCTTCTTTCAGATAGCACAATCCAAGATTCTTCTTCCAAAATGACTTTGATTCTCTATAACACGAAATCCTGTGTCTCTGGCCAAGCACTGAGATCTGGCAGGGCCCCCCTGCTCTATGACGCCCCTTTAGTAGGAGCAGTACATTACATGTAGGGTTCACGTATTGCATTTCTCCAAACCTGGGTAGTCTGATTTGCACACTATGCAAATTATTATAAGACAGTCTTATTTGCATATCATGATGCAAATTAATGTATTTTTCCACATTATGAAAATTTAGCTCATTAATTGCTGCATTGTTTTTCTACTTGTGTGTTTCAGGCTACAGTAACCAATGATTTGACAGAGCCAGTATAGTCTGATAATTATGATTGCCCAACCTCTCATGAAATCTACTTTAGAGGGTTGTTTTCAGACTAAAATGGGAGAAGGAGAACCATGTAAAGCAGCTATCTAGATGATTGGTGCATGTAAATAAATTAAAAATAAAATTTTGCCATGCATGCAGGTGATGTTCTCATGAGGTGGCTGTTGTCTTTGCCATCAGATTTTACTGAGGGCAAAAATCCCTTTCCTGAGAATTCCACAGGAATTCTCCATGAGTCTCACATTGTCATTGGATTTTCAGGGAAATGAATGCAAGGAAAGTGAGGATAAATGGTAGAAATCAGGAGAAAACCTACCGTTCTTTGCCATATTTGACCAACACAAACACACATACATACAAGCAGGTGCCAGTCCAATCCTTACTAAACTTCTACCTCTATTATTTGCTATTTTGTTTCACTGCTATTGCGATAATGGAGCAGGACATCAGACTTATAGCAGAGCTTGAACATGTATTTCTTGGACTACACTATCCAGAATCCCTAGACCAGAATAGTTGCTAACCATGTTGGCTGGGCGATTTTGACAGCTATACAGTAATCTAAGAAAGTAATTTTGCCAAAGGCTATCACAATGGCTTTCCCCTACTCTAGGAGGTTCACTATCATGTGCCTGATCTCATGATTACTTAGGCAAACAGCATAAATAATGACAAGGAATGAACAACCAGTGCCTGCTCAGTATCCCTTCTGCTCTGTGTCAGCTGAATAGGATACTGGCCTCTGTCTATTGGGGATGTTTGTTACCATACTATTACACTTTTAAAAAGACTGTAATCATAGACTTATACAATTATACAGCTAGAAGGAGCCCGTAAGGCCTACAAGTCTTAACCCTGTTCAATGCAAGAATTAAAGTTCATCAGACAGATGGCTGTCTAACTTTCTCTCAAATGTTTCCAGCACTGGAGTACTCAACACTCCCAAGGTAATTGATCACATCATTGTACTTCTCTAACAGTTAGGAGGTTTTTCCTGCTGCTTAGAGAATGGCAGAATGGTTTCCTGTAGGAAAAGAGGTCAGACAAGGAGATGTTTTATCCACTTATCTGTTTGATCTGTACACAGAATATATAATATAGAAAGTCAGACAAGATTCAGATGAAGAAGGAGTGAAAACTGGAGGTAGAAGCATCAATTATTTAAGATATGTTGATGACACCATCTTACCGGTAGAAAGCAGTAATGACTTGAAATGACCTTCAGTGAAAGTGAAAGAAGAAAGTACCAAAGTAGGACTGCAGTTTAACATTAAGACAAAAATCTTGACTAAAGAAGAACTGCACAACTTTAATGTTGACAATGAAGAAGCTGAACTAGTGAAAGATTTTGTATACCTTGGTTCAATCATCAATCCAAATGGAGACTGCAGCCAAGTGTAAAGATGTGTCAATGCAAACCAAGATCAAGATCACCCACACTCTTATATTCCTGATCACCATGCAGAGGTGTGAAAACTGGACAGTGAAGAAAGCTGACAGGAAAAAAATTTGTTTGTTTGAAATATGATGGTGGTGGAGAGGTTTGTGGATACTCTGGACTGCCAGAAAAACAAGTCTGTCCTAGATCAATTCAACCTGAAGTATCTGTGGAGGCAAAAATTATGATACTGAGGCTGTTCTACTTTGGGCACACCACGAGAAGCCCAGATTTTCTGGAAAAGACTACTGTGAAAGGTGGAAGGCATCAGGAAAAGAGGAAGACCAAGTATGAGATGGATTGACTCCTTAAAGGAACCACAGGCTTGAGTTTACAAGAGCTGATCAGAGCTGTTGAGGACAGAACATTCTGGAGATCATTCATTCATTTGTTGTTCTTGTTTAGTCATTAAGTCGTGTCCGACTCTTCATGACCCCATGGACCAGAGCACGCCAGGCCCTCCTGTCTTCCACTGCCTCCCGGAGTTGGGTCATTCATTCATAGGGTCGCCATAAATTGGAGGTGATTTGACAGCAAGTAACAACAACATATTACAGACCCCAAGCAAGATCACATCTACTAACTAAAAGTTAGACTTACACAGAAAAAAATAGATAAATTACAACAGTAATGCAACATAATTATACTTCAATTGTTGGGAGAAGAAATCATTTGCAGATAAGATATGTGCATGTAGGTATTTTCAGTGTTTGTGATATATCTGCCCCTACTGTCTACCAAAAAAAATCCAATCTAAAGTTATCCAAAAGCCGTTACACTTTAAAAAATTCTTTTACCATCATCATTATCATCTTAGGGCAATGATCATGGCATTGGCACTCTGTTTCAGATATATATTTTTGGCCAGTTTGATACACACAATGAGAAAAGGCTAAAATCAGCAGTCATCCCTTTTCAAAGTTATTAATTTCGTTATTTCATTGTCAAAAACTGCAAAACAAGCAAGGATTAATGGCAGCAGGTTGCTATTTAAAACAGGAGATTACAAAAGTCTGCAAAAGAGATAAAGGACTCTTGCTGAGTTTTACGTTATATATGAGTTACCCATATGTACCACTGAGGCTAATTCACTGCTCTGTTTTTACTCACTTGCTAATTTTATCAAGTGTGAGATGTTAGCTATTTCTGTGTATGATTTTTAGTGTTATAATCTCCCTTGATAATTTATTTTATCTTTAAAAAGGTTAATATAAATGTAGATTTTATTGTGGCCATTTCTGAACAGTAGGAACCTTAACTTGCTTTGTTTGAAAACATTCCCATAAAACCTCATAAAAATACGAAAACCTTGACTCTCCAACAGATTTATAGCACAATTAATGTTTTTCATTAAAACACTCCCCCCCACCCCTTTGCATGTTAGCATTGCTCTATATTTGGAATATGATACACAGTTGGCTGTGCTATATAAATGACAAGTAGAAACAGCTCAAGCTTAATTTGTTAGTGTAAGGTGCATGCACTTACCAGTTCAGAGATGTGTGTAGCCAAAATTGCTCTGGGTGAAGGACAGGTAATAGGTTTATAATTATTATTTACTAAAAAATTGACTCCGTTCACTCTGCTGTGCATTTTAGTTGAAAAAAGTCTTATCCTTTCTAAGACTAGTGACATGGACCACTCAGTTGTTGACTGTTGGAACATTATTTAAACCCTAGCATGCTGTCTATAGTTTGTGTGATTGGGAAGGACTTTTCTTGGCTGAGGTGACAATTTATCTATCCAGCACTGACCATTTGTCCTTTCCAGACTTTGAATTCAAAGAGAGCCCTGCCTCTCTGCTGAGTGTTTTCCCCCACTCTCTTTCCTCAGCTGGAGGCAGTTGTTTGTTGCTGTTGATCTGTTCAATTGTTTACTAAGTATGAGTGCTGTAGAGAAAGCAGCATATCTGTCTGTAATTTCAAATAACTGTAAGTAGAGAAATGTTTTTATTATTTCTCCTACAAATGTTTCAGGGTGAGTTACTGAGACTTTAAGTGCCAGTTAATGAGAAAGGAGTGGACTCTGGGAAACTTGTAAATAGAGATGGGGATGAATTACCATTTTGGCGATTCGTCCTGCTTCGTGATCCATCAAAGTTGACGAAGCACGAAGCTCCTCCACATGAACCCACGAAGCATGAATTGATTTGTCATTTCATCAGGGTTTTTTTTAGACAGCCAGAGGCTGTCTAAAATAAAAAAAAAGCTGACCCA